>CM035628.1:24960463-29960463 GCA_020496765.1 Gossypium stocksii
TTTCTAATAGAAAGCCAGCTCCAATCAACCAAAGCTCTATGGACACCAAGATGGTAAATAAGAAACATCTTCCTTCTAAGAAGACAACTGCTACCAGTACACCATATCAGGACACATCTGTGGAACGCCTTATACGAGAAGTGACCAGTGAAAAGTTTTGGCATCACCCAGGTATATACTGGCAACATGTCAGATACTTGTTGACTACTTCTAAACTTCAAGATATTTGTACATTTTTCACCTCCTGCTTGCTTTACAGTTTCTTATTATTTTTCTCAAGCCAGTTATCCATGTCCCTTCAATTATCGCTCTATGAGAATGGTAATGCTCAAAGGACATGGAAGGTGATGAGATGTATATTTTTATTGTGAAAGTTGGCTTTTAATTGTATTGTTGCTATTGACTTCTTTGCTATATCTATTAGCAGTAATTCTCATGATCTGGTTATTTCTGAGAGAATTTCTATTGCAGAGACCAATCGCATCAAATATCCGTGTAGTTCTCTGTACTCATTTACTCTCTCTCCTTGAGTTGGAATTTTGTGTTTTCTGGATATTTTTGTGTTTGAATAAACAGCTATTGAAGTTCTTATTTGCTTGTATTGCATGTTGGGGGGGACTTCTCTGGGTACAAATTGTTGATTTGCTACTATAAGTTAAGCCTTAGAATATTAAGTCAGGCCTAAAATTTGTACTTCTGAAGTCATTGATATGAAATAATGGAAAAGAAGACATTTAAGTATATAATTGTAACTATTTCATTCTTTTGTATGGGGCTTTTGAAGATTTGTTCACACATTGCTCAAGCTATGTGACTATTTTTTGAAGCAATTGAAGCAATTTCCTACTTTTCTTTCCCTCTTTTGGTTGGCGGCTTATAAATTGCATCATTTCTAGGTATATGCAAGTATTCACTATGTTATGATAGTTGGCTACTTTCAAGGGTTAGACTGAATTTCCATTCATCTCTAGTTTGCTTTTATCATTTCATTCTGTTGATTTATGGAAGTTCTATGGGCTATCAGCTCTGACACCTGCAATTAAATTTTTCACTTCATGCATCAGAGGATACTGATCTCCAGTGCGTTCCTGGGCGGTTTGAATCTGTAGAAGATTATGTCAGAGTATTCGAGCCTCTACTTTTTGAGGAATGTCGTGCACAACTGTATAGCACATGGGAAGAGTTAACTGAATCAGCTTCAAGAGATACACATATAATGGTCCGCATCAAAAACATTGAACGGCGAGAAAGAGGTAAAAGTGCCTGATTACTGTTCGTAGTTCACATCTCTGTAGTCTTTATCTTAGTTTTTAAAGTGGCTACTTCAGGTTATGGGTTTTAGTAAGTTTGGCAATTGTCACTTTATGGTTCTGGTTAACTTTTTGGTTCCAGAGTAGAAATGTGCTCAAATATTTTTGGGATCATGAGCAAATGTTTATACCAGTTCTATTAATTGGCAGAAAATTTGCTTTTATTGGTTCAGGATGGTATGATGTGATAGTTCTTCCTGCTAATGAATGTAAGTGGGTATTTAAGGAGGGTGATGTTGCAGTTCTTTCGGCTCCAAGGCCTGGATCAGGTATGACATTGGGGAAAAAACTTATTTTCAGATATATTTCAGAGTAATTTAAAATCTTATGTATATCTTAGGAATGTTTTACATCTTGTGTGAAGCAGTTAGAAACAAGCGCAACTCATCTACAATTGAAGAAGATGAAGACACTGAGGTTAATGGACGTGTGGTTGGAACGGTTAGGCGGCACATACCCCTTGATACTCGTGATCCTATTGGTGCAATTGTTCACTTTTATGTTGGTGATTCCTATGATTCAAGCAGGTATATAGAGAAACATTACTTATTGGTGTTCTGTAGTTCTGAATGCACTTGTATCCCCCCTGCCTCCCCCTCTCTTCTCCCTAGCGTCCCTCCTTTTTTCTGTGTTTTAATGTTAAAATTCACATATTAAATTTTACAGCAAGGTTGATGATGATCACATTCTGAGGAAACTTCAACCTAGGTCGCTTTGGTATCTGACTGTTCTTGGATCTCTTGCAACTACCCAGCGTGAGTATGTGGCATTGCATGCATTTTGTCGTCTTAATTCTCAGGTATTTTATTTGTAAATTTTCTCTGGCTAGCTCTAGTTCTTGTTGCTTGATGTATCTACTAGGGTTGATCAAGTTTCTCTCGTGCACAGATGCAAACTGCTATACTTAAACCTAGCCCAGATCACTTCCCAAAATATGAGCAGCAATCTCCAGCTATGCCTGAATGTTTCACACCGAATTTTGTTGATCATTTACATAGGACCTTTAATGGGCCTCAGCTTGCAGCAATACAGTGGGCAGCTACACATACAGCTGCTGGAACAAGTAGTGGGGTGACAAAGAGACAAGAGCCATGGCCTTTCACCCTTGTTCAAGGGCCTCCAGGAACTGGTAAGACACATACAGTCTGGGGGATGCTAAATGTCATTCATCTGGTTCAGTATCAGCACTACTATACCTCCTTGCTAAAGAAATTAGCACCTGAGAGCTATAAACAAGCTAATGAGAGTAATCCTGATAATGTTGCAATGGGATCAATTGATGAAGTCCTCCAGAACATGGACCAGAATCTTTTCCGCACCCTTCCTAAACTCTGCCCAAAACCTAGAATGCTAGTTTGTGCTCCTTCTAATGCTGCAACTGATGAGCTTCTTGCCCGTGTTCTTGATCGAGGATTTATTGATGGTGAGATGAAAATCTACCGTCCTGATGTGGCCCGAGTTGGGGTAGACTCTCAAACACGGGCTGCCCAGGCAGTTTCTGTTGAGCGGAGAACTGAACAACTTCTACTCAAGAACCGTGATGAAATTTTTGGACATATTCAGACTTTAAAGGCTCGTGAAGCCATGTTATCTCAGCAGATTTCTACTCTTCAAAGGGAACTTACTGCTGCAGCTGTTACTGTTCGGTCCCAAGGTTCTGTTGGTGTTGATCCTGAAATTCTTCTTGCTCGGGATCAGAACCGAGATGTACTGTTGCAGAACTTGGCTGCAGTTGTTGAAAGCAGAGATAAGGTTCTAGTTGAGATGTCTCGCCTTCTCATTTTAGAAGCTAAGTTCCGTGTTGGCAGTAACTTCAACTTGGAAGAAGCCCGTGCTAATCTTGAGGCTAGTTTTGCCAATGAGGCTGAGATTGTTTTTACTACTGTCTCAAGTAGTGGGCGTAAATTATTCTCTCGCCTTACTCATGGTTTTGATATGGTTGTAATTGATGAGGCTGCTCAAGCCAGTGAAGTTGCAGTACTTCCTCCCCTCTCTCTTGGTGCAGCAAGATGTGTACTTGTTGGGGATCCCCAGCAACTTCCTGCAACTGTCATCAGCAAGGCTGCTGGGACCCTCCTATACAGTAGAAGCCTTTTTGAAAGGTTCCAGCAAGCAGGGTGCCCAACAATGTTGTTATCTGTGCAATATAGGATGCATCCCCAGATCAGGGATTTCCCATCTAGGTACTTCTATCAAGGACGTCTTATTGATAGTGAAAGTGTTGCCAACTTACCTGACGAGGTTTACTACAAGGACCCTTTGCTTAAACCTTATTTATTTTATGATATTACTCATGGCCGAGAGTCCCATAGAGGTGGTTCTGTTTCATACCAGAATGTGCATGAAGCAGTGTTTTGTTTGCGCTTGTATGAGTACCTACAGAAAACCTTAAAATCTTTGGGTGTGCCAAAAATAACAGTTGGTATAATAACACCATACAAGCTGCAATTAAAATGCCTACAACGTGAGTTTGAGAGTGTTCTAAGGACAGAGGAAGGGAAGAGGGATATATATATTAATACTGTAGATGCTTTCCAGGGCCAGGAACGTGATGTTATTATTATGTCTTGTGTCCGTGCCTCAAGTCATGGGGTGGGCTTTGTTGCAGATATTCGACGAATGAATGTTGCTCTTACTCGTGCTAGAAGGGCATTGTGGGTATGAGTTCTTTCTTCTAATCTTGTATGCTATTAGATTCTAGCTCTGATCCTTCTCCAATTACCTTATTTTGTGTTTATTTTCTTGAATCGACATTAATGTTTGAACAGGTTATGGGTAATGCCAGTGCTCTGGTGCAATCAGATGACTGGGCAGCCTTAATTGCTGATGCCAAAGCTAGGAATTGTTATGTGGACATGGATTCTCTCCCCAAGGACTTCACAAAAGACTTGCTCCCCAAAGAATTTTCTGGGCCAAGGGGAATTGGTTACTCTCCATCACAGGGTAAGGCTTCTAATATGAGAGGTTTAAAGTCTGCTGGACCAAGGCATAGATCACTTGATATGCACATGGAATCCAGGTCAGGAACACCATCAGAGGATGAAGATAAGTCGGGCACAACTTTAATTTCTAGGAATGGGAATTATCGGCCATTTAAGTCGCCACTGGATACTTTTTTGGATGATTTTCATCCATCAGGTGACAAATCTAGAGAGGCCTGGCAATATGGTATACTGAAGAAGCAAAATTCTGCTGGTACAATGGGGAAAAGAGATTCCTAGGCATTGGTTGTTGTCTACGAACTGTTTTGGCTCATGGCGGTGCGTGGAGCAAAACTGTATTTATAATCCTTGCATTGAAATTTATGGAGCTCTTTGCTCCATGAGTATTGAAACAATTTGTTGGAAGTTGGTGCCAGACTAGTGTCTGATAATTGCCCTAAGATGAACAAGTTGAGAGGGATTTGCATGGGTCACCAGTGAACTTTTGCCAGTCTGCTATGTTGATTCCTGCTAGGAGGTGGATGATCTGGGGGGTAGGATGTATAAGATCAAACCCCAGATCCACCCACCAGACAGGCTTCGCAGGTAAGAAATATATCATCAAGCCAAAATTATTGACTGAACAACTTTTAATGTAATTTCATACGTCGGCACTACGACTGTCTTATACATATAACTAATGCTTTCTCTAAACCAGGAGTTGAATGCTGGCATTAAGGGTTGTGCCGCCCTACAATATCCCTTTGCTTGATAATTGATTGATGCAATCTGCTATTACTTGGATGAAGTCTTTAATCGATACAGTTGGGCAGTCATCTCAAATTCTGGTGCTCTTTGACTCTTGCCCTTTTCCACAATACACTGAATGCATGGCCGACTCTTCAGTTTGGGGATGTGAATTCTTTTGGATCTGTCAAATTTGAAGTTACATTCATCAACTTTACAAATGCTTGCAAAATGTCAGAGGACGAGTAGCGATTCTTGAACGGGTTTGCTTTGCAGAATCCCAAGAATCAACCTCTATCAAAGTTGCCGTATATATTCTTTGAACATGGAGATGCACTACGGTGATAACTTTTTAGTTCTGCAGGATACGGGTTGGTTAACCAAGTATTCTTTGCTTTTGTTCTTTATGTTAATTTTCCTTGGTTCTTTAAACCAAAAGACTTGGATAGAAATAGGACACACCTCCAAAATTCTGTATAGAGAAGACTCCTAAAAGGGTACAGAATTGTGCGAGGAACTCTCATCTAGCTGACTTTGTGTATACAGCTTCAGGTGGAACCAAAGAATTCTTTCTCAGCTGCGAAAAACCTCAGCTGCTGTTTTTTTTTTTTGTTTAACTTGAAAACCATCAAATAATGGCCCAAGGTTTTAAATTATACCATTTGTTTTATTTTCCTGTGATGAGATGTACTTTTCCTCAGATTGCCATTACTTAAAAGTAATGCGGGGGATATAATTTATGTAGCGATGAACACTTCCGTACATGATTCAATGTATTATCTTAAAAATTCTCTCAAGTCTTTAACCAGGTATCAGTAAGAACAACTCAACAGGTTCCTGTTTGGACACTCTTTGTTCTTTTGCTCTTCTGCCGCGTTCCTGCTTACCAAGAAGATTGCAAAGTGGGTGAGCTTCGCTGTCAAAACCAAGACATATTAAACTGTAGATCAAAAAAATTGAAAAGGTTGAAAAAAACAGGGTGTAATGGGATAAATCTTCAAAAGGGCATTCTATTTAATTTTTCTTTCTGATAGCATCTACAATCCAAGCCTGTCCTCTAGCTTTGCCTAGTTTCCCTAACATTTTCCTGCTTTAAAAGGTCTATTCTACCCTCGATGGTTAATTACTTATTCATATGTTGGCCTGCCTATTTTACAGCTACCAAAATGGAAACACACCCCAGTTTGTAATTTTTTTTAGTTCATCCGCTAAACTACAATGATTTATATTTTAGTATCTTATCTTCAAAAATTTTTATAATAGCTATTGAATTATTTGAAAATTTTTAATTAAATTATTAAATTATTTAAAAGTTTTTATTTGTCATTAAATTTTTAAGGTTTTTTTTTTAAATTATAGTAGTGAGTTACATTTTGATACTTAAATTCAAAAGATTATACAATAATTATTAAATTATACGAAAATTTTTATTTAAATCATCGATTATTCGAAGTTTTTATTCAAGTCACTGGACTATTAGTTCTCTTTAAAAAGAAATTATGTTAATGAGTTTTAAACAACAATTTGATAATTAGTACCTTCAATCGGTATTTATCAATGAGTAGAAGACCATATTTTAAATTTAATAATCTAACGATCAATCTTGGAGATTGAAAAAGAAAGCTATTTGAAAATTAATTCGTGAATTTATGATACTTAAGTCCGTTTCATGAAAACTACTGAAACGTAGAAAAAAAAGAAAAAAGAATTTCTAATTGGGACAAGTAATACATAACTAATTTTATAACTTTTAAAGTTTAATAATTAAAACATAAATTTATTAATAGTTTAATATCCTTAAAATATATACCTAAAATTTAAACCTAATTTCTACCTTGGCGTCTCAGTGGTCAAAAAAAGAAAAAAAAAAGAGTAAATGGGGACACCCATTCTAGAAAAGTTAGAAAACAAGGCTGGAGCCGAAAAGTACATACTTAAAAACAAAGGAGGAGTTAAAAGGAACCCCAAACTTCCCGGTTTCTCGAATTGATTGCATGAGACGATCCAAGTACATACCATCAACGCCACGAACCTCACCGCTTCTATTTCTTAAGCGACACCCTTTTCATGGTTGACCTCTTTTTCTTTGATTTTTACCATCTGAGCTTCCACCCCTGAAGTTGAAGATCCCATTCCTCCTTGAATCTGTCAGGTTAGTTTGCTCCTTCCTTCACCATATATGCAGACTTACTTTTGGTCTTTAGATCTTTTCACAATTTGTTTACTTCCAGCTGCAAAAATGTCCTGTTCAACTTATCGTTTTTATTTTCCCCATTTTCTTGTAAGCTGATTGGACTGTTTTATATCCGAAAACTTATGCGGTGGATAGAATTTGTCATCAGTTGAAAATAATGTCATTTATGCCAAATGCCTTTCTTTGGTCTAAAATGTTTTGGATGAAATTTTCCATCCCATATAGACTTCTTCTATATTACAACAAATTATTTTCTTCTTTGATTCGTTGTTTTGTTGGACAAACTAAAGGAGAAGGGGTTGAGGTGTAAGTAAACAAAGCTTTTGTGTTACCGATGATCAGATTCTATACTAACACCTTGCTATTGAAGATGATTAGCCTAGACAACTGCTCAGCAATTTTGGGCTATCTGGTTTGTTAATATAGTCTTCAAGTTATTCGTTTGATCTTACAGATCATTCACTAATTTTAGTAATCTAGCTTCCTATATTTTGAATAATCTTTTTTTCTTTTATGGAGGATTGGTAGCAATTTCTATGATCCCAAAGGGAGCTTCCACACCAATTCATCCTTCATGATCTTATGCAATTTCTCGTTTCTGCATTAAACTGTTAACATACAGGGAAACATCTATTAAAGCTATGAGTGCTGCATTGAAGAAATCCTCTTCAAATGGCTCTGATAAGTCTGTAACAACTGAAGAGCAGCAGTCAAAGGCATGATCCATTTATATGATCTCTGATTCCTTGTACCTCATAGATTATCATTTTGACCTATCATAGATCTTGCAAGTTGAAGCAAGCAAAAGCTTCTAAATATGCCGTCAAGAGTAAAGCTTTCTGACCTTTTGATATTTGCAGATTAGTGAGATAAGAAAGTTGATAGGTCCATTGCCTGAGAAGTTGGCCATTTATTGTTCTGATGCAGCCATCACAAGATATTTAAGGGCGCGAAACTGGAATGTCAAGAAGGCAACTAAAATGCTTAAAGAGACCTTAAAGTGGAGAGCAGAATACAAACCAGAAGAGATCCGCTGGGTATGCTACAATTCATCCTCCTACAATAAGTTGTTTTGAATAGGGAATACCAAATGCATGCAGAATTTACCCAATCCAGTTTGCTTTTAACAGTTTCCCTTTTTCTTTAATCCATTTTATTTTGAAATTGGAGGGTGATAGGCTATTGGCAATGAGTGGCCTGATGATCTTTCTTAGAAGTTGCATTCTTTTGCATTCAGTATGGTTCATTGAATTAGGAATTTAAATCTATGGACTTAACCTAAGAGTAACCCAAGTCAAATCTACTTATTATGGTTGAACTCTTGTCATTTTGCTGGTTCAGGTCAACCTTTATGGCGTTTTTACAATTTTTTGCTTTTTTGTATGGTATAGGAAGACGTTGCTCATGAAGCAGAGACAGGGAAGATCTACAGATCAAATTATATAGACAAGCATGGAAGAACAGTTCTTGTCATGAGACCTAGTTGCCAGGTTCCATCTGACTTCCTTGCCTTTTACTTGTGCAATTTTACATCTGGGACTACATAAAAATTGAAGCAACTTTGAGTGAAAGGCGTCAAAGTTCACTCCAAAGAGTGCCCTACATCAGCAGAAGGATAAAAGAAATGAATAATATAAGATAGACTCCAATCTAACAGTCTAAGATTTCTGATCATGGTGGTTCCCATATTTGTCCCAATAATAGGATGTTACACTGCCTCTTAAGCATTTAGCAAGTCCTAATAAAAGGTCAATGTACCGGTTTCTTACAGATTAGGAAGCATGTTACTTAGCTGTACATTGACTACCCTTGACTACTTAGTTACGTTCGTTTTGACTGCAGAACACAAAGTCAACTAAAGGACAGATAAGGTATTTGGTTTATTGCATGGAGAATGCAATTTTAAATCTTCCACCAGACAAGGAACAGATGGTCTGGTTGATCGATTTCAATGGCTACAACTTGTCACATACATCAGTGAAGGTGACACGGGAAACAGCACATATTTTACAAGACCATTATCCAGAGCGTCTGGGCGTGGCAATACTATACAACCCACCCAAGTTCTTTGAACCATTCTGGAAGGTAACCCCTTTTTTGACATTTTTTCCACTGCTTTCTTGTTAAAGAACATAAAATTTTTACATACCCATGTGAGGTGTCTCAAGAATATGCATACATGATTTGAAGAGATCTCTATATGTAAGCATATGAGTTAGCTAGTAGTTAATATGGAATTTGGATACATGGTTCCTAGTCAGATTTTGCAGATTTGAAGAGATCCGGATTTAATGTAGATTTCAACTTTTATATTCTTTTTTGGTTTTTGGATGGTATTCTGCCTAAATGGTAAACACAGGTACTAGGCAATGCTAGTTTAAAACATTTCAGCACTCTAGTCGTTTTTCATGTCAATATATAATGTGAAATTCTTCCTTCCAGCATTTAGATCCAGCACTATGCGAACTATTATTTGTCTTCCTCTTCTTTTAGTTTACAGATTATGGGTTGTGTTCAATGCCATTTTTCGTTTTGTTAATGTAAGGACATCTTATTTTGCATTGATACGATATTGGGCGCCTGTTTCTTGACAGGTGGTGAAACCATTTCTAGAACCCAAGACTCAGAACAAAGTAAAATTTGTTTACTCTGATGATCCCAATAGCAAGAAAATAATGGAGGAGCTTTTTGATATGGAGAAGCTGGAGTCTGCATTTGGTGGAAATGATGATTCGGGTTTCAACATTAGTAAGTATGCTGAGAGGATGAGAGAGGATGACAAGAGGATGCCTGCATTTTGGACAAGGGGAAATCCTCAATCTGCAGAGCCACCTGTTGATTTGAATTCGCTTGATTTGAACTCGGATTCTGATGCTTCTGACAATGGCAAGGTAGACAGTTCCCCTAGTCATGTTTCTGACTCTGAAACCCTCTCTCCCAGTGAAGGTGTCATCGTCACAAAGGGAAGTGATAATGGCTCCACGGAAGTTCATTAGTTATAAAAGAGACTCGAAGCCTGAACCTGTCTTGGGTGAGGTAATAAGGTATACTATAATCTGACCATATGCAGCGGGTGTCGATTGTTTCACTGTTTTAGTTAAAAAATATGAAGCCAAAAGTAAATCTGCTCAATTTTTGTCATTGTCGTTTTATACCAAAGTTTAAATGAATTACATCGTTCAATTAATGTAATGTATCTGTATCCCTCGACAAGAGATTGCCTTGTCAAGTTACTCTTTTACTTAATAAATTCTCAAAACTGATTCACTGAAGTGAAAATCTTAACTTTTATTTCATCACGTGTTCCAAATGAAAGGCAATTGAGTTTGCCTTTATCCTCCATGTATGAAACCAAGGCGTCAAGGGAAGAGGCCTTAATGCCTTACCCCTTGCACATCCAGGGCCATGGGACCTCAAAGCTCATTTTGCCCCATTAACGATGGACCATTTTAAAACAAAATAATTCAAATTTGAGGGGAAAGAATATTCAAAATTGCACTCCATAGTTTCTCAATACAAAGACAAATGAAGGAAAGTTCTTATTGCTGTATGTATATCTGTTACAGGGTTTCACTATCTTTTCCAGAGATACACGTAACTAGAATTATAAGAGATGGAACTATAAGATTACCGCAACCAAAAGAAAAATCAACTGTGACACTAGCTGACCTTAGGTATTTGGCCCGACATTACAACCAATGCAATCGTAGATGTAAATGATCATGCAAGTAGGCTTTCCTGGGAAACAAGGATAAGAAACTGCAAAATTATGTGAGTAGGAAAGGGAGCTGGATAAAAGCCAGAATTTGATGTTACCTATACTGAAAAGGGGCATGTCAATGCAACATCTCATCTAGTTTCTGCCTGTACTGAGCCAACTTCTGCAAAAATTTCATTCGCTAGAAAGCATTAGTCTTCTCCATCAAGCTTTAATAATTTCAGGTAAGAAATAAGAAAAAATTTCCTCAAAACAAGAGGATAATGATAATAATAGTGATTAATTATACTAAGCTTTTGTGTTCTATTTCCTTTTGAGTTTGAGACATACAGTACCAAACGTAGGACTATATATAAGTATAGTTTCTAGATTAATGTCCACCCAAAGAATTCAACAAAAAAAAGAAAGGCTCATTTTATATCAATCAGGTCTTTTCCATGTATGTCTCAAAAAATAAGTTTTTTCCATTTTATATCAATCAGGTTTTTTCCATTTTACTTCAGCAAGATACTGGTTTCAAGCAAAAGAGAGTAGCCAAATACATGTCAAGAAGGGGAAGCAATCATGATTCTTAATCTATAATAGTATAACCCAAAAAAGGTTTCAGTTATCATTCCTGAAAACATATCATGTGATGAAAGCATTAACTTGTATGACCAATTTGACAGCTAAAAGAGTTTACAAAAAAAGAACTAAGCAGCTTTAATATATTTATAGAATGAGATGGCCATATTTGCATTTGATACAGATAACACTTCCTGCTGCAAATTCCAAATATCTTGCACTACAAAAGTTTAAGGCATGAACTATTGCAATATTCTGAAATCACACACAATTTGTGAATTCGAAGCTCCTCTTCATCTCCTTCCCTTGTCAAAAGGTAATGAAACAATACCTACTCTGGCTTTTCTATCCTAACTCCTTTGTAACTTTGAATTGACTAATGAATTTTATGCTTTGTGAAGCAAAAGCAGGTATATAGAACCAGTAGGATGAAAGCATCTACACAGGTTCATAATGATCAAGGACAATGATGAGAGGAAGTTGCATACCCTAGTATAAGCATAAACTCCAGCCTCTGTTGGTGCGATGGGACTTCCTCTTCTAATGAACTTCCCCTCTTTAAAAATGTAAAGCATGGGTATCCCGGTAGATAGTTCTAAGCTGATAACCTGTCTCATAAAGAATACAGAAGAAATGTAGCCTTAGCATTAAAACAAGAGCACCAAGAAAACTAAAAACGTCATGAATGCAACAAAGAGACGGATCCATACCTCCTGTGAGGTTAACTTATCAAGATACATAATGATAGACCTTAAGGAGTTCCCATGTGCAGCAATCATGACATTCTTTCCAGATAGAAGTTGGGGTTCAATCTACAAAACAATAAGTTGGTTGTCAGGTTCCAAATAAATCACATTAAAGAAGTTGAATCTCTAAAGTTAGACAAGGCATAGACCCCAACATATGATAAAAATATCAAACTAATTAGATATCAGACAAAGCCAGATGTAGACATTACCTCATCTTTAAAATATGCAACAGCTCTTTCAGCACACATTTCCAAACTCTCGCCATTTGGTGGTGGTATATCATAACTTCTACGCCACTCATGAACTTTTTCCTTCCCAAATCTATCTGCAGTTTCCTGTTTATTGAGACCTTGTAATTCTCCATACCTGCACAAAGAGGAGAGTGCATGAATCATTCACAAAAGAGGATTGAAAAAATTGAGACAACCAATAAAAGGACAATAAAAAAAGCAATAGCAATATAACTTCGTTCTTCTTGATACAAAGAAAATGAAAAAGTGATTACATTCTTTCATTCAATTGCCAAGCTGCTATAACTGGAATTGATTGTTTTATGGTGTCTTCACTATGTATTTGACTCCATACCCTTGCTTGCTCATTCTCATTATGCATGATAATTGGCACCTGCAAACAGTACAATTTTAATAAGTTAATCAGTCTAATAAACCAAAGAATGATAAAAAAAGATAACCACACTCAGAACTTAGTAAGTAAATAAACGATTTTCAATAGCTCAAATCCATTTAAACATGTCAATAATTTTAATAATGACTGATGAACGCTGGGCATCCGGCATCATAAAGCAGCCAGTCGTGCCTTAATTTTAGTTATCATGAATTTTTTCCCCTCAAGTTACCTTCTTTCGTCGGTGCTGTGTCATGGCTAGCATAGCGGTCATCTGTGCACGAATTAGTGCTGATGTAAATATCATGTCGACAGGTATGTTGCTGATTCTTTTGCCGGCTTCAATTGCCTCTTCCACTCCCTTCTTGGTTAAAGGCACATCAACGCAACCCGTAAACAGGTTCTTCTCATTCCATAAAGACTCCCCATGGCGAATCAGTATCAAAGCTGCTTCATCTGCAATGAGAACCAGTTGAAGAAAATAATCAGAAGATTTCACAAAAGTGAATCTAATTTTTTCCATTGTTATATGAGGAAACAACAAATCATTTTCATCAGTTGGAATCAATGTTGTTTTGCAGTTTGCCATAAAACACCTAGTGAAGAAAGTGCAAATATAGGGAAGTTGAGTTGAGCTAATAATCATGAAGAGAAATGGTGCGTTGCTATAATATTCGCTCCTTAAGTAGGAAAACTATGCATATGGTCTGGTCGGGCTTACTTGATTTCTTGAGAGATTCATGCGTGCCATTGTTAGAGGGAGATAAAACAGGATCAAAAACAGAGGTTTGAGAAGCTGAGGCTTGAATAACACTGAATTTCTTCTCTCCGGAACTACAAATCCCTCTCTTGCAGAACCCAACTTCCACCTTGAAACCTTTGGGAACCAATCTCACTGAATTATTTCCATCTTGGCAATGAATTCCAGAACTGCCATGAAGTTGAAGAGTCCCAACTGTTTGGTGCAACATAGCATTGGCCATTCTGAAAAATCAAGGTAAGCAAGCACTAAACTAAGAACATATTCTGTAACTTGACAAAATGAAGCACAAATATACAGGAGAAAGTCTTCACTATTGACATACACATGTTCCCTTCCATTGCACTACTGGAAAAGAAAGCTAGAGCAAAATAACAGTTGATTATGACCATGCTACTAAGGATTTCATTTCATTCTAAATCATCAGTTAAATAATTCTTAAGGCAGATTAAGAATCTAATCGTTTAACAAGCTCCAGCAAGCAACAACACGATCTACGATAACCTCATCAGAGAAAAAGGAAAGCTATCTCTTTGAGAGAAAAAGAAAAATTAAGAAAAGGCTAAAATTTTCCGGATGCCAACAAGTCGATCATAATAATATTAGTTAAAAATAATTTGACAGATACAAGAATCAAAAGGTTTCCCCAATCAAAGACTCAGATTTAACATTACCCACATCGGGGATTCATCCCATTTAATCAAATAAACATTATAAATTTCAGGACAATGAAAATCCAAAAAAAAAAAAAAGAAAAGGAAAAGACAATATTGATGGGCAAGAAGAAATCAAACCTTAAAGACAACAATCCAGAACCCAAAAATCTAATGCTAAAAGAGAAAAAGAGGTTGGTCGCGACTTTGCGTTGTTAGGTGCACGAAATAACTTGGTGGGTTATATAGGCCAACAGCGAAGAAACCGAGGCAAAGAAAAATGTGAATATAATGAGAGTTTATACTAATAACACGAGGGAAAAAAATACAGTCGACGGAGAAGGAGAGGGGTAGAGATTATTAGAGAGTTCACAAATTTAAAATGTCAATTTCAAGGGACAAAATAAAACAAAGTTTGAAAGAGACAAACTGTGAGTTGTTTTAGTATGCTGCAATAAATTTGCAGACTCTAAGGTTATATAGAAACAATCGTTGTTGCTGTCTGTGGATTCTGTTTTCTTCTCATGTGTCACGCTCCCAACAGCTTAATGACAATTCCCCTTTTTATTCACTCAAAAACCATATTTATTTTTAAAATTTTTATTATATTTAAAATAAATTTCTTTTTATATAATTTTATTGGTGAAATTTGTATTTAAGATTTTTAATTGGGATAACTCGAATGTAATTGCTGTTTGGTTTTCTCGAAATAATTTTTCTATATAAAGTTATTTGAAAGGGAGAGAAGAGCTATTACAAATAAGTAAATCGGAGAAAGTGGAGAGGAAGATGAGAGTTGATATGTGGTGGTTTGTGAGGTGGATAAATGCCATACATGGTTGAGAATTATTTCTTCGATTATTGCTCTTAAATCAAGTTAAATTTATGATAGGTATAAGCATAATCAATAATATACTAATTTTTAAGAAGAGTAGTATTGATTGAATGAGAATTAAAGTAGAATTTAAGAAAGATTTCTTAAAAAATTTCCTTATCGAGGCTCCTCTTAATTTGGTAAGAGTTATTATGCATTGCATCTCAACTTCTTCAATTCAAGTTCCTAAAAGGTAAAATGGAATATTGAATCAATGAACCTTGGGATTGTGGGATAGCATTTTTTGGCAACACTGTTTCAAAGGAAGTTGCATGTCCTCCTACCCCCAAGTTCCTAGACACAGACTTTTTCCTTTGGACTATGGCCCATCAACACACTATTTGGATTTGAAACCCCTATGCAAACGTGGGCCAGTTTACAACTGTGCCAATGTTTGGGTGAGCTTAATGGAGTGGGCTACTGCAGTTACAACAATTCGGTTTATTGCTTTGTTAAGGCCTCAGATGCTTCTGAAATTGATACTCATTTCCATTTGGTTTATACATATATATGAAATAAAAAGATTAATTAGTGGAATAGTTGAAGTCTGACCGTGCAGCACTCAACTTCAAAGTCGGCACCTCTTCTATCTATCTATATATTCTTGGGCTCAAATGAAAAATGGGCAAATATTATAAATATTTGATCGAACTTCCATAATAATTAAGTTTAACTAATTTCAATTGTTTCTTTCAATACAATATTGATAGGTATCAGGTGGCTTGAAACCTAAAACTGAAAAAAAAGATACAATTGAAACTAGGTATTATAAAAAGCTTGATAAGATATGAAAACTATTTATGATATTTGCCTATTTTTCATTTGGGCTCAAAAAATATATGTAGAAGACTACACCTAGAGGTGCCGACTTCAACTATTTAAAATCTATTTTTGCTAATTAATCTTTTTATTTCAGATATATGGGAAAAAAGCCGCATGTTTCTTTCCCCTAGACTTGTTTTCGGTGCCCTCTGGCTAAAGAAGACTACTCCACTCTCTGGCTGTCAACTGGTAAGTTATAGATAGTTACAACTTAGCAATAAAAACCACTGAGTTCCACTTTTTTCTCGGTCAACGGTGACTCCATCTCTATCAATCATTGCTCCTTCACAGACAGGTACCATAGCACCGGGTCAGAAAGGGAACATCCTGTACTTCACATAAATATATAAATGAACTTCTTTTGTAGGAAAACATAGCGTGAATCTTACTAGATATCTTCTGAAGCTTGTCGGATAGTGAATGGAATTGGTCTCCAAAGATAAAAGACGCCATAAGGCACTGAAATCTTGATGGTGCTCCACGTTTAAGATAAGTACTCAACATTAATGAACAAAAAGAAATAAAAAAACTCAACATTTACCTTATCTATTTATATATACTTCTTAGGTTTATGTAACGCTTAATGGTGGATAGATGTAAATGCAATATCTGTTTGTAAATGCAATATCTGTTCTTGAAATTGTTTAATGGCCGTCGCCTCATCATGTGTCCTGTATGTGGAAACATGAGGGCTTCCACTACTTTCTCTTTCCACTAAATAGTAACTACAATATATTGTGATCCGATATTGCAACCATAATGCGTACTAAATAGTAAGTATAAGCTTTCCTTATGAAAGCAAGGTTTTGGCATTAGAACAACTTTTGTGTCAACCCCTTCACTGCCAATTAATACGAGTTTCAGAACATTCTCTTCTTTTTTCAAACCTTTTTAAAATTTTTTATTTTTATTTCCTGAGGATTCAATTCAGTGCATGAGAATGGTGAGTTATGTCATGCATGAGGTATTTTAATGCTTCTCCTGTGTTAAAAAACAAACATTTTCATAGTCAGCCATCATCTTCTCCTGTGTTCATTAAAAGAAAATGTATCCAGCAACTTTTTTTGACCATAATAATAATAATGCGGCAGGGGCAAAGCCAGAACAATTTTTTAGGGGGGACAGGATGAAATTTTAATTTTTTATAGTTTATATCTTTATAATTTGTAAATAATTAAATTAAATTTTTATAATTTTAGGGGGACAAAGTGTAACTTTACTTTTACTAATTTAAAATTTTTAAAAACTTTTAAAGGCTAAAATAGTAATTTTATATTTTAGGGGCCGGGGCGCATGCCACCCCTGGTTTCGCCCCTGTTTAGCGGGTAAAACTTGGATGTCAACCTTCAATCTGCTTAGGTGAGGCGAGAAAAAATATATAATTCAACGTTAAATCATGCCAGAACTGTGGGATATGATTAATACTGGTGGTCAAACATCACCCACCAAATGAAATTATTGATAAACTTGAACTGGATTTTGCAAAAGCACTTATAAATAGTCAACCACTCAACCAGCTGAACCAAGCCATTTCGAAGTCAACATTCAGCTCTGTAACTCTTGTCTCCAGCCACTGTGATTTAATTTATAAGTATTATATATAGGGAACTGAATTGTAGAGGCCGGCATACGAGAGCGAAAACAAAAGAAACATCAAAATGTTAGTGTCGTCAACAATGCATCTATTAAGCATGTGTGTCCTGTCTTTGGTTTTATCTTGCTGTCAGGGAAGGGTAGATCCGAATTTCCGGATTCGAGCAGTTAATCTAGGAGGTTGGCTTGTGACGGAAGGTTGGATAAAACCTTCCCTTTTTGATGGCATCGTCAACAAAGATTTTCTGGTTTGGAGATTAAACCCTTTCTTTCAGAATAACCATTCACCACCATATACAAATTCATGAAACAATAGAATACAGTATATAATTAACTCCAGTTCTATTTCTGTGCTTCATTGATATGATGATCAGGATGGAACTGCACTTCAGTTTAAGTCAGTAACAACCGGGAAATATCTTTCCGCCGAGCAAGGTGGAGGAAGTATCTTAGTTGCCAACCGGACAACTGCTTCTGGTTGGGAAACCTTTAGAGTAATGGAAGCTATACTTTTGTCTGAACAAGTTTTTTCCTATGCTGTTTCATTAATTCAGCGTTTGTGACTTCAAATTTGTTTCCCCACTGGTATGAAACAGCTGTGGAGGACCAATGAGACAGCTTTTAATTTTAGGGTCTTTGGGAAGCAATTCATTGGAGTTGGCACGGACGGGAATGGGATTGACATAGTAGCTGTCTCAAAAGCTCCTGGACATTCAGAGACCTTCGAGATTTTGCGGAACTCAGATGATAAGAACCGGGTTCGGATCAAAGCCCCAAATGGGTACTATTTACAGGTAATTGCACCTCGCAAGTCTTTGCAAAAGCTTGTTAGGCCCACTAAGAAAGACCTTTCATTATTCATCTAGGTCGGCATTTCACTGTGGGATGAAAGGCAGGCAAGTTTAATTGGGATATTAAGACATTGTATTTTTTACATTTGTTAGGTATTCCCTTTCTCAGCACCACTGGAAACGTGCTTTCTTAAGATATGCATGCAGTGTATAAGTAAATAATGGTGTCCAATTAGTGTACGCCTTTTGAAGAAAAGATGTAAAATGCAGGCAAAAACAGAAGAAGTGGTGACGGCTGATTCGCAAGGAAATAAAGGATGGGGAGACGATGATCCATCAGTATTTGTGATGAAGATGACAGGAAGGTTGGAGGGCGAGTTTCAAGTGACCAATGGCTATGGCCCTGAAAATGCTCCACAAGTCATGAGGGTATGTGCTGCCCCACTAAGATAATTACTTTTTTTTTTGGTTTCATTATGAATTTATTTAATTGCATATTAATAATGTTTAAAATGTAATGCGATATCAACAAATCAAGCTCAACTTCAAGAGATAGCCCTTTTTTTTTAATTAATTAGTTGTCATTATGATGAAAAAAAAGAGTGGGGTGGGGGGGATATTTTCAACTAATATGAAAAACCATTATAAGATAGTTTAAAATTCATAAGACATATTTGGCCTTTGACATTAGTGTCGGCATTGGCTGTTGACTTGATGACCTCCAAATGGTGGTATGGAACAGTTTGGGTGGCTTCAAAATTGCCATTCCTATCTCATAGTTATTGACAGATTTATAACTTTTATTATATCGCTTGTGATCTTATTGGTATTATTTTAATTATTATTATTTTTTTTAGATCTTGTAATGAGATCGTGTGATGGTCAATATATTATCTTATTCTTAGGAGCATTGGAGGACATTCATTGTGGAAAAAGACTTCGAATTCATATCACAAAATGGGCTAAATGCTGTGAGAATACCAGTAGGATGGTGGATCGCCAGCGATCCGACACCACCTCCGCCCTTTGTTGGCGGCTCGTTGCAAGCATTAGACAATGCCTTCCAATGGGCAAAGTAAGTTCCTTTTTCTTCCCCTGCAAACAACGACTTTTTATCAATTCACTCAAACTGAATCTTATCAATACGATATTCATATTCCCCAACGATGTTACAAATTTTCCTTTTTTTTTTTTTTGTGTGTGTGTGTGTGTGTGTGTGTGTAGGAAATATGGATTAAAAGTTATAATTGATCTACATGCTGCACCTGGTTCACAAAATGGTTGGGAGCACAGCGGTTGCAGAGATAGCTCCCAGGAATGGGGCAAAACAGATGAAACCATAACCCAAACAGTAGCTGTCATAGATTTCTTAACATCCAGGTCAAAAAAATGAACCCATTTTCTTCATTGAAACTCAATTACATAATTAGTTATCAGCTCTAACTTCATTATGAATTATGATGCCTTTTGGTCCTTGAATATAGATATGCAAAGAGCCCAAGCCTTTATGCAGTCGAGCTCATCAACGAGCCCCTCTCACCGGGAGTAACACTGTCGAGCGTGATCGAATACTACAAAGCCGGTTATGCCGCCGTGCGTAGGCACACTTCAACAGCTTTCGTGGTGATGTCGAACAGGCTAGGACCGATGAAACCGAGGGAGCTGTTTCCGATGGCCAGTGGCTTAAAGCGATCTGTTATTGATGTACATTATTACAACCTTTTCGAAGACATGTTTAACAACATGACTCTCCAACAGAACATTGATTTTGTATACAACAATCGGTCCTCGCAGCTGAATTATCTTACAACATCCAATGGTCCTCTAACTTTTGTCGGTAAGAATGGATGATCGGTTCTCATGTCAATTGAAATGTTTAAGATATTCATTCATTAATGGCGAGTCTAAATGAAATGAGTGATGGCCATTTTTCAGGGGAATGGGTGGCTGAGTGGCAAGTTGTTGGAGCTGGTAAAGAGGATTACCAACGGTTGGCGGAGGCTCAAATGGAGGTGTATGGGAGGGCAAGTTTTGGTTGGGCATACTGGACTCTGAAGAACGTTAACAAACATTGGAGCCTGGAGTGGATGATCAACAATGGCTATATCAAGCTTTAGGGTTTAGGCCGTTTGGTTCTGGACTTGAGGCATCAATAGGAGCACCTCTTGGTAGGCAATAAAGGTTGCAATATTAACATGTTCCCAATTCTCAACCAAAAAAACAGCCATAAAATAAAAAAAGGGTTGTATTTTCAAATTACAAATATATATATATATATATATTATCTTTTCAATTTTTCATCATAAGCACACCAACAATTCTTTCACTTTTCTCTGTCTTAATTTTTTTTTTCAGTGGGAACATGAAAATTATATATATGCAAAATTGATTGAAATTGTCAAAGAACTCAAAATAATATACTAAAACATATAAATATGAGTAAGTATCAATACTTTGTTTTGTGGTGGGAACCAAAAACTGTCCTCTTCCATGATAGTATATAATTGTGCAACATGTCCCCCATAATTTATGAATTTGCACAAATCATGTTTTAATAATGTAGTTTTTCGTTTTGTTTTTTGTCAGTTTATATTTATCGGGTCATCAAGTCCATTCATTGTCAGCTGTGATCCAAAGAAGTGAGAATGCATTTAACATTCTTAAAATCTTTGCAAATTAAAATTATATTAATTCATCCTAATTATAAGGTATGGACAATGGATAAGTGATTTTTTAGAAATAATTTTAATAAGATTAAAGAAATAATTTTTAATGGAAATAATAATGACGATAAAGGAAAAAAAAATTGATTTACAGGTATTACTACTAGTAATAAAAATACGCATAAATTCGTAATTAGAGTAGAAGATAAATTTTTTTTGAGTAAAAACAAAAAAAAAAAAAATTTATGGAATCTACAAATTCATCTCAGGATTAATTTAAAAGAAAAAAAGTACTTTAAGGTTTAAAATTCCTAATTCAAATTAAATTTTTAATGGAAAACAGGAAGTGAATGTAATAACCAAAGTCACCAAATAGGAAATTGTAGTTTATAGCATATTAAATTAAACATACTACTTTACAAAATAAATATTAAAAACACTGAAAACTCTATCATATGCGTATGCATGTTGAAAATACGTATTTAGAGTATCTATGTGTTTTTAAAATAATATAATATAAATAATACAATTATATGATTTATAACTAATTAATAATAACACATGAGTTAAAATAAAAATTACATTAAATTATAAGTAAAGCGAAATTCAAACACTTGAATACATCAAATTAAGGATACTAAATAATGCAATTATTTGTCATAGTGTTGTTATCAATGTTAAGTCGGGATTGAGTTAATTTATGACACTATCTCAATCAACAATATTATTAATACAATTGATGGAGGTAATAAATTGCGCATAATAAAATTAAAATGTATAAGTAGATCAAAATAAATCTTTGATTAAGTGATAAATTTAAAGTTTTCTAAATGTAATTGATTGACATTGGTCCAAATTGCACCATATACATATTTTTTTATTTTTTTTAAATTAAAAGAGCTAAAATATCTTCAAATAATATAATTTTTTTAAATATAAAAAGGTCATTTTTATAATTTTCCTAACTGAGTTGATGCCCAGTTGACTTAAAATACCAACTTAATAAGAGATTTTATTAATAGTATAAATCTCAAATAAATAAAATAAATATAGATAAACTTAAATAGATTTAAATTAATTATTTAAAAATATAAGTAAATTTAAATAAAATTTAAAACTCATATCTCGAATTGAATCAAACTGAAACAACTATTTATAATAAAAATAAATCGAATATAAATCTAACTCAACCCAACCATTAACACCTCTAACATGATCGACATTAGCGAAGATGAAGTAGATTTTTGTTTAGTGATGGTGGGTGACAAACAATTAACTTGTTTAGAAGGCACACCGTACCAACATCTCCCACTAGAGAGAGAGAGAGAGCAAACGTAGGTCACAAGCAAAATAAAAAATAAAAAATAAAAATCACCTTTGCTTTTACAATTTCATTTGCAAAAAAGAAAGTTACGAAGAAAACAACAATTTGTTACACTAATACGGACACCTCAACTTCTACTTACCTGTTTCTCAAGTCAAACCACGAAATAAAATGACACTGGAAATAAAATTTAAATTTAAATTCAGATATGTTCAATGTCATTTTATAAAGTAATGATTCATTCATACCCAGTTTTATCATTACACTAGAACTTAATGCTTTTAGTGTGCCAAATTGGATATTTAGATGTGGTTAGGTGGAACATAAATCCATAGACAGCCAAAGCCATTTAGGGTTTTAGGCCATTAATTAAAAAAAAAATATTTTACGGACTTTAGGCCGGGGGGGGGGGGGGGGACCTGCCATGGATGGATTCTTAAATTTTGGTTTCAAGATCTTCTTCCTGCTGTCAGCTCCCTAACTTGCATATCGTTCTTAGGTCCTCTTCATTTTTAGTAAAGAAAAAAGCTGGCTCACTTTAATATAACAACAAATGTCTACAAATATTTAATAGTTCAAGAATGGAAAAGACTCCATATTATATGTTTCAGAATAATTATTTAAAAATATCATATCATATCAATTCTAGTTTTAATTCTTTTAAATAATAATTAAAAATAGAGGATGAAATTACTGTTGAAGATTTCCACTGCGATTTGGAAGCCAAATATCTAGGGGGTAACTATTTCATATATATATGCTTTTCCCAAAGCATCTATGCTAATCTTAAAAACTAGATGCTGGAACACTCAGATTTCAAGCTACAGTGTGATTAAAAGTCATATATATGCTACAAGAATATGCATTTTTTTCCCCTTAACTCATTCCTGGCATATTCTCCACATTAAAAGAATCAAATGCTTTACAAAATAAAAATGTAGCTTGAGAATTTTTATAGCTCAGATTCACATAATCGAGCTTACCAATATCCCCAACTTTCCACTTCATGAACGCATTTCTTGTCACTGTCATGGATGCGCTCTACCAATAATACATGTATAAAAGTTCCTATGTTTTATTTTAAATATAAAATACTTTTAAAACCACGTAATAATATAAATAAAGAACATATTAGACATTGTTAGTAAAAAGGGGTTGTTAAAAGTAGAATCAACACAAAAAAAAATGTTACCTAACTGGACACTAAATGAGAAAATAGAAAAATAACATGAAAATGATTATGTAATTCGATTACGCTATGTTTGTGGAGTCTAACTTAGAAAAACGTATGTACTTTCTTTAATAATTACAATGTCAACTTACTCAATCACACAAACTGTGATCATTTTTCCTCACTTTTGCACCTTAAAGATACAAACCTTTCACCACTATGATCACCCCCTTTGACCACAATAGTAAAACCACAACCATATGTTTTACTTTAAAAATTAATAGCACTCTTACACCTCTCTTTAACAGATTCAGTGTCTAATTTTCAGTATATTTTCCTATGATAGTCTCTCAAATATATAGACATGGATTCAATGTAATAGCCCAAATTTCAGTGATGTCGGAAATAGTGGTTCGAGACCACCAAATCTGACAAATGAACTCGTAGATTATATTATTTAATATTTACGAGCCAAATGTAGTTTTTAAAAGATTTTTGAAATAGTAAATTGTGTTTTATAAAGATTTATTTAGTTAAGAAATCGAGAAAGAGAGGTATCGAGATCTTGGTGTTATAAACCGAGCCATAAATATTTTTGCGAATATTTACAGAGTGTTAGTAAGGTAATATTAAAATTTCGTTAGAAAATTTTAATTTTTGGGTGGTTAATTAAATAAAAAGGACTAAATTAAAAAGGGTATAAAAGTTGCTAGAAGGATTAAATAGCTCAATTGTCAAATGAGGAAGGACCTAAAGTGAAAATAAGCCCAAAGGAGATATTTTGGGCGGCAATAACTGAGAAAAATCAGGGAATGGGTGAAATATGGGCAAAATTGGAAAACTGCCAAAATTAGTTAAATAAAAAAGGGACCAAATTGGAATATCTAGAATTCTCTTCATTTCTCTTCATTTTCTTCAGCTGAAAAACAGCCATGGGAGAGGGTTCAAGCTGGTTTTCATACTATAGCTTCATTTAAGTTTAATTCTTGATTTCTCTTTGAAATTTCTATGTTTTTGGACTTTTACAATTGGATCCAACTTATTAATTCATTAGTTTTTGATTCTTTGGCTAGTTTTTAAAGTTGATGTGGTTTAGTTTTTCATTAGTTTTTGATTCTATGGCTAGTTTTTAAAGTTGATGTGGATTAGTTTTGGAAGCATATGATGAATAAATATTGAATTGAAGCTTTAATTTTGTTATATGATGATTTTATCAAGTAAAATTGATGAAAATTGGTTTTAGGACCTAATTGTGAAAGAGTTGAAATTAAGGCCTAGTGTTAAAATTCTAATTTTCAAAGGTTATGAAGTACTTTAAAATGATATAGAAAAGTATTAATTGAGAAAATTAGCTCAATTGAGGGGTTAATTGAGTAAGTACTGAATTGTATGAATTGTGGAATTAGGGACAAAATAGAAAACAACATGTTACACTAAAGCAGTTTTGGACAGCAGCAGTTGTCTAACTTTGAAAAATTACCAAAAATGGTAGAAATTGAATTAGAAGTTAAATGAGATATGGACTTAAAGCTTGTTGAGTCTATTTTCATATAAAAGAAATAGAGCAAGTAAAGGAATTCTGTATTTTGAGATATTTGTATTTTTGTGAGACTAGTTCAGAATGATTTCGAGATCCCCTGTTGTGACTTGGAAAAATCATTAAAAATTGTACAAAAATAATTATGGGACATAACTTATATTTTTAGATTCCTTAATGAGTTTATTTTTATAAGAAATAAACAATAACATCATCCGAATCTTGTACGAGGAGATAATTAATTTTTAGTGAAGAAGGATCGGAACTGTCAAACAGTAGAACATGGTTAAGTTTAAAGAATAAACTGTACTTATTGGCTAAACCAAAAATTCTAAAAAATTTATGGTAAGAAGATATGTGAGTTTAGTTTCAAGGAAAATTAGCGGGTCTTAATTTTGAATTCTTTAGCTCAAGATAAAAATAATTTAGTGACCATGACACGGATGAACAGCTTGAATTTCACATAAGTAAATAGTGAAAATTATAAATAATGTTATTTACAAGTGTCGACACCAGTTTTTGAAAGTTTTGGAAAACGGGATCAATTTCAAAAATGAAATGGAGTCGCCACCGACCCTTTTTTCGAGGTGTGATCGGGTCACCTTGAAATTGATCGTTTTAATAAAACATCTTGATTTATTAAAATTATGACTTCGGTCTACGAATTTAAAAAAAATGAGTTCGGGAGTCGGTTACGTACGAGGAAGGGCTACCACCCTCGTAACGCCCAAAATTGGTACCATTTTGATTAATGTTTGTCCAAATACTGAAATTTGAAAAGAAAAAAAATGTGATTTAAACACTTCGGATTGAATTTTAAGATTTACTCGTCTTGAAGGAATAAAATGCCATATCCAACAGGTTAGGACATAATACTTTAAAACTCTCAAAGCCGAGATCATCTTGCAATCCCTAAAACATGTAATTAAAAGGGTATTTAGTTATTTAGTCAAACGAAAAATTGCAACCCAGCACGTTAGGGCGCAATTACGCAATTTTCCCAAACACTAAATATTGTCTTATTTAAAAAAAATTAATTGGCAAATTTAAAAATGATTTAGTGCATTTGGTTTGAGTTGAGCTTTAGGATTCCCTCGTTTTAAAGGAACAAAATAACACCTCAAGCACGTTAGGAGATGCAATCTTAAACCTTTAATATTGAGTTCCTCTTTTGATTTTTCGAAACATGCAATTTAAAAGGTTATTTAGCTATTTGGTCGAACGAAAAATCGCAACCCGGCATGTTAGGGCACAATTTCTCGATTTCCCAAATACTAAACATTGCCTCATAAAAAAAGGTCTAAATTAGTTTTTTTTTTTTTTTTGAGAAAAGTTTTTGAATATTTGGTTTGAAATTGAGTGAAAATTAGAGTTGAAATTATGATTCTAATGCGCATGGCAAAAACACAACCAATAACCTCGGAATAAAGTATATTACAAAGCTACTTCTAAAAACGAACAATGATTATTTGAAGATATAGTATTCCACCACATGAACATCCATATTAAAAATAAAGAATAAATTAACAATTAGTGCCAAACGAATTTTCATAAGCATGAGATAATAGACCCTAGAACAAATAAAAAGAAAAGAGTTTGAAATTGATAATGTCTAATAAAATACACGAAATACAATTTAAAATTAAGTATAAGAATTTAAATTAGAAATATATATATGGATTTGAATCAACTATTTTATAAAAATAAGGTGTTATATAATACAATTTAAAACAAGTTCTATAACCAATAAAAATACAAAGATATACAATATAATAATGCATGTAAAAGAATGAAACCTTGCAAAATTTAGAACAATATATGTATATATATACATATATTAATGAAATTTTGGTATTTTAAAAGAATGAAAGTAACTTGAATTATAATATACAAAAGAATGCATATAAAAATGACTTTTAAAAGAAGTCTACTAAAAAAAAGTTTATACATGATTAACAAGATATATATGATATAAATTAATAATATACAAAGCAATATAAGAGTAATAAAAATAATGATATATAAAGCAAAAATTTAAATAATATAAAGGGAATATATACACATGGAAATAACAATAATCGAAATAAATGGAGTATGAGTTAAAATAAAATTTCTATAAGAAAATAAAGTAGATGCATATACATAATAAACAAGTTTAATAAATAAAATACACGTATAAAAATTCAAATAGGAAAGCAATTAAAATAGATAAATATGGAAAAGTTTAAAGTAAACAATACTAAACAAATAGAAAAAATAGTCAAATAAGTAAACTGAAAACATGTTAAGGACGAAATCAAAATTAAAATAAAATTCAAGGTTTAAAGAATAAAGAATGGCATTTGGCTGTTAAGGACCAAGATGACACGTGCGCAAACTAGCGAGGGTCCCTTGGAAAATTGTCCCGAATACCCGAAGCTACGCTGTTCCGATACTGGGCCGAATTGCAAAAGATCGCAGGATATTATTGTGAAACACCGCAAAAGCGGAAGGGCTTGGTTTGCAAATAGACCAATAAGCAAAAACACGCAGATCCTCCCAGGGTCGGGTCACTCGCGTGGGTCTGTAGCCGTGAAACGACAGTGTTTTGGGTCTTAATGACCCATTCCAAAACGACGCCGTATGCTTGGCTTATAAATGAAAAAAAATGTTACAAAAAAAACATTTTGAAACCGTTTCTAAAAAAAAAGGGGAGCGGTGCTCTGAGAGGGCTCTCGGAGCAATGGCCAAATTCAGGCCTGACTCCGTCATTGAGCCGAAGGGTCCCTCCGTCTCCGCCACCGTACACGGTGGTCGGAGGGACCTAAAAAAGACTATTTCAGTCCCTCGAAATGCACCGAACCCGAACCTCGACTCAAAATAACCGAAATCCCACCAGAAAGAGGAAAGAACGAGTAAAACACTTCGGATTCCAAAGTCTGATCGTCTCAACAAAGGTAAAGTTCGTATTTTGATTGCTTTTCTATGTATATGTACAGTAGATTAAAGGTAAAATAGACTGAAATATGTGAAATATACCTCTGTTTTGTTTTGTATTTCCAAAAATCGTGTAAAAAAATACAATGGCTCTTCGGCTCTTTATATAGCCGATTCAAAATGAAAAATACAAATTTTCTTTCTGTTTCTGCATTTGTTGTTATTTTCAGCCTCTGCCTTTGCGTATTTTGCTGTGTTCTTGCTTGTTTTGGGTTATTTTGCAGGGCTGAGGAAGGTCAACGAGGGGACTTTTCTGTTTTGGTGCTAAGGACAGGGCGTAGCAGAACCTCGGGCATCGGGGCTGCAAATGTAACGGCGTCTCGGGCACTGGAGGTGCTGACGAGGCACGTGGGCAATGTACGGAGCGCAGTAGTCTCAGAAACCCTAGGGTTTCTGAGTAGATTTAGCATGTGGGCTCCTTTTTGGGCTTTCAGTGTTTGGGCCATAAGGTCGAATTGGGTTAACGGGTTGTATTTTGGGTTTTGGGTTTTGATCTGTAAAGGGACTTGATTTGGACTTTTTAATTATTTTGGACTTTTATTTAATTTTGACTTTTGTGTTTTTTTTTTTGGTTTGAAATGGGCCCGGGCATATTTGGGTTTGTACAACAAGTGTGTTGTTTATACTAAGGATGTGGATGGAGAGGAGGAGAAGGAAAAATATATGAATGACTTGTTTATAAATTGATCACATGCCCGATTACAATCGCTAAATGTTGAATCAGAAGTGATATAATGTATTATTTGGCATATTTATTATGAAATTATGATTATGGTTATAATATAAAAATCGAACTTGTAAGTTTATATGGCTAAATTTTAGTAATAATTTGTTAATCTTATGAATTTCCTGATGTGTTATTTCATATGTATTGATGATAAAATTGTGAATAATGTAAAAAGCATGAAAATTGAATAAATGATTAAATTGAGCATTTCAGTTTCGTGAAAAGTGATGAACTGACGGAAAAGACCATGGTTAAGCCATGACGAAGAGTAGATGTAAGACCATAGCTGGGCTATGGCATTCAAAAGCGAGGAATTGAGGGTGAATTACCCAAGTAAATCGAGATTCAGCATTTGTTGTGAATACTCGTGTTTGCTTTCAGTTTAGCTCTTTTGAGCTTCAGTTTAACCTTCGGGTTTCAGTTTAGCTATTTTGAGCTTTAGTTCGACCCTTATGGGTTTCCGTTTAGCTCTGATGATCTTCAATTAGCCTTCGGGCTTCCGTTTAGCACTTATGTGCTTCAGTTAGCCTTCGGGCTTCCGTTTAACACTTATATGCTTCAGTTAGCCTTCGGGCTTCCGTTTAGCACTTGTGTGCTTCAGTTAGCCTTTGGGCTTCAAACTATGATGTACTCAAATTCGTAAGTTGTTCCCCGCATGGACAAGATGGTAAGTAGAAAGTGAAATATGTGTGAAAAAAATGTGGAAAGTATTATCATGGTTATTATTGAACTCATTCATGTGGATCTCTATTATCATGGTTATTATTGAACTCATTCACGTGGATCTCTCATTTGAAATTGTGATAAACAAGAAGAAATAGTAAATTGTGTAATATCCTGAAAATTTCTATCTTTGATATAGTAAAATAAGGAAATAAAGAAATAAAAAGAGAAATTTTGAACTATGTCAACAAAATCTATGTAGGAAGTATATTATGATGTATCAATCCAAGAAAGGACTAAATCGTAAAAGTGAAGTTTTGTGGCCCAAGAGCAAATACTCAAAATTTAAGGGGTTAAAGGTAAATATGAAAAAGTTGAAGGACAAATAGTGAAAATATTTTAAGGATGGAATGATCTAGAAACTAAGAAAAAGGGATGAATTAGGACCAAATTGAACAGGTAAAGAATTATGAGGGACTAAATTGCAATTTTACCAAATTAAGTGATGACTCAATAATGGAATTTTAAAAGATCACAAGGGGCAAAAATGGTCAATTGGAAGAGAGAGAAATCGAGAAAGTAATGATGATGTTGGTAATATTTTATAATTATTTAATTAGATAATTATTATTTATATAATATTTTAATAAGATATTTTATTATTTTATTATTTTATTTAGTCTATATATATGTATGTGAGTGGAAAAGAAAAAGGGGAAGAAACCACCACCTTTTCCATGCAATTCACGTTAGGAGAGAAGAAGGGAGAAAGAAAGTTTTCCTTTCTTTACAATTTGGTCATTCCATAAAAAATTTACCATTTTCACCTAGAAATCAAAAAAATTTCCATAGCTACCAAAAGAGAAAATGTTAAGGAGACTATGGGGAGTTAGAATGTCAAGTTGGACTCGAGAAATAGAAGCTGGAAGAGAGAGAATATCAAGTTAAAGATTGAAACCAAGGGGAAAAGGTAAGAACATCAAGATTTCCATATATTTTCAAGTTTGATATTATTGAAAAAGCATGGAAATAATGTTAATGTAGAGTTTTCTTATATATGGTTCTATGTTCTCAATATGTTAGTGAAGAGAAAAAAAGAGAAAGTGATGGAAATATTGTAGACAAGGGAAATAAGAGTGTTATAAACTTGATAATCAACATTTTGCACTAAAACTGTTTTGGACAGCAGCAGTAGGTCAACTTTTAAAAATCACCAAAAATGGTAGAAATTGAATTAGAAGTTTAATGAGATATGAAATTAAAGCTTATTGAGTCTATTTTTATATAAAAGAAACAGAACAAGTAAAGGAATTCTGTATTCTGAGATATTTATATTTTTGTGAGACTGACTCAGAATGATTTGGGGATCCTCTGTTTTGACTTGGAAAAATCATTAAAAATTGTATAAAATAATTATGGGACATAATTTATATGGTTAGATTCTTTAATGAGTCTATTTTTATAAGAAACAAACGAAACATCATTTGAATTCTGTAAAAAGAGATAATTAAATTTTACCAAAGAGTGGTCAGAACTGTCAAACAGCAAAACAGGGGAGAGTTTAATGAATAAACTGTATTAATTGGGTAAACCAAAAATTCTGAAAATTTTATGGTGAGAAGATATGTGAGTCTAGTTTCAAGAAAATTAGCAGATCTTAATTTTGAGTTCTGTAGCTCAAGATATAAATAATTTAGTGAATATGACTCAAATGGACAGCTTTGAATATACACATAAGTAAATAGTGAAATTATTGATAATGTTACTTATAAGCATGTTATGTAAATTAAGGATGTGGAATGGAGAGGAGGAGGAGGAAAATATGTATGAATATTTAGTTAGCATGGCTAATTTGCATGTTTTAGGCTCAGGGACTAAATTGAATAAAAATAAAACTTTATGGGTAATTTTGTAAAAATGTTAGAAATGATCAAATTACATGAAAATGATTATTTTATTATTTAAATTGCAAAATTTAAATGAAATTATTAATTTAGTTCAAGACCGGGGGAAAACATGTTTTAGGGATTAAATTGAAAAGTATTGAAATTATGAAAAATTCTGATATTTTATAGAATTTATGGACTGTTATCAATAAATATGATAATAACGGCTAGAAATAAGGATTAAATTGCAAGAATTTTATTTTTCTAAGCCTAAGGGTAAATCGTCATTAATTAAAAATTTAGGGGCAAAATGGTAATTTTGCCTAGAGCATTAATTGAATGTATTAGAATATGGAATGAACGAAAACAATGGTCAAATTTATTTATAAAGATCCGAACGACTCAAATGCGAGGCTTGAACGTGGAAAAGAAAAGATATCATATTATTGAAATCATAAACATGAACAAGCAACGAGGTAAATTCGTGTAACTTGAATTGTATTTTTAAATACTTGAATGAAATATGTGGCTATATGGTGAAAATATGATTTGAATGTCCAGTGCATGATAATTGATGAAATATTGATAATACTCTATATAAAGGGAAAATAAATCTCGGTTGAATGAAATGGAATTCGATGGATCATTGGAAAAGGAATTGACGGTAAAAAAAGGATATAGCCCAGACGGGTGATCCTATTATTAGCCCTCCCGAAGAATACAGGAAAAAGGATTAAGCCCGAAAGGGTAATCCTAATATCAGCCCTCCCGAAGAATATATGGGAAATGAGGTTCGCGGGAGTGTGCTGGTGGCTCTCCCGAAGAATATATGTGTATAGGCCCTTCTAAAGAATACATGGGAGCTGAGGTTCGCGGAAGTGTGCCAAGAATTGAGGTTCGCGAGAGAGTGAGGTTTGCGGGAGTGTGCTTATTGAAATGAAATGTGTAAGACCATGGTTGAAAGATACCATGGCAACATATTGAGAAAATGAATAAGACCATGGTTGAAAGATACCATGACAACACATGTATATGAATTGACGGATCCGGAATTGTACACTAAAAGTGTACCCCTGTATGAATTGACGGTTAATGAGATTGTACACCAAGAGTGTACTATTGGAAATCCATCGAAATTCTGAGAAATTCAACGGGATAAATATAGAAAATGGTAAACACATAGCTAAAAAGGGTAAATGAGAATTAATGGATTATGGATTTGCATATTTTAAGTATACTATATGATTTTAACTATTGATATTCTGATAAATTCAGTAGGTAAGAGTCCTGACCAGAAAAGGGAATATGTATATAAAAAGATTCGTACATATATATTCCTGAAGTACATGAAAAATGATAGTGTTACTGGATATATAAAAATATAAGATGATGATATTTGTACATGGAATTTATTGATGAATATATGCATCCATGATTATAGATTCGTATACCTTAAAAATATTAATTGTATGGCGATGATATTTCGAATGACTTGATGAATAAAGTCCCGACATGAAATAATTCGAGCACGAAACAATAATCATGAAATTGAACTTGAAATACATGAAAATAATATTTATTCGATATTTTAAAATGACATGGAAAATACATATATATGAAACTTACTTGATAATTATGCATATTCAAGATTATGACTTGTCTTGAAATTAATATATGCAAAATTCATGAAAACAATGATACATGAATATGTGACTATCTTTAATATGCTGATACATGGAAACTAGGCAAGTCATGATGAGTGATAATCTCAAGTATGATATGTTGATAAAATGGGCTTATCGATTCTAAAATTATATGAAATGTGTTCAAGTATGCTAACAACTGTTATTGTTGACGCTTAGACAAGTGCCAAGTTATTGGTTAAATGGTAATATATTTATTATATGATACGTCGAAAGGGTAAATGATCAAATGAAAATATACTTGTGCTTATAGAAGAATGGTAAAAATTTAAGTTGTACAATTTCTTATAAAATGAGTTATCATGTGATTAATTGGAAATTTTTTTTTCTATAAACTCCGGTAATACCTCGTGACCCTATTCCGATTATGGATATGGGTTGGGGGTGTTACAAATTGTATGCCTATGTGTGGTTATATGTATTTATCTGAAATACAAGAAAATGATAGTTATTGATATATGGAGACATGAGAATGTGATATATGGATATGTAATATGTTTGATAAATGTGTTCATACGTATTTTATGGAATTATGAACCTCATATGTATTATACACATAAAGATGATATTTCAAATACTTTGATGAGTAAAGCTTAAATATGAAATAGTATGAAATCAAGACAAGTTGTTATGAAAATGTGTTTAATTTACATAGATATGGTTGTTATTTGTTGTATGATCACATAATGTGAATTTGTGTATATATATGAGAAATTTAATGAGAATTGAGCCCATACATGTTTATTGAAATTTATATGAAACATTCGACTAACGATGGTCATGAGGATATGAGTTAGGGCTCGTGATCAAATTCATTGAATGTACTTTGCATGTTTATTTTAAATATAAATGAATAGTACTTGTTTCGATTTAAATAAAAAATGATTCTGTAAACTCCGGTAATACCTCGTACCCTATTCCGGAGACCGATTCGGGTAGGGGGTGTTACATTCAAGACTTACTTACAACCCAATATCTAATAAATCCCAATAAAACAGTAATATATATCATTAATATAATGTTGGAATATTTTCAAATATTTATAGTGTTCCAATAACTATAAATGAATTTGTGTAATTAATCAAAAGTTATATTATTTAATTTTTTGAAAAAGAATTATAACTATTTAAATAATATTATTTAAATAGTTATAATATTAAATGAATAATTATGTATTTATTTTAAAGACATTATTATTCAGAAAGACACCTATTGAAAGATGTCTCTATAAAGATACATGAAAATTTCTATAAATAGGAATAAGATTTCATTTGGAAAACACACCAACAAATTCTAATATTCTTTATTTCCTTCCTTTATTTTCTAATATTATTAGATTATTCTATAAAGTATTACTACAGAAATCCTTTGTAGAAATTGAGTTTCTTGTTATACATTGCTTAGTGCGTAGTGGACTATTCTCGTCAGTGCAAAACGCAAATAGTCATTGGCTTCATTGTATCATCGAGATTAATTTGCTTGGAATTCATTTGCACACCGAAGATAGGAGGGGTGAATATAACCTTAAATATAATAGCTTGATACATGCCTTAGAGCCTTGTCCTATTTCTTTATTTTCTATTCGAGTTCCGTTCGTGTGTTTGAGATTTTCCTCACCGGAGATTTGTATTAACATATATATAATATATAATATACAATATAATAACATAAGATATATATATATATATATATATATATATATGAACTCTTAACAACTTAGAATTATGATCCAATTTAAAATCTATAATCCAAGAGATTGTTTTGAGAAATTTCGATCCAAATCAATTATCAATAATCATACTCCATAGCAGTATGATCTTCCATAACAAGTTAGATGCTCACCAAGAAATCAACATAGCCCAAATATAATGTTTAATAAATTGTCAACAACTAAATATGAAAATTGTCACCGCAAAAATTTAGTAGATAGGAGAGTGAACACTTCTTTCTATACTAAAAATTATCTATATTTTTAATAGAAACAATAAATATACAATATGTAATTTTATTTATACACTTTCTGAATTTTATTAATAACATTCAATTGGAAGTCATGAAATACCCTAACCACCAACACCAACTATATATTAACCATATATTATGGTACAGTTGTGATAAATTTGGCTAAGAAACTATTCTGGGAAGCATTTATAATTTAGGGCTATACTAGCTTTCCAATGCTGAATTATGGGCAGAATAATGAGAAACAGGTTGTCCCATCCAGTGCTAACCGCAGAGAAAGTTAAAATGACAAAAAAAGGTTGAAATGATGACGGCCCATATTAATTTTTCTTACCCTCAATAATATCTCAACCAATTACGTAAAATCTGAAATAAAAGGAACTTGGAATCATAATTGTTATTTTGGGACCACTAGCCTTCACTTGAAGAGCTTATATAAATAAGGTAAGAAAACTACATACCCAAAATGGGATTTCTCAACCATGCAGCAAAACAATTAATTTTAGCTAAAGGTCATAAATTATCCAAATATACAAGTACTTTAAGAGTTGATGGTAACTGATAAACCATAGCCTTGGATAGATGTGCTCCACTGCACTTTTTTTTTTTTTTGCCTTTTTAAGTTCAACTTAACTATGAGCTTAGATTTCCCAAGGACATTCGTTTACGAACGAAATAATAAATTATTTAACCACTTGAGGTGGGCATATATACAGGGGCTCAGCCAACCTTCCAAAATAATTGATGCTGGATCAATGGAATTAGAGCAAAGGTGCGGAGACTTGACTCATCAGCTTTGGAGATCCATTCAACACTTGGCTTCATCTGGATTTCTGGTTTTGCTTTATGTATATAGAATCTGTAGCTTTATTTTGTTTTTCTTCGTAAATTCTCTTGATTTTCTTTTAATTATTCCACCGTCCTCTTCTTCTTCTTCTTCTTCTTCTTCTTATTCTCCTATATGAATAAAAGAGGAGGCATCTTACTAGCATTCCTGTCTGATTTTGTTTTCTCTCTCTCATAATGTGTGTAAACACAAAATGCGTACTTTTTTTTTCCCCATTGAATCGTGCCTCTATTTGCTGTCATTTGTTTTACTTTGTTTGATAATAAGGTGGAGAATAACTTCAATTTTAATCTTATTTTTTTATCAAAATTCAAAAGGGAAGAGCAATATAAAATATAAGCATATGTCTACAAAGAAAAATGTATTAGTGATACTCTTGTTGTGTATTAAAATCACCCATCAAATTATTAATAAATATCCAATCAGTTTTTTTTTAAAGGTAAATATTAAATCATGCCATCATGAGATTATGGCAACATGGTCCCCTACGTAAGAGAGGCATTTTTCACCTAATTTAAAGTGGCACCATTGGTATAATAATAATAAACAACCTTTTTGTCTGGGTAATACAAAACGCAAACCAAGCGTAGATAAAAGTGAAAACTCAGTTTACTAAAAGCAAAACCAGATTCCATTAAATGTACCTTAATTGTGAGAATAAATATTAGACAGTACTCTACAACTACTACACAGATTTCCAGCAGATTGTATACTATTGTGCCACAGCAGCAGCCTCTCTATCATTGGAAGTTGAAGCATCTGGCATTTTCTTTTTTCCTTTTTCTTTTTTGAATTCAGTATATGTCGTTTTCAAGTTACAACTATATCTTGTATATAAAGTTTATATATTCTTAATTTTTTTTATATAACATTTAGGGTTGAGAAAAAATAAAAAAATAAAAAAATCGATTCAAGTTTAAATTTGAATTTAATAATGAGAGGAGGAAGAGATTATCCAAAAATTGAATTTAAGATCTGATGTCAATGAGGCTTAATTTCGACGGAAATAATTTAAATTTTATATATGATTTAATTTTAATAAACTATCTATACAATAAAATTATGGTATTTTAAGTTTAAAATATGATTATATGTGATTTTCCCAATTTCATTTAAATAATTTGATTTTTACAGGAAAACTTTTTTTACATTTTAACCTTTTGAATATTTAACAAAATTACTTAATAATTATTATTAATGACGATGAGTAAGTGGATCCCTCCCCAAGTTATTATAATGATATTATTGAGTACTTTTTTTAGACTAACATATATTATTGACAATTTTTTTATAATAATTAATATTATTTTTTAAAATATAAAATTATGTAGTTATGTGATTATATTTTATATTACCAATCATTATATGAAAAATCATCATATAATTACGCTCCATCAATAAAATATATTTAGAAAAAATTCGAGATTATTACTCTAATAATTATACATCTGATATATAAATACAAATAATTATTAAATGGTGGAGATGAAAAATTAAATATGTTATCAGGGTTTCTGAAATGGAGATATAATGATTGCTTTCCAATTATATATATGGGAAGTATTTTTTAAATTTGGTATTTTTCTACCAACTTAGCTGCAATAGATAATTTAATGTGAGATGATGTCCAAATATAAAATCTCCGTTTCTAATTGGCACTTAATTAAAAACTGAAAACAAACTAAAGCCGTCATTGGGGAATTTTAGAGTATCCTAAGCTTACCATATCATTTATACACATAATTTAATTTTATTATTAGTATGACGTGGATTTGCAATGATTTGATGCCAAATACTAGCAACATTAAAGAATACGAAATGAAGGGCTGAGATTCATTCCTGGGTTTCTGGCTCTTCTTTTATCTGCCCCATCTCCACTTCTCCACTTCTTCACCTGTCTGTTTTCCCTTTGGAGACCTTTTTCTCCAGAAAATAACGAAAGAAGAAGATGCAGCTAGGGAAGAGACCGAGGCCGAGGCAACCGATGAAGAGAACAACAAGCTTGACGGACATCACTTTTGATCTCAACACAAGCAACGTCGCTGAAGCAGCTCCACCGCCTGATCCACTTAACCCTTTTAAAAACCATCCTAAACAGCAAGCTGGCCTCTTTGCTGGCGTTTGGGGTCCACAGATACAGGCTGATGATGGAGGTTTAGATCAGCGGTCGTTGGCGACGGTGTCACCTAGAGTTCATAGAAGGCACGCAGCTGATTTTATGGAAACCCCTCATTTCTTAAGGTCTTGCGGTCTTTGCAGACGTCGCCTTGTTCCTGGACGTGATATTTATATGTACAGGTTATTTATTTATTTTTCCCTTCCTCCTCTTTTTCTTTCTTCCTTTTTTTTAAAAAATGGTATATTTTGATTAAATATATATATTTAGTACATTATCTGACAAATTTTTTATAAAGTAAGAACAAAGTTGGAATCTTAAATCTCAACTCCTGAAAAGTAGAAGAATTTCTAGATCATGTCTAGATTATTGATGTCAGAAACTTTCAATTGCCTGGTTTTTTGTTTAATAGATTGAATATAATATTTATTTTGGGGTAAAACTTAATGATAGACAATTTATTTGGTTGAAAAATTCAAGTTCAATCTTTTTCATGATTAATCATTATCATTACACGATTAACTCATGATGGAACTTTATTTATTTGCTTAATTGCAGGGGTGATACTGCATTTTGCAGCCTAGAGTGCAGGCAACAACAGATGAACCAAGACGAGAAAAAAGTGATATGTTCGATAGCATCCAAGAAACAAGCCGCCGCTTCATCTGTTGCCAGATCCGGTGTCTCCGCCAAAGGCGAGACGGTTGCCGCCGTACAGTTATATTAATTAGCGTGGCCAAAAAGGAATTTTACCAAGCCCAGTTTATATGCTACTAGAAGGAATCAATATATATATATATATATATGTATGTATGTATGGGGAGTGCAAGTTTTAGCTTTGTAATGCTAATGGGACAAGTTTTGGACATGTTATTTTCTGTGGATCGAAAAATGATCAAAATCATACCCCAAAGTCTAAATCCCTACCTTTTCCTATAATATCTTCTTATTTTTGTTAATTGCAGCTCTAAGTAGGTTTTGAATATTAGTTCTTCAGTCCTTTTTTTTTCTCTACTAGTCTTATTAATTGCTTCAAGTGTTAGACGAAGAACCAATAGTGGAGCTAAGAGGGCTGGCAGGGGTTTTGTCCCCTTTAAAATAATTTTTTTTTATTTTAGCATTTTATAATTTATAAAATTTTGAATTAGAAATAATAAAATTATACTTTAGCTGTTCAAAAATAATAAAAATTTGATTTAGTATTTTAAAAATTATAAAAATATAGACTATTAAAATAGTAAAATTACATCTTTACTATCATAAAAATATATAATTTAATTCTAGCCTCTATAAAATTTTTCTAGCTCTGCCACTGTAAAAAACCCTACCCGATTGAAAGAAAAATTACAATAGAACGAAAAGAAGAATGTTTTATGAGTAAATACACATTGTGGCAATAATTGTCCTAACTAGGATGGAAAATTTGTTCCCTTTATTATATTAGATGAATGAATTTTTTCTGAAAAAATCTAAGTTTTAATTGCATAATAAATTAATTTTTTTAAGAGAAATTAAATCCGAAGCACAAAATCCTTAAAGAAATAAAATTAAAAGAGAAATGATTTACATAAAAGGGAATTTGCTGCTAATATGATACTGACAATTGATTAGTGGTGTGGCTTAGTCAGCTTTGCATGGAAATTTGCACAAAGTTAATGTAAGAAATAAAATGAGGAACAAAATGAAACACATTATTGTTATCAAAATGAGATTTAAAGTATAGCAGGGGTGGGCAATTGTTTGTTTCCTTTCTTATGTTGTTAAATAAGGAGAAGATCCATTGAAGGGCTCAAAAGCCGAAACACTAATTAAAATCACAATGTGCAAAGTTTCTTGTGAATACCAATCCAGCGTGTAGTTGTCTTCTCCTCTAAAATGACCTTTCCCGTTTAAAAGAGTTAAATGCCATCCAATCAATCCACCACTTCACAACCCATGCCTGAATCAATATTCTAATCATTTCATAATGCTGCTTAGCATTTAACTCCTTTATTACATTAAATACATAACTCTCAAGTCACCCTTACTTCTCCATGCAATAGTCAACAAAACAATTTTTTGTCTGCTGCATAATTTGACATTTTACGTGTTATGTTTTGTGCATGTATATAAGTATTTGAGTAAACTATATTGATAGATATCTAATTATTAGTAAATTTTTGTTTTAATCATTAAATTATGAAAAGTTATAAAATGATCACTTAATTATTTAACTTTGTCTTTTTTTTTTATCACCAACGGTTAAATAGCTAACGGAAAGATGATGTGACATTTTTTAATATTAACATAATAACAAGTTTAGCTGTAACGCCTTAAAAATTTGAGTGTTGTTTGCTAAATCTTATTTTAACTAAGTTTCTGTAATTCTAGCTAAGTGCTCTGCTTGTATGTTCTAGAGGGGGGTTCAATTCTTTCTTTTGGGGTTTTGCTATTTATTTTAGTTTAACCCCAATCCTTAACTTCTTGGATTAAATTTAATTTTGTGTATTTTTATATTAAGAATAAGTATGCTGGTTCAATGGTTAAACTTTTGTATACTTGTGGTCTTGAATTCCAGTCTTGACATAAGCAAAGAGGACATATTATTTTTATACGATGTGATAATTAGTTTACTTTTAATTAATTAAATATGTTTAAAAAAAGAAAATTTTCCCTTGCTCGTTATTCTGTGACCTTTTTACTCTGTTGTGGTGTGAATTATTGAATAGTGTCCTTCTGTGTTCGATTTCATTCGTTAAGGTAAGATTTTACGAGTTAATTCATTGTTTGTGTTGGATTTGTTGTAAATTGGAATTTGCCCCTCAAACTCCATTATTGTGTTTTAATTGCTCTTGTCTTGGTTGTTGTTCCAATATGTTAGGGGAAGATCAAAAGATGCCTAATGTTCCTCCTCCTACCTAGGATTCGAGTGTGTGTTGTTGGTTCACGGGTAAGCATATTCTATTTGTTTGGGGGTTATGTGTCAAAGTTTTAGATGAATGTTGATGGTGGTTTATTTAGCATTTAGTTCGATTGTTTCGTTAAATTGGTTATTTGATGGTCATTTTTAGGTTCCAGTTTCCCCGTATTGCTCTGGCATTGAATCTATACTAGGTGTGTAACAATGAGTTACACGGCATAGACACACACCCGTGTCCCTAGCCCGTGTGACCCAAAAGCCAAAATAGTGAGTTACACGACTTCACATACGGTCGTGTGGCATTGACAGTCATTTTTTGCTCTGTTGTGGTGTGAATTATTGAATTGTGTCCTTCCGTGTTCGATTTCATTTGTTAAGGTAAGACTTTATGGGTTAATTCATTGTTTGTGTTGGATTCGTTGTAAATTGGAGTTTTTCCCTAAAACTCCATTGTTGTGTTTTAATTGCTCTTGTTTTGGTTGTTGTTCCGATATGTTAGGGGAATATCAAAAAATGCCTGATGTTCCTCCTCTTACTTAGGATTCGAGTGTGTGTTGTTGGTTTGCAGGTAAGCATATTTTGTTTGTTTGGGGGTTATGTGTCGAAGTTTTAGATGAAGGTTGATGGTGGTTTATTTAGCATTTAATTCGATTGTTTCGTTAAATTGGTTATTTCATGGTCGTTTTTAGGTTTTGGTTTCCCCGTATTACTCTGGCATTGAATTTATACTAGCTGTGTAATAATGAGTTACACAGCCTAGACAACACACTTGTGTCCCTGCCCCGTGTGACCCTAAAGCCAAAATAGTGAGTTATATGGCCTCACATACAGCCGTATGACGCTGACAGCCATGTTTTTGCTCTGTTGTGGTGTGAATTATTGAATTGTGTCCTTCTGTGTTCGATTTCATTCGTTAAGGTAAGATTTTACAGGTTAATTCATTGTTTGTATTGGATTCATTGTAAATTAGAGTTTTTCCCTCAAACTCCATTGTTGTGTTTTAATTGCTCTTGTTTTGGTTGTTGTTTCGATATGTTAGGAGAAGATCAAAAGATGCCTAATGTTCCTCCTCCTACCCAGGATTCAAGTGTGTGTTATTGATTCGTAGGTAAGCATATTTTGTTTGTTTGGGGGTTATGTGTCGAAGTTTTAAATAAAGGTTGATGGTGGTTTATTTAGCATTTAGTTTAATTGTTTCATTAAATTGGTTATTTGATGGCCATTTTTAGGTTTCGGTTTCCCTGTATTGCTCTGGCATTGAATCTATACTAAGTGTGTAATGAAAACTCGAAAACTTGTAAATGACAGAGGCCGAAAAACATGGTTGTCGACGCCACATTGCCATATGTGAGGCTGATAACGGCTCGCGATATTAAGTAATAAAATTTATAAAACTGATCACACCAAAACTAACTAATATCACGACCTTAAAGGCAAGCGCACCTGTCGAACAATAGTATAGTTTAGTGGCAAGACCGAGTTATCGTACCCAAGGGAACCAAAAGTACTAGTACTTACTTCCTTTCTATTATCTAGCCTAAAAATAAAGAGAGTTGATTTAAACTAATTCTAAAACTAACTAAAAGTGCACAAAAAGTAAATTGAGGAAAAACTTTCGGGAAAATTGATTGATACGAGCAATACTCAAGGGAGAATCCACCTAGACTTCACTTGTTATTGACTTCTTAAACTATATAATTGATTACTTGCCTTGATCCGTAGAGATCCCTAACTTATGCTAAACCCTCCGTCGATGCATAGAGCAACTAGGCCTAAGTTATTAATTAAAGTTCCTTTATTAATTAACTCTCTAGGTTGCATTAATTCGATTTATGGATCTCCATATTAGGTTTGACCCTAATCCGGCAGATTTATGTCGCCCTATGTCTAAGGTTGCATGCAACTCTGCTTAATTATGGTAGATCTGCTCTTAAAACAGGGACTTTTGCTCCTCTGCCTAAGCACATCAAGTTCTTGAAGTAATACCTAGGATTATTAAATCAAGAATGAGGAACACATAATTAAGAATAATTCAAGTATTTATCATATAATTCAAGAATAAATAATAACAAGATCTGTCTTAGTTTCATCCCTCTCAAGTATTTGAGGGGTTTAGTTCATAATAAAGAAAGAAAACATCTCAGAAGTAATAAGATAACAAACATAAAGAACCCAAAAACACCTGAAAGAATTTAGGGAGATCCTCAGTCTTGATGTAGAACTCTGGCTTTTGGGATGAATCAATCGGCTTCCCTTAGAGTAATTCCTTGCTTCCACTCATTGTGTTGGCTGAAAGATGGCGCTCCTTTTTGGGAGAAAATAGTACATCTTTAGAGTTGCCTCTTGGGGTCTTTATATAGGGTTTAGAATGGTTTTCTTAGCCCCTAAGCATCCAAATTCGAGTGAAATTCCTCTTCCTCACGACTAGAACACGCCCGTGTGCCACGCCTGTATACTTCGACAAGAGGCCGTGTGAGATTCTGTCGATTGGGGCACGGCCGTGTGGCCTGGCCGTGCTTGTCGGGGTTGGACCGTGTGGTCTTCATGTGGCACGGTCGTATGGTGACTTCTTGAGCCGTGCGTTTTCACATTTTAGCTCATTTTCTCCGGTTTTTGGTCTATTTTCTGTTCTTTTCTCTTCCCTATACTCTCCTGAGTATAAGATATGAAAAGAAAGATTAAGAGCACCAATTCTCACTAAATTGATAATAATTCATCCAAATATAGGCTAAACATGAGGTAAAAATATGTATAATTTAACGTTTATCAGAGGCCGTATAGCTCACTATTTTAGCTTTAGGGTCACACGGGCGCGTGTCTAGGCCGTGTAACTCATTGTTTTAGCTTTAGAGTCAAACGAGCTGAGAACACAAGCCTATGTCCAGGCCATGTAACTTACTATTTTGGCTTTAGAGTCATGTAGGCTAGAGACATGAACGTGTGTCCAGGCCGTGTAACTCATTTTTTTAGAGTTTGAGTCACATGGGCCTATGACACGAGTGTATATCTAGGTCATATAAGATGTATTTGAGTTCTTGAGTCACACGGGCATGTGTGGGGCTATGTGCTAGACCGTGTAACTCATTGTTTGAGCCACACGATCGAATATCAGGCCATGTGAACCACACGGTCCAGCCATCCAAGCCGTGTGAATCCACACTGGCGTGTGGGTCAAATTTTGAAATTTTTTCTAGGACCGTAAATGTTGTTCAAATCGAACATAGGTCTAGGGTCTGTATGATTTGATTTAGGCAAGAAAATTAGTTATCTAATGATCTGTTACTGAATATTATGTTGTTTCCATACATGTATTGATGTGATACCTAATAAATAAGTGCAACAACATTATATGATTATGATCTGAATTGGTATTACCATATACGTATATCTGATATCTGTTAAATCTGCATCTGTATTGGGTTAAGAGTGTATAAATGAGGAAGTGTGGAAGTTTAATAATCTATTAATTTTAGTGGCTGAGCTACAAGCTTATATATGATTCTAGCAGTTTATCGCGTTTTGATTTGGCAGATATTCTGTAATCATTCTAAAATATGTCATATCGACACTCAGTGGTGTGTAAGGCTGGATGAGTATTTGATACCCTAAATGGTGTGCTGGGATGGTCAGAGATAGTGTGTACCGGATGAGGGTAGGATTCTGCATTTGTATTTGAATTTGAAACTGTATCTAATATGTTTCGTTTTTGAATCTGTAACTGTATATGATATGTTCTGTATCCGTTTCTGATTATGATATCCGACTAAGTAATATCTGAAAGTGAGATCGAGACTGTCTGTACATATTTTGTTCATAAGTTACACACTGAGTGTGTAAATTCACTTCGACTGTTGTTTGAATTTCAGGTAACCATCAGACTTGATCGGGTCGGCGAGTCGGGAGCTCGGCTAAATTGTTTAACTAACTTGTTATGCTATTTGGTTTTACATTGTTACTATCTTTTTGGGTTTGTGGACTTTAAGTGTTTGGTTTTACATTCTAATTATAAACTTTTAAATATCTTGGATTGTTTAAACTCTAATTATTAAAGGTTGGATTTTTTCTCTAAAAGAGTTGATGTAACTCTCCAGACTTAGTCATATGGTTTAGGCCGAATTTGGAGTGTTACATTTAGTAGTGTTAGAGCCAGGTTTCAAAACCCAAGTTGTGTTTTTCGGGCTCCTGTTTTTATGAAAAGTATGGTTTTGAATAAAACGTTTATATGATTAACTTTAAAAACTGATTTTATAAAAGACCAAGTCACCGATGCCGAGCCTGTAAGTACTTCTGTCTTAGTTGTATTATTTAGCTAGAAAATATTAGAGTAACTGAACTTGTGTCTTAGGTTAAAGACTATAGTATGAACTGTGAAATGAGATGTCTGATGAGAACTTTGAACTTATCTGTGAACTTCTGGCATTGTAGATAAATTGAGATAATGAGTTCACGCGGTAGTCATAGACATGGTTCTCATTGGGCACCGCGGGCGTCGAAGAGGAGCTCGAGCAAAATCATCCTCTATGGGTAGTATGCCCAATCTGGAGACCAGCAAGACTGTTGGTACTTTTACTATTGAGACTGGGTTTTAGACTCCAACAACATCCCAACCTATCCTTCGTGTTTAGGAGAGGGTCGCTAGGACTCATTCTGAATCCAGGAGCCAAGGGTCGGTTACTGAACGACTCTAGTCAAATGGTGCTGAGTTGTTTAGAGGTGTCACTGGATTTATCCCTACAATGGCCGAATACTAGTTAGAGGCCACCAAATGTATTATGAATGACATCGACTACACTCTTACAAAAACATTAAGGGGTGCCGTATCTCTGCCTCAAGATGAGGCTTCCTGGTGGTGGTTGACAGTTTAGCAGAGCGCCTAGCCCAAACAGATTTAAGAGGGATTCGAATTTCTTAAAGTGAAGTTAAAAGTATATTCTAATTGTAACTTACATAAATGGTTTAATATAAAAGATTTTGAAGAAAGCTTGAATATAACTCCTTGGATAAATATGTGTCAATGTATTTAAACTTATATCATCTTGTACTAATAACAATGTCGATATAAATGAAATTAAGACTTAGTCGGCTATTAATCGAATTAGTAATATTGTGTTAATTTGAAATTTTGAATTTGAATTAAATTGTAAAAATAAAATGGTTATATTATAAATAAATTAGTTCACTTTTAATATAATATATTTGGAATATATAAAAAAAAACATGAGTTTGTCAAATCCATAAATTTTTTAGAAATCTCAAATTCACTATTAAATGACATCCAAAAAATTTATAGATATGAAAAACAATGATGAATATTATACTTGTATATTTGATATCTCTTAATTTCCACTATTTATAAAATCTAAATCTAATTATATATATATATATAAAAGTTCTCAAACGCTATTTAAAAAAAATATCTGTGTTACAAAAACATGAAAAAAAATCAATTTATCAAAAAATTGAGAACATATTAAACAAAGCAAGCATCTATCAACACCATCCTTTCCACCTTACTTTCATTTTTTTTTTCCTAACTCTTACTCAAAATGAAATGTAAAATTCATCAAACAATGATCGAGTGTAGATTTAAAATGAGCTTTTCTTCAATATTAGGTTGCAAGTGTCTTTCAAAGTTGGCCCATTAATTGGCACCAACAATGATTGAGTATAGCTTTAAAATGGCCGAAAACAAAACCTAATTGATTTCACCTTAAATTTGTTTCTTAACCTTTTCCAAGCTAGTAATTAACCTTTGTTAAGAGGGATGAGTTTGCATAGTTAAGAGCTTACTCTAATTATTGCTTTCCTTTTTAAAAAAAAAAAAAAAAGATTTCAACACTTGATTGGTACAATTGGAGAAGGGATGACTTGGTGTTTGGATGCTAATAAAAAGTTTAACCACTTCTCTTTTGGCTCTAAATAATGAGTGTGGTGGTGATTTTGATGTATTAAGCAAGAAGGGTAACAATGTAGATGAAGCAAAGTTTGCATAGTTGCCTAGTAGAGGGAGAAAGAATTTGGGGATGTATCATAACAAGGGCCAAGTAGCTAGACGGCTTAAATTATTATTGAAAATTTTAATAATGATTCCTTATGGACAAAAAAGGTCCTATCCTCAGTAATTGGTTCACAGTAAATGACCCACAACATATTGATCGTAAGATTACTTTTTCGTTAATGAAGAGAAACATAATGCAGCTGCTCGATCATCTTGGTGGCATAAGTCTTCCAAAGCAAAACAACATCCGGGATAGAACAGAACCCCGTTTAGGGTGAAGGCTCAAGTTTTTTTTTTTTTTTTTCTTGATATATATAACTAAAAATTATAAATTTGTAAATTTACATCTACTTTGTCCTCCGAAAATTTAAACATGGATTGCTCCCTCATTATATTCACCCTATTAGAATACAGCTAACTCCATTAGATTCCAACCTAATTGCTTTCCTTTTTATTTATCTATTAACTTTTTTTTCTCCAAAATATTTTTATTTATTTATTTTATTCTAAAAACTTGTCTTATAACTTTTTTCAAGGTTTCACGCTTTAAGGAAAAATAACTCAAACTTTTCCGAACCCACTTTGCAAGTTTTGGTGTTAAAGACAAGCAAGGAAACCATAAATCATGATTTTAAATTTTAACAGAGATACCTTCCAAATGCAATTAAGGATGAATAAAAATAGAGATAGACATATGAATAGGCAAAATTATTATATGTTTGTGGAGCTTTCTAATTTGCAGTTTAACTCACTTCTATATATCAATTTAATATCACTCTTCCAATTAAAATTTTTTCCTTCAAAGTTTAATTACAAATAATTTATTTACAAAGTAATTGCACTGAAAATAAATTACTTACTATAAACAAAATAAGTGTTCTCATTCTTCTTCAAAAGTGGAAACACAAGTATTTAAATACACATTAATTGTAATATTTTTTTTTTAAATTAGCAAGTGTAATCCAATTGAATGTTTGAAATTTCACCCAACTAAATTACTTATTGAGAAATAAAATAAGAGAGATATTATTGACTTTAACTTCTACAACATTAATAAGATAAGTAGATCACACTAAGATTCTTAAGAACTTTCATTTCTTGATCTGATCTTTTCTCCAATTAAAATATCAAGATTTGTTGCTCAAAGTAAGTAAATAATTAAGTATGTAGGTCAAAACATGCCAATAAATAAGATAAGTTGCACAATATTTAGTTAAAATGTGAGTTGCAACTAGCTTTTCATATGTGATGTGTGCAACTAGCATTAACAACCTCCATCTTTCGCATTTGTAAACAAAAACCCTGCACCAAACTTTGTTGAGCAAGGGTGTATGAAACTTAAAATAAATCTTTTCTAACTCTCCCACATGCAATGATTAATATCATCTTATAACACCCTTTACCAGACTCGATCACTAGGCCTAAGCCACAATATGCTATATTTATTGCCGAAGCAACTACAACAAATTTAATCAAAATAACATGCTTACTTATATAAAACACATTTTAAAATAATGTATAACCATTTTCGAGTCTTATACGAACTTACTAAAGCTCTATAATAACTTAAGCTACTGGAGAAACAACATCAAATTTCATTTTCGTCTAGAGCAATTTCGTGGAGTTGACAGAAATACAAAGTGGTGGCCTTATCAACCTTTGATGCTGAGTATATTGCATCAACTTCTTCATGTCAAACAATTTGGCTAAAGAGAATTCCTTTATATTTCAATTAGACTTGATCATGGGTTAGGCCAGGTTCGGGCCAAGTTGATGCAAATATTTAGGCCTATTTTCTAAGCTCGAGCCCAATCCGAATCTAAAAATAGGCCTAAAATCTTTCTCAAGCATGATCCAGATAAAAATACTAAACTCGAGCCCGACCCGCCAGTATTAAAATTTGTATATTATTTTCTATATAAAAAATTTTAAAAATATATAATACATCAAATACACTAAAAGTATTAAAATAAATGTTTCCCAACAAATTGAAAGTATATTAAAAAAAGTCTTTATACTTAAATAACATTAAGATAGTTGCAACTTAATAAGCAAATGCCTCTAAAATAGTAGCAACTATCTTAGTGTTATTTAAGAATAATAACAAAATATTTGTAATTTTGAATACTGAAATAGTAGCAACTAAACAAGATTTATACAATATCCAAACAATAACAACAAAATAGTAATAATATAATAAAAAAATGACAACAAATTTAGGCAGATTCAGGCATGGCTCAAGCCAAGAAAAGCTTACTGAGGCTTGGGCCATTTAGAAAATGTGTCTTATTTTTTGTCCAAGTTCATTTTTCAGATTTATATTTTTTCCCAAACTCTCTCACTTTTTGGGCAGGTCTTCAGGCTTGAGTGAACAGTCCGGCCTATGATCAGGTCTATTCTCGCTTATGTGAATGGAGCACATTTCATAGCTAGTTATTTACCTCTTTGAAGAACACTTACTATTAGAGAATTAATCACTCTTACCGATAATAGATATTTTAATTACAACAAAAAAAGAAATGATGATTTTTTTTACTATGGGTTAAGTATAGCTTGAGTGAACATGGAAATCAATCTCTTAAAATATCATTTAAAAAGAAAACAAAAATTCGAGCAAATCGAATATGAATTTTAATTATCATGCAAGTACGCATTCAAACTAATCCTTTAAACTCATTTTACAATAAAATAATTTCTTTTAAATTTATTTCTCCATTAAAATAATCAACGTGGGATGCATGTGTTGGACTCTGCTCCTAGGGAGATGAATACACTTCTTGAACGTGATTTACAAGGGGTCATCGGTGATAGATTTTAGGCTTACTCACTTATTTCAACCAAAAAAAAATATTTTTTTATTTTTTAATTTGTTGTTTATTAAATCTGGATGGAAAATTAACTTTTTTTATTTTTTTTGATTTTGTATTTATGTAGATGTTACGTATATAATTAATTAATTTTTTAAAAATTTAAAAATTTTTAAAAAAATTATAAAAATAAATATTATTGAAAAAGCATAAAAAATAAAAATATTTTTAAAAATTTAAAACACACTTTTAACAATTTCTCACCGTTTATTATTGAATTTAATTATTTAAATTTCTAATCCCCACTTCCATCTCTAATAAATATGCCCAAGCTTTTATTTAAAATTTAAAAAAAAATTAAATCTAATACTTCAAATAATTAAACAATTTTTGTGTTGAAATAAATTATTTAAAAAAATTATTATCTATTCCATAATAATAAAATAATTAAAAATTTTAAAATAATATTTGTAACTTAAATATATTTATTTATCATTAAAATTTTAAAAATATTTTAATAATTTTGGGGACACTATATTATTTTAATGCTTTAACTTCAATTATTTGTTTATAATTTTTTAAAATTTTTAAAATAGTTTTATTTAAAATAAATATTAAATTACAAAAGACCTTAAAATTTATTTTTTTTTATCTTTAACTCTTTATTTATATTTTAAATTAAAACATTATTTTTTTTGTGCAATATTATTTCACATAAATTATAAACATTTAAAACAGAAATATTTTTAAATATCAAAATAATGTAAATTTAAAATTTAAATATTCTTTTTATCTCTAAATCCTTATTTAGCCTAAAATTATAAAAAAAAATTAAAATTTAAAATTTTTGGTGATCTTTAATTTTAAAAGTTTCAGGTCACATATATATTTACAGCAATTTTTTTCTAACTTATTTTCAGTTATAAACTTGAAAAATGAAATCTATTATTGTTATTTTTATTTTAATGTTCTGCGTTACGGTGACAAAGGCTGAAATGTCACCTTCCATATCTCCATCGGTGAGTTGTTCCACTATCATTTACGACATGATAGATTGTGTCTTGTTCTTAAGTGGTGACAGCAACGAAGATAAACCAACAACTGCATGTTGTTCTGGCTTTAAAATTGTGTTAGAAACAAATGTGAAATGCTTTTGCGAAGCTCTTAAAAGCAGTGCCGAATTGGGTGCCGACGTTAATCTTACCAAAGCTGTTATGTTGCCTTCAGCTTGTGAAGTTTCGGCATCTCCTATGAACAAATGTAACTTAGGTAAGTATTGAATAATCTTTTTTTTTTTTTTTTTTTGGGATTTTTACTTGTTTCTATTACTTATTTGATCAACAACATTATATGCAGTTTCTTCTCCACCTAGTGTAGCTCTTGGTACGTGCTCTTTCTTCTTCCCTATCATATATACAAATGTTTTCCAGTTTCATGGTTCGAAAATTGCTTTGGTAGATTATTTATTTATCAGTTTTAAGATTCAAAACACAAAAAAGAAAAAAATTCCTTGCAAACTTATTTTTATCAAATATTTATATCATTGATCAAACATTTATAATGAAAATTAAGTTTAAATTCTACTATGAAATATCAAAATACAGTGATAAAGTCTTAAAGTCTTCATTTAACTTAATTTTTTCTGCAACATTACAGTAGTAAACCCTTCCCCTAGTGAATCGCCAGTAGCTAATTCAGTTGAACGATCGATTGCTCCAGTATCATCAGGAACACCAACACCGTCAGCTCTTGCAACTCCCACCGAGGAAGTTACACCAACACCATCATCCCCCGACAAGAAAATTACACCAACACCCTCAACTCCCGCCGAGGAAGCTGTGAAACATGCTCCTTTACCAAACCTATCCGGCAGTTGCTCAGTATCATCTTATTTCTTTGCTTTTTTTAGCGTGTTAGTGATTTCATTTTATTATATTTTAATATAATTTTATCTTTTTTTTTCTTTTAATCAATCCTAGTAGTAGTAGTAGTATGTTATTAATAGACTTTTTTTAAAAAAAAAACCCTTTATTTTTTATTAATTTTAAACTTTTATTTTAATAATAGTTTCTGTAAATTTTATGTTGTTTTAATATTAGTTTGCAGTTCTATTTCTATTTTTATATAAAAAAAATATTTTTAAATTATAGACATTTATAATATTAATTTTTAGAAATTATTATCTTAAAGTTCAAACTTTATTAACTCAAATATTATCTTAAACTTCGTTAACTAATAAAAATCATGCCAAATTAGAACAATTATTTTGATGAGTCAATATGTCAAAAACCTAAAGCTTTCCTTGCAAAGAAAATGAAAAAAATTGCTATTCTACAATTAATTTCCTACTCTTTTTAAACAAACAAGCCAAAACATGGTGGTTTTCTTTCCTCTCGACTTTATAGAAGGAAAGAACTTCATATAAAAAAATGTCCAGTGACTGGCAGCTGACCTTTCTAACAAAATATTTGATAAAACAAATGTCACAGCAGCGAGTAGGACTGACCATAGAATGATTTGAATGGGTTTTTTTTGAAACATACATTATATCTTGTCAGGAGAAAACATGCAATAATTATCTGAATAATTGTATTTCAAGATCACCCTTCTAATACACAACCAGTAAACTATGAAGCTAAAGATTAGGGACCAATACTGTATCTAAAACCAATCTAATCTTGGACATAAGCCTAAAAACAGGTTATTATATTCATATAAAACTAAATTAATTGCACACTTTTATAAATTTTTATAAGATTTAATAAACATACATTTAACATTCTATGAAATACAGTAATTTCACAAAAAAAAAAAAAAAATTGTGATTTTACGTCAGCTACTTCACAACCAACTATTTACCAATACAGAACTTACCAAAAATGTTAGATAAAATCTCCTCAGAAATGTCATCTCCACTTATCTGGCCAAGAGCCAATGCAGCCTCTTTTAAATCAATTGTCCAAAAATCAAGAGGCAGTTCCTCCTCTATCGTTGACTTCAATCTTACAAGAGCCTCCTTGGCTCGCATCAGCTGTTCGCATTGTCTCTGAGAAACACACCATGAAAAATATTCCACAAGCAGCAGTCAAAATCAACATCAGACTGTCATGTTATAGCTTTATCTGAGAAATGAATATGGAACTACAATCATCTAAAGCTAAGAGAAAAATGGCAGTTTTAAGAACGCTAACCTGATTAACGGTCCATCTACGGCCCCCAGCGGGAATCTTGTTTAGGCCAACAATCTCTAAGATTGATTTCTCCAAGTCATTTATCCCTTGACCAGTGATGGCACACGTAAAGACATGCTTACTGAACGACTTGGCTTCTCCGTCGACCGAATCAGAGCAAGCAGATGAAGCACAGTCTATTTTATTGATTACTAGAATCATCGGAATGGATGCTGATCCCTGAAACTCAAAACAACACCCAATCTCACTATATATTCTTAGAAGCTTAAGTCAATGGAAAAGATACTTAAAAATGGAAAAAGCATCGAGATCAGTAGAAGTTAACCTTGATGCTAATGGCTTACCATATTGGATCGAATCCTCTCAAGAAGTTTCGTATCTTCCAGAGTCCATCCATCAATTGCACTCACGGTCATGATGATGACATCAGCACCCATAGCAACAGCTTCAGATCTTTCCACACCTAGAACGAAGTCATACAGATCTAAATAATGATTGACACATTAAAAAAAGAAACATCAATCATAAAAATTAAATACCTCTCGCGAATAAAACTGTTCAAATCATACTTAAATCAATTTCTCTGAAGAGGCAAAGACTAACATTTGCTACTTTCTATATAGAGTGTAAAATTAATACACTCAATGAAAGGAAAAGACTAAGGTCCTAAACATTTCATAGAAATCAAACTAAATTGTATCTTTTGGCAATAAAAAGAAAAACTAAAATCTTGCATGGCCTTCTTTGGAGATCTCATGATGAGAAATGACAAACTACAGAGTATAGCCCAGTCTTCTGACTACCAAAAATTATAATCCATACCATTTCCGAGTTTCATTTTGTGTGTGAAAGTTGACTGGCAGCTGGATCAAAGATATATTTACAGGAATCAACTTTCTTATTAGAAAAGCATTATCTAGTAGAATAATCAACTTGGAACTCCTACTTGATGCTTGTAAATTACATGAGCTATTTTTGGAGGGAAGGAGAAATTTCTTACCAATCTTCTCCACGATATCATCAGTTTCCCTGATGCCTGCAGTATCAAGAAGTGTAACAGGGACACCAGCAACGCTAACACTGGCTTCCACCACATCCCTAGTGGTTCCTGCAATCTCTGTAACTATTGCTCTCTCACTCTGCACGCTAAAAGCAAGACATGGAGTTGAACTAAATGCCATACAGTTTCTATGTAAGAGAGCCAGTGAACAAATGAAAGGACTAATAGTTCATGAGTCAAACAAATTGTTTATATGATAAGACACAGACATCAAAACCAAGTAATGTCAATTCAAATAATTTATGCGATAGGAAGAAAGGAGGGATAACCACGTACTTTGCTCCATGCATTAAGGAGGCTTGACTTCCCAACATTCGGACGGCCAACAATTGCTATCTGCAAGATTTTGTAAACGGAAGCAACTGTATTATTAAAAACTAACCCTAGATATAAGATGCACATACTGTCTCCAAACATTAAAAGACCAAAAGCTCAATTTATCTTATTATCAAAGAAAAATAGCAATATGTAGATATAGACAACCCAACTGAATGATCAAAAGTTGGATGGTGCTCAGTTAGATGATATGTTTGGGGAGTAAAAATGTGGATTCTAAATAAGAAAAAGCCTCTTGCACTTTAACTCACTAACATAAAATTTCCACTCAATACACATTCAAAGATCTCAGATACACGGGAACTGTACCTGCAATCCTGATTGCAGAAGTTTGTCATAATTGGCAGTTTCCAGTGCGTGCTCTACATCCTGGGACATGGAATGCATTCTATCCATAATTAAGTTGACATCGAGTGGAGGCATTTCATCCTCAAAATCTAAACGAGCCTCTATCTCAGTAAGCAACTCAATGCATTGTCCTCGCAATGATCTGACTAAAGTAGAGAAGCCCCCCTGTCAAACAGTCAAGCTCATCAATGTTGTTAATCACACTGCAAACCAACTCTAATTAGAAGATTTAAGAAAAATGGCAAAAACAGAAATTCTAAAGGTGAGTTCATGCCTGCATTCCTGCCAAAGCTGCATCAGCGGCAGCAACAGACTTAGCTGAAATTAGTTTCCCAACATTTTCAGCTTGGGAAAGATCTAATCGACCATTTAAGAATGCACGGAGGGTAAACTCGCCTAAAAACAAGAAAAGGAAAAAAAAAGATTAGGACAGTTTGGACAAAACGATGAATGTAAACAAGTCTTGCAACGCCTCCCCAATGCCTCATTAAGAGGGGTCTAAGAAGATATCTACTAGAATCTTGTTTTCAAGGACATTGATTTTTAATCAAACTAGAATCAAAAGTGCCAATAAATTTAATTTTGCATAAGTTAAACCCAACCTGGTTCAGCAAGCCTTGCTCCAGCTTCTAAACAAGCCTTCAACACACGACGCAGACACACTTCACTCCCATGGCACTGGAGCTCAACCACATCTTCACGAGTATATGATTTTGGAGCCAGCATTGGCACAGCTAAAACCTTTAAAAAAATTTGCAACTTTAACCTCCAACAATTCCAATAATAAAACACGAACAACCCAGCAAGAAAAAGTTTAACAAATGCAATTTTTTTTCCTGGACAAAAGCATACCTCATCAACTACATTCCCCTGAGAATCCAAAACAACGCCATATTCAACAATATGACTTTTAGGTTTCCAAGAACCCGAACCTGAATCAAACCTCTTCTTCTTCTTAGCCGGGGAAAAAACACGGCCAGCGATATCGACAGCGTTGGGACCAGACAAACGAACAATGCCAACGGCAGCAGGAGGGCCCCCTAGAGAAGTGACGACGGCTGCAATGGTGCTGGTCGAGCTCTGGGTATCAATTGAACCACCATCGTTCACTGAACCCAAACCCACCAAGCGCTCATCTCTGTTGGAAACGAAACTAGTCTCTGCAAAGGTCAAAAGGTGAAATGGGTAGTTACATATAAAAGTGAACATGAAAAAAAATGAATTTTGGGGCAGGGGGACGGAGAAGATGAATAACCTTGGCGAGTGGAGGCAAGGGGTTTAAGTGGTTGGGGTTTAGGGGGGAGAGGGAAAAGAGAAGAGAGCTTTTTGGGGAACAAAAGCGAGGAAAAGATCAGTTGTGGAGGCAGTTTCGTTGGCCTGTAAAAACGAGTGATAATAGTACGGAAAGATGGGAGTAAAGCCATTGTTGCCATGTGTGAGTTTTCACTCATTATCATATCAATGAAGCAGAAGCTGAGAGGATGAAGAAGCAGTTCTGCTCTTTCCTCCTGTTGAACTATGGAGTCTGGAAATCTCCATGGCCCATGCTTTGGTGGGCTCAACTGAGCTTTATTTCCAATGTTTTGTCAAATGGGCTTTATTCATGTCCCAATCCTGAAGAGTTCATCCATTTTTTCAAATTTCTTTGGTGTTTGAATTTTCTTTAAAAATAAGTAGTGTTATAATGAACTAATATTTAATTAAAATCATCAAAGAATATTATTTTGTTTTTATAATTTTATAAGGGTTAGTATTTGATAGTTTAACGGTTTAATTTTTTATTTCATACGAAGATTTAAAATACTGTTATGTATCTTTTTTTTTAATATTTTACTATATCCTTACAGGATACTTATTAACCATTTTGATTCTGCTTATAGATTTAAAAACTTTATCAACAATGTACCAAATATTTTTCCTTTTTATAATAACTTCCAATAAATTAAATTATCTACTTCATCATCTATCTATACTTATATAAAGAATTTTACTAATTAGTGTTACGAGTTAATTTGAAACCGACTCAACTAAAAAATTACCTAAGTGCATATTTTCGTAATTTATTACAATGTTTAAATAAATAACTAAAAATTAATTGTCTAAAAATGTTTAACCATAAGATTCACCATGTTACCTATAATTTTTTTAAAATTATTATAGTTGAGATTAAAAATAATTATTATGATAATTGGATTGAATAAATAAATTAACTAAAATTAAACTTTAAATTAATTACTAACCAAAATAAATTTGAGAAAGAAGTCCAGATTTATATAAATTGTGAAACTCAAATTTAATTTTTTTTTTTCACCAACACGAACTTGAGATTTAATTTGAAACATAAGATCAACAGATAAAGATGATTGTATAAGGAAATTCTCTAAACTTCTTAAGTGGAGTGGGTAGTAATTCAAAATCGGTGGAGATGAATGATGAAAATATTTATGTTATTCCCAAAGTGGTGGCTGATGGTATTCTTTGAAAGGGACCATTATTTAATTCACAAAAGTCTAGAACAGATTATTATTGTTAAAAAGATTTAAGCGTAATCTATAGAAATATTCAAAAGTCATCTTAAGAATGATTATTTTATGATGAAATTAATTACGATCTAATATTCTTGGACTATTTTTAGACACAACCTTACTGTCTAACCGTGGTCAGTCTTTTTCCACTACTCATGAGTTTCAATTCAATGTGGGAGTTTAGGTTCGTCTCTTAGGTCTTCGAGGACAAGTGTACAAAAACAATGTCTTCATACTAATAATGGCATCCGTGGGAAATTTGCTAGAATGGCCGTGAGTATCGATTTCTAAAATAAAAATTAAGTGTTGAACTCAACAGACAGTATGAAGGACTTCCTAATATTTTTGCTTTTCTTGTGTTCGTTTTGGCCATCTTAAGAATTTTCGTCCTTCATCGACTTCCGTTGTTAACGAGGACGGGTTAGATGTTAGTCACCTAACACCTAAAGATGATCTGAGAAAGCAGGCAGAGGTTGAAAAATCCGGCATGTGAATGGTCATTGAGAGAAGACAAAGAAGGCAAGGTAATAAAAATCTCGAAAATTCAGCTAATATCCCGAGGAATAAAGAGAATAAAAATGGGTTTGGGTTTTCTCTAATCTATAGGAGGATGCAACGAATGGAATTGAAGGAAAAATATAACAGTGAAATTAATGTGGGGCAACTTAACCGTCATCAATAGAGGTAGGAAAGGCCCACAAAAGAAGAAGAGCCCAATTGTTAAGGGCGATTTAAAGTGACTGTAGCCCAAGAAGATCCAAAGAAGTTTTTCCCAAGATAATAATCAGGGTTCCAATCAAATTTAGTCCAAAGTTGTGTCGGTCGACACTTTGTTAAATTTGGAGAATCATTCAGTGGTGTGGTAGACAAGAATAAAGATCCTAATCAAGTGGTTTCTATAAATACTTACATGTGTTTTCTTCAGTTAAATGGAAGTAGATGAAGCGAGGGGTTAAGGGCTCATCTATGAAATTTCGGTTGGTGTAAACTGGGAATTTATCATCTCAAATGGCAATGTTGCAATTGGTTTAAAAGATTGATAAGAAAATTCATGCTATTCAGTTAGACTGGAATGATGGTGATAGCCAACCTTCGTGGATGCATAGATCGAAAAGAAGGGTACTGTGGGAGTAGCTTAGTCGTATTGGAGATGAGGTGGTTGAGCATTGGTTGATTGTTGGTGACCTCAATTCCAATTCCATTTGATGAGAAAAAGGGTGCTTTTAGTACAAGTAATGGTTTGTTTCGTGATTTTATTTTTAATAATGGTTGAGAGATCTGGGAGCTGTTGGACCTAAATTTACTTGGAGTCATGGGAGGAGCATTCATGAGAGACTTGATAGAGCTTTATGCAATGATAAATGGAATGAAGTGTATCCAGATACCACAGTTTTTAACCTTCAATAATTGAAATTCGGCCATCGCCTTCCTTTTACTCAAATTAGTCGTGATGTTAGCAATAAACCCTAACGTCCTTTCTGTTTCTTTGCCGGCTGGGTGAAGCATCAAAATTTTAAGGAGTTTATCAAGAATCAATGGCATTGTGATAAGAATATGAGTGTTACTTTATTGACTTCAACAAAATCTATTAAAACTTGGAATAGGGATGTGTTTGTAAGTCTTTCAACTCATAAAAAGGAGAATATTGAGGAGACTACGAGGTATACATGAAGCATTGAACACTCATACGAGTAAAAATCTTTCCAAGCTTGAAATTGATCTCGAGGAGTTACGTTGGAGATAGAAGTTTAGATGCAAGTGGGTTAGTCAAGGTGATAGGAATATGAAGTACTTCCATAACCAGGCAATGGCTAGAAGTTGAGAGACGGTTAATAGTCTTTTGATGCAAAGATTATCAAGAATGAGATGATTTCTTTCTTTAAAAATCTTTTCACCGCAGAGGGTATGGTACATGGTTACTTTCCGATTCATGATGCTTTTCCTAGGATCTCCGTTGATGAATCCAAAATGCTTGGCAATCTAGTTTCGGATGAAAAGATTAAGAAGGCATTGTTTGAGATGAGCCTGCTTAAAGCTTTTGGTATTGACGGGTTTCATGCTTTGTTTTTTTAGCCTCAATGGGATGTTGTAAGTGATTTGATTTGCAAGATGGCTCATGAAGTTTTCTCCATCGTACATGATTGGTTCTCATTTCCAAGATCAATTACTCGGAAGGTATGTCCCATTTTCGGCCCACTAATCTCTGCTTTGTACTTATAAAAGTGATACCGTTATGCCTAAGTTGGTAAGACTGAATCAAGTGAGTTTTGTCTCCGGTAGGAATATAACAAATAGTATTATTATAGCCGAAAAAGTTTTACATTCCATGAGTTTATTGAAGTCTTAAACAAATTCCTCTCAATCATATGAGTGTTATTATGAATTATATTTCCATAGTGTCTTTGCAAGTTCTTTGGAATGGAAAGATGATGGATGAGTTTCTACTGTCAAGGGGAGAGACAAAGTGACCCTTTAACACCGTAGCTATCGTCCTTGGTATAAAATGGTTAATCCATAGTATTAATAAGTTAGTTGAGGATGGGCTATGGAAGCCGATTAAATTGGCTAGAGAGGGTCCAAATATTTCCCTTTTGTTTTTTGAAGTTGGCCTTATTTTATTCTCCAAGGTAGAGCCATCACAGGATGATGCCATCAAAGGAATCCTTGATCAATTTAGCTATTTCTTTGGGCATTGCATCAACCCCCTTAAGGCTTAGATTTTCTTCTCGAGTAATACTGATGACTCCTTGCTAATAATATTAACTCAAGACTGGGTTTCAAAAACCTAATAATCTTAGGAAATATCTCGGTGTTTCGTTGTTTCACAAATAGATTACCAAAGAAACCTTCCAATTTGTTGTTGATAAAGTCCAAGCTCATTTAAATGGGTGAGATGCCAAACTTTTTTCTAGAGCTGGATGAGTTACGCTTGTTAAGTTGGTTCTTCTTGCAATCTGAATTATTTCATACAAACGACACCTATTTGAGAAAGGATTGGATGAAACGGTTATGCCACGTCATCTATGTCCCTTCCCAATCAATTAATGACATGTCAGCTATTTTTTACATGTCATTTACACCTCATTTAATTAGATTTTTAATCATTTAATGACATGTCAATTAACTTTTACATCTCATTTACACATCATTTAATTAGATTTTTTTAATCATAAATCCCTAAAATCTCAATTACAAATTACTCAACCCTAATAAAGTTATATCTTCACCACGTCTCTGCCCTGCTGCTCTTTTTTTTTCCGGCATTGGATGAAACGGTTACGACACGTCATCCATGTCCCTTCCCAGTCAATTAATGACATGTTAGCTATTTTTTACATGTCATTTACACCTCATTTAATTAGATTTTTAATCATTTAATGACATGTCAATTAATTTTTACATCTCATTTACACATCATTTAATTAGATTTTTTAATCATAAATCCCTAAAATCCCAATTACAAATTACTCAACCCTAATAAAAGTTATATCTTCACCACGTCTCTGCCCTGCTGCTCTTTTTTTTTTCGGCATTTGCTCTTTTTTTTTTCGGCATTGGATGAAACGGTTATGCCACGTCATCCATGTCCCTTCCCAGTCAATTAATAATATGTCAGCTATTTTTTACATGTCATTTACACCTCATTTAATTAGATTTTTAATCATTTAATGACATGTCAATTAATTTTTACATCTCATTTACACATCATTTAATTAGATTTTTTAATCATAAATCCCTAAAATCCCAATTACAAATTACTCAACACTAATAAAAGTTATATCTTCACCACGTCTCTGCCCTGCTGCTCTTTTTTTTTTCGGCATTGGATGAAACGGTTATGCCACGTCATCCATGTCCCTTCCCAGTCAATTAATGACATGTCAGCTATTTTTTACATGTCATTTACACTTTATTTAATTAGATTTTTAATCATTTAATGACATGTCAATTAATTTTTACATCTCATTTACACATCATTTAATTAGATTTTTTAATCATAAATCCCTAAAATCCCAATTACAAATTACTCAACCCTAATAAAAGTTATATCTTCACCACGTCTCTGCCCTGCTGCTCTTTTTTTTTTTTGCGGCATTGGATCAAACGATTACGCCACGTCATCCATGTCCCTTCCCAGTCAATTAATGACATGTTAACTATTTTTTACATGCCATTTACACCTCATTTAATTAGATTTTTAATCATTTAATGACATGTCAATTAATTTTTACATCTCATTTACACATCATTTAATTAGATTTTTTAATCATAAATCCCTAAAATCCCAATTACAAATTACTCAACCCTAATAAAAGTTATAGCTTCACCACGTCTCTGCCCTGCTGCTCTTTTTTTTTTTTCGGGATTGGATGAAACGGTTACGCCACGTCATCCATGTCCCTTCCCAGTCAATTAATGATATGTCAGCTATTTTTTACATGTCATTTACACCTCATTTAATTAGATTTTTAATCATTTAATGACATGTTAATTAATTTTTACATCTCATTTACACATCATTTAATTAGATTTTTTAATCATAAATCCCTAAAATCCCAATTACAAATTACTCAACCCTAATAAAAGTTATATCTTCACCACGTCTCTGCCCTGCTGCTCTTTTTTTTTTTTTGCGGCATTGGATCAAACGATTACGCCACGTCATCCATGTCCCTTCCCAGTCAATTAATGACATGTTAGCTATTTTTTACATGCCATTTACACCTCATTTAATTAGATTTTTAATCATTTAATGACATGTCAATTAATTTTTACATCTCATTTACACATCATTTAATTAGATTTTTTAATCATAAATCCCTAAAATCCCAATTACAAATTACTCAACCCTAATAAAAGTTATATCTTCACCACGTCTCTGCCCTGCTGCTCTTTTTTTTTTTCGGGATTGGATGAAACGGTTACACCATGTCATCCATGTCCCTTCCCAGTCAATTAATGATATGTCAGCTATTTTTTACATGCTATTTACACCTCATTTAATTAGATTTTTAATCATTTAATGACATGTCAATTAATTTTTACATCTCATTTACACATCATTTAATTAGATTTTTTAATCATAAATCCCTAAAATCCCAATTACAAATTACTCAACCCTAATAAAAGTTATATCTTCACCACGTCTCTGCCCTGCTGCTCTTTTTTTTTTTCGGGATTGGATGAAACGGTTACGCCATGTCATCCATGTCCCTTCCCAGTCAATTAATGATATGTCAGCTATTTTTTACATGCCATTTACACCTCATTTAATTAGATTTTTAATCATTTAATGACATGTCAATTAATTTTTACATCTCATTTACACATCATTTAATTAGATTTTTTAATCATAAATCCCTAAAATCCCAATTACAAATTACTCAACCATAATAAAAGTTTTATCTTCATCACGTCTCTGCCCTGCTGCTCTTTTTTTTTCCGGCATTGGATCAAACGATTACGCCACATCATCCATGTCCCTTCCCAGTCAATTAATGACATGTTAGCTATTTTTTACATGCCATTTACACCTCATTTAATTAGATTTTTAATCATTTAATGACATGTCAATTAATTTTTACATCTCATTTACACATCATTTAATTAGATTTTTTAATCATAAATCCCTAAAATCCCAATTACAAATTACTCAACCCTAATAAAAGTTATATCTTCACCACGTCTCTGCCTTGCTGCTCTTTTTTTTTCCGGGATTGGATGAAACGGTTACGCCACGTCATCCATGTCCCTTCCCAGTCAATTAATGATATGTCAGCTATTTTTTACATGTCATTTACACCTCATTTAATTAGATTTTTAATCATTTAATGACATGTCAATTAATTTTTACATCTCATTTACACATCATTTAATTAGATTTTTTAATCATAAATCCCTAAAATCCCAATTACAAATTACTCAACCCTAATAAAAGTTATATCTTCACCACGTCTCTGCCCTGCTGCTCTCTTTTTTTTCGGGCATTTTTTCCGGCAATTGCTTGGCTGCTTCACGTATTTGCCCTACTGCTTTTTTTTCCAGCAGCTGCTTTGCTGCTTCACGTCTCTGCCCTGCTGTTATTTTTTTCCAGCAACTGCATTGCTGCTGCAATCCCTGCTGATTTGCTTTGGTCTTTCTGCGTGGCTGCTTCAATTTATTTTACAGATGAGTTTTTTTTTTCTATTATGCTAAAATAGTTTTAAATAGTTGGTTTTTTTTTCTGCGTGGCTGTTGGGTGGCTGCTGCAGTTGTTGGTTTTTTTTTCTAATCTTTAGGCAGCTTTTCATATAGTACAATATAATTAAATAGTTTTAGATAAAATTAATGAATTCTAGCATTATGCTTAATTGGATCAACATGTTAGGTTATTCAAGGCTGGTTGGGTGATTTAGTTTGAGATGTTAAGTATTTTCACTTTGTTTTTATTTGTTTGAAGTATAGTTCTATTTAGATTCTTTGAAATAATTATGATTTTTAATAATAATGACTTAGCGAAAAAAAATTATATGATTTTTGAGCTGTGTTTTTATTAGATTTTAATTGTTCTTTTAAGTTTTTTAACGCTTTCTTGTTTTATCATGATTTTTTATTATATATTAAAATTTATTCTCAGGTTTTATTAATTTATAATTTTCATTTATGGAGAAAAATCAAGATGAAATAGTTCATCTTGTCGGGAAACAAGATAATTTTGTTGAAGAAATAAAAGTGGGAGTGAAAGTGCATTCCGAAGAAGAGGCTTATAATCTTTATAATCAGTTTACTTTGAGTAAGGGGTTTAGTTTTCGAAGAGGAAATAAGAGAGGAAGTATGACTGAACCTATAAGACAACGTGAATTTTTATGCTCGAAATCTGGGTATCATGAACACGAAGATATTAGCAAAGTGACAAAATTTAATCGTCTACATACAAGGACAGGTTGTCAAGCTAAAATTCGTTTTACAATAGAAAAAGGTGTTTGGGTTGTTTCTTACTTTAATGATTATCATAATCACCACTTGGCAACTTTAGAAGAAAGAATTAAATTAAGATCGAGAAGAAAAATTTTGGAAGGACATGGAGATGTTATTCGTTCAATGGTTGCTGCAGGAATTAAACAAACAAGTTCATATTCATTTCTCAAGAAGGAGATTGGGTTTGAAAATATTACATTTACCAAACGAGATTGTCATAATTTCTTGCGAATTGAAAGAGAGAAACTGATTGAAGCATGGGATGCATAGAGCATTATCAATTTTTTCAAATATAAGCAAGCTGAAGACCCTATGTTTTTCTATTCAATGCAAGTGGACCAGAATAATCGACTAGCTAATTTTTTTTGGAGAGATGGAAGATCAAAATTGGATTACGATTGTTTTAGAGATGTTCTTGTGTTTGATACCACATATAGAACCAATAAGTATAATTTGGTTTGTGCTCCATTTTCCGGAATCAACAATCACTGGAATACTATTTTGTTCGGTTGTGCCTTTTTATCGAATGAAACCACTGAGTCATTTACTTGGCTATTTGAAACATTTTTAGAAGCCATGGGCCATCGCCAACCGAAGAGTATTTTTACTGATCAAGATAAAGCGATGATGAAAGCAATAGAGATTGTCTTCCCAGAATCTTCTCATAGATTATACATGTGGCATATTTGAAATAATGCTAAACAACATCTTGCTAGTCGTTTTGTCAATGCTGAGTTCAAAGCACAATTTAATAAATGCTTTTTTGGATGTGAAAGTGAAACAGAGTTTGAATCAAGTTGGGCTACCATGATTGAAAATTTTAAACTTCAAGATCATGCTTACTATATGAGCTTCGCGTAAAATGGTGCCCTGCCTTTAGCATAGATATTTTTCGGCTCGAACTAGATCCACTCAAAGAAGCGAGAGTATGAATAGCATAATACATCATATTATGAATTGTTATTTATCTTTTATTCAGGTTATACGACATTATGAGGAAAAGGCAAAAGAATTTCGTCAGATGGAGTTAAATCAAGATTTTCGATGTAAAAATGGAGCACCAAACAAAGTTAATGGACGTGGGATTTTGAAGCATGCATCCAATGTTTACACTCTTACCATGTTTAAAAGGTTTGAAGAGGAGTTGATGGATTGCATAGACTTGAATTGTGTTGAATTTAGTAACATTGAAAATATTTCTTTATATCATGTGACTGAAGATGGACATGAAAGAATTTACTATGTAGAGTTTGATGTTCCAAATAGCATTGTCTCATGTAGTTGTAAAATGTTTGAAAGTCTTGGATTACTTTGTCGTCATGCTTTATGGGCTTTTCTTATGAATAACATTAAAAATATACCCGAAAAATATATACTTAGGAGATGGACAAAAAAGGCAAAGTTGTTGCTGGCAAGTGATTTTAGAGCCTCATCAGCACATGAAGAAAAATCTAGTTGTTTATTGCGCCTCAGTGAGTTGAATCATATCGGTTACAACCTTTTTGACAAAGGTTCATTGACTCCTAAGTGTACTCAATTTGTCAAAGAAAAACTATTTGATGCATTGCACTTAGTTGAAAAGGAGACGGCAACTATGCAAAAAACTAATGATTCGAAAATTTCAAAGCATACATCTTTTCAAGATGCTATCAATTATGGCAGTGGGAGATCAAGTGAAAATTAATATTTGATCCTGTATGTGTCAAAACAAAGGGTTCAAGAAATTCTTGAATGAAAAGCCAATTTGAGAAAAATCAAAAGAAAAAAACAAAGGTAATGCTCTCTCAAGTTTCAAAAGATAAGGAGAAAATATCAAGTGAGTATGCTTTCCGTTATTATTATATTTGCATCTATTTGTTATGTTATTTAATTAATTTATGTCTTGAATTTAACAAATAATTTTCATTTTGACCAAGGGAAACAAAACAAATCACTTATGCACAAAGGTTCTCCAGTAGTGCCTCTCCCAATGGAGTCTCAAACTCATGGTTATTCTTCCTATCATCAAATTCCAATGTTAATGACTCCAAACTACCATAATCATTTTTTTCATCCTCTACAAGTATTGATTGGATGCGTTATTCTTTTTAAATGTCAAAAGTCGTAAATATTTAAGTACATGTGTTGTAAAAGTATTTTTATGTAGGATTTTTCTTCAAATTGGAGGTTCAATTCTTCATCTAACATGAGTTATACTAAATTGCTGGAAGAGAATGGTCCATCACTAGTCAAGACTCAAGTAATATGTTTTTACTTATATTGTCACAAATTATTATATATATAATTCAAGGGTTTATCTAACAGTATAATACTTTTAATGCAGGAACATTTCTCAAATGGTTTAGAATCTCAAAAAGACTGATGATAATTCATGAGAAAGACTTTAATTTTATTATTATTTGTAATTCTTTTATAATGCTTTGAGAATAATACTATTATATGGTTTTTATAGTGTTATATTGTATTTTGTTTTAGTTATTATTTAATATGGAAAAAGTTCAATCAATATTTTTGTAAGTATATTGTTTTGGTAATTCGATGTTAGTTTTGGAAATGACACAATTAGAAACTTTAATATTTTTTCATACTTTGCAAAAAAAAATTCTCAAAAATAATAAACTCATATATAATATGCATTTGTTTTGTGTAAATTCTCATAAAAAAAAACTCATATATCGTAACTCTTTTCTACTTATTAATTTTCACACCTTTTTATTCTATCATTTGCTTTTTATGTTGGATTATCAAAGATACTCTAGCAAAACATCTTTGAAAGAAGACCAATTTCTTTCCAAAATTTCAGTATATATGTACTCATCCTGTAGATATATATATTTACCTTGGAGTGTATTAACCAAATAATAATGTAACCTGGTTCATTTATGCGATTTGTCTGATGCATAAAATTCAACATTCGTCGAGGGAAAGCATTATAGTTATTTTGCATTGCTATTGAAGCAAGTATGTTTGATTTGATGAAAGTTCGACACGTATAGTGCTATCTTTGGTTACTGTTATTTACATTGTTTACAACTTGACTGTAAATTTTGTAGCAATGGATGTAGAAGATGACATAAGAGAGGGCTTGGCTTCCTCCATTATCCTTTAATCTTTGGAATCCACTCGATAGGAAGATAAGTGATAAACGATAAATTATACATATTTTTACCTTATGTTTAGCCTAATTTCTGGATGAATTATCATTCAATTTTTGGAAATTAGTGTTCTTAACCCTTCTATTTCATGTTTTATACTCAGGAGAGCATAAGGAATAGAAAAGAACAAAAAACGGGCCAGAAACGAAGAAAATAGGCCAAAGTGTGAAAACGACACGGTCCAAGGATTCACCACACGGCCGTGCCACATAAGGTCCAACACGGTCCAGCCCCGACAAGCACGGCCAGACCACACGGTTGTGCCACCCTCAACAGGCCCATACACAGCCTCTTATCAATCCACACGGGCGTGTCCTTGTCGTGAGGAAGTGCAATTTCACTCGGATTTGGATACTTAGAGGCTAAGAAAGTCATCCTAAAGCTCTATATAAAGACCTTAGGAGGCAACTCTAAAGGTGTACTCTTTCTCCCACAAAGGAGCGCCTTATTTCTACCAACACAGATAGTGGAAGTAAGGGATTACTCCAAGGGAAGCCGATTGATTCATCCCAAAAATCCAAATTCTACATCAAGACAGAAGATCTCCCTAAATTCCTTCAGGGGTTTTTGGGTTCTTTATGTTTTGTTATCTTATTTCTTCTGAGATGTCTTCTTTATTAATTATGAACTAATTCCCCCAAATATTTGAGGGGGATGAAACCTAAGACAGATCTTGTTATTATTTTATCTTGAGTTATATGATAAATACTTGAATTGTTCTTAATTATGTGTTCTTAATTCTTGTTTTAATAATCCTAGGTATTAATTCAAGAAACTGATGTGCTTATGCAGAGGAGCAAAATTCCCTGTTTAAGAGTAGATCTAGCATAATTAAGCGGAGTTGCATGTAACCCTAGACATACGGCGACATAAATCTACCGGATTAGGGTCAAACCTAATAAGGGGATCCATAGATCGAGTTAATGCAAGACTAGGGGTTTAACTAGAAAGAGATTTCAGTTAATCAACCTAGGATTAGTTGTTCTTATCCTTGACGGAGGTATTAACATAAGTTAGGGATCTCTACGGATCAAGTCAAGTGAATAAATCATCTAGCTCAAGAATTGATAACAAGTGAAGTCTAAGTGGATTCTCCCTTGAGTATTGCCCAATCAATCAGTCTTTCCCAAAGAGCTTTTCCCCACTTTACTTTTTGTGCATTCTTAGTTTAATTTTAGAATTAGTTTAAGTCTTCATAAAAACCCCTTTTATTTTTAAGTTAGATGATAGAAAGGAAGTTAGTACTAGTACTTTTGGTTCCCTTGGGTACGATAACTCGATCTTGCCACTAAGCTATACTACTGCTCGATAAGTGCACTTGCCTCAAAATCGTGATAATAGTTAGTTTTTGGTTCGATCATTATTATAAATTTTATTACTTCATATTACACGATATCAAGTTTTTGGCGCCGTTGCCGGGGAACTAAAATATTAAGAAAACTCAATTTCTATTACTTTAGCCATTACTATATTTATTTATTTTCAATTATTATTATTATTTGTTTTTTATTTTAATTTTCTTTTTCCTTTCTAGGTATCTCTAGTTTATGACTAGAAGAAACCCAGACGGGCCATTACTTTTTGACGAAGACTTGGAAGCGACAATTCGCAGAACTCGTAGAGAGATCAGAAGAAGCCTACATTATCCAGAACAAGGACAAGAACAAGAGCCAGAACCTACGGAAGAGACGGAAGCAAATCAGGACAATCTACCACCTCTCGCGATAATCGCGCAACCAGTGAACCAAGATGATGCTCCTCGTACTATGTATGATTATGCTAAACCTAGTTTGGCTGGTACTTTATATGCAGGAGAAGAAACAATTACCCTTCAGGCTCAAAACTCGATTAAAACACCAAATGATGAAGGTAATTGTATAAATTATGTTCTTAAAACTAATTATGTGGTCTCACCTCTATTGCAGGATACACTCCACATAAAGACAAGCCCATCCAAGGAAGACGTGCATAAAAAGTGAATGCTTCAGATTGAGGAACCAGATGGGTGGCTGAACTATCAAGAAAAGCCCAAAACATGCCACGCCAACCTAGAGCATCACCAAGACGACCCTCAGGTACAAACGAATCAAATCAAGGTAGGAGATAAGGTAATCTTAAGGGAAGACGATCTTCGACTCTTGAATTCAAAAGAACATACAAGTGATACACCGTACTTTACAGTAACAAACATCTTTCCCTATGGTACAGTCAAGATAAACATGAGTCACTCGACACTTTCAAGGTAAATCATACTCGACTCAAACCTTATTCTGATAATAAAACTGCAAATAGGACAGAAGAGTTCCAACTCTTCAAACCACCGTGAACGAACGAACTCGAGGAGAGTCGAGCTTAGACTCTAAATAAGCGCTTCTCGGGAGGCAACCTGAGCACTAACTCTTTTTTTTAGGCTTTCTAATATATTAACTAACCGTTTAAATGCAGATTTTTCCACCACACAGTTACCCCCACGGGCGTGCGCTAGGCCGTGTGACACCACGACACCCACACGGGATTTGACAAACCTCCATGGCCGTACGATGCGGCAGTGGCCAACACTACCAATTCAAACACAGGCGTGAGACACGCCCGTGCCCTAAGACCGTGGTCGACATTGACATATTAGCCACAGGCGTGTGACCGATTACACGGCCGTGGGAGAAGCGAACAACATAGAACACGACTGTGCGATACGACCGTGTGCCTCAACACGCCCCAAGTACACGGGCATGTGTCTCGAATCAGGCGCGCCAAAATCCCTAATTTTCGAACCACACAGTAAAACCCGAGTCACACGGGCGTGTGACAGGCCCGTGTGACTCAAAATCCTATATAAACAAGGAACTATTTATCTTTTCCCTCACCCAAACCCTAAAAATATTCTCCCCCAACCACTATAAATGCCGCCGCCGATCCTCAAATCGTCGCCACGCTCGCACAAGGGCACCCCACCCCCGTGGAAAGTACACCACGATCGTTCAAAGCACCCCACGACCGTGTTTAGCCACCCCCCTTAACATCCATTCAGTTTTGTCTTATTTCTTGCTTTACTTTTTGTTTTGTCATGATTTTTATCTATTTTTCTGTTCATAATCTTATTCATTTAATTATTAGCATGATTTTCATTCAATTCGGCATCATTTATCTAGAGAATTCCTTATGCCACTAACAATAATCTTTGGCTGCCATTTTTTTTAGACCATTTGAGATTAGTCATTTTATTTTAATACCCATGCCATGTTCATCTTTTTTCTTAGAAAAAATAGCATACATTAACATAGATACTCACCGTTAACAATTTAGTATTTATTTTTGCTAGTTACCATTTCATTACACTTAACTCCTGCCTATTTTTTAGGTATTATGTCTTTATCACGCGGTAAGAAAGCTGTCATTCCTGCTACAAAGAAACGGAAGGGGCCCAGTGGCTCATCCTCTAGACTCACAGCTGAAACCCGCTACTTGTTCATACAATTCCACTAAGACACCCAAGAGAAGTTATTCCAACTCCTACGAGCCCACCCTCTAGGAACAGGGCGATGTATTGAATGAGCTGCCCTCAAGCGAGTCCAACTCGCAGATGCTGTTCGGGCCCTATTGACCATCGAGCCCTAGGAGCAATTTTTCTACATCGTCGAGCCCACCTACCTTGAGCTAACATTAGAGTTTTGCTCTACTTTTCATTTACAGGTAATGACAAACCACGATGACCCAGGCACCATCCAATTTCGCCTCGGTGGTTTGGTGCGACAGTTGAGCATGCCCAAATTCGGTATCGCGCTAGAACTCTACACAGACGAGTTCATAGCTGACGAAGACTTCCCCGATCTCTTCCGTCGCATCCATATATCACTAGTCAAATGTTGGCAAGCCCTAGTCCCGGGAAGAGCTACATACGACCCTAGTCGCTCTAAGGCAACCGCCCTTACCCCATCCTTGAGGTACCTTCACGCTCTCATTGCACATACCTTGACAGGCAGACGTGAGAGCACCGGCGTCATCAGCACACACGATGCCTACTTTTTATGGATCATGAAAAACGTGCACACCATCGACCTCGCTCATTTCATCGCTCAAGCCATCCAATACCAAATAGAGCGACATCGCAAAGTCGTTATATCCATGGGCCCGTACATCACACGGTTGGCCCGTCACTTCGAGCTTTTCAATACTACGGCCCAGACATCCTCATACACACCGATAGGCCAGATGTCCCCTCAGGGCATCCAAACCATACTCCACATGAGGATGATCCAGCGCCGCCCTAGGACCGATCCACTATAGTACTGCCTAGTCCAAGAGGCCGAGGATCCAGAAGACATTGCTGATGATGTCCCACCACCACAGGAGGATGCACCCACAAAGCCACCACCCCCTCGCCGCCCAGTCCATGCGGTAGGCTCCTATGCTGACATCTCCGAGCGCTTAACACGATTCGAGTAGCAGTGCTTCCAACGTTTTGACCGTATAGACGCTACTCTTCAGCAGATATGTCAGCATCTTCACATCACGCACCGCCTCCACCGCGAGACCCATCTGAGGATTAGGCCTTCCTAATCCTCTTTGCTTATCATATATTTTCTTTTTTTCCCTTTATTTTTTTCCATTTCATCTTTTTAATTATTTGAATACTTCAGACATAGTTTATTTTATTTCCATTTCTATTATATTTCAGCTATCTCCTAACGAGTAATTGCTTTAATTCTGAAACACCTAAAATCCCTTAAGTGCTATCACAGTTTCAAAGAAGCTTTACAACTCAAAGCTAAACTCTAATGGGAACACCCTGCCACAATTACCGGCTCTTTCAATCCCAATATCTGCTTCATAAATTCATCCAAAATTTAGGGAGTTTCAATTCTCTCCCTATCTTATGATATTATGCTTCTATTTCTACTAATGTTTCTACTAATGTTTCATCCAAATCTAGAACGGTGTCATCATAAGGCTTAGCCCTAGGAATATGTTCCAGTAATAGAGATTTTTCTAGCTAGATGATCTTCAATTCAATCTCGATTTTAACTCTTTTTTTTTTAGCTTGTGACAACACCCCTAACCAAAGCCCCATTACAACCATTGAAAGACCTTTTGATCGATGTGTCATATCAATCTATAGTGGTGGAGATTTGATTTTCTTGCAAGCCTATGGTAATAACTTTTTAGGTTGACTAAAGAGTGCTTAATTCTTGAACCCTAAACACTTTGAGTGGATAGAGTGAATCCTCAGTGAGGATATCAATTCTTGTTGATTTTGATTAAGAGATAATTACTTAGGAAAAGGGAGACAACTTATGTTTCTATGATAAAATTCTCAACTTAGAGTGATTGAATCTTTAATGTTCTTTTGATTGAATTCTCATTGTATGATTACTTATGGATTAGTTTGAAATATTATTGATAGGAATTGTAAACTGAGAAGAATGATTCTTAATTGTAGATTGAGATTTTGCTTGAGGACAAGCAAAGGCTTAAGTGTGGGGGTATTTGATAAACGATAAATTATACATATTTTTACCTTAATTTCTGGATAAATTATCATTGAATTTGTGGAAATTGGTGCTCTTAACCCTTCTATTTCATGTTTTATACTCATGAGAGCATAAGGAAGAGAAAAGAACAAAAAACGGGCTGAAAACGAAGAAAATAGGCCAAAGTGTGAAAATAACACGGCCCAAGGATTCACCACACGGCCTAGCACACGACCGTGCCACATAAGGTCCAACACGGCCCAGCCCCGACAAGCACGGCCAGACCACACGGCAGTGCCACCGTCAACAAGCCCACACACAGCCTCTTATCAATCCACACGGGCGTGTCCCTGTCGTGAGGAAGTGCAATTTCACTCAGATTTGGATACTTAGAGGCTAAGAAAGCCATCCTAAAGCTCTATATAAAAACCCTAGGAGGCAACTCTAAGGGTGTACTCTTTCTCCCACAAAGGAGCGCCTTATTTCTGCCAACACAGAGAGTGGAAGCAAGGGATTACTCCAAGGGAAGCCGATTGATTCATCCCAAAATTTGAATTCTACATCAAGACAGAGGATCTCTCTAAATTCCTTCAGGGGTTTTTGGGTTCTTTATGTTTTGTTATCTTATTTCTTCTGAGATGTCTTCTTTATTAATTATGAACTAATTCCCCCAAATACTTGAGGGGGATGAAACCTAAGACAGATCTTGTTATTATTTTATCTTTAGTTATATGATAAATACTTGAATTGTTCTTAATTATGTGTTCTTAATTCTTGTTTTAATAATCCTAGGTATTAATTTAAGAAACTGATGTGCTTATGCAGAGGAGCAAAATTCCCTGTTTAAGAGTAGATCTAGCATAATTAAGCGGAGTTGCATGCAACCCTAGACATACGGTGACATAAATCTACCGGATTAGGGTCAAACCTAATAAGGGGATCCATAGATCGAGTTAATGCAAGACTAGGGGTTTTAACTAGAAAGAGATTTCAGTTAATGAACCTAGGATTAGTTGTTCTTATCCTCGACGGAGGTATTAACATAAGTTAGGGATCTTTACGGATCAAGTCAAGTGAATAAATCATCTAGCTCAAGAATTGATAACAAGTGAAGTCTAGGTGGATTCTCCCTTGAGTATTGCCCAATCAATCAGTCTTTCCCAAAAAGCTTTTCCCCACTTTACTTTTTGTGCATTCTTAGTTTAATTTTAGAATTAGTTTAAGTCTTCATAAAAACCCATTTTATTTTTAGGCTAGATAATAGAAAGGAAGTTAGTACTAGTACTTTTGGTTCCCTTGGGTACGATAACTCGGTCTTGCCACTAAGCTATACTACTGTTCAATAGGTGCGCTTGCCTCAAAATCGTGATAATAGTTAGTTTTTGGTTCGATCATTATTATAAATTTTATTACTTCATATTACATGATATCAATAAGCTTTCTGATGAGGATTTGGCTTAGGTTAATTCTTGTCTTGTTAGAAACACTAAAATTTTGGAAATAAATCGGTCTTCTTTCAAAGGCGTTTTGCTGAAGTGTCTTTGATAATCCAACATAAAAAGCAAATGATAGAATAAAAAGGTATGAAAATTAATAAGTAGAAAAGAGTTACGATATATGAGTTTTTTATTTATGAGAATTTACACAAAACAAATGCATATTATATATGAGTTTATAATTTTTGAGAATTTTTTTTTTTGCAAAGTATGAAAAAATATTAAAGTTTCTAGTTGTGTCATTTCCAAAACTAACATCGAATTACCAAAACAATATACTTACAAAAATATTGATTGAACTTTTTCCATATTAAATAATAACTAAAACAAAATACAATATAACACTATAAAAACCATATAATAGTATTATTCTCAAAGCATTATAAAAGAATTACAAATAATAATAAAATTAAAGTCTTTCTCATAAATTATCATCAGTTTTTTTGAGATTCTAAACCATTTGAGAAATGTTCCTGCATTAAAAGTATTATACTGTTAGATAAATCCTTAAATTATATATATAATAATTTGTGACAATATAAGTAAAAACATATTACTTGAGTCTTGAATAGCGATGGATCATTCTCTTCCAGCAATTTAGTATGACTCATGTTAGATGAAGAATTGAACCTCCAATTTGAAGAAAAATCCTACATAAAAATACTTTTACAATACATGTACTTACGACTTTTGACATTTCAAAAGAATAATGCATCCAATCAATACATGTAGAGGATGAAAAAAGTGATTGTGGTAGTTTGGAGTCATTAACATTGGAATTTGATGATAGGAAGAATAACCATGAGTTTGAGACTCCATTGGGAGAGGCACTACTGGAGAACCTTCGTGCATAAGTGATTTGTTTTGTTTCCCTTGGTTAAAATAAAAATTATTTGTTAAATTGAAGACATAAATTAATTAAATTACATAACAAATAGATGCAAATATAATAATTAAGGAAAACATACTCACTTGATATTTTCTCCTTATCTTTTGAAACTTGAGAGAGCATTGCCTTTGTTTTTTTTCTTTTGATTTTTCTCAAATTGGCTTTTCATTCGAGAATGTAACACCCCCTAACCTTAAACCGTCGCCGGAATAGGGTTACGAGGTATTACTGGACATATCAGACAACTTACGAATAACTCACAATTAAAATAACATTCATAGTATAATTTAATAATTAAGTCCCTATATTGGACTCTCGAAGCCGGAAACATGTATTAAAAGTGAAACGGGACTTGTTCGAGTACTCCAAATTTTTTTTTTATAAAATTTTCAGCAGCATTTCTGCTTATTTTTATATAAAACCCCCTGCAAATTCAAACAAAAAACAACCCAATACTAATGTTTCAACCAAAGATTTTACACATTAAGACACTTCTAAATCATGCTCATAACATTGATTTAATACTTTAATCAAATATAATAACATATAAAGAAATAATTTATAACTTCATTCTTTATCCAATTTAGTACCAAATTTACCATTTATATAACTAAGTATTACATTCATCATTCAAAACATTTTAACCATTTTTTTTAAACTTAAAACCATATAGCATAAGTACATAACTCGCACACTTTCACCTTGTACATGCCACTTAAACCGAAGGAAGAAATACATCACCAAAATCTTCGTGTTAGAGTCGGGATCGTTCTGGATGCTGAACGGGACCTTGAACTCTAATAAGCCGCACACGGAAACAACCGTACGCTGAGTATTTCATACTCAGTGGTATTACTATAAATCATACTATTTAACATTAATGAATAACAAATAGTAAATATAAAACCTTATAAATCTCCAAAACTAATTTACATATAATTTATACAACTTTATAAAGCAATTTATCAACTAATATTGTATTTCAACAATATCGTTTTCCATCAAATTCATGAATCATAAATTTATACTATCAAATTTCACATACTAATTCAAATCATTATTTAGCTCATACTTTCATTCTCATACCTTCAATAATACACATAAATAAATTTTCATTCTTATTTCTCATTTTATTTTATTTTATTTACCCTATTAACAAGATTCGGACCCTGACAGATACGCGGATTCCACCCAAACACACCAGAATATCCAACCCAAACACACCCGGAATAATATAAATCCTTCATAACACACCAGTATAATATAGCCTCCCAAACATACCAGTATATCATATCCCCCCAAAAACACTAATAAGGCATTAAAAGCCTCTTCGGATAAACCGAAACATATAATAACAGAATCATCTTCTCGGCTAAGCTACAAATCTTCTCATCACATCACAATCCTATGGCATGCCATTTGTATCCAATCTAGTCCGACAAGTTAATAGGGTATTATTTTACTTTTCCAATTTCGAATTCATTTCTACAACAATTTCAAATACTTAATCAATTTAAAACATCTATTATCTTAATTCACATATAATTCAATATTCAAACATATTCTTACTTAATTTCAAATACTATTACTTACCTTATCTTAAATGTGTCTGTAGCGACGTAAAATTAGCTTGGTCGCTAATTAGGGCGATTTTTGAAACTTTGAAAACCGAATTTTGATTTTGTTAAAAAAGTGAGTCGCCACCGATCTTTTTTTTAGGTGTGATCGGACACCTAATAAATCCTCTTTTTAACAGAAAAATTTATTTTCGAGTAAAAAGAAGGCCGAGTTTAGGTCTACGTCAAAATCCAGAGAGAAATAGGGTTCGGGAGTCGGTTACGCACGAGGAAGGTATTAGCACCCTCTCGACGCCCAAAATTGGTATCTCGTTAAACACGCGTTGTCTTAATTTTAAAAAATGCGAGTTCAATTTAATATTTTATTGTGATCCGATCGAAACACGAGAATTTAAAAAAATTTGATTTTTTTTAAAAGGACGTCCCATTTTTAACACGAACCAATGTGATTCACCCAACATAGAGATGAAATCAATGACTTAATGTTAAAATTGGTACGTTGTCTTATTTATTAAAAAATGTTTCTAAAATAATGATAAAAAAACTGATGATGTTATTGTGACAAAAATTCATAAATAAATAAATGATGCAAATAATGATACGATTAATGAACACTATTATGATATTAAGATATTAGAATAATAATAAATAATATTTACAATAAAAAGAAAATAAAAATAATGTACTAATATAATAAAATAATATATTTATAATAATAGTAGAAAATACTAATATGTACATGAAAAATATATATGTATATGTATATATAAGTTAATAATGATAATAATAAAAATAATAATACTAGCAATAATAATAAAATACAAAAAGCAAATATAACATAATAATAATATTAAAAATAAAGTAATAAATAATAATAGTGAAAATAATAAATATAATAGTAAATATAATAGTAAAGAATGTAATATTAAAAATACTACTAAATATAATATAATAATAATATAAAATAATAATAGTAGTAGTAAAAATAGATATAATAATAATAAAATAAATAATATGTACATGAAAAATAATAATAATAATAAATAATAATATAATAATGATAATAATAATAATAGCAAAATAATTAATTTAAAAACAAAATGACGCAAATAAGGACTAAAATTGAATTAAAAACAGAGTTTTGGGGCAAATTTAAAAAGAAATAAAGGGAAAGGGATCAAAATGCAACACGCGCATAACCTGAAAGGACCGAAATGACAATTATTCCTTCCCCTCAAAACGCTGCATAGCATGGGGGACCAAATTACAAAGCGCAACAAATTATAGGGCAAAACTAAAAGAAAACAGGATTCGATTACAAAAGTTTAAAAAAGCGGAAGGACCAAAAGGGTAAATAACCCATTTGATAAAAACACGCGGATCCTAAGGCGGGTTTGGGTCGGACGGATCGGGTCACCTGAAACGTCGTCGTTTTGGGCATTAAAATGAGGACCAAAACGACGTCATTTTGGTATGGGTATTTAAACCCCAAAATTTGCAAAAAAATTCATATTCACCTATTTAAAAAAAAAAAAAAAATCTTGCCAAGCTCTCTCCCCCCTCTCCCAGCTTGGTGATTTCGGGCCACAGTCCGGCCAGGCCTCCGGTGACGCGCCGCCGTGCAGTGGCAGAAAATTCGAAAAAAATGTATTTTTTTCTTTTTTTTATACTTTATATATATATATATATTGATAGATTAAGATATGTAGAAAAAAAGATTTAAAATGAATAAATAAAAAAAACGACGAAATCACCTTCCTATTGACTGCTGTTTTCGATTCCTTTGTTATTCTCACTGTTTTGGTGTTAATCTCTGCCTTTGCTGTGTTTGTTTGAATAGAAATCTCGTTTTTTATTGATAAAAAAATGGCCGAATCTCTTACATGGATGTTTGCTTGGCTTTTTATAGCCATTTACATTCTATTTTTCTATTATTTTTGCTGTCTTTTCTTCTTTATTTCCTTGCAGGTGCAAGTGGCAGTGCTTAGGCGGCGAATGGCGGTAGACGTGACCCTCATCTGACTTGGCGGCGCAAGTGGGGAGGCTGAAGGTCAGAAGCGGCGGCAGAAGGTGGCTAGGGTTTCAGTTTTTCTGAAACCCTAATTTGACTTAATGGGCAATTGGGTTTGGGCTAGGTTGTTTAGTATTTGGGCTTGGGTAACTTATAATTTGGGTTTGATTTGTAATTGGGCTAGTGGGTAATTGTTAGGTGGGTAGGTTGGGTTGTAACATGGGTGTTGGTTTGGGGTTAGTTATTGGGTAATTTGTTTTGTAAGGGGATTGGGTTTAAGGGCCCGGGCAATTTGGGCTTCTATAGCTGCCCCTCTTTGCTCATTGTCTTGCAATGGGAATAGAGCAAAGACTTTCAAGGAAGACCAAATTTGCCCGGTCTTACTGAGACTTGACTTGCTTTGGTGCTCCTCTTTTCCAAGTAGTCTCGTTCTAACCCACCGCATCTTGTTGCCTTGGTTCAATCTATCGCACTTTAGAGAGATATGACTTGTAGCTTCAATCTACTCGCCTCTTCAGGGGTATGAGGTTCATAGCTTCGATCTGCTTCACTGCTCCACTACAACTTTAGGGAGATAAGGTCTAATATCTTCAGTCCGCTCCGCTACAACTTCAGGGTTCCGCTACAACTTCATAGAGATAAGACTTGTAATTTCAACCTGCTCCACTGCAACTTTAGGGAGGCAAAATCTGTATCTTCGATTAGCTCTAATCTTTATCCTTTATTGAAAAACAAACATCGAAAAATAGCTCGGCCTGCGAACTGAAGTTTAACTCATCTCTCGGATTATGAGTTAAGTTTTAAAAAAAGTAAAAATTGAAAATACCTCAGTGTGTGACCTGGGACTCAACTTACCTCTCGCAATATGAGTTGATTTTTTTGAAACATAAATTGAAAAATAGAATTTGAAAATACCTCGGCGTGTGACCCGAGGTTCAACTCACCTCTCGCAGTATGAGTTGATTTTTGAAACATAAATTAAAAAACAGAATTTGGAAATACCTCGGCGTGTGACCCGAGGCTCAACTCACCTCTCGCAATATGAGTTTATTTTTTTTTGAAAAAATAGAAATTAAAAAAAACTGAATTTGGAAATACCTCGGCATGTGACCCAAGGCTCAACTCACCTCTCGCAATATGAGTTGATTTTTTGAAAACCAGAAATTGAAAATACCTCAGCGTGACCTGAGGTTCAACTCACCTTTCACAATATGAGTTGATTTTTTGAAACATAAATTAAAAATACCTCAGCGTGTGAGCCAAGGCTCAACTCACCTCTCGCAATATGAGTTGATTTTTTGAAAAACAGAATTTGAAAATACCTTAGCATGTGGCCCGAGGCTCAACTCACCTCTCGCAATATGAGTTGATTTTTTGAAACAAACGTAAATTGAAAATACCTCGGCGTGTGACCCGAGGCTCAACTCACCTCTCGCAATATGAGTTGATTTTTTGAAACAAAAATAAAAAATACCTCAGCGTGTGACCTAAGGCTCAACTCACTTCTCGCAATATGAGTTGATTTTTATGAAAAACAGAAATAAAATGATCAGAATACCAAAACATGTCGTCTGGTGGAACTCGGGTGTCTTTTTCCTTGATCAGTACAGCTATCATCGCATCGTCTTGATCTATTGGAGTACCTGTATATGTCATGCATAATGTTATCATGATATGCACATGTTTGTCTTAAATGCCTTTATGCCTACATGATTATGCTATGCGCCTTGGGCTTGTTTATCATATATCCCTTTTTGTCACAATTTTTGTGATGATCTGCATTCATTGCTTCGATTCTTGACTTTTTCTTTAGGCATTGTACCCGTCCTCAAGTTTTACGAGTAATCTACGTTTCTCAGATATCACTCTTTTGCCCCCTGTTGAACTTTGCCTTTGCTTTGAGGCTCTTGTACTTATCAAATTCTCATCCGGGTAATGCTCAACATTTCTTTTGTTTAGAGTATGTCATTCTACTGTTTATTATTTAAATAAACCATACAATGAGATGCATGAAAATGGTCAGGTAGGTATGAAAGGGATATTCACATTTATTTATTTTCAAAAGTAACAAACAAAGAAAGTTGACCAAGAAGTTAAAAGCGTCATAAAGAGAAAGGGGATCGAATTCAGTAGCTAACAAATGCTCTAGATATTCAACGCATGAACTCTTCCATGTTTCTTAGTCAAGAATCTTTTTCGAGTATGGCTTCTTGCGTAGAAGATTTTGAGCTTCTGAAAATGTTTCAAATACTGTAGTCTCGCCCTTTGACTCACTGTTCAAATCGTCTTGCTCTCTTTAAGCCTAGATCTGCTTTATTAGGATGCTCTTTCGGGTTTTCATCCTAATCCTTTTTTTGTTTATCAAGACGCGCTTTTCGGGTTTTCATCTTGATCTTTTCTTCCTTTTTTTAGGCATAATATTTCTTCACAGCATCTGAGCTCATTGGATTAGGCAATTCCATCCCATCCATCTCAGTGAAAATTAAAGCTCCACCCGAGAAGGCTTTCTTTACGACGTATGGTCCTTCCCAATTTGGTGCCCATTTTCCTCAAAAGTCTTTTTGTATTGGGAGAATCTTTCTCAATACGAGTTCTCCCTCGCGGAATTCTCTTGGCCGTACCTTCTTGTCATGGGCCGCGATCATTCTCTTTTAGTACATCTGTCCATGACATATTCCTTCAAGCGTTTTTCTTCAATAAGATTTAGCTGGTCATATCGAGCTCGAACCCATTCTGATTCCTCTAGTTCTGACTCCATTAATACTCGTAGAGAGGGGATCTCAACTTCGATGGGCAGCACAGCTTCCATTCCGTAGACCAGAGAGAAATGAGTTGCCCCCGTAGATGTCTGCACAGCTGTGCAATATACATACAAAGCGAATGGTAGCTTTTCGTGCCAGTCTTTATATGTCTCGGTCATCTTCCCAATAATCCTCTTAATATTTTTGTTGGCCACTTCCACAGCTCCGTTCATTTTTGGGCGATAGGGTGAAAAGTTATGATGCTTTATTTGAAATTGCTTACACACTCCCTCCACCATCTTGTTGTTTAGGTTCAATGCGTTATCTGAAATGATTCTCTCAGGAAAACCATATCAACATATGATTTCCTTTTTTAAGAACCTGCAAACTGCAATCTTCATCACATTAGCAAATGAAGCGGCTTCTATCCATTTCGTGAAGTAATCTATAACCACAAAAATGAACCGGTGTCCATTAGAAGCTTTTGGAGAAATTGGCCCTATAACATCCATACCCCACATAGAAAAAGGCCATTGAGAAGTCATGACATGAAGGGGCGAAGGGGCTACATGAATTTTATCGTCGTAAATTTGACATTTGTGGCACTTTCGGGCATAACTAATGCAGTCACTTTCCATCGTCAGCCAGTAATAACCTAGTCTCATAATCTACCTAGCTATAGTGAAACCATTGGCATGAGTCCCACAAATTCCTTCATGGACATCTTCAAGTATTTTTCTGGCTTCAACAGTATCCACGCATCTTAGAAGCACTTGATCTTTTCCTCTTTTGTACAGGATGTCCCCATCAAGAACAAATCCCGCCGCCATTCTTCTGATTGTTCTTTTGTCGTTCTCATTTGCTTGTTCGGGATACCTTTGATTCTTGACATATTCTAAGATATCATTGAATCATGACCGTCCATCTGTCTCTTTTTCGATGCTAAAACAATGTGAAGGGACTTCATATATGCTCATTTAGAGAGGCATTATTTTTGCTTCTCTGTTCATTTTGAACATTGAAGCCAAAGTGGCCAGGGCATCAGCCAATTGGTTTTCTTCTCGTGAAAAGTAATTAAACGTCACTTCTTTGAATTCTTTAATCAGTTCCGCCACTAGATTGCTATATTTAACTAATTTTGAATCTCTCACTTCCTAATCTCCACGGATTTGGTAAATCACCAACGCTGAGTCCCCGTACACCTCAAAAATTTTGACGTTTTGTTCAATAGCTGCACGAAGTCCCATGATGCAAGCTTCATATTCCGCTATGATATTGGTACAGAAGAAATTCAGCCTAGCCGTGAATGCATAATGGTTCCCTTCTGGTGATACTAAGACTGCTTCAATCCCATGCCCCAATACATTCGATGCACCATCAAAGCTCATCTTCCATGACTTCCCTTTTGATGACTCACATTCTTTTTCTGTAATGCACATCAAGTCTTCATCTGGGAAATTAAATATCAATGTTCGTATTCCTCTGTTGTTTGAGTTGCTAAGAAGTCAGCTATTGCACTCCCTTTTATCGACTTTTGGCTCACATAGACAATGTCGTACTCCGATAGTAAGATCTGCCATCGTGCCATTCTTCCTGAGAGTGTAGGTGACTCCATCATGTACTTTATTGGGTCCAAGTTTGAAATTAACCATGTCGTATGATACAACATATATTGCCTGAGCCTCCGAACTACCCAAACCAAAGCACAACAGAATTTTTCAATTGATGAATACTTTACCTCATACTCTGTGAACTTTTTGCTGAGATAGTAAATCGCCTTTTCTCTTTTCCCTGACTCATCATGTTGCCCCAGTACGCAACCCATTAAATTGTCGAACACAGCCAGATACAATATTAACGATCTTTCTGAAGTTGGCGGTACTAACACTGGGGGACTAGATAAATAATGTTTTATCTTGTTAAAAGCCATCTGGCACTTTTCGTTCCATTCTCTCGGATTATGTTTTCAAAGGAGTCGAAAAATTAGGTCACACTGGTTGGTAAGGTGAGCAATGAATCGAGCGATGTAGTTCAACCTTCCTAAAAATCCTCTGACTTCTTTTTACGTGCGCGGAGGTGGTAGTTCTTGTATGGCTTTTATCTTATCTAGATCAACCTCAACGCCTCTCTTGCTGACAATGAAGCCTAGTAATTTTCCCGAGGTAGCCCCAAACGTGCATTTGGCTGGATTAAGTTTTAGCTGGAACTTTCTTAGTCTTTCGAACAACTTCCTGAGGTTCCCAACATGCTCTCTTTCCCCCCGGGATTTGGCAATCATATCATCGACGTAGACTTCTATTTCTTTGTGCATCATGTCATGGAACAACATGACCATGGCTCTCTGATATGTTGCCCCGGCATTCTTTAATCCGAACAGTATCACTTTATAGCAGAATGATCCCCACATCGTCACGAAGGTAGTTTTCTCCATATTCTCAGGGGCTATCTTTATCTGATTATAACCTGACAATCCATCTATAAAAGAAAAGAATGAATGTTTTGTTGTGCTATCCACCAACGTATCGATGTGTGGCAAGGAAAAATTATCTTTAGGACTTGCTCGATTCAGATCGTGATAATCTACACACATTTGTACCTTGCCATCTTTCTTCGGTACTAGGACTATGTTAGCTACCCATTCTGGGTATTTGGAGACTTGTAGGAAGCCAGCATCAAATTGTTTCTTGACTTCTTCTTTTATCTTTAACAGCATTTCAGCTTTTATTCATCTTAGCTTCTGTTGAATAGGTTTGCATTCTGGTTTCAATGGGAGTCTATGGACCACTACATCCTCATCCAAGCCTGGCATGTCCTGATACGACCACACAAATACATCTTTGTACTCATGAAGCAAAACGATCAAATCATGTTTGGTGTCATCTGAAATGGAGGTTCCAATCTTCACTTATACCTCTTTTCTTCATTTTCCAAGTTTACTGTCTCAACAGATTCTTGATGAGGTAGAATTTGTTTATCTTCTTGTTCTACCATTCTTAGTAAGTTAGGAGATGAGACATAGTCTTCAGCATTTTCCTCAGCTTCGAATTCTCCTAAACAAATGGCTTTCTCGAAATCGATTTCAAGACTTGTAACGGATTCGCTCATGTCGTTGATATCTGAGCACATGAAAGTTGAATGGAAAAGAAAACTATAGAGGAGTATCAAAATATGAGACCAGCAAGCATAATGTTATGGCATGATATGAGATACATGTAAGGACAGGCTGTGAGAAGAGGGAGTAATTATGATGTTAATAAGAATGAAGAGACCATGACAAAATACATCTCCATTAATGTTCATTTAAATGATAAAGAGCAAACATAAGCACTTACAAAAGAATCCCGTTATTACTTAGGGACAAAAAAAAAAAAGAAGAGTTAACATTGAGTATTACTCTGGAGAAGACTTAGAAACTACAAGAAGATCCACAGTAGTCCAATTGTTCAAAACAGATCCAGGAGGACAAGGGTGTATCCTTGAAACATCTTTAATATCATCATCTCCTTTGTCAATGACATTTATACTGACATTTTGAAGACCCCTTTCAATTAATAATAGCGTACTTTGTGAATTATCTTGCCCTGGGTATATCATTCCTGCAGATGTAAATGTTTTTGACAAAGGAGGGTACGTTATGAGCTCCTATTCCAATTCTCGGCCTAAGGCTCTTACAAACCTCCTTTCTTGATCTTTCTGCCACTGTTTTCTTCTCTATTGTATATCTGGCTGGAACCCTAAACCATATCGAGCCTTGTGGGGCACTGGTTTTAGACCTCTAACTATCCCTTGTTGATATTTTTTCAAACCTTTCCTCGCTCAGGCTCCCTTTTCCACAGTCAGCTTAATTCCCATCTTGGTATTCCTTGACAGCTTGGGCACGGGAATTTTATTTTCTTTAGCAACAAACGTAGCATTGATAAATTCGAAGGAATGGAAGGAACACTCTACTGCATCCTTGCTTACTTCGAGGTATGGTGCATCAGCAGAGATAGACGCGACAATGTCTTCCTCACCTGTGACAGTGATCAAAAGGCCATCCATGATAAGCTTTACTTTTTGATGGAGAGATGAAGGAATTGCCCCAGCAAAATGGATCCAAGGCCTTCCTAAAAGGCAATTATACGAAGGCGTGATGTCCATGACCTGGAACTCAATATCATATATATATGGGCCCACTTCTAGAGGAATTTTGATTTTTCCCATGACTTCTTGTCTTGTCCTATTAAATGCCCTTACTGTAGAGTGACAAGGCCTCAGATACGATAGATCGATGGGAATTCTAGAAAGTGTGGCCAAAGGCATGACATTAAATGCCGACCTGTTATCAATGAGCACATTCGGTATTATATAACCCTTGCAACGGGTTGTGATGTGCAATACTTTTACGAATCCCCTACCATTTGGCGATATTTCGTCATCATTGAAAGAAATGAAATTATCCGCATTCAGGTTATTCACCCACCTATCAAGCTTTTCAATAGATATATTGCTTGCCACATAAGCTTGATTTAACACTTTTAGCAAAGCATTCTGATGTGGTTCTGAGTTCAACAGTAGGGATAATACCGAGATTTGTGCCGGTTGTTTTTTAATTGTTCCACGATGTTATATTCATTATGCTTGATGAACTTCAAGAATCCATGTGCTTCCTCCTTATTCACAGGCTTTTTAACTTCTTGTTCGGACGGAGTTTCAAACTCGACCTCGGCCTTATGCATCGGTGCCTTTCCTTTCTGGTTCGAGTCACTAGTCTTCTTTGTCAGTTCAACCACTTTAGGAGAATAACATCTCCCGCTACGGGTAAAGTGTCCTACTTCGCCAACACTTCCAGTCGTAGCTTTGGATTTTTCACCCTCGGGCACGATAATGTTGACATCATATTTCCATGGTACTGCCTTGTTGTCTTTGTAAGGGAAAGGAGATGGTACTTCAATTATCATATTTGGTTTCACTTGTTCCTTTTTTGCATCGTAATAAATCACCAATAGTCGATCAGCGCTATAAGGGAAACCTGATGATTAATTATCAAAAGCGCATACTTCTCCTTTGTCGGCCTTTTCCATTTCGTTAAAGATCTTGAATTCCTTGTTGCCAATCATGTCTTGAAGTAATTTTTTGAATCCTTCACAAGACTGAATGTCATGCCCTTCGATACTATAGAAATCACAAAAATATTGACTTTTTGTATTTCCTTCTTTGAAAATTCTGTTGAGATGACAGAACGGCCCCTTTTTAACCATTACCTCTAAAACCTTCCGCAAATGTGTCTTTATCTCAGAAACACAGCTTTTGGCTCACCAATCGTCTTCCTTTATCACCGTGCTCATGTTACCTTCAGTATGATTGGGGAGCAGATTTTCAGTCGTATTGCTGGCACCATCAAATCATAAAATGCCTGCATCGATAAGACCTTGAACCTTCCTTTTAAAGGCCAGACAATTTTCTGTAGAATGCCCCTGGTTTCCGGCATGGTACATGCAACTGACATTAGGATAGTACCATTTTGGGTATGGAAGCTTCAGGGGTGCCATATAATGTGGGGATATCAATTGTTTTTCTAATAGTTTTGGGTATAGCTCTCCGTATAACACGAGAATAGGGGTGAATTGAGGTTTTTCAGGATTGGGTCTTGTCGGTCTTTGTTCATATTTGGGTTGGTTTTGAGTAGGCATGGTATTTGGTGGGAACATGGCGAATGGTCTTTAGTTATTTATGGTGGCGTAAACAGGATAAGGAGGAGGTACTTGATAGTAAAGTCTTTGGGGAGGATAATAGAAGTTTAGAGTTGGGCGATATCGAGGTCGTGATTGGGCTGGGTACAGATTTGAAGTGTAGTGGCTCTCAGTCCCACCATATGGGTTTTTGCCTCTTTTTTTTTGTAGGTGTTGTCCTTTTTGAGCTTTCAGGGCTTTCCATCCTTCCACTCTTGATGGCATTCTCTATAAGTTCGCCAGATATTAGAATATCTGCGAAGTCTTTCGTGACACTTCCTACCAACTTATCGCAAAACGGCGCTTTCAAAGTGTTGATGAATATAACCTTTATTTCAGTTTTAGTTAATGGAGGTTCTACTTGTGCCGAGATATCCCTCCATCTTTGTGCGTATTGCCTAAAAGTCTCATTCAACTTCTTTTCTATCATCTGCAGAGTTAGCCGATTAGGCACTGTAATAGGTCAATTTTGACCTGGGTTTAAAGTAACCGAACCAATAGTGGCCAAATTTTAAAAAGTCCATTTACATCAGCCTGATATTTAACCTAGCTACCCAAACACCTAAACCCCTAACCTAATTGGCCCAAGAAGCCCAAATGCCCTAGCCCGACATGAACAAGCCCACAGCTTAAAAAAATTTTTGGCAGAGGCCAGAAACCCTAAGGTTTCCAGCGCCGTTGCCCTCAGCCACATCAGCGTGCTTGTCCCGAAGCCCCTCGTCCCGAGATCTGTCCCCTTTCACCAGAGAGGCAAAAGAATAGCCTTCCTTCCGCAGTTGACCCTCCGAAAGACCTGCAAATGAAACAAAGAAAGGAAATGGCAGAGATAGACCCGAAACAGTAGCAAATAGGTAAATATAATGTATATTTTTGTATATCATTTGGCTATATAAGACCGAAACCAAAACCAATGTAAAGATCGGATTTTGGAATATACTAAGAAAGCATTCAAAAGTAAAAGAGGTTTTATTCTAAAATCTTTGTTTATTTATTTGCTATCATTCGAAATAAGAATAAAATTTTACCCTTTTTCATTTCTCGTCGCGGTTGAGAACCTTCTGAAACTAGAACGTCGGAGGCCCTCTTCGAGCTTCGACGGAGGTCAGAGGTACGACAAATAGGGGTCTCTCATGCGATTTATTTTTGCTCTCTGTCGCATACTTTAAAGGGATCTTGATTTCTTTTTAAGAGGGATATCACCGAAAAAGGAAAAAAAGGGAGGAGTCAAAAAGGGGGATTGAACCCACAAACTCCGGCCACCACTCACAGTGGAGAGCCGACGGGGTGAGGCTAGGTGTAAAAACCTAGCAGAGAAAATGAAACCCCCCTCTCCTTCACATTCTTGGGATTTCGGCAGAAATGAAACCCCTAAAAAATTTTTGATTTTAATAACAAGGTGAAACGGTATCATTTTAAGAGGGGGTTTCTGATGTAAAAACGGCGCCGTTTCGTATATGACCGGAGACCCGACCCGATGGAGGCCACGACCCTTGTGTTTCTGCGCCTTATGGGTTATTTACAAGATCGACCCTTCCTTTATTTCGGCCGGTTTCAATCAGGTCTTTTGTTCTTTTGTTTTCTTTCAATTTTAGCTTAAAAGCTGTGTTTTATTTCATTTCAGCCCTGTACAAAACGCTGCGCTTTAAGAGATCGGGATATTTTCCCTTTCAGACCCTATATGTCCGTCGCGCGTTATAATTTAGTCCTTCCGTTTCCTTTTATTTCTTCTTTTAGTTCTTGATTTTCCTTTAATTTCAATTAAATCCTTTAGTCTTGAATCATTTTATTTACTCATTTACCTTTTGTTTTGTGCTTGTTTCATCTACCATTTTTATTTTATTTTTGTTTATCTTCATTTTAATCCCATGTACATTCGCTTATTTTGCTTCCATTTTCGTACTCTTTATTCTGTTTTGTTCATATGTTTATCATCATTATCATCCTTATTACTATTATCATTATCGTTATTATTATTATTATTATTATTATTATTATTATTATTATTATTATTATGATGCTTACTATTATTATTAGTATTAGTGTATACTTTTATATATATATATATATATATGTATTATTAGTATTAACGACTATTTTCAATATTATTTCTAATATTAATTTCTACGTTTTATTTTTATCACTATTATTTTCATATATATTAGTACATTTTCTTTTATTATCATTACTATTACTATTACTACTAAACCTATTATTCATTAGTATTTTACTATTATTAATGTTAGTATTATTTTCCACTTAATGCTTATATATATATATATATATATATATAGTATGTTTTTTATTATATTTTTAATACTTTATACATTATGGATACATTTTTTAACATTATTATTATTTCTAATATATGTTTTGCGTATATATTTTTAATATTATTATGGCGTATATATTCTTAATGTATATATGTATATATATTAGGTATATCTTTTCATGTATTTACATTTTTTCTATTATATTATTTATATATACATATATATATATATATTATCTTATGTATTTTTTTACATACTATATCATGTGTATATTTTACCTATATTATGTGTATATTTTTAAGACTACTATGTATATATTTTTCGTTCCTATTATTATGAATATATTTTGATATATATATGTATATATATATTTAGCATTATTAGTTTTTTTTAAATGTTTTCATTACCCCACTTTTTATTATCATATGTTCATGTGTGTATATATATATATATATATCCGTCTTTATTTCGTGTTTAATACTATTATTACCATGTCTCATATCGTATACTTTGTTATTGTTTTTTTTTAATAATTGTCGTTATGTTATTTGCTTCAATATGTTTCTAATCTCTTGTTCACTTTTCCTTCATATCAAATGGCTTTATGTTATCTCAAAACCTTATTCTTGTTTTTAATTAATTCTAATACACGAGGTAACATCCCGATTTAAAACTTAGTTGACGATTTCATCGCTATGTTGGGTGAATTGCGTCGGCTCGTGTTAAAACTGGGACGTCCTTCTAAAAAATCAAAATTTGAAAATTCTTGTCATTAAAGCGGATCATGATTAAACGTTATATTAGACTCGTGTTTTTAGAAATTAAGACAATATGCGTTTAATAAGATATTGGGCGTTACAAGGTGCTAATACCTTCCTCGTGCATAACCGACTCCCAAACCCTAATTTTTCTCTTAATTTAAACGTAGACCCAAGCTTAGCCTTCTTTCTCTAAAAATAAATTTTAAAGAGACGATTTATTAGGTGTCCGATCACACCTAGAATAAAGGATCGGTGGCGACTCCCCTTTTCTTTAAAACGAAATTTGGTTTTCAAATTTTCAAATAATCACCTCAATTAGCGACTAAGCTAAAAATTTTACGTCGCTACAGTTGGCGACTCCACTGGGGACCCCCTTTTGAGAGTCGAGTTGAATTAAGCGCGCGTTGTCAAAATTTTCAAAATTTCTTGTTCAAGTAAATGTTTAGTCATGATCCGAAAATTTCGTTTTTAAAAAATCATGCATTTGCATGTGTTGTGAATATGTTGGCTAATTTGCTTTATCCTTTTGTTTTTAAGCTCTAAGTTGGTACGATTTTAGTTTTGTAGTTTTAAAATAAAACGAAAGATTTGTGAGTTTCTCCCCACACACCGTGCACGTGCATTCCTGCATAACATGAGCTCTGTACCCGGGCTCCGTCCTTTTAAGTGAAAGTAAACGCTACGCCTTCGTGAGTTAACTCGTCCCTCCGCACAGGCTAGTGAATACTTTTGGGTTACATATGACTTATGCTTTCGTGAGTTAACTTGTCCCTCCGCATAGGCATAAGTAAATGTAATCCCTCAAATTGGACTCGTAAGCCTATGATAGGCCATGGCTGAGGCTCTGTACTAATCTTAGTAGATGACTGTATGGACAATTCGAGTTTCTATCTAGAACCAAAACCACATATAATGAATCATACGAGCCACCTAATTAGAGCCATACCGAACCTTCGTCTGTTTAATAGTCACCAAAATAAGTACAGGAGAAACACCTCATACCTCTTGTTTCTTTTACATTTATGCTTGTTATGCAAAGGAATCGGGTCCATTGGACCAAGTAGCTCAATTTGTTAGATTTTCCACAGTTTTCCTCTGTTCATATTTGTTGTACTAACCAAGGTTGCTTGTCTTTATTTTTTATTTTCCATCATGCATTATAGGCATCTTGTTAGGAAGGTGTTGATTAGAGATTGGTTGCCAAAAACGGGTTTCTGATGGAGGAGTCAATTATACAAGTGACCGAAAAGTTTGTAATAAACTCTTTTGATAAATGAAATGCCTAAATAGGGGCTATCTTGAAATCAACACCAAATTCTTGCATATTCATTCATGACTAACATTTATTTGACATTTATTCATTCATTCATCCATTTCACATTCCATAATCATTCACTAAGGTTAAAATCATACAATTCGCAGTTGCGATAATACAAGGCTGGAATCACACCATTCGTATAGGATGCACCAGTAAGCTAGAGTAATGGAAACTGCATTTAATGAAAGAATCGAAAAGATGGAAAGAGCCCAAAAGGAATTACAAGAACAATTGGCTAGGTCTCAGTAAGAAACGAGGGATCTAATGGTGAGATCTTGAGAGGAATCACTTGAACAAAAGGATCAACTGGCTAAGATAATGGAAATGATGTCAGCTTTGGTCAGAGGAAAAGGACCCATGCAGAGCCCCGATGTTGCAGAACCTCAGTCAAGGGTTAATCACGATCAGGATCCACTCTATCCCCCAGGATTCACCCCCCCGCACGCCTACGCAACACAAAGAAGATATACTCAAGGGGAACCTACAGGTTTTGAGCAACGACCTGCACCACCTACTCACCTAGAGCAAGGGATATTTATAACAAACCCTGGAGTTAGTCCTACCAATCCAATCGTTCCAGATTTGGATGATCCAGCGGAAATAGCCAGGTTGAAAGTAGATAACCATGAGGCTCAAGAAAATTACAGGACCTTAGAGGAAAGACTCAAAGCAATAGAAGGAACTGAGGTCTTCTCTGCATTAAGTGCTAAAGAGCTTAGTTTGGTACCCGATCTAGTTCTGCCTCTAAAGTTTAAGTTGCCTGATTTTGAAAAGTACGATGGGACGAGGTGTCCAAAAGCGCATCTTATCATGTTTTGCAAGAAAATGACCGGTTATGTGAACGAAGATAAGCTGCTCATACACTGTTTTCAAGATAGCCTGGTCGGATCAGCTCTTCGATGGTATAATCAGCTTAGTAGAGAAAGGATCCGGTCATGGAAGGACTTAGCGTCAGCATTTTGTGAGCAATATAAGCATGTATCTGACATGGTGCCTGATCGGATGACTCTGCAAATAATGGAGAAAAAGCCGGCAGAAACTTTTAGACAGTATGCGCAGAGATGGAGGGATATCTCAGCCCAAGTGGAACCCCCACTAACTAAGACTGAGATAACGGTCCTTTTCATCAACACTTTGAAAGCGCTGTTGTACGATAAGTTAGTAGAAAATGCTATGAAAGACTTCACGGATATTGTGATATCCGGGGAACTTATAGAGAATGCCATCAAAAGTGGAAGGATGGAAGTCCCCGAGAGCTAAAAAAGAGGGCAGCACCCATGAAGAAAAAGAGCCAAAAACCCATATAGTGGGAACAGGAAGCCACTATACTTCTAATTCGTACCCATTTCAACCACGACCTCGATATCACCCACCTCCAAATTTCACATACTTGAGAGTGTTGTGAACAATGGGACTGTGGAAGAGATCTGTGTACTTTTAAAGCTAATCTAGAGTAATATTCAAAACATACTCATTGCCTTAAGCCTAGAGGCGATAAGTTTCTTTTTGTGAAATAGGATTGGGTCCAAGATTTTTATTTCAATAAAATGCATCTATTTGAGCAGATATTCTTCTCTTCCTTCTATTTATAAGATTCCTTTATTCTTTGAACTTTTATTCAAATATTTTTTCACTCTTCATTCATGATCATACCATGCAAATAATCATCTTAAGAATCATTTATTCTTTGGAATATGCCTTCGTGCCCACAATAGGTCCCCAAATATCAATGTCATGAGCAATGCTGTTACTGACTCCCTTTGGAGTGAGATATGTGTCTAGAGGGATTTCAGGACTTCGAAGATGACAGAGATTGTACATATCTTCTGATTCATTAAAGATGGCAAAATGAGATGAAAGACGAATCCTAACTTACAAAAGGTCAGTTGACATTGCGAGCTTTGGAAAGAGATGAAGATCGAAACCTAGCTCACTGCAGAAATAATGCAAGACTATTGAGTTCTTTCCAAGAATTCAAGGATGTTTTCGCATGATCATATTAAGACGCACTTAGGAACATCTTGAAAGAAGTCCATAAGGTTGTCTAAAGAACACATGATAGTGGTTCTACAATAACCAGGAGGATCGGATATTGTTGGTCTGTTAAGGGAAGGGAATAGCATCAGTTATGTCGACAAGACTCACGTGCTTCTTTCATTTCTTCACAAGCTTTTCAATACATGGGGCATAGATGTTCTGGGGACGATCTCGTTAAAAGCTTCTAGTTGACATCATCGTCGTGGTCGTCAATTGCTTCACTAAGAAAGTGAATATTGCTTCATATGCCAATATTATAAAGTTGACAGTCATCAAAAAAAAAAGAGAGAGATCAAATGCCAAAAAAGAATCATGTTTTATAGTGCGCGACTGTACAATGTCAAAAGATCACAGTTCGTTCAAAGATTAGGCGCCATATCACAATACAACAAAGGGTGCCAAAAGGAAAAATACAAAAAAGTTATGAAAGGTACCGAGACTTGTAAATATTGGCATAAGAAGCTACCTTTTACTCTTGGTGCTTATTAAAGTTGACCAGGACCTTCACTGGGGCATTAGAGGTGGTTTTACCCATGGAAATTAAGATACTTTTTCTCAAAAATTCAATTGAATCAAGAATTGGATGAAGTAAAATGTTTTCAGTAAACTTGACTGCAGAAAATGTTTGAAAGTATTCATCATAGTCAAATGTGCGAACTGATCAAATCCTAAATTCGGATTCAGTCCAGAGATACCTGAAACGAAGAGGCCAAGGTGAAAACCTGCAAAGGGCGCTTTGAGGCCTTCATTCATTCAAAAACAAAAAAGAAAGAAAGAAAAAATGAAAGAAAAGAAAAATGGAGAGGCTAAGGTGAAAACCGTAAAAGGCGCCTTGAGACCAAAGGGGTTTTGAATTGAAAAACCGAAAAAGGCTACTTAAATTTTGATAAAACGGGACATGTGGTAGTCTTGCTATACTTGAATCGACAATGCTACGTCTTGGGGCATCGACAAAGTACTCCAAATCCCATAAACAAATGTTGAGCTCAAAATGGTCTCAAAGGAGTTTGTACAGAGAAGCTCAGGTTGCGATATTTGGGGCACCTAGTTTTCCATTTTACCCATTTTTGAATTTATCTTTGATTATCTTATTCTTTTCAAAATGCGCTTCCAATAAGCTTGCATTTGCTCTCATTGTTCAACTTGTTTGTTTCGAGCTATGCTCTTAATCAATTTTCCTCTTGTCCATTAGTTTGATCATTTTCAAGCATTTCGCATTGAAATAATGATTAATGGACTAATCTTACTTTTATAAAAGGAGTTTCACATATTACTCTGAAAGCTTTTAAATAGTACGAGAACCTGAAATAGAACTGTTGTTTAAGAGCTCACCAAGTGTAAGAGTTGGAAATATTTGAGCTTAAATTGAGTTTATCTCTTCAGATTTTTTGTCTAAGATATTAGCTGAACAGAACAAGATATCGCGTCAGTGATGTAATCTCGATGGAACAAGTTACAGATCTTATACCTTTGAGTTACAGTGGGATGGATAGAAGTTGATACAGATCATGTAGCCGGGAATTGCAGTGGAATGGTTTAAAGATAGTACCAACCTTGTGTCCCCAAATTACAGTGGAATGGACCTTGAAGTTACAGTAGGGCAAGCTGGTTGAGCAAAACGTGATTATTTCCTCAAGTTTTGGGTCAGAATACTAGCCGAGCAATAGGACAGCGTGTTACGTCAATGATAGAGCCCTGATGGGCAAGGAGTGATGACGCCTTAAGTTAAAAAAAAAGAAGAAAAAAAGAAAAGGAAAATCAAGATAAAGACCTGAAAAGGGCATCTTGATAAACAAAAATTAGGATGAAAACCCGAAAGGGCGTCCTAATGAAGCAGATTTGGGCCTAAGGAGTAAAATAATTCAAGAAGTGAGTCAAATAGCAAGACTACAGTATTTGAAGCATTTTCAGAAGCTCGAAATTTTCTATGCAAGAAGCCATGCTCGAAAAGATTCTTGATTGAGAAACGTGGAAGAGTTCATGCGTTGAGTATCTAGAGCATTTTGAAATGATATACTCTAACCAAAAGAAATGTTGAGTATTACCCGGATGAGAATTGGATGAGTACAAGAGCCTCAAAGCAAGGACAAAGTTCAACAGAGGACAAAAGAGTGATATCCGAGAAACGCAGATTACCCGTAAAGCTAGAAGACAAGTACAAAGCCCGAAAGAAAGTCAAGAATCGAAGCAATGAATGCAGATCATCACAAATATCGCAACAAAAAGGGATATGTGACAAAAAGCCTAAAATGCATAGCATAATCCTATAGGCATACAGGCATTTAAGACAAACATGTGCATATCGTGATAACATCATGCACGACATATTCAGGTACTCCAGCAGAGCAAGAGGATGCAATGATAGTTGTACTGAATCGAGGAAGAAGACACCCGAATTCCACCAGATGTGAGATTTTGGGTATATTTTTATTCTATTTTTCAAAAATCAACTCATATTGCGAGAGGTGAGTTGAGCCTCAAGACACGTTGAGGTATTTCCAATTTCTGTCTTCCAATTTATGTTTCAAAAATTGACTCATATTGCGAGAGGTGACTCAAACCTCAGGTCACGCTGAGGTATTCTTAATTTATGTTTTTTGAAAAATCAACTCATATTGCGAGAGGTGAGTTGAGCCTCAGGGCACGCTGAGGTATTTTCAATTTCTGTTTTTCAATTTACATTTTCAAAAATCAACTCATATTGCGAGAGGTAAGTTGAGCCTCAGGGCACGCTGAGGTATTTTCAATTTCTGTTTTTCAATTTATGTTCCAAAAAAATCAACTCATATTGCGAGAGGTGAGTTGAGCCTCGGGTCACACGCTGAGGTATTTTCAATTTCTATTTTTCAATTTATATTCCAAAAAAATCAACTCATATTGTGAGAGGTGAGTTGAGCCTCAGATCACATGCTGAGGTATTTCCAATTTCTGTTTTCCAATTTATGTTCTAAAAAAATCAACTCATATTGCGAGAAGTAAGTCGAGCCTCAGGTCACGCTGAGGTATTTTTAAATTCTATTTTCAAATTCTGTCTTTAATTTATGTTTTTCAAAAATCAACTTGTATTGCGAGAAGCGAGTTGAGCTTCAGGTCACACGCTGAGGTATTTTCAATTTATGTTTTTCAAAAATCAACTCGTATTACGAGAAGCGAGTTGAGCTTTAGGTCACACGCTGAGGTATTTTCAATTTATGTTTTTCAAAAATCAACTCGTATTGAGAGAAGCGAGTTGAGCCTCAGATCACACACTTAGGTATTTTCAATTCATGCTTTTTTCAAAGGTCAACTCATATTGCGAGAGGCAAGTTGAGTTTCAGGTCACATACCGAGATATTTTCAAAATTTTGTTCTTAATGTTTGTTTTTCAGAAGGTTAACTCATATTGCGAGAGATACATTGACCCAGAGTCACATGCCGAGTAAACAAATAAGATTGAAGTTGATCAAAGATGCAGAATTTGCCTCCCTAAAGTTGTAATGGAGCTGGTCGAAGTTACAAGTCTTATCACCCTGAAGTTTCAGCGAAGCAGATCGAAGACAATGAAGTCCATGTCCCTAAAGTTACAGTAGAGTAGACAGAAGATAGTGAATCTCCTCTCACTGAAGTTACAATGGAATGGAATGAAGCTACTTGAAGAAGAGAAACACCTAAAGCCAAAACTCAGCAAGAGCAGGCAAAATTGACCCTTTTAAGGTATTTGCTCCATGCTCGTTACACGAAAATGAGCAAAGAGGGGCAGCTGTAATAGGTCAAATTTGACCTGGGCTTAAAGTAACCGAACCAATAGTGTCCAAATTTTAAAAAGTCCATTTACATCAGCCTGATATTTAACCTAGCTACCCAAACACCTAAACCCCTAACCTAATTGGCCCAAGAAGCCCAAATGCCCTAGCCCGACATGAACAAGCCCACATCTTAAAGAAATTTTCGCCAGAGGCCAGAAACCCTAAGGTTTCCAGCGCCGTTGCCCTCAACCACATCAGCGTGCTAGTCCCGAGGCCCCTCGTCCCGAGATCTGTCCCCTTTCACCAGAGAGGCAAAAGAATAGCCTTCCTTCCGCAGTTGACCCTCCGAAAGACCTGCAAATGAAACAAAGAAAGGAAATGGCAGAGACAGACCCGAAACAGTAGCAAATAGGCAAATATAATGTATATTTTTGTATATCATTTGGCTATATAAGACCGAAACCAAAACCAATGTAAAGATCAGATTTTGGAATATACTAAGAAAGCATTCAAAAGCAAAAGAGGTTTTATTCTAAAATCTTTGTTTATTTATTTGCTATCATTCGAAATAAGAATAAAATTTTACCCTTTTTCATTTCTCGTCGCAGTTGAGAACCTTCTGAAACTAGAACGTCGGAGGCCCTCTTTGAGCTTCGACGGAGGTCAGAGGTACGACAAATAGGGGTCTCTCATGTGATTTATTTTTGCTCTCTGTCGCACACTTTAAAGGGATCTTGATTTCTTTTTAAGAGGGATATCACCGAAAAAGGAAAAAAAAAGGGAGGAGTCAAAAAGGGGGATTGAACCCACAAACTCCGGCCACCACTCGCAGTGGAGAGCCAACGGGGTGAGGCTAGGTGTAAAAACCTAGCAGAGAAAATGAAACCCCCCTCTCCTTCACATTCTTGGGATTTCGGCAGAAATGAAACCCCTAAAAAATTTTTGATTTTAATAACAAGGTGAAACGGTACCGTTTTAAGAGGGGGTTTCTGATGTAAAAACGGTGCCGTTTCGTATATGACCCGGAGACCTGACCCGATGGAGGCCGCGACCCGCGTGTTTCTATGCCTTATGGGTTATTTACAAGATTGGCCCTTCCTTTATTTCGGCCGGTTTCAATCGGGTCTTTTGTTCTTTTGTTTTCTTTCAATTTTAGCTTAAAAGCTGTGTTTTAGTTCATTTCAGCCCTGTACAAAATGCTGCGCTTTAAGAGATCGGGATATTTTCCCTTTCAGACCCTATATGTCCGTCGCGCGTTATAATTTAGTCCCTCCGTTTCCTTTTATTTCTTCTTTTAGTTCTTGATTTTCCTTTAGCATTTCAATTAAATCCTTTAGTCTTGAATCATTTTATTTACTCATTTACCTTTTGTTTTGTGCTTGTTTCATCTGCCATTTTATTTTATTTTTGTTTATCTTCATTTTAATCCCATGTACGTTCGCTTATTTTGCTTCCATTTTCGTACTCTTTATTCGTTTTGTTCATATGTTTATCATCATTATCATCCTTATTACTATTATCATTATCATTATCATTATTATTATTATTATTATTATTATTATTATTATTATTATGCTTACTATTATTATTAGTATTAGTGTATACTTTTATATATATATATATATATATATGTATTATTAGTATTAACGACTATTTTCAATATTATTTCTAATATTAATTTCTACGTTTTATTTTTATCACTATTATTTTCATATATATTAGTACATTTTCTTTTATTATCATTACTATTACTATTACTACTAAACCTATTATTCATTAGTATTTTACTATTATTAATGTTAGTATTATTTTCCACTTAATGCTTATATATATATATATAGTATGTTTTTTATTATATTTTTAATACTTTATACATTATGGATACACTTTTTAACATTATTATTATTTCTAATATATGTTTTGCGTATATATTTTTAATATTATTATGGCGTATATATTCTTAATGTATATATGTATATATAATATATATTTTTAATACTATATTAGGTATATATTTTAATGTATTTACATTTTTTCTATTATATTATTTATATATACATATATATATATTATATATTATCTTATGTATTTTTTTAAATACTATATCATGTGTATATTTTACCTATATTATGTGTATATTTTTAAGACTACTATGTATATATTTTTCGTTCCTATTATTATGAATATATTTTGATATATATATGTATGTATATATATATATTTAGCATTATTAGTTTTTTTTTTAAATGTTTTCATTACCCCACTTTTTATTATCATATGTTCATGTATATATATATATCCGTCTTTATTTCATGTTTAATACTATTATTACCATGTCTCATATCGTATACTTTGTTATTGCTTTTTTTAATAATTGTCGTTATGTTATTTGCTTCAATATGTTGGGTGAATTGCGTCGGCTCGTGTTAAAACCGGGACGTCCTTCTAAAAAATCAAAATTTGAAAATTCTTGTCATTAAAGCGGATCATGATTAAACGTTATATTAGACTCATGTTTTTAGAAATTAAGACAACATGCGTTTAATAAGATACCAATTTTGGGCGTTACAAGGGTGCTAATACATTCCTCGTGCGTAACCGACTCCCGAACCCTAATTTTTCTCTGTATTTAAACGTAGACCCAAGCTCGACCTTCTTTCTCTAAAAATAAATTTTAAAGAGACGATTTATTAGGTGTTCGATCACACCTAGAATAAAGGATCGGTGGCGACTCCCCTTTTCTTTAAAACGAAATTCGGTTTTCAAATTTTCAAATAATCACCTCAATTAGTGACTAAGCTAAAAATTTTACATCGCTACAGGCACCATGTCAGATACATGCTTGTATTGTTCACAAAATGCTGATTCTAAGTCTTTCCATGATCTAATCTTTTCTCCACTGAGTTGATTATACCATCGAAGGGCTGATCCGACCAAGTTGTCTTGGAAACAATGTATTAGCAATTTATCTTCATTCACGTAACTAGTCATCTTCTGGCAAAACATGATAAGATGCACCTTTGGACACCTCGTTCCATCATATTTTTCAAAATCTGGCACTTTAAATTTCAGAGGCAAAACCAGATCGGGCATCAAACTGAGCTCCTTGGCACTCAGTGCAAAGAAGACTTCAGTACCTTCTATCGCCTTGAGCCTTTCTTCCAAGCTCCTATACTTATCCTGGGCATCATGATCATCCATTTTCAACCTAGCTATTTCTATCGAATCATCCAAATCTGGAACATTAGGAACAGTAGGATTAGCTCTGGGGTTCAATACGAATATAACTTACCCTAAATGAGTAGGTGGAATAGGTCGTTGCTCCAAGCCTGCAGATTCTCTTTAAGGATATCCTCTTTGCATTACATGTGTGAGAGGTGGAGTAAATCCTAGGGGATAGAGCGGATCCTGATCATGATTAACTCTCGACTAAGGCTCCACAATGTCAGGGCTCTGTATAGGTCCCTTTCCTTTTACCAAAGTTGTCATCATCTCCATCATTTTGGCCATTTGATCTCTTTGCTCGAGTGATTCCTCTCGAGATCTTACCATCAGATCTATTGTTTCCTATTGTGACTTAGCCAACTGCTTTTGCAATTCTTTTTGGGTCCTTTCCATCCTTTCAATTCTCTCATTGAATTCGGCCTTCATAATTCCAGCTTTTCAGCGCGTCCTATAAGAATGGCGTGATTCCAGACTTGTAGTGTCGCAACTGCGGATTATACGGTTTTAACCTCAGTGAATGATTAAGGGATATATACATGCAATGAATGGATGAATGAATAAATGTCAAATGAATGTTAGTCATGAATGAATGTGCGAGAATTTGGTGTTGATTTCAAGATGGCCCCTACTTAGGCATTTCATTAATCAAAAGAGTCTATTACAAAATGTTTCGCTATCTTTGATTCAACAGTTACACAAATTTTCTAGCCACATCACCTTGTTTCTTCACTTGTTCTAAGAACTCTAATATGCTTGATCTTTGGCTCGAAGGGAATTGGCAACTGAGAGCTTAAGCTTCATCTGATAATTGCACAACTTGCATAGCCGCCTTGTGAATTTCATTGATCAAAAAGCCGAGCTGCATCTCCTTTTCTTGGAGAAATTTTTCGTAGGCATGAGTGTCTCTGTCATACTGATCATTCTTTTCCTCTAGGGCTTTTAGGAGAGTATCCAACTGATGCTGATGAGCTTGCAGCGTATTTTCTAAATCTCGTACTTTCCCTCTTAGCTCTTGATGTTTAGACTGACTAGTTATTAGTTCTGCAGACATAGTTTCGTATTCAGCATTCTTCTTTCTTAACTCTATCATAGCTTGCGCAGCTTTTTCCTCTTCTTTTTTCCCTTCCCTTTCCAGAATTTCATCCCATCTTTGATATTGCTTAGTTCTTCCTTTTATTCTGCCGATGATTTGCCCAACCCACTATTTTTTATAGTGCTTCTTAATTTCTTATTTTCCAAATGAAGATCCCTTAAGTCATTTCCCACGACCTCAGCTTTTTTTTAGACTTTCACAGTTTTGGACTTTTCAATTTGAACCTCGATCTTTAGCTGATAGTTTTCCTCTTGAAGAGAACTAATATCCCGTAACAGCTTGGCCTTTACATGTTCAAATTTATGTCTTGTTATTTCCAGCTCGGATGGCATTTCTTCTGAGAAAGGATTCTAAAAAGTGTAATTAGTCGGCAAGGTTTGTTGACTATTCACTCATCGTTTTCTCCATATGTCATAATCTTGAGTGATAGTATCAGCATAGAGAGCTAACTCCATTAGGTGAATTTCTTTCCAGGCCTTTGCAGTATCCCGGACTATTTTCATGTAACCTTCACCCATAAAGGCAAACTCTGACTGTGCCAATCCTTCGGTGGCGGGTATGAATTGTTGTGAAGCAAATTGCCTTCGAAGTTGTAAAGTGTCCCCAGTGGAGTCGCCAGCTGTAGCGACGTAAAATTCGCTTGGTCACTAATTAGGGCGATTTTTGAAACTTTGAGAACCGAATTTCGATTTTGTTAAAAAAGGGAGTCACCACCGATCTTTTTTCTAGGTGTGATCGGACACCTAATAAATCCTCTTTTTAACAGAAAAATTTATTTTCGAGTAAAAATAAGGCCGAGTTTAGGTCTACGTCAAAATCCAGAGAAAAATAGGGTTCGAGAGTCGGTTACGCACGAGGAAGGTATTAGCACCCTCGCGACGCCCAAAATTGGTATCTCGTTAAACACGCGTTGTCTTAATTTTCAAAAATGCGAGTTCAATTTAATATTTAATTGTGATCCGATCGAAACACGAGAATTTAAAAAAATTAATTTTTTTAAAAGGACGTCCCGTTTTTAACACGAGCTAATGTGATTCACCCAACATAGCGACGAAATCAATGACTTAATGTTAAAATTGGTACGTTGCCTTATTTATTAAAAAATGTTTCTAAAATAATGATAAAAAACTGATGATGTTATTGTGACAAAAATTCATAAATAAATAAATGATGCAAATAATGATACGATTAATGAAAAATATTATAATATTAGGATATTAGAATAATAATAAATAATATTTACAATAAAAAGAAAATAAAAATAGTGTATTGATATAATAAAATAATATATTTATAATAATAGTAGAAAATACTAATATGTACATGAAAAATATATATGTATATGTATATATAAGTTAATAATGATAATAATAAAAATAATAATACTAGCAATAATAATAAAATACAAAAAGCAAATATAACATAATAATAATATTAAAAATAAAGTAATAAATAATAATAGTGAAAATAATAAATATAATAGTAAAGAATGTAATATGAAAAATAATACTAAATATAATATAATAATATAAAATAATAATAATAGTAGTAAAAATAGATATAATAATATAAATAATATGTACATGAAAAAAAATAATAATAAATAATAATAATAATAATATAATAATGATAATAATAATAATAATAGCAAAATAATTAATTTAAAAACAAAATGACGCAAATAAGGACTAATATTGAATTAAAAACAGAGTTTTAGGGCAAATTTAAAAAGAAATAAAGGGAAAAGGATCAAAATACAACACGTGCGTAACCTGGAAGGACCGATATAGCAATTATTCCTTCCCCTCAAAACGCAGCATAGCATGGGGGACCAAATTGCAAAGCGCAACAAATTATAGGGCAAAACTAAAAGAAAACAGGATTTGATTACAAAAGCTTGAAAAAGCGGAAGGACCAAAAGGGTAAATAACCCATTTGATAAAAACACGCAGATCCTGAGGCGGGTTCGGGTCGGACGGATCGGGTCACCTGAAACGGCATCGTTTTGGGCATTAAAATGAGAACCAAAACGACGTCGTTTTGGTATGGGTATTTAAACCCCAAAATTTGTAAAAAAATTTATTTTCACCTTTTTTTTTTTAAATCTTGCAAAGCTCTCTCCCCCCCTCCCAGCTTGGTGATTTTCGGCCACAGTTCGGCCAGGTCTCCGGCGACGCGCCGCCGTGGTCCTCCGCCGCCGGCCACCAGACACGGTGGCTGGAAATTTGAAAAAAGGTATTTTTTTATTTTTTTATACTTTATATTTTTATATATATTGATAGATGAATATATGTAGAAAAAAAGATTTAAAATGAATAAATAAATAAAAACAACGAAATCACCTTCCTATTGACTGCTGTTTTCGATTCCTTTGTTATTCTCACTGTTTTGGTGTTAATCTCTGCCTTTGCTGTGTTTGTTTGAATAGAAATCTCGTTTTTTATTGATAAAAAAAATGGCTAAATCTCTTACATAGATGTTTGTTTGGCTTTTTATAGTCATTTACGTGATATTTTTCTATTATTTTTACTGTCTTTTCTTCTTTATTTCCTTGCAGGTGCAAGTGGCGGTGCTTAGGCGACGGATGGCAGTGGACGTGACCCTCATTTGACTTGACGGCACAAGTGGAGAGGCTAAAGGTCAGAGGCGGCGGCACTAGTTGGCTAGGGTTTCAGTTTTTCTGAAACCCTAGTTTGACTTAATAGGCAATTGGGTTTGGGCTAGGTTGTTTAGTATTTGGGCTTGGGTAACTTGTAATTTGGGTTTGATTTGTAATTGGGCTAGTGGGTAATTGTTAGGTGGGTAGGTTGGGTTGTAACATGGGTGTTGGTTTGGGGTTAGTTATTGGGTAATTTGTTTTGTAAGGGGATTGGGTTTAAGGGCCCGGGCAATTTGGGCTTCTACAGTGTCATAACTACAAATTCAATATAACATTTAATAAATAATTTGAGTTATAGTAATACAAATCCGGAATATGCATTTACTCCTCAACGATCTTTTCTTTTCCTTTCGATGCCGATGCCTCGATTTCTTTGTTAGCTACGAAAATAATAATAATTTACATTATTAATTACAGCTCTAATTATAATAATTAATTGAATTTTTACTCAATTTATACCCAAATTCCAATTTAATCCTAATTGACTCTTTTACTTGTTTAATTTTAATTAGTACTTCATTTCTATTCAATTTCTTATCAAATTTAGCCTAACAATCTAATGTTCATTATAAAACCCTAATTTAAAATTTCTTTCAATTTAATTCCTAAAACACAAAACTTATAGCTTCTTTTACAATTTAATCTCTTTTTCAATTCTAACTTAAATTTTCATTCAATTAAACCCCTAATTCATCTTTTTGTTCAACATAAACTATGTTTGAAAACCTAAGAACTTCCATGGATTTTACTTAATTTCAACAGAACTTGGTTTAAAAGCTTTTAAAACATCAAAATTAAAAGAAAATGACTAAATTTAGCTTACCAATTAAACTTAAAACTTTAAAATCTCAATTTTCCCCTTTTCTTTTCTTTCCCTTTTTCTACCCCTGTTTTCTGTTTTGTTCTCTGCTTCTTTTCTGTTCTTCTTTTGTTTTGTTTCTTCTTTTTTTTCTTTAATGCTTTCGTGCCTTTTTATTCTGTTTACTTTATTTTATATTTAAATTAATTTAATAATTATAAAATATCTATTTAATAACGATATAATTAATACATTTGTATACTATCATTACCATTCATGTGTTTTTCTTGTATTTATTTAACAAATAAAATCTTATAATATCAATATTTAATTAATAAATATCTTTAACTTAAATAATAAGTAATTTAATTAATTATTTTACAAATGTACTAATATAATTTTTTTTAGACATGTATTAATTGTGTACCATACATTTGTCTTTATCTTATTTATTTATCATATAAAATCTCAAAACTTTAATTAATAAAAATATAATTTAATTCTAATTATCTATTACTTTAATATTGAGTAAACAAATTGCTTTATAACAAATGTACCAATAATTTTATTACATTTGTCATTATCTAATTTGTTTTTCTTTTTCATACCAAAAATCTTGTAATTTTAATTATTTATCTAATAAATATCTTTTACTTATTAATAATGAATAACAAATATCTACTTAATAAATAATACTTGTATGACAATTGTATTATACATATTATTACACATGGATATTATCTCCATCCTACATTTGTCATATTTTAGTTTATTTTTCATAATATAATATTTATAATATTTATAATAATAATATATTTATATATATTATATATACATGTATTTAATATAAAAGCATAAAAATCTAGATATATTTATGCATTTGCCGCCTCATTTATGACAAATGGCTTATTTGCCATTTTAATCCTTCTTTCTTTCTTTTAATCTATAATTAGACTTTTAACCTTTATTCAATTTAGCTCTTTTTCACTAATTACTCTAATTTAAGCTAAATTCATCTAATTAAAGCCTAATTAAACACACTACTAGACTCCTAATTAGTCCTAGTAATTATTTACGGATCTAATTCACTAAGATGGAGGCCAGATAATACACTATTTCGGTGCCCATAGATTTTGGGTCGTTACAGAGAATTTCTTGAACCCTTTGTTTTGACACATTCATGATCAAACATTAATTTTTCACTTGATCTCCAATTGCCATCATTGATAGCATCTTGAAAAGATGTATGCTTTGAAATTTCCGAATCATTAGCTTCTTGCATAGTTGCCATCTCCTTTTCAGCTAAGTGCAATGCCTCAAATAGTTTTTCTTTGACAATTTGAGTACACTTAGGAGTCAATGAACCTTTGTCAAAAAGGTTGTAACCGATATGATTCAACTCACTAAGGTGCAATAAACAACTAGATTTTTCTTCATGTGCTAATGAGGCTCTAAAATCACTTGCCAGCAACGACTTTACTTTTTTTTTTCCATTTCCTAAGTATATATTTTTCGAGTATCTCTTTAATGTTATTCATAAGAAAAACCCGTAAAGCATGACGACAAAGTAATCCAAGACTTTCAAACATTTTACAACTATATGAGACAAAGCTATTTGGAACATCAAACTCCACACAGTAAATTCTTTCACGTCCATCTTCAGTCACATGATATAAAGAAATATTTTTGATGTTACTAAATTCAACACAATTCAAGCCTATATAATCTATCAACTCCTCTTCAAACCTTTTAAACATAGCAAGAGTGTAAACATTGGATGCATGCTTCAAAATCCCACGTCCATTAACTTTGTTTGGTGCTCCATTTTTACATCGAAAATCTTGATTTAACTCTATCTGGTGAAATTCTTTTGCCTTTTCCTCATAATGTCGTATAACCTGAATAAAAGATAAAGAGCAATTCATAATCTGATGTAATATGCTATTCATACTCTCGCTTCTTTGAGTGGATCTAATTCGAGCTGAAAAATATCTATGCTAAAGGCAGGGCACCATTTTACGCGAAGCTCATATAGTCTCTTAAGCCAAGCATGATCTTGAAGTTCAAAATTTTCAATCATGGTAGCCCAACTTGACTCAAACTCTGTTTCACTTTCACATCCATAAAAGCATTTATTAAATTGTGCTTTGAACTCGGCATTGACAAAACGACTAGCAAGATGTTGTTTAGCAATATTTGAAATATGCCACATGCATAATCTATGAGAAGATTCTGGGAAGACAATCTCTATTGCTTTCATCATCGCTTGATCTTGATCAGTAAAAATACTCTTCCGTTGTCGATTGCCCATGGCTTCTAAAAATGCTTCAAATAGCCAAGTAAATGACTCAGTGGTTTCATTCGATAAAAAGGCACAAACGAATAAAACAGTATTCCAGTGATTGTTGATTTCGACAAATGGAGCACAAACTAAATTATACTTATTGGTTCTATATGTGATATCAAACACAAGAACATCTCTAAAACAATCGTAATCCAATTTGATCTTCTATCTCTCCAAAAAAAATTAGCTAGTCGATTATTCTGGTCCACTTGCATTGAATAGAAAAACATAGGGTCTTCAGCTTGCTTATATTTGAAAAAATTGATAATGCTCTGTGCATACCCTGCTTCAATCAGTTTCTCTCTTTCAATTCGCAAGAAATTGTGACAATCTCGTTTGGTAAATGTAATATTTTCAAACCCAATCTCCTTCTTGAGAAACGAATATGAACTTGTTTATTTAATTCTTGTAGCAACCATTGAACGAATAACATCTCCATGTCCTTCCAAAAATTTTTTTCCTGATCTTAAATTAATTCTTTCTTTTGAAGTTGCTAAGTGGTGATTATGATAATCATTAAAGTAAGAAACAAGCCAAACACCTTTTTCTATTGTAAAACGAATTTTAACTTGACAACCTATCCTTGTATCTAGGCGATTAAATTTTGTCACTTTGCCAATATTTTCGTGTTCATGATTCCCAGATTTCGAGCATTAAAATTCACGTTGTCTTATAGGTTCAGTCATACTTCGTCTCTTATTTCCTCTTCAAATACTAAACCCCTTACTCAAAGCAAACTGATTATAAAGATTATAAGCCTCTTCTTCGGAATGCACTTTCAGTCCCACTTTTATTTCTTCAACAGAATTATCTTGTTTCCTGACAAGATGAACTATTTCATCTTGATTTTTCTCCATAAATGAAAATTTTAAATAAACAAAACCTGAGAATAAATTTTAATATATAACAAAAAATCATTAAAAAACAAGAAATCATTAAAAAACTTAAAAGAACAATTAAAATCTAATAAAAACACGGCTCAAAAATCATATAATTTTTTTTCAATGCGCTAAGTCATTATTATTAAAAATCATAATTATTTCAAAGAATCTAAATAGAACTATATTTCAAACAAATAAAAACAGAGTGAAAATACTTAACATCCCAAACTAAATCACCCAACCAACCTTGAATAACCTAACATGTTGATCCAATTGAGCATAATGCTAGAATTCACTAATTTTATCTAAAACTATTTAATTATATTGTATTACATGAAAAGCTGCCTAAAGATTAGAAAAAAAAAACCAACAATTGTAGCAGCCACACAGAAAAAAAACCAACTATTTAAAACTATTTTAGCATAATAGAAAAAAAACCTCACCTGTAAAATAAATTGCAGCAGCCACACAAAAAACCAAAGCAAATCAGCAGGGATTGCAGCAACAATGCAGTTGCTGGAAAAAAATAATAGCAGGGTAGAGACGTGAAGCAGCAAAGCAATTGCTGAAAAAAAGCAGCAGGGCAGAGACGTGAAGCAGCCAAGCAGTTGCAGAAAAAATGCCGAAAAAAAAGGAGCAGCAGGGTAGAGACGTGGTGAAGATATAACTTTTATTAGGGTTGAGTAATTTGTAATTGGTATTTTAGGGATTTATGATTAAAAAATCTAATTAAAAGATGTGTAGATGAGATGTAAAAATTAATTGACATGTCATTAAATAATTAAAAATCTAATTAAATGAAGTGTAAATGACATGTAAGAAATAGCTGACATGTCATTAATTGATTGGGAAGGTATATGGATGACGTGGCGTAACCGTTTCATCCAATCCTTTCTCTATTTTAGTAAGGGAGATGATTAATGATAATGGGCATTGGAATTGCCAAAAATTTGTAGGCTAATTTAGTGGTCAAGTTCTTTTAGAGATTGCAAGGACTAGACCTCCACATGCTTATATTATGGATCACAGGTTGATAAAGGATGAGAAGGATGAACGCGGAAGCGGATTGTAAAGTTTGTCAAAGTCACAGATTTAACTTAAGGTTCTAGACGTTCAGAAAAAAACTTGGATTTTGACACAACCTGAAACGAAATTGAATTCAAGTCAGATAAAAAAATTAAAATAAATAACTAAAAATAGAAGCGAATAAAAAAGATAAATGAAAATATAGAACGTGGAGTGTAGAAGTCCTAACAAGCCTTAGAAACACGAAGAATCCACAACCCCTTTCAAGCAGCTCTAATTTCCCCTCCAAAAAAGAAACCTTGGCAAGGAAAAATTTAAAGATGATCCCCACAATCTAAAAAGATTGTTAAAATTCTTTTAAAAGAAAGAAACTTAAGAGAAATTCTTAAAAAGAAAAAACCCAGAAAGAATTTATTAAAAAAATAGAATAATAATGAATTGTCTATATTATGTACAATGCAAAAGCCTATATATAGGCTAGCTAAACAAATCTAAATAAAACTCCTAAATAAAATTATTAAATAACTTAAAATACTTAATAATTATTAAAAATTCGGAATAAAGCAATAAGAGCTGATAAATAAAATATTGAGCTCATATATAATAAAAATTAAGCCTAAAACTCAAACCCAATATGATTTAAACTTGAATTAAAAGCTTGAAATTCGTAATTCCCGTCATAATCTTGTTCAGAAATTTTGCTCGTGCAGTCTTCACAAAATATTCATAAATTGAGCTCCCGAACTTAAAATCAAGTGATTCAAAATACGTTTCGAAACTAAGAGATAAATCTTCAAACGCCATGAAAACATCTTAACCCAAAAATGTCAGGATCCCATTCAAAAAGTCATCGCAAGTCTGCTGATTTCCCAAGCCTGAAATTGGTTGATGATTGGAATCTAATAAATTTTACCCAATTCGTACATGTATCATAGGTGCTCATCGCGATGAACCAACAATGGAAGGCTAAAGCTGGCGGATGGTTATAAAATTTTGAATCAACACCAATAGGGTAGTGCAGACTCTAAAACCTTATGTGGAAACATAGAAGAGTAAGACCTCGACGGTTGAAAGAGTTTTTGTGGTTGGCTTGTCATGGTAAACTGTTGACTAACTTGGAAATTAAGATGCAAACGAAGAATTATCGATCATCCTTTTTGTAGTGTATTTGGGGGAGATGTTGGGGCAGTCACTCATGTGCTGAGAGATTGCCATCTAGCATCCAACTGTTGGAATAAAGTTGTTCCTATTTCCTGCAGAGACGATTTCTTTAGGATTCCAATTCAAGGTTGGTCATTAAGCAATCTTTCAAATAGAAAACAAGTTGATCATGCTGTACGGAACTAGACATTGTTTTGAAGTAGCTTGTTGGCAGTTATGGTCTCAGAGGAATAATTTCATATTCCGTAATGATAATGGCTCTAGTAACTCAGTTATATCTAAGAGTTCAGCCTTTGTTAGCTGAGGCTATGGAGAGTAACTTTGGGTGCGATACGGTTATGCTTCAGGTTCCTGGATGGTTCAAACCTCAGGTCGGATGGGTGAAACAGAGATAGGGCGCTTAACCTTAGAACGAAAGAAATTGGAGTTGGAGGACTCATCAGAGATTGCAGGGGCGACTAGGTTGTCGGTTTCTGCAGATTCGTTGGATTGTGTTCCCTGTTACAAGCTGAGCTCTGGGCCATTTTGGAGGGGATTCAGATGCCTTGAGATTTAGGTTAACGCAGGGTGGTAGTGGAATCGAACTGTCATAATGCCTTGGATATCTTAATAGATGATAATGCTAATTTCTGTCATCTTAGTCTGATGAGAAGCATTTTGGTTTTTAAAAATAGACCATGGGAGTTAGCTTTCAAGAAGGTGTCTCGTGAAGCTAATCAAGCTGCGGATTTTACGGTAGCCCTGCATTCCAAAGATCACACTTCGTGCAACAGGTTTGAGCAGCCTCCGCAAGGGATTCATGCTATCCTCCGGTCCAATGCTAGAGGTACTTCCCCTGAGAGAAGAAATCATGCATAGTCTCTCTTAGAGCTTAGCTCTCCCTTTTCCAAAAAAAAAATCAAAGATAAAGTGACAACAAATTAGTGAATCCTATGTTTGACGTTTGGATACCTAAAAGAAACTCTCATAAAAAAAAAAAAAAACTATCAAGTAAAAAAAAATGACCTTAAAAATTGGCAACCACTGAATTGTATAATGTTATCCTTAAAATGCGTTATTCGAATTTAAATAAAAAAGGAAGACGACGATGATGAAAATAATAATGATAATAATAAGAGTCGGCTAAAATCTTACGTCTCTAATCTTCAGTGACGACAATCTTTATAACATATGTAGTGGGTAGGGTTCTTAATGAATAGAGCTCTCCTTTTAAGCTCTATATTCATTCCGTTGCCTACCATTATTAACATATATAAATTGGCTTGAAGATTGAATGATATATATATATAAACTGGTTATCTACCTCGTAGAAAACCAAACACTTGGGTTTTGATAAGTGATTCCATTGGTTAACAAACTATCGGGATTAAAAAATTAGAACTGGATTATATGGATTTTTTTATTTTTTATTTTTTGCAAATAGCAATATGTCCGAGCCAAACATATTGCTTTTGGCCAAAAAGAAAAACCAAACATATTGTACACTTTTTGCATTGGAGAATGATCTCAGACAGCTCCTCCCACTTAAACCACTTCTCATAATAGAAACCTTCATTATTAATTATATGCACCTCCCTTCTTACTATATATATGTACATTAGAGTCAATTTTTAAGGACCATGTTTTTAAAATGTTCATACTTGTTCTTGGACTGGTTTTGGAGAACATGATGACACTGCATCTGCAACAGTGAGGAAGATCTTGTCGTCCCCGATTAAATTGGCAAAATTCGATGCGTGAAGCTTCTCTATCACCACTGGTCCCGGATTTGCCAGAATCAGCTGTTCAATAAATGCAGGCAGCTTCAAGTAAATTGTAATTAAAAGCTAGTCTTTATTAATTTTTTTCAGTAAGCTTTTACTATAAATTTAATTTTTTATTTATTTGAGCCATCGTTTTTTGAATTACCTGAATATTCTTTTTCTGGAGACAACCGTGTAGTTCTTCCAAGGCATGGATGCCACTGGTGTCAATGTCAGTTACAGCTAACATACAGGAAATTAGGAAAAATGAGCTAAAAAAAACTTTAAAAGACATAAAGATTGAGAATAAGTCAATGGATCCTACGTGACATCTCAATTATCAAAAACTGGATTGTCGATTGGCATTCAGCTTTTACTTGCTCTTCTTCATCCATCAACCATCTCAATATCCTGCAAACCATGTCCACCAATTAACTTTCAGCAGCTTGAGAGATTTAATCGAAACTTGGCTGAATTTAGCCAAATTCTTAAACATCCAAACCCCATCACAACTCTAAAACTCTAGAATTCCTATATCAGAATTAGAGAGAAAGGCTAAGAACAATGTATATACCTCTCCCTGACATAACTAGAGTTGGAAAAGTAAATCGCAGAATCAACTCTGACTATCAAAATCCCTGGAACTTTAGTTGCTTCAGGATATTGTTGGATATTTCGATACACAGTAGTCCCAGGGAGCTTCCCAAGAATAGCAGTTCGAGGCCTAGTAACTTGTAAGAGGATTTTAGCAAAGGATATTATGACCTGCCATGCATGGAGTTACAGTGACAAAAGATTTATATCGAACACATAAAATATATATCTATATAGTTGATGTAAAGGAAGTTGAGGTAGTGGACAACTAAGTTCTTACAGCAATCAGGAGGCCAATCTCAACCGATGAAAAGACTGTTCCAAGAAAGGCTCCCATGCATGCAAGAAAATCAAATTTATCAATCTTCCATATCAGAATTGCTGCCTCAAAATCCAAAAGCCCAGCCACAGCTGATATAATGATAGCAGCCAGGATAGCATTTGGGGTGTACTTGAAAAGAGGTGTTATGAATTCCAAGGTCAAAAATACAACACAGGACATAACGATATTTGAGACTGCAGTTTCGCATCCAGCCATGAAATTAACTGCAGATCGAGAAAATGAACCTGCAAGAACAATAACATCACTTATATTATATATGCCTATATTATTATGTGACTCTACATGTGTCCTATCTCACCTGTGGCAATATAACAGGAAGTCATGGAACCAACGATATTCATTGTCCCTAGTGCCACCATTTCTTTGTTTCCATCTATTTGATAGTCTTTCATCGCAGCAAAAGTTCTTCCAATGGCAGCAGCTTCCTATATAATCGACCCACAAAGAAGAATACGTTAAAGGGTCTATGTAGATGCAATGTCATTGTTAATTTTTTGGTTAGTGAAGATAAACAAAAATGGCTTACCGTCAATGCGATCATACCAGCTATCACACCAATCCTCATACCTTTAACAAGATATTCACCAGTGAAGTAAATTCGATTTACAGATGAGGGATTGATTCCTTTTTCAATATGCTTCACCTGCAAAGATGAAAGAACAGTGGTTCTGCTGTCAATACTCAATTAGTACAATAACTACTATGATTTGTGCCATCACTTTGAACAGCTGAACTATTAAATTGCAATATTGTACCATTAGAGGTTAAAGAAAAGAACAGCTTACAATCACAACTCCTTGCTTTTCTGCATGTGTTATAAAAACGAAAAAGGTGGAAAGAACAACAGATATCAATGGAGCTATAGCAGGCACCCAGAAGAATTTCTTGTTCCTTTTTCCCTATTTCACAAATCAAAGCATGTCAAAGCAAAGGTTACAAGCCTATTATAGTCGTAAACAGAATATATAAGAGTTTAGACTGATCTCTTACAATGTATTTCGCAAAGAAAAGGAAAGATAAAAAGCTAACTCCAATGACTATAGTCTGCCAGTTCCACTGCAAAATATATATAGTATCATACAACTTTAGTAACTGTTGAATGTAGTGATCAATGATAACATTTATACTGGTTAGTAATTCTTTAAAAAGAGAGAACTGAATGCTATTTTTTTTTTAGGAAAAGGGAGAGAGATGGATATATAAATGCTTACTCCATGCTCGACGTTGCTCCATACAGACTTCATTACCGAAATAATGTCTGTATCCTTAGTAAAATTTTTTATACCAAGAAGTCCCTTAAGCTGTTGGAGGGCAATTGTGACAGCAGCTCCGCCCATAAAACCGACGATGGCAGCATGAGAAAGGAACTCAATCAAGAATCCCAACCTAATTATTTGTTTACGAAGTTAAAGTTCAGTGAAGTAGCCCAAAATAATTATCAGAATATATATATATATCAGAGACTTCCACGAGTAAAATACATAAAAGTAAATACCTAAGAAAACCAAGAGTTGCTTGAGTGACGCCAGCAAAAAAGGTAGCAGTGAATGCAAGCCGCAGATACTCGGGTTTATTTTGGACAGGGTCGAGCTCATCTGAAAGCATAGTCCCTAATAAAAGAGATACCACAGCGACTGGTCCAATGGCGATATCTCTTGAACTTCCCATGAAGGCATAAATCAATGGTGGAACAAAGCTGGAGTCTGTAACGGAACGGTCGAAGAATAACAATCATTTTATATAAAAAAAAGGCAACAAAAAGCTACTTTATACAATGTAGGACGAGGATAAACAATACAATGGAAACTTACAAAGTCCATACTGTGGATCCAAGTATGCTAGCTTTGCATAACCAATGTCCTGTTTTCCAAGTAATTTAAATGATTATGTAGGTAAATAAATCTGACATTATATCATATGATCAAAATTAGTGATTTAAGCAGTATGTTTGAGAAGTAGGAATGTGAATATCCACCTGAGGAATGCAGAGACTGGCAATAGTGAGTCCAGCAATGAGATCACCCCTAAATTTTCTCCAGCTGTAACTCCTTCCCCATTCAAGAATTGGGAAGATGGCCCGCGTTGCCAGGACGAACTTTCGAGACCTGGGTTGATCCTTGAAGGGACGCAGTGGGTCATCAGCGAAGAATGTTTCTCTCACAGTGGCCTTGAATTCCTGGAACAGGTTTTGCTTAGGGGGAACTCCCACCTTGTGAAGATAACGTGCACTGTGCACGTAACGCCGAGAGGATGACATGCTTCTAATGTCCATTTCTTTGGTTTCAACTTCCTCATTTTTTGAGTGAGACATCGAATCCATGCCCACTTAGCTCTCCTGTACCACAACCAAAGTAGGCCTCATCCATAAACACAGCACTTGCCAAGAAAACCCATGCATGCAATCCATTATAAAACAAATATCATTGCATAACAAAATACCTAAAAGATCAAATATATTGATCAGAGGATATGGAGTTTACAGTCTACGGGTGAACTAGAGGGTAACCAAAATTCACTAATATAATCTCAAAGGGATGAAAAAACGAGACTCATACCTACGTCCAACGAAACCCTAAAACCTTATCTCAGGATCTCCATGCTAAACTAATGGAATTTTTAAACTACTCGCAGGATTTTATTTTTTAAATAAAGGGAGGGTAGAAGAAGTTATTCAAACAAGCATATTGCTTGTATATAAAGGCATAAACAACTCAAAACTCCTTTACCATAAGCATGTAGGGCACGGGTTATCTAGTAAATTACCGACTCTTATTAATTAGAATTTATGTAAAGGCACCGATCGAGTTCAAATTAAAGCTGTATTAATGAAGAAAGATTAGCTGACCAATTAACACAATCGCACTAATATTTCTTAGCTATTACTACATGTAAAATGTTTCCCTAAAACTCGGTAACCAAAGAAACTAGAAGACAACATAATGAAAAAATGAAATTAGAAGCTAACCAAAGAAAGTGGATATGGAGGTAGTGGGCGGAAAAGTGGAAGCAAAAGAGATGTTTAACTTGGAAAGAAGCAAAGGAAGATCGTGCTTATATAAGTACGGAAGGAATTCCAATGTCAAACTTTTACAAGCTATAATCAGCAATAATTTATGAACCTGGACCTCTTACTTGTCCCGTAGCAGATTTTAATATTACAAAGCTATCAAGCATGTGAGATGATTCGATGTCAGCATCTGATCATCTCTCTTCCATGATATGCAGCTGGGGAAGATGTTCAGTATGTATGCGCGGGTGGCAGCATCCATAATGTGAAGACTCATCAAAGGTTATTTGACTAGATGAAATGTTCAAAAAGTTTATATTTGTTATGTTTATTATTTTTCATAAAAGACTCATTTTTCTAAAACTTCAGACTTTTATATGCCTTTTTACTGTTGTTTCTTTTCATTTTACTCTCTCTTCGAGATGCTTTTCACTTTCACTTTCAAATTGTGTTTTCTTTTTCACTATCAATGCTTCTCTCATCATGGATTCCAACCTTTCTTCTTCTTCTTTGCCCAGGCTTAAGAGATCGTGCCAAGACCATATACTATTTGAAAACTCTTGTCAAATGTGTCTCGGGGTGTGTCAATGTCCAACACTAGTACAAGGGAGTTCCATATGTGCCCCGCAGGCTTTCATTATCTTGTCAGAAAAAAAAATTCCTTTGAAGTTTAATTCCATTTATTAGAAAGGTAGCTGCCACTAGTACCATTAAAATTTGTGCTGATGTGAAACGCAAGCTTACCAATTAATCCAAAAATATTTACTTTGCCAACATTAAATTAAATAAAAATAAGTTTCCCTTTACTAATTAAGAAAAGAAGAGAAAGGGAAATCTAACGTTTAGAAACCCTCTCTTCTAAACTTTTATTTTATTTTTAAAATTTTTAACTTAGTTCCACAATAATTCTGTCGTACTCAAAACCACCATTGTTGATGGAAACCACCGTGTCCACCATTGTTACTCATGTTCGATTCTCGATGGCTCAGACCATCGCTCTTCAAATCTTAGACTAAAAAAAGATAAAAATTACCAAATCTCAAATCTAGGTCAGATCAAAGATTGAAAATAGTAGCCTGAGGCTTTGAAGCCCAAATACCCATAAGCCAACATTCAAAATCCAAAAGGGTCAGAGGCAAAAATTCATCAACAACTTATTGAAAATGTTTAGATGATAATAATAAAAAGTAAAATGAAGGCAACAATATATGGGAATATTGAAACAGTGGCGTTTGATATTTCAATCACCAATGTTGAAACTTTATTCATGTAAAAGAATATTAGTGTGTGAATAAAGATTAATGGTAAAATGAAAAAATAAATCTCACTGTCTTTTTTTTCTTCACCATTTACAAATCCATCAATATACACTTTTAACCAATGTTATAACTTTGAAAATGAAACAACAAAGCTATAAAAAAAAAAAAAAAACACCTGACTTTTCAACACTATTGGTTGGAATTTCGTAGAGACAACTAATATTTTAAAAAATTAGTTTAAGATTAAGTGATTATGAATAAATTAATGGTTAAAACATTATACATACACATGTGGTGTAATGCTAAAAAATGACTTTAAGGAGAGTTTTTTTTTTTCTTTTTTGGCTTTTTCGGCCCTTCTATGAGCTTTAACCTACTAATACATATTATTAGGATCAGAATTAGGGAGAGCTACTTTTATTTTTATTTATTTTTTGGTTTTCTCTCGACAAGTATTGCTACTCTTTTTCTAGTAAATTTAAATTATAGTCATATAATTTTATTAAGTATATAAATATATGAAATTGTACACACATAAAAATATATTAAGAGAAATTTTCAAAGCTTTTAAGTCGAGGGAAAACTAAAATATTTTATGTTGAAAGTATTTTTTTAATATATATATATATGTAAAGTGATATCAACTTTATATTTTAATATTATTGAAAGCATGTTTGATTTTTAAATTTATATTTTTTATTTAAAAATAAAATAAAATATTATTATAATAATATTAATTAAAAATTTAAAATATATTTTTATAATTTCATATGTTCAAGGGTAAGTAAGGGAAACTCTCTTAAGTCAACCATTAGGATATCAACTGTGCTGTCGTGGACGTTGGGTTGTTTGTAATTAAAGAAACTAAAATGTCAGCGATGATGGCGTGGCAGCTACTTTGATTCCCTTTTGAGGTTGATTTAGTTGCCCACGTTGGTTGAACATGGACGATTTTAAGGTTGAATTCAGTTTTTCATAATCCAATGGGTTCGGTTAACTTCTTTTTTTATTCTTGTTGGGTTTGAATAAAATTATATATATTTGAAAGGATTTCAATAAAAGTAAGTTCTCTTCAATTATATAACAGATTAGTTTTGTTTATTTATACACTATACTTATATCTAATTAAAGTCAACCTTATCCGTTCAATGTATATATATATATATCTCTCTTTATATTTTATTAGTTTGCATTAAATTAGGCGTTTTAATCCTATTTTTGTTTTTAAAAATTTAAATTATTTATTTTTTGGATTTAAAATTTTAAGTCTAACTGTTGTTACTATTGAAATCCTTTTATTAAATTTACTAGTATAATATTTTGAAATTAAAAATAAAAAAATCAATTAGTAATCATGTAACAATAAAAATAGCATCGGGAGTGTTTATATAGATTTTTTCCTTAAAAGTATTCATTTCAGTTTGTCATGAAAAAATAATTTTTTATTGAAATAGTGTTCCTGAGAAAAATTGACGTAAATATTTTGATTGAAGTAGTTATCAATATTAAATATTTAGGTTAATTAATAATATTATAAAAGAAGTAAGATCAAATTATGTAAAAAATAAGGTATATAAATCAAATCTTAAATTTTAACAGCTAAATTTGAAGTTTGATCATTGTTTTATAATATATATATATATATATATATATATATATATATAAAAGAAGCAAGACAAACCTAAAAGAAATAAAAAGCTATGTATCTATCTTTAAGATCCTTAGGGTATTCAAATTATTATAGTCACATAATGTTTTGAATGAAAATTTAATTATATTAACTATTTGGACTAACTAATAACATCATAAAACTCCAAGGATCAAATTACATTAAAAATTAAAGTGTAGTAATTAAATATCAAATTTAAGCGTAATAGAGAGATCAAAACTAAACTTTAACTATTTTTCTAAAATTTTAATTGAAAAGTTAATAATATTAACAATTTGGACTAATTAATAACATCAAAAAAATATATGAAATAAATAATGTTAAAAATTAAAATATATAAATCAAAGCTCAAATTTAAGCATATTAAAGTGACCAAAGATGAAATTTAACCATAATGAAAAGAAAAAGAAAGAGAGAATAAGTGAGACAGTCACGTGTCAATCATAACTAATTAATAAAATCCAATCTTTGTAAAATTTATCATTTACTCAAAAGAGAAATTAGTAAAAGATAGAAGAGTGAATGATTTTTTTGGGGTTAATATATGTTTTGCCTCATCAATTCTCCATTTGGATCTAGTTAGTTTCTTCTTCTTTTTTGACTTTGTTGATTCTTAAATTTATATTCTATCAATTAAGTTGTTACTTGTTACCTCTACAAATACATTTGATTTTAGACAATCATTTATCTAAGTTAATTCTTAATATATTTTCTTACTCCTTTTTTTAATTAGTAGATATATATTTAAATTTAGGCTCAATAGCCTACCCTTAGTCAAAATATTCAACCAATTTGGGTTTGAGGTTTGAGTTGTTGTTGATATTGCTTGGACTATTGAGTTAAGGATCAGTAATGGTGCAAAGATTGAGTGACCAAAGTGTAAGTTTGCATGCTTACTAATAGTTTCGTTGTCAAATTATAAATTTACCCACATCTATTACAAAGTTAACAAGCCAGAGATCAAAATATAACTTTTTAAAATTAAATGATCGTAAACTCACTAATAAATAAGTGAACTTAAATGTAATTTGCGCTTAAAAAAACTAATGAAAACTTATCCACCATATATCTTTCGAAGGCCAAGCTTTGCTTCAAAAGGAAAATCTGTAAAGTCCTTTCCCAAAAATTATAAAGAAATGAAATATGTAAACATGCAAAGAGAAAAGCTCAAAAATGAGTTCAAAATCAGAGGGTCATAATCTGTCTCTGTAATAATACTTGTAATAAACTGATAACAATGAGATGACCTTGAAAGAACCGTATCTCATCTAGGTTCAATGAACCCAACAGTACGTTTCCATGAATAAAAAAACTGTAGCTGCTTCAACTGAAATACTATATATATCGTTTTCATTTTTATGCTTTCAACAGAGTTAACCTTTCCAGGCACTCAAACATACAAGCAAGTGTTGGGATATCAAACGAGCTGATGCCCACGTTGGTCGGTTTGTTTTTTTTTTTTTTCTTTTTTTAAGAACCCAAAAAGTCAGAGATAAAGGCGTGGCATGTGGTAGCAAACGTAGGCCAAAAATGGTTGAACATGGACGATTCCAAGGGTAGATTCATTTTTTCATAAATAATCCGATGGGTTTGGTTAACTTTCTTGGGTTTGTATAGAGTTTAAAAAAAAAAAAAATTAGGTTTGAGTATCCGATTAGCATAAAAATAATTGGTTTTGGAAGGATTTAAATAATGATAATTTCTCATTACGTATCACTCCATTTATATACTAATGTCTATTCAAATCGTTGAAAGGACATCCTTAATTTGTATTATCTTATGTTTTTTTTTAAGCTGTTAAAATTCTTTAATTGATAAGATAAAATATTTGATTTATTATTACTGTATAAGTATTATGTATCATCGTAAATAATAACATGACATCTCATCATTAAATAAAAAATAATGGAAAAATTATAAGTAAATAAATAAATAATCTTATAATTGAGTTATTTGATTGGCTACTTATATAAAAGGTGGCGTTGGATGACAGTTGAAAAGAGTGATGATGAATGATGATAGCTTATGCAAATTAAAAGTGAATAGAAATATTTGAAAGTCGTAGCATGGCAAATAGCTAGGTAAGCAATGATGCACCAATTAATTTAAATTTTGATGGAATATTTAATTCAATATATCATTAATAAAAAATATAATGAAATCTTATCCATTATATATTGGAGGTTGAATTCCAAGAACTCCAGGAATGAAATGGTCGGTCTCAAATAATTCATTTATGTCAATGTACATACAAATTGGTTGGCCAAAAATCATGCCAAGGCTTGGCCACTTGTCATATAAATCACTTTTATAATTTCAGTAATATTATATTTTAGATTTTAAATATTGGTTCTAATGTAGTATTGATCGTTTTATGTTACTCCTCATTGAAAAATGTTCTTTTTGGAAGTTAATAGTTTTTAATTAGTTTGTATATCTGGCAGATATGCATAGGTTGATTTTTTATTTTACTATAACTTGTGAATTTGTAACGAATAAACATTAATATAATTTTATTGATAATACATATATTTAATCATAATATTATTAAAAAATAAAAATATACAAAAATTTCTTAACATATGTGGAATCCAACCAAATTAATTATTGAACCATTTTCATTTGCAGTAACGGTGTATTTGAATAAATGAAGAAATATAGTAAATTTATAGTAAAAAAAAAAAAAGAGTAAAATACTATTATTTAAAATAATTTTATATAATAATTGTGAACATTTATATAGATTTTTTGTATTTTTATAAATTAATAAATTTATATATCTAGTTATTGATAATTTTTAAATTTAATGAAATAATTAAAAATTTTTAAATTTATTCATAATTATAGTTATAATTTTTAAAAATCTAGTGATAAGAAATTTAAATATTAAGATGAATATTATTTATATTTATGATAATTAATTTAAATTTAGTATAAATATTATTTAACTATTAAGATCAATATTAATTATCTTTATTTTAATTAAATATTATTTATCTTTATTATCATTTTTGTATCATATTATATTATAGTTTGAATTTTGAATATTAAACTATATTTTTTAAGGATAAATAACTAAATTGCTATTGTCTATGCAAATTGAATAAATATATGTGCATTTATATAGATTTTATTGATTAAAATGATTAAATATATGTGCACGTATATAAAGTAATCAATAGTTGATAAATTATATGTGCATTTTAGGGTATATTTTTGTGAATTTATACACAAATAATTATTAATTATACACATTATAATTTTTGAGTATATATTCAACATAAATAATATCCGAAAAATATATATGGATAAATATATATAATAATTGTTATAGGCCAATTTTGGCCCATCTTAAAACCCCAAAATTATTAGTCCATTTACAGTCCCTCTTTACAAATTTTACATTCAAATTACATCAACCCCAAACTAAAACCCGAAAGGCCCATTAACCAGACCCAAAACCACTACCCAAACCAAGACCCAGTTACACCCCAAGCCCGAATAGTGACCTAGCCCGAATTAGGGTTTCAGAATTTCTGAAACCCTAGTCCCCCTTTTCCACTTGCGCCGCAACCACCCCCTGGCCTCTAACACCACCGAATGGTTACCTGCTCCACTGCCAGTGTCACATCTCTGCTCAGCACCATCCATGCCCTGCAAGGATAAAGAAACACGCAAAAGAACAGAGAACCATTTTTTTTTGTAATCGGCTATAAAGCCGAATGGGAAACATTTTGTAAGGGGGTTCGGTTTTCTTCTCAATACTCAAAAACAGTGTAATAGAAAGGATTTTTGTATGATTTTCTAATACAACTATAGATTCAGACACTTTCAATATCTAGCACTAGATTTTAAAAACAGAGGGGATCAGATCTGATACCAAAAAAAAAAAACAGCAGTCGAAGTTTGAAGGTAAATTTTTTTTTTCCCTCTATTTTGAATCGATTTTCTCTTATGTACAAATATATATATATATCAATATTACAAATAAATTAAAAAACTAAAAATAACTAAAAAAAGTAAAAAAATAGAAACTTTTTACCTTCCGGCCACCGTGTGCGGTGGCCGGCACCGGCGCCGGTGATCGGCCGGTGACCGGCGGTGGTCGGACCGACCACCGGAAATCGCTCCGGTCTCCCTCTCCCTTCCCTCTCTGTTTTTTTTCCTCTCACCCGTACCAAATGATTTTTTTCTCGGTTCGGGCCTTTTATAGCCCTCCAAAACGGTATCATTTTGGGGGCTGCACTTAGGTCCCAAAACGGTGTCGTTTTGAACCATACCCGATCCGAGAGGATCCGCGTGCTCTGACGTCATGGGGGCAATTTATGCGTTTGGTCCTTCCGCTTTTTGAAACTTTTGTAATTAAATCCTTGATGTTTTTTTAATTTGGCCCCGGGATTTATCGCGCGTTACGATCTGGTCCTCCCTTCAACGACAGTGTTTTAAAGACCCTGGAAAATTGCTATTCTGGTCCCTACTACTTCCACCCGTGTTTTAATGGGCCCCTACCTTCTGTTTTATTTTAAAATTTACCCCGTTTATTTTATTTTGTTTCCAATTTAATCCTGTTCTTATTACTTAAGTGTTTTACGCTATTATTATTATTATTATCATCATCATCATTATTATTATTAGTATATCTTACTATTAATTTTACTTTAGGTTTCGGTTAGTATTTATATATATATATGTATATTAGCTTTCTCATATTATTATTATCCTTAATGAACATATATTATGTACATATGCTTAAATATTATTATCATATATTATAATATGCACATGTATGTATTCATGTATTCTACGTATATATTTTAAATATTCTATTAAATTTTTCTTTTAAAAGTGATACTCTTATATGTGTTACATGTATATTTCAATGCAATATTACGTATATATATTATAATGTTGTACTTTTAATATATTTAGTATACATTTTTATTATTTGTATTTTTCTTGTATATTGTATTATGTATATACCTTTTAAACGATCATTTTGTATATATGTTTTTAATACTATATCAAGTAAATTTTCATAAGTAAACGGTATGTAGGTTTTATGTATCAACTTATGTTTGCGTTCTATTTACTATCATTTGTTTTTAATATTTTCATTACAAATTCTACAATTTTTTCTTTATCCTATCAATCTCTTTTCAAATAAGGCAATGTTTCGATGTTTAGAAATTCGAGTACCGTGCCCTAACGCATTGGGTTTCGGTTTTCTCGTCTAAATCTAAATGCTCGAAAAACCTTCTCAAAATATAAATTCAAACAAAAAGCTTATAAAGTACTCGTATTTTTGCATATTATTAATCATTTTTATGTATTCCATTTCCGTATTTCATTTTGTTATACCTTTATCCCATGTATTTCAAATTTCTTTTACCCATCACAAAATTTTTTATAAAGGCAATGTTCGGTGTTTAGAAATTTGAGAACCGTGCCCTAACGTATTGGGTTTCGACTTCCTCGTCTAAATCTAAATATCCGAATATCCTTCTTAAAACATATGTTTAAAACCCTATTATTCTCATTTATTTTTGCATGTTATTATCGCTTTTATTTATATTATCATGTTTCATACAAATTTGCATTATCCTTCGTTATGCGTCTTACAAATTACCCTTTTACCCAACGTAAAAAAAATGAATGATTTTCATAAAAGGTAATGTTCGTACTTAGACACTCGGGAAATTGTGCCCTAGCGTATTGGGTTTCGATTTTCCGTTTAAGTCTAAATGATCGGATAGCCTTTTAAAGTCCAAGAATAATTTTCATAAAATCAAGGCAATATTCGGTACTTAGGAATTCGAGAAATTGTGCCCTAACGTATTGGGTTTCGATTTTCTTCATTTCTCTCGAGTATTCGAATACCCTTTCAAATCAAATACGTGATTTCTAAATAAAAAGCGAGTTTAGTTTCTAAGGTCGAAATATCGTGTCCTACCGTATTGGATGTGATGTTTTACCTTAAGGCAAACCAACCTTTGATTTACGTCTTTAACATACCCAAATGGTTTTAAAGCAAATAAGGATCGTATATTAAAATTCTCCCAAGTTTTCGAATTATTGACCCCCAAAGACATCAATTAATCAACAAGGTACCGGTTTCCGGGCGTATCGGGGGTGCTAATCCTTCCCCGTGCGTAACTGACTCCCGAACCTTTTTTTCTGGTATGCGGACCAAAACCGTTGTTTTAATAAATCAAATGGTTTATAAAAAACAATCCCCTTTTTGAGGTGACCGATCGCACCCTAAAAAAGATCGGTGGCGACTCCAATTCATATTTTTAAGTCGACGTCCGTTTTGTGTTTTTCACAAAAAATGGTATCGACAGCTTGGCGACTCCACTGGGGACCCTAGAATGAGAGTCGAACCACAAGTTGATTAATTTTTATCCTTTCGTCGAAATTTGAAAATTTATTTTTAATGTACGATCCTTCTATTACACTTTATCAATTTTAGAGCATGATTTCCATTATTTGTTGTATTTACTGCAAGCTTTTTATACCCCTGCACATTTCATTTGCATGACCATCGGGGTCGCACCTTTTAAGTGGGAGTGAGAAACTATGCCTTCGTGAGGTTTTCACCTCCGCACGGGCTAGTGGACTGCTTCCGGGATACATCCGTACCTATGTCTTCGTGAGGTTTTCACCTCCGCATGGCCATAGGGAAATGGATCCCCCTGAATCGAACTCGATCCATATGAGCCTATAATGGGTGAAGATCGAGGAATTCGCTGGTTCAGGTACCCTTCACTCTAGAACCAAACCTCATATAGTAAACCTTAAGAGCCCACCTTAGGGAAAGTTCCGCCAAACCCTAGCAAAACACCTGAATATTTGCTTTGGTCATTTTTTATTATTATTATTTTTGTTGATACTGACATGTTTTATTCTGTTTTGTGCATGATTGCATTGCATGGTATCATCATAGAAAAGAGGCGTCAATTCGAGTTCGGTTGCTAAATAGAGCACGGATCATGGAAAAGGGGTTTCTTGATAGTGTGGAAGAAAATGCGACCGTCCGGAAGTGGTCCGAGGAAACATGGCAAGAAAAAGGAGATAGTTTGGTTGAGGGATACACATCGGAGCTGTGGGACTTCACCAGCATCAGTGTTACACAAAATGATCTTCGGGAATTGAGAGAAATATGGGCCAATTGGGACGACGAGGCCAAGCAGCTATTTCATTATAATTATGGTGATCTACCTTACCTACTCGACATTAAGGTAGATAAGCATTTATTTCGAGCCATAACTCAATTTTGGAACTCAGCATATAGTTGCTTTACTTTCGGAAATGTGGATCTAGTTCCTACTGTAGAAGAATACACCACGTTACTTCGTTGTCCGAGGGTACAAACTGACAAAGCCTATGTTAGGGTGGTTAATGTTCCAAGTTTTGTGAAGAAACTAATGAATATTACCGGGATGAGTGAACAGTGGGTTGTGGCCCGAATTCAGCAAAAAGGGGAAGGCAAGTGCATCCCCTGGAAAAGTTTGAAGGATTTGGTTTTGGCACACCCCGAAACGAAGATAAGAGTCGACGTGTTCGCCTTGGGCATTTATGGATTGATGATCTTTCCTAAAGCCTTGAGACACATTGATGAAGCAGTCACTGATTTGTTCGATCGACTAAACAAAAGGATCAATCCGGTCCCTGCAATCCTGGCGGAAACTTTCAGATCATTGAATGCATGCCGGAGGGCCGGTGAGGGAAGGTTCATAGGATGTGCACAACTCCTGCTAGCTTGGTTTCATAGCCATTTTTGGAAAGTGGAAAAGCCGTCCTACCAAGCTTGTTATGAGAACTACTCTCCATTAAAAGAAATAGCATCAACACCAAGACGGGACGACATTTCAGAAGAAAAATGGATGGAAATTCTTCAGAACTTACAAACTGAAGACATCGAGTGGAAGGCTTCGTGGATGACCCCTGATGAAATCTTATATCGTTGTGGTGATTTTGATTGGGTTCCTCTGCTGGGGATATGGGGAGCCGTCGGATACGCTCCATTGCTTGTATTAAGGCAATATCAATCGAGACAGTTTGTGCCGGCTACTCAAGGATTAGCCCAAAGCGAGTTCATATACAAGGGCGAAAACTATAAGCAGAAAATTCGTGAGATCTCGAAAGCTTGGAGTCAAACCCATAGAATGAAGAGATTTGCTGCAAATCCAATGTCAACCCCTGAATACGATCAATGGAGGATTAGAAGAGTCAACGACAATGTTCTCTCGCCAAATCAAGAAAACGCTCAGCCTTTAGAAGAACACTTACGAGTAATCCCATCAGAATTAGAAATCATCAAAAAAGACTTTGAAGAAAAGAATCGAGAATTAGAAAAAAAGATAGAGAAGCTCGAAGAGGAAAAGATGCAATTGGGATTAGATGTTGATATCCACAAGCTGGAGGCCGAGAAGCTAAGAAAGGGGAAGAGTAGGGTCGAAGAAGACCTAGACGATTTGAAGACGCGATACAAGAAAATCTGTAGGGCCAGAAGGACTGCTGGTTTAGGTAAAACATCAGAACAGTGGAGACAAGAAGTCAAAGAGGAACAAATTAAGGCTAGTCGCTGGGAAAGGCAATTTCAGGAAGCCCAGACTCGAGAGGATGCTTTGAAAAGAAGCTTGCTAGAGAATCAGAGTGAAAAGGACAGGTTGCGAGCTCGAATAGCGGACTTGGAAAAGTCCCTGCATCATCATCGCAATCGTAACTCCGTGATTGAGCTAAAGGCCAGTTTAAGCAAAATTGAAGAGTTAAAGGTAAAGATAGAGGAGATGGAAATGGCACTACAAAATGCTGAATTACGAATTGAACTCCTTGAAGCAAACAATGAACACTGGAAAGAACAGCTCCATTCCTCACAGCGTCAGGTTAGAGATCGGGATCATGTCATGGGCGAAGCCTTGGTCCAAATTCGAGAAGTGGCCGAACATCTGCAAATCCTAGCAACAGAAGCTGACATATTAAGCTTAAAGTTTGAGTCTGTATCAGATCGTGGCCGAGACTTAGCTTGGCTTCTCAAAAAAGTTAAGACCCTAGGAAATAGGGCCAAGTCGTATATGTAATCATCTACATTATGTAAAGAAGTTCGTTTTCTAGAAAAGTGATCTAATAGAATTGAATCAAGAATTAACGCCTCTTTCTTTGCATTCATTTCATTCATATACATGCATTAATTCCCATTGAAAAGGGGTCTGATTAATTAAAAATTATGACAGAGACACTCACGCCTATAAAATAGGCCTTCAAGAAAGGGAAATGCAACCTGACTCTTTTGATCAATAAAATGCCTGAAATAGAGGCTATCTTAAAATCAACATCAAATTTTTGCATACACATTCGTAGCTAGCATTCATATGGCATTCATGCATTCATTTCATGTCTCATAATCGTTCACTAAGGTTAGAAACCTATAAATCGCAGAGTTACAACGACATAAGGCTGGAATCTCGACATTCATATAGAACACGACGACAAACTAGAGCAATAGAAGCAGAGTTTAATGAAAGAATTGAGAGAATGGAAAGGGCTCAAAAAGAATTACAAGAGCAGTTGGCCAAATCACAGCAAGAAAAAAGATATCTAATGATAAGATCTCGAGAGGAATCATTGGAACAAAGGGACCAAATGGCAAAAATGATGGAAATGATGTCAGCCTTGGTAAAAGGAAAGGGACCCGTGCAGAACCCAGAGGTTGTTAACCTTGATCAAGATCCACTTTACCCACCTGGATTCACCCCGCCCCATATGACACAAAGAGTACAAACTCAAGGGGAATCCGCTGGCTTAGAACAACGACCTGTGCCGGCCACACATCTAGGACAGGGGATATTTGTGTCTGCTCCTGCCAACCCGCCTGTCCCAGATCTAGATGATCCGGTAGAAATTGCTAGGTTGAGAGTGAAAGATCACGAGGTCCAAGAAAAGTACAAAAGTCTAAAAGAAAGACTAAAAGCGATAGAGGGCACGGAGGCCTTCTTTGCGCTAGGTGCTAAGGAGCTTAGTTTAGTACCTGGTTTGGTTTTACCGCCAAAATTTAAAACACCTGATTTCGAGAAGTATGATGGGACAAGGTGTCCAAAGGCACACTTGGTCATGTTTTGTCGAAAGATGACCGGATATGTAAATGAAGATAAACTGCTTATACATTGTTTCCAAGACAGCCTTGTTGGATCGGCTCTTCGCTGGTATAATCAGCTTAGCAGAGAGAAGATCCGAACATGGAAGGATCTAGCGTCAGCATTTTGTGAACAGTATAAGCACGTGTCGGACATGGTACCCGATCGTATGACGCTACAGATGATGGAAAAGAAACCGTCGGAAACGTTCTGACAATACGCACAAAGATGGAGAGACATCTCGGCTCAAGTAGAACCTCCACTGACAAAAACTGAGATAACTGTCCTCTTCATAAATACCTTGAAAACACCATTTTATGATAAACTGGTGGGAAGTGCCACAAAAGACTTTGCAGACATTGTCATATCTGGCGAGCTTATTGAGAATGCTGTCAAAAGTGGTAGAATAGAGGGGCAAGAAAATTCCAAAAGAACAATACCCGTAAAGAAAAAAGACCCAGAGACCCACATGGTAGGAGTAGGAAGCCGTTATGCCTCCAATCCGTATCCAAGCCAACCTCGACCACGAAACTATCCACCCCCAAATTTCTACTATCCGCCTCAAGCCCCATATTACCAAACACCACACCCTCATCCATCTTACCCAGTTTATGCCGCCAGTCATCAAAGGCCAATGGCCACATTTCCACAAAACACCGCACCCGTCCGCGGCCAACCTCAGAATGAACAAAGGCCTATGAGATCAAATCCCGAGAAACCACAGTTCACTCCTATCCCTGTGTCATACGGGGAACTGTACCCGAAACTCTTAGAGAAGCAGCTGATATCACCACACTACATGGCACCCTTGAAGCCTCCGTACCCGAAATGGTACGATCCTAACGCCAGCTGCTCTTATCATGCTGGGAATCAGGGTCATTCTACGGAAAACTGCCTCGCCTTCAAAAGAAGAGTTCAAGGACTCATTGATGCGGGTATTTTGAGATTTGATGGTTCAGGCGGTGCAACCAGGAACCCATTCCCAAATCACGCAGAAGGGAATGTGAGTGTAGTGGAAGAAGAAAACAAACGGCAGGTTAGGAAATGGGTTTCTGAAATAAAAGTACCTCTGCAGAAAATCTGGGAGATATTGGCCGAAAATGGGTTACTCCGTTATCCTAGCGGAGTATTTGAAGAAAGTGGACATGATCTTTGCAGTTTCCATGGTAGTAAAGAGCACGATATCCAGTCTTGCGAAGAATTTAGGGAAGTACTCCAAGACATGATGGATAGTAAAAAGATTGAGATCTTCAAAAAAGGGGAAAAGTCGGATGAAGGAGAAGTGTGCGCCTCCGACAATCAACCACCAGGTTGCCCATATAGCGCTAATCGACCATTGGTAATCTACTATGATGCCAAGAAAGAGCTCGTGAAACCAAAAATAATAATAGAAGTGCCATTCCCTTTTCCCTATAAGGATGATAAAGCTGTGCCCTGGAAATATGACGTCAACATTGTCACACCAGAAAGTAAAAAGTCTGAGGTTACAACTGGGAGTGTTGGAGAAGTGGGCCATTTTACTCGTAGCGGGAGATGTTACTCCAAGGAGGTAGAGCCAATAAAGAAAATCAATGATTCGAAACAAAAAGGGAAGGCGCCAGCGCGCGAGATTGAAGATGAACATGAAATTTTGCCTGAACCAGGAATTAAGAAGGCCGTGGATGAAGAGGAGGCGCAAGAATTTCTGAAGTTTATTAAGCACAGCGAGTACAACGTAGTGGATCAACTAAGCAAGCAGCCGGCAAAAATTTCGGTACTATCCCTACTACTAAATTCAGAGTCACACCGGAACGTATTGTTGAAAGTATTAAACCAAGCTTACGTAGCAAACAACATATCCGTTGAAAAACTTGACAAATAGGTAAACAATCTGAATGCGGTCAATTTCATATCCTTCAGCGATGATGAAATACCGCCCGGTGGTAGGGGCTTGGTGAAAGCGCTGCATATTACAACTCGCTGCAAGGGTTACATCGTACCTAATGTGCTCATTGATAATGGATCAGCACTCAATGTCATGCCATTGGCTACACTATCTCGAATCCCAATAGATTTGTCCTACCTAAGGCCCTGTCATTCCACGGTAAGGGCCTTTGATGGGACGAGGCGTGAAGTAATGGAAAAGATCGAGATCCCTTTAGAAGTAGGCCCCTACGTCTACGAGGTGGAATTTCAAGTCATGGATATCACACCATCGTACAACTGCCTCCTGGGAAGGCCTTGGATACATTCTGCGGGTGCAGTTCCATCGTCTCTTCATCAAAAAGTGAAGTTCATCATGGACGGCTGTCTGGTTACAGTCGAGGGCGAAGAAAATATTGTCGCATCCATCTCTGCCGATGCACCTTATGTCGAAGTAAGCCAAGATGCATTAGAGTGCTCCTTCCGATCCCTTGAGTTCGTCAATGCCACGTTTGTTGCAGAGGGAAACAAAATCCCTGTGCCTAAGTTATCAAAGAACACGAAGATGGGGATTAAGTTGACGGTAGGAAAAGGAGCTAGAGCAAGGAAAGGTCTAGGAAAATTTCAGCAAGGAATAGTCAGGGCCCTGAAGCCAGTCCCTCACAAGGCTCGGTTTGGTCTGGGATTCCAACCGAAGGCGTGTCACTTAAAGAAACAATGGAAGAAGGACCAAGAAAGAAGGATCACAAGAACCTTGGGTCGAGAACCAGAATGAGAGCCCATCGAGTATCCTCCTTTGTCAAGAACATTTACGTCTGCGGGAAAGATATACCCTGGACAAAATAGCTCGCGAAATGTGCTGCTATCAATCGAAAAGGGTTATCGAAATGTCAGCATAAATGTTATCGACAAAGAAGTTGATATTGCTGTAGGCAAAGACGTCTCAAGAATACGCCCTTGCCCTCCTGGTTTCAAACTAAACAATTGGACTGCTGAGGACCTTCTTGTAGTTTTTAAGTCTTCAGAGTAATGCTCAACATTAACCCTCTATTGTGTCCTTAGATATAATAGAATTCTTTTGTAAGAGCTTGCATTCGCTCTTTGTCATTCAAATGAACATCAATGAAGATGTATTTTGTCATGATCTTTTGCATTATCACCAAATTCCTAATTATTTTCTCATTTCACAGCTTCCTTACATTTGCCTTATACCATATCATGGCATGTTGTTTGTCGATTCCAACATTTGTATGCCCTTTTATAGTTTTCTTTTTTCATTTAATTTTCAGGTGCTCGGATATCAATAACATGAACAAACCCGTTCCAAATCTTGAAATCGATTTTGAAAAAGCTGTTTGCTTAGGAGAATTTGAAGTAGAAGAAAATGTCGAAGACTATGCATCGTCTCCCGACTTGCTGAGGATGGTGGAACAAGAGGATAAACAGGTCTTACCACACCAAGAAGCTGTCGAAACAGTGAATTTGGGAAATGAAGAGAGGAAACAAGAAGTGAAAATCGGGACTTCCATTTCAGTGGACACTAGACATAACTTGATTGCTCTGCTGCGTGAGTATAAAGACGTATTCGCCTGGTCATATCAGGACATGCCAGGATTGGATGAGGATATAGTGGTCCACAAACTCCCATTGAAACCAGAATGTAAACCCATTCAGCAAAAACTAAGGCGGATGAGACCCGAAATGTTGTTGAAGATAAAAGAAGAGGTCAAAAAGTAATTTGATGCAGGTTTCTTACAAGCTTCCAAATATCCTGAATGGGTAGCCAACATTGTCCCGGTACCAAAAAAGGACGGTAAAGTACGAATGTGCGTGGATTATCGTGACTTGAATCGGGCAAATCCAAAAGACAATTTTCCTTTACCGCACATTGATACATTAGTGGATAATACGGCAAAACATTCGTTGTTTTCCTTCATGGATGGATTCTCAGGGTATAATCAGATCAAAATGGCTCCTGAAGATATGGAGAAGACTACCTTTACGACGATGTGGGGGACGTTCTGCTACAAGGTAATGCCGTTTGGATTAAAGAATGCTGGGGCAACATATCAGAGGGCCATGGTAACATTGTTCCATGACATGATGCACAGAGAGATAGAAGTCTATGTCGATGATATGATTGCTAAGTCCCGAGGAGAAGAAGAGCATGTAGCAAACCTCAAAAAGTTGTTCGAAAGGCTAAGGAAATGTCAGCTAAAGCTTAATCCCGCTAAGTGCACATTTGGAGTTACCTCAGGAAAACTGCTAGGCTTCATTGTTAGTGAAAGAGGTATTGAGGTGGACCCAGATAAAATAAAAGCTATTCAGGAGTTACCACCTCCGCGCACGCAAAAAGAAGTCAGAGGATTTTTAGGGAGGTTAAACTATATCGCCCGATTCATCGCTCAACTTACCAATCAATGCGACCCAATCTTTCGGCTTCTTCGAAAACATAACCCGGGAGAATGGGATGAGGAATGTCAGGTGGCCTTCGATAAAATAAAACAGTGTTTGTCAAGTCCTCCAGTGCTAATGCCACCAACTCCAGGAAGACCTTTGATTTTGTATTTAACGGTGTTCGAAAACTCAATGGGTTGTGTACTTGGGCAACATTACGAGTCGGGAAAGAAGGAAAAGGCGATATACTACCTTAGCAAAAAGTTTACAGAATACGAAGCAAGGTATTCATCAATCGAAAAATTCTGTTGTGCTTTGGTTTGGACAGCTCGGAGACTCAGGCAATACATGTTGTATCACACGACGTGGTTGATTTCAAAGCTAGACCCGATAAAATATATGATGGAATCACCCGCACTCTCGGGGAGAATGGCCCGATGGCAGATCCTGTTATCAGAATACGATATCATCTATGTGAACCAAAAATCGGTGAAAGGGAGTGCAATAGCTGATTTCTTGGCGGCTCGAACAACAGAAGAATATGAGCCCCTGAGATTTGATTTCCCGGATGAGGACTTGATGTGCATCACAGAGAAAGAATGTGAGTCATCAAAAGGGACGCCTTGGAAGATGAGCTTTGATGGTGCATCGAATGCTCTGGGGCATGGAATTGGAGCAGTCTTAATATCACCGGAAGGAGACCATTACCCTTTCACTGCTAGGCTCAATTTCTTCTGCACCAACAACATAGCAGAATATGAGGCTTGTATCATGGGACTACGGGCAGCCATTGAACGAAACATCGAGATCCTAGAGGTATACGGGGATTCAGCTTTAGTGATCTACCAAATCCGTGGAGATTGGGAAGTGAGGGACTCAAAGTTGATTAAGTACAGCTATCTGGTAGCTGAATTGATCAAAGATTTCAAAGAAATAACTTTTAATTACTTCCCACGAGAAGATAACCAATTGGCTGACGCATTGGCCACCTTAGCCTCAATGTTCAAAGCAAATAAAGAAGCAGAGATAATGCCCCTCAAGATGAGCATATACGAGGTCCCTGCACATTGTTATAGCATTGAGAAAGAGGCTGATGAACGACCATGGTACCATGATATCTTAGAGTACGTCAAGAATCAAACGTATCCTGAGCAAGCAAACGAGAATGACAAAAGGACAATCAGAAGAATGTCAGCGGGATTTGTTCTTGATGGGGACACCTTGTACAAGAAGGGTAAAGATCAGGTGCTTTTGAGATGTGTAGATACTACTGAAGCCAAGAAAATACTTGAAGAAGTTCACGAAGGAATATGTGGGACCCACTCCAACGGCTTCACTATGTCCAGAAAAATTATGAGACTCGGGTATTACTGGTCAACGATGGAAAGGGATTGCATTAGCTACGCAAGAAAGTGCCACAAATGTCAAATTTATGGCGACAAAATTCATGTAGCTCCTTCTCCCCTTCATGTTATGACGTCTCCATGGCCCTTTTCAATGTGGGGCATGGACGTTATAGGGCCGATTTCTCCCAAAGCTTCTAATGGGCACCGATTCATTTTCGTGGTTATCGACTATTTCACAAAATGGGTAGAAGCTGCCTCATTTGCTAATGTGACAAGGACCGCCGTCTGTAGATTCTTGAAAAAAGAAATCATTTGTCGATATGGTTTGCCTGAAAGAATCATCTCAGATAACGCCTTGAATTTGAACAATAAAATGATGGCAGAAGTGTGAAAGCAATTTCAAATAAAGCATCATAATTCTTCGCCTTATCGCCCGAAGATGAACGGAGCTGTTGAAGCAGCTAACAAGAACATAAAGAAGATCATCGGCAAAATGACAGAGACCTACAAGGACTGGCACGAAAAGCTGCCGTTCGCTCTGTTCGCATACCGCACATCTGTGAGAACGTCCACAGGGGCAACTCCTTTCTCTCTAGTCTATGGGATGGAAGCCGTGCTACCTATTGAAGTTGAGATACCGTCCCTACGAGTCTTAATGGAATTGAAACTCGAGGAGGCCGAATGGGTCCAAGCTCGATATGATCAGTTGAATCTCATCGAAGAAAAACGTTTGAAGGCAATCTGCCATGGACAGATGTACCAGAAACGGATGATTGCGGCCCATAACAAGAAGGTACGGCCAAGAGAATTCCACGAAGGAGAACTCGTTTTGAGAAAGATCCTCCCAATACAAAAAGATTTGCGAGGGAAATGGGCACCTAATTGGGAGGGACCATACGTCGTGAAGAAAGCATTCTCTGGTGGGGCTTTGATTCTCACAGAAATGGATGGGAAGGAGTTACCAAATCCAGTAAACTCCGATGTTGTGAAGAAATACTACACTTAAAAAAAAAAATTTTGGAGATCAAGGTGAAAACCCGAAAAGGGCGCCTTGGTCAAACACAGAACATTAGGATGAAAACCCGAAAGGGCGTCCTAATGAAGCAAATCTGGCCCAAGGGGCAGAAGTAATTTTGAACAGTGGGCCAAGTGACCAGGCTATAGTTGAGGCATTTCTGAAAGCTCGAAATCTTCTACGCAAGAAGCCAGGCTCGAAAGGATTCTCGATTAAGAAACGTGGAAGAGTTCATGTGTTGAATATTTAGAGCATTTGTATCCATTGAATATAATTCCCTTTCATTTCATGACACTTTTAACTATTATTGATCAACCTTCTTTGTTTGTTGCTTCTAAAATAAAATAAACATGAAGTTTCCCTTCCATACCTATCCGACCATTTTCATGCATCCCATTATATGGTTTATTTGAATGTTAAAGAGCAAATGACATACTCTGAACAAAAGGAAATGTTAAGCATTACCTGAATGAAAATTGATAAGCACAAGAACCTCAAAGCAATAACAAAAGCTCAACCAGGAGCAAAAGAGTGGTATTAGAGAAATGTAGATTGCTCAGATGGCTTGAAGACGGGTGTAAAGCCTGAAGAGAACCAAGAGTCAAAACGCTGAATACAGATCTTCAAAAATTATGACGAAAGGGCACGTATGGCCAACGTACCTAAAGCGCATAACATAATCATATAGACACGAATGCATTTAAGGCAAACAGGTGCATATCATGATAACATTATGCATAACATATACAGGTATTTCAAGCGGAGCAAAAGGTTTTGGAGAAAGCTATCCAAATCAAAGGAAAAGACACTTGAATTCCACCATGTGAGAAATTTTGGGTGATTTTAATTTATGTTTCAAAATCAGCTCATATTGCGAGAGGTGAGCTGAGCCTCAAAACACGTTGAGGTATTTTTAATTGACTCATATTGCGAGAGGTGAGTCAAATTTCAAGTCACGACGAGATGTTTTCAACATCTGTCTTTAATTTATGTTTCAAAATCAGCTCATATTGCGAGAGGTGAGCTGAGCCTCAAGACACGTTGAGGTATTTTTAATTGACTCATATTGCGAGAGGAGAGTCAAATTTCAGGTCACGACGAGATGTTTTCAACATCTGTTTTTAATTTATATTTCAAAATCAGCTCATATTGCGAGAGGTGAGCTGAGCCTCAAGACACGTTGAGGTATTTTTAATTGACTCATATTGCGAGAGGTGAGTCAAATTTCAAGTCACGACGAGATGTTTTCAGCATCTGCCTTTAATTTATGTTTCAAAGTCAGTTCATATTGCGAGAGGTGAGCTGAGCCTCAAGACACGTTGAGGTACTTTTAATTTCTGTTTTTCAAAAATCAACTCATATCGCGAGAAGTGAGTTGAGCCTCAGTTTGCACATTGAGGTCGAGCAATTTTTGATTTCGTCTCAATAAAGGATAAAGTTGCAAGAGAGCCAATTGAAGATGCAAAATTTGCCTCTTTGAAGTTACAAGGGACCCAATCGAAGATATAGACCTTACACCCCCAGTGAAATCGCAGAGGCGCAGATTGAAGTCACAAGTTTCATCTTTCTAAAGTTATAGCAGAGCGGACTGAAGATACAAGATCTCATCTTTGAAGTTGCAGAAGAACAAGATCACTTTATGCCTTTGAAAATGCAAATTGATCGAGACTACAAGTCAGAGCTCAGAAGTCGCAATGGATTGAACTTAAAGCTACAAGATACGGTGGACTACAAGGGGAACTGGACAAGAAGAGCACCAAAAGAAGTCCAGACTTGGCAAGACTGGGCAAAATTCGCCTTTCTTTATGTCTTTGCTCTATTCCCGTTACACGACAATGAGCAAAGAGGGGCAGCTGTTATAGGCCAATTTTGGCCCATCTTAAAACCCCAAAATTATTAGTCCATTTACAGTCCCTTTTTACAAATTTTACATTCAAATTACATCAACCCCAAACTAAAACCCGAAAGGCCCATTAACCAGACCCAAAACCACTACCCAAACCAAGACCCAGTTACACCCCAAGCCCGAATAGTGACCTAGCCCGAATTAGGGTTTCAGAATTTCTGAAACCCTAGTCCCCCTTTTCCACTTGCGCCGCAACCACCCCCTGGCCTCTAACACCACCGAATGGTTACCTGCTCCACTGCCAGTGTCACATCTCTGCTCAGCACCATCCATGCCCTGCAAGGATAAAGAAACACGCAAAAGAACAGAGAACCATTTTTTTTTGTAATCGGCTATAAAGCCGAATGGGAAACATTTTGTAAGGGGGTTCGGTTTTCTTCTCAATACTCAAAAACAGTGTAATAGAAAGGATTTTTGTATGATTTTCTAATACAACTATAGATTCAGACACTTTCAATATCTAGCACTAGATTTTAAAAACAGAGGGGATCAGATCTGATACCAAAAAAAAAAAACAGCAGTCGAAGTTTGAAGGTAAATTTTTTTTTCCCTCTATTTTGAATCGATTTTCTCTTATGTACAAATATATATATATCAATATTACAAATAAATTAAAAAACTAAAAATAACTAAAAAAAGTAAAAAAATAGAAACTTTTTACCTTCCGGCCACCGTGTGCGGTGGCCGGCACCGGCGCCGGTGATTGACCGGTGACCGGCGGTGGTCGGACCGACCACCGAAAATCGCTCCGGTCTCCCTCTCCCTTCCCTCTCTGTTTTTTTTTCCTCTCACCCGTACCAAATGATTTTTTTCTCGGATTCGGGCCTTTTATAGCCCTCCAAAACGGCATCGTTTTGGGGGCTGCACTTAGGTCCCAAAACGGTGTCGTTTTGAACCATACCCGATCCGAGAGGATCCGCGTGCTCTGACGTCATGGGGGCAATTTATGCGTTTGGTCCTTCCGCTTTTTGAAACTTTTGTAATTAAATCCTTGATGTTTTTTTAATTTGGCCTCGGGATTTATCGCGCGTTACGATCTGGTCCTCCCTTCAACGACAGTGTTTTAAAGACCCTGGAAAATTGCTATTCTGGTCCCTACTACTTCCACCCGTGTTTTAATGGGCCCCTACCTTCTGTTTTATTTTAAAATTTACCCCGTTTATTTTATTTTGTTTCCAATTTAATCCTGTTCTTATTACTTAAGTGTTTTACGCTATTATTATTATTATCATCATCATCATTATTATTATTAGTATATCTTACTATTAATTTTACTTTAGGTTTCGGTTAGTATTTATATATATATATATATGTATATTAGCTTTCTCATATTATTATTATCCTTAATGAACATATATTATGTACATATGCTTAAATATTATTATCATATATTATAATATGCACATGTATGTATTCATGTATTCTACGTATATATTTTAAATATTCTATTAAATTTTTCTTTTAAAAGTGATACTCTTATATGTGTTACATGTATATTTCAATGCAATATTACGTATATATATTATAATGTTGTACTTTTAATATATTTAGTATACATTTTTATTATTTGTATTTTTCTTGTATATTGTATTATGTATATACCTTTTAAACGATCATTTTGTATATATGTTTTTAATACTATATCAAGTAAATTTTCATAAGTAAACGGTATGTAGGTTTTATGTATCAACTTATGTTTGCGTTCTATTTACTATCATTTGTTTTTAATATTTTCATTACAAATTCTACAATTTTTTCTTTATCCTATCAATCTCTTTTCAAATAAGGCAATGTTTCGATGTTTAGAAATTCGAGTACCGTGCCCTAACGCATTGGGTTTCGGTTTTCTCGTCTAAATCTAAATGCTCGAAAAACCTTCTCAAAATATAAATTCAAACAAAAAGCTTATAAAGTACTCGTATTTTTGCATATTATTAATCATTTTTATGTATTCCATTTCCGTATTTCATTTTGTTATACCTTTATCCCATGTATTTCAAATTTCTTTTACCCATCACAAAATTTTTTATAAAGGCAATGTTCGGTATTTAGAAATTCGAGAACCGTGCCCTAACGTATTGGGTTTCGACTTCCTCGTCTAAATCTAAATATCCGAATATCCTTCTTAAAACATATGTTTAAAACCCTATTATTCTCATTTATTTTTGCATGTTATTATCGCTTTTATTTATATTATCATGTTTCATACAAATTTGCATTATCCTTCGTTATGCGTCTTACAAATTACCCTTTTACCCAACGTAAAAAAAATGAATGATTTTCATAAAAGGTAATGTTCGTACTTAGACACCGGGAAATTGTGCCCTAGCGTATTGGGTTTCGATTTTCCGTTTAAGTCTAAATGATCGGATAGCCTTTTAAAGTCCAAGAATAATTTTCATAAAATCAAGGCAATATTCGGTACTTAGGAATTCGAGAAATTGTGCCCTAACGTATTGGGTTTCGATTTTCTTCATTTCTCTCGAGTATTCGAATACCCTTTCAAATCAAATACGTGATTTCTAAATAAAAAGCGAGTTTAGTTTCTAAGGTCGAAATATCGTGTCCTACCGTATTGGATGTGATGTTTTACCTTAAGGCAAACCAACCTTTGATTTACGTCTTTAACATACCCAAATGGTTTTAAAGCAAATAAGGATCGTATATTAAAATTCTCCCAAGTTTTCGAATTATTGACCCCCAAAGACATCAATTAATCAACAAGGTACCGGTTTCCGGGCGTATCGGGGGTGCTAATCCTTCCCCGTGCGTAACTGACTCCCGAACCTTTTTTTCTGGTATGCGGACCAAAACCGTTGTTTTAATAAATCAAATGGTTTATAAAAAACAATCCTCTTTTTGAGGTGACCGATCGCACCCTAAAAAAGATCGGTGGCGACTCCAATTCATATTTTTAAGTCGACGTCCGTTTTGTGTTTTTCACAAAAAATGGTATCGACAATAATATTTAACTAAAATATACTGTGTACATATTTATACACATGTGTATTAATATAAATAATATTGTGTATCTAAATCTTTATTAAAATAGTAAAATAATTAAAAATCTATGCATACTTTTATAGTCATATTTATTAACGTGTCTAATAGTCTAAATCATAAAACAAAACAACAATATATTTAGTAGCCGCCTACGTGTGCCATAGACTTCAAGAGCTTCGACTTTGTAGGAATCCACGTTTAGTTGAATGCAGATCGAACGGTGCTCCAAATTGTCTTTATTTTTAGAGTTCATCATAATTTAATGTGGCACATCATTATCGATCGCCATCTCCATTTTTCTTGTACTCAATTTTAGAGTCGTCTTCGTTTGTGAACACCCATCGATATTTTAATGAATCTCTCGAGACTAATTTTACTATTATATTGATCTCTCTTTTATCTTCCCCAAGACGAACTTCAACCACTACAAAAGCTGACCTCCTCCGCCATATATATATATATAGTTTAGATAATTAGTTAGATAAAATTATTAAAATATATTAATAACTTAGATTATTTAGATCATTTATAGTTTGCTAATATGTTATTTAGATAATATATTAAATACGTTAAATTTAGATAAATTATTTATGATTGTACAAAAATATATAATAAAATAAATAATATTAAAATGTTAGTATATTTAAAAAAATTAAAATATATAATTATTATTTAGACTTAAGATAATTTAAGTTTTTAATTTAATTTAAAGCACATTATTAAAATAATTAATTAAATTATTAATTAAACATCAGCATTATTAATATATTATATTTAGTATCCGTGCGATATTACAAAAAATATTATGTTATATTTAATACCCAATTATCAATATATTAAATATGTTAATTATATTATATTTAAACCAACTTATTAATTATTATTAAACATCAATATTATATTATTAATAATTTAAATTTTATATTTTTATGATATTAATAATTTATTAATTAAACCCAAGCATATTCAATTATTTTATATAATCTTAAAAAATTACATTTAATATTAAAATTTTTATTAATTTGATGTAATATGCATAATTATAAACAAAAATTAAAATTATTTTAATTTAGACATCCAATTTTTATTGCTAATCCATGTTTTATTTAAGAATTATAATTTTAAAATAATATATTTATTACAAATATGTTATATTTAAAACTATATTTTCTTTGTCCAATTTTTATTTATATATTGATCACGTTATTTATAGTACTTTTATTTATTTATAGATTTAGCTAAATAAAAATATTATTATTTTATAATTTTAAATTTAAAATACTTTGAAAGTAGAAATTTCCGCTAGAGTAATTACGGGATCAATTATTATAAGTATCTTAATGAGTAATTAATTCAACAAACTTAACTCAGATTAAATTATGCACATATGATTATTAAATTATGCACATATGATTTACTTAAGTGAGACTCGAACTTGAGATCTCAAAGTTTCTAAAACCTTAACCTTATCATCAAGTCAAGACTTTATTGACTAAGGGTATGTTTAGTTAACCATTAGACAAATTCAATAAACTAAAAATTAATATATTCATAAATTTATTTTTTAAAATACATTTGATAATTTATAATAAAAACTACTTTATAGTTTTTCAATAAAAAAATATTGATAACTAGATAATTAGCTACTTATCACTTAACAATAACAAAAAATTAAAGGTGGCTTGTTATAAAAGTTTACATTATGAAAGGTGTGAAATTTTGCTACACTTAGGAATTTTAGGAAAGATCATTGGGGGGTGGGGAGGAGTTTTGGTGAGTAAGGTTGCTTGTCCGTTTTTACCCTAATGGTAAAGGGGGTATTTATAAGTTAACTCGAAGGGATTAGACAAAACATCCTTCATGTTTGATGGATTGATAGATATTGTTAGCCTAGGACACTGTTGAAGTTACTATTGTCCTAGCCCCGCTTGCTAGAACAACTAATTATTACAACAACTTAACGTCACGTAGCCTCATCATGACTTATTGAGCTCATGGCCTTGCCCAAGCACAACCATCAATGGGCTCATACAATCCATAAAAAATATATTGAAAAAGGTTCTCGATAACATCAAAGGATGAGTATTTAATAAAATTGAGTAAAAATCTTTTAAATTATTTAAGTTGATGAGTTTTATTTTATCATCCTAACATTTTAAATCGAGTCTAGTGAAATGAAATTCGAGCCTGGTTGAGTGAAATTATTTGAGTTAATTTAAAAAAAAAAGTAAACATGTCAAGTTAAAATATTGTTATAATATAACTAATTCCACATAAATTTGATAACTCTTTCCAAGGAAAATAACAAGAAAAAATATACTTTATTATGATAATTTTAAATTGGTAATTTACTTGTTTAGGTCTCAAATATTATTATTTTAAATTATTTTTATTTTTGAAATTTTATAAATCTTATGCTTTTTTAAAAAAATTATGAATTTTGTAATTTTTTATAAATATTTTGAGTTATTGAAAATTATTTTGTATTATTTTCTCATTTTTGTTGAGAATGATTAATTTATTCATTTTTAAAATTAACAAGAACCAAAGAGATATTTGTATCAATATATTATTCGAGTCATTTAAAATGTAAAATTTAACTCAACTCAAACTCGAAAAACTAATTTACTTATTCGAGTTTATTAAAAAAATAAATAACTCAAATAACTCAATTTGGTTAACTAAAAATTAAAAAAAAATAAAAATTCAAATTAAAATGAATTTTACTTACTCTTAATAACATCTATGAACCCATCATAAACGTTACACTCCCATGAGGGAAAAACAATTTTACCTTGCGAAAACTGCCCCTCCCCAATCTCTCTAAAATTTTCTAGTGTACGGGTTCTCACGATTTGAACCACGCGATAACAAATCACTTTAATTTTTTATAGCGTAAGGATACGTAATTTATTTTAAAATTATACCATTTATTCAGTATTTTCTTTAACATAAACATCCAAATGGAAAGACCCAATAAATAAATTAAATAACTAAAATTTGAACTTTATCCACCAGAAAGACGTAAAGCCTCCAATCTGCCGCTTGGGATCATTATAGACTATAAAAACTCAATTGAAAATAATGATAATTAAATGAATATTAAATTTGGTGGTGGTAGTATTAAGTCTATAGTATTTTATTCTTGCCAGTCTATTTTTTAATTTAATTTTGATGGAGTCAACTAGTTTTTAAAGGCCTAATTATTGATACATTCTTCTGTTATAAAAAAAAAAAAAGAAATCCACAATAGGCTAACTGGAGTCTGATGGGATCTTGCACCAATTGGTTCCTTGTAAACCCTAATTATAAATTATACGTAATATACTCGGGCTTTTCTCTCTGCAGTTTCGCAATCTGATTTCATTTTCGTAGTTTTAATTAACATTAAAAATAATTTAATGTTAAATAAAGATGGCATATATTAAATAATTATAAAAATAATTTTAATATAAAACAAAATATTTTAAAAATTAAATCTCGTAAACTACAAATAAATAAAGGATAATTAATGCTACTTTGTCGTCAAGACTTGTTTGGAGTAATAGCTAAAATTTTGTCCGGTATTTAAACACTATGTGCTTTAAATGCAATCAACCTTGAAGAAGGTGTAATTGAAAAAGTTGGCATGGGATTATCTGCAAAAGAATACTGTCAGAAAAAAATTTATTTGCGAATAAAGAAATTATATCAATAGAGGGAGTGAATAATGTTTTAGAACTGGATAGGGCCAAGGAAGATTTGTTAAACATGGGCCTTATTATTCAAGTGGACCCGAAAGAGGGTTGTGGACAACATAAGAGTTGGGATCCGAGTGCGTTCAACAGGTGAAAAAGGGCAGTCTCTTAGGAGTGGTAGTAGCCCAAATGTTACTGAAGAAGGAGATAATTGTTTGGTGGGCAGGACTGTAGAAGAAGCGGAAGCAAGGTTTAGTATTGAAGAGGAATTTTTTCAAATAAATCAAAATAGAAGAAAGAAAAAGTCTTTAAACAAAAGGTTTCAATCGATGTGTAAAATTCAAGACATTGTTCTACTGACTAAGGAAAAGCAGAAGAGGGATAGAAAGGAGAAGATAGAGAAGGGTAAAGCGATAACAAGGTGTGAAGAAACAACGACAAATTTATCACTATCTGATTTAGACATTAGCAATCGTAGGAGGGTTATTTTAAGGGAGGCAAAGAGAACTTGGGAAGAAGTTGGGGTTCAGTGTGAGGGGGGATGAAGAAGAAGGAATTGATGAAATTAGGAGATTAGAGGGGTAGTAGAGGGTGAAAGACGGATGGTAACATACACGTCAGAGGCAGGAATTTTTGTGAGTTTTTCTGAGTTTGGATTTATTATCTATGTACTTGTATTGTAGTTTGATTTAGGTGGGGTCATGAGAATTTTATCATGGAATATTAGGGGGTTGGGGTCGGAGGTGAAAATGGAATCTGTCAAAAGAATATGTCGTTTGTCAAGAGTGAATGTTTGCTTTCTCCAGGAAACAAAATTAAAACTGGTAACTAAGGATGCAGTGAGAAAAACATGGGGGGATGATAATTGTTAGTTTAGATTTGCGACAGCAATTGGTCGGTCGAAAGGTCTGTTGACAATGTGGAACAAAGATGAAGTCAAGTTATCCAAAGAATGGAGTGATAACAAATTGATTGTTATTGAAGGAAAATGGGTAAAGGAGGACTTAAAAGTGGTATTAATTAATGTTTATGCTCCTAGCAATGCGTCGAAGCAGAGAATTTTATGGGGGGTGTTAACAGAGTTAAGGAATCAGTTTGCAAGCCCTTGGATTGTGAGAGGAGATTTCAATGTGGTGCATTACAGAAGTGAAAGGAGCAATCGTTTGGGAACAGAGAAGGGGTTTAGACAGTTTGATAGTTTTATCCATAATTGTAATCTCATTGATTTGCCAATGTTGGGAAAGAAATTCACATGGTACGGCCCAGATAACAAAAAAAGCAGGCTTGACAGATTCTTGCTGGAAGAATATTGGTTGATTCAGATTAAGAATTCACATCAACTGGGGTTAAAGAGATCTGTTTTAGATCATAAACCAATTTTGCTAGCTGATGATGAAATCGATTGGGGTCCTAGGCCATTCAAGTTTATTAATGAGTGGTTAAAGAAAAAGGAATGTATGGGCTTGATAAAGAAAGAATGGAATAAAATGGGCAATTTGAATGGTCAAGTAGCAAGAAAATTGAGAAAACCTGAGGGGGTCTTAAAAAAGTGGAACGAAGATAATTGCAATGTATTGGAGAATATAATTGTAGAGTGTGAAGATAGGATTAAGGTGTTAGATGAAATTAGTGAATAGAAAATGTTGAGTGAGAGCGAACTGGAGGAGCTTAAAAGATTGAATTCTGATGTTTGGGACGCAATTAAATTTAAAGAATCATTATGGCGACAAAAATCTAGAATGATGTGGTCAAAAGAAGGTGATACGAATACAATGTTTTTCCATAAAGCTATTAAGATAAAAGCAAAAAGGAAGACTATTTACAGAATGAAAATTGGGAGATTTTTGTTTAATGAACCAAGGGAGTTAAAAAAGAGAGTGCATGAATTCTTTAAAAATCATTTTTAGGGGCGCTCGAGAAATTGGAGGATGGAGATGGAGCTTAATTTTAGAAGATTAAAGGATATTGAAATAGAGAAGTTGGAGGAACCTTTTTCTAGAGAGGAGATTAAAGATGCAGTATGGAGTTGTGAGGAATCGAAAGCTCCAAGCTCGGATAGGTTTAACATGTGTTTTTCAAGAAATGCTGGAATACAGTTAAAGAAGATCTGTTTAGAATATTGTCAGACTTTTATAGATTTGGGAAGCTTGAAAAATCCATCAATTATTCGTTTATAGCTTTAATTCCTAAAATTGATAATCTGAGTGAGATTGTTGATTTTCATCCAATTTGTCTGGTTAGTTCTCTATATAAAATTGTTGCAAAAGTTTTTTCTCGTAGACTAAGGGAGGTTATAGGTGAGTTGGTGAGTGAGACATAGTGCACTTTTATCAAAGGGAGGTAGATTTTTTATGATATTTTAATTGCAAATGAAATGATACACTCGATGAAGAAAATGGAAGGTAATGGGGGCAATTTGATTTTCAAACTAGATTTCTTCAAGGCGTACGATTGCGTTCGTTGGGATTTTTTTGGAATTAGTTTTAAGCAAAATGGGCTGTGGGGACCGATGGATTAGATGGTCGATGGAATGTATTTCAACAGCGAGAACAACTATTCTTGTAAATAGATTGTCTACAAATGAATTTAATTTTAGTAAAAAGTTTCGTTAATGAGATCTATTATCTTTATTCCTTTTTGTTCTTGTAACGGAAGTCTTACATTTGTTACTGGAAAAAGCAGGGGTGATGGGATTTATTGAAGGTATTCAAGAAGTTATCTCGGTCAGATGATTTCACATTTACAATTTGTAGATGACACTATTTTGTTTTTAAAGACAGAGGAACAGGTGGTGAAAAATATGAAATTCATTCTTCGTTATTCTGAGATTTTTTCGGGTTTGAGTATTAACTTCAAAAAATCGTGTATTGTGAGGTTTGGAGTGAATGAAGAATTTCTTTATCGTATGGTAGCTATTTGTAAATGTAAGATCGGGGTGTTGCCTTTTAGTTATCTGGGAATCCTTTTAGGGGCGGATCCGAGGAGAGTTGCTACTTGGGAGGTTGTGGTTGAGAGATTTAGAAAGAAATTGTTAGGATGGAAATGTAGATTTATATCGTGGGCTGCGAGGGTAGTATTGATTAATGCAATGTTATCAACTCTGCCTATTTACTTCATGTCCTTATTTAAGGCGCCAGTGACAATAACTAAAAATATTGATAAAATTAGGAGAAATTTTCTGTGGGGTTGTTTCGATGGCAAAAGAAAAATGGCGAAAGTTAGTTAATTGGAAATAGATATTCAGACTAAAAGAAAAAGGTGGAGCCAGAGTGGTTAACCTTGAAATTAAGAACAAAGTTTTGTTAGCAAAATGGAGATGGCATTTTTGGGGTTGAAAAAAAGGCGTTGTGGAGTAAAGTGATATTAGCAAAATATGGCACTACTGCGCAACAATGGATATTTAGTGCGGATAAATTGAAAGAAATGTCGACTGTTTGGAGAGGGATTATTGAGAATTCGTTGGATGTTAGAGTGGCTAGATAGATCAGGGATAAAAATTTTAGTTGGAAGATAGGGAAAGGAAAGTCGATGTTGTTTTGTGTGGATATTTAGTGTGATAATGGTCCATTAAATTGAATTTTCCTAGACTTTTTCGTCTAGCTAAACTCAAAGATGGTTCGCTTTTTTATTATTCGTTCAATAGTTGTTTTTGTAATGTTAAATAGGAAGATCTTTTTGTGCGGCCTCTGCTGGATCAGGAATGAGAGATTCTTAGTCGCCTCATTGATAAGGTAAGTTGTGTAGTCCTAGTTTTGGAGGTGGAGGATCAGATTTTATGGAAGCACGATAGTAAATGAGAGTTTTTTGTAAAACAATTATCAAAATTGCTGATTAAGGGTGATTGGGATGATTCCATTTTTGCTTTTGATAAGATTTGGAAATTAAAAGTTTTTTCAAGGGTGCCTAACTTTCTTTGGTTGTTAACTATTGACAGAGTACCCACGAAGGATTTCTTAACAAAGAAGGGTGAATCTACAATCCATATTGAATGTTTTTCCGTGGTGTAATCGGGAGCTGGAGAGGGTAGACCATTTGTTCTTTAAATTTAATTTTATTGTTGGTTTCTGGAGGAGGATTTTTAATTGGTGGGACGTTGGTTGGAAATTGGTGAGCAATTTTGAAGAATTTTACTCGTTATGTTTTAAAGTAAAGCTTTATGGTTCTGGCAAAAGTGTAACACCCCCTAACCTTAAACCGTCATATGCTCGTGTAGATTAGGGACACGCTCGTGTTCTCAAGCCGTGTGTAATACACTCCTGTGTCTCTAACCTGTGTAACTCTCTGACTTGCTAACTAAGAAGAAATTGAAGTTACACGACCAAGCCACACGCCCGTGTGCTAGGCCATATGCCTCACATGGCTGAAACACATGCCCGTGTTTCTACCTGTGTGCCTAAACCTAGGCATTCTGTTTTAAATTTTTAAGGTGCAGGGGACAGACGGCCAGTTCACACACCCATATGCTAGCCATGTGTCTTACACGATCTGGTCACACGCTCGTGTGCCAGGCCGTGTGGACTCTATATGAGCCTTTTATATCAAATTAACCAACCCTTCAATTTCAAACCGCAACCAATTCAACACCAATATCACAAAAAATGTAAATTATCGATCTTTGGTGTACATTTCTTGATCTACATCATCTATTTGTTCATTCGGTATTTTAACTATGAAACAAAATCAAAGAATTATATCAGTATCTAAATCCCAACTTAGTTTTGACTCAATAGTGGCATATACTGTTAGACTCAATTATGAGCTCAATTTAGTCTTAGAATCGACTAAACTTGAATAGCTCTGATATTGGACATTTCTGATCATTTACAAACATTATACAAACAAATAACATACATATTATAAAATGTTCATAATGCCCCTTTAATGGACTACTGAGGCCCTAAATATATGTTAAGAATCATTCGGGACCAATTTGAGTGCTCTAAAAATTTTTTGTAAAATTCTAAAATTTTTCCTAAATGCAGGGCCCACACGCCCGTATGTATCAGGGACACGCCCGTGTGGTCAAGCAGTGTGGTGATACATGCCTATGTCCCTAATCCGTGTAACTCTGTGACTTACTAACTAAGAAGAAATTAAAGTCACATGGCCAAGCCACACGTCCGTGTGCCTCACATGACTAAGAGACACGCCTATGTGCCTAAAATTGGGCATTCTGTTTCAAATTTTTAAAGTGCAGGGGACACACGACCAGTTTACACATCCATGTTCTAGCTGTGTGTCTTACACGATCTAGTTATACGCCCGCGTGTCAGGCCGTGTGGACTCTATATGAGGTTTTTATATCAAATTAAACAGCCCTGCAATTTCAAATCGCAACCAATTTAACACCATTATCACAAGCAATATAAATTATATTCAATTATTCTTAAACCATATCAAAAACATCATTCTAACAATTTGCTTAATATATATTTAATCATCAATATTTAATTAAACCATTCAAATGAATTTAGAAAACTTTATTCATCCAATTTAAGTTCTATACCTAGTTTTACCATTTCATTACCTTAACATTTCATTTAACCATTTCCAAAACATCATATAACATTTTTACAACCAAACCCATATTTGACCTATACACATAACTTTGGTACATGCCATTATTATCAAAAGAAATGTACATCACCAAATTTCTAAGGTCGGGATCGACTCTGGATGCTGGACCCGAATATTTGACTTCTACTAACCTGCGCACGGAAAACAACCGTACGCTAAGTATACTCAGTGGTATTACTATAATTCAAATTATCAAAGTAAAATAAGAAATAAACATATCAAATTATATAACAATTAATTCATAAATAAACTAATTCATACTTAACTTTCAATTCTCAACAATAGCAACTCAATTTGGCTATTCATCAATTTGATATCATATGACATCTCATTTGAACATTAATAACTTCATGAACCTTTGGTTCATTCATTTCATTTTTGTTTCTCAATTTCAATTCACATTTCATTTCATGAACAAAATCATTTATTTTTATTCAAATTTGCTATTTCATTTATTTACCCCTATTAACAAGACTCGGACTTTGGCGGATACATGGATCCAACCAAACACACCAGTATGGCACCCAGTACCTCATCGAATAGTTCGAAGCAATAGTTGACACCCAGTGTCTCATCGGCCAATCCGAAGTAAGTTGGTACCCAGTACCTCATCGAATCTATCTGAAATAATATAGTGGCACCCAGTGTCTCAACGACTTGAGGTCAAAGCATCCCTGAACACTTCCAATCCTATGGCATGCCAACTATATCCAACTTAGCCCGACTAGTTAATAGGGTTTTCAAATCACTTTTCAATTCAATTACAATTCAATTCAAATTCACTTCTCCACTTTCTAATCAATGTACAATTTAATATTAGTACATATTTATCATTCCATTCAATTTCCATTCAATTCAATGATGATACTTACCCCATAATTTACTTACCATACATATAATTTAAATTTAACTTTTGATTATAAATAATTTGAATTATAGTAATACAAACCAGAATTTTTCTCGATTTAGTCCCCAGAATTTTTCTCTTTCCCCTTCTTGGCCGATGTCCCCGACACTACGTTAGCTACGAAAATTAAAATGATTTACAATCATTAATATAACACTAATTCACATCAATTACTTTAAATTTTCTATTCAACTTTTGCCTAAATTTCAATTTAATCCCTAACTAAAATTATTTCTATTTCTATCACAATCTATACCTTATTTTCACTTAATTTCTACTTATAACTTAACTTAACTCTCAAATTTTCACTAATAAACCTTAGTTTCCAATTTCTTAGTATTTAGTCCTTATTACACTAAACTTATAACCTAGTTTACAATTTAATCCTTTGACCAATTTTAATTAGAAATTCTATAAATTAAACTCCTAATTCAACAATTTGTTCAACATGAACCATGTCCAAAAATCTAATAACTTTCAAAATTTCAACATAAATCCAATAGTATTTTATTCTAGGATTATAATAACTTAAAAATTACAAGAAAATGACTTAGATTGACTTACCAATTGAACTTGAAACCTTTGAAAACACTAATTTCTTTTTCTTTCTCCCCTATTCTTCTCTGTTTCGTTTTATCCTTCTGTTTCTTTTTCATTTGTTTTGTTTTATAATAATAATAATAATAATAATAACAATAATAATATAATATAACCTATTTATTAAGTAAAATAATAAAAATATATTTTAAAGTTAAATATCTTAGATTTTTCCTACATAAACCGCCTCAAAATTTTCAATTGGCATAATTGCCTATTTAGTCCATTTTATTTGCTTTAATCTATAATTAAACTTTTACCCCTATTACAATTTAGTCATTTTTCACAATTACTCCTAATTAAGTCAAATTCACCCAACCAAAACATAATTAACAATATAACTAACTTCGTAAATATTTTTAATAAATATTTACGAAATCGTTTTACTAAAATAGAGGCCCGAAAATATACTTTTTCAATGCCCGTGAATTTTGGGTCATTACAAAAAGTCTGTGGTTGATTGCAATTGCAGCTTCTTGTTGGTCTATTTGGCTTGCTAGGAATGAGATGGCGTTCAATAGAAAGGTGTTGTCGATGGATGCATTGATTTTTCATTCTAAGATGAGGGCGTTATTGTGGGTAAGAGTTGCTTTCGATGAGTGTATGGTTCAAGAGAGATTATGGTGGTTTTGTCCTTACAAGTGCAATTATTCTAACTCTGTTTCACGAGAATGGTGTTATCTTCCACATGGGTGGCTGAAATTTAATGTTAGTGAAATTGCTTCTGGGATTACCTTGGGCGGTGGAGGTGTGCTGACAGATGAGGAAGGTACTGTTAGAGCTTTATTCTCGGGTCCAAGTGATGCCTGTGACTCAGAGATAGCTGAATTAGGAGCAATTATCACTGCATTGGATGTAATTATTGAGATAGGATGAAAAGGATCTGGTTCGTTAATTGTTGAAATGGGTTCGAGGGTGGTGTATAATTGGATTTCAGACAAAACAAGGAGACCTTGGTCGCAACAAGCTACATTTGCAGATTTAGAAAGGAGGATTGCCTGTGTGGGTGTGTTGTCTTTTTCAGTCGCCAAGCTAGTAATGAAATGGCTGACACATTAGTGATTGCTGGAATGAGAAGGCCTAGCATGTTTAAGGCTTGGTGCTGAGTCTGGTCTATTATAATTATATCAGATCATGTATGTGGGTTTGCTGTTTTGGAGTATTTTGGAGTTTAGTTGCTGGTTTTTGTTCTTTTGCTCAGAGGGTTGCATATTTGAGGGGGAATTCGAGTCTTTTGTGGTGCTTTTGTGGTTATTCTGTATGTGAGTGGTTTTTGTTCATGGGTGTGGTCTGTTTGTTATGGGTAAGGGTGCATTTGTCGATTTTTTACTATATTTGCGGTATTGTAATACCTTGATTGAGCAATATATATATATATATATATATATATATGACTTTGTTTAAAGCATTCACCCTATCCTTCTCAATATTATAATAATAAAAAAATTAGCCCATGTTTGGTAAAATGTGAAAAAAAAATCAATCCGAAAATATTACAACTTAATTTTTTAGAAATATAATTCTACCTACAAAAAGTGTAGAAAATGATAAGTATATATCACCTACTTATCACTTAGAGAATTAAGTTCAATTGTTTTATTTTATTTTATCTCATTTCATTTAAGATTATATTATTGTTTATCAAATAATATAATTATAATCAACATTTAATTTTAAAGAATATACCACTTAAATTCAACAGTTATTTTTTTAATTTATCAAACACAACTTTAACCTTATTTTATCAGAATATTGATATATTTTATTATTAAATAATAAGCCTCTTAAACTATTCTAATTAAAATAATTTTTTTTGGTACAATAAAAACCCGGACTATTCTTGAAAAAGATAAACACATTATTCAATAAATTTCAAAATAAATCAAATATAGATTATAAATCAACTTGTGAATAGACATGTCTTGTTTATTTAATTTTTAATTTTTTAAATGTCTAGTATAAAATTAAAATACTCCACCATTATAATATAAAAAGAAAGAGAAAACTTTGAAAAATAAAAAAATAAAAAATTAAACACAAAATTTTCCATATTTTTTCTCTCTCTTCATTTTCATTTTTTTTAATCCAACATAAAACAATAATGATGAGGCCGGGAACAATAATAAGAATAAAACAAGTGTTGGGTTGTGAATGAAGCACATCTTTAATTAAGTTTTATAGATATCAACCATTAAAAATTGAAGTCTGGACTCATTATTGAATATCCACACTTACATGACTTATTTTCAGCTATTTAATATATACTGACAATGACAATTCACAACGGCAACCTATATGATAACCCATCAAATGCAATAATATGTTGTTATAAGTATTAGAATCTAGCTTATAATATGGCCGGACTTATCAATGAATTGCAAAAGGAAAAAAATGTTGAGTTTTTTAAAAAAAAAATTATATGATTCATGCTTTCGTATGGTCTTATCTATATGATCATTATTTGGTAAGCCAATATAAAATATAATTATATATTGTGTATAATTGTATTGACTTTTTAAATTTCGTAAACAATTTTATTTGCATGCTATTAATTAAAGTATAAAAGTCCTGAAAAAATATATTATTGTTCTAACTTTATTTTCGGTTTTGGGCTTAGTAGAGCAATGGGCACAATAATTTGATAACTTTGTTAATATTATAATTTTTAATATGTTATATAAAAAATATTATTTTTATACTTCAAAGAGTCTCTTAACTTTTAAATTTACAAAATTCTTAATTACGGTCAATTCATGGAAAATATCAATGAAAATTAAACTTACAAATAAAATTAGGGAATTAACAAATATTTTTTTTTCTAAACTCGTTCTCTTTTCTTGAAAAAATAATATACCTTAAAGCTATCCTTTTATATATATATGTATATAATCATTCCCCAAAAAGGAAAGTAAAAGTTTATAAATGATATCTTTGTGTTGGCTCATTATTGTAAGAATAGAGTTGAATGATATTTTTCCTTTAAACATCGTGAACCACTCGTTCGTGTCCATGCATCCAATCTAACCCAAGTTTTTTATTTTTTTATTTTAACATTCTACTTTTTCTAAGCCCTACCAACTTAGTTTGATAATTCATTTCAGAATAGAAATAATAATCTTATATTTTTAACTTAAACAAAACCATTGTTTAAGACCCCAACTTTAGGGGTCTACTGAGTAAGCGGGCAGTCGGATGTAGTTTTTATTAGGATATATAAATAAATCATAATTCATAGATGAATATGAAAAAGATTCTAGTTCTGGGTTTTTTATTCTTTGGGTTAGAAGACTTAGAAGTTTTGGACAGACAAAAAAGAAAGATGGAGAGTATAGTTATAATGGAAAATGCACTGCCCATAAAGTAAACCCAGCAGATTGCCCAACATGTCACGGTAGTTTCCTCAGTCAATAGCATGGTCCTTGATGTGGGTGAGATCGGAGTACTATTAGAAGACGTAAACTAGAAAAAAGACTAGTGAAAGATTGACTTTGGTGGTAGTGGAGAGAGCACCAGTACTATACTGTTACCACATTCTGGGGTTGCTGTGCACCCATGATTTCTCAACTTTTTCAGAACGACATGGACTTGAGACTTCTTATACATCAAAGATGTATGGATATTGTGATTGCCGTCCAACCAAGGTTCATTTGACCCACCACCCCCACCAGGGAGGGTTTTGGTCCCTCCCTTCTTTACTTTTAAAAATCTTTCTTTTTCTAAACACAATTTTTTTTTTTTAAGATTTTATTTCTGTCCTTTAATACCAAATTTTTAGCTTTACCCCTTTGACGTCGGTATTCAATTGCAGGCCCATCTCAAGCATGGGTTGAGACTTTAAATTATTTTAAATATTAAAAGAGAATTGTATCTTTATGTTGTGTTTGCATTATATTTTCATTTCTAGTCCATTTTTGTAAAATTTGTTATAAGATTCAATTTCAAAAAAATTTCCTGGGCTCATTTTAGTGTTTTTTAATATAAATTTCTACATTATATATATTTTTATATATATTTGCATGCTGATTATATTCAACTTATTATTTTTTAAATTTTTTATTATCAGTGTGTTTAATAAATCATTATTTTTTATTTATAAAAAATAACAGGTATCCTTTCATTTTTTACTTAATAGCAAAAATAAAAAAAAAATGAAAAGATAAGTAGTTAGAAATGTATTTATTATTTAATGTTGAAATTTTAAGTTGATTTTATATTTTATAGGCTAAAGGTTGAAAACAGCTCTGAGTGTACCTAATTAGCTTCTTTTATTAAGGAAAAAGTGTATCTAATTGAACCCTTAATGAAAACAAAGTCAATTATGTTCTTTCGTTAATGAAGATATTTATTGATCGGTTTGATTGTTAAGGAACGCTGATGTGGTTGACATAAACGATGACAATCTGACACATGGTATGTCATATCAACATATAATTAAAAATAAAAAATAATTCTTTTAAAAATATACTTATAAAATAAATTTGGACAAAAAGACATCTAACTTCATTTGAATCTAAACATCCTTTTGTATAGATTCATTTTGGATATGGTTATTAAAAAATTGTTGAGGGGGATCTATACCTTTGGGAGAAGTCTCTGAAGTATCGCTCGCGGGCAATCGATACGGCCCCCAACAATCCTAAGCATTGTCTCAGGACACGAGTTTTGCCTCCCAACTCTGCGGAGAGCCTCGAGGGTTCACGGAATGCGAGCTCCTCGGTTGGTGGAGAGAGTACGTACTTGAAGGACGTGTAGATAACTAATTGATGAAGTTGTGCGCAATGTGGATTGAACCACTAACCAATGTATAACTAGCCTTTTCAAGGAGACATGGTGCCACTTGGCTGACACAGATTTTGTCTCCCGACTTCGAGAAGAGCCTCGAGGATTCGTGTACATGAAGGACATGTGGATAATTAATCGATGAAGTGCACACGATGTAGATCGAACCACCAACCAATGCATAATTAACATGTCTCCTTGAAAAGGCTAGTTATGCATTGGTTAGTGATTCGATCCACATCATACACAACTTTATCGATTAATTATTTATGCATCTTTCATGTACATACTTTCTATAACACCCTTTAACCCCAAACCATCGCCGGAATAGGGTTACGGAGCATTACCAAAACTATCAGACAATTTACAATTAATACACAATTGTTAACAAACATAATATAAAATAACCTTATAGTCCCATATATGGATCTTTGAGATCCAAAAATACGAGTTAAAAGTAGTTCGGGACTAATTCAAGTACTATAAAATTTTTCAGACATTTTAAATTGTTTTTTTTCTCAAATATTGGGCTTACACGCCCATGTTAATGAACCGTGTGGTCCAACACAGCCGTGGTGGTTTGGAACACGCCCGTGTCCCTCACCCGTGGAGCATTCTGACTTTCCTCACATGGCCAAGCCACACGCCCGTGTGCCAAGCCGTGTGGACTCAATTATGAGTCTTAGACACTAAACTAACTTTCTTGCACATTTTAACCCAAATAAATGTACAATTTATGTAGCAACCAATGTATTTACATATATAAACATATCTAACCATTTTTTAAACAATTTATTTATCTATTTGTTCAATAAGCATACATATATTAATTGAATTCATGCTAATAAACTTTAGTTAATTCCATTTCATACTTATAGTTAATATGTCATATTAGTTTCCCCTTTTTATACTTAAACCAATTTAAATCATTATTTCATAATCGTCATCACAAGGCTCTTATACTTAACATACATATTACCTAGGTACATGCCACAACTATCCAAAGGTAAGGTACATAATTAAAATTTCTCTGACGTCGGAGTTGATCTGGATGCTGGACCGGACATAGTCTTTAATTAACCTGCGCACGGAAACAACCGTACGCTGAGTATGGGAATACTCAGTGGTATTACCATAATCCAAATTTATTACATTAATCAATAAATTATATACAATCAAATTATGCATATAATTATTCAGTAATTATCCCATACTTCAAACTAACTAGATCAATACTAACAATAAGCAATATTTCAAAACTTGTATTTAATTGTATTCATATCTTACTTCATTAACTCAATTTCTTTAGATTTTTCACATTTTATTCCAATAATTCATTTCATTTTATATACAATTCATGCAATTTATCACTTTATTCAATATCATTTCTATATCAACTTGTAACCACTAATATCATATATCAGAAATTCAATCTTAATTAAATTGTGAACCTTAGGTTCATATTCTCAAATCCCATATCAATTCACAATTTCACTTTCTCATTTCTTCCATAGTTCAATTAATCACATTTATTTAAGTTTTATTAATAATCATATAACAATTGAATTTCTTATACATTTCTGCTTAAATTATCTTAACCATAATATCATACTTTAATTATGTATCAATTTTATCTATATGTCATAACATCAATTACATTTACTACCTGAACATTTAGTTCATGTTCTCTAATTCCAATCATAATTTTGATTCACATTTTAATTTCTCATTCATTTCAGTATTCATTAGTACGATTAACTAATCAAACTCATATAAATTTCTCATTTCAATTATACACCCTATTAACAAGGCTCGACTCTGACAGATACGCGGATTCCACCCAAACACACCAGAATATCCAACCCAAACACACCCAGAATAATATAAATCCTCCATAACACACCAGTATAATATAGCCTCCTAAACACACCAGTATATCATATCCTCCCAAACACACCAATATATCATATCCTCCCAAACACACCAATAAGGCATTAAATGCCTCTTCGGATAAACCGAAGCATATAATAACAGAATCATCTTCTCGGCCGAGCTACAAATCTCCTCATCACGTCATAAATCCTATGGCATGCCATTTGTATCCAATCTAGTCCGACAAGTTAATAGGGTATTATTTTTCTTTTCCCACTTCGAATTCAATAATTCCATTTCAACACATATGCAATCAAATATTCATACACATTCATGCTTTATTTCAATCCCATCCAATTCACCATTTCTCATATTCACAATTCAAATCAATTTCTTCATTCAATATGCATTTCAATACCACATTAACTATTTTAATTCAATTCTAATCATTTTTCGCATCCAATTCCATTCATTTCAATATTATCAATTCAAAACCTTTTCAATCACAATTTTTAATATATTCTATTTGTTTCATTTTTTTTAATTAATTTGCATTTTAAATGCTCACTTATATTCATAATTTTAATACTATCATAATTCAATAATTCAAATCATATCACTAGTAATTTCCATTCAATTTACATACAATATTATTCAAAACTCAACAAATACTAATAATAAATTTAATTTCAATATGTATTTATCATTCAATTCAATCTTAATACTTACCTCATTTTTCTTATCATATATAATTTAATTTGAAACTTAAAAATTAATAATCAAATTCGAATTATGGTAATACTAACCTGGATTTTCTCGTTTTTACTCCTCATTTGTTTCTCACTTTTCCTTCCTTGCTCGATGTCTCGAATTCTTTATTTACTATTAAAGCTTTAAGCATCAAAACCATAGTTTTTCCTTTTTCTTTTTCTTTCTCTTTTTCTCCCTTCCTTTCCCGTTTGCTCTCTGTTTCTCTTTTTCTTTCTTTCCTTTCTTTCCTATCTCACGTTTCTTTCTTTGTTTCTTTTCTATGTTCTTTTTCTTTTATTCTTTATTCATTTTTTTTACTAAACTAATAATTAACAAAATATCTAATTAATAACAAATTATAGACAAACATTTGTATACTCACATATTATGACACATGTAATCATCATTACCATACACTTGTCATTATCACAACTAATTAACAAAAATATAATATCACATAATTAATAATAATAATTATAATAAATAATTAAATTTTACTTAATAATTAAGTAAATACACACATGTTATACATTTGTACCAATAATTTAAAAACACTTGTATTTATTTTCTAACATACACATGTCACCTTTTATGGTTTATTTGCTAATTTAATACTTTAATATTTTCTATTCTATAATTAAACTTTTATGCTTTATTCAATTTAGTCTTTTTTCCTAATTGCTCTCAATTAAGCTAAATTTATTTAATCAAAGTCTAATTAAACACATGACTAAATTCATAAATAATTTTTAATAAATATTTACGAGTCCGTTTACTAAAAACGGAGATTTGATAACTTATTTTCCGATATCATACTTTTGAGGTCGTTACACTTTCCCCACCAACTGAGGTGCTCCCACTTTGTAAACTCTCGAGGCTCTCCGCAGAGTTGGGAGACAAAACTCGTGTCTTGGGGCAATGCCTACAATAGTTGGGGGCCGTATCGACTGCTCAATAGGTGATACTTCGAAGACTTCTCTTTAAGAAGTTGATCCCCTTAACAAAAATCATAACACATCTTTTTAAAAAATTACTAAAAACGATTAAAATATAAAAACAGTAAAAATTATAAATAAATGAACTTATTAAAATTATAATTGCTTTAAAAAATTATAAAAAGTTATAAAAAAATAACTAATTGGATATTCATCAAAATGTCTCAAGAAAATCATTTAAAAAAAAATCTTCATATTTATTTTTCATATGAATACGAGTACATGAAACAGAATACAACAATGACTTTAGTTACATATTTGCAATAATCAATGTAATTCCTATCATTGCTTTGCTCTCTTACGGCTTCTTCAATACTCGATTCTAGCACTTTGAATTTACTTTTCTCACAAAATACTATAATTTAGCTAATCAATGTAGTTCCTATCATTGCTTTGCTCTCTTACGTTAAGTCATTGCTTACTCCCCTCTATCCAGAAATATGAGAATTTTACAAATGAAATTGCCAATATATATATATTTGAAATATAATTTGTAATTTTATATTTTCTATAATTTAAATATTTTTTTATATTTTATAATTACTTTTTTCAATTTCTTAACTTTTTATTTTTAAAATATTTTATGATTTTTTAATATTCAAGTCTAGAATGGATTTGGAGAAATGAATAGCTAACTGCAAACGAACTTAGACATCCATTTGTCTAAGTTTATTTTGGATATATATATATATATATATATATATTAAAAATTATTAATTTTTTAATATTTTAAAAATTTTAAATATATTATAACATGACATGCTAATCAACATACTTCCATGTGGCATGCCATGTGTTACTCTAAAACTATTCAAAAGAATATATATTCTATTAATTAATTTTTATTCTCATGCGATGATTGTGTGTATTAAATTTATAATATTAACAATAGTTTTTGCTTAAAGTTTTTAATGAATTTATTCAAAAATCATTAATAAATTGAAAAAGAAATGTAATCACAATATTATTAAAAATATTTAACTAATTATTTCAATTTTTTATAGATTTTGAATCATAGGAGCTTAATTTAGCTAATCCATGTGTTAATTCTTTCAATTATTAGATGACTAGCAAGTTGTCATTAACGTGAAATTGATGAATTTTTCTTGAATTTGAAGAGATTGATAGTTAGAAAGCTTGAATTATGTTAAGAATTAAGTTAGAAATTAAGTTAAATTTATTAGATAACTTTAAGACATTAGGGACCAAATTGAATAAATTAAATTTTTTTAAGAAATTATGCTTTAGATTAAGTAGTACAAGACCCCTAATGAAAGGATATGAAATTAGATTTTGATTCGATGTTAAACACAAAAAAATGAGTATTTCAAATATAGGGACTAAAATGAATAAAATGTAAAATATGCTTGATTATATGTTTTCATGTGAAAGAATGAAATTCAATACTGTTTTTATAATTGAATTACCGAATGTAGTTAAAGATGATGCTAGGTCCTCTCAAGAGAAAGGAAATGTGAGAGTCCTATGTGAGTAACAAATACAGTTTGTACTTTCATAATTTGAGTTATATACACACACGATTTGTTGCAAACTAGCTTAATTGAGGTAAACATTCTACTTGTCTCACGATTCAGTTTATATGAGGTGATATGAAATGTTGTGGATTGAATAGGGATGAGAATGGTAAAAACGAGAATTATATGAAATTATGATATGCGATCATGAACATATATATGTGTGTGTGTTTGAATCATTTGTTACCCTATTAATTGTCTCGAGCAGAGTTGAACATAGTTAGCATGTCATAGGATTAGTGTACGGGATCTACTTCAGTTTATACTGATGAAGCGCGAAGTGTAATTTATACTTCGGACGTTCTGATGAGGCATTGAGTGCCAGATATATTGGTGTGATGGTTGAATGATTCATGTATCCGTCTTGAGCCCGTGTCCGGTTAATAGGGATAATAAAACATAAACCTTGCCTATTGATATGAGATGTGAAGCTAATAATGGAGAAATTTGCATTTATGTGAAACGATAGCATGTGATGCGAACTAGTTTAAATGAGTCTGAAGGCCAATATGGATACGAAACAAATCAATAGATTTGAAAAATAGATGAGAAAATGAATTGAATAAGTGACATGCTATGAAATATAAGCAAGTGTGATATGATGATAGAAAATATAATATGATATATTCATGTGGTTGCCAAATGAGATGTGGCATAAATTTTGGTGAATGAGACATGAATGGTATATTGAAAGTGTTGAAAGTCGCAACACCGAGCTTCTATCTCCATGGTTGCAATCCTCCCCTGTTGAGGTTGTGACATTGAATCCCCTTATCCTCTAAGTCACGACGTCAGCCTCCTGTCCTTAAGATCGTGACTCACCTCGATTGAAGTCGTGATGTTGATCTTCTGCCTTCAATGTCGCAACATGATTCCCACATCGCCCTGACGTCATTTCGGTATTTTGAAAATTTTATATTTTAGTCCTTCAATTAACATTGGTTTTTCATAAGAGCTTTCGTAAGCTTGTTTATAACCTAGATTTGATTAAATAACATATTATAATTAAGTATTGAACCTAATGACTTGTCTAAATTGTTTATTTGATATGCAAACGAAGTTGTAGTTGCTCTTGCAACAATGAATGTGACATTTCACATCTTGAATTCAACGATTGGGTTACGTGCAAGATGTTACAATAAGCGAGATTTAATTTGGTGGGATAATTCTTGCCAACCTCTAGAAAATGGATGGTATTTTTGTCATTTGAGAGAACAAAACAGATCCTTTATGACGAAGATTGCGTTAAAAGAACTCACCAACACTAAGAGCTTCTAGGTGAACGTCATGAGTTCTAAATATAAGGTGAAAGTCATTCACCATTCCTGACTCAATTGACAAAGGAAACAATTCTTTTGTATGGAGGCTAGTTTCAAAAGTATGGGAGGAGATTCAGAAGAGTGCTTGTTGGTTGTTAAGCAATGGACTTATTGCCATATTTTGGAGTGACATTTGGTTTTGCTTTACGTGATATTTGTGTTGAGTCACTAGAGCACCATTTGCACAGTCGATTATAGATCCATGTGTGACGTAATGCATCCAGGATAAAGAGTTTGAGTAAATTGAATTGAGTTTGGTAAGATTATTTAAATGCAAAAATTGAACCGCAATTGTCAGCTTCTATTGTATCCATCTGGTTAATAAGAGCAAAATTCTCTTTAAACTTTTTTAGGGACTTCTTTTGAAATTTTTGTGCTAAATAAAATACTTTTAAGTGAAATAATGAAACTATTCAAAACTAATTTAAATAACATTTACCACCTAAAGGTTTTTTAGGAATTTAAATTAGAATGTGATATCGTTTCAACATAAATTTCATATTATTTCCTAAATTATCTTTTTAACTAAATTTGATATTTAATAAATTTGGTAAAGCAGATCTCAGTGAAACATAATTTCAATCTTGTCGACTTAAATTATGAAAAAAATAGTGTGAAACTAATGTGGAGTCTATGGCACATGGGAAAAAAATAGATTTATAAAAGAAATTATTGCTTTAATTAAAAAGGTTAAAATATCATTTTTGGAAATTATTGCATTTTAAGTTTAAATCATATCATAATAATATTTTATAAAAGTTTTTTATAAAAAAAATACATTCTCATATATATATTTGTTATTTTATATGAAAAATTTTAATTATTTAAAAAAAACACTCTCATGTTAATATTTGTTATTTTATAAAAAAATTTTTATTTATTTTTTAACTAAATTGATATCCAATTAACTCGTATATTAAAATTTGTCATTATAACCCTACATAAAGAGACCTAAAAACATATAAATTGTTGCGTATAAATAAGACTTTAGACCTCCATGCTTATCAATTGAGTGAATAACTCAAGTCAAAATTTTACATGTATAAAAATTGTATAAACATATAATACCATCAAACACGATTATAATATACAAAAGAGAGAGGGGGGGGGGGGAGTATATCGAAACTCGAAAGATATGGAAGGGGTTGAGGTATCTGGAGATAGTGGGTTGGCAGCAGACCAAATTCAAACGTTCGGCTCACAATGATACTGCCTTTGCTTTTTAGTGAGAGAAAAAGAGCGAAATGGAGATGATATATGTTCCATCTTAACTAAAGCCAAGGGTTTGAGGATGAATGAAGACCAGCCCTTCAAATCTTTTTCCTTCTTTTTTTTTTTTTTTTATTGAGTCAAAGTGGCTAAGAGTTACAGACATGATCCAGACCCATCTATGAATCTCCTCCATTCGCCTCCATTTTTATTTCAAGAATTTTTGCTTTCCGTTTTGACTGATAGAGGTTCCATATTAATTACATCATAGTCAGTTGAAGCGACCCATCAAACATGTTTGTCCCTCCCCTAAGCCTCAAGTGTGTATGCAACCGGAATAAATGGATTTCTTTTTCTGATAACACAAGATTTCAAACCCCGCATATCATATATATTTGATGCAATCAGTTACACTCAAGTATGTAATCTGTGTTGTAACATTATGAACACCATGCCTCACCATTTTGGCTTATATTTATTTTATTGATTATTTTCAACAAAACTAGGTTTTATCTATAAAGTCCATTATTTTCTTTTTTAAGGGGATATTGATGGAGATCATTTAGGATAAATCTCTTTACCCTTTTCTGAGTTTCTTTCTAATCTTCAATAAAAAAAATGGTTAAGTATTAATTCTATACGATTCAAAATTTTTAAAGTCTAGTTAGAAGATCATGTGCGTAACTCATCCTTCAAATTTTTTTGTTGATGGCCCAAAAATTTAATAGCTATATATTATTATTTAAATTTTTAATTGAGTTAGTATTACAAGTTAACTTCGCACTAACTTAAAATTAATAGTAACACTATTTACTATTAATTACTTTCAAATTTTATGTTTTAATTATTTATTTTACGTTATATTTAAACGCACATTTGTATTCCAAATACGTTATGTCTACATACACAGGGGCGAAGCCAGAACAATTTTGTAGGGGGGCCGGATGAAATTTTAATTTTTTATAGTCTATATATTTATAATTTTTAAAGGATTAAATTGAATTTTTATAATTTTAGGGGGGTCAAAGTATAATTTTACCTTTATTAATTTAATTTTTTTAAAAAATCTTAAGAGTCTAAATAGTAATTTTACATTTTAGGGGGCTGGGCCCATGCCAGCCCCTTGAATTCTCCCCATACATACATACACATATGATATAAATATTAGTAATAAATTATTGTTGTTGACATTTTCTAGTTAATTGTTAGCAAATTTAGAGAGAAAAATGTGGAAGCTTTGATGCAATATGATATTGTTGTGTCTTCCTCTTCAAATTCAAACCCACAACCAATAATTGTACCATATATTTTGACACCACAATTGCAAAAATGGACCACCTATAGGCTATAGTGTCGCACTTAATTTTATCATTCTTATATTTGTTTGGTACCGAATGAATGAGGATAACACGTAGAAACAATCCGTGGCTTATATGTTGAGAATCCGAATAGGTTCGTTGTAACAACTTCTCGACGAAATGTTAGAAGATCATTTTAAAATTACACCACATCCTTATACTTGAAAATCATTTGGGTTTCCCTTGTTTAATTGAAATATTATCAACCAAATTAAATTCAAGTATATATATTTAATTATAGCATTGAAAATTTTAACTCAACTCAAAATTGAGTGTTAAAGAGTAGAAAGACCATTGTCGGACATCATCGTACGAAAGTTTGAAAATCAATAATAGTTAACAGTTTTAATTTAATTTATTTTTTCTGAAAATTGTGACGTTTAGTATATTCTCATATTTTAATTTACCTTTAGTTTTAATTTTTTAATTTTTCAAAATTTTTAATAAATTCTTATATATTTTTAGGGAAAAGGGCTTTAGTAAAAAAAGTTAATAGTCACGTTAACATATGGTATGTCAATATTTTCATTTGTTATAATCAAATGGATGAATAATAATTTTTGTTAACGGAATGATTTTAGTGATATAATTTTAATTACTAAATCTCAAATAAATGATTTCTGGATTAATATTATTTAGAATTTTGCCAAAAGAAAAGTAATGAAAACTCAATTGAGCTTGAATTCACATGCAGGGAAAGCCAACGAGATAGCAACTCTGTAATTTGTAATGTTGGTGATGCTTTGAATACTTTTGTTTATTAATAATTTGTCCTTGTTAAAAAAAATTAGCAGAGAATAGATATAATAAAAATATGATGAAATGTAACTAGAAATAGATTAAAATTAAATTAAACATTATAATTGTTGAGTCAACCTAAAATTTTTAAAGCTTAAGACTGGAAATCGCATTGTTAACATGTAAACAACTCACATGCTCTGCATTCAGAAAAGAGGGGTTCATATGATTTAGTACACAGAATATTTAAACGTGCACAACAATTACATTATCCTTGCATATTCCATATTACTTTCAAATAATTATAAAATTATACAAAAATACACTTGAATTAATTTTACATTTATAGGCGGGTCATTATCGCATGTGACTATTATTTATTGACGAGACCATTTTGATGTTTTCAGAATATTACAATCATAGAGTGAGTTACCCAAACGCTTCAAACAATCATGGGTTCCTTGCCTAACACTGCTGCGGAGGCTCAGCAGCTAGACCTGGAGGATTCCAGTCGAACCGAGAGAGTGCAGTGGCTGATTAATTCACCTGAGCCTCCTAGTTTATGGCAGGAACTAGTTGGTACAGTCAAAGGAAGTTCGTTAACTCCTGGAAAAAAGAATTCCTCATCCAACGCCAAGGGGAAACATGCCATGTCCTTCCTCCGAGGTCTGTTTCCGATCCTCAGCTGGGGAAGGAATTACAAGGCTTCATTTTTTAAACATGATTTAATGGCGGGTTTAACACTTGCAAGTCTTAGCATTCCTCAGGTACCTACTTACTCTCTTTTGCTTCTCTGTGTCACTCTTTGCTTTCTCATGACTCACTGTATTTTCTTTTCCCCCAGAGTATTGGATATGCTAATTTAGCGAAACTTGATCCTCAATACGGTCTATGTAAGTTGCTGAAAAACTGAGCTTTTCATTTCCTTAAGCTTGAAGTTTCTTGTTCTTGATGAAATTGTGTTATGGGGGTTGTTAATTTCATCTAGACACAAGCGTCGTCCCACCTCTTATATATGCGCTAATGGGGAGTTCAAGAGAGATAGCTATCGGACCGGTAGCCGTGGTTTCAATGCTGCTATCTTCCATGATTCCAGGCCTGGTGGATCCTGCAATTGACCCCATTGGGTACACAAGTCTAGTGTTCACCGTGACATTCTTTGCTGGAACTTTCCAAGCCATATTTGGATTGTTTAGGTAGTGAGATCTTTTGAGTTTTTTTTTTTCGGTCCTTTTTAAAAAAAAAAAAAAATCAATACACATGTTCTTCTCTGAAAACAGTTTTGCTGTTTCACAGACTGGGGTTCCTGGTGGATTTTCTTTCACATGCTGCAGTAGTTGGATTCATGGCGGGTGCAGCCATTGTGATAGGGCTTCAGCAACTGAAGGGACTGTTTGGACTGAGTCACTTCACCACTAAAACCGATGTAGTCTCAGTTTTGACCTCGGTTTCCAAATCAGTTAAACATGAAGTAAGTAATCAAGGAAACCTAACTTTGCAGCCATCAATCATGTCAGTATGATTGCTAAAATCTTTCGCTTTCATTGTCTCACCCTTTCTTTATTTCTTTAAACAGTGGTATCCTCTAAATTTCGTCCTCGGTTTATCCTTCCTGGTATTCCTCCTTGTCGCCAGGTTTATCGTAAGTAATCAAATTCTGGCAGGCTTTTCCCATTAAAGTAATAATATTTAATTTGTTTCATCAGTAAATCTAAAAAAAAAAAAAAAAACTGATTTCAGGGAAAAAGAAACAAAAAGCTCTTCTGGTTCCCAGCAATAGCTCCTCTATTGTCAGTCATATTATCCACCCTGATTGTATATTTAACCAGGGCTGACAAGCATGGGGTGAAGATAGTAAAACACTTAAAAGGAGGCCTCAATCCAAGCTCAGTCCATCGTTTACAATTTAATGGCACACATGTTGCAGAAGCAGCCAAAATCGGGTTGATTTCTGCCATTGTTGCTCTCACTGTGCGTAACTACTCTTCATCTCACTCCCATCTTTCTTTTTTAGCTTGTTGACGGCAACTCCAATGAAACATATTCTTCTCAGGAAGCCATTGCAGTTGGCCGATCATTTGCTTCAATTAATGGATACCATTTAGACGGTAACAAGGAAATGTTGGCAATGGGGTTCATGAACCTTGCAGGATCTCTAACTTCTTGCTACGTAGCCACTGGTAAACTGAATCCCACAAATTATATCACATAGTCCCCTCATACATAAAAATTAACTATATACGTATTGGCAGGTTCATTTTCCAGGACTGCAGTGAACTTTAGCGCAGGCTGCAAGACTGTCGTGTCAAATATAGTGATGGCGATTACAGTGATATTGGCATTGGAGTTGTTTACCAGGCTACTGTATTACACCCCCGTCGCCATCCTTGCTTCCATCATCATGTCTGCACTTCCTGGACTTATTGACTTTAATGAAGCTTACCGTATCTGGAAGGTTGACAAACTAGATTTCCTAGCTTGCCTCGGTGCCTTTATCGGAGTCTTGTTCAAATCAGTGGAGATCGGCCTTCTAGTAGCGGTAATTTCTTATCCTTTTCTTCTACACTTAAATATATAAAAAGCTTAGTATATATATCATACACCTACTAGATAATAGTATATAACTCTTCTAGCTATTTTAATATTCCCAGCCTGGATAATAGCGACAAGGGCACAAACCAGACCACACGATATTATAAATTCAGTACCAATTAAAAAACATGTGGATATGATCAACAGGGGATGCTATGTTATTTCAAACATTGAATGTTCAGAATTGAAAGAAATTAAAACTCATTGCGACTTGTGGGTTCCATTCCATCTCATAATTGATTTTTGATTGATCCATACAATTTACCTACACAAGAGAGTCAAAAGTTCACACCCTCTTGAAACCCGTAATTATTATTTTTTTTCGGGACTTATGGACCTCCAGCGGCCAGTTATCCACTACTTGCAACTATTGCTTTCACCCAGCTATGCGAATGAGTAGATCACAGTTTGCTTGTAAGCTAATGTATAGACAAAAAAGTAAGTAGCATATACAGCACAGTAAAAACTCGTGTTTCAGTCCCCTATAAAACAAATAAGTTTTTACTCAACTATTCTTTTAGTCCTATATTCGGAGGCTTTTATTTTCCATGCCTACAAATTTCACAAAATTTATCTCCGTCTCATTCTTCAAAACCTATTCAACTTTCCAGATTGAACTGTTTGTTTTTTATTTTTTCAAAGGAGGCGTGATTTGTATAAATGGGGTTTTTTGTGTTACTCACATAAAACCATCCTGCTCGAAACTTCTAATGAGTAAATAATTACAATTTTGCATGTAGAATTTGGAGAGGGATCAATTGGTTACTAATAGGGAAATTAAATTTGCAATAAATTGCAGGTAGCTATTTCATTTGCCAAGGTGTTGCTGAATTCCATCCGACCAGCCGTTGAACAACTAGGAAGACTTCCAAGAACAGATATCTTTTGTGAGGTGGATCAATATCCCATGGCTGTTAAAACACCTGGACTATTCACACTTCGCATAAACTCGAGCTTACTTTGCTTTGCCAATGCCAATTTCCTGAGAGAAAGGTATGTGTATAGCTGCAATTCACAAGAGAAACAAACAATTGGCTTCATTCCACTCCCAAACATAACATTGCACTTGTTTGTTTCAGAATACTAAAGCTCCTTACACAAGATGAGAATGGAACAGAAGAAACTGCAAAAGACAGAGTTCAAATCTTAATCCTCGACATGACCAGTAATTTTAAATAATCTTCCTGTAGTTTCCAAAAAAAGAACAGCCTATGTCAGAGTATAACTGATTCTCCCTTGTGACAGATGTGATGAACATTGACACTTCTGGAATTCTGGCGCTAGAAGAACTGCACACCGAGCTGGTTTCACTAGGCATGAAAGTAAGCTTATTATAACATCAATCGAGATTGTGATCTTTTTAACTATTCCTGGAATTACATTACTGATTTTAAAACTACAATTTATTATTATTTTATTTTATTTTTTTGCAGTTGGTAATGGTGAATCTCAGGTGGCAAGTGATCCACAAGCTAAAGCTGTCAAAACTTGTGGAGAAAATTGGAGCTGATGGGATTTTCCTCACGGTTGCTGAAGCTGTGGATGCATGCCTTGCTTCTAAATTAGCAATCAACAACGTGTAATTAATGGCTTCATAATGTACAATACCAGTTCTTGATTAACTACTTCTTAATCAAGAACTTCAAGCAAGTTGGTAAAAGTCGACCAACTTGTCCTAATAATTGGCTACTTTAGTGTGTATTGGTTTGAAAAGGAAACTTAGAGGCTGTTTTAAATCTGTCTCTTTACCATTCCAGATAATTACAGTCAATCACAGTTTAATGGCTGAAAAAGCATGGAAGATTGATATCCAGTGTACAAATTTTTCTCTGGTTTAAAATCCTTGAAAACACTTTCCAACTGCGCTTGTTAATGTAATTGAATATTTTCCTAAAGAATAGGAAAAGTTTCAATCCATTTGTATGTCCTTCCTTGTGGATCAAGTATCAATTCCCTGTTAGATTAAAGCAAGCAAGGATTCTGGTGACTGACCCCGTTTCTTCTGCAAGATTTGTAGCTTTTTGCAAACTTCGCTCCCTAAAATTTTGAGTTATGATTTAATCATGTATTTTCGGATATAAAAGCCCTAGACCAAACCAATGTAATTTTTACGGAGAAATAGAATCAAATATTTCAAAATAAAAACATAAATTTAAGTTCTAAAGGTATTTTTTTCTTTTTTTTTTTTATCTTACGAATTTTTTTTACGAATAAAATACAAAATAAAAAAGGGAAAGGTTTTAAGTAAACAAACCTTCGCGCCCGTTGCCGTGAACGGCCGAGGTAGCCACCTCCGATGAAAAGTGGCCAGAAACCGAAAAGTTTTTTAACTTTTGGGTCTTTTTTGTGAGGATTTTGGAAATTTTGGCCCCATATCTAGGTTTAGGGGAGTTAAAATGATAAAATGGAGGCTTTTGATCTTTTCGGCCATCGTTAACGGTGGTGTCGTCGCCGGTGACCGGTAGCCGGCGCGGCTGCCCATGGCCGGATTCTGGGACTGCCCAGAGAGAAAGATAGGTTTCTTTTTTCTTTGTTTTGATGAAGTGTTTAAAAATGATTTTTGAAGAGTTTTTTTTTTGTATTTATAGTCCCCCTATACGATGTCGTTTTGGGGCAAGCCTCAAACGCCCAAAACGCCGTCGTTTTGGCCCTGACTCGAAAACCGACTCAAATGCCCTAAGGATCTCCGTGTTTTTGCGGTGAGTGGGCTATTTGCACCCACGGTCCCTCTTATTTTACGACGCGTTGCAATTTAGTCCTTGTTTTTTTTTCTTTTTTAATTTTTCCCTATAAGTTTATTTTTGCTTCACTTTGGTACATATTGAAACGCTGCGCATAAGGACTGGGAATAATTTTTAATCTAGTCCTTGTACCTTTGCGCGCGTTTTACTATGGCCCTTCAATTTGCCATTTCCTTTCTTTATTTTAAAATCTATACCTAAATTTCTTCTAAATCACAATTTAATCCTTAATCTATTTTATTTCAACCTTTCCACAAACTTTTTATTTTATTTATTTATTTATTATTATTTCTTCTTCCTTTTACATAAAAAAAATTATTCATACTTTTTTTAATTGTGCGTTTTTATTATTGTTGTTGTTCATTATTTCTTTTATTATTTCTAATATCTTCTTGTTATGTTTATTTTTCTTTTTTAAAATTGTGCATTTTCTATTTTCTTTTTTATTTTAAGATACTTTATTTATTGCGATTTGATTATTATATTATTACCATTATTATAATCAATTCATTTCACATTAATTTTTACCTGATACATAAAAAGAAAAATTTCAAAATTAAGACAATATTCCATATTTGGAGATTTGAGAAGTCGTACCCTAATTTACTGGGTTTCGATTTTTCTCGTTGAACCTAAATGACCGAATATCCTTTTGAAATAAAAATACATGAGTTTTAAATAAAAAAAAAAAGGAAAGCTTATTCTCAAGAATTCGAGGTGTTGTGTCCTAACTTACTGGATGTGATATTTTGATACCTCAAGATGAGAGGGTCTTTAACATACGTTTCGATTTACTCAAGCAATTTTTAAGTAAAATTAACATTAATACAAAAAGGGATCGTAGTTAAAACTCTTTTCAAGTTTTCAACTTTCGACACTAAGACATTAATTAATCAACTAGGTACCAATTTTGGGCGTTGCGAGGGTGCCAATCCTTCCTCGTACGTAACCGAATCCCGAACCTATTTCCTGAATTTTGTAGACTAAAATTGTTGTTTTAATAAATCAAACTATTTATTAAAACGATCAAATTATGAGGTGACCTGATGACACCTCATAAAAAGAAGATCGGTGGCAACTCCCATTTTCATTTTCGTTTTCAAAATAAAAGTCGACCTTTTTCAAAAAAATGATTTCTAATTTTATACATAGTTAAAAAGTTTATAATTGTAATTAAAAAAATTTAGGATCATCTTTTATTATCCATTATTTATTTTTATATTATATATAATTTATTATTTTATGCATAATATTTTTCACCTGTGCCATAAACTATTTATTACTACTTTTACATTTATGTTACTAATTAGTTATAAAATATTATTTATTGGGATATTGGCATGAAAGGCCTCTGTATTTTGGGGTGTGTTCTAATGTGCCATATGTACTTTCAAAATGTCTAATTTAATACCTATATTTTGTGACCCTAACAGTATCAGATTTTATGCTGATGCCGCCACATGGCTGTTTATTGACCTTTTGACCCGTTAAGTGACTAAGTAAGGGACTTTTGAGCAATTCTTCCTATTTCTTCTTTTATAGAAAATCAAATGTTTTTTTTTTAAATCTTTCCAAACACTTTTACCACAATTGAAACTTTTTTCACTCTTTTCATTTTTCCAAATTTCTTCTCTGCCAATTTGTAACACCCCAACCCGTATCCATCATTGGAATAGGGCCACGAGGTATTACCGGAGTTTATAGAACTTTTTCTTTTCTTTTTTCTTTTTTTTTTAATCAAATGATAACTCATTTTATAAGAAATTATACAACTTAAATTTTACCACTCTTCCATAAACACATGTATAATTTCATTTGATCATTTTCCCTTTTGACGTATCGAATAATAAACATATTACCATTTAACCGATAGCTTGGCACTTGTCTAAGCATCAACAACAACAGTCATTAGTATACTTGAATATATTTCATATAATTTTAGAATCGATAAACTCATTGTATCAACATATCACACTTGAGATTATTACTTATTACGGCTTACCCAATTTTCATGTATCAGCATATTAAAGATAGCCACATATTCATATAATATGATACATATTATTCTCTTGCCATTTCTTCAAAACATAAATAATTTGTTATACCAAAATTTCATGTATCATTGTTTTTGTTTTCATGAATTTTGTATATATTTATTCCGGGACAATTCATAATCTTGAACATGCATAATTATCAAGTAAGTTTCATATACATGTATTTTCCATGTCATATTTTTTAAAATATCGAATAAATATCGTTTTCTTGTATTTCAAGTTCAATTTCATGATTATTGTTTCGTGCTCAAATTATTTCCATGTCAGGGCTTTATTCATTAAGTCATTCGAAATTTCATCGTCATACAATTAATATTATTAAAGTATACGAATCTATAATCATGGATGCATATATTCATCAATAAATTCCATGTACATATATCATCATCTTATATTTCCATATATCCAGTATCACTGTCATTTTTTTTTTTCATGTACTTCAAGAATATATGTAGAAATCTTTTTATATACATATTTCCTTTTCTGGTCAGGATTCTTATCTTCTGAATTTATCGGAATATCGATAGTTAAAATCATATAGTATACTTAAAATATGCAAATCCGTAATCCATCAATTCACATTTACCCTTTTTAGCTATGTGTTTACCATCTTCTATATTTATCCCGTTGAATTTCTCGGAATTTCGATGGATATCCAATAGTACACTCCTGGTGTACAATCTCATTAACCGTCAATTCATACAGGAGTACACTTTTAGTGTACAATTCTGGGTCCGTCAATTCATATGCATGTGTTGCCATGGTATCTTTCAACCATGGTCTTATTCATTGCCATGGTATCTTTCAACCATGGTCTTACACATTTCATTTCAGTAAGCACACTCCCGGGAACCTCACTCTCCCGCGAACCTAAATTCTTGGCACACTTCCGCGAACCTTAGCTCCCATGTATTCTTCGGAAGGGCCTATACACATATATTCTTCGGGAGAGCCACCAGCACACTCCCGCAAACCTCATTTCCCATATATTCTTCGGGAGGGCTGATATTAGGATTACCCTTCCGGGCTTAATCCTTTTTCCTGTATTCTTCGGGAGGGCTACATCAGAATAGGATCACCCGTCCGGGCTAGATCCTTTTTACCGTCCATTCCTTTTCCAATGATCCATCGAAATCCATTCCATTCAACCGGGATTTACTTTCTTTTTATATCGAGTATTATCAATATTTCATCAATTATTATGCATTGATCATTCAAATCATATTTTCATTACATAACCATATATTTCAAGTTTTTAAAAATACAATTCAAGTTACACGAACTTACCTCGTTGCTTGTCCGTGTTTATAAATTCATTAATCCAATATCTTTTCTTTTTCACGTTCAAGTCTCGCATTTGAGTCGTTGGGATCTTTATAAATAAATTTGACCATTGTTTTCATTCATTCCATATTCTAATACATTCAATTAATGCTCTAGGCAAAATTACCATTTGGCCCCCAAACTTTTAATTAAGGACGATTTTACCCTTAGGCTCAGAAAAATAAATTCTTGCGATTTAATCCTTATTTCCAGCCGTTGTCATCATACATATTAATGAGAGCCCATAAATTCTATAAAATATCAAAATTTTCCATAATTTCAACACTTTTCAATTTAATCCTTAAAACATGTTTTCCCCCGATGTTGAACTAAATTAACAATTTTTGTTTAAAATTTTGAATTTAAATAATAAAATAATCCATTTCATGTAATTTGATCATTTCTAACATTTTTACAAAATTACCCATAAATTTTTACTTTTATTCGATTTAGTCCTTGGGCTTAAAACATACAAATTAGTCATACTAACTGAATATTCATACATATTTTCCTCCTCCTCCTCTCCATTCCACATCCTTAATTTATATAATATGCTTATAAGTAACATTATCAATAATTTCACTATCTACTTATATGTGAACATTCAAGCTGTCCACCTGCGTCATAGTCACTAAATTATTTATATCTTGAGCTACAGAAATACAAATTAAGATCCGTTACTTTTCTCTAAAACTAGACTCACATATCTTCTTACCATAAAATTTTTAGAATTTTTGGTTTAGCCAATAAGTACAGTTTATTCTTTAAAGTTACCCCTGTTCTGTTGTATAACTGTTCTAACCTTTCTTCATTAAAATTTAATTATATCCTCGTACGGGACTCGGATGATGTTCCCGCTTATTTATCTTGAAAATAAACTCATTAAGGATTTCAAACAAATAAATTTAAGTCCCTAATTATTTTTATACAATTTTTGGTGATTTTCCAAAGTCAAAACAGAGGATCCCAAAATCATTCTGCACCAATCTCACAAAAATATAAATATCTCAGAATACAGAATTCATTTACTTGTTCTGTTTCTTTTATATGAAAATAGACTCAACAAGCTTTAATTTCATATCTTACTCAACTTCTAATTCAGTTTCTACCATTTTTGGTGATTTTTCAAATTTAGCTTACTGCTGCTGTCCAAAACTATTTTAGTGCAAGATATTAATTATTAAGTTTATATCACCCTTATTTTCTTTCTCTACACCATTTCCCATCACTTTATCTTATTTTCTCTTCACTACCATATCAAGAACATAGAATCATATATAAGGAAACTCTACATTAACATCATTTACATGCTTTTTCAATAATATTAAACTTAAAAATACATGGAAATCTTGATGTTCTTACCTTGTTTTATTGTTTCCAAACTTTAACTTCACTTTCTCTCTCCTCCAGCTTCTATTTCTTGAATCCAACTTGATATTCTAACTCCTCATAGCCTCCTTAACATTTTTCTCCTTCGGTAGCTATGGAAATTCTTTTGATTTCTAGGTGAAAATGGTGAATTTTTTGTGGAAGGACCAAATTGTAAAGAAAGCCAAACTTTCTTTCTCCCCTCTTTCCTCCTAACGTGAATTGCATGGAAAAGGGGTGGTGGTTTTCTCCTTTTTTTTTCCCACACATACACATATATATAGACTAAATAAAATAATAAAATAATAAAATATCTTATTAAAATATTAACAAAATAATAATTATTTAATTATATAATTATAAAATATCATCAATGTAATCATTACTTTCTAGATTTCTATCTCTTCCAATTGACCATTTTACCCTTCATGATCTTTTAAAATTCCATCCTTGAGTCATCACTTAATTTGGTAAAATTACAATTTAGTCCCTCATAATTCTTCACCTATTCAATTTAGACCTAATTCATCAATTTTCCTTAGTTTCGAGATTATTCTTCCCTTAAAATATTTTCACTATTGGTCCTTCAACTTTTTCATATTTACACTTTAACCCTTTAAATTTTAAGTATTTACTCTTGGGCCACAAAACTTTTCTCACTTTTATGATTTAGTCCTTTCTTGGATTAATACATCATAATCACTTCCTACATAGATTTTGTTGATATAGCTCAAAATTTCTCTTTTTATTTCTTTATTTCTTTATTTTACTATATCAATGATAAAAATTTTCGGGATATTACACAATTTGCTTCTTCTTTCTTAAGAACACTGAAAAAAAAATTCAAATCAATGACCCAACACTTAAAACAAAGCAAGACAACTAAAGAAGAAACCATGAAAGCATAGATCAAGATAAGGACACCAAAATGCATTGCCTACTTTCTCTTGGTAATGAATTTCAAACTCACCATTTTCTCCAAACCCATCAACTCGCCCTTGTTCATTTCTCTAAGCTTATCAATAGCCAGGCCAAGAGTCAACTTGTGGCACCACCTGTGGTACTTCAACCCATTGATGCACCTCAAGGTCTAGGCCACTAAAACGTAGAAGATAAGATGGGAAAGGGAAGGCAAAGTGATGAGTACTCAATAATGCCGACATTGGAGGCAAGTGGATTGAGCTTGAGTCATGAAGATGAAGATTCTGACCTTCGAGTTGACTAGACGCCGAGAAGACCTCATCAACGATGATGGGTCGAGGCTTGTGACCTCCGAGTGAACTAAAAGGAGGAAAATCTAAAAAAATCTCAAAAATCCCATTACCTTTCCGGGTAGAATTTGAACTTTCTCGATGAAATCATTGTCCCAAATACAAAAGTATGACTTAATTCTGTAAATTTTGAAGTACGTGTCTGTAAATTTTGAAGTACGTGAACTAAATCTAAAACTTTATCAAAGTATAGGGATTAATGGAAAATTTTAACGTCTAAGGTAAGTAAGACCTTACCGGAGCGAACATTTTTCAATTTGGGACAGCTAAACAACACTCAAGATTAATTTTCTGGTTAGTTACAGTACACCAAACTAATGCCAGGTTTCACACTTTGAAACAAAGATTTCTTGGCTTTATATGAAAATCAAATTAAAACTGTTTTCGTTTTAGGGTGTGCGGCCTCAAATTGTGTGCCTTTTTTGAGGGACTAATAAATAGTATTAACTCGCTTGCTTTTTTTTTTTGAACTAATTTAAGGATAATCACTGATTATTTAGTTGGATAAGTTGAAATTAGATTGTGGACCTCCAATGTTTTTATATTAATTATTGAGTTAATTTCATCCATATTCTTAAATTATGACTCTTATTTTAAATTGGTTCTTAAACTTCAAATCATTCTAATTATATCTTCAAACTATTAATATTATTTTAGTTAGGTCTTTCTGTTGCTTAAATCATTAATTTAATTGTGAAATGATAAATAAGATCTTGAATGACATAATCTGCAATGAAAATTTTAAGACAAAAAATTGAAATATTATTAAAATAGATGTTGTCAATATCTTAGTTTGAGGTTTTCAAAGTTTTTACTGATGTTTTATTGTTTACTCTCTTTTTCCAATTTTACTTTAATTTTAATTTTTGCTTTTAAAGTTATGTTGCAACATCTTTTTTTTTTTTTTCTAAAAAGAGTCCTTTTAAATTAAGCTACATAGGACTTGACGTGTCATTTAATGGGTTTAACAGCAAAAGGACTTGATTGACATAACTTAAATAGTTTAGGGATGTAATTAGGATATCTTTAAAGTTTCGGAACCAATTTAAAATGAGAATCATAGTTTGGGATGTCTAATGCAATTAATTCTTAACTTTCTTTTTTAAATCTGGCTAATTAAATTTGAAATTCAAAATTTATAATTTTTAAGCCTCGTTAATATTCAATACTTACATTAAGTGCCAATTACTTTGTAATCAAATTATATTAAATCTCAAATAAAAGAAAATTTCTCTCAAACTTTTATTTAAATATGTTTCACTTTTCAAGATCAATCCTATATTTTGAATCTATAATTTTCTAGACATACCGAACATCAAAAACTTAGTAAGAGAGTATATTTATCATTGATGAGAACAAAACACATTAAAGTACATTATTGAGTATATTTATCGTTGATGAGAATAGAACACATTAAAGTATATTATTTTTGGAAAAATAATAAATTATTTCATTATTACATCCATATATTACTTTTTATATTAAACACAAAAATTGTAAAAGAGAAACTACGTTATGCTATTTGTTGATCTTCATATCCATCAAGGCTTAAGCACTAGCAAATGGTTTCCATCTGAAATACATAATAACCATGCTTCAACAATAGAGGTATGTATTATTTCAAAAATATATATAGATATATGTATACCGTTGTGTCTTTAGCATTGCCTGTACTCTTTGGTGCGTTTCTTGAAGATATCTCTGGAAATCTTGAACTAATATCTGCAACCAATTAAGCTATTGATACCATAAGTATTAAATCATGGCAAATTATTTGCTACTTTCTCTCTTATTAATAAATTCTTCCCCATTTTATAAAGGGTTTATATAAACATATATAAATTTACATTGATTGGGGAAAAGATTCGAATCTACCCTTTCTATTATACCATTATCGAACCTAATGTTTGGAGTGAAAAATAGATAATAGTTTAATGTATTTTAAATAATAAATCGACATGATAAGTGATAAATTCTTTTCAAGATCATCGTTTTTTCTGTCAAAATTGGATAGGATAATAATTTTTGTAAAGTTTTTGTAGCGACGTAAAAAATTTTGCTTGGTCGCTAATGCTGGCGACTCTACTGGAGATTTTTTTTTTAGAGTCGAGTCTGGAATTAAATGCGTGTTGTCAAGATTTTCGAAATTCCTTGTTCAAATTAATATTTATTCATGATCCTGAAATTTTGTTTTTTTTTGAAAATCATGCATTTGCATCATGTTGTAAATATTTTTTCTAACTTGTTTTATCCTTTTGCTTTTTAGCTCTAAGTCTTTATAGTTTTAGCTTCTTTTAGTTTTAAATAAAAACGAAAAGGTTTGTGAGTTTCTCCCCACACACTGTAAACTTGCATTTTGCATGACATGAGCTTTCTACCCGGGCTCCGTCCATTTAAGTGGAAGTAAATGCTATGCCTTCGTGAGTTAACTCGTCCCTCCGCACAGGCTAGTGAATACTTTCAGATTACATATAACTTATGCTTTCGTGAGTTAACTTGCCCCTCCGCATAGGCATAAGTAAATGTAATCCCTCGAATTGAACTCGCGAGCCTGTGATGGGCAATGACCGAGGCTCCATACTAATCTTAGCAGATGACAGTACGAACAATTCGAGTACCTGCCTAGAACTGAAACCGCATATAGTGATCCATACGAGCCATGTAACTAGAGACATGCTGAACCTTTGTCTGTTCAGTAGTCACCGAAATAAGTACATGGGAGAAACGCTTCTTACCTTTTATTTATTTTACATTTACGATTGTATGCAAAGGAATCGGGTCTATTGGACCGAGTAGCTTAATTTGTTAGATTCTCCATAGTTTTTCTCTGTTCATATTTATTGTGATTACTAACCAAAGGTTGTTTATTTTTATTTTTCATCATGCATCATAGGCATCTTATTAGGAAGGTGTTGATTAGAGATTGGTTGCCAAAAATGGGTTTCTGATAGAGGAGTCAATTACACAAGTCACCGAGAAAATGCCGTGGTTCGAGACTGGTCTTTGAAAACCCAGAAAGCAGAAGGGGATAGTTTAACGGAAGGATGTATCTCCAATCTTCCCGAACATGTAACTTCGAATACTTATCAGAATAACCTTGAAGATTTGACTCGAATTTGGAAACAATGGGACTCAGACACTAGGGGCATCTTCACTGAAAGGTACGGGGATATAGCTCACTTGATCGCTGTCAACGTAGACGAACAACTGATTCAAGCCTTGGTTCGATTCTCAGACCCAGCCTACCAGTGCTTTACTTTTAATCAGGAAGATATGACTCCGACCATAGAAGACTATGCCGCTTTGCTTCGCGTTGACAATGTACAATTTAACAAGATATATGTGAAAAAGCCCAAACTAATGACCTTCAAGAAAAAGCTAACGAAGTTGACAGGAATGACCGATACATGGGCTGAAAAATAGATAAAGAAAAAGAACAAAGTTAGTTGTGTTCCGTGGTTTTCTCTGCGAGATTTAGTTCAAAACCATCCAGATATTGTAAAGAGAGTGGATCTGTTTGCTTTGGCCATTTACGGATTAATCGTCTTTCCAAAGGTTCTCGGGCATATAAAAGTTGCGGTAGTAGATTTCTTCGAAAGGTTGAGACAAGGAACCAACCCCGTCTCAACTATTTTGGCCGAGACTTTTAGATCTCTAAGTTGTTGTAGGAGGAAAGGGGAAGGGCATTTTATCGGATGCACGCAGTTACTCAATGTTTAGATTTTGAGCCATTTTTAGAAAGTGGAGCGCATACCCTTCTACATGTTTTCAAAAACTTTCGCCCCGTTGAAAGCTTACCTTGAGAAAGATTGGCCAAAGGATGTCACCGAACAGCACTGGGTTTCGGTTTTTTAGAACCTTCACACTGAAGATATAACCTGGAGAGCACCATGGATCCGTCCTTCAATTCTGTTATACAAGTGTAGAAGCCAAGATTGGGTGCCTTTACTCGGATTATGGGGAGGAGTTGGATATGCTCCGTTAATGGTTCAAAGGCAGTTTGCTTCACGACAGTTCATACCGGTTACCAGAGGATTGGCACAGTCTGAGTTTGCCTTTACAGGTTAAGGTTACATGAAAAGAGTCCAAGATACTGCAAAGTCTTGGAAGGAAATTCACCTAATGGAGTTAGCCCTTTATACTGATACTCTCACTCAAGATTATGACACATGGTGACAACGACGAGTGAATAGTCAATAGATCTCGCCGACGAATTACACTTTCCAAAATCCTTTCTCAGAAGAAATGCCATCCGAGCTGGAAATAACAAGATATGAATTTGAACATGAAAAGGCCAAGCTGTTACGAGATATTAGTTCTCTTCAAGAGGAAAACTACCAGCTGAAGATTGATGTTCAAATTGAAAAATCCATAATCGTGAAAGCTCAAAAAGAAGCTGAGATCGTGAGAAATTACTTAAGGGATCTTCATTTGAAAAATAAAAAATTAAGAAGCACTATAAAAAATAGTGGGTTGGGCAAATCATCGGCAGAATGGAAGGAAGAACTAAGCAACATCAAAGGTGGGATGGAATTCTGGAGAGGGAAAGCGAAAAAAAAAAAAAGAGGAAAAAGCTACGCGTGCTATAATAGAGTTAAGGAAGAAGAATGTTGAATACAAAACTGTGTCTGCAGAATTAATGACTAGTAGGTCTGAATGTCAAGAGCTAAGAAGGAAAGTACGAGATTTAGAAAATACGCTGCAAGCTCATCAGCAACAGTTGGATACTCTCTTAAAAGCCCTGAAAGAAAAGAATAATCAGTATGACAGAGACACTCGCACTTACGAAAGAGCTCTCCAAGAAAAGGAAATGTATCTCGGCTGTTTAATCAATGAAATTCACAAGGCGGCCATGCAAATTGTGCAATTATTAGATGAAGCTGAAACTCTCAGTTGCCAATTCCCTTCGAGCCAAAGATCAAGCATATCGGAGTTCCTAGAACAATTGAAGAAACAAGGCGATGTGGCTAGGAAATTTGTGTAATCAGAGATGGCAAAATGTTTTGTAATAGACTCTTTTGATTAATGAAATGCCTAAGTATGGGGCTATCTTGAAATCAACACCAAATTCTTGCATATTTATTCATAACTAATATTCATTTGTCATTTATTCATTTATCCATTCATTGCATGTACATATCACCTTAGTCATTCACTGAGGCTAAAATCGTACAATCCACAGTTGTGACACTACAAGTCTGGAATCACGCCATTCTTACAGGACGCATCTAAAAGTAAGAATTATAGAGGCCGAATTCAATGAGACAATTGAAAGGATGGAAAGGACCCAAAGAGGATTGCAAGAGCCTCAGGTTGGGAATTAGAATGGGAGCCCATAGCGTATCCTCCTTTGTCAAAAACATTTACATCTGCAGGAATGATGTATCCAGGGCAAGATAATTCACGAAGCACGCTGTTACTAATTGAAAGAGGTCTTCAGAATGTCAGTATAAATGTCATTGACAAAGGGGATGATACAATTAAAGATGTTTCAAAGATACGCCCTTTTTCCTTTTGGATTCGTTTTGAACAATTAGACTGTTGTGAATCTTCTTGTAGTCTCTAAGTCTTCTCCAAAGTAATGCTCAATGTTAACTCTTCTTTTTGTGTGCCCCCAAGTAATAGTGGGATTCTTTTGTAGGAGCTTATGTTTGCTCTTTATCATTTAAATGAACATTAATGGAGATGCATTTTGTCATGGTCTCTTCATTCTCATTAACTTCATAATTACTCCCTCTTCTCATAGCCTGTCCTTACATGTATCTTATATCATGCCATAACATTATGCTTGTTGGTCCCATACTTTGATGCTCCTCTATAGTTTTCTTTTTCATTCAACTTTTAGGTGCTCAGATATCAACGACATGAGCGAACCCGTTACAAGTCTTGAAATCGATTTCGAGAAAGCCATTTGTTTAGGAGAATTCAAAGTTGAGGAAAATACTAAAGACTATGTCTCATCTCTTGACTTACTAAAAATGGTAGAACAAGAAGATAAACAAATTCTACCTCATCAAGAATCTGTTGAGACAGAAAACTTCGGAAATGAAGAAAATAGGCAAGAAGTGAAGATTTGGACCTCCATTTCAGATGACACCAAACATGATTTGATCGCTTTGCTTCATGAGTACAAAGATGTATTTGCGTAGTCGTATCAGGACATGCCAGGCTTGGATGAGGATGTAGTGGTCCATAGACTCCCACTAAAACCAGAATGTAAACCTATTCAACAGAAGCTAAGACGAATGAGACCTGAAATATTGTTAAAGATAAAAGAAAAAGTCAAGAAACAATTCGATGCTGGCTTCCTACAAGTCTCCAAATACCCAGAATGGGTAGCTAACATAGTCCTAGTACCGAAGAAAGATGGCAAGGTATGAATGTGTATAGATTACCGCAATCTAAATCAAGCAAGTCCTAAAGATAATTTTCCCTTGCCACACATCGATACGTTGGTGGATAACACAGCAAAACATTTATTGTTTTCTTTCATGGATGGATTCTCGGGTTATAATCAGATAAAGATGTCCCCTGAGGATATGGAGAAAACTACCTTCGTAACGATATGGGGAATATTCTGCTATAAAGTAATGCCGTTCGGATTAAAGAATGCCGAGATAACATATCAAAGAGCCATGGTCATGTTGTTCCATGACATGATGCACAAAGAAATAAAAGTGTACATCAATGATATGATTGCCAAATCCCGGGGGGAAAGAGAGCATGTTGGAAACCTCAAGAAGTTGTTCGAAAGACTAAGAAAGTTCCAAGTGAAACTTAATCCAGCCAAATGCACGTTTGGGGTTACCTCAGGAAAATTACTAGGCTTCATTATCAGCGAGAGAGGCATTGAGATTGATCCAGATAAGATAAAAGCAATACAAGAACTACCACCTCCGCGCACGCAAAAAGAAGTCAGAGGATTTTTAGGAACGTTGAACTACATCACTCGATTCATTGCTCAACTTACCAACCAGTGTGACCTAATTTTTCGACTCCTTCGAAAGCATAATCCAGGAGAATGGAACGAGGAGTGCCAAGTGGCTTTTGACAAGATAAAACAGTATTTTTCTAGTCCCCCGATGCTAGTACCGCCAACTCCAAGAAGACCGTTAATATTGTATCTGACTGTGTTCGAAAATTCAATGGGTTGTGTACTGGGGCAACATGATGAGTCGGGGAAAAGAGAAAAGGTGATTTACTACCTCAGCAAAAAGTTCACAGAGTATGAGGCAAAGTATTCGTCAATTGAAAAATTCTGTTGCGCTTTGGTTTGGGTAGTTCGGAGGCTCAGGCAATATATGTTGTACCATACGACATAATTAATTTCAAAGCTGGACCCATAAAGTACATGATGGAATCACCTGCACTCTCAGGAAGAATGGCACGATGTCAAATCCTACTATCGGAATACGACATCGTCTATGTGAGCCAAAAGTCGATAAAATGGAGCGCAATAGCTGACTTCTTAGCAACTCGAACAACAGAGAAATACGAGCCATTGAGATTTAATTTCCCAAATGAAGACTTGATGTGCATTACAGAAAAAGAATGTGAGCCATCAAAAGAAAAGTCATGGAAGATGAGCTTTGATGGTGCATCGAATATATTGTGGCATGGGATTGGAGCAGTCTTAGTATCACCAGAAGGAAACCATTATCTGCTCACTGCCAGGCTGAATTTCTTCTGTACCAATAACATAGCGGAATATGAGGCTTGTATCATGGGACTTCGTGCAGATATTGAATGAAACGTCAAAATTTTAGAGGTGTACAGGGACTCAGCGTTGGTGATTTACCAAATCCGTGGAGATTGGGAAGTGAGAGATTCGAAATTAGTTAAATATAGTGATTTAGTGGCGAAACTGATTAAAGAATTCAAAGAAGTGATGTTTAATTACTTCCCATGAGAAGAAAACCAATTGGTTGATGCCATGGCCACTTTGGCTTCAATATTTAAAGCGAACAGAGAAACGAAAATAATGCCTCTCCAAATAAGCATATGTGAGGTCCCTGCACATTGTTGTAGCATTGAAAAGGAGACAGATGGACGGCCATGGTTCCATGATATCTTAGAATATGTCAAGAATCAAAGGTATCCTGAACAAGCAAATGAGAACGACAAAAGAACAATCAGAAGAATAGTGGCGGGATTTGTTCTTGATGGGGATATCCTATACAAAAGAGGAAAAGATCAAGTGCTTCTGAGATGCGTGGATACTGTTGAAGCCAGAAAAATACTTGAAGATGTCCATGAAGGAATTTATGAGACACATGCTAATGGTTTCACTATGGCTAGGCAGATAATGAGACTTGGTTATTATTGGCTGACGATGGAAAGCGATTGCATGAGTTATGCACAAAAGTGCCACAAATGTCAGATTTACGGCGATAAAATTCATGCAGCCCCTTCGCCCCTTCATATCATGACTTCTCCGTGGCCTTTTTCTATGTGGGGCATGGATGTTATAGGGCCAATTTCCCCAAAAGCTTCTAATGGACACCGGTTCATTTTTGTGGTTATAGATTACTTCACAAAATGGATAGAAGCCACTTCGTTTGCTAATGTGACGAAGACTACAATTTGTAGGTTCTTAAAAAAGGAAATCATATGTCGATATGGTTTACCTGAGAGAATCATTTCAGATAACGCTTTGAATCTGAACAACAAGATGATGAAGGAAGTGTGTGAGCAATTTCAAATAAAGTATCATAACTCCTCACCCTATCGCCCGAAGATGAACGGAGTTGTGGAAGCGGCCAACAAAAATATTAAGAGGATTATTGGGAAAATGACCGAGACATATAAAGACTGGCACGAAAAGCTACCATTCGCTTTATATGCATATCGCACAGCTATGCGGACATTTACGTGAGCAACTCCTTTCTCTCTGGTCTACGGAATGGAAGCTGTGCCGCCCATCGAAGTTGAGATCCCCTCTCTACGAGTATTAATGGAGTCGGAACTAGAGGAATCAGAATGGGTCCAAGCTCGATACGACCAGCTAAATCTCATCAAAGAAAAATGCTTGAAGGCAATCTGTCATGGACAGATGTACCAAAAGAGAATGATCACGGCCCATGACAAGAAGGTACGGCCAAGAGAATTTCGCGAGGGAGAACTCGTATTGAGAAAGATTCTCTCAATACAAAAAGACTTTTCAGGAAAATGGGCACCAAATTGGGAAGGACCATACGTCGTAAAGAAGGCCTTCTCGGGTGGAGCTTTGATTTTCACTGAAATAGATGGAAAGGAGTTACCTAATCCAGTAAACTCAGATGCTGTGAAGAAATATTATGCCTAAAAAAATTGATCAAGATGAAAACCCGGAAAGGGCGTCTTGATAAACAAAAGGATTAGGATAAAAACTCGAAAAGAGCGTCCTAATAAAGCAGATTCGGGCTTAAAGAGCAAAACGATTTGAACAAGGAGTCAAACGGCAAGACTACAGTATTTGAAGCATTTTCAGAAGCTCGAGATCTTCTACGCAAGAAGCCATGCTCGAAAAAATTCTTGATTAGAAAACAGAGAAGAGTTCATACGTTGAATATCTAGAGCATTTGTATCCACTGAATATGATTCCCTTTTTCTTTATGACTTTTTTTTTATTGTTCTTGGTCAACTTTCTTTGTTTGTTACTTGTAAAGTAAACAAATGTGAGGTATCCCTTTTGTACCTACCTGGCTATTTTCATGCATCTCATTGTATGGTTTGTTTAAATGATAAAGAGTAGAATGACATACTCTAAACAAAAGAAATGTTGAGTATTACCCGGATAAGAATTTGATAAGTACAAGAGCCTCAAAGCAAGGACAAAGTTCAACAGGGGGCAAAACAGTGATATATGAGAAACGCAGATTACTTGTAAAGCTTGAGGACGGGTATAAAGCGTGAAAAGAAAGTCAAGAATCAAAGCGATGAATGCAGATCTTCACAGAAATCGTAATGAAAAGGGACATACGAGAAACAAGCCCTAGGCGCATAGCATAATCATGTAAGCATAAAGGCATTTAAGAAAACATGTGCATATCATGATAACATCATGCATGACATATACAGGTACTCCAGCAGAGCAAGAGGTTTTGATGATAGCTGTATTGAATCAAGGAAAAGGACATCTGAGTTCCACCAGATGACATGTTTTGATATTTTGATATTTTTATTTCTGTTTTTCAAAAAATCGACTCATATTGCGAGAGGTGAATTGAGCCTCGGGTCATATGCCGAGGTATTTTCAAATTCTGTTTTTTAATTTCTTTTTTTCAAAAGTCAACTCATATTGTGAGAGGTGGGTTGAGCCTTGGCTCACACGCTGAGGTATTTTCAATTTCTGTTTTTCAAAAAATCAACTCATATTGCGAGAGGTGAGTTGAGCCTTAGGTCACATGCCGAGGTATTTCCAAATTCAGTTTTTTTTTTTAATTTCTGTTTTTTCAAAAGAAATCAACTCATATTGCGAGAGGTGAGTTGAGCCTCAGGTCATACGCCGAGGTATTTCCAAATTCTGTTTTTTAATTTATGTTTCAAAAATCAACTCATACTGCGAGAGGTAAGTTGAGCCTCAGGTCACACGCTGAGGTATTTTCAAATTTTGTTTTTCAATTTATGTTTCAAAAAAATCAACTCATATTGCGAGAGGTCAGTTGAGTCACAGGTCACACACTGAGGTTTTTTCAATTTTTACTTTTTTCAAAAATTAACTCATAATCCGAGAGATGAGTTAAACTTCAGTTCGCAGGCCGAGCTATTTTTCAATGTTTGTTTTTCAATAAAGGATAAAGATTAGAGCTAATCGAATATACAGCTTTTGCCTTCCTGAAGTTGCAGTGGAGCAAGTTGAAATTACAAGTCTTATCTCCATAAAGTTGTAACGGAACCCTAAAGTTGTAGCGGAGTGGACTGAAAATATTAGGCATTATCTCCCTGAAGTTGCAGTGGAGCAGTGAAGCAGATTGAAGCTATGAACCTCATACCCCTGAAGAGGCGAGTAGGTTGAAGCTACAAGTCATATCTCTCTAAAGTGCGATGGATTGAACCAAGGCAACAAGATGCGGTGGGTTAGAACGAGACTACTTGGAAAAGAGGAGCACCAAAGCAAGTCAAGTCTCAGTAAGACCGGGCAAATTTGGTCTTCCTTAAAAGTCTTTGCTCTATTCCCGTTGCACGAAAATGAGCAAAGAGGGACAGTTGTAGAAGCCCAAATTGCCCGGGCCCTTAAACCCAATCCCCTTACAAAACAAATTACCCAATAACTAACCCCAAACCAACACCCATGTTGCAACCCAACCTACCCACCTAACAATTACCCACTAGCCCAATTACAAATCAAACCCAAATTACAAGTTACCCAAGCTCAAATACTAAACAACCTAGCCCAAACCCAATTGCCCATTAAGTCAAACTAGGGTTTCAGAAAAACTGAAACCCTAGCCACCTAGTGCCGCCGCCTCTGACCTTCAGCCTTCCCACTTGTGCCGCCAAGTCAGATGAGGGTCACGTCCACTGCCATCCGCCGCCTAAGCATCGCCACTTGCACCTGTAAGGAAATAAAGAAGAAAAGACAGCAAAAATAATAGAAAAATAGCATGTAAATGGCTATAAAAAGCCAAGCAAACATCCATGTAAGGATTCGACCAATTTCATAAATAAGAACATCATATTTTCAAACAAAAACCAGTGAATTCCAGCAATACCAGAATATACATTCAACACCAAAAGCGGAGATTTTGAAAATAAACAAAGGTTGAGTACGGGGTGAGAGAGATTAGCAAAAGCACAAACATATCGAAATATCAACAGATCTGCAAAGAGGTGGTTTCATCATTTCATATTTCTTTTTAAAACTTATTTCTCGTTATTCTATTTTTATACATATATAGAGTACTTAATATTAAACATATATATTTTTATAAAATACAAAAAAAAATAAAAAAAACTAGAAAAAATATACCTCCTTTCGAAAATCCGGCCACCGTGTACGGTGGCCGGCGACGGCGGTCGGCAGCGACATCATGGCGGTCCGTTTGCCAGATTCTGGCTTCGGCCAGAGAGAAATGAGAGAGAAGAACCTTTTTTTTTTCTGAATCATGAAGAAATGATTTTTTTGTTAAAAAATTTTGCTTTTATAATTCTAAGGAAACGGCGTCGTTTTGAACTTCCCCAAACGCGCCCAAAACGGCGTTGTTTTGGGGGAGACCCGATCCGTCCGACCCGACCCACCTAAGATCCGCGTGTTTTTAAGCGGAAGGGCAATTTGCGCATTTGGCCCTTCCGCTTTTTCAAGCTCTTGCAATCAAGTTTTTTTTTTATTTTAAAATTTCCCCCATGAATTTGTTGTAGATTCCATCTTAATCCCGTGCAGTGCACTGCGTTTTGAGGAGCGGGATATTTGCTCCTTTGATCCCCCTGTTTTCGTGCATCGCAATAAGGCCCTTTTTATTCCTTTTTATTTCGAATTTGCCCCAAGAACTCCGTTTTGATTCCGATTTCGTCCTTCTTGCCATTTTTTATTTTTAAATATTATTTGTAATATTATATTTTGCTATTATCATTATTATATTATTGTTATTTATTATTATTAATTTTTTATGTATATATTATTTATATTATTATTATTATTACTATTTTTACTACCATTATATTTATTATTAATATTAGTATTATTATTACTACTACTATTATTATTTTATATTGTTATTATATCGTATTTAGTATTATTTTTAATATTACATTTTTTTACTATTATATTTATTATTTTCACTATTATTATTTATTATTTTATTTTTAATATTATTATTATATTTACTATCATTACGGTTATTACCATTATTATTATTATTAGTAGTAGTAGTACATACTTTTATTATATGCATATATATATTTATGTACATATTATTATTTTATATTATTATTACCAAATATATTATTTTTCTTATTTTATTACTAGTACATTATTTGTTTTTATTTTCTTTTAAATATCATTGTTATTGTTATTCTAATATTCTAATATTCCATGTTAATATTTTTCATTAATTATATCATTGTTTGCATCGTTTATTTATTTATGATTCTGTAATATCTCCAAAATTTCTGTCCTTGATATAGTAAAATAAAGAAATAAAGAAATAAAAAGAGAAATTTTGAGCTATACCAATAAAATCTATGTAGGAAGTGATTATGATGTATTAATCCAAGAAAGGACTAAATCGTAAAAGTGAGAAAAGTTTTGTGGCCCAAGAGTAAATACTTAAAATTTAAGGGGTTAAAGTGTAAATATGGAAAAGTTGAAGGACCAATAGTGCAAATATTTTAAGGATGGAATAATATAGAAACTAAGGAAAATGGATGAATTAGGACCAAATTGAATAGGAGAAAGAATTATGAGGGACTAAATCGCAATTTACCAAATTAAGTGATGACTCAAGGATGGAATTTTAAAAGATCATGAAGGGCAAAATGGTCAATTAGAAGGAGAGAGAAATCTAGAAGGTAATGATGGTGTGATGATATTTTATAATTATTTAATAAGATAAATATTACTTTATTAATATTTTAATAAGATATTTTATTATTTTATTATTTTATTTAGTATATATATATGTGTGTGTGTGGAAAAAAAAGAGAAGAAACCACCATCTTTCCCATGCACCAACGTGAAAGGAAGAGAGAAAGAAAGAAAGTTTTGCTTTCTTTACAATTTGGTCCTTCCACCAAAAATCCATCATTTTCACCTAGAAATCAAAAGAATTTCCATAGCTACCGAAGGAGAAAAATGTTAAGGAGACTATGAGGAGTTAGAATATCAAGTTGGATTCAAGAAATAGAAGCTGGAGGAGAGAGAAAATGAAGTTAAAGTTTGGAAACAATAAAACAAGGTAAGAACATCAAGATTTCCATGTATTTTTAAGTTTAATATTATTGAAAAAAGCATGTAAATGATGTTAATGTAGAGTTTTCTTATATCTGATTCTATGTTCTTGATATGGTAGTGAAGAGAAAATAAGATAAAGTGATGGGAAATGGTGTAGAGAAAGAAAATAAGGGTGATATAAACTTAGTAATTAATATCTTGCACTAAAACAGTTTTGGACAGCAGCAGTAAGCTAAATTTGAAAAATCACCAAAAATGGTAGAAACTGAATTAGGAGTTGAGTGAGATATGGAATTAAAGCTTGTTGAGTCTATTTTCATATAAAAGAAATATAACAAGTAAATGAATTCTGTATTCTGATATATTTATATTTTTGTGAGACTGGTTCAGAATAATTTCTGGATCCTCTATTCTGACTTGGAAAAATCATTAAAAATTGTATAAAAATAATTATGGGACATAAGTTATATGGTTAGATTCTTTAATGAGTCTATTTTCAATAGAAATAAACGGAAACATCATCCAAATCCTGTATGAAGAGATAATTAATTTTTAGTAAAGAAGGGTCAGAACTGTCAGATAGCAGAATAGGGGTGAATTTAAAGAATAAACTGTACTATTTGGCTAAACCAAAAATTCTAAAAATTTTCTTGTCAGAATATATGTTATTCTAGTTTTATAGAAAATTTACGGATCTTAATTTGGAGTTCTATAGCTCAAGATATAAATAATTTAGTGACTATGACGCAGGTGAACAGCTTGAACGTTCACATATAAGTAAATAGTGAAATTATTGATAATGTTACTTATAAGCATAATATATAAATTAAGGATGTGGAATGGAGAGGAGGAGGAGGAAAATATGTATGAATATTCAGTTAGCATGGCTAATTTGTACGTTTTAGGCTCAAGGACTAAATTGAATAAAAGTAAAACTCAATGGGTAATTTTGTAAAAATGTTAGAAATGATCAAATTACATGAAATGGATTATTATATTATTTAAATTGAAAATTTTAAATGAAAACTGTTAATTTAGTTCGAGATCGAGGGAAAACATCTTTTAAGGATTAAATTGAAAAGTGTTGAAATTATGGAAAATTTTGATATTTTATAGAATTTATAGAATGTTATTATTATGTATGATGATATCGGCTGGAAACAAGGATTAAATTGCAAGAATTTATTTTTCTGAGCCTAAGGGTAAAATCGTCATTAATTAAAAGTTTAGGGGCAAATTGGTAATTTTTCCTAGAGCACTAATTGAATGTATTAAAATATGGAATAAATGAAAACAATGATCAAATTTATTTATAAAGACCCAAACGACTCAAATGTGAGACTCGAACGTGGAAAAGAAAATGTATTGGATTAATGAATTTATAAACACGAACAAGCAACGATGTACGTTCGTCTAACTTGAATTATATTCTTAAATGCTTGAAATGTATGTTATTGATGTGAATATGAATTGAATGTTCATTATATGAAAATTGATGAAACATTGATATATTTGATAAAAAGGGGAAGAAATCCCGGTTGAATGAAAGGAAAATTCGATGGATCTCTGAAAAGGAATTGACGGTAAAAGGGGATCTAGACCGGACGGGTGTTCCTATCCTGGTATAGCCCTCCCGAAGAATACAGGAAAAAGAATTAAGCTCGAAAGGGTAATCCTAATATCAGCCCTCCCGAAGAATATATGGGAAATGAGGTTCGCGGGAGTGTGCTGGTGGCTCTCCCGAAGAATATATGTGTATAGGCCCTTTCGAAGAATACATGGGAGCTGAGGTTCGCGGAAGTATGCCAAAAATTGAGGTCCACGGGAGAGTGAGGTTCGCGGGAGTGTGCTCACTGAAATGAAATGTGTAAGACCATGGTTGAAAGATACCATGGCAACATATTGAGAAAATGAATAAGACCATGGTTGAAAGATACCATGGCAACACATGCATATGAATTGACGGACCCAGAATTGTACACTAAAAGTGTACTCCTGTATGAATTGACGGTTAATGAGATTGTACACCAGGAGTGTACTATCGAAAATCCATCGAAATTCCGAGAAATTCAACGGGATAAATATAGAAGATGGTAAACACATAGCTAAAAAGGGTAAATGTGAATTGATGGATTACGGATTTACATATTTTAAGTATACTATATGATTTCAACTATCGATATTCCGATAAATTCAGTAGGTAAGAATCTTGACCAGAAAAGGAAATATGTATATAAAAAGATTTGTACATATATTCCTGAAGTACATGGAAAAAAATGACAGTGATGTTGGATATATGGAAATATAAGATGATGATATTTGTACATGGAATTTATTGATGAATATATGCATCCATGATTATAGATTCGTATACTTTAATAATATTAATTGTATGACGATGAAATTTCGAATGACTTAATGAATAAAGCCCTGACATGGAAATAATTTGAGCACGAAACAATAATCACGAAATTGAACTTGAAATACACGAAAACGATATTTATTCGATATTTTAAAAATATGACATGGAAAATACATGTATATGAAACTTACCTGATAATTATGCATGTTCAAGATTATGAATTGTCCCAGAATAAATATATACAAAATTCATGAAAACAATGATACATGAAATTTTGGTATAATGAATGATTTATGTTTTTGAAGAAATGGCAAGAGAATAATATGTTTCATATTATATGAATATGTGGCTATCTTTAATATGCTGATACATGAAAATTGGGTAAGCCGTAATAAGTAATAATCTCAAGTATGATATGTTGATACAATGAGTTTATCGATTCTAAAATTATATGAAGTATATTCAAGTATACTAATGATTGTTGTTGTTGACGCTTAGACAAGTGCCAAGCTATTGGTTAAATGGTAATATGTTTATTATTTGATACGTCGAAAGGGTAAATGATCAAATGAAAATATACATGTGTTTATAGAAGAGTGGTAAGATTTAAGTTGTACAATTTCTTATAAAATGAGTTATCATGTGAAAAAAAAAAGTTTTATAAACTCCGGTAATACCTCGTGACCCTATTCCAATGATGGATACGGGTTGGGGTGTTACAAATTCTTATTTTAGAAATACTTTTATTCATGTTTTTTAATTACATTTCAATAAATAAGGCAACGTACTGATTTTAATATTAAGTCGTTGATTTCATCGCTATGTTGGGTGAATATCATTGGCTCGTGTTAAAAACGGGACGCCCTTTTAAAAAACCAAAAACCCAAAATTCTCGTTTTCAATTGGATCACGATTAAATATTAAGTTGAACTCATATTTTTTGAAAATTAAGACAACGCGTGTTTAATGGGATACCAATTTTGGGCGTCACGAGGGTGCTAATACCTTCCTCGTGCATAACCGACTCCCGAACCCTATTTTTCTCTGGAGTTTTGACTTAGACCTAAAATCGGCTTCTTTTTACCTGAAAATAAATTTTTCTGTTAAAAAGAGGATTTATTAGGTGTCCGATCACACCTAGGAAAAAAACTCGGTGGCGACTCTCCTTTTTAAATAAAATCGAATTTCGATTTCCAAATTTTCAATAAATCACTTTAATTAGCGACCAAGCAAAATTTTTTACGTCGCTACAGTTTTATTATAATACCAAAAGAAAAATACTAGCAAAATGTAAAGGAAAAAAATAGAATGAGTTTTTTCTTCACCTCTTGAGTATTGTCATCATCATAAACATCTTCATCCTCTTCACTTTATTGCATGCAAATGAAATTTTGAGAAGAATTTTTCATTAATGAAAGAAAATTAAGGGAATAGAAATGTAAATCCAATTTTTTTCTAATCTATGGACAAAGATGAGAGATTTACCTGCCCTATTGTGATTCATTAGCACCAAATTGTTTAGAAATTGTGTTGGACCTAAAGACATAGATTAGAAACATACAATTACAAACTACTTTTGTTTTAAACAAGAATTAAGAAGGAATTTTGGATGATTTTACTCATAAATTTAAACTTATTTCTTGGTGATAGGTTTGGCAATGTTGGAGATTGAGTGATGGAAACAACTAAAGGTTTGATAGCACCTCATTACTCACTTTTTCTTTTTACTTTCATCATCTTAACATCAACTAATAAAGAGAAAAATATGAAGAAATGAGAGAAGACAAGAGAAGAAATAAGTTTGAATGGGAGAATAATTATATTTATTTGAGTGAGAGAGAGAATATATAGAGGTTCATACTGGCATTGAGTAATGCCAAATGTCAATATATATATTGCTAGGGTTATAATTTTTGTTTACAAGATCAACACCCCTAAAATAAGATTACAACATTAAAAGCCCTAAACCTCGACTAAAAAACACATCTAAAGGAAAAACAACAAAAAGGCAACTAAATCGACTGTGTGTGTGTGTGTATATATGCCATAAAGCTCACAAAACCAAGCTAAAGAAGCATTGTAATTTAAGGATAATCATTGATTAATTAGTTGGATAAGATCAAATTAGATTGTCGACCTCTCAATGTTTTATACTAACTTTTGAGTTAATTCCATCAGAATTCTCTAAATTATGACTCTTATTTTAAATTGGTCTTCAAACTTCAAATCATTCTAATTACATCTTCAAACTACCGATGATATATCAATTAGGTCTTTCCATTACTAAAATCGTTAATTTAACTGTGAAATGATACATAAGATCTTATATGACATAATATAAAATGAAAATTTTGAGAAAAAAAATGAAATATTGTTAAAATAGATGTTGCCAAAATATTGGCTTTGAGACTTTCAAAACTTTTACTGATGTTTTATTGTTCACTCTTTTTTTTTTCTAGTTTTACTTTTGTTTTCAGTTTTTGCTTTTAAAAGTTAAGTTGTAACGTCATATTTTTTTTTTAAAAAAGATCAATTTAAATTTAATTATATAATATTTGACGTGTTATTTAATCGTTTTAATAATGAAATGACTTATTTGATATAACTTCATAGTTTGGGGGATGTAATTAGGATACTTTGACATTTAAAAACTAATTTAAAATGAGAATCATAATTTGAGGATGTCTGATGCAATTAATTCTTAACTTCAACTAACAAAGAGAGGAAGAAAAAAAGAATACGACAAGAGAAGAAATAAGTTTGAATGGGAAATGAATTGAGTTTATTTTAGTAAGAAGAGAGAATATAAAAGTGCATACCTAAAGGAAAAATAATATATATTTTTTGCTAAGGTTAAAATTTTTATTTGAAATATCAACACTATTAAATAAAAAACACACTTAAAGGAAAAACAATAAAAAGGCAACTACACCAGCTCTTACATTCATTACCTCAATTCTACAACTTAAAGGCAAACTAAAGGAAGAACACCAAAAAAAAGAAAAGAAAATAATATGCCATAAAGCCCAAAGCACGAAGAAGCATTGTGATTTTTAAAACTTGTTAATATTCAATAATGACATGAAGTCCCCAATTATTTTGTAATCATATTAAATCTCAAATAAAAGAAAATCTCACAAACTTTTATTTAAATATTATTTATCTATATTATTTAAAAAAACATTATTTAAAGAAAATTCCTCGCCCTCCGTCCCGGTAGATCCCTTTATCTTACCACTTGTGTAGAAGCCCAAATTGCCCGGGCCTTCTACAACCAAATTACAATTAAATCCTAACCACTTAACCCATTTACAATAAAACCCATTTACAGCAACCCGAAAGCCCACTTCAGCCCAAACTAAACCTACCCAATCCTAATTAAACCCAATACTTAACAGACCTAACCCACCTAAACTACCCAAACTTATGTAAACCCGAATAGCCCATTACCATTTTCTAAACCCAACACCCTAACTAACCAAAACCCAAATACACCCCAAGCCCAACTATACCCTAAGCCCAATTACATCAAATCAGAAATCAAAATTTCAAACCCTAGCCACCAACCCCCTAACACCGGTCACCTGCCCTCTGCCACCGCCATGCTCCAACTGCACCTGCAAACACGCAACAGAGACAGAAACAACAGAAAATAGTAGCAAGCAAAGCAGAGAATAGCAAAAAAAGAAACCGAAATAGTGATTAAAAGAATAGAAAAGAAAACTTTTGATTTTTTTGGCTATAAAGGCCGTTTGAAAGATAGTGTAAAAGGGGGGGATTTTGGATCATTTTTTTTATCAAATACAACAATAGATTTTAGATCTACTATCCTTTAACTGATTCAACCAATACAAAGCAAAATCAAGCAGATCTATTCGAAAATAAGAAGGGTATCCTCTATTTCTTTTTTAGTTTCCTTTTCGCATATATATATATATATATATATCAATATTTTCTTTGTTTTTTATTTTTTTACTACCAATATTTATATTTAAAATAAAAAAAAGAAAAAAATACCCTTTTTGAAAAATCCGGCCACCGTGTACGGTGGTCGGCGACGGAGCTCCTATGGCGGCGACGATCGAGTGGTGGTCGGCCCTGGGATGTGCAGAGAGAGAAATGAGAGAAAAGGACCTTTTTTTTCTGGAAATATGAAGAAATGAGGTTTTCATTAAAAAAATTTTACTTTTATAATACTAATAAAACGACGTCGTTTTGAAGTCCCCCAAACGCCCCAAAAAAGGCGTCGTTTTGGGCGAGATTCGATTATTCGACCCGTGACCCGACCCGTCCACCTCAGGATCCGCGTGTTTTTTATTGGAGGGGCTATTTGCGCATTTAGCCCCTCCGCTTTTTAGTGATTTTTAAATCAAGTTTATATTTATTTATAAATCAGCCCTAAAATTTGACCCTCTTTATAATTTAGTCCCTATTACTGCATAATGTTTTAAAAGTTTGGGAATATTGCGTTTTTGATCCTCTGTTGTTTTGCGCGTGTTCAAGTCAGTCCTTCTCTCTTTATTTCTTTTTTTAAAATTGCCCCGAATATTTATTTTTGTTTCCAATTTCGTCCCTTTTTCAGATTTAATTTTTTTATGTTTTTTTTAATATTATTTATTATTATATATATTATTATTATACTTATTGTTATTTTATACTTTTTAAATACATATTTTTATCACTTGTTTATATTTTTATTTTATTCTTCTTATTATTATTATTACTAAATCTATTATTTATTAATGCTTTACTATTATTAGTATTAATATTTTTTACTTAACACTTATATATATATATATATATATATATATATTACTTTTTCTTTTAATATTATATTTTTTTAATACTTTAAATATATTATGTGTATATTTTTAATACTATTTTTATTTCTAATATATATATATATATATATATTTTTTTTTTTCACGTATATATTTTTTAATATTATTATTGTGTATATATTTTAATATATATATGTTTATATTTATGTAGTTTTATTAATAGTTTGTTTTTTTAACATTATTATTTCTAACATGTGTATATTTCATATATATTTTTTATATATATTATGTATATATACTTTTAAATTTATATTATTTATGTATATTTATATATATATATATATATATTATCTTATGCATATACTTTTAATACCATATTATACTTATTATTTATTCTTAAACATTATTATTATATATAGATTTTTTAAAGTACGTGTTATTATTATTTTCTTATTATATTATTATATATATTTTTACTTTTTCTTTATTGTAAATATTTTATTATTATTATAATGCTCTTATATTATGTTAATATTTTTCATTAATTACACCAATATTTGCATTTTTTAGTTTTTGTTTATCATTTTAAACATATTTGTTCCATGTTTTTTAAATTAATTTCAAAAATAAGGCAATGTACCGATTTCAACATTAAGTCTGTGATTTCATCGCTATGTTGGATGAATCACGTTGGCTCGTGTTGAAACAGGACATCCTTTTAAAAAATCAAAAAATCTTGAAATTCTCGTGTTTTGATTGGATTACGATTAAAACAACAAATTGAACTCGCTTTTTGAAAATTGAGACAACACATGTTTAATAAGATACCAATTTTAGGCGTCATGAGGGTGCTAATACCTTCCTCATGCGTAACCACTCCCGAACCTTATTATTCTCTGAATTTTAACGTAGACCTAAACTCGGCCTTCTTCTTACCCAAAATAAATTTTTTCTGTTAAAAAGAGGTTTTATTAGGTGTCCGATCACACCTAGAAAAAAGATCGGTGGCGACTCCCCTTTTTAAATAAAATCAAATTTCGATTTCCAAATTTTCAATAAATCACCTCAATTAGCGACCAAACGAAGCTAAAATTTCTACGTCGCTACAACTTGTATTTTTATTTAACAAGAATTTAGGTCACCTATATTTAAGAGTGTAAAATTATATTATAGTACTTAGAGAATATACTAGAAAAATATAATGGAAGAAAACTAGCATGAGTTTTTTTCACCTCCTCACTGTCGTCATCATCAAAAACATCTTTCTCCTCATCAATTAGTTGCATGCAAATAAAATTTTAAGAATAATTTTTTATTATTCAATGAAAATTACGGCAATAGGAAAGTTAATCCAATTTCTTTTTTCTAATCTATGGAAAAAAAGAGAGATTTACTTGCTCCATTGTGATTCGTTAGCACCAAATCGTCTAGAAATGATGTCGAATCTAAAGATAGATTAGAAACATACAATTAAAACTGTCTTTGTTATAAACATGAATTAAGAAAGAATTTTGGATGATTTTACTCGTAAACTTAAACTTGTTTCTTACTGGTAGGCTTGACGGTGTTAGAGATTGAGTAATGGAGACAACTAAAGGGAAAAAAATGAGAAGAGAACTCCTAACACAATGTTGAGAACCCTCAATAAAGAACACACCAAAAGAGAAAAAAATAAAAAGGCAACTGTACCAGCTCTTACATTTATCGGCTCAATTCTACAATTTAAAGGCAAACTAGAGCTTAAAGGCAAACTAGAGGAAGAACACCAAAAAAACAAATGAGAAAGATATGCCATAAAGGCCAAAGCACCAAGCAAAAAAAATTGTAATAGTTAAGACTTGTTAATATTCAATAATTATATCAAGTCCCCTATTACTTTGCAATCATATTTAATCTCAAATAAAAAAAAATCTCTCAAACTTTATTTAAATATTATTTATCTATATTATTTTGAAAAAAAAAATTATTTATCTATGTAATACCCCGAAAATTTCTATTCTTGATATAGTAAAAGAAGGAAATAAAGAAATAAAAAGAGAAATTTTGAACTATGTCAACAAAATCTATGTAGGAAGTATATTATGATGTATTAATCCAAGAAAGGATTAAATCGTAAAAGTGAGAAAAGTTTTGTGGCCCAAGAGTAAATACTTAAAATTTAAGGGGTTAAAGTGTAAATATGAAAAAGTTGAAGGACCAATAGTGAAAATATTTTAAGGATGGAATAATCTAGAAACTAGGAAAAATGGATGAATTAGGACCAAATTGAATAGGTGAAGAATTATGAGGGACTAAATTATAATTTTACCAAATTAAGTGATGACTCAAGAATGGAATTTTGAAAGATCACGAAGGGCAAAATGGTCAATTGGAGGAGAGAGAAATCTAGAAAGTAATGATGATGTTGGTGATATTTTATAATTATTTAATTAGATAATTATTATTTATATGATATTTTAATAAGATATTTTATTATTTTATTATTTTATTTAGTCTATATAAATGTATGTGTGTGGAAAAAAAAAGGAGAGAGAACATACCATCCATTCCATGCACTCAACGTATGGAGAAAAAAGGGAAGAAAGAAAGTTTGGCTTTCTTTACAATTTGGTCCTTCCACCAAAAATTCACCATTTTCACCTAGAAATCAAAAGAATTTCCATAGCTACCGTAGGAGAAAAATGTTAAGGAGGCTATGAGGAGTTAGAATATCAAGTTGGATTCAAGAAATAGAAGCTGGAGGAGAGAGAAAGTGAAGTTAAAGTTTGGAAACAATAAAACAAGGTAAGAACATCAAGATTTCCATGTATTTTTAAGTTAAATATTATTGAGAAAGCATGTAAATGATGTTAATGTAGAGTTTCCTTATATATGATTCTATGTTCTTGATGTGGTAGTGAAGAGAAAATAAGATAAAGTGATGGGAAATGGTGTAGAGAAAGAAAATAAGGGTGATATAAACTTAATAATTAATATCTTGCACTAAAACAGTTTTGGACAGCAGCAGTAAGCTAAATTTGAAAAATCACCAAAAATGGTAGAAACTGAATTAGAAGTTGAGTAAGATATGGAATTAAAACTTGTTGAGTCTATTTTCATATAAAAGAAATAGAACAAGTAAATGAATTCTGTATTCTGAGATATTTATATTTTTGTGAGACTGGTTCAGAATGATTTTGGGATCCTCTGTTTTGATTTTGGAAAACCACCAAAAATTGTATAAAAATAATTGTGGACTTAAATTTATGTGTTTGAAATCCTTAATGAGTCTATTTTCAAGAGAAATAAGCAGGAACATCATCCAAGTCCCGTACAAGGAGATAATTAAATTTTAATGAAGAAAGGTTGGAACAGTTATACAACAGAACAAGGGTAACTTTAAAGAATAAACTGTACTTATTGGTTAAGCCAAAAATTCTAAAAGTTTTATGGTAAGAAGATATGTGAGTATAGTTTCAGGGAAAATTAGTGGATCTTAATTTGGTGTTCTGTAGCTCAAGATATAAATAATTTAGTGACTATGACTCAAATGGACAGTTTTGAAAATACATATAAGTAAATAGTGAAAGTTTTGATAATGTTACTTATAAGCATGTTATATAAATTAAGGATGTGGAATGGAGTGGAGGAGGATGAAAATATGTATGAATATTCAGTTAACATGGCTAATTTGTATGTTTTAGGCTTAGGGACTAAATTGAATAAAGTAAAACTTTATGGGCAATTTTTTAAAAATGTTAGAAATGACCAAATTGCATGAAATGGATTATTTCATTATTTAAATTGAAAAAAATTAAATGAAATTATTAATTTAGTTCAAGATCGGGAAAAAACATGTTTTAGGGATTAAATTGAAAAGTGTTGAAATTATGGAAAAATTCTGATAATTATAGAATTTATGGGCTGTGATGAAAATATATGATGATAACGGTTGGAAATAAGGATTAAATTGCAAGAATTTTATTTTCTGAGCCTAAGGATGAAATCGTCATTAATTAAAAGTTAAGGGACAAAATGGTAATTTTGCCTAGAGCATTAATTGAATATATTAGAATATGGAATGAATGGAAACAATGGTCAAATTTATTTATAAAGTTCCGAACGACTCAAATACGAGACTTGAACGTGGAAAAGAAAAGATATCGGATTAATGAATTTATAAACACGAACAAGCAATGAGGTAAGTTCGTGTAACTTGAATTATATTCTTAAATGCTTGAAATGTATGTTATTGATGTGAATATGAATTGAATGTTCATTATATGAAAATTGATGAAACATTGATATATTTGATAAAAATGGGAAGAAATCCCGGTTGAATGAAAGGAAAATTCGATGGATCTCTGAAAAGGAATTGATGGTAAAAAGGGATCTAGCCTGGACAGATGATCCTATTATTAGCCCTCCCAAAGAATACAGGAAAAAGGATTAAGCCCGAAAGGGTAATCCTAATATCAGCCCTCCCGAAGAATATATGGTAAATGAGGTTCGCGAGAGTGTGCTGGTGGCTCTCCCGAAGAATACATGTATATAGGCCCTTCCGAAGAATACATGGGAGCTGAGGTTCGCGGAAGTGTGCCAAGAATTGAGGTTCGTGGGAGAGTAAGGTTCGCGGGAGTGTGCTTACTGAAATGAAATGTGTAAAACCATGGTTGAAAGATACCATGGCAATGAATAAGACCATGGTTGAAAGATACCATGGCAACAAATTGAGAAAATGAATAAGACCATGGTTGAAAGATACCATGGCAATGAATAAGACCATGGTTGAAAGATACCATGGCAACACATGTATATGAATTGACGGACCCAGAATTGTACACTAAAAGTGTACCCCTGTATGAATTGACGGTTAATGAGATTGTACACCAAGAGTGTACTATTGGGAATCCATCGAAATTCCGAGAAATTCAACGGGATAAATATAGAAGATGGTAAACACATAGCTAAAAAGGGTAAATGTGAATTAATGGATTATGGATTTGCATATATTAAGTATACTATATGATCTTAACTATTGATATTCCGATAAATTCAGTAGGTAAAAGTCCTAACCAGAAAAGGGAATATGTATATAAAAAGATTCGTACATATATATTCCTGAAGTACATGAAAAATGATAGTGATACTGGAAATATGGAAATATAAAATGATGATATTTGTACATGGAATTTATTGATGAATATATGGATCCATGATTATAGATTCGTATATCTTAAAAACATTAATTGTATGACGATGATATTTCGAATGACTTGATGAATAAAGTCCTGACATGGAATAATTCGAGCACGAAACAATAACCATGAAATTGAACTTGAAATACACGAAAATAATATTTATTCGATATTTTAAAATATGACATGGAAAATACATGTATATGAAACTTACTTGATAATTATGCATATTCAATATTAAGAATTGTCCTGAAATAAATATATGCAAAATTCATGAAAACAATGATACATGAACATGTGACTATCTTTAATATGCTGATACATGGAAACTAGGTAAGCCATGATGAGTGATAATCTCGAGTATGGTATGTTGATAAAATGAGTTTATCGATTCTAAAATTATATGAAATATGTTCAAGTATGCTAACAACTGTTATTGTTGAAGCTTAGACAAGTGCCCAGTTATTGGTTAAATGGTAATATGATTATTATATGATACGTCGAAAGGGTAAATGATCAAATGAAAATATACTTGTGCTTATGGAAGAGTGGTAAAATTTAAGTTATACAATTTCTTATAAAATGAGTTATTATGTGATTAATTGAAAAAAAAATTCTATAAATTCCGGTAATACCTCGTGACCCTATTCCGACGATGGATACGGGTTGGGGGTGTTACAATCTATAATTTTCTAGATGCATTAAACATTAAAAATTTAGTAAGAGAGTACTTCTATCATAAATGAGAACAAAACACATTAAAGTAATATTATTTTTTAATGAAAACACATTGTTTTTGGAAACTTAAAAAAGTTATTTCATTATTACATGCATATATTGCATTTTATATTAAACAATAAAGTTGTCAAAGAAAAATAATGTTCTACTCTTTGTTGATCTGCATACCCTTCTGAAATTTATAATAATCAAGTAAAAAAAAATACATTTGATTATTAAAGAAAAACTATTTATTTGACACATAGAGGAAGGACCAAGGAGAGATAAGTTTTGCTTGAATAATGTAACACCCCAAAACCCAGCTTAAAAGTTTTGACCAAATTTTGGAGGTCACATTCTTCAGTGAGATGACTCAAAATAAAATGTCATTCAGTTATCTTAAAACCATATAAAAATAATTATGTAATAACTTTAAAACCAAACTGGATTTGGTAATCATAATATTGCAGTCATACGATGTAAAAGTACAAAAAAATTAAATTAACTTAAACCAAAAATCCCATACCACAATTTACTTAAAGTTAATTACAAAACCAACTAAATCGAAACAAAGTACTACAGAAAACTTATTTAAACAAACCAGAATGGAATATACTAAGGTTCTTCGATTTGCTGAGTTCGAAACCTAACCTTGCGTTTTACCTGAAAAGAGGAAACTAAGGGAGTGAACTACGGAAGCTCAATGTGATTTTAAAACAAACGTAAATAAGCAGTGTTAAACGAATGACCAAACACACGGAAATCTTAGTAGTTCAATATATCTATACACATTGTATGAGCAAATTAGTACACTAATATTATTATCCTAAGTGGATAAAACCTAAGACCTCTAGAAAGTGCACTAGCTACTTAACCATTATGTCTAGGTCATTTATTAGTTACTTATTTCAATTAACCCTATATATTTTGGGGTGTTACAAGTTTAATGCATACAAGTATTTTGTTGGAATATTGATACATAACTAATGGAATGCCTAGATCATCTCTATTGCCCGGTAAAATAATCTTGTCAGTATCGGTAGAAATGATGTTTCTTTCGTGATCAGCTATGGCGGGAACTCCTGAATCTAGAGCTAGTTGGCATTCCAACCCAGTTCCAACAATGCACTTCTTGGAACGAGAAAGTGAACCTACTTGACGTTGCATATTAGAACTCGTTAAAGCCTGATTCGCGTCATTATGCTCGAGAAAAGGAATAAGAGAAGCTCCAATAGAAAAATATTGAAAAGGAAAAATACTATTTGTCGAAACCACTTTTTTTGGAAATAGGGGAATCGACCTTGGGTTTTGAAATGGAGTCGCCACCGACCTTTCTCGAGGTGCGATCGGATCACCTTAAATTATTTTAAGGAAACATTTTGATTTATTAAAACAATTAATTTGGTCTTCGAAATTTGAGAAAATGGGTTCGGGAGTCGATTACGCACGAGGAAGGGTTAGCACCCTCATAACGCCCAAAATTGGTACCAAATTGATTAAAAATGTACTTATGTCAAGAAAAAGTTTTGAAATATGATTTCTTTTTAAGCATTCGAATGGTTTAAATCGAACGAAAAAAAATTCTCTCGTTTTAAAGGAATATGGTATCGCGTCCAACACGTTAGGACATGATCCTTTAAACCCTCGAAACTATGGTCGAATCTTGTCCTAAAAATTTGTACATTTGAAAATTACAAAAAGGGTGTTCACGTATTCGGTCTAACCAAAAGAACGAAACCCAACACGTTAGGACACGATTTCTCGGATTTCCGAACAGAGGACATTGCCTTACTTTGAAAAATTAAAGAAGACGAGTGAAATCTAAAAGGATATTTGATTGTTTGAACAAACGAATGAATTGCAACCCAGCACGTTAGGGCACGATTCCTCGAATTTCCAAGCATAAAGTATTGCCTTACTTTGAAATTATTTGAATTTTTTTTTTTAAAACTGAAATAGGCTTTCGTGTTTAGTTTGAAATCAAATAGATATTTGAGTTAGAAATGTGAAATTACAATAAATAATCATGGAATAAACATGTATTACAAAATTGCTTAAACATAAAAATTGAACGATAACAACACATAAAGATATAATATTACATCACATGCACATCAATAATAACATTAACCATTAATCCACAATTGACATCAAAGAACTTTAAATAACCAACCTTTAAAGCATATAAAGCGAAGAAATGAGAATTAATAATATACAAATCATAAATTTATAAATTTCAATTTTGAAATCAAGTAAGAGAATTTAACTTAAAATAAATTGCATAAACTAATGACAAATATCAAGAATTTTTAAAAAAAAAATAAATTTATGCTACATAACTCAATTTAAAACCAATTTTATAAACAATGAAAACGTAATAAAATATACTCGATGTAACAGTAATGTATATAAATATTTTATAATACAATATGTGTATATAGATGTATATAATAAATATTTAAAAAAATTTTGAAGTCATAATATTTAAAAGAATACTTAAGTATATAGATAATTTAGAGATAATCAAATAAATACTTGCATAGAACTATAAGATACAAATAACTTGAAATCAATAGGAATAATAATATGTAAAACAAAAATCTGAGTATAAGTAATATATATATATATATATATATATATGAATAATAGAAAATAATTAAAAATAAACCAAGAATAATAGAATATGTACATAAGTAAATCTTAAAATGAAATACATATATATAATATTTAATACTTAATACATATACAATTAATAAATAAATAAACTCTTTTAACAGTAACAAGAATTAAAATAAACTACATACAAGCAAGTAAGGACCAAACATACATATATTACAAATCATCAAAACACAGAAGTGAATCGTGGACCCAAATGAATTCAAAACAAAATCTCACGGCCAGATTCGAAGAAAATAAAGGAATAAAAACAGGATCTAATTGAACATCATTACGAAGAACAAGGATCCAATGCGAATTATACCCTCGAAAGCCCAAACGCGCGGATCTAACCACAGGCGGGTCGGGTCATCGGGTTATCATTGAATCCATCTCGTTACTTTCAAGGGGTTTAATTAAACTTTGTTTAAAATTTTTTTTTTTAAAACAAATCATTTTCTAAAGACAAAAGAAAAAAAAAAAACAAATTTAAAAGAACGAAACCCTTCTTCCTCTCACCGGTCCCCTTTCTCAGCCGAATCAAAGACCTTTTCTCCGCCACCAAAATCAGTGGTTAGCCGACGGGATTAAGGTCGTTCAGATCTTTCTCAAACCACGTTCGAAGGCTTTCACGATTTTTAAACTCTATTGCTTTTTTTATGACCAAAGAAGCAAAGCCGACAGTAGATTTGCGCCCATTTTCCACTCGAAAATCCGTCTCTACTTCGATTCCAGCGAAGAGAACGAAGTTTTGAGGGCGTACTCACAGAGATAAGTCTCCTAACTCTTTTTCTTATTTAATATTGCATGCAAATGAAACGAAAACAGAAAAAAATGAATTGAAAAAGAAAGAAACGAGTTGAAAAAGAAAAAAACTCGAAATCACCTCTGCTTTTGTGATTTTCTTATTAGAAATTGTAAGTCCCTTACAATGGTTTTTCTCGGTTCTTTTATAACCGATTTGTAAAAAAATAAAATGAAAATTCAATATATTTCTTGTTTTGTTGTATTTGCTGGCATTTGTCTTCTTCTTGCAGGTACGGGTGTGCTGGAGGCCGTCCTTGCTGTTGTTGGTGCGTACGGAGGCAAGGGCGGACGTGGCGTGTACGGAGACTGTACGGCGCTAGAGGCTGAGGGCTGCAGCGCTATTTGCTGCTAGGGTTTGCTAGTTCTGCTAAACCTAGGTTTAGTTTTGGGCCATCGAGCAATGTATTTTGGGTCTGATAATTTTTGTATTTTGGGCCTGTTGTTTTGGGCATTTGGACTTTTGATGGACTTTATAATTTGGTTTTTTTATTTGGTTTGGATTTTAATCGGGCAAAATTGCCCTATTACACTATTCACTACTTTCTCTCTTACTAATAAATTCTTCCCCGATTTATGAAGGAAAAATATACATTGATTGGGGAAAATATTCAAATCTCCCATTTTGACCATACCATTATTGAACCAAGTGTTAGGAGTGAAAATTACATAATAATTTAATGTATTTGAAATAATAAATTGGCACGTGATAAGTTACATAAATTCTTTTTGAGATCATCATTTTTTGTCAGAATTAGATAGGATTATAATTTTCATAAAATTTTATTATAGTACCTAAATAAAAATACTAGAAAAATGGAAATCACAAAAAAATTAGAATGAGTTTTACTTCACCTCTTCGTTATCGTCCTCATCATAAACATCTTCCTCACCATCACTTTGTTGCATGCAAACAAAATTTTGAGAAGAATTTTTCATTAATCAAAGAAAATTAAGGGAATAGAATTGTAAATCCAATTTTGAGAAAGGTGAGAGATTTACCTACCCCATTATGATTCATTGGCACCAAATCGTGTAGAAATTGTGTTGGACCTAAAGTCACAGATTAGAAACATAAAATTACAAACTACCCTTGTTATAAACAGGAATTAAGAAGAAATTTTAGATGATTTTACTCATAAATTTAAAACTATTTCTTGGTGGTAGGCTTGAAAATGTTAGGGATTGAGTAATGGAGCCAACTGAAGGTTTGATAGTAGTCTCATTACTCAATTTTTCTTTTCCTTTCATCATCTTAACATCAACTAACAAAGGGAAAATGATAAAGAAATGAGAGAAGAGAAGAAATAAGTTTGAATAGGAGAAGAATTAAGTTTATTTGAGTGTAAAGAGAGAATATATAAAGGTGTATACTTGCGTTGAGTAATGCCAGATATCAATATATATATATATATATATATATATATTGCTAAGGATAAAATTATTATTTAAAAGATCAACACCTCAAAATAGGGTTACAACATTGAAAAACACAAAAATCTCAAATAAAAAACACAAATAAAAGAAAAACAACAAAAAAGCAACTATGCTAGCTTTTACACTAATCAACTCAATTCTACAACTTAAAAGGCAGACTAAAGGAAGAAAAGAAAAGAAAAGAAAAGAGATATGCCATAAAACTCAAAAACCAAGCAAAGAAGCAGAGGTGAATCTAGGGGGGTTAGCAGAGGCCCTTTAAAAAGTTTTAAAATTTTAAATTAGAAAGGTAAAATTGTATTTTGGCATCCCTAAAAATATAAAAATTTGATTTAATCCATTAAAAAATATAGAGATATCAATAAAAAAATTAAAATTTCATTTGCCCCTTAAAAAATTGTTCTGGCTTTACCCCTACAAAGAAGCATTCTAATTTTTAATACTTGTTAAGATTTCAGTAATTACATTAAATTTCTAATTATTTTGTAATCATGTTAAATCTCACATAAAAGAGAATTTCTCTCAAACTTTTATTTAAATATTTTTGATCTATAATTTTCTAGAACAAAATTTAATAAGAAAGCACATCTATCATTGACAAGAACAAAACACATTAAAGTACATATTGTATTTTAAAGGAAGAACTTTTTTTTTTTGGAAAATTAAGAAGTTATTTCTTTATTACATGCATATATTTCATTTTATACTAAACACCAAATGTAAAAGAGAAACAACATTCTGCTCTTTGTTGATCTACATACCCGTCAAGGCTAATAAAATTTTAAGAAAAAAATAAAATTTTAAGAAAAAAATGAATATTGTTAAAATTGATCTTGTCAAAATCTTAATTTTTTGAAGTTTTCAAAGCTTTTACTAATGCTTTATCGTCCACTCTTTCTTTTTTTCAATTTTACTTTTAAAAGTTATGTTGCAACGTATTATTTTTCAAAAATATGGTTTTAAATTTAGTTACATAGATATGTTGTGTCATTTAATGGCAATTGACATTGTTGTCAATACATGAGGACGTGAGTTTAGGCGCACTAAAACACATTTATCCTCTTATTTAAGTGTTGTGGAGGCAGGTTGTTTTAGGGATCATAGTTTCGATCTAATGCAATTAATTCTTATCTTCTTTTCGAGGCTACTTGATTTTGTAATTCAAGTAATCTTGAGTTAAAGTAAACAATATTTATACTCACTGGGCTTTGAGGGAACAAATTTGGGTAGTGAACTGCTTGCTGATTGCGATTGGAACGAGGGTTTCCCTTTTTCTTTTCAACCCCATCAGCAAACAATATTTTCTTGCCTTTATCCAGGGGTTCTACTCGTTGAGGCCTATTACAATGTTAGAAACATGTCATGTTCAATTGGTAGAGGAAAATACCATGCATCTTTACTTTTAAAACGTCAACAAAGGAATCAACATACCGTTGAAGCTCAGCACGGAGATTTCTTCCAGTTTGAGTATTGAGCTTGTTTGCTGGACCTGAATTGCCCAAATGCTTTGAGTGAGACGATTGAGTTGCAGAGCTTCTATTTTGTGGGATATTTTCCGCCTGCTTGAGATAAGAGAAAGTCATTGTCTGTTATTATTTAAAATGTTTCAGAAGCTGGAACTGACTGATTGGAATGGGCTGGGAGAGGTACCAGTGCCAAAGAGAATGACTGTGTTGGCTCCATTATAAGAGGAGTAAACGAAGTTGCTTGTTGTGCAGCTGTGGCATCATCACCTGAAGAACCACTGCCTTCAATTCCTGGACATGTTGGCTGCATCGGCTTCTCGTTCGACCTCCCATGCTGAAGCAAATGTTCATCAGTAGTGCCTGCAGGTGCTGACACCAACTTCGCTTTCTGCTATCGGCAAATACAACAATGTTTATATCAGTCAATGGCAAGGAAGAAATAATCTGAATCATGGTCCGTCCTCTTGTTCTTGTAATATTCACATTAGTTTGGGAGAACTAACAGGCAAAGGATTTGAGTCGACATTGATGTTGGCATTCATTTGATCCCGCTGAGGCTGATCGTCTCCTGCTGATGCCAATCCAAGTTCCAGTTTCGCATCCTCCTGCTTAAATTGCACTCAAAATTTTCCATGAGATTATACTTATTTCAAGTAAATGAACTAGGCATTGATGCTATAAAATTACTCTTATGTAGGGATTTAATCACCGACCACCTCACAAGGTTACTATCATTATTTTGCAATACAAGTTGATGAGTCCAAGACATGGTCAGTGACAAATTAAATAGAAAAATGGAGATGTACCAATGCTTTCTGCATCCGTGATGCTTCTAGTTCTTTTGCTGTATACTCAGCAAGTAAAGACCCTGATAGAGACAGGTTTGGACCATTATTAGCCGAGGGAAATTCAGGGACTTCATTGTCATGATCAGAGGCAGGGAGATTGAACTTGGAAATTGGCTGCTTACTTTTTTGCATATCCTCATCCCCATTAGAAGCAAATAACTGGAACTTCAAATTAGCTGCTTTTGAGCTACACCCTTTCTCCATATCTTGTTCTGCTTTAAAAACATATATATAAAGCAAAATAGGGAAATTAAATCAGTCGGATGTTGAAGTTATATTAATTTTTATTGTTTAATTAAAAAAGAAAAAGCAAAAAAATGATATGTAGCTCCAAAGAATAAAAAATAAACAATACTTTTACCATTTTATTTGGATAATTTTCAATTAAGTACCAAATTTCAGTAAAATATCTTTTTGTATTATTACTTTTTGGTGGACCTATGGTAATGGTATGTTCTTACATTTGCCCTCTGAGCAAATATAGGAATATGTTGACCAGGTGAAGCTAGGAAGGATTCAATTCAGGTCTAGATATGCTTTCCTTAAACATTCACTATCAAACAACATCATATTTAATGATATTTATTATGTCATATTTTCATAATTTTAATTTTTTAATAAAAATAAATATTATAAATATATAAGATACCAAAAGAATTATAAATATATATATTAGCCATTCTATTCAATTTTATTAAAATAAATGTTTTAATATAATCCTTTAATACGAGATGTGTATGAATATATGTCCGACTAATTACAGTATAAAATCTATTTAGTATAATGCATAACGGACAAAACTAACACAAAACATATACCAAGTAGGAGTGAAACCCGTAGATTATAATTGCCAATAATACCAACACCTCATTGACTTTATTTATTTATTTTTAAACTCATTGTTTAAGTTTTTCTCAAATAATAATAAAATTATTCTAAATTTTATTTTATGTATACATTACACACTTCCGTGAATGATATGCAAAAAGAAATGTTTCTTTTTTTTTTTAACTTTTCTAAATTCATTCATTTTAAATACAATAGTTTTAAATTTTATACAAAATAAGGTGATATCTTCCTTACATTCTCAATAAAATTATGGATTTAGATTTAAGTTTATAAATGATATCACAAAAAATATTTTTGAGAACTTTTAATTTTACCGCCAATAGATTAATAACATCAATTTTAAACACAAAATAATAGATCGATTGTATCAACGTCAACATGAAATAGTTTACTTCTATAAACGTAAATATAAATAAAGATATAAGCCGTCCAGTTCATTTATATCTTTTGTTTTCTTTTGAAAAAGAAGTGATTAATTTATTAGAGATAAACATTAAAAACATCAAAAGCGCCGTTTAATGATTGAAATTTATCTACTATGGTGATAAATGAGAGGGAGAAAGAGACTTTTACCTGATGGAAGATAGTATGTTTTGGTGATAAAGGAGACCACGAGAGAGGCAATTAGCAATGGGGGCTAAAGAAGGAGGAAGCTTAAGCACAAAAGATGTATGTAAAATGAAGATGGGAGGGTGCTGTGAAAATTGAAAACTTTGAATGGTTATTTATAGGAGAAAAATGGTATGCTTGTGTCATAAAGTAGAAATCTTTTTGGTTTAAGGGTGGTTTTAACTTTTAAACATGTGTCAGTATAATTTTAATTTGATGTATAATTTGAGATTTAATCTAGTAATGCAATATATCTTTTAATTAATTAATTAAAATATTTTAGTAATAACGATTATAATTTTTATTTGAAAGACATTAGCTCGAAAACATTTAAATAAATAATATTTTTATTTTAAGAATTGAGCTTTGTGTAAAAATTTATTTAAAAATGTCTAATATTCATATATATAGTATATATACGGTTTAAAATTAAATAAATTTAAAAATAAAATGTTATATAAGAATAATTATATAAATATATATATATATATATATATATATATATATATAAAATAATGTCAACAGATAGACATAAATTTTAAAATCTGAAAAATAAAAAAGTTAACTTTTTTTTATAATAAAATATAATGATTAAATTTTAAATTTTTAATGAATATAGAAATTTGTAACATATTTTACCCAAAAATAATGTAATTATATAGTAAATAATTGTTGTGAAATTAAGGTGATGATATATAAGGTGATGATGATTTGTGATTTTTCACATTTACCTATATTTGCTTGTAAATATTAATTAGATATCATTAAAGCAAGAATCATTATATATGCATATATGGTTAGCATTTATTATATTTAATGTATAAATCCATTATAAGATAATGTTAACTTATTTAAAACCCTTAACACCTCGTTAAGAAGATTTTAGAAATAAATGCAATACACAATTAATAAAAATATATTTATTTTAGAAATAAATTACTTATTGTTCCATATAAATGTTTATTGCTTTGTCAGGTAATACCAAAACTTGCCATAAACCCAAATTAACTGTAAAAAGAATTGACAGCTCCATATATGGCTATATTTATTTCATACTGTATTCTTAAAATTATAGTTTTATAATTATGGGCGTTAAAAAAATACAGTTTATCTGTAAAAATAACAAAACCATTATTCTATTATATAAATAATTTATCATTAGGTGGATGTCTTTCAATATTAAGATAAGTTTGGTATGTATTAGAATTTTAATATTTATTAGAATTAGAGTTTTGAACTATGTATAATTCTTATGTCTATAAATAGAGGCTTTAGAAAAGTATTATAAACATTCGATTGAAGTTCTCTTGCTTCTTCTATTTCTTTTTTTCTTTATTCTTTTTATTATTTATTTCATAACATGTTATTAGCACACGATGATTCTCAATTTTGTTTATCCTTTCCAAAATCTTTGATAGCCACATAGTATTTGTTTTATTATCAAATTTAGTTCTGACCTAATAAGAATAACCAAGTTTTATATACCCACACAATATTTGGTTTACAGCCAAATGTATTTACGTACCTAATAAAAATAATCAAGTCTTATATGTCGTGCCTGAAGCGCGGTATATAAATTTGATAGAATAAATGAAAGTAATGCATGCCTAACCCATTTTTTAATCAATCGTCGAGATTGAAGGTGAAGGGGTCAATTCAATGTAAAATGTCAAATTTGTTAGGAAGCATTTAATTTTTATTGATAAATAACAACTCGTTGAAATAGCAATTTGAAGGTTCAAAAGGAATCTTTAGTATTTATTGTATCATTTTATTTATTTAATTATCCTTTCTATTTAATTAGGTCGTCAATAGAGATTTTTTAGTTTGTGTTTTCCTAAAAGAGAACTCCTTTATTGTAACTAAACTAACTAGTTGTAACTTCAATTCATAGATAAAATTCAACAAAACAAAAAAGAAATAATGTATCAATTTGAAGTGATCTAAAGAAATCCTATGTTTGTATAAGAAAATGTAAGAAAATAAATCAAGACATATTTTTAGAATTCGAAATTCGAAATACTTTTTTGAAGTATGGTACAATTATGACAGGAATCGAAACGCTTTTTATATAACGTAACGGGTACAACCCAATACCTAGTTGGTTTGATAAATCCTTAAAACAAACGCAAAATGCTAACGATTGATGTAGATAAATTGATTCCAAAGATGATAAATCAAGATTATCATATAGTGGAGGCGGTGCTCTTGAAGAGACCGAATACATAACTAATTATTAAAACTCTAGAAAAGATAATTAAAATAATAAGATTTTGATAAGTTATGTCAACCAAAAAAATATGGAACCATGGAAAGTAGAAAGTTGTCAACAATGGCTTTGCGTGCAATATTATTATTGAAATAATAAAAGAAGTGGAGGATCTTGACTAGTGAGAAATATATACATGGTCTAAATTGGCCAAAAAAAGATAGACGCAATTAAAGTAGCATTAAAATCGTGAAGTTTTTTTACTAGTAGTTCAAACATCTAAAAATATAAAGCCAGTGAGATACGAATATGTAGTTTTGTAGAAATGAAAAGGAAAGATAAAGTTTTTCATTACGTTCTGGCATTGATTATGAGAAGATATAATATTTTTTTGTGGTGGATGCATTAAACCTTTAGATATCTCATTAGTCCAACAATTCATTAAAGATTTAGCACGTTTCTAATGATTGTTGTTACATAATTTATATGAATCACTATATAGTGAAGTTTATATTAAAATCTTTAAAGGATTTAGAATAATAGAAGATTATATAGATTCCCAAGAAATTGTTTAATATGTTTGTATAATCGATTATATGAATTGAAAAGATTTGAACATAGGTGGTAAATTTGACTCCATGAATAATAGTTGAAGGAAGAATATAAAATGATTTAAAATACCTATTTGTATTTTCGTATAAAGATTTTGATCAAAATTTGCTATGATTATTATTGAAGCTCTTAAAGAGATCAAACCAAAATTTTTCCTCTCTCGTGAATTTAAAAAGAATGGTGATATAAATGCTTAGCAAATACGTTCAAGTGATCATTTGAAAAGCTAGCATTCAAAGATTGAATTCATAGAAATTTGTAACGCCCCAAAATTTTGATTTTTAGAATGTGATTGTTTGCAAAAAGATTTGATTTGGTATTGTGGTTGTGTGCCATAGGAGTATGCTTTAGGACCCAAGTTTGATTCCTAGGTTTTGGATTTTCTTCTATTAATTTTTTGTTTTAAGTTGGGCTTGAGTTTTATAGCTTAAATTAATTTCTGTGTTAGAGTGTGATAGTTATGAGTCTAATGGTACAATGGTTAAGTTTTAGCATACTTTGGGGTTTTGAGATTGAGTCTTAGCATGAACGTATGGATTGTTTTTATTGCTTGCTATATGTGGGAAGTTGAATTCGAGTGAATTCTATTAAAAATATGGTGATAAATTTTATTTGTTTTATTTGATTTAACTTTTATCAAAATCCCTTTTATTTTTTAATTTTGTAACCACCCTCGTTTGTTTTTCTTTCTTTCCTTTCTTGCTTGCACGTTTGTTCCTTGCCTTCTTCATCATTTTCTTTTGTTATTTTTAATTCTCTTTTTCTTCTTTAGTCTTTGGATTTTCTTTCGATCTTTCTTGAGTAGTTGTGGGTTTTTGTCTCGGGTGGGACGTCTTCTTGTGCGAGACAAACATTGTGATAATCCTAATCCTCCAATCGAGTAGACTTCATTTTAGTCGTTGTTTCTCAAGTGGTTGTGGGTTCCTGGTAGTGGAGTTGGTTGATTACGTAATCAAGTGTGTGAAAACAACCCCAAAATTTTATTGAAATTTGACTGAAAGCTCGAAACAGAGGTTGTTTTGAAACTGTCCAATTTTCACACGGCCGTGTGTAGCAGACGGCCGTGTGAGATTGTATAGCCCGTGTGGCTGGGCTGTGTAAGGCACACAGCTGTGTGAATCATTACAGACCATGTGGGTGGCCCGTGTAGAGCATATGGGCTAGGCTTTTGGGCTGTATAGGTATTTTTTTGCCAATTTTAAGACCCGATTAAGGATTATTTAGGGAATTCGATAGTTGGGTCCAAAGACACTGTAAGGGTCGAAAAATTGAAAGTTTATTACTTATGTAACACCCTAAACCTGACCCCGAGGTTTAGACCGAATTCAGAATGCTACATTGATCACCGAAGTGATTGCAAGAAAACTTTACAAAAACAAGTCAACCTTAATTTCTTTTCCAAAACCATATAATCATTTACAATCTAATTAGTAAAAATTGCAGATAAGTTTATTATAAAATCGAAATGAAATGAATGAATAAAAGTTTAAAACGAAAATTGTACCACTGTCTTATAAACTTTACAGCTCAAAATAGTATAATCAGAATAACATTTAAAAAGTAGAGCCAAAATAAACATTTGAAACCATGACCGTCCGAGACCTTCACATACCGAGTCCAGCTTCAGAAATCAAATTGTACCTAAAAGGAGAAACAAAAAAAGGGGGTGAGCTATACGAGCTCAATGTGAGATCAAACCGACTATCTATAGAATCAGAAACAGGAAGCCCAAAAGTAGTTCAGAAGTGGAACATACTTATAGAGCTATACAAAACCAGTTGGTACATTCAAAATGGATGTACCGGCCGATAGCAATACTTAGAGCATATTAGAAACACACTCAGGCACCTAGTCGTAAGCACCATTCAGTCACAGTAACAACAATTCTCAATCAGCCACACAGTCACGATAACAAATCAGTCAAACAGTTACAATCAGAGTCCACCGAATTCAATTAGTCACAAGCGCTTTTTAATCGAATAGAACAAACAGACAGCCTAACACACAGAATAGTCAACAGATGTGCATGAATGCAGTTGAATTATAAAATCCACTCATCTAGCCAATACACTTCTCCATCCCCCAATCACTCCACATAGGAGCTATTAAGCTCATCCAATCATACCATATAGGACTTCGAAAAGCCCATCCAACCCTACACTTCAAATGAGATAATCCTGGGTTGCCCGACAACGATAACTATCAGAATTGTCCACGACCCTTAGGGTATTGGGACTACCCTCGACTCTCTAGGTATTGGGGCTATCAGTGAACAGATAAACTGCCAAATCATATATTACGTAGCAAAGCTAGCGTATAAGTTGTACAGTGCCATGTAGTAAATCATAGTATAGACGTGCAGTTGAACTGCCAGAACAGATAATGGTACATAGCATAGCTAACGTACATGCGGTACAGTGCGATGCGATAAAACCGCTATACCAATAACTTACAACTAAGCTGCTAGATCAGATAGTCATATGCAGCGAAGCTAATGTATGTGTTGTACGGTGCAGTGCAGTAATCCACTGTATAGTCATGTTGCAGTTAAACTGTCAAATCAATTCAGTCATAATCTTCATTCTCTTCAAAATTCCACCAAAAAATGTTTTATGCATATGTATGAGTGCAAACAAACGAAAAAAAATAGATTACAAGATTTCAGACGGTTATCTAGAGGCAGACACTCACATCCAGTCTATCAGAATCAGAGATGTGTACACTCATTACTCAGAATTAGTAACAATCACAAATTTAATCTCTCAAAATAGTGCTACATTTTCAGACAATTAATAGAACTAGTTACACACTCATACCCCGATAATCGGGTTCAGAATCAAACATGTCACACACCCAATCACAGATAACAAATAACCCATAGCACAAATCAGAGACTTAACTACCCTCACTAAGCTTGGCCAAGGGTTGAAACACACAGAGACACGATTAGGCTCTAATTCGACCTAGAACAAAATCTAGCAATATAAGGCTACATGCCCGTGTGCTTCAGCCGTATGGAATAACCTAGGCCGTACGAGGGTTCAAACTCTCATGTGGGGGTGGCATACGGCTGTGTGACAGAGGCATACACCCATGTGATAAAGAGACACGGCCGTGTGAACAGGCTATGTAACTCACTGTCTACTTTCGCTAAAATAAAGTGCAGGGCAGACACAGGGCCGTTTGAGGGTCTCACACGCCCATATGCCCACCAGATATGGCCGTGTGTTCCGAAACACACGCCTGCATGGAATCCCTAAATCCTCAAATCATTCACACGGCTGTATGGCCAGGCTGTGTAACACCAAATCACCAAATCTCTAATTCCCAAACTCACACGCCCATATACTCAGGGGACATGGCCGTATGGAAAATGACAAAATCCCCAAATTGGCCACACGGTCGTGTGGCACCCAATTCAATCTGAAAACCCTAACACCTAATTTGACACAGCTGTGTGAGTCGACACACGCTCATGTGGCCGTCGGAGTGGTCACGAAACCACCTTTAAACAGCCCTGAAAACGTCACTTTAGCCACCAAAATTGTCCCTAACCATACTATTATCAAAAGTATAACAAAAAGTGAAGTTTTCCTCTCACTCCCAACATCTAAAACCTAAAACCTTCGGGTTAACACACAATCAAGAAATACCGAATCAAATGTTTGCAAAATAAAACCAATAAACAAAAATAGCGTAGTCATGGTTCAAATCCCAAACCAGTTTTGCAATCGAAGACGACGACAGAGGGGCGACTCTTTAGAATCCACAAATAGAATTGTTTCTAAAAGCAAAGAACGAAGAAGAAAAAAGAAAACAGAGGAGAAGAAAAAAAGTGAACGTGTTAAAAGAAAAACCAAAAATCAAAATCAAAATAATCAAAATAAAAACTAAAATCAAAATACAAAATAATAATTAAAACAAAAAAGTTCAAAAGTATTCCTCCAAAATGAACACATGAGGATTCAAACCCAGAACCTCAAGGTACACTAACGCTCACTCAACCACTAGACCAATAGGCCCATTCTAATATTAAAATGCACAACTTAACTCATGTGTGCAACCTCCTAATTGTCCCTAACCACAAAATCCAAAAACTTTCAGGCTCAAAATTCGGGGTGTTACAACTTAATTACATACGAGTAGCTCTAAAAGCTTGATAAATATGTTAAGCCAAAATTAAACTATAAGTTATGTTATGAGCAAACTGAACCATGTATGAAAGCATGTCATGTAATATATGATATATTTGTATGTATCTTACCTGTTTATGATTATGATATGTATAAAATATGTATATGATATGTATATGTGTGGGGTGGGATATGTTTGAAGGATGGAGTGTATATGGTAGTACTTACTACAAATATGGCGGCTAGACCACAACACTATATGTATGGCAGCTCCGTTCCAATTATATACGTGGCATACTACCACATATTGGTGTGATTTGATGGATGGACTCGTGCAGTCCAATATGGTGTGATTGGCTAGACAAAGATGGTGTGTAGCGAATGGTGGTAGGATATGATTTGCATAATATGATTTGATATGATATGTACAATATGATTTAGCATGTTATGCTACAGTATGATAAGTTAACAACTGCATGGATTCTGATAAGATATGAATTATTTGAAATAAATGCGTTGTATGATATTCTACTATAATATTGATGAATATGAAAATGTTTGTTTTGGAATTATGGGCCAAATCAGACATTGGGCTATATAAGCTCATGCTCCTGTATGATTTGTTTCAGGTAACCCTCTGACATAACATTGGATGGCGTCATAGATTTCACATTTCGGTTCAGCATTTCATGATTTTATACTATTTGATTTAAATTGAACATTTCGGGCTTTATTATGGTTTGTTTAACTTTTGGACATTTTATAATTTGTTTAGATCGTTAGGACTAAATGGTTTATTACACTAAAGCTCAAAATGATTAACAATCTAACTTAGGGCAACTAAAATGAACTGCAGTTTTTTTTTCAAACTATAAGTTTTAAGTATTCACTTGCGACAAATAAATTTAAGGATTTCACTAAAAATAATTTTGGTACGCTATGATTATAGGTGAATTAGCTTGAACTATTGAAATGATTAATATATTTTACAAAAGAGTGATACGATGGAATTTTCAACCTGCTGGAATTGTTTTTTTTCCTCCAAAACAAGCAATAGTTTTATTTTAACTAGCAATGTAACCTTCATAATTCGACCGTAAAGTTTAGTTACAAATTTGATATTATGTGATGTTGTTATGAGGGGGAGTAAATACTCACTGTACTCTTTTTCCGTTAACCAATGCTTTGTCCTACTAAGTTTTCCTTGTAAGGTTTCTAATGAGATTGTAACAACCCGATACAGCGGTGCCGAAAAGTACGATTTTATGTTTCATTTTAATGAATCGAGTCTGTAAATAATTAATAAAAATATTTATAGAGTTATGCTATAAATGAATTGAATCGAGGATAAGTAATTTAGTTTATTTAAGTATTTAATCTAGTCTAAGAATTAATTTTTAAATTTAGATCGCTATAAATTTTAAATTAAAAATAGTTAAAGGGACTAAAATTGTTAATAGCCCAAAAATTTTGGATGGCAATTAAAATGTCAATTTTATGGCTAAAAAAATGTTGATTTTATGTGTTATTATTTATTATAAAAAAATAAAAAATAAATTAAAGTTAAAATAGGATGTCTTCTCCATCCTTCCACGCGAGAAAAAAAAAGAAACATAATAAATTTGGTTAGGGTTTTCAAACTTTAATCCACAAATTGGTAAGTGTAATTTATTATTTTTCTTATAAACTTTTATGTTTTTGAGATCGGGGAATCATAATTTAACTAATTTGTGTATCAATTTATAAAACTGTTGTTTTAGAAAGTTACTATTAATGATTTTTCTATGTTTTGTTATGTTAAATTGATATCTTTTTAGAGTACATGAAAAATGACTAGATTTTTGAAGTTAGATGTTAGATTTTTCACCTGAGAAAATAAAGTGGATATCAAGTAGAGTAGTTATGAGATTTTGTTAGAAATCGATAATAGAGGGTCTAAAATAGAATGAAATGAAGTCGGATTATAAATCGACGCTTAGAATGGTGAGTTATGCTTGTTTCTGTTTTAAGAATTTAAATTGAATGAAATGTAAAGTTTGTTTAAAATAATAATTGATTGTGAATTGGTGAATTATGGATGGTGTTATTTGTTTATGTTAACTCATAGCTATTGACAATCCGGTTTTTTCAAAAGCGAAGGAAAAACTGAAGTCATGGACGAGTAGTTCGAAATTCTCGATAAGTACCATCATAACTCAACTTATTATTTATTTTCCCTTTTAATTTCATTGATAGGTAAGTTGACAAAACGAAGGAAGTTACACATGAGTAGCTAACTAGAAATACAATATTGAATTTAATTATTGTGGTAGAGAGTTAAATTGTACAAAAAGATTTTGAAACAATATAATTTATTAAAGTTACGCATTTGGCTTGAACATGAGACAAATCATGCCATGTTTTCTATGAAATGACATTTAATGGAAGAGTTGTTGAGATCAATAGAATGAAAACTTAAATGAGAATGAAATGGGTTGTTGTATTAATTGTTGGGCAAAGTTGAGAATTGTAACACCCCCTACCCGTATTCGTCGCCGAAATAGGGTACGAGGCATTACCGAAGTTTATTGAACAATAGTTTTTTTTTTTTAAACTCAATGTATCCCTTTTATAAACATGTAACCTTCCCTGCAAAACTTAAACCGAGACCAATCCAAATCAATCAGTCCAATTCAACATATTTTTAAAATAGATTCATTCACATTCATAAGATAATCTCATCATATACCAAACCAAGGTTTGTTAGCCATGCCAATGGCTAACTTTACATTCATTTCGCAACAACATTTACTTTATTAACTTATACATGCCATTGATTTCCAAAATAAAGTTTCTAGATATACCAAAATATTGAGGTTGATAGTATGATGTATCTCCGACCGAATCCGACCTCCGAGCTCTTAGTACTACAAAACGGGGAAAAATAAAACAGGGTAAGCACATTGTGCTTAGTAAGCTCATGTAACAAGAATTATACTTACCTAATATTTTCAATGCAATACAATAAACATACATACATCCATTCAATGCATTGTTACCTTAACATGCACAAACTCAACATTCAAGTTAGTACAATAATTTTAATGTATCAATAATATATATACTGAGATTGATGAGCTCATCAATACCATGATTTCCATTCCATTATTATTTTCCCATATTTATCCCGTTGAATTTCTCGGAATTTCGATGGATTTTCAGGGGTACACTTTAGTGTACAAATTCGGGTCCGTCAATTCATATTCATGTGCGCACATTTCCATTCAGAGAGCACACTCCCGCGAACCTCATCCTTACAGCGGGATTACCAGTCCAGGCTAAATCCCCTGCAACGACAATTACTCTAATGAGCTTGGATCTGAATTACCAGTCCAGGCTAAATTCAAACCCTAATTTGGATTACCCGTCCGGGCTAAATCCATTTTCCACATATTCTTCGGGAGGGCTATATCAGGATAGGATCACCCGTCCGGGCTAGATCCTTTTTACCGTCAATTCCTTTTCAGAGATCCATCGAATTTTCCTTTCATTCAACCGGGATTTCTTCCCATTTTTATCAAATATACCAATGTTTCATCAATTTTCATATAATGAACATTCAATTCATATTCACATCCATAACATGCATTTCAAGTATTTAAGAATATAATTCAAGTTACACGAACTTACCTCGATACTTGTTTGTATATAAAAATCTACTAATCCCAAACTTTTTCCTTTCCTCGATCTAGCTTCGTGTTTGAGTCTTCAGGATCTAAATAAATAAATTTATTCATCAAATTAACATTTCATGTTCATATGTACCATTTTCTACAATTCCACTACTATTTATAGTTCATCCAAGGCTGTCTACTTGTGTCATAGTCACTAAATTATTTTTATCTTAAGTTACGGGACTCCAATTTAAGATCCGTAAATTTTTCCTGAAACTAGACTCACATATATTCTAACCATAAAATTTTCAGAATTTTTGGTTTAGCCATTTAGTACAGTTTATTCTTTAAAGGTACCCCTGTTCTGCTATATGACAGTTCCGACCTTTCTTCACTAAAAATTAATTATCTCCTCATACGGAACTCAGATGATGTTCCCACTTATTTCTCTCAAAAATAGACTCATTAAGGATTTTAAACATATAAATTTAAGTCCCTAATTATTTTTATACAATTTTTGGTGATTTTCCAAATTCAAAACAGGGGAACCCGAAATCATTCTGACCTTGTCTCACAAAATGCATTATATCTCAAAATTTACAATTCTATTGCTTACTCCATTTCTTTTATGTGAAACTAGACTCAATAAGCTTTAATTCTATATTTTGTTCACCCTCTAATTCGATTTCTACAATTTATGGTGATTTTTCAAAGTTGGACTACTGCTGCTGTCCAAAACTGTTTTAGTGCAAGAGGTTTATTACCATTTTTTCCTAAGCTTTTAATAAGTGATAGTTTCGTCCCTACTCAATTAACCTCTCAATTGAGCTGATTTTTCTCAATTAATACTTTATTCTATCATTTTAAACTACCTTATAACCTTTGGGAATAAGAATTTCAGAACCAAACTTCAATTTCACACCCTTTTACAAATAGGTCCTAAATAGCCACTTTCTTTACATTTTATTCCATAAAATCATCATATAATAAGATTAAAGCTTAAATTCCATGCTAAATATTCATATACTTACAGCACTCAACCATGGTGACTTTCAATTTCATCCATAAAATCAAAAACTAATGAATTTAATAGTAGGACCTAGTTGTAAAAGTCTTAAAAACACAAAAATTACAAGAAAAAGGCAAGGATTAACTCACTTGGTGCAAAAATTATGAACAACCAGGTTAAATAACCCCTCCTATGGCCTTTTTGCTGATGAGAATGAAGAGAAATCTCAAGAAATCTAGATATTTCCATATTAGTCCTAGTTTTATTTAGTTAATAATGCAATATTCCAATTTTACCCTTAATTCATCCATTTTTCTGCTAATTTTATGCCCTTTCCGTCCAGCCCAAATAAATTTTGGGTCTATTTGCTTTTTAAATCCTTTCTAATTAAACTCTTAAGCTATTTAATCATCCTAACAACTTTTACTCCTTTTCTAATTTAGTCCTTTTCATTTAATTGACTGCCCAAACGTTAAAATTTTCTAACGAAATTTTAATACAATATTACTAACATTTCACAAATATTTATAAAAATATTTTTGACTCAGTTTTACTAGATCGAGATCTCGATAACTTGTCTTTACCTAATTTCTTCAATAATTTCTTTTTCTTAACTAACCACTAAATCGGTAATTTTTTTTTTTTGATATTTTCATACAAATTTTCCTATCATATCAATATTTATGCAAAAATATTAAAATAAATTTTTCTTTAAACCGGATTTGTGGTTACGAAACCACTGTTCCGATAACCTTGAATTTAGGCCATTACAAGAATAATTAATGAGTTAAAGAATCAAGTAAAATAATAGTAATAATAATTTCTTCGACTATAAGTCGATGAGCGCTAGGCACATTTTCCTTCAAATCCCAACTGTGGCTTTCACAATTACTACTGTCGAAACCATTTTTTTTGAAATCAAGAATCGACTTGGTTTTGAAAATGAAAATTAAAATGGGAGTCGCCACCGATCATTATTAGGTGTGATCGGATCACCTTTGTTTTAATAAAACATTTTGGTTTACTAAAACAGTGTTTCTAGTCTACGAAGTTTGAGAAAAATGGGTTCGGGAGTCGGTTACGTGCGAGGAAGGGTTAGCACCCTTGTCACGCCCAAAATTGGTACCGAACTGATCAATTAATGTCCTAATACCGAAAAATTTGAAAAGATTTTAAAAATACAATCCTTTTTTAAAAAACTTTAGACAACCCGAATTGGATATTGAAATTCTCTTGTTCCGAAGAAATAAAATACCACATCCAGCACGTTAGGATACAGCATTTTAGACCTTCGAAACCAAGATCACCTCATGATCTCCAAAATTCATGTATTGAAACTTAAAAAGGGTATTTAATTATTTGGGCAAACGATAGATCGAAACCCAGCACATTAGGGCACGATTTCTCGATTTTCCAAACATAAAATATTGCCTTATTTTTAATTTAAGAAGACACGGATAAAATTTTGAAAGGATTTTTTAAAGTTTAGAAGGGATATTTAGTTATTTGGTCAAATGAATAATCACAACCCAGCACGTTAGGGCACGATTTTTTCAATTTTCCAATAACAAAATATCACCTTATTTTATAAAGGTTTTCATTTCTGAATGATAGCAGGGGCATTATTTAGACGATGTACGTTTGTTTGGCTTAAAATAAGATGAAGCAACCTAATTTAGATAGGTACGTAAGGAAGTTTGATTTGCAATACGATGTACATGAAATAGCTAAAAAGTGCGAGAAAAGGATCAATAATATACAAATGCTGATGCATGAGGATGATATGAAAATACAAACAACAAAATCATACATACACAATGACAATAATCACAATACATCATTCAGATAACCACATCGATTATTTAAGAATAATTAAACGGATATCATACATCAATTTAAAAAAATTGGAACAATAAATAAAAATGTAACAAAAATATTATTTAAAAAAAATGATAAAGATAAGTTAAAAAGATCAATAATGTACAAAACAATTTTAAAGTAGGTAAAAAAATAAATGGTATATAAGAGTGTGAAATAATGATATGTAAAAGAACTTAAAGTAAGTAATGGTATAAAACATTTTAAAACAAATAGATAGAGTTTTTTTTTTAAAAAAAATTTACACAAACCAATTTCAAAATATAATAAAAGTTTTGAAAATAATATGTGTGAAAGAGAAATTTTAAATAAATAATATTCCAAACAACTTCAAAATAATTATAATAAAAAGGTGGCATATAATGTGTAAAAAGAATCCCAAGTAGATAATATATATAAAGTAAGGAAAGCGATTTGGTAAAAATAAAAACATATGTAAATAAAAATGAATGGTGTACCAAAACGTTTTTCAAAAAACAGTAACTAAAATTTTAACGAAAATAGATCTTGTATATTATTAAAACAAAACAATATGTAATTATACAAAATAAAGCAAATAAAAACATAATATAAAAATTTTAAAATAAAATAGGTACAAATAAAAACAAAAACAGCTTAAAAGAGAGAAAATTAAAATGAACAAAATGTGTATGTTTTTTTTTTAAACAATTAATATAAATAAGATCTTGAAACAATCATAAACAAATTAGAGAATGTAAATAATGTGACAAAATTTTAAAGCAACATGTGAAAATGATTTAAATCAAATAATAAAAATAAAGTTTGAGATAAATAATTCATAAAATAATTTTAAAATAATATGTATGAAACTATTAAAAGTAAATAATATATATAAGAATGATGTATATAAAAAGGTTTGAAGCAAATAATATGTACAAAGAGATTTGAAAATATAATGGACCAAATGTTTTTTTTTTTTTTTTTAAGTATGAAATGTTAAAAATAACACATAATAAAACACTTTAAAGTAAATAAATGAATAAAGTAGGTTAGGGCGAATTTGAAATCAAAGTAAAAAGGGGATGAATTGTAGATAACAAGTGGTTAATTTGAGAGTGAAATAAAAAATGCGAAACTAATGGGGATTAAATGAGAAATATTCCCATAGATTCCCTGCACATGTAGTTTGACAGCTTAAGGGATTAATTCAAAAACAAAGTAAAAGTTGAGGGCCGAATTAAAAGAACAAAAGAACAGAAATCAGGGCCTATTCGAACGAAGCTACGAAACAGAGGGTCCATTCGCGCAAATATCCCTTTAAATGGGATATGCGCGGGCCACCCTTGGCTGAAACGGCACTGCTTCATTCCCTTTCTTCTTTTTAAAAACTAAAATTTCTTTTAAAAAAACAAAATATCACAACCATTTATTAGCAAAAAAAACAACAACCCCCCCTTTTGAGAGAAACAGAGAGTCACCCCATTTTTCTTTGTTTGGCTAGGGATTTAATCCTTTCATCGCCATTATCGTTGCTGGTCCACCACCATATACAGTGGCCGGCACACCTGGGGTCTCCCTTTTTACCCTCCTTTATGCGACCAACTTGGGGTTTGAGGCCGAAAATGAAGAAAAATGAAGAGAAAAGAAAGTTAAAACGACAAGAGGACCCTTTTGTTCCTCGAGTCCTCCGCGGGGCCAAAGGCCGAACCTCAAGGGTCCGACGACCCTCAAATCGGAGGAGAGAGACGCCGGCAATGCAACTACCCAACAAGTGTAATGGCCTAAATTCAAGGTTATCAGAACAGTGGTTTCGTAACCACAAATCCGATTTAAAGAGAAATTTATTTTAATATTTTTACATGAATATTGTTATGATAGGGAAATCGTATGAAAATATTGATAGAAAAAATTTTATCGATTTAGTGGTTAGTTAAGAAAAAGAAATTATTGACGAAATTAGGTAAAGACAAGTTATCGAGACCTCGATCTCGTAAAACCGAGTCAAAAATTTTTTTATAAATATTTGTGAAATGTTAGTAATATTGTATTAAAATTTCGTTAGAAAATTTTAACGTTTGGGTAGTCAATTAAATGAAAAGGACTAAATTGGAAAAGGAGTAAAAGTTGTTAGGATGATTAAATAGCTTAAGTGTTTAATTAGAAAGGATTTAAAAAGCAAATAGACCCAAAATTTATTTGGGTTGGACGGCAAGGGCATAAAATTAGCAGAAAAGTGGATGAATTAAGGGTAAAATTGGAATATTGCATTATTAACTAAATAAAACTAGGACTAATATGGAAATATCTAGATTCCTTGAGATTTCTCTTCATTCTCATCAGCAAAAACGCCATAGGAGGGGTTCTATAAGCTGGTTTTTCATAATTTTTGCACCAAGTGAGTTAATCCTTGCCTTTTTCTTGTAATTTTTGTGTTTTTAAGACTTTTACAACTAGGTCCTACTATTAAATTCATTAGTTTTTGATTTTATGGATGAAATTGAAAGTCACCATGGTTGAGTAGTGTAAGTATATGAATATTTAGCATGGAATTTAAGCTTTAATCTTATTATATGATGATTTTATGGAATAAAATGTAAAGAAATTGGATATTTAGGACCTATTTGTAAAAGAGTGTGAAATTGAAGTTTAGTTCTGAAATTCTTATTCCCAAAGGTTATAAGGTAGTTTAAAATGATAGAATAAAGTATTAATTGAGAAAAATCAGCTCAATTGAGAGGTTAATTGAGTAGGGACGAAACTATCACTTATTAAAAGCTTGGGGGAAAAATGGTAATAAACCTCTTGCACTAAAACAGTTTTGGACGGCAGCAGTAGTCCAACTTTGAAAAATCACCATAAATTGTAGGAATTGAATTAGATGGTGAAAAAAATATGGAATTAAAGCTCATTGAGTCTAGTTTCTCATAGAAGAAACGGTGTAAGCAATAGAATTGTAAATCTTGAGATATAGTGCATTTTGTGAGACAAGGTCAGAATGATTTCGGGTTCCCCTGTTTTGACTTTGGAAAATCACCAAAATTTGTACAAAAATAATTAGGGACTTAAATTCATATGTTTAAAATCCTTAATGAGTCTATTTTCAATAGAAACAAGCGGGAACATCATCTGAGTTCCGTATGAGGAGATAATTAATTTTTAGTGAAGAGAGGTCGGAACTGTCATATAGCAGAACAGGGGTAACTTTAAAGAATAAACTGTACTAAATGGCTAAACCAAAAATTCTTAAAATTTTATGGTTAGAATATATGTGAGTCTAGTTTCAGGGAAAATTTACGGATCTTAATTTGGAGTCTTGTAGCTCAAGATAAAAATAATTTAGTGACTACAACTCAAGTAGACAGCTTTGAATGAACTATAAATAATAGTAGAATGGTAGAGAATGATACATATGGACATGAAATGTTAAATTGATGATTAAATTTATTTATTTAGATCCGGAAGACTCAAACACGAAGCTAGATCTAGGAAAGGAAAAAGTTTGGGATTAGTAGATTTTTATATACAAACAAGTATCGAGGTAAGTTCGTGTAACTTGAATTATATTCTTAAATGCTTGAAATGTATGTTATGGATGTGAACATGAATTGAATGTCATTGTATGAAAATTTATGGAAAATTGATATATTTGGTGAAAAGTGGAAGAAATCCCGGTTGAATGGAAGGAAAATTCGATGGATCTCTGAAAAGGAATTGACGGTAAAAATGGATCTAGCCCGGACGGGTGATCCTATCCTGATATAGCCCTCCCGAAGAATACGTGGAAAATGGATTTAGCCCCGACGGGTAATCCAAATTAGGGTCTGAATTTAGCCTGGACTGGTAATTCAGATCCAAGCTCATTAGAGTAATTGTCGTTGCAGGGGATTTAGCCTGGACTGGTAATCCCGCTGTAAGGATGAGGTTCGCGGGAGTGTGCTCTTTGAGATGAAAATGTGCGCACATGAATATGAATTGACGGACCCAGATTTGTACACTAAAGTGTACCCCTGGAAATCCATCGAAATTCCGAGAAATTCAACGGGATAAATATGGAAAAATAATAATGAAGTGGAAATCATGGTATTGATGAGCTCATCAATCTAAGTATATATTATTGATACATTGAAATTGTTGTACTAACTTGAATGTTGAGTTTGTGCATGTTAAGGTAACAATGCATTGAATGGATGTATGGATGTTTATTGCATTGCATTGAAAATGTTAGGTAAGTATAATTCTTGTTACATGAGCTTACTAAGCACAATGTGCTTACCCTGTTTTCTTTTTCCCTGTTTTGTAGTATTAAGAGCTCAGAGGTCGGATTCGGTCGGGGATACATCACACTATCAACCTCAATATTTTGGTATATCTAGAAACTTTATTTTGGAAATCAATGGCATGTATAAGTTAATAAAGTAAATGCTGAAGCGAAATGAATGTAAAATTAGCCATTGGCATGGCTAACAAACCTTAGTTTGGTATATGATGTGATTATCTTATGAATGTGCATGAATCTATTTTAAAAAAATATGCTGATTTGGATTGGTCTCAGTTTAAGTTTTGCAGGAAAGGTTACATGTTTATAAAGGGGATATATTGAGTTTTTTTTTTTAAAAAAAAAAACTATTGCTCGGTAAACTTCGGTAATGCCTCGTACCCTATTTCGGCGACGAATACGGGTAGGGGGTGTTACAACAAGATCAAGGTTTTCTTTTTTCCTTTTATGTTATTATCTGAATGCAACACGAAATAAATAATAGAAAAGTAAAAAGAAATCGAAACAAAAAGAAACTGAGATGTAAAAAAAATCACCTTCTGCAGAAATTTGTTTTTTTTCTTTCTTAATGTTCAGTTCATAAAAATTCGTAAAAAACAAAAGGTGAATACATCTTGGCTCTTATAGCCAAAAAATGACTATCTAGTTCTAATTTCTTTGTCGTTTTCTTCTTATTTTTTCTGCTGCCGTGTATTGTTCCTCTCGTTGCATTTATTTTCTGTCGCAGGTGTCAGAAACGTGGGTGACTGCTGGTTGGTGCGCGTGGTGGCTGGTACTGCGCGTGGAGGGAGACCAAACAGCAAAAGGGGCAGTGGCTGAGAAGTTTGGGGGTTGTTTGTTTGCTGAAATATTTTTGTATTGGGCTATTTGTGTTGTTTTTGGGTTATTGTTTTTTTTTTTTGGTTTGTAATTTTGGACTTTTAAATATGGATTCTCTTTTGGTCTAACTGGATTTTATTTAAGCTTGATTTAGGCCAGGCCCAAATTGGCCTATTACAACTACTTCGGCTGAGCCAAAGAGCGCAGGGCGCGAATTGTTTATGTCAGATGTACCGATATAAAATTACTTCGACTATAGGTCGATGAGCGCTAGGCGCACTAATCATTGGACATACCAGTGAGTGATGGGCACGATTATTGCTTTAGATTAACTGATGAGTGCTGGGCACAATTTGTTTAGTTTGAGACGTATCGATGAGGCACTGGATGCTAAATTATAATATCAATAGGATCTGTAAATTAGTTTGGATCCGAGCTATGTATTAGCAAATATCAATATTGAATAGGAAGAATGGTTAGAATTAAATTGGTAACGTAATGCAATATGACAAATTGAGACAAAATCGAATAATGTTACACATGTCGTTAACAAAAAAAAAGTTAGTAAGTTCATTAAAATAGATTGGTTAGTTATAATATCACATTTGGTTGTTTGGAATACATATTTATATTAATGTATTAGATAAACTTTGATAAGAAACTTACTTGAATTGATTTAAGGAAGAAATAAATCAACTAAGTCCAATTATTTAAATTTTATGCTATATTGAGTAATTTATAGTAATACCATTTGAAATTAAAATTCGCCGAATGGTCTTGTTTTCTTATGCAGGCTAAGTGTATTTTGAGATTTTATACTCAGAGTCATCAGCATTCAACCGACAAACCTGGACTCAACAAAGTTTGTATATTTTGTTTTATTTCAAGTTGGCATATACTTGATTTTTAGTAAAGTCATTTGGTTATAGATATGCTTTTGTGACATAAAAAAATTATTAACTTTTGGTTTCTATAATCATAATATTATTAGTTAATTAAATTGTTTTAATGTGATATACTTAAGTTGCAATATGTTTCGGAATATCGAAGTGTTGGGAATTGATTTGGGAGATGATCTGAATATGTATATATTGTGAAATCTAAATTTTGCAGGAGGTTTTACTTAAAATAAGTAGAAATGCTGCCGAATATTTTTTTTATATTTTTTTAAAAATAATTTTATCACTACACTACCATTTAAATAAAGTGAAATAGTAATTTAGATTGTTTTCAGCATTTCAATGTGGCATTTTATATTCGGGTTCTCTAACTAGGTCGGATATAATGTGTCACAGAGACAACATGTTATGTGTATTATAGATAACTGTATATTTTTTTCTTCATTAATTTTTTTCTTACAAGGTTTTTATCTTATCGAGGCACATTATCTACTATTAAACATTAATGAGGGAGTGTTAATGAATATTTTATTATTAAGTTGATATCTACCAATATATTAGGATTTTAATGTTTATTAGAAAAAGAGTTTTATACCATATATACTTCTTATATATATACCAATGCTTCTTCTATTTCTTTTTTTTCCCTTTATTATCATTCATGTCATAACTTTATTTAATTTTTTTTCATATAATTTAAAATTTTATATTTGATGTGCTAATAACTTAGATTATGACATATTATTTAAAACTAAATTCAATCAACTTTGTCGATAATAATATGTAAATACTTCAAATATTAACCCAAAATTTAATTATAGATAGTTTTTTTTTTAACAAAAGCGAACAACTAATGTTTTTATAGAGAAGCAATCTGGAAGAGGGATTGTCATAAAATCTGAAGCAATCTAGGCCAGATTTTAGAAGAAAAGTGACTTTTGGTTCGACAACGCTTGCGCCAATCTATGCCTTTTTATTTACCCAATAATAATCATAAATTCACGCTAAGTAAAAAAATGAAGCAGAGCATATTTTTGTTGCAAAAAATTAAACAAATAAGTTTTCTTCGTTCATTATGATTTGACTTTACATATTATATTTTAATAATTTTAAACCGATTTGCTTATAAAAATATTATATGACAAATTGCATCTTCACCTTATACCTATAAAAATATTAATAATTAAAAAACCATATAAGATGTAAACTAAATTAAAAAATATATATATGGCTTTCATTTTAAATACATAATAACCAAGTTTCTTTTATCAACAGTACTGGTATCTATTACTTCTAATTATGTTGTAATTACATGAAATCTCAAATAAAAGAAAATTTCATCCAAATTTTAATTTATATGTTTTTTATTTTTAATTTTCTACGCAAATTGAACTAAAAAATAAATAAATTTAAATGAGAGAATAATCAAATTTGTTTGTGTAAGAAGAGAGAAAATATAAAAAGGTGCACACTAGCATTAAGTAATGCCTAGTGTCAAAAAATATATTTATTTTGCTAAGGCTGAAATTTTTATTGATAAAATTTCAACACCCAAAACAAGGTTATAATATTAAAAAACCTTGAATAAAAAACACACACCTAAAATAACAACAACAACATGATAACTACACCAGCTCTTACACTCATAAACTCAATTCTACAACTAGAGATAACTCGATTTATAGAGAAAGACACCTCCTGATGCAACTTTAATACCCAAAATATAGGTGATGCTGGTCAAGTAATCCAATTTAAAAATCTTAATAAAAATATCATCCAGCGTTTGAACAACTCGCTCCTAAGATTTATTCACTAAAAATCAGAATTCTGTAATTTTTGACATCAATCGGCAGACTTGATAAGTCCCCACAAAATTCTCATTTCTGCAAAATTCAAGGTAAATAATCAGATCCTCTAAGTGTAATTAGCTAAGGCAGATTTAGCATTGTTGGAACGAAAAGAGGATTACCTATGATGGTAATCAGTTTGTTGAATAAGAAGGCAATTACCGATGGTTGAAAACAAGGGTGATTACCGATGATGGAAAACAAAGGTGATTACCTATATAGGTAATCAGCATGCCACACTTCAGTAATAACAGCAAGCTTAAGAACCAAATGAAAACCAAGAGAGGAAAGGAAAACCAGAGAACTTTTGCACTAAACGGATGAGAAAAATCAACAACAACAACTTGTATTGACAAAACAAAAGAAAATATATGTAGATACAAAATACAAATTTCAAAGAGCAATAGACCATAGCATAATGATATTCCTATACCTACATAAGACACTTAGGCCAGCTGAAATTGCCAGCTATTACATCAAAAATCAAATCAAATTAAAACAAGTCCTTTTAGCTATAAGGACAAATTAAAACAAACTAAATTAGGTTGAATGGAAACAAAATAGCAAGAATGGAACTAAACTTGCTGCTGCCACCAGTTCTGCTTCACGTGCAGCATACTTTCAGTTTTGCTGCTGGCTCTTTTGTTGCAATGCAGGCCAAATCTCAACACTCCTCCTTGGACTGTATGCAACAAACACCAACATATTTCCTCAAAGCTTCAAATCGTGCTGTCCCAAGTGGCTTTGTCAAAATGTCTGCCAACTGATCCTTTGAACAGCAATGCACTAAGCTAACTTCTCCTGACTGTTCAACCTCTCGAACAAAATGAAATTTGATTTTAAAATGCTTGGTCTTTCCATGAAAGACCGGATTCTTAGCTATTGCAACTGCTGACTGGTTGTAAACTAAGATCTCAGTAGCATCATGTTGCTTCTCATTTAAATCACTTAGCAACTTTCGAAGCCAAATGGCTTGATTTACTGCTGCTGCTGCTGCAATGTACTCTGCCTCAGCTGTGGATTGAGCAACAGTCTGTTGCTTCTTCGAACTCCAACAGAACACACTCGAGCCAAGGGTGAAAAAGTACCCCGACGTGCTCCTCATATCATCAATGCAGCCAGCCCAATCGCTATCTGAGTAACCAACCAGCTTCAGCTCATCTTCTTTCTTAAATAGTACACCAAGCTTCAAAGTTCCCTTGATGTATCTCAACACCCTCTTAGCAGCCTTAAAATGTACCACATTCGAGCAATGCATGAATCTTGCTAACAAACTGACTGCATGCATCAAGTCAGGTCTAGTTGCAGTCAAATAGAGCAAACACCCAACTAAGCTCCTATACTCCTTTTCATCGACCTTTTCATAATCACCAATGCTTGACAGCTTCTCATTTTGAGCCATTAGTGTACTCACAGGCTTGCAATTTTGCATACAGAATTTATTTAGAATCTTCAAGGCAAATGCTTGTTGACTAATGAAGATTCCTCGTTCTGACTGATTTACTTCCATACCAAGAAAGTAAGTCATGGTTCCCAAGTCAGTCATATCGAACATTTCTTGCATCTGAGTTTTAAACTCATGAACCAGATCATCTTTGCTTCCTGTTACCAGCAAATCATCAACATAAATCGAGACAATTAGCAATGTCTCCTCCTTTGATTTCTTCACAAAGAGTGTAGGCTCACTCAAGCTCTTCTCAAACCCGAGCCTCGACAGGTAACTATCCACTCTGTCATACCAGGCTCTAGGTGCCTGCTTCAGCCCATACAAGGCTTTCCTTAGCCTATATACCTTGTTTTCCTGACCCTGAATCTTGTAACCATCAGGTTGCTCAACATAAATCTCTTCCTTGAGAATGCCATTCAAGAAAGCTGACTTAACATCCAATTGATGGATCCTCCATTGCTTTTGTGCAGCCAAAGAAAACAGAAGCTTGATGGTGTCCAAACGTGCAACCGGAGCAAAGGTTTCTTCAAAATCGACACCAAACTGCTGGCTATACCCCTTGACCACCAGCCTTGCTTTGTGCTTGTTCAATGACCCATCAGCATTAAACTTAGTCCTAAAGACCCATCGAACACCAATAACCTTCTTCTTTTCTGGCCTCTCAACTAAATCCCAAGTCTGATTCTTTTGAATCATGTCTAATTCTGCCTCCATAGCTCTCTTCCAATTCATGTCCTTAACAGCTTCTTCATAGCTTGAGGGCTCAACAATAGCCACATTGCATCTCTGATAAACTTCAGCAATAGGCCTAGTACCTCTCACAGGAGGGTCATCGACACTGTCACTGCTAGGCTCACCTTCAGTTAGTTCCAGGTTGCCTTCAGTTGAATCTTCATCAAATTGACTTGCATTCGAACCATTCCAGTCCCAAGTCCTCTCTTCATCAAATCTGATGTCTCTACGTACCAAAATCTTCCTTGTTGAAGGATCATAGACCCTATAGCCTTTCTTGTCACTGCTATAGCCCACAAATATGCAAGGAACAGACCTCTTCTCGAGCTTAGTCCTTCTTTCAGCAGGAACAAGGACATAGCACACACATCCAAAGACCTTCAAATGAGACACTGTTGGCTTGAGTTCATGCCATGCTTCAAAGGGTGTCTTGTCCTTGACAGCATGTGTTGGAAGCTTGTTAAGCAGGTACACTGAGCTATTGACAGCCTCAGCCCAAAAAGAGTTGGGAAGCTTGCTTTGGAACAGCAAGCATCTAGCCATATCCATCACAGTCTTATTCTTCCTCTCACACACTCCGTTTTGTTGAGGAGTGTACACAGTGGTCAATTGATGATGGATTCCAGCCTGCTCACACAGCTTCTTAAATCTCTCAGACAAATACTCAGCCCCATTGTCTGTCCTCAATGTCTTGACCCTACAACCAGCCTGGTTTTCAGCCAAAGCTTTAAACTTTACAAAGGCCTCAAACACATCAGATTTCTGTTTCAGGAAGAAAATCCAGCAGAACCTGGTCAGATCATCAATAAAAAGAACAAAATACTTACTCCCATTCAATGAAGGAGTCTTCATTGGGCCACAAATGTCCGAATGCACTAGCTCAAGCTTCTCTCGAGCTCTCCATGCTTGATCAACAGGAAATGGCAGCCTTGCTTGCTTGCCAAGTTGACACACATCACAAACACCTTCAATTGGCTCCACTTTGGTCATATCATCTGCCAAGCCAAGTCTATGCAGCAAGTCGAGTGACCTGAAGTTGGCATGGCCTAACCTTCTGTGCCATAGGCCAGCACTGTCACATTGACTAGGATAAGCCTTCTTTTCAAGTTGGCTAACATCCAACATGAAACACTTATCTGCCATAGGAACAGTAGCAGTTTCCTGTCCAAGACAATCCTTAATGACACAAGAACCACTCTCGAACACCAACGAGTAGCCCTTCTCAACCAACTGACCAACACTCAAAAGGTTCTGATCAATATCGGGCACAAACAACACATCAGTAATCAGCTTGTTACCTGAACTTGAGCTGATCAACACATCTCCCCTGCCTTTAGCTTCAATCAGGCTTCCATTCCCGATCCTGATCCTCGAGCTGAAACTCCTGTCAAGCTCTTTGAATAAACTCACATCAGCTGCCATGTGATGCGAGCAGCCACTGTCCACTAACCAACTGCACTTGGTTTTGCTTGAGGTTGCAAGGAAAGATGCACTGAAGACATGCTCCTCCTAAGCTTGTACATCTTCAGCAGCTTGTGCTTGACTTTGTTGTGTTGGTGCCTTGCCTTTGTTCTTGCAAAGCTTCTCAACATGACCAAATTGTTTGCATTTCCAGCATTGAACATCTGGTCTTCTCCAACAGAACTTCTCTGAATGTGTGGTCTTCTTGCAGTGAGTGCATGGTGGGTAACTCCTCCTGTTTGAATCTCTTTTCGACCTCTGCTTCTTGTCAAGCCAAGGCTTCTTGCCTTTTTGACTTGCATTGGAGCTCTCTCTGACTTTTGCTTGAAAGGCTCCTTCAGATTGATCCTCTTGTCGATTAGCTCTTCTCTGCTCCAAGGCATAGAGTGAGTTAACCAATTCTGATAGAGAGATGGTGGTGAGATCCCTCGAATCTTCTAGTGAGGAAATCTTAGACTCAAACCTCTCAGGAAGTGTGGTGATCACCTTCTCAACCACTCTGCTTTCAGCAAAATCCACACCAAGCAATCTTATGTTGTTCACTATGGCCATTATCCTATCAGCATATTGCTTGATAGTCTCAGCCTCCTTCATCTTGAGATTTTCAAAATCTCTTCTCAAATTAATTTGCTGTTGCTGCCTGGTCTTCTCAGACCCCATAAACTCCTCCTTCAACCTGTCCCAAGCTTGCTTAGGCGAGTCACATGCCATAATGTGAGTGAAGATCACATCAGACACTCCATTCTGCAAACAGGCCATGGCTTTTGGCTTCTTGGCAGTCTCCTCAGCATGCTGCCTCATCTGAGCAACGGTGGGATTGGCTCTCAATGGAGGTGGCTCAGCATCATTCTCCACTACACTCCATAGATCGTGTGCCTGGAGATAAGTTCTCATTTTTACCACCCAAATGTGGTAGTTCTCACCAGTGAACACCGGAGGTGGAGGTGGTGTGAAGCTCATCCTGCTGCAACAAGTTCAACAGCCTCGATTTCCTGCTTTCTTAAGCTTAAACTTCCAAACAACAAACAACAAGAGAAGGCCCTTAAAGACTTAGGCTCTTGATACCATTTGTTGGAACGAAAAGAGGATTACCTATGATGGTAATCAGTTTGTTGAATAAGAAGGCAATTACCGATGGTTGAAAACAAGGGTGATTACCGATGATGGAAAACAAAGGTGATTACCTATATAGGTAATCAGCATGCCACACTTCAGTAATAACAGCAAGCTTAAGAACCAAATGAAAACCAAGAGAGGAAAGGAAAACCAGAGAACTTTTGCACTAAACGGATGAGAAAAATCAACAACAACAACTTGTATTGACAAAACAAAAGAAAATATATGTAGATACAAAATACAAATTTCAAAGAGCAATAGACCATAGCATAATGATATTCCTATACCTACATAAGACACTTAGGCCAGCTGAAATTGCCAGCTATTACATCAAAAATCAAATCAAATTAAAACAAGTCCTTTTAGCTATAAGGACAAATTAAAACAAACTAAATTAGGTTGAATGGAAACAAAATAGCAAGAATGGAACTAAACTTGCTGCTGCCACCAGTTCTGCTTCACGTGCAGCATACTTTCAGTTTTGCTGCTGGCTCTTTTGTTGCAATGCAGGCCAAATCTCAACAAGCATAATTCTAGTGGTAATATTGGCTGACTAGACCTTCTACATTTCCGGTGCATGAAAGTTAAGGCAAAGCTTAGTTGTGTTCAGAAAGCAGTAATTACCTTATACTTAGCAAATAGCCTGAGATGGGGATCAATTGGCAGTCCAAGCTCCTCAAACATTGGATCATAGAGTGAATTCATGATTGGCCTGAAATCATTGGACTCTTTAGTCAGCATTTTCAAGAGTTAAGACAAACTTATTAAGGATAAACAAATCTAGAAGAAACTTATTAAGAAACTTGCTTTCTTGACAATGAAATCTAGAAGAAAGATAAGTAGTACGTACCCCAAAGGAATGAAAAATTCATGGAACACGATGCTACCAGTTTGTGAATTATATAGTCCAAGTACCCATGGGAGTTGATTATTTTGATAGGAGAATTGCTGAGCCCTAACAAATCAAAAGAACAAACAGTTGATTCTCATAAAGTTCCCTTTAGAAGATATACCAAAGTAGATAAGAGTAGAGATCAAATACATAAGCTCCATAGGCGGTGAATGCTTAGTCAGTCGGAATTCTGGAAGCGAGCCAGATGCGTTAGACATACCGGCCAATTGATTAAGCAGCTGCATCGGGTGACTCAACTGCTGGGGCCTATATTAGATATATGAAAAATCAATCACAACATTGTTCTAAATTTCTTATGTTGATGTGATATATAAATTATCTACAAAATACCTTAGAGGTGTAGAAGCTCTCGGCAGCATTAAGTTGTATAGACAGAGGATCGGAAATGTTAGTTGCTTTGTTCTAAATTTCTTATGTTGATGTGATATATAAATTATCTACAAAATACCTTGGAGGTGTAGAAGCTCTCGGCAGCATTAAGTTGTATAGACAGAGGATCGGAAATGTTAGTTGCTTTGAATTGATCAACTAGTGACCTGAAATCCAAAGAAACAACATACACAGTTAGGTATATATCTCAGTACTATTGTTTCGATTCCAAACAAGAAGATTGAGGTTAGAAGATATCAATTCAATACCCTGGTGCCAAAGACCTATAAAGATTAGTCTATTTATTACAGAACCAAGTAGGGGCTGACGGCTGGTTGATTTGGGTAGATTCTCCATTCAGAAATCTAAACCCAGTCTGCTCATCATTTATTTCAAACGCAGTCGAGAAAATGCGACCCATGCTAATCTTGAGTTAAACAATATTTATAGTCACTGGGCTTTGAGGGAACAAATTTGGGTAGTGAACTGCTCGCTGATTGCGATTGGAACGAGGGTTTCCCTTTTTCTTTTCAACCCCATCAGCAAACAATATTTTCTTGCCTTTATCCAGGGGTTCTACCGGTTGATTCCTATTACAATGTTAGAAACATGTCACGTTCAATTGGTAGAGGAAAATACCATGCATCTTTACTTTTAAAAGGTCAACAAAGGAATCAACATACCGTTGAAGCTCAGCCCGGAGGCTTCTTCCAGTTTGAGTATTGAGGCTGTTTGCTGGACCTGAATTGCCCAGATGCTTTGAGTGAGACGATTGAGTTGCAGAGCTTCATTTTGTGGGATATTTTCCGCCTGCTTGAGATAAGAGAAAGTCATTGTCTGTTATTATTCATCATGTTTCTGAAGCTGGAACTGACTGATTGGAATGGGTTGGGAGAGGTACCAGTGCCAAAGAGAATGACTGTGTTGGCTCCATTATAAGAGGAGTAAACGAAGTTGCTTGTTGTGCAGCTGTGGCATCATCACCTGAAGAACCACTGCCTTCAATTCCTGGACATGTTGGCTGCATCGGCTTCTCGTTCGACCTCCCATGCTGAAGCAAAGGTTCATCAGTAGTGCCTGCAGGTGATGACACCAACTTCGTTTTCTTCTATCGGCAAATACAACAATGTTTATATCAGTCAATGGCAAGGAAGAAATAATCTGAATCATGGTCCATCCTCTTGTTATTGTAATATTCACATTAGTTTGGGAGAACTAACAGGCAAAGGATTTGAGTCGACATTGATGTTGGCATTCATTTGATCCCGCTGAGGCTGATCGTCTCCTGCTGATGCCAATCTAAGTTCCAGTTTCGCATCCTCCTGCTTAAATTGCACTCAAAATTTTCCATGAGATTATACTTATTTCAAGTAAATGAACTAGGCATTGATTTTATAAAATTACTCTTATGTAGGGATTTAAACAGCGACCACATCACAAGGTTACCATCATTATTTTGCAATACAAGTTGAAGAGTCCAAGACATGGTCGGTGACAAATTAAATAGAAAAATGGAGATGTACGGATGCTTTCTGCATCCGTAATGCTTCTAGTTCTTTTGCTGTATACTCAGCAAGTAAAGACCCTGATAGAGACAGGTTTGGAGCATTATTAGCCGAGGGAAATTCAGGGACTTCATTGTCATGATCAGAGGCAGGGAGATTGAACTTGGAAATTGACTGCTTACTTTTTTGCATATCCTCATCCCCATTAGAAGCAAATAACTGGAACTTCAAATTAGCTGCTTTTGAGCTACACCCTTTCTCCATATCTTGTTCTGCTTTAAAAACATATAAATAAAGCAAAATAGGGAAATTAAAGGCATGGCATTGCAAAAGAAATTACTGCATTATTTAAAATTCGACTTGGAATTAAATGAACTACAAGTCAGTAGCCAAGGTTTAGAATGGAATAGAAGTAGATTAATTAGGCCTCAACAAGTCAATCTAAGAAAGCAAAGAATGATTGAATTATATGTTGACATCCGATAAGAACTGCTGTTGGACTAAATTCTGATCATCTCTTTCACTTTCAATTTTAATACCAATTATTATTGACTGGCTTTTGGACAAGTTGAAAAGAAATCATATCAAAGATTTTCATTTCTACTTTTCAGTTGTATGATATTCATTACATTTTTTTAGAAAAAGAAATATGCTTTCATTTTACCTCATTTTCTATATTATTAAGAGGTTTAAAGAAACTGGACTTTTTTCCAATTTTATTTATATTCTTATAATTTGATTGCTCCTAACTTAATATTCAAATAAACACGGTTAAAATCTTATATTTATACTCAAGTAGATTCATGTTTTAAAAGTTAAATCAGTCGGATGTTGAAGTTATATTAATTTTTATTGTTTAATTAAAAAAGAAACTTTTACCATTTTATTTGGATAATTTTCAATTAAGTACCAAATTTCAGTTAGATATCTTTTTGTATTATTACTTTTTGGTGGATACATTTGCCCTCTCAGCAAATATGAGAATAAGTTGACCAGGTGAAGCCAAGAAGAATTGATTCAATTCAGGTCCAGATATGCTTTCCTTAAACATTTACTATAAAACAACACCATATTTAATGATATTTATTATGTCATATTTTCATAACGCTAATTTTCTTAATAAAAATAAACATTATACATATATAAGATACCAAAAAATTTATAAATATATATTAGCCCTTCTATTCAATTTTACTAAAATGAATGCTTTAATATAATCCTTTAATACAATATGCGTATTAATATATGTCCGGCTAATTACAATATAGAATCTATTTAGTATAATGCATAATAGACAAATAACAGACAAAATTAACACAAAACATACACAAAGTAGGAGCGAATTAACCCATAAATTATAATTGCCAATAATACCAACACCTCATTAACTTTATTTATTTATTTTTAAACTCATTGTTTAAGTTTTTCTCAAATAATAATAAAACTATTCTAAATCTTATTTTATGTATACATTACACACTTCCGTGAATGATGTGTAAAAATAAATGTTTTTTTTTTTTTTTTAACTTTGCTAAATTCATTCATTTTAAGCACAATAATTTTAAATTTTATACAAACTAAGGTGATATCTTCCTTACATTCTCAATAAAATAGATATTGATTTAAGTTTATAAATGATGTCACAAAAAATATTCTTGAGAACTTTTAATTTTACCGCCCATAGATCAATAGCATCAATTTCAAATACAAAATAATAAATCGATAGTATCAACATTAAACACAAAATAATTTATTTCTATAAACGTAAATATAAATAAATATATAAGTCCTCTAGTTCATTTATGTCTTTTGTTTTATTTCGAAAAAGAGATGGAATAACAATAAAAAGGAAGTGATTAATTAGAGATAGATATTGAAAACATCAAAAGCACAGTTGAATGATTGAAATCAATCTACTATGGTGATAAATGAAAGGTAGAAAGAGGCTTTTACCTGATGGAAGATGGTATGTCTTGGTGATAAAGGAGACCACGAGAGAGGCAAGCAATGGGGGCTAAATGAGGAGGAAGCTTAAGCACAAAAAATGCATGTAAAATGAAGATGGGAATGTGTTGTGAAAATTAAAAACTTTCAATGCTTATTTATAGGGGAAAAATGGTATGCTTCTTTTTGGTTTATGTGTGGTTTTAATTTTTGACCATGTGTTAGGATAATTTTAATTTGATGTATAATTTGGGATTTAATCTAGTAGTGCAATATATGTTTTAATTAATTAATTAATTAATTTTTTTTAGTAATAAAGATTATAATTTTTGTTTGGAAGACATTAGCTCGAAAACATTTAAATAAATAATATCTTTTATTTTAAGAATTGAGCTTTGGATAAAAAAATTATTTATAAATGCTAATATTCAATATAGGTTTAAAATTAAACAAATTTAAAAATAAAATGTTATATATATTTTATAAGAATAAGTATATAAAAATATATAATAATGTCAACAATTAGACATGAATTTTAATATCTAAAAAATAAAAGGGCTAAATTTTTTATAATAAAATATAAGGATTAAATTTCAAAATTTTAATGAATATAAAGATTTATAACATATTTTACCCAAAAATAATGTAATTATATATTAAATCAGTGTGAATTGTTGTGAAATTAAATATAATTATATATAAGGTGATGATGATTTGTGATTTTTGACATTTATCTATATTTGCTTGTAAATATTAATTGGATATCATTAAAGCAAGAATCATTATATATGTTAGCATTTAATATTTTTAGTGTACAAATCCATTATAAGATATTGTTAACATATTTAAAACCCTTAATACCTCATTATAAATATTTTAGAAATAAATGAAATAAATTACTTACTGTTCCATTTAAATATTTATTGCTTTGTTAAATAATACCAAAACTTATTACAAACTTAAATTAACTATAAAAAGTGTTACTGTGTTTAGTTCATACTGTATTCTTAAAATTATAGTTTGAAAGCCATGAGCATTAAGAATTACGACAAAACTATTATTTTCCGATATAAATAATTTATTTTTAAATGGATGTCTATTACTATTAAGATAAATTTAATACCTCTTAGAATTTTAATATTTATTAAAAGTAAATTTTTATACCATGTATAATTTTAACCCAAATGTAGATTGGTGGGCTAATTGTAGCCCAACCCTTGGCCCTAAAGAGAGGGCCCAGTCTTCATTGCAATTTCGGTTTCTATATATTGTCTCCACGTCAAAGTTAGTGGCATTTTAAAACACTACTAGATTTTGTCACTCACATAATATGGATGAAAAAAATAATAATTTATACTAATTCTCAAAAAATATTTTTTTATTTTAAAATTTATTTAATACCAAATATAGGTGGAGTGATAATAAATTGTATTTTAATATTATTGAATACATGTTTAATTTTTAATTCTTTTACCATTAATCTTTATTAAAGGAGACATATAAATAGACACAAAAATATTAGATGAGAAATTGAATCTTCACCTTATACATACAAAAACATTAATAATTAAAAACCATATAAGATGTAAACTAAATTAAGAAAAAATATTAAAAGCAAGGATTAAGGTTGAAATTAAATTAAAGTTTAACACTGAGGGAAGTAAATAACAAATATCTCAAAACGCAATAGTTGCTTCTCTCCCCACCCACGTGAATTGGAAGGTTTGCAGGATGTTGAATGTTTTTTTATTATATTGACTAATTTCGTAACCTTTTATAAAGTGTAGGGATTAATAGTAAAATTTAACTTTTCTAAAATAAATAATTTCACTAAAAAGGTTTAAATGATAAAATAAAAATCTATCAAATTTAACTTGGTATTAAATTTAGTGAAAAAATTAACAGAAAATATAAAATCTATTATTGTTACTAAATAGTGTAGGCTTTTATATAATTTAGTGAAAAAAGAGTGAGTTTATACATTGGCTCAAACAATTCTTATACTTCTTAATAATGTCCTTCATATTAGTTTCATTAGACGATGCATCCCAAAATATAATAATGTAGGTGGCAAAAAATAAATGAGCCACCATCTCGTCTAGCAAGCTTTAGAAGTGTAGAAAAGTCCTCGATAAAAATAAGAAATAAATAAGGGTTTAATGGATCTTTTCACCACGTTAACGTTCATTCCAAAATTAGCTCTTCTTTAGTAGAAAAAATTTTTAGCACAAAAACTTTCACCATCAATCAAACGTTCTGATAAAAACAAAATAACAAGAGTATTTCATATTGGAATTTGGCATAAACCTAAAGTTCCTATGTAAGGATTGTTGAATATCAACACCAACTTATTAGAAAATAAGTGTAAGTGTTTTGTTAGTAGGGAATGAATCCCACATTGCTTAGAAAAACAAGGATAGTAGGACATTGGGTCTATGTAAAAAATATGTTATAAATATTATTTGCACCAAACAAATAATGAATCATCTATTTGATTCTTTAAATTCCTCCATTTTCTTATTTTGGAGTGTTAGGAGGTATAGATAAATTTTAGTTTAGTAGTGTCTTGGGCATGGGTATTCTACAATTGGTATCAGAGCAAGGTGGTGTTAAAAATTTTTATTTGAAAATAATTTTTTTCACAACGAAAAAAATTAAAAACTGATTCGGTCTGTAATATTTAGAACAATAAATTCAAGACTAAAATCATACATGTATTTTTAGATAAACAGATTCTTATTGTTCTCGGCTTTCAACTGAACAATCTTCTTCGCTATTCTTGTATCACAAATTGTTTTGATTGTGGACTTGAACAAATCGAATCAAACACAGAAACTATAAATAGTTTTCTTTTCTTTTTGAGTGAAAACAAAAATTCTCTATTCAAAATAGAAACTAACGAAACTGTTATTCTAGAAAAATATATTTAGTAGCGGAGAATAAGTTCTCCCTATTTTTTAGTAGAGTAATGATATCTTTAAGTTGTGTAAATAGCCCTACCGGTCTCATTTATTTATAAGAAAAGAAGGTAGAACTCTTTGTAAATTATAAAAGTTTATTTCAACTCAAAAAACCAATCAAGCTACGAGCAAGGCTTGAGTTACAACATCGATATGTTCAAGACATAACAAAAGAAATGGTAATGGTCAGGTTCTTAGTAGAACTCAAGAAGGATCAATTCGAGTACCCTGAGTGTCAAAGCTCAAGATTGAGTGGGGAGCATCTAAAGAATTTGAGGGTAAAGATTCTTTCAGTAGGGATGAGGCTAATGAGAGAAAGTCATGCCAAACGAAGGGCAAGACCATGACAACTACAAGAAAGGGGGAACAGAAACCCTTGAGTTGTTTCTTGTGTGATGGACCACACCATGTTAGAGAGTGCCCAGGGTGAGTAAAGCTATCAGTAATGGTAAAATCCTATAAGGAATCATAAGCCAAAGGTGAGCACCATGAAAAGCCACGGAGGTTGGGTGCTATTCGATTGTGTCGATAGGAGTTAATTAAGCCAATGCAAATAGGAGTGAAGTGCCACGAATGCATCGACAAGGATGGGACTAAAGGACAACGTTCCATCGAGCAAAGTGATGATGGTGGTCGTGAGAACCAACATATGGAGTTGGAACAAGTTAAGACAGAAGACCAAGTTGCAAACCTATTCATAAAAGGCTTTTGTAGCAATAAGTTCAAAAGTTTCTGTCGTTAGTTTGGAATAGTGAAAGTTGGTGTTGAGGGGTAGTGTCGAATATCAACACCAACTTATTGGAAAATAAGCGTAAGTGTTTTGTTAGTAGGGAATAAATCTCACAATGCCTACGAACAAAAGACAAAGGGATTATGAGTCTATATTATAAGTATTATTTGCACCGAACTAAATATTGAATCTTCTATTTGATTTTTTAAATTTCTTATTTAACTTTTTATTTTATAGTGTTAAGAGGTGTAGCTAAATATTAATTTAACAAATGAAGGGCACTTGGGTCCAAAGAAATTTCCAAATTGTTTTGCCATGGTTTTGGGCATCAGTCTATGAGGAAAGCCAGGAATTTGAACCAAAAAAATTCGCATAAAATAACGAAACGCCAAAGGGTCTTCTCCCTTATGGACTTTATGGATAAGCAATAGGTTATTATTAAATTCCATGCCCCTCTACAGCTAACATCAATCTTATAGTAAAACTTGAACAAATACCTTTTTCTCACCAAGTTTTGAAATTGATACACCTCTTATAGTTGAAGCGCATTGCACATAGATGGGAATGGATTACACTTACAGTAAGAAAACACTTGACAAGACATGCTCATAAGCTAGCTTCCAACCATCTTCGCTTAGATTTATTTGCCATGGTTTTTCCTCGCTGCCTTCCATCGTCAATCCTGCTGTCGAAATCTTTTTTTTGAAAACGGGGATTGACTTTGATTTTGAAAATGAGAATTAAAACGGGAGTCGCCACCAATCCTTTTAAGAGGTGTGATCGGATCACCTCGAAATTCAATCATTTTAATAAAGTTTAAATTTACTAAAACGATGATTTTGGTCTATGAAATCCAGAAAACAGGTTCGGGAGTCGATTACGCACAAGGAAGGATTAGCACCCTCGATACGCCCAAAATTGGTACCTAATTGATTAATTAATGTCTTTATGTCAAAAATTTGAAAAGATTTTAAAGATACGAGCCCTTTTTGTTTAAAAGAAAAATTGAATAAATCGAATTGGATGTTAAGACCCTTTTGTCCCGAAGTAAATAAAACGTCACATCCAGTACGTTAGGACACGACATTTTAAGCCTTCGAGAATAAGTTTGTCTTGATTTTCAAAATTAATGCATTTTAATTTTAGAAGGATATTCGATCATTTGGGCCAAACGAGAAAGATCAAAACCCAGTACGTTAGGGCACGATCTCTCAAATTCCCCAAACGCAGATTGCCTTTATTTTCAATACTTTTAGAATAATAACGATTACAAAAATCGAAGCAATACGTGCTATCTAATTTGTTTGAAGTGAAAATAAAATGATCCACGTAGGATAAACACGTTGGAGTTTTTTAATTCACGATGCTATAACATGAAACGACAATATAATAATGAGCATAGAATAATAATACATGAGTACTATATTATGCAAGTAAACGACAATGATATGAAAGTATGGATAAACGAATTAAAGTACATACAATGACAATAATCTCACAACATACGCAATTTATATACAACCATCAATAATAAAAATGAAGTAAATAATATAAAACAACAACAAAAAAAAGGGTAAAACAATTTTAAATAAATAATTCATAAAAAAAAAACAATTTCAAAATAATGGACATACAAAACAGTTTAAATTAGAATATAAAAAGTTTAATATGTATATAATACGTAACAAGAAATTTGAAATAAAATAATGTGTATATAGAAATGGTTTAAAAATAAATGCTATATATAAAAATATTTTAAAATAAATAATATAAACATATATACATATATATATATATAAGTTTTAAATAATAATATATAAGAAACTAACAACGAATAATAAAACAATTTTAAAAAAGGAATAGATAAAAGAAGTTTAAAACAAATAATATATAAAATTATTTAAAATAAGTGAAATAAAACAGTTTTATATATTTAAAATAATTTTAAATAAATAAAAAGGTTGAAATTTACAAGAATAAGGGTTTGATTGCAAATAAAATGAAGTTTTAGGGTCCAAATTCGAATAAAATAAACGCAAGTATGTAAAAAGGACTAAATTAAAATCTAAATAAAATTTAAAGGAGGAATTCAGGTATCAAAAAGCAGGGGATCTATATGAAACGCGCTAAAACATAGAGGGATTAATCTGGGCAATAACCCAAACCCCAAACTGCGTCGTTTTATGTGCCCCTTTTAAAATTGGTTCGAGGACCGAAATGCATCAAAAATCAAAGTTCAGGGCCGAATTAAAAAACAAGAAAAGGATTTAATGACGGGCATTGCAAAAAAAAGGGGGACCGATTGCTCAAATTTCCCCTCAGAGGGAAAACGCGCGGGTCTGGCCCTTGGGTCGGGTCAACACGCGGACCCCCTTTTATCCCAAATGGTGCCGTTTTACTTTTAATATATAAGACCCAAAATGAAATAAAAAACTCATTTTTACCCTAAACTAAAAAAAAAAAATCTAAGAAAGTCACTCAAAGCTCTCCCTCCCTCTCATCTCTTCCGGTCTAAAGGGTCTCTCCGACGCTCGCCGTACCACCACCATACTCGGTGGCCGATGGTGCGCGAAAATGGGTGTTTTAAACCCCGTTTGAAGCGAATCGAAAGGCCGAAGCTTTCTCACCCCACAAAGGCCGAAACCCGATGCCCTCGACTGTACTTGGAGGTGATTCTGACGAAGGAGACCGAACCTCCACCGACAGAGATCTCAGGTACTCTTCCTTCTTCCTTTTCTTTATTATTTTGTAAATAAGAAATAAAATAAAAAAATGAAATAACCAAACAAAACAGAAACTTAAAATGAAAAAAACCAAAATAAGAGGAATCACCTTAAAAGATTCAATCTAATTTTTTTTTAAAGTTTCTAGTACTTGTATTCGATTTCAAAAATACTCTTTTTTTAAAAAAAATAATCGGTCCCTTTACATTGATTTGTTTCGATGGCTTTATAGCCGAAATAATACAAATATTTTTTGTGTTTCTGCCATTACGTGTTGTTGCTTCGTTTCCTTCTTTGGGTTTGTTTACAGGCCAGAGGGAAGGTCAACGAACGGGGTTGCTGTTTCGGTGTTAAGGGATGGGCATAACCGAGCCTCGGGCATTGGAGGAGCAGGCGTAGCAACGCCTCGGGTGCTGGAACTGTTGACGAGGCACGTGGGATGGGTACGGCGCCTAGGGTTTCTACTTCCTCGAAAATTTTAGTCCTTTTGGGCCGTGTATTTGGGTAGGGTTTGGGCTGTAATTTTGGGCTTATTCGGGTTTAAAGATTTGGTTTAATTGGGTAATCAGGCTCCGGGCAAATTTAGGCCCATACACCTGCAACATTAATATTCATTACCGTATCAATCAACAACCAGAAAAAAATCAAAAGAGGGAAATGAGAAAAAATAAAACATTCGAAAAGAGAAAACAAAAAGAAAAGGAAAATTTGCTACAAGAGCCAACTATTTTAAAGGTATATTAAAATTTATTAATTGTGTTTAGTACATGACGATTTCTTTAACTCGTTGCTGAAATTAAAAATTCTTTTTCATTATACCAATTAATAATCTTTTTTTAATTAAACTTAAAACTATTATGCTAAATTATTTGTATAATAAAATAATGTCGAAATGATGATGAAAATACAAAGTCACTGTTGAAGCCTAGCCAAAATAATGGGTGCTTCAAAATAATGGGTGATCTACTTGTAGTCCAACCCTTACAGTGCGTTTGGTTCACTGTAATGGAATAAGGCTGTAATTGAATAGAGCAGTAATGGAATAGAGCTGTAATAAGTAATTCAACTGTTTGGTTGAATGGAATGGAATAGAATTGTAATAGTATTCTTTTGTTTGGTTGAATGGAATGATGTTGTAATAGCATAAGGAAAAAAACTAAAATGACCAGAATACCCTTAGCAGAATTTTTTTTAAGGTAGATGATTATTGTTATTGTTATTAAATTTTAATAAGATTATTATTGAAAATAATTTAATAAAAATAATAAATAGTTTAACCATATTTTAACATAATTATTATTAAATATAATTTGATAAAAAAATATAATTTAATAACTTTCTTAATATAATTATTATATAGTTTAAAAATTCAAAATATATAATACTATAAAATAATATATAATCTACTTTATTATTTTTAAACTGCAATATATTTATTTTTTTGCCCCCTTTATTTCTCAATTTTACATTATGTTCAAATAAAATACCTTGGATCGCATTGGGTTAATGGGTCCATGCCACCGTGTTACATGTGTTGGTTTTTTTAGCAGAAAACTAAGGAGAAAAAGAAAACCGAATGCAAAGAAGTTTGAACAAGAAGAAAACTAAATTTGATCTCCAAATATCAAATCTTTTTCATTGATTTGAGAAGCATTTATGTTACAATGAAATATGATAGTTACCTAATGTATAATTACTCCCACTAATACATGACTAAAGCTTTGCTAGAATTACACATAAAATAGAGCTGACATACCAGCTATAACATCAAACATAAATCAACAACTACTCCTACTAACTTTAAGTATAAATGACAAAGGAACTAAATCAAGTTACAAATGAACAAAATAAACAAAATGCTGCTGCTTCTCTGGTTCAGCTTGGATGCTGGTCTGCATGCTGGTTTGCTGCTGGTTTCCTGTTGCATTGCAAAACATTGATGAGTTGAGCAAATATAGTGGGGGTGACAATAGTTTAACAAGACATTGTCTTTTTCTATATCATCAATATTCTGTACTTGAACACATTATTGTAATAATGATTACTACAAATCCAACTAGATATGAATAATTATCCCTAACGAATATAGTAAATAGTTATTTAAATATTAGTGTCAATTAGAAAGATTCAACACTGAATCTAATTAAGCGAACTGTCATAAAACTATGGACAAAGAAGCACAGAACTTTAAGATATACCGAAAAACAAAATATGGACACAGCACATGGGACCAAGGGAGGAATGAATAAGCTAAAAACATTGACTAAAAACAAACAAATAAATAAATACAGTAGGGACAAGTGTGTAACCTGCCTAAATGTCTGGTTGTTTTTGAAAGGAAAAAATTACCGCATAAAAATAACTAAAACTTAGGAAAGGAAGTACACATTTTATGCACATAAAATTAAAATGATTCCATGAATCAATTCCACATATCAACACGTGAAACGTTTCCTGCCCTTTCAGATTGGATTTAGACACTCCCAAGGCAGTCACCTAAACAATCTTAGATCATCTAAGATTATCATCACATAGGATCACCAAGTTCCTATCAAACATGGTGAACTAATCATCAACTCAGTGAACCTTGGAAATTGGTGCAACAACCTCACACCAAAGACCTCAAACCTTGGAACTCTGAAGGAATCACTGGAGAGAAATAAAAAAATCACTGGTCAGAGCATTACCACTGATCTTGTTCTTATGGCACACCTATTCATTTCACTACCTAAAGAGAGAAACTAGTTCATTGCAAATTCAATGGTTATATACAATGATATACACAAGAAATTCTTGGTCTTGTAACATGATACCTTGAAAGAAGAAAAGATGCATTTAACAGGGAAAACGTAAGGAAATTTCATTAATAAAAGTGATAAAGTAAAAATAGAATAAAATAATAATAAAAAAATATAAACATTGTTAATGGAAGATGTCGAAACCATTTTTTAAAAAAGATTTTAAAAAATAAGGTCGACTTTTTTTTAAAACGAAAATAAGAGTCGCCACCAAACTTTTTAGGTGTGATTGGATCACCTTATAAAACATTTTGGTCTATGAAGAATCGAGAAAATGGGTTCGGGAGTCTGTTACGTACGAGGAAGGATTAGCACCCTCGCAATGCCCAAAATTGGTACCAAATTGAGTAGTTTTCTGTCTTAGGTCAAAATTTTGGAAAGATTTAAAAACAAAATCCCCTTTTTTAAAACTGGGATAATTTGAGTTGAAAAATCGAGATTATTTTGCTCCGAAAGAATTCAAACATCACATCCAGCACGATTGGACACGAGGTTCTTAAACTTTCGTAACTAAAATCATCTCGTAATTTGCAAAATTTATTTAGAAGGATATCTTAGGTATTTAGACAAACGGGAAATCGCAACCCAGTGCGTTAGGACACTATTTTCCAAATCCCTAAACACAAAAACATCGCCTTGTTTTTGAAAACATTTTTGAATTAAATGAAATATATATTTTTTAAAAACAATGATGCAATCAAAATATAATATTAAAAACAATGATACAATTAAAATATAATATTAACAGATTACAGGATATCAATACTAAACTACGTAATTTATATGATATTATAAAATACTAACAATGCATATGATATTAGACATGATAATAATAGTATTAAACACGAAAGAAAAACAATGAATATATATATATATAAACATATGATAATAAGTAAGGTGACGGAAACATAATAAAAAACAAAAAAACAAATCATACTACATATATATACAACATATAATACTAGCATTAAAAATATATACATAATATAGCGTTAGAAATACATACATAATATAGTTATAACAAAATATATACATGAGAAAGTATAAGAAATATGAATACTATAATATAAAAATATACATAATATATATAAAATATAATATTAAAAATATATATACGTAATATATAAAAAATATATATACATAATATAGTATTAAAATATATACATAATGTATAAATATTAGAACTAATAATAATGTTAAAAAACAACTATTAATAATACTTCATAAATATATATATATATATTAAAAATAAATATATAATAATATTAAAAGTTGTACATAATATATATATCTACTAGAAATAATAATAATATTAAAAACAATTATTAATAATATTACATAAATATATACACATATATGTTAAAAATAAATACATAATAATAATATTAAAGGTATATACGTGAAATATGTATATTAGAAAAAGTAATAGTGTTAAAAAGTATTTACATAATATATAAAGTATTAAAAATATAATATTAAAAAACATAATAATATATATATAAGTATTAAGTAAAAAATAATACTAATGCTAATAATAGTAAAATGCTAATAAATATTAGGTATAATAATAATAATAATAATAATAATAATAATAATAATAATAATATATAACAATATAAATAATATTAAAATAAAAAAGGTGAAAAAGGATGAAAATTGAAATGAAAACGAAATTTTGAGGTGAATTTAAGAAGAAATAAAGGGAGAGGGACCAAATTGCAACACGCGCGCAACCTGGAAGGACCGAAAGCGCAATATTCCTTCCCCTCAAAACGCAGCGCATCAGCGGGGACTAAATTGACAAGCGTGACAAATTTCGGGGCCAAATTAAAATAATAAAAACTTGATTGTAAAATAATAAAAATGCGGAAGGGCTAAATGCGAAATTAGCCCTTCCGTTCAAAAACGCGCGGACGCTAGGCCGGACGGGTCGGGTAGGATCGGGTCGGCTTAAAACAACGTCGTTTTGGGACTTAGTAGCCAACCCTAAAACGACGTCGTTTTGGGAGGCTATAAAAGGGCCCATTTGCTGAAAAAAAAAATCATTTGTGAGAGTGAAAGAAAAAAAAAAGGAGAGAGAGGGAGGGGGTGAGCGGTTTCCGGCTATGGGCCGGCCACCGTCCGATTATCGGACTGCCGTCGACCACCGCTGACCGCTGCCGACCGCTGCCTGCACGTTGGCCGGAAGTTCCAAAAAGGTAAATTTTTTATTTTTTAAATTTTTACTTATTTCTTTTTATTTATAATATATATTTATGTTAAAAGAAGAAAGAGACAGATTTAAAAAAAAAAACAAATAGTATAAAAAATGAAAACCTTAGCACGATTCGACTTTCCCTTCGTTTCCTTCTTATTTTCTTGCTTGTATTTGAAAATTATATGTTCTTTTTGTGTTTGAATCGATATACTTTGATGCTTAAATCTCTCCCTTTTTTGTTACTCAAAAAATCAAAGTCCCCTTTTACATTTGTTTCAATCGGCTTTTATAGCCTTTATAAGTATTTATTTTTCTATTATTTCTATTGTTGTTTGCGTGTTCTTTTTGCAGGAGCAGTTGGGCGGTGGCGCAAGTGGCTGATGTGACGTGGGCGGTGGCACAGTGGTGGCGCAAGTGGGGATGTCAGAAAGGCAGCAACTAGGGAAGGCGGCTAGGTTAGATTTTTTAGTGTTAGGCTAGGGTTTGTAGTGGGCTTTAGGGTTTTGTATTATTGGGTTTTAGGTTATTTTGGGTTAGTTAGGAATTGGGCTACTTAGTGTTTTGGGTTTTGAATGTGGGTTTAATTTTTGTTGGGTTCAGGGCCAAAATTGGCCTACAACAGCTGCCACTCTTTGCTCATTATCGTGTAACGAGAATAGAGCAAAGACATAAAGAAGGGCCAATTTTGCCCGGTCTTGCCGAGTCTTGACTTCTTTGGTGCTTCTCTTCTTCAAGTAGCTTCATTTCAGTCCACCGCATCTTGTTGCTTCGATCCACTCTACTGCTGCTTTAGAGAAATAGGACTTATAGTTTTAATCTGTTCTGTCACAACTTCAGGGCTATAACCATCCGGAGAGAAGAGATTTGTAACCTCAATCTTCTCTACTGAAGCTTTAAAGAAATAAGAATTCAGGGAGAAGAGATTCGTAACTTCAATCTTCTCTGCTGAAACTTCAAAGATAAGAGTTCAGAGAGAAAAGATTCGTAACTTCAATCTTTTTTGCTGAAACTTCAAAGGAACAATGATTGATCTTCGATGTAAACTCAAGAATGAGGGATTTGTAACTTTAACCTACTCCACTGGAACTTCGAGGAGACATCGTGCTGATATCCTTGATCTGCTCCCTACCAATATAGGAATTGTCAAATCTGCTATCTTTGATTTGCTCTCCGTCAATACAGAGACACCAAATCTACTATCTTTGATCTGCTCCCCGTCTAATACAGAGACGTAAAATCTGTTTTCTTTGATCTGCTCCCTGCCAATACAGAGATTGTCAAATCTGCTATTTATGATTTGCTCCCTGCCAATATAGGAATTACCAAATCTGCTTTCTACGATCTACTCCCCGCCAATACAGGGATTGCCAAATATGCTTTCTTCGATCTGCTCCCCGCCAATACAGGGATTGCCAAATCTGCTTTCTTCGATCTACTCCGCGCCAATACAAGGATTGCCAAATTTGCTTTCTTCGATCTGCTCTCCGCCAATACAGGGATTGCCAAATCTGCTTTCTTCGATTTGCTCTCCGCCAATATAGGGATTGCCAAATCCGCTTTCTTCGATTTACTCTCTGCCAATACAAGGATTGCTAAATCTACTTTCTTCGATTTGCTCCTTGCCAATACAGGGATTGCCAAATCTGCTATCTACGATCTGCTCCTTGCCAATACAGAGATTGTCAAATTTGTTTCCTTCAATCTGCTCCCCGCCAATACAGGGATTGCCAAATCTGCTTTCTTTGATCTACTCCCTTACCATTTCGAGGGAACGAAATTTGAACTTTCTAAGTTTGCTTCCCTATTCAGAGAGAAAATGCTGCAATCCTCGATTTGCCTTACTACTATCTCTAGGGGACAAAATCTGAAATTTTCAAGTTATTTCACTACTGCTCGGGGAGATACGACTGTAAATTCACCGGTGTTCCTACATTGTCCTTTAGGGAACCTGTCCTATAGAATCAGTTTTATGTGCTTATGCTTATGTAAATGATTAGGATGCTATGATCGGAATGAATCAAATGCTCCTAACTGAATGTATTATGAATGACACTTGTATGAACGCAAAATGTCACAGGAACGATCTTTTTTAATGTTTAGAGTGCCATCATTCGTTGCTCATCGGGCTTTATTGCTGACGTAGTATGCTACCCTCTTACTCAGCTGGTATTTTGTCCAAAATTCGAAAAAAATAATCGTATTTTGCTCAACTAGCTTGCTTCACCGTAACTTCAGAGTCCATTCCACTGTAACTTGGGGACATAGGATCTGTAACTTGTTCCATCAACTGATCACTCTCCAGGTGATCTGACTAGATGTGTATGCATGATATTTGGATGGATGCATAATATCATTTTTTCTCGAGAATGATCCTCTTTTATGCTTAGATTGACATTGCTCGTTTTCATCGAGATTATCATCAACGTGATATCTTGTTTTTGTTCAACTAACATCTTTGACAGAAAATCTAAAGAGATAAACTCAATTTAAGCTCAAATTTTTCCAACCTTTACACTTGGTGAGCTCTTAAACAACAGTCCTGTTTCAGGTTCCTGTACTATTTAGAAGCTTTTCAGAGTAATATGCGAAACTCCTTTTATGAAAGTATTATTAGTCCACTAATCGTTATTTCAATATGATATGCTTGAAAAAAAGATCATACCTAATGGACAAGAAGGAAATTGATTGGAAGCATAACTCGAAACAAACAAGTTAAACAGGGATAGAAAATGAAATCAAGAATGACATTTTTTTTTGAAACGAATAAGATAATCAAAGGAAACAGATTCAAAATGGGTAGGATGGAAACTAGATGCCCCAGATATCGCAGCCTGAGCTTCTCTGTTCAAACTTCTTGAGGACCATTTTAAGCTCCATACGTGTCTAGAGGATCCGGATTACTTCGTCGATTCCCTAAGATGTAGCATACTTCTTCATTGTTAATTCAAGCACAGCAAAAGTACTATATGCCTCACTTTTGATCAAAACTTGAGCCTCCCTTTTTGGGTTTTCAACTCAAATCCCATTTGGTCTCAAAATGCCCTTTGCGAGTTTTCGTATTGGCCTCTCTTTTTCTTTTTTTTTATTGATTTCCTTTACTTTTGTTTTTTTTAATTTTTATTTAGGCCTCAAGGCATCCTTTGTAGGTTTTCACCTTGTCGTCTTCTTTTTGGGTGAAATGCTTCTTAGCAGAGTTCACCGGATTGGGGCATGTCGTTGCCATCCACCTTGGTCAATGTTGATGATTTTCCAGAATATATCTTTCCCATTTGGCGTCTATTTTCCTCTGAAGTCCTTTTGTTTATGAAGGATCTTCTTCAATATGAGGCCACCCTCTGAAATTCTCTAAGATAAACCTCTTTGCTGTAGACTCGTATCATCTAACCATAACAGCCAGCTATTAATTTTTCTCCTCAAATTTGATTGATCATATCAGAATTAGATCCATCTTGCCTCTTCCCGCTTCAACTCTGATAAAACTCGGAAGAAAGAATCTCAACTTCAATGGGCAGGACCAATGGGATATGTGTTGCCCCGGCAAATGTCCTGGCCAATATTTGATAAGTACGAAAGGTAAATGGTAACTTCTCCATGCCAACCCTTACAAGTCTCAGTCATCTTTTAAAATCTTTTTTGAATGGTTTTTTGGTTGTCTTTGCTGTACTGGTATGGTGTCTGATCTTTGAACAGACTGTAAACTTTTGACATTCTGTAGTTGTGTTAGACATGTTCTTTTCTGGCACTCATTTTTTGCCACTTTCTTTTCCCTTTTTCATTCGATTTTGAATTTGAACTTGAATTTGGATTTAAACTTGAATTTAAATTTGGATTCCAATTTGGATTTTGGATTTTAAATTTGAATTTGACTTTGATGACTGTTGACTTTGTAACTTTGGCATATGAAGCGACCTTACCTTCTTAGTAAAGTAATTAATAACTATGAAGATGAATTGATGTCGGCGATATTGATCCTATAACATTCATGCCCCACATAGAGACTCCATGAAGAAACAGAGGAGACATATAAGTCTTATCTTATTTTTGCAGTGAGCTAAGTTTCGATCTTCATCTTTTTCCTGACCCTTTGTAAGTTAGGATCTGTCTCCATCTCATTCTACCATCCTTAGCGAATCGGAAGATAGGTACAATCTCTGTCATCTTTGAAGTCCTGAGATCCCTCTAAACACATATCTTACTCTAAAGGGAGTTAGTAACAGCGTTTGTTCACGACATTGATATCGGGAACCTATTGTGAGTATGAGGGCAAATTCCAGAGAATAAATAATTCTAAGGATGATTATTTGCATTACATGATCATGAATAAAGAATGAAAGAATATTTGAAAGAAGGTCTAAAGAACAAAAGAATCTATAGAAAAAATAAAAGAATATTTACTTAAAAGAAATGCATTTCATTGAAAAAAATTCTGAACATAAGCCTATTTCAAAAAATGACTCTTATTGCTTCTAGGCTGAAAGCAACAAGCGTGTTTTGGATATTACTCTAAGTAAGCTCTAAAACATAGGTCTCTTCCATAGTCCCATTGTTCAAAACACTCTCAAGTACCTAAAGGCAGATGCTTGGAAAACTTTTATTCCTCGGTTCTCTCTTTGGATACACTATTGGTGCTCTGATTTCTAAACTTCTGATGGTTTCTTCAAGGAAACGCAATTTTCCTGCCCCCTCCTTCAATTATCACATTTTGCTGCTTCGTTAGGCTCTAATGGATCGTCGAACTTCACAATACCCATTTGTATGAACCTCTCAACCAACTTCTTAAAGGCAGTGCAATTTTCAATCGAATGCCCGTAATCTCTGCATGATACTCACATTGAGCATTTGCATCATACCATTTAGGGTACGGAGGTTGCAATGGCTTCACGTGAAATGGTGTCACCACATGTGCATTGAATAAGTTCTGATATAAATCCCTATATGACATTGGGATTGGAGTAAACTGGAGTTTCTCTTTTTACTTTACACTGGGTTCCTGTCTTAACGAGCCCTGATGACCTTGGTGCATGCTCAAATTTTTCACTTCATTGTCCCTATTTTTCGGGGTTGATTTTTTAGTAATTTCCCCTTCTATATTGCCACCTCTTATGGCGTTTTCAATCATTTCGCCTGCCATAACCATGTCAGCAAAGCTCTTAGTGGTGCTTTCAATCATATGAGTAATGAATTGGGCCTTCAAGGTATTAATGAATAGCATGGTAGTTTCCTTCTCTAAGAGCGATGGTTGAACTTGCATGGCAACCTCCTTCCACCTTTGTGCGTATTGTCTGAAGCTTTCATTTGGTTTCTTTTTCATGTTTTGCAAGGTGATTCGATCAGGTGTCATGTCAGTCACATGACTATATTGCTGCATGAAAGCATGCACTAAATCTCTCCAAGAACCAATCTTAGTGCGGCTCAATTGATTGTACCACCTAGCCGTTGCCCCAACCAAACTATCCTGAAAACAATGGATCAAAAGTTGATCATTGTTTACATAGCCGATCATCCGCCTACAAAACATGGTAATATGGGCCTCAGGGCAACTAGTCCCATTATACTTCTCAAACTCTGGCATTTTGAACTTATGAGGAAGGACTAAATCTGGGACCAAGCTTAAATCTTTGGCATCCATTCTATGACGACTATTAGCACCTTCCAAAGCTTTGAACTTCTCTTCTAACTATCTGTAACGTTCCTCTAATTGCCTTGAGGATTCAATTCTCATCATTTTTCTTTCGGCCAGGTCTAGATCAGGGATGACTAGATTGGTAGGGTTATCTCCCGGGTTGGATCCCAAGCCATCTTGAAAGTTCATGGCTACTACAGTATCAACTTGCCCCTGTTGAGGCCTAATTGTAACAGACAGCCTTCGCAGAGGCGCCTCAGTTTGTATTTGCGTATGGGGTAGGGTAAAACCCGGAGGATAATCCTCACTATCCTCTCCAGTGATAGCCATAGGGGCCTTTCCTTTATCCGTTACCCCCTTCAGTAGTTGAGCCATTTCAGCCATCATATTTTTTTGGGCTTCCATCATTTGCTCTCTCATATCATGTTGCATTTTTGCCAACTGGTCTTGCATGTTCTTTTGGAGTTGTTCAAATCTCTGATCCATATTCTTCGTCTTGGCACGTATACCGTAAGGGTGTGTGGTTTCCAGATTTCTTCTACTGTAATAACTTCCACTAATTAGGGTCTTTCTACAGATGTATGTGATGCGATGTAATGCAAATGCATGAATGCAAAAGATATCGATTCTGATTCAGTTTCTTTTAGAAAACGTTGTTTAAGAAACAAAAATCTTTACATAAAACGGATTACAAATACGCTTTCGCCCTTAGGCCTAGAGTTTTAACCTTCCTAAACAATGTAGCCAATTCCCGACCTCTGTCCGATTCTAGCTCATACTTTACACTTAACATATCAGCCTGTGCTGCCAAGACTTGCAAATAATCAACGACTTCTCAAATCTGGACTATGGCTTCTCTCATAAGGTAATCACTATCTTTGACTTGATCCTGAGAATGGTGAAGCTCTTCCTTCCAATGTCCTTCTCTTGCCTCAAGCTGCTCAATCAGGAGTCTACAGTTTTGTAATGCTGCTTCTAACCCCTTAATCTTGTGCTTCATTTCTTTGATCTTGTTAAGACTTGCCTTTAACTCGACCGCAGAGTTACGACTTCGGTGAAGATGAAGGGATCGTCCAAGTTCAGTCACTTTAGCTTTTAATCCTTGATTCTCCTTTTGACTCTTTGCCAAGCTTCTTTCTAGGACCTGATTTTGTGCCTGCGTTTCTTGAAATTTCTTCTCCCAATGATCGGCTTTGGCTCTTTCTTCCTGAACCTCTTGTTGCCACTGCTCTGAAGTCCTCCCCAATCCAGCTCTCCGACATGCACTCAAGGATCTGAACGTCTCAGCTAGGATTACAGGCAAATGTGTGACCTGTTTACCAAGTCGATCGAATAAATCCGCAACTACCTCATCTATGTGCCTCATAGCTTTGGGGAAGATTACCAAACCATAAATACTTAAGGCTAAGACATTAACCTTCCTCTTCACATCTGGGTGCACCAATATTAGATCCCTCAAACTTGCCCACAAAATGCATTTACCATCACCCTTTTGTTGGATTCGAGCTGCGGCCCACTGTTTATTCATCACTGGACGTATACCTCTCGGTGACACTATCTCCCTTCTCTAAATAGGTTTTCTCTGACCATGCACAGACGGTAGCGTTGTCCTCCATTTTGTCAAGATATTCATTCCTCATTACAAAACTTTCTAATTTAAAAATCAAACTGTGAATCGATACCTTTAAATGTTGAATGATATGCAATGATAACAAAATAAAACGGGTCAGTGTCATATATCTAAAAGATATAATTCCAAGAAAACAAGTAAGCACCATATAGGTAACTACTAAAGGTTATCATCGTACTACCTGGGGCAGGCACTTAAGGTTCACTATATGTGTTTTAGTTCTAAAGGAAAAGGTATCTGAACTAGCAGATTCCTCGATCCTCACCCATTATAGGCTCATGTAGACCAAGTTCAGTTCAGGGACACATTTCCCTATGGCCATACGGAGATAAAAATCTCACGAAGACATAGGTGCGGATGTATCCCGGAAGCAATCCACTAGCCCATGCGGAGGTGAAAACTTCACGAAAGCGTAGCTTCTCACTCCCACTTAAGGGTGTGACCACAACGGTCATGCAAATGCAATGTGTGCGAGGAAAAATAACAAACATATGCAACAAGCACATGTAAAAAGATCATATTTTAATTTTTTCCAAATTTCTGACATTAAGACAGAAAATAATCAATTTTCGGCTTGACTCTCTTATTTTCCCCAGTGGAGTCGCCAAGTTGTCGAAACCATTTTTTAAAAGAGATTTTGAAAAACAGGGTCGACTTTTTTTTAAAACGAAAATGAGAGTCGCCACCAACCTTTTTAGGTGTGATTGGATCACCTTATAAAATATTTTGGTCTACGAAGAATCGAGAAAATGGGTTCGAGAGTCTGTTATGTACGATGAAGGATTAGCACCCTCGCAATGCCCAAAATTGGTACCAAATTGAGTAGTTTTCTGTCTTAGGTCAAAAATTTGGAAAGATTTAAAAATAGGATCCCTTTTTTTAAAACTGGGATAATTTGAGTTGAAAAATCGAGATTCTTTTGCTCCGAAAGAATTCAAACATCACATCCAGCACGATTGGACACGAGGTTCTTAAACTTTCGTAACTAAAATCATCTCGTAATTTGCAAAATTTATTTAGAAGGATATCTTAGGTATTTAGACAAACGGGAAATCGCCCAGCGCGTTAGGACACTATTTTCCAAATCCCTAAACACAAAAACATCGCCTCGTTTTTGAAAACATTTTTAGATTAAATGAAATATATATTTTTTAAAAACAATGATGCAATCAAAATATAATATTAAAAGCAATGATGCAATCAAAATATAATATTAACAGATTACAGGATATCAATACTAAACTACGTAATTCATATGATATTATAAAATACTAACAATGCATATGATATTATACATGATAATAATAGTATTAAACACGAAAGAAAAACAATGAATATATATATAAACATATGATAATAAGTAAGGTAACGGAAACATAATAAAAAAAAACAAATCATACTACATATATATACAACATATAATACTAGTATTAAAAATATATACATAATATAGCATTAGAAATACATACATAATATAGTTATAACAAAATATATACATGAGAAAGTATAAGAAATATATGAATACTATAATATTAAAAATATACATAATATATATAAAATATAATATTAAAAATATATATACGTAATATATAAAAAATATATATACATAATATAGTATTAAAATATATACATAATGTATAAATATTAGAACTAATAATAATGTTAAAAAACAACTATTAATAATACTTCATAAATATATATATATTAAAAATAAATATATAATAATATTAAAAGTTGTACATAATATATATATCTACTAGAAATAATAATAATATTAAAAACAATTATTAATAATATTACATAAATATATACACATATATGTTAAAAATAAATACATAATAATAATATTAAAGGTATATACGTGAAATATGTATATTAGAAAAAGTAATAGTGTTAAAAAGTATTTACATAATATATAAAGTATTAAAAATATAATATTAAAAAACATAATAATATATATATAAGTATTAAGTAAAAAATAGTACTAATACTAATAATAGTAAAATGCTAATAAATATTAGGTATAATAATAATAATAATATATAACAATATAAATAATATTAAAATAAAAAAGGTGAAAAATGATGAAAATTGAAATGAAAACGAAATTTTGGGGAGAATTTAAGAAGAAATAAAGGGAGAGGGACCAAATTACAACTCGCGCGCAACCTGGAAGGACCGAAAGCGCAATATTCCTTCCCCTCAAAACGCAGTGCATCAGCGGGGACTATATTGACAAGCGTGACAAATTTCGGGGCCAAATTAAAATAAATAAAAACTTGATTGTAAAATAATAAAAATGCAGAAGGGCTAAATGCGAAATTAGCCCTTCCGTTCAAAAACGCGTGGACCCTAGGCCAGACGGGTCGGGTCAGATCGGGTTGGCTTAAAACGACATCGTTTTGGGACTTAGTAGCCAACCCAAAACGACGTCGTTTTGGGAGGTTATAAAAGGGCCCATTTGCTAAAAAAAATCATTTGTGAGAGTGAAAGAAAAAAAAAAAGAGAAAGGGAGGGGGTGAGCGATTTCCGGCTATGGGCCGGCCACCATCCAGTTATCGGACCACCGTTGACCGCCGCCTGCACTGTGGCCGGAAGTTCCAAAAAGGTAAATTTTTTATTTTTTAAATTTTTACTTATTTCTTTTTATTTATAATATATATTTATGTTAAAAGAAGAAAGAGACAGATTTTAAAAAAAACAAATAGTATAAAAAATGAAAACCTTGGCACAATTCGACTTTCCCTTCGTTTCCTTCTTGTTTTCTTGCTTGTATTTGAAAACTATATGTTCTTTTTGTGTTTGAATCGATATATTTTGATGCTTAAATCTCTCCCTTTTTTATTACTCAAAAAATCAAAGTCCCCTTTTACATTTGTTTCAATCGGCTTTTATAGCCTTTACAAGTATTTATTTTTCTATTATTTCTATTATTGTTTGCGTGTTCTTCTTGCAAGAGCAGTTGGGCGGTGGTGCAAGTCGCTGATGTGACGTGGGCAGTGGCATAGTGGTGGCACAAGTAGGGGTGTCAGAAAGGCAGCAACTAGGGAAGGCGGCTAGGGTTAGATTTTTTGGTGTTAGGCTAGGGTTTGAAGTAGGCTTTAGGGTTTTGTATTATTGGGTTTTAGGTTATTTTGGGTTAGTTAGGAGTTGGGCTACTTAGTGTTTTGGGTTTTGAATGTGGGTTTAATTTTTGTTGGGTTCAGGGCCAAAATTGGCCTACAACAGAAGACATTTTCAGATGTAGTAACTATCAAGAAGCTCCAAAGTTCATAAGAGTCCAACACGTTCAAAATATGTAGAGGAAAGATTTACTAGATAGGAAACCAACTTAAACTATCTCATTAGACAAAGGGTAAATTCAACATACATTTACAATCTAACCATTTTTAATACAACTAATAATTGTAAAGTAGACGGAAAAAATCATAAGATGTTGAGAATACTAGCAGAGAAAAAGAAAACGAGGAAATAAACATGTTAAAACATAAGTATAGATTCTACCATTCACGTCATTTCAACATTTTGGTAGTTAAAAGTCAAATTAATATTTAAATGGGTATCCTCCACATACTCTGAATCAGTTTCTTCGTCTAGCATGCAAAACAGATTATCTTCTATTTGTTCATCAATGACAGAAACCTGAAAGGATACCATGAACACAATATTTCAAAAAATATAAAAGAGATTAAGGCATTAGAAAATGGAGATATAAAAATGTGGAAATTTATGACTTCACTACTCACAGGGTCCTTCTCAATGAGATGTCGTAGAGTGGAGACTGCAAGATACCTTAATGCAGGCTGTTTCAAAGAAAACCTGCTTAGTAGCAGATTGGCAAAAACTTAAGCCATACCCTTGAGAACTTTCAAAGTAAAGAGGAAAGAAGCTATCTTGATGATAGAGTCAGTAGAAGAGTTAGGGCATGGGCGTGCACTGAAACAGCATGTAGAGCAAAAAGAACAAGTTGTTGTGTGAAACGAACACTCTTGAAAGATTAATAAACTATTAAGTTTTCATCCATTGTGAAAGTAGAACATAAAATTCTACCAATGTGTAGTCAAGTCAAGCAGTGGTGGCACAGTAGAAAAACTGAGAGAGCAAACATAGAAATAGGAATATTTTCAGTACATACTCAAGTAGTGTAGCTGTTTCTTCTGAGGAACTAATCTTTATAACAACAGACTGGAAAAAAAACTAATGTCAATAATAAGTTCAAGATGAAATGGAGGATGCAAATACATATAGTTCTAATTCACGCATACTGTAGCGTAGCAAATCTACATCCGATCAAAAGGGAAATTCAGAGAAAAAAGTACCTTGCAATGTGAAAAGAAAATGCTATCAGGGGCAAGCTCAGGACCAAGAACAGCAACAATTGCATTTATAAGACGTCCCATACCTTGTTGCTGGGGAACAGAAGGAAAAAAATTGTTAGAGAACTTTTTACTTGGCATGAAGTTTATCAATAGAGAACAAATACCAAGAAAAATCAAACAGATTGGAAAAATGAAAAATCAAACTCAAGAGGTACTCAAATACACAAACTCACTGTTGCTTTCCTGGAAGAGAGAGAGAGAACTTGCAAGTTTCAGTATCAATCTCAGCGATGGAGCTGCAGGCTACGGATCGGTGAGTTCGATCGAAACCCTAACCTGAGAGGGCGAAGGCGTCGAGGAAAGAGTCCATTAAAGTTAGAAGACTCGTGGTTTTGGAGTTTAGAGAACGAAGACTAACAAGGAGGCTGGAAGGAAATAGAAAAAAGAACGGAAAAAAAAAGAAAGCTTCAAAGGTGAGACTGAAAAAGAAGGGGAAGGGTAAAGTTGAAACACAAAAACGCTGAATGACTATTCTGTGGTCGAGCGCCGAATGGTAAACGGCAATTTTGGCTGTAATAGGGCCGTATGGAATAAGGCTGTAATAGCCCATTACAGCCAACCAAACCCTTGAATAGTTTACTGTGTTGAATAAGGGAGGAATGGCTAAGCCATTCATGTGAACCAAACATGCTGTTAGGGTTTAAAAGAGCAATCTTCCTTACAATGATATGAAATTAAATTAAATATAATTATTTGATATGCAGGCAGTTGAGACTTCACAAATAGGGTTAAGAAGTTTATAAATGTCATTAATCGGTATTTAAAAAATAAAACAATAAATTACACAGTTGATCACTCAATTTTCATAAATTGTCATTTTGAGTACCAAAAATAAAAAGTTTACAATATAGTAAATTTTAGTCACCCAACTTTAGTAAATTTTCATTTTGGCCACCATTTTATCTTTTTAATTTCTTTTATTCTTTTTAAGATTTAATTCTATTTTTCAGTAAGGGGGAAAACTTGAGTTTTTATATGAAAAAATACGGGTTAAAAAATCAATTTATTTTTTTAATTTCATTTATTTTTTTCTTTTTTTAAAATTAATTTTAGTTCTTTTCTCAATAAAAGGGGAGGGGAAAAATTAGGATTTTACATGGAATTACCCGATTTTTTATTAAGAAAAACTTTAGTTTTTATGGGAAAAAATAGATCTATTTATTTTTTTCATTTCCTTTTCCTTTTTTTATTAATTTTAGTTTTTTTTTTCAGAAAAAAGAAAAGAATGAGTTTTATCAGAAATTGTTAAATATGACTCCTATTTTTAGTCATATTTGAGAAATAATCTTCTAGTTAAACACTGTTTATTTGTTTCAATCAAACACTGATTAGTTTAGCTTATTTTATTATTATTTGACCTTTGAATTTAGCCTATAAATAGGCTCTTTTACAATCTTAGAAAAAACACCCATTAGAGATTAGAACTCATAACACATTTAGAGAATTTTGTGTTTACGTTTTGAGGGTTATTTGTTTTCGGGTTTTCGAGGTTTAGTTATTATCTCCATCTCTTGTACTCTTCGTTCTTTTGCCATTATAGTAAAATTATCTTTGCCCGTGGTTTTTTATTCTCTTTGGAGGGGTTTTTCCACGTTAAATTTGTATGTTCAATTTCTCAATTTCTTCTGCTAATTTTACTTGTTCGTTGCTTAATCGGGTCGATTCCTAATAGAAATTACTTGGGTTTTTTTTATGAAAGACTTGGATTTTATAGGAAAACCCATTTTATTATTTTTTTGATTTCCTTTATTCTTTTTTTTAGAATTAATTTTAAGTTTTTTAGTAAAAGGAAAAAATCTTGGGTTTTATAGGAAATTACTTGGGTTCTTACAGAAAAAAACTTGAGTTTGCACATGGAATTGAGTTACAAGCGAAAAATTTGGATTTCAACTCTGAATAACTCAATTCCCTGTAAAATTTTAGATTTTTTAAATAATAAAATTAATTCTAAAAAAGAAAATAAGTGATCAAAATAAAAATTTATTGAAATTGAATGACTAAAATGAATGTACGTAATGAAAATTAATAGGGGTAACTAATACGATAAAACAATGGAATAATAGTAATTAAAATGATATTTTTTGTAACAACAATGGTCATATTACAAACTTTTTTATTTTTGGTGCCCAAAGTAAAAATTATAAAAATTGAGTGACTAATTACATAACTTATCCAAAAAATAAAAATAAAAATAAAAATAAAACGCATAACGATTTTTTTTAACTTATCAAATAATGATCCTTAAATTAAACCCTTTTGGTTTTTATATAATTTAGCCGAAGGTGAGATTTTAACTCAATCATACATTTTTATTAAAACTTCTATATGAAATAAAAGTAGTGAAAATCATCCTGGAAAAAGAAATACTAAAAATCATAACAGTCGTGAACCTACTCTATCCATATGTCGGCGAAATTAACTACCACGTCATATAGATATAACGTAAATTTATGTGGCAAAGAATAAAAGTAGTAAAATTAAAATATTATGGAGATGAAGAAATCCCAAATTTGTCAAACTGGTCGGTCCTCAATTTAATGTATCTTCTTCTTGGTCAATCCCAGTCTTCTAGGAGGCATTTGGGATAAGCTTAGGAATTAAGGTTTGATATTTAACACATCAACAGTATTCATTTTTCACGTTCTACTTTCGATTTTTTTTTGCATCAATCAAACCCTAAATTGTTATCTATTGAAAAATAATATACTTTTATACCAAATCCATTTTCATGTTTTTTTTATAATTAATAATTTTAAAATTCAACCATTAAATTCATTAATATAATTGTTGTACTTGTTATGAATATAAATTTTTAACTTCATTCAATATTTTTACTATATTAATCTAAAATATTGTTTTTACTAATATAAATTTAACGGATCAATCTTTCTTAAATAAAAATAAATAATTAGGTATTTTTAATTCATTTAAAATTTGACATACATGATCTACCTATACAATTTAAATATTAATTATAAAAAAAATCAAGAACAAAAAATCAAAATAAAACTTTGAAAATTAGGAGAAGCAAAAAATTATGTTAAAAAAAAATGCTTAAATTGATTGTTTTAATTTTCATCAGGGGTTTAAAAGAAAATTTTCTACTTAACCAAAGGGCACAAGATTCATGTCCCTGGATACACTACTATAAGAAGTTATTGAAGAGTACACTAGTGTAAGGTAAAATTAAAAATAAAGTAGTGGTGTATATTTTCGTCAATTTTTGTAGAGTAAATATTTTAAAAATTTTATTGTTATGTATCATATGTTATTTATATAAATTATATTTATCGAATTTTGAATAAATTAAAAATATTTAATTTGTATAATATAAAAAAACTTTCAATTATTAAATTATATCGATGAAAAAAATTTTAATTAATATGATAAAAATATTAAATTAATTTAAAATTTTATATGCATCATAAATACATTTATATTAATAAATTTAATAATTAAATTATTAAAATGGTAATGATAATATATAAAATTATTTTAATTTTAAACCTTATTATAACGTGTCAAAAATTTAAGCAAAAAAGCAAAAGCAAACAGACAAAGGGGGCAATAAGATATGTATATCAATTTAAAATACTGATATGATTTGAAAACGGGAATACCAACTACCCTACTTTTATTTTTTAATTTTTTCGAAACGTACCTACTTTATTAAATTTATTTCTTTCCTGCTTTAACCCTTTTCATAAAATTGACAAAATCTTACCTTTACTACAAATGTGGTATTTGTAAATCTTATAATTTGTATACATGTTTTTTTTTTTCGATTGCGTGTTTAATTTAGCAATCATATAAATATATTATTACTTTATTTTTATGTCTCTTAAATATTATATGCAGAATTATCAGAGGTAATGTGTTAGCCCAAATAGAGGTATAGCAATTAAAATTCAATAAATCTGTATAATAAAAAAAACAAATTAATTATTATGTCTTTTTTCTAAATATATTTATTTTTTTATACAGTATTTAAAATCACTCATATCCCCTTCCCAATCATTAAATAGAAGGGTAATGCACTTCAACGCACTTGAATTTATGTCCTCCTACATTGATACAACTTTGATACTAATCGAATTAACACTCAATCAACTCTCCATATCATTTTAAAACATATTTTCAGAACTTTGAAATAGCATTTTATAATATTTTTATGCGGGAATGGATTTTAAATAGAAACATGAAATCTATGTTTTTTTTTAAAGATTCTTGGACACTTTTACACACGTAGTTGAACTAAAAAAATTTCACATCAATTTTGTTTTACTTTTTTCTTTTTTTTTTTTGGGGGGGGGGGTAAACTATACGTAATGGAAAGAATTTTATTTTCAATATAGAAATATCAAAGAAAGGTCACCTATGTATACCATATTTATACAAACCCATAAAGTAAACCTCTTGTTTTGGAAAATTTAGTCTTCTTGGATTTATGATTTATCATTAAACCAACAACTTGACCTAATTTGGAGCTCTCACCACTCAAATTTAACCATTTGTTTTCTCCATAACTCTTCCTCCTTATTGCTAAATGATTAGTGTCATGAAGTGGAAAAAATCCCGTTGCCATTGCCTGAGGGAAATACGTTATGGGCATCGAATATAATGTTGTCGCCTAACAACACTCATATTTCCCAGGCCATTTGCTCAGGTGTTTCCATAAAGTCTCCAAGAAAAAGATAATGCACATTCTTTTCAAGGTTAACATATCTCATAGGATTTTATACTCTTTCACATTTAATGTTTTTATTTTTATTTTCAAAATTTAATCTATTTATTTTTTCAGATTTTAAAATTTATGTTCAATTTGAAATAAAAGAATACTTATTTAATAGCAATATAACTAAAAAATATATGTTAAAATGAACTTAAATTTAACAAATAATGTTAACGGTTGAATTTAATTTTTAAAATTTAAAAAATAAAAGACTAAATGAAATAAAAAAAACTAATTTACAAATTTACTAAAAATACATCGATTTATAGCATATTTTAACCCAATAATATTATATTTCACATGGAAACTCTACATTAATTCTCTTAGTATTAGTTTGATTCTTATTTACATGATGGAACAGGCATTAGGGTTTTCATCACTGAACATGTTGGAGTATCGGTCGTCGACGGTGGTCTCAGTGATGTTGGCAGTGTCGGGAACCTTCCTGACATGATTGGGTGGTGCCTTCTTGTCATAAGCTTGAGCCACGTAAGGGTTCGCCACCAACGTGTATGGCACATAAGGCCACAGCTCCACCTTCTTCTTGGTCGTCTGGGCTGCCGCCAGTACTTTCTTTGGCTCTACGTAACCCGTCACCGTCGCCTTTTGCTGCTTCAAGTCCACGTCTACAGACTTAGCCCCTACAAAAACCACAAACAACAGCATTAAACAACCTCAATAAAAAGAAAAAAGTGAGGAGTAGTATTACTATATTGGAATAAAACTGTTTCAGTTTAATTGTAGTAATACCCTTAACTCCGGAGAGAACTTTCTTGACTTTACGGGCACAACCTTCACAGTCCATCCTGATTTTGAGAGCTACAGTTTGAGTTTGCTTCTTCTTTTTCTTCTTCATGCTGCTAAGCAAATCGGAGATGTACTCCAAGGTGCCTTCCACCCCCATTTTTTGTTAACTTTTCACACGAATGAGTGTTTTTCTGCCTGTGTGTGTATTTATATAAAGCAACGGTTAGCTAAGTAGGTTAAGAAGGAAGCAAATCTTGGAAGGGTTTGAATTGGATTTGGGTCTAAACAAGTTAAGACATAGATTTATTGTAGGATATTTAGGTTGAAGAAAACGACTAATGCAAGTGCATACTATTTTTTTAGGTCACAAAAATGGATATAAAATAAGAGTAGAGAAAAGGGAAGAAGGTAGGGTTAGTGGTTATGGGCATGGCTAAGCTTGTATGGATTTTATAGCGACTAAAGTAAACGCGTCCTTTAAAAAGAATAGTAATTAAATTTAAAACAAAATGACGCTAATTTAATTTTACTGCTAAGATATTAGAAAAATGAGTTCGCCCAGAAACCTCTTTAACTCTTTTTTTTTTTTTTTCCTAAGGAAGGAAACAGATTCAAAAGTGAAATGCTTTGACCTTAATCTTTTTACTTGATTTATAATGTAAGGATCAAACCTTTTCTTCATTTAATTTCTCAAAAAGTTAAAAATAATTTAATTACTTATTTTCAATATTCAAATTTTATTCTCTAAGAATTTCAAATAATAAAAAATGGATATATTTTCCAAATTATGCGATTTCTTGAAGAAAATGAAGAAGATCCTTGGTTAATCTCTAATGATCTCCATATGTTTTGATGTAACATAAATGTTTTAAAATTAAATGCAAATCATAAAACAATATAATTATAATTTACAATACATCTTTTTAGCACATCTAAATCCATGCATTAAATATAGAAAAACTGGGTTTTCATTTCATTTTCTGTGTGATCAATAATGGAGAAACGTTGCGGGATGACATCAGAAGTTGCCACGTAGGAGGTGGAGGAGAGCAACACGTGGGCATGGAAGATTCAAAGTGGGGTTAGCAGTAGAAACGTGTTGGTCATCCCACTCAACAAATTGTTTTGATTGATTGGATTTTGGGGTTTGTTTGATTTGGCGGTGGCATTGTAGAAAATTAAAATAAAAATTATTTGATTATAAAAATGAAAGACTTGCTGAAAATAGTGAGGAAGCACTGACAGATGGCACCAAACTTTAAAGGCTGTGTATTTTTAAACTCCCAAAACAAAATACTAAAGTACCATCTCCCTACAATATTCAAGGTTTAGATTAAAACATAAATCTTTAACGCTTAAAAGTTGTCAATTCAATTAAAATTTTATTTAAATACAAAATTATATTTTATAAATCAATAAAAGAAATTAAAATAATCGCATTTCAACCATATCTCAACTTTTTAACTTCACCATTACAGTATTATTTTTTTTATATAAATTTTTAATAAGTGTATTTATTACATAATTCTTTTATCAGTGTAATATAAATCTAGTATATTTCTATATATAACGTAAGTTATATGGAAATGAGTTTTTTTTTTTGTCTTTTATATTTTATTTAATATCAATACAAACTTATATAAAATTTGAATCTAAAACATAATGAATTTTAAGTATTTGAATTTACCTATTCAACTAAAATTTTATTTATTTTTCATTTAAATTTTTAATAAATTATTTATTAATGAGATTACTATTTGGTATATTGGTAGTGTAGTTTTTTTACTCTACTTTTTAACTTCATGAGCAAAGTTTATAAATTATCATGCATATCATTTTTTATATATATTTACTTTTTAATATTTTAATATAGAATAATATTTGGTAAACAAGTAGTTGATAAGTGTCTTATAGAGATATAGTAAAATACTAAAAAAGTAGAAATTACAATTTTTTAAAACTGTTTGTGGAATAAAAAAAATATTGCAATATACCAAATAGTAACTCTTTTACTACACCTTATAGTACACTTGTTATCACCTGCACCTTGCCCACTAGTAGTGTCCAAATTATTTTCCTTATCAATTATTTGGGGCAAAATTTTAAGTTCTATAATTAAATTAAAATTGTGATAAATATCATATTTGTTGATTATCTAATTTTACTATATCTTGCAAAATATTAAATTTAGACCCACTTATAAAATATATATAAAAGAAAAAACTCTACCAATAGTTAATGGGGTAATTTTCCATATTTACTACATAACTCTTTTTCATCATTTGAAAGGGCTTTGTAAGAATTCAGTGTCGGGGTTTTATGGAAAACAAAAGTTAATATAAGCGTGGTCGATCAGTTCTACTAATGAAGCCTAAACGATTTTTATTTTGTCTTTTCACTTTTTCCCCAATAATTTGATGAATGATTGCAAGTAGAAGGAAGAGGGTGTAATGGAGCCAAAAGTTTGATTTGAAATTTAATGTACTTATCAAATTCATATTTGATTTGAAATAAAAATTGAATTATTCAATCTCGTTCAATTAAATTTTGATTAGGTTTATTTGTATAAAAAAAATTCAAAGTAGATTCATATGAGACTTTATTTCTTCTCGGGATGTTATTGACCAAAATAGTCCAAATTTTATGTTGTTCCTTAACTCAAACTCAATTGAATTCAACTTTCTTTTTTTCCAATAGCTCACACAATTTATACCTCGTATGGCTTGCACTCTTCATATTCTACGAATAAGGTAATTGTTTGCACGAGGATTGATAGAATGCACCATGATAAGGTATTGTTCACTTTGAAAGTGAAGATTGTCTTCATGGTTTTGTTCTTTCAAAAAAGGTATTTCTAGAGAGGACGGTACCCTCATTATATGTATCCACGAACTAAATATTGGCTAGTCGATGAGGAATTATTTCCCTCCCTTTTCATTTATCAATGTAGGATCATCCGTCACAATCAACACTTCCCCCTACATAAGCGTGTGAACTATGTTTTTCTAGGGCTAAATAGATCTAAAACAAGTTCCCATAAACAATGCTAATGTTTGTCCTTTTGAAGCTAGATATGAGATGGATGTGAACTGATTGGGCTTGAGAGCTAAGCCTGGACCTTTAAGGGTTCTATAAGAGGAAAATGAGTAATGGAGATGTCGAAACTGGTGTTTTGGACTACTCTTTAATGCTTATGCCAATAAGAGGCTAAAGAAAAAATGGAGGAGAATGGAGAGAGTTGGATAGAGTAACAACTAGAGTAGAGAATATGATGAGAATAGAGGAATTATTGAAGTTGGCCTGCATGCAGACAAGAAGCAAAGAAGCTACCCAAGCTATGAAGTTACAGCTGAAGATCAAGCTATTATTTCATTTTGTTACTTCAAGCATTGGTTTTGTTACTTAGTTGAAAATGAACTTAGTTGATATTGTTTTGATGTAATTAGGTGCTGATCGATTGATAAATCACATTACCTATGTATGCAAGTTATGTTTTATCAAGTTTTAATGTAACTTAGTGGTGTTAGGTAAATGTTTAGGTGAAATTTGCTCATGTTGCCCAGTTGTATTACTGGTATATGTATTGGCATTATGCCTCAATTCAATGTTAATGAAATTATACACTTTTCTTCTTCATTTTCTGGTTCATTACTCAAACAAATTACTCAATGGTTCTTAGCTGACTTTCTTGTTTGCTCAGTAAAACATCAAGCTTTCAAGCTCAAGCTTCTGTTAAATATCATTCATCTTTGTTCTTAGTTCCAACAATTGGTATCTACAGCCGATTTTCTTAGTGGACCTGCCATTTTTTTTCATACCTCAAAATCATGTCTTCATCAGGTTTCTCTCCAGCTATACCATCAATATTCAATGAAGAAGGCTACCACATTTAGGTAGTAAAGATGAAAACCTACCTGCAGGCATTCAACTTGTAGGAGGTGGTTAACTCGGATGTTGAACCAGCACCTCTAAAAGCCAATCCTACTATGGCTCAGATAAGGTAGCATACAGATGAAAGAACCAAGAGACATAAGGCCATGTATTGCATCCAAAACAGTGTGTTTGATGTGATTTTCACAAGGATTATGGCTTGTGAGTCACCAAAGTAGGTCTGGGATAGGCTGAAAGAGGAGTTTCGAGGGGCTAAAAGAACGAGACAGCAACAACTATTGAATCTAATAAGGGACTTTGAAAATTTGAAGATGAAGGAATAAGAAACAGTGAAGCAATATTCAAACAAAACCATGGCTGTTGTGAACAGCATTAGATTTCTTAGGGACTAATTTAGTGAAGTAAAAATTATAGAGAAGGTTATCTCAACCTTGCTTGAAAGATATGAGGCTAATATCTCATCCCTTGAAGACTCGAGAGATCTTACTAGCATCTTTTTGATTGAACTGATTAATGTTCTTTATGCTTAAGAGCAAAGGAGAGCAAGCAAATATGAGGAGCATCAAGAAGATGCCTTCCAAGCCAAGAGCAAACTTGTCTCGAGCTCTTCTGGCTATAAAGGGAAGAAGACCTGGTCAGACAAGCCTAGGAGAGATAGAGCAAGAAGAAGATATCCATATTGCCCACATTGCAAAAGGCTTAGTCATCAGGGAGAACACTGTTGGTTCAAGCCTGATGTACGTGCAAAGTCTACAAAAAGATAGGTCATGTTGAGAAAGTTTGCAGGAACAAAGGCAAGCTAAATTAAAACTAACCTCGGTAGCCTAGAACTGAAGCTTATGTGGCAGAAGAAGGTAGTGACTAAGAAAAGTAAGTCTTTGTAGTTTCTTGCTCAGCTGCCAAAAGAAAAGCCACAAAAAGATGGATGATTGACAGTGGTTGCACAAACCACATTACCCTAATGCAACTATCTTCAAAAACATCGACAGAAGCTTCAAAACAAGGGTGAAAGTTAGAAATTGACACTTTATCAAAATAAAAGGCAAAGGAGATGTGCTAATAGACACTCCTACAGGTACCAAACTGGTCTCTAATGTCCTGTTTATGCCTAAAATTACTAAAAATTTGCTTAGTATTGCTCAGTTACTTGAAAAGGAATACTCAGTGGTGTTCAAAGGCAATGAATACTTGATCAGTAATTCAAATGGATCCAAGCTTATGTCAGTGACTATGGCTGACAGAAGCTTTGTAATGGACTGGAACAATAGCTTAGACACTGCCTATACATCTATTTTATATTAATCCAAGTTATGGCACAAGAGGCTAAGCCATGCTAACTACAAGTCGTTAACTCAGCTAGCTAAATGGGATATGGTTGAAAACTTCACAAATTCTGTTGAGAAAGAAGATGTTTATAAAGTGTATCAGCTAGGAAAGCATGCTAGATAGCCATTTCCTTTGAACAAGGCATGGAGAGCCTCAGAAAAATTGTAGCTAGTCCACACTGATGTGTGTGGCCCTATAAAGACACAGTCCTTGAATGATAGCAGGTATTTCATCATTTTCATTGATGATTACTCGAGGTATTGATGGATTTACTTTCAAAAGCACAAGTCAGAAGTAGCCTCAGTATTTTGAAAGTTCAAGGCTGCAGTTGAAACAAAAATAAGTTGCAAGCTGAAGACACTAAGGTCTGATACTGGTACAAAATACACTTCAGCAAGGTTTCAAGGCTTTTGTGATGAAGTAGACATCAAACACCAGCTCACCAACACCTACACACCTCAGTAAAATGGTGTTAGTGAGAGGAAGAATCGAACTTTGATGGATATGGCCAGGTGCCTAAAATTTGAAAGGAATTTGCCTAAGACATTTTGGGCTGAGGTAGTTAACACTGCAGTTTACCTTCAAAATAGGCTACCAACCAAGGCATTGATTCAGAAAACTCCATTTGAAGCTTAGTTTGGGTTCAAACCATCACTTGTTCACCTGAAGGTCTTTGGTTGCATATGTTATACACATGTTCCAGTGGTAAAAAGAGACAAACTAGCCAATAAGGCTCAACTTAGTATCCTGATAGGCTACAGCAGTGTGAAGAAAGTTACATGATCTTGGATCTTTCAGCTAATAGGGTCTTTGTGAGCAGAAATGTAGTCTTTGATGAGAAGTCAAGCTAGAACAGGGATAAGAATAAGCCAAAATGTGCTACTGAAGACTTGGTGACAGATCAAACTGAAGGTGATCAAGATGAATCTCAAATGGACATTGATGATGTGCCAGTTAGAGGAACCAGACCATTGAATGAAATATATGAGAGAGCTGATATGGCTGTTGTTGAACCAAGTTGTTTTAAAGAAGCTGAAGCTTAACAAGGATGAAAACAGGTCATGATCGATGAAATGAGCATGATTCACAAGAATTAGACTTAGGAGCTAGTTGCAAGACCAGCCAACAAGAAGGTCATATGAGTGAAGTAGGTGTTTCAAGCCAAGCATAATGCTGATGGAACTTTAAACAAGCTAAAGGCAAGGTTGGCTGTGAAAGGATTCAGTCAGAAGTATGGCATTGACTACTTTGAAACATTTGCACCAGTGGCCAAACTTGACACAATTAAGCTACTGGTTGCCTTGGTTGTACAAAAGCAATGGAAGATACATCAACTTGATGTAAAATCTACCTTCCTCAATGGTTTTCTTGATGAGGAGATCTATGTTGAACAACCTGAAGGTTTCAAAGTAGCTGGTATGGAAGATAATGTCTACAAGCTGAAGAAGGCCTTATATGACTTAAAACAAGCACCAAGAGTCTGGTATGACAGAATCGACATCTGCCTAGCTAGCTTGAGGTTTGAGAGAAGCATCAGTAAGCCAACCTTGTATGTTAAGAAGGAAGGTGATGAAACACAGCTCACAGTCTCTTTATATGTGGATGATCTACTGGTGACAGGAGGCAACAATACCATGTTGGCTGATTTCAAAAGAAAAATGAAGAAGATGTTCGAGATGTCAGACTTAGGACAAATGTCCTACTTCCTTGACATGAAAGTGTCTCAAACTTAGCAAGGGATCTTCCTAAGTCAAAAGGCAGCCTTGAAGATTCTAAACAAATTCTCCATGATGAACTGCAAAGCAACAAGCACACCAGTTACTGTTAGAGAGAAGTTGTCGAGCCAAGGTAATTTTGAAAAGGTTTGTGAATCAACCTATAAAAGTTTGGTTGGATACTTGCTCTATTTGACAGCCACAAGACTAGACATCATGTTTGTTGTAAGCCTCCTATCCAGATTTATGCATTGTTGCAATGCAAGTCATTTTCAAGCTACCAAAAGAGTTATCAGGTACATCACAGGTACACTAAGCTTTGGAATAATGTTCACCAAGGTTGATAGCATAAAGCTACTTGGTTATGCTGATAGTGATTGAGCTAGATCGACAGATGATATGAAGAACACCTCAGGGTATCTGTTTACCCTTGGTTCAGCCAGTTTTTGTTGGAGTTCGAAGAAACAAACTGTTGTTGCCCAATCGACAGTAGAGGCAGAGTATGTGGCAGCTGTAGTAGCAATCAACCAAGCCATTTGGCTAAGAAAAATCATGGCCGATTTGAATCTACACCAAAGAGAAGCAACAGAGATCAAATGTGACAACCAGTCTGTTGTTGCAATTACAAAGAATCCAGTGTTCCATGGGAGAACCAAGTATTTCAAGATAAAGTTTCATTTTTTCAGGGAAATGGAATAAGCTCAAGAAGTGAAATTGATTCATTGTAGTTCAGAGGATTAGCTTGCTGACATCTTGACAAAGCCTCTTTGTGTGTCAAGGTTTGTGGATTTAAAAGCCAAAATGGGAGTTTGCAACATGCAGTCCAAGGAGGAGTGTTGAAGTTGGCCTACATGCAGACAAGAAGCAGAGAAGCTGCCCAAGCCATATAGTTACAGCTGAAGATCAAGCTGTTGTTTCATTTTGTTACTTCAAGCATTGGTTTTGTTACTTAGTTATAGTTGGTATTGTTTTGATGTAATTAGGTGCTGATAGATTAATAAATCAGCTTACCTATGTGTGCAAGTTACGTTTTATTAAGTTTCAATGTAACTTAGTGGTGTTAGGTAAATATTTAGGTGAAATTTGCTCATGTTGACCAGCTATATTACTGGTATATGTATTGGCATTATGCCTCAATTCAATGTTAATGAAATTATACACTTTTCTTCTTCATTTTCTAGTTCATTACTCAAGCAAATTGCTTGATGGTTCTTAGCTGACTTTCTCGTTTGCTCAGCAAGACATCGAGCCTTCAAGCTCAAGCTTCTATTAAATCTCATTCATCTTTGTTCTTAGTTCTAACAGAAATATTACCTAGTTTTTTATACCTAACTTGGAGGTTGGTGCGAAGATACCCTTTAATTAACTCATAGGTGCATGGTGATAGGCTAATTCTTGTTATCTTAGACCAACAAGCTTGGCAGAGAGCTATGTGAGGTTTGACAGGGTGTATGTCCATCATTCCTAGCTTGCCACAAATGTTGAGGGTTGAAAGTTATGTGTCCGTAGATGGCAAGCTGCTTGTTGCCTCTTATTGATGCTTTTGGGCTTCATGAGCTATATAATTATTAGATTTAGCTTGTTTATTATGGATATTGTTTATACATTTTTAGAGATGGATTGGGTTGAGAGATATTCTTCAAAGAAGATAAAATGAAATTAGTTGCTTTTGACTTCTTGCAAGAGAAACAAGAATTTGAGGACATTGAAATTTATGTTTTGAGATGCTTTGTGATGCTTAAGTTGATATAAGCATTTTTTAATGAGAAAAGCAAAAAAACTAAAGTTAGTAGAAAAGATGAGATGAAAGAAAGAAAATGGGTTCATTTTAATGATAGTAGGATTTTGCTACTGATGAGCAAAATTTTGCTAATGAGAAAAAAGAGTCTCCTATTATGGAATAGGAGTTTGCTATTGAGGAGCTTCTTTGTAAAACCAAAGCCACAAAAATGACAATTTCATTTCTATAGAAATTTTTTCATAAATGCTCTCCACTCCCATTAATGTCGTGGGATAACATTCAAAAAAAACTCTTAAAGACCAGATTTTTTACCATGCCACCTTATAACGTATGATTATTGTCGAAACCATTTTTTCTAGGGTTTTGAAAAATAGGGGATTGACTTTGGAATTTTAAAAATGGGAGTCGCCACTGACCTTTTCCGAGGTGCGATCGGGTCACCTTAAATCATTTTAATAAAACATTTTGAATTATTAAAATAATCAATTTTGGTATACGAAATTCAAAAAAGGGCTCGGGAGTCGGTTACGCACGAGGAAGGGCTAGCACCCTTGTGACGCCCAAAATTGGTACCTAATTGATTACTTAATGTCCTATCATCAAACGATTGAAAAGATTTTTTTAAAATACGATCCTTTGTTTAAAAGGGCATTCAAAAATGTCGAAGTAAAAATCGAGGCTCGCTCATCCCAAAGAAACAAGAATGCCGTACCCAGTAAGTTAGGGTACAACATGTCAGTTTCTTGAAATTAAGCTCGCCTTTTTTGCTTAAAAGGCTTATGTATTTAAATTAAGAAAGGGATATTTAATTATTTTGGATCGTACAAAAAACCGGAACCCAGTAAGTTAGGGCACGATCTCCGAAGTCCCAAAACATAAAATGTTGTCTTGATTTTGAAATTCCTATCTTGAGACAATGAACGCCACATTCAGTAAGTTAGGATGTAGCATTTCAAGGTCTCGAGAATAAATTTCATTCGAAAATTCGCATATTTGATTTCGGAAAGGGCACTCGATGGTTTGGGTTTAATGAGGAAAATCGGAACCTAGTGAGTTAAGGCTCGATTTTTTCGAAGTTCCCAAACATGAGCCACGTTTTTTTGAAAATACTTGTGGGTGAAAGTTTCTACTAAAATGGTATTAACACGTTTTTTTGAAATACGAGCATGGAATAATAACATACAAAGCAAAGAAATAATATTTTACATCGATGAATCATAATAACCAATAAATACAGAATGATGCACGTAATAACAACATATGCAGATAATATTAATATTCGAAGACTAAAAATAATTTAAAAGAAGTGTAAAACAAATTAAAGTAAGCGAATTTTAACAAGCTCAACAAATAATTATGACGGAAAGTTTAGAATCATGAAAATTCAAATAGAAATTCTAAACAAGTAATATATATATATATATATATATATATTGTGAAAAATGATGAAATAAAGTCTTTGAGGAAAATAAATCATATTTCTATTGAAATAAAATAGATATATGCATGGGTGAATAACTTTAACAAAAACGATGTATGTATGTAAAAATTAGTAATGTATCCTATATTTAAATGGAATATTTTATAAATCTTTTGGACTAAAAAAACAAAAGTGGGAGATACATAAATCGCATAACCATTTATATATATATATATATATATATGTGTGAAACTTTAAAACGAGTGACATATAGGAAAGTCTAAAATAAATTATATGAAGAAATAAAATATTATATAAATTATAAAATAAAATAAGTATCATGTAAAAGGAAGTTTGTAATAAATAATATTAAAATGGTTTACAAAAACGAGATGGATTTATGAAAATTGATGATACATATACAATATAAGAATTAATAATATCTATATAAATATATCAATGATAATGAATAACAATGACAAACAAACAATAATAATATATCGGTAATGATAATAATATAAACAATAAATTAAAAATAAATAATGTAAAAAACATTAATAACAAGAATGATAATAATAAAAAATGAACACAATCACATTAGTAATAATAATAGAAATAATAATATAGTATGGTAATGCCATAGTAAAATATAGTAGCAATACTAATCTAATAATGAAGCTAATAATAATAGTGAAAATAATGATAATAATAATAATAAGCGGAAGGGTAAGTGAATAAATAATAATAAAAACAACTAAGGGCCAAAATGAAATTAAACAGAATTCAAAGTAAAATAAATAAAAAACAAAAGTGGGCGGCCAAGGACTAAAATAGAACACGCTTAAATGCACGGGGACCAGCAGAGGCAATAACCCCTGGTCTTAAAACGTGTGCGTTTAGCCTGGCACTTAAAGTATCCATTTGAAATTCAAGGATAATTTGAGAGCTAAATTAAAAAATAAAAAAAGGGAACTAATTGAATAACACTATAAGAAAGGAGGGACTATATGAGTCAATATCCCCTTTATGTCAAACACGCGGATCCTTTCGGGTGCTGAGGCGGGTCTGGAAACGGGTTGTCAATGCGGCACCGTTTTAGGCCATAGGAAAGGGCTCTAAATGGTGCCGTTAGGTCCCTCATAAAATCAAAATGTTTTTACCCTAAATTTGTTTCAAGAGACAGAACTAAGAAGCCCCTCCTCAGCTTCATTTTCGGTGCCACTCTGCTAGGGTTTACAACCCTTCATCGCAGGTGGTGGCTGAGGCCAATAAGGGAGTTTTCCGACTCCTTTTGAAGCACCTGAAAGCTTCAGTCCCTTACTCTCATTCGTGTCTTTCGGATCTAACCCTGGGTGATGTGCAAATGCAGGTGAAAGACCGTAAAGACGACGGAGAAGGGAGCCGAATCAGCGTCTCCTACCCTCGTCGGAGCCCCAAAGAGGTTTCACGATGTTTGGGATCCTCGGAGAAACCCGATTTCGACAGAGGACTATAAGAAATGGTAAGATCCCAAACCCTTATCCCTATTTAAGAGTATATACACAAAACAGGGGATTCGGAGGAAAGAAAGAACAACAAAAATCACCTTAAAAAGGATCTTTCGATTGATCTCTATTGCTGTTACAAGTGTTTTTGATTTGTTTTTTTTGTTTTTTTTTTCGTTACATGCGTATTCTGATTCTCTAAAAAAAAGAAAAATTTTGCTTCTCCTTCCAATGGCTTTATAGCCAAATAGGATATAATAAAAATTTGTTTGACTATTGTTTCTGTTTCTGCACTCTGCTTGTTGCTGTCCTTTTCCTTTGAGTTTTGCAGGAGCCGGCGCCAATAAATGCGGTGGGACGGGGCTGAGTGGCGGTGGCCCTCGGCTGCAGTGTCAAAAGGTTGATGTGGCTTTGCCAGTGGGAGCTCAAGAGCTAGAGGACCTAGGTGCGGCGCACCTAGGGTTTGCTGTTTCCCACTTCTACCGATTGGTGTGGGTTGAGGTTTAGTGCCTGGGCCTCATTTAGGTTTTGGTTTTGGTGGGTAAATGGGCTGGCTGATGTAAATGGGTCGGCAGTCTTAGGTGGGTTTGTTTTGCAATTGATCTCGAGTATAGGAATGGGTCATTCGGGTCTTGTAGGGCTATTGGGCCTTTTACAACTTGTAAACGGACTGATGGACTTTATTATTATTTATTCTTTATTGATTTTGGCTTTATTACTTTGGTTTTTGTTTTATTAATAGGCCGGGCCAAAATTGGCTTTTACAATTACAATTATTATACCAACATATAATGATAAGGAGTATATGCTCTATGGTAGAGTGAATAACCTAACAAATATGGAATGTTAAAGCAACTACATAAAATTGCATATGATGTTTATTTCTTCTTCTTCTTTTTTGTTATTTATATTAGTAAACGTATTATTGATTACTTTATCGGGCTAGCATAATAAATATGATAATTTAATTTTAATTTTTTTTACTTTCTTAAATTTTTTTTCCTTTAAGTATTATGGATACTTTTTTTATAATAATTAATGTTTATTAAAAATTTAAAATATATAATTATATAATTATAATTTGTAGAACCAAATATAATATAAAAATTACGATGTGATTTCACTTTAAGAGTGAAATAAATTAAAAAATTACAATTTTTTTCACTCAAATAGTATACCTTCTCTAAACACACCATAAATATATAAATCCTTTTGATAATGACCTCTTTGCATTTTAAATTCATTAAATGCTCTTTTTATTTATTTTTTTTGTTCATTATTTTCAACAAAAAGTGAATGCACTTTGGATTACATATCCAAAATAATCAGGTTTTGAGGGTAAGTTTTACATTAACATCAAACTAGCCCACAGGCCACATCTACTTTTGACAAAAAACAGATTCGACATATTCCCGACTTTTTAAAAATTAAAATATCATATCACATTTACAGACAAACATGTTCCTGTCTAATCTTCATTCAGTATTTTACAAGATATTCAAAAGAACTCTCCAGTCACGGATTGGCGTTCCTAAGTTGATTAATACAAACTTATACGTCGCCTACTTTTTTCAGTTATCATACTCAGAATAGGGCGAACATAGATTTACAGAAAACAAAGCTCTTAAGACGCACTCAGATCCTTATAACTGAAAAAAGAAAAAGAAAATTGCAGGATATTTCTGATTCAAGAAAGCTAACAAAGAATTGGTAGGATTTACAATAGAAATGATCATGATTAAAGTAAAAACCTTAGCAGTTGCAGAAGGGATGAACTGAAGAGGCAGAGCAGGGAAGGAATTTGCAGTGGTGAAGGTGAAGAAGGCATTGTGGAAACCCTTCCGGAGATCCACAGCTTGGGGTTGCGTGAGATGTGCGCTTAATTTTTTACTCACGTCGTGACCTACCAATGCAATTTCGAATTCACTTCAGTGCACAGTAATGTAGAAAATTTGGTTTGCATATTGAAAGTTTTTAAGAGGCAAAACTAAAACATGGAGACACTGATTATCAACACCAGAAAATAAGATCAATACAGGATTTTGAGGAAACAAAAGTAAAATAAAAAAGCAAGCTATAATTATTACACATAACTACTCCATAAAAGTATAGGACTCACAAAAGATTGCTTTGCAATGTTCCTGTATAGTTAGGGTTCCACTGCCACGTTAAAACGTATTGTGATAGAACTTAATGTATATGTATCGTCAATTCAAGCCCCTTACTTTAGCACCATCAATCTTGTTACTATATATAGTCATGACGTCTGCTATGAGTCCTTTGCCAACTTAATCTTCTAGACTTGTGGTAAGACAAGTTTTTATCTGGTAAAATCAATGAAATTTCTAGGAAAACTCCCTCATACTTACGGTTTGTTTTGCTGCCTCTAAAGCAGGCCAATTGGCTTTGCTTTCCCCATCATAAGAAAGGAACACAAGTCGAGAAAGGGAACACAGCCATCATACAAAGGAATCGTAACAAGATTTGGCACATGCACATACAAATCTATGCAGCTATCTTTGTACTCTTCACCCAATTTCATATTGATTTCTGATTCAACTTAGGATGGGTTTAAATAGATATTGGGAATATGGTATGGTATGTTTAATTTATTTTTTGCTTCACATTACAATATTGTTATAATATTTAATTTTATCGTTACTGTTATTTTTACACTAACCATAAAATGTATATGTCACTCACATTTATTTTTTGCTTCACATTACAATATTGTTATAGTATTTAATTTCATATCGTTAGTGCCTATTTAAACTCAATTTTATTTAGCAAATATATATGTCGCTCACATTTATTTACAACAATATTATTGATCTTTCACCACCAATCCCATAGTAGCCAAGCAGGCTTTTTCTTTTTAATAAAATAACTTTAAAAAATTAATTAATTAATAAAATGGCTTGGATAAAAAAATTTTAATAAAATGAACTGTTTTAAATAATGTAATCCAGTGTCGCCAATTGGTCAGTTGGCACCACCCACTTTTTTGACACCATCATCAATTAATCATCACATAATAAAAAAATAAAAATTCTAGTGTTGCCATCGTGTCAAGCAGCACCCGTATGTTGTTTTCTAAAATAACGGTGAAAAATATGGGTATTCACTGTGAAGAAAAATATATTTTTTAATGGGTGTTGCCAGTGTGTCAAGAGGCACCGTCCATTTTTTGTTAATTCATGTCAGTAAATTTTTTTTGGTTCTGCCATCATGTTAGGCAATACTGATGATTGTAAAGGGGTGTCATTGGTCTATCAGGCGGTACCGGTAAAAAAGAAATTTTCTTTGTGCCGCCATCGTGTCAGGTAGCACGAGTGGGTGTTAGGGAATTTTTTTTATTTAGTGCCATCACGTTGTCAAGCGGCACCGGTGGTTGTCAGAAATTTTCTTTGTTTGGTGTCGTCACGCTGTCAGGCGACACCACCCGAATATCTGTTGAATTTTTTTTATTTTTGTTTAAGTATTTGGTTTCTATTCAAGAGAAAGGAAAAAAATAAAAGAAGATTTGTGTTTAGTAGAAGGGGAGAAAATGGAGAAAAAGAAAAAGAAATATTTGTGTTTTAAATGTAAAAAATTAATTTCGAGTTTATAAGGTTAGTTTGTAATTATTTGTATGTAATTATATTTTTTTAGTAGGATCTACTTTTTTTTTTTAAATTAAAGTTAATTTTTTTTACAAATATTGTATCGAAGATAAATAATCAATTCTTCCTATATGTTCATTTTGAGGGGAAAATTTTACAAACAAGAATTGGTTGTATATTTGAATCTCACCAACAATTGGAATGTAGTTTAATAAGAATGTAAAATTCGAATATATGAAACAAAAGGTTAGTGGAATGTGGGAGAATGATGTAAATTTCCAGTTTCGTCAAATCCTATCAAATTTACCGAGATGGAACTTGTAGATGATGAAGACTTAGAGACAATGGTTGCACTTTATTGCTCAAGCGGGAACATAAAAGTTTAACCAGTTTAGTTGTTTGCTAAGTTAACAGATGTGGAGCCTGTTCAAAATATCACTCTATTAAATCAACAATATGGAGTTCAAGACCTGTGTATGGAGGTTCTGAGAGCGTCTATTGATAAATGATCATCTATACAAGGGTTTGACTTTGATCTTAATGTTGAATGCGCAAAACAGTGCAGTTATAGAGGACATTGACAAGGGCCGAAAATCCACACCATGGTTCAACTGCATATAACAACCTTAATTCGAGGCCCCATTTACAAGTACATTCGGAGGTTTGCTACCGATGCAAATGGTGAAGAAGGACTATATAATAATGGTCATTCTCATCACAATGGTGAAGATTTCAATGACCATAATCTGGATGAGGTCCTAGATGATATCGACGATGAAGGCACTGATAAAGTGAAAATGTACACGCCCCCTCGGTCGGGAACCTAGGTCATGACATTATCATATGCAATAACCCTGCGACCCACATGCTAAGCATAGAACCCGATGCAATGCATGCATCTGAATTTCCTGAATACCCAGATATAATACATTTCTACTAGCTGGCATCAAATTCCGAATCTGATGAGTTATTCATAGGCCAACAATTCACAAATAAGGAGGACAATGTATTTGTCACCAAATGGTATAACATGAAGGTGTTGATGGAAAAAAAATTTCCTTGACACCCCATGCCACTTGACATGGTGATGGCACCAAAAAAAAGTTTTTTTTTTCATTGATATTATTTTTTAATAAAATTATTCATTGACAACCACGAGTGTCGCCTGACATGGCGACAATGCCAAATTTTTTTTATTAACATGAATTAAAAATATTTGGACGGTGCCGCCTGACACATTGATAGCACCCATTAAAAAAATTCTTTTCTTTTTTTTTTTCTCTATTATTAATACTTGTATTTTTCATGAATATTTTGAAAAATGCATATGGGTACCACCTAACACAGTAGCGGCACAAAAAGATATTTTTTAAAAATGTGATGATTAGTTAATGATGATGCCAAAAAAGTGAATGGTACCATTTGACCGACATATCAAATTACACTATTCATAACGAGTCATTTTATTAAATAATTTTTTGCCCATATCATTTTATAAATTAAATTAATTGTTTTAGATTATCTTACTAAAAAAGGCGAAGCCAAGTATCACAGTGGGTAAAAGAATAAGTGCAGTTAATAAGCAAAAAAAAAAAAAGACACAGACTATTTTCCTTTGTGGGCAAGTATCCAATTGCTTGACAATACATACCCCAAGTATGTAAATTTAATAGGACCAGCCAGTAATACAACCCAATCAACAATCCCATAAGTATTACTTTATTCAAATATTCCCACATTTTATATTATTCAATGTTTATGTCTTTTATCATATCTTTAAATTTCACAACTTATAAAAAAAAAAAAAAAAAAAAAAAAAACTAATATGCATATAAAATTTATTTTCGAAAATAATAATAGTGAATTCTTTTCTTTTCTTTTTTAAATCAACGGATTACCAAATATTTCATTTTTTTTTTCTAATTGAAACTGTGTTGTAAAAATTATATAACAAATATAAATTATTTTTAACACTGGATAAAATTGTATTATTGAATATGAAAAACTATACAAGGGAGAAACGTTAGGGCCAAAATATAAAACTTGAGCTCTACCTAGTTGCCCCATTGGGCCCTTTTCGTCTTTCAAAATCAATAACTATTTTTCCCAGAAAATTCATATTATTTATTTATGTATGTTTTATATTATTTTCCTAATATCTTTTATTTTTTATTTAAATATCTAATTGTATTGATATCACAAATTAATCAGATATCAATTCAATTAGAAAAATGACTTAACCTTTTTAAAAAAAATTAATAAATATCATTATAATGATATTGTCTTTTATTATTTATAAAATATTTAAATAAAACTATTAAAAGTCAATATTTAAAAAAAAAATCAAAACATGGAAATCAAAATTAATAAGGATTTGTACATAATAATTTTATTACTTTATTCATAACTCAATTATTGAATACATCTTTTATAAATATATTTTTAATATAAAAAATTTTCTTTCATTTCGATCAAACATGATCTATTTTTAATTTTATGATATATGAATCAAATGATTCAGATGCCTTACATAAATAATTTGTATATGTCGAAAAACATAAAAAGGAAGCTATTTTTCTTGATGGTGATGATCTCGGTACTCAAGTTCTAACTTCATTTTTGTGTTTTTCAACAAATACATTCTAGAACAATCGTTTTTTTGAGAGTGTCTAGTGAAAAAATAAAAACTGACGAAGTTGAATATTAGCTATAACAAAATTAATAATTCAATTAGTTTTTATTGAAAAATTATTATGTATACAAAATAATATATATTATTATGTGTATGCTTTTATCTAATTATATAAAATCAATAATAAATAAATAAATTGTGAGATTTAAATCTAAAATACTATAATTTGAAACAAGGAAAGTTAAAAACTGTTTTAGACGTTTTCCTATAAGGTTTAGGGGATCTGAAGATAGACATCCCTGGCAAAATGTGGTTTTCACTTTCTAGTTTTGAATGTCAATGTGTATAGTGATCTTGCAGACCCACACGCTTCTTTTTTTTTTTTTTGGGGGGGGGGGGTTTAATTCGGAGAAGGAATGAAATATACACGCACATGAAAAGAAATTTAAAGAATTGAATGGAAATTTTAAATTTGGGTATGGTATTGTTAATAAAAGTTGAGATTTTGAGTATTTAGATTTCAATTTTATTATGTGTAATTGTTATGTGTAGGTTTCTACTAAGATAATTGTAATTGTTATGTGTAGGTTTTTATTAAAATAATTGGTATTGTATCGATAAATATATTATTTTTCTACTACTATTGGTATGTACTATTATTAGTCTATTTTTTGTATCGTTTTAGATTTATCCAGCCTATTTTTGTAAAATATTTGATCTATGTATTTTAAAAGTTATAAGAATCAAAAAATAAAATTAAATAAATCTCAAATATAAAATACTCATAAAGAGTAAAACTTTGGTTGGAATGGTAAAGAAAAGATTTTAAAAATGGTAGTGATATGTGTTCAAATCTCAACACATGTAAAATTTATAATATCAAAAAATATCAAATAGTCATCAAGTATATAATTTATTCTTTAATAAACTTGAAGGAAAAAACTATTTCATATTATGCATTTAACAATCTATGATTGAACAAATCCAAAATAAATAAATAAAAATTAAACTTAAATTTAAAATATATTTTAAAATTAATTTTTTGGTACCAACCAGTACGCTATATTCCAATTGATATGTGCAAAATTAATTGGTATCCATCGGTATGACTAGTACTAAGTGAAATTTGTATCAAAACTATTGTTCCAATTTATTATTAAAACAAAGCATTCTAGCCAATATGGGTGGTATCGAAATGAAATTAATTATTATGGTCTCTAATCCTACCATGTGGAGTTGCCATAACTAGTTTTTTTCTGGATATATTTTAGTTCTTTGTATTGATTTAATTTTATTTGTAACTGATATGTAATTATAAATTTATTATATTTAATGGAAGTTATTTTTTTAGTTCCTTATGAATAATGAAAAGAAATCGGGTTTAAAATTATTAAAAAAAATGAAAAGAAAATAAATGGAAAATAAACTCAAAATTTTAATTCATATGTAAGTTATTAGTTAATCTTAAAAATTTGCGCTAAATAATGATGAAAATCCCATCAAATTAGATGAAAATAAGTTTTTTCCGTACATATTTGAAAAAATAAACTGGAAAAAAGAGAGAGAAAAGAAAGCTTCCTCCCCTCTCTCTTCTGCTATTTTCCCGATCTCACTGAATAAAATCTAGGGAGTGAAACACAATATAAAGGACACGATATTTGTGCAAATTGACTTGACTTTGTAGTTGATAATATTGGACCAACATGCTTATTATTACCAGAATTTTGTAAGAATCATGACAACTGAAAATTATTATTATTTATTACAGAATTTAGTAACAAGGTCGTAATGTGGCACTGAATAAAATAAGACTTGTATCACAAATTCATTGTTTATACTAATTATGTGTCACGTTATGAAATGAGTGAGAAATAAAAATAAAGATTAAAGCAAGGAGTTGTAATTAAAATCCCTTCATAATGCTCATTAAGGTTTTAATCTGTTAATGTAATTCTCCTTTGCCTAATTTGTAAACTGACTTTGTATCTAAAGGAAAAAGAAGAAGAAGATAAAAGTAGTTGTTTACATGTGAAAAACAGCTTTTAACAATTACTCTCAACAATCTTAAATAGCTCCTTAATTTCTTTCTCCTACCAAATGACTAAAAATTCCACTCACAACTAATGTATTTAACTCATTTATTAGATGAGAATATACATGCTCAAGCAAGATAGTAAATGATACATACATATATTCTATAAATATCTTTTTGTAGTTAAATTTCAACAGTTTAAGTGTTTCACACATTTTGAATGTAAATATGGATTTATTATTTTTAAAAATAAAGAAAAATATCAATAAATAAAAGGTGAAACGAGTATACATGTCAAAAACAGTTATCAACAAAGAGTGTCAAGAAAAGAAAGGGAGAGATATTGGCATAAAAAATGAGCGTGAAAGTCACAAAATCAGTTGAGAGATCGTTTTCCTCATGATTCAGTCCCCTCAACCTCAACCAAAAAATATTTCAACTCCATCAATTACATTTTACTCAGTGTTATTTTACATATCACGTGTCAAATATTATATCAGAAATCATAAAAAAAACGTATAATATTTCTATTCAAACATTTACTCCATCTTCCAAATTTATCATTTGAGTTTCCTAGGCAATACTAAATCCAAATTTATGAATTCAAATTCCAAAATTTATACTACTATGAGGACTTATTGCATTGAAATAGAGAATCAAAGAAAAATGACAAGGTATACATATGTTTCATGTTGTGAAGAGGGCGAGCCGTTTCTGACATAAATAATAGCCGTTTCTCTAAGACATAAATAATGACTATAATGCCCTTTAGAAACGTAAAACCTTTCTCCTATATAAAGAGAAGTCGCTAAGTTTTAAAAGACATTGTTGAAGACAGCTAGATTTCTGTGAGCAGCGAAGAAAGTGATCACTTCAGCATTCTCTTTCTAGCTACTTTCTACAGGTTTTTAAATTTTTACTCTTCATTTATTTGTGTTTTTTTTCCTATACTTGGATAAATAATCAAAGCCATACAATGTAAAAAATGGGTTTTCAGAAAGAAAGGAATGGGGTATAATAGCTTATAAAAATCTATAAATCTATCTATAGATTATGATGTCTCTTTTTTTCACTCTTATATTACATGTTGGTTTCCATAGCTTTGATTCTTGGCTAGCTCTTTTTACTTGATTTAACCCCTTCATGGTTTAACAAAGTGCTTTGAATTGTTCACCTTTTTCCAAGATGAATTTTGAAACTCGACCGAGTATGTATACAAGAAACCAGATTAAGTGCCACATCCACCATACCAAACTATGTCAAACAGCCAACCCCTTTCATAAACAGCTTCAAAATTTCGTAAGGCCTTGAATCAATACCTTCTTAACAAAACCATAGCAGCAACCCACCACCCACATCGAACTCTTCTAGATACTTCATTACATCCAGTTCAAAGACCAAACCCACAAAATACTAGAACATCACCTTCATAGGTCAATTCTGTTTGTAGCTGAGACCAAATGAAAATTCTAGCTCAGCTTTAAATGTCGTTTTCTATACCTAAGAAACAGCTTTTCATGCTGAATTATGTAACGTTTTGGTTCCTTTTTCACCCTCCGGCTACTAAATTATTTTAGTAAATTCAAATAAGAATCAATAAAACTTCACCAATTCCTCAATAATTGTTGTGGAAGAGTGAAAATGAATTATATAAACGACGGGATTTTTGTGAGTTGAAAAAGCTTGTGTCATCCTCGTGTTAAAATGCAGCGCTCTTTGTTTACAGACAATACAAGTAAGCTTGTCCTTTTCCTTTCCCGCCTACCTTGTCTTTCTTTTTGGGAATTTCTTTCTTACCTATTTAATTAATTAACCTTTCTCCTTGGTTTTATTTACTTTTGTTTATCTATAAGATTTGGCTTGGTTTATTATATATGTTTAAAATAATCTCTGTTTAATTAGTTCCAATCTAACCAAAAGTTTCTTTTTCCTTTCTATTTTCACCCCTTTGCAGGTTAAGTGATTAATTTACACTAAAGCATGGGATTTTTAGATGAAGATGGGTTGATTTCAAAAACTAGGTCCATGGTTTTATCCCTCTCAAGTATCATTTCAAGGTCATATATGTTATCTCCCGTGCAAGTCCATGAATGTCAATGTACTGCCTCCATCTATAAACAGTATCTCCACCTACCAGGTCTCAAAACCCTAATATATGAATATAAAACCCTTCAATTACAGACACCAACTCTCATCATCCATTCCTACACCATCCCTCAGTCACCATCGCCTCCATCGCTAGATTTTTTGTCCTTCAGCACTCACTCTGCATCCTACTCTTCTTGGTCCTCTGGGATGGACGATATTCTGGGGACTGAAAGTGGAGTTTACATGATCCATAGTGCGTTGAAAATGATAACGATGGATCATAAAGCCAAAGGTTCTAGTAAACGAGGTAATAAGAGGAAGCAAAGGCGTCCAACGGTGGGAGAATATCCACCCCCAATTCCATTATTAGCAAGAACGGGGAATTTGCCAAGCCACATGCCTTGGATTTTAGCCAGATATTACAGCAACGGGAGGCTGGTTCTTAAAGAAGAGAAAGTGAAACATCACGAATATTTTGAAGCCTACAGAGAAAATGGTCGCCTTATTCTGGACCTCGTGCCTTTGGATGGCAGTTTTAGATGTTGTCATACGGTTTTCGAGGAAAACAATGCTGTTGAAGACGATGAGGAGAAGGAGATAGAGCTAGAAAACCTGGAGTTTTTTCAAGGATATGGGGAATTAGAGAAAGTTGAAGAACTGGATGAAGAAACTGACGACAATGATGATGATGATGATGAAGACGACAATGGCAACGTGAAACATGAAGCGTCTATGACATCAGCATTATCAGTGCCTAAGATGTGTCATTGGAGCGAAACGTATGGAGATCCACGCAAGTGCTTGACGTATTCGGGTAGGATTATATCAGAAATGAATTCAGCACTTTCACAATGCTGATAAGTAAAGGGAGAAATTAGAATGAAGAAGCCATCAACCGGTTGTAATTCACTCCATAACAAGACCTTCCTTTTAGTTTGTTCTGTTTATTTACAATAATTAGTAATTTAATGAGTAGTTTGAAACAAGGGTTTAGCTAGAAAATCTAAAAGTTATTGGTTATTTTATATTTATTTGAAAATAAAATCAGAATTATTTATGAAAAGAACTTTAAAATTTCATAAATTATTAAATAAATCTCATTCTATATATATAAGAAAGTCCAAATATCTAAATGTTATAAGTAATATGAAAAAATTAAAAACTAAACTGGATTATCATTAAAGATTCAAACTCACTCAAACCAAACTCATCTCATCACCCTAATTGAAACAACTTTAATTACAAAGTAAATTTCAAATAAAATGAGACCAAACCATGAATTCAACAAGTGCTTTATATCACATAAGAGTTTCTTTCAAAAATAAATTTAAATATTTTTTTAATAAAATGATTTTTCATTGATTTAAGTGTTTCACGCGTTCTGAATATATATATGAATTTATTATCTTTAAAAACAAAGAAAAATATCAATAAATAAGAGATGAAATGAGTATACATGTCAAAAACAGTTATCAACAAAGAGTGAAAAAAAAAAAGAGATAGATACTGACATAAAAAATAGGCGTGAAAGACACAAAACCAAACAAAATCGGTTGAGAGATCATTTCTCCTCGTGATTCACTCCCATCAACCGCAACTAACAAATATCTTCAACTCCAATTGTATTTTACCAAATGCTATTTTACATATCACGTGTCAGATACTATATCAGAAATCATGAAAAGAAACGTACAATATTTCTATCCTAACATTCACTCCACCTCCCAAACTTATCATTTGAGTTTTCCTAAGCAATACTAAATCCAAATTTATGAATTTAATTTGGGGACTTATGCATTGAAATAAAGAGTAAAAAAAATGGCATAGCATATATATGCTTCATGTTGTGAAGAGGGAAAGTCGTTTCTAAGACATAAATAATGACTACAATGCCTTTTTAAGACATAAAACCTTTCTCCTATACAAAGAGAAGTCACTAAATTCTGAGAGACATTGTTGAAGGCAAATTTGTGTGAGTTGCGAAGAAAGTGATGGCCTCAACTTTCTCTTTCTAACTACTTTCTACAGGTTCTTTAATTTTTGCTCTTCATTTATTTTTTTTTCCACTACTTCATATATAATCAAAGACTCAAAACGTTTATTATAACTTATAGCCTACAAATATTTTTTATGGTTAAATTTCTTATAACTGATGTTTCAATGATTCTACAAATATCTTTTTATGGTAAAATTTCTTATAACTTACATTTCAATAATTTAAGTGTTCCATGCATTCTAAAATGTAAATATGAATTCATTATATCAATAAATAAGAGGTGAAACGAGTATACATGTAAAAATAATTATCAACAGAGAGTGTAAAAAAAGAAAAAGACAGATGCTAATATAAAAATTGGGTGTGAAAGACACAAAACCAAATAAAATCAATTGAGAGATCGTTTCTCCTCGTGATTCACTCCCCTCAACCTCAACCAACAAATATCTTCAACTCCATCAATTATATTTTATCAAATGCTATTTTACATATCAAGTGTCAAATACTATATAAGAAATCATGAAAAGAAACGTAAAATATTTCCATTCTAATCTTCACTCCACCTTCCAAACTTGTCATTTGAGTTACCTAAACAATACTAAATCCAAATTTATGAATTTCAATTCCAAAATCTATAATACTTTGAGGAATTATTGCATTGAAATAAAATATGCTTCATGTTGTGAAGACGTTTCTCTAAGGCATAAACAATGACTATAATGCCCTTTTAAGACATAAAATATTTCTCCTATATAAAGAGAAGTCTTTTAAGTTTTGAGAGACATTGTTGAAGACAGATTTGTGTGAGCTGCGAAGGAAGTGATGGCCTCAGCAGTCTCTTTCTAGCTAGTTTCTACAAGTCTTTTGATTTTTGCTCTTCATTTGTTTTTTTTCACTACTTCATATATAATCAAAGACATACAATGTTTTTTTTATAGCTGATTATAGTATACAAATATCTTTTTATGTTATAACTGATGTTTCAATTATTTAACTGGAATGGAATAAAATTATAATGAAATAGTTATTCTGTGAAAAATGAAATAAGATTATAATAAAATTGAATAGGCATAACCATGATTTGCTTGAATGAAATGGAAAGAGTATTGTAATAGCATTAATGCGTTTAGTTGAGATGAATAGATATGTAATAGGAAAAAAAATACTGAAATGACGAATATGCCTTTTAATAAATTAAATTGTGTTTTTATTTTTGTAAAAATATTAAAAATCCAAAAGTATTAAATGCTAAAATGACAATTTTATCCTTAGATTAAAAAATATTTTATTCTTTAATTTAATTAATAAGATATAATATAAAATATTTATATAAAAATTAAAACATTATTATATAAAATATTTTTTTATTTATTTTATCCTCACCCCCTCTCATTTAATCACTTATATATTTAATTTACTATATAAACTAGTGTTCATTCCATTGCATTCCATTTCAAATGACTCGATGAGGAAGCTACTGAGTTGAACAATCATCTAGACATTGATAATAATATAATAGCTTGAATTTGAGAGAAAATAAATAAAACTAATCAACATATAAATAATTGGGAAAAAATGAATCCAGTGAAGTAAAAACTGTATATTTTAGATTTTTAAAATGTATAAACAAACTTTTCTTTTTGTAATATTCAAAGACAAAGTAATTTTTTTTATGGCATAGACCCATAACAGATCGTGAGAAGAAATAGAAAAAAATTTGGGAATATGAAATTTGATGTGGGAACTTGCTTCAGTGGAGGTGAGACTGCGCGAGAAGGAGCTGATGAGAGCGCTAGTGAAGGTGCTGGTGAGAGCGCTGATGAAGGAGAGAGTCCTTATCTCTTCTATTTTCATTTCAAAATAAAAATACTATATATATATATATATATATATATATATATATATTAAGTGACTATGATTGTGGCTTAGGGTGGAAGTAGTTAAAATTTATTGAAGGATATTTTAGACTCAAAAAATTTGTTTGGATTTAATAGTAAGTTAAATAGCTATTCATATCTTTAACCATTGGATCCATATTACGAGACATAAAGAAAGAGAAGAGGAATGACTATTTTGCAGAATCCCTCATTCAGTGAATCAAATTACTTTTTTACTATAGGACATTGAATAGTGATAGAATGGAATAGCCATTCCTTCTAACCAAACATTATGTAAGTATTTCACGCGTTCTAAATGTAAATATAAATTTATTATCTTTAAAAATAAAGAAAAATATAAATAAATAAAATGTGAAACAAATATAAATATCAAAAACAGTTATCAGCAAAGAGTGTAAAAAAGAAGAAAAAAGAGACAGATATGGACATATAAAATGGATGTGAAAGAAACAAAACAAAACAAAACAGGTTGAGGGATCGTTTCAGCTCGTGATTCCTTCCCCTCAACCTCAACCAACAAATATTTCAACTCCATCAATTACATTTTATCTAGTGTTATTTTACATATCACGTGTTAGATATTATATCAGAAATCATGAAAAGAAACGTAAAGCATTTCCATTCTAACCTTTACTCCACCTTCCAAACTTGTCATTTGAGTTTCCTAAGCAATACTAAATCCAAATTTATAAATTTAAATTCTAAAATCTGTAATACTTTGAGGACTTATTGCATTGAAATAGAGAGCCAAAGAAAAATGACATAGCATACATATGCTTCAAGTTGTGAAGAGGGCAATTTGTTTCTCTAAGACATAAACAATGATTATAATGCCCTTTTAAGACATAAAACCTTACTCCTATACAAAGAGAAGTTACTAAGTTTTGGGAGACATTGTTGAAGACAAATTTGTGTAAGCTGCGAAAGAAGTGTGGCCTCAGCATTCTCTTTCTAGCAACTTTCTACAGGTTCTTTAATCTTTTCTCTTCATTTGTATTTTTTCCACTATTACATATATAATCAAATACATACAATATTTCTTATAATTGATATAGTCTACAAATATCTTTTTATGGTCAAATTTCTTATATCTGAAATTTCAATGATTTAAGTGTTTCACGCGTTCTGAATGTAAATATGAATTCGTTATCTTTGAAAATAAATTAAAATATCAATAAATAAAAGATGAAACGAGTATACATATCAAAAACAGTTATGAGCAGAGAGCGTAAAAAAGAAAAGAAAGAGACAGATACTGACATAAAAAATGGGCGTGAAAGACTCAAAATCAAACAAAATCGGTTGAGGGATCGTTTCATCTTGTGATTCTCTCCCCTCAACCTCAATCAACAAATACCTTCAACTCCATCAATTGTATTTTATCAAATGCTATTTTACATTTTACATGTCAGAAACTATATCAAAATCATAAAAAGAAATGTAAATTATTTCCATTCTAACTTCCATTCCACCTTCCAAATTTGTCATTTAAATTCCAAAATGTATAATATTTCGAGGACTTATTCCATTGAAATAGAGGGTTACAGAAAAATTACATGGCATACATATGCTTCATGTTGTAAAGAGAGCAATTCATTTTTCTAAGACATAAAAAATTATTATAATGCCCTTTTAAGACATAAAACTTTTCTCCTGTACAAAGAGAAGTCAATAAGTTTTGAGAGACATTGCTGAAGGCAGATTTGTGTAAGCTGCGAAGGAAGTGATGGCCTCAGCATTCTCTTTCTAGCTAGTTTCTACAGGTTCTTTAATTTTTGCTATTCATTTGTTTTTTTTTTTCCACCACTTCATATATAGTCAAAGATATACAATGTTTCTTATAACTGATATAGTTTACAAATATGTTTTTATGGTCAAAATTTTCACAACTGATGTTTTAGTGACTCAAGTAAAGAAAAGTATCAATACATAAGAGGTGAAATGAATATATATATTAGAAAAAGGTTATCAACAAAGAATATAAAAAGAAAAGATAGAGACAGATAATGATAAAAAAATGGGCGTGAAAGACACAAAACTTAACAAAACCAATTGAGAGATTGTTTCCCCTCGTGATTCTCTCCCCTTAACATCAACCAACAATTATCTTCAACTCTATCAATTGTATTTTACCAAATGTTATTCTACATATCATCTGTCAGATATTATATCAAAAATTATGAAAAGAAATGTAAATATTTTCATTCTAACTTTCATTCCACCTTTCAAACTTATCATTTGAGTTTCCTAAACACTACTAAACCCAAATTTATAAATTTAAAATCCAAAATTCAAAATCTTGTGGACTTATTGCATTGAAATAAAGAGTCAAAGAAAAATGACATAGTATACATATGCATCATATTGTGAAGTGGGCAAACTGTTTGTCTTAGACATAAACAATGGCCATAATACCCTTTTAAGACATAAAATGTTTCTCTCATATAAAAAGAAATGAGAGATTGTGTGAACTGCAGGGCTAGGGCTAGTGATGAACTCAGCATTGTTGAAGTCACTGATTTAATGAGTAATATCTTCTAAAACTTGAATAATTAAATTTAGTAAGGAAAAAAAAAGGCTATTTAAAAAAGTGCCAAACTTGCTACAGAATTGAAGACGAGACCATTTCTCTTCTAAAACTAAAAATGGCTCTGTTCCAATAAATTGATTCAACGTGTTCACAAAAAATATGAAATTTTGTTTTTAATTTAAATAAAAATTAAGAAACCGGGTTAAATTCAAAACTTTTCTTTTAAATATAAATCCAACCGAATTATAAAATTCAATTTATATTCAAATTAACTCAACTCAACTCTTAATATATCCAGTATAATAATTTCGATAAACACATATGTAATTGAATAAAACTATTTCTTTACCAATTACATTGAAATTTACTGTCGTTAAAAAATATTAAAATATCATCTCAAAGTTTTTTGTACAATGCGTATGTTGTTTCAATAATTTCCCTTTTTGAAATTTTAAATTTTAGTCTTAATTTAAATAATAATTATTAAATTTATTAAGTTAAATTTTATTTTCTCTGGAAATTTTGTACCATAAACATATTATTATATCTATAATATTGTTAATTGTTATTATCACATAATACTTATAAAATATCATGCCATTTTAATTAATGAATTTAACATGAAATAAGAACTAAAATTTTTTTAATTTGAAAAGTAGAACTGAAAATAATTAAATTAAAAAACATGAAATTAATGAATTGAAATTTTAAAATATAAAAAATAAAATTTAGCTGAAACTATAATCGCAGAGGGAGTTTAACCATTTGATCAATTTTGTGTATGTTAGTAATGGGGTGGTGGGCGTTAAATTTTGGGCCTCAAATAGTGACCCATTTCAGTTTCTATTTCCGCCTTCTAATCAAGCCAGCAACAACAGTAAACATAATAGATCTTCCTTCATAAATACGTTTTAAAACTTGAAATGTATCATAATAGATCTTCCGACGTTGGATTGGGGTTTTACCTGCTAATTGTTGGTCTAAAAGTTTTAAAAAAAAAAAAAAATGTCGGTGCCTTGAACCAAGTTTGATGTCTCAATAAAAAAGGAAATAGTGGGTGGTACATACATGCTACTTCACACTTTTTTGCACTTATCCCTTATCTTATACAAAGTGATGCATGCTTTATAATCAAAAAGAAAAGCAATTAAAGAAATGGGTTTAGAAAGTAGAAACTTGGAATGCTTGTAATGTCATAGAACCTAATTCCAAAAAAGCAAAGAAAAGCATATTGTTTGCTAACACTTATCAAAAAAGCATATTGTTTGCTAATGGAAAAAGCAAAGAAAAGTTATCAGATTACACTAATTAATCTTCTTAATGCTGGTTTTGCAATGTTTTTCTCAAGCAATCAAAAGAACCCTTTTATGATAAGGAATATTGTGAGTGCAAGATTAATTAGTTTGGCGTGAAGCATGAGTGGAACTTGCAAAAACATGGAAAAGGATTTGACATTTAATGTCTTCCATCAACAGCTTCTTCAAATTTTGAGTGCAACCTAACCATCTGTCCCTTATTGTTGGGGTGGGGAGGATCGTTATCTCCCCAGGCCACGAACCTTCAATTACTCACCAGCAACTGGCATCTCATGCCATACATATATATAGTTAGTTCTGATGTTAACCCGGATTAAGCTGAATTGGGTCACAAATTGGAGGGTGGTATGATTATTTGGTCTGGCTAGCTGGCCTACTAACTTTCCATTTTCTATTCATGGCCAACACGTATTTAGGTATGAGTAACTCGAACCTGATTAACTTACCGTAGGTGATGTGGGGTTATAAGCGTGACCACCATTCCAAGCTGCTCCAAAAGCATCTATCAACAGCAAAGCATCTGCACAAGTATTTGTCTCCAGACATTAAAATAAAGTAAAAGATGTTTGAATTAACATGAAATGGTGTTAGATTCTCCATTATGCAAAATTATATCTTATAATGAAAATGATTCTTCCATCTCATGTTATTAGTTTTTTGGTGTATGATTCTGATTTCATTAATGTTATCTTTTACCATTAATTGCAGCAAAATTTAGGTGAAATTTTTTATATTCTAGGCATTAAATTCTGACAGTAAATCAACATGAATCTTTGTACCATCCTAAGGTTTCTTTAGTCCACTGTTTGGTTAGTGGTCCTGGTAAAAGCCAGTCAGATAATTCTTGCTCATAAATTATTGCTAATGTTCTAATGTCACTGTCAGTATCATAATACAATAATAATGTCTCCATTGTCTGATATTTTTTTCAGTTTTCATAAAATTTTACGGTTCAATTCTCAGAATATGAGTTTATTTTTGCTTGTATTGAACATGTTACATGAAATTGACTTAAGCTTACCTTCCAAAAGTTTGCATGTAATAGTATCCAACAACTAAGTCAAAAGAGAAAAAGCAAAAAGAAAACAACCGAATCTGAATAAAACATGCCATCCCACTCAAACAGATGATTTTTGTGTTCACCAGATCAATGAATATAAGCATATATTTTCATTTTAATGGAGTATAAGTAGGGTTATTTTAAGGGGTCATAAAATAAAAGTTTAACTTCCAATACCATTAGATTGTCTGTTAGATTTAGGTAAAAAAGATCTCAGTTGAAAAGTTCATATATTGGTGGCCTGATCATTCTTCTTTCAACATCAAGTTGCAAAAAGCTTTCTTCATTCTCTGATCTATTTATCCTACAATTCAGAATTCTGATCAGTCCCCAGGTCTTAGGTTGATGTCAAACCACTAAAAAGATGCCTTTCTTTTGCAAAAAGAATCTGGGTTTTTAAATTGTTGCTTCTGAAACGTGGGTTTCCCTTTACAAGAAGCAAGCTTTCAACATCATTTGCCAAAAAGAAAGGTTTTTCCTTTTTATAGCGAAATAATTCATTCAATCTGCTTGAGAAAAACCAAGAAAAAGAAAAACTGGTTTTTGTAGAGGTTAGCATGAGAGCTTGAGTTTATATTATTGGTGAAAGATTTGTTCTATGGCTGGTGAAGATTTGGTAGAACTCAAATTCAGGCTTGCAGACGGAACTGACATTGGTCCAAGCAAGTATAGTCCAGCTACAACTGTGGCATCTCTCAAAGAGAAAATACTTGCTCAGTGGCCTAAAGGTTAATTTGCTCAACCTTTTTTTTCCCCATTTTTACCTGTTTAACAATTGTATGTAACTATGCATCACCGGGTTCTGTGCTTTTATCATGAAAAATGTCTTTGTTAGCCATTGCTTCAAAATCAAAAGTATCTGTCTCAAGAATGTCCTGTATTTTCCTTCATGCTTGCTTGCAAATTAGTTGAGTTAGTGAAGAGTGTTTTTTTATTCTTGGATCCATGGCACTGTAACTCAAAGGCACATGATGATCTTAGATCAAAATAACATACTAATTTCTTGGATAATAAAGCTTCACTGATTTAACCTTTTAGATTTCTACTTGTTAATCTAAAGAGTAAGGCAGTCATAAAAGCTTTATCAGAAACATTTTTCCTCTTATAATTCTCCTATTGTGTGATTTATATCTGAATTATTGTGTAGTTTATAACATTCAAAATTGTGCTTGGGTACACAATTGGCTTCTGTTTTTATAAGGAAAACTCTGGTCTGTTTTACAGAAAAAGAAAATTGCCCAAAGACAATACAAGATGTGAAGCTAATTAATGGTGGAAAGATACTTGAAAACAACAGCACACTTGCTGACTGCACACTACTGGTTGGTGAACTTCCGGGCGGTGTAATCACAATGCATGTGGTTCTTCGCCTTCCTTTGTTAGACAAAAACAACGGTAATCCACTTCATATATGCATTTGATTTGTTAAATCTGTTGTTGGATTTTTGGTTGGTAAAGCTTTGCAGAAGCTAATCAATTTCATAACATCCATGTTTGTTTTCCTATTCTATTTCTCTCTTTTAAACAATAACTACAACTAGCAAGTGGTGTATTCGTTTTGTTTTGTCAAGTCATAATCTCATGTACTGACTTTAGTCAATGATCAGAGCATGTCAACTTATATGGTGATTAACTATCCACAGAGAAACAACAGGATGATTCTCCAAAGAAAAGCGGCTGTTCCTGCACCATCTTGTAGCTGCCTAATGAGATTTCTGATGCCACTTCCTTGAATGAAAATTCCTGCTATATCTGTTGTTGTGAGTGCCAAATTCCTCAACATTACAATGTTTCAGGATTTTTCAAGTGAAGTGGGGGACGAGAGAGAGAGAGAGAACCACAAATAATGGTGAAGCAGAGATGAAGGAAAAAGGTGTGGGACACAAATGGTTGAATTTGTTGTAATTATTTACATAATATACAGTCGGTTTGCTTTTTAATATTGTATAGCAAGCTTCAACAACATGACCCTGCAATAGCCTGTGAGTTCACTGCAAGTTTGATCATTTAATGACAGTGAAGAAGCGGGCAATAACTTAAACCTGTAAAGGGTCGTTTCTTTCTCTTAAAGAGTACTAAGGAGAGGCCGAAGAGGACGGAATCTAGTTCCGGGCTTTCACAGATGCCCGGAATATTCTTGACTGTCATCATGTCATGAGTCCCTGTCTCTCTAAGAGTTTCAGTCTTTAAAGGACCATATCATTTCCTTATAGACAGTTGAGTGAGACCAGTTTAAAGTAGTTCAAGTGCAAGTATATAACATGCTTGAAATTCAAAGCCAATTGCAAGGAATTGCGATACCATGTATGAAGTATTATTCTTCACCAAGATAATAAGATAATTAGGAGAAAGAAATCGTATGAACAAACAAAAGAGTTTCTTTAAATCTTGACAACGGACTGATGCCAGATAGAGGACTGACAAGTGACACAGTCAGACCACTATGTAGAGTAAACGGACAAAACAAAAAGAAATAAAGAGCCAATCCCAAGGCACCTTATGGAGAAATACGATGTGAAATGACAAAGTAAGCATAAAAATGGCTCCTGGGGGGTATTTTCTTGTTGAGTTCATTTCCACCATCTTCAGCCTCTTTATTTTCCTTGAAAATTCTGCCCTCTACTAACAGTAATCAAAGTGCCAACTCCAACGCCTCTTTTATTATGCGGTTCCAACCTCTCTCATATTCCGAGCTCACATCCTCGCTAGCTTGGAAAAGACACTACCACCTTAAACTCTGCTTTTTCAATGATCTGGTCAAAGTCAGCATGACATCACCATTACTTTGAAAAGAAACCTACACAAGGTTCAAACAAACGTGAAAAAAAAACAAGTGAAAGTAGTACGGAAGCAATTGTATTTAGGGGTAATTTGCATTTAAAAAATACATAAATTAATTTTTATATATTTAATTTTATTGAAAAATAGATAAATTAATTTTTATATTTAGGGGTAATTTTTATATGATGTGTACAAGTTGAAAATTACTTTTTTTTATGGGTAAATTATAAAACGGTCACTCAACTAAGTCTTTTGTTTTATTTTGGTCACCCAATTATTATTATTTATTAATCACTAAAATTTTTGAAATTAAATATTTCAGTTACTCTCAACTTATATGGGTTTTATTTTATTAGTCTAGTAACAAAATTAGCCTTCTAATGTTTGCACATTCTATCAGTTTGATCCTAAATAAAATAAATTTAATAAATTTAGCCTTCAATGTTTACAAATTTTATCATTTTAGTTCTAATTCTAAAAAATTCAATAAATTTGACCCTCAATATTTACAAAATCTATTAATTTAGTCCTAACTCTAAAAATTAAAAAAATAATAATAAAAAATTTAAAACCCATTGGCTAACCCATGTGAGATATTAAAATAAATAAATAAAAAGGTACCCTCTTTCAAGTCACTTACAAAAAAAACTTTAAAAGTCAGGATAAAATTTAATATCTCACATGGGTTAGACAATGAGTTATAAACGGTTAAAAATGATTTTTAAATTTTTAGAGTTAGGACTAAATTGACAAGTTTTATAAGTATTGAGGGCCAAATTTATTAAATTTTTTAGAATTAGAACTAAAATGACCAATTTTATAAGCATTGAGGGCTAAATTTGTTGAATCTTTTAAATTTATGATCAAATTGATAGAATATGTAAATATTATAAGGCAAACTTTGCTACTAGAATAATAAAAATAAAAGCCTACATAAGCTCAGAGTGACTAATCGAAAAATGAATAGTTGAGTAACCAAAATAGAACAAAAGGCATAATTGGATGGCCATTTTTATAATTTACCCATAAAAAATTAATTTTTAGCATACTCCCATTAACATTTATATATAAAAATTAACTTATTTATTTTTTAAAATACAATCTGCCCAAAGCATACAGGCTTTCTTAATACATTTACCCGCAAAAACAGTGAATTTGAAAACTTTTACATCATGTTTGGTTTGATGGAATAGCTTATGCATTCCAGCTTTATTCAATGGGGCACATAAACAATTGTTTGGTTTAAGGTAATAGCCTATTGCGCGCTGAATGGAATCACCTCTATTACAGTACGGCCCGTAATAGCAATTCAGGAGCTTCGCATCTGATTAGCTATTCAAAGCCACCGGTAATAACATTTTTTTTCCTATTTGGACCAAAATATCCTGTCTCTCATTTACGTCATTTTCACTTTCACTTCAGACAATTACTTCCTAGACATTTTTTTCAAAGTAAACCCTAGAAATTAGCTCCTTAATCGACAACAAATCAAGCATTCCTTCACCATCTTCATCTTCCTTCTCATTGAACCTCCTTATTTACGTTAAGTGATGGCCTTTGATTCCTTTTTTTTTCTTTGATTTTGTTAGTTAAAGTTCTTTTTCGGTCTCACTCTGATCCTTTTCAGTTTCTTCATTAGAAGCCTCATAATTTTTGTGTTCTTTTTTCTAGGTTTCTAGAGTTTGATTTGGTAGCTGAATTGTTTTGGGATTTAATGAATCAAAAGCTTCAGCAAATTATTTTAAGTGTTATTAGTTTGTTTGTGTGAAATTTGTAAACATGCTTAATTTTTGTTTCTTAATCTTTAATCTAAACAGGAAACTCAGCGTCTCCTCAGTGAATCAAGTAAGTACTCTGCTTTTTATTTTCTTGTTGAAATTTTTTGGTTTCTTTTCCTGGTAAATAAAAGAGTTTATTATTTTTTTCCCTTTAAAACAGATTACTCAAGCTAACATCAAGCTCTTCTTTGAATCAATTTGTGGAGAGGTCTGTAGTTTCTCATGTGACCTGTCTTACTAATGTTGCTTGTCTTTGTCACACTTGATGGTCATAGTAAATGGTCCATTGTTGATTGTTTTGTCACTTTTAGAGACATTCTGTTAGATTGCCTAATTTCCAGTTTATTCATTGGCTTTTTTCTTTTCTTTTCTTTTTTTTTTAGCTTATATGGTTGCTTTTTTTCATTTATTGCTACCATTTTGCATCAGTGGGTATAAGGTTTAATTTAGAATTGTTGTTAGATAAATGTTGATTTAAAAAAAGTGCAGAAAAAGCCAATGGGGCTTTGGGATCATGAGCTCAGTGGATTAGTTAATTATTCAGTTTAGTACTTATAATGAATGATATTGCTTGGAATTATTGATGTAGTTAATTGTAAATTCAAAAATTAATAAAGAAAATTTTTGATTTTGAAAATTTATAGAACTGTTTGGTATTAAAAAAAAAAGAGATGAAGTTTGGCTATGAGAGAATAATAGAACTGTTTCATTTAAAAGTCAATTTCTAAAAGTCAAAAGCACCATTTTCTTATCTTTTTTTTTTTTGTTTGATTTGTCAAACCATGATTTTAATGTTTGCTTTACATTGTTTTTGTAATTGAAAACAATTTCTAACCTCGAAAGTAAACTAAACATATATTGTTGTTTGTTTTTGAGATGTTTCGTTATCTACCTATCATTTGTTTTTGCAGATGTTTTTAATATTTGGGGATTTGTATTTTATTTGATTTCCCTTGTGGATTAGACTTTTTTTTTAAAAAAAGTAATGTTTATGTATGATATACATATGATATACATAGGAATTACTTAAAAGAAATAATTTGTTTTTTAATAAAACATAATTACATTATTTAAAAAAATAATATTGTCATACTAAACTTATTAGTATTTTGAGCTTATTAAGATTATTTATTTACATATAGTAATATATAACTTAATTTACCATGTTTAATCTAATTGTATAATAATCTAATTGTAGGTCTTGGTTATATTTTTCAATTATTCAGGGGTTCATTTGTATTTCGGGGACTTGAAGTTATGGGAGGAACTACGCTCATCGAGCAGGAGAGCAGCCGAGTTTGGTTGTGTTGATTGGAATGGGTCAGAAGATTTATTGCTGACCATTAAAAATCATGGTTGTGTTGATGATATTTTGGTAACTTTTTGTGTTTGTAATATTTGGATGGTATAATGACATGATAGAATGTCATTACAATGTTGTAACTTTTTGATGTTGTAAAATTTTAAAACATATGGATTATGAAATATAAACTAATGAAATTATGTAACTTTTTGTTAATATATGAATATTATGTTTAGATGTGAAATATAATTCTCAAGTTATTTATTACTTCTAATATTTAATTTTTTTTTTTTGTAGAATAATTAAATTATTTATTTCAGTAATGATATTTTAGCACATTAAATATGTATTGCAGTTTAAAAATAATAAAGTAGATTATATATATTTTTATAGTATTATATATTTTTATTTTTTTAATTCATATAATAATACTTATATTAAGAATGTTATTAAATTATATTTTTTATTAAATTATATTTGATAATAATTATGTTAAAATATGGTTAAATTAATTATTATTTTTATTAAATTATTTTCAATAATAATCTTATTAAAATTTAATAACAATAATAATAATCATCTATCTAAAAAAAAATTGCTAAGGGTGTTCTGGTCATTTTAGTTTTTTTCCTTATGCTATTACAACATCATTCCATTCAACCAAACACAAAAATACTATTACAATTCTATTCTATTCCATTCAACCAAACAATTGAATTACATATTACAGCTCTATTCTATTACAATTCTATTCAATTACAGCCCTATTCTATTACAGTGAACCAAACGTATCCTTCAACTTAGAAAAAAATATTTTAATAATATTCAAAGCCAAATGACAAGATTCTTAGTGAAAAAAGTACAAAAACAACAACTCATATAATTCAAATATTATTCTAATTCATAATATTTGAATCTTTTAACACATGTAAAATATTTATAAATTCATTCGTTCAAAAAATGTTTATAAATATCAAGATACAAAACGTTTGACATTTAACTATATATATGAGTTATAATAATAAATTTAATCCTCAAACCTTTATATATTTATTTAATTTCACCCCTATTTTTTTATTAAAAATAAATTAAAAATTATTTAAATTAATAAAATTAGAAGGTCAAAAAGTTATTAATAACAAATTAAAAAAAATCAATTAAGGTCTTCAAAATTTTTAAAAAAATATATTAAAAATCATAAAAATTATAAACAAAATTTATAAAAAAAAAGTTATAAAAATTTTAAAATTATAATTTTTATTAAAAATAACAATGTCGACCCATTAAAATCTAATGGTTATAAATTTTTTTAAAAAGATTGACCCCTATTTTTTTATTGGATTGATATTGTTATTTTTTAATAATTTTTTTAATTTTTTATAATTTTTTTACAAATTCTTTTTATAATTTTTAAAATATTTTAAATATTTAAAAGGGCTTAATTGATTTTTTTTTAAATTTGTTACTAAGACCTTTTTTATCTTTAGTTTTATTAGTTTCAAAAATTCTAATTTACTTCCAATAAAAGAGTAAGGTTCAAATTAAATAAATTATGTAAAAAGATTGAGAGTTAAATTGGTTATTATAATTCATATATAAACACCAAATATTAATGGAGGGGCTATTTTGCTTACTTATTTAATGTACAAAGGCTAAATTACATCGAATTAAGTTGATTAATAGCACCACTCACTTTAATTCAAAACTTTCAAGACGTCACGAAGACATTCGTCATAAATTTAGAGGCCTACTCAGTCAGCGAGATGATTATCCTCTCTAGAAACATATTGAATCAGCTAATACCCTTTTGTACTCATTATTCTTTAAACTCTCGTGAGAATAGTGATACCCAATTCCCCTTACAAATTATTCTGTAGGGCATGAAGTACCTCCCAAATTGACTGTTTTGATGTTTTTATTTTGCTGCTTACTTTTTATTTTCCTTCTTTTGTATTAACTATTCTTTTTGGGAAAGTTTTTATTATCTTTTTATTTTCCCTTTTTTGGATTAAAATTTCATTTGAATTTTTTTTTATTCAATGAAAACTCATTTGGATTTCCGAAAGAAGAATTGTCTCTTTTTTTTTTTTTAAATGACGCCTAAATAATATTATATTTAGTATAAACTAATAAAAAAAATATTAGATGCATAAACAAAAATTTTGGAGTAATCTAGCTTTTCATGTTGTGTCCATTATTGGTTGAAATAAGAATGAGAAGGGAACATAATCTTTAGTTCTTCATCACACAAATTCTAAACTTAACCAAAAAATATCAACCAAACAAATAAGAATCACAAGGCCACGCAATTTAGCCAAATGGTCTTTCCCTTTGATAATAAATAAATAAATTAAATAAATCAACTAAACATGATACAATTTTTTGCCATCCCATATTTGGTTCCTAAACAGGTTTCCCTGTTGCATTATCAGAAGAAACCTTGGCAGAAGGGGTTTTCTTAGACACCCAGAAGGGGAAACAACCAGTAGCTGCAGGGATTTTCCTTTCATCAAACACCTTATCATCACCCTTTGCCTCCTGCTGTCCCTTCTCCATTTCCTTCATTTTCTTCATTTTCTCCTTATGAAGAGATCGCATCACGTAAGCTTCAGCGAAACTAGCTCCAAGACTAACAGTTGCCATTGATAGACTGATAAAAAAAAAGCTTTTTTTAGGTCGATGAGATATTTCACTAGGCTTTGTGTTTGAAAGCACGCTATTAGGAAAGGAATGATGTTTCCCAGAACTATTGAAACTGGGAAATTTATAGGCAGCTGTGGGGCCAGATGGGCGAAGCTTTCATTGTTGGGTCGATAGTCGATAAGTCTTTAATTTGGCTTGCTGGCCAAGGAAATCCATCAGCTGACATTGTTGAATTCCTTCTTTTTGTGCTGTAAGTTCTGAGAAAGTTTGGATTTTGTTTTTTATGTTTTGAAAATGTCAATATTTGACGTGATTTTTGTATATTTATAGTTTACATTTTTTTTAGGTCCAATTTTCAGTTTTATCCCTTTATCTTACTAAAACTCATAAGTTAGTCCTTATCAGAATTTGGTCCTCATATTTTATTAAAATTGAAAAGTTAATCTAACTTTGAGAAACACAAACTTGAAATGTTGATTTTTGCTAATTTTTCGTATATACATTGTTGAATTTTTTTTCTAATCCCTTACATAAAAATTGTAAAACTGTTAATTTCTTTATTGGCGAGTTAATGATATCAAATTTTAATAAATTAAAGTAGAAGAATTAACTTATTAATTTTAGTAAAGGAGAGGAATGAAATTCATAATTAGACACGTATATTTATATGAGATAATCATAACTACAAATTATATATATTTATGTAAAATTTAATATTTAAATAAATTTATGTTATATAAATTATGTGCATTTATATATTTTTTATTTATTCACAAAACCCTTAATTGAATTATATCAAGAGTTAATTGAATTATAGTTTACATTCCTGATTGAATAACGGCTAAGGTTATGAAAGATACGAGAGAGAAAAAGAAAGAAATAAGAGAAGTAAAATTAAAAAATAAAAGTTAAAAGAAAAATAAGAAAAATCTAAATTGTTTAAAATGAAAAAAAAATATATAAAGATTACTTTCGTAATTATAATTAAAATTTGTTTAAAATGATTATATAACATGTCACATCAATTATTATATCGTTAACGGTTTAATGATTAAAATATAACAAATTAATAATATTGGTGATCTTATCATAACTTTTTTAAACTTTAGTGACCAAAATGTAATTTAAACAATACATAAATGACCAAATTTATAACTTATTGTTTATTTTATATATCATTAACTTAAATTATATGAATTTTTAAATATATTATACTATAATGTAAATATTAAAAAGTGTGTTATGTTGTTTATATTTAGTGAGAAAAAATGTTATGTTTATCTTGGTACATTTAGCAAACACGAAGGTCTTGGGTCTTAAATACTTAAATTTGAAACTCATCTCATATGAGGGGTTTTAGTCTAAATTATTTCAATTCTTAATTCGTTTGTGTTTAGGTGCTATGTGTGAATTTTAGTCTAAACAGTTTTTTTTTTAATGAATAACAACATTAAGAATAATAAATTGTTTTAGTTTTTAATTCGTTCATGCTGTAATAATAATAAATTGTTTTAGTTTTTAATTCGTTCATGCTGTAATAATTAGAGTATATTTTATGGTTGCTTCAACAATTAATTATATTGTACATGTAATTTTTCAAGAAAATATTTATATTTAGAAATTTAATAAAAAAATTTATATGATAGTGGTAAAAATTTATATAAAAAATATTATTTTTTAAAAAATATGCATGACATAAATCAGCTTGGATAAATAAATTTGGACAAAATTTAAAGATGATATTTTGAAGTTTAGACAACTATATTTGATATTAATATCATACATAAATTTGATTAGCTTCGATAATTGAATATCTTTAATTGCGGATAACCTTTTAATATCGATAATGAATTAAATAACTCTTAATAATATAATACTTAATATAAACTCATAAAATAAATAAATTGCTAAATATGTACACGTAAAAAAAAAAATTTCGAGTAATATTGCTTTTCATAGTGTCCTTTATTTTTTTTACACAAATAAGAATAAGAAGGGTACACAATCCCAAACTTAGCTAATCCAACCACTCAAATCGAGCTAAACGGTCTTTTCGGGGCCATAATAGTTTCAGCCTAAAAGATCAAATAACCAAAAAATCAAATCAACCAAACATGCAGTAAAGCTACCCAACGCATTCCCCGAGGCAACTTCTTTTTATCCAATATTTGGTTTTTAAACAGGTTTTTCCGTAGAATCATCGGAAGAAACCTTGGCAGAATGGGTTTTCGTAGATACCCAGAAGGAGAAACAACCAGTAGCTGCAGGAATTTTCTTTTCATAAAACACCTTATCGTCAATCTTTGCCTCCTGCTGTTCCTTGATCTCCATTTTCTTCAATTTCTGCTTATGGAGAGATCGCATCACATAAACTTCTGCGAGACTAGCTCCAAGACCAGTCGTTGCCATTGTAGACTGATTTAAAGTTAAAAAAAAAAAAAAAACAGTTGTTTAGGCTGATGAGATATTTTGCTACGCTTTGTGTTTGACAGCAGTCGATTAGAAAGAATAAGTCTTCAGGAACTACCGAATCTGGGAAATTTATAGGCAGCTGCGGGGGAGATTGGCGAAACTTCCATTGTGGGGTCGATAAGTGTTTAATTTGACTTGCTGGCCAAGGAAATCCATTGCCTGACATTGTTGACTTTTTTTTCTTTTTATTGCTGTAATTTCTGGGAAAGTGACGATTTTTTTCTTCCCTTAAATGTGAATATTTAATGTGAGAATTGAATTGAAAACAACATATTCTTTTAAATATTAACTAGTTTGGATACCCAGATTATAAACTGTCGAAACTATTTTTATTTTGAAAAACGTAAATCGACTTTAAAAATATAGACGGAGTCGCCACTAATTCTTTTTGAGGTGTAATTGGGCCACCTTATAAAGCATTTTGGTCTACAAATTTTAAGAAAACAAGTTCGGGAGTCGGTTACGTACGAGGAAGGATTAGCACCCTCGTAACGCCCAAAATTGGTACCAAATTGATTAATAAATGTCCTTATTGTCGAAAACCTAAAGGGATTTTAAAATATGATTCTTTTAGAAAATATTTGAACGGTTCGTTTTGGAATATTACGACTCATTTGTTCCAAAGGGTCAAAACATCACACCCAGCACGTTAGGATGCAACGTTTTATCCCTCAAAATCCAAATCGTCCCTTAATTTTCCAAAACCTGAAATTAGAAGGATATTCAGACATTTAGACGACCGAAAAAACCACACCCAACACGTTAGGGCACGACTCTTTCGGACTTCCAAACGCGAAACATTGCCTCTATTTTAAAACCAATTGAAGATAAATCCTTAGACAAACGGATTTGGGAAATTTAAAATTTAAGAAAAATGATAATATGCGATATGAAAATAACAATATAATAACAAACTTGACAACGTATATATGAATATCTAAAATATGGTAAACACCAGGAGGATTAACAATAATAACAATGGTAAGAAATAATAACATAATAAACATAGCAGTAATAGTATTAATGGTATAAAAATATAATGGAAATAAAAATGACATGTCAATGACGATATTAAATATAGTGATAGAAGTAAAATTAAAATAATAACTGGGACAAAAATAATAATAAAAATAATATAACAAATCTGTTAATAAATGAATTTGAAAAACGAAAAACTTTAACGAAAAGTATATATATAAAAAATTTATAAGTGATAAAAGTAAAATAGTGGTAGCAAATAGTAGAGATAATATAATAAGTATAAAACTATATTGAAATAATTAATTTTTAATAGGATATATATATAAAATAATAATAATAATAATATGATAAGTTAAAGTAAATAGTACAAAACGAATGATTATCGGAAAAAAAATACGAATAATATAAATAGTATAGAAAAACGACACTAAAAATTAATAGTAGAATATAAAAAAAATACTACAAGGAAAAAAATTAATTTCAGGGCACACGTGACTAAAACAATCAAAATGGGGCTTAATTGCATTGAAAATAGGAGTTCGGGGGTAAAATCGCAATAAAAGAGAGGTGGGGGACCAAATGCAATGCGCGTCAATGTGAGAGGATTGAATATGCAATTATTCCAAACCCCTTTGAACGTAGCATTTAAGCGCTGATCAAAATGGGATTTTCACGAAATCTCTGGGTCAAATTAAAAAGACACAAAAGACCCAATCTTGTAAAAGTGCAAAGAGAAGGACCAACCACGTAATATTCCCTTGAAGAGCCCAAAACCGTGGGTCTCACCCCACCCAAACAACACCACTTCTAACACAAGTAAAAAGAAAGGGAAAAAAAAACTAAAACCCCATTTGGGGCAGACTTTCTTTTTAACAAACAAAAAAAGGTTTCAAATCTTTTAAAATTCTTTGAACTTTCCTACCCCCACCGATCCATGGACTTCATCAGTGCATGCAGCCTCCGTCCAGAGAGAGCCAGGTAAGGCCCTCTTGAATCCCTCCTGACTTTATTTTTTTTTTTTAAAAACTTGGTTTTAATTTTCAGAAGTAAGAAAAGAAAAAAGAGAGTGGATGCACACTTAAGAACTAAAAGATAAGAATTTGGAAAAAGAAATAAAAATAAAAGGGCCATAATCACCTTGCTCTTGTTTGATTGTATGAAAAAAACTCAACAATTTTGCTATTTTCTTTTGTATTTCTCTCTAATTTCGTAACCCCAAAAAAAAACTCCCCTTTTACAACATTTTTGAAGGCTTTTATAGCCTTTTTACAACTGATTTCTTTGTTTATTGTTTGCAAATCCGCACGGAGATCTCGGAGGTGGACAAGCTCACGACTCGGAGGCGTGGTGAGCTTGCGTACGACGCGGAGGGACTCGCGACGTGCAGCTCTTGGAAGCTGGCTTGCGGTGCCTCCCATGTTGCTGCTAGGGCTAGTAGTTTTAGTTGGGCCTGGGTAGTTTGTTTTAGTTTGGGTTTGTGTTGTTTTAATAGGTTCTGGGCCAGGTACAGATTGGGCTCAACAGCTGCCCCTCTTTGCTCATTATCGTGTAACGAGAATAGAACAAAGACTAACAATGGACCAATCTTGCCTGGGCCAGCTGAGTCTTGACTTCTTGGTGCGGCCTGATTGCAACCCGCTGTATCTCGTTGCTTCTAGATGCTTTATTACTGCTTTGTAGAGAATTGAGACTTGATCCATTCCACTTCTGTTCAGTGGGGTGGGATATGCTGAAATCTGATCTGCTCCGCTCCTGCTCAGCAAAGATAAGATCTGGTATATTTAGCCTGCTTCACTCCTGCTCAGTGAAGATAAGGCTGATAATTGGGAATCTGCTCCATCGCCGGTACGTGGAGATAAGATTCACCAAAATTCGATCTGCTCCGCTCCTGCTCAGCGAAGATAAGATCTGGTATTTAGCCTGCTTCACTCCTCCTCAGTGAAGATAAGGCTGATGGCTGAAATCTGCTCCACTCCTGCTTAGTGAAGATAAGACTCGCCAAAATTTGATCTGCTTCACTCCTGCTCAGTGAAGATAAGATCTGTATGTTTGATCTGCTTTACTCCTGCTCAGTAAAGATAAGATCGGGTATGTTTAGCCTGCTTCACTCCTGCTCAGTGAAGATAAGGCTGGTGATTGGAATCTGCTCCATCGCTGGTACGTGGAGATAAGATTCACCAAAATTTGATCTGCTCCGCTCCTGCTCAGCGAAGATAAGATCTGGTATATAGCCTGCTTCACTCCTGCTCAGTGAAGATAAGGCTGGTGGTTGGAATCTTGATCAATTCTACTACATTGTCCACTAGGGAATTCATCTGTAGAAGAGTGATATGCTTATGCCAGATGATTAGGATGCCATGATTAATATGAACCAAATGCTCCTAACTAGATGTCTTATGGATATTAAATGCATAAATGCAAAATGTCATGAGAATGATCCATTTTAATTTTTGGGTTGTTATCGCTCGCCTGACGTGTGTCTTCTTGTTCAGCTTGATACCAGCGGACCTAAAGATGCGGTTAATTCCTTATCCCTCACACGTTTTAAGCTCGATGAGTTCTAAATAATTGTCCTGTTTTAGGTTCTTGCATTATTTAGAAACCTTTCAGAGTAATATGTAAAACATCTTTTGTGAGCATTGTTAGTTCATTAATCATTATTTCAATAAAATGCTTGAGAAAGAGCACAAGGGTAGGTAGAACTGAAATTTATTCGAGTCAAAATTCACGAAAGATGTACTTAACAAAGAAAACATTCATTATTTGAAGTACGAAAATGGATAAAAGGAACAAATAGGTGCCCTAGATTTTGCAGTTTGAGCTTCTGTGTACGAACTCCTCGATCACCATTTTAAGCTTGGCATGTGCTTAGAGGATCTATAGCGTTTTGTCGATGCCCCAAGGTGTAGCCCATCCCTTCTTTGTCAATTCAAGTATAGCGAGAATTTCACTTGCCCCAGTATGGATCAAAATTTGAATCGCCCTTTGTGGGTTTTCGATTCAAAACCCCTTTTGGTCTCAAGGCGCCCTTTACGGGTTTTCACCTTGGCCTCTCCTTTTTTTTTTTTTAGGCGCCCTTTATGGGTTTTCACCTCCACTGCTTTAAGCAAAGTATCTTTTGACAGAATCTGAATTTATCGGGTTAGGCAAGCTCTTGCCATCCATATCTGCTAATATCAATGCCTCTCCAGAGAAAGCCTTTTTTACCACGTAGGGTCCTTCCCAATTTGGCATCCATTTCCCCCTGAAGTCTTTTTGCATAGGGAGAATCTTTTTCAATACTAAATCCCCCTCATAGAATACCCTGGGACGAACTTTTTTATTGTAAGCTCGCATCATTCTCTTCTGGTACATTTGACCATGACGAATAGCCTTCAACCTCTTCTCTTCAATTAGGTTTAGCTGATCATAACGGGATTGGATCCACTCTGCTTCGTCTAATTTTAGCTCTGATAAAACCCGGAGAGAAGGGATTTCGACTTCAATGGGTAAACTGCCTCCATCCCATAAACCAATGAGAAAGGTGTTGCCCCGGTAGAAGTTCTGACAGATGTGCGATAAGCATAAAGGGCAAATGGGAGTTTTTCATGCCAATCTTTGTAGGTCTCAGCCATTTTTCCCACAATCTTCTTGATATTCTTATTTGCTGCCTCAACTGCCCCATTCATTTTCGGGCGGTATGGTGACGAGTTATGATGCTTAATGTTGAACTGACTGCAGACTTCCGCAATCGCACTATTGTTCAGATTCAACGCATTATCAGATACGATCCTTTCTGGCATACCATAGCGACATATGATCTCCTTTTTCAGGAACTTGCTAACCGCCGACTTTGTGACATTGGCATATGAAGCAGCCTCTACCCATTTGGTAAAGTAGTCAATGACCACGAAAATGAATCGATGCCCGTTAGAAGCCTTCGGTGAAATCGGCCCAATGACGTCCATGCCCCACATTGAAAAAGGCCATGGGGAAGTCATGACATGGAGAGGTGAGGGAGGCACATGGATTTTGTCTCCATATATTTGGCACTTATGGCACTTCTTAGCGTAATTGATGCAATCTCCCTCCATTGTGGACCAGTAATACCCGAACCTCATGATTTGTCGAGCCATTGTGAAGCCATTGGCATGCGTCCCACAAACCCCATCATGGACTTCTTCTAGGATCTTCTTAGCCTCAACAGCATCAACACATCTCAGCAATACTTGATCCCTCCTCTTTTTATACAGGATCTCTTCGTCTAAGACATAATCGCTGGCTAACCTCCTTAAAGTTCTTTTATCATTGTCGGTCGCTTGATCAGGGTACACACGATTTTTCATGTATTGTAGGATATCATGATACCACGGATGATCATCTCTCTCTTCCTCTCCATCGATATTACAGCAGTGAGCTGGAGTCTCACAAATACTCATCTGAATGGGCTTCATATCCTCTTGTTCATTCACTCTGACCATGGAAGCTAGTGTAGCCAAGGCGTCGGCCATTTGATTCTCGTCTCGTGAGAGGTAATGGAAGGTAATATCATCGAACTCCTCAATTAGCTCCAGGACTAACCTTCGGTAATTGATCAATTTAGGATCTCTCGTTTCCCACTCGCTTTTGATCTGATAAATTACCAATGCAGAGTCCCCGTATACTTCAAGTACCTTAATTTTGCGGTCTATAGCTACCCGAATTCCCATGATACATGCCTCATACTCTGCCATGTTGTTCGTGCAGTCAAAATCTAGCTTGCAACTGAATGGGTAGTAATCTCTATTTGGGGATATTAGTACTGCCCCAACTCCATTTCCAACGGCATTTGATGCCCCGTCAAAATGTAATTTCCAAGAACGATCTTCAAGCATGTCTTCTTCAGTAATTGCCACATACATTAGGTCTTCATTGGGGAAATTAAAATTCAAGGGTTCATAGTCCTCCAAGGCTCTACTGGCTAAAAAGTCCGCTATTGCACTTCCCTTCACAGCCTTTTGGTTGACATAGACTATGTCAAATTCAGAGAGCAGAATTTGCCATCAGGCCATTCTTCCATTCAAAGCGGTTGACTCCATCATGTACTTGAGAGGGTCTAGCTTTGAGATTAGCCAGGTCGTATGGTACAACATGTACTGCCTCAACCTTCGCGTAGTCCAAACTAAAGCACAGCATAGCTTCTCAATTGACGGGTACCTCATTTCACACTCAGTGAATTTTTTACTGAGGTAATATATCGCCCTTTCCTTCCTCCCAGTCTTATCATGTTGGCCGAGCACACATCCCATCGAATTATCAAATACTGTTAAGTACAGTATCAATGGTCTACCAGGGCTAGGTGGTGTTAACACTGGAGGACTGGACAAATATTGCTTAACCTTTTCAAAAGCTTTCTGGCATTCATCATTCCATACCCCAGGATTGTGCTTTTTAAGAAGGCGGAATATGGGGTCACACTTCTCAGTCAGCTGCGAGATGAACCGAGCAATGTAATTTAGTCTTCCCAAGAAACCTCGGACCTCTTTCTGAGTGCGCGGCGGAGGCAACTGCTGTATAGCCTTGACTTTATCAGGGTCGACTTCTATTCCCTTCTCACTGACTACGAAACCGAGCAACTTTCCGGACCTAGCTCCAAAAGTGCACTTTGACGGATTGAGCTTTAATTGGAATTTCCTCAACCTCAAGAACAATTTTCTCAAGACTTGCACATGTTCCTCTTCAGTTCGGGATTTTGCGATCATGTCATCAACGTAGACTTCAATTTCCTTGTGCATCATGTCATGAAACAAGGTTACCATGGCTCTTTGGTACGTTGCTCCCGCATTCTTCAACCCGAACGGCATCACTTTGTAGCAAAATGTCCCCCATAAAGTTATGAATGTAGTTTTTTCCATGTCTTCAGTATGCATCTTAATCTGATTGTACCCAGAGAAACCATCCATAAAAGAGAACAATAAGAAGCCTGCCGTATTATCCACTAGGGTATCAATGTGGGGCAATGGAAAGTTATCTTTTGGGCTGGCTTTGTTTAAATCTCTATAATCTACACACATCCGCACTTTCCCATCTTTCTTGGGGGACGGGGACGACGTTGGCCACCCATTCTGAATAATTGACCACCTGTGAGAAACCAGCGTCAAACTGCTTCTGGACCTCTTCTTTTATTTTCATTACTACATCGGGTCTCATTCTTCGGAGCTTCTACTGAACTGGCTTGCACTCCTCTTTTGTAGGGACACGGTGCACCGCGATATCTGTACTTAGGCCAGGCATATCCTGTTATGACCATGCAAAGACGTCTTTGAATTCTTGCAACAGCTCAACGAGGTCCCGTCTTGTTTTCTCGTCAATGCAAGTGCCAATTTTCACTTCCTTCCCTTCTTCTAGGGTCACAATCTCAACAGTCTCCTTATGTGGCAGAATCTGTTTCTCTTCCTGCTCCACCATTCTTAACAAGTCTGAAGATAAACCACAATCCTCGTCATCTTCAAAATCTTGAGATCCCTCAAAGCACATATCTCGCTTAAAAGGAGATTTCGAGCTCGTATCAGCATTGCTCATGACGTTGACATCCAGGGGCCTATTATGAGTATGGGAGAAATAATGAATAATTCCTTTGTATGGTATGATTGTGCATGAAATGAAAAGGAATAATTGCTCGAGCTGATATATGAAAATGCATTTTATTGAAAATAATAATGTTTGAACATGAGCCTATTTCACAAAAGATTCTTATTGTCCCTAGGCTAGAAGACAACAAGTGGGTTTTGAATATTACTCTGTGTTAGCTCTAAAGATTACAGGAATTTCTTCCACAGTCCAGTTATCCAAAACACTCCCAGGCTCATATAGGCAAATGCCTGATAAATTCCTTTTTCTTGCTTCCTCTTCAAATGTGGCATTGATGCTCCAGCTTTCTACCCCATCTTCAGCCATTCCTCCTCTTGTCTCCTCTTGTGTCGAATGAATAAACCCTCTCGATACGAACGTTTGGAAAATGTGGGGGAAGCTCATCGGTTCCCACTTGACTTCTGCCCCACTCAATCTTGCTCTCCGCCGTTCTTGTTTCTTTTCAAACTCTTTCCTTATTTGGCTTGTATCTGGCCTGAATCCCAAGCCAAAGCGATCCCACTTGCCAACCAAGACTGGCACTTTAATTTGCCCCTGAAGGTGCTTTCCGAATCCTCTCCCGGGTAATGCCCCTTTCCCAACTGTCAGCCTCAAGCTCATCTTCGTAGCCCTAGATATCTTAGGCATTGGAATCTTGCTTCCTTCAGTTATAAATGTTGCATTCACAAACTCTAGGGATCGAAATGAACATTCAACTGCTTCAGTATCATTCTCCACATAGGGCGTATCGTTGGTAACCGATGCAATAATGTCTTCCTCTGCATATATCGTTACCAACCGGCCCTCCGTAACCAACTTCACCTTCTGATGCAACGAGGATGGTACGGCCCCAGCTGAGTGTATCCAAGGTCTCCCTAATAGGCAGTTATAGGAAGGCTTAATATCCATCACGAGAAAATCTACCTTGTACGTGTTTGGGCCGATCTGGAGAGGTATCTCTATCCTTCCCATCACTTTCCTTTCTGTGCCGTCGAACGCTCTCACTATGTTCTGACATGTCTTCATGTGAGAGCTATCTATAGGCAGACGGTTCAAGGTGGACCAAGGCAAGACGTTCAGTGCGGATCCATTATCAATCAGTACCCCTGGCAGCGTATACCCCTTGCAACAGGTAGTGATATGGAGAGCCTTAGTAGACCCCATGCCCCCTGGCGGTATCTTATCATCGCTGAAGGAGATGAAGTTATCGGCACTTATGTTACTGACGAGGCGGTCCAATTTGTTAACCGAAATGTTATCTACAACGTAGGTTTCATTCAAAGTTCTCATCAGTGCATTACGGTGGACCTCCGAATTTAACAGTAGAGCCAATACAGATATGCGATCCGGTTGTTGGTGCAGTTGTTCCACAACACTGTATTCGCTGTGTCTTAGGAACTTCAAAAACTCATTGGCTTCATTTTCCTTTACTGGCTCATTAACCAGTGATTCTGATTTCCTTCCCTCTTGTCTGAGTGCAACGGGTTCCCCTTCTGTGTTTGGCGTGTTAATTGAACACTCCTTCTCTGGCACTGTTATACTGCAGTTATAACTCCAAGGCACCCTGTGGCTATCCTTATAAGGGAAAGCTACTGGTTTTTGGATTATAATCTTTGGTGTAGCCCTTGTTTCGACTTCGCTGACTCTGGGCTTCGTGATAATTATCACTGGGCGGCGGGCTTCGCTGCCTTCTTCACTCGACTCTCCTCCTAGAGAGCATACATCATCCTCTTCAACAAGCTCGAAGAACTCTAACTCTTTATTATCCATTAGACCCTGAACTAGGGCCCTGAACTCAGTACAATTTTGAATCTCGTGATCCTTCTCATGATGGAACTCACAGCAGTTCCATGTATCTTGGATTTTATCCTCCAACCCTTGCGGGACTAGACCTCTCTTCTGCATTTCCCTCCAGACCAGCTTCAACGGGGTTCTCACTTCGGCGACATTCAGCTTGACATTCTTCCCCCCATTCTCAATTATTGCGTTTACCCCTTTATCGGTGTGACTGGGTAACGGGTTTCCTGTACCAGGTGTATCGTCGAATTTCACAATACCCACCTTAACTAGCCTTTCGACGCATCTTTTGAATGAGGTACAGTTCTCTATCGAGTGCCCCTTAATCTCTGCATGGTATTCATACCGAGCATTTGCGTCGTACCATTTAGGGTACGGGGGTTGCAATGGTTCTAAGTGGAAAGGGGCCACTATGTGTGCATCGAACAGCTTTTTGAAAAGCTCCCTGTATGTCACTGGTATAGGAGTGAACTGGAACCTCTCCGTATTCTGCCTTGTATTAGGCTCTCGCACTGGTAAGGCCTGCTGGCCTGTGACTACCATTTTCGACTGACTAACCGTGACAGGCTTTGAGTAGCCAGAGCTCACATTACCAATTTCGTTTTCCCTCTTCTTTGGGCCGTCCTTCTTGTACTTTCCCCCACTTCTATCTTACCAGACCTTATGGCATTTTCTATCATTTCGCCAGACATCATTATGTTCGCGAAACTCTTGGTTGCGCTCCCCAGCATGTGGTTGATGAAGGGTGCCTTCAAGGTATTAACGAATAGCATGGTCGTTTCTTTTTCCAGCAGTGGTGGTTGGACCAGCGTAGCAACTTCCCTCCACCTCTGGGTATACTTCCTGAAGCTTTCGCCTGGTTTCTTCTCCATGTTCTGCAACGTGACTCTGTCAGGCACTATATCAGTCACATGTCCGTACTGCCTCATGAATGCCTGTGCTAAATCCTTCCATGACTTGACTTGAGCACGGCTCAACTGATTGTACCATTTGGCTGCAGCCCCAGTCAAACTCTCCTGAAAGCAGTGAATTAACAATTCGTCGTTGTTGACATACCTTGTCATCCTTCGATAGAACATTGTGATATGGCCCTCAGGGCAACTGGTCCCGTTGTACCTCTCGAACTCTAGCATCTTGAACTTTGGAGGGAGTACCAAATCTGGCACCAGACTTAACTCTTTAGCATCTATTCCGCATTGGTAATCAGTATTTTCTAACGCTTTGAACTTCTCCTCCAACCACTTGCATCGATCCTCAAACTGCTTTGGGAGCTCATGCTTTGCCTTTTCCACCTCTGCTGCATCATCAAAGTCAGGGATCTGAGGGTTTGCCAGATTATCTCCAGGGTTAGTGCTCGATCCTGTTGGGAAATTTGCCGGTGCTGAGGTACCAGTTTGATAGAGAGGTTGGGCATTAATGGACACCCTTGGTGGTTGGACACTTGTTGGGGCAAAGCCAGGAGGATATGCAGAATCCTCATTATGGTCACCAGTGTCACCCATAGGGCCCTTCCTTTTATCAGGCCCTCCAGTTAACAGTTGTGTTAACTGGCTCATCATGCTTCTCTGGGACTCCAGCATTTGGTCCCTCATATCTTGTTGGATCTTGGCCAACTGTTCTTGCATCTGAGCTTGCAGCTGATCCTGCATGTCCTTTTGCATCTGCTCTAACTTTTCCAACCTTTGATCCATTGTCTTCGTTTTCCTTCGAGTGTAGTAGTGATGTTCCAGGGTAACTATAATGCGATCTTTAATTAATAGGGTTCTTTTGTGAAATTAAATGCATATAATGCGATGTGATGCAAATGTGTGAGATGAATGCAAAACTAAGAAGATGTCATTTCTGATTTAATTCCTTTTAGAAGAACTTTATTAGAAAATAAAAAACTTCACATAAAACGGGTTATATATGCGGCCTAGCCCTTATGCCCAAAGTTTTAACTTCCTCGAGAAGCTGAGCCAGCTCTCGATCTCGATCTGACACGAATCCATAATTTACGCTTAACACATCCGCTTGAGCTGCTAGAGTTTGTAAATGATCAGCCACTTCTCTTATCTTGATCACAGCTTCACCGATGACATGGTCTCTGTCTCTAACTTGGCCTTGGGAATGATGGAACTGCTCCTTCCAATACTCATTGTTTGCCTCAAGTTGTTCACTTCGACGTTCGTGACTTTGAAGCAACATTTCAAGGTTCTCTAGCTGCTCTTTCAAATCTTCAATTCTGCTTAAACTGGCCTTTAACTCGATTGCAGAGTTACGATCGCGATGCTGCTGTAATGCATTTTCCAACTCTACCACTCGAGCTCCTAACATTTCATTCTCATTCTGGCTCTCAACCAATCTCCTTTTTAAAGCATTCTCTCGTGTTTGAGCATCATGAAACCTTCCTTCACACTGATCAGCCCTAGACCTTTCTTCTTGGACTTCTTGTCGCCATTGCTCTGACGTCTTTCCCAGCCCAGCATTTCTCATTGATTTATGTAGCTGCTGGTAGTCAGTCTTCAAAGTGTCCAAGTCCTCCTCAGCTTTTCTCTTCCCCTTTCGCAGTTTCTCAGCCTCGAGTTTTTGAATGTCGACATCTAACCTTAGATGCATCTTCTCTTCTTCCAGCTGCTCTATCTTCTTTCCTAACTCCGAGTTTCTTTTTTCGAAGTCTTGTTTTATTATTTCCAGTTCGGAAGGGATTACTCGCAAACGGTCTTCCATCGACTGAGCATCTTCTAGCCTCGGCCCTGGAATATTATCATTGATCCTCCTACTCAACCACCTACTGTACTCAAGAGTCATCATTGGGTATCCAGCCAACTTCCTTATTCGGCGTGTCTGCTTCCAAGCATCGGCAATTTCTCGAACTCTCCTCTTATAATTGTCCCCTTTATACAAAAATTCACTCTGAGCCAAACCATGTGTCGTAGGTACAAACTGCTCTGACTCGTACTGCCTTAATACCAACAAAGGGGCATACCCAATAGCTCCCCAAATTCCAAGCAAAGGTACCCAGTCAAAATTTTCGCACCGGCAGAGGACTTCATTGGGAACCATCCAATGGGCCTTCCATACCACATATTTCTCTTGGAGGTTTTGGAGAATTGTCATCCATCTTTCCTCCGATATGTCGTCCCTCATGGGCGTAGCTGCTATCTCCCTCAAAGGGGAATAATTTTCAAAAAATGCCCGATTCGGCCTTTTGTGAACTTTCCAGAAGTGGCCGTGGAACCAAACCAATAACAATTGTGCGCATCCCACAAATCTTCCTTCTCCAGCCCTCCGACATGCACTTAAAGATCTAAAGGTCTCTGCTAGAATTGCCGGTACCGGTGTAGCCTGTTTGGCAAGTCGATCGAATAAATCAGTGACAGCTTCGTCGATATGCCTTAACGCTTTGGGAAAGATCACCAGCCCATATATACTCAAGGCGAAAACGTCAACTTTCTTCTTTGCATCTGGATGTGCCAAGATCAAGTCTCTCAAGTTTACCCAAGGAATGCATTTCCCCTCACCTTTTTGCTGAATCCGAGCTGTAACCCACTGCTCACTCATCCCAGTGACATTCATTAGCTTCTTTACAAAACTTGGGGCATTGAGGACCTTAACATAAACTCTATCGGTTTGAAACCTTGGACAACGTAACAGGACTGAATACTCTTCCACAGTTGGCACCAAATCTACCTTTCCAAAGGTGAAACAACTATATGCGGGGTTCCAGAACTGAGTCATAGCTCGAAACAAGCACTTGTCTACCTTAACATCGAGCAGGTAAGGCAGATCACCGTAGTTACGATAGAACAACTCATTGGTCTCATTATCCCAGCGAGCCCATATATCTCTTAACTCTTGGAGTTCATTCTGTGTCACACTAATACGGGTGAAGTCCCACAACTCCGGCGTACCCCTCAGCCAGGCTATCCCCTTTCTCGAGTTGTGCATTCTCTGACCATGCACGGACAACCGCGTTATCCTCCACTTTATCAAGAAGTCCGCTCTCCATAATCAAGCTCTCTAACTTAGTAATCGAACAGGTATTGACACCTTCTTAGATATGGAATGACATGCAATCATGGCCAAAAATAAAATACAATAAGTTAGTATCGAATGATAAAAAAAAAAGAAAAATCAAAGCAAGTAAGAAATAATCAAACACCTATTCGGGTAACCACTAGAATTTGGCATGGCTCTACCTAGGGTGGGTTCCTAAGGATCATTATATGCGGTTTAGTCCTAAGGGAAGGGTACCTGAACCGGTAGATTCCTCAATCCTCACCCATTATAGGCTCATATGGATTGAGTTCAGTCCAGGGGGATGCATTTCCCTATGGCCATGCGGAGGTGAAAACCTCACGAAACCATAGGTACGGATGTATCCCGAAAGCGATCCACTAGCCCATGCGGAGGTGAAAACCTCACGAAGGCATAGCTTCTCACTCCCACTTAAGGGTGTGACCACAACGGTCATGCAATATGATGCCAGAATAACATAAAACTTAGATCAGAATAAAACAAACAAATGTGATGAAAAACATAATTTTAAAACACGATTTCCATTTTCGACAAAAGGACAGAAATTAATCAATTTTACGGCTTGACTCTCTTATTGGTCCCCAGTGGAGTCGCCAAGCTGTCGAAACTATTTTTATTTTGAAAAACGTGAATCGACTTTAAAAACATAGACGGAGTCGCCACCAATCCTTTTTGAGGTGTAATTGGGCCACCTTATAAAGCATTTTGGTCTACAAATTTTAAGAAAACAGGTTCGGGAGTCGGTTACGTACGAAGAAGGATTAGCACCCTCGTAACGCCCAAAATTGGTACCAAATTGATTAATAAATGTCCTTATTGTCGAAAACCTAAAGGGATTTTAAAATATGATTCTTTTAGAAAATATTTGAACGGTTCGTTTTGGAATATTACGACTCATTTGTTCCAAAGGGTCAAAACATCACACCCAGCACGTTAGGATGCAACGTTTTATCCCTCAAAATCCAAATCGTCCCTTAATTTTCCAAAACCTGAAATTAGAAGGATATTCAGACATTTAGACGACCGAAAAAACCACACCCAGCACGTTAGGGCACGACTCTTTCGGACTTCCAAACGCGAAACATTGCCTCTATTTTAAAACCAATTGAAGATAAATCCTTAGACAAACGGATTTGGGAAATTTAAAATTTAAGAAAAATGATAATATGCGATATGAAAATAACAATATAATAACAAACTTGACAACGTATATATGAATATCTAAAATATGGTAAACACCAGGAGGATTAACAATAATAACAATGGTAAGAAATAATAACATAATAAACATAGCAGTAATAGTATTAATGGTATAAAAATATAATGGAAATAAAAATGACATGTCAATGATGATATTAAATATAGTGATAGAAGTAAAATTAAAATAATAACTGGGACAAAAATAATAATAAAAATAATATAACAAATCTGTTAATAAATGAATTTGAAAAACGAAAAACTTTAACGAAAAGTATATACATAAAAAATTTATAAGTGATAAAAGTAAAATAGTGGTAGTAAATAGTAGAGATAATATAATAAGTATAAAACTATATTGAAATAATTAATTTTTAATAGGATATATATATAAAATAATAATAATAATAATATGATAAGTTAAAGTAAATAGTACAAAACGAATGATTATCGGAAAAAAATACGAATAATATAAATAGTATAGAAAAACGACACTAAAAATTAATAGTAGAATATAAAAAAATACTACAAGGAAAAAAATTAATTTCAGGGCACACGTGACTAAAACAATCAAAATGGGGCTTAATTGCATTGAAAATAGGAGTTCGGGGGTAAAATCGCAATAAAAGAGAGGTGGGGGACCAAATGCAATGCGCGTCAATGTGAGAGGATTGAATATGCAATTATTCCAAACCCCTTTGAACGTAGCATTTAAGCGCTGATCAAAATGGGATTTTCACGAAATCTCTGGGTCAAATTAAAAAGACACAAAAGACCCAATCTTGTAAAAGTGCAAAGAGAAGGACCAACCACGTAATATTCCCTTGAAGAGCCCAAAACCGTGGGTCTCACCCCACCCAAACAACACCACTTCTAACACAAGTAAAAAGAAAGGGAAAAAAAAACTAAAACCCCATTCGGGGCAGACTTTCTTTTTAACAAACAAAAAAAGGTTTCAAATCTTTTAAAATTCTTTGAACTTTCCTACCCCCACCGATCCATGGACTTCATCAGTGCATGCAGCCTCCGTCCAGAGAGAGCCAGGTAAGGCCCTCTTGAATCCCTCCTGACTTTATTTTTTTTTTTAAAAACTTGGTTTTAATTTTCAGAAGTAAGAAAAGAAAAAAGAGAGTGGATGCACACTTAAGAACTAAAAGATAAGAATTTGGAAAAAGAAATAAAAATAAAAGGGCCATAATCACCTTGCTCTTGTTTGATTGTATGAAAAAAACTCAACAATTTTGCTATTTTCTTTTGTATTTCTCTCTAATTTCGTAACCCCAAAAAAAAACTCCCCTTTTACAACATTTTTGAAGGCTTTTATAGCCTTTTTACAACTGATTTCTTTGTTTATTGTTTGCAAATCCGCACGGAGATCTCGGAGGTGGACAAGCTCACGACTCGGAGGCGTGGTGAGCTTGCGTACGACGCGGAGGGACTCGCGACGTGCAGCTCTTGGAAGCTGGCTTGCGGTGCCTCCCATGTTGCTGCTAGGGCTGGTAGTTTTAGTTGGGCCTGGGTAGTTTGTTTTAGTTTGGGTTTGTGTTGTTTTAATAGGTTCTGGGCGAGGTACAGATTGGGCTCAACATAAACATCAGTCAAAATAATAATATTTAATCATTTTTTAATTTTTTATAATGATATTTTCAATAGATATTAATTTTTTTAAATAATAAAAATGTTTATACAAATAATATATAAACTGGTTCAATTTTATTCTAAATATAATTATTTGTATAATATTTTAATTATATTTTATATACAATTTTAAATTTGAATTATTTTTTTGAAAAAACACTATTTTATTGAAAGAAGATAAATATAAATAGTTTTAAATATTTTGAAAATAAAATTTTAATAGTTTTGAATTTCTATAATTTCTAATTGAAAATTTGTAGTATGTTGTCAACATATTGTAATAATTTTTTAAACATTTAAGTAAAATTTCTAATAATTTTAAAAAGTTTTAAAGTTGTTTTAAATATGTTTGTTAAAACTTTTATTCTTTCTTAAATTCTGTTAAAAATTCTAATGAAAACATTTATAAATATAATATAATTTAAAATTTTAAACATGTTAATTTGAAATATTTTCAAAATATTAACAACATTAAAATAGTTTTTTAAACGGTTTTAACTTTCAAATTTATTAAAGGATTTATAGGAATATAAAAACAAAGTAATCTACAATTTTTTTTTTAAACATAACATTGTCTATCTATAAAAAAGTAAAAACATTTAACTTTTTTTGACAATTTTTTTAAACATAAAAAGGAAAAAAAATACTTTGGAGTGCTTATGACAAGTTTCCATTTATTTTCATATATTTCTATTTTTATTTTACAAAATTGTTCAGTATTAATTATAAATTAGACTTATAAAGTTGTTTTTGACAAAAAATCATAAATAATTTGGTAAACATAATAAATAATTTAACATATTATCGTTTTCATATATTTGCAATTATTATTAATGGTAAGTATTTTTAATCAATTATTTAATAATAAATTAATTTTTCAGAGTGTCAAATAATTAAAATTTTAATTTTTATCAATATTTATTAAATAAATGGAATTATAATACATTATCAATACATATTAAAACTAATAATTTATTTTTAATGAAAACTAATAATTTATCAAAATAATATTTATACAACTGAGGCAAATTTTTAATGATCCACAGATTTGTTTGTATGTATCAATTAAAATTTTATAGCATTTTAACAATACTAATATTTAAAAAATAATAACAAATTAAATAAAATTTTAATTTTTTAAATTGTGATTCTATATTATGATAAATATATATTAAAAATTATTATTTAAAATAAAGGTGATTGAAGAAAAAAACCCATATTTAATTCAATGACATTAAATGTGTATTGAACATTTAATATTCAAGAATCGATTTAGAAAAAAAAATCGATTTGTTTACAGGGGCGAAGCCAGAACAAATTTTTAGGGAGGCCAAATGAAGTTTTAATTTTTTATAGTCTATATATTTATAATTTTTAAAGGATTAAATAGAATTTTTATAATTTTAGGGGGGCCAAAGTATAATTTTACCTTTACTATTTTAAAATTTAAAAAATTCAAGGGCTTAAACATAAATTTTCCAATATAGGGGGGCCAGGGCCACCACCGGCCCCCCTGTATTTGCCTCTGTTCATTTAGGTAACTTTATATTCACATGTGTATTTTTAATTTGTTATATCAAAAACAACAAAAGTTGATTGGAACAGGTATTAATATTACGCAATTAGCATTAATAGTAATTTGCATTTTAAAAAATCGGCGAAAAAGTTAATAATCGAGCGGGAAAGTTTATAGCACAATTTCTCGAGCTATAATGTGACAATTCCTATGCTCCTACATCACAGTTAGTAGCTATTTCAACGGATTATTGTTACAACCCAAAAACAAGGCGTTCGAGATCCAAGAGACAAGTATGTGTTCTTTTACAAGTGAATCGAGGCAAACTGTGCCTAGGATTAGGGTCACACGAGAGTGTAGGCCACACGTATGGACTATATGACCCCTCACACGACCATGTTCCCCTGAAACCCTAGGTTTTTCAATTCTCACACGGCCTTAGTCTGTTGCACAACCCAGCCACACGATCGTGTACCCCATCCACACGGTCCAAGACTTTCCACAATGTCTAGTCACATGGCCGTGTGTCTCCTATTTTTTAGATTTTACAGTTTTGTCTCCTGCTTTACAAATTTCACAGTTTTGCCCAAAATTTTATGGTATGTTCAGTTTAGTCCTTGATTAATTCCCTAATTGTTTTTAGTGTTTTTATAGAGTGTTTTTGAACCAATTAAATCAGAAATTGAAACAACATAATTGAACCGATAAAAAAACTAGTTGAACTGATGGTCAAACCAAATAAAAATTGATTGAACCAATCATTAAACTAATTGAACTAATTTTTTTAATTTTTTAATAATTTTATAATCGAACCAATAAATTGCTAGGCTAACCGAATCTGGTTTGTCGAAACCATTTTTTTGAAAACAGGGATCGACTTTAAAAACATAGATGGAGTCACCACCAATCCTTTTTGAGGTGTAATTGGGCCACCCTATAAAACATTTTGGTCCACGAATTTTAAGAAAATAGGTTCGGGAGTCGGTTACGTACGAGGAAGGATTAGCACACTCGACACGCCCAAAATTGGTACTTAATTGATTAATTTGTGTTTTAATGTCGAAATTCGAAGATTTGAAAAGAGTTCAAAACACGATCCTCCTCTTTATTAATTATTGAAAATATTTGAGTAAATCAAATGTATGCTAAAGACCATCTCATCTCAAAGCGAAATGTCACATCCAGTACATTAGGACATGATATTTCGTCCCTCGAGCGTGAGCTTGCCTTTATAAAAAGAAAAATATTATGCATTTTTAAAAGAATATTTAGATACTTAAATCAAACGAAAAACTGAAACCTAGTACGTTAGGGCACAATTTCTCAAATTTTTAAATACCAAATATAACTTTTAAAAAAAAACTTTGAAAAAGGGCCGATAAAAGGATATTCAAATATTTAGACTGAACAAAAACCGAAACCCAGTACGTTAGGGCACGACTTTTTCGAGCTTCCAAATATCGAAAATTGCCTTTGTTTTAGAAAAGGTTTAGAGAGTAAATCGATGAGAAGGATATTCGAATACTTAAATCGAATAAAAAACGAAACACAGTACGTTAGGGCACGTTTTTTTAAACGTTTAAGTATGAAAAATTGCCTTTATTTAAAAACAATTGAGAATAAATTGTTGAATAAATGAATTAAAGCGATTAAAATTAAAAAAAAACGATAATAATGATATGCCACATGAAAATAACATTACAATAAAAACTTAACAATACATATTTATACCTAAAATATAGTAAATATTAGGAAAATTAATAATAATACAAATAACAGTAGTAATAAATATAATAATATAATAAATGTAGTAATAATGATATTAATGATAAAATTAAAAATACATAGTGATAATGAAAATAATATGTCAATGATAATATTAATTATAGTGATAAAAGTAAAATTAAAATAATAACTACACTAAATACATATAATAATAATATAGTATATAAAAAATTAAAAAATGGTGGTAATTTTAAAAGAAATAATAGACATAATATAATAAATATAATAAGTAAAATAATTATTATATTAGAAATAATTAACTTTTAATAAAAATGTAATGAATATATAATATTAAATAATTAATATAATAATATGTAACAAAACTCAAATTAATTAGTTTAATAGAAAAATAATAAAAAAGGAAATAATTAATGAAAATAATTAATATAATAATATAGTTGTTGAAGCTCAAATTAATTGATTTAACAGTAAAATAACAAAAATAATAAAAAAGGGGTTAAATTGAATTAAAAATGGGAGTTTGGGGCGAAATTTAAAAAACAAAAAATGGGAGGACCAAATTAAAGTACGCGTGAAACAAGGGGGACTCACTGGGCAAATATGCCCTAATCCCAAAACGCACCGTATATGCATGGGCTAAAATGTAATCAAGAATAAAACTGCGGGGCGAATTTTTAAAAAAGTGAAAAACTTAATTCAAATAATATAAAATGCGGAGGGGCTAATTGCGCAAATAGCCCCTCTATCTATAAAACGCGTGGATCCTATCGGGAGCAGGTCGAGTCGGCCCGTCCGACTCGAAACGACGTACTTTTAGGCCATGCGCATTGGCACCAAAACTGCACCGTTTTATTACCCCTATATAAACCCCTTTTTGAAAAAAAACACATTTCCTTCTTATTTTCAAAAAAAACAGAGAGCTTTCAGAGCTCTCTCACCCTCTCCTCTTTTCCGGCCCTCAGACCGGGCTCTGGCCGCCGTCGTCGTCGTCGCCGTCACCGACCACCGTCTCCGTCGTGTACGGCGGCCGAAATTTTAAAAAGTAGGTTTTTTTTGTTTTTTTTAAAGTATATTTTAAAGATGTATATATATAATAAACCAAAAAAATGGAAAAAGAAAACAAAAATAGAATTTTAAAAGAAAAGAAAAAAAAACCTTTAGTACTCTAGACTTTAGTTTTGCTTGCTGTTGTATTTGCTTGAATATTCTCTTCGTATTAAAAAAACGTAACCTTTACATTGTTTGCAATGGCTTTATATAGCCGAAAAAAAGTAAATCGAAAAAGAAATCCCCTTTTTTGCTCTGTTCTGCCTCTTATTGCTTTCTGTTGTAGGTGTATTTACGAAGATCTCGGAGACGTGGAGCGTGAAGGAACGGGACACTGACGTGGCGCAGCGGATGGGTGCACGGCGCAAGAAGGTCGGTCCTGCTGGTGTACGGCGCAAGGGCTTGAATAGCCCTAGGGTTTCTTCTTCTTTTTGGGTCAGGGGTATACTGGGCTTAGTATAATTGGGTAAGACGATTTGGGCCTAGGTGTTGGGCTCGAGTCTTAGGTTTAGGTTTTGGGTTGGTTTTTGTTTTGGGTTTGTAACTGTGAATGGGCCCCGGGCAAATATTAGGCCGTACAGCTGCCCCTCTTTGCTCGTTGTCATGTAATAGGAACGAAGCAAAGATTACAAAGGCCAATTTTGCCCGGTCCTGCTGAATCTTGACCCTTAACGCTCATCTTCTTCGAGTATCCTTATTCCAATTCACTGCGTCCTTCAGAGTAAGGAATAGGTATTTTGATATGTTCTAGTGGCTCTGCTCCGCTTCTGCTCAGCGAAAATAAGTTCTTCCAAAATCTGATCTGCTCCACTCTTGCTCAGCGAAGATAAGATCTGGTATATTTAGCCTGCTCCACTCCTGCTCAGTGAAGATAAGGCTGATGGCTAAAATCTGCTCCATTGCCGATACATAGAGATAAGATTCGCCAAAATTTGGTCTGCTCCGCTCCTGCTCAGCGAAGATAAGATCTGTTATGTTTAGCCTGCTCCATTTCTGCTCAGTGAAGATAAGGCTGATGGCTAAAATCTGCTCCATTGCCGATACATGGAGATAAGATTTGCCAAAATTTGATCTGCTCCGCTCTTGCTCAGCGAAGATAAGATCTAGTATATTTAGTCTGCTCCACTCCTACTCAGTGAAGATAAGGCTGATGGCTAAAATCTACTCCATTGCCGATACATGGAGATAAGATTCGCCAAAACTTGATCTGTTCCGCTCCTGCTCAGCGAAGATAAGATCTGGTATATTTAGCCTGCTCCACTCCTGCTCAGTGAAGATAAGGTTGATGATATCTATAATTTTAGTCAATCCTGCTACACTATCCACTTGGGGATCCATCTGCAGAAGAAGTGATTTCCTGGGGTTTATGCTTATGCCAAATGATTAGGATGCCATGACCAACGTGAATCAAATGCTCATAACTAGATGTATTATGGATGTTAAATGCATGAATGGAAAATGTCATGAGAATGATCCATTTTAATTTTTGGGTCGTCATCCCTCGCTGTTTGTTATGGTAACATCCCTTTAAGCTTGGTGAGTTTTAAATAATTGTCCTATTTCAGGTTCTTGTCTTGTTTAGAAACCTTTCAGAGTAATACGTAAAAATTTTTTTTGAAAGCATTGTTAGTTCATTAATCATTATTTCAATAAAAAATGCTTGAAAAATATTATAAGAATAGGTAGAACTGAAATTTATTCGAGTCAAAATTTTGCGAAAGATGTATCAAACAAAGAAAGCAAACATTGTTGAAATACAAAAATGGATGAAAGGAACAAATAGGTGCCCCAGATTCCGCAGTTTGAGCTTCTCTGCACAAACTCCTCGAGGACCATTTTAAGCTTGGCATGCGCTCAAAGGATCTATAGCATTTTGTCGATACCCCAAGATGTAGCCTATCTCCTCTTTGTCGATTCAAGTGTAGCGAGACTGTTACTTGCCCCAGTCTGGATCGAAATTTGAATTGCCCTTTGTGGGTTTTCAATTCAAAACCCCTTTGGTCTCAAGGTGCCCTTTGCGGGTTTTCACCTTGGCCTCTCCCTCTTTTTTTTTTTATTCCTCAACTGCTTTAAGCAAAATATCTTTTGACTGAATCCGAATTTACCAGGTTAGGCAAGCTCTTGCCATCCATCTCTGTTAATATCAATGCCCCTCTACAGAAAGCTTTTTTACCACATAGGGACCTTTCCAGTTTGGCATCTATTTCCCTCTGAAATCCTTTTGCATAGGGAAAATCTTTTTCAATACTAAGTCCCCCTCATGGAATACCCTGGGGTGAACTTTTTTGTTGTAAGCTCGCATCATTCTCTTTTGGTACATTTGACCATGACGAATAGCCTTCAGCCTCTTTTCTTCAATCAAGTTTAGTTGATCATAACAGGATTGGATCCATTCTGCTTCGTCCAACTTCAGCTCTGATAAAACTCGAAGAGAAGGGATTTCGACTTCAATGGGTAAAACTGCCTCCATCTCATAAACCAATAAGAAAGGTGTTGTCCCGGTAGAAGTTTTGACAAACGTCCGATAAGTATAAAGGACAAATGGAAGCTTTTCATGCCAATATTTTTAGGTCTCAGCCACTTTCCCCATAATTTTCTTGATATTCTTATTAGCTGCCTTAACTGCCCCATTCATTTTCGGGCGGTATGGTGACGAGTTGTGGTGCTTAATGTTGAACTGACTGCAGACTTCCACTATCACACTATTGTTTCAAATTCAACGCGTTGTCAGATACGATCCTTTCTGGCATATCATAATAACATATGATTTCCTTCTTTAGGAACTTATTGACCACCGACTTTGTGACATTGGCGTACGAAGCAGCCTCTACCCATTTGGTAAAGTAATCAATGACCACAAAAATGAATCGATTCCCGTTGGAAGCCTTTGGCAAAATTGGCCTAATAACGTCCATGCCCCACATTGAGAAAGGCCATAGGGAAGTCATGACATGGAGGGGTAAATGAGGCACATGGATTTTGTCTCCATGAATTTGGCACTTATGGTACTTCTTAGCATAACTGATGCAATCTCCCTCCATTGTGGACCAGTAATACCCGAACCTCATAATTTGTCGAGCCATTGTGAAGCCATTGGCATGTGTCCTACAGCCACTGTCATGGACTTCTTCTAGGATTTTCTTAGCCTCAATAGCATCAACACATCTTTGCAACACCTGATCCTTCCTTTTTTTATACAGGATCTCTTCGTCTAAGACATAGTAACTGGCTAACCCCCTTAATGTTCTTTTATCATTTTTGGTTGCTTGATCAGGGTACGCATGGTTCTTCACATATTGTAAGATATCATGATACTAAGGATGATCATATCTCTTTTCCTCTTTATCGATATTACAACAGTGAGCTGCTGCCTCACAAATACTCATCTGAATTGGTTTCATATCCTCCTGTTCATTTACTTTAATCATGGAAGCTAGTGTAGCCAAGGTGTCAGCCATCTGATTCTCGTCTCGCGGGAGGTAATGGAAGGTAATATCATCAAACTCCTCAATTAACTCTAGGACTAACTTTCAGTAACTGATCAATTTGGGATCTCTTGTTTCCCATTCACCTTTAAGCTGATAAATTACCAATGTAGAATCTCCATACACTTCTAGTACCCTGATTTCGCGGTATATAGCTGCCTAAATTCCCATGATACATGCCTCGTATTCTACCATATTGTTTGTGCAGTTAAAATCTAACTTGCAAGTGAATGGATAATGATCTCCATTTGGGGATATTAGTACTGCCCCAACCCCATTGCCAACGGCATTTGATGCTCCGTCAAAGTTCAATTTCCAAGAATGATCTTCAGGCATGTCTTCTTCAACGATTGCTATGTACATTACACCTTCATTGGGGAAATCGAAATTCAAAGGTTCGTAGTCCTCTAAAGCTCTACTGGCTAGGAAGTCCGCTATTGTACTCCCCTTCACAGCCTTTTGGTTTACATAGACTATGTTAAATTCAGAGAGCAGAATTTGCCATCGGGCCATTCTTCCATACAAAGCGGTTGACTCTATCATATATTTAAGAGGGTCTAGCTTCGAGATTAACCAGGTCGTATGGTACAACATGTACTGCCTCAACTTTCGTGTTGTCCAAACCAAAGCACAGCATAACTTCTCAATTAGCGGGTACCTCATTTCACACTCAGTGAATTTTTTACTGAGGTAATATATCATTTTTTCTTTCCTACCGGTCTCATCGTGTTGGCCGAGTACACATCCCATCGAATTATCAAATACTGTTAAATACAGTATCAATGGTCTACCAGGGCTAGGTGGTGTTAGCACTAGGGGACTGGACAAGTATTGTTTAACATTTTCAAAGGTTTTCTGGCATTCATCATCCCAAACCCCAGGATTATGGTTTTTAAGAAGGAGGAATATGGGGTCACACTTCTCAGTTAGTTGCGAAATGAACCAAGCGATGTAATTTAGTCTCCCTAAGAAACCTCGGACTTCCTTCTGAGTACGAGGCAGAGGTAACTGTTGTATAGCCTTGACCTTATCTGGGTCGACCTCTATTCCTTTCTCGCTGACCACGAAACCGAGTAATTTTTCGGACCTAACTCCAAAAGTGAATTTTGACGGATTGAGCTTTAATTAGAACTTTCTCAACCTCAGGAACAATTTTCTCAAAACTCGCACATGCTCCTCTTCAGTTCTGGATTTTGCAATCATGTCGTCAACGTAGACCTCGATCTCTTTTTGCATCACGTCATGAAACAAGGTTACCATGGCTCTTTGGTATGTGGCTCCCGCATTTTTCAACTTGAATGGCATCACCTTATAGCAAAACGTTCCCCATAAGGTTATGAACGTGGTTTTTTCCATGTCCTCAGGATGCATCTTAATCTTATTGTACCAGGAGAACCCATCCATAAAGGAGAACAGTGAATAGCCTGCCGTATTATCCACTAGGGTATCAATGTGAGGTAACAGAAAATTATCCTTTGGGCTGGCATTGTTTAGATATCTGTAATCTACATACATCCGCACTTTCTCATCTTTCTTAGGGACAGGGACGACGTTGGCCACCCATTTTGAGTAATTAACCACCTGTAAGAAGCCAGCATCAAACTGTTTCTTGACCTCTTCCTTTATTTTCATTGCTACATCGGGTCTCATTCTTCGGAGCTTCTGCTGAACTAGCTTGCACTCCTCTTTTGTAGGAACACGATGTACTGTGATATTAGTACTTAAACCAGGCATATCCTGGTATGACCATGCAAAGACGTCTTTGAATTATTGCAATAGTTCAACGATGTCTTGTCTTGTTCTCTCGTTAACGTAAGTGCCAATTTTCACTTCATTCCCTTCTTCGAGGGTCACAATCTCAATGGTCTCCTTGTGTGGCAGAATCTGTTCCTCTTCCCGCTCCACTATCCTTAACAAGTCTAGAGATAAACCACAATCCTCGTCATCTTCAAAATCTTGAGATCCCTCAAAGCACATGTCTCGTTCAAAAGGAGATTTCAGGCTTGTATCAGCATTACTCATGTCATTGATATCCAGGGGCCTATTATAAGTACAAGAAAAATACCCAAAGAAAACAAAATGAATAATTCCTTTGTATGGTATGATTGTGTATGGAACGAAAGGAAGAAAGAATAATTGCTCGAGCTGAGATATGAAAATGTATTTTTTTATTGAAAATAATAATGTTTGAACATGAGCCTATTTCACAAAAGATTCTTATTGTCCCTGGGTTAGAAAACAACAAGCGAGTTTTGAATATTACTCTGTGTTAGCTCTAAAGATTACAGGGATTTCTTTCACAGTTCAGTTATTCAAAACACTCCCAGGCTCATACGGGCAAATGCCTGATAAATTCTATTTCATTGCTTCATCTTCAAACGTTGCGTTGATGCTCCAAATTCCCATCACATCTTCAGCCATTCTTTCTTTCACCTTCTTCTGTGTAGGATGAATAAACACTCCCGTTACAAACGTTTGAGAAATGTGGGGGAAGCTCATCGGTTCCCACCTGACCTCTGCCCCATTTAATCTTGCTCTTCCCTGCTCATGTTTCCTTTCCATTCTTTCTTTTTTTTGCTTGCATTTGGCGTAAATCTCAAGCCGAAGCGATCCCACTTGATAACCAAGATTGGCACTTTAACTTGTCCACGAAGGTGCTTCCCAAGTCCTCTTCCAAGTAATGCCCCTTTCCCAACTGTCAGCTGCAGGCTCATCTTTGTAGCTCCAGATATCTTAGGCATCGGAATCTTACTTCTCTCAGTTATAAATGTTGCATTCACAAACTCTAACGATCAAAATGAACATTCAACCGCTTCATTGTTATTCTCTACGTAGGGCGTATCACTGGTAACCAATGCAATAATGTCCTCTTCCGCGTTTATTATTATCAGTCGGCCCTTAGTAACCAACTTTAGCTTCTGGTGTAGCGAGGATGGCACTGCCCCAGCTGAATGAATCCAAGGTCTTCCCAATAGACAGTTATAGGAAGGCTTAATATCCATTACGAAGAAGTCTACCTCGTACGTGTTTGGGCCAATTTGAAAAGGTATCTCTATCTTTCCCATTACTTTCCTTTTTGTGCCGCCAAACGCCCTCACTATGTTCTGACATGTTTTCATGTGTGAGCTGTCTATAAGCAAATGGTTTAATGTAGACCAAGGCAAGACGTTCAGTGCAGATTCATTATCAATCAGTACCCCGGGTAATGTATACCCCCTACAACGGGTAGTGAGCTACAGAGCCTTAGTAGACCCCATGCCCCCTAGCGGTATCCCATCATCGCTGAAGGAGATGAAGTTGTCAGCGCTTATGTTACTGACGAGACGGTCTAATTTGTTAACTGAAATGTCATCCGCGACATATGTTTCGTTCAGCACCTTCATCAGCGCGTTGCGGTGGACCTTCGAACTTAAGAGCAGAGCCAATACCGATATGTGAGCCGGTTGTTGGTGTAATTGTTCCACAACACTATACTCGCTGTGTTTTAGGAACTTGAAGAACTCATTGGCTTCATTCTCCATTACTGGCTCATTAACCAGTGGTTCTGACCTCCCTTATTCTTGCTTGAATATAACGGGTTTCCTTTTTGCTAGTTCGGCTTCTGTGTTTGGCGTGTTGACCAAACTCTCCTTTTCTGGAACTGTTACACTACAGTTATAATTCCAAGGCACCCTATTGTTATCCTTATAAGGGAAAGCTACTGGTTTCTGAATTATAACTCTTGGTGTAACCCTTGTCTCAACTTCGCTGATTCTAGGTCGCGAGATAATTACCACTGGACGGCTGGCCCTACAGCCTTCTTCATTTGACTCTCTTCCTAAAGAGCACACATCATTCTCTTCACTAGACTCAAAGAACTCCAACTCCTTATTATCCATTAGACCCCGTACTAGAGCCCTGAATTCAATACAATTCTAGATCTTGTGGTCCTTCTCATGGTAGAACTCACAGTAGTTCCGTGTATCTTGAAATCTACTCTCCAACTTTTGTGGGACTAACCTTCTTTTCTATATTTCCTTCCAAACCGGTTTCAATGGGGTTCTCACTTCAGCGACATTCAACTTGACTCTCCTCTCTATATTCTCGATTATCACATTTACCCTTTTATCGGTATGACTGGGTAACGGATTTCCTGTACCAGGTATATCGTCGAATTTTACAACACCTGCTTTAATAAGCCTTTCGACGCATCTTTTGAATGAGGTACAGTTTTCTATCGAGTGCCTCGTAATCCCTGGGTGGTATTCGCACTGAGCGTTTGTGTTGTACCACTTAGGGTATGGGGGTTGCAACAGTTCTAAGTGGAAAGGGGCCACTACGTGTGCATCGAACATACTTTTGTACAACTCCTTATACGTCACTGGTATGGGAGTGAACTGAAACTTCTCTGTATTCTGCCTTGTGTTAGGCTCTCGCCTTTGTGAGGCCTGCTGGCATGTAATTATCATTCTCGATTGATTAACGGTGACAGGTTTTGAGTACCCTGAGCTTACATTACCTACCTCATTTTTTCTTTTCTTCGAGGCTGACCTTCTTGTGCTTTCCCCCGTTTCTATCTTCTCACACTTTATCGCATTTTCTATCATTTCGCCAGACATCACTATGTCTGCGAAACTCTTAGTTGCGCTACCTAACATGTGAGTAATGAAAGGTGCCTTCAAGGTGTTGATGAAGAGCATGGTTGTTTCTTTTTCTAACAACGGTGACTGGACTTGTGTAGCGACCTCCCTCCACCTCTGAGCATACTGCCGAAAACTTTCGCTTGGCTTCTTCTCCATATTCTGGAGCGTGATCCTGTTAGGTGCTATATCGGTTACATGACCATACTGCTTCATGAATGCCTGAGCTAGGTCCTTCCATGACTTGACCTGGGTCCGACTCAACTGGTTGTACCATTTCGCTGCAGCCTCACTCAAACTGTCCTGGAAATAGTGGATCAATAGCTGATCGTTGTTGACATACCCCGTCATTCTTCGACAAAACATCGTAATGTGAGCCTCAGGGCAACTGGTTCTATTATACCTTTCAAATTCTGGCATCTTGAACTTCGGAGGAAGTACTAAGTCCGGGACCAAACTGAGTTCCTTTGCATTAACTCTGCAGTAATGATCAGCACTCTCTAACTCTTTGAACTTCTCATTTAACCATTTGCAGCAGACTTCGAACTGTTTTGAGAGCTCAGCCTTTGCCTTTTCTACCTCTGCCGCGTCATCAAAGTCAGGGATCGGGGGATTTGCTAGATTGTCTCCAGGGTTAGAGCTCGAGCCTGTTGGGTAGTTTACTGGTGCTGAGGTACCAGTTTGATACAGAGGTTGGACATTAACAGATACCCTTGATGGTTGTGCTTGAGCGTTTACTGGGGCAAAGCTCGTAGGGCAAATAGAGTCTCAATTGTCATTTCCAGTATCAACCATAGGGCCTTTTCCTTTGTCAGAGCCTCCCTTATACAGCTGTGTTAGCTGGCTTATCAAGTTATTTTATGATTCTAGGATGTTTTTCTAGGACTCCATCATTTGATCCCTCATCTCTTGCTGGATCCTAGCCAGTTGTTCTTGCATCTGAGCTTGCAGTTGATCCTGCATCTCTTTATACATTTGTTCCAACTTCTCTAATCTCTGATCCATATCCTTTATTTTTCTTCGTGTATAGTAATGGTGTCCCAGGGTAACTAGATAGAACCATTGCTAATTAATAGGTTTTTTTGTAAAATTTAATGTATATGATGCTATGCAATGCAAATGTATGCTCATGAATGCAAAAGAAGACGTCGATTCTAATTCAATTCCATTTAGAAAACTTCACTGAAAAACAAAAACTTACATAAAATGAATTACATATATGGTCTTGCCCTAACACCTAAAGCTTTCACTCTCCTAAGAAGGCAGGCCAACTCTCGCCCCAGATCTGACTCTAACTCATATTTGACACTTAGCACATCTGCTTGAATCGCCGAAGTCTGTAAATGACCAGCCACCTCTCGTATCTGAGCTATAGCTTCGCCCATGACGTAATCTCTATGTCGGACTTGATCCTGGGATTGGTGAAGTTGCTCCCTCAGTTGCTCATTATTTTCTTTCAGTGATTCAATTTGGTATTCATAGTTTTGAAGTGTAGTTTCGAATTCTTCTATTTTCCTCTTCAGATTCTCGATCTTAATTAGGCTAGCCCTTAATTCAATCACTGAGTTACGACTCCGATGCTGCTGTAGTGCCGTCTCTAACTCTGCTACCCGAGCTCTTAACATCTCTTTTCATTTTGGCTATCGTCCAAACTCTTTTTAAAAGCGACTTCTTGAGCCTGAGTATCATGGAACTTTCTCTTCCACCAATCAGCCTTAGCTTTCTCCTATTGGATTTCTCGCCTCCACTGTTCAGACGTTTTACCCAAGCCAGCATTTCTCATTGACTTATGTAGCTGCTTGTAATCAGTTTCCAGACTATCCAGGTCCTCTTCAACCTTTCTCTTTCTCTTTCTCAAATTCTCGGCCTCAGATTTTTGAATGTTAACTTTCAGTTTTAAGTACACTTTTTCCTCCTCCAATTGTTCTATTTTCTTTTCTAACTCCGCGCTTTTCTTTTCGAAGTCTTACTTTATGATTTCCAGTTCAGAGGGGACCACTCGCAGATATTCCTCCATCGGTCGAGCTTCTTCTAGATTTGGCCTCAGGATATTATCATTAACCCTTTTATTCCACCATTCATTATACTCAAGAGTCACCATTGGGTTCACAGCAACTCTTTTTATCCGGTAGGCTTGGTTCCAGACATTATAAATCTCGCGACCCTTTTTCTTGTAGTCTTTCTCCCCATACGAGAACCCACTCTGAGCTAGTTCATGTGTCATCGGTATAAATTGTCTCGATCCATATTGTCTCAATACGAGCAAAGGGGCGTATCCGACAGCTCCTCAAATCCCCAGCAAAGGGATCCAGTTATAACTTCCACATCGGTAAAGAATCTCACCGGGAACCATCCAAGGGGCTTTCCATTCGATATACTTCTCTTCGAGATTTTGAAGCATTGCCATCCATCTTTCATCTGTTATGTCATCCTTCCTCGATATAGCCGCTATCTCTTTCAGAGGAGAAAAATCTCCGAGAAAAGGTCGGTAAGAGACCTTTTCCATCTTCCAAAAGTGGCTATGAAACCATATTAACAAAAGCTGTGTACATCCAATAAATCTGCCTTCACCTGCTCTCCGACATGCATTCAAAGATCTGAAAGTCTCAGCCAAGATTGTAGGAACATGAGTGACTCCTTTACTGAGTCGGTCAAATAGATCGGCGACTGCTTCATCTACATGCCTTAAAGCCTTAGGGAAAATCACCAAACCATAAACGCTCAAGGCAAAAATATTGACTCTTTTCTTTATATCAATGTGTGTCAGGATCAGATCTCTCAAATTTTCCCAAGGAATGCACTTTCTATTGCCCTTCTGCTGGACTTGAGCTGCAACCCACTGCTCACTCATACCAGTGATGTTCATCAATCTCTTTACAAAGGTTGAGACATTAACAGCTCTAGAATAAGTCTTATAAATTTGAAACCTCGGACAACGAAGCAAAGTCGTATATTCCTCGACAGTAGGTGTTAGATCCACCTTTCCAAAAGTAAAACAACTGTAGGCGGAATTCTAAAATTGAGCCATGGCTCAGAACAAATACCTATCTACCTTAATATCGATGAGATAAGGTATATCACCATAATTACAGTAGAGTAGCTGCTTCATCTCATCATCTCAATGACTCCATAATTCTTTCAACTCCTGAAGATCATTCTGAACCACACTATACGAGTAAAGTCCCATAATTCAAACATGTACCCCTCTGTCAAACTGTCACCTTTCTCTAACTATGCATTCTCCGACCATCTCTGGACAACCGCATTGTCTTTCACTTTATCAAGGAATTCGTTATTCATGGCAAAACTCTCTATTAGTAACCAAACCGTAAATCGACACCTCCTTTTATGATGAAAATGTTATGCAATCACTATTAAAGAAAGAAGGGAAAAAACAAGTCAGAATCATGCATAAGAATAGAAATAAAAACAATCAGGAAATTATCAAACACCTATTCAGGCAACCACTATGGCTCGGTGTAATTCTACCTAAGGCGAGTTTCTACAGCTCACTATATGTAGTTTGGTTCTAGAGTAAAGGTACTTGAACCAGTAGATTCCTCGATCCTCGCCCATTATAGGTTCATATGGATCAAGTTCGGTTCAGGGGAATACATTTCCCTATGCCCATGCGGAGGTGAAAACCTCACGAAGACATAAGTACGGATATATCCCGGAAGCGATCCCCTAACCCATGCGGAGGTGAAAACCTCACGAAGGCATAGTTTCTCACTCCCACTTAAGAGGTGTGACCATGACGGTCATGCAATATGATGCGAGAGCATATCGAAAGATTCAACAAATAGAGCAAATTCAACAAGGCCACAGAAAATGCAATGCGAGGATCATGTATTTTTTGAAAAATCGAATTTCTAAATTTCGACAAGAAGATAGAAAATAATCAATGTACAGCTCGACTCTCTTATGTGTCCTTAGTGGAGTCGCCAAGCTGTCGAAACCATTTTTTTGAAAACGGGGATTGACTTTAAAAACATAGATGAAGTCGCCACCAATCCTTTTTGAGGTGTAATTGGGCCACCTTATAAAACATTTTGGTCCACGAATTTTAAAAAAACAGGTTCGGGAGTCGGTTACGTACGAGGAAGGATTAGCACCCTCGACACGCCCAAAATTGGTACTTAATTGATTAATTTATGTTTTAATGTCGAAATTCGAAGATTTGAAAAGTGTTCAAAACACGATCCTCCTCTTTATTAATTTCTGAAAATATTCGAGTAAATCAAATGTATGCTAAAGACCATCTCATCTCAAAGCGAAATGTCACATCCAGTACGTTAGGACATGATATTTCGTCCCTCGAGCGTGAGCTTGCCTTTATAAAAGGAAAAAAATTATGCGTTTTTAAAAGAATATTTAGATACTTAAATCAAACGAAAAACTGAAACCCAGTACGTTAGGGCACAATTTCTCAAATTTTTAAATACCAAATATTACTTTTTTAAAAAAAACTTTGAAAAAGGGCCGATAAAAGGATATTCAAATATTTAGACTAAATAAAAACCAAAACCCAGTACGTTAGGGCACGACTTTTTCGAGCTTCTAAATATCGAAACTTGCCTTTGTTTTAGAAAAGGTTTAGAGAGTAAATTGATGAGACGGATATTCGAATACTTAAATCGAATAAAAAAACGAAACCCAATATGTTAGGGCACCCTTTCTTAAATGTTTAAGTATAGAAAATTGCCTTTATTTAAAAACAATTGAGAATAAATTGTTGAATAAATGAATTAAAGCGATTAAAATTTGAAAAAAAAACGATAATAATGATATGCCACATGAAAATAACATTACAATAAAAACTTAACAATACATATTTATACCTAAAATATAGTAAATATTAGGAAAATTAATAATAATACAAATAACAGTAGTAATAAATATAATAATATAATAAATGTAGTAATAATGATATTAATGATAAAATTAAAAATACATAGTGATAATGAAAATAATATGTCAATGATAATATTAATTATAGTGATAAAAGTAAAATTAAAATAATAACTACACTAAATACATATAATAATAATAATATAATATATAAAATAATAAAAAAAAAATTGTGGTAATTTTAAAAGAAATAATAGACATAATATAATAAATATAATAAGTAAAATAATTATCATATTAGAAATAATTAACTTTTAATAAAAATGTAATGAATATATAATATTAAATAATTAATATAATAATATGTAACAAAACTCAAATTAATTAGTTTAATAGAAAAATAATAAAAAAAGGAAATAAATAATGAAAATAATTAATATAATAATATAGTTGTTGAAGCTCAAATTAATTGATTTAATAGTAAAATAACAAAAATAATAAAAAAGGGGTTAAATAGAATTAAAAACGGGAGTTTGGGGTGAAATTTAAAAAACAAAGAATGGGAGGACCAAATTAAAGTACGCGTGAAACAAGGGTGACTCACTGGGCAAATATGCCCTAATCCCAAAACGCACCGTATATGCGTGGGCTAAAATGTAATCAAGAATAAAACTGCGGGGCGAATTTTTAAAAAAGTGAAAAACTTAATTCAAATAATATAAAATGCGGAGGGGCTAATTGCGCAAATAGCCCCTCTATCTATAAAACGCTCGAATCCTATCGGGAGCGGGTCGGGTTGGCCCGTCCGACTTGAAACGAAATCGTTTTGGACCATGCGCATTGGCACCAAAACGGCGCCATTTTATTACCCCTATATAAACCCCTTTTTGAAAAAAAAAACACATTTCCTTCTTATTTTCAAAAAAAAACAGAGAGCTTTCAGAGCTCTCTCACCCTCTCCTTTTTTCCAGCCCTCAGACCGGGCTCCGGCCGCCGTCGTCACTGTCACCGGCCACCATCTCCGTTTTAGCCCATGTTTGACCGTTTTTGCCCATGTAGACGTGGACATTTAAAATTTTGACCGTTAGAGGGTCCAATGATAAAAAAAATAAAAACCCCTCCAATTTTTTTCACACAACATTTCTTCCAAATTTCTCAAAAAAACTCTCAAATTTCTCCTTAAATTTCTCAAAGCTCTTTTTAATTAATTATTTCCTTTAGTTTTTTCTAAATTAGTATTAGTTTTTTATAATTTCAAAAATATTTGATTGTGTTAGCAATGGCCGGAGAATTAATTCGTCTCAATCATAAACATATATTCGTCGAACAAATAAAAATGGTAAAGGTTAATTTCAATTTTTGAATATAATTTTAATTAATTTTTATTTTATAATTTTTTATAACAACTTGTAAATCGGGTGTTACAATGCTATATTCGTATGTCTGGTCCTCCATCATCGTTGATAGAAATTTTTTTGAGGGAAGTGGGTTTTTGGCATGTGGCCAATATAGGCCGGGGGTGAAAATCGGACTTGAAACTCATCAGCGCATTAATAGAGAGGTGGAGACTGGAGACGCACACATTCCATCTTCCATGCAGAGAGTGTACCATCACTTTGGAGGACGTGCAGTTGCAATTGAGATTGCCGGCGGATGGGTCTGTACTCACCGGGTCTGTTTAATCTGCTGATTGGGGAGCCATATGCTACGATATTTTGGATGAGATTCCAGATAATATTTACGGAGGTCGAATCGAGATGGGCTAGTTACGAGACACATTTTCGAAACCGGAAATGATTTAACTGAAATAGAAAGAATATGATATACTCGGGCATACAACCTTGAGATCATTGGAGGTTTTCTGATGTCGGACTTGTCACAAAACCTCATACATCTGAGGTGGCTGCTGAAACTCGTTGATTTTAGAGCAGTTGGTGAACTTAGTTAGGGGTCTGTCGTGTTAGCAACATTGTACCGGGAGATGTGCGGGGCAACGCCACCAAATAAAGCCAAAATTGGAGGTTGCCTATCACTACTACAATCATAGGCTCGGTTTCATTTTCCATTTTTACGTTCTTAAGTGAACCACCCATATACATTCTCACTCATAACGAGGTAAAATTTATATTAGATTTACAATTATTACATAGATTTAAAATATAATTTTATGTTAAAAATTTATTTAATTAGGTGGAACCATTTGGCAAGTTATGTTGGAATACCTACCGCTTGTGAAGATATACGGCTTCTATTACACCAATGGTCGGAAGCGCATGTAAGTATTAAATAAAATATATATACATAACATAGTCGTTCTATATTTAGTATATAATATTATGTATATAACTAATATTTTTATCACGTTCATATAGTTTTAATAGACACCATACAAGGATCCGATAATTCGGGCAATAATTTCTGATGAATTCTTTCAAAATCCGAACATTTGGCTTGTTAATGTCCCATTGGTCAACTATGCTACTGTCGAGATACACCAGACGGATAGAGTGTTGCGATAATTTGGATTTCAACAATCGATTCCCGTGACACCTGAGGTGCTCGATGATAAGGAAAAAATTGACTTATAGCAATTGAATACGAATTGGCCGATATTCTTCTCGAAATATATCAAAATTTGGGAAAATCGGTATGATCATATACCTACTCGCGAACAGATCATCATTTCAGAGTTAGCGTGCGCGCCAGATTACATGCCATGGTTTAGAATCCATGGCAAGTCATATTTACTCTCGGAAGAGTAGAGGCTTCGGCAAATTCATATCGAAAGGAAACGACGGGGCCCTTTAAATCCAAGGAGGAAGGATGACGGCACGAGCCCATCAACAACGCCCACACAATCACTGGGCCCAACGCCTCAAGCGACGACACCCACACCATAGCCTCTTCAGATTATGCCAGGTGTGTACACACTTATATGTATCCTAACCCTTTTATATTTCCTTTTCCTAGTCCTATGCCAGGTTAGAATGCATGGCCCGATGCATCTCCTTTCCCAAAAACTCCGACTTAATCGACGATATATAAGCCATTGTCGTAGGAGGGATCGCACAAGGCATCATTGGGCAGCTCATCTCATTTCTAATCCCCATCGCCTTATAGGATTCAAACACCTCCGCTGTAACACCCCTAACCTATATCCGTCGCCGGAATAAGGTTTTGGAGTATTACCGAAACTTTCAGAACATTTTTAGATAATTCATGTAAATTACTATTTATTTTCTGAAATCATTCATAACATCTCTTATATGGACCCTCGAGGCCCAAAACAAGTGTTGGAATCGAATCGGGACTAAACTAGAACTTCAAAAATTTGTAACACCCTTTACTCATATTCAACGCCAGAACAGGGTAAGAGGTATTACCGGACTTATCAAATGAACAAACATACTATTTCGGGTCATAAATTTGCATCCAAATTAAAACCATGTGCATATAATCATAAAGTCCCTGATACGAGCATACGAGGCCTAAAATGTACATTGGAAGTTGTTCAGGACTAAACCAAGAACGTTAGAAAATTTTATGAAACTAAAAAAATTTTCTACTAAACAGGGGTCACACGCCCGTATGGATATAGGACACGCCTGTGTGGGCAGGCCGTGTGGTCACACACACCCGTGTCCCAACCCTATGTAACTCTCTGACTTGTAACTCATGACCAAATTGAGATCACATGGCCAAGTCACACGCATGTGTGCTAGGCTGTGTGGAAAAATTAATTTTCATAAATTAAGTGCAGACTTCACACGACCAAGGCACACGCTCGTGTTCGAGGCTATGCCGTCCACACGACTGAGACACACGCCCGTGTCTTTACCCATGTGCTCAATTCTGAGCATTCTATTTCTCAAAACTAAGGTGCAGAGGACACACGGTTTAAACACATGCCCATGGGACAGACCGTGTGTGACTGTAATAGCTCGATTTTTAGAAATATCAGAAACAGTGGTTCGATACCACCAATTTTGTTAAATAAGGTTGTAAATTTTATTATTTAATAATTACGAGCCAAATGTGATTTTTAAGAGATTTTTGAATTAGTAATTTGTGTTTTATAAAGATTTATTAAGTCAAGAATTTGAAGAAAAAAGTTACTGAGACCTCGATGTTATAAACCTAATTGTAAATATTTTTATAAATATTTACGAAGGGTCAATAAGGTAGTATTAAAATTTCTTCAGAAAATTTTAACATTTCGATAGTCAATTAAATAAAAAGGACTAAATTAAAAAAGGTGCAAAACTTGTTAAAGTGATTAAATAACTTAACAATTAAATAAGTAAGGACTTAAAGAGCAAATGGACCAATTTAAGTGGCTGAGGGGGCATACTGTGAAAAAAATCAAAGATTTTTATATATTAGGGACAAAATTGGAATTATAATAAAGTTTATGTGGCCAAAGTTTATTTTAGGAATTTCAAGGCCATTTCTTCTTTAACTTTCTGTCAAAAACAACCATGGAAGAGGATTTTGAGCTGTTATTTCATATTTTAACTTCAAGTAATTTCAATTCTTTCTTTTTCCTTGAAATTTTATATTTTTTGAACTTTTACAATTAGGTCCAACTTAGTATTCTATTAGTTTTTTATTTTTTTTGAAAGTTTGGAAGATACCATTGATAATTTCATAAGATTTTTGTTATTTGATGATAAAATTGAGATGTTAGTGGATGTTTAAATGTGTTTTATTAAAGAGTTTTGGATGAAAACATGTTTTAGGGGTTAAATTGAAAAGTGTTGAATTTATAGAAAATTCTAAAATTTCATGGAATTCATGGGCTCTAATTGATATGTATGAGAATAATTAGGCTTGGAATAAGGACTAAATTGCAAGAATTTTATTTTCTGAGCCTAGGGATGAAATTGTCATGTATTAAAAGTTTAGGGGAAAAATGGTAATCAACATTTTGCACTAAAATAGTTTTGGACAGCAGCAGTAATCTAACTTTGAAAAATCACAAAAAATTGTGGGAATTGAATTATAGTATGAATAAAATGTGAATTAAAGCTTATTAAGTCTAATTTCTAATAGAAGAAACGGTGTAAGCAATGGAATTGTAAATCATGAGATATAATAAATTTTGTGAGACAAGGTTAGAATGATTTCGGGTTCCTCTGTTCTAACTTTGGAAAATCATCAAAAATTTGAGAAAAATAATTAGAGGCTTAAATTTATATTTCTAAATTTTTAATGAGTCTATTTTCAAGAGAAACAAACATGAATATTATCCAAATTCTGTGTTAAGAGATAATTAACTTTTAGTAAGCAAAGGTCAAAGCTGTCAAACAACAGAATAAGGATAAATTTAAAGATTTTACTGTACTGATTGGCTAAACTATAAATTCTGAAATTTTTATGGTAGAAAGATATATGAATCTAGTTTCAAAAACATCAAGCGGATCTTAATTTGGAGTTCTGTAGCTTAAGATGAAAATAATTTAGTGACTATGATATGGATGGACAGCTTTGAATATACATATAAGTAAATAGTGAAATTATAGATAATGTTACTTATAAGCGTGTTATATACATTAAGGATGTGGAATGGAGAGGAGGAGGAGGAAAATATATGAATGACTTGTGTATGAATTGGTCACATGCTTGATTATAATCGATAAACATTGAATTAGAAATGATATAATATTTTATTTCAAATAGTTATTATGAAATTATGATTAATGTTATGATATAAAAATCGAATTGTAAGTTCGTACGGTTAAATAATTAATAATTTAAATTTTTCGCTGAATGATAATTAGTGTTTATTTATATTAATTGTTGAAAATAAGAAAATTTTGTACAAAAGTTGTGAAATTGAATCGAGTGCTATGGACGAACGAAACGCAGGAAATAAGAATGGTCGTTCAGTACAACAAGAGGAATTCACGGTGAATTGCCCAAGTAAACTGATATTCAGTATTTGTTGCAAATTCTCATGTTTGCTTTCCGTTTAACTCTCATAAGCTTCCGTTAACTCATATGAGTTTCAGATAACCCTATCGGGTTTTAGTTAAGCTCTTTCGAGCTTCAGTTTAACCCTTTTGGGTTTCAGTTTAGCTCTTCTGAGCTTCAGTTCAACCCTTATGGGTTTCCGTTCAGCTCTGATGAGCTTCAGTTAGCTTTCAGGCTTCCGTTTAGCATTTATGTGCTTCAGTTAGCCTTCTGGCTTCCGTTTAGCACTTATGTGCTTCAGTTAGCCTTTGGGCTTCAGACCATGATGCACTCAACTCCGTAAGCCATTCTTTGCATGGACAAGTTGGTAAGTAAAAAGTGGAACATATGTGAAAGAATGTGGAAAGTATTATCATGGTTATTATTGAGCTCATTCACACGAATCTGTCATTTGAAATTGTGATAGACAGGAAGAAATAATGAATTGCTTATGTGTAGATATATGTATTTATCTGAAACACAAATAATGATGGTTATTGGTATATGGAGACATGAGGCTATGATATATGAACATGGAATATGTTGATGAATGTGTTCATATATAATTAGGGAATTATGTACCTTATGTGTACTATTTGCATAAAGATGATATTTCAGATGTTTTGATGAGTAAAGCTCAAATATGAAATAGTATGAAATCAAGACAAATTGTTATAAAAATATATTCAAAATACAGAGATATGGTTGCTATATGTTATATGAATATATAATGTGAAAAAGTATAAGAGAAATCTAATGAGAGTTGAGCCATACATATTTCTTGATATTCATATCAATTATATGATTAACAATGTGTTGAGGACATGAGTCATGATCAATTTGAATGGTTAGGCTTTGCAAGTTTATATTAAACATAGAGAAACGTTATTCGGAAGCTCGTTGGATTGGAAGCACTGTTGGAGATTAATCACACTAACCACAGGTCTATTCAGTATGTATATGTGATAAATCACTAGGTTTATAATGGCATGTATAGTATATTTAGCCAAAGCTTATATATAACATGTTATGGATGTAACTAGCCATTAATATGACTTGTGTTTGATATATTTGAGACATACATTTTTATGGTCTTAATATACTAATGGTATGAGAGTGTGAATAATAAAATAGTGGTAATCATATAGAAAAGTTAAAATGAGATAACTAAATTAATATATAAAGGGTGAGTTTGGATAGGCAGTGCGTTTACCTGTAGTTAGTGTAAAAATAGCGATGGCGGTGAGATTAGATATTGTAGGATACTGTAGCGTGAGACAAAAAGTAGGATAAACGTATCGCACCGCACCCAATCGCTCATCCAAACCCACCCTAAGCCTATATATATATATATATATATATATATATAAAGTAGATGAAATAAGTAAACTTGCATACATAAATAGAGATGAAGATATATCAAGCATAAAACTTGATTTAGACTTGGTTGAATATCTTGAATTGATTCTTTAATGTGTCTAAGTGTTGGTGTAGGTAAAAGACCAAATGGGTGAGAAACATGGCTTGGAAAATAGCCCAATTTTTGTCCACTCGGGTAGACACATGAGCGTGTGTCATGACCATGTGTGACACATGGCCTAGTACACGGGCGTGTGACTCCTGCACCTAAATAAATTAAAAGTTAGAGAATTACACGGGTTAGGGACACGGGTGTGTACCCTACCCTACATGGGTGTGTGTGCCATGTATTTAAGAAAATTTTGAAATTTTGTTGAAAAATTTCCTGAGTTTCCAGTTTAATCCTGATTTGATTCAAAAGCATATTTTGGCCTCAAAAGTTCTCATAAGGGACTATATGACAAATTTTGATAAGAATACTATAGTTTGATATAATATATATGTTACTTGTTCTGAAAGTTGTGGTGATACTCCGTAACTTGAGTTCGACGATAGATTTGGGTTAGGGGTGTTACATAGACACACGCTCGTGTGTCTACTCGTGTGGACAAAATAAAGGCTATTTACCAAGCCATTTTGCCACCCCTTTAATGCACACACCTGCACAACATAACTTAGCACCAATCTAAGCATATACATATAACCAAACATCCACAACCAAGACATCAACACATCATTCATGAAAGGCATCATTATAAGAATATACTCATAACCAATATTAGTCCATCTCCAATGACCTTATACAAAATGAACTTCTAATCATTTAAGCCAACACATTTGGCCAAATCAATTATGACATATAACAAAATGACCAAGTCCCCTATACATGCCATAACTCAAAATGTTGAATTCATTAATACGAAAATAATTGTTGATGGTGTGAATGGATCTTCGACGATCTCCAATCCAAGCTAGCTTGGCGACACTATAAAACATGAAAAAATAAACGAAGTAAGCTAAATAGCTTAGTAAGTTCGTATGCAAGAAATAAACAAACCTTACCACACATATAACATTCAAATAATATAATATGATTAAATATAAATTTACCATAGTCTCATGTTCATAATTCATTCCATCACAACTTACATCATATTCATCAATTCATGAATATAATAATCATAAGTTTTAAGCGCATACCTGTACAATCTCGTAATGATTTTACACATAATCTCATTTTTGACATACCCATGAACCACTCGGAATAACAATATTGGGTACTCGGGAAATTTTGCACACTAAGTGCCACATATGTGGCCAAAGCTATCTAAGTCTCATATCAAATAATTGCCCGCTCTCAAGCTATCGACGGGCCTGCTCATACAAGCTGTCAGTCAAGACGTAGCTACACGTTGCTTCTCACACAAGCTGTAAAGTATCCACAACATATGCCGGTATACTTAGCCATCGATAGGATATACGGGACCAGCACCCGGATTACATAATCACATAGTGTCACTTGTATCCTAATCCATTCCTAAAGTTCAAAGGGGATTTCTTACTTGTTAAATCGTCGTCGAACTCGTCCATAGAGTTAAACTCATTCACATAATCAAAAATACAGTTCATGCAATATTAAGACATTTAAATACAATTATTTTAAAGCTTATTTTTAACATACGAACTTACCTCGGTACAAAAATGGCGAAATGGACCTAATCATCAAATACTTTATTTTTCCCCAAATCTAGGTTTGAACCTCATTTTTCTTGATCTATAATAACAAATTTAACTCATTTAATACTCACATTATTCAATTAAGCCCAAGAATCATATTATAGAAAAATTACATTTTTACCCCTAACTTTTCAACTTTTTACACTTTAGTCCCTAGGCTCGTAAAATGATTTTCATTCGATTTCTTCATTACCCAAGCCTAGCCAAACCTATTTCATACTCGTAACAGCACACAATTTTCATTTATTTACATTTTTACGCACATTTTACAACTTTTACAAATATGTCCCTATTTGACATTTTCATAAAAAATCATTTAGTAAATGTTGTTTATCTAACACCAAACATAAGTTTTCTACCATTAAACATTAAAATACACAAATATCTAACATGGGTACAATTTTATACTTTGATTTTATTTCAAATTAGTCCTTGAAATAGCTAATCAAGTTACAACATTCACAAAAATGTAAAAATCATTAAAAACGAGCCAAAGACAGACTTACAATTGAGCTTGGAAGTGGCCAAAACCCTAGCTCTGGACTCTCTTGTGAAATTTGGCTATGGGAGGATGAAATTGGGAAGATGGCATCTTTTTATTAGTTAATTTTGTCTTTATTTGCCAAATAACCAAAATGCCCTTAATGCCTAACTTTAAAATTTCACATAACCATGTCCATTTTTGTCCATTTTAAAGTACAATGGTCTAATTACCATTTAATGACCTCCAATTTAAAATTTCATTACAACTAAACACCCATAGCTTCTAGAACACACATTTTGCACCTATTGCAATGTAGTCCAACTAGTTAAATTGGACACTCTATCGATAAAATTTCTTAACAAAATTTTTACACAATCATACTGTAGACCTTAAAATAATATCATAATAAATATTTCTACTTCAGATTCGTTGTCCCGAAACCACTGGTTCGATTTGACCCAAAAACAGGCTGTTACAAAATTTTTCGCGAAATGCTAAAAATTTTCTCACTATTAAGAGTCACACGCTCGTGTGGTCAGGCCGCTTGGGTTCACATGCCTGTTCCCCTAATCTGTGTAACTCTCTGACTTGTAACTTATGAACAAATTGATGTCACACGGCCAAGTCACACACACCTATGTGCTAGGCCGTGTGGTTAATTCGAATTTTTGAAAAATAGGTGAAAGATTCACATGGCCAAGAGACACACCCGTGTTCTAGGCCATGTGCCTCACACGGCTGAGACACATACCCGTGACTCCGCCCGTGTGCCCAATTCTGAGTGTCGAAACCTTTTTTTTTGTGAAAACGATGATCGACTAGGATTTTGGAAACGAAAACGAAAAAACGGGAGTCGCCACCAATCCTTTTTGTTGAGGTGTGATCGGGTCACCTCGAAAAGTACCTGTATTTAATAAACATTTTGATCTATCAAAACAACAGTTTTGGTCTACGAAAATCAAAAGAAAGGGTTCGAGAGTCGGTTACGCACGAGGAAGGATTAGCACCCTCGATATGCCCAAAATTGGTACCTAGTTGATTAATCAGTGTCTTAGTATCGATGATTAGAAAACTTGAAAGAATTTAAAATACGACCCCTCTTTGCATTAATAAAAAAATCGTTTGGATAAGTGAAAGTGTGCATCAAACGCTGTCTCGTCTTAAGGTAAAATGTTACATCCAATACGTTAGGACACAACATCCCGACCTTTAAGGCTAAACTTGCCCTTTATTTGAAACTCATGTTTTTAATTTCTGGAAGGATATTCGGATACTTAGAATAAACAAGAAAAGTCGATGATTTCTCGAATTTATAAATACAGAATATTGCCTTGATTTAGAAAATCTTATCTCGAGATAACGAATTGTCACATCCAATGCGTTAGGACATGACATCTTGAATTCTCGAGAATAAACCTTTTTTTATTTAAAATTTGTGTATTTAAAAGGATATTCGGTTATTTAGATTAAATGAAAAAACCGAAACCCAATACGTTAGGGCACGATTTCCCGAATTTCTAAACACGGAATATTGCCTTTATAAAAGGATCATTTTAGTGTACGGTAAAATGTAGTATAATAAAATGAAAAAATAAATTAAAAAACTAATAAACGTAGCAAGATAACAATAATATGAGATTGAAAATAAAATGAACAATACAAATATATATATATATATATATATATATAATAAATTTTAAATAAACATGCTAAGGAATGTAATAATAATAAAAACCCGTAATAATAATGTTATATTAATATGAACAAAATATATTAATAAAAGTAATAAAAGAGAAAAAATTATAATAATGAAAACACTAATAGTAATAGTAATAATATTAGTAAATATAATAATAATAATAATAATAATAATAATAATAATAATAAGTAAAAGAAAAGATAATAATATGTTAATAACAAAAATAATAATAATAATAAATATAAAGCCCAAATATAATATAATACTAATATTAAAAATAAAGTAGTAAATAATAATAGTGAATATATTAAAATAATAAATATAATAGTAGACATAATAGTAAAAATATAATAACGTTAAAGATGATATAATATAATAGTATTAAAAAAATAATAGCAATAATGTTAATAAAAGGAAAATGATGAAAATAACGTACTAATAATATAATAGGAATAACAATATATTAATAACAATAATAATAATAATATACATAAAAAAAAGTTAACAATGATGAAAAGAAAATAATAATAATATACCAATAATAATTGTAATAATAATATATAAAATAATAATACTAATGGTAACTATTAAAAGAAAATAATAATAATGCTAATTAATTTAATAACAAAGTAGCTAGGTAATAAAAAAAGGGACAAAATTGAATTAAAAATAGGATATCCGGGGCAAATTTGAAGTAAAAAGAACTGAGAAGGACCAAATAGTTACTCGCGAAAGAAGTGGAGGGGCTAAAATAGGAAATAACCCCTCCCTTCAAAACGTGCAGCATCAGGGAGGACCCAATTGGAACGCACAACAAATTTTAGGGCAAAATTGAAAAACATAAAAACTTAATTGCTAAACAATAAAAAAACAGAAGGACCAAAAGGGTAAATAACCCATTTAATAAAAACACGCGGATCCTAGGCCTGGAGAGGGTTGGATCGCGGGTCGAAGCTTGAAATAACGTCGTTTTGGGTGTTAAGGCCAGTCCCAAAACGAACTCGTTTTGGGGGCCTATAAAAGTCCGATTTTTTTTTTTAAATTTTCATTTCTCCTCCTCCCTTTCAAAAAAAAAAAAAAACTGAAATCCCAAAAAAAAGCTCTCCCCTTTTTCAGAATCCGGCCTTCCTCCGATCAAGTGCCGCCGATGGCCGGAGCCCAAAAGGTAGTTCTTTTTCCTCTCTTTTTTAACATATTTTAATATATATATATATATATAATGATTTAAAATGTATAAAAATTTTTATAAAATCTTTGTATATATACGTATAAATAGTTTCAAAAGGAAAAATAGAAGAAAAACAAAAGGAGAACCTTTGCACTTTTATGACTTTATTTCCCTTTTCGATCTACTTTGTGTATTACTCGCTATTACTCGAATATTTGCGTTTGTTTGAAATCTTTTTATTTTTGTATTCAAAAACTGTTTTTTTTTTTAAGTATTACAATAGAGTTTCGATTGGCTTTTTATAGCCATTGTTTACAACTTGCTCTTTAATAATGTTTTCTCTGTGTTTGCAGGTGCAAGTTGGCAAGTGGAGGAGGGCGGTGGCGGCACTGCAGGCGGTCAGAGGGCAGAGGAGTAGTAGCAGTGGTGGCTAGGGTTTTTCTTTTGTTTTTTTCGTTATTTTTCTTTTTTGATTTATGGGTATTGGGCTAGGGTTTGTAGTGGGCCAAGGTAGTTTTGGGTTAGGTTTAGTGGTTTAATGGGTATTGGGTTTAGGGCCAAAATTGGCCTACAACAGCTGCCCCTCTTTTCTCATTATCGTGTAACGGGAATAGAGCAAAGACATAAAGAAGGGCCAATTTTGCCCGGTCTTGCCGAATCTTGACTTTTCTAGTGCTCTTTCTTCAGGTAGCCTTTTTCCAGTCCAACGCATCTTGTTGCTTTGATCCGCTCCTTTGCCACTTCAGAGAGATGAGACTTGTAGCTTCGATTTGCTCCAAAGCAATTTTAGAGAGAAGAGATTTGTAGCTTTGATCTTCTCTGCTGAAACTTTAGGGAAATAAGGATTGATCCTTAATGTAATTGTAGGGAGAAGGGATTTGTAGCTTCGACCTACTCCGCTGAAACTTCGAGGAGATAAGAATTGTGGCTTCGAGCCATTCCAATGCAATTTCAGGGAGAAGAGATTTGTAGCTTCGATCTTCTCTACTGAAACTTCAAGGAGATAAGAATTCAGGGAGAAGAGATTTGTAGCTTCGATCTTCTCTACTGAAATTTCAATGTAATTTCAACCTGCTCTGCTGTATCTTTAGGGAGACAAGATTTGCAATCTTCAGCCTATTCCACTGTTGGTTAGGGAGCTAGGATGGTGGCTTAAATCATGTTCAACTACTGGTTAGAGAGACAAGATTTACAATCTTCAACCTATTCCACTGCTGGTCAGGGAGATAGGATGGTGGCTTAAATTATGTTCCACTACTGGTTAGGGAGACAAGATCTACAATTTTTAACCTATTCCGCTGCTGGTTAGGGAGATAGGATGTTGGCTTAAATAATGTTCCACTACTAGTTAGGGAGACAAGATTTACCTTCGATCTTGCCCCACTACTGTTTAGGGCGACAAGATCTACAATCTTCAACCTATTCCACTGCTGGTCAGGGCAATAGGATGGTGGCTTAAATCCTGTTCCACTATTGGTTAGGGAGACAAGATTTGCTTTCGATCTTGCCTCACTACTGGTTAGGGCGACAAGATCTACAATCTTCAACCTATTCCACTGCTGGTCAGAGCAATAGGATGGTGGCTTAAATCCTGTTCCACTACTGGTTAGGGAGATAAGATTTGCCTTCGATCTTGCCGCACTACTGGTTAGGGCGACAAGATCTACAATCTTCAACCTATTCCACTGCTGGTTAGGGCAATAGGATGGTGGCTTAAATCCTGTTCCACTACTGGTTGGGAAGAAAAGATTTGCCTTCGATCTTGCCCTACTAGTGGTTAGGGCGACAAGATCTACAATCTTTAACCTATTCCACTGCTGGTCAGGGCGATAGGATGGTGGCTTAAATCTTGTTCCACTACTGGTTAGGGAGACAAGATTTGCCTTCGATCTTGCCCCACTACTGGTTAGGGCGAAGAGATCTACAATCTTTAACCTATTCCACTGCTGATCAGGCAATAGGATGGTGGCTTAAATCCTGTTCCACTACTGGTTAGGGAGATAAGATTTGCCTTCAATCTTGCCCCACTACTGGTTAGGGCGACAAGATCTACAATCTTCAACCTATTCCACTGCTGGTCAGGGCAATAGGATGGTAGCTTAAATCCTGGTTAGGGAGAAAAGATTTGCCTTCGATCTTGCCCCACTACTGGTTAGGGTGACAAGATCTACAATCTTCAACCTATTCCACTGCTGGTCAGGGCAATAGGATGGTGGCTTAAATCTTGTTCCACTACTGGTTAGAGAGACAAGATTTGCCTTCGATCTTGTCCCACTACTGTTTAGGGTGGCGAGATCTACAATCTTTAACCTATTCCACTGCTGGTCAGAGAGATAGGATCTGTGAATTCACCGACGTTACTACATCGTCCTCTGGGGGACATATCCTGTAGACTCAGTTTCATATGCCTATGTTTATGCCAAATGATTAGGATGCTATGTGTAACGCCCCTAACCCAAATCCGTCACCGGAATAGAGTTACGGAGCATTACTGGAGTTACCAATTTATTTATCAGATATTTTACTTCATCTAACATTCATATTTGAAACCAATTAAAATTAAACATGTTGTCCCTTAAACGTGCTTATTTTTCTCGACATGTTTTACTTGAATTTATTAATTGTCTCAACATACTTAATTTTTTTGTATCAACATAGTAATGATAATCACATATTTACATATCATGATAAATATCATTCTCTTGTCATTTCTTCATAAACATAAATTAGGTAATTTATTATATCAATATTTCATGTATTTAAAAAAATACAATTCAAGTTACACCAACTTACCTCGTTGTTTATTCATGTTTATACTTTCAATAATCTCTTTCCTTTTCCACGTTTTAGTCTCATATTTGAGTCATCCAGATCTTTATCAATAAAGATGATTGTCATTTTCATTTATTTCATGTTCTAATACATTCAACTAATGTTCTAAATAAAATTTACCATTTTGCCCCTAAACTTTTAATTAATGACGATTTCATCCTTAGGCTCAGAAAATATAAAATTCTTGCAATTTAATCCTTATTTCCTGCCGTTATTGTCATACATATTGATTACAGCCCATAAATTCTATAAAATATCAGAATTTTTCATAATTTCAACACTTTTCAATTTAATCCTTAAAACGTGTTTTTCCCCGATCTTGAACTAAATTAATAATTTCATTTAAATTTTGAAATTTAAATAATAAAATAATCCTTTTCATGTAATTTGATCATATCTAACATTTTTACAAAATTGCCCATAAAGTTTTACTTTTATTCAATTTAGTCCCTGAGCCTAAAACATGCAAATTAGCCATGCTAGCTGAACATCCATACATATTTTCCTCCTCCTCCTCTCCATTCCACATCCTTAATTTATATAACGTGCTTATAAGCAACATTATCAAAACTTTCACTATTTACTTATATGTATTTTCAAAACTGTCCATTTGAGTCATAGTTACTAAATTATTTATATCTTGATCTACAGAGCTCCAAATTAAGATCCACTAATTTTTCCTGAAACTAGACTCACATGTATTCTTAAAATTAAATTTTTAAAATTTTTGGTTTATCCAATTAGTACAGTTTATTCATTAAAATCTCTCCTATTTTGCTGTTTGACAGTTCTAACCACTCTTTGGTAAAATTTAATTATCTCTTTGTACAGAATTCAAATGATGTTCTCATTTGTTTCTTATAAAAATAGACTCACTAAAGAATCAAACCATATAAATTATGTCCCATAATAATTTTTATAAAATTTTTAATGATTTTTATAATTCAAAATAGAGGATCCCAAAATCATTCTAAATCAGTCTCACCAAAATATAAAATCTTATAATACAGAATTTATTTACTTGTTATGTTTCTTTTAAATGAAAATAGACTCATTAAGCTTTAATTCCATATCTCACTCAACTTCTAATTAAATTTCTACCATTTTTGGTGATTTTTCAAAGTTGACCTACTACTGTTGTCCAAAACAGTTTTAGTGCAAAATGTTGATTATCAAGTTTATAACACTCTTATTTCCCTTCTCTACAGTATTTCCCGTCACTTTCTCTTATTTTCTCTTCACTAACATATCAAGAACATAGAACCATATATAAGAAAACTCTACATTGACATCATTTCCATGCTTTTTCAATAATATCAAACTTAAAAATATATGGAAATCTTGATGTTCTTACCTTGTCCACTTGGTTTCAATCTTTAACTTGATATTCTCTCTCTTCCAACTTCTATTTCTTGAGTCTAACTTGACATTCTAACTCCCCATAGTCTCCTTAACATTTTTCTCCTTTGGTAGCTATGGAAATTCTTTTGGTTTCTAGGTAAAATGGTGAATTTTTGGGGGAAGGACCAAATTGTAAAGAAAGGAAAGTTTCTTCTTCTCTTTCTTTACTTTCTAACGTGGGATGCATGGAAATGGATGGTGTTGTTCTCTTTCTTTTTTTTTTCTTTCCACACACACACACACATATATATATATACTCAATAAAATAACAAAATAATAAAATATTTTATTAAAATATTAATAAAATAATAATTATTTAATATATAATTATAAAATATCATCAATATAATCATTACTTTCTAGATTTCTCTCTCTTTCAATTGACCATTTTACCCTTTATGATCTTTTAAAATTCCATTCTTGATTCATCACTTAATTTGGTAAAATTACAACTTAGTCCCTCAAATTCTTCACCTATTCAATTTAGTCCTAATTCATCAATTTTCCTTAGTTTCTAGATTATTCTACCCTTAAAATATTTGCATTATTGGTCCTTTAACTTTTCATATTTACACTTTTAACGCCTTATTTTGAGTATTTACTCTTGAGCAACAAAACTTTTCTCACTTTTACAATTTAGTCCTTTCTTGAATTAATGTGTCATAATATATTTCCCAATGACATAACTCAAATTTCCTCTTCTCGTCACTTTATTTCCTTATTTTACTATATCAAGGATAATATTTCACTGTAGAAATTTTTGGAGTGTTACACTATGATCAGAATGAATCAAATGCTTCTAACCTAATGTATCATGAATGATATGAATGCTGAAATGTCATAAGAATGATTCATTTTTAAGTGTTTAAGGTGTCATCGCTAACTGTTTGTCAGGGCTTTATCACTAACGTATTACGTCGCCCTCTTGTTCAGCTAGTATCTCTGACAGGAAACCCGAAGAATGATCACTATTTGCTCAACTGGTTTGCCCCGCTGTAACTTGAGGGAGTTTTTGAATCCAACCTACTGCAACTTAGGGTACAGGATTTGTTTCATCTTTAATCTATCCCACTACAGCTCAAGGGTATAGGATTTGTATCTTTTCAATCCCTCCCGCTGCAAATCAAAGGTATAGAATTTGTAGCTTTTTCAATTGAACTGTCACACCCCTCTCTGAGTAACATAACCAGATGGGTGTACAGAATGACAAATTTTCAAGAATGAGCCCCTTTTAATGCTTGGGTTAACATTACCTGTTGTTCATCGAGGTTGCGTCACTGACATAATACCCTGTCTTTCATGCAACTGATATCTTTTATAGAGAATCTGGAGAGATAGCCACAGTTTTAGACTTCTCTCTCTCAAGTATTTCTAACCCTTAGGCCGGGTGAGTTCTAAATAATGGTCCTATTTCAAGTTCCTATACTATTTAGAAGCTTCTAGAGTAATATGCAGAACTTCTTTTGTGAAAGTATTATTGGTCCATTAATCGTTATTCCAATGCAAAATGCTTGAAAACGATCAAAATGATGGACAAAACTAGAATTCATCAAGAACAGAATCTGAAAATGATAGATTAATCAAAGAAAGCAAATATTGCTAGAATACAAAATGAGCAAAAGGGAAGTAGGTGCCCCAGATATCGCAGCATGAGCTTCTCTGCACAAACTTCTTGAGCTCAATATGTGTTTAGAGGATCTCGAGTACTCTGTTGATGCCCCAATACGTAACATCTCTCCTTTTTTGTTAATTCGGAGAAAGCGAGACTACTGCATGCCCTACCTTTGATAAAAAATTTGAATTTCCCATTTCTGGGTTTTCAACTCAAAATCCCTTTGGTCTCAATGCGCCATTTGCGGGTTTTCACCTTGGCCCCTCCATTTCTTTTCTTATTTTTCTTTTCTTTCTCTTTTTTCTTTCTTTTTCTTTTTTTTAGGTGAAGTACTTCTTAATTGAATTTGAGTTCACTGGATTAGGCAGAGTCTTGCCATTATCTCGGTCAGTATCGATGCTCTTCCAGAGGAGGCCCCTTTTTTTACCACATAGAATCCTTCCTAGTTTGGTGTCCACTTTCCTTTGAAGTCATTTTGAATGGGAAAGATCTTTTTCAGCACTAGGTTCCCTCATGGAATTCTTTAGGGCGAACCTTTTTTGTCACTTGTCTTTGGTACACTTGATCATGGTGGATAGTTTTCAACCTCATTTCTTCGATCAAATTCAACTGATCACATTAAGATTGGATCTATTCGACTTCATCTTCAATTTTGAAAAAATCTGGAGAGAAGAAATCCTGACTTTAATCGGCAAACCACCTTTACTCTATCAATGAGAAAAGCGTTGCCTCGGTGGAGGTCCCGATAGACATTTGGTAATTTCTCATGCTAATTTTTGTGAGTCTCAGTCATTTTCATCATGATCTCTTTTCTTTTTTTTTTTGTTTTTTGTTTTGTTTTGTTTGTTTTTTATTTGCCCCTACTGTACTATTCATTTTAGGGTGATGTGGTATTTGATCTTGAACTGACTGCAAACTTCTGATATCGTGCTATTGTTCAAATCCAATATATTGCCAGACCTGATCGACATAAAATTTGCTAACTGTTGACTTTGTGACATCAGCACATGAAGTAGCTTGTGTCCACTTGATGAAGTAATCGATGACCATAAAGAGGAATTGATACTCTTTAAAAGATAGGCCCACTGACACTCATACCCCACATATAGAAAGGCCATAGGTTCTACTGATTCTTTGTAAGGCGGGACATGTTTCTCATATTGCTTTACCTTCCTAAACAAATTAAGAGATAGGCTACAGTCTCAATCATCTTGAAAGTCCCGAGGTTCTTCCGGACACATATCTTACTCAAAAGGAGGTTTTGAGTCAATAGCAGTGTCGCTCATATCATTAATATCTGGAGACCTATTATAGGTACAAGGAAAGCAAAAAAGAATCTGGGAATATTTAGTTGTGTGGTATGATTATCAATGAAATGGAGATAATAAAAGAATATTTGCTCGAAGTGAGAAACAAAGATGTATTTTATTGAAATAAAGATGCTGGACATAAGCCTATTTCACAAAAGGACTTTTATCGCTCTAGGCTTAGAGCAATAAGCGTGTTTTGGACATTACTCTGAATTCGCTCTAAAAAATATAGGGATCTCCTTCACAGTCCCATTGTTCAAAACACTCCCAGGCATGTAAGGGCAGATGCTTTGGAAAATTTTATTCTCTTGATCCCTCTTCAGATACGTTCAGATTCCCTGATATTCTTTCTAGGCTTTTGACTTCTTCAAGGAATCGCAACTTTCTTGCCCCCCACTTTCAACTATCGCATTTACTGCTTCACTAAAGTGATTAGGTTCTGATGAATCGTCGAACTTCACAATTCCCGTTTTAATGAACCTTTCGACCCACTTTTTAAATGTGGTGCAATTTTCAATTGAATGCCCAGTGATCCCCGCATGGTACTCGCATTAGGCATTTGCATCATACCATTTTGGGAACGGAGGTTGCACCAGTTCTGAGTGGAATGGAGATACTACACGTGCATCAAACAGGTTCTGATACAGCTCCGTATACGTCATCAAGATGGGTGTAAACTGGAGCCTTTCTGTATTTGGCCTTGAGTTGGATTCTTGCCTTGAAGAGACTTGATAGCTAACAGTCATGGCCCTCGGCTGGCCTGTAGTGACCGTTTTGGAATACGAATACCCTTTACTCGTATGATTCACTTCATATTCATTTTTCTTCGGGGTTGATCTTTTGGAGCTTTCTCCCGCGTCTATCTTCCCACTCTTTATCGTATTTTCAATCATCTCGCCGGACATTACTATATCTGAGAAGCTCATAGTAGCGCGTCCCAACATATGGTTAAAGAACGGGGCTTTCAGAGTGTTGATGAAAAGCATTGTTATTTCTTTTTCCAAAAGAGGTGGTTGGACTTGCGTTGCCACCTCTCTCCATCTTTGGGCGTATTGCCTGAAGCTCTCGCTCTGCTTCTTTTCCATATTCTGAAGTGTGATTCTGTAGCGTGCCATGTCTGTAACGTGGCCATATTGTTTCATGAAAGCTTGTGCCAAGTCCTTTCATGAATTAATTTAGGCACGGCTTAGCTGATTGTACCATTTGGCCGTGGACCCGATCAGACTGTCCTGGAAGCAGTGAATTAACAATTGATCATTATTGACGTATCCTGTCATCTTTTGACAGAATATCGTGATGTGAGCTTCAGGGAAGCTAGTCCTATTATACTTTTCAAACTCTAGAGTCTTGAATTTCGGCGGGAGTACTAGATCGGGGACCAAACTCAGATCCTTGACGTCAATCCCACAATAGTAGTCAGCATTCTCTATTCCCTTAAAATTTTCCTCCACCCATCTATACCTATCCTCGAGTTGTTTTGGCAGCTCCATCTTTACTTTTTCCATTTTTGCCCTTTCGTTCAGATCAGGAACTTCAAGAATGGTTGGATTGCCTCCCAAATTAGAGCCTGAGCCTATCGGGTAATCCATTGGTACTGAGGTTCCGACCTGATATTGTTGGGGTCTGATAGTACCGAGTGCTCCTTGCGGATGTGGGTCTAGTTGGGCCTGGACGCTTATTGGGGTAAAACCTGGGGGATAGGTCGGGTCTTCATGAGCATCTCCAGAATTGACCACAGGGCTCTTTCTTTTATCAGTCCCTCCCGACAACAGTTGCGCTAATTGGTTCATTGTACTTCTTTTGGATTCTAACATCTGATCCCTCATGTCTTGTTGAATTTTGGCCATTTGTTCTTGCATTTGCGCTTATAGTTGATCTTGCATCTCTTTTTGGAGTTGCTCAAGCCTTTCTAATCTCTGGTCCATATCTTTGGTCTTTTTTCGTGTACCTAAAGACATTAGTCGGTCGACTTTTATCGGTTCCCAGGTTAACTGAAATAATTTTACCTAATTAGGGTCCTTTTGTGCAAATCTAATGTTAATGATGCAATGCAAGTAATGTAATGCAAATGATGCAATGCAAATACATGAAATGAATGCAAGAAAGAGAGGCATCAACCTTGAATTCAATTCCATTAGAAGAACTTTTCTAGGAAACAAATTTCCTTACATAAAATAGATTACATATGCTGCATCGCCACATACTCCAAGCGAAGACATCGATCCATTTTCTTCATATCCGGATGTTATGGTCAAATCTGGAAAATTTTTCGAAAAATGTCTCTATTATCTCCTTTCTTGCTTGATCCGGGCCGCAACCCATTGTTCACTTACCTCTACGATGCTCATTAGCCTCTTCAAGAAAGTCAAGACATGATGGCTCTCGGATAATCTTTGTCAGCTTGAATCTTTAGGCAATAAAACAAAGTATTGTTTTCCTTTACGGACTTAGCCTTCTCTCGTTGCACTTATTTGGACCACATTTGGACGACCGCATTATATTCCACTTTATCAAGAAATCCGTTTTCCATGACAAACTCTTCTATTTAGCAATCGAATTTGAATTAACATCTTTTTTCTATGATAAGAATGCAATGCAATCAAGACAAAAGAAAACACGTTAGCACAGGAGAAATAGATAACAAGAAAACGCACTTATCCGGGTGACTACTAGGGTTTGGCGTGGCTCTACCTAGGGTTGGCTCTTAAAGTTCGCTATATGAAGTTTGGTTCTAGAGTCCAGTTCAGGGGAATACATTTCCCTATGGCCATGGAGAGATGAAAATCCCACGAAGACATAGGTACGATGTATCCCGGAAGCAGTCCACTAGCCTATGAGGAGGTGAAAATCTCACGAAGGCATAGCTTCTCACTCCCACTTAAAAGGTATAACCACAACGGTCATGCAATGCAATGCAACAGTATATACAAAAGCTTGAAAATAAAGAACATATGAACAAAATAACGAAGACCGTAATACCAAACAGATGAAATGCAAAGGAAGGATCGTATATTAAAATCAATTTTTCAATTTTCGACAAAAAGATAAAAGTTAGTCAACTTGTGGCTTGACTCACAAACTTTGGTCCCAGTGGATTTGCCAAGCTACCGAAACTATTTTTTTGTGAAAACGGTGATCGACTAGGATTTTGGAAACGAAAACGAAAAAACGGGAGTCGCCACCAATCCTTTTTTTGAGGTGTGATTGGGTCACCTCGAAAAGTAGCTGTATTTAATAAACATTTTGATCTATCAAAACAACAGTTTTGGTCTACGAAAATCAGAAGGAAGGGTTCGGGAGTCGGTTAGGCACGAGGAAGGATTAGCACCCTCGATACGCCCAAAATTGTTACCTAGTTGATTAATCAGTATCTTAGTGTTGATGACTAGAAAACTTAAAAGAATTTAAAATACGACCCCTCTTTGCATTAATAAAAAAATCGTTTGGATAAGTGAAAGTGTGTATCAAAGGCTGTCTCATCTTAAGGTAAAATGTCACATCCAATACGTTAGGACACAACATCCCGACCTTTAAGGCTAAACTTGCCTTTTATTTGAAACTCATGTTTTTAATTTCTGGAAGGATATTCAGATACTTAGAATAAACGAGAAGATTCAAAACCCAATACATTAGGGCACGATTTCTCGAATTTCTAAATACAAAATATTGCCTTGATTTAGAAAATCTTATCTTGAGATAACGAAGCGTCACATCCAATGCGTTAGGACACCACATCTCGAATTCTCGTGAATAAGCCTTTTTTTATTTAAAATTTGTGTATTTAAAAGGATATTCGGTTATTTAGATTAAACAAAAAAATCGAAACCCAATACGTTAGGGCACGATTTCCCAAATTTCTAAACACGGAATATTGCCTTTATAAAAGGATCATTTTAGTGTAAGGTAAAATATAGTATAATAAAATGCAAAAATAAATTACAAAACTAATAAACGTAGCAAGATAACAATAATATGAGATTGAAAATAAAATGAACAAGACAAATATATATATATATATATATATAAAATAAATTTTAAATAAACATGCTGAGGAATGTAATAATAATAAAAACCCGTAATAATAATAATGCTATATTAATATGAACAAAATATATTAATAAAAGTATTAAAAGAGAATAAAAAAATTATAATAATGAAAACACTAATAATAATAGTAATAATATTAGTAACTATAATAATAATAACAATAATAATAATAATAATAATAATAAGTAAAAGAAAAGATAATAATATGTTAATAACAAAAATAATAATAATAAATATAAAGCGCAAATATAATATAATACTCATATTAAAAATAAAGTAGTAAATAATAATAGTGAATATATTAAAATAATAAATATAATAGTAGACATAATAGTAAAAATATAATAATGTTAAAGATGATCATAAAATATAATATAATAGTATTAAAAAAATAATAGCAATAATGATAATAAAAGAAAAATAATGAAAATAACGTACTAATAATATAATAGGAATAATAATATATTAATAACAATAATAATAATATACATAAAAAAAAGTTAACAATGATGAAAAGAAAATAATAATAATATACCAATAATAATAGTAATAATAATATATAAAATAATAATAATGCTAATGGTAACTATTAAAAAAATAATAATAATGCTAATTAATTTAATAACAAAGTAGCTAGGTAGTAAAAAAAAGGACTAAATTGAATTAAAAATAGGATATTCGGGGCAAATTCGAAGTAAAAAGAACTGAGAAGGACCAAATAGTTACGCGTGAAAGAAGTGGAAGGGCTAAAACAGGAAATAACCCCTCCCTTCAAAACGTGCAGCATCAAGGAGGACCCAATTGGAACGCACAACAAATTTTGGGGCAAAATTGAAAAACATAAAAACTTAATTGTTAAACAATAAAAAAACAGAAGGACCAAAAGGGTAAGTAACCCTTTTAATAAAAACACGCGAATCCTAGGCCTGGAGTGGGTCGGATCGCGGGTCGGAGCATGAAACGATGTCGTTTTGGGCGTTAAGGCCAGTCCCAAAACAACGTCGTTTTGGGGGCCTATAAAAGTCTGATTTTTTTTTAATTTTTATTTCTCCTCCTCCCTTTCAAAAAAAAAAAAACTGAAATCCCAAAAAAAAGCTCTTCCCTTTTCCAGAATCAAGCGTTCCTTCGATCAAGCGCCGCCGTGGGCTCCGCCACCGAAGCCCAAAAGGTAGTTCTTTTTCCTCTCTTTTTTTAATATATTTTAATATATATAATGATTTAAAATATATAAAAAATTTTTATAAAATCTTTGTATATATACGTATAAATAGTTTCAAAAGGAAAAATAGAAGAAAAACAAAAGGAGAACCTTTGCACTTTTATGACTTTGTTTCCCTCTTCGATCTACTTTGTGTATTACTTGCTATTACTCGAATACATGCGTTTGTTTGAAATCTTTTTATTTTTGTATTCAAAAACTGTTTTTTTAAAGTATTACAATGAAGTTTCGATTGGCTTTTTATAGCCATTGTTTACAACTTGCTCTTTAATAATGTTTTCTCTGTGTTTGTAGGTGCAAGTTGGCAAGTGGAGGAGGGCGGTGGCAGCACTTCAAGCGGTCAGAGGGCAGAGGAGCAGTTACAGTGGCTGCTAGGTTTTTTCTTTTGTTTTTTGTTATTTTTCTTTTTTTATTTATAGGTATTGGGTTAGGGTTTGTAGTGGGCCAGGGTAGTTTTGGGTTAGGTTTAGTGGTTTAGTGGGTATTGGGTTTAGGGCCAAAATTGGCCTACAACACTGAGCGTTCTGTTTCTTAAAATTAAGATGCAGGGGACATACGGCCTAACTACACACCTATGTACTCGGCCGTGTGTCACACACGGTCTAGACTCACTTTCATGTGTTTGCCCGTGTGGACAAAATAAAGTCATTTCCTAGCCTCATTTGTCACCCAAATTTACCATTTTCCTGCGCTAAAACATACCAAACACATTTAAACCATTTCATGCATTCAAATCAATCAAATTCTATCATTCATCATGGCATATCATTTCATGCATACATGTCTTTAATCTTATTATAGTTAAGACCTCGAGTTAGACATAGTTTGATCAACTACTTAACATACATGTAGCTACCATAGTTTGACACTACAAGTATATTAGAACAAACCATTACTAGCCATACCAATGGCTAGATTACAAGCATCATTTACATTTACATGCCAATATGGCCAATATATCCTATACATGCCATTACAACCATAATTGATTTATTGTATTGTACCGAGATAGGCTGATGGATATTGTGAGTGATCTCCACCAAGCTTCCAATCCAACGAGCTTTCAATTTACTATAAAACAGGGAAATAAAACTAAGCAAGCATAAAATGCTTAGTAAGTTCGTATAACATGGTACTTAACTTACTATTTATTCTATTTTGAGGTAACTATGTAAGGCATATTCAATCAATTTGACCTCAAGCCCGACACATATCCTCATTGCCCTTGTTAGTCATATATTCCATATTAACATCAAAACATATATGGGCTCAATAACAATCAAGTTTCCAAGCACATATGCTTTCCACAACATGTATTCATTCAACATGCATAATTCATCTCATTATTGAAAGTAAATTTTATAATAGTTCATTTCGAGTTCAGATCGTTTCATATCAGAACTTTACTCATATTACTTAGAATATCAAGGCCACGATTAGTACACTCAAAGTGTACTAGTCTATAATTAAGAATGAACATATATTTTTCAAATATCATCGTCTCGTGATTTCATATATCATTTGTCATGTATCATCATTTTCATGTATTTCAGGCCGATATGTATAATAACTCATTTCTTATTCATATCTTCTCATGTCAAGAACTTTTACCCGTTGAAGTTATCTGAAATATTGATGGATTCATAAGTAGTACATTCGTGGTGTACAAATCTATCCTCATAGATGAATAAGTTCATCAAACAAATTTCTATGTTCATATATCATAACTTTATACTTCCATATTTCATAAAACATCATTTCCATGTACTTTAAGCAGATCCATGTAAAAACCTTTTTCTTTTCATGTCAGGGTTTTACTCGTTGAATTTTTGAAAATATCGATGGATATTCAGATAGTACACTCAAAATGTACAAATTTAGGAATCTGTCAATTCATGTTCGGGAGTATCCATTACGGTATATAATTAGAAATCACACTCTCAAGCCACGTATCATACAACAGGATTACCAATCCAGGCTAAATCCTGTCTCCAACATATGCTCAGATGAGCTTAATCAAGATTGCCAGTTCAGGCTAAATCCTTTCTATAACATATGCTCTAAAGAGCTTGATCTGATTAACTGTCCGGGCTGAATCCAATCTGTATCATATGCTCAAAAGGGTTTCTATCAGGATTACTTGTCTAGCCAAATCCTATCGGTAATGATGTAACACCCATAACCTGATTCCGTCGTCGGAACCAAGTTATGAAGTATCACCAGAACTTTCAGAACAAATAACAGATATATTATATCAAAATATAGTATTCTTATCAAAATTTGTCATATAGTCCCTTGTGAGAACCCTCAAGAACCAAAATATGCTTTTGAATCAAATCAGGACTAAACTGGAAACTCAAGAAATTTTTCACAAAATTTTAAAATTTTCTTAAGTACATGGCACACACGCATGTGTGGTCAGGCCGTGTAACTCACACGCCCGTGTAGGGCAGGGTACACGCCCGTGTCCCTAACCAGTGTAACTTTCTGACTTGTAATTTATTTAGGTGCAGGAGTCACACAGCTAAGTCACACGCCCGTGTCTCTGCCCGTGTGCCAATTTCTGAGCATTTTGTTACTCAAATCTACGATGCAGATGACACATAGCCAAAACACACGCCCATGTGCTAGGCAGTGTGTCACACACGGTCATGGCACATGCCCGTGTGTCTACCCGTGTGGACAAAAATTAGGCTATTTTCCAAGCTTTGTTTCTCACCCAATTGGTCTATTACTTACACCAACACTTAAATATGTTCAATCCAAATTTATCAATCAACCATTCATATATATAGACATATTCATCAATTTTTATAGCATTCTTAACCATCATCCTTATACCATCTCATCATTTGTCCATTTTAAACCTATATCAAATATAATAAAATCATAATTATATGTAACTCAAAATTTGCTAAATACAAGCCATACCAATGGCTAGTTACAATTAGAACATTTATGAGCCAACATTGGCTAATCAACCTATACATGCCATTATAACCATAATTCATTTATCATACATACCAAAATGGGCTGATAGTTAGTGTGATTGATCTTCGCCAAGCTTCTCAACCAACGAGCTTCCGAAACACTATTAAACAGAGGAAAATGAAATAGAGTAAACATATAATACTTAGTAAGTGCGTATAAATTGGTAATTAACTTACCACTCATTTAAATTCAATTTAAACAAACAAGACACATTCAATCATCTTGATCATGAGCCTTAACACCTATCCTCATCACCCTTGTTAGTCATATACTTCATATAAATACCAAGAAACATATATGGGTTCAACTCTCGTTAGGTTTCTCATATACATGTACTTTTTCTGTAACGCCCCTAACCCCAATTCGTCACCGGAATAGAGTTACGGAGCATTACCGGAGTTATCGATTTATTTATCAGATATTTTACTTCATTTAACATTCATATTTGAAACCAATTAAAATTAAACATATTGTCCCTTAAACGTGTTTATTTTTCTCGACATGTTTTTCTTAATTTTTTTTAATTGTCTCAACATATTTAATTTTCCTGTATCAACATATTAACGATAATCACATATTTACATGTCATGATAAATATCATTCTCTTGCCATTTCTTCATAAACATAAATCAGGTAATTTATTGTATCAATATTTCATGTATTTAAAAATACAATTCAAGTTATACCAACTTACCTCGTTCTTTATTCATGTTTATAATTTCAATAATCTTATATCTTTTCTTTTCCACGTTCTAGTCTCTTATTTGAGTCATCCGAATCTTTATAAATAAAGATGTTTATCATTTTCATTTATTTCATGTTCTAATACATTCAACTAATGCCCTAAACAAAATTTACCATTTTACCTCTAAACTTTTAATTAATGACGATTTCATCCTTAGGCTCAGAAAATAAAATTCTTGCAATTTAATCTTTATTTCCTGCCGTTATTCTCATATATCTTGATAACAACCAATGAATTCTACAAAATATCAAAAGTTTCAATAATTTTAACACATTTTCAATTTAATCTTTAAAACATGTTTTTTTTTCCCCGACCTTAAACTAAGTTAATAATTTCATTCAATTTTACAATTTTAAAATAATAAAATAATCCATTTCATGCAAATTAGTCATTTCTAACATTTTTACAAAATTACCCATAAAGTTTTACTTTTATTCAATTTAGTCCTTGAGCTTAAAATATGCAAATTAGACATGCTAGCTGAATTTTCGTACATATTTTCCTCCTCCTCCTCTCCATTCCACATCCTTAATAATTTCACTATCTACTTATATGTATATTCAAAACTGTCCATTTGAGTCATGGTCACTAAATTATTTATATCTTGAGCTACAGAACTCGAAATTAAGATCCGTAAATTTTCCTTAAAACTAGACGCACATATCTTCTTATCATAAAATTTTCAGAATTTTTGGTTTAGCCAATTAATACAGTTTATTCATTAAATTCTCCCCTGTTTCACCATTTGACAGTTCTGACCACTCTTTGCTAAAATTCAATTATCACTTTGTATATAATTCAAATGATGTTCTTATTATTTCTTATAAAAATAGACTTACTAAGGAATCTAACCATATAAATTATGTCCCATAATTGTTTTTTTACAATTTTTAATGATTTTCCAAAGTCAAAACAGAGGATCTCGAAATTATTCTGAACCAGTCCCACAAAAATTCAAATATCTCTTAATTCACTAATGTATTGCTTACACCGTTTCTCCTATAAGAAACTAGACTCATTAAGCTTTAATTTCATATCTTATTCATTCTCTAATTCGATTCATACAATTTTTGGTGATTTTTCAAAATTAGGCTTTGGTTGCTGTCCAAAAACTGTTTTCTTATAGCTTATTTTGCAATTAAATCCTAACTAAGTTTTTTTACTTTTCTTATTCAATTCACACTCTATTTCTATTCAAATTTTAGCCACACTCAAGTTTAACTATTGAATTTTCATCATATTTTTCAAATTTCGAATTTTCTTCAATTTAGTCCCTACAACATAAAACTTATGAATTACTTTACAATTCAATCCTTATTTCATTTCTAACTTGAATTCCTATCAATCTAACCCCTAATTCATCTTTTTATTCAACATGAACAATATTTAGAAATCTAATAACTTTCAAAATATTCACTTAATTTCATCAAAACCTTGTCCCAAAGCTTCCAAAACATCAAAATTAAGTAAAAAGAGCTAAATTAACTTACCTATTAAAACTTCAAGCTTCAAACCTTCAATTTTCCCTTTCCATCTTTCTTTTCTCTTTTTCTTCCTTTCTTTCCCCTGCTCTCTGTTTCGTCTCCTTCTATTCTCCTCTTTTTTTCTTTTTCTTTTTATATATATATACATGTATTCATACTTAAATAGTAAGTATTATTTATTTATTCATGTGTATATTATTAATACATTTGTATCCATTTATAACTATACATTTGTCTTTATTTAATTTATTCATCATATAATAAATACATTAATTATTTACTTAAATAATAAGTAAATACATACATATTTTACAAATGTATGTACAATATTTATTACACATGTATTTTATTTTTGCCATGCACTTGTCTTTCTTTTAATTTATTGATCATAGAAATATCTTGTAATATAATCATAATAAATTAATTAAATATCATTTATTACTAATAAATATATATTTTTATAATTAAAATCTAAGTAAAAATCTTAGATTTTTACTTTATATGCCGCCTCACTTATGCTAAATGGCATAATTCCCATTTTGGTCCTTTTTATTTTCTTTTAATCTATAATTAAACTTTCACACTTTATTCAATTTAATCCTTTTATCCAATTATCCTTAATTAAGCTAAATTCACTTAATTAAACTCTAATTAACCACTCAATTAACTTTTTAAATATTGTTGATAAATATTTACGGATCTGTTTTTCAGTAACGGAGACTCGAAAATATACTTTTCTGATAACCATAAAATTCGGGTTATTACATTCTCTCCCCCTTAATAAATTTCGTCCTCGAAATTTACTTAAAAAGAAATGAAGTATTGAAATCTTATAGTTTTCTTCAAGTAGATACCTTATCACCAACAAAATATTTAATATCCCAGCGTTTTTAAAACTGCAAATGATTTCTGCCGTCAAATGCTACTTTTAATCTATTTTGAATCCTTTTAATAACATTGCGTACTCTGAATAAACTTCAGAAAAATTATATGTTATCTCAGTTATAATCATATTTACTAATTAACCCATTCTTAGCTCTTAACTGCATTATTAATCATTTAATAACTGAACTCTTCAATTTCACACTTGTAAACTTAATCAATATAAATTTGGTAAATTTCACTATATAAAACTATACTTATGAGGGGACAGAGGCCATAAGGTTTTAAAATTTGTCTTTCATACATCTAACATGACTTTTATCGTGAACTTCATTATCACTATAATTCTATAATTCCTTCATGCACATATTTATCTAGTTTATCATTTATATCCGTCTTCTTTCTTTAATAAATGTAATATATTTCAAAATTTACTATTCATCAATCATCCGTAATTCACTAATAATCTTTATCATGTACTTCGTATATCACTTTCTAATTCCACTTTTACTTTTCACTCACAACTCAATTTAATTTCACTTTCTCATAAATATAAATTCAATACTAATATTTATCCATCACTCAATTCAATTTCCATTTAATTCAACAATAACACTTACCTCATACTTCACTTACTATACACATAATTTAAATTTAACGCTTAATAATAAATAATTTGAATTATAATAATACAACTTTATGTTGAGTATGACTATACTCAGTGGTATTACTATAATAAAAATTATAATAAATAGTAAACATCAAACATGTAACAATATAGGTCATATATGTTAATTTATATTAAATTTTATATCTCAACAGAAGTCTTCCATCAAATGGCATAATATATAATCTATATTATCTTTAATCAAATCATGAACCTTTGGTTAAAGTTTTTAAATCTCATACCTCAATTTCAATTCACATTTCAAATCATACTTCCACTTTTTATGCTTTTAATAGTTCAATCGATCAAATTCATTCAATTTTCTCATTTCATTTATTCAACTAATTTCAATATCAACAATTCAATATTTTAGCAAATTCATGAACTTTAAGTTCATACTTCAAATTTCACATCTTAATTCAATTCACAATTCAACTCATAATTTCTTTCTTTTATTATTATTATTTTTAATAGTACGATCAATCAATTTTATTTAATTTTCTTGTTTCAGTTGTTCACCCTATTAACAAACCCGGACTTTGACGGATACTCGGATTTCAACCCAAACACACCAGTAATATCCAGTCAAAACACACCAGAATAATCATGTAATCTTCCAAAACACACCATAATCAGATAATCCTCCAAACACACCAGTATAATATAATCCACCCAAAACACACCAGTATAGCACAGAGTGCCTCTTCGGATAAATCCGAAGGATATAAATATCAGTATCTCCAAATCACATCTCCAAATCCCGTCTCAGAATCCAATGGCATGCCAATTATATCCGGTTAGTCCGACAAGTTAATAGGGAAATCAATTCTCTTTTCAATTTTACTTAATAGTCATACCCCTATTAACAAGAATCGAACTTTGACGGATACACGGATTCCAACCAAACACACCAGAGTATCCAACCAAACACACCAGAATAATGAAATCCTCCATAACACACCAATATAATGTGATCCTCCCAAACACACCAGTAAGGCATTAAATGCCTCTTCGGATAAACCGAAGTATATAATAATAGAATCATCTTCTTGACTGAGCTACAAATCTCCTCATCACATCACAAATCCTATGGCATGCCATTTGTATCCAATCGAGTCCGGCTAGTTAATAGGGTATCGGAATCACATATCCATATCACTTTCACTTTCAATTGATCATGATCATTCGAATTCAATTCAATCACGATAACAATTCAATCACAAATTTCAAACTCACAAAATCACATAATTTCACTTCAAGTCACATTTCAACTCAATCACTCCCTCATACGTTCAATTCATAAACATTTCAAATAATTACATTCAATTCAAATTGGTTCAATTCCAATCACTTTTCATATTTCCATTCTATACATTTTAATATATCTCATCAATTCAAAGACATTCCAATCATAATTCCTCATATATTCAATTCAATGCATTTTCCACTGTCCAATCAATATATCATCAAATGTTCATACATATTCAAACTTCATTTCAATCTCATTCAATTCACAATTTCTCATCTTCACAATTCAAATCAATTTCTCAATCCAATCTGCATTTCAATGCCACATTAATTCTTTTAATTCAATTTCAATAATAATTTCTCATTTATACTATTTGTTTCACTTTTCCAATTAATTTACATTTTAGATGCTCACATATATTCATAATTTAATACTATAGTAATTCAGTAATTCAAGTATATCACTAGTGATTTCTATTCAATTCACGTATAATTCAATATTATTTAATTTATTATCAATATTCACCTTATTTTTATTTATTAAACATATTCTTCAAAATTCAACAATTACCAATTTAATACTAATATGTATTCAATTAAATCTTGATACTTACCTCAATTCACTTATCTTGCATATTAATTTAAATTTTAACAACTAATAATTAAATTCGAATTATAGTAATACTGATCTCATCGAAGTCGGAAGATATCACATTATCACAAGTTATATTATGGCATGTATTTCTAAACTTCACATGTGCTACTACGGTCCGAGAACCGACTAAATCTTAGCTCTGATACCATTAAATGTAACGCCCCTAACCCTAATCCGTCACCGGAATAGAGTTACGGAGCATTACCGGAGTTATCGATTTATTTATCAGATATTTTACTTCATTTAACATTCATATTTGAAACCAATTAAAATTAAACATATTGTCCCTTAAACGTGTTTATTTTTCTCGACATGTTTTTCTTAATTTTTTTTAATTGTCTCAACATATTTAATTTTCTTGTATCAACATATTAACGATAATCACATATTTACATGTCATGATAAATATCATTCTCTTGCCATTTCTTCATAAACATAAATCAGGTAATTTATTGTATCAATATTTCATGTATTTAAAAATACAATTCAAGTTATACCAACTTACCTCGTTCTTTATTCATGTTTATAATTTCAATAATCTTATATCTTTTCTTTTCCACGTTCTAGTCTCTTATTTGAGTCATCCGAATCTTTATAAATAAAGATGTTTATCATTTTCATTTATTTCATGTTCTAATACATTCAACTAATGCCCTAAACAAAATTTACCATTTTACCTCTAAACTTTTAATTAATGACGATTTCATCCTTAGGCTCAGAAAATAAAATTCTTGCAATTTAATCTTTATTTTCTGCCGTTATTCTCATATATCTTGATAACAACCAATGAATTCTACAAAATATCAAAATTTTCAATAATTTTAACACATTTTCAATTTAATCTTTAAAACATGTTTTTTTTTTCCCCGACCTTAAACTAAGTTAATAATTTCATTCAATTTTACAATTTTAAAATAATAAAATAATCCATTTCATGCAAATTAGTCATTTCTAACATTTTTACAAAATTACCCATAAAGTTTTACTTTTATTCAATTTAGTCCTTGAGCTTAAAATATGCAAATTAAACATGCTAGCTGAATTTTCGTACATATTTTCCTCCTCCTCCTCTCCATTCCACATCCTTAATAATTTCACTATTTACTTATATGTATATTCAAAACTGTCCATTTGAGTCATGGTTACTAAATTATTTATATCTTGAGCTACAGAACTCGAAATTAAGATCCGTAAATTTTCCTTAAAACTAGACGCACATATATTCTTACCATAAAATTTTCAGAATTTTTGGTTTAGCCAATTAATACAGTTTATTCATTAAATTCTCCCCTGTTTCACCATTTGACAGTTCTAACCACTCTTTGCTAAAATTCAATTATCACTTTGTACATAATTCAAATGATGTTCTTATTTATTTCTTATAAAAATAGACTTACTAAGGAATCTAACCATATAAATTATGTCCCATAATTGTTTTTTTACAATTTTTAATGATTTTCCAAAGTCAAAACAGAGGATCTCGAAATTATTCTGAACCAGTCCCACAAAAATTCAAATATCTCTTAATTCACTAATCTATTGCTTACACCGTTTCTTCTATAAGAAACTAGACTCATTAAGCTTTAATTTCATATCTTATTCATTCTCTAATTCGATTCATACAATTTTTGGTGATTTTTCAAAGTTAGGCTTTGGTTGCTGTCCAAAAACTGTTTTCTTATAGCTTATTTTGCAATTAAATCCTAACTAAGTTTTTTTACTTTTCTTATTCAATTCACACTCTATTTCTATTCAAATTTTAGCCACACTCAAGTTTAACTATTGAATTTTCATCATATTTTTCAAATTTCGAATTTTCTTCAATTTAGTCCCTACAACATAAAACTTATGAATTACTTTACAATTCAATCCTTATTTCATTTCTAACTTGAATTCCTATCAATCTAACCCCTAATTCATCTTTTTATTCAACATGAACAATATTTAGAAATCTAATAACTTTCAAAATATTCACTTAATTTCATCAAAACCTTGTCCCAAAGCTTCCAAAGCATCAAAATTAAGTAAAAAGAGCTAAATTAACTTACCTATTAAAACTTCAAGCTTCAAACCTTCAATTTTCCCTTTCCATCTTTCTTTTCTCTTTTTCTTCCTTTCTTTCCCCTGCTCTCTGTTTTGTCTCCTTCTATTCTCCTCTTTTTTTCTTTTTCTTTTTATATATATATACATGTATTCATACTTAAATAGTAAGTATTATTTATTTATTCATGTGTATATTATTAATACATTTGTATCCATTTATAACCATACATTTGTCTTTATTTAATTTATTCATCATATAATAAATACATTAATTATTTACTTAAATAATAAGTAAATACATACATATTTTACAAATGTATGTACAATATTTATTACACATGTATTTTATTTTTGCCATGCACTTGTCTTTCTTTTAATTTATTGATCATAGAAATATCTTGTAATATAATCATAATAAATTAATTAAATATCATTTATTACTAATAAATATATATTTTTATAATTAAAATCTAAGTAAAAATCTTAGATTTTTACTTTATATGCCGCCTCACTTATGCTAAATGGCATAATTCCCATTTTGGTCCTTTTTATTTTCTTTTAATCCATAATTAAACTTTCACACTTTATTCAATTTAATCCTTTTATCCAATTATCCTTAATTAAGCTAAATTCACTTAATTAAACTCTAATTAACCACTCAATTAACTTTTTAAATATTGTTGATAAATATTTACGGATCTGTTTTTCAGTAACGGAGACTCGAAAATATACTTTTCTGATAACCATAAAATTCGGGTTATTACATTTTCACATCATGTATTCATATAACATATAATAACCATATCTCTATATTTCAAATACATTTTCATAACAACTTGTCTTGATTTCAAACTATTTCATATTTAGGCTTTACTCATCAAATCATTTGAAACACCATCTTTTTTACAAATAGTACACTTGAGGTGCACAATTCTATAATTATGAATGAACACATTTATCAAACATATTCCATATTCATATATCTTAGTCCGTGTTTTCATATATCAATAACCATTATTTTCTTGTATTCCAGGCAAATACATATAACAATTCATAAGTATGCAATTCGCTATCTCTTCCTATCGATCACAATTTCAAATGACAAATTCATGTAAGTGAGCTCAATGTCATTAGTTGTTTAAGTTCTATCACTTTAATTCACATACACATAATTCACTAACATAACTTGCCAAATACAATCTCTAAATGATGAGATCACACAATTGAGCTCAATTTTCACTGTTTAATATGTTTTATCACATAAAATTTGCTTAACACTTGCCACAATTTGTCATATTAGAGAACATCTTACGAAATTGAGTACTTCATTTTCACAATGCATAGTATAACTATGGTCTTGCACTTAATCACATATCACACCCCGAAGCCATAGCCCGACTATAGTCTTACACGGAAGCACATATCACACCAATGCCATATCCCAGATATGGTCTTACATGGAAGCACATATCACATTTCCACATGTTTCCATGATCAAACTATGGTCTTTTCCATCAATTCATCACATATCACTGAACGAAAGTACTCATTCCTGCGTTTTGCTCATTTTACACAATTAATTCCATTTTCATACTTTTTCAGTACTTACGATTTAATAACGAATATATGAAATTAATACTTCATATCAATCATAAAACCACAAATAATCATTAAAATTCAGCCATGTGAACTTACCTGGGCAGGTTTGTAAAGATTGCAACAGCTTAGGGACTAATCGGATATGTTCTCTTTTCCCCGTCTATCTTCGGGCTCTTGATTTATATTTATAAAATCATTCTCTCATTAACATTTATTTCAATTCTATTATACTTCATAATTTATGTCCTTTAATTTTTGAATTTACACTTTTACCCCAAACTTTACAATTTTTACAATTCAGTCCCTACTCAATCAACCCAAAATTGAGCTAATTTTTTCTCAATTAACACTTAACCTAATCATTATAAACTATTTTTCAATCTTTAAAATTCATAATTTCAACACAAAACCCTAATTCCAAACTTTTTCACAATTAAGTCCTAAAATCAATTTCCATCAAAATTACTTAATAAGAACATCATATAACAAAATTAAAGCTTTAATCCTATGTTTATTCATAATAAACATCCAAAAATAGTCCATAGTAACTTTCAAAATCATCCATGACATCAAAAACTAATGAAATAGATAGTTGCACCTAATTGTAAAAGTCACAAAAACATAATATTTACAAAGAAAAAGCAAGAATTGAACTTACATGGTGTAGAATATGAAAAACCAGCTTCTTTCAGACCTCTAATGGCGTTCTTGGCCTGATACTTTTGGAAGAAATGTCTAGATTTCTCAAGTACATCCTATTTTACTATTTAATTTTACATTATTTCCAATTTTGCCCTTTGTTCACACTTGATTTTTATGTTTTCCTACACACCCATGCCGTCAAACCCATTTAATTTGGGTCTAATTACCTTTTAACTACTTCCTCTCTAGACACTTAAGCTTTTTAATCACTTTTCCCAAATTTTGCACCTTTCACAATTTAGTCATTTTTAATAAATTAACTATCAAAACGTTAAAATTTTCTAACAAACTTTAATATTAACTTATTAACACTTCGTAAATATTTATAAAAATATTTATGACTTCGTTTATAATATTGAGTCTCGATATCTCATTTTTAGCTCAATTTGCCTAATTATTTCTATCCAATCACATAATTTACTAATTCAAAAATATTTCTATATCCACACTTATTTCATAACTATTAATTTAATAAAATTTCCTAACTCTTTCGTCAAATTTTGTGATCTCGAATCACCGTTCCGACACCACTGAAAATTGGGCTTTTACAAATGAGGCCAACATGATTACTTGTCCGAGCTAAATTCTGTCAACAACAAATGCAGGACCTCATTCATTTTGAGAAATCACATATCCATCGATTTTTCATTTTATTTAACCGGGATTTAAACATTTTTCTGAAGCATTATCGGGCATGTGATTATTTCATACATCCACAACATTCGTATAATTCAAATAAACACATTCCACATTCATTTCAAGCATATAAGTAATATGCTCATTGTTTATCCTTTATCATCTATCGGGCCTTATCATTTAATTTAATCATTTTTATTTATAGGGCTTGATCGGATATGTACTCATTTCATATATTTATAACATTTATACAATTTACATAAGCACAATCAATGCAAGCATGTAAATAAACACAATTTAGTTACACGAACTTACCTTGACAATGGTCGTGTTCGTAAAATCTACTAATTCGACATTTTCCTCTTTCCTTGTTCTAGCTCGAATTTGGTCTATCCGAATCTATACGAGTAAATTTTACATCAACTTCTCATATTTCATACTAATTTGGACTCAATTTACATTCCAAGCAAAATTACCATTTTGCCACTTTTCCATAAATTCCCATTTTATCCCTAGGCTAGGAAAATAAAATTGATACAATTTACTCCCTATTCCAAGCCTAACCAAAATTCCATCACAAAATTTACAACACATGAATTCACAAAAATTTAGAATTTTCCATCAAATTTCACAAATTTACATTTTAGTCCTTAAATCATGTTTTCATCAAAAATCACTTTGTAAAAGTTGTTTATCTATCAACAACCATTCATTTTCTATCATAAATTTCTAATTTTCAGCATATACACCCATGACCCAATTTTTTATTTTGATAACTTTACAAATTGATCCCCCAAATAGATAGATTAAGCTATCCGGTTTCAAAAATATCAAAATTACTAAAAACGGGACAAAGAAACTTACCCAATTAAGCCATGAAAGTTTCTTCTCTCTCTCCTATGGTTTCCATGTATTTTTGGGGAAGATGATGAGAAAATAAGATGATATTTCTTTTTATCATCTTTTAATTAATTAAATTATTTCATTTTCCAATTTAGTCCTTACCCTTTTTCTAAAATTCCATGAATGAGTCACCAAAATATCTACATACTTTTTTTAATGGTCTAATTACCAAATAAGGACCTCAAATTTTGAATTCCATAGCTATTTACTCATTATAGCTACTAGAATTCAACTTTTACCTTTTATGCAATTTAGTCCTTCTCGTAATTAAGCACAAAATCAGTAAAATTTTCTTATCAGAATTTTCACATGACATTTCTATCATATTACGAACCATGTAGTAAAATAAAAATAAATTTTATTTTCGGCTTAGATTTGTGGTCTTGAAACTACTATTTCGATTTCACCAAAATTGGGTTGTTGCATCCACCGTGGGTGATGCAAACACCTCCATATTCTTTATTCTATCAGGGTGGGTCATCCTCCTAACACCCACAACCAGAAGAACCACAACCCCCGCCCGAGCAATCCAATGTATAATCGTCGACCACCCCCATGTGGCACTGATTCCGACCGGCACAAACATTGATTTTTTTAATATATTTTTACAAAGTGTTTTTATATTGTTTCATTTAATAAAATAAAATTTATTTTGAATATTTTAATAATAAATTATTTTTATATTTTGTCTTATTTAATAAAATAGAAGTTCTTTTGAATAAGGCAATAGAAATAATGCAACATAGTTTCATTTAAGGAATTATCAACTATTTCAATTTGGACATGTTCGAATTGTATGACCTGGGTTCCGACATCATTCGCACAACTTCTGTTGGTTCGTTCTTTTCCAGATATCCATATTGTTACGTATTCTACTCGAGTAAGGTCGACCTTTTGGTTTGCGACACAATTCTCTATCCGTTAAAAACTTAAACGGAGCAAGCGATACAGATGGCACTTACGTTCATCTGGGATTGATGGGAATATGTGTCTCCAGACGTTGTACATGTATTCTATTTTGTACACTTCGTTGACATAGCTCATGGGATCCAAATGGAGATTCTAACAAGCTGCAATTGCATGAGCGCATGGATAATGAAGTGCGTCAAACGTCCTACAGTCGCAAGTCCTATTTCTCAAGTGTACACGATATTGCCCGCTGGCAATACCTTGGTTCGGTCTATTGAACTCTGTCACACGAAACCATAGGTTGTCACGATCGTGACACACTGTGTGCATGGTGTTGGCCCACGCCTTCGCCTTATTAATTTCTTGCAATACCTCTGGCACCATACATGGCCTCCCTACATTTAGCCTTTATAACTCACTGCTCGCTTTGGAAATAGTGTAGCCAAATGGAAATATGTCTCTCACACAACCAAGGTTATTGGCAAATGATGCATTCCTTTTAGAACAAAAGTTATGCTTTCATCCAAGTTTGAGGTCATATGACTATATCATAGGCCAACGTCATATGCTTGTGTCCACTGATCGAAAGGTATGTTACAGATGTAGTCTGCGCCTTGTTCGTTAACTAACAGCAAAATTGCCAACATCTCATGAAAATGGTCCTTATTGATTTTGTACCCTGTCAATATAAGTTTATAACAAAAACTACATACCACTCTTCCATTCAGAATAAATTGAATTTTACAAACGAAATTATATTAATAGAGATTAAATACCCATGTTGGTCACTTGCCGTCATTCAATGGTAAACCGATATTGCCCGTAGTAGTTGGTTGTAACGTGCCTTAGACAATACAGATAGTATGTGCGATCCCATAGGCTTTCCTGTCGCTCAATTACAGCTAGTATTCTAGTGCCACGATCTGATATAATGCAAATATCAAGTTAGGGGTAGACATGCCTCCATAACCTAGAAAGAAAGGAATCTCAGTCATCACCTGACTCCTCTAGTGTAATTGCAAACGCAATTGGAAGAATTCTCCCACCGCCATCTTGTGCCACAATTAGCAATAGCCGATGGGTATATTTACCATACATAAAGGTACCGTCAATTTGTACCAATGGCTTGCAGTACACAAATGCATTCCGACATTACTTAAAGCTCCAGAATAGACGCTTAAACACTTGACATCCACAGAGCAAGCAGTCGTTGTAGTACACAGAGCTCGTTTCATGTTTTGTTATGCAACCTGAGACGTACCTCTCCAGCACCTGACATCACTGCCACACCTCATTATATGAAGCGTCCCACCCACTATGGATCTTTTCTAACGCCTTTTGCTTAGCTATCCAAGTCTTGCAGTAAGAGGGCGTATACTTCAATTGACTATGAAAATTGGTAATTAAGACCGACACAGAAGTCCTAGGATCTGCCTTCACTATCGGTAGTATTAAGCTAGCTATCATATCTGAATTCATCTTGGGATGATATTGTGAAATACCTATCAATGAAGTACGTTAAATAATGCAACATTAAGTAATAACAGTATTATTCAAAAACCCTAAACATCCAGTAATATTGTACCGGCAACACAAGTATGTGGACCTTTGTACTTTTTTATCTCCCACAAGCCTGCATTTTTCTTAACAGAAGTCATGATTTTCTATGAACATGTACCGTATTAAACTGCACACTTGGCCTCAAACTTCTCGGATTTGGATTTAACCACGTGGTAGTTAACCCCATTCATGATGCTATGTTGTTTCAAGGCACCAAGAAAACTATCATTACTAGAAAACTCTTTACCAACTTTCAATTCACCCTAATCCAACGATGAACTTGTACAGTCACATATTCTGTGTGGTATATCTGAAAACTCTAATGCATCATCTGCTGATAGATCGACATTATGCATGTGGCCTAGAGACGAGTACACCTTGAATCACAGATCTTCTTCTTCTTTATCTAAACCCCCTTACCATCTTTAGGTTCGGTCGAAATAGGCTCCGGTTTAGAAAATAATGCAACTTTTGCACTATCGGGGCCGAGCTCTCGAGATGGATCCACATCGGACTCATCATCCAACCCACCATCATCTGCAACGTACGTGTAACACCCCTAACCCATATCCATCGTCAGAACAGAGTTACGAGGCATTACCAGAATTTATAGAACAAGTTCCATTAGTCCGAGTCATTTACTATCCATCTTCCAAGATTAATTATAACATCCCTTAATTGGGCCCTGGAAGCCCAAATCTTGCATTCAGAATGATCCGGGACTAAATCAGAATCGTAGGGAATTTTTCACAAAATCCCAAAATTTTTCTCATCTATAGGGGTCACACGCCTGTGTAGATCAGGGTCATGCCCGTGTGGTCAGTCCATGTGGCTTCACAATCCCATGTGACTTACTTCACTCCAGGTCGTATGGCTTCACACGTCCGTGTCCCTAGGCCGTGTAACTCTCTAACTTGTATTCATGAACAAATTTATCTCACATGGCCTAGACACATGCTCGTGTGTCTACTCATATGGACGAAAATAGGCCACTTTTCTCACCCAGATTCATCTTGTACCTGCACCAAATCATACCAATACCAGCCAAGCAATTTCAACATATTTTCAAGTCATTTTAACCATATTTCCAAGATAGATTCATGCATATCCATAATTTAATCTCATCACATACCAAAACCAAGACTTATTAGCCATACCAGTGGCTAACATTACATAATCATCTATTTCCATAATAAACATTTGATATTTAGCCTATACATGCCATTTTTACTAAAATAAACATCTTTATATACCCAAGATGTAGTGGTTGATAATATGATGAATCTCTAATCGATTTTTCGACCTTCAAACTCCCAAGCACTATAAAGTAGGGAAAAGAAATAGGGTAAGCACTAGATGCTTAGTAAGTTCATGCAACAAGAATTAAACTTACCATATTTGTACATCCATCATTTATCATTACAAGCAGACACCCAAATCAAATAAATATTTACCTATCACATACAAACTCAACCCATGCTTTAGTCAAGTAACATCATATAATTTTAAGCAAGATAAATGATTGATGAGCTCATCAATTTCATAATTTTCATGTTCCTGCCATTTTCTATATTTTGAATTTCTCGGAATTTTGATGGATATCCTGCTTTACACTTTTTGTGTACAATTCTGGGTCCTTCAATTTGTACACATATAGGTATACCCTTTTCAGAGAGCACACTCCCGCGAACTTCATTTCTTACAACGGGATTACCAATCCAGGCTAAATCTCCTGTAATATATGCTCAAAGAGTATTGCTAGGATTATCAGTTCAGGCTAAATCCCCTGTAATGACAATTACTCTAATGAGTTTAATTTGGATTACCCATCCGGGCTAAATCCATTTGACACATATTCTTTGGGAGGGCTATATCATTAGGATCACCCGTCTGGGCTAGATCTTTTTTACCATCAATTCCCTTTTTAATGATCCATCGAATTCCTTTTATTCAACCGAGGTTATTTTTTCTTTTCATCGAGTATATTCAATCATTTCTTCATTTACCATACATTAAACATTCAAATCACATTCATGTCACATAAACATACAATTCAAGCATTAAATAATTCAATTCAAGTTACATGAACTTACCCATAACAATTTGTAGTAGTTGTAGGGATTTTAGGGATGATTTGTCAACTTTTCTTTCCCTTGTTTATCTGCAATTTCTTGATCTATAATATAAAATTTTCCTTTTATCAGCATCTAATTTTAATCTAATTCACTTCAAAATTTATACTTCTCAATTTTTGAAATTGCATATTTACCCTAAATTTTATAGTTTTTACAATTTAGTCCCTACTCAATTAACCCCAAATTGAGCTGATTTTTCCTCAATTAACACTTCATTATATCATTTTAAACTACTTCAAAACCTTTGGAAATCAAAATTTCAACATCAAACCTTAATTCCAAACTTTTTCACAATTAGGTCCTAAAAAGTAATTTCTACTAAAATCATTTAGTAAATCCATCATTTAATAGAATTAAAACTTCAAATACATGTTTATTCATCATAAACTTCCAGTACTAAACCATGGCACCTTTCAATTTCATCCATAAAATAAAAAACTAATGAATTTAATAATAGGACCTAGTTGTAAAAGTCTTAAAAACACAAAAATTACAAGAAAAAGGCAAGAATCAACTCACTTAATGAAGAAATTATGAAATACCAGCTTAAAGAACCCCTCCTATGGCGTTTTGGCTGATAAGAATGAAGAAAACTCAAAAGAAATCTAGATATTTCCAGTTTGATCCTATCTTTATTTAGTTAATTATGCAATATTCAAATTTTGCCCTTAAATCATCAATTTTCTTGCTGATTTCATGCTCTTGCCGTCCAGCCCAAATGATTTTGGGTCAAATTGCCTTTTAAATCCTTTCTCATTAAACACTTAAGCTATTTAATCGTTCTAGCAACTTTTACACTTTTTTAATTTAGTTCTTTTCATTTAATTGACTACCCAAACATTAAAATTTTCTAACGAAATTTTAATACCACATTACTAACATTTCATAAATATTTATAAAATATTTTCAACTCGATTTTTATGAGATCGAGGTCTCGATACCTTGTTTTTACCCAATTTCTTCAATAATTTCTTTTTCTAATTAAGCACTAAATCGGTAAAATTTTTCTATCGATATTTTCATACGACTTTTCTTATGATATCAATACTCATGCAATAATATTAAAATAATTTTTTTAAATCAGATTTGTGGTTAAGAAACCACTGTTCTGATAACCCTAAATTTAGGCCATTACAGTACGAGGTCCTCTCGCCGGTGGACGTCATAAGGAGTACATCATCCCTTCTTGTGGACATTTCGTAACGCCCCCAATTAGATGTGTATTGCTAACCACTAGAAGTTAATAACATTCCCCAGTACATATTTCCAACATCGAACATCAACCCACTGATGTGCATGTCCCACCCTCTAACCAAGTGTCGTGTAGGAGATGTGTATTTCATACTACCACCAAGCACGGGCGCTTTCGTATTCTGCCTTTCAATAACGGAGTATCGGGTAAGGGTCGTGTATTATTCTCGAACAGCAGTAGATGTTGAAGTCGTAAATGCTTCATTTGGCGATAAAAATTGTACATATAACTCAAGATAGAGTGATCCACTAGCGAGATGAGTCTGCACCATCGCCTCCAAACTACGACCACCTTTGATATCAAATGATTCATATGTCACAGGATCAACCGAAGCACAAAATTGATACTTAATAGATGAAACTTTCATTGGCGTGGTTCCGAAGATTTTACATCTAAGTCTTTTACGAAGTTCTGTCAAATCTATGTTTTGGTTAAAAACCAGTCTCGTTGTGTTCTCCGATAAAAAAGCCAACACCGTTCTCGGTGTCCCTTATCATCATAGTAAATAACAACATTAATACTTTCACTCATCTTCAATTTCTATTCTGCTTAGCCTTTCTAATTTTTCTTATTGTAACTTATGCAACATGAGAATGAAATTTGGCTTATTTATAGCCTAAGGCCAAACAGGAATTACTATAGAAAAAGAGTGTCCACGTGGGAGCTTTTTTCAGTAATTTTGCTGATAGTGCATCCTACTTGAAGCGTTTTTTACACTATTTTTCAGAACCGTTTTCTCAAAATTATTTTTCAGGAACTACTGTAGAAAAAGAGCGTCTACGTAAGAGCTTTTTTCAGTAATTTTGCTGACAGTGCATTTTGCTTGAAGCATTTTTGGCACTATTTTTTCAAAACCGTCTTCTCAAAATTATTTTTTAGGAACTACTATAGAAAAAGAGCGTCCACGTGGAAACTTTTTTTAGTAATTTTGTTGATAATGCATCTTGCTTGAAGCGTTTTTGAAACTATTTTTTCAGAACCGTCTTCTCAAAATTATTTTTTCATGAACTACTGTAGAAAAAGAGGGTCCACGTGGGAGCTTTTTTCAGTAATTTTACTGACAGTGCATCTTGCTTGAAGCGTTTTTTACATTATCTTTTTAGAATCTTCTTCTCAAAATTAATTTTTCTGAAACTACTGTAGAAAAAAAATCCTTCTTGTCAATTTAATTTTTCTAAACCCTTAACCTCAACACAAAATTATTTAAAAAATTAAACCCTAATTTAATTTATTTATTTAAAACCCCAAAACCTAATTTAATTATTATTTAAAAAAAACTCTAAACCCTAATTTATTTTTTAAAAATTCTTAAACCTTAAATAAATAAAACCCTAAATTATTTTTTTACAAAACACTAACACTTCAAGCCTAAAACCTTAAACCCACAATCCTAGGCACTAAACAGGCAAATAGCCCTAACCCTAGAAAAACACGGGCTAAAACGCATTCCTGAGGGAGCGATTTTGCCACGTCAGCAAAGCGCTTCCACGTCAGCGCGTTTTGTGCTGACATGACAAAATCACTCCCTTAAGGACGCATTTTGCTAGAAATTCCCCTAAAATGCTCCTACGTGGACGCGTTTGGTAGTTTTTGGCCCATTTCAATAAATAATGAAAAAAGTGGCCTATTTCCGTAAATAAAATTAAAAATGGGTCTTTATTGGTAAAATAGTCCTTTTTTCAAGGCTTAATTGATTTTTTCATTTTCTTAGTAGGACTTTTTTTTACTCTTAATTATGTAATAGATTAATTAATTATAAATTTTGTTTATATATCCATGTTAGATGGTTTCAATTGGTCTTGGTTGGAAAATAGAATTGAAATAGGAGGATTAACATCACCTAGAATATCCCATATCTATGTTGTTAAAACTCTTTATTTTTCTTTTTAAATACAAACAATCCTATTTATAACAACCACCTTTATAACAACTAAGTAGTTAGAAGAATAAATTTTTTATGTTTTATTTTAACCCTCTATAACAGCTTTCCACTTATAACAACATCCATGATTATGAAATACATTCTTTATTAAATTAGTTCTATATAACAACAAATTGTCTATAACATCAATTAGTATTGTGACACCCATTTTCTAATGTAGCAATATTGGTCCTGTTTACTCTACTTTTTATTCAAATAAACCTGAATGGTTCCCATTTGTTACCAAACTTTAAATAGAGCCTAAAAATGACTTGAATAGCTTAAGATAAGTCCATTTATGTTAAAATAAAGTTTTGAAACTGATTTTCGAGTTAAGTAGTCTTAGTGACCATATGGCATCCATTGCTCTGGATGTATCAGATCATTTCGAGTGAAGTATGTTACAAGCATATGCCAAGGCAAATGTTTTGAGAGGTGAAACTATCCAATAGGGAGACTAGTTGTGAAACAACCGAGGCAATGTGGTAGTTCTAAGACGAGTCAAACTAGTGTCACTTGGAGGATGCGACGAGGGTGTTGCAAGAATGGGTGGGGAAGAATGTCAAGGGCTATAGATTAATTAGGGCTCATTTGACCCACTTGAACTAGTCCGATTTGTGGAACATATGGAGAAACACATTTACTTGAAGTATTGATGGCCCAATGAAACACTCTAGTAAAACTAGAGTTATCACGATGACTACTTTGTAACTTAGGAAAATATTGTATAGAGTTTAAATCCTTTAAGACTCTCATTTTGTAGGTAGGCTTAATCTCGACCGTTAATGTAATTGAAACTGTTTCGATGGATCAAATACTTTTTTTAGAGTATTTATTCAAACACATTATGTATATTTCTTGTGACTTTTTGAGAGTTAGGCGAATTTGAAGTAAAATTTTCACTTAAGGAAGCGCGGCTTACAAAACTAAAGTTCTAAGCTCGTGAAATTAGCTTCATCAAATTCTCATCGCAAAGAACTAGCAGATCATGAGAAGTAGTAGTAGCTAACACGTTTGAATTTCTCATTATCCTTTCTCCCTTGTTTATCACTACCGCTCTTGTTCTCTCTTTTCCCCTTGTAAAAAAAAAATGCAGTACTTATATTTTTTTTCTCTATTTTTCTTTTTGGGTGTTACTTTTACTTTTCTGAACGTCTAAAATGTAAAAACATGTGTCAATGTGTGGCCATTTTATTAAAAAGAAAAGAAAAGAAAAAAAATTGAATTTTCTCGCCTATAATAGAATTTATGGCCGAACAAATAATTACTCTCAAAATTACTTATTAGAATAATCTTTTTTACTATGAAAATTCAACTCTAATTACCTTTTTAACATGGATCTCTAATCTAGTTTTGCAAGTGAAACCATCTCAAAGTAATTATAACATATACATATATAAACCAAAAATGCACACTTTTTATTTTTATGTCTTTGTTTTAAACAGAGTAAGGTTGCTTCAACTGATTAACAATAGCGAGACGTTCATCTAAAATTTATTCGACTTGCTGTTTTTTATGTGAGTAGTTGTATTTTTCTATAATCTCATAGCCTCTCCATTGCAAAAGCAAAGCTACGAAGCGAAATAGACCTGCAAAAACCACTTCAATAGATGCCATGAGGAAAGATGTCTGAGGGGATAAACCAGCTGTAGCTATTGCCACTGCTTGTCCATCAAGCCTGAAGGGTATGCTAAAACTTCCTGATTTAATGCCTTGTATTGTTATCTTCCCAACTTCTTCGGCTTTCATTCCAGGAGATGACTCCAGTATGATCTTGGTGATTTCCGGCATTCTCTCCCTTGCTTCAAATGTTAGTACAGAAATGAACTCCACTTTATAACTTTATAACAGTAAAATCTTGTCGATATACACAGTTATGGTGGGGGCAAATGCAAAAAAATTAAAAGTTAATCTATAATTTGAAAGAAAATAATAATATATTCCAAACCTTGTTCAATACCCGAAGTTTCAGTAACGGGAGGGAAAATGATAGAGAGATGAATGTTGTTCACCAAAAGTTCCTGTTGCAATGCCTCTGCTAATCCTCTGAGCCCAAATTTGGTTGCTGAATAAGCCGCAAAACCATATATACCCGCCTATATTTATTAAATATTGTACATCATGAGTATAAGAATCATTCAAGGCTAATATCTCATTTGGTTTATATTAAACCTGGCCGGCCATTGAAGACATAAGAGCAATGGAGGCAGGTCCCTTGTCCTTTCTATCCTTCATCGACGGCAAAGCTGCTTTGATGACATTGAAGCTTCCCATCAGATTCACGTCTATCATCGTCTTCATCACATCTAGTCCTTGGGTCTCAAACTCCTCCATGTAATACACCCCATGATTAACTACTAGAACATCGATAGGGCCAGCCTCTTTTATCGCACGCTCAACGGTATCGTAGTCACGAACATCGGCACTAAAGATCGAGACCTCGACTTCATAGGCTTGACAGATTGATTCCTTTGCTTTTTGGAGCTGGTCAACGGAACGAGCCAAGAGGGAAATACGCGCTCCCTCCGATGCAGCTTGTTTGGCTATGGCTAGCCCGATGCCCATTGAACCGCCTGTTATGAAAACGTGCCGGTTTTTAATAGAAATGTTAATGGGCCGCGGCCGAACGATGAAGTAGAGGAGGAGGAAAAGGATTGGTAGGAGGAGAAGACCGAAGAGCACCATTGAAGTTTAATTTGTTTTAGGGAGAGAAATAATTAAGGTTAAACAAGCATCTCTCTCCATATGGGGTCTAACATTATTTACCCTTTTTTCCTTGTATTCGGGAATAATCCTCAAGTTTTGAGCGTAAATCTGAAAGCTGGTGTTGTACTGTAGTCTATCAATTAAGCTTTAATAAACTGGATGATCTTTGAGTGCTAACAGGATGCCTAATAATCAAATATACTAACTATCATTTCAAAGATTAAAAAAAGAATTCATCTTCTTTTTCTATTTATTTATAATGCAACTACATGATATCATACAATAGAAATAAGAGCAAAGCAGGTGAAGCCAACTCATTTTCAAGAATAAAGAAAAGATAATCCTAAAAGAGAAAAGGCAAGTGGTGGCTGCTTGTGGAGTTGATTATATCTTTTGGTAGCTACCACACATATATATTAGGACAAGTAAAAGGAAATTTAATATATGTTCCCCTTGCTTATAATTTATATTTGATGTAACATTTATAGAAAAGAATTGAGCCGCTTTAAAGCTTCTAAAATATTTTGTCTTCGACCAAATGCACTGACTCTAATATACTCTTCGCCTGCAGGTCCAAATCCCCTCCCTGGAATTGTCACTATGTTTGTTTTCTTCAGAATTTCAGCGAACACATTCCAGGAACTCATTCCTGGAAAGTGTACCCATATAAAGGGTGCATTCTTCCCACCATAAACCTTCCATCCAAGTGATGTAAATCCATCTACCAGTATTTTAGCATTCTCCATGTTGTAGTCAATCACCTTGCATAGGTCCTGCAACCATGGTAACGGCAATATATATTGACTAGTATATAATAATTTAAATATAACTTTTTTTGATATCTAAGGAACATAGGGTCCAATTATGTACCTGATAACCATCTGTTGAAAGGCATGCAAGGCCTCCAGCCTGAGCAATATTTGATGCGCCATTAAAGCAAGTGCAAACAATGCGGTTGAAATCCTTTATAATAGGGAAGCCGTTGGAGTACAAGAGCTCCTCAGGGACCACCGTCCAGCCAAGTCGGACGCCTGTAAAACCAGCAAATTTGGAGAAGGATGAAATTTCAATGGCAACCTGCAATGACAATCCTTCTTCACGTTAAAAATTGCAGTAAATCTAGGTGATAAACGAAGATGATTGAATAAAACTGACCAACCTACCTCTTTGGCTCCAGGAATTGCAAAGATGGACCTCGGGCTTCCATCTCTGATATAAGCAGCATAGGCAGAGTCATGAACTATGATCGACCCATTGGCCTTTGCGAACTCTACGAGTTGCTTTAGTTGCTGCCATGATGCAGCATGGCCCGTGGGATTGTTTGGTGAGCAAAGGAAAATGATATCTGTCCTTGGGATTGTTGATAGATCAGGGAAGAAATCATTCTCAGGCCCGCAGTTCATATAGATAATGTTCCCATACTTGCCTGTTTCCTCTTCTAACTCACCAGCTTGACCAACCACGACACTTGAATCAATATAGGCCTGTCCCCAAAAATTTTGGCCCATCAAAGTGGTGGCAAAGAGCGTGCAAGTAAAATAAGGTTAAATGAAAGACTTGATAAGCTTACAGGGAAAGATGGGTCCTGCACAGCCACTGTAACATTGGATCCTAGAAGCATCTGCAAATGGAGTGGCTAATCATTTGTATTCAGATGATAGACTGATACAATCAGTATGAAATGGTTGGTACCTGAAGGCGAGAAATGTCGCATTGTGCACCGTCCGATACGAAAATCTCATTAGCTTTAATACCCATATCCTGGTAAAATTTTCCTGCAATTGCCTTCCTTAATGCCTGCAAAAAAGAAAGGAAGATCTTTCCACATTAAGCTTAGCTACATGGGAAGAGAAAAAGAAAAAAAAAAAAACATAATTACCATGTTGCCTTGTTCAGCTCCATATCCTCTATAACCTTGAATCGTTGATAGGCCACGAACTTGCTGCAATTTCATAAACCAGGAAAAAAAAAGTTTGAAAACATGAAGAAATGGAGAAGTACTTTTAAGTACAACAAGGCTAATTGGTTAGTACCTCAGCCATTGCTAGTGTTATGGTGTCCGGTATAGGCTGTGTTGTATCGCCAATTCCAAGTCTTATTAAGCTTGCATCTGGGTTCTTCCGCAAGTGTTCAGATTCATGCCTGGATATCTAAATAAGGGAAATGCCAAAGGTAAGGCCATGGAAGAGTCTAAAGAAGAATTTTAGAGATTTCATTAAGTCCTATTTGATACTACTGCAACTTCTGCATTTCTTGCAGACGTTAGCATATGAGAAAATAAGCATGCTAACATAAATTGAGATGCACCCATGGCCATGATCCCACCTCAGGAAAAAGATATCCACTACGTAGTTTCTCCAAGTTCGAATTTCGTGGGACCTTCGTGCAATGACCTACAATAATGACATGGAATCCATACTTGCTAATTAGCACATAACTTCGAGTACGAGAATAAGACTCTCAAACAATACAATTTCATAACATTTTCACATCTGAGATATACTCATATCCGATAATCATATCCATCAAAATTTTAACGGAAAAAAAATAAATAAAAACTTTACCAACTACGGTTCCATTATTTGATTTTGAACTATAAATTACACGGAAAAGAAAAGTGTCATTCAGAAGCAAAATTACTGAAAAAGATGATAGTATATAAGAAACATTTGATTAATATAGTCAATAACCTGTTCCAACTTTCTTTAGGTTGTAATAACACTGCATGAGGCATGCAAACCCGGGATAAGAACTGAGAATAATACATTGTGTGTGTTTCAGATTTGGGGTGAAGGGCTTTTGATTATGGGATATTGTTTAATGGGATTTACAATGGCTATATATACCTAACATCGTGACCGACTGAGAACAATGAACAATGGGGGACCATCACTATTTGTGGATGTGCAACCGAATTTGCTGTGGAGGTTCCTGAAAACAAACAAAAAATAATGTGATCAATCTGCTCACGCCACCACCCATTTGACTGCATGAAGATACTATTTTCCACTTATGTTGTCTAAAACACGAGAGATAATATTGTATACTAATAATTTTCTAGGGTATAACTTATATTAGTATATCTTAAAAATCTATATTTAATATTTTTTTCAACTTAAATTAACTTAAATTAAATTATTTAAAATAATTATTTTTTTAAATAATAAACAAACTTTTTTTTTCTTTTACAATTTTTTAATATTTTTATTTTTTTCCAAAAGTTAATATTTTTTATTTTTGTGCAAACCTATTTTTAATTTTTTTTAACTTTTAACCAAATAACAAAGTTTGATAATAAAATCTGTGGTGGCTATAATTTTTCAATGTTCTATTAATGTTTTTAAGGTTTTTATTTAATTTTTAATTGTTGGTTTTATTTTTATTTATTTTCAATTTTTTCTTTTATCTCTTCTTTTAATTTTTAATTATTTATTTCAGGTTTTTCAAATTTAGAGAAAATGCTATATATAAATGAATGTATAGTACCATTTGTATATCTTAAAATTTGGTGATGTAAGGTTATTTTATGGGTATCTAAATATTAAATATTTTAAAATTATCATAACTTAAATTATTTTTTTATATCTTATTTAAAAGATTATATTCCATATTCATAACCCAACATTAAATTTTCACACTACAGCATGCTTTTCCAATGCAAAAATTCTACCCTGGACGATTCCTTGAACTTACCACGATTTGTAATGTCCCATTATTTAACGAGGGCATCAATTTTTTTTCCAGAAAAAGTCTATTGCAACATTAATAAGACTACATGCATGGTTAATTGAGTCTACTAATTTAACAAGAAAGTTGATTCAGCCACATGGCACAAGCTAATTCACTTTTTTTTTTAGGCACCATGACTCCGTCAGCTGCTGAGTGGTGAGCCAGCCAGTGGCTGCTTAAAAAGGAGTCGTGGGGCAGCTGAATTGTGACCAAATTTGTGGGACATTTTCCATTACGATGCTGACTTTGCGTTGATGCGTTCAAAGACACATTGGGAATTGGTTTTAGTGAATGGATTGCAGGTTTTGCATGGAAATTGAAAAACACCATAAATGGAAAACAAGCATCTCACCTTTCATAAATTTTTGGTGATAATATATATATATATATATATATATATATATAAAATAACCTCATTTCAACCAATGGAGATTAACAGCTTGGGGTGAAAAACAAGACACGAATGTAGAGTTTATAAGCTTATCATCCAGGATTGTCCTTTAACGTAGACCTTACCTTCCTTCAGTGTCAATGTGGAATTTTGTATATATCTCTCGCACTCTCATGAGACTGGAAAAACTTTGCTTTGCCTTGCCCGATTCTCCAACTTAGATACTTTACAATTAAGTGCCTCAGCCTCTATGAAATAGACTTCTTTTATGGGAACTGAAAATCCATCTAAATTTTGGGAGAATTTCCGTAAATATATTATATCTAAAATAAATAAATGTAAAATAAAAAATTTAGGTCCATATAAAATATAAATTGCACTCGAATTTAATCATTCAAAACTTCGATCTAATTAATTTTTTAAAGTTTATAATATAATATATTATATTAACTTTATATATTATGTACAACTAAACAAAGTCTGCTACCTTAGCACGCCTTTGTCTTTCCTCTTTGGCATGCTTTTTTAGGTTTTCTTGTTTTTCTTTGTTGGCTACAGTCGTCTTCTTAAGTCTCTTGTAGATTTGAAGGACAGCTTCCACACTATAGGATAATCTGCACCAATGGAAACAAAGTTTGCTGGATTAACCCTTGATGAAGAAGAATAAGCAGTTTTGCAAATACAAGCAGATCCAGTTTCGAATAAAGAAGAGGAAGCCTTTAGTTTGGAGGGGTGTTTTTTAACAGCCAGTATCATTCACTTTCTAGCAATGAAAAGCACTATGGCTAACTTATGGCATCCTGTTCGGGGGGTTCAAATTCAAGATCTTGGGGAAAAGAGGTATTTATTCCAATTCTTTCATATTATGGACATGGAAAGGGTCTTAAAGGGGTTACCATGGACTTTTAATAATCATCTATTGATTTTACACAAGTTACAATGAGAGGAGGACCCATTAATCGTCTCTTTAATTCCAACGCCTTTTTGGATACAAGTTCATGATGTTCCCATAGGTTTTTATTCTGAAAATCTGACTATGCAATTGGGAAATTTTATAGGAAATTTTATGGAGTATGATTGCTCAAATCTAGGGAAAGAAAATAGGAATTTTATGAGGATACGGGTTTGAGTAGACATTCGAAGGCCTTTTAAAAGGAAAAAACAAATCATGTTTTGCGGTAAATGCTCCTATGTAAGATTTAAATATGAAAGACTGTCTCTTTTTTTGTTTTTATTATGGCCGATTAGGGCATAGTGATTCCTTCTATGAAGCTAAGATGATGTTAGAGGTGGAAACTGCTGAGATGGGTTGGGATCTAACTTTGCGAGCACAATCAAGGAGAGCCCAAGCAATGAATAGTGTTTGGCTACAAGAGAAAGGGAGAGTATTGGTTGGCATAAATCTAGACGGTCAATCTCAAGAAAATAGCAGATGGGGAATAGATAAAAGAAAAGAATGCACAAAGGTGATTGACCCTATCTTGGGTTTCAATTTGGAAAGAAGGAAGTTCTCTCCACGATTTAGGAGGGAAAACTCACTATCCAGCCAACTCTAAACTGTAATAGATCATGATTTGGAAGATAATGTGTTTTTTGGAGAGGAAGGGAAAATGGCTCGAGGGGAGAATGAAGAAAATAACACTATGGTGATTAGAAACAGAAGGGTGTTGGAAATTAACCAATTATAATCGGTGGCTGCCAAAAGGCAAGCCAACCAGGCGCAATAAAAATCTTAAGCTGGAATGTCCGTGGATTGGGGAGTCCACGGACAATTAGAAGACTTCGGCTTACGCTGAAGTTACAAAATCCCCATATGGAGACAAAAATAAAAAGTAATAAGATGGAGAAAGTACAGAGGAGTTGTGGTTTTAGTTATGGTATTGATGTGGGTTCTAATGGTTCTAGAAGAGGACTATGTTTAGCATGGCGAGGAGACGTTAATGTTACACTTCAAAGCTTCTCAAATCGACATATTGGTGTGATAATTGAAGATACAAGTGAAAGAAAGAAGTGGAGATTCACGGGATTTTATAGCTCTCCTTACAAGCAAGATAGGAATGAATCATGGAATCTCTTACGAAACTTAAAGAATAATGTTGAGCACCCATGGCTGGTTTGTGGGGATTTAAATGAAATTTTGTATACTTTTAAGAAAAAAATGAGGTTTACCTCGAGAAGAGAGAAGGATGGAAGCTTTTTAAAAGGTGTTAAAAAATTGTAATTTGATTGATGTGGGATACTCAGGAAATTGGTTCACTTGGGAAAGAGGTAATTTGCTGGAAACGAATATTCAAGAAAGATTAGATAGGGGAGTAGCTACTAAAAAATGGTTATTTTTATTCCGGAATTCCTAAATTTAACATCTTCCACATTCTTTTTCAGACCATTGCCCTTTACTCATTATTACTGAACGCGAAACTAATTGTCAACTTATTAAAAGCTTTAAGTTTGAAGCTTGGTGGATTCTAAAGGAAACATTTATGGAGGAGGTTCGATATACATGGGAAAATTCTACAAGAGGTCTATTAAGTAAACTGGAAAATATGAAGAAAGGTCTTGAGAGATAGGCTAGTCAACTCAGTCAAAGCTGAAGAATTAAAAAAGTTGTTTTAACTTCAAAGTTGACAACATTAATGGAATCTAAAAGAAGCGACGAAAATTTGGCAGAACTCATAGACACAAAGATTCAGCTAACTTTTGAAATAAAGAAGGATGAACATTATTGGGAACAGAAGGCTTGATTAAACTGGTTGAAATTAGGAGACAAATATTGTGTTTTTTCATAAACAGGCATCACCAAGGAGAAAGAGAAATTCTATCCATAAAATGCAGTATAGAAATAGTAGGGTGACAGAGGAAGTTAAGGAAATGGAAGAGATTGCTAGATCATATTTTCAGAAGCTATTTACAACAAGAAGGCAAAAAAATTATGAACAAATCCTGTCAAGAATCGATTGTTGTATTTCTGAAGAAGATAACAGCCGATTAAAAGAAAGTTTCACTAAAGAGGAGATACGACAAGCTTTATCAGAAATAGGTCTTACAAAAGCACCTAGGGAGGATGGCATTCTAGCCTTGTTTTATAAAAAATTTAGGGTAATCATTGGAGCGAATGTTTTAACTTTTTGCCTTCAAATACTGAATGAAGGTACGAAATTGAATTCGATCAATAAAACAAACATCGTGCTCATACAAAAATTTTGAATCCTTCCAGTATTAATCAATTTAGACCAATTAGCTTATGTAATGTGCTTTATAAACTAATAGCTAAGGTCTTAGCCAATAGACTTCGGGTAGTGGTTCATAAATGTATATATCTAGCCCAAAGTGCGTTTGTACCAGGGAGGTTGATTTTTGATATTGTGTTATTAGCTTATGAAATCCTGCATACTTTAAAACATAAGAAGGTAGGGAGAAAGGGGTTTATGGAGGTAAAATTAGACATGAGTAAGGCATATGACAGAGTAGAATAGAATTTTGTGGAAGAGATAATAAAGAAAATGGGATTTGATTCAGGTTGGGTTAAGTTAATAATGAAGTGTGTATCGATAGTTTCGTATTTAGTGGTACTCAATGAAAATATAGGGGAAAATTTTCATCCAAGTAGGGGCCTAAGACAAGGGGATCCTTTAAGCCCGTTTTTGTTTTTATTCTGTGGGGAAGGCCTCTCAAGCCTTATGAGGCTAGCAATTAAAGGAAGAGTACTAAAAGGAGCAAAAGTAAGTCGAAGTGGGCCGGTCATTTCACATTTACTTTTTGCGGATGACTGTATTTTGTTTGCGGATGACTGTATTTTGTTTGCAGAAGCTACCGAAAGAGGAGCATATTCATTAAAACAAATTTTGAATAAGTACAAGATGTGTTCAAGCCAATTTGTTAACTATAAAAAGTCAACAGTGTTCTTTAGCACAAATACGCAGGATAGAGAAAAAGTAACAGTTACACGCATACTTGGAGTACGAAGCTCAACTAATCCAGAATGATACATAGGGCTCCCTAATATAGTTGGAAGAAAAAAAATCGTCATTTCAAGTTTTAAAAGACAAATTTAAACAACGAATTGATAACTGGAGTGTAAGGTATCTCTCTCAATGAGGAAAATAAGTCTTTATAAAGGTTATACTATAATCTATCCCAACTTATACTATGTTTTGTTTTCTACTTCTGAAATCCCTATGTACTGATCTAGAGGGCATTATAGCTAAATTTTGGTGGCAAAGAGGTCATGCTAAAAAAAGCATTTATTGGTGTACTTGGAAGGAGTTATGCGTATTAAAAGAGGATAGTGGTCTTAGTTTTCGAAATCTTACAAAATTCAATATTGTGTTGTTAGCAAAACAGGGTTGGCGTCTTATTAATTTTCCATATTCATTATTAGCTCATGTATTGAAGGTAAAATACTATCCAATTTCAGATTTCTATAAGGTTCTGTTAGGGAATTTACCTTCATTTACCTGGAAAAGTGTCTGGGCAGTAAGAGGACTCTTGGAAGAAGGTTTATGCTGGAGAGTCGAAAATAGAGATCAAATTTCTGTTTGGGGTGATTTGTGGATATCAGGGAATGAAGCAGATAGATTACAGAACTAAGACAACAATGAAAATATCAAGTTAGTTTCTGATTTAATTGAGGCTACTAATAGGACTTAGAAATCAGATGTTGTTATGAATACCTTCCGACTGGATATAGCAAGGAAAATTATGCAAATTCCATTGGCAGAGATAGCACATGCCGACTTTCAAGTATGGAGAGGGGAATTATCCGATGACTTTTCAGTCAGGAGTGCTTATAAACTATTACAGGGGTCTAATTTGGATCCTAGTAATTATAATATACATGTCGAAACTAAAAATTTTTTTACGAAACTATGAAAATTATACATGCCCTCAAAAATTACAATAACAATATGGAGGATTTCTTGGAACTATATTCCTTCTTTCGTCAACCTCAGATACAAGAAAGTGATAGTAGATGCTCGATGTCCTCGGTGTCGCCAAAATGAGGAGGATAGTAGCTACATCTTCAGATAGTGCCCTACAACAGTTGAAGTTTGGAATCACTTAAATCTTACATGGGTGCTACATAAAAATACTCAAGATATGTGGGAATGGTTTACATGGGTTTTTGGTCAGGAAACAAATGAACAGATTCGGCTTTTCTGTTATGGCCTCTGGTCAATCTGGTTTTACAGAAATCAAATGGTATATTGATCGTGATTTCGATAAAGTAATAATAATGATCGTACTTGGAAACTAACTATTATCACGATAAAAGGCAAGCGCACCTATCGAATAGTAGTATAGTTAGTGGCAAGGCTGAAATATCGAATCCAAAAAACTAAAAGTACTAGTAATGACTTTCTTCCTATTATCTAGCCTAAAAATAAAGAGTAGATTTGGTTGTAAACTAATTAGTCTAAACTAAACTAAAGATACGACAAAGAGTAAATTGGGAAATTACTTTTTGGGAAGACTGAATGATAATGACAATACCTAAGGAAAAATCCACCTAGACTTCACTTGTTATCTAACTCTGAACTAGACGATTTCTTTATTCGACTTGATTCTTAGAGATCCCTAAATTATGTTAATATCTCTGTCGAGAATAAGAACAACTAATCCTAGGTTGATTAATAGAAATCTCTTTCTAATTAAAATCCTTAGTCTTGCATTAACTCGATCTATAGATCCCCATATTAGATTTCACTCTAATCCGGCAGATTTTTGTCGTTCTATGTTTAAGATTACGATCAACTCCGCTTAATTGTATTGGATCTACTCCTATACAGGGACTTTTGCTCCTCTGTATAAGCACATTCGACTTAAATTAATATCTCAGAAATATCAATTCAAGAATTAAAAACACAATTAAGAACAAGTTAAATATTTATCATATAGTTCAGATAACAATAACAAGATTCGTCTTAGGTTTCATCCCTTAGGTATTTAGGGATTTAGTTCATGTTTATAAGAAGAAACATCTTAGAATAAAGAAAATAACAAAACATAAGAAAACCCAAAACTCCTGAAAGGATTGAAGGGAGATCCTCTGTCTTGATGTAGATCCTCCTTTTGAGATGGATCAATTAGCTTTTCGAGTAATTTCCTGTCTTCTACCCTCAGTCTTGGCGGGAATACTCTACTCTGTATTGTATCGTACTGTACACCCTTATAGTCGCCTCCTAGAGTCTTTATATAGAGTTTGGAATGTCTTTCTTAGCCCCTAAGTAGCTTTTTCTGCGTGAAATTAAAACGAGTCAGGACAGGGACATGCCCGTGTGACACGCTCGTGTGAATTGAGTCTAGGCCGTGTTCAAGCTTGTTAATTTGGCACGGCCATGTGGGTTACCCGTGTAACGAACTTCAGGCCATGTTGTTTCCTTGCTTTGGCCCATTTTCTCCGTTTTCGACACGTTTCTCATTCTTTTCATTCTCCTATGCTCACCTGAGTATAAAACATAAAATTAAAGGTTTAAGAGCATCAAATTCCACAAATCAATGAATAATTCATCCAAAAATAGGCTAAGCATGGGGTAAAAATATGTATAAATTACGATTTATCATATATGAAAAGGAAAACGTAGTAGATCAAGATATTGCGAAGCAGACACGTAATTATTGTAACACCCTTAACCTGTATCCGTCGCCAGACTAGGGTTAAGAGGCATTACCGGACAAATTGGAACTTTTACGAACAATTCACAAACATATAATTCACCATTATTAAATTATAGTCAAACATCATCATTAAGTTCCTTTAGAAGGTCCTCAAGACCTTAAGCTTGCATTAGAGGAAGATCGGGACTAAATCGAACACGTGCAAAATTTTTCGAAACTTAAACATTTTTCAAAGTTACAGAGGTCACATGCCCGTGTGGTTAGGCCGTGTGCCTCACACGGCATAAGACACGCTCGTGTGTCTAGGCCGTGGTAAAATAGGGCATACATACTGACTTGGGTCACACGGCCAGCCACACGCCTGTGTACCAGCCCTTATGCTACATACGGCCAATAGACACGTCCGTGTGTCTAAGCCGTGTAACTCACTGACTTGTATTAATTACACAACATGAAGCACACGATTGTGTCACATGCCCGTGTATGAGACCATGTGGTCTACCCAGGCACATTTCAAAATGGCCCTCAAGCAACACGGTAGAGACACATGCTCGTGTCCCGGCCCGTGTGGGCACAAAATAGGTCATTTGAAAGGCCAATATGGCACCCTTTTTGGGTCCTCCCTACAAGCACAAAACCAAGCATTTTCTTAACCAAAATTTCAGCCAAATCACAACCAAAATATGTACAATTCATGCCATATATTTCTCATCCCTAAATCATACTCAATTTCCATACTAAATCATATCAAAACACAAGTCAAAATCATATCACAACATTTGACACATATCTCTTTATAAAACAACTCATTTCATATCCAAACTATACTAAAATTTCAATATTGATCATACCAAAACGACCATTTCTCATTAGGCTATTTATACACCATAACCATACCAAGTTTGCATCATATAATACATACCAAATCAAACATAATCCCATCTATTATCAAGCCATATCACATGGCAAGACTCATATACATTACAAAACATATTCGAATACTTCTAACCTATACATGCCATACTTCACTATATACATTTTCAAAAGGTACCAAAATCGATGTCTGATAGTGTGATTGAGTCACTGACGATTCTTGGATCCGAGTTGGCTTTATAAACACTGTAAAACAAAGAATGATTCATACAATAAGCTTTAAAGCTTAGTAAGTTCGTAATATAACACATTTATTTCAACAATTAAACATATTTCAACTAATTAACTAACTCTTAATACAACCCATCACATTCTCATTCTCATTCAAGACTATATCTCACTTTCATACCACATTTTAAAACTTATATTAAGCATCTATAATGCTACTTAATCCAATTCTTTCCATCATTCAATCACATAATCTTTCATTCATTTCTTACTCAATATCATTAACTACATAGTTTTCATACATATCTGTATCATTACGTTCTTATCCATCACATCTACTGCCTCAAAGCTCGATATAATAGTTCACTCGTTCGTCTTTAACGTTCAATGAACTCGTACACTTAATGCCAATGTAACACCCTTCGCCCGTATCCGACACCGAGATAGGGTTCGAGGTGCTACCAGACTTAAACTCAACCAATCATATAAAATCGGACCATAAAATTTTGATCAATTCAAAACTTTTCATTTGCATGTATATTGTCCCCTTAAGCGGGCTTACGAGACCCAAAACATACATTCGAGGTGGTTAGTAACCAAACCAAGGACACTTAAGTACTTAAGAAGCTATCCTTGAAACTTGTTAACAATTACGTCACACGCCCGTGTGACTCTACAAACACGCCCGTGTAAACCTCTAACACGGCGGTGCCAACAGCCCGTGGAGCAATCTGCCCAAACTCACACGGCCTGCACACATGACCGTGTTTATGATCCGTGTTCCATCACACGACCTAAACACGCTTGTGCCTTTATCTCGTGGCACATCCTGTCAAAATCACACGGCCAAGGCACACGCCCGTGTACTAAGCCGTGTGGACAGTGTCGGGCTATTTATCAAGCCCTTTTTATCACCTTCTCATCATACGAACACATACTTATACGATGGCATACAACAAGGCATACATGGACACTTAAACGTCCTTAGCCATATTATAATCATGTCAATTTCTCATGCATTAGAGATCATAGATTCTACTCATGTCTTTATCACATTCCTACGATAATCATTATAAACCCATCATATAAAATCCATAGCACATGCATATATATATATATATATATATATATAATCAAATTACAGCCACAATAGCTAATATAAGCCATTACTTTTGGCTAAAACAGATGTCACACACTCAATTATTTAAACTCTTACTCATGTCATAAACTCATAGTACTGAAAATCACTTACTTACTGAGCTCATATTACTCAGTATTACTACTTGTCCTCGTATTACCATATTTTTTTTTCCATTGAATCAATACAAATATATTGGATACTCATATTCTCGCACATTAAGTGCCATACATGTAATTAAACCATTTCCATTACATTTTACATTCCTTATACAATTTATAACTTAATATAACATAATGAAAACAGTTTTTCATTTCACATTGTAACTTGTACGGATTCAATAATCCATGCCATATTCTTTCACATAATATACCACACAATTCACAAGCTTTATCAATTCAATGCTCATAAAACTCATGTACATATCTGAACTTATTCATATTAGTCTCATTCTCATTCTTATGCTAAGTTTATACGTTGAATCATTTCAACGTCGAAAAGTACACAAACATTAGAACCAATGCCAATAATAACCACATATCACTTACCAAACTTTAAATATCAATTCACTAACGTATGATTCACTAGCTACTGTTCCAATCATAATTTAAAATGACAAATCATTTATTAAGCCTAATCTCAGTGCTCAATTAAATTCTATTGCATAATTTCAAATGATACTTACCAAAACTTTACCGATTTGGAAATCGTCATTTTTCACTGATGCCATAGTCTCATCTAACTATGGTCTTTTACTTATTCACTTTCTGCACGGTACAATCATAGTCTCGCATTCTTTGATGTGCGCCAATACGCATTGAATTTCACCGATGATCACTGATGCCATAGCATAGCTATGGTCTTTTCATTTATCCGTCAATTCATCACTTTCGATAGAATGCCATAGCCCAGCTATGGTCTTACATCTTCACTATCACTATGCCATGGTAAAACCATGGACTTATCCGTCAATTCATTACTTTTCATTAGAATGCCATAGCCCAGCTATGGTCTTACATCTTAAGCACGTATCACGCCGATGCCATATCCCAGATATGGTCTTATACGGATCACATATATCACTGATGCCATATCCCAGATATGGTCTTATTCAGAAGCACATATCACTCTGATGCCATATCCCAAATATGGTCTTACACAGATTACTTATCATCTTATTCCGATGCCATAGCCCAGCTATGGTCTTATACGGAAATCACTTATCACTTTCTTCCGATGCCATAGCCCAGCTATGGTCTTATACGGAAGTCACTTTTCACTTGTAGCCGAAGCTACCACTTTCACTTGATCAGGCAGCTGAAGCTACCACTTTTCACTTGTTGCCATGGTCCAACCATGGTCTTTTCTGTCAATTCATCTTGTCATTGAGCTGGAATCGCTCGAGTTGATTTCTGCAAAACATATTCAGCCATTCTGCTCACGAAATCGTAATATACATTCTCAATATCTCCGTTAGTCACATAATTCATAATAACATCAAGAAATAAAACATTATAGTATTTCTGATTCAACATTTATCAATTACAATCAAGCATATGATTAATCTAAATACAAATCATTCATATATTTTCCTCCTCCTCCACTCCATTCCACATCCTTAGTATAAACAACACACTTGTAAGTAACATTTTCTATAATTTTTACTATTTACTTATGTACATTTTCAAGCCATCCATCCGTGTCATAGTCACTACATTATTTTTATCTTAAGCTACAGAACTCTGAATTTAGATCCGTAAATTTTCCTTGAAACTAGACTCACATATCTTCTTACCATAATTTTTTCAGAATTTTTGGTGCGGCCAATTAATACAGTTTATTAGTTAAAACTTTCCCCTATTTCGCTACTCGACAACCCTGACCACTCTTCACTAAAATTTCAATTTCTCTTTATACAGATTTCAAAAGATGTCCACGTTTGTTTCTAGTAAAAATAGACTCAATAGGGAATTCACCCATATAAATTATGTTCCATAAATATTTTTTTACAATTTATAATGATTTTTACAAATCAAAATAGGGGATCACGAAATCAATCTAAACCAGTTTCACAAAAATGTAAATATCTCAAGATACAGAATTCCTTTGCTTTCTTTCTCTGTTTCTTTTATATGAAAATAGACTCAACAAGCTTTAATTAAATATCTTATTCAACTTCTAATTCAATTTCTACCATTTTTGGTGATTTTTCAAAGTTAGACAATTGCTGCTGCCCAATACTGCTTTAGTGTGACATCTTGATTTCCCATTTATCCCAATTTCCACAATTCATACAATTCAGTCCTTGCTTAATTAACCCCTCCATTGAGCTAATTTTCTCATTTAACATCTTTTTCTATCATTTTAAACCATTTCATAACCTTTAAAGATCAGAATTTTAACACTAAGCCTTGATTTCAACTATTTCACAATTAGGTCCTAAAACCAATTTCCATCAATTTCACTTGATAAAATCATCATATAACAAAATTAAAGCTTCAATTCAATATTTATTCATCACATGCTTCCAACACTAATCCACACCAACTTTAAAAATTATCCATGGAATAAAAAACTAATGAATTAATAAGTTGGACCCAATTGTAAAGGTCCAAAAACATAAAAATTTCAAGGAGAGAGTAAGAATTAAACTTACATGAAGCTAGAGTATGAAAAACCAGCTTGAAACCTCTTCCATGGCTGTTTCTCAGCTGGTGAGAATGAAGAAAAATGAAGAGAATTCTAGATATTCCCTATTTGGTCCCATTTTTATTTAACTAATTTTGGCAATTTTCCAATTTTGCCCTTGTTTCACCCATTTCCTGATTTTTCTCAGCTATTGCTGCCCAAAATATCTCCTTTGGGCTTATTTTCACTTTAGGTCCTTCCTCTTTTGACAATTGAGCTATTTCATCACTTTTCACAATTTTGCACTTTATTCAATTTAGTCCTTTTTACTCAATTGACCACCAAAACCTTAAAATTTCTTAACGAAACTTTAATATTACCTTAGTGACACTCCTTTAATATTCATAAAAATATTTATAGCTCGGTTTACAACACCGAGATCTCGATACCTCTTTTTTTCGATATTTTGACCAAATAAATCTTTATGAACACAATTTTACTATTTCAAAAATCTTTTAAAAAAACACATTTGGCTCGTAAATATTAAATAATATTATCTACGAGTTCATTTGTCGAATTTGGTGGTCTTGAACCACAATTTCTAACATTACTGAAATTTGGGCTATTACAGCCAAACCATTAGCCGAAGCTATAATAAAATCGCACACTTAGTGCCATCATATTAAATAGAATATGTCTCAGTATCACACACTTAGTGCTAATTATTCAACCGACGCTGTTTCGATCTCGCACACTCAGTGCCATTTTTTATAGCTGTAGCTATTTCAATTTTTAACACACTTAGTGCCTCATACATTCAATCCACATTTCGCATACTCAATTTCACAATCTCATTTCTTTTCATTTCATCTCATCTAAACATTATTTAAAACAATATACATTATATCCGAACTTACCTCGGACGTAGCAATGACAAGATTAGTCGATCACTCGAGCACTTTATTATTGCCTCGATCTAAGTCTAAATTTCTCATTTCTTAATCTATATAATATCATATTCAACTCATTTATTCACCAAACCATTCAATTCAATCCATAAACACATATTTAAGGCATTTTACAAATTAGCCCTCATATTTTCACATTTGGACATTTTAGTCCCTAATTCATAAATACACAAAATACACATAATTTCTTGGTACTCATGCTTGGCCGAATATTATACTAGTCCCTAGCAGCCCATATCTTTCATTTATTTCATATTTTAACCCCTCAATTTCTCATTTTCACAATTTAGCCCAATAATAATTAAATTCATCAAAATCCTAATACAAAACATATTAATCTCATACCAAGCTTTCATACTTCATCAACTAACATCATAAAGCTCACAAAATCATCAATGGCACATTTCAAAATCATTATTAATTCCATAAATTAGAGCATGGGCTTGCTAGAATACTTAACAACGATCATAAAAACATAGAAATCATCAAAAACGGATTAAAAATAGACTTACAATTCAAGCTTGAAGTAGCCAAATATCAAAATGTTTCAAAACCCTTATTTCTTTCTTCTATTTTTGGTTCATGAACAAAGAAAATAAAATGAATTTTATGGCTTTTGTTTTCTTTAATTAACCAAAATATTCAAATTACCTTTATAACCTTACTAATAACACATGGATATTCACCTAACCATGTCTAATCTTGTCCACCACTAATATAAATGGTATAATTGACATGCAAGGGCTCCACATTAATAATTCATAGAAATTAAGCACTTTAACAAATAGAATGCAATTTTTGCATTTTATGCGATTAAGTCCTTTTTCACAATTCGGCACACAAACGATAAAATTACCGCACGAAACTTTCACACATACCTTATCACATATCATAAACATTAAAAATAATATTAAAATATTTTTCTGACTCGAATTTGTGGTCCCGAAACTACTATTACGACTAGGGTCTAAACCGAGCTGTTACAGTTATATTTACGAGCTAGATGGAATAAAGGAGAAAAGACTCACCTTTCAGTCCGATGAAGGTATGCAACAGGATTATAGAATAACGAAGGTCACAATATATTTTGATGCAGCCTTTGACCATCAATCTTTCAGATCGGCCTCAGGCTTGATAGTTCGAGATGAGGAGGGAGAGATTTTAGCATTGAAGACAACCGTTCATTTCGACATAGCAACTCTGTTCACGGTAGAAGCACATGCATGGTTACATGCAGTTCGATTAGGAATATGTATTGAGTTAAATAAATTGGAAATAGTGGAAAATTCAAATACAGTAATACAGAAGTGTCAAAGAACAAATATCGACAAATCGGCCATCGGAGTGATTATCAAAGACATAAAAAGTATAAAAAATAGATTCCCAAAGTAGAGAATATTCATGCCCATGTCCTTGCAAAAGAGGCCTTAAAGAGGAGAGAAAGTTATTAGCTGGAAGGAGAAGTCCCAGAATATGCTCGTCAGGCGCTAGAGAACTTGCGGCCAAGGCACCCAGATTGAAAGAAGAAGAAGAGAACACCATTCGGAAGAGATAGCAGGGAAATATTAAAAGGCACCTTTAGAAACTGCTATACATTAATGATGGACGGTGATAAGAAAAGACACAAAATGATGGCATCCAGCTGGCAATTTGACTGATTAGGATATGAAAAGATTTTCTGTTTGTATATTTTGGATTAAAAATTATGGGTCATTTCCGATTTTTAGGCATAGGTCGGCTTTATCTGTTTATTAGGTTCTGTTTCTTTACTTATTTTCAGGCTCTTGTCAATGGGCTGTAGTCCAATACTTTTATATTTAGTTATCTTATTAATAAATCCAGTCAAAGCTTTGATTCAAAAAAAAAAAAACTTTATATATTATGTAAATAACACATAAAATTTAAATTTATAATAATACATAGTTCTATATAATGTAAACATTTTAAAAAATATTAAGATGACTATATATATTTTTTAATAAATGAAAATAAAATTATTAAATTATATAAACAATTTAAAAAAATTAAAAATAATATAGGTGAGCCTAAAATGAGCTTTAGTGAATTTGAACAAATATATCTAAAGGGGGCTGGCAGGGCCCCAGTCATAAAATGGAAAATTTCTCATTTCGGTCTTTTATAATTTATAAAATTTTAAATTAGTAATGGTAAAATTACATTTTACCCCCTCCTAAAATGATAAAAATTTAATTTAATCCTCTAAAAATTATAAATATATAGGCTATTAAAATGACGAAATTGTATTTTTCCTATCATAAAAATATATAATTTAATTCTGACCCCCCAAAAAATTTCTAACTTCATCCCTACATCCTAAATCGTATTTCTAAACCCACCAATAAATATAAAATATATTAATATCAACCTAATAACACCTTTACCAAAAAAATGTAATGAGAAGTACTAATCCCAATATTCATTTATTAGCTAACGTATTTCAAATATAATGTAATGAAAGAGACTAATCCCATTAATTTACGTATTTCTTTCAAATATAATGTAATGAGAGAGACTAATCCCAACATTCATTTATTAATTCACGTATTTAAAATATATAAAAAAACAAAATAAAATAAAATTATTTACCCGTACTGTAGATTGGAATTAGAATAGTAGAGAGTTTAAGATGGGGTGGCAAGAAAAGGTCCAAGTAAAGAAGCGGTAGTTGACTTTCTCTCTGCCACGTGAAGGAGATTCCTTTGTAGGCCTGAATTTCCACTTTTGAAACACTTGTTTAAATGAATGCTTTGCTATCAATCAAACACCGCAATTTTATACGCCCACATAACTCCCAAACACAGCCAATTCTTAATTTTCTCCGCTTCCTTCCCCACCTTTCCACACTCACACTCACATTCATTGAATTTATATTTAAAACAATAAATTAAATACAAATGTCCCACATCACATCTAGAGGTGAGTATGGCCCCGCTGGATTGGATTTGGGTTAGGCGCGACTAAAAATTTAAGCTCGTTTGTTAGGCTTGGGCTCTGTTTGGCTCGAAAAATGGGCCTAATATTTTGCCCAAACTCAACCCAGATAAAAATATTAAAACCCGAGCCCAACCCGACCCGCCCAATTTAATTTTTATATTATTTTCATATAATTTTAAAATATATATAATACATCAAAAATACTAAAAACATCAAAATAAATATTTCTCAACAAATTGAAAATAAATTTTAAAAAATATTTATATTTAAATAACACTAAGATAAATGCAACTTAACAAGCAAATGTCTCTAAAATAATAACAAAATTAACAAATGTCTTTAAAATAATAACAAAATTAACAATAAAATAAGTTTTATACAATAGCTAAACAATAACAACAAAATAGTAGCAACATAATAGTAAAATGGTAGTAAAATAGGGAGAAAATAACAAGAAAATCATATTAAAAAATCATATTTTTTTGTCATTTAGTGAATTCGGGTCGGGCCGGACCAGGCCCGAGCTAAAAATGTCTTACCCGAGGCCCGGCCCATTTTTTAAACGGACCTTGTTTTTTTGTCCAAGCTCATTTTTCGGGCCTATATTTTTACCCAAACCCTCCCACATTTTGGGCGGGCCTTTAGGGCGAGACGGGTGGCCCGACCTATGCTCACCTCTACCCACATCCTTTATTCCATCTTTTTTATTCATAACTTTAAAACCAAACTTTCCAAAATCAAAACACTTCACTGTTACTATAAAGTTAAAGTTTAATCGGTATTGTTTGAACTGAATCAGATTAGTTGGATTAAAAATCAGTCGATAGATTGATTCGAAGAGTGATTTGAATCAGTTAGATCATGAATCGGTACAAACTGATTGAATCGACTAAAAAATTAATTGAACTAAATCTTTCAAAAGTTTTTAACTTTTTAATCGAATCTGTTAAATTGGTTGGACCAAAAAATCGATGATCTCACCAATTCGATCATAATCTAATTTAAAAAAATATTAAAAATTTAACCGTAATGTATACGTAAGTGTGTGGTTTTGATATTCAAAATCACATGGCCATCAATATATTAAAAAAAAATCACCCACATTAATAAATTAAATTGTATTTTAAATATTATTTAGTAGAGAGATAATAAAAAATATTTTAAGAATGAAATAGAAAGTTATATGAATTGGTAAGTGAATGTGTATATTAAGTCATATGAATTGGTAAGTGATATGACATAAATATAATAATAATATTTTTAAGGTTTGAGTAAGTGATGAAATTCGTATGTCTAGCAGTATCTCTATTTTCTCTCTTACTTTCATTGTATCCGGATTATATGCAATGTAGGCTGAGAAAAGTTATCAACATCTCTTAACCAATTCTTTAAAGGCTTCACATAATACATCACAAAGGCAATATAAAATACACAAAAAAATGCATCACAGAAGATGCCACAAAGGCATCACAGAATACTCCACGAAGGCTTTCTAGAGGATTTCATGTTTACCATTCCAGCGAACCATCTCTATGTGTGTCATGGGGTTTTTCCCACATGGTCTTACACATATCTTCATGTCGTGTTTTGTTAGTTCGGTTTACATCTCACCAGAGGCTACACCATGAATATCCTCATTGTCATATAATGCCACAAGTCTCTACCACTTGGTTTTACATATATCTTTATGTCGTGATCTGTCAATTCGGTTAGCATTATAGCTGTCTTACCAAAGGCATTACATTCATAATTACATATATTACGTCATATCCCAACACTCCGTCGAGCCCACATTTCTCCAACATTCTCAACCATGCATCATACATATAGCATACATACACATTCATGTAGACTTCACTCATACCCATAAAAGAAATATATTTATGTGCATGCTTACCACACATCAACATGTTCATTCAACATCGTATACGCTTCATGTACAAACATATAATTGTTTCCCAGAAAACACTTACAATCCTTTAGATGCTTCACGAGACTCACACACATTCGTTCAGTTACTTTAGGAGACATGCACCATTACATGAACATCAATCTTATGAAGATTCTATTTAGAACCATATGCAAGGGTCGAGGCTAGGGACTCACCTGAGACTTTAACTCAGAGTTTATGTTTCGATGATCCTACCCGAACTAGCAGCAACAACTGCTTAAAAGATTATGGAACTTCCATTAAAATCCCATTTGCAGACAGTTTACTAACATCACAATTACAAGCGACTCCCATGCAGGGCCTCCTATTAACACCCAATTGTTTTTGTCTCTTAAGATCCTTACTCTTCCAAAATTATAATATGCAGAGTTATCAAACTTATCAGGAGGTTGAAACATCCATCGATTAACCCAAAAACCTTAGCTTCTAGTTTAACAAAGAAGAAGAGAATATTTAAGTTTAAAAAGAAGAACCAGAGCGTAGAATGGAAAGTAGAAAAAACCATCTCCATGTTTCCTCCTTACCATATATATATACTCAATTCCTCTTAGTGGATTTTGACAAGTGCCGAATGCATACAAAAATTGTCTCTTAAATGCCCTACAAAAATCGAGAAAAATATTTAAAGAGAATCTGGTACAAATGCAATTTGGCCAGTCAATCCATTCAATTGACTCCCAACCAATCACGTTACCGAATGCACCTTACACAGTGTTCGAGCAAACTGAGCGTACCATACTTTTGGTGGTAACTCTTATAAGGCATGCTTTTGAAAATGATCTAATCTTTCATAATTTTCTTATACATTTAATATGCACGTCATGCTCAGTCAAAATTCTGAGGTGTACTCTTCTTCAATTGAGAAACATCCCGAGATGAAATCCTCAGATTCTACATGGGCGGATACATTATGCGCCTGAATTTAACTTGTTAAAATTCTAAAAAGTGGCGTACTATACTACAATAGTGCGCCGAAATAGGTAAATAATTATATTACAAATTAAATATATTCACGAACAATGTTAATGAGTAATAAACAATAAATAAATGTATATCATATTTTTATCTATACAATAATCAAATATAATATTAATAATTATATTACAAATAAATCAAATTAGCACACAAACAATAATTTTATTAATAAATAATAAAAAATTATAAACAAGTTTTAAAAAATTTCAAAATGAACATAAATGAACTGAACAAATTTTATTCATATGCAGTTAATTTAATAAACGAGTCTTAAAATATTGTTCATATTCATTTATTTAACTTAATAAATAAATAGAAGCCAAAATATTAATTAACTATTTGTCGGACAGTTTATAGCATTAGCCATTTGAGCCCTTCTTTAGGCAATTAACTAAAGATTTAAGGGCATTGATAAAACAAAAGATTAAACAATTACCTTTTGGAGTAACTTATTATAAATCCCGCAATCACCATGTTCATGTCAAAATTTATACATAGAGTGCGTCTCGTATTTATCGGACACGTTATAGGCACCTTAGACGAGAATCAATAAGCAATTGAAGAAAGGCCAAAATAGGCCCGACGTCAGGACAATGTGACAAACTCCCGACTTAAGCAACACCGACGTTGTGACGAGCATGCATGAGACGTCACGACGACGCGACGTATTCTCCACGTAAGCAATCGCGTTTTTGACTTCAAGCAAAACTTCTTCTCTCAGTTGGACTCTAATTATTTTAGGAATATTTTAATATGATTAGAACTCTAATCTAAGTCTATTTAAATAGTCATTGTATCCCTATTTTGATATGTCAATCAGTAAGGGCTTTTTTTAAAGACGATAGGATATAATTGCATATGAATTTTGATGAAAGTCTCATGATAATTATGGAGATAATTTTGTTCCCGAGTTATGACTTTATTTTTAAAATTTGAGTTTGTACATTTAGTATATTTAAATTTATTTTTCACGTAAAATGGTGTTCGTTCTTCTTCGTTTTTATTATCTCATTATTTATACGGAAAATCCCAACTATATGCATGAGGTGAATAAAGGACCCAAAAAGAACGGGTAAAAGCAATCACATTGAAATTCTTAATATTCAACGAGACAAAAAAAAAAAAAAAAAAACCCCTTTAAGGCACTTTGGTATTTTATTTGATTAAAACTGTAACCTGACTGACATAAAGCTGCAAGTATATTCAAGTTCCAAGGACATAGTAATAGATATTTCCGTCATTAAACTCAAGTAAATCAGGGGAATCTGTCAAGTGAGAGTAGGAAAAAGTAATCAAACCCTAGCAGTTCAATCTCCAATCATATGGCTGGTATATCACCTTCAACTGAGCATCAGCAATAATCTCCAGCAGAGCTTCTGAGTCAGTTGGCTCCAAGTAATTTGAGGCATGTTTCAATACCTCTACTTCATTCTTCCCAAAATCAACACTATACCTGTTTGTGGATTATTAGCAAGCAACATTAAGTTATTTTTTCCAGAAAAAAAGTATATGAGAATCAAGCTTACTAAATTATTAAATCTCTGGTTAACCAAGGAAGGCATATGCATATGCATTTGCATTCCATCATCAATCTTTTTCTAATTCGAAGGTTTATCAATTTAGTACAGCTTGGTGTTTGGTGCAAAGGTTACGGTAATCTTGCATATCTTTTGCTGATCTTTGAAGTGAACTATATTCACATATAATGGGAGGTTCTAACTGCTACCCACTATTACCAACTCAATTTTTGAATTTACCAAAAAGTAAAATAAGACAATAACATTGATATCATTTAGGTCATATTTCAATTAAATCTTTATCAACCAGTCACTTTTCTGGTATCTCTTTCTAAATAAAATATAAAAAAAATGCAGTAACTTCTAATTGTCATCCCTATATTTCTCTTGTAACTCCCTTTTCCATTTTCTTTTTAAACAAAGCATTATTATTATTACAGAAGTGTGCAACAGGCAACTAGAAAATTAAGCATTGTTAGTGCCGTAATTTACACTAATCATGGCTTGAAGTGCCATATATGGTTTTCCTGCATTTTTATAGCTTCAGAATCCAACTTAGGCAACCCAAGCTTTCATAATTCTACCACTAAGAATTTCTGTATGATTAGATTATATAAGCTAAAATGAAAACAGCAGTTTTTTTAAATTCCCTTGTGCCTATGCCAATGAGCTAATGAGTTTTGGAGTGCATGCATGTGTGTGTTAGCGTTGCTGTGCATATGCCTGTTAGCGTGCAACGCATGTTTCTAGTGAAAATTTTAAAAACTTATTTTGTCTCCTGAACATAAAATAAAGGTCTCTAGGAAGAAATATGAATTTGTGCACCAAGAACGTGCTTGAAATTAACTTACCATTTGAGGATCTTACTAGCATATGCAACCTTGCCACTCAAATCAACAATAAGGCCACCAGCTCTTAAGAAATCCCGTGCTGCATCCATCAGCTCTTTATCAATGTTCCCAGGAGAGTAGCATTGAAGAGCAGGCCCAGACCGGGTACCGCAAACCAGGGCAAAGTGAATTAGAGGCTCGGGATAGGGTAGAGCCACCTGAAAAAACACAACACAGAATGAGCTAGGTTGGATTTCCACACGAGGCATTCAACTATTGAGGATGAAATTCTTTTTCCGGTACCATAATGAAATGTTTTAACAGCACTTATTCAGGCTACACCCTTACAAGCCTGAAGTGAACGTAATTAACTACCCAGCAGAAAACTGCTTGGTGAAGTCAATCTAATCAACAACCCAGTAGGGCATTGGGAGGTCACTTCATGTGCGCAACCTTTGGGTCATCCTTCTGAAACAATGGCAAAAAGTAAAAGGACACCCAATTCTAGGAATGAGCAAAGAATTCTGAAGGTTAAATTAATTTCCATAGTTTCACCAACAAATAAAAGGTACAAAACAGTAAACCACGTAATAAGGTGAGCACAGAAATGCTAGCCTCCAAAAAAGTGGCTAGAATCATCATGAAACATTAAGCATCAATTTTATCCATGGTCTTACCTGTGATCGTTTATCTTTTACGCCAAATGGTTTCAAAAGATTGTATGGTGGCCTTTGATTGCCCCTTAAAATGCCATTCTGAATGGAAGAAAGCGAATATGTGCACCCACCAACGACATACTTGAAGTCTCCAAACAGCTTCCTTCGTTCCAATGGACCAGCAGGATGACCCCACGCTAGTATTGCATGGATAGCCATCATATTGTACAAATTTATGAAGAAAGCGAGCTTCTCCTCCCGTGGCATGTCCTGAACTTTTACTCTTTGGAGCTCTTGAACTATTCTTAAGTACCTAAATTATTTTCCATTCACAATGGAGACTTGAGCATTTGAAAGAAATGCATAAAATTTTGAAGTTACTAGAGTGAGCAATATCATACACTAAGAGGCATCAAACCTTGCAAATTCCTCACTTCCATGAATACTTCTGTAATCAACATGTCTTCCATCTTCTGATGCATAGGCTTCAAAAATAGCATAGGACAAAAACCTCAGCCTTGATGCAATTTCAGCAATGGGCTTTGGCTTCAGTTCAATTATACCCCTTGGAATGTTGTGACATTGAGATGACACAGTAGGCTCATGGTCCAAGAACCGATACAAGTGGTCACCATCCTCAAAAAGATTCTCACTATTATAAAGCATCACAGAAAAAAATAAGGATTTTCTACGACAGATTACAGGGTCACAAAAACAAAATAAACTGTGAAGGTTGGACTCACTCAAGAACATGTCGGAAAAAGTGCTCACTGGCAAGCTTTTGCCCAAATTCAACAGCCTGTACCACGATGCAAGACCAAAGAAAAATACATAACCGCATCTAAACATGTATAAACAGAGCACACAAAACCACAAATTCTAACTCAAAAGCAGTGGTACTATGATTTTACCAGTGAAAAGCCAAAAATCACACAACAGATAAAATCTCTCAAAACCACCCATTTAAAACAGAACAACAAGAGAATAAAGAAAAAAGGGACAAGTTAAAAATAGCAATATGTATTATTACTTTCAGAAAACTGTTATGATGTGGTATCATAAGAATTAATGCTAAAGATAAAATTGGCATCCGCAATATGCCTACTTATCATGGAAACTATCAAGTCCACTGTTGCTTCTTTTAATCAGACTGGAATAATATCAGTGAAAGGTAGGCTCTAGAGTATTTTTTTATATGCAAGGATTAAACTGAAAGCCATCTACTATCATGAGAAGATATCATTTTTGACTTTGCATTTGCCGTAGGAAGCAAGTGAAAGAGTGATCCGATTCAGGAAAGTTTGGTCATTACCCCATATGGAGAAAAACAACAATACTAACAGTTGACAAAGACCATGAATTATGTTAGTATCACATAAAATTCACTAAACCAGACTTGGAAAACATAATAAAAATCCAAACTAACCTCTTCCCTTTCCAGGTACTGATCTTCAGATAGAAAATCTACTGCTTCCGAACCTAGAAAACAATTAGTGAACCTGCGCATCTTGTATAACCGATCCTTAACAACAATAGTTGCTTTCATTTTTTGAACAATAACAGCTAGTTCATCAACAGGACCATTATCGGACACATCATCTTCACCAGGAAGAGGTGGTAAAGGTGCTTCAGGTGACGGTGCTTCAGAAATAACAAAATCAATCTTCTCATCAAGCTTGCCAGACTCATCTAAGCCTTTTAGTTCACTCAAGCCCCCAATCAATACTTCATTAAAGAAGACCTTAGGAACGGCACAAGATCCAGAGACCTTCTCTATCTCCAACTTTCTACTGGGGTATACATCAATGTTGATCTCAACATATCTAAGCCTTTTTCTTTGCAGAAATAACCTAGCTTCTCTACAATCTCGGCATCCTAACCTTGTATACAATATAATTCTTCCTTTTGTGGCAATAGGTAGAAGTGATTCTTGAATGATATTCTTCCCCTGCTCGGCTTTGCTTTCTGAATCAGTATCACGTGACACCTTAATGTAGTTTAAGGGATTCCAAGCAGATCTTTCTGCAGTCCTTGGAGACATTGCAGCTTGCTCCCCAAGTTTAGCAGAATCTGAAGTGTCTTTATCTACATCAACATTAGCCTGTTCAACTCCATCTCTTTTTAAAGAAAGCCGACGCAGGACACTGGTCACTGCAGCACCCTTTTCCTTGACAAAATTCTTAAGCGCCACTGCTTTCTCAGGCCACACAGACCCTTCTTCCTCTGGATCAGGATCCAAGGAACGAGTTGATGAACTCCGATTAGCCTGCATCCCAGGAACCTCTGTTCCATCGAAGACCGGTTCTTGTTCCTCCTCAGCAAGATCTTCTCTTGTAGTTTCGTTCACTTCTTCTTGAGCTTTGGAATCCAAATCCCCATCCTTATTCATCCTGTCACCTTGTTCAACATGTTTGTCATCTTTGTCATCTTTATTACCCTCCTCTAGCTTATTAACATCGTCCTTGCTGATGTCCAGACTATGCATCTCCTCCACCTCCACAGGTGTTCCCTGATCTTCTTTGTGAATACCATCAGTATGTCCCTCTGGTTTTTCATCCATGGGAGGATCTGTTATATTTTTGTAACTGGAGTTACCCTCTTCCCTAATGTCAGAAAAACATAAAAATTGTCATTCAACTTGTGAAAACATGGCCCTTAAACTTTTTCATCAAGGATCTCTTCCCAGGTTCCTGCAAGGACATTACATATAGACAAATTCAACAGAAGACCAATTCCACTAGGGATGAAAAATGAATATAAGACTCTGATACTTTCATAAACAGAGTCATATTTGAAAGTAGACATCCATTTCAAAACTGCCTAACAAACAATAGGATCTCCATTTTTCACTCTTTAGCTATTTAAACAGGAAAAATGTAACAAAAAAGGGAACAAAATAATCTGTATCTAAATTTGGGTATATAGGCTCTTATTCATTGATTTTCAGAAATATGAACATAATCCAGTATATTAAACCAAAACACTAGATGAAATCCATAATAAGAAATTGTTTCAAAGCACTAGATGTGATCCGGCAAGTCAAGCCCTGAAGCTTTAGTTTTCGACCATTCCTAGTCAAACGAACCGGTCAACCTAAATCCTCCATGATGTAAGAAGTAGTAATATTATGAACAATGAAAGTCAAAGAAAAAGAAATAGCGGAGCAATGAATCTGTGACCAAAATTAAATAACAAAAAAGATTAAATCTTTAAGTCCTTTAACACTTGATCAAGTTTTCATTTAATTACCATACAACTTAATCTCCAAAAAATAAATAATAATAATAAACCCTGAAAAATTATTGATAGGATTTTTGCAAGTTAATCATAACGGGAAGTATGAAAACTGAAAATAAGAGATAGAGAGAGAGCTTACAGATCCAGAGAGAGTGAAGAAAAAACAGTGAATATAAAAGAAAAAGATAAAAAGATCTGGAGAGAGTTACAGAACCAAAAAAGAAAGATTTAAGTTAATTTATATATCAACTTTGGAGTTACAAATTTGGTGTATTAATGTTTTGAAAGGAAACTTAAAATTGAAAATTGAAAATGAAAGAATCGTCAATTAATGGAGGGGTGGATGATTTTCAGAAGCAGAGGCGGGCGGTCGGGACAAGCGGGAAATCCGTGGGCCTATCTTTTTTTTGTCTTTTTAGACTTAAGGACCCCCTTATCCTATTTCTTTATTTTGGACACCCAATACTTTTGATTTCTTTCCAAACCATCCTTTATTGTTTCCCTTTTTTTAAATTGAGGAAGAATTAAGATGACTAAATTGCTAAATCAAATATAATATTATTTTAATAAAACAATTGTTAAGATTATAATGTAATTCGAAGGAATCAAGGGAAGCCAAGGCCCTTGCTTGACTCTCTCAAGTCTAAGCTATATATAAGATTAGACAACTAATTTTACTTTTTCGATTAGTTAACTTTAAATTTTTATAAAATTAAACTATTCAAAAATTTTCATTCAAATCACTAGACCGTTAAAATGGTCACTATATAACTTTCTTTATTCGCATTACCTGCATAATCGAAAACTCTCATTAATATTCTCTTTTACAGTTCAATTTTTTACAGACCAAATTCCAAGTAGCTTTCTTCTTCGATATTTGAAATTAATTGTCAAATTAACTTGAATTTAAAGCATGTTCTTCTACTTGTCAAAGGGTATTGATCCACTATACCAATCATCGAATTGTCGCTTGAAGTTCGCTAGCCGAACTTTAAAAAAAAAACCTTAATAGCTTAGTAACTTAAATAAAAATTTTCGAATAGATTAGTGGCGTAAATGAAAAGTTCTGAATAGTTCAATAACCATTTTAAAATTTTTTAAAGTTAAGTAACTAAAATATAAATTTACTAACAGTTTAGTAACAGTGGATGTAATTTACCCTTCATTCAATCGGGTAAACATAATAAAATTTATTTAATGTACATATATTAAATGTTTTAATAATTAATAAAAATTCAAATGTAAAACACTATCAATGGATTTAATAAATTATACAATACTAATACTAATCGTTATTCAACCCGTTGAAAACTACAGCACAACTTTTGATTTTGAGTTGTTGCGTATTTTACTGCTTTCATTTGTGGAAGCTTTCAAGGACAACGACACATATCATGCAAACGTTTTAAGTTATTAACACGTCTTCTTTGGATTATACGAACGGATTGGATTTACCAAGCAATATGAAGCTGTAGATTGTAAATATCTTGTCAAACACGTTGACTGCAATGGCTGCATGACATGTTTCTATCGGTTTTCCAGGCATTGCATGTGACGACTACATGTAAAAGCAGACTGCTTAACATTGGCCCTTGAAGAGGTATTCCAATGCAGTAATGTTATAACTTATAGACGATAGAGAACGGATACTTGATTTCTACTCGTATTTAATAATTCAAAATTCGTAAGAAAACGAAGGAAGATGCACGGGTTCGCCCAGGGGAAAAGTTATTTAACATGACAAATAAGAGCAGCACAGACAATAAGGGTAAGCAAGACATCATCTTTCTTTCTTTTCCTTTTTTTTTTTTTTTAAAGTTTGTGAGTATGAACTAGATTTACATGGTGTCTACAAAGAACATAACTACCTATATGTACCTGTTGCCGGAGTGATATTCAGTGCTCAGCACAGCATGATAGAAAAGCTTGTGACATTTTTTGAAGCTCGGAAGGAAACAGCAGCGGCATGCCTTTCTTAATACAATAGGGGCAGGCAATGGCGTAACTGTATAACAGCATAGCGATCTTTTTTTAACTGTTATTTTTCCTTGTCCATCGCATATATGATACATATACGCTGCAGTGAAAAGAAATAATTTTGACAATTGCAACTCAAGCCTAAGACAATTAGGTCACCAGTAATATTTCCGATGAAGGATCTTCATCCAATTCAATATCTCCGCATGCACTAAGAACCGTAGCAAGGATGTAATCATCCACCTCAAAACCTTCTGCTTCCATCCGATACATGAGTTGCAAAGCTTCTCGACATAGCCCATTTCTTGCATAACCCATGATCATGGCCTTCCATGAAACCAAATTCCTTTCTGGCATGCTGTCAAAAACACGAGAAGCCTCTGCTACAAAACCGCATTTCGCATACATATGGATCAATGCACTGCCCACAAACACATTAGAAAAGGCAGGAGTTTTATTTGCGAAGGAGTGAATTAACTTCCCTTTTGTAACAGCTCCAAGCTTAGCACATGCTTTCAAAGCTGAAGAATAGGTAAAAGAGTTAGGTTCTACACCCTCCTCCATCATTTCTTTCAAAAAATCAAGAGCCTCAGCCCCATGCCCTACGCTTGCACAGCCAGAAATCATGGCAGTCCACGAGACAACATCCCTCAGCGGCATCTGTTGAAGGACTTTGGAGGCAATATCGTACTCCCCACATTTACAATAGAACCATACTAGAGTGCTTCCTATGTACATATTCGTTTGGATAGATTTTTTTACTATTTGTGCGTGGACTTCCTTGCCCATAAGTAAATCCACAACTGAACCACAAGCCCTGAGTATGCTTACGATGGTCAAGTTATTAGCAATTATATTTCGTCTCTTCATTACTCGAAAAAGACTAATGGCATCCTCACCGAGACCCTTCCTAGCATACCCTGCTATAATAGAAGTCCAGGTAACCGTATTTCTACTACTCATCCCATTAAACACAATCCTAGCATCTAATATCTCCCCGCATTTTGCATACATGTCCACAAGAGAAGACCCTAAGAAAACATCATTTTTGAACATCTTTTTTATTATGGCACCATGTAGTTGTCTACCTGGTCTCAATGCCTTTTGCTCTCCACAAGCCTTCAAAACACTGCAAACGGTGAACTCATTAGGCCAAAAACCATCACTTAGCATTCTCGAAAACAACGAGAAAGCCTCCTCCGCATATCCTTGTTGGGAGCAAGCAGTTATCATAGCTGTCCAACAAACCACATCCTTCTCTGCCATCCCATGAAACACTTGAAAAGCTCTTGACAACTCCCCACATTGTGCATAAAAATAAGTAACAGCACTATCCACAATCAAGTTCCTACAATTCGCTTTCAGGATACACCCATGAATTTGTCTGCCTAACTCAAAATCCGCCCGCCTACTACACAAATTCATCAAACAAACAAGCATCTTCCTGTTCCCTTGAACCCCACATGATATCGAATCCCAAAACAACCTCAAAGCTTCATCATCAAAACCCAATTTGGAGTACCCATTAATCATTGCTGTCCAACTGACGACATTTCTTTCAGCCATATTATCAAACACCTTTCGAGCTTCCGCTAGCTTCCCAAATTTTAAATACGAACTTATCAAATTATTCTCAACATAGGTCATTGGGTTCCCTAAACGCTTCAGACCAACCGCATGGACTCTCCTAACTTGTCTGCCATTGCTACAAGATTGAAGCAAAACTGCCAGCTCATCAGAACCGACACTTCGACTAACCGACGGTGGGGTTCTATCCCTAAAACCAGCATCTGGGTCTTCATGGTAAGTTGAAATACTGGTTAAATCATCGAATTCGGGTAGAAAACAAGAATCTTTGGAAGAAAAACAAGAAAATTGGGGTGGGTTTTTGGTGATTCTTGGTCTGGACTCATTTTTGGAATTCGAATAATGAAATGATGGACTTTGAATAGTGAAAAAGGAAGGCCATTGAAATTGCGTCACTTGGGGTGAAATCACCGTTAACGAAAGCATCGGCTATATCTTAGGATTTCTTCAAAACTCCCCGCAGAAAACAGAACCCAGTTTCCCGAAGTTTAAGCTCTTGTTTTTGTTAAATCCTGAGGCTTTCAAAAACTCGATCAGGTAAAAGACCATTTTGCCACTAAGCCAGCAAAACGACATCGTCTTGCAGGTTGCAACCTCTTCACAATATCACTTCTTTGCCGGTCTCTAAAACCTTATTCTAGAACCCCCTGCCAAAAAAACCTTCGTAAATTTATTCCTGCTATAAACTTACAAAGTTAAAAATTTAATCTTTTTCTTTCCATGGAATTGGCTTGTGCAAGTTTTCAAGCTTGTTCTATATTTCCAGTGAGATTAAAATCTTCTGAAGCCACAAATTTATCTTCTTTAGCTTTACTTCCTTCCTGTAAAAGTTCAAATTCATCTCGGATTCGTTGTTTGTCTTCAAAGTTCTTAAGTAAGTTACTCTTTTTTACCTGATAATTTGCAGCTAAAGGTTATTAATTTAGCGTTTTATTCACTGTATTTATCTCTCTTTCCCGCGCTGCCTTCCTGCGTAAATAATGATTAGCTTTATCTTTTTGTTTGTTTTCAAGGTCCTTTTCGTTTAAAGTAAGAAAATTGAGAACTTATGTTAGCATGATGATTTGGGAAAGCATTGTTTGTTAGGAGCTTCTTTGGTGCTTGCAGAGATGCATATATTATTTTTAGGCCATTTGTCTTTAACAGATAGTTCTCATGGGCAGGTTATCCTGCATTGGGTGTTAATCGGGTAAGCGGGCAGCAGCGGTTTTCTCTTGCTGCTGTTGTTGGTGATAAAACTGCGGTGCCAAATAATTGTGATGAAGAGAGGATTTCAGATTCAGATTCTTCCGGTTCCTCGCATATTAATGATGAGGTGACCAGAGATGGGGAAAATGAGGGTGATAAAGGTAGTGTTGAGGAGTTGGATAGCGGTAAAATGATCAGAGTGTGTGACAAGTTAATTGAGGTTTTCTTGGTTGACAAGCCTATGCCGACTGATTGGAGAAGATTACTTGCTTTCAGTAAGGAATGGAACAACATCCGACCTCATTTCTTTCAGCGATGTCAGGAACGAGCTGATATTGAAGGTGATCCTGGAATGAAGCATAAGCTTCTTCGACTTGGAAGGAAATTGAAAGAGGTGGGTTATTTTATTATAATTATAATCTTTTGCAAGCAATATCATTTTTTTGTATGAGATATTGAATCTGGAGAATTATCTAGCTGCTCATGATTAATTCTAGATTGATTATAAAGAGAGTACGAACAAGGGAGAGAAGTCTACCTGCTTTTATGATGCTGACATGCTGAACAGATCCATGTGCAGTGAAGATTCCTAGGAATCGAATTTCTTATACACTTTGGATGGCATGTTAGTCATATGGCTTTAATAGTTGAGGCATGTCTGATGCATACTGTTCTTATTTTTAAGTTCATGCTTATGTCATGGTGATTCTTGTTATACAGATTGATGAAGATGTTCAAAGACACAACGAACTTCTTGAAGTGATCAAGGGTTCACCATCTGAGATTAGTGAAATTGTTGCTAGACGTCATAAAGATTTTACAAAAGAATTCTTTGTGCATATCCATACTGTAGCAGAATCATATTATGACAATCCAACTGAACAAAATGGTAAGGCAGTATGATCCAATAATTTAATTATCAAAACCATATTGATAATTATTAGTATGAATGTTTAGTATCGTGTGCCAGTTTAAACTATATGCCTAACAAAATAAGCTGTGTGGTGAGTTGCATGGCTTGATATCAAAACATTTAGTTCATATACTTGTTAACCATATGCCTTCCCGAGCTTATTCCTTCATTTATTGTTTATACTTGACAGCTCTGGCAAAGCTTGGGAATACTTGCTTGGCTGCTGTACAAGCTTATGATACTGCTGCTGAAAACGTTGAGGCACTTAATGCAGCAGAGCTGAAATTCCAAGATATCATCAATTCACCTTCTCTAGATGTTGCTTGCCGGAAGATTGATAGTTTGGCTGAGAAAAACCAACTTGACTCAGCATTGGTGCTAATGATCACTAAAGCTTGGTCAGCTGCCAAGGAATCTAACATGACAAAAGATGAGGTACTGTTGCTGACTTCAGGGAGGAAAAAGCCCTCCGCCTGCTCTATAAATCGTATGATGCGGTGGTCAACTAGATGTAGTTCTTGTTTTGTGACTCAGGGTGACTGCACCTAGAAGAACCCTATGATGATATTCTTATAAATTAATGGAATGATTACCAGGTTGGGGATGAAGGGAAAAAGGATTATTCATTTTGGCATTCTAGTAAAGAGTGGAACTAATTTTAGGAAGTACAACCATATAGTCATTTGTGGGGAAGCCAACTGATGTGTTCCTTTTGATAAGCATTAAAATTTTCAATAGGCTTGCTAATTTAAGCACCATCAGCCGATGGTTTTAGAAAAAAAATTAACTTTATGATAAATTCCTATGTTTTGGAGTGCTGCTTTAAAATGTCTTACCAAGTTATCATCTCAATTGCAGGTAAAAGACATATTGTACCACTTGTATATGACTGCTAGAGGTAATCTACAGAGGCTCCTTCCAAAAGAGATTAGGATTGTGAAGTTCCTTCTTACAATTGAGGATCCTGAGGAGCGACTGTGTGCCCTAAATGATGCCTTTACACCTGGAGAAGAACTTGAAGGGATCGATACGGACAACCTTTACACGTATGTCTTTTGCTCTGACTTGATTTTTGTCAGAATTTAGTACCATCTAGGATTTAGGCTTGCAATGCATTGGCTTAATCTTCCAAGTCAATCGTCCAGCCGTCTGGGTCCTGCTTTTTAGAGTTTCAGGTGTAAATGATGAGTTGTGTTGGTAGTTATCCCAGGAAAGGATTTGATAGTTACTCTAGTGTCCTGCTATTTGCCTAAACCAAACATCGTTTAAATTTTGTGTCATCCTCTTTTGTGCATAAGTTTGTTCCTTCATTTAACTCATTGTAATGAAATTTTAGGACTCCGGAGAAGCTTCATACCATGATGAGAGCTGTGGTGGATGCTTATAATTTCAGCCATGAAGGCACTCTTTTAAGGGAAGCTAGAGATTTGATGAATCCGAAGATAATCGAAAAGCTGGAGGAGTTGATAAAGATTGTGGAGAAAAACTTCATGTGAGATGGAGCTAAGTCGTACTTTGAATAGCTTTACGTATATTTCTTGGTCCAGAAATCATAATCTTTAATCTCTACCTTGCTTGAGAATCTGAATATATATAGGTGTGATAACTCTAACTTTCGGGTTGGTTCGTAGCTCGAGCAGTAATACTGGCCGTACCCAAAAGCATCAAAGTAGAGTTACTTCACAACAAAAATTGGCAATAGAAGAAGAATAGTCTTTAGGTGTGAATGTTCAAACATACAAGGTGCCAATGATCTCCTGCAGAGATTGATCTTGTTGTGGTCCTATAATTTTCTTTTCTTTTTCTTAATATTAGAACTTGTTAATCAGATGTTACATGAATTACTGGCAAATATTCCTTGATTTCATATTAAATATTAATTTAACAATATTTCAATAAAATTAATTGCCATAATGCGATTTCATTTTTTTCTAATAAAGTAACACAAAAATTATAATGGTTCAAAGTTCTCTGTAAAGAGCATTTATGAACTAAATTAGAAGCCATTAACTCTTGTGACTTGTCCCACATGTTATAAGTTTAGGTAAAAACTGTGGTCAGTTCTTAATTCTTAAGAAACTTAGGCTTGAATTATTGAAGTTGAACCCCAAAAAAAAGTCCTAGAATCTGTAAATGATTATTTCTTCCTCTTCTTTGGTGGCTGAATTGATTCTTCATCTTCGTCTTCGTCTTCATTTTCAGGCTCTTCATCTTCTACAGTTTCTTTTTCTTCCTCATCATCATTGCCTTCATTGTCATCACCATCACCGTCGTCCTCATCCTCGTCTTCCGGCTCATCATCCCCATTTTCACCTTCTTCCTCCTCTCCGTTCTCTTCTTCCCCTGCTCCATCAGCCTCTTCACCACCAATTCCCTTGTTGGAGTTGCCATTTTGGTCATTGGAATTGTTCCCATGATCTTCACCATCAGAAGGGTCTTCTTCTTCATCGTCTTCTCCAGGTCCATCATTATCGATGTCTTCGTCTTCATCTCCATCTTCCTCAGCATCAACTTGCGCTTCATATCTATGTCCACCCAAATCACTTTCTTGCTTTTTACGTTCTGGGTTTACCATCAACAGCTCAACCAGATTCTGAAACTATTACAACAATCTAATCTAATTATCACGTATGCTTGACAATTACACCATGAAAATATATTGAAACCAACAAATTACAAACCCCACAAAACAAAATTCTCTCATTATAAAATGACTAAAACGGGAATTAGCTTTTCATCCATGGTCATGCAAAACCCAACCCAAGTTTCTCCTTACATGCATATTAATTTATGACAAATTATTGAATCTACTACATTGAAATATGAAACTCCACAAACAGAAAGATGCATACTTCTCAATATACAATACCAAATAGTAGATTAGAAAATTAAAACCACTGAATACTAATTTTTAAATTAATTCTATAAAGCAATTGAATTCGATGTGAAGTCAACATTTTCTGTATACACGAATAAAATATTAGTAAAAAAGATATCGTTTTTGGCGTCAAAATGATTTTAGTTGCTTTAAAAAGAAATTGGGAGTTTCTTTCTTATATCCTTACTCAACTAACCAATTTTTCTTACATTTAATCTTCAACTTAGCAATTTTTCTTGAAATTTTTCCATATTAATTTAAAATTTTGGTAGCTTTTTTCAATTTAGTTTCTAAATTTAGATTACGAAAAGCTTCCAGTTCCAATAAAAGGGTAAGGGTCTATTTTTTTTTTTTAAATCTTATAACTGTTAGATTTTAATAGGTTAATATTGTTATTTATTAATAAAAATTTTATAATCTAATTTTTTTATTATTTTTTAAATATTTTTTAATTTTAAAAGGGTTTAATTGATTTTTTTAAAATTTATTACTAAGACTTTTTTTTATCCTCTAGCATTATTAGTTTCGAAACTGTCTAATATACTCCAAATAAAAGAGTATGGATCAAATTGAATAAACGTGTAAAGGTTGAGAGCTAAATTTGTTATTATACCTAAACACTAAAACAAACATTTCACGGTGCAAAAATTTTAACGGATGGGTTGTTTTACTCACTCATCTAACATACAATGGCTAATTTGCTCATTTTTTCAGTAGAGACACTACAATGCAATCAATATATAGTAGAGGGGGTTTTGTGGCACTTTTACAAATTGAAAAACTACTATGATAGCATTTATACCCTCACGTAATTATGAGAAATTCTAATTCCCTATACGTGTTTGGTTCAAAGAGTATAATTATATCGTAATTCTCCATATGATATTTGGTAATATAAATTATACTTACAAAATTCTAAATTCTAAATAAAAATGGAATATTAGTTATTATCAAAATTATGAATAATACTTAAGAAAAACCTCTATACAAATAACAAAACTTAAAATCAAAGCATCTTATATAATATGTTATTCTAAGAAAATATTTGATAATACGACCATTAATAAAATTAACAAAAAAAATTCCAATTACTCTAGAATTTCATACTTGTTGGGTTATTCTTTGACACTAAGCATGCACTTGTTATAATCAAATGGTCTTTGCCCAAATATTAATAATTAATAATAAATATTATGCAATTATTTAAAATTAGTATAAATATTTTATAATAAATACTATGCAATTTAATTAAGTATTTAGTATATGAAATTGTATGATAAATTACCTTTTGTCAATAAATTTTTTAAATTATTAACTAAAATAACATATAATTATATATATTTTAAAACAAACTATATGTTTTGAAATTAAAATACTATTATTATATAAAAAATTAAACTTAAATAATATAGGACATAATTGAAAAGTTATAAGGTAATTGGATTCTAGTATGATTGTTTGCAATTATCCGCATAAGTATTATTTGTAATTATCCGCATAAGTACTCCAATACCCCTTTTCATAAGAATTGGAGTGTGTGATTGAGGTGTTCTAGTTACATTTATTTTGGTAATAGTTATCTAAACATATCACACATGTATAATTACAAATAATTAAACTCAAACTGAATTACTAAGCAATTTTTTAAAGGCAAATCGATAAATAAACTCTAAATAAATAAGGATTAATATATTTTTAATGAAAGCCTTTATGACTTACAAACCATTTCTAGCCATAGGATTGGCTTTGTTTTAGACTGTAAGGTTAGGGTTTAGTTTTTAAGGTTTAAAGTTTAGAATTTAATTTTAGGTTTAAAGTTGGTATAGACTTTTAAGATTTTATAATTTTATAAAAATATAAATTTAATTTTTAGATTTAAGATTTAGTATTTAAAATTTAAGTGTTATTCTAGTCAAGATTTAAATTTATATTTTAAATAGATATTAATAATTACTAATTATACAAAATTTAAAATAAGAAATAATATAATAACTCACTGTAAGCGAGTCCAGTAGGAAGTGAGGAACTGTGAGCATGGTCCTACCCGTTTTCTATTGGGGGAGGTTTGAACGCTTTATTTAATATTTATATATATTGGTGGGCCGACAAGGAATCAAATCCCCGGAACTCAACATAATTTTACGTAAAACAGAATCTATGTTTTCTATTTCAGTTCCGCACATTGTACGCATCACCCACACTAGCAGCGCAAGTTAGCAATCACCAAAAATAAAAAATAAAAAATAAAAATAGAAACCTAAAAAGAACCAACCCTTACTTGAGGTGAAAAAGCAAGAGCTTGAAGCGTAGCAGAGGAGGCGAGTAGGGTGAGTACGGTTCCCCACCACGAGCACATTAGCAAACCATGGTTAAACTTAACCATCAATTCGCCATAACCTTCTTTGGTCTCCATTTGTACGGCACAAGGGAAGGAAAAAACAAACCTAGGGACAAAAAACAATAACATCAATCAACCATACTACCGTTAGATCTGATACCTGTCATCTCAGCCGTCAGATCTACAGAGTTTGGTTCGAAATTATGAAAGAAAAAATACAAGAAGACAAGAGAGAGGATAGCATATTAAACAGTTAACGTTAGTTAAAAGAAAACGACAAAAAAAAAACAAGCTGCATACCTGAGAAATTCTAGGGAGCTCGGAAAAATTTTCCGGGAAATGGGAGGAAAATGTAAGAAAGAAAACAAGACAAAGTTAAGAGTGGGAAGGGGCGGTTGATAAGTATAGGAAAGGAAAAGTTTCTAAAAAGAGAAAGACAAAGGGGACGATGTTTGTTTAGATCCAACACTTGTTTTTTGCTACAAAAACATTAGTGTTTTTTGAGTCAATGTTTAAGGGTGATGAAACACATGGGAGGAAAAAAAAAAAAAAATACCTTTAAAATTCAAAACAGGAGAAATGAACAAGTTTTTGTTTATTTATTACTATTTTCTTTGGGTGGTTCGGATTTTGGAATCGGATTCCATTAATAGTCTATTATTGATGCCTTTTTCATCCTATTTGGGGCTGCTTCTTTTTTTTTTCTCTTCTTTGAGAATATTGAAGTAATAGTTATGTTTTTTATTCATTTATTGTAAGTAATTTATGAAGAAAAGATAAATTAATTATTATATAAATTCATTTATTTGTTTCTCATGATGGAGGTTTGATTCAAGTTGTGGTGGCTGATTTGAAGAACAAGTCGAACTCCTCGTGAAGAGCTGCGATATCCATTTTAATTCCCCTAACACAAAATGCTGAGCTTCTCCGTGTGACACACAGGCTGCGCAAAATTACGGTACTTTCATTGCGCAGTTAACATAGGCCGGTGCAGAATTGAAATGTGGTACGGGTGCCGTTGGGCTGGGCCCAATAGCTAAGTTGTCGGACCAGAATTATGATTTACGGAATGCCATTGAGCGTGCTTTCGACCATATTTTAGTTTTTACTATTAACATTAGCTGACAAGCCTGCTCCATACTCTCTTTAAAACTTGAAGTACCATATGAAATAAACGATCCGTATTATCATATTAAAATTTATTTTAATAAAACAAACAAGAAATAAGAAACGAAATCATAGTAATTATCACCCAAAAATGGACCTTAAATCCATAAAGTTTGATCACATCAATACAGCATGAAATATTCAAAATCACTGAACATGATTACATGCAGCTTTGAACTACAATGGCCGCCCCCCTAAGCTTCCCCTAACCCTGCTGTTAGACCACCAAGTCGCAATGCTTTCCAACAATCCCATACTATCTTTTCTTCCTTATTGGCTCCAATCTATAGCTTTGCCTTTGTAATTCTGCACAAGTTTTTAACTGTAAAGATCACCCTACCCCTAAGCCAATAAAAATTATTCTCTTGCCTTCCTTTCTTTACCTTGCTTCCCCCCCCCCCCTTTCAATGATAAAAGTGCCCCACTTTTCTTGGTTATTGATGGAATTTCAGCTTAGAATTCATGGCTTTACAGCCTTTGCTGGACCATGGCAGGTGGGCAATGGCACCATAACTCCCCAAACCATAAAATCTTGGACAATGGTCCCTCTCCAACTTAGACCATAATCAATATTCAGACAAGTGTTAAACCGTAATCAACATTAAGTACAATGAAAAGAATCAAAACACGTCCTTATAGTTTAATTAACGCCACTAATTTTTTTTCCCTTCCTTTAATTGTGTGTACCTAAAACAGCTGGCGAACTTTGAAGGGGATTGTCAGGCATGAAAGAACATTCATGGAGGCCATTTATCACATAACAGCTCAAGAAAAGGACAATATCCAAATAAAGATAATATAAATGAAAATGGGTGTCCATTAAAGTCAATGGGCTGTTTCAATGATCTAACCGTTCCCATTTCATGATCTGTAGAAGAATGGCTTTGCCTGACAAAGGGTTTACTTTTCCACAAAAGGGACTTAGTTGAGTTGGTGAATTGCATGCATTCAACATACTTTAAACATCGAAACGAAGATTGCAGCTATACTATAGCTGTGTATATCAATTAGTTATCTATCAATGCACATGATTCACTCGAATTGGATTAAATTTGAATCAATTTATTTAACAAAATAAACTTTCAAAATTGGTATTCTTTGAAATTAGTTCAACTTGATTCATAGTATTATTAGATTTACAACATGTGGCATGCTCCCATTTGGCACATGATGAGCTAAGGTCCTTAATCAATTTGGCAATGCAAAAAGGAAAGAAAAGAAAAGAAATTCTACTAAATCAAAACCATAATCATTAAAAGAGAGAGTATGCCCCCTAAATAGCTTTCAATTGATTCCTTTGTTTTTATTTTTATCATTCTAAAGCCTAAGGCCTAGAAAGCACTAGAACTAGCATTACATTACTATAAATGCTAAGTTGATGTGGTTTTGAGGAAGATAGTAAGTTTATTTATTTATAGAACTTTAAAATGCTCCCTCTTTTAGGGGATGAGAAGGAGCTAAAAGGTACTCTATAGTGGGAAGGAATCCCAAAGTGGAGTTTTTTATTTATTAAAATAATTAAATTTGGATAGTTGGATGAAAAGGCTAAGGGAAGCAAAACAATCTCTTCCCCAGTTTTTCTCACCATCAATGTTAGTCAAAGAGGGTAACTAGGCTATAGGATCTACCTCCCTAAAGGAATTTGAGCCTCTATTGTCCTTAAAAATAATATATATATATATATATATATTTATACTTTGGGTCTTATGGGAGAATGGGGAGGGAAGAGTGAAATCTATATATTCTTAGCTTTGAGTTGATCGAATTGTTAGATATTAATTTAAATTTTAGTTACCAATATTAAATTAGGATTTTAGTGTGATTTTATTCAAGATTATTTAATTGTTAAATTTATTTAATAGCTTGGAAATTTTGGTGAATAAAGTTTTTTGGTGACCAAGGAATGGTTTAGCACTTTAGCGGTTAGAATTAAGATGTTAATAAAGTGGTATTTTATTGTTTTGAGATTGCGTATTTGTATTTCCATTTCGTTTACCATATTTTTTACTTCATTTTAAGTAAAATGTTTATACATGGACCGTAATTTCCACGTGTGGTATATTTCAAGTTTATTAACATTAAAAAAAATTAACCACAAATTGATTAACTAATCATTTTTTTAAAAGAAAACTAATACGATCTTTTAACCTTCCAATTTAGAATATGGTAAGCAGAGATTAACAAATATTTTTTAACATTAAATTGTTTTTTTTCTTTTTATTTATCTCATAATTCAAAAATTAATCATCTAAAACACAATTCAATCGAAATCCCAACATTTTCACTTCAGAAACTACTTTTTTAAAACTCGTCTTTTGAATCCACCATTTCTTTTCAAAAACTTTAATTTTTGGTCGAGATTTCTGATTTTAGCTTTCACATAAAACTCAAATTCAAAACCTAATTAATGTGGACGAAAATTGTTGGTGTGAGGGATAAAATAAATTTATAAAAAATTAATAAAAGCTTCAAGGCGTGTATCAATGCCATTTTCTTTAAGGTTTTATTCATCTTCACCTATATTATGATGTGCAAAAGAGTTATTAACAAATGAATCTCGAGGATACAATGAAACTCAATGATTGTCTATGTTTTATACTGACGAAAACAATCCACTGAGCACTGAACGGAGCATAGCAAGAATATCAATTGCTATAAAGATTTTTTTTCTTTATAAAGCAATCTAAAAATATAAAAGATGGTGAGAGAATAGAAATAAATTTTGTTTCTATGTTTTTGAGTGTCATACAAATGAAATTTCACTCCTATCTATAGGAGGTCTCATGTTTCTTTATAATGACATAACTACCCAAATAGATAATAATATATTTAGCAATAAACATAATTATTCGATAGATACGATTATTTATTAATAATCAATTGATATAACTTTTGAATTTAAGAGATATAAAAATTAATAAAATAGTAATATAAGAAAAGAATATTCCATCAGCCGTTGGCCTATGTATACTCTTAACCTAGACTGGAACAGAATAAATTAAAAAAAAAAATCATAAATTCTTTCAAAGAGAAAAAATCATGAGAACTCGTAGATTATTACAAATATACAACAGGGTAGTATACTAAATCATGAAAAATAAATAATAATGATTAATAAAATTATTAAAGTCCTGTTTGATGAATATCATTTACTTATTTATTTAAATTTAAAATTTTAAAAAAATATAAATATGATATAAATACATTAATTATTAAAATATATGAAACAGCGGTTATAAACATGTTAATATTTGTATAAATATATACTAGAAATTTAGGTGCAGTTTTAATTCTACAGTAAAATTTCTACAATTACGAAGTTTTTATGTTTTATGTGTATTTAATTAGTATTTAAAAAATAAATAATTATATTAAAAAGTGTTGGGTGCAGTAATAAGATATATTACACTTTTAAAGGAGATATATGTTCGAACCTTAAAAAAACTTTATTAAGAAGAAGAACCGCAAGTCCTGAATATAAACTATAAAACAAAAATCAAGAATACAAAAAAAAAAAGTAATTATTTTGTCCAACACTAGTGAGTAAAAGAAAACCCACAAGCTCATCTATGATGGTGTAAAGTCTACCTTTTAATTATTTTATTGTTGTTTTATTACATCCTAAAAACAAATGGTTTCATCCTAAATGGGCTTGTAGAATTTTTTTTTTTTTTTACTTCACCGATTATGTATAGAATAATAATCCTCAAGAAAAATTTAGAACTAAATAAATAAGACACATAATGATTTTTTAATTCATGGTGTTAAAAATATTTCATTGAGAATATACCAAATAATAATATTATATATTTGGATAACCATTCTATACATATTAGATTATGTCACACCTAAAACATATTATGTAAAAAAATATTTTCTTTTGAAATTAGTTTAGTATAAGTGGAATGGTAAATAACTTATATATAAATCATATTAAATATGTGTTTGATTCTTGGATATATGTGATTTTTAGTTGTTTTATTTAAATATTATTGAAAAGAAATCAATAAATATTAAGCAAAAAAGGTCTAAAAAATCCTTAGTAAAAAAATAAAAAAAATCAATTGAACTCTTACGGAAAAAAAGGCACTCAAACCCTCAAAGAAAAAAAAAACCAATTACACTCTTCCATTAATGAAACCATCGTTAGCCTAATTGATCATCAACATGACATGGTTGATAGAAGCAACGAGAAATTGACACGTGACATTTCATGTGAATAAGTATGACATCAACATATCTATGGTATATATACAATAGCATTTAGTAAATCAATTGATATCAGCATTAACAATTTTAGTCTAGTTGATTCAACTAACTCAATAAGCGTTAACAAATTTAGTCTAGTTGATTCAACTAACTCAATAACAAAAATAACTATCTTCTTAACAGATTAACTATTAACTATTTAACTGTCATAACTATTAAGCTGAATTATTCCGCAATAGTTACTCATCTTGTTTATATGAACAAAGTGTTGAATAACAACTTCATAAATTTTCGCGATCCCAAATTACTATTTAATAATATTTTTTGGTGAGAGAACTATTTATATTAGTGTAAAATTAAAATAAGTTTATATTATTCTGTAACTTTTTATACAATTAATATTTTAATAATTAAACTGTTGAATTTATCAAGATATATGTACTTGTTATATATATAAATTTTTAAGTCAATTCGATATTCTATTATATCAATTTGAAATACTATTTATATTAATATATATTTACCGGTTGATTTTTTTTATACATAAAACAAATAATTAGAAACTTTTAATTTATGACAAACTTGGCATGCATGATATATACGTAAATAGAACATGAAATATGATAGTTAAATTATTAAAATATTAATCATATAAAAACTATAGAAATATTTTAAAACATTTTAGTTTTACATAGGTGTAAATTAACAAATTCCTCCCCACAAAATTTTATTTAAAATTAATTATAAAATTATATAAATGTTAAATTATTAATATTTATGATTTTAATAGTTTCAAACTTAAAAAAAATCCAATCTTGATCTGAAACAAATATGGAATAAAAAAATTTTAGATTGATATTTTGAAAATGTTTGGTGGTAAAAAAAAAAAAAAAAAAAAAAAACTAAGGATATACTTGAATGAGTAATAAGTTTGATTTAGATGAGACTAAAAATAATAGTCTTAAAGAAATTTATGGTATCAACCACATTAAATATTGTAACAGTTAAATTAAAATTGACTGTAAAATATGTGTTTGAATTCAAATACAATTATATTAATATACAGAGAGATAATAAAAAGAAATAAAACTATCATCTTGATCTAAATATGGACCGTAAAAAAATATTTATCAAATGAATAAATAACTATAATTGATGTAGTTATATTTATGTCAAATAGTAGTTTTATTAATAAATAATAAAAAGTAGTATAAAAAAATAAAAGTATTAATAAAAATATGGTTAAGGCCTTTTGTTGTTGTTGACACTTTAGTGCCTCGTCTTCAAGCTTTGTTGATATAATTCCCCCTTAATTTATAATTCGATTCAGTAAAAACATATTATAATATATCAAACAATATTTTATTTTTATTTATTACTCTAGTAGTTATTAAAATCTTTTATTTAAATGAAAAATTAAGCGATCAATATGTTTTTCATCTATATCAATTTTCTTATAAATTTAAAAAATTAGTTCAAAATAATATTGAACCATTATTTTATTTAAAATAATTACATGAATTTATTTTTTAAATATTATTTTTATTAGAAAAATACAAATAATATAACTATAAATGACAGGGAAGGGACCTGCATATATCAGTGTAAAATTAAAGTGGTGTTACATCATATTGTAATTTTTTATACGATTAATATTTTAACAAATTGACCATTAAATTTATCAATATATATATTTACTTTTTATACATGTAATTTTTTGAATCGATCCGATATCTTTATCATATTAATTTAAAACATTGTCTATATTAATATATATTAATGGTTGAAACTTTTTTACATAATATTTTTATTTTTTCTCCAAACTTGACATACATGATTTACATAAATAAAGTATGAAATGTAATTAATAAACATATTATTAAAATATTAATAGTATAAAAAACTGCAAAAGAATATAAAACTACTTTAATTTTACACTAGTATAAATAGATTCTCCCCTAAATAAAATATTTTTTAAAATCTGCTGAAAAACATTGTATAAAAAATCATTTTAAACATAAAAAAGAATTAAGATAAAAAGTACAATGGAATATCTTTTTAAGAAAAAAACTATAAAAAAAAAAAAAAGTAATAATGTTGCGGTGAGGTCACTACACATTCCCTTCTATCATGTGAAAAGTTTTTTACGTAGCTTTTATTACATTATAAATTTTTTGAATATTAATTTTATTATAAATTTTTATCATATTTATTCTTAATAAATTATTCATAATCCATTAATAATCTTTAAATAGAAAGATAATGCGATTCAGTACACTTGAACTCACCTATACTAACAACAACCTCGATGCCGACCAAATTAAAACTCGATTAATTACAATATTATATATAAGGCACTAGAAACAATCACTGATCATTTTCATTAATTTGTTTAGAGGGCATTGGACCATCCAGTTGTATCCATCTAACATCATTAAGAAGAAAATGAAACATTCCCTCCCTATTTATTACGCCATTTCTTGGCTATTTTTAATACCCCTTTTTATTTTTCATATCTATAATTCTGAACTTAAAACACTTAATCCATTTTCATTTCCCATTATAATCTACAACTATTATAGTAGCCAATGCATAAAACTATATCTCAGACTTTTCTTTTGACATCACTTTACTAGTATTTTCAATCATATTGTTTTTTATTTATAAATTGACGTTGAATGTAATAATGAATAATTTTATTCATCCAGGTAAGTAACAAGTATAACACACAAAAAAGAAAAGGCTAATATACATAAACATATAATACATAAAAATAGGGGGGAAAACCATGAAATATGAAAACTAAAAAAGATATAAAAAAGACCAACATCCTTTGAACAAGTGAACATGTCCCATTCCCCAAAAACCCACGACCAACCTTGCCTCAATCCCCAATTTCTTTTTATTTATTAATTAAAACGTTGGCGGAATAAAAAGTAAGACTACTGGTCCCACCCGCACCTCCTATCGACAAATTAAAAATTAAAAGACAACATTATGAAAATTAAGAATGGATTGTAAAGAAAATTATGATAAGGGAATATGTATATATAAATATCATGCACTTCAACATTCTATTGCCTTTGATTAACAAATAGGAAGGGTTTAATCATTAGGGATTTGTTTGGTCAAATGTAACCACAAATTTGGGTCCCAAAACATTGTATAATCCATAATCAATGTAAACAATTCCACATCTTTTTTTCCCCTCTTGTTGTTTAAGATCCGCCGTTTGATGGGTCCTTAAGCTCGTGAAAGCAACGGTTTTGATTAATGTAACACGCAAATTGATAATATCATCCATTTTGTATGAAAACTATTGCTGGCAGGCAAAGGAAGAGTACTTTGATTCAAGCATCTGGAATTCTAGAATGAAGGACAAGTTAAAAAGGAGAAACGTAGCTGAATCTCAGTTGTTAATGCCTAACTTAATTAATTCTAAGCAAAGCATTTTTTTCTAAAAAAAATTATTCTTTCAATTACAAAAAAAAAAAAAAAAAAAAGAACTTGTCATCTTCTCTCTCCTCCTCTTTATTTATATATAAAAAAATATAAACTTTAGCTACACAGAATCTGGGGGTGAAAACAAAGGGAAGAAATCAGAATTTCACGAAAATTTCATTTCTTTAAGAAAGGCGTTAAGCCCCATCTTTTCTTTCTTTCTTTTTTCTTGAACTGTTTTCCAGATTGGTAATTTTCTTTTTCTTTTTTTAAATATATTTTTATCCTTTCGCCAATTAAACAATGAAAATGGCATATTACCAATCATCCTTTCCCCTCTGTAGGAAACACCCATCATTGCTGCCAACAATCCTTTTCATTTCAACCTTAGAAACCTGAGCTTCTAAGATATTCCTTCCCCTTCCTTTCCTTTCTATTTCTTCTTCTCTCCCTCTCTTTCAACCTTCTTCTCCACTTCCCTTCGTTGCTTTTTCAACAATGGATGCATCTTCTACAAGCTCAGTCAATGGGTTCTATACCTTCTTGACTCGTGGCATAGATGATCTTGAACGTGTTTATCTCTCTAATAACTTCATGTCCATCCAATTCCTTCAAAGGGTTCTTTCCCTTCTCCGATCTTTCCACTCCCAGCTACTCCTCCTCGTCCAAAAACTCCACCTTCCCGTCGGTGATAAGTGGCTCGATGAATTCATGGATGAAAGTTCTAAGCTCTGGGAAGCTTGTCATGTTATTAAATCAGGCATCTCCGGCATCGAAAATTATTACTCGGCTGGCTTTAATATCATTTCTTCTTTTGATAATCATCGCCATCTTACTCACCAGCTTTCTAGACAGGTCCTTGCTTAAATTCCCAAACCTTACAACAATTTCGTTTTATGTATATTCTTTCTCGATTTTTTTGGCATTCAATTCATGATCTGATATGGCTTTTTATTTTTTTTTTCTAAAAAATTATATGGAAACAGGTAATCCGGGCAATTTCGGCGTGCCGCAGGGAAGCTGTGGGATTGGAAGAAGAAAACAGGGCGTTGATGGAAACGAGAATCCAACCGCTTTCGTTAAGGTTTGACGAGAAAGTTTCGATCGAATCAAAGCTGAACGGGTTCAATGGTTTCCGAGGAGTTTTATACGCAATGAGGAATGTAAGCTCGTTGCTCCTAATGATCTTGCTGTACGGACTAGTTTATTGTCGAACGGAATCCAGTTTCCTACGAGGAGGATATGAAGGCTGTCTAATTTTCGGATCAGCTTTCATGATCTCAACAGGGAGATTGCAGCAAAGAGTGGCGGCAGAGATCAACCAAATGAATGGGAGGCCGGGGATATTGCTTTATGAGTTCAGGAGATCGAAGTTGGCAATGGAGGAGCTGAGAGGGGAGCTGGAGCGGAGGGGCGGCGGAGGGGTGGAGGAGTGGGAAACGGAGGTAGGGGGGATAAGGGAAAGGGTTGAGAACTTGAAAGGGTGGTTTGGGGTGTTGAGATCTGGTGCTGACAACATTGTTGTGCAACTTGATGATTTCTTTGATGAGATTGTTGAAGGGAGGAAGAAGCTTTTGGACTTTTGCAGTCATAGGTAGAGAAGAAAAGAAGATTAAATTATAAAAAAAATGTAGGATGGTTGAAAAAAAAAGTTACAAAAATACTTGATAGAAGAAGGTTGTTGTTGTACCTTTTGACCCTTCTCTTCTTTTCTTTTTCTTTTTTCAAAAAAAAAAGATTCTCTTTTTATTTCTCACTTCATGCATTTTTTGTTGTTTCTACCGCAGTTGAAACATGGTAATAGTGGTTTGTTTTCCCCAAAAATCCAGAAGGAAAATATATGCAGGGGAAGGGGAAACAGAGTAATTCAGGGGTCTCAACTATCTTAACAATGTAAACTGTTAAAATAAAAATAAAAAATAAAATAATGGTTAGGACTATTTTTCATGCAGGAAGGGGATGGAATCTTCTATATATATATATATATATAATAACTAGAAAGTGTCTATGTTAGAGCCACATATATAAATATTTTGTAGGTTATTAATTAATTTTATATATGTGTTTTTGAAAGTGACTTCCCTCTTGACCTGGTAATTTATATATACAGTTGTCAATTTTAGAGATGAAAAGAGAAGAAAAATCAGGGTAGAAGGTGCTTTAAGATGATATATTAGAGGGGGAGGGAGTGCAAGAGAGAGGTTTTCCTGGGTAGCTTTAAATTTTTAAAGCACAAATAATGGGTTCGTTGCTGCTGGGGATGCGTCTGATTTAGGGTTTTTCGACTTTGGAAGCAATGGAGTTTTTAATGATGAAAGCTTCAAAGTTCTAATCACTATCACCCCCTTTCTTCCTGACATGTCCCCATCTATGGGTAGCAGAAAGTTTTTGCAGAACATTATGAAATCCGACCCTGCTCTATGCATAGGCTACCGTTGCCTGTTTCACCAACAGATCCAGCAAAGCCAGCTCATTATCAACCCAAATCATTTTCTTCACTTGCTTTATTTGTTATTTAAAAGAGAGAAAGAAAAGGGGTTTCCAGCTTTTGTTTCCTCCTTACGCACTAGTTACTGAAATTAGACAACAGTTATTATATATGATTCCAAGAACAGAAGCTATTGCAAGTAAAATGCAGAGACAATTTAATGGCAGGCTATAAGAACAAACATCGAAAGCAACAGGTAGACATAATGCATGTCTGATTTAGTATATATATACTAGAGATCAAACATCTCTCGAATATCAGATATTCAGCTTTGACGAAGTAGCATAAATATTAACTTAAATAAATGGAGCTCCGCAATCCAGCAAGGAACATAGTACTATGCTCTGTCAACTAATTCAATAGGCTGCTGCATATAAAATGTAGGAGTTGTTTCCAAGGTTTCTTCACATGTGGATGTATATATAGTTCTATAAACAATGATTGTATCAAAAAAATTTTAATACCGTTTTGAAAGAACTGACTATAACTTTTTACAAACACACGTGGAAGACAACTGATTCAGCAAAGTGATTTCGAGGAAAAAGAACCAGAAGTGTATATCTATGCTATATAATTTACAAGAGTAGATGCTATATAATTTACAAGAGTAGAATGAGAAAAACATGGACGGCCAAAAATACACTTAACGGGAAAAAGTGAGGGTATGCTAGAGATATAACAAAATGATGTCAAGTATTATGCAGGCCATCTTTTATAACTGTTCAATCATCGAATCCGGGCATTGCAAACTGAGAACCAAATGCTTCAACTCGATTCCGAAGATCAATGATATCTTTGTTATTCTGAAGACCCTTGAGAAACTCTTTCTGCAATTTTCCGTGATCTCTCTGTACAGCACTTGTAATCTGAGCTGCTCTGTAAAGAAAGTCAGCCATTGTCTCAAAATCAGACTCTAAACAACCTCTTGATGTCATAGCAGGCGTACCTGAGAGAAAATTAGGGAAGTTAAAGACATTATGGGTTGTAACTTGTAAGCCAATACTTAGGTGACAAAGAAGCACAGACCAAAAACACAAGATGTGCTCTTTTTAACACCTTCGTATCCTCTAATGATCTTTGGTTGCTATAATACTCTCTAGCTATGGCACGAATTAGTCACTTCTAAATATGTTATTAGTGTAATAAAACATATTAATGCACTTGAAAGAACTGATTAATAGTAGTCCATAACATTATTTTACCAATTGGCTAATGTCAACTACTCAAAAACAATCTGCAAACAAACCTAGAAAATGTGCTTGCCTAACAATAATAAAGGCACGAGATACTTTGACCTTTAATGAAGCTCTATTTATTCTCTCAACCCCCCCCCCCAAAAAAAAAAAAAGGAAAACAAGAATACTCCTTACCAATTCTAACTCCTCCAGGAGAAATAGCACCATTTTCACCAAATATAGCGGTTTTATTCAGGGTGATGTGGCACATCTCACACACTTTCTCATAGCATTTACCTGGGGAACAGAATAAGATGGTTATTTATAGAAGGAAGCGTTCAAGGAAGCATATGTTATGATATGAAGGAAATGCACTGTGTATGACTAATTGCGCATATAGGTCATTTTTCATAGTAATAAATTTTTAGAATTATCAAACAGGTTAAACTCCAAATTCCCATCGACAAATAGATGGGCTGGGATGTAGACAGAAGAAAAACTTGTAGAGAATAAAGTCTAGAAGCAATTCTTCCTTCTCTTAAGATTCTCAAGAAAATAGGCAGTGTCTAAACTGAACTATAAACGTTTATTTTCACTTCTCAGAATATTTTATTTCAGTTGCTTTATTAGCTTTTCCAGACTGAATTTATAAAAACTAATCTATCCATACTCCTTGGAGTAAAACACAGTCATAAGCTTTCCCCTTTTAAAACATAGCCAAGAAATGGCTATCAAAAGAAAAAAAAGCCTTGAACAAGACTAGTAAGATTTATTACAATGAATTGCAAGTTGATCTTCACAAGGGCTTATGATAAATCCAAGAATCTATGTCATGTTCTCCAACAAGGATGAAGAAAAGAACAGAAAAAATTTATTGATAAAGCCATTAAGAAGTTTTAAGTGAAAACTGGTCGCAAAAATCTACAATGCTTACATAATCAAAGGAAACTACATGGAGAAATAACTTAATTCCAACCAGAAACAAATTCAATATATTAGCATATATATGCTCAGCATGTAAATGCACCAAAAATCTATCATATTGAGCAGGCAAGATCAACGAACCTGTCAAGCCTAGAGTAGTGAGATCCCAAAGCAACAAATGGTTGTCAGTGCCCCCAGTAACCAACTTGCATTTTCTTCTCAGCAGAGCAGATGCTAATGCCTGAGCATTTTTCTTCACCTGTTGCATATATGCTTTGTACTCTGGTGTTGCCACTTGCTTCAAGGTTATGGCAAGAGCAGCAATATGATTATTATGAGGCCCCCCTTGTAATGATGGAAAAACAGCAAAGTTTATCTTTTCCTCAAAATCATACTGGCCACTACAATCAACACTATTACCGAGACACATGCCTTGCTTTCTTGATTTTGCACCCCTCCTATAAAAAATTATACCTCCCCTTGGGCCACGTAGACTTTTGTGAGTTGTTGAAGTAACAATATCACAGTAGTCAAATGGGCTGGAACATTCCTGCAATGGAAAAAAGTGAACATGCTGATAAGGGGAAAGAAGAACACAAATTTGCCTTGCATCAAAGGAGATACTGATTTCATCAAAATGAAGTAACATTACAAATACTGATTCCATTCACTTCAATAAGCCATAAGTTCCAAATATTGCTAGGAAATACAGATTAAAAGGGTGATATTTGGTTTCTGCCAAATAAAGTTTAACGTTTCTCTCTAAATGGTAAGTATAGTATGGGGCATTTTTGGTCTTCCTTAAATGCAAATGTTAGCATGTATGTTTAGGTTGAGTTCAGTAGCAAGAACTCCATGCATATTCAGCAGTCAAACAGTAATTCTAATTGACAATTTACCAAGAGCAATGCTACTTGTAAGTTAACCTAAGTGATACCAAGGAAATGGACACTTTTATGGTTTAGATAACTAACTTAACTCGGGCCTATTAATATCCAAATGAATTGCAAGACACCTCAACTCAGGGCACAAAAAACTTTATAATAGAATCAGAACATCAAACCAATAATTACTCAAAACAAGAAAATTTCGAACCTTAGCTGCCACAAGACCACTAATTTGAGCCATATCACACATCAACACCGCTCCACACCTATCTGCAATCTGCCTAAACCTGGCATAGTCCCACTCTCTAGGATAGGAACTCCCGCCACAAATAAGAATCTTAGGCCGGTAATCAAGCGCCTTTTCCTCAAGCTTATCATAATCAATATACCCTGTTTGAGGATTCAACTTATAAGGAAAACTCTCAAAAAATATAGAAGCAGCAGATACTTTCTTCCCACCCGGCATATACCATCCATGACTCATATGCCCTCCAGACGGTGGATCCAACCCCATTATCCTATCGCCTGGCAACAAAAGTCCGGTATAAACAGCGAAATTAGCGGAAGTACACGAATAAGGCTGCACGTTAACACCCCATTTCTCGGAATCAAGATTAAAAGCTGTCAATGCACGCTCGTGGCATAGGGTTTCAATTTGATCTATAAAGTGGTTGCCCGTATAGTACCTGGCGCCAGGCATCCCTTCGGAGTACTTGTTCGTTAAATGGCTTCCCAATGCTTCCATCGCAGCTCGGCACACAAAGTTTTCGGAAGCAATAAGCTCAATTCCCAAGAACTGCCTTTGTTTTTCCTTATTCATGATTTCATTCAATTCCGGATCCGCCTCTTCTAGCGGTTGGTTTCCCCATGACCGGACAGCGGCTCGTCTTTGGTCAAAACTTGGCTCGGAGCATAACATTTTACAAGGGTTCGAAACAGGTTTAGGATCCCTTTGTCTTTTCACGCACATAGATCGCCCTAGAATCCTAATTTCTTCATCTTCGTTGTTGTGGTCTTTGTGCTTGCCGTTCTCCAAACGAGGGGCACCTTCGTCTTTTTCCTCGAAGAACTGTAAAGGAACGGGCCGCACCGGGTTCGACGAGCAGCGAAAGCTGGTATCGATTTGAAGCGAAATCGAATCGTCTGCAATGGAATTTTTAGCAAAACCCAAAGGCAAACCCGATTGAGCCTGAGATAAATCCATTCAAACCCTAAAAAAGCAACTATTGAAATTAAAATAGAAAAATGAAGTGTTTGGGAGAAACTCTTTGAGGGAATAGGGGAATAACAGCTTACGGCCCTTAAGGGTAAGCGTAAAAGCAACAAAAACAATGGCTGCAGTTCCTAAAGCAATTACAACGGAAATAACGAAGCATTGCCTGATTCTTTGAAGCAAAAACAGAGCAAAAATTTGAAAAAGGAGTAACTTTTTTTATTTCAATTCATGTATCTGAGCCTTGAAAATGGAATCATTAATACGTATAGATATAATGTTGAAAGGGAAAGGTTCTAATGTAGACGGAATCACAGCTAGGTTCAAGCTTGTCAGAGGGCAAAAAAAATTGAAGCCCGGCCCAGAACCAGAATAAAAGGGGGAAAAATGGAAAAGGTGTCATCTTTTTTTCTTTAAAATTCATGTATTATAATGCAGAAAGGGAAAAGTTAACTCATGTAGACTGAATCACCGCTAGGTTCAAGCTTGTCAGAGGCCCAAAATAATTTAAAGCCCGGCCCAGATCCAGAATAAAAGAGGGTTCGTGGATTCTAATACAATGCTTCTTTTCAACCTTTTTTGTCGTCGTCGCGTCCATGGAGTCGTCTTCATCCTCGACTTCCTTGAATTTGCTTTCGTACTGGAATTATCTCAACTTTCTACTATTCCGTCCGGTTCTCGCTGTGCTTTTCGTTCTCTCCTTCATTATTCTCTGTAATTCATATTTTTTTCCTTTCAAAACTTATCCTTTACTTTTTCGTAATTTAAGGGTTTTGCTGGCTGATAATTGTCTTCTCTGTTTTTTTTTTTTGCTTGAATTTGTTTATAAAAATTTTAAATTTATAGGGTGGCTGTTGGCGTGGAAGTTGGTTCTGGTTCATGTTCCACTGGTTCAAGAAATTTTTGGTCTGAGGAAAAAACCGGTTAAACCAAAGCCGCCGACTCGTCGATTATCAAGATATTATAACAACATCAACTCTCATAGTTCTACTTCTCAATAGGTAATTTAGTTTTTATTTTTAATTTGTTGCATTATGTTGTGTTAGCATGAAAAAGAGATTGAAGTTTTTAGTTATAGCTTGGGTGTGTGCTAGTTTATTAATGAAAACACATAATTTGATTAGAGAATGTTAATTAAGGTGAAATTGAAGTGATGAATTGCATCATTTAGCACTGAGAACCCTTAATGTATTAGCTGCTAAGATATTGATTCAGTGATGGTGATATGCTACATCACTTGAACTGGACCTAGTGAGTGTTTAATACGAGTATGCGTCTAGACATGAGTTTATTTATTCTAAGTTTTTTGGTATATTTTGAGGATATTATTTCGTACTCATGTCCGAAGATATATTGAATGAAGAGTCCAGCATCCAAATGACTTCTTATTCCACACCAAACCAAGGTCAGGTTAGCTCATGATTTGGCCTTAGACCTTGGAAGATGCAATTTGGTGAATGGGGTTTATTGCTATACACTGTTCACCTGCCTTTGGGATTTGCATTAGAAAAGGAATTTTCTCAAAAGAAAGGGCAATTAACCAATGTTTAATTTTTGAAGGGAAGAATCAGTGTTCAATATTCTTGTATGTGTTCATATGTGGATCCTTCGACGTTGGTTTTTTAAAAAAATCTTGTATAACGATTGGAATTGTGTTCCCTTGCATTAGGCATTAGTTTGTTTTTTTGATGGTTTTCTTGCTGTTCATTGGGTTGTTTTACGATTCTTAGTTTCATATGTGTTAGATACCTGTGTGGAACATATTCAGGCGTGTTGGACATTTACCCGTATTTGACACCAAATTTTTGGTTATATTTGTCAAAGTAACCGGCAGTTCAGTCTGTTCTTCTTTCTTATTTTATTCGCCTATAATTTAGCACTTTAGCAGTGCCAGTGGCATATTTAAACTGTATGGTTGGTGTTGAAAAAAAAAAAAAAACTTTATTGATAGCTTGTAAAATACAATGTTTATATACTTTTCATCCCCAATCTGAGTGCAACTTTGTGTGGATGATAGCAGCCATAAAGCTCTGTTTCCAGATGGTGGAAACCTAAAGCAGTGCTGGCAGCTTGAAATACATTGGAGAAGATTGAGATGATTCAATTTGTTTCATATTTTTGTGGACAGAAAGTTGTCAAACAGCAAAAGGTAAACTTGTTCATTATTTGATCTAAATGAAGGAAATGACGTTCGAGATGACTAGAGAATGTAGTGTTTTGTTTATCACTTCTGTAAATATATTTTCAGCAGTTGTAAAAAACTCCATTACTGAAAATATATGATGATCATTAAAAGTTTCCATTTCTTGTTCCATTAGAATTGGAGTCATGAGTACTTCCAATTATAGTGTAGGTGTCATTAAAATTACCTTAACCGTGCAAGTGAATAATAAGTGATTTGGCAACCAGAAGTGGCCTTATTATGAAAGTGCATTACACATGAAAATTTTAATCCGAATTTGTAAGTGAATGTCAAATGTAAGTGGCCTTACCATGAAGAGATGACAGAAATGTAAATGTGAGTATATACTGTGTACACTTATCCGACACAGGTGTGGATATATGTACATCTCTCTCCAAATTACTGTACGAGGAGTTTATGTATATAAATAATTTAAAATTTTTAATCATTGTTTATATATTTTTTTATAATTCTTAATTAATTTTAAATTTTTTTATAGTTATTTAAGAAATAATGAACTTGGTAAACTATTTGCCCTAAACCATTCTAGATGCCTTTAGTAATTTTAAAAAACTATGCTTTTTTCTGTACTTAATAATTTTAAATTATACTCAATATTTTTATAATATTTTAAAAAATATATGTCCGAGATGAAATGAATCAGTACAATCATTTGTCCATGCTTATTATGGATGTGATTCTTTAAATAATTATAAAAAATTATTTATTTTTAAATTTTTTTTAAAATATTATCATCTTAGCATGAGGTACACATCTGATTCCTCCATCAGCTACATCAACATTCAACAGTAGAAATGGATGTGAGTTAAACCAAATGATTAATTTATTTTTTGATCTAATATATAGAAATTGATCTAGCATACGAAAACTAATTTGTCCATTTTCTAAATAAAAATGAATGTGATTTTAAACAAAATGACAAGTTTATTTTTTGATTTTACATGCAGAGATTCATTTCTAAGTAGAAGGGATAAAATATAATTTAACTCTTAATACAAATGTATTCATGTATTTTTCACTAATCTTACTCATATTCTTTAATTTCACATTTTATAAAAAAATTGAGAAAGTCAAATTATTACTTAATAACAACAAAGATAAAATTTTAAGAAAGAGATCCATTTGTACATTATTCTTTTAATATATATAGACTAATTTATCTATTTTTAAAATAAAGAGGCAAAATACTAACATATACTCTTTACCAACTCCATTATTTGAAAGATCATATTCCTGATCGCATATGTTAGACATGGGTTTTAACAATGTGCTCAAATGTAGCGATGAGAACGTTACTATTAGGGACGTCCGAAGGATTATGGACGAAAGAAATATTCAGAATGGAAATTTACACAAATCTGCCGGTTGAGTTGCATGGTGAAAAACGATGGTTGCTCTTCAGCTAATAATGAGTTGATATTCACCAGAACCAAAGCCCATACAAGCTCAGGCAGCTATCAACAAAAGAAAAGGAATGGGAAAATATGTTGCTTTGAGAAATAAATAAATCTGAATATTCTTTAGTTGTACAAGTGTTTGCACCCTTTCCGAGAAAAGAAACATTTAATAAAATGTGGCCCATGATAATGTTACATAGGCAAAAATAGCAAATGAAATTTCACGTACTAATGAGATTTGTCAGAGGACCAATTGTATGTAGCAGCAATGCCCATTTAGATTTTACTGATCATCTCCCGAAGATTCATGAGTGACCACACTTGCTTTCTTACTACTACCTGGCCCTGAAGAAACTTTAACCATCGCTGGTCTTAGTAGCCGATCCCCAAGTAGGAATCCACGACGAAATTCTTGGATGATAATCCCTTCCTTGAACTCTTGCGACTCTTCGCGTGCTATTGCTTCGTGTAGCTGTAACATACAAGTTGGAACCAAGTGAATCAATAACAAAAATGACTAGGAATGTACTGATTCTTGTGACAAGTCATTCCAAAGCCTATACAATTTGTTCAACCAAATTTATGGATGGGTACATTTTCTTCTGGGCTCAAAACAGGAGTATTCAATCAGATATACCCCGAAGAATAAACTTATGTCAACCAGATGAGATGATCTAAACATGAAAACTAAACCGAACAGCTATATGCACCGAGTTTTGTAATCTTCTGTTTAAGATTTAGAATGATCCCTAATATGGACACAAGCTCTCAATCTAAAGAAGTATGTTTTTGCTGCTGGACTAGCATGGCATTCAACTTTGGAGATCAAAAGCAGATTTTCATCATATGTGCCTAGCAGTGGCACAAACTTGCAATATAGTTTCTGAATGGATATCACTCACTTAACACCCCCATAAAGTGCACATCTCGAAGATAATCAGGCTAGGACATAGAGTTTGAAACTGAAACACAAACAGAACCAAGAGAATCCCTAAACAGACTAAACTAATAATTAAACCAAAGTGTTTACTAGACTGAAGATTTGGTTTCTACGATACATATTCTAACCTTTTGCAAAAGTTTAAGCAGATAGGAAACTAACTGAACCATGTGTGTGCCTGTGGGTATAAATGTATCCAAAGCATCCTACACTTGCAACATGTTCTCTAATGTGACCGAACCAAACAAAACCCTATTGAAGGCTAGCAACAAATAAAGTAACAAACAGACATTACTCGTAGCATTTAAAACTTACAGAGGGATCAAAGGGCTTTCCAACTGTAGGGACAACAGCCACTTGCAAGCTCCTCATGATCTCCACAAATTGCTTGTATATACCCTGATAACTTGTATCTATCTTCTTTTCTTTCTCCGTTTCAGGTTTAATTTGTTGCTTGGCTCTCTCAAAACTGTCAACCATGGGCAACAGACTCTCCATCACTTCTCCTTTAGCATCAGACCTTGCCGTAAGTCTCTCCTTCTCTGATCTTTTCCGATAATTATCAAAATCAGCTTGTAAACGGATATACTTCTCTTTCCCAGAGGTTATCTCTGCCGACAATTCCAAAACTTGTTTTTCCAATCCATTCTTCTCGTTTTCTAAAATGCTAATTCTACTCTCAATTTCAGATACAATCCTATCATCTCCATTAAGAAGCGCCTCCCTGTAAACTCTAATCATGGCCTTTAAACTGGGAAAATCTTCTCCAGCTGATGCTTTTACATTTTCCTGATAAAATTCCTTAATGAAATTAATACTAATTACAAACAATTAAACAATAATAAGCATCTCTTATCGATTGATTTGATTCAATTTTCATCTTCAGCCAATATTTTTTCTACTGTGATATAATAAAGGAGGGAAATTCTACAAATCCTTTTCTCAATCTAATGCTACAACTTATAATAGATACAAGAAAAGAAAATAAAGAACCCAGGAGGGAGGGAGAAAAAAAGAGCTTACAGTGCGAGCAGATTCCTGGGCTGAAAGAGAAGCCTTGAAAGTCCACCTTTGGGGACAGTTTTTGCTGTTCAGAGGGAAGGAAAGGTTAGATGGAGAAAACCCAGAAAAGGGTTTTGAAAAGCGAGGTCTTTGGTAAGGAAATTGGACCGGCGATGAAGCTATATAGGTGTGTTTTGAGGGTTTTAAAGAAGAAGCAGAGAAGTGAGGAGGCAAGAGAGAGTGGTTAGAGAATGAAGCAGCCATCTAGAATGGTGAATGATGAACCTGGGAATAGTAGGTTGTGCAATAGATTGGAGTGTAAAAATCTAACCAAATTAAAGCCTGGGAAAAGAGTCGTTGGCGGCAGCCACTAGCCAGCCCGCCCTTTGGCCTTCTTGCCTTTGCCGGACACAGTGACTGAGTGGAGGATTTCTCTGGAGAAAGGAGATTGAATTGAAGCGATGTCGGTTACTAACTTACTCTTTGGGCTGTGCTTATGGGCCTGGCTTTGTTTTGGACAAAACCCCCCAAAAAACCCAATTGGAATGCTCTCTTCTCCAATATACCCCAACTTTTCTTGTTTTCTCAGAAGTGAATAATCAAATAATAATATCTTCCAAAAATAATAATAACAAATGTATAATACAGTTGACTAAAAGAATGAGAAATTGGAATTTTTTTAAATAATTTTTGTTTTATAAATAATAATTAATATTAATAATAAAATATTTTAATTTTTTTGAGACTATGAGTATAATTTTAAGATACTAAATTAATAAATTATTTTTTAATTATCATTTTAAATAATTAACAAATTTTATTCAAACATTTTTTTTTTGTATAATCAACATTACAATCCAACTAACAAGTATTAAATGTAGTGTCAGACTAAATTACTTAAAAAAGCCTTTTTTTTAAATTACGAAAATGATCCGATTTTTCAATTAATTACGGGAATAGGCCAAAAACCCTAAAAACACGTCCACATCAGTGCATTGTCAAGGTAAAAATCAGGAAAATACTTCCTCAATTGTCCACGTCAGCATAAAACGCTTCCTTGGGGGCGCGTTTGGCTGATGTGGACAACCCATGGTTAAATTTTCAAAAAAAGGTCATTTTTTTTAAATATTATAAAAATAAACCAATTTTTTTTTGAAAATTCACAAGAATAAACCTTAAAAAAGGCTTCAAGTGATTAACACAATTTTTTTTAAGGTGTCACTAATTAATATAGAAATAAAACTTACAAAGCAAACCTTTATATAGAGTCAAAGTCTCATTTCCCTTGTTTTCTTAAGCAATATGGGATATGAGATATGTGTATATATAGACTCATGAGTAGGTTTGTAGCTTGTTCCTAAACAATGTGGGATTCCTTCCTTTTTTAATTAACAACATGAAATTAAATGCTATACTGTATTTTATAATTTTTTTACAAAACAATTTCTATTTTTTAATTTTATTAACATTTTCTCATATTATAAAATCATTTTTTTAGATATTTAATCTTGTTGCATTTTAGAATTGTTAACATATACAAAAGAAATATTAAAAAAGAGAACAAATTGCACATATGAAACTTGTACATGCAATAATATTCTATTCAATTTTAAATGTTTGAAGTTAATATCAATGCAATTCTAATTTTTAAAATATTTTTCCATTGTTTAAATTTAGAAGTTATAGTTTTAATTTTTTAATTTTATTTTTTATTTTATATTATGAATGTTTGATTAATAAATAAATGGTGAGTATTTGGCATTCAAATAGTATTTTTTTGTAATTTTAAAAAATTGATATATATTTTTTAAATATTTATTTATTTTAAATATTTTACTATACTCATTAATTTTTTAATTCTAATTTTAATTTAATTTCCATCACCTAATGAATGCTGGTAAATTTATTTTAGATGTTTTTGACTAGATTGATAAACATAGTATATAATTATGTTAAATAAGTTTTTTTTATAGAAATATATAATATAAATAAAATATAACAATTATTTTTCATATTTTTATATCTAGATTAAATTACATGGGTAAAATGTCACTTAACTATGATTTTTTAGTTATCGAATTATAAAAACTTACAAAATGATCACTTGACTATTAGTAATTTTTTAAATATTTATTTTTTAATATTTTACCATACTCATTTTATATTTTATAATTTTTTTACTTATAGAGTTTAAAAGTTTTATTTGTAATGTAACAAATGTTAACTTTTTGTAAAAAAAATTTTAAACTCTTAAGTAAAAAATTATAAAATATAGTATAGCATTTAATCTCATGTTGTTAATTAAAAAAGGAAGGAATCCCACATTGTTTAGGAACAAGCTACAAGCCTACTCATGAGTTTATATATACAAATATCTCATATCCCACATTGCTTAAGAAAACAAGGTGAGACTTTGAGTCTATATAAAGGTTTGCTTTGTAAGTTTTATTTCCATATTAATTGGTGACACCTTAAGAAAAATAGTGTTGTCATTTTAACCCTTTTTTTAAGGTTTATTCTTGTAAAATTTCAAAAAAATTGGTTTATTTTTATAATATTTAAAAAAAATGACTTTTTTTTTAAATTTAAACACGGGCTGTCCACATCAGCAAAACATGCCCCCAAGGGAGCGTTTTATGCTGATGTGGACAAAAGGCTTCCTTGAGGAAGCATTTTCTTGATTTTTACGCTGACAACGCGTTGACTTGGATGCGTTTTTGGGGTTTTTGGCCTATTCCTGTAATTAATTGAAAAGTTGGGCCATTTCTGTAAATTTTGAAAAAAAGAGCTTTTATTGGTAATTCACTTGTAGTGTCAAAACACATTGTACTCTTAAAAGAAGAATGAACAAGGTTTGAACCTTGAAGATAACATTATGAGGAGGGACAATCATGAACCCTAAGTATAAATTGTACAATAGACATGAAAAGTAAAAAAAAAAAAAAATTTCTTACAATCAATAAAAATTTCAAAACCCCTACTGACAGTATACCTTACCATTCAACACTTCTTGTTGTCGATTATGCAAACATAATGTTTTATTACTCTAACAAATTTAACAACTTTTTTAGATTTTTCAGGACTTGAAAACTTCTAAAGAAAGAAATTTCCAGTTCTCTCATGCATCTCTGGATTCTTTTTGTTTTTGTAAGAAGAAAAAGCTAGATCTCATTACCATGCCATTCATTATAGGTTCATTTACTTTTGCATTGTGTCACTTAAGCTAGTCATCATTTTAGCTTATTATCTAGCTTTATATATACTTGCAATTCTGGCATTGGTAATCCTGAAAGCTTATAAATAAGTATTTGCATTGTTAGACAATAGGTTTTAGTATAAAGAGTTTTACAATTGTTAAACAGACATAAATCAACAAGGGCCCCATCAAGGGACCATGATAGGCATGTCGCATTTCTCATCAAAATGAAAGAATATATTAGTTACCTGCGCTACCGATGATGGCCACTTGTCCTCTTCTTCTTCGTGCTCTTTGCTTTGCATGTGTCGGATTCGAGTCGAGAATTTATATATGTAACGAAGAAACCCGACAACGCAATTACGTCAAAACAAACCACTAATCTCCAATTCATCCGTGTGGAAAGAGATAATAAGCCCTTTTCTTGTTCTTGTTTTTGCGGAATTGAGGTTGGTAAGTAGATATTTTAGTTTTGAAAAAAAATTCATTAAGCGAGTAATATTTTTTCAAAATAGTACCACCTTCGGGTTTGGAGTTAAGATTAAAAATAAAGAGAATAAATCTCAAATTTGATAAAAGAATAAAATTTTCTAAATTCATAATTTCAATAAAATCAGCCTCATAGTTGGCTACATTTTTAACACTATTAGCGATTTAAACTATAATTAATTCCTCACATTAAGAGAACAAAAAAAATTGTCGAACTAATGTATCAAAATTAAATTTCAAATTTGGTGATAGTCAAAAGACCAAAATCAAAATTTGACCATAATCATATTAGCAAGAAAAAAAAGCCCAGAAAAGATAATGTAACACGGAAATGGCAGAGTCAACTAATTTGCACTAACTCCAATTCCAATCTAAGCATCCGTCCAGACACAAAAAAATTTCCACTGTCGTTTAGTACCAAGAAGAAAAAGGGGAAAAAAACCGAGATTGTGTCAAATGTCAACATGTTTTAACACAGACTAGAATCAAAACCTAAGCACGTATTTATATGAGCAAGTAAACAACTAGAGATAAAATCATATTAGGTGTCAACCTCCTGCCTGCCTGCCTGCCTGCCTGCCTAAAATTACCTGCAAAACAAAATATTTTAGCGAACAACATATCAATATATGGGTCAGACAGAAAACAATAGCACCTCAAGCCAGTATTGAACTGCGTCTGTACGGGTAAGCATATAAAGCTATGCATCAGAATATACAGTACGATACTATTTTACACCAAAATTATGGAGCTCATATTCAATAAATGATGTTTAGGAATTAATATATACGGTTGTGTGTGTCTGTGTGTTTAACAGGTATAACTAGGCTTAGACCAAAATAGATCACCATTATGCATTTTCTTACATACCCTTTGATTTTGTTTTCTTATTATTAAGCCAACCCTATTCCAACCCCAGAAAAACACTCACAAAGCGAACTGGTTTTCTCAAAATCCTGAACGCAAGTCTTTTTGGACCAGACCCCTTGGAGACCAAGGCTTTTGGGTGTACCACAAAACCATGAGCATTTGGACAAACTGTTTTTATGACTCTAAGCAAAGCCTGCTTCAAGTCTTCAACCATTTCCCGGCTCAACTCTTCTATTTCCTTTTAACAGTGTTGCTCAAAGAAAATTAATGGGAGGCAAATACATCCTTTGGAAATAGGGAAATTATTAGTTTGGATGCACGCTCATTCTTGACAAGCAGTCAGCTCCGGCCAGCAACAACTAAAATATTTATGTATTCCAGTGTTCTTTTTGAGAAATGTAGGTACAACTCTCTAGCCGACATTGGTCACAACTTTTTCCCCAACCTAATACTAAATACACAGGCAAGCAGATGAAAATGGAAAAGGAAAACAGATCATTTCTAGAAGAACAGGATGAAAAATAGATAAAGCTTTATAGCATCCAGGCCTCGTGTAAGCATCAAATAGCAGTAGCAGCATGATAAAATTGTAAAATCCAATAACAGAAACCATACCTAAACAGTTACTCATCTGCATGATCTGGACAACAATTCATTCACAAGGAGAAGCCTTCAAAAGTTGAGGTTCGTTGGCATTGGACATCTAGCCTGTCAAGCAGCTTCGAACAGCCATAAGTCAATGAAAGATCTAGGGAGTTCTTTTCACTCATGGCTTCATCATGCCTTTTACCTCCAACATCATCCATGCAACCAACATCGTCAAATCTGCTTCTGACAGGCTCTTTCAAAGCAATTATCTTGCCAAACAATCGAAATGAACCAACACCTACTTTGCTTGAGTTGCAACCCCCATGTTCGATAAGCTCCGTGCCGAAGGAAACCATGCTGCTCTGACTATCAGGTGACAAGTTGTCAGACTGTGAACTGCCAATATTGAGCTCAGTGGATATCCTAGTTGGCTTGGGTACCACATAGTTGCCAGAGAAGTTATCAGTGGACATCATTGGGGTATTTTCACTCACATCGTTGGTTAAACTTTGCAAGTGAAAATGATATTGCCTGGCTCCCTGCATGCCAGCAGGAAAAGAATTGTAATTCAACAGTGATGGATTCAAATACCCCATTGTTGAATTAGTTAACCCTGATATAGGAAAGATTTCACCCTCTGCATCAGCCAGCCCTGTATCCTGAGAAAACTTCAGCCTCTTTTCCGAGGGGAACGAGGAATGAAGCGGTGAGGAGGAAGAAATTTGAACTTGCCATGGGTTCACTTTCCTTGCATTCTGGAGAACTTCAGGTTCATCCCAAGCAACCTAATGATATAAATATAATGCAATAGTGAGTCACAAAAGATAGAGGAGCAAAAAAAATTCTATAAGTAGCAACATTGATGAAATTAAAAAGTTAGACTCAATTACCATCAAAAACTTAAATAAAGATTAAACAAACACCATCCTACCACAAACCCACCCCCAAAATGCTGCCTTGGAAATATTTCAAAATATGAATAAACTTTTTTATCATTAGTACCAGTCATAGAACATCAGTAAGGAAAAGAAAAAGAAAGAGAGTGAGTTTAGTCATGTTAACTTCAGCCCCATCAAATCATGCTTTCCTAAGTTTTAAATTTGATGCTTAGATGAGATGCATCTTTTGATATTCGTATGCCATACTATCTTCATAACATATAATAGGTAAGCTTTTGGTTCTATGATCAAGGCTTGGTTTAATCACAAGATACATCTCACCTAAGCATCAAATTTAAAACTTAGGAAAGCATGATTTGATGGGGCTGAAGTTAACTCAACATGACTAAACTCATTTTCTTTGTTAGTCAAGTGGCTCAAAATTGAATGAATCCTTTATTCTTTTCATAAATATAAAGTTAAAGAAATTCAGATTTACCCACAATCAATATCAAGTCAAATATTTAATGATTTTACAAATACCCTGCCAAAATGCAATAAACAGAAAAACTAAGAAAACCCATCTTACTTTGAGTGAGAAAACACTACCTAACAAGGCACATAAAATCCAAACACAACCTAGAAGAAAAGAAAAGAAACTGGTACAAAATCATTTCTGATCTGAATGAGATTCTAAGGAAATTCTACAAGTCTAATCTGGTTGGCACCAGCCATCCTTGGCCAAATTCCTAAGGAGAGTAACTCTCAAATTTGTTGACGTTTTTCCACTTTCTGTGTCTTAAGTCTCATTAAAATGTTAATAATGATTCGAAGCCTAATATAGGGCACGGATTTTTATTCTTAAGAAGTAAAATGCAGCCTACTCGTAGAGCTTTAGAATCTCATTCCAACCTCAATTCCTAAGTAAAACACCATAACTTACGTCATATAAGCATTTTGCACCTTTTCACTTTTAAGTGCACTTAATTTAAATACTGTTGAAAATATAGTGCGTACTTCTGGATTATTACTGATTAAATTGTTCATTGAAAATAGATCAACAGTAAAACACATTCAATTTAAACTTCATTTGGATGACCGGTCTACCACCCCCCATATAAATGAAGCTCTAATCACAATGAATAACCACAATTCAAACAATTGAGCCCGAAGCACTTTCACCTGAAGCATTCGCCAAGGCGAGCCAATCCAGGGGCCAGAATCCGGTACAGCAGCAGATATAACTGTCCCTTGAAACCAAGCCAATCGCGAGGAGTCCTCCGTCTCAACTGCCATCTTCACTCTGGTCCCCGCAGCCCAGTAAGTACTGATTCCAGCCTCCACCAACACCGCCCTCGCCACGAAATCAGTCCAACCGGCCCGAGGATAATACACAACCTCGAACGGGAATCCCCTCGCTGCCTTCTCCGCCGCTTCAGCCACTGCCTCCGCCGTCATCCTCCCCCTTCCTTCCCCTTTCATTGCTCCTCCACCACTCGGCTCTCTCCACCTCCCAGAATCCCCTCCGCCTTCTCCCGCCTTCATCGCTCGCCGGACTCCAATAAACATTTTCCAATTACAGTCCCTCATGAAAACAACAGAATCGCCGGCGATAAGCTTCTTTTGATTAACGAACTTGCTCCATCCCGTAGTGAGCAGATGCCTACGTGGCGTCCCTCGATAAATGTGACGAAACTCCCAAACACCGCCGCGAACGTCGGTGACGGAGAGAGTCTGAACCGGCGGATCAGCATTGTAGTCGAGCGGCGGGAAAACAGAATCGGCACAAAACCGCGGGACGGAGAATCCACCGCCGTTGTTGGCATCAGAGGGCGTTAAAACCTTAGCAAACGACACGATCTTATTCCTTTCAGAATCCTCAACTTCACCATTCACATTTAGAAATTGATTAGGAAGCCTAGAAGTTTCAACAGGGGTGAGTAAAAGCTTCGCGAAGACCTCATCGGTTTTCGGATCGGCAAGATAATGAACGTCGGAGATAACGCAATTGATGAGAGGCCTCGACAGTACGAGAGAGGACAGTTTGGGAGTGGAACCGCAAACTTGTTCAAGGTGGCCTTGAGGGAAGTAATAAACCCTAGAATTAACGGTGGGGATCTGGACGGAAGAGCCGGCAGAAGCTCGCCAGATCCTTGGATCAACATGACGAAGCTCCGGAGGACTAGACCGTGAAGGCGGCATTGGGCCGCTTAGGGTTTAATAAAACGAGGAGAGAATTCAAAAGGGTTAAAAAGAAAAGGGGCAGCGAGTCTAAGAGTGAGTGATGTTTGTTAGATTTTTACTTGAGAGATTTATATTTTTAAATTTTTTTGATGTTTTTATAGTATTTTATGGTGTGTCTGACTCTGACGCAGACTCTAAGAGGTGAGGTAGGAAAGAGAGAGAGTTCCGTCTCAACGTCGGAGAAGCGGGCAGTGACGGGCAGATGGGCAATCACGAAACCCAAATGCTGTTATGTTAGCGTTTGTTTTTTTCTTTTCCTTTTCGGGGAGAAAAAAGGGCAGAATATTTGGTCGGTTAGAAATTTACATAACCGTCTCAACGTCGTCGTTGTGGACGCTCTACCTTCCAAAACGTAGAGTACAATCGCTCTGGAAATGAAGATGAAGTTTGTTTTGGAGTAAAGTACGAAAATAACCTTTAGATGGTATGAGGAAGTCAACCAATCAAATGGTCGTGAATACTTTACATTTGGAAAAAGGTCGACGGAGACAGATTGAGTGAATCCCTGTTTGGTTGGGGTGGGGGAGGGGGGTGATTGTGATTTGTGAGAGAAAAAGCCGAGGGAATTTTGCAGCGACCGGATTTGGATTCCCTCTCTCTGCCTAGCTGTAGCCATTTACATTCACTACCGACATTGGAATTTTTTTAATTTAATTTTCTCTTGTTTTTTGGGTCGTATTTAAGCACAATAATTACTGGCAATAGCCATGACATGGTAATAATCTGGACTCTCAATTTTGTTACAAAAGAGATCAATGGTTTAATCTGACACTGAAATTTTGTTTAATACCTTTCCTTGCTTAATGAAAAATTGAGGATAATTCCAACTTAATTTCCTTCTAATCTAACAAAAATAAACAATGACGAAGTAGATGCTATTTACCATGTTATACGGATCTTCTTTATTATAGTCCCCATCTATCATTTCATGTTTTTTTTTTTTTTTATATTAAATCCAACATTCTCCATCTTTTCATTCCAATTGCTCCCCCTATGCCTAATAATAAAGGATGGGGCTTAGAGTACATGGTGGACCAACCTATTGGAATAACTTATGTTCCCAAAATATCATATTCGAAAAATGTGGGGTCAAACTTAGATTAAACCTTTACAAGTCTAGTCCAAGCCGAATTTCTAGACATTTACTTAAAGCACCTCCTCTTTTGATTTTTATAATTATTTACATATTTTTAATTAAAAATTTAATTCTTTATACATATTTGATTAATAGATTATAATTATATAGTAATTCTTTATATTTTGATAATATAAATTGTAATAAAATAATTTTAAATTCTAAAAAATATTAATTATTATAAAAATTATCAATAATCCTTAAAATCTCTTAACAAACATTGATTAAGAAAAATGTATTTTACAATATCATTACTAATATAATTAACAAGAAACCTACTATATATTCTATAGTAAAGTTTTTAACTAAAAAGGGAAACATTCAGTTGTGGTGTAGTTTTATGCCTGATAATTGGCACACCTTATGAATTAGCATGTGGACAATACACATTAAAAAATTCATTCATAAATAATTTATTTGTTGATTAAGTCTTAATTCAATTGATAGCAGTATTGTTACTAATGCCGGAATACGTAAGTTCGAGTGTGTTAAAATAAATTATTCTCTTATTTAAAAGTTGAAGAAGGGCTATAAATAGTTTTAGACCTTATATATACATATATATATATATATATATATAAAGAATAGATATAATAATAACCAATAATGAAATTAATGTTAAAAAAAATCATCAATTTATTTCCTATGTTAATTATTAAACTTTTTTGGAAAAATATACTAAATAATAATAATTCTACAAAGCATTCAATTATAATTTTTTTCCTATATTTTAGAAAAGATATATTTAACACTATATATGAATTGATTTTAGTAAAATAACAATTACAGTAATTAGAATTCATAGAGAGCCCATAAATAAATTGTCTGCAATAAACAACACAGAATAAATAATATTGAGTCATCGTTCAAGAAAATTTTGAAGTTATCATTTTAAATTTAAACTTTGATTTATATTCTATTATTTAGTTTTTGTAAATTATGTATAATATATATTTTTATATTTTTAAAGCTTAAGGGTAAAAAATTCTCAAACTTAAAAAAAATAATTAAGTTTCTTTTTTTGTACTACTTAAACTTTCAAAATGTATCAAAAAAGCCCTCAAACTTCTTCAAAAAAAGCAATTAAGCATCTGCTCTCTCTCTTCACTTAATTGGGTAGTTGAATTTTCAAAATGCATAAAAAAAACTCTTAAAATTAAAAAAAAATTAAACCCCAACTCTTATTAAAACTTAGAAAAAAATTATAAATAATAAATAATAAATGTTAGAAAGTTTATTAAATTTCATAAAAATTAGAATTTTTTATAAAAATCATATAAAATAAAAAATTATAAAATTTTTATAAAAAATCATAAAAAATTTAATTACCCCTAGTTTATTTCAATTAAAGTCATCACGTGTAGCAACACAACATGGCATATGGTGAAAAATGATAAAAAATAAAAATTATAGAAAAATTATAAAATATTTCTTTTGGTACGATAATTTTTATAATTTTTTTTTACAAAATTTATATTCTTTCCATATTTTGTATAATTTTCTTACGACTTTATAAAATTTTACAATTTTTATTTAAAATTTAATAATATTTATAGATTTTATTGATTTTAATTTTTTTATAATTTTTAATAGAAACAGGGATTTTTTTTGAAAAATTGTAAAAGTCTTTTTATGCATTTTGAACATTCAATTACTTAAATAAACGTAAAAGAAAATGCTTTTTTTGAAAAAATTTGAAGAGTATTTAGACCATTAAGACTTTTTTTTAGTAACCCTTGCCTATTTTGAATTTTCTGTTTTTATTAAGTTGACCGTGGAAGAGTTTTCATCGCAGTAGATAAAAACAAATATCGACTGGTTATCAGAAAATTTCATCCCATAAAAGTCAGGTAATAGCTTTTCAATTTATCCTTTTGAATTATTTTACTTTACATTCAATTTTTTATTAAGTGTTATTACAAATTACACTTACAAATTTCAATATTGATTTTTTTCAAATAATAATAAATTCCAGGACCGAAGGTTCAAATTCATCAAAAAGAACTAGATTTGATTTCATACAAGAAAAATGATTATGAAGATTTATTTCATGTTTCTATTTGATTTATTTATGTAATCAATTTTCCATCTAATTTAATATGGTTTTCCTTATTCTTTACTGACATATAAATGATGCCAAATTTGTGTAAATTTGATACTTGATTATTTGTATTTAGGGTAAACTATACTAATTGGTCACTTAATTATGCTTATGTTTTTGCTTTGGTCACCAAACTTTAAAAATTTTTAATATAGGTATTAACGTTTGAATTCGGAAATTTTTTTTCTAATTGGTATTGTAACACCCCTTAACCCCGAACCGTTGCCGGAAAAGGGTTACGGAGCATTACCGAAACTACCGGACAATTTACAATCAATATACATAATTATTAACATAATATAAAATAACCTTATAGTCCAATATATGGATCTTCGAGATCCAAAAATACGAGTTAAAAGTAGTTCGGGACTAATTCGAATACTCAAAAAAATTTTCGAACATTTTAAAATTTTTCTCAAATACTGGGCTCACACGCCCGTATGGATTGGAGACACGCCCGTGTGACTCCATGACATGCCCGTGTTGATGAAATGTATGGTTCAACACGGCCGCGATGGTTTGGGACACGCCCGTGTCCCTTATCCGTGGAGCATTCTGATTTTCCTCACACGGCCAAACCACACGCCCGTGTGCCAGGCCGTGTGGACTCAATTATGAGTCTTAGACACTAAACTAACCTTCCTGCACATTTCAACCAAAAATCAATGTACAATTTATGTAGCAACCAACATATTTACATATATTAACATATCTAACCATCTTTAATTTATTTATCTATTTGTTCATTAATCATACATACCCTAATTAAATTCATAAAAATAAACTTTAGTTAATTCCATTTCATACTTATATTTAATATGTCATATTAGTCCCCTTTTTATACTTAAACCAATTTAGATCATTATTTCACAACCGTCATCATAAGACTCTTATACTTAACATATTCATTACCTAGGTACATGCCACAACTATCTAAGGTAAGGTACATAATTAAAATTTCTCTGACGTCGGGGTTGATCTGGATGCTGGACCGGATACTGTCTTTAATTAACCTGCGCACGGAAACAACCGTACGCTGAGTATGGGAATACTCAGTAGTATTACCATAATTCAAATTATACAATAATTTATATACATTCAATTTGTGTTACAATTACTTAATAACTATTTCATTCTTTAAATCAAATTATTTAATAATAATAAGCCCTATTTCAAGGCTTGTATTTAATCCAATACATACATTAATTCATTATCAAATTTTCATTGAATCTTTCATATCTCATTTCATTAGCTCCTTTCATATCGCATGCAATTCACTAAATTTTATCACTTTATTCAATATTAATTCTATTGCAATTTGTTCTTACTAAAGTCATATTTCAATAACAATTCCAACTAATTAATTTCATATATCATCTCTTACTTTAATCAATTCTTACAACTTTAGCTCATATTTTAAGATATCATATCTTAATTTCATTTTCACATATCAAATTCACATTCAAATTATATAATTCAATTATACTATTCATTTCAATTAAATTCTCATTTTATTTATTTATATAAATTTCACACAAATTATGAACTTTAGTTTCATTTCTCAATCTCATAAAATATTTCCAATTTATAATCCAACTTTGAACACTTCATGAATCTTTGATTCAAGCATTCAATCTCATAGCACAAATCTCATTTCATATTTCATTTCATAAATTCACTTTACTATTTCTTTCCATAACTCAATCACAATCATTCGGAGTTTATCATTTCACTTATTTACCCCTATTAACTTGACTCGGACCCTGGCGGATACACGGATCCAACCAAACACACCATATTGGCACCCAGTGCCTCATCAGATAGTTCGAAGCAAAGCTGACACCCAGTGTCTCATCGGCCTAGCCGAAGTAAAGTGGTACCCAGTACCTCATCGAATCTATCCGAAGCAATATGACACTCCAAGTGTCTCATCGACTCGAGGTCGAAGTAACCCTGAACTCTTCCAATCCTATGGCATGCCAACTATATCCACTGAGCCCGACTAGTTAATAGGGTATCGGAATCACATAGTAATTTCAATCACTTTCTCGTATTTTCAATCAAATTCACATCATTTGCTCTTTGGCCACATTTTCTCACATGTTTTTCAATTTAAGCACAATTTGTTTAAATTTCACAAAATCAGATATTTTCACTTCAATTCACATTTCAACTCAATCAACTTCTCATACTTTCATTCCATATACATTTCAAAATAATCACATTCAATTCCAATCATAATTCTTCATATATTCCATCAAATACTCATACATATACACTTCATTTCAATATCATTCAATTCATAATTCCTCATATTCACAATTCAAATCGGTTTCCCAATTCAATATGTATTTCAATACCACATTAATTCTTTTAATTCAGTTCATATTATCAGAAATTTCCGTTCATTTGACATATAATTCAATTTTATTTAATTCAATCTCAATCTCAACCTTTATTTTGTTTACTAAACATATTATTCAATATTCAATATTTACTAATAATAAATTCAATTCAATCTTGATACTTACCTTAATTTGCTTGTCATGTATATTAATTTAAAATTTAACAATTAATAAAATTCGAATTATAGTAATACTAACCTAGATTTCCTGTTTTTACTCCTCATTTATTTTCTCTTTTTCCCTCCTCGCTCGATGTCTCGAGTTCTTTACTTGCTACGAAAATAATAATTTACATTATTAATTACAGCATTAAAATTTAAATAATTGAATTTTTATCCAATTCCTACTCTTCCTCTTCATTCTACATTCTTTATACCCAATTCTATCATTTACTCATATATTCTTTTAAAACTGTTTGCCTGCGCAACAGTCACTAAATTGTTTATATTTGGAGCTACGAAACTCCAAATCAAGTTCCGTTAATTTTCCCTGAAACTAGACTCATGTACCTTTCTACCATAAAATTTCCAGAATTTTTAGTTTTGCCAATTAATACAGTTTATTCCTCAAAGTTACCCCTGATTCACTGTCTGACAGTTCCGACCCTCATGTACTAAGGTTCAATTATCTCATAGCTCAGGATATGAATAATGTTCTCGTTTATTTCTCTTGAAACTAGACTCATTGAGGATTCTAAACATATAAATTAAAACTCATAACTATTTTTTTACAATTTTTAATGATTTTATCAAAACAAAACAGGCTTTAATTTCACCCTTTAATTCGGTTCCTACAATTTTTAATAATTTTTCAAAGTTAAGCTTATGTTGCTGCCCAAAACTATTTTCTTATATCTTATTAAAACATTTATCCAACTCTAACTTAAAATTCTTTCAATTAAATCCCTAATTCATTTTCTAATTCAACATAAACCATATTCAAAACCTTAAAACTTCAAAGACTTCAACTTAAATACATCAAAACTTTATTCTAAGCTTACAAAATATCAAAATTAAAAAGAAAAGGGCCTAATTGACTTACCTATTAAAGCTTTAAGCCTTAAATTCTCAATTTCCCCTTTTTCTTTTCCTTCTCCATTTCTTTCTTTCTTTCATGTCTACTCTCTGTTTCTCTTCTCATGTTTTTGTTTCTTTTCTTTTCTTTTATAACACACACACACATATATATATATATATATTAGTTTATAATTATTATTGTTATAAAAATCTATTTAATAACAAATGCTTTAATTACACTTGTCTCTTTTTAATTTGTTTACTAAAAAAAATCTCATAATTAAATTAATTATCTAATAGTTATATTTTACTTCATAAATATAAATATCTATTTAATAACAAATATATATATTACACTTGTATCCATACACATTATTACACATTTACCAATCATCAAAATACAATTGTCTTATTTTAATTCATAATAATATTTAATAAACAACCATAATAATAATTTAATTTACTTATTAAGTATAAAAATCTTAGATTTTTATACATTATGCCGCCTCAACTTTGAGGAATGGCATATTTGCCACTTTGGTCCCTCTTTTATTCTAGTAATTTATAATTTAACTTTTATCTCTTATTTTAATTTAGTCCTTTTTACTAATTATCTTAAATTAGGCTAAATTCATCTAATCAAAGTCTAATTAAACACATAACTAATTTCATAAATATTTTTAATAAATATTTACGAGTCCGTTTACTGAAAACGGAGATCCGATAACTTATTTTTCGATACTCGTACTTTTGAGGTCGTTACAGGTATAATAATACATTTAATCCACAATACTTATATATTCTATCAATTTGATCCTAATTCTAAATAATTCAATAAATTTAACCCTTTCCATTTACAAATTCTATCAAATTGATCATCGAACTTCCTAATCAAAGCTTTCAACTTTTAAAACAGAGACATTCCACATCTATAAATTTGTAAAATTAAAAAAAAAAACCTTCTTCAACTAACGAGCTGTTTTCCAAGCCAATTCTTTATACTAATGAGTTTATCTTGAATCTTTATTTCCTTTTCTTTTTCTTTTTTCTTTTTTTCATTAGTTTTCTTCTAAATATAATATTTTATAACCCTTTCATTGATAAAATTTTGGCTAAAGAAAATGAAAAAAAAAAACCTTTAAAAAAACATTTTAGATTTACTCTTATTGTTATCAGTATGATAATTCTTTCAAAGTACATAGAAAAAGTCTTCAAAGTTGATCATTGAAATTAGAAATTAAATCTAGAGTTAAAAAACATGGGTTTAAAAAATCCAATCGTCCAATCAATAATTATATAAGAAAAAATATATAAACTGATTAAGAGATTATTATGTGTTATATTTATTTTTAATTATTAAATCCACAATAAGTAAAGTGTATCACTAATAATCTAATTTAGTGTCAAATCGTTCACCAATTTAATTAAAAACTAAAGTTATGTTAGTTAGAGTGAAAAAAATATATTTTTTAAAATATAAAATATAATTTTATTATATATTATATTTTTTATTTTTTATTTTTATTTTTATATTACTTTTAATAGTGTTTAGTTAATTTCTAATACTAACTTATTAAAAAATAAACAAAAAGGGTTATATACACTAAATTTAATAATTTCAACCATAAATAAAACAATTAATAGATGTGAAATGCTTCTATTTTGAAAGTTGGAAGCTTTGGTTAGGAAGTTTGAGGGTTATTGATAGAATTTATAAATGTAAAGGGTTAAATTTATTGAATTATTTAGAATTAGGATCAATTTGATAGAATTAGTAAGTATTGAGGACTAAATGTGTTATTATACCAATTAGAAAAAGCTTTTCGTTATCAATTTAACAATGCCTAAATTTAAATATATTTTTTTAAAGTTAAGTGATCAAAACATAAACTTAAACATAATTAGGTGACAATTTATATAGTTTAAAATTTATTTTCCAATGCCTTGATTATTTGTACTTATTAGAAATTAATAAAAATGTTACCTTTTGAGATCAAAATAAAATAAAACTTCTGAGATAAAAGCAAATGTAAAAATACAGCAATAGATCATATCATATTAGCATGAAACTAATGCAAATTTTATAACTATAATTCTAACTTATTAAAATAATATTACTTTGTCAAATTAATTTATTCATATTAATGCAACAATTAAAAATATCATATTATCATGAAATAGTCGTATTATTATTAGGATTTTGTCTTCCTCTTATAATTCACCAAAAAAATAAGTATTTTTGATTATTAAATTAGACATTTAATATGTTTTACGTAATTATATGTTTATTATATAAAACAAGCTAAATAAATATTTTAAAAAAATCGTATAAGTAGAAGCTTTTATTGCTTACTACGCCATCCACTATAATCTTAATTAATATATAATACTCGCTATAATGTTAATATGAGAGTCTTAATTAATATATACTACTTATTTTAATTTAAGATTGAATTTAAATATTTTTAATATTTAGAATCACTTTTAAATTAAAATTTATTCTATTAAAAATTTATTCTGAGTTATTTTTTAAAGGAAAATTTATAATTTAAATTAATTCCACTTTTTTAATTAAATAAAAATATATTTCCTATAATAATTTAATTTGACATATTATTTTTAAATTTTAAATTAAAATATCTTAAATTGAAGTAATTTAGTATGTTTTAATTATTAAATAGAATCAATTCACGCATGGCAGGGGACAAAAGTTAGTTTTATCTAATTACATTAATATTCCATATTAATTGAGTTATTCCTTCTCTAACAATAAACATGTAATCTTTATCATTAATTGGTCATTAACAAAATATAAATAGTTAAGAATAAATATTATGTAATTTAGTTATATTTAGTATAAATAATTTATAGTAATTTAGTTTATTATTTAGTAGTTCAAAATTATTAAGAAATTATCTATAATTATATTTAAAAAAAATATGTCCTAAAATTAAAATACCATTTTTGTATAAAAGTGTTTAAAAAAAACACAAATCGAACATTTTTGGAAAGATAGTTAGATTTGAATTTAATTATTTCTAATTACCTATAAGAATTTAAGAGCGTCCAATTATATTCAATTTAGTAAGATATACTAATTACATAGAAGTTATCTAAATATGGCACAAATGTATAATTATAAATATTTATACATAAATCTGACTTTCTAAACATGATTAAATTTTATTATATGTATATATATTAAACATTAAATAATTTCTTAAAGAAAGCATTAAATAAAGTTTGAACCGAAATGGATTTATATAAGATTAAGAGTCTTGTGAGAGATCAAGACATGGAGTTTCAAATAAGATAGAATTTCGAATATACGTTTATGAATAATTATTTTTAATAGAAATTGTAGATAATTATTTGATATATTTAATAGAATTTATGGAATTTCAAATAAGATGAATTTCGAATGTAAGTTTACGTATATGTTAATGTAATTAAACATTAAATAATGAGTGTTTTTAATTAGGTAAATAAGGTTAAAAAATTATTATGTATTTTTAATTGATAGTTAAAAAATTAAAATTAATAGAAATTAATATTTTTTTGGCACATCAATAATTTGAAAATGAACTATTTTTAAGAAAGTAAACACACATTTAATATTTCACAACTTAAAATTTGCAAATATCTTTATTTTATATGTGGAATGAAAAACTTTACCATCAATATATCAAATCAATAATTTTGATATAACTATCCACAAAATCCTAAATTATTTTATTGGATAAACTATACAATTAGTCACCAAATTATTAATGTGTTATTGTTTTGGCCATCGAACTAAAAAAATTTTCAATTTTGTCACCTTATCATTCATTTCTGTTTTGATCACCCCCTCAATTAAATTACTAACAGAAATTGTGAAGTGACCTTTTTTTACTTGATATGATAACATATTTAGTTCTCAGTACTTACACATTTAATAAAATTAACCCTAATTTTAAATAATTTAACAAAGTTAACCTTCCATATTTATAAATTCAATCAATTTGATTCTCAAATACATCTTCATCATGCATCTCACCTCACCCCGTTTCATTGCCTTCTATATAAATTTTTTTTTTATAAATATATTCTTTATTCACCCATATTTGTCATAATCTAGTATACATAATAGAACTAAAGAGATGTGCCAAAAAATATATATTTAAAAAGGTATAATGATTTATTTAATCCATCAACTTTACCAAAAAAAAAATTTAGCCTCTTATTCAAAATTTCACCTCTTTAGCCTTTGAACTTGTGTAGTTTGACAAACCATCTCAAAATAGATAGAAAAGTTAATGTTTGTTAACTTTGTTAACTGGCATACACGTAGATGCCATATCAGCAATTAATTATTATTTTCAATTTAAAAAATTGAAAAAATATTTTTTAATTTAAAAATTAACTAATGGCTAATGTGGCATATACATGGACTACTATGTTTGCAAAGTTAACAAGCATTGACTTTTTCATCTATTTTGGGTGACTTAAAAAATAACATAAGTTTAAGGAATGAAAAAGACGAAAAATTAAATGAATAGCTAAAATAATTTTTTTTGTAAAATTAAAGAGTTAAATAAATTATTATGCCTTCTTTATATATATATATTGGCACATATCTGTAGTTCTATACGTTTACTAGATTATGACGCATATAGGTGAATAAAAAACCATTGTACGAAAGTCAAACCGAGATTTTTGTTGATTGTATTAAGTTCAAATCCTCCTACAATAATAATTTATAAAAATATTCTTGTATTAATATCTGTAAAGGCTGTACTTGGCTCTCACGAGTCACGATGCATTTATGTTTTAATAAATATTAGTAGTTGTAAAATACATTTTATATACAAGTATTAGCTTGATACAAATTTATGTTTTTGTGGCTAATAAAGGCTTATGGAAAGAGTTTGAGAGCTATTACCTTAATGCCGAGCACATAAATTGTGTCAGGTGTATACATACAAATTTCAAGTCCAAAGCATTCCACGAAAGGAAAGTAGTCAGAATATTCTTACAAATGGTTGTATTGGGTTCATACCAAGTAGTGGTCAAAATCTCACTTCTCAACCAAAAGCGGAAGTGATATGATGTTGGAGAATGTTTTAATAAGGTAACCTTAAATCATGTATATTTACTCAAAAATTCTCAAACTTATGTGAATGGTTACTAATACCTTGTTTCTTGCTTGCAAATACCCTACTAGTTCATTATATCATTTTTTATTGATGTCGTGAGATTTATTGACTTACGCTACCTAAGTAAACAAAAATCGAATGACAGAAATGAATTCTTGCGAAATGCACTTGTACAACTTTCTTTCACCGGCCTGGGGTTCCTCATTTTTCTGTTCTTTACTCTTTATTGCACTGTTTTAGATATATATTGATTTGTATTTGTTGTGAATTAAACTCAATGGACGCTGCTTCAATGATCATATCATATGAGAAGAGGAAAGAGGAGCAAGGCTGGAACCTTTTCAAGCCAAGCTACAATAAACACTTTTATGGGTGGGAAACATATCCGAGGATACCCCAAGTAACTTGTGGGACAAGATTTTACCAATGCTCAAAACATTAAGGTGGTTTCATAATTAATGCATACATTGTCTCTCACATTTTCCAAGTTTTGTTAATTTCTATCTATTCAAATGTAATGCCTAAGTCCTGTATCCAAATACGAAGATTTTATTGACGAATCCATTTTTGGTGCTACAGGTGTTTACATATATCATGGAGCACTCATTGATGAAAATTGTGGCTTCTAGCATCTCCACGAGGATTATTTAGAATGGATTGCAATTTGTATTTCTTACTTCATCATGTTATGTTTTAGCGGTCAACAAGGATTTCAAAATGGGATTCCAATCTTTTATAACCATTGGTATACAATTAGGAATGAGTGAGTAAAATTCGATTCAATTCAAAAAACTAGATAAAAATTTTAAATTTTGAATTAAATAGCTTGAGTTATTTGAGTTAATCAAGTTATTCGGATCAAATCGGATAAAAAATTAATTTTTCGATTTAACTTGAATATGAATTGCACAATTCAACTTATCCGAAAATCCAAATAAGAAAAGTAAATACTACATCGTTTTGATAAATGTTTACCTTTTCTAAAGTTAAAATTCAAAATCATTAAGATAAAAGGCAAAACTACGTCGTTTTGATAAATGTTTACTCATTAAGTTTAAAGGCAAAATCATTATATTATGTATGTGTAGCGACGAAAAATTTCGCTTCGATCGCTAATTGTGGCGATTTGTTGGAAACTTTGAAAAATATCGAATTTTGATTTTAGAGAAAAGGGAGTCGCCACCGATCTTTTTTCTAGGTGTGATCGGACACCTAATAAAACCTCTTTGTAACAAGTTTATTTTCGAGTAAAAGAAGGCCAAGTTTAGGTCCGCATTAAAATTCAGAGAAAAATAGGGTCCGGGAGTCGGTTACGCACGGGGAAGGTATTAGCACCCCCGCGACGCCCCAAAATTTGTATCTTAATAAACACGTGTTGTCTTGTTTTTCAAAAATACAAGTTCAATTTAAGATTTAATCGTGATCCGATCAAAACACGAGAATCCTTAAAATTTCAATTCTTGAGAAGGATATTCCGTTTTTTAACACAAGTCGCCAATATTCATCCAACATAGCGATGAAATTGACGACTCAATGTAAAACCGGCACATTGCCTTATTTATTAAAATTGATTTAAAAAAAACAAAAAAAATAAGATTTCCGAAATAATGAAAGAGCCAGTTGATACGAAATACAAGTGAACAAGAGAATTAGAAATGCATCGTGGCAAATAATGAGGAAAATAATGTGCATACGGCTAATTAACAAACATAGTGATTGCGAAATATTAACAATACGTACAACATTAAACAAGATAATAGTAAATTTAAAAAAAACGCATAGCATAGAAAACATATTCATGACATGATGTTAAAAGATATGCATAATATAATCATTAAGATATATATACAAGATAAAATATGTATAAATAATATTGTATTGAAAATATACACACATAGTACATAAAACATATACCTAATGTCATATTAAAAAATATATGATATATATATATACATATAATAATAAATAATAATGTTAGAAAACCAACTATTAACAAAACTACATATATACACCTCTACATTAAAATATATATATATATATACACAGTAATAATGTTAAAAATGTATATATACGTGAATATAAAAAAAAAAAATAGCATTAAAAGGGAATGTACATAATAATATAATAAAAAAGTAATAATAATTGTTAAAAAACAAACTATTAATACATATACATAAAAACATAGACAATAATAATATCAAAAGTATACATAATATATAAATAATATAAATATTTAATATAATATTTCAAAATATATGTACATATAAATATAATAATAGTATTTAAAAAAAATAATATTACATAAAGGAACCTACATATAACAAATACATACGAATACTAATGATAATATGGTAAAAATGAAAGTAAATATTATGGCACATAATATGAAAAATAAAGATAATCAAAATAATAATAATAAACCAAAACAAATATGTAAAAGGATCAAATTCGGAACAAAAATGAAATTTTAGGGCCATTTTAAAATAAAAGAAAGAGGCAGGGATTTATTTAAACACGCGTGAAACAACGGAGGGCCAAATGTACAATTTCCCGAATCTTTAAAATGCACAATAGCCTAGAGCACTAATTTGCGAAACGCTTCAAACTACCGGGCCGAATTAAAAGAACGAAATAAGTTTGGGCCGGGGCCAATCGAGTGTCAACGCAAAAGGGAGGGACCCGACGCGCAATATTCCCCTCAACACGGAACGCGCGGGTCCTGGGGAACTCGGGTCGAGTTCAAACGGGTTGGCTCAAAGCCCATGCGACATCGTTTAATGGGAAAAGAAGAAATGAAAACCCTAGGCTTTTAAGCCTTAGAACTGCGCAGGCAACAAAGGTAAAAAAAAGAAAAAAATGAAGCTTCAGCCCCCATGTCCACCTCTCGGCCGTTTTCGGCCTCCGAACGAGCGTCCCTTCGCACCGCCAAACGACGAGGGGACATACGAAGGCATTCAGGGGAGCAAATTCTGAGAGTGGGCAACCTCGGCCCTCCCTCACTCCGATGGAGACAGAGAGGAAGGGCTCCGAACGTCGACGGTAAGTCACCCCTTCGCTATTCCCCCTTTTTTAAAACTTTAAATCAGAAAAACGAGCCCTAAAACGAGCAAGAAACTCACCCCAAAAGACCGAATCTGGGTTCGAATGATTCGAATCCTAGATGCAAAGGTAAAGTTTCAAACTTTTTCTGTTTCCGTATGTACGTCGATTTTTAGATGAAAAGTGTGCTGAAATCTCTCGAAAAATTCTCTCTTTCGGTTTTTTTGTATTAGCAAGGTTCCCCCCGTTACAAACTGCTTTGAATCGGGTTTTATAACCCTAAAGTTTTACAAGTTGCTTTTCCTATTTTCTACTTTCTGTCGTGTCCTCTTTATTGCTTGCAGATGCTGTTTGTTGATGGCGACAGTGGCGGTGGAGGAGACTGGTGGCTACGATGGGAGCAGGTTCGGCGCTAGGAGTAGGTGGCTAGGGTTTCAGAAAGTCTGAAACCCTAGTCAGACTTGGAACACGGGCCATCGGGTTTGGGCCGGAGTTGGTCTGTTGGGCCATTCGGGTAGGGGTTTAGATTTGGTTTAGGTTTGGTTAATTTGGGTTAAGGTTGATGGGTTGTATTGGGTTTAGGTTGGTTAGAATTGGGTCAAATTGTAATAGGGTTTTAAATTTCTGTAATATGGACTTTGGACATTTGGATTAATTTTCTTGTTTTTTGGTTTAAATGTTGTTTAATGATTTGGGCCCGGGCAAATTTAGGCCCATACAGCTGCCCCTCTTTGCTCATTGTCATGCAACGAGAATAGAGCAAAGACTTCAAAAGGGCCAAATTTGCCTGGTCTTGTAGGATCCCCACTTCTTAGCATTCCTCTTCTTCAAGTAACTTCAATATGCTCCACCGTAGCTTCAGGGATTTGAGACTCCTTGTCTTCGATCCATTTCACCGCAACTTCAGAGAGACAAAATCTGGTCTTTTCGATCGGCTCCAGTCTTTAATCTCAATGTATGACCTGACATTCGATTCACCTCTTGCAATACGAGTTAAAAATAGAAATTGAAAAGCGAATAGCCGAAATACCTCAGTGTGTCCTGAGGCTCAACTCACTTCTTGCAATATGAGTTGAATAAACAGAAATTGAAAAGCAGAAATTGAAAAAGATCAACTCACCTCTCGCAATATGAGTTGAATAAACAGAAATTGAAAAGCAGAAATTGAAAAAGATCAACTCACCTTTTGCAATATGAGTTGAATAAACAGAAATTGAAAAGCAGAAATTGAAAAAGATCAACTCACCTTTTGCAATATGAGTTGAATAAACAGAAATTGAAAAGCAGAAATTGAAAAAGATCAACTCACCTCTCGCAATATGAGGTGAATTTTGAAAATATAAATTGCAAATACCTCAGCGTGTGACCTGAGGCGCAACTCGTTTCTCGCAATACGAGTTGACTTTTGAAAACATAAATTGCGAATACCTCAGCGTGTGACCTGAGGCGCAACTCGTTTCTCGCAATACGAGTTGACTTTTGAAAATATAAATTGCAAATACCTCAGCGTGTGACCTGAGGCGCAACTCGTTTCTCTCAATACGAGTTGACTTTTGAAAACATAAATTGCAAATACCTCAGCGTGTGACCTGAGGCGCAACTCGTTTCTCGCAATACGAGTTGACTTTTGAAAACATAAATTGCAAATACCTCAGCGTGTCTTGAGGCTCAACTCACCTCTCGCAATATGAGTTGATTTTTGAAAACATAAATCACGAATACCTCAACGTGTCTTGAGGCTCAACTCACCTCTCGCAATATGAGTTGATTTTTGAAACATAAATTACGAATACCTCAACGTGTCTTGAGGCTCAACTCACCTCTCGCAATATGAGTTGATTTTTGAAACATAAATCACGAATACCTCAACGTGTCTTGAGGCTCAACTCACCTCTCGCAATATGAGTTGATTTTTGAAACATAAATTACGAATACCTCAACGTGTCTTGAGGCTCAACTCACCTCTCGCAATATGAGTTGATTTTTGAAACATAAATTACGAATACCTCAACGTGTCTTGAGGCTCAACTCACCTCTCGCAATATGAGTTGATTTTTGAAACATAAATTAAAAAATACCTCAACGTGTCTTGAGGCTCAACTCACCTCTCGCAATATGAGCCGATTTTGAAAACATAAATTAAAACCACCCAAAATTTCTCACATGGTGGAATTCAATTGTCTTTTTCTTTGATTTGGATAGCTTTCCCAAAACCTTTTGCTCTGTTTGGAATACCTGTATATGTCATGCATGATGTTATCGTGATATGCACCTATTTGCCTTAAATGCATTCATGCCTACATGAACATGTTATGTGCCTTGCATTCGTTCGTCGTGATCTCTTTTCATCACGACTCTCGCAGTGATCTTGCCCCATCTGAGCTTTTGTTCTTGCTTTCGAGCTCCTGTTTTACTTATCGTGTTGGTCTGCTTTCAACGCTAGGATCTTTAAGTTTCTCTTTAGGCTTTATATCCATCTTTCAAACTTTACAAGTAAACTGCGTTTCTCAGATGTCACTTGTTTGGTATATGTTGAACTTTTGTTCCTGCTTTGAAATCCTTGCGTCTGTCCAGTTTTCTATCCGAGTAATACTCAACATTTCTTTCGTACAGAGCATGTCATATTACTATTTATCAATTAAATAAACATAATAAGATGCATGCAAATGGCCAGGTAGGTATGAGAAAAAGACTTCATATTGATTTCAAAGGTAACAAACAAAGAAAGTTCGCCAAAGATAAAAGTGTTATAAAAGAAAAGGAACCATATTGGTGGATACAAATGTTCCAGATATTCAATGCATGAACTCTGCCACGTTTCTCAATCATGAATCTTTCTGAGCAAGGCCTCTTGTGTAAAAGATCTCGAGTGTTTCAGAAATGCTTCATACTATAGCCTGGTCACTTGGCCTACTGTTCGAGATTGCTTCTGCCACTTGGGCCCAGATTTGCTTTATTAGGACGCCCTTTCGGGTTTTCATCCTAATATTCTGTGTTTGACCAAGGCGCCCTTTTCGGGTTTTCACCTTGATCTCCCTTTTTTTTTTTTTTTAAGTGTAGTATTTCTTCACAACATCGGAGTTTACTGGATTTGGTAACTCCTTCCCATCCATTTCTGTGAGAATCAAAGCCCCACCGGAGAATGCTTTCTTCACGACGTATGGTCCCTCCCAATTAGGTGCCCATTTCCCTCGCAAATCTTTTTGTATTGGGAGGATCTTTCTCAAAACGAGTTCTCCTTCGTGGAATTCTCTTGGCCGTACCTTCTTGTCATGGGCAGCGATCATCCGTTTCTGGTACATCTGTCCATGGCAGATTGCCTTCAAGCGTTTTTCTTCGATGAGATTCAACTGATCATAACGAGCTTGGACCCATTCTGCCTCCTCGAGTTCCGATTCCATTAAGACTCGTAGGGACGGTATCTCAACTTCAATAGGTAGCACGGCTTCCATCCCATAGACTAGGGAGAAAGGAGTTGCCCCTGTGGACGTCCTCACAGATGTGCGGTATGCGAACAGAGCGAACGGCAGCTTTTCGTGCCAGTCCTTGTAGGTCTCTGTCATTTTGCCGATGATCTTTTTTATGTTCTTGTTAGCTGCTTCGACGGCTCCGTTCATCTTCGGACGATAAGGCGAAGAATTATGGTGCTTTATTTGAAATTGCTTGCACACTTCTGTCATCATTTTATTGTTCAAATTCAAGGCGTTATCTGAGATGATTCTTTCAGGCAAACCATATCGACAAATGATCTCCTTTTTCAAGAACCTACAGACAGCGGCCCTTGTCACATTAGCAAATGAAGCAGCTTCTACCCATTTTGAGAAATAGTCGATGACCACGAAAATGAATCGGTGCCTATTAGAAGCTTTGGGAGAAATCGGCCCTATAACGTCCATGCCCCACATTGAAAAGGGCCATGGAGACGTCATAACATAAAGGGGAGAAGGAGCTACATGAATTTTGTCGCCATAAATTTGACATTTGTGGCACTTTCTTGCGTAGCTAATGCAATCCCTTTCCATCGTCGACCAGTAATACCCGAGTCTCATAATTTTTCTGGACATAGTGAAGCCGTTGGAGTGGGTCCCACATATTCCTTCGTGAACTTCTTCAAGTATTTTCTTGGCCTCAGTAGCATCCACGCATCTCAGAAGCACCTGATCTTTACCTTTCTTGTACAAGGTGTCCCCATCAAGAACAAATCCCACTGACATTCTTCTGATTGTTCTTTTGTCATTCTCGTTTGCTTGCTCAGGATACATTTGATTCTTGATGTACTCCAAGACATCATGGTACCATGGTCGTCCATCAGCCTCCTTCTCGATGCTATAACAATGTGCAGGGACCTCGTATATGCTCATCTTGAGGGGCATTATTTCTGCTTCTTTATTTGCTTTGAACATTGAGGCTAAGGTGGCCAATGCGTCAGCCAATTGGTTATCTTCTCGTGGGAAGTAATTAAAAGTTATTTCTTTGAACTCTTTGATCAATTCAGCTACCAGATAGCTGTACTTAATCAACTTTGGGTCTCTCACTTCCCAATCTCCACGGATTTGGTAGATCACTAAAGCTGAATCCCCGTATACCTCTAGGGTCTCGATGTTTCGTTCAATGGCTGCCCGTAGTCCCATGATACAAGCCTCATATTCTGCTATGTTGTTGGTGCAGAAGAAATTGAGCCTAGCAGTGAAAGGGTAATGGTCTCCTTCCGGTGATATTAAGACTGCTCCAATTCCATGCCCCAGAGCATTCGATGCACCATCAAAGCTCATCTTCCAATGCGTCCCTTTTGATGACTCACATTCTTTCTCTGTGATGCACATCAAGTCCTCATCCGGGAAATCAAATCTCAGGGGCTCATATTCTTCTGTTGTTCGAGCCGCCAAGAAATCAGCTATTGCACTCCCTTTTACCGATTTTTGGTTCACATAGATGATATCGTATTCTGATAACAGAATCTGCCATCGGGCCATTCTCCCCGAGAGTGCGGGTGATTCCATCATATATTTTATCGGGTCTAGCTTTGAAATCAACCACGTCGTGTGATACAACATGTATTGCCTGAGTCTCCGAGCTGCCCAAACCAAAGCACAACAGAATTTTTCGATTGATGAATACCTTGCTTCGTATTCTGTAAACTTTTTGCTAAGGTAGTATATCGCCTTTTCTTTCTTTCCCGACTCATCATGTTGCCCGAGTACACAACCCATTGAGTTTTCAAACACCGTTAAATACAAAATCAAAGGCCTTCCTGGAGTTGGTGGCACTAGCACTGGGGGGCTAGACAAATATTGTTTTATTTTGTCAAAGGCCTCCTGGCATTCTTCGTCCCATGCCCCAGGGTTGTGCTTTCGAAGGAGTCGAAAGATGGGGTCACACTGATTGGTAAGTTGAGCAATAAATCGGGAAATGTAGTTTAGCCTTCCCAAGAATCCTCTGACCTCTTTCTGAGTGCGCGGCGGGGGTAGTTCTTGACTGGCTTTTATCTTTTCTGGATCTACCTCTATGCCTTTTTTACTGACGATGAAGCCCAGTAATTTTCCCGAGGTAACCCCGAATGTGCATTTAACCGGATTAAGCCTTAGCTGAAACTTTCTTAGTCTTTCAAATAACTTTTTAAGGTTCACAATATGTTCCTCTTCTCCTCGGGATTTAGCAATCATGTCGTCAACATAAACTTCTATCTCCTTGTGCATCATATCATGGAACAGTGTCACCATGGCCCTCTGATATGTGGCCCCGGCATTTTTGAGCCCGAATGGCATCACCTTGTAACAAAACGTTCCCCACATCGTTATAAAGGTGGTTTTCTCCATATCATCGGGAGCCATTTTGATCTGATTATACCCCGAAAATCCATCCATGAAAGAAAATAATGAATGCTTCGCCGTATTGTCCACCAATGTGTCGATATGTGGTAAGGGAAAATTATCCTTAGGACTTGCGCGGTTCAGGTCACGATAATCCACGCACATTCGCACTTTACCATCCTTCTTTGGCACTGGGACAATATTAGCCACCCATTCTGGATATCTGGAAGCTTGTAGGAAGCCTGCATTAAATTGCCTCTTGACTTCCTCTTTTATTTTCAGCAGCATTTCAGGCCTCATCCGCCTTAATTTTTGTTGAATGGGTTTACATTCGGGTCTCAGCGGGAGCTTATGAACCATTATGTCCCCATCCAATCCCGGCATATCCTGATAGGACCATGCAAACACGTCTTTGTACTCATGAAGCAAATCAATCAAATGGTGTCTGGTGTCCTCTGAGAGTGTGGTCCCGATCTTCACTTCTTGCTTATTTTCATTAGTCCCCAGGTTTATTGTTTCAACAGATTCTTGATGAGGTAGAATCTGTTTGTCCTCTTGTTCCACCAACCTTAGCAAGTCAGGAGACGAGACATAGTTTCAGTATTTTCCTCATCCTCGAATTCTCCTAAACAAACGGTCATTTCAAAATCGATTTCAAGATTGGTAACGGGTTCGTTCATGTCATTGGCATCTGAACACCTGAAAATTGAATGGGAAAGAGAACGCTATAGAGGAACATCCAAGTTTTGGCAATAACAAACAAAACATTATGGCATAGTATGAGGTAAGTGCAAGAGCAGGCCATGAAATGAAAGAATAATTATGGAGTAAATGCAGAAGGTTATGACAAAATGCTTCTTCATTAATATTCATTTAATAGATCAAGAGCAAATGCAAGCTCTTACAAAAGAATTCTATTATATCTAAGGACACAATAGAGGGTTAACGTTGAGCATTACTCTGAAGACTTAAAAACTACAAGAAGATCTTCAGCGGTCCAATTGTTCAATTTGAAACCAGGAGGGCAAGGGCGTATTCTTGAGACGTCTTTGCCTGTAGCCATATCAACTCCTTTGTCAATAACATTTATGCTGACATTTCGAAAACCCTTTTCGATTGATAGCAGTATGTTTCGCGAGCTATTTTGTCCCGGGTATATCTTTCCCGCAGACGTAAATGTTCTTGACAAAGGAGGATACTGGATGGGCTCCCATTCTGGTTCTCGGCCCAGGGTTCTTGCGATTCTTCTTTCTTGCTCTTTCTTCCATTGTTTCTTTAAGTGACACGCCTTCGGTTGGAATCCCAGACCAAACCGAGCCTTGTGAGGGACTGGCTTCAGGGCCCTAACTATTCCTTGCTGAAATTTCCCTAGACCTTTCCTTGCTCTAGCTCCTTTTCCTACCGTCAACTTAATCCCCATCTTTGTGTTCCTTGATAACTTGGGTACGGGGATCCTATTTCCCTCCGCGACGAATGCAGCGTTGACAAACTCTAGGGATCGGAAGGAGCACTCCAATGCATCTTGGCTAACTTCGACATAGGGAGTGTCAGCGGAGACGGATGCGACGATATCTTCTTCGCCTTCGATTGTAACCAGGCAACCATCCATGATAAGCTTCATTTTTTGGTGAAGAGACGATGGAACTGCACCTGCAGAATGTATCCAGGGCCTTCCCAGGAGGTAGTTGTACGATGGTGTGATATCCATGACTTGAAATTCCACCTCGTAGACGTAGGGGCCTACCTCTAAAGGGATCTCGATCTTTCCCATTACTTCACGCCTCGTCCCATCGAAGGCCCTTACCGTGGAATGACAGGGCCTTAGGTAGGATAAATCCATTGGGATTCGAGATAGTGTAGCCAATGGCATGACATTAAGTGCTGATCCATTATCAATGAGCACATTAGGTACGATGTAACCCTTGCAGCGGGTCGTAATATGCAGCGCTTTCACCAAGCCTCTACCACCGGGCGGTATTTCATCATCGCTGAAGGATATGAAATTGACCGCATTCAGATTGTTTACCCATTTGTCAAGTTTTTCCACGGATATGTTCTTTGCTACGTAAGCTTGGTTTAATACTTTCAACAATGCGTTCCGGTGTGGCTCTGAATTTAGTAGTAGGGATAGTACCGAAATTTTTGCCGGCTGCTTGCTTAGTTGTTCCACTACGTTGTACTCGCTGTGCTTAATAAACTTCAGAAATTCTTGCGCCTCCTCTTCATCCACGGCCTTCTTAATTCCTGGTTCAGGCAAAATTTCATGTTCCTCTTCTATTTCGTGCATTGGCGCTTTCCCTTTTTGTTTCGAATCACTGACCTTCTTTGTTGGTTCTATCTCTTTAGCATAGCATCTCCCGCTACGAGTAAAATGGCCCACTTCTCCAACACTCTTAGTTGTATCCTCAGACTTTTTACTTTCTGGTGTGACAATGTTGACGTCATATTTCCAGGGCACAGCTTTATCATCCTTATAGGGAAAAGGAGATGGCACTTCTATTATCATTTTTGGTTTCACGAGCTCTTTCTTGGCATCATAGTAGATTACCAATGGTCGATTAGCGCTATATGGGCAACCTGGTGATTGATTGTCGGAGGCACACACTTCTCCTTCATCCGACTTTTCTCCTTTTTTGAAAATCTCAATCTTTTTACTATCCATCATGTCTTGGAGTACTTCCCTAAATTCTTCGCAAGACTGGATATCGTGCTCTTTATTACCATGGAAACTACAAAGATCATGTCCACTTTCTTCAAATACTCCGCTAGGATAACAGAGTAACCCATTTTCGGCTAGTATCTCCCAGATTTTCTGCAGAGGTACTTTTATTTCAGAAACCCATTTCCTAACCTGCCGTTTATTTTCTTCTTCAACTACACTCACATTCCCTTCAGCGTGATTTGGGAATGGGTTCCCGGTTGCACCGCCTGAACCATCGAATCTCAAAATACCCGCATCAATGAGTCCTTGAACTCTTCTTTTGAAGGCGAGGCAGTTTTCCGTAGAATGACCCTGATTCCCAGCATGATAAGCGCAGCTGGCGTTAGGATCGTACCATTTCGGGTACGGGGGCTTCAAGGGTACCATGTAGTGTGGTGATATCAGCTGCTTCTCTAAGAGTTTCGGGTATAGTTCCCCGTATGACACAGGGATAGGAGTGAACTGTGGTTTCTCGGGATTTGATCTTATAGGCCTTTGATCATTCTGAGGTTGGCCGCGGACAGGTGCGGTGTTTTGTGGAAATGTGGCCATTGGCCTTTGATGACTGGCGGCATAAACTGGGTAAGGTGGATGAGGGTGTGGTGTTTGGTAATATGGGGTTTGAGGCGGATAGTAGAAATTTGGGGGTGGATAGTTTCGTGGTCGCGGTTGGCTTGGATACAGGTTGGAGGCGTAACGGCTTCCTGTTCTCACCATGTGGGTTTCTGGGTCTTTTTTCTTTATGGGCATTGTTCTTTTGGAATTTTCTTGCCCCTCCATTCTACCACTTTTGACAGCATTCTCAATAAGTTCGCCAGAGATGACAATGTCTGCAAAGTCTTTTGTGGCACTTCCCACCAGTTTATCATAAAACGGTGTTTTCAAGGTATTTATGAAGAGGACAGTTATCTCGGTTTTTGTCAGTGGAGGTTCTACTTGAGCCGAGATGTCTCTCCATCTTTGTGCGTATTGTCGGAATGTTTCCGACGGTTTCTTTTCCATCATCTGTAACGTCATACGATCGGGTACCATGTCCGATACGTGCTTATACTGCTCACAAAATGCTGACGCTAGATCTTTCCATGTTCGGATCTTCTCTCTGCTAAGCTGATTATACCAGCGAAGAGCCGATCCAACAAGGCTGTCCTGGAAACAATGTATAAGCAGTTTATCTTCATTTACATATCCGGTCATTTTTCGACAATACATGACCAAGTGTGCCTTTGGACACCTTGTCCCATCATACTTCTCGAAATCAGGTGTTTTAAATTTTGGCGGTAAAACCAAACCCGGTACTAAACTAAGCTCCTTAGCACTTAGCGCAGAGAAGGCCTCAGTGCCCTCTATCGCTTTTAGTCTTTCTTCTAGGCTTTTGTACTTTTCTTCGGCCTCATGATCTTCCACTCTCAACCTAGCAATTTCCGCCGGATCATCTAGATCTGGGACAGGCGGGTTGGCAGGAGTAGACACAAATATCCCCTGTCCCAGATGTGTGGTCGGCACAGGTCGTTGTTCCAAGCCAGCGGATTCCCCTTGAGTTTGTACTCTTTGTGTCATATGAGGTGGAGTGAATCCCGGTGGGTAAAGTGGGTCTTGATCAAGGTTAACAACCTCAGGATTCTGCACGGGCCCCTTCCCTTTTACCAGGGCTGACATCATTTCCATCATTTTAGCCATCTGCTCTCTTTGTTCCAGTGACTCCTCCCGGGACCTCACCATCAAATCCCTTGTTTCTTGCTGTGATTTGGCCAGTTGCTCTTGCAATTCCCGTTGAACTCTTTCCATTCTCTCGATTCTTTCATTAAACTCTGCCTCCATTACTCTAGTTTGTCGTCTCGTTCTATACGGATGTCGTGATTCCAGCCTCGTATTGTTGCAACTGCGAATTGTACGATTCTAGCCTTAGTGAATGATCACGGGATACGTGTATGCAATGAATGGATGCATGAATGCTATATGAATGTTAGTCATGAATGCATATGCAAGAATTAGGTGTTGATTTCAAGATAGCCCCTATCTAGGCATTTCATTTATTCAAAAGAGTTCGTTACAAAATATTTTGCCATCTTATTTGGCTATTACACGAACTTTCTAGCTATATCACTATATTTCTTTACTCGCTCTAGGAATTCTGATATGCTCGACCGTTGACTTGGTGGGAATCGACAACTGAGATCTTCTGCTTCATCTGATAATTGGACCATGTATATTGCTACTCCACGGATTTCATTAATCAAGAAGCCAAGTTGCATTTCCCTTTCTTGGAGGTCCGTTTTATAAGTGTGGATATCTCTATCGTATTGATCATTTTTTTCCTCCAAAGCCTTTAAGAGAGTGTCCAATTGTTGTTGGCGAGCTTGCATCGCGTCTTCCAAATCTCTTATTCTTTCTCTTAACCCCTGGCATTCAGATCGGCTAGTCATCAGTTCATTAGACGCAGTCTCACATTCAGCATTTTTCTTTCTCAATTCTATCATGGCCCGAGCAGTTTTTTCCTCCTCTTTCTTCGCCTTCCCTTTCCAAAATTCCATTCCGCCTTTTACGTTGCTCAATTCTTCCTTCCATTCTTCAGGTGACTTGCCTAGTCCACTATTCTTGATAGTGGCTCTTAGCTTCTTATTTTCCAAATGAAGGTCTCTTAAGTCGTTCCTCACGATTTCGACCTCTTTTTGTACTTTTTCAGTCCTAGATCTTTCAATTTGAACGTCAATCTTTAATTGGTAATTTTCTTCTTGAAGGACGCTGAGATCCCGCAACATCTTGGATTTCTCGCGCTCAAATTCTCCTCTAGCTATTTCAAGCTCGGATGGTGCTTCTTCTATGAAAGGGTTCCGAGCAGCATGACTTGTCGACGATATTTGCTGGCTTTTTACTCGTTGCTTTCTCCATACATCATAGTCTTGGGTGAGAGTATCGGCATACAACGTCAACTCCATCAGATAAATTCTTTTCCAAGACTTAGCGATGTCTCGAACCTTCTTCATGTAGCCCTCGCCCACGAAAGGGAACTCGGATTGCGCTAAACCTCCGGTGGCGGGTACGAATTGTCGCGAAGAAAACTGTCTTTGGACCAATAGCGGGGCGTATCCGACTCCTCCCCACAGACCTAGCAGTGGTACCCAATCCTGACTTCCGACCCTATATAATAAGACTGACGGGCGTATCCATGGCGCCCTCCATGTCACATCCTTAGTGCGGAGGTTCTGAAAGACCGAAACCCAATGTTGTTCAGTAATTTCCTTAGGCCATTCCCTCTTACAATAGGCTTCTAAAGGGGAAAACATTTTTGAAAACATGTGATACGGCGTGCGTTCCTCTTTCCAAAAATGACTTATGATCCAAACGTTGAGCAATTGCGCACATCCAATAAATCGTCCTTCCCCTTTCTTCCGACAACTATTCAAGGACCTGAAGGTTTCGGCTAAGATTGTCGGGACAGGGTTGACTCCTTGTTTTAACCTCTCGAAGAAATCTACCACCGCGACTTCAATGTGCCCGAGGACTTTCGGAAAGACAACCAACCCGTAGACGGCCAAAGCAAACAGATTTACCCTCTTCAAGGTGTCAGGATGGCTCGAGACCAAATCTCGTATAGAGGACCACGGAATACAAATAGTTTCATTTTTCTTCTTTATCTGCTTCTCGGCCCATGCGTCGGTCATATCCGTCAACCTCATTATTTTCTTTTTGAAGGTCATTGGTTTAGGTTCTTTTACATAGATCTTGTAGGGCTGTACATTACTAATGCGAAGTAAGGCCGAGTATTCCTCGATAGTGGGAGTCATATCTTCTCCATTAAAAGTAAAGCATTGATAGGCGGGATCCCAAAATTTGACTAAAGCTTGTATCAACTGCTCGTCTACCTTGACAGCGACTAGGTTAGCTATATCACCATACCTCTCAATGAAGATTCCCCTAGTATCTGAATCCCATTGATTCCAAATCTGGACTAAATCTTCAAGATTGTTTTGGCGGACATTCACCGTTACGTGCCCCGATAAATCGGCAACACATCCTTCCATTAAGCTATCCCCTCTTTCTCTTTGGGTTTTCAGGGACCAATCCCGAACCGTGACATTCCTCTCGGTTGTTAGTGTAATCGACTCCTCCATTAGAAACCCGTCTTTTGGCAACTGGTCTCTAGTCAACACCTTCCTAAAATGATGCCTAAAATGCATGATGACAAATAAGACAACAACAAACAAATCATGGTTAGTAACATGGGTAAAAAGAGAAACAGAGATTTTGACAAATTAAGCTATCCGTTCTAATCTACTAAGCAAACCCGATTCCCTTGTATAAAAAGTAAAAATGCAACAGGTAAGAGGCATTTCTCCCGTGTACTCATTTGGTAACCGCTAAACGAACAGAGGTTCGGCACGGCTCTAGTTGGGTGGTTCGTATGTTTCACTACATGTAGTTTCGGTTCTAAATAGGTACTCGAATTGTTCGTACTATCGTCTACTAAGACTAATACGAAACCTCGATCATGGCCCATCATGGGCTTACGAGCTCAATTCGAGGGATTACATTTACTTATGCCTATGCGGAGGGACAAGTTAACTCACGAAAGCATAAGTCATATGTAACCCAAAAGTATTCACTAGCCTGTGCGGAGGGACGAGTTAACTCACGAAGGCGTAGCGTTTACTTTCACTTAAATGGACGGAGCCCGGGTATGGCGCTCATGTTATGCAAGATGCACGTGAACAGTGTGTGGGGAGAGGCTCACAAACCTTCCACTCTATTTAAAGCTGAACTAGAATTGTAAAACTTAGAGCTTAAACAAAAAGATAAAACAAGCTCGCAAAATATTTACAACAGTTACAAATGCATGATTTTTCAAACACGAGATTTTCGGATTATGGTTAAATATCAAATTGAACAAGGAATTTTGAAAATTTTGACAACACGTGTTTATTTTTAGACTCGACTCTCAAAAACCGGGTCCCCAGTGGAGTCGCCAGCTGTAGCGACGAAAAATTTCGCTTCGATCGCTAATTGTGGCGATTTGTTGGAAACTTTGAAAAATATCGAATTTTGATTTTAGAGAAAAGGGAGTCGCCACCGATCTTTTTTCTAGGTGTGATCGGACACCTAATAAAACCTCTTTGTAACAAGTTTATTTTCGAGTAAAACAAGGCCAAGTTTAGGTCCGCATTAAAATTCAGAGAAAAATAGGGTCCGGGAGTCGGTTACGCACGGGGAAGGTATTAGCACCCCCGCGACGCCCCAAAATTGGTATCTTAATAAACACGTGTTGTCTTGTTTTTCAAAAATACAAGTTCAATTTAAGATTTAATCGTGATCCGATCAAAACACGAGAATCCTTAAAATTTCAATTCTTGAGAAGGATATTCCGTTTTTTAACACAAGTCGCCAATATTCATCCAACATAGCGATGAAATTGACGACTCAATGTAAAACCGGCACATTGCCTTATTTATTAAAATTGATTTAAAAAAAACAAAAAAAAAAAGATTTCCGAAATAATGAAAGAGCCAGTTGATACGAAATACAAGTGAACAAGAGAATTAGAAATGCATCGTGGCAAATAATGAGGAAAATAATGTGCATACGGCTAATTAACAAACATAGTGATTGCGAAATATTAACAATACGTACAACATTAAACAAGATAATAGTAAATTTAAAAAAAACGCATAGCATAGAAAACATATTCATGACATGATGTTAAAAGATATGCATAATATAATCATTAAGATATATATACAAGATAAAATATGTATAAATAATATTGTATTGAAAATATACACACATAGTACATAAAACATATACCTAATGTCATATTAAAAAATATATGATATATATATATACATATAATAATAAATAATAATGTTAGAAAACCAACTATTAACAAAACTACATATATACACCTCTACATTAAAAAAAATATATATATATACACAGTAATAATGTTAAAAATGTATATATACGTGAATATAAAAAAAAAAATAGCATTAAAAGGGAATGTACATAATAATATAATAAAAAAGTAATAATAATTGTTAAAAAACAAACTATTAATACATATACATAAAAACATAGACAATAATAATATCAAAAGTATACATAATATATAAATAATATAAATATTTAATATAATATTTCAAAATATATGTACATATAAATATAATAATAGTATTTAAAAAAAATAATATTACATAAAGGAACCTACATATAACAAATACATACGAATACTAATGATAATATGGTAAAAATGAAAGTAAATATTATGGCACATAATATGAAAAATAAAGATAATCAAAATAATAATAATAAACCAAAACAAATATGTAAAAGGATCAAATTCGGAACAAAAATGAAATTTTAGGGCCATTTTAAAATAAAAGAAAGAGGCAGGGATTTATTTAAACACGCGTGAAACAACGGAGGGCCAAATGTACAATTTCCCGAATCTTTAAAATGCACAATAGCCTAGAGCACTAATTTGCGAAACGCTTCAAACTACCGGGCCGAATTAAAAGAACGAAATAAGTTTGGGCCGGGGCCAATCGAGTGTCAACGCAAAAGGGAGGGACCCGACGCGCAATATTCCCCTCAACACGGAACGCGCGGGTCCTGGGGAACTCGGGTCGAGTTCAAACGGGTTGGCTCAAAGCCCATGCGACATCGTTTAATGGGAAAAGAAGAAATGAAAACCCTAGGCTTTTAAGCCTTAGAACTGCGCAGGCAACAAAGGTAAAAAAAAGAAAAAAATGAAGCTTCAGCCCCCATGTCCACCTCTCGGCCGTTTTCGGCCTCCGAACGAGCGTCCCTTCGCACCGCCAAACGACGAGGGGACATACGAAGGCATTCAGGGGAGCAAATTCTGAGAGTGGGCAACCTCGGCCCTCCCTCACTCCGATGGAGACGGAGAGGAAGGGCTCCGAACGTCGACGGTAAGTCACCCCTTCGCTATTCCCCCTTTTTTAAAACTTTAAATCAGAAAAACGAGCCCTAAAACGAGTAAGAAACTCACCCCAAAAGACCGAATCTGGGTTCGAATGATTCGAATCCTAGATGCAAAGGTAAAGTTTCAAACTTTTTCTGTTTCCGTATGTACGTCGATTTTTAGATGAAAAGTGTGCTGAAATCTCTCGAAAAATTCTCTCTTTCGGTTTTTTTGTATTATCAAGGTTCCCCCCGTTACAAACTGCTTTGAATCGGGTTTTATAACCCTAAAGTTTTACAAGTTGCTTTTCCTATTTTCTACTTTCTGTCGTGTCCTCTTTATTGCTTGCAGATGCTGTTTGTTGATGGCGACAGTGGCGGTGGAGGAGACTGGTGGCTACGATGGGAGCAGGTTCGGCGCTAGGAGTAGGTGGCTAGGGTTTCAGAAAGTCTGAAACCCTAGTCAGACTTGGAACACGGGCCATCGGGTTTGGGCCGGAGTTGGTCTGTTGGGCCATTCGGGTAGGGGTTTAGATTTGGTTTAGGTTTGGTTAATTTGGGTTAAGGTTGATGGGTTGTATTGGGTTTAGGTTGGTTAGAATTGGGTCAAATTGTAATAGGGTTTTAAATTTCTGTAATATGGACTTTGGACATTTGGATTAATTTTCTTGTTTTTTGGTTTAAATGTTGTTTAATGATTTGGGCCCGGGCAAATTTAGGCCCATACAGTATGTAATTAAATAATCTTGGACTTCGTCTACTAGTTAAATAATCGGTTTATGTAAACACAATATTGAATATAAATAATAAGATTCGTTAATTTAACTCAAAATTTTTTAACTCGATTCAATTTAATTTGAAAAAAAAAATTCAAATTGAGTTCCTTTGTTAAAATAAGATTCGTCAACTTAATCAATTTTTTTCTCGATTCAACTCAACTCGATAAAACACTCACCCCTACAACCAGGTACCTTTCTAAAATCAACTCAATAAAATACTAACTCTTACAACTAGCTTTCTAAGAAGAGCACTGAACTGGCGATATCATGTTGTTGATTTGTCTGAAAAACTACAGCCAAACACGATTTCTCTTGTAAACGACGATCTTGAGAATGATTTTAGATTAGCACTGCATGTGAATGTTGATATTTTCTTTTATATATTATCAAAGCTCAAGGTTTTTATGGAGTTGTAAATCATATTTTTGAAGAATTTGATATTTTTATTTATTAAAAACAAAAATTGAGCTAAAAGCTCTAAACTTAAATTACACTTAAAAAACAGAATGTTTTCAAAAAATTATTTTGGACAGTCAATTTTCAGCGAATTAAACATACCTAAATGTTGTTTTGTTCAAATTTAATACTTCCCATTATACTTGTTTAATAGTCAGATAAAGCCAGGCCAACCCAAATAGGAGCTTTGCTTTAATTCGAGGAAAACAAAGGAAGAGCACAAAACAAAGTGAATTCAAATCATCGTTAAGCACAACCAGAAAAAAATTCAACCCCGGAAACCAGACTCAATACAGACAACAAAAACCATAGAAAGCACAACACAACAGCGGGCATGTAGGGCAGGCGTAGCTCACTGTATTTTATTTAAAGAACACGACCAAGTCCCACACACTGAAAACTATTAGCCACGGTAGAGAAAATTATTGTACCATAAATAGCACGTCTGCCATAAAAGGCACAATAAACGACTAAACCAAGAGCTTCAGAATCACTCCTCTTCTGTCTCAGACTCGGCATTCTGGAGCCACTCAATGAAGGGCTTGGAGTTCTTCCATATCTGAGAACTCTTATTAACACCGGCTACACCCTTCTGGTACCATTCCATGATGAACTCTTCTTCCAAGATGTCATTGTCATATAGCACTTTAAGAACCAAAGCCACCTCCTTAGCTGCCTCGAGGTTTGCCTTGCCACAGAAAGACTCAATAGAATTGAGGAGCATCATCTGCCATCCCTCTTCTCTGGCTGCTGCTGCAAGGTAGTTCTTCTTTTTAGTTACTTCCTCCAGGAACCCCTTCCCAACATCATGAAAGAGTGCAGTAAAAAGGGCATCCATGATTTTTTGGGACGTTCCAGAGAGTGAACCCAGGAAGGATTTAAGCTGAGCTGCAGATAACACCTTATTGAGGTATTTCTTTATCTCATCAACAAGTTTCTCATGGGCAGTGACACCATTCTCTTGTGCCTTAACCTCACGGTCTGGAGACTTCTTCACTGACTTCTTTTCTTCATCAGTAGAAAGCATTACCATATCAGCTGTAACAGCACTCAACTGCTCTTGTATACGCTGTTGAGCAGCCTCCAGTGAAGTATCTGTTTGCCACTGCACATTATCATCATCATCATCATCAGCCACCTCTTTGTTCTCATCAGCCTGGCTGTGAGTTGGGGAGTGATCCTCATCAGAATGGTTGCTTTTCTTCTTGGTTACTGCACCTTTGGGAGCAGTAGCCTTTGAAGTAGTAGTGGTAGAGGAACCTTTCTTTTTCGCCTCTCTTTTAATCTTCTTCAGCTCTTCATCAGCGGCCTCACCCTCCTTGAGTCTTTCCTTCTCAGCCCTCCTCATTCCCTTCTTGTCTTTTGAAGACTTCTTAGCCTCAGGTGGGTTTTTAAGAATGAAAGTTGTAAGCTTATCTCTCATGTCAACATCAGAAACAAACCCACACGCAGCACATTTCAGGGTAAGCATCTGTGTCTTAGTAATAACTATCTCAGTTTCAGGGTTCCCACAGCCATAGCACTGAACATACTTCTTAATGAAGTTCTCAAGAAGCCCTGCAAGCTTAGCAGTGTCATGGGCCCCATTTACAAGAGAAGTTCCAGTCTTCTCATCAAACTTGGATTGGGCTCCCAGTTCACAACCAAAATATTTTGTGGTGTAAGAAGCAGGTCTAGCCAAGGCCTTTGCAATTTCAACCATGTTAACCACGTTAGTCTTGATGCCATTTCCTCTCCCTTCAATCTTGGTTATCATTTTAGGCATCTTATACCTATAAAAGGCATCATCACTGTTCGAAGCACCAATATTTTGCAAAGCCATCTTGATCAAACTGAGGGAGACTTTAATCAGAAAGGAGATATCAGATACTGGTTATCAAAATCGTGGTGAGAAATCTGTTACCAGGCTGCCTCCTTGCACTTGGAAGATGTTGCATAAAACAGAAACCCAAACCGTGTCTCTGATTGGCCTCAATATGCATGCAGCTAATTTCAGAATAGGAACTTCTATTCTTTTTTCTGGACGTGGGACAGTACTCTCCAAGCAATCCAATTGATGACAAAAAGAAAGAGGCCCGTTCAGACATAAAAGAAGACTCACAAGTAACAGACTCCACTTTGGCAATCTGCAGCAGAGCAGATTAATCTGCCAACTTCCTGAAAGACAATGACGGAGTTGATTCAGGCAAAGGTCAGAGCATAGAATATCAATAACTGGAATAAAACCATAACATGAAAATTGCTACATCAGCGAAACTTGAACATTACTACCAAAACCATAACACTACAATTTTCAAAATTGCATGCATAGTTATGCATGAAGAAATACACATACTAAACATCGTCAACTTTTGTAATCCGATAAAGCATAGCATATTCCAGTATTATAACATCAAAACTTGGGATATCTATCAAAACCAAGATTAAATTATTTCTTCATAAGTTTCTCTATACCAATAAAAAGTTTAGATTGTAAAGAAAATAAAAAATGATTTATTAAGGACTGATTAAAGCAACGAAACTAGACAGATCAAAACTTAAAAGAAAAACCTAAACCCGCAGTTCTAAATCTCCTATAATACAAAAAAATATCTATTAGAAAATACTGAAAATAAGGTAATTAAAACGAAAATTTAAGTACTACGATCTTGGTATAAAAAACCTAAGCCTTCTGTCCAACGTTAAATATTAAGCAAATATATATGAAAGAATGTCTGCATTGCGATAATCTAAATCCGAAAAAAAAAAGGAAATAGAAAACAAACTCTCTGGTTTCGATCTGATCATCTAAAATAATACAAATACAAAGCTAAATTAAACAATAAGCTCTTACAACATAAACAGGTAAACAACGATCGAACAAAAGAAAAGAAAAAAAAATCTAGCTATCGGTCAAAAAATGAGAGATACAATGAACGATAGACAAATAAAAAGAAAAAAAGCAAACAGATCAATAGAAAATGAAAATAATAATAAAATTGGAAACAAAAAGAATCAAACCTTTGATGAGATGAGGAAAATGATGGTAGGTGATAAATTGGAAATCTGGGGCAGGAGAATTTGGAAGGTAAATAGATATTAGGGATTTTTCTTGTGGAGAAGAATTGAGAAGCTCTCAACTTTATACACGCTAACGAAGGGAAATGTGAAACGCTAGGGCAAACTCAGCGTCTTGAATTTTCTAGTATTGATTATTCTCGAATAAACTTATTTTATTATTACTATATTGTCCTTAATTCCCTTTTCTATTAAGGAATCTTTTGGGTTCTTTTAGGTAGATAATAAAAAATTTTAATTACGAAATTAGGCGGATTGTATATGAGAATGATTTATCTTATATAATAAAAGTAGGTGTCGTCAATGTGTTAAGTGGCACCAAATAGTTTAACTTATATGATAAAATTAGGTATCGTTAATGTGTTAAGTGGCACCAAATGATTTAATTTATATGATAAAATTAGTTATCGTTAATGTGTTAAGTGACACCTACTTAAAAAATATTCTGTCATTTGATAATCATTTCAAGTAAAAAAAATATTTTTAAATGGTGTTATCACTTTGTCAAGCAGCAAAAAACAAATATCGTTAGTAAAAAAAATTATATTTTAAAATGGTGTCATCTAACAATGTGGTGGCACCAAAATTTGTATTTATACCCCATTTTCAGCCTAAAAAATAAATTGTTGCTGTTTATCAATTCTAAGGACACATATTAGGGTCTTTCTTCATTATAAGCTGCTTAATGGAACCTGGCTGTGGGAAATATTTATAAACTCTTCTTATTGCGGTCGTAAAATATGATAATCGGAACGTATTACGAATAGCCATTGCCATTATGGAGAGTGAGAACATGTAATTGTGACAATTTGTTTTGACGAACTTGCAGAGTCATGTTGTTAGACAAGACATTTACATTATTTTTTATCGATCAAAGGGGTTAATTACGGTGATTAGGCATTTCGGAGTTTGTGGAGATTGTCCAAGTAACTGATAGCAAAGCGACGCAGGTTGGATCACTTTACTTGAACCCGTGACTATAGCATCATCAACTAGGAGCTCGAGTTGTAATGCAACATTTTCTAAAGTGATGGTGCACTCCCTACGTGACAAATGAAATATGTAAGTCTCTGGGCGCCACCTCTCAACCAAGGCTAATATCAAGTCGGGCCTAATCTCAAACATCCTCATCAATATTGTCGTTCCAAACCTTGCAGCATCCAAATATGGGAACATACGTGCGTTCGACCTGTAGTTCGGACCATGGATACGGGCTCTCAAGAGATGGTACTAACCCTGTCCATAACCAATTACCATATTAATTAAATATGCCAATTAAAATATTAATGACGTGCAAATTTATAAAATACTCACAAATAGCAAATAATTTTTTTTTACCGGCAAACTAATCTTCATGACAGTCTGGTCGGTTGCTCTAGTTAATGAACCCATTGAGATATTTGCACATTTAATTTTGAATAAACATATCAATTTAAAACAATGAACACTTCCACATAATAATATTTAGTATATCTCATTTTCGTAAATAAATTTATTTTTGTTTTATTTAAATAAAATATTCACATAATTATATTTATCACAAACTAAGCAAAAAAAAAAACCTTAACTTGGATATTTACAACTAAACTTTTCTATTAATATATATATATATAACCATAACTAATCTAATAAAATATAAATTACAAACATAAAAAAAAATAAAAAACTTCAAACGTACACACTACTGCTAGAAACATTTTCACAAGTTGCCCCAAAATACTAACAAATAACATATAATATAACACCCCCATACCCAACCCGGTCATCGAGTTAAGGTATCAGGATGTTAGATTCGTTGTCAAAGCAACTACTGAAAATTTCAGATCAATGTATCATATTGTTTAATTAATATAGATCATTAACTCAATTCAGTAATAATTAAATTTACGATAGAACGAATTATGAATTAAAGGAGCTCAATAAAACATCCCCAATTGATCAAAGGCCAAATTGTATAGTTCATAAAAAATTTTGAACTATCGTCGCAACGTTGGGGTTTCCACATCATGACATGGCGAACTTGTTATCGTGAAGTCGTCTCCATTTTCCTACAAGTTCCACGCTTTTTATTTATTTATTTATTTTTTTATATCATTACCTGAACTGTATTCAGATGTCATAATAGCCACTTTATTTTACATATCACCCACTTACATTTATTTCTAATCTCAAGTCCTCATAAAAAACATGATATTCAATCAAAGATAACAAAGTTTATAAAATTAACACAAATATTAAAGTTTTACAGATAAGACCATTGGAGGACTTGCACTTTCAAAGTAGTTTACCCAGTTTATGTATATTTCATATTTATTTCTAAATTGTGCCAATCAATTTAATTCTTCATAAAATTTTAACAAGAATTTCATATCACATCAATTAACAATTATTCACTTATTATTTTATTAATTCGTTTAAACATATTCACATGTATTAATCATTCCATCACTTACAACCATTTCAAAACATTTCAAATTCATCTACTATATATATACTCATATATTTTTCCCATCCTCCTCTCTATTCCACATCCTTTATGTATATATTTACTAGAATCTTTAGCTTTTTGTAACACCCCTAATCTAAGGAACAGGGTTACGGATAGAGGTGTACATGGGCCGGGCCGGGCCGGGTTCGGGCCGGGTCTAACTAAAAATTAGGCCCGTTCATTGGGCTCGGGCCGGGCCGGGCTCAAAAAATGGGCCTAAAATTTTGTCCAAGCCCGGCCCATATAAAAATGATAAAACCCGGGCCCGGCCCGGCCCACTCGTATTATTTTTTATATTATTTTATATAAATTTTAAATATATATAATACATCAAAAATACTAAAAAATTAAAATAAATATTTTTCAACAAATTAAAAATAAATTTTAAAAAATATGTATACTTAAATAACACTAAAATAGATGTAACTTAACAAGCAAATGCCTCTAAAATAATAACAAAATTAACAAATGTCTTTAAAATAATAACAAAATTAACAATAAAATGAGTTTTATACAATATCTAAACAATAACAACAAAATAATAGCAACATAACAGTAAAATGGTAGCAAAATAGGGAGAAAAACATTAAGAAAACAATATTTAAAAAAATAAAAATGTTTGTCCTTTAGTGAATTCGGGCCGGGCTGGGCTCGGCTCGGGCCAAAAATTTCTTACCCGAGCCCGGCCCATTTTTTAAACGGGCCTTAATTTTTTGTCCAAGCCCATTTTTCAGGCCTATATTTTTACCCAAACCCTCCCACATTTCAGGCTGGCCTACGGGCCAGGCCGGGCCACCCGGCCCATGTACAGCTCTAGTTACGGAGCATTACCAGAGTTTACAAATCAAACAGACAGAAAATGCAAACATTTCATATCATATAAAATTCATATCAGAAACCAATCGAAATCAAACATATTGTCCCTTATACAAGCCCTCGAGGCTCAAAATATGCGTTAGAAACAAGTCGGGACTAAATCGGATACTCAAAGAATTTTTTGGAAAACATTGAAAATTTTCAAAGCTGTAGGGGTCACACGGCCGTGTGGCCAGACCGTGTGACTCACAAGGCCAAGAGACACCCTAATGTCTTAAACCGTGTGAACATTCGAAATAGAGACACAGCCGTGTACCAGCCCGTGTCCGTACCCGTGTAACTCTCTAACTTGGGTCACACGGCCAAGCCACACGCCCGTGTGTTAGGCCACGTGAGCATACTGACTTGCATTATTAAGAGGATACAGAGGACACACGGCCATGTCACTTGGCCATGTGTCACACATGAATAGTCTAATTTCTAAGACATATTTCTCACCCAATTTGATACTAACCTAACATTTTTGCACATCAACAAGCCATAACAAAGCATTCAAAAACAAACCAAAATCAAGTCTTAACCAAGAAATATTACCACATACATCCAATATGCCCTTAAGCACCTTAAATGACAACTTAAAAACATGTCAACCAATTATCTCAACTTACCTAAATGACCAAATACATATATGCATATTCAAACCACATTTTACTTTCTTTCATTCTACCATATCAAACACACATCAAACATGATAAGGCCACATATATGCACATCAAAATATACCAAACACAAGCCATATAAATGGTTAATTTCAACAAAACACTTATATGCCAATATTGGCCAAATTAACCTATATATGTAACACCCATAACCCATATCCATCACCAGAATAAGGTTTCAAAGTATTACCAAAGTTTATCGATCAAACAAACATAAATTTTAAACATTTTGTATCATATAATATTCAGGTCAGAAATTAATTAAACTCTTACATATTGTCCCTTATTCAAGCCCTTGAGACCCAAAATACACGTTAGAAACAAGTTGAGACTAATTCAAAGACTCAAGAAAGTTTTCACAAAATATTAAAAATTTACAGAGTTGTAGGGTTCACACGGCTGTGTGACTCACACTGCCAGGAAACACGCCTGTGTCTTAGAACCGTGTCCCAGCCCGTGTCCATGCCTGTATAACTTTTTGACTTGGGTCACACGGCCAAGCCACACGCCTGTGTGCCAAACCATGTGCCCTTTTGAAATGACCTCACACGCCCGTGTGCTAGCCGTGTGAGACACACAGACGGTCGAGTCACACACCCGTGTGTCTGATCGTGTGGACTCTGAATGTACCTTAAAAAGAAGTTTACCATTCCCTGTAAGCTTGGACACTAAGTAATTCAAAAATCATTCATTTAACCAATTCAAAACACAATCAAACACATTTAAATCATGTAAAAAAAACCATTTTAGGTGCCTAACCAATGTACCATCATTGGTACCACATTTATATCATCAATTTATATTATTAAAACATCATTCAAATTCAAATTATAAGCATGCCAAAATTCATGAATTTGGCCTATTTCACATATATACTTAAAACATTAACTTAAATTCACAAGCACATACTAAGCTTTTATTCCATTTACCATAGTATACTATGGCTTCAAACATAAGCACATGTTATATATATACTAAGCCAACATTATACTTGTAACCTCATATACATTTTATCCACAAAATAACTAACATTTAGACACCCTGGGTAATGCCGACACAAAAGGATAAACATCACCACGTTTGAGATCAGAATCGTTGTTGGATGCTGATTCGAAGATCAAAAGTTAAGTAACTAATGTGCGCACAGAAAAGAAAACCATATGCTGAGTAAAACTCAGTAGTATTTCTATAATCCGAATATTTAAAGACAAAACAGTATAATATACACATAATAATTATAAGCACAATTGAATATTTAAAACCACATCTATTCAAAAAATGACATTAGCCATGCATTACTCAATTCATGAATACATCATTATATACCATACTCAATTTTCATCACTTGCTATATATAATAGCTTTCCATAATTTGTTCACATATTATTTAAGCAATGGCACTATCCATTCCACATTCATTTCATGAGTATATAACTCGTGTATTCCATGTATTTACAACATATTTCACATTATATTTTCAGTTCACTATCTCAATTCAATTTCTCATGTATTCCATGTATTTACAACACATTTCACATTCTATTTTCAGTTCACTATCTCAATTCCATTTCTCATACCATGCCATTTCAATATCAATTATAAAATTTTAATTATATGTTTACCTCTATTAACACGACTCGGATTCGGACGGATACATGTGTCGAAACTATTTTTAAAATTTTGGAAAACGGGATCAATTTAAAAAAAACGGGGTCGCCACCAACCTTTTTTGTTTAGGTGTGATTGGATCACCTTTTAAAAAATTTGGTCTACGAAAAAATAGGGTTCGAAAGTTGGTTACGTACGAGGAAGGATTAGCACCCTCGCACGCCCAAAGCTGGTACCATTTTGATTAATAATTGTCCAAATATTGAAACCATGAAAGAGCTTGAAATACAATTTTTAAAGAACTTTTGGTTTGAGTTGAGCTTTAGGATTCCCTCATTTTAAAGGAACAAAATAACACCTCCACCACGTTATGAGATGCAATCTTAAACCTTTAATACCGAGTTCATCTTTTGATTTTTCCAAACATGTAATTTAAAATGTTATTTAGTTATTTGGCCAGACGAAAAATTGTAACCCAGCACGTGAGGGCACGATTTCTCGATTTTCCAAATACTAAGCATTGCCTTATTTTAAAAAGCTTTAAATAGAATGACTTTAAAACTTCAATAAAATTAAAGTGGATTTTCTTGAACGAGTAAAACGTAATGGAATGATAGTATACAAAGCTAAGTAATAATTGATAAACAAGATATTACACCAATGAATCATGACAACCGATAGATACAAAATAATGCATATAATAACAACAAATTCATAACATGTTATCCTATGCAAATACTAATATTCAGAGGCTAAAAAAACAATTTTAAAAGTCGTATAAAATGAATTAACATAAATGAAATGTAACAAGCTTTCAAAACAAATAAGAATGAATGATATGAAAGAAAGTTTGAAATCAGAAGAATTCAAATAAAAATTTTAAGACAAGTAATATATATAAAAATATATGATGAAATAAGGCCTTTAAATGAAATAAATCATATACATATTAAAAAGAACATATACATACATAATAAATTTAAAGAAGAAAAATATATATAGTAAAATAATACGAAACCGATAATACGTACATAGATAAACTAAATTTAATATGAACTATAAGTATATATATAAGAATATTCAAATTAAATCTTATACAAATCTTTAAATTAGAAAGAAATATAAGAGTAAATTTTAAAATAAATAAATTATATAACAAAACAGTAAATATATATATATATATATATATATGCTAATGAAAATATAAAAATAGTATATTGAAACAATGTATAATCCATAAAACAGTTCAAAAATGATTTATTAGAACAATCTTTAAAAGTAAATAATAAATAAATTTTACACAAAAAGGATTACATAAATTATAAATAAAACTAAAAAAACTTAACTGAAATGAAAATAAAGTTAAAAGGTCATTTGATAAATACACAAAATTATTAAACAGTAACAAGGATTAAAATAAAATGTGCACAAACTATCAGGGATTTAACAAACATATATTTCCAATCGCTCAAAATGCAGCACATAAGTATGGACTAAATTGAAATGTCGTACAAATTATCAGGCAAGAATTAAAAACGAAAGAAGTGCAGGCAGGGCCCAATCGAATGTCAGCGTAAAATAGAAGGACCAAGCGCGCAATTGTCCCCTTAACGCATAAACACGCGGGTCCTGGGGGTATTTGGATCGGGTCGAAACGGGTAAGGCCTATACGGCGCCATTTTGGGGCCACTGAAAAGCCCCCAGACGACGCCGTTTGGAGGGTCCTTTAAAAAACAATTTTTTTTTTTAAATTCAGTCTGCTGCTCTCCCTTAAAATAAAAAAAAGAATGCTCTCACCCCTCCCCTAAAATCTCTCTGGATTCGGCCTAGGGGTTCAATGGCCTCCGTTCGCCTGTCCACCGTACCACAGCCGTGGCCGGTGGTCGACGATTTGCTAAAATGAGACCTTAGCCCGATTTCAAAGCTCGTGTTCGAAGGCCTCGCCCTCGAAGCCCGTGTGAGCTGAAACCCCAAGACCCCGACTCTCTTTTTTTTGCCCGATTTCGGCACCTGAAAAGGAGATCCGACGACGGAAAGGTAACCCTCTTCCCTTTCCTTTGATTATTTTCGTATGTAAATGAAAATAATAAAAAAAATAAAAAGAACTTAAAAAGAAAAAAATGAAAGGAATCACCTTTAAGATTTTAATCTTTTTTTTTTTTATTTTCAAAACTCCCCCTTGTTTACATTCATTTACAATGGCTTTATAGCCGAAACACAATATTTTTACTTCTATTCTGCTACTGTTGTCACTTCTGTGTTATGTTACTGTTCTCTACTCTTTTTCTGTCCTCTTTTTTGCTTGTTTGCAGGTATGGCAGACGAGTTGGTAAGGGCAGGTTCAGCCATTTGGTGCCTCGAGCGACGTGCACGCCAATGGGGACGGCCCTAGGTGAGAGCGGTGGCAACAAGAGGAGCTAGGGCTAGTTTTCTGAAAAGTTTTAGTATATGGGCTATTAGGGTTTGTGTTGAATTTGGGTCTGTGTTGGGCCACTGTAATTTGGGTCTTGATTACTAAGGCCTGGTCAAATTTGGGCATGTATAGCTGCCCCTCTTTGCTCATTGTCGTGTAACGATAACGAAGTAAAGACTCTAAAAAGGGCCAAATTTGCCGGGTTTTGTAGAATCTTGACTTTCTCTTATTCATATGCTTCACTGCCTCTTATTGCTTTAATCCACTCCACCGTTGCTTCAGAGAGATAAAAACTTGTAGCTTCAATTTGCCCCAATGACGTTTCAAGGAGAAGAGATTTGTAACCTCGACTTATTTCACTGGAATTTCAAGGAGATAAGGATTAGTAATTGATCCTGATCCACCGTAATTTCAGGGAGAAGAGATTTGTAACTTCAATATTCTCTGTTGAAACTTCAAAGAAATAAACTTCACTATTTTCGATTTGCTCCACTACTATCTCGAGGGAACAAAATCTGAAATTTTCAATCTGCTTCCTTGCTATTTCGGGAAGACTTTAATCTTCAGTCTGCTTCACTACCATCTCGAGGAGACAGAATCTGAACTTTCCATTCTGCAATCTTCAGACTGCTCCACTACTATCTCGAGGGAACAAAATTTGAAACTTTCAATCTGCTTCCTTACTATTTCAGGAAGACTTCAATCTTCAGTCTGCCTTACTACCATCTCGAAGAGACAGAATCTGAACTTTCTATTCTGCAATCTTCAGGCTGCTCCACTACCATCTCGAGGGAACAAAATCTGAAATTTTCAATATGTTTCATTGCTATTTCAGGAACACTTCAATCTTCAGTTTGCCTCACTACTATCTCGAGGAGACAGAATCTGAACTTTTCATTCTGTAATCTTCAGACTACCCCACTACCATCTCGAGGGAACAAAATCTAAAAATTTTAATCTGCTTCCTTGCTATTTCAGGAAGACTTCAATCTTCAGTCTGCCTTACTACCATCTGGAGGAGACAGAATCTGAACTTTTCAACCTAATCCATTGTTGGTTAGGAAGATAGAGCTGTGAATTTACCAGTGTTGCTACATTGTTCTCTGAGGAACCTGTCCTGTAGAACCAATTTTATGTGCTTATACTTATGCAAAATGATTAGGATGCTGTGATCGGAATGAATCAAATTCTCCTAACTAAATGTATTATGAATGACACTTGTATGAATGCAAAATGTCATGAGAATAATCTTTTTAATGTTTAGGACATCATCACTCATTGCCCATCAGGGCTCTGTCACTGATGTAGTAGGCTGCCCTCTTGCTCGGCTGGTATTTTGACCCACCCGAAGAAATAATCGCATTTTGCTCAACTAGCTTGCCCCACTGTAACTTCAAGGTCTATCCATTGTAACTTGGAGACATAAGATTTGTACCATCTTTAAAACATCCCACCGTAATTCTTGGCTATAGGTTCTGTATCAACTTTCATCCATCCCACTGTAACTCGAGGGTATAGGATCTGTAACTTGTTCCATCAACTGATCACTCCTCGGGTGATCTGACCAGATGTGTATGGATGCGGAATATCATTTTTCTCGAGAATGATCTCCTTTTATGCTTAGGTTGACATTGTTCGTTTTCACCAAGATTATATCACCAACGTGATATCTTGTTTCTGTTCAACTAGTATCTTTGACAGAAGATCTGAAGAGATAAACTCAATTTAAGCTCAAATATTTCCAACCTTTACACTTGGTGAGCTCTTAAACAAAAGTCTTGTCTCAGGTTCCTGTATTATTTAGAAGCTTCTAGAGTAATATGCGAAACTCCTTTTATGAAAGTATGATTAAGTCCCTTAATCGTTATTTCAATGCAAAATGCTTTAAAAAGATCTTAACAATAGACAAGAAGGAAATTAAATAGTAGCATAGCTAAAAAAAACAAGCTAAGCAAAGATAGCAAACGCAATCAAGAATGAAATTTATTTGGAATGCATTTCAAATAAAGCAATCAAAGATAACAAATTCAAAATGGATAGGATGGAAACTAGGTGTCCCAGATATCACAGCCTGAGCTTCTCTGTTCAAACTTCTTGAGGACCATTTTGAGCTCAATATGTGTTTAGGGATCCGGAGTACTTTGTCGATGCCCCAAGACGTAGCATACTTCTTCATTGTTCATTCAGGCATAGTAAGACCACCATATGCCCCATTTTTGATCGAAACTTGAGCCGCCCTTTTCAGGTTTTCAACTCAAATCCCCTTTGGTCTCAAAACGCACTTTGCGGGTTTTTGCCTTGGCCTCTCATTTTCCTTTTTCCTTTTCTGATTGATTTTCTTTGTTTTTGATTTTTGATTTTTGGTCTCAAGGCACCTTTTTGCCTCTAAAGTTCATTTTGTATATGAAGGATCTTTTTCAATATCAGGTCCTATCATGAAATTCTCTTAGGTGAACCTTTTCATTGTAAACTCACATTATCTGACCATGACAGATTGCTATTAACTTTTCTTCTTCAAATTTGATTGATCACATCAGAATTAGATCTATTCTGCTTCATTCGGCTTCAGTTCTGATAAAACTCGGAGGAAAGAATCTCAACTTCAATAGGCCAAACCAGTGAGAAATGAGTTGCCCCGGCGAAGGTTTTGGCTAACGTTTAATAAGTAAAGAGGGTAAATGGTAACTTCTCTATGTCAACCTTTACAAGTATCAGTAATCTTTCAAAATCTTCTCTCTTTTTTTTGGATGGTTTTTTTGGTTGCCTTTGCTGTATTGATGTGGTGTCTGATCTTTAAATAAACTGTAAACTTTTGACGTTGTGCAATTGTTTTAGACATGTTCTTTTCTAGCATTCTTTATTGCCACTCTTTTTCATTTGAACTTGAATTTGGATTTAAGCTTGAATTTGAATTTTGAATTCGGATTTGAATTTGAATTTGGATTTGGACTTGGATCTGGATTTGAATCAGGATCTAGATTTGAATTTGGATTTGGATTTGGATCTGGATTCGAATTTGAATTTGATGACTGTTTACTTTGTAACTTTGGCATATGAAGCGACCTTACCCCCTTAGTAAAGTAATCAATAATTGTGAAGATGAATTGATGTCGGCGATATTGGCCCTATGCTCCGCATAGAGAATCCGTGAAGAAATAAAGGAGACACATAAGTCTTGTCTTATTTCTGCGGTGAGCTAAGTTTCGATCTTCATCTCTTTCCTAAACTTACAAAGTCAACTGACCCTTTGTAAGTTAGGATCTATCCTTCATCTTGTTCTACCATCCTTAACGAATCGGAAGATAGGTACAATCTCTATCCTCTTCGAAGTCCTGTGATCCCTCTAGACACATATCTTACTCAAAAGGGAGTCAGTAATAGCGTCGCTCATGACATTGATATCTGGGTAACTATTGTAGGTACTAAGGTGAATTCCAATGAATAACTCTAAGACGATTATTTGCATGGTATGATCATGAATAAAGAATGAAAGAATATATGAACAAAAGAATCTGTAAAAAAGAATAAAAGAATATTTGTTCAAAAAGATGCATTTTATTGAAATAAAGATTCTAAACATAAGCCTGTTTCACAAAAGGACTCTTATTGCCTCTAGGCTTAAGGCAATAAGCAGGTTCTGAACATTACTCTAAGTAAGCTCTAAAATATAGGTCTCTTCCACAGTTCCATTGTTCAAAACACTCTCAAGTACATAACGAAGAATGCTGGGAAAACTTTTACCCCTCGGTTCTCTCTTTGGATACGCCATTGGTGTTCTGATTTCTCGATTTCTAGGCTTCTGATGACTTCTTCAAGGAAACGCAACTCTCTTGGCCCCTCCTTTAATTATCACATTTTGCTGCTTCGTTAGGCTCTAATGGATAGTCGAACTTCACAATAACAATTTGTATGAACCTCTCAACCAACTTCTTAAAGGTGGTGTAATTTTCAATCGAATGCCTCGTAATCCCTGCATGATACTCACATTGAGCATTTGCATCATACCATTTAGGGTACGGTGGTTGCAATGGCTTCAAGTGAAATGGGGCCACCACATGTGCATCGAATAAGCTCTGATATAAATCCCTATATGACATTGGGATTGGAGTAAACTGGAGTTTCTCCTTTTGTTTTTCACTAGGTTATTGTCTTAACGAGCCCTGATGACCTCGGTGCATGCTCGAATTGTTCACTTCATTGTCCCTATTTCTCGAGGTTGATCTTTTGACACCTTCTCCCGTATCTATCTTCCCACTTCTTATAGCGTTCTCGATCATTTCGCCACTCATCACTATATTTGGAAAACTTTTAGTGGCGCTCCCTAGCATGTGAGTGATGAACTGTGCCTTTAGGGTGTTAATAAAAAGCATTGTAGTTTCTTTCTCCAAGAGCGGCGGTTGAACTTGGATGGCCACTTCCCTCTATCTCTGTGCATATTGTCTGAAACTCTCATTTGGTTTCTTCTCTATATTTTATAGATTAATCCTGTCTGGGATCATATCTGTCATGTGACTGTATTGCTTCATAAACGCTTGTGCTAGGTCTCTCCATGAACTGATCCTATCACGGCTCAATTGATTGTACCACCTAGATGCTGCCCCCACCAAACTATTCTGGAAGCAGTGTATTTGTAATATCCCGAAAATTTCTATCATTAATATAGTAAAATAAAGAAATAAAGAAATAAAAAGAGAAATTTTGGGCTATATCAACAAAATCTATGTAGGAAGTGATTATGATGTATTAAGCCAAGAAAGGACTAAATCGTAAAAGTGAGAAAAGTTTTGTGGCCCAAGAATAAATACGTAAAATTTGAAGGGTTAAAGTATAAATATGGAAAAATTGAAGGACCAATAGTGCAAATATTTTAAGGATGGAATAATCTAAAAACTAAGGAAAATGGATGAATTAGGACCAAATTGAATAGGAGAAAGAATTATGAGGGACTAAATCGTAATTTTACCAAATTAAGTGATGACTCAAGGATGGAATTCTAAAATATCACGAAGGGCAAAATGGTCAATTAGAAGGAGAGAGAAATCTAGAAGGTAATGATGGTGTGATGATATTTTATAATTATTTAATCAGATAAATATTACTTTATTAATATTTTAATAAGATATTTTATTATTTTATTATTTTATTTAGTGTATATATGTGTGTGTGTGTGTGTGGAAAAGAAAGGAACAACATACCATCCACCTTCCATGCACCCAACGTATGGAGAAAAAAAAAAGGAAGAAAGAAACTTTCATTTCTTTACAATTTGGTCCTTCCACCAAAAATTCACCATTTTCACCTAGAAATCAAAAGAATTTCCATAGCTACCGAAGGAGAAAAATGTTAAGGAGGCTATGAGGAGTTAGAATATCAAGTTGGATTCAAGAAATAGAAGCTGAAGGAGAGAGAAAGTGAAGTTAAAGTTTGGAAACAATAAAACAAGGTAAGAACATCAAGATTTCCATGTATTTTTAAGTTTAATATTATTGAAAAAGCATGTAAATGATGTTAATGTAGAGTTTCCTTATATATGATTCTATGTTCTTGATATGGTAGTGAAGAGAAAATAAGATAAAGTGATGGGAAATGGTGTAGAGAAAGAAAATAAGGGTGATATAAACTTAATAATTAATATCTTGCACTAAAACAGTTTTGGACAGCAGCAGTAAGCTAAATTTGAAAAATCACCAAAAATGGTAGAAACTGATTTAGAAGTTGAGTAAGATATGGAATTAAAGCTTGTTGAGTCTATTTTCATATAAAAGAAACAGAACAAGTAAATGAATTCTGTATTCTGAGATATTTATATTTTTGTGAGACTGGTTCAGAATGATTTCGGGATCCTCTATTTTGACTTTGGAAAATCACCAAAAATTGTATAAAAATAATTAGGGACTTAAATTTATGTATTTGAAATCCTTAATAAGTCTGTTTTCAATAGAAATAAGCGGGAACATCATCCGAGTCCCGTAAGAGGAGATAATTAAATTTTAATGAAGAAAGGTCGGAACAGTTATACAGCAGAATAGGGGTAAATTTAAAGAATAAACTGTACTTATTGGCTAAACCAAAAATTCTGAAAATTTTATGATAAGAAGATATGTGAGTCTAGTTTTAGAGAAAATTAACAGATCTTAATTTGGATTTCTGTAGCTCAAGATATAAATAATTTAGTGACTATGACGCAGGTGGACAGCTTGAATGTTCACATATAAGTAAATAGTGAAATTATTGATAATGTTATTTATAAGCATATTATATAAATTAAGGATGTGGAATGGAGAGGAGGAGGAGGAAAATATGTATGAATATTCAGTTAGCATGACTAATTTGTATGTTTTAAGCCCAAGGACTAAATCGAATAAAAGTAAAACTTTATGGGTAATTTTGTAAAAAAGTTAGAAATGATCAAATTACATGAAATGGATTATTTTATTATTTAAATTGAAAATTTTAAATGAAAATTGTTAATTTAGTTCAAGATCGGGGGAAAACATGTTTTAAGGATTAAATTGAAAAGTGTTGAAATTATGGAAAATTTTGATATTTTATAGAATTTATGGGCTCTCATTAATATGTATGATGACAACGGCTGGAAATAAGGATTAAATCGCAAGAATTTATTTTTCTGAACCTAAGGGTAAAATCGTCATTAATTAAAAGTTTGGGGGCCAAATGATAATTTTGCCTAGAGCATTAATTGAATGTATTAGAATATGGAATGAATGAAAACAATGGTCAAATTTATTTATAAAGATCCCAACGACTCAAATGCGAGACTTGAACTTGAAAAAGAAAAGATATTGGATTAATGAATTTATAAACACGGACAAGCAACGAGGTAAGTTCGTGTAACTTGAATTGTATTTTTAAACACTTGAAATATGTGGTTATGTGATGAAAATATGATTTGAATGATCAATGCATAATAATTGATGAAATATTGATAATACTCGATATAAAAAGAAAGTAAATCCCGGTTGAATGGAATGGATTTCGATGGATCATTGGAAAAGGAATTGACGGTAAAAAGGATCTAGCCCGGACGGGTGATCCTATCCTGATGTAGCCCTCCCGAAGAATACAGGAAAAAGGATTAAGCCCGAAAGGGTAATCCTAATATCAGCCCTCCCGAAGAATATATGGGGAATAAGGTTCGCGGGAGTGTGCCGGTGGCTCTCCCGAAGAATATATGTGTATAGGCCCTTCCGAAGAATACATGGGAGCTGAGGTTCGCGGAAGTGTGCCAAGAATTGAGGTTCGCGGGAGAGTGAGGTTCGCGGGAGTGTGCTCACTGAAATGTAATGTGTAAGACCATGGTTGAAAGATACCATGGCAACAAATTGAGAAAATGAATAAGACCATGGTTGAAAGATACCATGGTAATGAATAAGACCATGGTTGAAAGATACCATGGCAACACATGCATATGAATTGACGGACCCAGAATTGTACACTAAAAGTGTACTCCTGTATGAATTGACGGTTAATGAGATTGTACACCAGGAGTGTACTATTGGATATCCATCGAAATTCCGAGAAATTCAACGGGATAAATATAGAAGATGGTAAACACAAAGCTAAAAAGGGTAAATGTGAATTGATGGATTACGGATTTGCATATTTAAAGTATACTAAATGATTTTTAACTATCGATATTCCGATAAATTCAGTAGATAAGAATCCTGACCAGAAAAGGAAATATGTATATAAAAAGATTTGTACATATATTCCTGAAGTACATGAAAAAAAATGAAAAATGACAATGATACTGGATATATGGAAATATAAGATGATGATATTTGTACATGGAATTTATTGATGAATATATGCATCCATGATTATAGATTCGTATACTTTAATAATATTAATTGTATGACGATGAAATTTCGAATGACTTAATGAATAAAGCCCTGACATGGAAATAATTTGAGCACGAAACAATAATCACGAAATTGAACTTGAAATACACGAAAACGATATTTATTCGATATTTTAAAAATATGACATGGAAAATACATGTATATGAAACTTACCTGATAATTATGCATGTTCAAGATTATGAATTGTCCCGGAATAAATATATACAAAATTCATGAAAACAATGATACATGAAATTTTGGTATAATGAATGATTTATGTTTTGAAGAAATGGCAAGAGAATAATATGTATCATATTATATGAATATGTGGCTATCTTTAATATGCTGATACATGGAAATTGGGTAAGCCGTAATAAGTAATAATCTCAAGTATGATATGTTGATACAATGAGTTTATCGATTCTAAAATTATATGAAGTATATTCAAGTATACTAATGACTGTTGTTGATGACGCTTAGACAAGTGCCAAGCTATTGGTTAAATGGTAATATGTTTATTATCTGATACGTCGAAAGGGTAAATGATCAAATGAAAATATACATGTGTTTATAGAAGAGTGGTAAAATTTAAGTTGTACAATTTCTTATAAAATGAGTTATCATGTGATAAAAAAAAAGTTCTATAAACTCCGGTAATACCTCGTAACCCTATTTCAATGATGGATACGGGTTGGGGTGTTACAGTATTAGTAATTGATCATTGCTAACGTAGTCAATCATCCGTCTACAAAACATGGTAATACAAGGCTCGAGGCAATTGGTCCCGTTATACTTATCGAATTCTGGCGTTTTGAACTTATGCGGAAGTACCAGATCTGGGACCAAACTTAGATTTTTGGCATCAATCCCATGGTGGCTATCAACGCTTTCCATCGCATTGAATTTCTCCTCTAGCCATTTACACCTGTCCTCCAACTGTTTTGGTAGTTTTATCTTTGACCTCTCTCCTTCAGCTATCTCATCTAAATTAGGGACATTAAGGTTGATTGGGTTATCTCCTGAACCCGAGCCAGTTTGATGATTCCCTGGCGTTGACGTACCCGCTTGAAATTGTTGCGGCCTAATAGTAAGAGAGGGTCTACGGGGGTATGCTTCATGCTACGCTCGTGCATTAGTTGGGGTAAATCCCGGAGGATAAAGTGAATCCTCATTTTTTTCGGTATTTACTGCAGGACCTTTTCCCTTATCTAATCCCCCAGCCAACAACTGAGTCAGCTGATTCATCATGTTCCTCTGTGATTCCAATATTCGGTCCATCATGTCCTGCTGGATTTTAACCAGCTGCTCTTGTATTTGATCTTGCATCTCCTTCTGGAGTTGCTCCAACCTTTTTATCCTTTGATCCATGTTTCTTGACTTAATACGGGTACCGTAACGGTGTTTGGTTGATGGTTTTTTAGTTTCAAAATTAACTCCCTCTAAAATAATTTTCATTTATTAGAGTCTTCTTTATGAACTTTGATGCATATAATGCAATGCAATGCAAATGCATGATATGCATGAATACAAAAAGGCGTCGATTCTAACTCAATTTCTTATAGAAAACTTTATTAGAAAACAAAAGTCTTTACATAAAATAGACTACAAATACTGTAACACCCTCTAACCCCAAACCGATCCCGGAATAGGGTTACAAGGCATTACCAGACAAATCAGACAATTTACAGATAATTCTTAATAAATAAATAAACAAGAAAATTTTTATTTAACAATAAATTATAGTATAATCATAAATGCATATAAATTATATTTTACTTTACTAATTGATTTCATTCATAAATTTTTTTTTATAAAAATTTCGGCAGCATTTTTGCTTATTTTTACATAAACCTCCTGCAAGTTCAAACCAGAAATAAACCATTCCAATTCACTTCCCCATAACATATAACTATATACTATTCATTTCATAAACTTAGGAATCATCCATTCATACGTCAAACTCCTTAAAGTTGATACACCATCTTTCACATTCAAAACATTAAATATGTACAAGTGACAACCTAAAACCTAGTACATGCCACATTACCAGAAGATAAGATTTTCACCACAAAATGAGCTGGAGTCGGAGATGATTTTGAATGCAGAACCGGACTCTACTTTACCTAACCTACGCATGGAGAACAACCGTACGCTGAGTATTGGAAATACTTAGTGGTATTATCATAATTCAATTCATAACATCAAATTAAGTTCAAAGCATAAATGCACAAGTAGTCAATTGAATATGCCAATTCATGTCACATTAATGTCATTCAAATGATTATAAAATTTTCACCAACATGTAAACACTTAATTCATAACACTTTCATGTATACATAATTCATAAACATAAAGTTCATGCTTTCACCTTCATAGCACAATTTCTTTTCACATTTCGTATCATCATTTTCTTTCACCTTTCATTCGATAATTCAGATAATCAGATTCAGATAATTTTGCTCATTTCACTTATAGGCCCTATTAACCTGACTCGGATCAAGGTGGATACGCGGATCCAACCAAACACACCAGAGTGGCGACCAACGCCTCATCGGATAGTTCGAAGTAAATCAGATCTATGGCACACCAAGTACCTCATCGGCCAAGCCGAAGCAATGTGGCTACCAAAGCCTCATCGAAACTATCCGAAGTAAATCTATGGCACACCTAGTGCCTCATCGACTCGAGGTCGAAGAATCCCTGAACACTTCCAATCCTATGGCATGCCAATTATATCCACTAAGCCCGACTAGTTAATAGGGTTTCGATCACATTTCCATTTCCGAAACATTTTCACATTTCAATCAATTCTCTTATATTCTCAATGTAATCACAAATAATCAACAATTCACATTCAAGTCATTTTCATGCACATTCATATATATATATAAACAATTAAATATGCAATAATAAATACTTTGAATTATGATAATACAAACCGATTTCTCCGAGCTATTCCTCGACTACTTTCTCTTTCCCCTTCGTATTGGATGCCTCGGTTTCTTTGTTTGCTACGAAAATTAGCATAATTATAATTAATTAATATAATACAATTCAATTTAATTCATAAGCCTAAACATGCAAATTTGACCATTTTTAGGATATATATAATTTCACCATTAAGCTGTCTATTTGAGTCATTGTTACTAAATTATTTATATCTTGAGCTACGAAACTCCAAATTAATATCTGTAAATTTTCCTTGAAACTAGACTCATATATCTTCTCACCATAAAATTTTCAGAATTTTTGATCTAGCCAATTAGTACAGTTTATTCATTAAATACTTCTCTATTACTCCATTCGACAGTTCTGACCTCTCTCTACTAAAAATAAATTATCTCATTGTACAGAACTCGAATAAGGTTCTTGTTTATTTCTTTTGAAACTAGATTCATTAAGGAGTTCACACATATAAATTACACTCCATAATAATTTTTTTACAATTTTTAATGATTTTCCAAAGTCAAAACAGAGTGTCTCGAAATCACCCTGACCAGTCTTACAAAATTTCAAATATCTCTTGATTCATAAATTCATTGCTTACACTGTTTCTACTATAAGAAACTAGACTCAATAAGCTTTAATTTCATATCTTATTCATCCTCTAATTCAATTCCTACAATTTTTAGTGAATTTTCAAAATCAGACCATTGCTACTTCCCAAAACTGTTTTGATGTAAAATGCTAATAACCAAATTTATAACACCAATTCACACCTTATTTCTATTCAATTTCCATCAAAATATTCATATAACTATAAAATTTTCATCATTTTTCCATAATTCCGAATTTCTTTCAATTTAATCCCTAAAACTCAAAACTTATGGCTTGTTTTACAATTAAGTCCCTAATTCAATTCAAATTCATAATTCTATCAAATTAATCCCTAATTTCATCATTTCTTCAACATAAACCCTAATCAAACTTCCATTAATTTTCAATATTTTCTCATGAATTCAAGAAAATCTTTCTCTAAGGCTTCAAAAATACCAAAATTAGAAAGGAAAGGGCTTAATTAACTTACCAAATTAACTTCAAGCTTCAATTCTCCAAATTTCCCTTTCTCTTTTCTTTCTTTCCTTTTTCTTTCTTTCTCACGTTTCTTCTCTATAACTTTCTATTTTTTTTTCTTTTATTATTCCCTTTATTTGTTTTAACTAATTTATTATTATAAAATATCTAATATAATAACTTATTATTTGTATACATTTGTATACTCTTACACTATTACACATGTATTCATCCTTACCATACACTTGTCTCCATTTATTAAATAAATTACAATATTTTCATAATTAACAATAATAATTAAATATTACTTAAACTATAAGTAAATGCTAAAATATAATACATTTGTACCATTAATACAAATACACATTTATTTATCCATCATCAAACACATGTCACTTTTATAGTTTAATTACTAATTTAATCCCTTAACAATTTTCTATTCTATAATTAAACTTTTGCACTTTATTCAATTTAGTCTTATCTACTAATTGTTTCTAATTAAATTAGATTCACTTAATCAAAATCTAATTTAACTCATAATTATCCTCATAAATATTTTTAATAAATATTTACGGACTTAATTTTCCTAAGACGGAGGCCCTACAACTCGTTTTTCCTGTGCCCGGGAATTTGGGTCATTACAAATACGACATTGCCTTAATGCCCAGCACTCTAACTTTCCTAAGCAAAGAAGCCAACTTTTGTCCACGATCTGATTCTAGCTCATACTTCATGCTAAGTGTGTCAGCCTGTACCGCTAGCGATTGCAAATGTTCAGCCCCTCTCGAATCTGTGCTACAGCTTCTCCCATGATATAATCTCTATTTCTGACCTGACTCTGAGAATGGTGCAGCTCTTCTTTCCACCGCTCTTCATTCCCTTCTAGAAACTCAATATGGCTTTTTGTAATGCCGCCTCCAACTCTTCCATTTTCTTTTTTCATACATTTGATATTACTTAAACTGGCTTTCAACTCCATCACAGAGTTGCGATTTCGATGTCATCGAAGAGACTCTTCCAGCTCCACCACTCTAGCTTTTAGTTTATCTTTTCCTTTTGATTCTCCAACATACTTCTTTCTAAAGCTTCATTTCATGCTTGCGCCTCTTTAAACCTCCTTTCCCAATGCTCAGCCTTCATTCTTTCTTCATGAATCTCCTGCTGCCATTGTTTCGAAGTCTTTCCTAACCCAGCTTTTCTCATAGACAAATATACCCTTTTATAATCAGACTTTAAATTCTTTAGGTCCTCTCCAGCTTTATTCTTCCCCTTTCTTAACTTTTCAGCTTCTGACTTCTGAATATCTACATCCAAACTTAAATACATTTTCTCTTGCTCTAACTGTTCTATTTTTTTTCCCATTTCTAAATTTCGCCTTTCGAAATCTTATTTTATAATCTCTAGTTCCGATGGAACTACTCGCAAATAATCCTCCACTGACCCAACATTGTCCATATTTGACTTGGGAATATTATTATTGGCCCTCCTGCTTAACCATCATTTATATTCAAGAGTTGACATTACCCCATCAGTCACTCTTTTCATTCGACGAACTTGCTTCCCGGAATTAGAAATTTCTCGACTCTTCTTTTTACAATTTCTTCTTTATACGAGAACTCAGAATGAGCCAACCCGTGTGTCGCTGGTACAAATTGCCTTGACTGATATTGCCTTAAAACAAGCAGGGGGCATACCCAACGGCTCCCCAAATTTCCAACAAAGGGACCCAATCGAAACTTCCACATCTATAAAGAACCTCACTAGGCACCATCCATGTAGCTCTCCACTCAATATCATCTTTCTGCAGATTCTGCAATATCAACATCCATTTCTCTTCTAATATATCCCCCCTTCTTGTCCAATTGCAAATTCGCCGACCAGGCAAAGACAGTCGTATTGTCCACCACCTTATCAAGAAATTTGCCTTCCATAACCAGTTTTCTTAGTAATCAAATCGAAATCGACACATTTTAATATGATATGACATGCAATCAAGAACAAAACAAACACAACAAGCTAGCGTCACATGTAATATGTAAAGCAAAATAAAAATATCAGAACACCTAACTAGGTGATCACTAAAATCCGGCATGGCTCTACCTAAGGTAGGCTCTTATGGTTCACTACATGCTATTTAGTTCTAAAGAGAAGGGGTACCTGAACCCACAGATTCTTCAATCCTCACACATTATAGGCTCATATGGATCGAGTTCAGTTCAGGGGAACACATTTCCCTATTGTCATGCGGAGATGAAAATCTCACGAAGCATATAGGTACGGATGTGTTCCGGAAGCGGTCCACTAGCTCATGCGGAGGTGAAAACCTCACGAAGGCGTAACTTTTCACTCCCACTTACGGGTACGATCACAACGGCCATGCAATATAATGTAAAGTTATTCTACAAAACTATAACACACAAATGCAACCATAGAAACATGATTTTTTTTAAATCACTTTTCAAATTTTCAATCAATAGGACAAAAATTAATCAATTTATGGCCTGACTCTCAACAAAGTCCCCAGTGGAGTCACCAAGCTGTCGAAACCATTTTTAAAATTTTGGAAAATGTGATCGATTTAAAAAAAAAGGGAGTCGCCACCAACTTTTTTTGTTTAGGTGTGATTGGATCACCTTTTAAAAAATTTGGTCTACGAAAAAATAGGGTTTTTAATAATTGTCCAAATATTGAAACCATGAAAGAACTTGAAATACAATTTTTAAAGAACTTTTAGTTTGAGTTGAGCTTTAGAATTCCCTCGTTTTAAAGGAACAAAATAACACCTCCAGCACGTTAGGAGATGCAATCTTAAACCTTTAATACCGAGTTCATCTTTTGATTTTTCCAAAAATGTAATTTAAAAGGTTATTTAGTTATTTGGCCAGACGAAAAATTGCAACCCAGCACGTTAGGGCACGATTTCTCAATTTTCCAAATACTAAGCATTGCCTTATTTTAAAAAGCTTTGAATGGAATGACTTTAAAACTTCAATAAAATTAAAGTGGATTTTCTTGAACGAGTAAAACATAATGAAATGATAGTATACAAAGCTAAGTAATAATTCATAAACAAGATATTACACCAATGAACCATGACAACCGATAGATACAAAATAATTCATATAATAACAACAAATTCATAACATGTTATCCTATGCAAATACTAATATTCAGAGGCTAAAAAAACAATTTTAAAAGTCGTATAAAACGAATTAACATAAATGAAATGTAACAAGCTTTCAAAACAAATAAGAATGAATGATATGAAAGAAAGTTTGAAATAAGAAGAATTCAAATAAAAATTTTAAGACAAGTAATATAAATAAAAATATATGATGAAATAAGGCCCTGGGGGTATTTGGATCGGGTCGAAACGGGTAAGGCCTATACAGAGCCGTTTTGGGGCCACTGAAACAGCCCTTAGATGATGCCGTTTGGAGGGTCCTTTAAAAAACAAATTTTTTTTTTAAAATTCAGTCTGCTGCTCTCCCCTAAAATAAACAAAAGAATGCTCTCACCCCTCCCCTAAAATCTCTCTGGATTCGGCCTAGGGGTTCGATGGCCTCCGTTCGCCTATCTGCAGTACCACCGCTGTGGCCGGTGGTCGATGATTGGCTAAAATGGGACCTTAGCCTGATTTCAAGGCTCGTGTTCGAAGGTCTCGCCCTTGAAGCCCCTGTGAGCTGAAACCCCAAGACCCCGACTCCCTTTTTTTTGCCCGATTTTGGCACCGGAAAAGGAAATCCGACGACGGAAAGGTAACCCTCTTCCCTTTCCTTTGATTATTTTCGCATGTAATGAAAATAATAATAAAAAATAAAAAGAACTTAAAAAGAAAAAAACGAAAGGAATCACCTTTTAGATTTTAATCATTTTTTTATTTTCAAAACTCCCCCTTGTTTACATTCGTTTACAATGGCTTTATAGCCGAAACACAATATTTTTACTTCTATTCTGCTACTGTTGTCGCTTCTGTGTTATGTTACTGTTCTCTGCTCCTTTTCTGTCCTCTTTTTTGCTTGTTTGCAGGTATGGCAGAGGAGTTGGTGAGGGCAGGTTCGGCTATTTGGTACCTCGAGCGACGTGCATGCCGATGGGGACGGCCCTAGGTGAGAGCGGCGGCAGCAAGAGGAGCTAGGGCTAGTTTGCTGAAAAGTTTTAGTACATGGGCTATTAGGGTTTGTGTTGAATTTGGGTCTGTGTTGGGCCACTGTAATTTGGGTCTTGATTACTAAGGCCCGGTCAAATTTGGGCATGTACAACATGGATCCAACTAACACACCAGTTTAACACCCAGTGACTCATTAGATAATTCGAAGTGGTAAATTGACACCCAGTGTCTCATCAGTTAAACCGAAGTAAATTGGCACCCAGTGCCTCATCAACTCAAAGTTGAAGAAATCTTTGAACTCTTCCAATCCTATGGCATGCCATCTATATCCGGCTCAGCCCGATACAGTTAATAGGGTTTAATTTCGTATTTCAAAAACAACCAATGTTCAGTATCAATTTTTCATATATTCACATTTACATATGAATTCAATTCAATTCAAATAATCAATACATTCATAATATATATCAATTCAATCAATTCCCATCAATTTAAGATCAATTCAATATCAAAATGCCAAATACTCACCTCAACTACTTACTATAAGCATTAAATCAAAATTTCACAATTAATAATTAGATTCGGATTATAAAAATACAAACCAAAAATTCCGAGCTATTCACCGTCGACTTTAATTTTCCCCTTTTTAGTCAAGAATTCTGGTACAATGTTAGCTACGAAATTAAAACAATTAAAATTCATCAATACAACACAATTCAATTTAATATTGCATATTTCAATTTTTGCTAAATGTTTTCCTAATTTTCAATTTAGTCCCTAAACTGAGACTAACTTTATTTCTTTACAATTAATCCTATACTTTCATACAAATTTCACCTTAAACTAAATTTAACTCCCTATTTTCACTTAAATCCCTAAATTTCAAAAATTTCACAATTTAAACCCTATTACTCAAAATTTATAATTTTTTCTACAATTTAATCCTTTTTCATTTCTAACTTTTTAATTTATCAATTTAATCCCTAATACTAAAATTATTCAACATTAACAACATTTAAAAACTCAATAATTGCTAATATTTTGACATTGGTCGGGTAGTACTTAACACCGGGATTCCAAAAACATAAAATTTACAAGAAAAAGGGACTAAATTGACTAACCAATTGAACTTGGAAACTTTGAACCCTAGCCTTATCTTTCTCCTTTCTTTCTTTCCCATTTTTCTTTTCTTTCTTTTTCTTTTTGTTTCGTTTAGCCTTCTTAGCTTTCTTTCTCTTTTTTTTATTCATTTACTTATTTTTATTATAAAAATATGACATATACACTTAAATATTAAGTAAACATATTTTATTAATATATACATATGATATTAAATTTATACATATAATCACTAATACCATCCACTTGTTGAAATAAGTTTTAATTGCTTCTTTAGTCCTTTTAATATTTTTCTTTTTTTAATCTATAATTCAACTTTTACCCTTATGCAATTTAGTCCTTATACCTATTACTTTTAATTCATGCAAATTCACCTAACCAAAACCTAATTAACTACACTACTAACTTCGTAAATATTTTTAATAAATATTTACGAGTCAGATTTACGGTAACGGAGTCTTGAAAACACACTTTCGGACACCAGTGACTATTGGGTCGTTACAACACATGCCATTATAACCAAATTTAAATATCAGAAAGTACCAAAAAAGTTGATGAATAGTGTGATATAACTCCAACAGGCTTCCAAACTGAACGAGCTTCCAAATTACTATAAAACATGAAAAATAACACAGAGCAAGCATTTAAGCTTAGTAAGTTCGTATAACAAAGAAATTAACTTACCATTTAATCATATTTAAGGTAAGCATACTAAACAAATAAATTAACTTGCCAATAAAAATGGATGAACATAACTATTAAGCAAGTTTCGTATGCATGTATCATCCATTTCATATTTCAATATATCATGTAATATCATTTCCATGTATTTCATGTGTATACCTGTAATGGTTCGTATCGAATTCATATTGTCCCATAACAAAACATTGCCCGTTGAACTATTTAAAATATCGTTGGATACACGGGTAGTACACACAAGGTGTACTGAACTGTAATTCGTCAATTCATGTACATAAATGCTCAAACGAGCTATGAATCGGTAAGGTCATACGAGCTAAGAATCGGTAAGCTCTCACGAGCTGCAAATCAGGAAGCTCATACGAGCTATGGTGTGTCCGCAACACATGTAGGACCCCAACCAAATTGGTAACCCTAATGACATGTCATTTGTATCCTACAAATTCCTAAGGTTCAAACGGGACTCGGTAATCGTCGGATATGCGATCGGTATTTATACGTGGCAATTATACAATTTACATACATATAATTCAATTTAAAACATATAAATACTCAATTTAATTACACAAACTTACCTCGACGAGTGTACGTAAACACAGAGTCGACTAATCCAATATTTTCTCTTTACCTCGATCTAACTCTGTACGAGGTCTGACGGGATCTATACAAATAAATTTAACTCATTTTGATATAATTCTCATTCAACTTAACCCAACATGGAATTTTGGAAAAATTATCATTTTGCCCTACACTTTTAATTCCTTTGTAATTTAGTCCCTAAGCTCGAAAAATGAAATTCATACAATTTAATCCTTACTCAAGCCTAGCCAATTTTTATACATATTAATAGCAACCCATATATTTCACAATTTCACAAATTTTACCATAAACTTATCACCTATTTCAATTTAGCCACTAATTGATGATTTCATCAAAATTCTCTTTACAAAAGTTGTTTATCTAACAACAACAATTAATTTTATATTATCAAACTTCAAATTTCAAGCATATTTATCAATGGCAAAACCCTAATACTTTAATAGTTTTGCAAATTAATCACTGAGCTAGCTAGATTAAGCTACTACGATCTTGGAAACATAGAAATAATAAAAAAAAGAGACAAAAATGCATACCTAATTGAGAAAAATAAGCTTGCCTAAATTTCAAGCTTTCATGACTAGGTTTTTTTTTTTAATTTTGGTAGAAGATGATAAGAATGGATGATTTTAGTTTATTTTATTTGATTTATTATAACTTTAATCACTTGTAACAACTCTAACCTATTTCTGTTGCCGGAATAGGGTTACGAAGCATTACTAGAGTTTACAGAACATTTTCAGATAATTCGAATAAATTATTATTCATTTTCTGAGAATAATCATTACGTCCCTCAAATGGACCTTCAAGGCCCAAAACATGCATTAGAAATCGAGTCGGGACTAAATCAGAATCTGAGGAAATTTTTCAGAAAATTTCAAAAATTTTCTCATATAAAGGAGTTACAAACTAGTGTGGTAAGAGACACGCTCATGTGGTCAGGCCGTGTGGCTACACACGCCCATGTCCCTAACCCGTGTAACTTTCTAACTTCTAAGGTATGAATAAATTGAAATCACATGTCTGTGTGCTAGGCCGTGTGGTTAATTTAATTTTAAAAAATTAGGTGCAGGTTTCACATGGCCATGTAACACACCGATGTTCTAGGTCGTGTACCTTACACTGCTGAGACATAGGCCAGTGTCTCTACTCGTGTGCTCAATTCTGAGCATTCAGTTTCTCAATTTTAGGTTACAAGGGACACACGACTGAGCCACATACCCATGTACTAGGCCGTGTGTCACACACGGTCAAGACACACGCCCGTGTGTCTACCCGTATGGATGAAAATAGGCCATTTTATGGCCAATTTTCTCACCCTTTTTCCCATTCAACCTGCACACGAACACTCCCAAATTCCAATATAGTCCAATCAAGTAACCAATTTAAACCAAAACATGTTTTATATATGATAAAACATTACCAACATATATATTTCTAATACATACAAACTATTTCATTACCAACAAAAACCTATACATGCCATATAAACCAAAAGATGTTTAACAAAATCTACCAGAGCAATCTAGATAGTGTGACTCAATGTGTTGATCTAATCCTCCGAAACTCACGTCAATCTACAAAGAACATTAAACACACTAGAGTAAGCTTATATAAGCTTAGTAAGTTCATAGGCTTTAAAGATATATCTTACCAACCGATCTATAATAGACATTAAATAGAAAATTTTATTAACATTGCCTACCAACCACAAAGTCAAATGATGAATTCACTTTATTGAGCTCAATATCAATAACTATTCAAACTTAAACACATTAACCTTATAACACTTATTCATTTTGTTCAAATTAGAGAACGTCTTACGGAATTGAGTACATCGTTTATTCGATGCCATAGTCCAACTATGGTCTTACACATTAACCCAATTATGGTATTATCTTTAGGATGCCATAGCCCAGCTATGGTCTTATACATATTCAATTACTGCCATGGTCCAACCATGGTCTTACGTTCACTGATGCCATAGCCCAGCCATGATTTTTTCACTAAAATGCTATAGCCCAGCTATGGTCTTACATCTACACTATGTCATGGTCCAACCATGGTCTTTTCTGTCAATTCATCGCTTATCACTAGACGATCGTACTCAATTCTGAGTTCTGTCTAATTTGAACTTTTAATTTAATTTTATATTTTTATATTAATCACAATTCAATAACAAGCATATGAATTGATATATTGTATCATTCCTAATTTAACAATTATTCACAAGAATTCAACCATATGATTTACTTGGGGTAAATTGTAAAGGTTGTGGAAGTTCAGGGACTAGTCGGTTAATTTCTCCTTTCCACATTTATCTTCGGATTCTTGATCTATAATATAAATTTATTCATTTATCAGCATCTATTCAATTCTAGTTCACTTTAAAATCCATGCCCTTGAATTTTTTAAATTACATATTTACCCCAAATTTTACAGTTTTTACAATTTAGTCCTTGCTCAATTAACACCTCAATTGAACTAATTTTTTCTCAATTAACACTTTATCCAACTATTTTAAGCTACTATACAGCCTTTTATATTTATAATTTCAATATCAAACCCTAGTTCATAACTTTTTCACAATTAGGTACTAAAAATAAATTTCTACTAAAATCACTTGATAAAATCATCACATAACAAAATTAGAGCTTCAATTCCATGTTAATTCATGATAATCTTCCAGAACGTATCCATGGAAACTTTCAAAATCACTCATAAAATCAAAAACTAATGAATTCAATAGTGGGACCTAGTTGTAGAAGTATCAAAATCACAAAATTTACAAGAAATAATCAAGAATTGAACTTACTTATAGCAAGAGCATGAAAAACCAGTTTAAGAGAATTCTTTAATGGTGTCTTCAGCTGCAGAATGATGATGAAATCTCTAGATTTTCCAATTTGGTCACTTGTTTTTATTTTTATTTTAACCAAATTACCATTTTACCCTTAGTTCACACCAATTTTGATACTTCTTTTACCCTTATGCCGTCCCAGCCAATTCCATGAGTGAATAATTTCCCTTTTGGCCCCCTCTTAATCATTAATTGAGGTATTTAATCATTTTAACAAGTTTTACACTTTTCTCAATTTAGTCCTTTTTAATTAATTGACTACCAATATGTTGGAATTTTCTAACGAAACTTTAATACTAACTCACTAACACTCTATAAATATTTATAAAAATATTTACGACTCGGTCTATGAAATTGAGGTCTCGATTCCTCGTTTTCAGAATTATTTTCCCTAATAAACCCGTCTAAATTATAAATCTCTAATTCTCAACATTTCTAATTTCTCAATTAACTCATAAAAATTAACTAATAAAATTTTATGAGCTCACTTGCCAGATTTAGTGATTTGTAATAACCGTTTCTGACACCACTGAAAGTTGGTCTGTTACATCACTAATTTCTAAAATTAACCTTAATAATTCATTCAATTTCCAATGATGACTATTCATGCTTATCTACTAACAACTTTAATGGCTAATTACTATATATGGACCTCCAATTTAAAATTCTGTAGCTATTAATACCTTTAGCTATTAGAACTCAACTTTTGCACTTCACTCAATTTAGTCCATTTTATCAAATTAAGTACGTAAACGGTAAAATTTCTTAACAAAATTTTTATATGGTATTTCTATCATACTATAAACCATAAAATAATAATAATAAAATAAATTTTCTAACTTCAAATTTGTGGTCCCGAAACCACTGTTTTGATTTTACTGAAAACGGGTTGTTACACTTTTAGTATATAACATGCTTATATATAACATTGTTTATAATTCCACTATTTACTTATGCGTTCATATCAAAGTTGTTCTCTTGAGTCATAGTCACTAAATTATTTATATCTTGAGCTAAAGAATTCGAAATTAAGATTCGCTCGATCTTTTTGAAACTAGACTCAAATATCTTTTTACCATAAAAATTTCAGAATTTATAATTTAGCCAATCAGTACAGTAAATTCTTCAAATTTGTCCATGTTCTGTTGTTTGATAGCTTCGACCTTTCTTTACTAAAAATTAATTATTTCTTAGTACGGGGTTTGGATGATGTTTTCGTTTGTTTTTATTGAAAATAGACTCATTAATAATTTAAACATATAAATTTAAACCCATAATCAATTTTTTACTACTTTTTATGATTTTGCAAAGTCAGAACAGGGGAACTCGAATCCACTCCGACCTTGTTTCACGAAAATTAATATATCTCAAACTATAAAATCCCATTTCTTTCACCGTTTCTTCCATATGAAACTAGACCCAATAAGATATAATTCCATATTTAATTCAATATCTAACTAAATTTCTATAATTTTAGGTGAATTTTCAAAGTTAATTCACTGTTGCTATCCAAACTGTTTTAATGAAAATATTTTCTTTTCCAAGGTTCTTTGCATTATCTTTCATTCAATCACACATAATTGCCATACTTTTGATTACTATACAATTTAGTTACTTATGTTTATTTGTAGATTACATATTCATTTCTTAATCTTAGTACTTTTCACCATACAAATCACATTCTCTCTTACCAATTTAGAGTTTTAAGTCTCTATTCTTCATCAAATACTTTCTATTTCTAGTATTTAGATTAAATACATGTTTCATAAATCTCACTCAAAACATCTTTAACTCAATCTATTGAAATACAAGTAGGTTTAGTATGAAACTTATCTCATTTGTCAAGAATTTCTTCATTTCTTCTTCATTTCCATGCATTTCTCATCTTCACCACTTTCCTTCCTTTTTCTTCTCATTTTCTCCACTCTCATCTACTATTTTCTTGCTTCTAAATTGATGAGCATATTCTCTAGAATCTCTACTTCATCTTCTCTCTTTAATATCTGAGGAAATTTTCAAAAAATTTGAGTAAAAATGTAGGTTTTCATGGCAAATGACTAAATTGTAAAGAAAAGAAAACTTTCTTTCTCACCATTTCATTTACGTTGGAAGGATGTTAAATTTCCTTCATCCTTCCTTTCTTTTTATAGTACCATTTTTTAAATAAAATAGTAAAATATTAATAAAATAATATTTAACTAACTAATTCAAAAAAATCACCAAAATATCATCAACATCATCATTACATTCTAGAATTCTCCCTCTTGCTAATTGACCATTTTACCCTTTATTATCTTTCAAATTTTCATCATTGAATCATCACTTAATTAGGTAAATTTATGATTTAGTCCCTCACAATTCTTCACCTATTCAATTTGGTCCCTGCATGCCAATTCCATATCTTAGTAAATTGGATTATTTTCACTTTTAGTCCTTCAACTTTCTCATTTTTTACACTTTGAGCCCCTAAATTTGAATATTTACGCTTGAGCAAAAAACTTTTCACATATTTACGATTTAGTCCCTTCCTTAATGTATCATGTCATGCTTTTTGATTTAACTCTCCTTTGATATATTGCAACTTTCATTTTCTTTGATCTTATACTTTATTTCATTAAGACTTTATCTCATATTATTTACGACCATGGGAATTTGAAGGATGTTACATATAAATATTAATATATAAAAATACACAAAAAAAAACATATCTTAAAACTTTCATAATCTCTCCCCAAAACTCTAACACAAACATAATTTTTATTTTCCCAGGACTTCGACAAACATTTTTTTTTTCTCCTCTTACTTACTTCAACTAATCTTTGTGTGTGAAAAAGGACCAAATGTAATATATATGGGTAAGGAAAAAAAAGAAGGAGGTGTTGGATAAGTTGTCATGACCGATTAGTCACGTCAGTAGTCAGGTGACACTAACTTGACGCCTTATAATTGACGTGACCAGTTGGTCACGATAGCATATTTAACCCATCCTACTTATTTTTTCTATTTTTTTTAATTTTCAATCAGTGTTGCCAATGTGTTAGGCACCATTTTAAAAAATAATTTTTTTACTCGTACAATATTTGTTGTGTATTTAAAGAAAAGACCTGCATTTTTTGTGTTGCTTGACAAAGTGACGGCACTACTTAAAAAAATATTTTTCCATCTAGAATGATTATCAAATGATGAGGTGTTTTTTTTTTTGAATTGGTGCCACCTGGCATATTTACGGCACCCAATCTTATTGTAGAAAACATACCATTCTCGTAAATAATCTACAACATGTCTCATTTTTGTAATTATTTTTTTTTTGCATTATCTAAGTAAAAAACCAGATTTTTTATTATTTATTTCAAGTAAAAATTTTGAGTATATTGTTTCCAAATAAAAGAAATTGTGCCAACTACCCGATCTAAATATGATATATAAGAAAATTGATCTATAACCTTATTCCCTACTTAATAAAAAGCCGAAATTTAAATTTCTTGACAACTAAGCAATGAATTTCCTTCGTCATGGTGAGAGTAATAAAAGTAATTTCATTGTTAAAAGAGGTTAATAGATAAAGGAAAAAAGAAAGTAGAGAAGATAATTATGATATTTATTCCTGTAATATGTAATTATTTAATTTAAAAAATTAAATTTAAAATTATATCATTATAATAAATTACATAAAATATGAAACGAACTAAAATTCAAGATAACATAAAACAATTAAAACATGACCGAATATGAAAATAAGGCAAATATAAAAATGTGTTAAATTTACATTTAACGAATTATTAACATATAAAAATTTATAAAATATTCATTACATTTTAAATACATGAAAAACACAACGTGATATGAATATATTTTTTCTTTAAATAAGTATTAAAAATTATGTTTATGACATAAATTAAATACAACATAACATGAATATACAAATTATCCTATAAGTTAAGTCACTATTATAATATATGTAGAACTTATTATGATAAAAAAAAACATAAATATGACGTGTATTAAAAAAAGTCAAAAATAATATCAAAATATGATATGAAAAATAACATGAAAAATAATACAAATATAAATATGATATGAAAAAAAAAACATGAATGTAACATGAAATACAATAAATGACAAAATTGACACTACAATAACTCCATTTTTTTACACGTATTTTCATGTTGGTTTTTTTTTTCAATATTCAAAGACATGTTTAATATATATTATACTTTATAGAAATTCTCACACATTAAAATCTTTAATGTCAATTTTAAAAAATATATTTATTTATATTATTTTTGTATTCATTTCATATTTTAGTCATTTTTAATTTGTATTATAAAATTAAAATGTGTTCGAAATAGATCAGAACCAGATTGTTATTAATCATATTTAAATCATATATTATATAATAAATGAATTTATTAAGCATCTAAATTGTCTCATAAAATATGATAACATGCTTGTAGCTAAGAGCGGGCATTGGTAATATTTATTTAATTTTATAAATTATTTTGGCTATTGATTTTATTGTAAATTTTAAGGTTTTTATATCCAGAAAATACTTTTATACGTGGATGGCTTAGAATAATAAAAGAATGGTGTTTAAATTTTTTCAGTTGATATTAGTTTCAGTTTCGATTTCGAATAATCTTTTTATTTCCTTTTATAAAATATTAATTTAAATATTTTTAATTATCAATTTATTATTTTTATAATAAAAATAACTCCTTAAATTAATACAGATTTATAGTACATTTATAATGTGGATGAAAAAAATTATGTAATAAATATATTTATTAAAATTAATTAAACCTTAATTTTGTTAATATCATTACTATCTTAACAATTAAAAGAATGTATATTCTAATACACTTAAACACATGAATTGTACTTAAAATTAATTGATAAAAAGTATTATTTAGACTACTATAGTAGTTGTACTGCACCTAAGATGAGATGTTATTTATTTTGAGGTAAAAATCATTTTCGTAATTTTATCATTTAAAAAATTATTAAAAAAATATGATCGTTATTATTATATGTAGTTATAGTATAATCTTTAATTAAGTAATTGCTTTTTTCCTTATCACTATCCCTAAACAATAGTTTGCATTATGTTTATGTCAAATAATTGATAATGGATTCTTGTAACATTCTTCATCCGATTTTACTGTTGGAATCGAATTACGAGATGTTACAGTACAAAATAGAACAGTTATAAACAATAAAAAATACAAATATTTTAATTACTTTAATATGTTGTGTAACTCTTTGAAGTCGTGTCGACCAAAATGTAAAATTTCATCAAAAGTCACATGGCCGTGAAACAAATTGAGACCATGTGAAAAATTGGCTAACTAAATCTACAATACTCACACAGTCGTGTGGCCAATCTATGTGACAATTGGGAACCGTATGCTTCAATTCTTCTTATTTTTCAGTACACACACAGCCGTGTCACCAACTCGTGTATGACACACGACCGTGTGGTACAAATATATGTCATTTGGTGCCTATTTTATACCAAACTACATCAACACCTATTAAGTAGACAAGGCATACAAGTCAACCTGCATAAAACGCAACCAATATACCATTTTAACACAAACCAATCACTTTCTCAATCAACAATTTACAACCTAACTCAATTGACATTCAAACATACCACCATCTAATATGCCTTTAATACCAAATCATACATATAATTCAACAATTATGCCAACTTGTCTTATTTAGTATTCCATTTTCCACATTTAAACTTATACATTTCCATCACTTTCAATTATAACTAGCTACATGCCAATATGCCATAATGTACATTTATATACATAACATATAAACATCCAAGATTCAAACATCATTTAAAGTTCGATTTCATAATGCATTCAAAATAAACTCATATATAAATACAATACGACTCCTATATACATGTCACATAATCGAGTTCAAAACAAATAAAAGACTATTGAATTGAAAGCTGGATAGTGTGAGCTCCTAAACAATTCGATCGACGCGTTCCGCAAAATGACTACAATTGAAACAAGAAATGAAACAGAGCAAACATTTTATAAGCTTAGTAAACTTATATGAAATTGTTTAACTTACCTTGACATTCAGATAATTTAAGCAATTTAAAACATATTGAAACTAAGCACGAAAATCCTTTGACATCCTGTTACTTTTATATGTACATTAACAAATATTCAGAGATTAGTTGTTACTTATCATGAACTTATAACATATCCATACACAACATAATAGTTTGTCATATAGCATATACCAATTCAACCACACTTCAAATGTAATATGTATAATTCCATTCATGTCAATCTTTCAATCATTTACAACCACATAATGCCATTTCAATTTCTATCATTCACTCGAAAGCTATAGTAAATTAAACTCAATTGCTTGGAATTGATTTACTTACAAGATGTATTTGGGCTGCTAACACTAACTTCGGATCAGGATTGCTAACACTAGATTTGTTCGATGTTGCTAACACTAGATTTAGAGAGTCCGTAACATGTGTTGGATCTCAGGCCATCAAATTAATTCCTAATCAAACACCCATTTATTCATACAGACTGATATACTCAGGCCGCTAACATTAGCTTCAGATCAAGGTTGCCAACACCAGCTTGGTTCGATGTTGCTAACAATAGCTTTGAAGAATTCACAACATATGCTGGATGTCAAGCCATCGAACTAATTCCTAATCATAACACCCATTTATTCATACAGACGGATATACTTGAGTCGCTAACATTAGCTTCAGATCAATGTTGCTAACACTAGCTTCAAAGAATCCGCAACATATGCAAGATCTCAAGCCATTGAATAACCCCTGATCATGATTATAGGTGCTCATGGATCAGGTCGGGTTAGGTCTAAGCATGATATTAACATAATTTATGCTTGCCCAAGCCCGACCCAATCTGAAATATGGGCCTAAATTTTTGTCCAAATCCGTCCATATTTATAAAAGACTAATCCAAGCTCATTTTAGGCCTGCCCATATTATTTTTTTAAATTTTTTTAAAAATATTTATATTATATTATTTTAATATTTAATAAAATTTTATATTTTTTTATTTATTGAAAGTTTTTATGTAGTCATCTTAATATTATTTTAATGTTTATATTAAAGTAGTATTATATATTTAGTATATTTTTATTTTTTAATGTGTTCTAAATTATATAATATATAAAATTAACATAATATAAAGTATCATAAACTTAAAAAAGGGTTGGGTTGGGCCGGGTTGGTGCCTTGAATGTTCAAGCCTGAGCCCTACCCATATTTTAAACAGGGCTAGTTTTTTTGCCCAAGCCAATTTTTTGGACCTAATATTTTTGCCCAAACCTTCCCAAATTTCGAGCGGGCTTGGATAGTTAACCCGACACGTGAACAAGTCCAATCATGATGCACGTTTTCTTTTTTCGGAATTTAACAGCTTGTCGTTTGCATCTCAATTGTTTACTAAATTCACATGGCTTGTTGTCGAATTTGTATCATTTCTATTTTTGTAACTTTATACACTTTTCATATTTCAAATAGCAATCTATATACCTTTTAAACATTTTAGCATCATCCTGTACATATCATTCGTTCATATAATAAGTTCACATCCATTCTATTTTGCATATCTATACGTATTTAGCATGTATTTCATATCTTTCAATTTATTCATTTAGATGCCAAAAGCATTATACTCAACAATCCAAACTAAAAAGCAAGAAAATATAATGCAAACATATACATATCATAAATTAATAAAGTAAATTTCATATGAACTTACCAGATAAAATCTGCAATGAGCGAAAAGTCGATGACTAATCCGTAATTTTTCCTTTTTCTCGATTTCCTATGAGTTGATCTGAACTCGATCTATACGATATTTCATTTCAATTTATCAGTTCTAAATACCTTATAAAATTGTATTTCATATATATGACTTCTTACTTCATTTTTCACAATTACCCTAAAGTTTCACATTTTATTCAATTTAGATCCTAAACTTGAAACTATAATATCTTTCACATTTAAACTCTGTTTTTCAATCCTTTTTCAATTTCATCATTGAATAATCCTAAAGAAACAATATTTACAAAAAAAAAATTATAACAAAGTTGATGTAATTCCATTTTAGTCCTTATACTCAAAACTATAAATTTTCTTTTACAAACTAGTACCTATTTCATTTCCAAACTTATAAACTAACGTATTAACACCAAAAACTTCAAAAATTATCAATGAAAACTTTTACAAACTTTAATAGTTTTAAAAACGGAGATACAATTTAGCAAAATCGAGTTACAATAATCTAAAAACATGCAATTTATGAAAAATAGACCTTTAATACCCTACAAGCAATGGCTGATTCTTGGAAGAATTTTGAAGCTTTTTCTCCCCTCTTCAATGGTTTATATTATGTGGAGGAAGATGAGAACGCAAATTCTCTTTCCATCCATTCATGTTTAAGTTTTATTTTACAATTCATTAATTTTAATTAAAAGAAAATTAATAAAACCAAATCAAATTCATGCACTAACAGTCTAAGCTAATTTATTATGGTCCAAATACTATTTAAATCCATTCAATAATATCATTTGACCCATTTAGCTATTAAAATTTAATAGTGATTGAACTTTTATCACTTTTACAATTTAATCATTATACTTAATTAATCATTCAATCGCTAAAATTTTCATATCAAAATTTAATTCATCTATATAACATATCTGTAAATATTTAAATATTTACAGACTCAGTTTACTGAAATGAGGTCCCGATACCTTATTTTTCAAAACCACTGATTTTAGTGTCGAACCATTTGTACTTTGACTAACTGTTTAATTAACAAATTTATCATATCAAAATTCAATATAACTTTATGATAGACTCATAAATATTATTAAATAATATTTATTAACTCGATCATCGATATATAAAATTATGAAACTATCGTTTATAGTACCACTGAAAAACGAGCTATTATAATTTTCCTAAATGACAACAATTTTAATGTAAGAATTGTTAAACTATACCCAAAATAATGGATCAAAGGTATATATTTGAAAAATCAACTAAATTTGTGTTATTCTGTTAACCTTGTAAAATGGAGAAAAAAGGAACACTCAAATTAAGGATTTTTTTTTAAAATTGCTTAATAAAATAAAATTAAAATAGAAATAGAAATATAAAAAGAAAAAGAAAAAGAATTGTTCATTGATGTGTTTAGTCAAATTGGAAGGAAAATAATATTATTTGTTTAGTAGATTTGAAAATGAGATAAAAGAAGATAAAACTTTTAAAACTGTATAATTTTGAAATATTTTAAATCTTTCTCGTTTTCTTTTTTCTTATTATTTAAAGTTGATATTATTTGTTTTGTAAACATTAGGATGAAAAATGATAATTTCTCCTATTATCTTTCTTCTCGTTTTTTTTTCTAACAAGCCTACTCAAAATTTATTTTACGTTCACTTTCATATTATCTCATTCCATCATTCTATGTTTTCACTCGATTAAGTAGGCTCTTAATGTGTGTGATGAAATAAGCAAAATTTTATCCATGTTACTTTGGTAGGTTATTTTCACGTTAGCATATAAAATTAAGTGGTTTTCAAAGGGGACAAATGTCAAATTATAGTAAACTTTAATTTAATGTGTAATTTGGTATATTAACTTTAGTTTTGTGTAATTATATACATAAAACTTTAATTGTGAATTAACTATACACATTTAAAGAAATAAATACATCATTTTCTTTTTATATTAGATAAATATAATTATTTATATATGCAATATGTAAATGTAAAATAGTGCTATATCAATAATTATTTTAATAATTTCATAAAAATTGAATCAAATTAAAATCTCATTTATAAAATTATATAAATTTATAATTGATGTATAATATTGCACATTTAACTAAAAATCATATATAATTTTAAGATTTATCTCCTTAAAAATATTAATATTTTAATTAAAATCAAGAGTTTTCATTAAAAAAAAATCATAAAATGGGGTCTTATATGTGAGGGCTTATTTAAGGGTTTTTTTTTTTTTAGTATATTAGCCTACAATAATATAAAGGTCAAATTTGGTATTTTTTCCTTTTACAATGTTCAAATTTAATATTTAGTTTCTACACTTTAATTTATCATAATTTAATTATTTATTTTTATAATTTTATTAGTTAATTCAAATAATTACATCGATAATTATTTTGATTAAAATGAAGATATTAGCCTTTTGGGTTAAAGTTTACTATAAGTCTTTGTATCATAATATAAAGTTTATTTGAGTACCTCTACTATTAAAAGGAATATTTTAATCCTTATATGTTTTGAAAAGCTAACATTCTAGTCCTTACAGATTTAACTTTGTTATGAATAGAATAACATGATTTGACGATAATTGACGTGACATTAAATTAAATTAAAAAAATTAAACAATAATTTTGAAAATGATAAGAGATATTTGCTTTGACCCAAAATTGTTTCCAATTTTATTTAGTTTTTTTCATAATTATTGTTTTAAATTATTTTTAGTTTGGTTCACACTAGCCATCATTAAATCACATCATTCTATCCATCTTTGAGAATAATAAATTTTTTAATTTGATTTAAGAATTAACTTAATATCAAGTCAACCATCGTTAAGCCATACCATTTCATTAACAGCAAAATTAATGTGTAAGAATTAAGATGTTAGCATTTCAAATGAACTGACTTATAGTAAACTTTAAGCTGATTTTTTCCCTTTAACTAAATCAATTAATTGTATTAATTGTTTGAATTAATTAATCAATGAGACTATAAAAATAAAAGGATCACATTAGAAGAGGTATCAAAATTAGAATTTGATCCAAAATAAAAGAACCAAGCTAACCAAACCGGCCGTATAAGGTGTTCGGTTCATGGTACGAGTCACGACATGACATGCGGCGAAAATGGCGAGGGCGTCAGAGCGAGCCCAAATCAGGACAGAAAAACTCCAAACATTTAATGCGGCAATTCCTTTGTTGCCTAACTGTTCTCATTTTCTGTTATTTCGTCGCTCCCGCTCCTGCGCGCCTAATGTTTCATCCAAAATTACCACAACAATTCCAATACTCTTTGTTCACAATCTCCACCTCCGCCTCGCTCCTCCTTTTCTCTCGCCCATGAAGCAACGTAGTTCGACGAAAGTCTCCCTTAAATGGATCCCATTTCTCTGCATCTCCTTCTTCATCCTCGGAACTGTCTTCTCTAACAGGTCTCCCTTTCTATTTGTTCTTTCTTTTATTAATTTATGAAATGGTGTCAATGCCTTTCCTTTTCCTTTTTCTTTTTTTTTTTTTGGGTTCGGGTCTTTAATTGTTGGGGTGGAGGTTTTTTTTTATATATAGATATTGGATTTTGGTTACAGGCTATGGATTCCAACTATATTCAACGATTGTGACACTAAGAAAGTATGTTCCTATTATGTTCACAATGACAGTTTTTTTAACTTTAGTTTTTGGTTTTCTTCAACTTTTTCTTTTAAAAACAAAGCTGTATTGTGTTTTGCAGAAGCCTGCAACAGATAATGATGAAAAGGGTGAAGTTTTGAAAACCCACGAAGCAATTGAGTGAGTGCGAAACTGGGTTCTTATTCTTTTAGTTAAAGTTCATGTTTTTGCTAAGTCTTCACTCTTCACTATTAATTTCTTTGCAATTTTTTTATTTTTGGTGAGGGCCTAACTAGATCTCTAGACAAGTCACTTGCAACGCTCCAGATTAAGTTAGCTCCCCCAGGTAGTTCTCAGAAAATGAAGAACTCGGATGCCACCGGTGCTGTCTCGACCTTGGCCGGTATTGACTCGCCGAGGAAGAAAGCATTCATGGTCATTGGGATTAACACTGCTTTTAGTAGTAGGAGACGGCGTGATTCCATCAGAGAAACTTGGATGCCACAAGGTCTTTTATAGAGCATTTGATTCGTTTCTTCTTTGTATTTCATTATCCAAAATGAATTCTTATGTTTATGTTTGAGCAGGGGAAAAGCTTGTTCGGTTGGAGCGTGAAAAGGGGATTATTATCCGTTTCATAATCGGCCATAGGTAAAATCGTTTTTCAGTTCCTTTTTCAAGTGCATGCATATGGAGATCAAATCTTGGGCGTGAATGGTAATGGTTAGTGTGCTGAATATGGGAGAAATGAACTTGCTTCAGTATGAAATTCAAACTGACGTACGTTTATATTTGCATTTATTAACTTCAGTGCAACATCCGACAGCATTTTAGATAGAGCCATTGATTCAGAGGATGCTCAACATAAGGACTTCCTTAGACTGGTTAGACAAGTGTTCCCGTGATAATATCGAAAACTCTTACTGACATATTATCCCCATTTCATACCTTTAAACTGTTACCAACCTTCTAATACAGGAGCATGTTGAAGGATATCATGAATTATCTGCAAAAACAAAAACTTATATTTGTACTGCCGTTGCAAATTGGGATGCCGAGTTCTACGTCAAGGTGGACGATGATGTCCATGTTAATCTTGGTTGGTTTGCTATCTCTGATGTTAGAAACATATAGTAGAACTTAACAAAAGCTTTTGATTGTTTCATTAGTGAATTTGTTTATGCATATTTTTTTCTGATAGGTAAGCTAGCTGCACTTCTTGGCCGTCACCGTTCCAAGCCCATGGCCTATATAGGGTGCATGAAATCCGGACCAGTTCTTTCTAAAAAGTAATTAGTTCTGGTATTTTTTTGTCAATGATAATACTACTCTCCAATTTGCTTTGCTCTGTCCTGCAAAGTTTGTTATATACCTTTTCTTGAATTCCTCTATGTCCTTAAGGTCTGTCAAGTACCATGAACCGGAGTACTGGAAATTTGGAGAAGAGGGGAACAAGTACTTTCGACATGCAACTGGTCAGATATATGCAATTTCAAAGGATCTCGCAAACTACATTGCCACAAACCAGTGAGATCATTGTTTTTTATATGAAAGTCACTTATTTTTTTTTTTGGCTTTGCCTAATTGAGGAACTTGGTTTCATCTTTATGGCCCTTGTATGTGTGTGCATTTGGCAGTGTCACCTTCATCCCCTTCCTTCCCCTTTGTTTTCGTTTTTTTTACCAGTTAGATCATGTAGCAGTTTCTTTTTACTTAAAGCATGTCATCAAAACATTGAAGATCGGTTATTACCCTGCATAAATTCTGTTATATTTTATATCGTAGAGCTAAATGGCTGTCTCAGACTGTTGAACTTGCATATTGTTTTGATGTAGTGACTTTGCACCTTTGATCCTCTGCACTGATAATATTCTGCCTTAAAAAGACAGGCATGGTTAATAACATTCAGAGTGATTCTGACTGAATTGCAGGCATATATTGCACAAGTATGCTAACGAAGATGTATCCCTCGGTTCATGGTTTATCGGCCTTGAGGTTCAGCACTTGAATATTAAGAGCATGTGCTGTGGTACTCCACCAGGTAAAGTTCTTCAAGAACACAAGTAGTTTAATCAAAGGAAGATCGAAACAAGGATGGATTCATGTGAAACGCAGGCAAACCATAACCATAGGCATTCTAAATTAGAATGAGGCGGGTAAACTAGTGTTTGCTTAATGGAGAATCTGTTTTGGAAATGCATGGTGCAGATTGTGAGCTGAAGGCAAAAGCAGGTAATGCGTGTGCCGCATCATTTGATTGGAGCTGCAGTGGAATCTGCAGATCAGTGGAGAAGATCAAAATCGTTCATCAAAGGTGTGGGGAAGGGGATGCTGTAGTTTGGAGTGCCTTATTCTAAACCGATATAAGGTTTCCTTTTGTTGGGGCGGGGGGGTTCGTGGTTGATCAATGGTGGAGGGAACTTCTGCTTTCAATGCATATCCTCGACCGTTTACTTTCAGAAATGGAAAGCAAAAGAAAGGCGGCATTGAGTTGTTAGATTGTATGTATTTATACGCACAAAATTTTGTTTTTTTTTCCTCATAGAAATTATATTTTCATTCAAGAATGAGCGGAATTTTAATTGGTTCTCAAAAGTGTAATACTCAACTCAAATTACAAGCTATATTCAGTCTGACCCCAGAAAATTGTCAAATAATCTGTTGGTTATAAGCCAAAATGGATAATCCCAACGTTTTCTTAAGATTGCAAGATTTTCTAGAGCGTAATGCGCCAGCCTTCCTCTACTGATTTCGTTAAATCCATCAAAAGTTCCCTCTATCTTCAATTATTTACTTCTTTTTTCTTTTCGTTATAGTTCTCATGTTTAAGTGTATATAAGAGCTTAAGATAGAACGTGATTTGTGCTTAACCAGAATTGATTAATGATTGTTTATTTGGTAATAATCAACAATTTCTTTTTGGTAATGAGGCTGCTAAAATTCAATATTTTGGAGGAACTAGATTTTAATTGTTTATTGCTTCAAATTCAAGTAAAATTCTCAACGCAAGCTCTTCTGTTTGTAAATCCATCGCCAAACAGAACTTAATTTCACTATGAGAAGGATCGGGATGTTTCATTCTAGAAAATCATTTCTGGGTTTTTGACCGTCGCTATATTGCAGCTTTGTAGTTTTGTTCTCCAACAATGCTCCTCATCCCGCGCAGGCGTTCTTCGCCAACATGGAAGCTGCTGTTCGAGCTCATCCGCTTTGGGGCGGATGCTCAGAGGAGGACCTCCACAGTGCTGGTGAAGTAAGCCATCGATACTTACATATGTAATGGGATTTGGGTCTACATTACTTGCTTTTATTATTTTTAAGCAATTTGGATATTAAGCCGACCTTTCAAAATTAGACATCACGGCTGGTAAGTGGTTGGATTTGTGTTTCTGATGATTTCCTTTTTGCTATATGCAGTAAAATTAAAGACATTGCTGCATCAATCTTTTCGCATAAGGCCACTGATCTGTTTTATGCTCTATTGAACATACTCTGATTTAGATTTTAGATATTTTACAGAAACAATAGCATGACCATTGATGCATATATGTAGCCATTTTGCTTCATGCTATATAATATGTTCTCTTTTGGCGGGCTTGTTGCCTCATTAATTTTCAGTTCTATAAGCTCTATATCTGATGAAGGATAGTCATAATGACAGTAAACCTATTTGATCATGTAGCTTACTTTGAGACAGTATGCAGCTCCAGCAGGTTGTTATGGCTAATATTTTGTTGAACTGAGAAGTTACTGAACCCAGACAAAGAGAACTTTGCGATCTGAACCAAATCTTCTGAAATAAAAACTTTAAGTAAAGAAGATCTGTCATCAATTACCGAAGTTCCATCAATCTCAGAGCTGGAGAATTTAGGGGCAACCATGCTTCTGAAGGAGGAGCAGACGAGGATCAGACAAGGAAAGTGTTTCGAGAGTGCCCATGTATGTTTGTTCATTTTAGTGACCTGAAAATCAATGATGTTGAGGACCTGAATAACTATAAACAACTTGTCTTCAAGTATGTTTACTTTTGAAAGGACTGAGTGGCGTTTCTGCAACTATTCCTTCGTCCAGTTCACCAGCTCTAGCTCAAGAACATGTTGGAACAGTGAAGGAATCTGAAGATAATAGAGTAATGGAACTAAATATTGGACCGCAAAAAGATACTGACACGGTGGATGATATCCCAAATTCAGTCTCTAAACAAGAAAATACAGTATCCAATTTCCCAAGGATGAGGCAGTTGCACCCCCAGGAGTCAACCATGATGACACCTCTGAACAATAGCTGACTGGGAAGATGTTTATTTTTTTGGAATATCATGGCCATTCATTGTTCTGGTAACCTTGCCACTAGGACTTTTTTCTTCCCTCTTTTATGCAGCAAATGACTACTGCTTCAGCTGCAAATGAAAAGACAAATGTAAGACTATGTTCTTAATTTGAACTTTGAAATGATTTGGTTTGGAAATTCATAATGCCCTGTAGATGCAAGTTTTGCTGTAACACTGTGGGTTCAACTCAGCAAAGCCCTTATTTCAGCACGTATAGGTACAATTCTTTGCTTCATCCTCGTACATAGTATCGTGGTTCGTTACCAATAGTAGGAAAGCCGTAAACTTGGAACTTCTGTTTTGAAGTAAGGTGTGGCAGCCTCTTGGATCATAAACCAATATTGACGTGCCAGGTTAAAGATGTAGATAACTTGATCATTATTGAATTATTGGATTGACTTATTTATTTTCAAACGTTTTTGTGTGGATGGAGTAGCTTTCTTGTTCCTTCATACGCATCATCATCCCATCCCCAAGATTGAGAGATGGTGCGTTATGTCATGCCATAGACATTTTTTCCAAATAAAATATCATATTATGCCTGATATTTCTTCTTGTTTTTCCCTGGGGAAAGTGAATATCCGACCAATAGGCCACAACTTGGGGTTTGCTTGATATTTCATTTTAGATCTTAGGCTAAATGCACCCGGAATTTGATTCAATAATAGATGCATAGATCTTCTCTCAAAGGCATGATCCAATCACTTGATGGAGAATATGAAGGCAACTGATTTTCCCAGTAAGTGAGTGATACAACCAAATAGATAAGACAAAACAAGTAATAATTTAAAATTTAGACATAAATTTTCTCTGTATTTTGACAGTATTTTTTATATATAATTGTATACAGGTTGGAGGGTAAAGAGAGAGAAGAGGCAACAGTGACAGATAAGCATGTCTTTGATTTTCTAGGCAATCTCTTGCAATGCAATATTGATGACACTGATCAGGTACTAACATAAAAAGTAAAACAGTTGCTTATATTTAATCCTTTCTCCATCCTACTCGTTACTGTTTAAATTAGACTTCTGCATGTGCTTGGACCGGCCAACGACTCATTTTATTATTTAAAACATAACATTATTTTGTATTAATTTTATATGTTTTATACTTATATTTAATGCTTTGACATGACTTGGATTGAAGAAATCAAATCAATTTGATTATATGAATAATCCGATTTTTGGACAGATCTCGTTGTATACATAAAAAGCATATTTTATACTTATAGTACCCCTTGAACAAGCCTTCATCTTCCTCCTTAACTCCTAATCTCTTTCTTTCCTTTATTCCTTTGTTTTCTTTTCAGGTTTGTTAAAAGAAAAGCAAAGGAGAGGCCAACACAACATGGGAAATAAATATAATTGTCATCAGAATCTACATTTGAATCATACAAAGAGAAGCATCTTTTTGCCGATGTTGTGTTCGAAGGTATCCATTAATAAAGATGTGATGAAGCTTCCCAAATGGAAAGACAAGTTATCGGATGACGACCCTTTGTCTCCAAAGATCGGTTGCATGGGACAAGTGAAGAGGAACAACAGGATTGTTGGCTTCCCTGCACTCGATGTCACCACCAAGATCAACAACAGCTGCAATGCTAATAATAATACCAATGATAATGGCATCAAGTATTTCAAGCTCAAGAAGTTGTTTTCTGGCAAAAGAAAACAAGGGTTGGTAGAACATGGTGGGAAAGAGAACAGCGGTTCGCGTTCAATCAACATCGAAAACATGGATCCCCCTTTGCCTGTGATCAAGAGAGTGCCAAAACAAGGTGATAAAGGAGAAGGAGACACACTTTGGCAGAGGAGATCTCGTGGGGTTTCATTGGAAAGCTTACAGCTTCAACAGATTCAACTTAACAGACGTCGAGAACCAACCACTGTTTAATAACTAGGGGGAACATTACAAGGTTAGATAATGTGTATATGATTTGTTCTTAAGATTTCCATGTTTTTTTATGATTGTGGTGTTGAAGAGAGGCATCGAATTATGGTGATGCTAGTTAAGAGATGTATATGAATTATTCATCAAAGATTTGGGAATTTTTATCTCTCAAAATTATTGATGGAAACACCATCATTATATTTTCTTGATGATTGTTATGTCAATGTGGAAATCAAGTGAGTATGCATTGTGGTGTTAGATCAAGTGTCTATTTCAAATAATTTTCAGATCTGTGATAAGCTCCCATCTTGATTATTAAGTAGCGAAAGTTGAACTTTAAACTAAACAAAAGGTTTAAAACTTATGACAACTGTATTTTTTTTGTTGTATTATATTATATATCTACTAACCAGCTCATGTCATAAAGATAAAAAAAGGATAGGATAAAAAATTTGATTTTGCCTTTCAGGACAAGCTTTCTTTAAGCCCAATTTTCTTTTGTCAGCAACTCAAAATTTTATTCTTGTTATTTGATGAATGAATTAATTTACACCGGTCTTATAACTAGACAAACAATAATAAACATAGACCAAATGCCAAAAGATATGAATAAATTTATGGTCGGCAGCACAGCAAACAGCATCCACTTTAAAGTTTAAATAGGTCAAATAATTTCAGCATTCAACTCCTACGAGTGCAAGGAGTGTGTAGTCTTCAATTCAGAGTCTAGATAGTTTGATAGGTTTAGGATGCCTAACTTCGATTATTGATGGTGGATATTGAAGCTTGCTTAAACCCTAAATGACAAATAATGTTGCCTTTTGTATAAGATTTGATAATTCACCAAAAACATATACTGCTTTCTTTCACACCCATTGTCAAATTAAGGGGCAGACAAACATAAAAAATTAAGGGACAATACATCAACGATTTATATAACTTAAAGACTTGAGTTTCGAACGTCAAACCAAATCTAAAGGGTGGGTACAAGAAAGTGAAAGTCTCGAGGTGAATATTTCAATCAACGCCATTTTTAAAATGGTAGATTTTGCTTCTTTTTTAACGTCTAAACCACACACTTTGAGATGTCATTCAGTTTCAGCATAGTTTTTGTCTGTAGCTAGAAGCTGTCATAAAGACTAATTCTTGTTATTTTATTATCTACAAAATAAAATCTATCCTCGTGATATGAAACATACTTAAAACATGGAAACATGATAGATATCCTCTCTACAAAGCCCAAATAAGCGTATGATGCCGCACAAGACCGTCATTACGTTGTATCACATGGTTAAATAAGGGAATTTACAGGTTAGCTTGTGAAATGATGATAGGAGCATCTAATTCAATCTTTTTAAGTTTCTTATTCTCTCCTATTTTTTATACAAACACAAGTTACAATTTCCTAGTAAAACAGCTACTAACTAAACAAACTGGTTAGTGTTAAACCTGATCTTTATACAACAAGATCTGTAGCATTAACTCTGTTCTTTATAAGGCGTCCAGATTAACTTGCTAACATCAACCTCAAGCCCACCACGCCCAGCGGCTTTTAGATGACGATCCAACACCTTGGGATCCGCACATATAACATGCTGCCCCTTCCTGTATTGAATCAGTTCTAGACTCTGCAGAGTGGTCAATATATCCTCCGCCTTTATAGCTGTCATGTCACTGAGCTCCTGGACAGAATAGGTTCACGTACCAAACAGTAATAACAATTCAGTGACCATTGAACCAAATTTCTCAGAGAATGGTAAATACAGCTATTCAGCAATACCTACTTAACTAAAAACATTAATAATAATAATTTATCACACAAGCTGCATCAAATCTATCAATTCAGGAATGTTTTTAACATGTTTTCATTTTTTCAAAATGGGAAGATGAACTGAACCTCGAGTGTTATTTTACTATTCTGGGATGCTCATTTATATTTCCTAGGCGAGGATACTCTTGCTCACCATTCTAAAATAAAAGCCACCATGACTACTAGCAAGCTACTCAAGCTTGACAGCAAACATACCCAGACTAGATCTGTTACCCACAGGACAAACTGAAGAGGTTCAAGTAATCTGAGAAAATTTTAATTTTCAGCTCCAATATCCCAAGAACCCATTCAAAGCTTTTCTTTGTATTTGTTATTTAATAGGTAATTAAGTCTGTCTAATCAAATTTGAATTTAACTTTATGATAGATGGGTCCAGTTTAGTTGAACTTCAGCGTTGTCACAATGTAGGCTTAAATCCAGTAAATTACCCTCAAATGCAGGCACAAATTCTCATGGAAAGGTTACCTTACCAACTGCTAACCAAGTTTCTAAAGTCCAATATCGGGTTTACCAGGTCACACTAGCAGATGGAATTGCATAAATCACACCCCCCCAGGACTTAAAATATTCAGGTAATGATACCTTGATGGAAATATTTCCTTTATGCTTTTTCAGGATGTCTAAAAGAACCCTTGTCCAGTACCCTCTGTAGCTCAACAGCCCTAGGTCGGAAAGTGGTCTTTCAGGTGTGCCAACTTTACCTTCTTTCTTTGAGAGTTCATATGCTGGTCCATAACGAAGACAAAATAAGCAATAAAGCTCAATTAATAAATAACAAATAGGATGAAATGCAAAAGACAATATAGAGAGAGGCATTTATGTTAAATATCTAAAAGGTTCTAGCATCTAGCTATTTATTTTAAGACATAAGAGGGGAAGTCTTTTTTTCTGAACCATTGATAAAGTAAGGCAAAAAAATTATAAAATAAAGTAGCAGGCACAGAGCTTACAAAAGGCAATTAAAAACTTCCCATAGCCTTTCCTTTGATATGGAGGAAGGGTGAGGATACATGCCAAATTATAGGATTCCTCTGAATGCTTTTCCTGCATGATCAGATGCAAAATGCTAAGATATTTGTTGTGACGGGTAAGACAGTCTAAAAGACTAAGACACGGTGCAGATAACAATGAAATAATAATAAGGATTGGCAACATTCTAAGCAATCCAGGTGTAACGACTACAAAAAGTTTTACAGAACAAGCTACGAGGTTGAATACGAAACTTAAAGTCCCAAAATACACACAGAATAAATTTTACTACTTGAAAACTTCTAATATGATGACAATATGGTCAAGAAATGCTGTATGCACTCCATGCCACCAGAGTTTGTACATTGCAACTACAAAATATTAGAACAGCCTTAGACATAAAAAGATTTGTTATAACCTCCACACTGTCAAATTATAAGCAACAAAAATGCAGTAGAAATTAATTACCTTGGAAAAGTATCCAACCATGTGGCAACCTCGATCATCACATTCACACAGAACATAGAATAGAAACAGGTCAACATCGTAATAAAGGGTCTTGTGGTCAAGGAACAACTTCGCCAAATAACAAAGATTCTGCCCATAAACTTTGTTCTTTTTGCCATCAACCTGTCTCAAAATATTTGAAGGAAGATGAATGTCAACAAAGGCTAAAGATCTGCAGCATTCTACAACATGACATTTTGTAGCAGGAGCTAGAAAAAAAGAAAAATGGTGAAAATTATTTCTACACTAGTAAGCCAAAGTTGAAAAATAATTGTCTCAACACAACATTTTTCAAAGTATCATTTAAAAAGATCTCAAGATTATTGGATTTTACATACAAAGAAAGATATGTGAAAACTGAATTTACAAAAGCAAAAACAATAGGGTAGGGTCGAAGAAAGCCACAACAATATAGATTTTACTTAACTAGATCAAGGAAAGGCTATTTCTTTTTTTTTCTTTTTGCGAACTTTGGCACAGAACGTAGTAGCAGTAAAAGCTATTCAAGAATATACCTCAAACATTGAGAGGGTACCACTTCGATATATTTCGTCCCCAGGGGGATGCTTCAAATCACACTTCCTCTACAGAGTAGCATGAAAACAGAGAGTTAATATTGATTCTGCTCCATTTGTAACTTGAGGCAATCCGATGAAGAGGCAAAACTCAAAGATAATTTTTTCACTATAAAAATCCAAAAGCAATTTTTTAAGGCAGCAATATCCTACATCTGTACCACATTCCATCCCATCCCTGGCATGACAAAGAACGTACATAACAAAATAAATGAAGGCATAAGATAGGAAATTACACTCTAGGGAATGCAATTTAAGATTTAATATCAACGGAAAATATTACTGCTGCAATACCTTGATCTTAAAACACAATGGCCATAAAACCATTGATAATCAATCATGCATAATAACAGATACTTGCAGCTTGGCAAGCAAATTACATATCCCATAATTGTTTTATCTTAATCAATTAGGTCAAGAATGAAGGGAAAAAAATGATAAGAGGAAAACCTAAACCTCAACTTACAGGTCTACATCTACATAATCTGCATAGTACTAGATGATGAATAGAAGGATATCTCTTATCAAACCAAGGTTACACAAATGAAAAAAAAATGTCAGGTGTCACTTAACAAAACCAAAGGTCACTTAAGTTGCTTTCAACCAAAGCATGCAGAAGGAAAACATGTGGCAAGCAAAACTTATATTCATGACAAATGAAGCAAACTTGCATTCCAATGTTCAAGGTTGCTATGGTTCACACAAGGTTCTTACAATGCTAGAAAAAAAAACTATTACATAGAGAACATTTAAAATACTATAAAGTAATGCAACCCCAAGTACTGCAGAGGGGAAAAGACTATTGCTACATTGAGGCAAAGCTCACCATATGCCTTTGAAGTTGCTCTTTCCTTTTCATGAAGTTGAGGCAAAACTCACAAAAGTACAACTTCAACGAATCATTATATTCTGGTGGAAAGGGGGAGAAGTACCATGTCTCAATTTCATATCTTCCAAGTTCTATAGTCGCAATATTTTTCACCTTTGTGAATTCCTCATGTTCACGCAAGCTGGCAGCATCCAGCTCCTCATGACCCTGAAGAAAATAAAATGATAGACGATTACAAATAATATAATTTCACAAAAGCAACATACAGAAATTTCAAATGATCCTCTGATCTTTACACATCACCGAGCAAAAGGTCTACGTTTACTTACAACCTCAACGTGTGTCTCATCAATCTTACGTTTCTGGTGGCGTGTCATTTTTAAGCTTGCTACCTGAGAATCCCATGAGCAAAATTGTTCAAATCAGAAAACCCTCAAATGATAAACAAAGAGAAACCATAAGTGCAAGGTTCTACATTGTAAAAGAATGTTTACCTTATCTTCGACCTTTTCATCAACAACCGTTTCGACAGAATCAAGATCAAGTTGTTCAAGCTTCACCCATTCATCAAGCCTCCTATTAACTATCATTTCAATATCATTATTATAACAAAAAGAGATACATCAATTTCCAAAATTTTCTAGCATAATAATTCTAAAATTCTCAATTGAATCACAAAAAAAGAACCTGAAATAATTAAATTAAAGTAAAAAACCCTACGGAGAACAGAAATCTTACACTCGGTGTAATGAACGTAATATTCATAATCACTGGGCTCAGCAGACTGCAGCTTACGGCGTTCGATGACTTTGACAGGATGATACTTGCCGTCTCTCCAGCGGCACATGACGCGAGTACCCACCTCTAGGGGGAGTATACCCGACCTCCTCTTTTTCGTTGCCTCAGACTCCGGCGCTCCGTTTGAGGAGGCCAAAGGCCTCTGGTTGTCGTCGGCCGGAGCAGCGGCGGCGTGGGATTGTGTTGAACCATTCTCCGTAATCGTCGGCGTGTCTATGGAACCCATGGGGTGGTGTCGGTCTGAGAGGGTTTCAGACTTCGAGTGGGCTCAACAATACAAAAGAGGGGGTAGAAGAAAATATTTTTGGGGCTTCAGCCCATCGAGTTCCTTCTCGAGTAAATTAATATCTACGTCTTTGGGTCCTACAAACTTTAGTGACATCCACAAAAATATTTTTATAAAGTATTTAATATATAAAATTTTATATTGATAATATTTTTATATAAATTTTATATTTTAAGAAATAATATTTTTTAAAATTATAAAAAAATAGAATAATATCATTGAGCATTTTAATTTTTCAAAAAATAAAAAAATATTTTATTTAGTCTAATTTGATCCATTTTAATTTTTATACTTTCAAATTGGGATAAATATCAAAAAAATTTTGGTTCAATATACAATTTGATACATGAATTTTAATTTGATGTAATTATACACATGAAACTTGAATTGTGGTTTATATGTATACATGAAACTTTTATTTTGATTCAATTTTACAAATTTAAAAAGAAAAAGAAAATTTACATTTATTTTCATATCAAATTAATATAATTGTTTGAGTCTGCAACATGTCAATATGAAATGGTACTAATTCAATAATATTATTAGTGATTTGTGAAATTTGAATCAAACCAAATTTTCATACATAAAATCGCACAAAATCAGAGTTTATGTATGATATTGCACATTGAATTAAAATTCATGTGTATTTTTTATATTTATCCTTTTTAAATTTTGAAATTTCAATCTTAACTTACATGATAGCAGTTAAACTTGTTAAGTCAAACTCTAGTATTAATTATATACTATACATAACTTATAGAGTTTAGTTTATGTCCACTAATTTGATCATTTTTGATATGTTTGCTTTTTCAATTTCAAGATTTAAGTTTTAATCTTAAGTTAAACAATAGTCATTAAATTTATTAACTAAAATGTCCTGGGGTTTTTTGTAAGAATTATACTATGTTTGTCGCATGAGATTTTGGTAATAGCAGAATTTAACTTAACAAATTTAATGGCTACTGCTTAGTAAGGATTAGAATTTCAAAATTAAAAAAAAAATGTATAGTGGCCGAAAGATGATCAATTTAGAAGTTTAATTGAAATCAAACTAAAACAATTCTGAATATTAACTATTTAGATTAACTACTGTCATTATAAAATTAAATGTCTAAATTATGTAAAATTAAAATATAAAAATTAAATCTCGAATGTGAGTATAGTAAGAAGATCAAAAGTGATTTTGGTCATTTTCTTTTATATACAAACATTCTTAGATGTTCTTTTATATATAATGGTTCCTAATGTTATATGTGCAACATATAATTTTATGTGTTTAATTTTTTTCATTGGTTTTTTAAATAATGTCTTTTTAATTACTATAATTAATGTAAAGTAATTTTTATTATTTGAATCATTGCATAAAATTAAAATTTATTAATATATTTAACAATTCAAAAATATTAATAATTCAAATTATAATTAAAGCATTTTTACAATCTTTAATATCCAATACAATTTTACTTCATATAATTAATACAAAGAAACATTGTTCAAAATAATAACTAATAAACATAATTACTTGTATATCAATTATTTTGATATTTTGAACACAATGCTAATAAAAAATTTCCTAATCATTATTAAAACATTTGTATAAATTATAAAAAAATTAATATATTGTAAATTAAACTTTTAATTATTATTTTTTAATAGTCAAATAAATTGATCATAATAATTCATAAATAATATATAATTAACATAATCATAATATATTAGATTATATAAATATGAAAATTTTCTATTTTAACCTATTAAAACTTTAAATTAGTAAAGGCAAAATTGTTCTTTGACCCCCTAAAAATGATAAAATTTTAATTTAATTCTTTAAAAATTACATTTTTACTATCATAAAAATTACAACTTAATTTTAGTTCCCCTAACAATTTTTTCTAACTTCGCCCCTTATATAAATATATTATTTATAAATTTTTATATTTAAAATATAAATTTAGTTATTTTATAAATAATTAAAACTTGATATTTAAAACTAAAGTAATCTATTTTTTACTTTTTTTAATTGAAACGTAATGGTTTAAATATCTATATTACGTATGAAGTAATTTAATATAAATTTTATTTTAATTTATTATTATATAAATTCATTTAGTAAAAACTTTTAATACCATCAAAATTCTTAATTTGTAAATACGACAACTTTTCTTATCAAGTAAATTTGTTGAACCAAATATTTTAGTAAAATTAATATTCTTATAACTATTAAAAAATATTTAAAATGAAAAACATAGTACAAAGGCTATATAAGAAGTTCAAAAGTTTCTTCTACTCATGCTTTTATAGAGATTATAGATAGATTATAGAACTATTTATAGTTTTTTTTAACATTTAAATAGGAGGATAAATGTATTTTAGAGTATTTAAACTTATATATTCTTATATTGTCAATAATGTCAATACCAACCGCGAGTTAAGATTCAATTAACATAAATGTTAAAAAATTTTAATAAAATAAAAGGTTGATAAGTTAATTAGAACATAAGCATGCTGGCACAAATTTAAGTGCTAAGTAAGGTCCTTTACCCTTAAATGAATTTTTTTATATTGATTAAATTATAAACTAATTTAAGGTAAAATTACACTTTGATCTAAAAAAATGAGAAAATTATATTTAATTTCTTCAAAAATAACAAAAATCGTAAATTGATACATTATAAAATTTATGGCATTTCCGAAAAAAAATTCTGAATTGGCTACTAAAAGATGAAATCATAAAAAAAGTTGAAAAACATATAAATTTCAAGAATAGTGGGAAAATTAAATTTGAACAACAGTGAAGAAATCCAGAGCATTTGCAGAAGATGGATCACCAAATCACAAACAATCAATGAAAAGTAATGATAATGAATTGAAAGTGAGCATTTAAATTTGATAGCCATATACTTCCTGCTGAATTTATAGGTTCTCATTAATGCAATTAAATTATATTTGTCACCTTTTGAATGAAATAAATGACACAAGAGGAAAGACAGTTCATCTATTTTTTCTTGCAATCGCCCATCAAAATACCGTAAATGTAACTACATTCAAAAAACCAGATATGAAAAATATTCATATTTTTTATATTTTAATATATTATGTGTTCAAAACGTAATGCATTAAAAAATTAGGATGGTGTTGTCGCTGTATGTCCATAAAATTCAATGTACTCGCATGAATCAAATATATATTTTGACACAAGTTATTCTGATAATACTCAAGTTATTTTTATAGATGGGATAAATCTCAAATGAAATGTATATATAAATTTTAATTTGATAAATATAAATATATATAATTTTAATTTTAGTTCAATAACACATAATTAAAAAATAATTTACATAAATATATATATATATATATATATATATATCCTCATAAAAATCAAATTAGAAAGAGGAAGTGTCAAAACTCAAAACATATTCATTATATACAAATATGATGGGACACGAGACCCTCATGCATTGATATCTCATATTGTCCAAAAACTCAGAATCCTTTTTGGAAAAAAAAATTCCAGAGGGAGTATATAAATCCAGCGGTAGGCACAAGAAATGAGCACCAGTTGTTGACATTCCTTTGTAAAAAAAAAAAAAAGCTGAGATCAAGAAATATAGTGAAATATGGGTCCAAGATTTTCTGGGTTTTTAATCTCAGCAATGGTGTTTTTAACTCAACTCCTCTCTCTAACAGGTAAAACAAACTTCTCTACAGTGATATTACAGTAAATATGGCTTTGAAAAATATACAACAAAACATTTATCTTCAATCCATTTTAATTACTGATCTACCATATATGTTGCAGATGGCCGTGATATTGGTGTTTGCTATGGTTTGAACGGCAACAATCTTCCATCTCCACGAGATGTTATTAATCTTTACAAAACTAGTGGCATAAACAATATCAGGATCTACCAGCCTTACCCTGAAGTGCTCGAAGCAGCAAGGGGATCGGGAATATCCCTTTCGATGGGTCCGACAAACGAGGACATACAAAGCCTCGCAACGGAGCAAAGTGCAGCCGATGCATGGGTTAACACCAACATCGTCCCTTATAAGGACGATGTTCAGTTCAAGTTTATCACCATTGGGAATGAAGCCATTCCAGGACAGCCAAGCTCTTACATTCCTGATGCCATGAACAACATAATGAACTCGCTCGCCTCATTTGGGCTAGGCACGACGAAGGTTACGACCGTGGTCCCGATGAATGCCCTAAGTACCTCGTACCCTCCTTCAGACGGCGCTTTTGGAAGCGATATAACATCGATCATGACTAGTATCATGGCCATTCTGGCTCCACAGGATTCGCCCCTCCTGATCAATGTGTACCCTTATTTTGCCTATGCCTCAGACCCCACTCATATTTCCCTCGATTACGCCTTGTTCACCTCGACCACACCGGTGGTGGTCGACCAAGGCTTGGAATACTACAACCTCTTTGACGGTATGGTCGATGCTTTCAATGCCGCCCTAGATAAGATCGGCTTCGGCCAAATTAATCTCATTGTAGCCGAAACTGGATGGCCGACCGCCGGTAACGAGCCTTACACGAGTGTCGCGAACGCTCAAACTTATAACAAGAACTTGTTGAATCATGTGACGCAGAAGGGGACTCCGAAAAGACCTGAATATATAATGCCGACGTTTTTCTTCGAGATGTTCAACGAAGATTTGAAGCAACCCGCAGTTGAGCAGAATTTCGGATTCTTCTTCCCCAATATGAGCCCTGTTTATCCATTTTGGTGAACTTGAAATGTTGTTGTTGGCTATTTAAATCTTTTGCCAGAGACGCTTCATATAGTTTCTGCATATTTTGAAAGTGGAAAATCAATCTAAATATAAATAAGTTTTATGTGTTGTTTTTTAATTAAATAAAATTTAAAATATTTTAAAAATATATTTATTGTTTATTAAATATTAAATAAAAGCTTAATATTCAAATTTTATCAATTCAAAAATAAAATAAAAGTATATTAAATTTATTTTTACGAATAAATTGATTTTCTATTAATACAGATTTTAAATAATTTGATATAAATTTTCAATTCAACAATAGTAATTTTGATTACATCAAAGGAGAAAGGGAAAGATTTAACTTTAATTGGTGACGTAATATAACACGTTGAAAACGGAGTTCCCAGTAAGGCAAAATGACTTGTAATGACGAAAGAGATGTCCAAGTAGAATCTGCATTAAAGTGAAAAAAGCATAAAAGGTTAAGGAAACAACTCGTGATCTGACATAAATTGAAGTTCTATAAAATGCAACTTTCATCTAGAAACAAGGTATGTCTTAAATGATGTTTTATGGATTTGTCTTAACTGGGTTTTATGCAATGAATTCATGGATAGCACATCACTAATTATACGTTGCTGGTTTACATGAGAGTGGTGCAGAAGTTAATTGTGCTTTAAATACTTGCTTAGTGTTCAAGAAATTTGAAAAGTGTTATATATTTATAATAAAAATAATCCCAAATTTGATTTAGGGTCCGACTCAATATAATAAAATTTTACAAACATCTTAAAGGGATCTTCTTCTTCTCTACTTCTTAACTAGTGTTATATATTTATAATAAAGACAACCCGATTCGAGATTCGGACCAATATAGTAAAATTCTGTAGACATCTCAAAGAGAGAGATCTTCTTCTTCCCTACATCTTGACCTTCTTGATCAAAATTTCCTCCCCTCTATTTTCACATTCGTTGATCATGCGAATCAATAGAAAGATACCAAAAAGTTTTTAAAAATAAACAATGGGATTCTTATAAAATTCATATGAGATATTGTGTCTAATTATTAGAATCAATTTTAAGTTTAAAAAAATTTAAAATTCAAAACTCAATTCCATTTTTGTTTGAACGGAAAGCTACTAATTGTTAAGAAAAATTATTGTATAGATTACATGTAATTAAAAACCATTAAAACTATTATACAATAAATTAAATCTTCATTGTATACATACAAAGGCATTCATAATTAATAAAATATATTAAGATATAAACTAAATTCAAAAATATTAAAAACAAGAACTAAATAAAAAATTGAAAATTACGAATTAATGTTAAAATTAAGGGACTTAAATAAAAATATCCCGAAATACAAAACATTAACTTCCTTTCCCATCCACGTGAGTGCAAAGTTTACATGGTGTTTCCTAGAGGTGATCATGGGTCGGGCCGGGCCAGGCCAAGTTCGGGCCGGGCCCAAAAAAATTCCGCCCGTTTTCTAGGCTCCGGTCCAGCCCGGCCTGAAATATGGGCTTGAAATTTTGTCCAGGCCCGGCCCGGAATAAAAATACTAAGCCCGAGCCCGACCCGGCCCATATTAATTTTTTTTTGCTTATTTCATTAAAAAATTTTAAAAATATAATAAATTAAATACATTTAAAAACATAAAAACAAATATTAGAACAAGAAACAAAATAAAAATGAGACAAACAATTCTTAAAACAATACACAAATTTAAAATATAATAAAAAGTGGTTATATTAAAATTGAAACAAGTTAGAACTAAAAATTTGGTTAAAAAATAAAAAAAAATATATATTTATATAATTCGGGCAGAGCCCGGGCTAAAAAAGGTTGGCCCGAAGCCCGGCCCGTTTTCTAAACGGGCATCGTATTTTTGCCCAAACCCATATTCTGGGCCTATATTTTTACCCGAACCATCCCATTTTTTGGGCGAGCCTTCGGGTCAGGCCGGGCCGCCCAACCCATGATCACCTCTAGTGTTTCCTAGCGTTTGTGCTACTCCAACATTTTATTTACATTTTTTTTATTTGAACAATTATTTGATAATGATTAGAATTTTGGGATTGTTGCTCATCGAACGTGCAACACTTAAAATCACTATGATTTTCATAATTTATATAACCTATATCGTTTTGGAAATTAATTTTATTTTTATATTATTTTAATAAAAATACCATCTACTTCTTTTAATTTATGATATCATTCATATTTGAAAATTCAAATTGACAGTTGTTTAACTAAACACCATCACACTCCAATAAGATTGTAATTTTCCCATCGTGATAGTACACTCAAAAGCATGTTGCCAACAAACAAATCAATTAGTCTTTTTCTACCACTATTCATCATCTTCTTATGAGTGTGTTTATGTCACATGTCGAGATTTTAGTTCTGGTCACGTGCGGCCTTAAACTCGAATTTTCGCCCATGAGTCTAAGTTAGCCTGTGATCCTCGTTGAGGAGAGGCTTGCCACACTTTACCTAGGCAAGTAAACAAGGAATAGAGCTATTAGAAAGCATTAGTTAAAAGAATGTGGAAGTGTTTCTATTACTCAAAGCTAACTTGGATACAAATAAAGGAGGGAGCCTCTCTTTTAGGCAAGTCCTTTTTGATCTGACGGCTGCAATTAATCTCGAATAGGAGGGGTTGAACTTCTCACTCAGTTTCACATTATCTTTTTATGCTTTGTTGGCCTCCGCCTTGAGACACCTTCAGATAACACCTAGTCTTAACACTTTTGGCTTCACATTGTGTGCATCATTCATTACTCAAATGACACAAAGCCTCATTACTTAAGGCTCTTGGTCACTCCCACTACATTCGGCTTTAGACTCATCTAAGATCTTCCCAATCGCAAACAACTTGGCCTTGGTGGGGAAATCTTGTACCTTAGGGGGCCTTACATAAGAAGCAATTAAGTGGGTTTCTCTCACCCACCTCATTTACGGTGGCTTCGAGGCACCATTTATCTCGTCAGGGCTTAGCTCACCTTGTCTCCTCGTTCGACTAATGGTTGCTATCGGCTCCCCTATTCTTTTCCTTGCCACGATTCTTAGGGAACCCAACTCATTCATTGGGGTAATCAACTAGGGACTCCGGTAATGTTATAACTCGCATAAGGTTTTAAACATCCTTCGTTGAACGCCATTCCATCAATAAAGTTGAATAAGGCCTTACTCTCGCTCATATCCGTCATCTAAAGCATTAACTCCAAAAACTTGTGCACATGGTTATGCACCGTACCGTTTTGGGTAAGCCACTTAAGCTTCGATCAAGCCTCCTAATTGGCATACTTGGGGTCAAATTGTAGTCTAAACTGTAACACTCTTAACCCGTATCCGTCGCCAGAATAGGGTTTCGAGGCATTGCCAGAGTTTTACGAAACATTTATAGATAACTCAAAATGACTACTATTCATTTCCTGAAATTTGCCTTAACGTCCCTTAAATGGACCCTCGAGGCCCAAAACATACATTAATATCAATTAGGGACTAAAACGGGATCATAGGAAATTTTTTTTGCAAAATTTCAAAATTTCTCACTTATAAGAGTCACACGCCCATGTGGTATAGGACACGCTCATATGGTCAGGCTGTATGGGTTCACACGCCCGTGTCCCTAACCCATGTAACTCTCTGACTTCCAACTCATGAACAAATTGATGTTATACGGCCAAGGCCCTATGGTCAATTCAAATTTTTGAAAAATAGGTTCAAGTTTCATATGGCTATGAGACACACCCGTGTTTTGGGTAGTGTACCTCACACGGATAAGACACACGCCCGTGTCTCTATGTAATTGCCTAAAATTCAGGGTTATCAGAATAGTAGTTTTGTAACCACAAATCTAAATTAAAAAGAAATTTTATTTTAATATTATTGCATAATTTATGAGGTGATAGGAAGGTCGTATGAAAATATCGATAGGAAAATTTTACCGATTTAGAAGTTAATTAGAAAAATGACTAAATAGTATAAAATATGAAAGTTGTGTGCTAGAAGTTAAAAGGACCAAATAGCTATGAAATTGAAAACTAGAGTTCCTTATAAGGTAATTAGACCATTAAAGAGTGTATAGAAAAATCTATTGATGATTCATCCATGGAATTTGAGAAAAAGGTCAATGATTAAATTGGAATTAAGAAAAATTAAAAGATGATAAGGATTAGGATGACATTATTACATTTTATTATCACCTTCTTCCTCAAATTTTCTATGGAAACCCTAGGAGAGAGAACGGTTTCTAACAAAGCTTAAATTGGTAAGTTTTCATGGCTCGTTTTTAGTAATTTTTATATTTTTGAGATTGGTATAACTTGCTCTTTCTATTTTTGGGATTAAATTGAAAAAATGTCAAAGTATTAAAAATATGCCATGGATGAATATGCTGTAAATTGAAAATTTATGGTGAAAAATGAAGTATTGATGGTAGAGAAATAACTTTTACAAAGTGATTTTTCATGAAATTGTGAAAAAATGGATTAAATTGTAAAGTTGTAAAATTTAAAGAAAAATTCTGATTTTTGTGAAATAATAATGTTGTTAATAGCACATATGAATTTCGGCTAGGCTTGAATAGAGGATTAAATTGAATGAATTTCATTTTCCGAGCCTAGGGATGAAATTGGAATTTATGAAAAGTTTATAGGCAAAATGGTAATTTTGCCTAGTGTGTAAATTGAATGTATTAGAATGTGAATTGAATGAAAATGATGATTAAATCCATTTATATAGATCCAGATGATACAAATACGAGACCTGAACGTGGTAAAGAGAAAGTTTTGGATTAGTGAATTTTACAAACACAAGCAATTGTTCAGGTAAGTTTGTCTAACTTAAATTAAATTCTTTAATGCTTGAATTGTATGTTTGTATGTCATGAATGTGAATTGAATGGTTATTGAATGGTTATTGAATGGTAAGATATTTGACCTGTTGATATTACTTGATAAAAAAAGGAAAAATAAATCCCGGTTGAATGGAATGGAATTCGATGAAAAACAGGAAAGGAATTGACGGTAAAAAGGATCTAGCCCGGACGGGTGATCCTAATATAAGCCCTCCCGAAGAATATGTGCGAAATGGATTTAGCCTGGACTGGTAATCCAAACAAAGCTCTGTAGAGTATTTGTCATTGCAGGAGATTTAGCCTGGACTGGTAATCCTGCTGTAAGAAATGAGGTTCGCGAGAGTGTGCTATCTGATATGGGAAAATATGAATTGACGAACCCGGATTTGTACACTAAAAGTGTACCCCTGAAAATCCATCGAAATTTTGAGAAATTTAACGGGATAAATGAGAGAAAAATGATAAGAATAAGGATAATAGGAAATTGATGAGCTCATCAATTATTTTTATATGTTATTGTTATATGAAATTTATTGGACTAACTCAAGCATTGAGTTTGTGTATGATAGGGTAATATTTTCATTGTTGGGATATGCTTGCTTGATGTATTGTATTGGAAATGTATGGTAAGTTTAATTCTTGTTGCATTAACTTACTAAGTACCTAGTACTTACCCCGTTTTCTTTTTCCTTGTTTTATAGTACTCGGGAGCTCGAAGGTCGGAAATCAGTCAGAACTTCATCACACTATCAACCTCTACATTTTGGGTATATGAAAATGTTTATTTTGAAAGAATGGCATGTATAGGATAAACTTATGATAGGATAAACTTATGAACATTGTCAATAAAATGGACGAATGCAAACCTAGCTATTGGTATGGCTAGAGTTATTTTGATTTTAGTTATTTTGATCAAGTATATGATGGATTGCTTGTGTGATGAAATGGCTTAAAATGGTTTAAATATGTGTTGAAATGGATTGGTTGGTATTGGATTTGTTTGGTGCAGGTATTGGATAGAAAAATGGTGAGAAACGAGGCTTGATTATAGCCTTATTTTTGTCCACTCGGGTAGACACACAGACGTGTGTCTAGGACATGTGTGACACACGGCATGGTATATAGGCGTGTGTCAAGGCCGTGTGTCCCCTGCATTTAGAAATTGCAAAACAGAATGCTTAAAATCGAGCACACGGGCTATCATATGGGCGTGTGCCTTGCCTGTGTGAGGTACACGGCTTGAATACATGGGTGTGTGATACGGCCGTGTGAATGCTGCACCTATTTTTGAAAATTTGAATTAACCACACGGCCTAGCATATGGGTGTATGACTTGACCGTGTGAGATCAATTTGCTCAAGGGTTGCAAGTCAGTGAGTTACACCACTTGAGGACATGGGTGTGTGAAGCCATACAGCCTGGAGCGAGGTAAGGCACATGGGCCTATTGGCCACACAGCCAGACCACACAGGCGTGTCCCTTGTACACATGGGCGTGTGACACCTGTAACTAAGGAAAATTTTTGGATTTTACGAAAAATTCTCTGAGATTTCGATTTAGTCCCGGTTTGATCCCAATTCATACTTTGGGCTTTGAGAGCTTATTTAATGAACATTATGATACAATCTCGATAAATGAATAGTGCTTGATTTGTTTTAACAGAAAATAATCTGGTAAACTCTGGTAATGCCTCTTACCCTATTCTGGTGATGGATACGGGTAGGGGGTTTTACACTTTGCCCGTGTGCTACATAGCATTCTGTTTCTCAAATTTCAGGATGCAAGAGACATACAGCCAGGCTACACGCCCGTATTCCAGACCTTGTGCCACACACGGCCTAGACACATGCCCATTTGTCTACCCGTGTGGACAAAATAAGGCTATTTTCCAAGCCCTATTTCTCACCCCTTTTCATCGAAAACCTGCACAAAACCTCACCAATACCAACCAACCAATTCAATCATGATTTCCAACCAATTTTATCATGCAACATGTCATATTTTCACAAGCACACTTAATACAAATCTTACCTTTTCAAACTTACATGTTTAATCTCATCAATTTAATCCATATCAAGCATAAATGTAAACTATAATTCGTTTTATAAACATATCAAAAATTTAAGTCACCACTAGCCATTCCAATGGCTAGGTTACATTCATTCATTTCAACTTATACATTAACTTTACTAGCCTATACATGCCATTATAACAAATAAGGTCTATATTTATACTAAAATGAGTGAGAAGATAGTGTGATGTTACTCCGATTGTCTCCAACCTCTACGAGCTTCCAAGCACTATAAAACAAGGAAAATGAAACAGAGTAAGCACTCAGTGCTAAGTAAGTTCATATAATAAGGAATCTAACTTACCATATGTTTCCATTAAATTAAATCAAATATACATGCATCCAAGCAATTGGATTATTATCCTATCATACACCACTTCAACACTTTGAGTTAGTCAAACAATTTCATATAATACCAATACATAGATGAGCTAATCTTTCCATGATTTCCATATGTTCAAGACTTCCATATCATTTATACATTTTCAAGACAAAATCATTCATGTTTCATTAACCATTTCCAAGTGTTACCCGTTGAATTTATCAAAATTTCAATGGATACCCGGTAGTACACTTAAAGTGTACAAATTCATAATCCGTCAATTCATATTCATATTTATCAGAGAACACACTCCTGAGCCTCATCTCATACAGCAGGGTTACCAGCTCATGCTAAATTCTCTGTAACATATGCTTAAAGAGTTTTGTCAAGATTACCAGTCGAGGCTAAATCCTTTCAGTAACAAATACTCTATAGAGCTTAATCTAGATTACCCGTCCACGCTAAACCCAATATATAACATATATATCGGGAGGGCTTATATCAGGACTACCCGTTCGAGCTAAATTCCTTCTGCAACATATGCAGTATCCCCTTCTCCTTAATCCATCGATTTCCCTTTTATTCAATAAAGACTTCTTCTTTTTTCTCAAGTAATATCAAACATTTTATCATTTTCTATACATTGAGTATATAATTAACATTCTTATCATGTAATATGCATTTCAAACATTTCAAGATTCAATGCTAAGTTAAACAAACTTACCTCAATGCTTGTTCGTACAAAAACCTACAATCCGGTATCTTTTTTTCCTCGATCTTGCTTCGTATTTAAGTTTTCTGGATCTATATAAATGAATTTATTCATCAGTCTATCACATTTCATATTATTTTAGACTCAAGTTATACTCTAGGCAAAACTATGATTTTGCCCCTAAACTTTTCATTAATTTCAATTTCGTCCCTAGGCTTGGAAAATGAAATTCATGCAATTCAATCATCTTTCCAAGCCTAGCCAAAAATTTCATGTAATATTTACAGCACATATATTTCACAAAAATCAGAATTTTTCCTTGAATTTCACAAGTTTACAATTTAGTCCCTAAATCCTAATTTCATGCAAAATCACTTTGTAAAAGTTGTTTATCTATCAACAACCTTTCATTTTCTATCATAAATTTCCAATTTTCAGTATATACATCCATGGCACAATCTTTGTACTTTGATAACTCTTCAAATTGATCCCCAATTTAAATAGATTTCACTATCCCGATCTCGAAAATATGAAAATTACTAAAAACGGGACATGAAAACTTACCAATTTATGCCAAGAAAGTTTGTTTCCTCTCTCTTAGGGTTTCCATGAAAATATTTGGGGATGAATATGATAAATAATGATATTTTCTCATGTAATTAATTATCATCTTTTAATTTTACTAATTTCTAATTTAGTCCTTTTCCTTTTTCTCAAATTTCATGGATGATTCATCCATAAAAATCTACAAACTTTTGATTGATGGTCTAATTACCACATAAGGACCTTAATTTTTGAATTCCATAGCCATATAATCCCTCTAGCTTTTAGAATTCCACTTTCACATTTTATGCAATTTGATCCTTTTTCTAATTAATCACTAAATCGATAAAATTTTTCCTATCAGTATTTTCATTCGAATTTCCTATCATATTATAAATCATGTAATAGTATTAAAATAAATTCTCTTTTCAGGTCGGATTTGTGGTTACGAAACTACTGTTCCTATATCACTGAAATTGGGCTATTACATAAACTCCCTCCAAAAGGCTTCAAAAGTATCAACAGTTCCACCTCCACGCCTTGCATCATCGCTTTTAAGGTGCCACCAAAGTAAGGCAACATCAATTATGTAAATTGAAGCAGTGCTTACCTTGAAGGCATCTTCCTCAATCCCGATCAAATAGAAGTATTGCTTGATGCTCTAAAGGAAGTTATTCACCTTTTTGGCATTACTCGTGCCTTTGAACTCTTTTGGCTTCAATACATCTACTCGATAACTTGACCATATTGGCATGCCGCCACATTTGGTTGCCTTGAAACTTAAAAGTTCACCCTTAAACTTATTGATTTCTCTATGCATCACTTTTACCAATGCATTGAGGGCCTCATTCTTTTGGGCAAGCTCACCTAAGGCCTCCCTTATAACCCCATTCAACTCCTCCATCAGTTTCTCCTTTAGCTCATCTCGAGGCTGCCTCATTTCAAACTTGATCTCATCAAGGGAATCCTTGGTGTCCTCCACCTTTATAAGGACATCACTCACAACCAACTTGACCTTGGCCATCCGGGTCTTCAAAATGTTCACAAAGCCCATTGACGAAACCTTCTTGCCCTTCATAGCACCTCGATTCTCAACCATGTCATCCTATTGCTCACTTAACTTCACTATCATATTAGCCATCATTCCAACCATAGTGTTAGAAATGCAAGGTTTGATATGTAACACCCCTAACCCTAAACCGTCGCTGGAACAGTGTTATAGAGCATTACTGGACATTTTCTATCAATTACCAATATTATACAAACAATTAGCATATGTATTATAACTTAATTAAAATGTCCCTTTTATGGGCTACCGAACGTTAAAAGCTAATCAGAAGAGCACTTCTGAAATTTTTCGTGAATTTCTAAATTTTTTCTAAGTGTAGGGCTCACACGCCCATGTGGATTAGGGACACGCCCGTGTGGTCAAACTATGTGGTAGCACATGCCCGTGTCCCTAACCCGTGTAACTTTTTGACATGTAACCTCAGAAGAAATTGAAGTTACAAGGCAAAGTCACATGCCCGTGTGCTAGGCCGTATGCCTTACATGGCTGAGACACACGCCCGTGTCTCTGCCTATGTGCTTAAATGTGACATTCTGTTTCAATTTTTGGAACGAATCTTTCAACCAATCCAAAATAAGTTCAAATACACTTATATCAGGTCAAAACCACAACCTAAGGACCTAATCAGTGTTTATTCATAAACATTTTCATGTGTAATATCCAATTCAATTCAAATGATTTCATTCAATCCAAATTCAAATATCAAACCATACCTTTTTATTAACTTGTCATGTCATTTATATAAGCATTTAAAACATCTTATGACATATATTACAACCAAAACCAAAATAACTTATACTCAACCTAGATACATGCTACTTTTACCAAAAGAAATATGCATCACCAAATTCAGAGGTTGGGATCAGCTTTGGATGCTGAACCGGAATATTTGACTTCGACTACCTGCGCACAGAAACAACTATATGCTGAGTATATTTATACTCAGTGGTATTACTATAATTCAAATTTATAAACAAAATAATAAATCATACACATTTAACCATTTAACATTTTAATTCATAAATACACTAATCCATACTTTAGTTTTCACTTCTCCACAATAACTATTTAAATTAACTATTCATCAATTTGATTTCATATACTATCTAATTGAATCATCAATCATTCCATGAACCATTGGTTCATTCATTTTGTTCTCATTTCTCAATTTAAAATCCTCATTATATTTCATGAACATGGCCATTCAATTTCATTCAAATTACAATTTCATTCATTATCCCTATTAACAAGACTTGGACTTTGGCGGATACACGAATCCAACCAAACACACCAGTATGTCACCCAGTGCCTCATCGGATAGTTCGAAGTAATAGTTGACACCCAGTGTCTTATCGACCTAACCAAAGTAAGTTGGTACTCAGTTCCTCATCGAATCTATCCGAAGTAATATAATGACACCCAGTGTAATATCCCGAAAATTTCTATCATTGATATAGTAAAATAAAGAAATAAAAAGAGAAATAAAAAGAGAAATTTTGAGCTATATCAACAAAAATCTATGTAGGAAGTGATTATGATGTATTAATCCAAGAAAGGACTAAATCGTAAAAGTGAGAAAAGTTTTGTGGCCCAAGAGTATATACTTAAAATTTAAGGGGTTAAAGTGTAAATATGGAAAAGTTGAAGGACCAATAGTGCAAATATTTTAAGGGTAGAATAATCTAGAAACTAAGGAAAATTGATGAATTAGGACTAAATTGAATAGGTGAAGAATTATGAGGGACTAAATTGTAATTTTACCAAATTAAGTGATGACTAAAGGATGGAATTTTAAAAGATCATGCAGGGTAAAATGGTCAATTGGAAGAGAGAGAAATCTAGAAAGTAATGATTACATTGATGATATTTTATAATTATATAATTAAATAATTATTATTTTATTAATATTTTAATAAGATATTTTATTATTTTATTTAGCCTATATATATGTGTATGTGTGGAAAAAAAAAGGAAAAAAAAACCACCACCCCTTTTCCATGCAATTCACGTTAGGAGAGAAGGGGGAGAAAGAAAGTTTGGCTTTCTTTACAAATTGGTCCTTCCACAAAAAAATTCACCATTTTCACCTAGAAATCAAAAGAATTTCCATAGCTACCGAAGGAGAAAAATGTTAAGGAGGCTATGAGGAGTTAGAGTATCAAGTTGGATTCAAGAAATAGAAGCTGGAGGAGAGAGAAAGTGAAGTTAAAGTTTGGAAACAATAAAACAAGGTAAGAACATCAAGATTTCCATGTATTTTTAAGTTTAATATTATTGAAAAAGCATGTAAATGATGTTAATGTAGAGTTTCCTTATATATGATTCTATGTTCTTGATATGGTAGTGAAGAGAAAATAAGATAAAGTGATGGGAAATGGTGTAGAGAAAGAAAATAAGGGTGATATAAACTTAATAATTAATATCTTGCACTAAAACAGTTTTGGACAGCAGCAGTAAGCTAGATTTGAAAAATCACCAAAAATGGTAGAAACTGAATTAGAAGTTGAGTAAGATATGGAATTAAATCTTGTTGAGTCTATTTTCATATAAAAGAAACATAACAAGTAAATGAATTCTGTATTCTGAGATATTTATATTTTTGTGAGACTGGTTCAGAATGATTTCGGGATCCTCTGTTTTGACTTTGGAAAATCACAAAAAATTGTATAAAAATAATTAGGGACTTAAATTTATGTGTTTGAAATTCTTAATGAGTCTATTTTCAAGATAAATAAGCGGGAACATCATCCGAGTCCCGTATGAGGAGATAATTAAATTTTAATGAAGAAAGGTCGGAACAGTTATATAGCAGAACAGGGGTAAATTTAAAGAATAAACTGTACTTATTGGCTAAACAAAAAATTCTGAAAATTTTATGGTAAGAAGATATGTGAGTCTAGTTTCAGGGAAAATTAACGGATCTTAATTTGGATTTCTGTAGCTCAAGATATAAATAATTTAGTGACTATGACGCAGGTGGACAGCTTGAATGTTCACATATAAGTAAATAGTGAAATTATTGATAATGTTACTTATAAGCATATTATATAAATTAAGGATGTGGAATGGAGAGGAGGAGGAGGAAAATATGTATGAATATTCAGTTAGCATGACTAATTTGTATGTTTTAAGCCCAAGGACTAAATCGAATAAAAATAAAACTTTATGGGTAATTTTGTAAAAATATTAGAAATGATCAAATTACATGAAATGGATTATTTTATTATTTAAATTGAAAATTTTAAATGAAAATTGTTAATTTAGTTCAAGATCGGGGGAAAACATGTTTTAAGGATTAAATTGAAAAGTGTTGAAATTATGGAAAATTTTTATATTTTATAGAATTTATGGGCTCTCATTAATATGTATGATGACAACGGCTGGAAATAAGGATTAAATCGCAAGAATTTATTTTTCTGAGCCTAAGGGTAAAATCGTCATTAATTAAAAGTTTGGGGGCCAAATGGTAATTTTGCCTAGAGCATTAATTGAATGTATTAGAATATGGAATGAATGAAAACAATGGTCAAATTTATTTATAAAGATCCCAACGACACAAATGCAAGACTTGAACGTGAAAAAGAAAAGATATTGGATTAATGAATTTATAAACACGGACAAGCAACGAGGTAAGTTCATGTAACTTGAATTGTATTTTTAAACACTTGAAATATGTGGTTATGTGATGAAAATATGATTTGAATGATCAATGCATAATAATTGATGAAATATTGATAATACTCGATATAAAAAGAAAGTAAATCCCGGTTGAATGGAATGGATTTCGATGGATCATTGGAAAACGAATTGACGGTAAAAAGGATCTAGCCCGGACGGGTGATCCTATTCTGATGTAGCCCTCCCGAAGAATACAGGAAAAAGGATTAAGCCCGGAAGGGTAATCCTAATATCAGCCCTCCCGAAGAATATATGGGAAATGAGGTTCGCAGGAGTGTGCTGGTGGCTCTCCCGAAGAATATATGTGTATAGGCCCTTCCAAAGAATACATGGGAGCTGAGGTTCGCGGAAGTGTGCCAAGAATTGAGGTTTGTGGGAGAGTGAGGTTCGCGGGAGTGTGCTTACTAAAATGAAATGTGTAAGACCATGGTTGAAAGATACCATGGCAACAAATTGAGAAAATGAATAAGACCATGGTTGAAAGATACCATGGCAATGAATAAGACCATGGTTGAAAGATACCATGGCAACACATGCATATGAATTGACGGACCCGGAATTGTACACTAAAAGTGTACTCCTGTATGAATTGACGGTTAATGAGATTGTACACCAGGAGTGTACTATTGGATATCCATCGAAATTCCGAGAAATTCAACGGGATAAATATAGAAGATGGTAAACACATAGCTAAAAAGGGTAAATGTGAATTGATGGATTACGGATTTGCATATTTTAAGTATACTATATGATTTTAACTATCAATATTCCGATAAATTCAGTAGATAAGAATCCTGACCAGAAAAGGAAATATGTATATAAAAAGATTTGTACATATATTCCTGAAGTACATGAAAAAAAAAATGACAGTTATACTGGATATATGGAAATATAAGATGATAATATTTGTACATGGAACTTATTGATGAATATATGCATCCATGATTATAAAAACAAAAAACAAAAAAAAAAGTTCTATAAACTCCGGTAATACCTCGTGACCCTATTCCAATGATGGATACGGGTTGGGGTGTTACACCCAGTGTCTTATCGACTCAAGGTCGAAGTATCCCTGAACATTTTCAATCCTATGGCATGCCAACTATATCTGACTTAGCCCGACTAGTTAATAGGATATTAAAATCACTTTTCAATATCATATCAATACATATTTCAAATAATCACATGTACTCATACCTTGATTCAATTCAATTCACTTTTCAATTTCCAAACAATATACATTTCAATTGCTCACATACAATCATAGTTCAATTCAATTTCATTCAATTCAATATCAATACTCACTTCAATTTACTTATCATGCATATTAATTAAAATTTAACAATTGATCATAATTTAAATTCGAATTATAGTAATACAAATCGAATTTCTCAATTCAATCTCGTCTTTTATCTCTTTCCTTTTTTTGGCCGATGTCTCCGGCACGACGTTAGCTATGAAAATTAAAATGATTTACAATCATTAATACAACAACAATTTACATCTAATACTTAAATTTTTTACTCAACTTTTACCTTAATTCCAGTTTAATCCCTAACTAAATTCATCTATATTTCCATCACAATTCTTACCTTATTTCTATTCAATTTCCCACTAAACTTAAATTTAACTCTCAAATTTTCATCATAAAATCCTAATTTCAAATTTCTTACAATTTAGTCCCTCTAGCACAAAACTTATAACTTATTTTACAATTTAATCCTTTAACCAATTCTAACTAGAAATTCTATCAAATAAATCCCTAATTCATCAATTTACTTAACATAAACTATGTCTAAAAATCTAATAACTGTCAAAATTTCAACATAAATCCAATAGTATTTTGCTTTAGGATTCTAATAACTTAAAAATTAAAAGAAAATGACTTAAATTGACTTACCAATTGAGCTTGGAACCTTAAAAACCCTAATTTTCCTTTTATTTTTCTTTCTTTCTTTCCCCTGTTTCGTTCCCAATTCTGTTTCTTTCCTATTCTTTTATTTTAACTTATGTTTATTATAATAATAATATTATAATATAATATTATTTTCTTATATAACAAGTAAACATATATATATATTATAAATGTATTTATTTTATTTGTTACACATGCATTTTACTATTACCATACACTTGTCACCTTTTCATGGTTTAATTGCTAATTTAATCCCTTAATTTTTATTCTATTCTATAATTAAACTTTCACACTTTATTCAATTTAGTCCTTTTTCCTAATTACTCCTAATTAAGACAAATTCATTTAACCGAAATCTAATTAACTACACAACTAACTTTGTTAATATTTTAATAAATATTTACGAATCCGTTTTACTAAGACGGATGCCCGATAATACACTTTTTCGATGTTCGTGTATTTTGGGTCATTACATGATATCACTTGTCACGTGCTAAGACTTTAGCTCTGGTCGCTTGCAGCCTTAGACTCTGATTTCTCACTAACGAGTCTAACATTTAGGATAGGCTTGGCACACATTACCTAGGCAAATAAACAAAAGAGCACTTAGAAAGCACTAGAGAGTTGGGAGAAGATGGAAGTGTTTCTATTACACAAAGCTAGCTTGGATACTGACCGGTTGCACGTAGGGGTGTGCAAAATTCGGGTAAAACTGAAAAAATTCAGTTAACCGACCGAATTTGGTTAATCGGTCGGTTAACCGAATTTTTTCGATCGGGGGTCAGTTAATAATTTTTTGAGTTTTCGGTTAACGGTTAATTCGGTTCGAAACCGGTCGGTAAACCGAATTTTTCGGTTAAAAAATTAATAAATAAAATTATAATATATAAATAGCCCACTATTCATTCAAACCCAATCCAACATAAACCCAATCAAACTAAAACTAATTACCCAACCCAATTATCCAACCCAATTACCCAACCCAATCATAAAAATTACAAATAATTTAATAAATAAAAATAAAAAAATAAAAAATAAAAATAATTCGGTTAATTTGATTAATTCGGTTAATTCGGGTAAATCGGGTAATTCGGTTAATTCGGGTAATTCGGGTAATTCGGTTAATTTTATACTTATTTTAACCAAAAAATAAAAAAATATATAATTTTCGGTTAATTTGGTTAACCGACCGAATTAACCGAAAAAATTTCGGTTCGGTTAATTTTTTTGAAAAAAATTTTGGTTCGGTTAATGGTTAAAATTTTTGAAGGGTCGGTTAATTCGGTTAATGGTGTTTCGGGTCGGTTAACCGATTGAACACCCCTAGTTGCACGCGTGCGCATTAAAACAACTAATTTATGAAACAATTATTAAAGTTTGATTTTACTGCAAGTATATAGGTCGGCTATAATATTTATAGTGTTACAATAAAATACTAAAGTATTCCAAGGATCGAACCCAAAGGAAGAAGTGGTTGGGCAATAACTACCATACACAATAAAGGCTAAGTGACTAATAATACGATTTTATATTACGACGATTCATAAAAGATAAGTTTGCAAAAGAAAAAATATTCTACTCTAGAGACTAAATTGCAAGAAATATAAACTAGAAGAACTATCTAGTAAATGACTAATGGGGGTTGGTTGGCTTCATCCAATACATGACTAGCTAGTATTTTAGGCTGCGACATTTAGCTAGAGAGGTCGACCCATATTATATCCCTCAAGCCCTTAGGCAAAGGACGATGATATACACATAAACACACTCTCCTTCAAGCTCCAACTTCATCCCTTCATTCTCTCGGGCCCTTTGCTCCTTCTTCCTTTTTGCTTAACTCATTCATCCTAACTTCAGAGCTTCCTAAATTGGGTAAATTGACTCTGATCTCCTTGCCAATTTTCTTGTATCAACAAAATTTGCCTCTTTTCTTTTTCTAAATTTTTTTTTACATACTAACTTGCTTTGATAATTATTTGCTTATATTTATATTGGATAAGCAACATTTAGTCTCGAAATTTGAAAAATTTTTCCATCTTAGCCCTTGAACTTCTTTTTTTGTCTTCATTAATCTTGAAACTTAATAACTTTTTTTAATTTTGGTGATGAAGTGGCATAATTTCAAAATATTGTAACATCATATAGACTAAAATTTAGAAAAGTTATCAAGTTTAATAACTAAGTTGAAATTTTTTTCCAAATTCAAAGACTAAATATTAAATAATTCCATAACTGTTCTTTTTATGAAACTATAATTTATTGATCAATTATATCAATTAACGCTATATTGATTAATCTTCGAATGAAATCTCACATGGCCATTTGGAGCTTACATTAAACTATGCTTCCAGAAATTTTGTAGCAATCAAGTTTGGTAGGACTTTTATTTTTTCTTTTCTCTCTCTCATTACGCTAAATAGAAAATTACGTTATATTTTAATATTAATTTCGAGTTTTAATTTGATTAAAATAATCGTTATTAATGGAAATGCATTTAAATATATAATATCTCCGTATTAAAAAAATATTAAAATTTAAATTCATTTTTATTGCATTTCCATATAAAAGTAATTATAAGAATGAACTAAGTTAAGTTTTGTTACTAAAATTTAATTTTTTTTATGGAATATTATTACATAAAATAAAATTTCGGGTAAACTATTAAAATAGTCACTTTTGTTTGTCTCATGTTATATTTTAGTTACTTATGTCTGAAATATTATGTTTTAGTCATTTACGTTATCGTGTTGTAATATTTTAGTCATTAAACCGTTAATTGTCGTTAAGTAATAGTAAGGTGTTGTGGCACATTAAATCACCATTTCAAACAAGAAATTTAAATTAAATTATACAATTGGTTCCTATATTTTTTTGTTTTAAGTAATTTAATTCTTTTGTTTTATGTTATTTTAACTTTCTTTTTTTCTTTAATTTCCATTATCTTTTGATTCTCCATTTATTTTCCTTCATTCTCTATATCTTTTAACGTAGTTTTTTTATATTTTTCATTTGTTAAAACTAGCCCCTATACTTTTATTTTGGTACCTGAATTTGACACTTTTTAGTCCAATTTGATACTTGAACTTGACACTTTTTTTCTAATTTGGTACCTGAATTTGACATTTTTCTATTTGGTACTTCATCTTTTTTTTATACAACTTGGTACATAAACATAACTGCTTTTATTAATTTGATACCTAATTTTTTTTATTAATTTTGATATTTGAACTTGACAATTAAATACTTTGAAATAGGCGCAAATCAATATTAGCATGGCATTTATAAAAAAAATAATACTGACATAAGCAAATCAATATTCGTATGGCATTTATAAAAAAAAATAATACTGACATAGCTTTTACGTGGAATTTCTAAAGTAAAAAATAAAAATAAAAATAAAAATCTAAAAAAAGTAACAATGTTCTTCATCTTCTTCTTACACCTTCCACCATTCAATCGAAACAACATCCAAAGATACTCCATCTTCTTCTTCACTAATCCTTAGTCTCCTTTACTAATCCTTAATGCATTAAGTTTTGAAATCGGAATCTTAAAATTATAATAAAGTTTTTCATTGAAATTTCGAACTTATGTTCCAAAAACCTATACCAATGTTCATCTTCTTACACCTTCCACCGATACAATGTCTCTCGTCTATACCAATGAACTTTCACAAATTTCGATTAAGGTAAAGGGCCTATAAATCGGGGATTTCGTCGATTAGAGGTTCTTAATGGAATTTGGGTTCCACAGTTAGGGATTTAGTGGGTCCCTTAGGGGAATTGGAAATGAGTTAGGGATTTTAATAAAAAAACCATAAAGATCATATTATTGAATTCAAGGATTCTTGTAAGGTTTCAAATTTCATGGGAGATCAGTAGTAGATAAGGAGTAAAGACAACGCGATTTTTCTGAATTAATTTGTATAATATTTAATAATTTTATGTACTAAATTGAATCTAAAAATAATTTAGACATCAAATTAAAAAAAAAATCTCTATGAGCGCTTTAGGGTATCCACAAGATATATTTTCAAATACTGCGATATAATTACAACTCGTCTTTGTTCAACAGATACAAAATACCTGTAAATTTGAGATACCCAATGTGATCTTAAGCCCTTTCCAATTAATATATGAGTCAGCTTCCACATCATTTAATTTCAATTTTTTAAGTGCATGTATTTTAAACTTGGGAAATCTGTGTGATGAGCCCTTACTTGAATAGATTCAAAAACATTAAGTCTTTATTTGAGCATTTTAAAATGTTTAGCCTTTATTCAAGCAACGTTGAAAAGGTTAGGGGCTTTTTTACTAAATTAACCTAAAAAATAAATTAATTATCAAAATAACTCTCCTTTTTAATTAAATACAAAAATGACCCGTTTTAAACAGTAAAAAGTGGTGGAGCCATATCATATGGCACCACCACAGTGCCACGTCAGTCAGGGGTCATAAAAAATTATTTTTTGGTGGAGCCATATTGAATGGCGCCACCAGTATAAAATACAAGGAAAATACTTAAAGTTCTGGAAAAACGGGGGACCTAAAAAAAATATACCTTTTTTGGGTGGAGCCATTCTAAATGGCGCCACCACTTTACTGACACGCTAGGCTTTTTTTTTTTCCTTTTATTTTCATATTTCTTTTTTTTTACTTTTTTATTTTATTACTTAATAAATTTTATCTTCTTTTTTTTTTTTTTACTTCTTTTATTTCATTATTTTATTTTGTTTTATTTTTTTTATTAACTTTAAAAAATTTATAATGTATATTTAAAATATTCTATAATATTTTTTAAAAGTCTAATTATTATTTTTAAAAATATTTTTTTAACTTTAGATATATTTTTGTGAAATTAATTTTTTATAAATTTTAAAAATGTATTTTGCAATTTAATTTTTTTCAAATTGTAAATATTATTTTTTAAATATTAACCATATTTTTAATAATATAAAAATATTTAAACCTTTAAAATTGGTAAATACAATTTCTTTAATTTCTTTTTACATTTTTTAACCTCCTATTTTAAATTTTTGAAAAGTTTAAGGGACCTCAATATAATTTTTCATTTTTCTGGTGGAGCCATTTCAAATGGCGCCACCAGTACTGCAAGTTTTTTTTTTATTTTTTACCATTTTGTCTTTTTCTTAATTTTTTTATTTTTTAAGTTTTATATTATTTTCTTATTTTATTTTGTCTTTTTCCTTTTTCTTTTTTTTACTTTTTTGATTTTTTGATTTTATTTTGTTTTATTTTTTTATTAACTTTAAAAAATTTGTAATGTATATTTAAAATATTCTATAATATTTTTTAAAAGTTTAATTATTATTTTTAAAAATATTTTTTTAACTTTAGATATATTTTTGTGAAATTAATTTTTTATAATTTTTTCAAATTTATTTTTCAAATTAATTTTTTAAAATTTTAAATATTATTTTTTAAATATTAACCATATTTTTAATAATATAAAAACATTTTAAATATTAATTTTAAAAATTTTGTAATAAATATTTAAAATGTTTTATAATATATTTTTTACAAGTTTAAATATTATTTTTAAATTTTTTTTTAACTTTAGATATATATATATATTTAAATTTTAAAGTTTAAATTAAAATATATATATATTTATTATAACTAGTCACATCATGTCAGTAATGTGACTATTAATAAATTTAAATATATTAAAAATATATTAAATATATGATTTTCTTAAAATTAATTTTGTCTTTTTCTTAATTTTTTTTCTTTTTTTAAGTTTTAAATTAAACTTTTAATTTTAAATATTATTTTTTGAAATTATTTTTTATAAATTTAAATATATAATTTTGAAATTAGTTTTTATAAATTTTAAATGTATATTTTTTAAATTAATTTTTTTAAATTTAAATATTATTTTTTAAATATTAACAATACTCTTAAAAATGGTAAAATTATTTTGCTCCACCAAGAAATGGTAAATTTGCTATAGGGCCCCCTATACTCTCAAAAATCATAGTATTTTGGTGGAGCCATTCTTTATGGCTCCACCTCTTAGTTCTCTTCTATATATAGAGTAGGTGTAGTTGTTGTGTTCAGTATGAAAGTTGAAAAAATCTGTTAAAAATGAATAATGAGGTGTTTTTAGTGAATGTTGTTTTTGATAGTGAAATTTTAGAAGGTGATATTGGCTGTGTATTTCAAGGTCGGCAAAGAGTAGGTTTGCGATTCAAAAAAAACGTGAAGCTAGCAGAAATGAAAAGGAAGATCAGTGCGAAAATAGCTATCCGTTGTGCAATGGCGATGTCCAAATTATTTTACAAGTTTCCAATCTCTACAGATCCGTTCAAATTTTGTGCGATGCAGCTGTTAGATGATGATGACTTAGGCACTATGATGGAAATATGGTGGTCGCTGGGAGTGAGAATCCCCAACCAGTTGAATTATTTGCTGAGTTAGCAGACTTAGAGCCAGTTGAGAATGTTAGTCCAATAAGTCAACATCGCGAATTTGACTTTGATCTTAATGTTAGATGGACAGACCAATTAGAATACGGTGGAACATCGCAGATACCCGAAAATCCTAATTATGGTGGGAGTTCATACAACAACCCTACCATCGGTCCCCGTCTACAAATACATCCCGAGGTGATAATAAGCACAGAGGCAAATGTCATAGAAATGACCAATACTGGTGAAGATTCTGATCAAGACGTTAAAGATTTTAGTGACCCCGATGTTGATGAGGTTCCGGACGATATCGATGATGAAGGCCCGGAGGAGGTTGAAGATGTTCACGGCCCTTCATTCAGAAATCTGAGTCGTGGCATCATTTTACGAAATGAACCTGGGGGCGACATGTTGAACATAGATCCAGATGTAGCGCATGCATCCGAGTTCCCTGAGTACCCCGATATAGTACCTGCTCATAGATTGGCATCAAATTCACAGTTGGAGGAGTTGTTCGTTGGGCAGCAGTTCGAGAACAAGGTAGATTGTGTGTTTGCCATCAAACAATACAGCATGAAGTTGTCGATTGATTACAAGGTTGCCAAATCTACACCGACATTATATGTTGGGGAATGTTGGAGAGCCGACGATGGGTGTGGTTGGCAAGTTCGTGCTGCATTTATACAGAGGACTCAACAGTGGCAAATACGAAAATTAGAAGGGCGTCATACATGTACTGTCGCACGTATGTCTCAAGACCACTAAAAATTGGATGCCAAAAGTATTTGCAGCTGCATTATGCCACTAGTGAAAGATAGCCCAATCATTCCTGTGTCGACATTGATTGGAGACATGCAAGCTCGATTTCAGTACAGAGTGTCATATAGGAAAGCGTGGTGGGCGAAACAAATGGCCATGCAACAATTGTACGGCGATTGGGATGAGTCATACAATGAACTTCAGAGTTGGATTTTAGCAATGGTGGAGTACGTCCCAGGTACTGTCGTGGACTTGCAAACGTTGCATTATAGAGGCCCTAATGGACAATTGGAACTTGGAAAAAGAGTTTTTCATCGACTATTCTAGACTTTCGATCCATGTGTTAAGGCCTTCTCCCACTGCAAACCACTAGTGCAAGTTGATGGAACATGGCTTTATGGAAAATACACGCAGATACTTCTGATTGTGGTTGCACAAGACGGTAATGAAAATGTACTACCAATCGTTTTTGCCATTGTAGAGTCTGAGAACTCTGAATCATGGGCATATTTCATTCGAAACTTGCGAATACATGTTGTCAAGGAAGACAACATTTGCATTATATCCGACAGATCGAAGGGTCTTGTTGCTACAATTCGACAATCGGAGGTTCCATGGAGGTCTGTCTATTGTATTCGTCACATTGCTGTCAACTTCCACAATAAGTTTAAGAATAGAGACTAGTGCAAACGAATTGTGAATATGGGTAAAAAATCGTATTTAAATTCGTATTTGTAATTATTTCAAGTTCATTTCCTAATTTTAACGTATTTTATCGAAATCCATACATAGGATACGATCTGGAAGCACACCAATTCAGACATAAGTTGGCGAGGTTAGAGACTGATATGGCGGGGTCCAAACCTTCTCTCAGACAGTGGTTGGGTAGCATGGAACCGTGGCAATGGGCTCAGTGTTTTGACGAGGGGTACCGTTATGGTCATATGAAAACTAACCTTGTTGAGGCCGTTAACTCCGTCTTAAGGCGTACGCGTCACTTGCCAATTTCAGCTGTTTTTTCAGCCACATTTTACAGGTTAGCAACCTTAATGCCAAAAATGGGGTTGAAACAAGCAAAACAGTTAGAGGCAGGACACGTGTACGTCGAAAGAATCAGAGATGCCATGAAAGATAACACTCAAAGGGCTAGGTTGATGAATGTAGAACTATATTCTCGAAATTTAGAAACTTTTCGAGTGACAGAGTATATCAGTCATCGGTCAGGGATCCCGCCACGGTCCTATAGAGTTGATCTCCGAAACAGGCGGTGTGAGTGCGGGATGTTCCAAGCACTACGGTACCCATGTGCGCATGTGGTTGCAGCTTGTGCTACCTATAGTTTGAATGTCGAACAATATATCGACGATGTGTACACACTTGAACATACGTTGCGTATTTGGGGTAATGAGTTCCCCATATTAAGGGATATATCGACATGGAAAGTGCAACCGCCTGCATTCGAGATGTTGCCAAATTGGTCACTACGTAGGAGAGTCAAAGGTAGACCGACAACAATGAGGATTCGAAATGACATGGATATAAGGGAACAAGTCGATCCAAAGCGTTGCACCATATGTAGAACAGTTGGCCATAATCGGAGCAAATGTCCCTATAGAAACGTCTACACTGGCTAATATTCACGATCTGAAAGAAATTAAATGTTGTACCTGATGTCTGTCTATTTCACGTCTACACTGTCTACACCCAAATTGTTGCATAACTCGATCACCGTTGTACCATTCAACGGTTGAAAAATTGAGCACTGGCGTGTTAATGCACCACATATGAGCTTCAGCGTGAACCCTTGTAGGAATAAGGGGGGCAATGTTTACTGCAGAATACGACATCCACAAGAACTGCACAATATAACATAATCAAATCAATTCACATCACATACTATAAGTGGATAAGTTAAATAAACGTTACTTAAACTATATTAATATATATCACTTTCTCTCCAGCGTACGCCTCTATCATTTGACGATAAATTATTAATGTCTGGCTCGCACCAATTCCCGGAGATGTTGCCCATCTGAAATCGAAACAAATACGTTGACAGTTAAACTTTGAAAAATATTATCTACACTTATGAATCGTTAAATGTTAAGTGTAATTTTGTTTTTACCTATTTATAAGTGGCCACGAATTGGTTGGTGCCTAACAGCAGCTAGAAACGGCATCCTGTATAGAGCCCAAGACTGCAGTAGACCCAGACAACCAGCCATATTACTAACCCCATGTTTTGTTGCTCGACAAAGCTCATGGTATAATGCAGCCAACACTGCAGATCCCCAGCTGTAACTACCGGCACGAGAAAAATCCTCCAATAGAGGCAAGTACTTTAAGTGGACTCTATTAGACGTGTTGTTCGGCATAAGTACCCCCCCAATCAGCTGCATAATATAGGCACGAGCAGCATACATCACCTCCTGCTCAGTGGCTGTGCTCGATAACTGCTTAAAATTTGATCTCAACCATGCCAATATCAAGCATGTGAAATTCTGTTCCCCATCACTAGGGGATCGTCCAAGTAGTCTGTGGCATACTACAGAAGGTTCCAACACTTTGCTTCGACCTGTGACCACAACACCGTCAACTCGTAACCCAAGTTGCATAGCGACGTCTTCTAATGTGATAGTACACTCTTCGCACGGCATAATGAAGGTGTGGGTCTCTGTACACCACCGCTCAACCAAGGCGGATAGTAAGTTCGGCCTCAAGTCAAACCTCCGGATCAATGCGACGTCCCCAAATCCGGCCAACCGTAAGTATGGCATGATCCGCTCGTCCGGATCGTACTTGGGAAAATGACACCGCAACCTCAAAACCCGATAACCATCCTGAATGGTAAATTTTTTTAAAAAAATACGATAAATCCATTATCTATATAATTTAATCATAAAAAATTATATTCATTCGTAAATTTGAAAGGTTGAGAAAACAAAAACATCACACTTATACTATACCAGGAATATAAACTGGGGACTAGTAAAATTACAAGAAAAGAGAAATTCATTGAGCAACAACTCAAACTCCACCAGTGTAAAAAATAAATCCAAACCAGAAAGCAACCGAAGAGAAGATGATTGGTTCAAGCAAGTTCAATTTGACACCAATGGCTACAATATTAATTTTTTCTAATTTTAAAATTTTATGATATCTTATTCAAATTTTAAAGTGAGTAATAGCAAAAAATTGTTTTTCAAGGAATACTAATATTTTTTTATATGATAAAATTTAAAAACATAAAGTAATTTTTAAACAAATACTTATGTTTTCTAGTTATTTATAAATTAACTAGTAAATAATCAAATATATTCACTTTTATTATTATTGTTTTAATAATATATATATATATTAAAATTAAAAGAATTTTTTTCATAAATCGATCTCGTTAAGTAATAGTTTTCCGTATTAATCCCTAGATACCGTCTAATAAATTAAGTATGAAATTAGTAAAAATAGAGTAAAGTTTTAAGTAAGTCGATTTTAAGGGGTAGTTATTTAAAAAAATGGGAATATCCTAATTTATTTTTATAATATATCTATTCTATTATAATTTGTGTGATTAAATTTGATGTTTGGAGGTGAGTGATACACTGATACTAACTTTTTTTTAAGTATACAAATACAATAACAAATAATGTATATCTAAATCAATTATAACAAAAATCAAGTATTACAAAGTATAATCAAATTAATAATCTAAAATGTTCAACAAAAGCTAAATAACAACTAATTAGATATAAGTATTTTAAAGCAGTCATAACATGTTCAACAGAGTAGTGATTAGCAAAAAAAAATGGAAAACTAAACCGATTTTTTATTTATTTTATAATAAAATTTACTGTTTCGTCGATCATCAATGAAGTGTGATCCGTATTTGCTCTAGAAGACATATTAAAATCTGTATAATATAAAAAAATACAATACAATTATTTTTTATATTACATTAAACTATAAAATATAAAAACAAAAAAATGAAAGTTTAACATATGTACCTCTTGCTTTTTCAACCTCTTCAGCTATAAGGGGGGACCAAGCCCCACCCATATATATATTACAAAATTTTAATAAAAAAACAAAACAATAAAAATAAAAAAATATATTTTATATATATTTTTAATATTTATTTATATTTAAATTTATTAATAGTCACATCACTGACATGATGTGACTAGTTATAATAAATATATATATTTTAATTTAAACTTTAAAATTTAAATATATCTATCTAAAGTTAAAAAAAATTTAAAAATAATATTTAAAATTGTAAAAAATATATTATAACACATTTAAATATACATTACAAAATTTTTAAAAGTAATAATAAAATAAATAAAAAAATAAAATTATGATTTCTTATATTGTTAAAAAATTATAATTTTTTAAATGTATTTAAAAATTGTATTTAAAATTTAAAAAAATAATCTCAAAATACATATCTAAAATTTACAAATATATATATATTAATAAAATATTTCAACTTTTTTAAAGTTAATAATAATAATTAAACATAAAAGAAAAAACAAAACAATAAAAAATAAAAATATTTAATATTTAAAAAATAATATTTAATTTTTTAATATTTATATTAATATTTAAATTTATTAATAGTCACATCACTGACATCATGTGACTACTTATAATAAATATATATATATTTTAATTTAAACTTTAAAACTTAAATATATATATCTAATGTTAAAAAAAGAATTTAAAAATAATATTTAAAATTGTATGTAAAATTAATAAAATATTAAACATACATTTCAATTATTATAAAACTAATAATTAAAAAATTAAATTAAAAAATATACATTTAAAATTTATAAAAAAATAATTTCACAAATATATATGTAAAGTTAAAAAATAATTTTAAAAATAATATTAAAATTTTAAAAAAATATTGTAAAACATTCTAAATATACATTACAAATCTTTTTAAAAATTAATAATATAAATTAAAAAAACAAAATAAAATAAGAAAATAATATAAAACTTAAAAAAGAAAAAAAATTAAGAAAAAGACAAAATTTAATAAAAAAGAAAAAAAAAGGGTGGCAGAACCGGTGGCGCCATTTGAAATGGCTCCACCAAAAAAATGAAAAATTATTTTAAGGTCCCCCAGGCTTTTCAAAAGTTTAAAAAAAGTTACAAAATTTAAAAAGAAATTAAAGAAATTGTATTTACAAATTTTAAAAGTTTAAATGATTTGATATTATTAAAAATATGGTTAATATTTAAAAATTAATATTTAAAATTTTAAAAAATTAATTTGAAAATACATTTTTAAAATTTATAAAAAAATAATTTCACAAATATATATCTAAAGTTAAAAAAATATTTTTAAAAATAATAATTAAAATTTAAAAATGGTATTATAAAACATTTTAAATTTTTTAAATTTAATAATAAAAATAAAAAATAAAAAAAATGAAATGAGAAAATAAATCAAAAAAGTAAAAAAAAAGATTTACCATTAAAATAAAAAATTAATTTCACAAAAATATATCTAAAGTTAAAAAAATATTTTTAAAAATAATAATTAGACTTTTAAAAAATATTATAGAATATTTTAAATATACATTATAAATTTTTTAAAGTTAATAAAAAAATAAAACAAAATAAAATAATGAAATAAAAGAAGTAAAAAAAAAAGAAGATAAAATTTATTAAGTAATAAAATAAAAAAGTAAAAAAAAAGAAATATGAAAATAAAATTAAAAAAAAAAGCTGGCGTGTCAGTAAAAGTGGTGGCGCCATTTAGAATGGCTCCACCTAAAAAAGATATATATTTTTTAGGTCCCTCATTTTTCCAGAACTTTAAGTATTTCCCTGGTATTTTATACCGGTGGCGCCATTCAATATGGCTCCACCAAAAAATAATTTTTTAACCCCAGTTGCTGACGTGGCAAAGTGGTGGCGCCATATCATATGGCTCCACCACTTTTTACTGTAGAAAACGGATTATTTTTGTATTTAATTAAAAAGGTGGGTTATTTTGATAAATAATTTATTTTTTTGGGTTAGTTTTATAAAAAAGCCAAAGGTTAGGTCCTATTTGAGCATTTAGCCATAAAAATATGCATAGAGTGGGATTTGAAGCCATACTAATTGCATTAGTAAAATTTAAAATTTATCACTCAAAGTTTTATTTTAAATTTTTTATTTAATTTATTTTTTTACTTTAATATTGTAAAAATTTCATGTGTTATTATGATTAATTAATTTCAAATAATATATTATGTTATTTTTAAACATATATTTTTATTTTTCACATGCGTATGCTTGTAATAAATTTTTTAATTTTTATTATAAAATAATTGACATTTAAGAATTTGATTTATCTATATATATTAAAAAAAAACTATCCATAGATTTTTACATAGACATAGTTAAAGATACATAGTAATATATTATTTTTATAAAGTTTTTGTTAATCTTTTTAGTTGATATATATTAAACCTAAGAGAAAAGAAAAGGAGAATATATTTAAAGGTTCTCCTCCTTGCGTAATGCCACGTGGCGTTCAAAAGTTTGCGTGCGTGTAAAATTTTGAAAGAGTTGAACATCGTCAATCCGGATACCAAAAGAGAAAAAATGAGGTATGAAATTGGAGAAATTAAAAATAAAATGAAGAGAAATTGATTACCATTTATCCCTTCAAAAATTGTTCAAAAACCCAAAAAATTGACTTCAAAAAAAGGATCCGATATTCCTCTTCAAGCTTCATTAAAATATTATGTATTGAATTTTGTTGTCAGACTTCAAGCTTCTTATATTGAAATAATAAAGAAGAGCAACTTATATTGAAAACATGAGGGTTTGATAATTAAAACGTAGCTTGCTTTCATTACAAACGATAATGATGTACGGATCATTGAGAACAGAATTTAACTCAACTCGCTCAAACAAAATAATCATGAAATAAAAGTATTTGTTGTTATAATTTTTTAAAATATCAAATAAATAATAAAAACATGGTTATGTTATGTCGGGAGAAGATGCAGAGGTGGAATAATGGTCCCACCACTCCGGAAGCCAAACAATATAATCCTTCCAAAATGACATTTCTCATTTTCCACGTGGCACCGCGTATACTCTGATTTATTATCTTTCTCTCTCCCTCCCGACGGCGTTTACCAGTCTTTTCTATCTCCTCTTTCAGCTTTTTTTCTCTTTCTCCCCCTATTCGACTCGCCTCTTTTCCGCTCCCATATTCTTCTCACCTGAATTTTCCCTGGAAAGTTGGTCAAGAAGATAAAAAGTTTCGTTTCCCTTCTGAATTGATAGTTCTGGAAACCCTAGATTACCTCGATTGTAGAGCTTTTTTTTAGATGGATTTGGCTGCATATGCATTACCTACCTCGATTCTTTAGTCGTAGAAGCGCGATGTATTCGAAGAGGAGCCGGAGTAAGCCGAGACTCGAGCGCCGCAATGCAGCGAAGCACATCGACTACGATGCAGCGTCGTTTTCTTCGTCTCTCGATGATACCTCTTCATCTTCTTCTCTAATCACGCGATCGCTCGATTTGTCCGATAAAACCAGCTTCCGTATCCAAGGAACAGAGGGAGAGTTCGACCTTATTTGTCGGACCTTGGGCCTTTCTGGTCCGGAAGATTTTTCCATTCCAGCCGCCGCTTGGGAGTCCCGTAAAATTCGATCCTCGTCGGATCTTCTGCCTCGGTCCAGATTGAACCGGCTGGATAGTCCTGAGGAAGATACAGGCAAGATAATTTTAGAAGACGGCACTGAAGTAACAGTCTCTGAATTAACTGATAGGGTTTTGGCTTCTGCTTTGACCGAGGATGACTCGCCCGAGTTGAAGTTAAACGAGTGCTGCTGTGATGATAGAAACTTGGTTGATGTTGCTACTTCAACTGAATTGAAGTCAAACGCATGCTGGGTTTCGAATGTTGTCGATGGAGGAGGGAATTATGGAATTAAAGGGATTAGGCCACCGGGTTTAAAGCCGCCGCCGGTGATGAAGCTACCGGTAGTGGATAGCGCTTGCTCAACTTGGGATCTGTTTAGGGATTTCGCCCCCGAAGATGATAAAGGGTGTATAGTTCAGGTTCACTTACATTCTTCTTCCGATGAAGAAGACGTTAAAGGAGAGAAGGATAGGGGTAATGAAGAAAATGCTAAGGAGGAGGATAATTCAATGAGAATCGGAGAGACTGCAGTGCTTTCTGAGTCGTGCTCGTTTATAACTTCAAATGATGACGATTCTTCGAGTTCTACCACAGAACCTATGTCAAACATTTCCCCTAACGGTAGGTTCAAAAGAACAATTACTTATTGGGAGAAAGGTGAGCTTCTGGGGCGTGGATCATTTGGATCAGTTTTCGAAGGGATTTCTGAGTAAGTGATGAAATTCTGTCCCAACTTTATTTCCAGCTTGATTAAATGCTTATAGCTAGTTCTTTTTAATCAAGATAATTTATCTATCTTTTGATATGCGCAAATTAGTTTGGGAACTGCCTTATGCCTAATTGTCATAATGTTGTCGCTTGGGGCGGCACTTTTTTAGAGATTAGAAAGCATCTAGGGTCAAAAGCTGTTCTTGGTGTTAGTTAAGCATCCAGAGAAACGATTTTGGTATTTGTTTTTTTCTTTGGTCATCGTAGTTTCCATCGCCCATTCCCTTAGTTCTTTGGGGAGCAGTGTTTTACATGTTTCAGGGTTGCATTCTAAGATTGCTAGATATCATTAATTCCGTTAATACCAATAAATACCTAATATTTGGACCTCTTGTGTTTTTTCTGCCTCAAACTTTAAGGGGTTGACGCATTTTAGCCTTAAGGTTCATTAGCCTTTAAGTGTTACTTTGTTTGCTGCTTTAAGTTTTGCGTAGTTGATACACTCATGTAGCCATTTTTGTGGGCAAATTGTGGATGATTATGAACCCCTTCCTCTATGGTGAGTACAGGAAAAGTCCATTATTGACTTATGAAGGGTTCCGCTTGTCGATTCTGGTCTATGGCTTCCGATGATCCTATGTGGTTAGAAACTGGTTAACTGGAGATATCCTGTTCTATAGCTGATTTTAAGATGATTAGTTGTTTTCTCCAAGCTCCTAATCTACTCTTAACCTTCCCAATCATTATGTAATTAACTCACGTCAAAAGGACATTACGTGCCTAAGGCCTCTCGAACCCACAACCTCCAGGAGTCTGTCAGCAGCATGCATACCATCTGAGCTAGCACTTAGTTGGTATGAATTTAGTTGTTACCTATTGTTCAAGAGCTGAAAAATAAACCTAGGGAAGCACATTGCACTGCGATCTTTGAGATGTGAAGCTAATTGTTGATATTTTGGAAAGCTATGGAATGACATCATCTTGGAGTGACTGAATGAAGTACTGTTAGAAATACTTTCAAAATTGCAAGGAAAAGCCCATTTTATCTTATTAGCTATTAATTGGTTATCTACTTGTCCAATAGATTATGTATTGCTTTTATTTAGGAAAGAGATGTTTTTCTTTTACTCATGCTTTACTAATTATTTACTTATTCATGTCCTTGTAGCGATGGATTCTTTTTTGCCGTGAAGGAAGTTTCATTGCTTGATCAAGGAAGTCAGGGGAAACAAAGTATTATCCAACTTGAACATGTAAGGCAGATTTTCTCTTCTACTTCTTTAATTGTTCATTTTCATGAAATATCCATCTTCTACTTGTTTCTGTCTGATATAATTTCTTTATGTCCTTTCGTTTTCAGGAGATTGCTCTTTTAAGTCAGTTTGAACATGAAAACATAGTTCAGTATTATGGCACAGATAAGGTTCTAATTTTTGACACTCAGCTTAATAGGGATAACCTCATAAATGTTCTTCTTCCTAGTTGTCTAATTTTTTTTCTTTTAATTTTATGGTCTTTGCAGGATCAGTCAAAATTATACATCTTTCTTGAGCTTGTAACCAAAGGATCCCTTTTAAATCTATATCAGAGGTATCATCTCAGAGATTCTCAAGCCTCTGCATATACAAGACAGATTTTGCATGGATTGAAGTATCTTCATGACCAAAATGTCGTTCACAGGTAAGTAAAGGGACCTTATGTTGCTGCTAAATTATTTATGTACCACTTAAAACTTTTGTTTGTTTTCTCTAGCCAAATCTGAGTTTTTATTTGTACTTCTTTTAGGTGTATTTGCTAACAGCAAATTGCTTCATATGAGAAATAAAATAAAAATTTCTTCACTTTAACAGATGGACGTTTTCAGTCCTTACCTCTATTGGGATCTGTTGTAATGAATCATAATCTGTATGCATATGTCATATTCCCTCTCGGAAGGCTTTTGAAGTCGAGAATATGAATCATAATCTGTATGCATAGAAGATTTTTTCAGCATTTTACTTGCTATTATTTTGTATTTATTTTTCCCTTTAAGGTTAGATGCCTGCGCATTTGTTATTGTTATGATATTGAAAGTAAAATTGTGTTCTTTTGCTATGCTCTACCTAAGTTTCCATGCACTTAGAATATTCTTCTCTCAAGGCTCATTTACTTGTATGTTGATACAGGGATATCAAGTGTGCAAACATATTGGTGGATGCAAGTGGGTCAGTGAAGCTTTCAGATTTTGGGTTGGCAAAGGTTTTTATCCGAAACCTAAGACTTTGATTGTCTTTCTTGTTTTATTATCTTTAAGCAGGTCGAACTCATGTTGTTGCTGATGCTTGTTTCCAGGCAACCAAGTTTAATGATGTTAAATCATGCAAAGGGACAGCATTCTGGATGGCCCCTGAGGTGTGCTTCTATTCTTTCCTTTCAGAAATGATAACCTGTAATAGCTGCTGTTTGATTTGTGTAGAATATCAGTTTCTTTTGTATTGGAGATCCTGCTTGAGATATTTAGCTTCATAGGGATACTGAATATTAGGAAATGATGACATGCATTCTTGGTAAATATTTCTCTTCTATACTAGAGATATTTAGCTTATCAGAATACTCAATTATGAAAAGGATGATAACATAATTCTTTTCAGATATTTATCTATAGTGTACAAAAGGTGTGAATCACTCTTTGCTGATCCATCATAATTTTCTCAGGCTTCACTCAATTGGCTGGATCTTAACATATAGTTTACAGTGAACACTTCTTTTATCTTTTAGCTCACTAGTAATTTCCTAAGTAGTATTTGGTTAGACAATTTTCATTGACGGATAATTGCTAATGTTTTGGTGATGGCAGCTTTCCTTTTCTGAAACACTGCTGGCCCTTTTTTAAATCATACCTGAATGGTGTCTTCAGTTTCTAGTTGGATGGGTTCCAGTACTTTTTTTTTCTAGAAACACACCATTCTTGTTGTCTTTTCCACGTAGTAGTTATTTGTTTTTGTGACACAGACTATCGGTGATGATTAGTCCTCCCGAATTCTGATTATCAGCTGTTGAATTACAGGTTGTCAATAGGAAGGGTCAAGGGTATGGACTTCCTGCTGATATATGGAGCCTTGGTTGTACTGTGTTGGAGATGTTAACACGTCAGATTCCATACTATTATTTGGAACATGTATGTACCTCTTCTTCCTGATATGAACATTAGTTTACTTGACAATTAAGTTTATGTAATCCAAATAAAGAAGAAAAAAAGATCTGGAAATTTCTATGCTGTCATCTCCAAATTTCAAAAAGGCTTATAGGTTTTTAAAGCAAGAAATTTGGTTCCTACCATGAATCTTTGTCCAGAAAGGTGTGGAGGAATATTATATTTGTTTCAAATAATTTCCTTCTACAAGAGCTATACTACAGGTGTTATTGTTGAGTTAAATTTTTATAATCTCCTTTATTGTGCAATAATGTCATCGTTTGTGTAATTCAAAACAGATGCAAGCATTGTTTAGAATTGGCAGAGGTGAGCCACCTGCGGTTCCTGATTCATTGTCGAAAGATGCACGAGATTTTATCTTGCAATGCCTACAAGTAAATCCAGATGCTCGTCCAACTGCTGCTAAACTCTTGCAGCATCCATTTGTGAAGAGGTCTTTTCCCACACACTCAGGCTCAGCATCTCCTCATCTTGGTCGTCGGATATGAATGTTTAGCCGTGAACTAAATTGCAACAAGTAATCAGGTAAACATTTTCTGCTGATCATAAATCCGTTGGCAACATGCTCCTTTGGTCAGATTTCAGAAGAAACATTGTCCTGGAACCTTCATTATCACAACATGTTAGCTATCCATATCCTAAGACACCTGAATATTATCTGGTAACAATGGTACATTTTTGGTATCAGTTTAGCTTCATTCAGAGCTTTGTTCTTGTATTTGTGTGCAGAAAGTTACGCATTCACGGAGTCTAGTTATTGCATGCAGCTCCGTCCGTCATTAGAAAGAAGACAAGTTTGCCTCCTCGGGCTCTGATGTTGCTACCTTTAGTTTTGCCCCTAGAGACTCTGAAAGAGTCTCAAGCCTGGTAGGCAGAAAGCAATTCTGAAGCTTTGGCTATTGTCTAATGGCATTGACATTAGATCTAACTATCCATGACCATGAACCCACGATGAAGCTGTAGAGAGCTGAGCCGCTCTTAATGTTAAAATTATTTGTTATAGTTTTGTCAGGTCTGGGATTTGATTTAGCCCTTATTTTCTGTAGATTTTTTTTTTTTGGGATTTGGGTGAAACATTAGCTGTAGGAGAAATTGTTGTAACAATTAGAAAGTTTGTATATATGTATCTCATTATTGGTGCAAAAAATAAATACTAGTTTGCTCTATGTATTGAATATATCTAATATTGAGATTACAAGAATTACGTCACTTTATGATTGTTTTACAATAAATAATATATTTATTTGCATTTAGAGCTACTGTTGAAGGTTGGTTTAAAAAATGAGAAGGTTTAGATAAAAATTTAAAGTTCGAAAAATAAATTTGGATAAAATTTATGGATTAGGCTTTAGGTAAGAATTTTTTTTGGGCTCAAGGTTTGGCATGGCTTGAATATTATGTTATAAAAAATTATATTAATTATATATGTTAAATAATTATATATATTTATATTTATATTAAATCATTAATTTAATAACAATTAAATTTATTATTCAAAACTCAAAAAAAACTTATCCAATTTAATAACTTAACCCAAAATATAAATTTTAAAATTTATATTTAATACAATAAAATATTTATTATATTTATGGTAGTGTTTTTAATATGTTAGAAAATTTTTATTTTAGCCTTTTTTTAAGTGTATTTAATTTATTATATTTAAAAAATATTTTTAAATAAAAACTAATCTAAAAAAATCAAATATGAATAGATCAAGTTGAGTTCGAGTTTAATTTTTTTAAATTAAATTAAATTTTAAAAAATAAATCTATTTTTTGAACAGAATAGACCCAAATTTAAAACTTTAATCTAATAGACTCAAGCTACCCGACCATGTTTACCTCTATTTGCATTTTGCGATGTTAATTCTCTTTACTACCAGTGTAAGCTGGAAATTAGTATAAATGGGTAATGGTTGATTATAATAAAATGCACCATCATGATTCCTCAACTAATTTATTAGACTCAATTTATTTTTATCGTTTATAAATAAAAATCATAGTGCTATGAAATTATTTATAGAATAATTAGAAAAAGGAAATTTATGATTACAATCACAGTCTCTATATTTTATAGGTAACTATGTAATGTTCAAAAGAATAAATAAAAAAATTTTGATAACATTTTTTTGTAAGTTGTATCGTATAAATAAAATCCGGACATTGTATAATTTTTTTGTTTTTGCTCGGTTAAGAAAAAAGTAACTATAGCTATGAGGTATTCTGTAGTTGTACTAAGCGAGATTAAAAAAAACTTGAAAACGATATCTTCCTTAAAAGTTTGAGATCAATCTCCTCTCAACCAGTTTATAAATAGACATTTAGATTGAAAATAGGTCATCCAACGACATAAATTACATATAAAATAACATTATAAAATTAAAAATGATTTAGTCAAACTCAAAGTTTTAAATATTAAAGTTTGAATCTAATTCATATTTTTAAAATATTTAATTTTTTATGCACTTATTTTTAAATTTAATATTTTTATTTAAATTCTTACAAATATCAAGTAAACTTTTGAGTTTGGACAAATAATTGAGATAAAAACAGGTCGATTCGATGTACATGATGGTATAATTATATGACTAAATTGAATGGTGAATTTATTAAAATATTAATTGTATAAAAATTATTAAATTATAATATATTCACGATGTTAATAAATATATATATATACAACAAATATATTTATTAGAAATTTATGTAAGAATCAAATAATATTTGATTGAGATAGTAAAGTTGAAGGTTTAAAATTTATATCTTATGTGAATTTTTTATTGATTTTATATAAAAATGTAAAAAGACAGAACACCTTAATAATAATGACAATAACAGCAACAATCTATTTTATTTTATTTTATTTTATAAAAAGAATGCTCATTTTAGTAATTTTTTAACTGAGTTGGTGTTGATTAACTCTTGATATCAACTCAATTAAGGATTTTAAGCATAACTTAGATGGAAGTATATAAAAAAATTTTAATTTTATACTAATAATACATATATAAAGAAATAACAAAAACTACTCTTTCAGAAATTAATATATATATTAAGTGTGTTTGGTTCACGAAATGTAAAAATTATTTCTGGTAATTATATCAACAACACATAAGATTACTTGACACATTGCTGAGTATGTTACGTTACTTTATTTAGTTTATTTGGCTGAAATGTAAAATTTTATTATTTAGTTAATAGAATGTAAAACCATTTAAAAATTAATTTTAGTAAATTGTTCTTATAAATTTTGCTTTTTTTTTCTTTACTACACAAAGATTGAAGTTTGTAATATTTTATTGTATTGATAAATGAATGAATTTCTTTAATAAATTAATTTCATGTCTTCTTTCCCAAATAAATAAAACAAATATGAGGAAGAGTAATGAGTAGTTAAGGCTTATCTTTTGATTAAAGTGACAAAAAAAGAAAGAAAGACTAAAACATGTTATTTGTTATGATTTAAGGTTAAATTTAATTAAAATGATAAAATTGTTAATTTTCTTCATCTAATAATAACAATAGTTGAAATTTTTGTATACTACAGCCAATAATAGACAAAAATCTTAATTTTCCTCAACTGTGTAAAAATCATTTTTTTTAAATGTGTAATTGTAAAAAATTTTACATTGCAAAATAATAATTTTTGAAAAAAGAAAGCCCGATAATGAATGATTAATTAAGAAAGAGGTGGTTTTAAGATTATTGATTTAAGATTATTTTTGAAATTCGAATAAAAAATTTTATTCAAAGCTTTTTGTAGAGAAGATAAAAGAGGATATTATTATTACTGTAGGAAGACTTGAATTCGAGCGTATTGAAGTTTATTATCCTCCTCTTTATATATTAGAGAGAGGTTACGAGTAGTTCTAAACATTATGTCAAAAAATTAAATATAATCAAAATTTATAATATTATTAAAAAAAATGTATGTCAGTATGTTGGCGATGAAGCTGAGCCATTGTCACCATTATGCACCAGGAAGAATGGTTTTGTTGACTACGACAGCTTGCTGTGGCCCTAACTAGCAAACCATTGGTTCCTACAGTGTTGAAGGCTTACCTTTGCTTTCGCATTACATCCATCCCCTAGTTTTTATTTTTCCGAGATTGAGTGGTATGGTCAAATCCTACATTAAACTACAAGCTTTTATGCTTATTCTTCTTCATTAATGGTTAAAGGATGATATTTTACTTTTGTATTATTTACTGCTGGATCTCTCGCTGCCCTCTATTTTTTTAGTTAAAATGTAAATTTATTACCATATTAAAAATCGTCATTATATTTGATTTTAATTTATATTTGTCATTATAATTTGAGAATATGATTAAATTTGACACACAACTTGAGTGTGATCAAATTTCGCCATTAAATTTTTAAATTTTTATTGAATTTTGTTATTAATTATTAATTAAAATTTAGCAATTAATAAGTTATTATTGATTTTGATGGTTTAAAAATAAAATATAAAAATATTATTTAAATATTTTATTTTAACGATAAGTTAATTTATAAAATATTAAAGGTTACAAGAATAAGTAATATTTTGTAGTTAATGATAGAAAGACTTGAAAAAATATATTCAAAAAATTAAGTTTACTTTTTATAAAATAATTAATTTTATTAATTTTTAATGTTGTATTAATTAATTTATTCTTTGTAAGTATTAAATTAAAATATTGGAATTTGTTTTCATTAAAATTAAGTAGTGAAATTCAATAAAGAATCAAACTTCAACGACACAATTCAATCCCAAAGACCCTAACAGTTTAGGCCCATACCCAAACAATATATCTGGCGCAGAAGAAACTACTCCAATCCCTCATGTTATGAACAAGGCCCAATCCTTCACCAGGATCTTGTGCTGCTGTGTTAAGGGTTTCAATGTTGGCAAATTTATTAGTTTTCCTGGAATTTGAACCCGGTAACCAATGGGTCTTTTTTTCTTTTCTTTTTTTGGCTATTTTCTCCCAAGAGAAAAGATAACCATTACTTGTACAAAGGAATGTTAATTGGCATCTACCTTATCTAGAATCCCAAAAAGTAACAAGTGTTTACACCTGAATTGTAGCCACCTTCATATCAGGCATCTTTTCTTTGCCAACTACTTGATATATATATATATATACATATATATGATCAACAAGTAGTAAACCAAAAGGTTTGCAGGATGTAGGATAATTATCTATATAAGCATAAGAATCTGGCATTATTTTCACTTCAACTTTATGTCGACATAAAGGTGCCACCTTGCCTCAAAACAGAATAACTCCACCGGTTATTTATAGGAAGGGATGAGCAAGGGAGCTTAGGCAAAGGTAAGCTAAATACCCAAGTATCTATATATTTAAATATATAAAATAATAAGCACCAATCTATGGCTCAACTAGGGTCGTCTCTGTCAGCAGAAACCGAGACACTGAGCAATGTCCTAAGCCTGGTGGAGGCCTTCAGAGCATTTGATTCAGACAACGATGGCGCAATCAATGCTGCAGAGCTGGGGGGAATCCTGAGTTCGCTGGGGTACAACGCTAGCGAGCAAGACGTGAGGGCCATGATGCGAGAAGGGGACGCCAACAAGGACGGATTGCTGAGCATGGAAGAGTTCCTAGAGATGAACACCAAGGACATGGAGCTTGGGGAGCTTGCCAATTTCCTCAGGACCGCTTTCCAAGCTTTTGAAGTCGAAGGGGATGATGCTTTGACTGCTGCCGACTTGCATGAGGTTATGGGGAACCTTGGCATCGATCAGCTTTCCTTGGAGGATTGCCAGAGCGTTATTGCCTCCATGGATGCTGATGGTGATGGAGCTGTTAGCTTGGAGGACTTCAGACTCATAATTAATTCCTTATTTTAGATTATTAAACTTAAGTTTTCTATATATATAAGCCTTGGGTGCTGTGGTATTTCCATGCATGGGAATAAAGGTCAGTCAAGAAACATTGATATTACTAGCAGAAGTACTGCATGTTAGTGTTTCTCTTCTCTTACTACGAATAGAAAGCGAATACAAAGTGGTCTCTCATTCTCTAATCAATGGAAGTTTTCATCTTAATTTCTTTTTGAAAATAAATCGGAAATTGAAATTTCACATTTTCCTTACAAGCCACAAACAAAAATTTATAAAAAAATATTTTTGGCCAAAGCTGAGTTTTTAACATCTTTATAAGGGCTTGAATCCAACCATTTATAAATATATATTTGAGTTTTCATATTATTCTAAATTTAACTATCATCGAATAAATATTTTTCTAAATTTATTCTAATTTAAAATTGGATATAAAGAAGTGAATAATAAAATCTAAGTAGCAAATATTTTTCTCATGAAATAGGATTAAGTTTTCATGTGAAAGATTTGAAACTGCGAAAAAGAAGACCTAATAATCTTACTATACTTTTCAAATCAAGTTTGTAATTATTCATAAATAAAAAATCTTTAAGGTGTCGTATTTTTCAAAATAAATATCTCCATAATGAATCGTTTTCAATGGCAAAATTAAAGGAAAATGCCTCACTTACATGGAGAGCATTGCTAACAACTAGGGAGGTGACTCTTAAGAGTTGTAAATGGGAAATTGGTGGGATGATAGCATTCCTTTTTCCTATGATTGGTGGTTCGGTACAGAAACATTGAGTCAACAAGTAATGGTTCAAGGGGTAGAAACACTTAATGAGATGGTACGTATGGGCATATATTCTCATACCTTGGTGTCACCTTGAAACTCCTTCTACAATGTCACCCAAGCCTCCTTTGATCTAGTTGCTGACTTGCTGTCATAATTCTTGGAAAAATATCTTTATGAAGAGCTCGCTGAATAAAAATAATGCTTGTGCATCCTTTTTCTTATTTTCTTTCAGTCTGGCAACGTCATCGAGGTCAACATACCCATCTCTAATAAGATCCCGGAGATCCCACGACTTGAATAAATTTTTCATCTTCATGCTCCAAAGTTCTTATGTTTCACTAATCACCCAAAAACAAGATCAAACTTAGCTCTGATACTAAATTTGTTGAGGGGAAAAAAGAGAGAATTCACATAAGAGAAAATATTGCTCACATAAGAGAAAACAAAATACTAGCCATGTTCGTATGAAAAAAAACATGGCAACTACGAATGCTTGTCCACAGTGTGGGATTATTACAAAGTCAACGGATCATATTTCCATAGAATGCAATGTTGCCCAAGAAATCTGGATGGAGCTATGCGCTTTGAATATCCAAGCGAACTTCTTTTCAGTTAGTTTCGAGGAATAGTTGAAGCGAAATTGTAAGTTGGCAAGTCTGTCTTATGATTCAATATTCCTTGGTGTGCACTTTTCGCTATGATCTTGTGGGGAATTTGAAAATGTAGAAACCAGTTGAATTTCATGGTTTGCATCAGCAACTGAAAGTTGCAGTCTTTTTGTATGAGAGGTCTTCTGCACAAGATATTTGGAAGGCAGTGTTAAATGATGTGGCAAAGATAGCACGAATACCGCTTTGGGTTCATTGGTTGAAACCACCTGCAGGAAGCTATATTCTTAATATGAATGGGGCTGTGAAATCGACTTCAGCTTGGGATTTGATTAAAACATAAGGGTGACTAGGTTTGAGGTTTCATGATGAAGTCAGCGCAAGGAAAAACTTGCAAGCGGAGATTAGGGGTGTTTGAGAAGGTTTTCGAATTGCATTCAATTACTCGTCATTGAATTGATGTTACGACGGTTTTGAAGATTCTCCCAACACCTTATGCTTCTACTCATACTTTGATTACACTCTTATTCAATAGTTGAAGTTTGATTAATCAAGGATGGGAAATTAAAGTAGAGCCAAGAGGGTAATAATATGTGTGCCGATTATCTGACGAATCTTGACAAAGCCGGGGAATTTGGCTGGTTTTGCTCAATGCTCATCCTAATAGTCTACTTTCCTTGCTTCAAGCCGATGCTTGTGGTAAGGATGTTCTTAGGATTTACTGTCCTCTAGTTTTCTTCCATCATGTATAAAAAAATATATTGATCATATGCTATCACATAAAAATTCACTAAACTCACACACACTACAATAAAGTTTTCTTACCCAATTATATATATATATATATTGACAATTTTATATCTAAAAAATAAGCAGAATTATTTTCAACATAAATCCTTTTAATTTTTTCGCATTTTCTATCTATTAATTTAGTTTCTAAAGTTTTATAGTTATTCTAGATTCAAAAACAAAATCCCTATATATTTTCAATTACTTATGATAAAATGGTTATTTTTCTCTTCTTTTTTTTTTAATTTATAAAATCTTATTTTTATGAAATTAACTTAAAAATTTTAATAATTAGCATATAACTTCAAATAATTAATTGAAAATTTTTATTGTTATATTTAAAATTTTAACTAATAAATATTAAAAATTATATTATGTATTTTTAACTAAGTATTAAAAAATTCACTAATGTATATTAAAAATTACATTTATTTTTAGATATCAAATGTAAATTAAATTAATATTTAATTAATACATGTTAAAAAACTATATTTTTGTAATTTTAAATAAATTAATTAAATAATTTTCTAATAAATAATGTTCAACAACCTAATTAAATAAATAATACATGTTCATATTATTTTAACATTATTTTACTAATATTTAATATTTACATAAAATTATTCAAAATTATACATTTATAAGCACACAAAAAAATAAGTATTATTATTAAACATTTTACAATCCATAAATTAACAACACTAGCATTTTTTAATGATCATGTACAGATTTTACTATCATAAATTAATATTAACATTATATGTTTATATAATTTTTAAATTGTGATTTTTTATTTAAAACTTTTAAATAATATATTATCATTATTTGACTTTAAATATGTTTTCACAAATAGAAGACAATTCCAATTTGTTTTAAATATTAATTTTTTATTCTTATACTATATTAATCATAATACAAAACTATAAAGATTCTAAAATTTAAATATTTATATTATATTATTTTTAATTTCTTAATCATAGTATTTCTAAAATACTACAAATTTTGTAGCAATTTTTTAAGAAATAAATATAATATATTTAATTGATATATATAATCAAACCCATACATCACACATGATAAGAAATTAGTGTATATATATATAATAATAATAATAATAATACAATATATTTGATGCATAAGTCTCATGCACCATCGGTGAATAATAACGTGACACCTCATCATTAAATAAAATAAAAATATAATGGAGGACTTATAAATGTTGATAGCTTTATTTAAACATAATTAAATAGCAATTAATTATAAATAAATGGTACAACCCTTAAATCTAATATTATAAATTCGAGAGCTATTAATATTTATTTATAATAGTTATGATTAATGTTTAAATAAAATTATTAATATTTATTGACAAGTCCTCCATAATTTTATATTTAATTTAATGATAATTGATCATATTATAATTTACTGATAATGCATGAAACTTATACACCGATAATACATATAATATCATTCCATCCATAAATTTTTTGGGTTTGATATAAAAGGCTATATATAGTTTTTGGGCCTATTGAGCCGAGAAAGAGATTTCGGGCCTTAAGAAGCCTACTTGTTCTGGGTTTCATACACTTTTCTGTTTGTCACGAAATTTGCAGAATGCAGACCCATAGATACTAGGCTAAGGCATTTTCTTAACTCATTTCCAATGCCCAAACCCTAAACTGTCTTGATGTTTTTTCCCCACAAATTATGGTATTTACAATTATTATGAGGATGATGGGTGATGGGCAATGACATTTGGAATCATAATAAAAAACAGTTGGCAAGAAAAATCGCCTATCAATTGGACATGTAGGTCCTAAATTTTCAAGTGGCAGTCGCTAGCAACCAATTTGTATGTTTGATCACCATAATTTCTGTCCAACATCAAGATTTCCTTCCACGAGAAAAATAAAATGTTTTCATAAAACAATAATTTCAAAATTAAAAGACATTGAAAATTAACTAGAATGACAAGTCTCATTCCATTTCATTTCACCTGTTCGTGGGTTTAGTTATTCGTTTAAGTCTAAAGGTCTATTCAAAATGTAGAAGGATTTAAGCAAAAACATTAGACCCGAAATATGGGTTCGGGCAAAAAATTTAGGCCCTTTTAATATATGAGTTTGGCTCGGGCTTGAACATTCAAGGCCAAAACCCGTGTTAACTAGTAATGTTTTATGTTATTTTATTTTTATATATTATGTAATTTATAACACATAAAAATTAAATCTATACTAGTATTTATAATATTACTACCATGATGTAAACATTAAAATTTATTAAGATGCCTATATATGAAATTTTAATAAATAAAAATATATAAAATTATTAAATATTAAATTAAAAATAACATAAATATATATATTTGAAATTTAAAAAATATATATATAGACAGACCTAAAATGGATTGGGTTAGTCATTTATAAATATGAACGAGCTTGAGTAAAATTTTAGGTCTATATTTCAAATCTTTGCTTGAGCAAGTATAAAATATGTTAATACCATTCATATGCCGACTTAACCTCAATCTATAAATACTTCTAATTATAAGCCATAAAACCAATGCGTAGTTTAAGATTTAGGTCACCTTTATAATCTAACAGAATTGAGTGATTTGACATGTGATTCAAATTGTTATTTAAGTTTATTATAAAATATCAAACAATTTAATTAAACGATAAAGTGAGTTTCCGGATGTATCAAATCCTTAAAAGAAAAAATAAATTATTTTACAACTCAAACTTAAATCGAATCCATCCTCAACACTCAGCAGACAATAGCTCTTTCACTCTTCCACTGCATAGCTGGGGATGTTGACAACATTGCCTTCCAATAAAATCCTGCTCCATTGTTATGTATGGTTGTGTTTCATAACGTTACAATCTTTAAAAATCAACGCAATCATTCAAACTTTTTTTTTAATAAATACAATATATTTAAAAATAAAATAAAGAATAGATAGAGATTTTTATCATATTTGTTTATTTTGACACAATGTGTAAAATTAGACATGGCCCATTCGTAACTCATAAATAGGAGGATAATAAACTTCAACGCACTCAAACTTTTATCCTCCTGCATTGACAACTATACCTATTCTAATCAAACTAAAACTCAATTGGGAGAAGGGTGATTAAACTTATTACTCATCCTGGAAGCTCAAAGTTGACATTAAATTGAGTAGTATATTTTGGTGAAAAGATTTCTAACAATAAACTTAATTAAACACAGTCCACCATACCAAAACAGAACTAATTATTTAAGATAATATATTTTATTTTGATCTTTCCTTAAAAATAAAAGTGAAGGGAGGCAAGTAGGGAACTGGAAAATGGTATCATAAACTATGCCTTTTTCTGAAGATGAGACAATATTATGGTGTGGTACCCTTACCCTGTCCATAATCTTCCTTCGTTTTCCTGAATATAATTGATTTCTATGCAGATTGAGTAGATGAATAATGGGATTTTATTTACTATATTGGTAAAGGGAAGAAAACGTGAATCATGCACAGCTCTTGTTGCTGCCACTCACGTTTTCTAGCATTTCTATGATATAATATAATTACAAATTGCATTTAAATATAAATATATTAGGGTAATGAATTCCCACAAATGTGCTTTCCAATAAACTAAAGATCCTGCTGCCTAATCTCAAGAAATTCTCTCACTTGCATGTAAAACAAAATAGATTAAAATTTTTATTTTATGTTTTAATTTAATAACAAAAAGTGGTTTCAGAATAGAATAATCACTCAACAGCTTTGTTTTTGGAATTATATATAAATGTTAAATCCCCCGACATGGCGGTAAATGGTAAGTCAAGGCTGAACCCTGTTTTTCTGTTTAAGATTAGACTGAGCTTTGAAATAAGCTGTTTAAGGTTACATAATAGCTGGCAGACAGTACATCTGATTAGACTTTGCCTCTGTCTTTGCCTTTCGGCTTCAATCCTCCAAACTTAAATTAATTTATGCACTTCTATATCTACTTCATTCAAAATTAGATCTTTACTGCTTCAAATTTTATCTAAAATTTATTATTTTTATTTAATATTTCAAAATTATTTTTTTATTTTGATCAACATTTTAAATATAAACAAATTAAATCATTTTTATTATATTTACTAAATATTAAATAAAAATATTATACCATATATATTATAAAAAATTTTCAAATATCAACCTCGCTTAACTTCACTTAAATATTTAAATTGGAGCTTAGTTTACGTTTAAATGAAGTTAATTTTTTTATACAAGTTTATTTTTCAAGTCTAATATTAATTAAACCTTTTCAAATATCTGATAAATTTTAAATAAATAACTAAACTCTTGAATAAATCTATTTGAGGTTATCAAATTAAATAAGAGTAAAATAGTTTAAATACCAAATTTTAAATTTTTAGTTTTTTTCACTATTAAGAATTTAGGGTTTGCCAAAAAAATTTTAAAAATTTAAATGGTATAATAATTTATTTGGCCCTTCAACTTTATAAAAAGTCATTTTAGTCCTTTATTTAATTCTTCACTTTTTTTAATCCTTGAACTTGTATTTTTTGTCAAATCACCCCAAAATGGATGGAAAAGTTAATATTTTTTAACTTTGCTAATGTGGCATACATGTGGATTGCCATATGGATGACACATCAGCATTTAATTAATTTTTTAAAATTTTAAAAATTCAAAAAAATATATAAAACATTATTTTAAAAAACTTAAAATTATTAAAAATAGTATTTTTAAATTTTTTAAAAATTAATTAAATGTTGACATGTCATCCATATGGTAATCCACATGTATGTCACATTAGCAAAGTTAAAAAATGTTAACGTTTTCATCTGTTTTGGGTGATTTAACAAAAAATACAATTTCAATAGCTAAAAAAACGAAAAAGTAAATAAAAGGCAAAAGGTTGGAGGCCCAACTTTAAAGAGGTTAAATTTCCATGGAAAGAAATGAATGGGTAGGAAAAGGAAAATGTGAAGCAGAATTAGCAATTTCAATGCATCCAACCAACCCATCCCTCCGCCTAGTTATTAAAATATTTCTATTAAAAGAAAAAATAATTAAGTAGAATAATAATGCATGTATTTGGGTCATCATAGGGACATATAATTAGGAATTCAAGCTAACTTTTTGTTGCATATATAAATTAATATAAAATTTTAAATTGGGTAGATGAAGTATAAATAATTGGTGTATAAAAAAAGAAGAAATTAATTGTTGGGGGAGATCATGTCCCCCTCTAGACAAGCCTCATGTTTGGTACGAGTATGCCATTTTCCCGACATGGGGTGGAACCACATTTAAGAAAAGGAAGGCAAAGAGCCCATTAGTCTTTATCAATCTCATAATGTAAGCTTCCCCCTTCGCATCATTTTAGATATGTTTGGCTACATGTTTTAACTTGTACTCCCACACAACACTCCATGTTATTCTTGTGGATGTCTCTATTTTCCTTGAGCCTAACCCCAGCATGTATCTCTCACATTTTGTACTTAAATTTTTGACCCTTCTATCACACATAAATCATATATATTAAAAGTTGAATAATTTTAATAAATAAAAAACCTAATAATTAGTTTAGCTTTAAAAAAAAAATTCATCCATAGGGGTGGTCTCAAGTAGCAAGTAGGAGATTTTACCTTTTAATTTTAAGAAAGGATAAATTTTTAATTAGAACCTTTTAAAAATTGTAATATTAAAAGCTAATATAACGGTAGAATTATATTTTTTATTTTTAAAAAATATATTGTTTAAGAATTCTATACACACCCTTGAGGCCATAACTTTTTTTATCAAGTCCCAAATCCAATTTGTATTGTATTGTATCCAAAGCAAAATGCAGTAATCCATAAGGGTTATCATTAGATTTGAGATTTATAATTGAAGGATAGTTTGAATAAATTTGAGAAAAGGGTTATGCCTATCCTAGTAATTGTATAATCAAATTTGATTATTCTATGATAGGTTAAGGTAATAATCTACTTTTATATTGGGAAATTAATTATAGTGGTGAATCTTATTCAATTTAGTTCAATCAAGATTTTTAGAATTTTCAAATCGATTATTATAATTCAATATGATTCTCGATTTTTCATATTAATTTTAAGTTTTTAAACTTGTTTTAACAAAATAAAGTTTATTTTATAGCTTTTGACATTGAAAAATTTTCGATATAATTTTCAAATAAATAAAAAATAACTCTTATATAATTTTATATCAAAATATTTATTTTTACATTCTAAAAATTAAAATTAACTATAAGTTAAATAAAAAAAAACAAACAAAATTTTGTTTTGAGTATATTCCCAAAATCATGTAAACATTGCCGTTGGAATCGACTTTTGTTTTTAGTTTTTTTTTTTCCTTCTGGAGCCTAATTAATAGTCAAGTTTGAATTTCATAATTAGGGACGAAAAAGTTGCTACAACTCTCATCACAATCAATTGAGAAGAAGAAAGTAATAATTTCAATAGCACATGCACCCATGTACTAAACCTAAATTATTGCAAAAATTTGTTGGTCATTCATTGATATTTGATACTTGCATTCATCAGTTTCCGCCGCTATACACCCTCCACCAATCTCCAACTATTCCTTTGAAAATGGCTCTCCCTTCTGGCCTAGGTATCAACCAAACTCTTGGAATTGATTTAATTAAGTTATATAAAATGTTGAAAGAGCTTTTATTATAAGAGGTACAAAGAGTCGTTAAAATAGAGTGAATAATGTGGAGAGCCGCTAGAACTAATGGATTGAGGGAGTCGAGGCCGTAATTGAGCAAAGTTTGGGTAATGAGCTTTGTCTCTTGTCTGGTTTTATTGAAAGAAGGGATATCTATAAAGGCTTGAAGTGTGCCATATATCTCATGATAAAATCTTGGTAAAGTCCACTTAAGTAAAGATTAAAGTATGAGTCGGATGTGACCAGTTTTGGGGTTAACAAACTTAGCAAATTAAAAACATTAATTAGATTAGATTTGATATGATGATTATCATTGACAGTGTCATAGCGATATTTCATCTCTAAATACATTTGTAATAACATGAGATATCCAAATGAATATACCAAAATTTGAATACAGAAACATAGTGTGAAGCTTAATCAATCACAAACAAATAATCATATACAGAGTAATTATTTGATAAATGTATGGTGTAGTTTTTTATTTTTCATAAACAGGGTTAAAATACCATTAATTAATTTAATTGAATATTTTAAGAACAAATTCGTTTATAATGTAGTCGCTAATAATCAGTACAGAGGAATTAATGTGACATGAATATAATTGGGGTTAGGGAGGTAATAAGAAGTTGTTTTCAAGGCATTTAACCAAAGGGACCGTCATAATTGAAAACGCACTTCATTTTTGAAGGCAATATATACCTACTTCTATACTATTTGCATGTGAACAGTCACCTTCCATTCTTCATTATTACTCATTAAAAACTTTACTAGAGATTAGCTCTCCCTTATATTACATAGCTGCTGCCTAGTGGATCACAAACTAGCTAAGCTAACCTAACCTAACCTAGCCTTGGATTCAGTTTCATGTAATTAAACTCCCAACTACTACTACGAAACGCAAGTTGGAAACCCAACATTTCACAGTCATCGTACGAGATAATTCTTTCGATTCACGCCGACTAAATTTGACTAATACACAGAAATTGAAGGAGTTATTTCTCTTTGATATATATACATGTAGTTCAATATGAAATAAAATTCATATATATTAGAGGACATGGCAGAAGCAAGTGTGGAAGAGTTGGGAAACATTGCCTGTTATTTTCTTGTTTCCATGAGAAGGGGTTGGGGGAAGTATGGTTGAATTAGGAAGGAGTCAAGTGGGCAGGCTTGTTGATGTTCCTCGGCGTGCATGTGCATGTGCATGCATGGAGATTTTGCCAATACATGTTGACAAACTTTGGGGTTTTTTGCGACAGTTTTCTTTCTACGGTGCTTGCTGGCAAATGCACATGCACGTGCATTTTTATTATGTTTTTTGGTTTTAGACCTATTGCTTTCATATTTATGCGTGTGGACTGTGGACAGCCAATACAATTTATGTTAATATATTGATAAAAAAAAAATAATGGAAATTTATCTAACACCCCCCCAAATGTAAATTTATATCAATTATATGATTATGACAATAATACTCCGATTATTAAATAAATAAAATCATGATAATGTATTCAATTATTTATATTCTTTCTTGGTAAACAGATGTGTCCAATGATTGTCTTGAGCTAACAAGGCATATTTTTCTGGTACAACATGTAAAAAGATAAATAAACAAAAATTTCAAAGGAATGATAAAATAATATAATTTTTAGTTAACTTAAATTTCGAATTTAATTCATGGACTAACTCTACCTCTTATAAGGAAAAATTTGCTGAGATTGTGTTAGCAATAATTATATTACTGCATGCAGTCAGCAAGTCAGATTTATTTAAATATATATATATATATATATATATAACAGTTTAATGATTTTTCTTCCTTTTTCCTGGAAAATTCAGTAACAAGAAGCATTAAAAGAAAATAAATATTAATTAGTTGTTGTTGCAGCTTTCTTAGAAACCAAAGAGGGTTTAATTGAAAAACTTTTATTTTTTTTGGGAAATATTTATGAAAAATATTTCAGAATTTTATCAAATAATATTTATAAATCATAAAATAAACTAAAGTTAATCAAAATAATACCTAAAATTAATAAAATTAATATAAACTATATGATTAAAATTACAAGAATGTTGAGATTATTAAATCAATAAAATCATGATAATATAACCAATTTATTGTCTTCAACTAACAAGGCATTTTTCTGGTATAACATGAAGAATATTAATAGCATGTAAATAATAAAAATTCGATAAAATATTTATATTTAAAAATCTAAAACCGTGTGAGCAATAATTATATACTGCTATAGTCAGCAAGTCAGATTATAAAATTAAAATAAAGCAGTTTTCTGAATTTTCGTTTTCTTTTTTTTACTGGAAACTTCAGTAAAAAAAAAAAAACATTAGAAGACAAGAGAACAAGTTTTAGTGAGCTGTAGTTGCAGCTTTCTTAGGTAACAAAGAGAGTTTCTCGTCACTTTCATGCCATATGATGCCGTATGCTACAAAAACTTGTTTAACATTATTAATTTCCCTTACATTATTAAAAGAAAAAGTGCATTTTGAGTTATTGTCAATGTTAGGTCTAATGGAAAAATTACGGCTTTTAGATTAATAAAGTTGGTAGTAAATGAAGAATAAAAAGTGTGTAGTAAATGAAATGTCTGCCTGCCTTGACAAAAAAGGACAACTCTCGAAAGGGCCACTTTATTTTTAACTCAAAAAGTTGAATGGGGAGAAATTAAGGGTTAATAATTACACTAAATTCTTCTTTTTCTATTATTCATCACCTATTCGCTATTTGGGTATAACATCACCGGATGAATATATAACATTTTAAAATATTTAATATTGCTATCTGTAAACCATGTATTTAGAATATAATTATATGTTTAAAAATAATTTAATTTATTTTAAATATGAAAATTCATTTTTTAATTTTTATAATTTTTTAAATACGAAAAACCCTAAAAAAGCCTACATTTTCTTTACTCCCCACTTGTTCTAATTAACACTTTCGGTGAAATCAAGCCTCCAATGGCAAATATATGATCTTCTAGAGGGAACCCAGCTATAGAGCTAATTTTTCTAAAGAAAATTAAACTAGTTAAAAAGTATTTTTCTTTAATATTTTCAAATTTATTAAATTCATGGAAAGTACTTGATTTAGAAACCCAATCAATCAAGCTGATTGAGCTTCAACTTAGTCAATATTATTATTGAGTTCAAGCACATTTGAGCGTGTTTTTTTTTCTTAATTAAAGATTAAATAAGAATTTTGAAAAAAAATTTAATCAAGAATTGTTGAAAAAAATTTAATAAAAAACCACTTAATTTGTAGTTGCAAATATTTGATGTAACAACCAAATTTATTTAATTAAAAATATAGCATTTTAAATGTAATTTAATTTGAAGGCATTAAATATTTCATATACCATCAGTTAATAATAATATAATATATTATCATAGATGTAAAACAAAACATATCGAAAGGTTTAAAAATAAATACTAATTATAATCATTATATTAAAACATCATATTCTAAATTCAAAAATCAAAACTTTAAAAAACAATATCTGAAACTTAAGACTTTGAAAGAAAAATAAAATAAAATAATTTTAATTAATTTTAATTTTAATTATGTTTAAAAAATCAAATACGAAACTTGAAATTCAAAACCTTAAATTCTTAATCTAAAATAAAAAAAAAATCTAAACACAGAAAGAAAAACAAAATAATTATAATCAATATTTAACTATCTTTAATACAGTTAATATTATTTATTTTCAAGTCTCTCAATATTTTTTTATTTTACACCAATAATGATATAAATCAAATATTAATCATACATTAAATTTGTAAATTAAATCTAAAAAATAAAAAAAAATATTTTTATATTAGTAAATATTAGGTGTGATAATAAATTACATTATATGTTTTAAAAAAGAGAATTCGAATTCGAAGATTAGAAGTATGATTATTAGAAAAACAAGAATGAACCCAAAAAATATTAATTTTTATAATTTGAAAAACAAACATAAAAAAAATCTGAATAATATAAAAAACAACAATACTCCCATATGACAACCACCACCATAATGCTTTAATTCAAAATGGTCCCAACTGAAAAACAAAGAAAGAAAAAGGGCAGGGAAACAGATTAGACCAAATCTTTCCGTACAAAGATGGATCGACTGACTGAGTTTATAAAATTTTGTTATTATTTATTTTTGTAAACACTGATATACTTTTTAGGCATGCAATTGCAGGAGAGGCAACGCCCACCTACCTTCAACCCCAAACAGATCTCGTCTCTGTTAAAATTTGCAGTCCTACGCCTAGCTATCTCCTAAACGTTTCTCCTCTCACGTCTTTCACTGTTTGGTTCTCGAGAAATAAATCAATTTCAACTACCTTTACGTCTTTCAACCCAAACTTTTCAATTTATTGCACCGTCCTACTCGTATCGTATGTTCCCCGTGTATATTTTGCTCTATGTTTTTTTTAATCATTTTGTAATAATTTGGTTCTCGTTTACATATATATATATTTATTTATTTATTTAGGGCTTGAATTTTTTTACTTCATTTCTATAAATTATTTTTAAATATATATTTTCTATATTTTTTATTTTTGTTTTATTATTTATATTCCGAATTTATAAATATCTCTTCCAACAATGTCATCTTTTTAAACTCGTATTCTCTTCTTTTTGAATAACATATATTTAAATTATTTTTATTATTTTAAATATAAAATATTTTTTCATCATAAAAATTATAAATTAATAAAAATAAAATTCGATCCAATTGGATCTGAGTATCTACAACTTTTTAATTTACATTTCAAAAATAATCCAAACACCATGATTTTGATCAATTTTCATTTTTTTTTTCTCAGCCCTATATTTGGTTATGAATTGAGATTAAAGATAAGCCTTGGTAGATAGGTAAGATGAATTCGAATGCTCTTGGATTCTTGTAAGATAAACATCAAGTTTGAAGGAATGGGAGCATAAGTTTTTGAATACTCTTTGATCTGTTAAGTCGATTTAGAGACTTCGTCATAGAGAAATGAAAGAATAGAATAAAAAGAGAGACTCAATTAAAATTTAAAAGTTATTTATATTACTTATTTAAAAATTATTTCAAATTTATATTTCATATACCACAATATTAACAATGAGTTACTGTGAATGTAACATCCCAAAATTTTAAGGTTTGACTGTTAATTCCATTGTAATTTAATCATTGTATTTGCGGTTCTGTGCTCTGCTTATGTGTTTGAGGTCAAGAGTTTGAGTTGCATCTTTAGGAATTTTGTTATTTTAATTTAAGGTAACTGCTATCTTGGAATGGCACATTTAAGTTTAATTCAGGGAAAGTTTGTGTTAAGAATGAGTTTGTTGGTTTATTGGTTAAGTATTTATTTATATTTTATTTGGTTTCGAGCTTGAATCTCGGAATGTGCGAGAGCGAATATTTTTGCTAAGTGTTGGAAGTTGACTAGAAGTTAATTGCATTTTAAAGTAACATTTCTTCTTCGTTATTTTTTTTTTTGCGTTATTTTCATCTCTTTTCATTTTTTTTCTTTTTCCAATACTTTTACTTTTCTTTTTCTTCATTTCAATTGTGGTCGTAAGTGGATACAGTCTAGTCGAGATTATACACTGTAAATCGCATCAATCAAAAGGCTATCGAGTAAGTCTTAGCCAGTCAATTGTCTGCGCCTTTTGTTATTCGTAAGTTACTCTAAGTTAAGTATTATGAGTTACATGCGAATCGTTGATAAAGGATTGTTGATTTTTCTATTTAGGCGAAAATATCGGAAGTGGTGAACAGCAAAATGCCAATTCCAACGATTTTTGTTGAATTTTCAGTAGATATTGAGTTAATTGAGAGTTTCGTGTTGAAACTTTTAACTTGGGTTTTAGGAGTATAATTGGGAATGGTTGTCGATAAAATGACTTAATTGTGTAATTGAATGCTTGTTTTAAGCTTTGGAGATCCTCCTTATTGTTGTTGTTTCAAAATCTCTTCAGGTGCGTGCCGAAAACCTTAATTTTTGCAAGTTTTGGTCGCCAAAAATGGTGGCTGTTGACGCCACATGGCCGAGCACACGGGTATGTGTCTAGGCCATGTGGTTAGCCATGTAACTCACTATTCATCGATTTGGGGCCACACGGGCAAGGCACACGGGTGTGTGTCTAAGCCGTGTAACTCGTTGTTCATTGTTTTGGTGCTACACGGGCGTTTGTCTAGGCCATGCAACTCTCTATTTCTGACTTAAGACCACATGGCTAAGGACATGGGTGTTTGCCCAGGCCGTGTAGATCACACAAGCAGGGACAAGAGCGTGTGTCCAGGCCATAACTCACTATTTAGGCTGTAGAACCACACGGGCAGAAGACATGGGTGTGTGCCTAGACTGTGTGAGCCACATGGGCAAGGACATGATGTGTGTCCAGATCGTGTGGCATATAAATAGGGCCTGAAACTTGTTTTCGGAGGCTGTGAATGTTGCTCGACACTGATATTGATATATCAAATGCATGAAGGGTTTGAATTTGATTATACGAGAACTCTGTAATACTCTGTGATTGACGTGTAAATAACATAATTGTATGTGTATTGTGATACTTATTCTGATATTGAATTGTATTGTTTACTTGTGAAACATTTTGAAACGATTGAATAGATATTGTGGATCTTGGTACTCTGCATTTGCATGGGTTGGGATATTGTGAAGAAAGAAGAAATTTGTTCTGAATTAGTGGCTAAGCCACAATGCGTGTTAATCTAAATCTGGCGCTTTGCCACATTTCGATCTAGCAGCTAAGTTGTGCCTCTGTAAACATGTCAAACAGACATTCTGTGGTGTGTAGGGTTGGATGGACATTAAACACCCTTAATGGTGTGTTGGAATAGCCGAAAATGGTGTGTAGCAGATGGGGAAAGGAATATCTGCATCTGCATCTGAATCTAGTCTGTTCTGTATTTGATATTGAAATTGCTCCAGCATATATACTAATCTGTCCTGGATTTGAATTGGAATCACTTCTATTACTAAATCAAATTTTGGAAATGAGAAACTATCATATAAATGTGTTTTAATTAAAAACATCTTCTTTATGCACTGAGTTCACAACTCACTCTGTTATTGGTTGGATTTCAGGTGGTTCTCAGACTTGAACGGGTCGGCATTGCGGGTGCTCGGTCAAGCTTATATCTTTCTTTTAAGCATTACTATTAGGAATTTCGGTATTCTATGATGTTATGGTATTTGTGAAGATTATGTGCTTAGTTAATTGCTGTGACAGATATTATTTGATTAATGTTCATTTCTAATGTGTTATGATTGTAGTATTTCTAGTATTGATGATGTAATTCTCCAAATTTGGTTTGGACATCCAAGCCGGATTTAAGGTGTTATAGTGAATTATTTTATTATATTTATACTATCGTTCAAGTTGAATATTTATTAATACCAAAATAATACTAACTTGGCATTGTGATAATAATAACATGTAAAAATAAGAATAATTTACATTTGATTCTATTATTAATTTTATTATAATTTAAGTTTCTATATTTATTCTATATATCATAATATTAATTACTTAATACATTATTTTAAATAGTTTAATTATAAATTAAGTTTATATATTTCATATATTATAATATTAATGAATTTAAATATTAAACATGAACATTTTATTTTTGTAAAAATATTATTTTTAACTTCAATGGTAAACTATAAGTTAGTTTCTTGGTATTTTGGTTCCCCTCGTAACTAAATATATATATTAATATAGTTTTTGTATTGTATCAGAACATTAATTTTAATGTGATTAAGTTGTTATGTATTTGATATTAGTGTAAATAAATATAAAACTCGTCTAAATACCAATTCAATTTTTAAAATCTTATAATGTATGTATTTATTTATTTTAAAAAATTATATTTATTTTTTATTATACTTTTATTATTTGAAATTGTTGATATAATGTAAGTTGGATTTCAGTAAATTAAAAATATTATATGACATAATAAAATTAAAAATATCACTAAATCATTATTGAGAAAAATATTAATATTGTTAATTATATATATATATATATATATATATAAATATATTACTATAAAAGTTTGATTGAGTTAGTGGTAGCCATCAATTAAGTCCCAACTCAGTCATAAAAATATTAAAATGTCATTCCTTTTACAAAGCAATAAATATTATTTTAAGGATATTTATATATTTTTATATAAATAAATGGGGAGTATTTTGTACACTCATATACCTTTTTTTATTCCACAAGTAGCATTAAAAAATTGACATTTTTAATATATATTTTTAATAATTTATTATACTTTTATAAGTAATTTGTCAACCACATAACTTTGCTTGTGGAATTTAAGAACTCCATGAATAATGTACTAAATGTTTTTCCATAAATATATATACATAAATTTAGAAAAATAAATACATATAATTTTATTATGTATTTATAATTATATTTTTACTTTTTTTCTGATTATATTTAATTTTTTAACAAAATATCTGGAATTACATATAATTCCTCCTCAATTCATAAATAAGTAGATAATGCGTTTTAAAGCATTTAAACCCACATCCTCCTGCAACAATACTAATGTTAGTCGAGTTAAGACTTAATCAACATTATTTTATTTTATTTTAAAAAAGGAAAAACCTAAACGGTAAATAGAAGTGGCAAAGGTTGAATGTCATGGGGTAGAAGGGAAAGGAATACATTGTTTTATGAAACAAAATGACATGACGGTTCTAATTTTTCCTTCTTTTTTTTTTTTAATTGTATTTGTGGTATTGAGGAAAAGAATATATAGAAAATGAATAAGTTGGTAATTACTAAATGTAGCAAAACCCGAAAACATTCTTTGACTCGAACATCCAGGAATAAATAATGTATAAATCAGTTGACTTGTAAAATAATCTACCCAGGAAGGGAAAATATTTGTGAAACTAACCTATAGCCATATTTCTTTTTAATTTATTGACCAGATATTTTTGTTTATTAAATTTAATTATGAAAAGAGACAGATCATATGGAAAAAGGTCCCACTTATCACAAGACTCGTGGCTTTGGGTCTGCGCAATCAGACAGTAGAAGCTCCCAAAAAGAGAAGTAAGGTCAAAAGAAACCCCCAAACCCAACCCGCCTTTAAATTAAAAGCATCACTCTACTGTTTCCTTAGCCCGACTTTGACCCTTCCCCAATTCTCATTAAAATACCACACCCTTCCCAATATATGTCTTCTTGTTTGTCCCCCCAACCTTCGCTTTCATTATCATTATTATCCATATAATACGCGTAGAATAATTTAGGTACTATTTTGAGTTGGTTTTCAAGAGGATTAAATTAAAAAGAAACGACAGCGCATCTTTCTCGCCTTTTCATGTGATTTAAATTTTAAACCCCCCACCCTTGCTCTTTTACTGCAAAAAGAAAAGCGAATGACCCCCCATTTTTACTTTTTTATATATAAACAAACTGATCAAATAAATAAAAGCGAAAAGAGATGATGAGACAATCCCATGGCAGTATGGGACTTCTCACTGATCCTCCTCTTTTTATAATTTATCTCATTCCATTTTTTGTTTCTTTTTAAGAAAAAAACTTTTAACAAAAATATATCTCACCCAAAAAAAAAAAAAATCATGATATTTCCCATCTCCTTGCTATAAGCTGTACACTTTGTTATTCCAAGTTTCCTCTCCTCACCTCCCTACTTTTTAAATCTATCTATCTCTTGGAACCACCTTGTTCCCTAAATCTTCACAAATTCACAAAATTTCCACCCCCATGAAAATCATAATGAAATTGAATAAAATAAAAACAAGGAACCCCACCATAATCCCCCAATTTCTGTCCCCCCCCCCCCTCTTTTGAATGTACAGAAGCTTGCACCATCAAAATCATCATGATGATGAATCAATCCTCAATTCACCCACCACCATTTCCAACCCTGCTGCGGTCGACTGAGATTGAGCTATCCCAAGATGTTTTGCTCACTAGCTTGGCTTTAAGTGTGCCCTGTGGAGTCTTAGCTCAAAGCTTGTAACAGGGGCCTGAACGATTTTCCCCGATATGGGAGAACTGAAATGGCATTTTCAGACTAGACACAGGCCAGATGTTTTATTCAAATTAGCCTTCTGATCATGCACTACTCGTCTTCAATGAAAATTCTTCCTATAAAATCCCGAAACCTCTTCGAGTAGAGTTTTGGACCAACAGCTGATATTGAAGAAGGATCAGCTTGTAGCGATTTGTAGGCATGCTCCAATTTCTTGCTGATGTCGTAGTCTTGTAAGATGTCAATGATGCCGAAGTATAACACAACTTCATAAACTTCGCCACTATGTGAAAAGAGACCAACTCCACCCTGTGTATACTGATCAAAGTCGCTTCTTCTTGACATTCGCACTGCTCTTGCTGGCATGTTTGCTCCTAGCCTAATCAATGGTTTCCTGCCAAAAGAAAAATACATAGAAAATTATTTAGAATTACTGTTTTCTTTCCCTACAAAATCACAACTCGCAGAAGAGGCATCGATACACAACACATAAAATTCTAACTGCATACTATCAAAGTCCATTTCAGATCCAATTCCCTAAAGTATCTCGAATGCATATATAATTTTTCACCAAGAGGGTGATGAACAAATGGTATGTCATATGGTGACAGTCCAAAAATCATTAGAAGGGAAAGAGACCTTAAAATAGAATAACTAGTGATATGCACAGAACCATCAAGTCGCATTCTCCACCATTCTCGTCCACTGAGTTCATGAATCATTTCAAAGAAACTAGATAATGGGTAACAAAAAATCAAGGCAACCTTTGATTCTTATCTAGTAGGATCATAAAGGGCCACAATTGCTACATGCCCCACCAAAAAAAAAAATTGTCTTCTGAATTATTTCCACAAAATCACTCAGACAACACAACCAACCTTCAATTATTCCATCGAATATGATCAAGTATCAACAGTTGACCGAGAAATTTAAAATTTAAGCATCATCATGGAGGAGCCTTGCCTAATTCCACATCTACAATAAGGAAATAACTAGAACCAAAAATATTATTTAAGGAAGAGAGCAAAACATACTGGCCAGCTAAAATCCGATCCATGTCCTGTAGCTCAGCTTCAAGGAATCTACAGCCACGCATAAACTTTTCATTCTGATATGAATCCTTTTTGCCTGCATAGGGAAGGCATATTCAAATCCCGATTCTTATTTCAACAGATATTATCCATTCAAATTTCATGAGGAATAGTATGGTTTTCTATTAACTTACCTGTGCGCAAGAGAAACGGTGATAACCCCATTTTATCACCTCTATTATCATCCCGAAAGTGTAGTCCAACCAAAAGACTATAATCCATAATTCTCTCAGCCTCCAAGAACTCGCAATCTCGATCAATTTGCCTATCACCATGCGGTCATAGGAAATTAGCAAAATACACGTCGCTGTGACATAACAGGAGTAAAGTAATAAAATAGAGCTTACTTCATGAGCTCTTGGAACCAATTCCGCTGGAGGCGAAACACATAATTAAGATCCAGGTCTTTAAGGGTAGTGGTTTCATCAATTTCCTCTTCTGGCTTATCAGTTGAGCGGCCATGGGAGGATCCTTTCAGGTCAAACCGTCTATGAATTCGATAGTCAGAGCAAAACAGATTCCCCATCACAATGAACCGTGTCTGGTATTTAACAACAACAATTTTTAAGCAAGTGAGATAATTTCATCAATGATCAACGCGTTGAATGAGAATAAATTCACACGTACCTTTTGGCCACCTATAGGTTTGACACAGTGCACACCAAAGAATCTTGTCACTAGGGAATTTTCATATTTAGAAACATGTTGGTAGTAACTTGGAAGCATCCTTATAAGAACCTGATATAGCAAATCATAGACTTAAATCAGTCTAAACATCCCTACCATTAAAAAATGTTAGTTTAACGAATTAAGTAATTTGAAAAATGAGAAGCAAACAATTTTCCAACTTTAAAGAATGCAATATGAGAATTTAATGCATCAGAAAACACAGCAAATTTCGCATTAAGTCAAAAAGGGTGCCAACTAACCTTGACTTCAGATTTCTTTACTGTCTTTATCATAAATCTGTCATCCTGAGTAAGGTAAAAGAAGCTTCCACTCTTCCCCGGGGAAGAAAGCTCCCTAAGGGCATCACTACCGCAAATAGCTACCATGTAATCAGCAGGATCAACTTGGAATAGGTCCCTCAAATGTCTACCAAAAAAATCCAAAAGGAATGCAGTCAACAATATAGCACAAAGCAATTAAAACAAATAGGAAGAGCAACAAAACATTTTGAACCAATCGTACCTAAACACTTATCTTCAAAATTTGCAGATAAACCAACGAATTGCAAACAAAGAACAGATATTCAACTAAGAAGAAGAAGCAAAAGCAAACGGACCTAAAAACCACCGGACAATAATCCTTCCAGCGGAACTCCACAGATTGATGAGGAGGTGTAAGCTTTGATCCTTCAACAGGAAACCTGGTCCAGAACTTCTCCTTGGGATCAAAATCACTTGGCTTCAAATCGCGCAAAATTGAGGCATCTTTCCCAACAGAATACCTACAATAAAAGACACTCACAGTTAAAAGACAAAATCCTGAGAATCGAAATATTGAAATCATGTGTCGCCCAAGGCTTCCAAGAGTATTCACCTGATACCCAATTGCAAGTTAAGCATTAACTCATAATTCTTATGGCCTTTGGAAATAGTTTGTCCTGGCTTCTTAATTTCCCCGCTAAAACAACAAGGATTCTTTCTAAATTGCCTAAACCCATCTCTGTAAATCATCGAAGCTTCCACATTATCAATTATATCACAGGTGATATCTCCGGCTTCACCATCGCTTTCCCATATGCAAATCCTTGGGAAATTCATGTTTCTTTCCCCTAAGCTTCCCCTTCCATCTACGGACGATCTTTTCCTCGGCATAAGCACCAAACTCTCTCCTCCTTTCAGGCAATGCTCCTTCCCGTCGTTCCCGTGATAAAACGTCCCGTTCAACTTTTGAGTTTTCTTCATGTTATCTCCGTTCCATGCTCCGATATAGCAACTTCCGTCCGGCCAAGAGAAAACTCCGTCTCCTTTGGGCATACCGTTTTCCCATTGCCCATCGTACCGGTTTCCATTTGCCCATATCAGGGTTCCACGGCCAGAGATGACTCCGTTTTTCCATTCACCGACGTATTCGATACCGTTACTCCAAACATAACGGCCGTGCCCCTCTTGTAGGTTTTTCCTCCATGATCCTTCGTAGTAATCCCCATTTGCGTAACACTTATGACCATAGCCGTGTTTTAGATCGGAGCTCCAAGACCCACGGTACGTGTCGCCATCGGATCCGATAAACGTCCCGAATCCTTCCATCCGACCCGACTTGAAATCACCTTCAAAAGTGGCTCCAGATGGCCAAGAAAACTTACCTTTCCCGTTGGCTTTCCCACGACGCCACTCTCCTTCGTACATGCATCCGTCTTTCCAAAGGTACTTCCCGGATCCGTGTGGCGCGTTGGTTGAGAAGCTACCGATGTAAAGATCACCGTTAGGGAGGAATTTCTCGACGGTATCACCCGAACCCATGGTGAAGAAAGACGCGGCAGTAGTCGTGGGAGTCACGCGCCGTGTGGCAGCTTGAGATCGGCTCCGGTGATGGTGATCCGTAGGTGTCGTAACAGCAACCACCAACTGGTCCTTCTCCTCGTCGGATTTCTTCTTCTTGGCGTTTAAAACGACGTCACTCGGCTCATTGAGCACTACTTCCTCCATTTTTTAAAAAAAACTTGCTTTTTCTGTCTTAACTATTTTATGTCTTCCTTCCCTCCTTAGCTACTGGATTTCCCAACTCCGAAACACGCCGGAGAAAAGAGCATTTCCGGCTCCGGCAACCGCTTATCAAAAAATAAATTTCTCGTTTTTTGCTCAACTTTTTCTTTTTCTTTTGTTTGGTGCTTTTGTGTGTTTGGAGAAATAGTTGGGAATGGGGGAATCCTAAATGAAATGAAATGAAATTAAATTATATCAAAATAAAAAAGAAAGTGAAAATAAATAAATAAATAAAAGGAAAAGGGGAAATTAAAAGAGAGAAGAGGAAGGGACTAAGGGAGGCGGCTTTTGCATAGGGAAACGTTGTTTACTATGCTCAGTAATGGTAATGTTTTAGTACCACACAAAACCAGCTCAGCTTCAGAGACTACTTTTCTTTTCTTTTCTTCTTCTTTTTTTATTTAGTTCCTTCATACCGATTATGCCCTTATCTTTCGTGCGAAATATCGGGATCCCCCAACTCCGAGTGAGTATCGTTTTTTTTTTCTGTTTTCTATTTTCCACTGGTTCTCTTTGCGACGTGACGGAATCGTCTAGGAAATTGGGGGGGGGGGGGTATAAGTGCGTCATTTGTGTCTCTGCTCTGTTTCTGTCCTCGCCATTCACTTTAATTACGTAAACACCATTCCTTTTAATTTATTCTCAAAAAAAAAAAAGATGGGGGGAGAGTGGTCCTTCGTCTTGATTTGGTCCCATATAGATTGCTGGTCCAATTTTTGATGATTCATTCTTCTTTGGTTTTAAATTATATAAAAAATAACCATGCATTTAAATGATGTGTATAATTCATGTTAATTATAAATTACGCATTGGTTCTATAATAGAATTTATGAGAATTTTGTTATTTAATAAATTTTCAACAATAATCTTTTATACATTACAGATTGGGAAGGATCCACGTTGATGCCAATGGCTTGACCATAGTTGAATAAGAGATAAAAACAGATTCAACAAGATAATTCATTTTTTGGGTTGAAATAAAATTATAAATATTTAGAGGATCGAAAATAAAAATAAATATTCCTTTTTATGATGACCTAAAATTGCAGTTATCCCATTTAACCTACACTCCTAACTTTACATGATCAAACAAAAAGTTTTAGTTTGGATAAATTGTCTAAAACCAGATGTATTTCAGTATGATTGCAATTTGAATTTATTAATTTTGGTTTTAATGGTTCAAATATATTATTTGTAATGGGCCTTCTAATTTAAACCTATACCTTCTTTTAAGGATAAATAAAAAGTTACCCATTAATTAACATAATAATGCATACTTTGTGATTTTTAAAAGATTAATGAATTAAAATAGGTTGAATTCATTTTTATTTTTATAAATTTTTAATGATAAATCGAACCATTAATTATAGTAAAAAAACCTTACTGTTTGGAATTTGTTCTCTTTTGGTGTGCTCTATTTTTGGTGAAACAAATAAAAAGTAGTTCTAATGTTATAGTTAGTAATAGTGGATAATTTAATAATCAAACAAAATACAGTACCCATCAACTTTGAAAAATTAAATTACAATATGGTTTCTATTATTTCACCATCTACCTTTTACATGAAATACTGCATGGAAATAGTATAAAAAGTGTAGTTATGGAAGCTTAACGTCCATTTTTAGAACACTGGAATTCATGCAGAAAATCAACTCTCATATTAAAAGGGAGCTTATATAAACTTTTTTACTCCTACATATGATTTTAACGAAATTTGCAGGCTTATCTTTTATACATAAAATATTAGTTAGTCTTCTTTTTTAATTATATTTAAAAGTGAGTTCTATATTTAATATAATTTTCTTGTCATTTTTAATGATAATGCATAATGTTTAAATATATGAAGCTTAGACCTATAATTATATTTGCTTTATTTATGATGTATTAATACATGAAACGACACATCAATCGATAATGATAACTACATTTGTTTTATTGATAATATATGCAATCATATATTAAAATTATAATTACTTTTTAAAAAATATTTTCTCTAGTCAACACGAGTATTAAACATTATTTGGTGATCACAATGTATAAAGAATTAAGAATTGCTACTAATATAATATAAATTATTGATTTTATATTTATTAACCTGAGAATCAAATATAATTAGACTATAAAAAATTTATTACCCTGTCACTACGAGTTTCATAACCTATTTTTAATTTTTTTTAAATGATTATGAATATATTTAAAAAATTACTTAATAAACCAAATCAAACTGCGGGTAAACAAATAATTATAATTGCTTTTTCCTTTTATAAAAAAAATAAAACGTATTTATTAATTATATATTTAGTATTACCAAAGATGAATTCAGGAAATTGGTATTGAAGGGTCGAAGATAGAATTTTGAAAATTTAAAGGGCTAAAGAAATTATTTAAAGGGGCTTAAACTAAATACTTGATAATTGTTTAAGGGGTAAACTAGCAATTCTTTTTGTTGTTTTGAATAAGATAAACTAATATTGTTGTATTACCATAACCAAGCCGACAAAAAACCCTGCACGACCCTATACCTTGAATATTGCTGCAACTTTAAGTTGATAATATAAAAAATATTAATAAAATAATAGAATAAATTATATTGAGATGATCTTAAAAAGTATTGTTTTTAGGCACTAATAAATTGATGTCATGTCATTAAATTTTAAAGATAATAAAATATTATTATACGCTCATATATATCTCATATCTTTTTCAACTTAATTTAACTTAATTAAATTAGTTAAAATAATTAATTTTTTAAATTATAAACAAACATTTTCTTCTTCTTTTACAAATTTTAATCATTTTGTTTTTCTTTTTCTTAAGTTAATTTTTTTGTGCAACCAATTTAAAAATAATTAGTAATTTTTGTGTAAATTTTTCTATGTCATTAACACATAATTTTGGTAATTATTTTATTCTGAACCTCAAATATTGAACTCCAACCTTAAACCTTAGACCTTGAATGCTGAGGTTTAGGATTAGGTTTGAGATTTCAAATTTAGAGTTCATGTTTGGGGGTTGGGATTCAAGATTCAAGGTTATGGGTTTGTGTTCAAGGATTCGAGGTTACAAGTTATGAGTTTAGGGTTCGGGATTCTATATTCAGGATTTAGGGTAAAAAATTTATCACAATTATGTGTCAATAGTATGAAAAAAATTGTTGAAAATGTAATTAAATAATTGAAAAGAGACCATGAATAATATGGTGAGAAAGGTCCATAAAATAATTTTTCTATGGATGAATCTATAATAATAATTTCATATATTTAAATTTTGATGATGCGATAAAATTTTATTAGCACATAATAAAAACTTTAATGTTTAAGATTAAGTATTTCAACAAAATAAATATTTATTTTAACAGTAAAAATAAAGTGAGTTTTGTTAATAATATACACATTTCACCGATTATATTTAGGTTGTATAATCATTTTTATTTTATTTATTTTTATGAGAATCTGGGCTACGTAACAATAATTAACTCCATAAGTGGACAAAAATACATTAGAAAGAATGAACGACGGGCCAACCTTTTTTAAACACTTTTTCCTTCAAGACAAATCTACAACCTATTCGTAAAGATTTTACTGTGTGAAATAATATTAAAAATGATTCATACATCATATATATAACGTCCCGTTTATCATCGTAATCATCTTAATGAGTATATATATACAAAAATCATCATATATTATATAATATTTGCTCAATTTAACCCAAAGTCAACAAATCACGAAATTAGTAGGAGCCTTTTTGCCGCTGCTTCAATTCATCACTGGTCCAGCCAATGAATAATGAGATTCGATGTTAACTTTCAACTACCAATCAGTTGAGAAATTTACCATTTTGCTTCGTTGTGGAGGAAAATATAATTTAACTAAAATCAAGTATTATTTCAAGGAAAGATTAAGTTTTAAAATTTTATATTCAACTTTGTTTTATCTGCTGCAACTCAAATATTTCTTTTTTTTTTGGGGGGTGAAATTTTCTCGTTAATTGATATATTAGAATTTTTAATTAATATAACTATAATTCTCAAGTCATTGCAAAAAAAAAAATGCTTATTTTATTATTATTTTTGGCCAAACCTATTTAGTATCAAAAAGTCGCTTTCACAGTTGGACCGACCGCGTGAGCTGGAACACTGGGACCCACATGACCAGGTGTTTTAGCTGTCGAGTGGGGTCATTTTTACGACGTCGCTTAATGAAAAGTACGACGTGCTTGCCATCTTCCCCCGTTCAACGGGACATAGTCGCCACCCATGTCAACCACGTGTCTTCTTCTTAAGCTCCAGCATTTTTAAGTGCCACGTCAGACTTAAAATTACATTTTGTTTTCCTAAATACAAAATAAAAACTAATCACGTCTACCCAAGTGTTTAGTTTTAAACAGTTAATTAGATTGATGGTTTTATGTCAAACGTGGTTTTTTTTTTTTTTTTTTTTTGAAGTGAATGCTTAAAAAAGTTAAAAAGAATCGTTGAAATTTAATAGCGTTAACTTTGAAATATTCTACGTATCGATATATAAAAATGAAACTGTCCACATTTTATGAATAGCATTTTGTTTTCTTTTAGCTTTTGAAGCATGAAATTCGTATTCCATCTCTTTGTTCCTTTTAACTTTTTAGAGTTCATATCCTGTTCCCATAATAATTTCTGACCAAACAAAAATTAAAAACTCTAATTTAAACTTTTTATATAAATAAATTCAATAAAAATCAAATTTTGTTACAATGACATTAGCCGCTGTTTCACACGTATGATACTTTTAAAATCAAAAGTGATGCAATTATTTCATTCTCGAATAATTTATTTGATTACTGCTTACATTATGTTTAGTAATATAAATTATAATTATACAGTTACATAATTTATATTTTTAACAATAATAATTACTATAAAAATAATTTTTAAACAAGCAAGACAAAATAAAATCATATCATCATATACATTACATTAGTCTAAAAAAGTAGTTGATAATATGACTATTAAAAAATAGTAAGAAAAATAAACATGATGTGCAATTTTATCTAATTGTTCTAGTGTATATTTGTTGGATTCCCCTCTTTAATATTTAACATATACTATTTACTATCATATGTTGGTCATTAACTAAATTCGTTATCATCTGAATTTGAACCCACATCATTAAAATTATCAAAATCTCCTTCTTTCATCCACTCTATGAAGTATGGATTGTCTCGGTTCCCTTTATGATTGAAGTTATGAAATATGCAACATACTAGTATAATCCAACCTTGATTTTATACTATATTAAGGTAATGTTGATCTACATTTTGAATCCTTAAATATCTCAAATTGAAAAGTTTGTGAGTTATCTATGGTGTTTGTATTTGAGACCATTCTCTCAAATTGTATCATAGACTACAATATAATGCAAGAAAATCTTTTTTATTTGCATAATTAGCATCGCCGTTGTAATATTATAAAAACTTTTTTTAAATATATGAGGTGGTTGCCATTAATTAAAAAAAGGAAAAGGACAATATGCATGAATGCCACGTGTCCTAATCTATCACTCACCATTAAATGGTGAATAACCTTAATTAATGAAAATTTGAAAAACCTAAGAGATTAAAAGATTTCGATCGTCAAAAGCCAAAACCCATTTCCTAAGCAAATAACAAAAAAAAAAAAAACCCTAAAGACACTCGTACATTAGAAACCAAAAACCGAAATGAGATCCTCTTTTCCCTTTCCTAAAATCCAAAAAAAAAAACCTCATAAAAAGCTCAAATTTCAGGCAATCCACCTTTTATTCTACTTTTATTGTTATCTTTTTCATCAGATCTGTACCAAAGGGGTCATCAATGGAGTGTTTTGTAAAAAAGAAACCGTTGGAGTCTTGTAATTTTTAATCATCCGACTCATTTCCAACACCGATCATAATCATTCTATCTTCTTCGGCCTTTGATTTTGATTTTTGGGAGGCTTCCTCGATCCAAACCTTTGGTTTTGTCCATTGCTTTCCTTTCTCTGCCATCGTACGCGCCCACTAGTTCGCCTTTCATCCGACAAAATAACAGGTGAAGTATTCAAACCTTTGTATTCTTTTTTTTATTTCTTGTATAATCGTTGCGATACATGATTTATCCTCAGTGTTTGAATGGAATTTTTTGATGACCATCCCCTTCTATAGCCAAGTTGCAAAACCTTAGATCTTCGACCATTGGACAACTTAAAGATATGTAATCGTCTTTGTCGTGGTTACATCGGCTACAAAACGGTTTTGGTAAGTGTATGTTGCCAAAATAAACCCTTCACAGTCTCAAAATATAATTCTCGTTAACGAAACTAGTGAGTTTTTATTATACGCTGCGTCAAATTTGCCTTTAACCTTGTTTGTTCTTGGTGGTTTCCAAGTAATATCTTGTTAATGTATATTTGTTGAGACTCTCGAGTCTATAAGATTACTCTCTCTTTGGAATGCCTTAATAAAAGTGATTAGTCCTGCTGTGTTTTATTTTTCACCCCGATGATAAGCTTTATTTCTCTAGTAATATGCTACCCATAATGTTATTGCAAGTCGTGTGCATCATTTTTCATCCAAGCTATTAAATAGATTAGCTAACCACAGTTCGCATTGTTGTCCTCGGGGGCTGGCAGAGCATCAATCCCTACCTCGTGCAGGGTATTTTTTACTGTTGTACAATCCCAGAAAATGTGACTGACCAATTCCTCCTCTGATTGACAGAGTGGAAAGTTGTTCACAACTCGCAACTTCTTTAACTGGAGATTGTTCAAAGTTGGGACATAATTATGTATTATTCTCCATATTGTTATTTTTATCTTACTTGCAGTTCGTAAGTTCCATAATCTATTGCAAAAGCTCTATAGATTTGTTAGTTGTGTTAATTATTCCCTTGGTGTTGCGGTTTCTGTAAGCAACCATTTGTAATCGCTTTTAGCGGAATACACCCCAGTATTGTCTCCTGTCCAAATCTTGATGTCCTTGATGTCAACTCTAACAATTAAAATAGTTTGGATTCTGTTTGCTTGCTCCTTATCAAAGATTTCCTTTAGGATATCTATTCTTTAGGTACGTTGCTCAAAATTAATTAAATCTGCTATCATCATATAGTTGATATTGATCTGACCCACTATTTTTCCTTGTCTAGGTTCGGGAAGCCAAGCTTTATTTCAAATGTTAATTGTTTTACCATTCCCCACTCTCTACCTCGATCCTACTTCCAACAACCCTCGCACACACCATGTGCCAATATTTTTTATAAAATAATGCAGGATATCCATCCTTACCTGACGCTTTTAAGTGAGTCATACTCTTATTGTTGTTGCTACTTCCTCCATGCTAAATTCATCTATCAACACATTATTCATATTTTGTTGAATGCATCTTGTAGTACCCAATAACACTCTATCATTGTTCCATATATTCGATGTTGAAAACAACACTTTGATATAATATATTGCTACATTTAACTTAGCTTATTCAGCTACAACCCATTCTCCACTCGGTCCTTTTAATTTTTTTCAAATTATTTATTTTTTTCCATTGGTTCATGAAATTGTGAAAAGATGAGGTATTACGATCCCCGAATTTGAGCTAGTTTGCCATTGCTCTCTGTTTCTAGTAGAGTTTTTCTTTGTCAACTTCTAAATTTAGGGCTAGTTTGACTTCTTCAATTTTTGCTAACATATTGTCATTTTGATTATTTAAATTTAGTTCAGTTAATTTCTTTTCTAGTAATATTTCCTCATTTATTTTGCTTGACATGAAATTGCCCATCTCATTTTTAAGTGCTTCTCCTACTTTTCGAAGCTTCATGGGTACGCCCTCCAAATTTTCTTGCCAAACTTCCTTGATACGTTGTTCACACATGTCTTCTAGTATCCAATTCATATTAAATCTGAATTCTCCTTCGCTTCTGTTCTTGGACTGACAACTATTAATCCACAAATCAACAAAAATCGGACAGTGATCTGATATGACATGTGTTAAGTGTTTTAAGAAATACTCTGGAAAGCACTCCCACAAAGCTTGGTTTGAATTCTTTCACAAACATTGTTTTCTGGCAACAGTCCTCTTTCCCACGTATACCATTTTCTGGAGAAACCTAAATCATTAAGATCACAAACTTTCGACACATATTTGAATCTAGCCATGTTTCTATCATTCCTCAATAGACCCTCATCTTTTTATATGAAAATATTATCTCATTGAAATCTCCCACAACTATCTAGGATAGCCTTTGGTCAATCCCCAAACTTCTTAGAAGTGTAACAACATAATTTTCAGTTGTGTCAAAACAATGATTCGAGATCATTAAATCCGACAAGAAAGTTAGAAAATTTGATAATTAATACGTTATGAGTTAAGTGTGGTTATAGAATTATTTTTAAATTAGTGAATTATGTGATTTGAAGGAAATTATTAGGTAAATTAGTCTTGAAAACGTGGTATCGAGACCTCGATTTTATAAACTGAGCCGTAAATATTTTTATAAATATTTACGAAGTGTTATTGAGTTAGTATTAATGTTTCGTTAGAAAATTTTGACGTTTTGATAGTCAATTTATTAAAAATGACTAAATTGAAAAAAGGTACAAATGTGTGAAATATGATTAAATAGCTTAAGTGAGGAATAAGGAAGGACTTGAGGCATAAATAAACCTCAGTGACATGCATGAGGCGGCATAAGAAGAAGAAAATCTGAAAAATTTGTGTAATAGGGGCAAAATTGGAAGTTTTACAAAATTTAACAAATAAAAATCTTAACTAAAAGAATTCTAGGAAATTCTTCATCTTTCTTCAGCCAAAAACACCATAAGAGAGCTCTTCTAAGCTGGTTTTTCATGCTCTTGCTATAAGTAAGTTCAATTCTTGATTATTTCTTGTAATTTTTGTGATTTTGATACCTTGGCAAATAGGTCCAATTATTTAATTCATTAGTTTTTGATTTTATGAGTAATTTTGAAAGTTTCCATGGATAAGTGCTGGAATTTTTTGATGAATAAACATGGATTTGAAGCTCTAATTTTATTAGATTATGATTTTATCAAGTGGTTTTAGTATAAATTGATTTTTAGGACTTAATTGTGAAAAAGTTTGGAACTAGGGTTTGGTGTTGAAATTCTAAATATCAAAGGCTGAAAAATGGTTTATAATGGTTAGATAAAGTGTTAATTGAGGAAAAGAAGCTCAATTGATGAGTTATTTCAGAAGGGACTAAATTGTAAAAATTGAAAAGTTAAGGTAAAATTGTAATTTCAAAAATTAAATGGCATAAATTGTGAAGTAGAGTAGAGTTGAATTAAATGCTAATGAATAAATAATTTTATAATAATAGATCAAGAGCCTGAAGAAAAATGGGGAAAGAGAAAATAGCTGACTAGTCCCTAAATTGTTGCAACCTTTACAAATTAGTCCAGGTAAGCTTATATGGCTGAATTTTAATGTTTATTTGTAAATTTATGAATGACATGATGTATTATTTCATATGTTCGTTAATGAATTGTGAATATTGTAAAAGTATGAAAATCGAATTAAATGTACAAATTGAGTAGAACGCAGTATTGAGTACTTTCGTTCGATAATAAAAGATGAATTGACGAAAAAGACCATGGAAATATGTGATTATGTGATTCCGTGTAAGACCATAGCTGGGCTATGGCATCGGTATGTGATTATGTGATTCCGTATAAGACCATAGCTAGGCTATGGCATCGGTATATGACTATGTGACTACGTGTAAGAACATAGCTAGGCTATGACACCAATATGTGATTATGTGTAAGACCATAGTTGGACTATGGCATTGAGAAAGCGAAATACTCAATTTCGTAAGACGTTCTCTAATTTGACAATATTGGTAAGTAATACATGAAGATAAGTGACTGATTTGTAGAAATATTGAAATTGAGCTCAACTAAGTGATTTTATCATTTGATTGTTGTGTATGGGAGGATATGTTAGTGAATTATATGTTTGTAAATTGTTATGTTTAGTTCAGTAATAATTATTTTAAATGCCTATGAACTTACTGAGCTTCAATAAGCTTACTTGTTTTCTTTAAATGTTTATTGTAGATAACCGTTAGATTTAAGGATTGGATCAATACATCGAGCAACACTATCCAGATTTCTCTAGTAGATTTTTATTAAACATCTTTGGATTTATATGGCATGTATAAGATTGAATTGATAATGAAATAGTTTGAATTGAGATAGTAAGACCTGAATGATTAATTATGTATTATAACTTGATTTGTTGAATATGCTAGATTTTATGCAATACATATTTTGGCTTGGTTTGGTTGATTGGTTGGGCTATATTGGTGTACAAATGTGTTTATGTGCAGGTTGGTAGTGTATGAGTGAGAAAAATGGCTTTAAATGGCTTATTTTCGTCCACACGGGTAGACACACGGGCTTGTGTCTTGGCCATGTGTAGTACATGGGCATGTATTTTGGCCGTGTGTCCTCTACACCCTAAAATTGGAGAAACAGAATGCTCAGAATTGAGCATTTGGGCAGAGACATGGCCGTGTGTTTCAGCTGTGTGGGGTACACGGCCTATAACACGGGTGTGTAACAAGGCCGTGTGAAACCTGCACCCTAAAATTTGAGAATCAGGATGCTCAGAATTGAGCATTTGGGCAGAGACATGGCCGTGTGTTTCAGCCGTGTGAGGTACACGGCCTACAACATGAGTGTGTGACAAGGCTGTGTGAAACCTGCACCTAAATTGTGAAAATTAAATTTACCACACGGCTTAACACACGTGCATGTGACTTGGCCGTGTGACTTTAATTTCTTCATGGGTTACAAGTAAGAAAGTTATATGGGTTAGGGACACGAGCGTGTAAGCCACACGGCTTGACCACACGGGCGTGTCCCTCACCACACAAGTGTGACTCATTTTTTAAAGAAAATTTTGAATTGTTGCAAAAAATTTCCTGAGATTCCAATTTAGTCCCGATTCGATTTTAATGCATGTTTTCTGCCTCGAAGGCCTATGTAAGGGACATTATGATTGAATTTGAAAGATGAATAGTAAATGACTTAAATTATTAGAAATTGTTCTGTAAACTTTGGTAATACTTCGTAACCCTGTTCCGGCAACGGATACGGGTTAGGGGTGTTACAAGAAGAGACCAAGTCTTCCTTCTTTTATGTTATTCTAGTGCATCATAAAAACCTGTGAATGTCCAAGATAGCATTTCTTGTTTTTTCATGATTTCCACATCGATGTGGTTTGTTGATAAGCTTCTTAACTGAACCATATATTTCCTTTTCCATCCTATCGACAATCCACCTTTTGATCAATTTGCTCCCACATCTATTCCATTAATAAATCACACTTTCGATGAACTTTTTCCATTAGAGTTGTACATGCTTCACCTTGTTCCGGAGGCGATAAATCACTTATGAATGCCCAATCCACAAATGTTCCAACTTAATATTTTCATTGTGTTTGGTCGACACACTTACTAATGGTCGCCTGTAACACCCTTAACCCGTATCCATCGCCGGAATAAGGTTACAGAGCATTATCAAAATTTACAAAACAAATAAATAGATATTTCATTTCATATAACATTCATATCAGAAACCAGTCGTAATCAAGCATAATGTCCCTTATGTGAGCCCTCGAGGCCCAAAATACACATTAGAAACAAGTCGTGACAAAATTAGGTATGTAAAGAATTTTTCAAAAAATATTAAAAATTTTCAAAAGTGTAGGGGACACACGCCCGTGTGTCCAGGCCGTGTGACTCACACGGTCAAGAGACAAGCTCGTGTCTCAGGCCGTGTGGGTATTCAAAATAGAGGCACATGGCTGTGTCCCAACCCATGTCTATATCCGTGTAACTCTCTGACTTGGGTCACACGACCAAGTTACACGCCTATGTGTTAGGCCGTGTTGAGTATACTGACTTGCGCAATCTAAAAGATACAGGGGACATACGGCCGTGTCACCTAACACACGGCTGAGACACACGCCTGTGTCTCTATTCGTGTGGACAAAAATAGGCCATTTCCAAGCCACATTTTTCACCCTATTTATCATCAACCTAACATAACACTTTAGCACAATATCGAGCCATAACAAGGCATTCAAATCAAGCCAAAAACAAGTTTTATATAGAACACATCACCACATATATCCAAGTATTCAAACTTACCAAATTGACCAAATACACATATATGCATATATTTTACCAAATATACTATCTCATACCAATCATTAATATGTTTATAAATTATCCCTCATTCAACCACCTCAAGCACACATCAAACATGATAAGGCTACAAGTATATATACATCAAAATATTACAAATACAAGTTATACAAAATCTCAATAAAATATTTGTATGCCATCATTCGTCAAATTAACCTATACATGTCATTATAATCAAAATTAGTTTACTATATGTACCGAAAAGGCCGATGGATAGTGTGAAGTAGCTCCGACTAACTTTTAACCAAATCGAGCTTCCGAATTACTATATAACATGGAAAATAAAATAGAGTAAGCATTTAAGCTTAGTAAGTTCGTATAACATGGAATTTAACTTACCATTGATTCATATTTAAGGTAAGAATTCATAATATATCCAAACCAATTTGACCAAAAGCCTATACACATATCCTCAACATGTTAGCCATGTGAATCTCATGTAATATTCCATAAGCATGGGTGAACATAATCACTATGTAAGTTCTATATGCATGTATCATCCCATTTCATGTTTCATTATATCATGTAAGATCATTTCCATGTATTTCACATAAATTCCAGTAACAGTTCATGTCATTCTCATATAATCTCGTAATAGAACTGTGTCCATTGAACCATTTAAAATATCGTTGGATACACGAGAAGTACACACAAAGTGTACAAAACTATAATCTGTCAATTCATATTCAGGAATGCTCATACGAGCAGGTAAATTAGAAGCTCTTTCATGAATGCTCATACGAGCATGTAAACGAGAAGCTCTTTCGAGCCATATAACGTGAAGCTCATGTGAGTTATATAACGGGAAGCTATTGCGAGCCATATATTAGGAAGCTTAAAAGAGCCAAATATCGGGAAGCTTGTGAGAGTTGTGGTGTATCCGCAACACATGCAGGACAACAAGCAATCGAAAACCCTTAATGACATGTCATTTGTATCCATCAAATTTCTAATGTCCAAACGAGACTCGGTACTTGTCGGATATGTAATGAATATTTTACATAGCAATTACACATTTCACACACATAACAATATTCAATTCACAACGTACAAATATACAATTTAGTTACACAAACTTACCTCGACAAGTATAATATACAATTTAGTTACACAAACTTACCTCGACAAGTACACACAAAGTGTACAAAACTATAATCTGTCAATTTATATTCAGGAATGCACATACGAGCATGTAAACGAGAAGCTCTTTCGAGCCATATAACTTGAAGCTCATGTGAGCTATATAAACGGGAAGCTCTTGCGAGCCATATATCAGGAAGCTCAAAAGAGCCAAATATCGGGAAGCTTGTGAGAGTTGTGGTGTATCCGCAACACATGCAGGACAACAAGCAATCGGAAACCCTTAATGACATGTTATTTGTATCCATCAAATTTCTAATGTTCAAACGAGACTCAGTACTTGTCGGATATGTGATCAATATTTTACATATCAATTACACATTTCACACACATAACAATATTCAATTTAAAACGTACAAATATACAATTTAGTTACACAAATTTACCTCGACAAGTATACGTAGATTTGTAAGTTATTAATCCGATACTTTTTCTTTTCTTCGATCCAATTCCATACCAGGTCTATCCGGATCTATACGAATGAATTTAACTCAACTTAATACAATTCATATTCAATTCAATCCAATAGACATCTTTGAAAAAATTACTATTTGCTCCTATACTTTTAATTAATTACAATTTAGTCCCTACGCTCGGAAAATTAAATTCATACAATTTAATCCTTATTTCAAGCCTAACCGATTTTCATACATATCAATAGTAGCCCATATTTTTTAGAAAATTTAAAAATTTTCATAAATTTTTTATCTTTTCAATTTAGTCCCTAAATCATAATTTCATTAAAATCCTCTTTACAAAAGCTATTTATCTAACAACAAACTTTCATTTTCTACCATAAAAATTCAAAATTCAACTATACTCATCCATGGAAAAACCCTAATACTTTAATAGTTTTGCAAATTAATACCCGAAATAGTTAGATTAAGCTATTACGATATCAGAAACATAAAAATAATTAAAAAAAAGGGATAAGAATATTCACCTAATTAAGCAAAATAAGTTTGTTTATCTTCAAGCTTCCATGGCTAGGGTTTCCATGTTTTATTTTAGGAAAGATGATGAAAATGATGATAATTTGTTTTACTTTATTTATTTATCATCATTTTATCATTTACTTTCCAAAATTAACCTTAGTAATTTACTAAATTCCAATGATGAATAATCATATTTATCTACTAACTCCTATAGATGGTTTATTTTTCATTTAAGGACCTCTAATTTTAAATTCCATAGCTATTTAATACCTTTAGCGACTAGAATTCAACTTTTGTACTTTATGCAAATTGGTCCTTTTTATCAAGCTAGGCATGTAAACGGTAAAATTTCGTTTTATATGATATTTTATCGTACTGTAGACCATAAAATAATATTAAAATAAAATTTCTTCCAACCTCAGAATTTGTGATCCCGAAACCACTATTCTGATTTAACTGAAAACGGGCTGTTACATCGCTGATCGATCAGCAGGTTGAATTAATGCACTCGAGTTCTCTTCTTTGGCCACAATTTCATGTCTTATTATTTGCCTTTTTTTTCCTTCGTGAAATATAATTGGATTGTTTTCCAACACAGATTCCCTTTGGCCGATTGGCCAATCCCCTTATGCAACTTCTATATCATTTATGTCCCCTTTTATATTAAAAGTATGCATAACTTTCTCGCCCTTGTCCCAATGCTAATTTTTTCTTTCTTTTCAAATCTAATCTTACATCAAATTTCACTTGAAATCTCATGTACCTTCATTCCCCTCTTGAGATTAATATGGCATCATATCGAATGAATTGTCCCATAAAGTCCTCCAACTGCCTTGCTAACCCCTCTGATATGATTTCGAAAGGCAAATTATGAACTTGAATCGAAAAATAAGTGTTATTTAGAAGGTTTGCTTAGGATCTTCTCCGGTAACCAAACAATGAAAAATTATAAGGTGTCTATTAAAAGACCATGACATTCCATCTATTACCCTCTTAATATCCACCTCGTAGAAAAATCAGAAAAGATACCTTTTGTTCCCTAAGTCTAATATTATTACTCCCCTTAACGGATGCCATAGATCAACCAAAATTCTTTTGAGGGAAGGAAAATGATTAACACAGTCAGTTAAAGCTTTTCCATCTAAGCATAGTTGATGCTCGTTTCATATTCAATCGAATTCTTTTCACACAAGATCAGTTCCTCCTCTTTATCCTCCAAATTGAGGTTTTCAAGATCGGCCTCCATTAATAATTGCCTTTTTGTCTATGGTTTCTTGCCTCAATTGAAAACTACCAAAACCTTAAATTGTGCTGCCATGAATGCCCATAAAAAATGAAACAAGATGAAAAAATGAAAGAGAGAAAAATGTGCGAAACCCTAACAGAAGAAAGAATTGAAAAAAGGAAAATTTTAATTATAAAAACTTATATAAATTTGATTTGGAGAAAAACTTATGCTAGGTTAAATATCTCTTTCATAATATGTAAATTAAGTAAAAAACAATATAATATTTATAAAAAAGGTTTTTATAAATTGTCCAAAACGTTCATAACACTTCTTATAAATAATATAAAAGTTTTCATAAATTTAGAATTTTTTTTATAAATAAGTTATGATAAAAAAAAAACTATAACATTTTTTGTGAATAAGCATATTATTTTTATAATATATAGCATGGACACATAAAAAAGTTATATTCATACTTGCCTATAACTTTTTATATATAAACATATTATAACACTTTTATAAAATGTAAATTATTTTTTATAATAAATTTTTTGACCATAGCTTTAAAAAATTTTAAGATTTAAATAATATAAATTTTTTTTCTTATAACTATACACAAATTATTTTTATTATATATTTATTTTTAAGATTTATAATGTAAAATAAAATAAGTCACTACGATCCACCATGAGAACTTATAGAGTTGACAGAGAGCGATTTGGTATTCTTGAAGGAGATGGTAGAAAAAAGTGTGTAAGGGTAAGTGGAACCAAACTTTCAGAGGATGGAGAGGGAGCAAGAAGCTACCATCACTAGTATCACTGAGCCTGTGTGGCCCCTCTAGAATGGAAAATTCGTGAGCAAGATTAGGGATTTGGATCCCACACATACACATACGCAAAGCTCAACTCATTTATTCTTCTTTTGTATTACAAATGAAGAAATTCGCTTCTAAAGGACCTTCAAAGCACGTTGTTGTAGTGGACAACGGGGAATTAATCGACTACCAGCACCCCTCATTCTCGATATGTTTTTTATGTAGAAGGAAAAAAAAAATGATAGAAGATGTTACCTTGAAGAAAGTCTCAATCAAGTCTATTTGCAGAAAACGTTAAGATTGTAAGTTTAGGGTTTCCAAAACCCCCTTCTAAATATGTTTCTCTTCCCCATATTTTGACGGTTCAAATGACGGAGGAGCACCAATGGTCATATACGAACGGACGCAATCCACTCATACACGTGGTAAAGTTAATTTCATGTCCCAGTGGTCACTGCGTATTCAACAAGCTGTGTAAATGCAAAGTGATGCCTTAAGGATCGCCACTTTATAACCCTCCTTAGACCCAATAGGGGGCACTAGATTGTTATGTACTTATGATAACCAACCCGAAAACCATATAAGGTACGGGTCGCCTATAGTACGAAGCTCGCAAAGGTTGCTTGCTGAGGGAGCTCGTGGGCTCAGCTCACATACTTCAGGGGTGTTCACAAAGGGAGCTTGCAGTCTCGGCTCACATATGCCCAATGAGTGTCCAATAGACAGCTTAGAGCAATACACGTGTTCAGCATATATAGAGTCTACTAAAAACGTCAATTCTATGAAAAATAGCAATGTATATCAATATTTAATTGTCCCCTCTAATGAGACACGACGAAAAATTACTGAACAAAGAGTAATATAAAATTTCATATCACGAAATCCTAAACCCTCGTTGAATTTCAACTAGCACAAAGAGGCCCAAAAACACCAAAGAAATCTCTTACGTCCTCTCGATTTCTACCACGAGAATTTACTCATAAATGTCTCGAGGTCTCGGAATAAGGAATTAGAAAACCAAAAAAACACACTGCATTCCACTTTTAATTGATTTTTAAAAATAATTTAATTTGATTGGCGCATTAACCAAACTAATTCAATTCAATCTATTCATTTAATTTTAACTGAACCATGTATATATTTAGAAAAAAGAACCCTTAAAGGATGGGCCAACAGCCCGAGCATTGTCCGGAAAGTTTTATCACTAATCAAGGTTATTTTAAGACAAATCTATTCTTGAAGTACACACGAATCACGTCTTTATAATTTTTTTTTAATTTTCTAAAAGAATCTACCTTTTAATCATATACCCAAAACAACTTATGTGACCATAAAATATGAATATGCTACTAACTTTAAATTATAACAATCAATGCCAATTATTAAAAAAAAAATGCTAATTTTTTTATCGAGAAATAAAATTGTATTTGTATGTTGCTGGTTTAATAAAATTTTAAATTGTCATTATCATTAAATAATCTTATTTTTAATAGGTATATTGATAAATCTAACCCTTAACATTTATATCTTTTGTCAATTTCACCTTTATTTTTTTTGAAATAAATTTAACCCTCAATCTTTGAAAAAAATTCAAAAGTTGACCATCGACTTTTTAAAATGAGTTGAACAACTAATTTCTAATGAAAACATTGACTAAAATATAAAATTTTTAAACACGGTAACTTGCATAGCAATCCACGTGTATTTCATATTTTTTGAACTATTTATATATATTTTGAATTTTAAAAAATTTTATTCAAAAAATAATTTGTAATTTTTAAATTATTTGTTGACATGATATATAAGGTAGATAATACCATGTCAGCACAAAGCACACATGGACTGCCACACCAACATTGTTAAAAAATTAATGTTTTAGTCAGTATTTTTATTAAAAAATAATTTGATTATTAATTTTTTGAAGGATTAAAAGTCAAATTTAACTAAAAAAAATAATAATCAAATTGATAAAATATATAAACAATAAGACTTAAATTTATTATTATACCTTTTTAATAATAAGTTTATTTTGAAGGAGAGATAAACTCATATAACATTTTAGGGTCATTAATGTTTAAATCACCTCGTTGATCTTAACATTATATATCTATATCTATATCTATATCTATATCTATATCTATATCTATATATATATATATATATATATATATTTTTTTTTTTTATATTATATCAAAGAAGGTACGAGAATATATAAACATTCATTTTTGGGATAGATTTTATAGTTTCAAAATATTTCTTTAATTATTAGTTAATAACTACGAAACTCATTATTAATTTAATTTAATTATCATATTATATACCTCACTATTAATTATGTAATAAAATAATTTAATTTAAATTGATTTAGAAGTAAATATAAATATAATAAAATATAGTTTTGAAATAATTTTGAAACTGGACAAAGAAATAACCTTATTTTTAGTATATATGTAATAACTTACATACACGTATCATATATATATATATAATAAAATATAGCTTTGAAATAATTTTAATAACAATTTAAATCAATTTTAACATATTTTTCGTTTATTACATAATAACACATTAACATAATTTAATTTCGTAATCAAATTATTAGTGAAATATTATAAAAATTAAATAAATTTATAAAAATAATTAAGTGCATTTTAATTAATACATTCAAATCACATCATGATTTTTAAAATTTCCTAAGTCTTTTTTTTTTTCTAAACAAAAAACCACCCCACTCAACTCAACTACTTGACTTTCTTTTTAACATAGCATAATATTAAATTTAGACTTCAACATTTATATTTTATTGTTATTTTGGTCATTATTATTTTTAGAGTTAAATTTGGCCCTCGACCTTTTAAAAAAGTCGAATTTGACCACTAATCTTTCAAAAAGAGTCAAACAGTTGACTTTTTAAAGAAAATACTAACTAAGATATTAAAATTTTAATTACGATGGTCTGCATAACAATCCACATGAACTTCGTGTTCTTTTTTTTTTTAATTTATAAACTTTTTATAATTTTATAATTTTAATCTATTTTTTTGAGTATTTTTGTAGTTTTCAGATTATTTATTGACATACCATATGAAATAAATAATTTCATGTTAGCTTTAATTGTGTGTAGACTACTATGCGAGTTGTCTTACCAACATTGTTTAAAATAATATTTTTATAGGTATTTGTATTAAATAAAGCGATTGGACTCTTTTTAAAAAAGTTGAAGGCTAAATTAAGATTAAAAAAAATTAAATTAACAAAAAAAATATAAATATTAAAGGCTAAATTTTAATTATATCTTTTAACATTAAATTATAATTTTATCCAAAATGACAGAAAGTAATCTTTCCAAATTAACCTCACATTAATATGCGCGATTAAAACATTAGGGACAAAAGAAAAAATCCCATCATTTCTTAGCTTTTTCTTAGATATAAATCATGAATTTAGTATTTAGTATATCGAGAATATTTTTTTTTCTTTAATTCCATAAATAGAGTAAAAAGTAATGGTATTATCTCATTTAAAAAAATTAATATTATAGTTATATTTTATAAGATATTTATCATCATTACAATCTTAATTCTGGACTTTAAAAATTCTCAGTTAATGTATTGAATATTTCCTATGTATGTTAATTAAGATAAAAATTCAAAAAAATTGTTTTAAAAAGAAAATTAAAATATGATTTGATGGGTTATGAAGTTACTGAAAGAATTTTTTTTTTAAAATAATTTCATTATAAATTTTGATTATATTTGTTATTTTTGACAAATTATCTAAAATTATTCATAGTCTCTCTCCAACTTATAAATAGGAGAATAATGTATTTCACCGCACTCGAACCCAAATTCTTTTATATTAACAGCAACACATACTAATCAAGTTAAGCCTTAATCAAATATGGAAAAGAAAGTTAATTAAGTGGCAATAGAATCTTATTCATCGTTGACATCCAAGATATATAAAGTTATGCCAAACAAACTTATCGTATAGCATGATTAAACTAGCCAAACTTTGGATTCTACAATGTTGGTATATGTTCTTTATATATATATATATATATGTAACGCGTCCTCGAATATCCAACTTATCAAACAGAATATTAGCTATCAAATAAAATAAATCAATAAGCTGTGTTCCTACATTTTTAAGCTATTATATTTTTATAAATTTTGAAATACTCATATTTATACAATATTTGCATGTTAGTTAATTTGAGATACTCTTCATTTTTAGGCAGCTTTTATCCTTTATTTTAACTTGCATATCATATTTCGAAATTTAACTTTATTTGTTTTGCTTTTTTTTTTTTTTATGTCTTCTTTAATCTTAAGACAAATCTTATTTCAAACTATGTATATATATACCAAAACCCAACCAATCTCTGAGACCAAATATCATGATTAATTGAAGGGGAAGTTGAATTTTTTTTTAAGAAAAAAGAAAGAAAAATTGAAGGAAAAGGACAAGCAATTGCGACACGGCCATAGCTGGGGTGTCAGTTGTGCATGCAACATGAAGAAGACCCCAACAATACTTAAACCCTAATATCAACAAATACAGAAAAAGAATAAAAATGGTCCATTTAGGCACTTAGAAACATAAAAATCGATCAGATATGATTAGGCAGAGATTTTAGATCACAATAAAAATAAATAAATAAATAAATAAATAAATATAAGTTTCGAGTGGTTAAGACAAGCTCTTGGGTGGTCCACCATCCATGTGATGATTTTCTTAAGTGAATAAAATCCCTTCCCATTTGAACATTTTTCTTTTTATCTTGTATTAATGTGTAGTTGCTGTTGTTTTAGACAAGGAATGCGAGAGGTCAGGAAATATTTCATGTTTGTGACAAGACAATGCAAATGAAAGCGATATAGGGCCGAATCACATAGCCTTTGAAACACACCAAAAAATAATATGATTGTAAGAATTTTACTACTGGGATCATACAAAGCGTAGATGATGGTGGTTTAGGGTAAAATGGAAAGCTGTTGTGTAAGATGATCGGAGAGTAGAGGTTATCGGTTTAAGAGAGTGAGAGATAGATAGATATAGATTTTTTTACCGAGGGTTTATATATCTTCAGTTGTGATTTCAAAATGCCACGTGTTATTTCTCTATTGATGATCTCAAAATAAGTTGATAGGGTGATAATTGAACACATTATTAACTATTCCAAATAAATGGTGATGGTTGATGTCAAGAGATAATGGTTAATGTGCAAGACCCACATAGCAGTGTGGTTAAATAGCAATTGCAAAGGGTTATTCTTAGAAATATTTTTAAAAAATAATTTGGAGAAGCAAAAGTATATTTAACAAAGATGTATGAATAAATATTATTATAAAAAAAATATATAATATGAATTATTAACGTATGCAAAAAATAAAAAATAAAAAAGACACGTACGAACATTATTAGTTGATTGGGATTAGAAACAAAAGAGCATGCGGGATTCCCTCATCCCCGCAAGTTTGAAACCTCACTTGACAATGGTCTTGAAACATCCGACATGCAAGTTGTAATGGAATTTGGATGTTCCAAATGAAGTTTGATCCAACTATTAGAAAAGATTGTGTCTAGTCTAGAACCCAAAGCCAATTACATATCCATTCAACAAATATAGATATCGTGTCTTAAATTTTAATTACATAGTTATAAATATTTGTTTTAGTGCATTAAATTTGGAAGAGATTAAGGTTTTCAATCATTAAACGTTGAAAAATAATGCAATCAAATTTCTTCTCGCCACCCATCCTCCAAAATCCAATAATAGTGGACAGTTAAATGAAAATAATAATAATTATTTTATATAATGATGGGTTTGATGTTACCAATTTTCATGTGAACCAAACTTATTGATTGTTTTATTATTATTATTATTATTATTTAGTTTTAAATGTTAAAAATAGTCAAACATCCCATGATAAATAATGCATAAGAATTATAGTAAATTGATTACAGCAGTATTTGCTTTCAACAAATTGTTGAAAGCCAAAGCAACATAATTAAAAAAGTACACTATTATAAGCGAATAACCCTAAATAATTATGTTGATAATAAAACAATAAAGATTAGATAACTATAAAACAAGTATATATTCATTAAATATGATAACGTTTTGTAATTTTTTCATCATCTTTTACCATTTTTATTTTTATAAAATTATTTAATATTCCTCTCTACTATTTAGATACTTAACTATACTTTTTTTAAGCTTTAATTATTATGAAAATATTACACTTCAGAATTAATCCATTTTTTTTTGTAAAGGAAAAAAACTTTTTAAGCACTAGTTAGCATAAAAGTGTAATTTTTAGTTACATGGTTAATGTCTTTTATTCAGAAAAAAAAAATAGAAATTAAAGAAAGGTTTGTTTGAGTAAATATTTTCTGTTTTTGGAGCTACTGTCATTTATTTTTCTTCTTAAAAAGGACTTACTTTAGATCATGAAATGTTTGACTATCTTTCACCAAGAAAAGAGAAAAGATACAGGAGATATTTCATATTTGACACACACAAAAGAAGTCAAATTTTAGATAATTGTTTAGATGTATCCAAAAATGACAATTTTTTTTTAACAATATCCATACAAACTAAATGAAGATTCAATCGACAAAACGATAGTTTTATATAAAGAGTTTGAAAGAAGTTTTTTTTAAAGAAAAAAGTGCTTAAATGATATTTCTATAAATTATTTGAATCTATAATTTTCATTGATTTCAAGTACAATTTAGAAAGACAGAAAAAAAAAAAGGGTTGTTGATGGAATAAAATTATGGAGGATTAAGGAGTAATCTCAAGTCATAATCCCACTTCCCAAATCAGATTGAATCGTAATGAATTTGATTATTAATTACTAGAATCATAGAATTTTTAGCAAAAACACATATAAATATTAAAGATGTTGAGTGGATCATGACTTTAAATGGTAGAGTAGTTTGAGTGGAAAGATAAAATAGCAAAAATGATCCCAAATGTAATTTACTTTACAAATAAGTTATACCTCGAAAATGGTAAAAGGAAAGGGAAATTGGGATTCCACATTTAGAAATTACACGTGAGAGGTAGAATTAGATGTCTGTTGAATTTAAAAATCCCCATTATTCCTTGCCTAACCGCCCAAACTGCTGGTTCAATGATATTGTGGCTTCAAAACCAAATAATATGTTTAAAGGTGACAGCTAATTTGATAATTATTTTCTTGAGTTTTCAGAAAAAAAAGAAATTATATGAATATGCTATAGATAACGTAACAAAAGGTGAGTTGAGGAAGAAAGGTTTGTTTTGTATCGAGAAATGTGAGATTGTCATTAAAAGAAAGGTCACCAATTATAAGTTTCTATTATGTAAAATATATATATATATATATATATATATTTCAATATATTTAATTTAAAAAAAAAATGCCAAAACAGAATATCCCTGATATACCGACATTTGTTTCATTTTTAATTTATTTCTGGAGAAGAGAAACGAAGAGTGCCCTTGGCTTGGCTTATGAAGTTTGATTGGACGGTTAGAGATCATGTTTCCACTCCCATCATCATTTCCTATTTTTCATTTATTTCTATACTATTTATAAATTAATTAACAACCAAATTGATAAGAAAATATTATATGATATTAGCAAATATATATTTTTAAAAATATGAGAATATTTTATTAGCAGTTATAGATGCCACAATTAAATGGAAAGTTCGCTATAATTGGATGTATCAAAGATGAATGAAGTTAATGCTTTAAAAAAAATCAAAAATAAAATAAATGAAGAGGAAAATAAAGCAGATCTTTTCTTCTGCAAGAAATCGGGACACAAATCCTTATTGCGTCACCGTGTATCTTTTACTACCTTGTGGTAACAGAAACGCCCAGATTGATCTGGATTTGGATGGTAGAATCTCAAATTATCACTCAACTTTTTTTTTGAGGGTAGGCCCAGGCCGACCAAATTTGCCGCTGGATATGGTAGATGGTTTAGGATTTTGTAACGTACGGTGCTTCAATGTTTACTATAAATACTCAATGTATCTGTGTGTTCGCTTCACTTTAAAAACTTGGATTAGTTTGCGAAAATTTCCTTGTATTGTGAATCAATACAATCTGTTTAAACCCTATTTTTCTTTTCAGTGGTCGACTCACCCCAATAACTGGATTATGTTTTCAATGTTTTCTTTGTAACAACAGAAAATAATATTCTTAAAACTATTATCTTATATAAGACCACCTGCAATCTCCTACTTACAGTGTAATTGTAGTTGTGATGGGGGCAGCTTTGGCCCAGTGGAAGTGTGCCTGTGCCCGCCCTGTCTCGTGAAAATATCGAGAAAAAGAATAAAAGAATCAACAAGTTAATGATGGGGCAACTTGCAGTCAGTCAGTCGGTCAGTCAGTCGGTCAGTCAGTCGAGAGGAGCCTAATCAGAAAGGATTTGGCCAAAAATATCTGGACATGAATCCCACTTTCCCTGCTGTCTAGCCTCCCAATATCCACCCACATAACGGTATGTATCGTTGTTTTTCTCCCTTGCGAACCACCTTGGCTTCCAACCTCTCTCTTGCATCTTCCGAGCCTGAGTCCCCCATCCAATCATATGTACAAATGAGACCACATGCAACCATTAACCTATTTGCTAATTCCTTGCATGCAAATCCAGAAACTGAACAGGATTTGCTAAACATCTCAGGAAGGGTTTTTTTTTCTAGTGACCAAACTATAATATACCTGCAATATGACTCAACTCATAACAAGTATCGCAGTGAGGGTTGTAAACAAACCAAAAAAAAAAAAACATTAGTTGTAATAGCGTTTTTGGTATTAGCTATCGCACACTGTTTCATTCATTTACAAATCCAGAAACTGCTGTTCTCTGAATTCCAACATTGGAAAGGAAATTTAGAGCAAAGACGCCTGCAAGTCCATTTCTAAGATTAACAAAAAAGAAGCACTCAAGATGTGGTTAGGTTGATCTCTAGATTGCTCATCCTACTCAGTTATGATCACAACAAGGTAGTTTTCTTAGTTTACCCACAACAAATGATTACTAAACCGTTTCCATGTAGGGTCTAGGATAAAATCACTGCCTATGCATCTGCAAAACTAAGATTGGACAAAGAAACAGAGATGATGGGCAATCCCCATAGGCGTCCAAGTCAGCAGTTGGGTTGGGCCAGTTGCTAGGTGCATTATGAAAACTTTCAAGAAAATGTCTAACTAATATTATTGTTCCCACGGTGATGTCCTTTGGCTTCTTAATGTGTATGGTACATGTTTGGCTCAGCTCATATTCTCTCCGCACGGTTGCCTTGAGTCCAACCGTTCAGACCAAATTGAGTAAATCCAAAACATTAAACATTCATATTAGGTCCTGCTACTGCTATACCTCCCCATATGCATCATTTAAGATTTTTACATGTACTATCTCATTGGCATTTTCTAGTCAGTTCTAGAAAGCTTTCGTGTCTTTATGTCATTAAGCTTTTACTCTGTATTGGGAGTCTAAAACTTGGAATGAGCAAAAAAGCAACTTTAGTTCGTCTTTTCGCTTCATATTTCCCTAAAAACTCAAAGAAAGAATTTCATGGTGATCTAAATCCATGCCTTGCCAATTTGTGCTGCCGATGCGTAGAATTGACAGTACAGATGAAATGAAATGGTAAGCTTACCTGACGTTGCCGCTGTTCCAACCGTAGCTTCTCTGAATTTGCCATTTCATACTCCCCATTTTCCAGATACCTCTGATCAGGTCTCAGCCTTGAATCAGTAGGGGGTAGCTTTTCCTGCATACAGGAAGGAGATTAAAAAAGTGTCCACTTACTGCAATGTAGTTAATAAGCTATGTAGACATAGTGCAATGGTTTCAAATTGTTCCATTTTTTCTTATAGGTTCAAATGGAAACATTAGTTCCGATATTACACAAAAGAATTTAATACCAAAAATTAAATTGTCAGAGTTTAAGTCTTAGTAGCACCCAAGCAAGATATAGTACCAATTACTAGTTGTAATAGTGCAATTATTGTAGGGATGACTCAAAAATGCAATGGCAACAAAATTATATAGATGTAAAGGTCACAAATATCTTCCTGTGTGAAATGAACTGACATAAACCACAATGGAATTTTCACACCACCCCCTTAAGGCATTAGATTGGTACCAAATTTATAAATCCAATCAAAACTATACCTTTAGATCAGGAGTGAGTTCATTCAATGTGATGGCAAAACGTGTTAAGTTATATCTGGTGGGAAATTTAGGAGGCTTGCTCTTTTTCCAAAGTAGATCGGCTTCCGATAAAGACTCTTGTCCTTTTCCCTTGACAGAACATTCTCCATTCACATATTGCATGCTCTCATTCCATTTTCCAAATAACGTAGCTGCTGTCTTTCCATTCTTATCTTGAACTACACCATGTACCTGAATGTAAAATTTTTTTAATGAAAATGAGGATAATAAAAGATATTATAATTCTAAAAAATGTAGTTGATATAATTCAATAAGAAGTTACATCGAGGAAAATGAAAGATCACCTGGTGAGGATTTCTGTCTACAATAGATTGCTCCTTGAATTTCAACTTACATGAATATTCACGATTCCCTTTTATTTGCATGGTACCGTAGTGATCGCAGTACAACTTTCCCAGTATGAGATTGTATATTGATGTGGTAACCTGCAAAAGAAAGTACAAGTTTCGGTTGGAGACAACGAATATGTCTCAGTACATACACCACAAACCTAAATATTTGTTTGTTAACTTTTGAGGTTATACCTTACTCCATTGGAACACTTCTCCATCTTCAAACTCCAAGGTCAAAACACCAACAGGTTCAAGCATAATTGAGCGACCCCAAAATTTGCTTTTTAAATTACTATCACCCCAAAATTTCCACCCTGTACCTTCACAATGACATGCTACAATCGTAGGATGATGACTGACCTGACACCAAATATGGAATAATTGTAAGCAAATTCATAAATTGCGTTAAGATATAAACAAACAAATATGAAAAAAAAGATTACTATGGTAGTATATATATACACACAGATGTAAAAAATATTACCATGGAAGTATATACAAAAAATAAGCACTTTGTAGCTCATTTTCCAGTACCCTAGACAGAGAAGGAGGTATTAATGCCTCAACAAAAGGAGAGCCACTAACATTGCGACTCCTTAAGATCTAAATGCATAATATGGTGTCTAACATCCTCTATTGAGGTTCAGTGGCTTCAGCACGCACTCCTTCCCTTCCCCCAGTAATCCAGCAATGGCAAGGTTGATTTCACCAGTCTATAAAGCCACTAGCTTCAGTTATAGTTAGGCATTCAGTCAATACCATTTTCGGTGATGACTAATGATTGATTAACTTGCTACCTTGTTACTTAATGCCCTATTTATTTGCTTTGTTAAGGTTGAAACTATAACAAGTTTTTCTATGAGCATTTAGACCAAAGTAAAAAAAAAAAACAGCAGCAGATGAAGAAACAAAAAGTGGTAAGGAAAAAAGAAGGAAATTCTCACTCTGCCTTTCTACACATGTGAACTGATGTAGCAGAGAACATGCAAAGTTAATTTCAGCAATATTCCTTGACTGAGATTTACACATTAAAAAAGGGAAGTCCATTACTTGAATCTTGGTTGACGTGGTGAAACAGGCAGTAAAGTTTGAAAAACAATTTTCCGTAGATGGAGTAAAATGAAAAAGTAGACAAGGATAGACCAAGACAAACCTTCTCTGAGAAGAAGTGTACGCCTTTATCTGGAAAGTCAGCCTCATATGTTTCCCCTAATAATGGATTAAAAGGTTTGCAGATTCTTCCTTCTGTTGAAGAATATCCAGACACAGCAAATGCAGCCACATTAAGAATCCTCATGAGGCTATTCCCCTGCAAGTTTTTAGAGGGAAAGATTATGTGTGAGAGGAATCTTGCCAAAGATTCAGATTCTCAAAGTTCCTGAAGAGAGGGAACTGGTATAAGCATATAAAGAAAAGATATGTGTAACAGAGAAAAGAGGCTGGGAAATCAGATATAAGAAAGATATGTGTAACTAAATTAAGGAATTGATATGGCGATAGAGGAATATTAGAGCAGGATAACTTTGTATTGCAATGAATGTTCTATTTCCTGAGTACAGACCTCTAAGACTCACCCTTTTCCCCCATTCATTAGCACGGTCAAGTAGATATGAATGTTCCAAATCCTCAAAACACTTTTGAAGAGAAGAGAGAGGCTCATTGAAGTAAACAGGAAGACAAACTTTTGTAAGGTCTTTCCCAATATTATCCTTAATCATTGACCAAAGACTTACACCCTTCTCCTTTTCAACAGGGTCAGGCAATCTTTTTCGCCGTTTAATGTAAGGAAAGCTATTTCCAACTGATTTGATTTGAGGATCAGTGTCATCTTCAGAACCAAGAGTATTGAGACCATCATCTGAAGAGAAAGATGATGCGCGGACATCAGATCCATTGTCTTTGAAAGAACTCGATGATAAAAATTCACGAGTATCAAAGAAATTATGGTCATCATCATCAGTTTCTTCTTCTGCAGCATCAATTCTTTCAGGGTCATCATCTGAGTCGGTTGTATTTCCTTCTGAGTAAGAATTTGGACAAAGGGGAAAAAAAACCATAATTAACAATGCTATGAACAGAAAGTAATGACAATGAATTGAATGAAAATTAAATCAAAGAAGACAGAAAGCAATTTGTATAACCTAGCAATCAACACTATAAACACCTGATAATATTATTAAATGGAACACATAATTTAACAATAAAAAAGATGACTGATAAACATACACAAAAATTGATTCAAGATGACTGATAATCTTACCACTTCTTACCACTTAACAAGCGTAAAAGTTGTCGACAAATTAGTTTATAGGAGCGACAATCGAAATAAAATAATTTTACTGCCTAATAATCTTACCACTTCTGTCATGCTTTACCATGGCGTAAGCACCTTGATTCGACTTGTTTTGGCTCTCGTTGACCACTGTATTTTCCAGATCAACTTTTTCTGCCTGCAAAATAAGAGTACAAGCTAGCAATTTCTTAGCAGAAGATTGCAAAAAAGAAGTAAAAACCTTTGTTTCATATACCTCTAACTGACGCAAGGTTTCGATGAGGAGATACTGTTTCTGTCTAAGCAACAGCATCTGCTTCTGCATTGTTAAGAATTCCGTCCTCATAATCTGCTCGCTATCTTGGATAGCCAATTCGCTTACCCCTTCCTGCATCAGGTGTTGCCTCAACTTCTCCGTGGAAACCGACGCATTGTTCACCTGAACCATGAGCTCGCTATTAGGTATCCTAGGGAACATATCCTTAACCGCCTGAAGCGCTTCAGTCCACGCGACCTTATCATCCCGCGTCTCGGCTCGTAAATGAAGCATTTTCGTTCCGGTGTAAATCGAGAACCTCTTGTCATCTGATTTGCTTTCCCTAATCGAGGAAACCTGAGAAATTTTCAAGATTCAAATAAAAAGAAAGAAAGAAAGAAATGAAATTCAAATTTGTTTTTCTTTTGCTTATTTTAATCATTTTTCTTCGTTTTGACCTTTAGGTGGACTTCACCGAAGGGTTTGCGACGGGTAAGGGATTGATGACAAATGGGTTTGCGACAACTGGTTATAATACGAAGAGACTCTTCGCCGATAACTTTGCATCCTTTTTCCGTTTCTTGGCTGACGACGATCTTATCAGGTCCATGGAGTTTATAATATGATAGCACGCCGTCTTGCAAAACGAACCACCTCGGTTTCCAACCTTTCCCGTAATTCACCCATTTGTAAAGCACTCCGGATATCCCGTTCCCTACAATGTTGTTTAGCTTCACATCCACTAGAGCCGCCGCCACCTCTCGTCCCGACGACACCCCGTTCTTCTGTTTCATCCGATTAGAATAATTCACACTTCTGCTACGATTATAGTGAACCTGGTGGCTTGGATTGCACGGGCACTGAATTTGATCCAAGGGTAGGGTCGACTTGGATCGGGATATAGGAGCGGAAGAGGAAGGGGAAAGGTTTCGCACAGAAGGATTACTCATAAAGACGAACGCCGTAGGTAATGTTTTGATCGGAGAATGGCCAGGTATGGTGGTTCCAAACAGTAAAAAAGAATGCGTAAGATTAATTGTTCTTTATAAAAAACAAAAGAATAATCGAAAGACACCGGGATAGGTAAAAGCTGACGTGGCGATGGAGAGCACGGTGGTTACAGTTACAGTTTTCATGGCTCTCCACATCTTCATTTTTTTTTTTTTTTGTTCTTTAAATTTCTTGGATTGTCATTTACGAGATAGAGAAAAAGGAGATCCAATAGTTGAATTTTGTTTATATATATACACATAAATGTCAGTAGAATTTAGGCAGACGGTTACAAAAAAATAGTACTAAAAAAGGACGGCCGTTTGAGGAAAGGGGTGGCCGTTGGCGGGAACTTCGGGCGGGTAGCCCGAGCGAGAGAGGGAAAATTTTAATCAGCTGAGCGGTTCGGTTCAACAAAGATAATATTTAATTAAGACATAACAATATCAGAAATTAGTTAAGAGATGCATGAATTTTGCCAATTCTATTTAATTTCGTCCAACTAAACACCACTTTGTATTAATATAATTAGTTGATTCTCATAAATTCTTTATTTAGTCTCACTAAGTGTTACTCTTAATTATATGTACAGAATTTATTTATATTTAAATTCATTATACTTTGTATTAAGTTTAATTTCAACTCTAATCAATGTGTATTTATATTTGTGTGATTAAGTTGGTATAACAACAGGTCAATTAGTCATCAATTCGGTTAAGAAAATTAAAAAAAATATCTTTATATGTGTAAAATAATTTATATTATTATGATGGTACTTTTATCTTTTTTATATTTTTAGTAAATTCAGAAAAAAATATATATTGAGATTTAAATCCATATTGTGAGCATTTATAAAACATTTCCTTTATTATTCTAACCAAAAGCTTTATTTTAATATTTTCATAATACTTTAATATTATTTCAGAAAATTTTTCATCCATGTCGTTTTGTATATATATTGATTCTGTTGTTGATTGAGTTAGTGTCACAAGTTGGCTTGATACCAGCTTAAGAAAAATGATAATATCATGATAAATAATTGAAATGCATTTAATATTGAAATAATATCTAGTATACTATCGGTTAAGTTTTTAAACTTCACAAGTAGGATCAAAAGGTTGAATAAGTCTATAATGATATAGTAAAACATTTAAAAAAAAAACATGCTAATTTTTTAAGATTGCTTGTGAAAAAAAAAATATACTGTAAGTATATCCAATACTTACTCTTTAATATGATGTATTCAACTATTTAAATACTATGTTACTCACAATTTAAATCAATTTATTATTTTAGTTTTGTATGTGTTATTATTTTTAATTTCAAACCTTACATATTGTTTTTAATTATTTGCTTTACTTATATTAATAAACATCTTTAGAAAAAATTATCCATTTGTTCCCAAAAGAAAGAAGGAATTAACCAAAAAGTCTTTTCATAATTTATATAAATATATAAAATGAAAGAATAAATTATTTTATGGTGGAAGAAGTAGCATTAATTAATTAGAACTAGAATTATGATGGAAGACAACGGCATAGGTTCTAGTGTGGTAAAAATCTTAAAAGGGAAGCGTCAACTACAAAGCTGGAGTATCCTTTGGCAGTGCATTGAATCTGTGACCTTCTCGACAAAACCATCAGGCACAATTGGAAGAAAGCATGGATGTTAGAACTGGATTCAGTTCATTGTCTAAGAAATAGAATATTCGATGAGGAAAGCATCATTAAACCACAAAACCATCCACATTTGTCACCATCATCTATAATTATTGTCCACTTTCTTTTTTTTGTTGTTGTAAAGCAACTTGGTTTGGTTTGTGAGTGTGGAAGTTTTAGAACAGCAGGCAGGTCGGCAAGTCTGACAAATCACTATACGATGTTGACTGCGCTGCACAGTAAACAACTTCTACAACTGCACGACAGTCCAAAATTTGTTGATATTTACTTTAAAAGATCACTTCATTTTTTTCCCATAATGTTTCGAGCGAGTCAAATTAAATTATATTCAAGATTAACTAATTTATCACCTTTTTTTTTCATTTACAAAAACTGAAAACCCAGTCTTATCAACCTGACAAAAGCTGCAGAGAGATGTAATTGTTATGATTGTTATTTCTCGGGATTTTTACTTAAATAATATAACAAAAATTAAAAATTATCAAAATAATACAAAAAAATTTTATTTATCAAAATAATACATCCCTTTTTTTTATTTACAAAAATAATACAAATAAAAAAAAACAAAACAGAAAAAAAAAAAAGGTGGGACCCACAAGCGGCACCAATGGTGCCTCTCCCATAGGCGGCACCAATGGTGCCTCTCCCATAGGCACCACCCAAAACTCGTGTTTATTTTGGTCATTTGTTGTTATTTTTTCTTATTTTTGGATTAAAATCACTTTCAAAATAAATATTATTTTCGTATTTTATTATTTTTCCAAAATAAATACAATAATATAAAATAATAAAATACGAAAATAGTATTTATTTTGGAAGTGATTTTAATCCGAAAATAAGAAAAAATACAAACAAATGACCAAAATAATGGTTTTTTGCTAAACTTATATAAAAAATATTAAAATAATACATTTGAAACATTATGTACTAAAATAATATAAAATAATAAAATACTAAAATAGTATTTATTTTGAAAGTGATTTTAATCCGAAAATAAGAAAAAATACAAACAAATGACCAAAATAATAGTTTTTTACTAAACTTATATAAATACTATTTTCGTATATTATTATTTTATATTATTGTATTTATTTTGAAAAATAATAAAATACGAAAATAATATTTATTTTGAAAGTGATTTTAATTCGAAAATAAGAAAAAATACGAACAAATGACCAAAAATAATGGTTTTTTACTAAATTTATATAAAAAAATATTAAAATAATACATTTGAAACATTATGTACTAAAATAATATAAAATAATAAAATACGAAAATAGTATTTTATCCTTTATAAGAAGGTTTTTTAGCCAAATATTTTCGTATTTTATTATTTTTATATTATTTTAGTACATAACGTTTTAAATTTATTATTTTAATATTTTTTATATAAGTTTAGTAAAAAATCATTATTTTGGTCATTTGTTCGTATTTTTTCTTATTTTCGGATTAAAATCACTTTCAAAATAAATATTATTTTAGTATTTTATTATTTTATATTATTTTAGTACATAATGTTTCAAATGTATTATTTTAATATTTTTTATATAAGTTTAGTAAAAAACCACTATTTTGGTCATTTGTTCGTATTTTTTCTTATTTTCGGATTAAAATCACTTTCAAAATAAATATTATTTTCGTATTTTATTATTTTTCAAAATAAATACAATAATATAAAATAATAATATACGAAAATAGTATTTATATAAGTTTAGTAAAAAACTATTATTTTGGTCATTTGTTTGTATTTTTTCTTATTTTCGGATTAAAATCACTTTCAAAATAAATACTATTTTAGTATTTTATTATTTTATATTATTTTAGTACATAATGTTTCAAATGTATTATTTTAATATTTTTTATATAAGTTTAGCAAAAAACCATTATTTTGGTCATTTGTTTGTATTTTTTCTTATTTTTGGATTAAAATCACTTCCAAAATAAATACTATTTTCGTATTTTATTATTTTATATTATTGTATTTATTTTGGAAAAATAATAAAATACGAAAATAATATTTATTTTGAAAGTGATTTTAATCCAAAAATAAGAAAAAATACGAACAAATGACCAAAATAAACACGAGTTTTGGGTGGTGCCTATGGGAGAGGCACCATTGGTGCCGCCTATGGGAGAGGCACCATTGGTGCCGCTTGTGGGTCCCACCTTTTTTTTTCTGTTTTGTTTTTTTTTTATTTGTATTATTTTTGTAAATAAAAAAAAGGGATGTATTATTTTGATAAATAAAAATTTTTTTGTATCATTTTGGTAATTTTTAATTTTTGTTATATTATTTAAGTAAAAATCCCTTATTTCTCTCATGTTAAAATATTTTATTACAATTTCGTATGGGTTTTTATACCAATTCGTATAGGTTGGAACAAGATTTTTTTTTTTTTTGGACATAAAAATGTTTCTTAATTCTATCGAATTCATAAAATTAAATAAAAACAAAACGCCCACTAATATCAAGTCAGAATGACTAAAATGTTTTCTTGTAGGACCTTAGAAACAACGCCCAGGCTGAGAAGGAGAAAAACGGTAGTGGGGGATGGCAATGTTGGACATGAAAGGGAAAAATAACAACAACATAACACAAAACACCATAAATATAAACATAAAAACTGTCAAAATCTATATAACAAAAAATTATATAAAGATAACCTACTTCAAACACGTTTATGATAAAAAAAAAAAAAAAAAAACAATATACAAACGTGAAACCAATACATGACACAAGTAAATAAATAAATAGAGAGCACATGAGTTGCATACATGGTATGACATGACAGTTTACCTCCCGTCAAAGATGCCATGGAAATGGATGATCTTCATTCAAGTTTTCTTCGGACCAGTCCTTTGAAGAAATCAAAACTGTGGCCAAATGGATGTCAATGTTAAAATGAAACAAGGAAATCTTAAATGGCTTGAAATTGACATGTGAAAGGACATAGAAACTATTACTGCCAAGAAATCGGATGGTTGATTTCATATCCATGGATATTTTAGAACAATCAAAAAGGAAGCCCTAAATTTTCAGTTTGCCGTATTATTGCTTATTTTAACACTAAAACCTTTGAAGCTAGAATGTGTTGGATGGTGGAGAGGCTACATGCACTTTAACAGTGGAGAGAACTTATCATCTGTTTTTGCTTTCACTATTGACCCATTTTGCAAATTGCAAGGCAGAGCCAGAGTCTGTCCTCTGCTTTTCCAATCACTATAGGACCCATTTTATAGGGCAGGCCAGAATTCAGGGACCCTATCATATAACTACATCTGAGCCATATATATCATTTTGGATTGTCAGAAATTTTGCCCAAGTTATTTCTGTCACTTTCAGCACCATTTAATTTTAATAGCACTTTAGGTTCCACACATGCAAGGAGCAGAAATTTTTTTTAGGAAGTGGTTTCTCTGTTTAGATTAATGAGGAATGAAAAATAGCACATAGCAGTGTTCGATTACTTGGTATCCTCTGGTGTTCTCAAAGAATCCAGTTTTAGAGGAAGCCATTAAAGCTTCAAGGATCCATGCTTTGCCGGTTATTTCTGTATAGTTAATCTGTTTGATTTCTTTTGTAAGTTCCTGGAAGAGGTTAAATCAGATACCACCCATAAAATAGAGCTGAGTTCTGCAATGTGTTAATGTTACCTTTCTATCTGGAAATTTTTCTAAGGCGTCATAGGGCAACTTTAGCAAGGACAATAGTAGAAATAGATACCTGTTTCCATCGGGATGAAGCTCACACATTTGATTGTTGTCACCAATAGCTAACAAATAACCTGAGGACGTCAAACCCTGCCAAAGAGAGGCGATCAGTAATTTATAAACGTAGCTTGTAAAACACTCTAGTTTAAGTTAGCATCAATGAAATGAAATCATGTTCATTTATATGGAACAGAAATTGCTACAGGACACAATAGAGGTTCACAAAACAAGCTCCCTATCTTTATGACAAGATCATTGGCTATACCCTTTTCACGTCAGAGATCCACAGGTGTACTAAGGCAATAAGCAGCTCTAGATAACCAAACCATATGTTTGAGCATGACCTCTAAAATGAAGATGTTCTTTCATGGCACCCTTTACTTTTACAAAAAAATGATATGCAAATGAAATTTCACCAAGTGACAGTCAAAGTCTAGACTAGCAAATATAAATTACAACGTGAAGAATGGGATGAGAATAAATTTACTAATTGAAAATTATTTACTCCAAGAAAACAAATAGTTAGTCATGGAAACAGAAATTAAAGTTCCTATTATAGAAAAAGACAAATTTCATCACAAACTTCGATGATTTTTAATATTTAGAAGGCCATTTTTTTCACATGCTTATATCCACAAGTAGACATGAAACCAATTAAGCAGTAACCTTTTTGAGTATACCATACCTGGATTGTGACCACGTTTTCAACAACTCTATCCTCATTCTTTTCCCGTACAATAACTCTCTGCCCACTGCACAGCCAGTTCAAAATAAAATCACACATCTAAAATAACAAAGCTTTACAACATATATAGGCATGCCATGGATGATAGAAAAGTTTCAACATGATCCATACGGTTCAGAATACATAGGAGATGCACAAGCTCAATTGGGTTGCATCAATTAAGAAGAGAAGCAAAATGATGCCAGTGCACAGATGCATAGAAGTTTATTAACATAAAAGTTATATAGAAAAGATCAGTATGGAGATACACAAATCAGCACACATGTTGAATAGGCGGTTCAAGTTCAATTAAATTATGGAGACTACTAAAAGCCATAATAGCCCTGGAAGATAAGCAGACCACAATACTTTTCTCTGGATATAGCCATCCATGAAAACCACTTTCTAAAAGGTTTCTCCACTATATACATTTTAAGACAGTGGGATTCAAATAAGAACATCATCACATTGGCCAACCTTCCTTGACTTTGATGCCATAGATGTGGAAAGGCAAAAATTTTATTTGACTTCATATTAATGCAGCCAGGGGGCAATTGTTTGGTGCAACAAGAAAATATTGAGGTTGATAAGTGCAACAACCTAACTTAAATCATGAAAGCCAACTTGGTGCAGACATGCTACAACCAGAGCCACAATCATCCCTCGATCACACTTCAATCATATATTAAGTAACTAAAATAATTCCTTCTCTTGAATTATTAAATCCACAAAGTTTCATAACAGATCAAGTGCATATATTGAAAGGTTAAAATAGTAAGAACTTCACCTGTGAAGCCATGTTCTATAGTAAAGCTCCTCAAGAGTTTGAAATCCTGCATGTTATAGCCCCACCAAAAGTGAACTTTGACTTGGTCTTGTATTGAAAGCAATTAAATGCAATTAATATAAATCAATAATTTTAGCACATTGTTTTGTTATTTCTAAAAGAAGACTCCTAAAACCATTTGTTTCATAATCTAGACAACGAACACTCTATATATTTATAGGATTCCTCTTAGAAAACAAAATGGAGAAAACAAAAACAGTGGACACACTATAGCTAAGGGAAGATAGAAAATTTTTGGGACCTACACCATCAGAGGGAGACATAGGGGGTGTGGAGAAGGGAAACAATAATGAATATGGAATGGAGGGAAGAGTCAGGAAGATGCAACTGCTTTTATTCACCAAAGGTAATCCACAAAAATTTCAAAGCCGATAATTAATTTAGAATTAACTGTAACAAGCACAAACATTTTCTAGCATTTCAGTTTGTCAGAAATTTATAGAAAAATAGTTTTAGCATGGCACAAAAATTGTAAATTTATATGAACAACCAATTCAAGAGAGTAAATAGTACTTTCACATACCAGGATACTGTAGAGAAGACCAAAAGATTGACTCACCTTGATTTATAAAAATATCATACAACATCTCAAATTTATTAAAGAAGGCAGCCATGATATCTTCTCTTCTAAATTCATTAGGAGTAGTAGAAAGCTCTTTTAGTACTGTATTCAAACATGTTGTTGGTTTCTCATTACCAACATTAAAACCTATACCTGCAAAGACATCCATTAATTTGTAAGCTTCATGATGCACATAAATCGTACAAATAAAAAACACAAGCAATATCCTATTCTTGATTGTAGGTTAGGATTTAATAGATCAGTAGTAAACCCCCTAATGAAACAAGAACTTTGCATGTTGGAGGAGGCTAACTGAAATGCCTTCATAGGTGAAATGGCATAGCAGAAATACCGGGGTCAATATAAATACATTTTTGAAACTACAAGGAAACTCCAAATATCAGAAATTAACTTTCAAGAAATTTACAGGGTCACATCCCATAAGCTTATATCTAGCTAATGGCTCTGCTACTGAATCTAGGGATTTGAACAAACAGACAGAAGTATACATTGTAAGATTGAATTTTTTTATTGTCACCCAAAAGGAGCGAGTCTTTTTACCAGAACTAACATTGAACTTCTTTGATTTATATGTTGATGTGCAGAGAATGCCTCCAACTTTAAGGCCATTCAAGTACAGGTCATTCGGCCACTTGATCCTAACATTAATAAAGGGGAAGCCCTGAAACAATTTACGAAGCATAAGTCAATAAAAATCTTAACTTCAGGATTACACCGAAAAATAATTTGCAATGTAGTAATGAAGCATGATCTGAATTGCCGAAGCACCACCAATATAAACAAAATGGCCATATAGGCAGAAAAGAGAAAGAAGGCAGGCTTACATTTCGATCACAAACATCCTTTATAGCCTCCGTCACAGCAAGAGACACAACATATTGTACCAGAGGCACAGTTTTTCCATCTTCCATTTGTAATGTAAATGAAAACATAAGGCATCCCCTTGGAGACTCCCACGCATTCTTGGACCGACCTGCAAAGTGTCGAAACATTTACAGAATCACATTAACTGAATTTCAATTTTTTAACATTTCATAAATATTATTTACCTCTCCCTTTAAACTGAGTGTCAGCTACGCAAACTGTACCAACTGGAAGCTCACAAAAATTACTGTTCAAAAGCTAAAAATCAAACATTAACATTCAATGAATAAAATAGTTCAACTAAATTCGTTTATTTTTTTGCCAGTTCATCATTTGCTTACTGAGAAACGATGTCATGCGTAGAAGGCAACAGCGGGGACCAAATAAGGAACCGACCCAATCGTTTAGTTGAGAGTGAGTTCAAAAATAAATCTACATTAAAAGCATCTTCACCAAATCGGAAAGTATTAATCTCCGATTGTAAAAGAGCAGAAACTTTGCCGCCGTTCGGGAGATTAAGAGTGTCGTTGATTTTCAAGGATTTGGCGATTTCCGATTCCGGTGATGATTTTCCACATAAAAACAGCATAGAAGGCGAGGCACTATCCATGGCTGAGGAGGCGACGGAGAAAGAAAGGCTTGAGGGAATACGTTTTTGAATGGGAGGGAAAAGGAAGCGGAAGCGGCTGCTTTGTACTATCATGCAGAATCAGCCTTTGGTGAAGTTGGGGTTGGAGATGGAGATGGGTGGGTATTTGAGTGCCTGCCCTTTAGTTTGACGGTTAGAACGGAGAAAACGATGAAAGGAAGTTATTCTTACGGCATTAATCGAGGAGTCGGCATCACAGACACCATGCAGACCGTAGATTCTCAGTCCTGGATGAGTGACTCTGACCGTGACCGTGACTCTAGTTTTAAATGAGACTCGGAGAAGGCGGCAATATATTAGGTCCGCAAGGTCAGGTGTTTGGTGGGTTTGGACTTACAGCTGACGGGTTAATAATTATAATTTTTATGTATCCAGTTATGTAAAATATTATTTAAATACACCAAATTATTATTGTAAACTGTAATTAAAAAAATTATTTAATTAAACAAATTATAACATTTACTATATTTTGTATAATTACATAAAACATTACCCAAGCATATATCACTAGTAAAAAAACATTATCCAATTACACAAATCATCCAACCAAAATATTTTTAAATTATTATAAAAAATTTATCCGAATTACAAGTAGCATTACCCAATCGCTCAAATTATCACAACTTCTGTAATATTTTATGTTACTGTAAAGAGCTTTCCTTAGATTATATCTTTAAAATACTATAAAAAAAATGTGTTACTATTAATTATATTTTTAATTATAAAACAGGAAGACTCATGAGCAGATACATTCACGAAATCTCTGAAGGTTAATGTTTCATCTCGGACACAACAAATGTTAATTTTTACATATTATTACAAAGGGACCAAAAATGAGCTCAATTTTGGCATCCCACAGTCGTAACACTCAAAAACAAAAATGCTGTGGCAAGTATATATTCTCCCTTTTTCACAAACTCTTACCCTGACTGGCTTAGATGTTCCTGGAGCTGAAAACAGAGCTTTGACATTTGAGTTAGCAACTTGCATTGTTGTTCTCGTGATGTTAGTGATTCGGATGTTACCTGTGACATCGGGTCTCTAAGTAACAGAGTGAGCCGAGAGCATAACATCGAAGCATCTTGATTGTTGGAACATGCTTTGGCTATAAGTTCAAGCAGTTGACAGCTTTGGTCTTGAGCCAAAGATGGTTGGGGAGGGACTGGGGGAACAAGAAAAGGGTGTTGAAGTAGCTCAGGGATCCGCCACCTCTTGTTACGGTCCCATGCAAGACATTTCTTCATGATATCAAGAAGCCACGGATTAGAAACTGGTTCATATGAAATCTCATGGTTTGGATCAGTTATAACTTTAAACTTAGACCAGAAAGTCTTGTAATCAGCAAAAGGCGTCCTCCCATAAACCATTTGATAAAGTATGCATCCAAGGGACCAAATATCTGAAGGTCGGCCGCATTTTATGGTGTTTCCATTTGCATCACTCTCATTGCACATGAATGCTTCAGGAGACATGTAACTCAGGGTTCCCACCTGCAATGGTTGTTTACAAAAGGTTTACATGTGTTTGAGATATATTGGTTTAAAGCATTAACATGACAAAAATAAATCATGAAGCAATTTCTTTGACCAAGTCATCAACCACTTCAGATAAATTGAGAGAAGTTAAGACATAATGCTGCACAGCATATATGAATACCAGAACATATGTGAAAATAAATGTAAGTAGAAGTGCATTAACTATCGTTGTCTTGCATGAGATAATAGATTAAATAATCATGTGGGCCATGTACTATATAACTTCTGTGAGATTGCTATCTATAGAATTAAAATTCAATTTGAATCTTATGGCTGGGCAATCGGCATTGGTGGCACCTCCTCTTCCCCTCACTTTCCCTCCTTTATCCTTCTCTCTCCCTATTCTTTTTCCCTTTGTCCCTTAAACATAAAACATCCAAATAATTCTCATTTTTGGGTTTCTTACCACATTACTTAGTTAACCAACAATATTAGGTCATCGCCAAAACGAAAGTTCATACACCTAATTGTGAATTTTTATCTCTAAGTACCAAACTGACAATAAGTAAATAGTGCAAGAGCCAATTGAATATTTAACCCTAAAACAATCAAAGTTCTAACTGATAAAAGTAATAATTTTGAAAAACAAATGCAAAACAAAATTTTGATTGACAAAAGAGAATAATACCGTAAATCTAAAGTTGAATAGAACAATGAGTAATGAATACCTGTGAATCCCTTTGAATATTGGTTGTATCACTCATTATGGCTTTGGCAATACCAAAATCAATAAGTTTTAGAGAGCCTTTTACAAGAAGAAAATTAGCTGGCTTTAAGTCGGAGTGCACAATTCGTTCCTCATGTATAGTGTTGACAGCTTGAAGTATTTGCTACAAATTGCTCAACAAACTAAAGTAAATATTCAGCCTTTTTGCATAATTAATAATATAAGATGAAGCTAAAGACTCATAAATGGCACACAAATTTAAAAAAAAGTAGAAACATTGAGGAACTTGCTGACAAGAGCATAAATATCTAAACTCTAAAGTGCGATTACTCTGCTTTCATTTTTTCTGAAAAAACTGAAACATTAATTGGGAAAGAAGTTATATATTTTTTTTCTTAGAGTGGCCCTTGGTTCAATGGTAGGTTCCCATTATGACCTACAGGTCACCAATACAAGCTGCCAAAACAGCTGCAACCGAAAGCAAGGGTAAGGTACCTAAATCTAATGCTCTCCTATCCCTGCAAAGTCAGGGGCTCCGCAAAATTTTGCCCACTTGTCCTACATGTAATTTCCATTTTCCTCCATTTCTTTCATTAATGAATTTTCTAGTTTTCCTCTTGATGCACTTGGTTGTGATGCCAAAAACTACTGAGTGCATGAAAATATCATTACAGTTAGCAATGATACTTGTACCATCATGCTGAAATTACTTGAAACAACTAAATATATCTTTGCATATTTAAACACTGTTGATTTCACCTATCAACTTCTCATTGCAACTCTTTTTAGAAATTTTAATTTAGAGATCTTAAACTTTAGCCTGCAAAATCTCAATTTTTATCAAAGCAAAAAAGTTGTTTCCAGAATCCTCATTAGGTCCAACTTTGGCTTTCTGGACTGTACGAGACACCTAAGTGAAAGAGAAACATCATCTTATGGAATGTGTCTTTGTATATGTTAGTAGAAAAAAGAGAAAATACTTATGCCCCAAAACACAAAAAGGTGAAGAAATAGCTAAAGAAATTGAAGGAAAGCCAAATACAAATAAGCAAGCTCAAAGAAAAGGAGAAAACCAGAGTTTGCTCCAAAAAGATGCTAAATTGTTAGTCACAACAAAGAATTGTTTCTTTAGGTGGATTGCCATTAGAGAAGCCCAGCGTGAATGATTACAACAATCAAGATTCAAATTAGCTTTAAAATTTTAGTAGAATTAATGCATATAATTTGAAAAAAGAAAAGTTATCAATATTATTAGGAAAAAACAACACAGATTCAAAGAAAGGAAAGCTTTAAAACCTGCCAGTAAAATCGAAGCCAGTTCTCATCTATAGTCTGATTGGAACTATCCATTTCCTTCCATTTCTGGGATAGCATGTGAGCCAAATCAATTTCTCCATATTCAAGTACCATGTACAGATAGCCATCATCCTTGACTCTGCCATCTTTATTTGACATGCAGCCATTCATCACTTCTCGGAGCAGATTCTTATCTGTCACCTAATATCAAGAAAGAATACTATCAACAAGAAAGCTGACGGAATATAACACAAAAATTCAAGTCATTTATCATTAACACCCCCCCCCCCAAAAAAAAAAAGAAGAAGAAGAAAACAAATGATAAACATTCTTGCCAAACAAGATCTACTTTTATGTGCATGGGTGCTGAGCGCTTGATCCTGACATTGCACGTGCATATCTTTGCATCATAGTGAAAGCTCAGAAATTGAGATGAGCTACAAAAGTTATCTCAGGGGAAGCAAACCCCCTCCGAGGCCCCCAAGTTTCTGAGAACATAACAAGCAAACAACTACAATGACGAGAAAATGTTCCAAATAGTCTAACTGCAGAAATAAGACAGATAAGCTCCATAGCATGTGAAGTTAGTTTGCAAATCAAAGGCTCAATTTGTCCAAAAATATCACTAGTCACTACTCCGAACATATTAGTTTAGCGTGAAATCATTGACCAATATGAGTGTCTATTTAATAGCAACTTAATTAGATTATATCGTACCAATTTGTGCTGTTGGTTAATAAATTGAAACGACCAAAAAGGGGAAAAAATTAGTATATCAAAATTTAACACATAACTACAGTAGGAAGGAGGTACCTCGTAGTCTATTAAGTTGATGATGTTGTTCTTTCCCTTCAACCTGTTTAAATATTCAATTTCCTGACAAAACCCATATGCACTAGCATAGTCACGACCTTTGAGCTTGATTTTCTTGAGCGCGTATATTGTACAATCTGATGAAATGACTTTGTGGACCTCGCTGCTTCCTCCACTGCCTATCTTCCCAAGCCTTTGATACAGCTTTCCATTCACTTTGAAAAACAAGTCAGGGTCATAACTTCGTTTACGAGGTGCTGATGCTCCTTTACTACTTGTAGCCTTCCCTTGCTTCTCTGCTTTAGAAGGCTCTAACTTTAGATTTGAATTCAAGTCTTTCGACAATGGAGGCTGAGATTGTATATTAGTGACACAACCTGCAATTTCTTGCCCTTTGATTGACTTATCATTCTGAGGAAAAGAATCTTTTGAAAGTTCATTTTGGGTGACCAAGCTTCCTTCTTGCCTTTTGGACAAATCAAATTCATTAACCTCCAGTTGGGCATTATTACCAGAGGTAGAAGCCTGAGCTGACTGATCAACTAGCATTCTACTCATTTCCTTCTTTGAAGGAAATTCTTGCTGCAACATCTCTCCTTGATTTAGCAACTGACAATTCACATCAGAATCTCCGGGGGGTTCTTTTGCCACATGAGAACCTCTTTCTTCTTGGGTACGTGAGCAATAAGTTGTCAGGTTAAGCATTGGAACTGAACTAGAATGGATAGATGTTGTGGTAGCACATGATGACCCCACAACTGAAGATTGAGTGACGGGTTGCCCTAAAAAGTTTCTTAAATGATGTATCTGGTCTTGTACAATAGTAGTTCTTTTCGCCAAAGAAGAGATCCCACCATCAGACTTCAAAACAATTTCCGATTCTAGGTTCTGAAAGTGGCTGTGCTTTGACTCATTATTGACAACTGTTGATGTGTCTACTTGATTGACCGTGTTCCATTCCATTTCTGTCAAGGCAAGTGAACCCATATGAGATGATAAATTCTCCAATCCAGTGGCCATTCCATCATCGGCCCCTGCAGATTTAAAGGGAAGAGAAAATACATCGTAGGGCATAGTGACAAATTCAGGAGCTACAGGTAATCAGTTATATTTCAACCATTTAAGTCACAGTGTCACAAAGTATTGCGGAAAAGAAGAGCCCACAAAAACATAAATTAGCAATTTAAAGAGCATTGTAAAACACATTACCTTGGGAAACGGCATTGTGTCCGGTTAAAAACTGAACCTTTCTCTGACCATCAGCATTTTGAGATTGTACATCCTGCAAAGGGATCGGATTATTCTCTTTTTTAGCATCAACCTCCTTGTGTTGATCTCGATCCACATCAAATGGGTTGAAATTTTCATCAAAGGTTTTGGTGGTAGTTCCCGTGATGGAAGGTGGAGTAATGAATGCATCTTCTTGAGGCTCCCCAGCATTAATTTTGTCCTTGACTAACTGACCATGACTCAACGAACCATAATCCTGAGACTTGTTAGTATCATTATTGGCACCCATGTTTCTAGAAGCTGCGCGCTGGGGAACCACCATTCGTCTTGGCATTATACCATTCGTCTGAATTGTACCTGGAAACCCCTCAAAATTTCCAACATAAATTTACATTTGAACCACTCACGTCTCTCGTTAGCTAACAAGATCCATCCAATAAATCATGACTTACTTAATTGACATCAACCATAGAATCAACATGAGTATACCTAAAACCAAATAAGCAGCCTAAATTTCTACTTCCCTTAACTGGACTAAAGTAGCACCTAAGCCCTAAACAGCTAAAAGAAATCAACTAAAAAAAACCTATCCAAAAGAACAAGTAAACACAAAAACCCTAATAGCAATTAAAATATTAACCAAGCAAAAAAACTAGGGATCTGGATTTGAAGTGGGAAGAGAGGTGTACCGAGAGAGCGGTGGCGCTTGAAGGCGGCTTGGACATCACGGATGAAGCCAGGAGGGGAGGAAGATGACGAAGTGGAAGACGATGTGTCCTGATTAGGGATCGGGCGGACCAGATTGGCAGGTGGTGGGAGCGGAAGCTTAGCCTCCCTGTCCATGGGCGGATCTCAACGGCATTTCCGGTCTATGGAGGAGCAGTTCAAGTTGAAAGAAGGAACAAAAATAAAAAGCTTTTTTAGGGCAGAAATGGCGGAACGAAGAGTCAAATGGTTAAGGTTAGGGGGTTATGGTGGTCTACTATCTTCTTCGTCCATGAGAAAGGGAAACGCGCTGAGAGAGGGATAGTGAGATGGGGGAGTGAAAGTTTTGGAAGTTTGAATGCCTGCCTTTTTGCCGCTCTCATTTGTCCTTTTTTTTTTTTAATTTATTAAATATTACAGTGGGTGAGCCATTGGATTCTTTAAAGTTTGAGTTGGCTTCTCTTTAATAATTTATGTCCTGAGAAGTAGCCCAAATAAACATATCTCATGGCCCACCCGCTCGCTTGGGCTTTAGGTTCACAAAGCTAGTCCAACACATTTATTAAATGAATAACACAAAAGTATCTTCACCCAATATATGTATGTATTTATTAGATTATAACACACTCGTAATTGAGTATTTTTATTTGTCGAAATTAAAAATATAATATCATTAAATTTAATTTTTTAAATTCAGATTTATTGTAAAAAAAATTCTTTTACATGGCTATTAATGAGAAGGCATTCATTTGTTTGGGTTCTTAGATTACAACTTTAACAAACCGCTAAGTTAATTGATAACTTGTATATAGAAATCTCATCATGACGATGTTGAAGTTGTATTATTTTCTGAACTTCCTCACATTGCTAAAGGGACAATTGAAACTCTACCACCGTATGATTCTCCATTCCACGTGTTTAGCATTGACATTAACGTAATGTGTGTACTAGAATTTCTCAAGTTACCTCGCAAAAGATTAGGGCATACGAATTCTTAAAAAATGAGGTGATTTGCATCTTGAGATGAAGTAAAATGTTAAATAAATTATTATTTTTAAATAAAAATATTAAAGTAACCTCAAATAATATAACTTATTTTAAATATTTTTTGTATTTTTTTAAATCGAGTTGGTGCTTGATTGACTCATGACACCAACTCAATTAAAGATTTAAATAATAGTAAGTCTAGATATACAATTGATTAAGATAATAAAATGTATAAAAATTATTAATATAAAAATTTCGGTTGAGTGATAAATTTAAAATTTTATTAACCCAATTGGCACGAGTTTAAATCTCACTATATTTATATTATATTTTTTAAATAAAAATCTAAAGCACCCTCCAACAATACAACTCGTGTCAATTGCGTTAATAAAATTTTAAATTTATTTAAAAAATAAATATAGTTTTTTTGATCATTGATTGACTCGATCAATGGCTAAATAATAGTACAGATAATTATATTAAAACAAATATTAATATAAAAATTAATATATATTTTAAACTAATATTACATGAAAAATTATCTCATACACATATTGTGAAATTTTGTAGCCTCCACACAAGGAAAAAGGGGGTGACATGTTATAGTAAAAAAATAAAATAAAATAAACGGAACATTCATCACACCCCCACTTGTGAACTCGCATACTATATATACATATAGATAAATCCGACAACTATTTCAAAACAAATTTTCTCAAACCCATTTCAAAAAACAAAAAACCCCAAAACCTATTGGATTGGGTTGGTTTGAAAACCATGGATTTGCATTTTTTTTTTTTTTTACCATCCCTAGTATCTGCAACAAAGATGGCACATTAAATGTTTAATTTTTTTAATTAAGTTTTCATTTATAATTACTATATTAATAACCATATATTGATAATGGAATTTCTTAAAAAAATTAATTCCCTTAATGAACATTTAAAAAAAATAAAAAAAATAATTCATTATTTTAATTTACATTGTTCTTTTATATTCTTTAAATATTCTACATTGTTTATTTTTTTTTCTCTAACAACAAAATAATACATTTCCACTTAATAAATAAATAATTATAAAAAAATTATACATTAAAAGAAAAAAAGTCACACTCACTGATGTATCATAACAAAATTAACTAAAATGCTTTTATATTTATAAAATACTTTTAAGGATAAATATGTTTAAATTTTTTTTTTTACAATATTTAGAACTACTCATAATCCCTATCCAATTCTTAATTGGAGAATAGATACATTTTAACACGCTCGATTTCACATCTTCTTGTATTGCCAACAATATTGATACCAACTGAATTAAGATTCAACCGACGGACTTAATATCTTTAAATAAATCTAGTTTTGATATATGATACTATTTTGTTTATCTTAAAACATTATTAAACTAATATATTTACGTAATTTTGTTATATTTTAATATTTTAAAACATTATTAAACGATGTCGTCATTGCATATATTTTAATATTTTCGATTACAACTTTCTATTTTTTAGTTATTAAAGTTTCCTTATTATGCAATTGTTGGTAATATATTAAAATTTAAAACCATTTTAATATCAAAATTTGATAAAAATATTATATTTTCACATTTTGGGCATACAATACACACTACAATTTTTTAATCCATTAATGTTTTATATCATAATAATTTAAGAATATACCTATTCAACTTATTAATGGGACCACCAAAAAAAAAATTCTTATACAATATATAGAGTAAGGTCAATCTTACAGAAATTGAATTAATCAATTTTATTATTTCTTATGATAAAAAATTAATGTGAATTTGCGAAAATAAAGAAGAGTAATTAAATCTAAATCTAAATTAAATAACCAAATAAAAATAAGGAAACGAAATTAGATTTGAACAAATCAATAATACCAAAGTTTCAGCTTTGGGCACAATTTTGATTCATGCTTTGAACTAATCTTTTACCATAGATTTCCTCTTCCAATTTATAAGTTGAATATAATATCAAGGCAACAGCGAAATTAGAAAAAAATTTTAAGGGGCCAAAATTAAATTATAATTTTTATGATAGAAAAAATGTAATTCCACCATTTTAATAGATTATATATCTATAGAAAAAATGTAATTCCACCATTTTAATAGATTATATATCTTTATAATTTTTAAATGATTAAATCAAAATTTTATATTTTTAGGGGCTAAAGTACAATTTTTCCTTTACTAATTTAAAATTTTAAAAATTTTAAAGGGACCATAAGAAATTTTGTTATTTTATGGGGGTGGAGGCCCTTGTTAGCCCCCTAGTTTCACCACTGGATCAATGAACAACCTCAAACCACCAGCCCTTTCATATATAAATTTACTGCTGAAATAACCCGACAACCAACTATTACCAAGTGAACAATATTGAAATCAACTTCCATGATTTAATTCCTCGAGGGTCTTGCAAACTAGGACAGGATTCAAATCAAATGCTTCAATTACACGGGTCGTTTAAATATGATTGTTAACTCATTTGATAGATTCAACAACTCCCTCAATTGGTCGTATCAATTTAATTTTCGGTGGACTAAATATGACAATTACAAATTGTACCGATTCAACAATTGAATCTCCTAGACCGAAAAATTAAAATAAATTTAATCTTAATTAATATGTTAAAAGAGATGTTTTTCAAAAATAAAAATTAAAATAAAAAATTCCTAAAAACTTAATAGATTTGTGCTCATGTAAAATTTACTACGTAGCGCGCAACTCGATTTGTTTTTCAACGCATTAAATAACCTATTTAGAAAATAATCAATTAAATGTGAAAATTAAAAAGTTGTAATAGAACTTATATCTAAAATTAATTAAACTAAATGATAAAAATAAATCAATTAAACACCTTATCAAAAATAATTTAGTTTTGCATAATTATATTTAAATGTGGCTTAATCTAATGTATTTTTAATAAAATGAAATATCAAACGCTAATCTAACTCGAAAAATTAAATGGTTTAGTTTCTCGTGTTTTTATTTTGGTCAAATGTTAGTTTCTCGTTTAGATGATCCAAGTACTTGTAAAGAAAATCAACGGCCGTTATTTGCCATGAAAGATCTATAATGACCATCTCCATAGAGAAAGCAATTATTTATAAGTACAATTTGGAAAATAACTCCAAAAACATAAAAATCCTAGCTAATGTCTGTATTCGGTAGACAGCTGGTACCTAGGATTTAAGAAGCATGTCTTTCCCCTTCATGTCTTTAATGGCAGTCTATCTGAGTTTCTAATACATTAACAAAAAACCCATCACTGGTATTATTATATCTCCTTGAATATGGCTGGTTCAACTCACCAAAGAAAACCCACCATGGAAGCTTACCAAAACCAAAACAAGTGGCCTCAGAAAATTGACAAACCACCTTCTTGGGCGGTTCTCAAAGGATTTTTCTTTGGTAAACATCATCACCACCAACAAGAGCAAGAAGAGCAACAGAAGCTACAGCCGAAGAAGAAGGTAAAGAAGCAAAAGCAACAACAAAAGGAACAAGTGATGGAAGAAACAGGCAAGAAATGCAAAAAAATGAGGTGTTCAGGTTCATTATGCAGCAACACAAAGGTCATCCACTGCAGGCCTGAAATGGCTTCCCCTGAAGTTCACAAGAAAAGGGCATCCTTTGGTTCATTTGATACTTCTAGCAGATCCATGAAAGCTCCTCTGCGTGAACTCAACGGAGTTGCAGTTTCTTCCACTAATTCTTCTTCACTGCTTTCTGTATCTTCAGCAGCACCAGCCAGCTCCTCTGCCGGTGGTTCCTTTGGAGGAATGCCGTTTAGGAGATTCTCGGGCTGTTATGAGTGCAAATTGGTGGTTGATCCCCTTCTTGGAATATCCAAAGATCCTTCTTTGAGGGGCACCATTTGTTCTTGCCCTGAATGTGGTGAGATTTTCATGAAAGCTGAAAATTTGGAGCTTCATCAAGCTGTTAGGCATGCAGGTAAAATAAATCTACTCCCTTGAGACACCCATCGTTTGTATATAATATGATAATTTTTTTTTTATATAAATCAAACACAGTTTCTGAACTGGGACCTGAGGACACAAGCAAGAACATAGTGGAAATCATATTCAAGTCAAGCTGGTTGAAGAAACAAACACCAATCTGTCAAATTGATCGGATCCTTAAAGTCCAAAACACCCCCAAAACGATCTCTAAATTCGAAGAATACCGCGATTCGATCAAATCCAAAGCCACTAAGAAGCACCCACGTTGCATAGCAGATGGGAACGAGCTCCTCAGGTTTCACTGCACCACATTTGCATGTTCACTCGGTCTCAGTGGGTCCACCAACTTGTGCAACACAATCCCAAAGTGCAATGTTTGCAGCATTATAAAAAATGGGTTCAAGGTGGCTCAAGAAACCAATGGAAAAGGAATTCTCACCACAGCTACCAGTGGCAAAGCACATGATAAAGCAGCTGGGGTGGAAGATGGGGATTATGAAAAGAGGGCAATGCTTGTGTGTAGGGTGATCGCCGGGAGAGTGAAGAAGAACATCATGGAAGGTGATAACATGGAGGAATACGACTCGGTGGCCGGTGCGGTTGGTGTCTACTCCGATTTGGACGAGTTGTTTGTGTTTAACCCTAATTGTATCTTGCCTTGTTTTGTTGTTATCTATAGAGGGTTTTAGTGTGGTTATTAGGGTTTTTCATGTTTAATTAAATGTAATGTTTGAATTAATAAAGAAATAATTAATAGACTAACATGTAACGTTTTGTTGTTACCTTGAAAAATGTTGGAAGTAGCAGAAAAATGTTTGTAATGCAGACAAAGATTTTCCAATCAACGAAGAAGGTAAAAGAAATTTTAGGGCAATAAAGAAGTATCTCTGTCATGTGGCATTGTTTATCTTACATCAATGTCCAGATTCCCATTCCATTTGCTAATGCCGAATAAAGTACATTCGGAATTAGGAACATGGAACAATATGGAATAAAATTTTCTTTCCATGGATTTGGAGCACTGCACAGGCCTGACGTGCCTTGTCTTGATCAGGTTTTTTACAACTACTGCAAAAAAAAAAAAAAAAAACCGACAAACTTTGGGTTTTAATACTGCATATAAGACATTACTGAAGATGCTTTGATTTGCAGTTTGTCTCAACATCTTGTGTTAAATCGATGATTCAAGATCACCCTGAAACAAGTTTAGGAAACAGCCCTCGACCCACTTCCTTGTCCGTACAGCGTGCTAGTTTCTCGACAAATATATATATATATATATATATTAGAAATGTACAACATGATACAATGAAATAATTTGAACACGATAAAAGCTTGAATATCAGATATAATATAATTAATAATTTTGTATATAATAAATATGAAAATTAACCTATTTATTTAATAAATATAAAAGAATATAACAAAATCGATACACCACGTTCAAACAAGATGAACATAATAAATTAATGTTTATGATTTTAACATTTATACTATTATTTAAAAAGTTGGTGTCACCCATCTATCAAATTCCAACTCTAATACGGTTATAAAATTATATAAAAAATTATTTATTTCATAAAAATAACAAACATGACTATGGGAATATTTTTCTCATTTTATAAGTTAAGTTAAATTTAGGATATCATAGTATTTAACACATTTCAGCTAAAGGTGTCGTGGTATTTCTTATATCAATTTATAATTTAGGTGACTAAAACAACAGCAAAAAGATGCATGCATGAACTGTCAAACAAAAAAAAAAAATTTAACGACGGGTTTGGCGCCAAAGAAAGAGGGATAAAGGAAGTGGCTCTCATGCATGCTTTGGGTAGCTTTTGTTCAGAGCTTTTGATGAGTAATGAGTTTTACTTTTACAGTGGATGAGAAGAGTAAGAATGAAACAACAGCCACGTCATAGATAGATGCTTAAAACACAAGCTCAAGTCCTATTCATCATGCACGCTTTTTACCTACAATCCCTAATTCATCTATTTATATTGTATTATAATGTTATACTTATGCATTATTTTTGGAATATTATTATGTTTATGTGTTGCATATTTTGATTATCTTTTGTGTGGTGTACATGTGTTCATATTTACTCGAGAAAGGAAGAGAATAAAAATGATGGAAAGGAAAAGAAAGCAACGTGACACGAGAGGAAAAGGAAAAGAGGGTATAAATTATGTTGACGACAGTGAAGACTCCTATAAGCGTAGCGGAGAGGGAGAGGCCTTCCCAATTTGCAAAACAGTGGGAGTTTTTGGCACTGGGATTAATTATTAAACAGTGTGGCCTGACAGTTGGTGGAACCCAGCCACATGTTGTTGTTGTTGTTATCGGCTCATGTGTGTTGGGTCAGGGTCAATGCTTGGACCAGCCTTTTAACTACTAGCATAGCATGGGACCATGTTATCTTCCCTCTCCCTCTCCCTCTCCCTCTCCCTCTCCCACTTCTTGTTGTTCTTTGATCAAAACTCAAGCTTTTCATTTTATTTTGGATTAATCATAAATTTGACCACTAATATTTGTGTATTGTATTAAAATAACTTTAATTATATTTTTGAGTTTTTTTTACTATTTTTGTTTTTCTTTTCAAACTGTTTTTCTATAAAATTTAATAAAAGGAGTATTAAAAAAGTTAACGGGGAATTATGTGAAATTTCATACGTGGACTATTTTTAATGAGATGTAATTTATTACTTAAATAACCCTATAAAATAATTATACGTAGAAAATAATAAAATAAATAACTCATGAATTTAAAAAAAATAATTCTTAATTTAAAGAAAATAAACCTAATTATCTAAAAAATTTTAGCTCAATAGAAAAACCTCTATGAAAAGATTAAAATCATTTGAAAAAAAGAAAAAGATTAAAACATTGAATTTAATAATTAAACATGTTAAAGAAAGCAATTTGAAAAAAAAATCAAAAAAATTGATAGCAAAAAAAAAACTCAAAAATACAATTAAAACCATTTTAACAAAATATACAAACATTAGAGACCAAATTTATCATTAAACCTTTTATTTTTCATCACTAAAATGGACCTCTAATGCGTTTAGCTTTTAGAGATGGATTGTTTTTACTTACCTCATTCATTTAAATGGGTTAATTGCATCAAACATCCCTAAACTTTAAAATATTTTAATTAAAATTTTAAAATATTAATTTCGTATCAAGTCCTTGTTTTTGTTCAAATGCATTGAAAACGAAACATCTGCTTTACTGTCGGGGGAGGATTCTCCTTACTTGGAGTTCGCATGTTTTGCCAGGAATCCAGGCAAATTTCATAGTAGGAATGTGGAAAAGCTAAAAAAAATGACAACACTTGTCATGTCCAATTATGCCTCATTTTTCCATCGTATTCCCACTCACAGAAATAAATGGAGAAATTAACCTTCTTAAATAAGTTCAAGGCACTTTTTTTTTTTGAATAAATACATTTCCAACCAAGACAATGCTAACCAGTCTTGTCTGCCATACCAAAAATTTCAATAGAGACAGTATCAGTAATCTGCAGAATTTTATGATAGAAAAGAACAAGAAAGCTGTCCCGCTCCTGCTATAAGTGAGATTAACTATGAAAAATAAACAAAAGAATCTTGGCAAACAGTACCTCATTTGATCAGGGTCGCAAATCCATCTACGTCTTACATCCGCACTGCAAGCAAAACAAAATTTGTATCTTTAAGTAAAACCAAAGCCCCATCGTTGGAGTATTGAACTCAAGGTTGAGAACCAAGAAGTCGTCCGCCTAAGCTGCAATCCCTATATGCCTTGGCAGATCAGGCGCAGGAATGATGATGTAGAACAACCATAAACAGAGAAACAGTAGGCTCCTTATATATGATTGATTGCACTGTATTGGACTAGATTGACGTACGAACTTCGCTTATTATCTTGTAGACTCATGGTGGGAATTGAGTACCTTTGCACCTTCGGTTAGTCTGAATGTTGAATTATTAGAACTCTGGAGACAGGCACATTCCGGCAAAGGGTACGTGTATATGGAAGTTTTTCTGTTGAATTTTTTAACTCTGGGCACCATCATCCCTTTCCGATCACTTTCCGCAAGCATTACTCCCATCTCATCCTTAAAAGCTTTCCAACTGCAAAATGAGAACAGTAATGTTTTAAAACTCAAGTGACAGAAACAGAACAAACATGTTTTATAACTCAAGTTCAGGATGTATATTCTTTCAAATTATAAAATCCTTGAACTTTTATCCTTCTTGCCCATAACCCAACATGGCTTACATTAACAAGGTGTTTTTACCCCAGAAGTCCAGAAGATAATACCTGATATCCATGTCCTGCAGCAGGACCACGAGTTTGCGTTTATCGGGCTTAATAGTCTTCGAATGTCCATTGAAAAGAAATCTTCGATGGCCCATCAAAAACTGTGGAAAGTTCCCACCCTGGGTTGTCACAAACACTTCACTGAACAAGCTTACTGTGTAGTCTAAAGCTGCCAACTTAGAAGAATACCCCTTCAAATAGAAACAGAGGATGTTAAACAGGTGCAGTTTGCTTCTTTAAAGGATGTAGTGCCATAAATCAAACTAAATAGATTCAATCTAGGCAGTCCAATATGATAAAACGCTCCATTCAATCAAGCTAACCTTAAAGATGCAGCTGGACATTCCAGTTTCATAAAGATCTGATACAAAAAGAAAGAATCACTGCCCTCTAAGTTCTACATATAATTACTGTTGATAAAGGCATTAGATTGCTAGCTATTAATTAACCATTCCTAAGTCTTTGAACTTGAAGTATATTAATAATTTCATTGAAGTAAAACTTTTGTATCCTAAAAGCTTAATACAGGTCATATACATAAGGCAAAGATGTGATGCTAAGTGTAGTTGTTATAGAAATCAGAGAAAGTTTGAACAACTTGCTTAATTTATCTAACTAAAACTCAGTAAGAGTTGTTAATAAGAGCAAATACATGTTAACGATCTAATCAAGGGAGTGAGCATTTAAGACATGTAAAACTGGTTGATTGAGACATTAGCTCTTGGTAAGAAAAAGAAAATCTATTAATTGTCGTATCTGAGTAGTTAGTATACAAAATGACAGAACTGTTAAAGGTAACTTATTGGCGAACTAATTAACTTACAGAAAAAAAATCCAAACTATGCCTTCTTCAAACAAACTTCAAACTTGAAACATTGCAAAAATGGTAAGACAAGATTTACCTCAAAATGAGCAAGTTCATCAGGTGTAGCAAGAGACTCCTTAGTGTAAAGAAGAGGAAACATCTCTAGTAAAGGAGCTAGATGTTTTTCAGCCTGGTAAATTTTCCCTGAGGCTATGTAAATTGAGGTGTTATTGTCAAATCCCATACCTCTTAGCATCAATCCAACCTATGCTGACAGGAAAAACATTGTGCTATTATTTGCCAAAATTGGACTAGCATATATACCAGAGTAATTCCAAAGAAATACAAAAGATAAGTTGAATTAAGAATAATCATTCATATAACCTCAAGAAAACAACATGGAGAAGTTGAATAGTATGAAACAATTATCATATTTGAGCTACTATCGGGGTACAGTGTCTGTTTCCAGAAATATATATTTCTTTTATGGTTTGATGAACATGATGCATTCAGAATTAAATGTAACAATAACGAGATACTCAAGCATGTTCTCACTTGTAGCATTTACAAAGATAATAAGGAAGAAAAATCTTGTCAAATCCTACTTAGTAGTCAATATAGGAAAGAGAACCAGAACATAATTTATACCAAGAAATGTAGGAAGAGTATATGACATAACAAGGCCTAAGGCCTAATTGAACTGTTATGTATGAATTTATTCTGCCTTTCAGCTTTACTTAGATTTTAGAGATATTTTACTTCCATGGGTTACTTTTTTTCCGTACAGCTCTGAAGTTCAAACTATGACTGGCTTCCTTACCCTTTCTAGCACTATGAACTAAATAATAGCTAAACAAAAACAGAATAAGCCAACAACAAGAGCTCACAAATTTGTACTACCACAATAGGTATAGCAGCACTGCAGCCTTTGCTTTAAATAGTATGGTTCCAGAGCCCCAAAAAAGTATTGAAAGAATTATTTAAATAAACTATAGTTGGAAAAAGTAACAAAAAATGGTTCAACTTTTATTAGGTACCTCCACAGGAGTTAGAGGACATTTTCCTTCAATTCGATTGAGAGCAGGTACGATGACACGATCTTTTCGTTTGAACTTCCCCTTCCACTCTTGTTCTCTAAAAGAATCCATTTTCAATTTTTCTGCTTCCCCTCCATCATACACGCAGCATGAGAAGGCTACCATATCCTAAAAAATGGAGGGGCAGTTGTCACATTAAGTTCCTTAGGACAATGAATAGTTTGCTCCAGAAGAGGTAAAACAGGGATTAGCACCATACCTGCTCAAACCTCAGGTGGACGGAGACATATTTTCCACCAGTCATTGAGCTCCTCTCAATCATCCTACTCACTAGCTTCTCAGCAAGTGATGATATAGGCAGAGAGAACTTCAATGCTTTATAATTGGTTATGCATCTCAGTAACTGAATATGAGATGGGACATTCATTGTCAATCTATTAGCAAATGGTGCAATACGGATAACTCTGCATCAAACATGCATCATCACAAACAAATCAAAAGTATACTTGGGAGAATTTTGATTAAATATCATGTACTAAAATTTCTAAATAAATGGGAAAAAAAAGAAGTCTGTTTTTTTACTAAAAAATCTGCTAACTTTATTCGTAGTATGCTAATACAGTTAATGTTTCATTGCCAACATAAAAATAGATTTAGAAGAAACAATGTGACACATACCCTTGATCCCTCAAAATAGGAAGAACAACTCCCAAGTAATAATTTACAGTAGCCCATGCTTGGACACGGAAATTTGGAATATTGGAAATGTTCTGATCATATCTTTCCATCAATGCTTCGGGCAACTCCCTAACCACATTTACATAACCTTTAAGGTTGTTTATGAAGTGCTCCTCATCATATATATCCCCGAACTGACTGTAAAACAGTTGAGTTTTCAAGAATCAGGTCTCTCAATATCCTTTAGTTAATTTTTGAGATAATGGGTCAATGAAAGCATACCTGGGATCTCTCCAAACACTGTTGAGTTCGAACCGAGGAATAACTAGTATTGCGTTTAAGAGTCCAGCTACAGCCACTGCATTGCATATCTAAGAAAAAATAGTGACAATGCTTACATGCACATGACAGAATAAATATTATGACAATCAGGTAAGAAGTAGAAACAATGAGCTTTTATGTGTGCATAGCAGAACCATATGTGTTCTCGAATAGTGAGAACCAAGCACATCTGTTAAGTTTAATAAATAAGTAAAAGGGCCGCAGAAAACCAATATGTAGTACTATAGTAAAATACAATAATAGCATACCGCAGATCGTTGCTGGTTTAGACCACCATTGGCATCAACAATCAAGTAACCGCTAGAACCAGGAGACTCTGTTTGTCAAAAAAAAAAAAATTAAACTATCAAATAAACAGGAGCTCATTTCCTCCCTCTCAAGTAATAAATTTTATGTTCAACCCCACCCTTCATTTGTTATCCCTAACATGTAGGAATAATCATACAATAGCTGTTCCTAAACTCCAATATAAGTATCGTAGAACTTTAAGGGAGACCCAATCTCGGTAAGAATTACCCATTATGCTCGTTCTGTACATAGAGAAATGATTTCTAGCCGTCGAATTTGGACAAGGTTTCTGTACTTTCACCCTTCTTTTGTATTTCCACACAGAGGACAACTGCAGCAAGAAGCAGCATTTTGAGCTTATTGAAGAAAGAAACATCTCACATTTAGATCCTATTAAAGGGACTGAAACCTGAAGGAGAAATTTATTTCCTAATTCAATGTCTCTTTTGTAGGAGGGCTTTTTATGTAGATCATTGATACAATAAACAAAGTGTGTCAAATTAGCTCTATAAGTCACCATAATATGATGCTGAAAAACCTAGAGTGGTCCTTTTCAAAAACAAGTTTTTGCTATCTCTGTTGTGAGTTGTAACCGACACTAGCCAAATATAATTGAAGTGGAGAAAAGATAAAGGCAGTAGCAATAAACATACATATAGGCAAAATTTCTTATCAAGAGCATTTTCCATGTAGAATGTTCAAAACACCAACATTCATTATCCCCATCAAGCTTCTTTGCTTTCTAATTTCATGATCAGTTTCCATATTACTACCCGTTTCTGTCTTGTCCAAGAAACAAATTTATTTTATGACAACCTTTTAAGAATTATGATTAAAGAAAAACCCATTCTAACTAAAAGCCAAAATTGTAAAAGAAAATCTAGTTTCACTTCACAAGCGAAATAAAAATAAAAACACTCCATTAACATAAAATTTAAGATCCTTTGAAAATTTAACCTTTATCCAACATCTAGCAACCAGCTCCACTATTTCTAGAATACAAAAAAAAAAATGCAGCAATCAAGAGCATAAAAAAGGTTATAAAGAGATGTCAAGCAAGAAGGAAGAAGACCTGAAGAGCAGAAGAATTATCAAAGCGAATATCATCCCAAAGCCTTTGAAAATTCTCGTAGCTACGATACACTGATCCGGGAACAGAAGCATAGCCCCAAAACCCAGAAAACGGACCGACACACATTAACAAGCCGGAAATGTACAAAAGTGGCAGCAGCAACAAGTAACGGAGATTACGCCGGAAGTTCAGGCCGGAACCAAGGTTTTCACGGCGGACGAAGGACTTGGTCTTGGAACGCAGCCGACGGCGGCACTGCGACAGGGACGGAGTAAGACGAGGCTTCGGTGGCGATGGAGGTGGGCTTGGAGAGTTGTTGTCGCTCCCGTTACTGACATCGCTGCTGTAGCCATTGCTGCAACAGTTGCTGTTGCTGTTACTGTTGCTGTTATTGTTCTTGGGCTTCATTGCTGTGGCAATGTGAGCTGCCATGTAAATAGGCACCCAGCAAAAAGGAAGCAAAGCTGATTCTTCTTCTTCGTCTTCTTCCCCTTTTTTTTTTTTTTGTGGAGATTTTTAAAGTTCCTAAAGTGAAACTGGGAAGATTGTGCACTGATTTCAGGAGCTTTTCCTAAAATAAAAAATTTGAAAATGAAAGGAAATTTTATTTTTTCTTAATATTGTTTGTTCTGTTGTTTTCCACTGAGATAACATACAGACAGACATACATAAGCTTGGCTTTTATTCGGCGTGGCTTCAACTTAGCCGATTTAATTTTTATTTTAAACGTTGACTGTTGAAGACTCTATTGTTTAGCTAAAAATTTCAAGAAAAAATTTGTTAATTTTGTATAACCTTGAATCAATTATTTGTTAAAATTTAAATTCAAATTGGATTTTTTTAGAGCAGTATTAATAGGTAATAATTAAGGTGACCCTTTTTTATATCAAACACATTATTCACTTCGTTACCCATTTTTATACCAAAACACCATAAATTTACATTATTTAATAATTATTAGTATAAGGTAAATGTAGCTGAAGCCATAGCTTGAGAGTTGAGCCTTGAGGCTTTCTTCTGTATCCCAGACCCAGTCAACCATACATAATCACGATGATCAATTTAATTACCTCAGGTTCTTGATCCCATCTGTGATATAATATATACTATTTCAAAAATATCCCATATATTAATTTATTAAAAAGTAAATATCTTAATTTTATGAATATATCTTAATTTTATAGTCTCTCTTAAATTTTTAAATAAAAAATAATATATTTTAATATATTTAAATTTATTTTATTTTATACTAATAATAATATCAATATCAACACCGAAGTAAAATTTAATCAAGGGATTGTTGTCTTCTTTTGATATCATGTCAAAGCTCCGAAATCCAATCATATAAATACAATTTAAAAAAAAAAGTTTTTGTCGTTTAATAAATTGTGCAATATTTTACCTCAGTGGAGCCCTATATTTAAAGATGAAAGGACAGGGACAAATGGTGCCTCAGAAGTGAAGAGAAAAAAAATGATGTTTGAGAAAGAAGAATTCGGTTTGTGTAACTTGATTTTAAATTCAATTTGAATTATTTTTAATGATAATAAAAGTATTGAGATTTAAATTAAATTAAAGTATAAAGAAGTTATAGTTTGAAAATAATTATAGAAAATTTATTTCTTTAGAAATACTTTTTAATAAATTTCTTTTAAATTTTATAATTATTTTATTAAATTTTGTGTCATAAGTCAATTAGATATTTAATTCAATATAATATTTCTATAATATTAAATCTTTTAATTAAATTTTGTATCACGAATTAATCAAACATTAATTTAATTGGGTGATAAAAATACATTTAACGTTACGAGTTAATTAGAATACTATAATTCTACAAAATATTTTTTCTTTAAAGTAAATTGTCAATATTTATAGGATTTATATATGATATATAATTTAATAATGTATAAATTTATATATTATTAATAAAGTATAAAGTATCGCCTCTTTAAAATATAATTGTTTTATTTATTTTTAATAATTTTAAAATATTTATTTATTCATTGATTATTGTATCTTTATATTAAAATACAGTATGATTCTAAGTGACATGTTCCCTAAAAAAAGAAAGAAGCTAAAATGCCACGTGGAGCCATCACATGGAGACATGAAAAGGAGGAGCCAAAAACTCTCCGAGACATACGCTTCAAGGCACTTTTCTTGGGATCACATCGCACGGTTTAATGGCTGCCCTATATTTACTCCTTTACCCCGCTTTTTGAGAATGTTTGTTGACCTTGTAACGGCCATTTCCGTAAATTCAAAGCTGAAACTATTTTTACTACTTCTTAATCCATATTAGTATTTTCTTAATTATTAATTTAAAAAATTATTGACTGAATCTTAATTTAATTGGAAAATATATATTTAAGCATACTAAAATGCATTTAATTTTTTTTAAGAGTTAGAATGATTATAAATAAGTATAAATATTATTTATATATTATTCCATAACCAAAGTGCTTAATCATAGTTTAATATATTTAAATATAGTTTATTATTTTCTTTAGTAGTTATGAAAACATGTGAACTCATCTTGTATGACTTGAAAAATCGTGTAGCCTAGTCAATTTTAATCTTAATAACTCTAAAAATTAATTTGACATAAAAATGATGTTTTTGAATATGCATTTATTATTATCAACCAATATTTTTATTTCATTTTTTCATAGATTCCATTAAAATAATTAATAAGGGACATGTTACCCCAGCATTACTTATCTCTATTAAGACTGAGTTTAATTACAAGTCAAAGATACTAATTTAATTAAAATTTAACATAAAACTATATATATTTATTTATAAAGATATTTTCATAGTTTTAAAAAGTATTCAGTGTTTAATATTCAATATTCACCTACCAAAATCATTAAATAACTGTTCTAATTTAACTTTCATTGTAGCGGTATGTTTATTTATTGTTAATTATAAAATAATTGATTAAATTTAGAATGTGTTCGGATTAGACCTATTCATGGCCTGGATTGTTCGAAAAGTAGGTAAGTTTAGGTAAAAATATAAGAAAGAAAATTATCTTAGACAAAAAATAATGTCCGTTTAAAGACGGGCCATGCCTCCGGTAAGGCTTTTTCAACCCAAACTCAGCCTGATCCGGCCTGAATTTGGAAAAGAAGAATTGCTATCTTTTTTGTTGTTTTATTGCGGGGTTTTTTTTATTATTGTTTTGATATTATTTTCTTATTATTTTCTCACTATTTTGCTACCATTTCACCATTATATTGCTCGAATTGTTTGGATATTTTATAACTATTGTTTTATTGTTAATTTTGTTTTTATTTTAGAGACATTTGCTTGTTAAGTTGTTCCTATCTTAGTGTTATTTAAGTATTCATATTTATTTTAATTTATTTTCAAGTTAGGAAACATTTATTTTAATGCTTTTAGTATTTTTGATGTATTATATTTTTTAAAAAATAATATAAAAATTTTTAATATAGCTGATCCAGACCCGAGTTTTAGCATTTTTATCCGGGTCGAACTTGGGCAAGATTTTAGGCACTTTTTTCGAGCCTAGCAAATGGATCTAAGATTTTGGTTGGACCCATCTCGGTCCAACCCATGGACACCTCTAGTTTGGACGAGTAGTTGGATAAAATGCAATTATTATAGTAACTATATCCTCTTGTAATTATAAATAATTTTAATGTTCTTTACTTATTTGATTAATCTATGACTTGTTTAGTATGATAAATTGTAATTATATAATTACATAATTTTAAATTTTAAAAATATCAATTATTATAAAAATTATTAATAATGCTTGAGAAAAAATCATTAGTAATAAAGCCTAAAATTAATTCATCATATATAATATGTTAGTGCAAAAAAAATTCGACAATACGATTATTATCAATACCTGAAATTACAATAAGAATCTAAAAATAAATCATCATATATAATATGTTGGTCCAATAAAATATTTGACAATACAATTACTAATAAAAATAAACACCTTATGTAGTTTTATCTATTTGCATGTTTATTGGGTAAGTCTCAATCTTAGGCTAAAACATGTACTCTTTATTATCATCAATTGGTCATTGACCAAGTGCAAATAATTAATCATATATGTTATTTAATTTAGTTAAATCTAGTATAAATAATTTATAATAAATACTATGTAATTTAATTAATTATTTAGTAATTCAAAATGTTTTAAAAAATTATATTTCATCAATAAAAATTTTAAATTATTTAAACGAGTTTATTAAAATAACATAAAATTATATTTTAAAAATAAAAGCATCTTAAAACTAAAATATTATTATTGAATAAAAATAACTTTTTAAACTTAAATAATGTACCAACATGTTTGAAAGACCATGAGATAATTGGGTTAAAGTATAATTGTTGGTATCGGAGAGTATAATCGAGATGCTCTAATTACACTTAAATCTAATTATTATATGACTTTTCAAACTTGGCTTTAATGATGAATTAAGTGAAAAAAAACATAACATAACAATAGATATAAAATTAAAGTATCGTTGTTGTGCACTATTAGTAACAAAGAAAGAAAAGTTAATTTTTGTATAATTTATATTATTATTTAAAAAATTAATTAAATTCGTGTCACTTATCAATTAAATCTCAACTCATTAAAAATTTATTAAAAATTACTCATTTTATGAAATAAAAAAAATTGTAATATTTAGAAAAAAGGTACTCGATAGAATTAAAACTCAAAGTACTAAGATTGTCAATGTATCTAGTTTGATGCTTCCATTTGAAAGTTGAATCCCTCTGCCGACCATTATTTAAGCCAAAAATAAAATGAAAAAGCAAGGTAGTTAGGGAACTGCAAGGGTCTACCATCTTTAAAAGGGGACAAAAGATTTACTGTGGTGTTATGGAGACCGAAGAAACATAAGCTTGAGTTGTCTGAATTCGGTGATTCACATCTTCCAACCAGCCCCCACTAAAGTCTCTCAAGTTATGGGCCTCATTTAGGAGACATGATGTTATTATCACAGGCTTAACACACACACATATATATATATATATATATAATAATTCCATCAACTAGAATTGTCTATGGATCAGATCGGGTCAATCAAAAATTTGTAGGTCTATTTTTTAGATTTAAGTCTAGCCTAAAAATGAATTTAAAATTTTATTCAAGTTTGATCTAGAGATGTACATGGGCCAGGTGGCTCGGCCCGACCCGAAGGCCCGCCCGAAATGTGGGAGGGTTTGGACAAAAATATAGGCCCGAAAAATAGGGTTGGACAAAAAAATAAGGCCCGTTTAAAAAATGAGCCGGGCTCGAGTAAGGCATTTTTGGCCCGAGCCTGGCCCGGCCCGAATTCACTAAAGGACAAAAAAATATTTTTTAAAATATTGTTTTCTGATTGTTTTTCTCCCTATTTTGCTACCATTTTACTATTTTGTTGTTATTGTTTAGATATTGTATAAAACTTATTTTATTGTTAATTTTGTTATTATTTTAAAGACATTTGTTAATTTTGTTATTATTTTAGAGGCATTTGCTTATTAAGTTACATCTATTTTAGTGTTATTTAAGTCTACATATTTTTTAAAATTTATTTTCAATTTGTTGAAAAATATTTATTTTAAAATTTTTTAGTATTTTTGATGTATTATATATATTTAAAATTATATAAAATAATATAAAAAATTAATACGGGCCGGCCGGGCCCGAATTTTAGCATTTGTATATGGGCCGGGCTTGGACAAAATTCTAGGCTCATTTTTTGGGCCCGGCCTGGCCCGAGCCCAATGAACGGGCCTAAATTTTTAGTTAGACCCGGCCCAGCCTGGCCATGTACACCTCTAGTTCGATCCAAATAAAAATGTTAAAATTCGAGTTTGACCTACCCGTATTAAAATTTGTTATATAAAAATAAATTGAAAAAATATAATACATTAAGTGCACTAAAAATATTAAAATAAATTTTCCCAACAAATGAAAAAAAAAACTTAAATAACACTAAAATAACCGCAACTTAACAAGCAAATACTGCTTAAATAGTAACAAAATTAATAATAAAACAAGAGTTATATAATATCTAAATAATAACAACAAAAATAGTAGTAATATAATAGTGAAATGATAGCAAAACAATGAAAAACAATAAAAAACAACAACTTTTTTTTTTTGCAAATTCGGGTTGAGTCTAGGCAAAAAAAGCTTACCCGAGGCATGACCTCTTTAAAAAACGAGACTTATTTTTTTATCCAAGCCCAATTTTCGAGCTTATATTTTTATTCAAACTCTCTCACATTTCAAGCAGGCCTTCAGCCCATGAACAAATCTACCAAACACAAAACCACATATTATGGAAAATTTTTAGGTAAATATAAAAATCAAATATAGATTTAGTCGAAAGGTGAAAATTATTATGTTTCCGATATATATTTTTCTAAGTTTAATATAAAAACATGAAAAATATAAAAATACTTTCGCTTTATAAAAATAATAAGTTGATGGGTGATATCAATATAGACAAATTATTAAAGAATTGGATAAATATTTATAGAATTATGGCATATGTATGATGTGAGTCATCAAAATTTATGTAATAAATTTATAAAAAAATTTGATATGAAAATTAAATGTGATTTTGATTGAAATGATAAAGTCTCGAGAAGAAAAATTTTAAGCTCTTAAATTTAAGTCTCATTGTGCGTATAAATTTTTTTAAACTATATGTAAAAAGATAAACATACCTTCAAAATTATAATTGTTACTTTATATATTGGCTTTTGGTAATTTTATAATTGAATTGGGACTAATTAAGAGTAACACTAACTCAATAAAAACTTTAAATAATAGTATAAATAAATGAAAATCTCCTTTAGAAACAACTATTCTATGTGTACATTATGTAAACACAAGTTAACAATTTCAGACTGAAATGGCAAAAATATCCTTTTGTGTTTCTTTAGAAGGTTTATATTTAGTATTCATTTAATTATCAATAATTTTTTTTTAAGTTACCTACCTATAAAAAGTTACAAAATAGTCACTCATTATATTAGTAAACTTTTTTTCATCACCTAATTATGAAAAATTTCAACATGGTCACTTAATTATTTATTTTTGTCTTTTTTTCTCACTCGTCTATCTTGGATTTTCAGGTGTTCCTATTGTAGCGACTTAAATTTTGCTTTGGTTGCTAATTAGGCGATTTGTTGAAAATTCGAAAATCGAAATTTGATTTTATTTAAAAAAAAAGGAGTCGCCACCGATCTCTTTTCTAGGTGTGATCGGATACCTATAAAATTTATTTTAAAGAAAGAAAATCGGGCTTAGGTCTACGTTTAAAATCCAGAGAAAAATAGGGCTCGGGAGTCGGTTACGCACGAGGAAGGTGTTTGCACCCTCGTGACGCCCAAAATTGGTATCTTATTAAACATGTGTTGTCTTGATCTTCAAAAATACGAGTTCGACTTAATATTTGATCGTGATCCATTTAAAACACGAGAATTTCAAGACTTTTTTAATTTTTCGGAAGGATATCCCATTTTAACATGACCCGACGTGATTCATCCAACATAGCGATGAAATCACAGACTTGATGTTAAAATCGGTACATTGCCTTATTTTTGAGATTAATTGAAAATATGAATAAACATTTTGAAACGACAAAAGTTCATGACAATATAATGCAAACAATCAAAATGCGAATATACGGAAAAAACATAGTAATTACACCACATTAACAAATACGTTAGGTATTAAACAAAAGAATAATGGTATTTTAAGAAATCTATAATATTAAAAATATGTACGCAACACATAAAAACATATATTTGATATAGTATTAAGAATATATGATATGCACATTTTAGAAATAATAGTGTTAAAAGCCTCTATTAATAATACCATAAAAAGAAATATCTATATAATAAATAATATTAAATAATATAAAAAATATGTACATAAAAAAGATATACTTAATGAAAAAATATCAACATAATAGAAGAGTATTAGAATAATAGAAAATATTTACAATAAAAGCAAAAATATATAAAATAACATAATAAGAAAATAATAGTAACATGTACATTAAAATCTATATGTAATAAAATATTTAAGAATAAATAATAAGTATAATATAGTGTTAAAAGTATACGCATAAGATAATATAAATAAGGATATGCATAGATAATATAAATTTAGAAGTATATATACATAATATATAAAAAATATATATATATATACATGTTAGAAATAATAATGTTAAAAACAAACTATTAATAAAACCACATAAATATATACATATATGTATTAAAATATATATACAATAATAATATTAAAAAGTATATACATGAAATATATATATATATATATTAGCAATAAAAATAGTATTAAAAATATTCACATAATGTGTTTAAAGTATTAAGATATTAAAAGAAAACATAATATATACATATATAAAATAATGCTACAAAATATATATATATAATATCTGAATATATATAATATAAATATGAATGATATAAAGGAAACAAAAAACATGTAAACGTAAGTATGTACATACTAAAAATATACTAAAGATAATAAAACACATATGAATATTAGTAATGGTGAAATACTAATGAAAAAAAAGTAATAACAATAAATAATATTAAAAAAGTAAAGAAAACATGAAGATTAGGTTAAATCTAAGAAAAGGATTAAATTCGAATCGATGACGAAGTTTTGGGCTGATTTTAAAAGAAAATAAAGAAAAAGGATTCATCTGAATGCGCATGAAAATAAATGGGACCCAAAGAGAAAATTTCCCCAAACATTTAAAACGCACAGTACCCTAGGGGACCAACTTGCAAAGCACTACAAATCTTTGGGCCGAATTAAAAGGCAAAAAAAGACTGATTGAAAGGTGCTAATAAAGGAAAGAGACTAAAACTGGAAATTACCCTTTTAGGGTGAGAACACACGGATTCCCACCCCCACCTACTGCTGCTCCATTCAATGCTCTAAACCCACCTGTTTATCTTTTTCTTTTTTTTTCAAATCCCCTAAAAACTAAAAAAATAAACTCTAAAAAACCTCTCTTTTATTCTCCCCTTCCGACGGTTGGACTCATCTCCTAGTCTCCATATCACCACCGTATACGGTGGCTAACGGAGTACGGGGGTGGGGGTTTTAACCCCGATTCAGAGGTAAACGCAAGGCAGAAGCCTCCTCACCTTGCGAAGGCCGAAAGGAAAGGAAAAGAACGGCTCTCCACCATGTTACGATCCGATCGACGACGGAGAACGACTCTAACGCCGCGACCACACTGGTAAGCCCCTTCTTCCCCTTCCTTTTCTTTATTTTTTTTGTTGTTTTTGGAAAAGATAAAATAAAATATAAACAAAAAGAAACCCGAAAAAAATGAAATCAAAATAATAAAAGACCAAAATCGGAGAATCCCTTCCAGAAAATTTTTTATTTTGAATATGTATATACCTCGTTAGTACAAACAATCAGATTCCTCCGTTTTCAGATCTGTTTCCTATTTTCCTATTCTCCCCCTTTTTACAAATCTGTTTCATGGCCATTTGTAGCCGAATACCATCATTATTTTAAGACTATTTTCACTGCTATTGGTTTGGTTTGCTACTGCCATTTTTTGCTGTCTCGCATTGCTTTTCTCTGTTTGCAGGGTATGGTGGAGCGATGGATGTGACTGGAGTTGGTGACCAGTGGTAGAGAGCAAGTCGGCGGTGGCAGAGGCAGCAGCTGTTGAGTCAGAATGGCAGAGGCGGCTAAGGTAGAGCAAGTGGGGGTTAGGGTTTCTGTTTTTAGGCTAATCGGGTCAGGGGTTATTGGGCCAACCGGGTTTGGGCATTTGGGTTATAAACCGGTTTGGGTTGGTTGATTTTAAGGGTTTAGTTAGGTGGGTCTGAATCGGGTTTGGGTTAAGGTTAACGGGTTATGTAACGACCCAAATTTTTCGGTTATCAGAAAAGTTTATTTTCGAGTCTTCGTTTATGAAAAATAGATTTGTAAATATTTATTAAAAATAATTATGAAGTTAGATGATTGGTTAATTAAAGTTTAATTAAGTAAATTTAGCTTAATTAAGGATAATTTGATAAAATGATTAAATTGAATGAAGTGCAAAAGTTTAATTATAGAATAGAAAATTGTTAAGGGATTAAATTAGTAATTAAACCATAAAAGTGACATGTGTTTGATGATGGATAAATAAATGTGTAATTGTATTAATGGTACAAATGTATTAAATGTGTATATATTTACTTATTATTTAAGTAATATATATATATATATTATTTAATTAGTTAATTATTATTAATTATGATGGTGACAAATGTATGGTGGTAGAATAATACATGTGTATGTGTGTGTATAAATACACTTGTAATTTATTTATTTGTTATAATTAGATATTTTGTAATTAGTTATTAATTAGTAAATAAGGTAATAAAAGAAACAAAAAGAAAAAAAAAGAAGAGAAAGTTAACAGAGAAGAAAACGTGGGAGGGAAAAAGAAAGAAAGAAAGAAAGAAGAAAGGAGAAATTGGAGAATTGAAGCTTGGGAATTAATTGGTAAGTTTAATTAGGTCCTTTCTTTGTAATTTTGATGTTTTTGAGATGTTAGAGTTAAGTAATCTTGAGTTCATGTGAGAATATTGAAAAGTGATGGAAGTTCAATTAAGGTTGATGTTAAGAAAATGGTGGAATTAGGGATTAATTTGATAGAAAAGTGAATTTGAATTGAACAGAGGACTAATTTGTAAAGTAATTCATAAGTTTTATATTGTAGGGACTAAATTGAAGAAAATTCGAAATTAGAAAAATATGATGAAAGTTCAATAGTTAAACTTGAGTTGGGTAAAATTTGGTTAGAAATAGAAGTGTGAATTGAATAAGAAATGTAAGTAAACTTAGTTAGGACTTAATTGCAAAATAAGCTATAAGAAACAGTTTTGGGCAGCAACTTGAGCTTAACTTTGAAAAATCACTAAAAATTGTAGGAACCGAATTAAAGGGTGAATAAGATATGAAATTTTATGGTAGAAAGGTACATGAGTCTAGTTTCAGGGAAAATTAACGGAACTTGATTTGGAGTTTCGTAGCTTCAGATATAAACAATTTAGTGACTATTGCGCAGGAAGACAGCTTTAAAAGAATATATGAGTAAATAATAGGATTGTGTAAAAAGAAAGTAGAATGAAGAGGAAAAATAGAAATTGTATTAATTAGTTATAAATTAATAGTGAATTAAAGAATATGAATTGTTTTAATTTCCGAAGTTATTGTGGTCCCGGGAATCTTGGCTAAGCAAGGAAAATGGCAAAGACAACGGGAGTTAGCTCGAGAAAATACGGTTTGTATTTCTATAATCCGAACTTAGTCATTATTTGTTATAATTATATACATATGGCAATTGTTGGTGTTCGAATTATGATGTCTTATAATTGAAATGGATTGATTTCCGCATACGAGGAATTTATTGAATTTATAGTGAATGGAATTATTTTTGTTGGATTATATAATTTATATGATTGGTGTAAAAACTATAATAATGAGTGAATGTTATATTGAAAAGATATTGATTAGAAATATGAGGAAATTAATATAAATATACGAGATTTGCGATATCTGAATATGTGTTTGTGTGATGTTGAAGTGAATTGAAGTGAATTATTATGATGATTGAATGGTATTTGTATGACTTTGATCAATGGAAAGTGAAATGGATAAGTGAATTTGATACTCTATTAACTAACCGGGCTTAGCGGATACAATTGGCATGCCATAGGATTTGGAAGTGTTCAGAGATACTTCGACCTCGAGTCGATGAGGCACTGGGTGTCATACTGGTGTGTTTGGTTGGAATCCGTGTATCCGCCAAAGTCCGAGTCTTGTTAATAGGGCTAATATGAAAATTAAGTGAAATTGAAATGAGAATTGAATTCCCTATTAACTTGTCGGGCTAGTCGGATATAATTGGCATGCCATAGGATTGGAAGAGTACGGGATTTATCGGCTTTGCCGATCAGGCACTTTATGTGTCGTATATCAGGCACCTCGTGTGTCGTATATCAGGCACCTCGTGTGTCGTATATCAGGCACCTCGTGTGTCGTATATCAGGCACCTCGTGTGTCGTATATCAGACACCTCGTGTGTCGTATTTTAGGCACTTTATGTGTCGTTCCAGGCACTTTATGTGTCGTATACTGCATCTGATATATTGATCAGGTACTATGTACCGTTTAGGCACAATGTGCCGTACTGGTGTGTTTGGTTGGATCCGTGTATCCGTCTGAGTCCGAGTTATGTTAATAGGGGTAATTAAATGAAATGAGAAAATCAAATGGAAATTGTGTATTTGGAAATTGAATGAATAGTAAAAATGACAATGTGATATGAAATATGAAACGAAATTGTGCTATGAGGATGATTATTTGAATTATGCAATTTGAAATGTGTGATTTGAAATGTGAGGTGAACAATTGTATGTGATTAAAGGAATTGAATCAAATGTTCTTATATTGTTTGAAATCTTAGGAATGATTCATTGAATTAATTATTTGAATTATATTAGCTTGGTATAAATCGTATGTATATAATGAGAGAATCAAGAATAATAAATTTACTATGATATAAATGAAGTTGACTATTATTGAAATAGAATAAAATGGAAATGATTCATAAGTGTATAGCTGAATATAGTTTGTTAATATTGGATTGTAAATAAATTAAGGAAAGCGATACCAATTAGTAAGTGAAAGAATGGAATGACTAATAATGATTTATTAAAGAATTGAACAATTAAGTTAATGTGTTTATTAAATGATTTGTATGGAAATACCACTGAGTATACCCATACTCAGCGTACGGTTTGTTTCCGTGCGCAGGTTAAATAAAGGTAGAACGTTGAATCAGCATCCCAGGTTGATCCCGAATTCAATAAGGTAAAGTGTGTTAATTGTTGATAGCGGCATGTACCTAGGGTGTTTTATATGTATGTTATTTTGAAATTGCAATTGTAATGAATGGCATCTGATTAAGTGTTTTATACAAATGAATTAGGTGGTATATTTGTGTATTTGTGTTTTAGAGAGGCCAAGGCTTGGTAGATAGCCGCACACGGCCTGGTTAACAGGACACACGGGCGTGTGTCCAGACCGTGTTAGTTTTAACAGAATCAACCACGGGGTAGAGGCACGGGCGTGCCTAGGCCGTGGGCGAGCCACGGGCCAACTCCATGGGCGTGTACCTAAACCTTGCATGCCCTGCACTTTGAATTTAATTTTTATGAATCACACGGACAAGAGATATGGCCGTGTGTCTCTTAGCATTTGACCGTGTGGAAGTACACGGCCTCTACACGGGCGTGTGGCGTGGCCGTGTCAAATTAGTCAGTATGCTCCACGGGCAATGGACACGGGCGTGTCCCGAACCACCACGGCTATGTCGAGCTACACGGCTCAACAACACGGGCATGTCATAGGGTCACACGGACGTGTCCCTAATTCACACGGGCGTGTACGCCCTGCACTTGAGAATAACTCTAAAAATGTTTGAAAAAAAAATTTTATAAGTCCCAAAATTTGTCCCGAATTACTCTTGACTTGTATTCTGGACTTTGAGGGTCCATATAAGGGACTATATGATTATTTTACATTATAGTTAATATTTATTACGCATAATTTGTACATTGTTCGATAGTTCCGGTAATGCTCCGTAACCCTGTTCCGATGACGGTTTGGGGTTAGGGGGTGTTACAGGTTAAATATTTGTAAAAGGACACTGATTTTATTTTGTTTGGGTTTGTTTGATTTGGGCCAAAATTGGCCTCTACAGCTGCCCCTCTTTGCTCATTGTCGTGTAACGGGAATAGAGCAAAGACATAAAGAAAGGCCAATTTTGCCCAGTATTGCCAAGTCTGGACTTCTTTGGTGTTCTTCTTGTCCAGCTCTCCCTGTAGTCCACCGCATCTTGTAGCCTTGGTTCAATCCACTGCAACTTCAAAGACATGCATTGTAGCTTCAATCTATTCGCATCTTCAGGGGTATAAGATTCATTGTCTTTGATCTGTTTCATCCATTGCAACTTCAGGAAGATAAGGTTTGTTGCGATCTGCTTTTCTACAACTTCAGGGGAATGGGATCTGATATTTTCAATCTTCTCGGCCGCAACTTCAGGGAAGCAAAATCTAAATCTTCAATCGGCTCCAACCTTTATTAAAACAAACATCGAAAATAGCTCGGCTTGCGAACTCTTGCAATATGGGTTAATCATAAATTGACAGTACCTCAGCATGTAACTTGAGACTCAACTCACCTCTCGCAATACGAGTTGAATGAACAGAAATTGAAAAGCAGAAATGAAAAAGGCTCAACTCACCTCTGTAATATGAGTTGATTTTTGATAAACAGAAATTAAAAACTAAAATTGAAAATACCTCAACGTGCCTTGAGGCTCAACTCACCACTGTAATATGAGTTGACTTTTGAGAAACAGAAATTGAAAAGGAGAAATTGAAAAGGCTCAACTCATTTCTCTCAATATGAGTTGATCTTTAAAAAAGAAATCGCAAAGAAAATGAAAGTACCTCAACATGTCTTGAGGCTCAACTCACCTCTGTACCATGAGTTGATTTTTGAGACACAAATTAAAAGGAAACTGAAAATACCTCAGCGTGAGCAGAGGCTCAACTCACCTCTGTAACATGAGTTGATTTTTGAAACATAAAAGAAATTGAAAATACCTCAACGTGTCTTGAGGCTCAACTCACCTCTGTAATATGAGTTGATTTTTTGAAAATTGAAAAGAAATTAAAAATACCTCAACGTGTCTTGAGGCTCAACTCACCTTTGTAATATGAGTTGACTTTGAGAAACATAAATTGAAAGACTGAAATTGAAAATACCTCTGCATGTGAGCCGAGGCTCAACTCACCTCTGTAATATGAGTTGACTTTGAGACACATAAATTAAAAACTAAAATTGAAAAAGCTCAACTCACCTCTGTAATGAGTTGACCTTGAGGGACTGAAATTAAAAACAGAAATTGAAAAAGCCCAACTCACCTCTGTAACATGAGTTGACTTTTGAAAAACAGGGATTGAGAATACCTCAGCGAGTCCTGAGGCTCAACTCACCTCTCGCGATATGAGTTGATTTTTTTTGAAACATAAATTAAAGGTACCTCGGAGTACCAAAACACATCATCTGGTGGAACTCAGGTGTTCTTTCCTTGATTTGGTGCAGTTATCTTCGAAACCCCTGATTCTACTGAAGTACCTGTATATGTCATGCATGATGTTATCATGATATGCATATGTTTGTCCAAAATGCCTTTATGCCTACATGACTATGCTTATGCGCCCTAGACATGTTTGTTATATGTTCCTTTTTCGTCGTGATTTCTTTGATCTATATTCATTGTTTCGACTCTTGATTCTCTTTGGGCCATGTACCCGTTTTCAAGTCATGTGAGCAATCTGCACTTCTCTGATATCACTTCCCTGGTTGAACTTTTTTCTTTGCTCTGAGGATCTTGTACTCGCCCATTTTCATCCAGGTAATGCTTAACATTCCTTTTGTTCCGAGTATGTCATTTTAAAATGCTCTAAATCTTCAACGCATGAACTCTTCCGTATTTCTTAATCAAGAATCTTTTCGAGCATGGCTTCTTGCATAGAAAATTTCAAGCTTCCTTCCTATACTGTAGTCTTGCTGTTTGACTCACTTCTTGAATCATTTTACTCCTTGGGCCCAAGTCTGCTTCATTAGGTTGCCCTTTCAGGTTTTTATCCTAATCTTTTTGTTTATCAAGATGCCCATTTGCTCGGCTGGTATTTCAACCCAAAACCCAAAGAAATAATTGCGTTTTGCTCAACCTGCTTGCCCCACTGTAACTCAAAGGTATAGGATCTGTAACCCGTTCCCTCAACTGACCTCTTTCTGAGTGACCTGACCAGATGTTTATGCGTGATATTTGCATGGATGTAGAATATCTTTTTTCTCGAGAATGATCCCCGTTTTATGCTTAGATTGACATTGCTTGTTTTTATCGGGATTATATCACTGACGCGATATCTTGTTTCTATTCAGCTAATATCTTTGACAGAAAATCTAAAGAGATAAACTCAATTTAAGCTCAAATATTTCCAACTCTTACGCTTGGTGAGCTTTTAAACAACAATCCTGTTTTAGGTTCCTGTACTATTAAGAGGCTTTCAGAGTAATATGCGAAACTCCTTTTATAAATGTATGATTAGTCCGTTAATCATTATTTCAACGTGAAATGCTTGAAAGGATCGTATTAATGGACAAGAAGAAAATTGATTAAGAGCACAGCTCGAAACAAACGAGTTAAAAAAATGAGAGCAAATGCAAGTTTATTAGAAGCGTATTTTGAAAAGAATAAGATAATTAAAGAGAAATTCAAAAATGGGTAAAATGGAAGGCTAGGTGCCCCAGATATCGCAGCCTGAGCTTCTCTGTACAAACTCCTTTGAGACTATTTTGAGCTTAACATGTGTTTAGGGGATTCGGAGTACTTTGTCGATGCCCCAAGACGTAGCATACTTCTTCATCGTCAATTCAAGCATAGCAAGACTATCATGTGTCCCATTTTATCAAAATTTGAGCAGCCCTTTTCTGGGTTTTCAACTCAAAGCCCCTTTGGTCTCAAGGCGCCCTTTACGGGTTTTCACCTTGTCCTTTCCATTTTATTTTCTTTCTTTTTCTTTCTTTCTTTTTTTGTTTTTGAATGAGTGAAGGTCACAAAGCGCCCTTTGAGGGTTTTCACCTTGGCATTTCCTTTTTAGGTATCTCTTAACTGAATCTGAATTAGGATTGGATCAGTGCTCCTCCGGGGGAAGCCTCTTTTATTTCGTAAAGTTCTTAAGCATTCATTTCCTTTGAAATCCTCTTGTGCAGAAAGGATCTTCTGTCAACACTCAGCACTATCCATTTTCGCACATTTGACCATGATGAATACTTTCAAACCTCTTCTGCAATCAATTTTACTGAAAACATTCTACTTCATCCAACTCTCGATTTATTTAAAGCTTGGAGAAAAAGAATCTTAATTTCCATGGACTGAACCACCTCTAATGCCCCAGCAAAGGTCCTGGTCAACTTTAATAAGCACCAAGAGTAAAAGGTAGCTTCTTATGCCAATATTTACGAGTCTCGGTCGCTTTTCATAACTTTTTGTATTTTTTTCTTCTGGCAGCCTTTGTTGTATTGTGATGTTGCGCCTAATCTTTGAACGAACTGTAATCTTTTGACAGTTGCATACTATAAAACATGATTCTTCTCTCCTTTTTTTTTGTCTCTTTTTCTTTTTCCTTTTTTTTTTATAACTGTCGACTTTATAATATTGGCATATGAAGCAACATTCACTTTCTTAGTGAATCAATTAGTGACCACGATGATGATGCCCCCAGAACATCTATGCCCCATGTATTGAGAAGTTTGAAGAAATGGAAGAAGCACGTGAGTCTTGTCGATATAACTGATGCCATTCATAGTGGACCAACAATATTCGATCCTCATGATTAGCATGGCTATTGCAGAACCACTGTCATGTGTTCTTTAGATACTCTTATGGACTTCTTTCAAGATGTTCCCACGTGCATAGTGCGAAAATATCCTTGAATTCTTGGAAATGACTTAATAGTCTTGCCTCATTTCTACGGTGGGCTAGGCTTCAATCTTCATCTCTCTCCCAAGCTCGCAATGTCAACTGACCCTTTGTAAGTTGGGATTTATCTTTCATCTTATTTTGCCATCCTTAACAAATCAGAAGATAGGCACAATCTCTGTCATCTTCGAAGTCTTGAAATCCCTCTAGACACATATCTTACTCCAAAGAGAGTCAGTAGCAACATCGCTTATGAGATTGATATTTGGGGACCTATTGTAGGCACGAAGGTATATTCCAAAGAACAAATGATTTTTAAGAAGATTATTTGCATGGCATGATCATGAATATAAAATATAAGAATGAAAGTCCAAATAAAAGAATCTATAAATAGAAGAAAATTCACTCAAAAAGATGCATTTCATTGAAATAAAAATCTTGGACCCAAGCATATTTCACAAAAGGAAACTTATCGCCTGTAGGCTTAAGGCAATAAGTATGTTTTGAATATTACTCTAGATTAGCTTTAAAAGTGCACGGATCCCTTCCACATTTCCACTGTTCAAAACACTCCCGAGCATGCGAAGTTTGGAGGTGGGTGATATCGTGGCCATGGTTGAATTGGGTACGAATTCGAAGTATAGTGGCTTCTTGTTTTTTCTTCATGGGTGTTGCCCCATCCTTCCACTTTTGATGGCATTCTCAATCAGTTCCCCAGATACCACAATATCCGCAAAGTCCTTTGTGGCGCTCCCGACCAACTTGTCATAAAATGGCGCTTTCAACGTGTTGATGAAAAGAATCGCTAGTTTGGTTTTAGTTAAAGGTGGTTCTACTTGTGCCGAGATATCCCTCCATCTCAGCGCGTACTGCCTAAAAGTTTCCGTCGGCTTCTTTTCCATCATCTGTAGGGTCAATCGATCAGGTACCATGTCAAACACGTGCTCGTACTGTTCACAAAATGCTAATGCTATGTCTTTCTATGATCGGATCATTTCTCTGCTAAGTTGATTATACCATCGAAGAGCCGACCCAACTAAGCTGTCTTGGAAACAATGTATTAGCAATTTTTCCTCATTCACATAACCAGCCATCCTTCGACAAAACATGATAAGATGCCCCTTTGGGCAACTCGTTCCATCGTATTTTTTAAAGTTTGGCACTTTAAACTTTGGAGGCAGAACCAGATCGGGTACCAAACTGAGCTCTTTGGCACTCAACGCAGAGAAGACTTCAGTACCTTCTATTGTCCTGAGCCTTTCTTCCAAACTTTTATACTTATCATGATCGTCTATTTTCAATTTGGCTTTTTCCATTGGATCATTTAAACCTGGAACAAAAGGATTGGAAGGAGCAGCTTCGGGATTCAACACAAATATACCTTGCCCCAAGTGAGCAGGCGGTGCAGGCCGTTGCTCTAGGCCCACGGATTCCCCTTGAGTGTACCCCCTTTGTGTTGCATGGGCGTGCGGTGGAGTGAATCCTGAGGGATAGGGCGGATACTGATTTGCTCTTGATTGGGGTTCTATGATTTCAGGGCCTTGCAAGGGTTCTTTCTCTTTAACCAAAACCGACATCATCTCTATTATTTTGGCCATTTGATCTTTTTGTTCAAGCGATTCCTCTCGAGATCTCACCATTAGATCCCTCTTTTCTTGCTGTGACTTGGCCAGTTGCTCTTGTAATTCCTTTTAGACTCTTTCCACCCTTTCGATTCTTTCATTAAGTTCAGCCTCCATTACTCTAGTTTGTCGGTGCGTCCTATTCGAATGATGTGATTCCAGCCTTGTATTGTTACCACTGCGAATCGTATGACTTTGGCCTTAGTGGATGATTATGGGATGTGTATATGCAATGAATGAATGAAAAAAATGTCAAATGAATGTTAGTTATGAATGCAAAAATTTGGTGTCGATTTCAAGATAGCCCCTATTTAGGCATTTCATTAATCAAAGAGTCTATTACGAAAAGTTTCGGTCACTTGTGTAATTGACTCCTCTATCAGAAACCCGTTTTTTGGCAACTTGTCTCTAGTCAACACCTTCCTAATATGATGCCTATAATGCATGAAAATAAAGCAAAGACGAACAACCTTGGTTAGTAGTCAAATATAGGTAGAGAAAGAAATCACGAAAAATTTAACAAGTTAAGCTACCCGATCCAATTCATTAAACAAACTCGATCCCCTTGCATAAAAAGTGACAGTGATAAAGGTAAGAGGCGTCTCTCCCGTGTACTTATTTCGGTGACTACTAAACGAGCGGAGATTCAGCATGGCTCTAGTTGGGTGGCTCGTACAGTTCACTACATGTGGTTTTGGTTCTAGATGGGTACTCGAATTGTCCGTACTATCATCTACTAAGATTAGCACGGAGCCTCGGTCATAGCCCATAACAGGCTTACGAGTTTAATTTGAGGGATTACATGTACTTATGCCTGTGCGGAGGGACGAGTTAACTCACGAAAGCATAAGTCATATGTAACCCGAAAGTATTCACTAGCCTGTGCGGAGGGACGAGTTAACTTACGAAGGCGTAGCGTTTACTTTCACTTAAATGGACAGAGCCCGGGTATGGCGCTCATGTTATGCAGAAATGCACGTGCACAGTGTGTGGGGAGAAACTCACAAACCTTTCGTTTTATTTTAAAACTAGACTACGAACTAAAACCATAAAAATTTAAGGCTGAAAAACAACAAGATGAAACGAGTTAGAAGAATATTTACAACATGATGTGAATGCGTGATTTTTGAAAACCAAAATTTGAAGATCACGACTAAATATCAAATTGAACGAGGAATTTTGAAAATTTTGACAACACACGTTTATTTCTAGACTCGACTATCAAAAACTGTTCCCCGGTGGAGTCGCCTGCTGTAGCGACTTAAATTTTGCTTTGGTCGCTAATTAGGCGATTTGTTGAAAATTCGAAAATCGAAATTTGATTTTATTTAAAAAAAAAGGAGTCGCCACCGATCTCTTTTCTAGGTGTGATCGGATACCTATAAAATTTATTTTAAAGAAAGAAAATCGGGCTTAGGTCTACGTTTAAAATCCAGAGAAAAATAGGGCTCGGGAGTCGGTTACGCACGAGGAAGGTGTTTGCACCCTCGTGACGCCCAAAATTGGTATCTTATTAAACATGTGTTGTCTTGATCTTCAAAAATATGAGTTCGACTTAATATTTGATCGTGATCCGTTTAAAACACGAGAATTTCAAGACTTTTTTAATTTTTCGGAAGGATATCCCATTTTAACATGACCCAACGTGATTCATCCAACATAGCGATGAAATCACAGACTTGATGTTAAAATAGGTACATTGCCTTATTTTTGAGATTAATTGAAAATATGAATAAACATTTTGAAACGACAAAAGTTCATGACAATATTATGCAAACAATAAAAATACGAATATACGGAAAAAACATAGTAATTACACCACGTTAACAAATACGTTAGGTATTAAACAAAAGAATAATGGTATTTTAAGAAATCTATAATATTAAAAATATGTACGTAACACATAAAAACATATATTTGATATAGTATTAAGAATATATGATATGCACATTTTAGAAATAATAGTGTTAAAAGCCTCTATTAATAATACCATAAAAAGAAATATCTATATAATAAATAATATTAAATAATATGAAAAATATGTACATAAAAAAGATATACTTAATGAAAAAATATCAACATAATAGAAGAGTATTAAAATAATAGAAAATATCTACAATAAAAGCAAAAATATATAAAATAACATAATAAGAAAATAATAGTAACATGTACATTAAAATCTATATGTAATAAAATATTTAAGAATAAATAATAAGTATAATATAGTGTTAAAAGTATACGCATAAGATAATATAAATAAGGATATGCATAGATAATATAAATTTAGAAGTATATATATATAATATATAAAATATATATATATATATATACATGTTAGAAATAATAATGTTAAAAACAAACTATTAATAAAACCACATAAATATATACATATATGTATTAAAATATATATACAAAATAATATTAAAAAGTATATACATGAAATATATATATATATATTAGCAATAAAAATAGTATTAAAAATATTCACATAATGTGTTTAAAGTATTAAGATATTAAAAGAAAACATAATATATACATATATAAAATAATGCTACAAAATATATATATAATATCTGAATATATATAATATAAATATGAATGATATAAAGGAAACAAAAAACATGTAAACGTAAGTATGTACATACTAAAAATATACTAAAGATAATAAAACACATATGAATATTAGTAATAGTGAAATACTAATGAAAAAAAAAGTAATAACAATAAATAATATTAAAAAAGTAAAGAAAACATGAAGATTAGGTTAAATCTAAGAAAAGGATTAAATTCGAATCGATGACGAAGTTTTGGGCTGATTTTAAAAGAAAATAAAGAAAAAGGATTCATCTGAATGCGCATGAAAATAAATGGGACCCAAAGAGAAAATTTCCCCAAACATTTAAAACGCACAGTACCCTAGGGGACCAACTTGCAAAGCACTACAAATTTTTGGGCCGAATTAAAAGGCAAAAAAAGACTGATTGAAAGGTGCTAATAAAGGAAAGGGACTAAAACTGGAAATTACCCTTTTAGGGTGAGAACACACGGATTCCCACCCCCACCTACTGCTGCTCCATTCAATGCTCTAAACCCACCTGTTTATCTTTTTCTTTTTTTTTTTCAAATCCCCTAAAAACTAAAAAAATAAACTCTAAAAAACCTCTCTTTTATTCTCCCCTTCCGACGGTTGGACTCATCTCCTAGTCTCCATATCATCACCGTATACGGTGGCTAACGGAGTACGGGGGTGGGGGTTTTAACCCCGATTCAGAGGTAAACGCAAGGCAGAAGCCTCCTCACCTTGCGAAGGCCGAAAGGAAAGGAAAAGAACGGCTCTCCACCATGTTACGATCCGATCGACGACGGAGAACGACTCTAACGCCGCGACCACACTGGTAAGCCCCTTCTTCCCCTTCTTTTCTTTATTTTTTTTGTTGTTTTTGGAAAAGATAAAATAAAATATAAACAAAAAGAAACCCGAAAAAAATGAAATCAAAATAATAAAAGACCAAAATCGGAGAATCCCTTCCAGAAAATTTTTTATTTTGAATATGTATATACCTTGTTAGTACAAAGAATCAGATTCCTCCGTTTTCAGATCTGTTTCCTATTTTCCTATTCTCCCCCTTTTTACAAATCTGTTTCATGGCCATTTGTAGCCGAATACCATCATTATTTTAAGACTATTTTCACTGCTATTGGTTTGGTTTGCTACTGCCATTTTTTGCTGTCTTGCATTGCTTTTCTCTGTTTGCAGGGTATGGTGGAGCGATGGATGTGACTGGAGTTGGTGACCAGTGGCAGAGAGCAGGTCGGCGGTGGCAGAGGCGGCAGCTGTTGAGTCAGAATGGCAGAGGCGGCTAGGGTAGAGCAAGTGGGGGTTAGGGTTTCTGTTTTTAGGCTAATCGGGTCAGGGGTTATTGGGCCAACCGGGTTTGGGCATTTGGGTTATAAACCGGTTTGGGTTGGTTGATTTTAAGGGTTTAGTTAGGTGGGTCTGAATCGGGTTTGGGTTAAGGTTAACGGGTTAAATATTTGTAAAAGGACACTGATTTTATTTTGTTTGGGTTTGTTTGATTTGGGCCAAAATTGGCCTCTACACCTATTTTTATATTAGCTAATTGGTGACTGAAAAAGACAAGATTGAATAGTTGGTGACCAAAAAAGAAATTTACTAATAGCTGGGTAACCATTTTATAACTTTTTATAATTAGGTGACCAAAAAAGTAAATTTATTAATAGTTGAGTGACCATTTTGTAACTTTTCATAGTTGGGTGACCAAAAAAGAAATTCTCTAATAGTTGAATGCCTTCTAATGTAGTCTACCGTTACTTAAATTATGGCACGTTCATGATGTAATAAATATATTTATAAAAAAATGATTTGAAGATTAAATGAAATTTTTTGTTGAAATAATGAAGACATTGAAAATTATGGTATTTTAAGTTCGAATCCCAGCAAGCATATTTCTCTAGATTTCACATTATTTGAAATGACAAAAATATCTCCACAATAATATTTATTATTTTATAAAAGGAAGTGTTTTTTTTGACAATTGCTCAACAACGTTAAGACTTGATTTGAAATGACTAGAGCATACATGTCAAATATTAATTAAGCCACGCAATGTCATTTGATTTAGGTATCAAATTAAACATTAAAGTTAATTTCAGATACCAAATGATATATCAAACCTATATAAAAATATACATTCCTATTATGTCAATTAAGAATGGTTTAATCACTTCGGGCCTATTCTGCAGTGCTTAAAAAAAGCACTTCTAACTCTAAAAGTACTTTTAGAAGAAAAGTTGTGCTAAACAAACTGCTTTTGACTGAAATTTTTAGTTTTTCCTCTCTCAAAAGCACTTTTAGTACTTAATTACTTTTTCTCCCCTCTAATAATATAATACTTTTCTTTTTTTTTTTCTTAGTGCTTAATTACAATTGTGTTAAAATTATTAATTAAAAATGAAAAATAATTTTTAAAATACTAATTACAAATATTTAATGGTTATATTTAAATATTTAAAGTATAGTTTATATATTTTAATTAAATTTTATAAATAATTAATATTTATTGCTTAAAAATATTTAAAATTTATATTTTATATATTAAAATATTAACAACAAGTTATAATATTTTTTTATATTTTTACTAAAATATAATAATATTTACTAATTTAAATATTATTTAAATACATATTTGTTAATTGATAATAACATATTTAAAATGAACATTTTATTTCTCAAAATCACTTTTTGACAACAATGCTAAACACTCAAATTTTAAACCAAACTTTTCAAAAGCATTTCTCCACAACACTTTTCAAAAGCACTTTTCAAACTAGCCTTTATTGTTGGGTGCAAAATATATACTCAAGTACTATTACATTGTGTAATGGTAAGTACATTGTAATATTATTGAGAGAAGTTAAGTTTGAATTTTGAAAATAATATTAATAGAAGCGGCATCCACGAATTCGAAAATTTAATATCTATTAGAACATAAAATATGTTGGTTCTTAAAAAATTAAAATAATTTGGTTGAATTTCATAAAAGCCTCATGGTTAATTATTTTAAAAAAATCATACATTTTTTAATACATAAAACAATAACCTGTAAAGATAAAATAAGAGACAAAAGTAAACTTCATGTGATGGCTTGATGGCCAATGGTGTTTATCACTCCAAGTGTGATCTAAAATTAAATCTTGTTTATTATTTGGGCTTTACCTTGTTATTGTAATTAAAAAAGAGAGAGACAAAATTAAAAATGATTAGGGTAAATTTTGATTAAATTGGTTCATCATTAAAAAAATTAAAATAGAATACTTAACTTTGTTATATTAAAACTAAAAATTAAATAAAAATAAATTTTATTTCAATTTCAATAGTCACACCTTTTTTACCAACGAATCCAAAAATTAAAAAAAATTAATTGAATCAAATTTAATTAAAAAAAATGGAACCCTAAACCCCATTAATTTTGTTCTTTTCTCCATCCTAACATAAGTTTAATTCACGTAACTGGCAGTAATGTAGAGGAAGGCCAATATGACTAAAATGATATAAAAAATATTATATAAAATTATAATTTATCAAACCTACTTTGTGGTGAAAATTAATAAATTTTAATATATATTATATAAATATAAATATAAATATAAATTACAATAATAATAATTTTAGATATATACTTTTAAAGAAAAATAAAATAATATTTTAAGTGGATGATTATTTTAACAGGTAGTTATTTATTATAACCTAAAAGTTTTAAATATTTATATTTTACTAAAGTAATTTAACTTTAAGTTGTAATATGCAAATTGAATTTTAGTTTGATTAGTATGATTATTATTGTCAATATGAGCTGATGCAATTCGAATGCGTTAAAATGTATTTTCTTCCTATTTATGAATTGGGAAGGAACTAATATCTCTATAGGAATTAGAGAGTTTTATTGAACTATCCATCCCATAATAATTAATATTTTTCTTAGTGAAGCATAAGTATACATATGTCAAAATTAAACACTGCAGCTTTTTTTTTTTTTGGAATATAGCAGCTATTTTATTTTTGTTCCTGTAGTGAAAGAGAATTAAAATGATCTTATATTTACAAGTAGAGAATTAAAATGAATATTCAAATGAAAAGAAAAATCAGGATACAACCATACATGCCTTGCCATGCTGGAGAGAAAAAAAGATGGTCCTATTTCTAAAAAAAAAAGAATGATTTTTTCCTTATAAAAGCAACCCGAGATTAGCCATCAAGAGTGGTGCAAGTAGAGTTGCCCACCATCTTCCTACCAATGGGTTTAAACCATTTGCTTTGTTCTTGCAAACAAGCTTGTGATCATGATATGTGCATACTGGTTGATTCCTGGATTTAATCGAAACATCAGACAAAAAGTTTTCTGTTCAAAATTCACCAATTAAAAGGAGATTGTAAAATGGGTTGCCTTCATTATTAGTTCCAAAATAGGACAGTTTCGATTTCTAAACTTGAAGCTTAACTCGGTTTGAGTTCGATTTTTAATTGGGAAAAGATACGAACCTGGTTGAGCAGAAGGTGATGACATAATCTGCACCAGAACAAGTGAAAATACTAGTAGGATCATCATATGCATAACTATAGGAAGTAGGGCATGCAGACTTGAAAATGTTGGAATAATATGTAGGTCGACAAGTTGAAGGGTTTCCATATGTCCCTCGGCAACAATATTCGTCGGTGTCAAACACGTCGCATGCGCTTCGGCAAGCTATAACCTTCCCTTTGGCCTTGACAGCGAGTTCGGAAGGGCAATTATGCCTGACGTCAGAGTTACATCCAGCAGTGGAGCAATTTCCCTTACCGTTTATCGGTGTAACGGATAGTGGCAGATTGAATCCGTCAACGAGGCTAACATCGTAAAAATCAAGAGTAGCAAGTGTAAACTCAGCGAGTGATACCGGGGTTTTGCCGGCAGCTCCGCACTTAAGGGTTTGGCCACAGTCCCCTGTTTGGCATGGACCATTTCCATTGTCGTCGAACTTGCAACCAGTTCGACCCCATATGCGGCCACTCCAGCCAACCGGGGCGTCAAATACGATAGATTGGTGTGATTTTAATTCAAGACCTCCACCATTAAAGCTTTCACCAGGGATAATTCCAGGCCAGATAGTATCCTTGCAATTGTTTATAATGGTGAAGGTTCTTGCACATTCATACACTTTTGCCCCTGCCAAAGTCCAAGAAATAGAAAATATCGGAAAGAAGTTTAGAATCGCTATTTAAATGGAATAAAGCTATGTGTGGATACACTGTTACAACTTACATTATTATAAAGAACGGAAGAGAATTTATGAATACCTGATGAAAGCATGAGCAGTATGAACAAAAGACGTAAAAGCTGATCCATTTGGTGGTTTTATCTGTTTGAGGTATTTGCAGTAGGTATATATATAGAGAGAGACATTTAAAGCAAAATGGGGGATGAAGAATACGTGCAGAGGTAACGTAGTAAGTAGGAAGAGTTGAAGTTGAAAAGGCATTAACCGGTCATAGGAAGGCTTTTCCATAGAAGGTAGGCTAACGTGATTCTTTCCCTAATCCTTTTCCGCAAGTTTATTCAGGTTCCCATCTTAGTTTATAATAATTGCCGCCCTACCTTCTCTTTTTTGTTGCTTTATTGGATTAATATTTTCTGACAATATTCTACTTCTGCTCCCTCAAAACTTAAAACTTGTTTCAACATATACATTACAACAAGGTTCCTCTAAATATATGCAACAATGTTCACAGGCTTGGACTGATTCACACATGATCCACATCTAATGTTTTGGATCAACTTAAGACGGTGGAGGCCTAAATAAACCAAACATGAAACCATTTTCCAACCCTAAATATTAGTATAAAAATTTTGACATTTCTTATTTAGGTTTTAAATTTATAAATTTAAAATATAATTATCCTAGTAATTATATATATCTTTTGCTTACATTATATATGTTGATACTAGGATCAATAAGAGAGGAAATAAAGAGGTTATAGTAGTTTAATGGAGGTCGGTTCATCTTAACAAGTGAAGAGCCAAATAAAGAAAATAGAAAGAAGAAGGAGACCGTGAAGGTTAAAGAAGTTACTTGTCGAGAATAAGTGCTCAATGATTGCTTAGGGGAAGAAGATCTTTTTCTCATCATTTGGGAGAGTGAGGTCCTCTTATCCTGTACCGGTGATGTGGCAAGATGGTTACCATCATATTGTAAATAAGGGATATGCACAATGGGGCTTACTTTGTCATGCATTTTTAGAGAATACGAGGTCATTATGCTTAGGTGGGACCCTGAAGAGAGTGTTCACATTGAGAGGTATGTTCATACTAAAAAGTGAGATTGTAATGAGCTAATAGCCTAATAAAAGGGGATACTATCTTTTATCAATAGGGAGTCTCATAGCGGGTGGTCATTAACAGAAGACTGAGCAGTTGAGGACATCCTGACGAATGGAAGGTGAATGACTATCTTGAGACATCCATCTGATGCTTTTAACCTGGAAGAAGGTATAATAATATATATATATATATATATATATATATTCTATTTCAACTTAATGATGAAAAATAAACAAGTTAATAAATATTTTAAATATTTATATTAAAATATATGATATTTTTTATTTTATATAAATAACATTATATATATAAATATAAAACAAAGAAACTATAAATTTGAAAAGAGTACTTGAGTTTAATTTATATTTTAAATGAATATAGTTTTTCAATTCAAATCTATTTTTCCAAATATTTTTAAAGAATTGCTCACAGATAATAATATTAAAATAAATTATATTAAATTTAGGAATATTTAAAGCTACTTTATTTTAAAACTGATAAGATCTTCTGTATGCGTTGTTGTGTAGTATTTTCATTTTCAGTCACACGTAAGTATTTCAAACAGAGGAGAAAAAGGCCAAAGCTAATCCATTCACAATTAAGCGACACCAGTCAAACACTCCAAACGGATAAACCACCAAAATTTCCAAACCCTCAGATCCAATCCAATTCCTCTGTCCACCCTCCGATCTTTATCCCGCATCAAACACGAAAATAGCCCGCCCCCAATATTCTTGGCGCAGCCAATAAATCCACACAGAAGAAAAGAAAAGAAAAAAAAAAAAAGGCCCCGGTGGAGAGACTTATTTACTTTAGGAATTTTCTAGAACCTTCTCCAAGGCAATGGCTGAGGCGACCAGCACCGAGAGATCCACTGGCACAGTCAAATGGTTCAGCGCCCAGAAATGTTTCGGTTTCATAGCTCCCGACGACGGAGGCGACGACCTTTTCGTTCACCAAACCTCTATTCTTTCCCAAGGCTTTCGTACCCTCTCGGATAACCAACCCGTCGAGTTCTCCATCGATGTCGGTGAAGATGGCCGAGCTAAGGCCGTTGATGTAACTCCTATGCCTCGACCTCGCCGTCCTTCCCGTGGTGGTGGAAGAGGAGGATATTTTGGCGGCAGAGGTAGAGGTGGTGGTGGTTACAGGAGAGGAGGTTATGGTGGTGGCGGTGGCGGAGGTAGTGGCGCTTGTTATAATTGTGGGAGGACGGGGCATATAGCCAGGGATTGTTATCAAGGTGGTGGAAGTGGAAGTACGAGATACAGTAGCGGCCGTGGAGATGGTGGTGGAAATAGAAGATACGGTGGAGATAGCGGTGATGGACGAGGAGCTGGGGGACGATGTTTTAATTGTGGAGATGAAGGCCATTTTGCAAGGGATTGCCCTAACAAATAATTCAGAAAACAAAGCCGGACATTTCCTATAATATTTTGTGAGTATAAGTTTTTCTTTTACGGTGTTTTGGAAAGGGGTTTATCAGCAAAAGAAGAAGAAACCGGAAAGCTGTCTATTCTTTCCGATCAGGCTTGCTTTTCCGGATTCCGAGTGATCTGGTAACATCGTTAAAGAAAAAGTCCATTGTTTTGTATAATGTGTTGTAATTGTTGTTATTCTCTTAATTCTTATCGATTCTTCTTTCTTTAATCCTCTGTTCTTAGTCTTTGCATTTACAGTATGAATGGGCAATCATTTGTCTTCCTTGAAGTAGATTTCTTTTGTTTTTCATGTTCGCTGTTATTGACTATCGATTGCTTTTAGTTTTTACTGTTTGATGCTTGAAATATATAATATATATGCAAATAGGGATAAGTTAATTTTTATATCTTTAGTTGATCTGATAAAAGCGGTTGATGATTAGATCCAGTTTGACAGATAATATCTGTTATTCAACCTTGATTCTACTATTAACTCTTAATTGATGTTATTTATATCTTGTTACTAAAAAAAGAAAGAAGTAAATATATCTTTTGCTAAAAATTCAATTAACTTTTATTATTAAAAATTAATCATTATATGTTATAGGTACGTGTAACTGTTAGATTATTCTGTCCGCCACATTAATTTTTTAAAAATAAAAATAAATAAAATTTTTGATAAAAATAATTAATTTATTATTTCATCTAATATACAGAGATTAAATTATTTATTTTTAAATAAAAAAACAAAATGTAATTTAGAAAAATTAAATATACATGTATTGGCATATTGTGTTTTCTTTTCTTTTTTTTCAATGTCCTGGATATTGTAATTTGGTTGTTATGGAAGGTACATTGAAGAGGGAAAGAAAGACATTCATGAGATTTGCGGGTCTCCACTTGTTGTTAGCAGCATTGTTTATGAGCATCTTAAAAAGGGCATGTTGAAGGGCTCAACTGATGTGTTTCCCATTGAAAAGGATGAGGATTGAGGACCATATAATCCTTATCTTGCTTTATAACATTTTGAGAGGTTGCTGTTTGATTGGCGGAGATTACGTATACGGTCACAAGATTTAGTATACCCTCTTAATCTTAAGGTTTAAATCATTTCTGGATTTTGAATTTAGTATTTTTTTTTTCAAATTAGACCTTGAATTTGATAGTTATTTTACATTGAGATTTTTTTTTTGTCTAAATTAGCTCATGAACTTGGTAATTGTTCTGACATGGGGGCTTGAACTTTTTTTTGTCCAAGCTAGTCCGTAGATATTTCTTTGAAAACCTTGAAATTTAAGCCTCAATATAGGAATAACTGTCAAGTTCAATAATTAATTTGGTCAAAAAAAAAGTTCAAGCCCAAATGTAGGAACATTTGCATAGTTCAATCCCCAATGTGAGAACGATTACCAAATTCAAGGTCTAATTTGAACAAAAAAAAAAAAGAGTTCAGCCCCAATGTAAGAATTATTGCAAAGCTCAGGTTCCAAATATTGATTTAACCTTAATCTTAAAATTTTTGCTTTTTTTATTCTTTTTTGGGGTTAAATAAGTATTTGGCTTCTGAGCTTTTTTTTTTTTGTTTAAATTAGACCATAAACTTGGTAATTCTTATCACATTGAAGCTTAAACTAGGCAATTATTCCCACATTGGAGTTTGAATCTTTTTATTCAAATTAATCCCTAAACTTGATAATTATTTTCATATCATGCTTAAACTTGGCAACTGTTTTTACATTAAGGCCTGAACTTTAAGGTTTTAAAGAAAATATCAAGTACAAATCTAAACAAAAAAAGTTCAAACCCCAATATAGGAACAATTGTCAAGTTTAGGTCTTAACTTGAACAAAAAAATTCAGACCCCAAAGTGGGGATAGTTGCAACTTTATTGGTTCTTTTAAGTATTATATTAACGAAGACATTATTCTAGATTAAATTAATTTAAAAATTTATACGCATAATAAGAATAATTCTATCGATAAATTTAATAGTTAAATTGTTAAAATATTAATTATAAAAAAATTATAAAAATAATAAAACTATTTTAATTTTATATTAATGCAAGTGAACCTCTTCATTTATTCTAATACTTATATTTTCAACCCCTAACTTTTCTACTTTTTTAAATTTTACAATGAATTTTAACTTTTATACTTTTTTTAAATTTTACACTGAATTTTAACTCTTTTTTTTTTTTTTGCTTAATTTCTTAATTTCACTGTTAAATCCTTGCTTTCAAAATTAATTTTCTAATTTTCATTTTTTCTGGTTTCTTTATATATGACTTTGTAAAATACAATCATTTTGCTAGAATTATTTCTAAATTTGTTAACTATCAAAGATGGAACAACTTCTAGAATACAATAAATAATATTAGATTATTAATGGATGGAACAACTTGGCCATATCCACCATTGGGATCCGATGACCCTTGGCCCCTTGGCCAAGAATGGAAGGGGCCATGGCTCCTGGAACAACACTGTTTAACCCAAACCCATGGCCTAGAATACAAAATTTCTTTTTGCCACTATTTAACCACGAAGGTTTGATAATTACATGTGACTACGAGTATGGAATACGCTACTACTAGGTAAAATATTAACATATTTTATATTTATTTAAGTTTGATTTAGTTTAAAATATAAATTTAAAATTTTATCCAAATCTATTTATATTTATAAAAATTTAATCTAAACCCATTTTAAGCCCGTTCATATTATTTAAAAAAAATTATATTATTTTAATTTAATATTTAATAATTTTATATAGTCACCTTAAAATTATTTTAATGTTTACATTAGAGTAATATTATATATTTTGTATAAATTTTTTTTTAATATTATAAAATACATAAAATATAAAAAAATAACATAATATAAAATATTATATATTTAAAATAGGCTAGCTCGGATTTTAAATGTTCAAGCGTGAGCTTGACTCATATTTTAAGCGGATTTAATTTTTATTTAAAATTATTTTTGTCTAAGTCTTTTTAAAATTTAAACCAACTTTCAAACCTAGAGATAAATGAGCCCATGTATAGATGTATTGTTACAGTATATATAACTGAGCAATAAATCAAAATGGAAAACAAGCGAACAAGCACAAGCATTGAAGTTCATAGCTGTTAGGGCTTATTTATGTTAAACGTTGTGCGGAGAAAATAAAGTGGCCAACAAAACAGATGATAGAAACCAGGGCAACCCATCAATTTAACCACCCTTTAATTTAAACCGAACAGGCCGTTATATCTAGAATAATCGATTTCGACCATTCAATTTACCTACCAGCAAAATCATATCAACACTTATCTATATAATAATAATTATTCAAAATGTTATAACCCTTCCTAAGACTTAGGCACGTGATATTTCCATTTACGAGAAATATCTTAAGAAATACTTTATACATGATCTTCCACTTTGCACCACACGACTTGTCATCTACTGTGTTCAACTATTCACATCCCTTTGACCTTTTATAATTTAATAGATTGCTTTTATTTTTTTAATGTGAAAATAATTATTAAATTTAAATTTTATTTAGACCAAGAAAATTTAAATGTCAATGTGAGATTAATAAATATAATTAACTTATTTAATAAATATAGAATTTAGATTATTAAAAATTTTATTCTATATTTTATTTTTAATTTTTAAACACAATACAAATTTAAATGTGAATAATACATTGTTAGAATAAATAAAATACAATTAAATTAATTAAACATATCCTCTATTAAGCCATAAATAACTCTTATTTACTTATTATTTTTACACTTTTTTATAGATAAATTCAATCAATTATTTTTATTTTAGATTATGAAATATATGCATAAAAAAATTAAATCACTAAAAATATTAAATTAATTTAATTAAATCATTGAATATGCGCATGTCTTTGAATTTTTTTTTTTAAAATCATGTATCTAAGGCATAAAGATCGTATCCGCATATTCATAATAAAGAGTTTGTAACTTAATTTGCCTTAATCATGCTGATTATAAACAAATCTCGTGAGCCTATTTCGTTAGTCTTTTACTGTTTGCAGGTTTTCAGAAATGATGGAAACCATGGGTCATTTGAATGATAATCTAATAAAGTAATAATCATTGAAAAGATGGTATAGCAATCAACAGAAGAAGAAGGATGAAACTTGAAACGGTACATAAATCTTCACACACATATCCCTAGATACGGTAATTCTTATTTTCACTGCAGAGCTGGCCATGGAAGCTTGTTTAGCTTAAGCTGTAATTTTATTTATGGTAAAGAAACAGCTTATTGGGGAGTCTTGTTGAGCTTGCAGAAACAATACTGAGAGTACTTTTTGGATTTGAATTTAGGTGGATTTGCTTCATTAACGAGCTTAGGATGAGGCCCTACTTCTAAGTCCGATGGTGGCTCCACAAACACTGGCCATGAAATTCTTGTCTTCTCTTTATTCACTTTGGCCCTATGGAGCACACTCTTGTACTTTCCGTTGCTCACAATCTGGAAAAGTACATTAATAATAGATAAATTAATGGGATAATTTTGGTGATTTTCCCAACAATACTATTACACTTTTTTTAAGTCATATGATATATTTTTATCTATAAAAGTTAATTTATTTTTCTTTAAAGTGCACAATAGCGTAGGCAAATCTAGAGGATCGCAGTTCCCTGACTGATTTAATCATTTAAAAGTTATAAAAATATAATATATAAAAAATTAAAATTTTATTCAACTTTTAAAAAATTGTTCTAACTTCACCCCTATAATAGATATATTTAAGTTGATATTAAAGTATATATTTTAATGTTATAGAAATTACTTAAAGTTTAATTTCACATTCTTTGTAACATACCTCGACTTGGTCTCCAATGTGAACAATGAGTGCATTAGGAATGTATTCAACATCATACCAATGGTCATCTTTACAAGCTTGGAGTCCCTGGACATCATTAGGCACCAATATGGTGATGGCAGACATGTCAGTGTGAGCAGGCACGCCAAGCGCCAGGTCCGGCCGAGGGCACTGCGGATAGTAGTTGATCTTAAGAAGGTAAACCATGTTGTCGCCACCCATAGCCTCCTTCATCTCATTCCCTTCCAGCCCTAACCCTAATGACAGACATCTAAACAGCTTGTCGACCACCCCATGCATGTGCTTTGCGTATTCCTCGTTATTCTTTCTGCCATTATCCAAAGAAAATCATACATAAATGGAAAAATCCCATGAAATCAATATATTATATAGGTTAGTCCACGCATATATGTGAAGGAAAAATGTGGATTCGAGACCTGTAAGAAGGTGGGTTTTTAGGCCAAAATTGATAGTTAATTTCAGAAGGTGGCCAGATCTTATGGAAGAGATGATCAACCCAAGCTTTCTTCCCCTCAACTTCTCTTTGAAGCTTCGTTCCATAGCCTTCAATGGATTGAGATCCTGGGGACTTGGCGTAAGCTTCCTTTTCATGTGGTGGGAGCTCGAAGAAAGCCTTTCCGACCTCTTTCAGCTTCCTTACGGTTTCATGGGGAATGCCGTGGTTCACAACTTGGAACATTCCCCAATTACTGCTCGCGTCCACAATGGCTCGTACAACCTTCTCTTCATCGGGGTCGCTTAGATCGATAACCGGGACCTCTAGCACCGTCCCCTGAACCGTAGTCAGTGCTGGCTGCTCGTACGTTGTCCTAATGAACTCTTCCGGGATTGTTTCTTTCGAGAAATTAGCAATCTCTTGCACTCTCTCCACCTCCATTTCTCTCAAATCTTCTTGGTTAGGTGTTTAAAATAGCTACACAATTTATGATTATATAGGGGCCGAAACATCCAACACAAAATTTCCAACAACCTATTGGTAGTTGCTAGAAACATAATAAATTTGATATGGAACATAATCTACCAAGAGATTTTTAGATAAACGAGTTTCTTTTCTTATTATAGGAGATCAGAAATGTAATTAAGCATCAAAACCAAAATTAGTTAATTAAGTACCCACATATTCAATTGATATTTTTACATGTTAAATTTATATTCATTTTATGATCCATGAAATTTAATTTTATTAAATTTGATGATTATTTTTTTCAATAATATTACTTTTACAATTTAAATTTGATTTTTCTCCCTAATAATACAACGTTCCTTAATATAAAATGCAATTATTACTTATTATGCGTATTACATCTACAATCCAACACTAACCACATTAAACTGTGCAAATTTTCAATCCATTCACACTATGGTAAGAATTTACCATTACGTGTAAATTGATTCAAGATCTTCTCTCCTTTTTTTTTTTTTTTGTTCATATGGGCTTGTGTATATACTTCACTAATAATCTATTCATATGAAACCAACGTACTAACCTTTCTTAAAAAACAACTAATAAACTATAATTGTGCATCTTACAAACAATTTAAAGTTTGAGGAGGTGGGAGAGTTTATTTCATTAGAATATTTATAGTTTTCTTTAATTGTTATAATTATTCGATTTAATTTTTTTTTAAATTTGAAATAAAATATATTGAAAATTAAAAAGTAATTGAATCGAGTTTCATTAGTGTACAACCATTTTATTAGAACTATTTCTAAATTTTTTAAATATCGACAACTTCTAGAATACAATAAATACATTATTAAATTATTACTTATGAAAACAAAATCGTCATAGAAATAAAATTTAAAGAACATTTATTAACAGTGTGAGGCCGAGGACCACCAAAAGGAAAAGTAGTGGCCTTGGTGACAATTATTGTATTTATAGTATGTTGGTAAATAATTATATTTAAAATATTTTATATGTTGGAAGATGGCAACCAAGTCCAACCAACTACCAGCTTCAAAGTGGATGGATTGGTGTCAATAAATATGGCGAAGGTGGGAATTGGCGGGTGTTTATTAGAGGACCAAGTGAAGGGTGGTTGGTGGTCTTCAAAATGTCAACAGGTATGATGAATATTTTTCGGGGTTGAAGTTCGAGTGGTTCTCGAAGCTCTAAACTTCGCTTGGAGCTGAGGGTTCGGACAGGTAAATCTGGAAAGCAACAATGTCATGTTGATTGAAAGTATTTGAAATGGGGTTAAAAGTGGTAAGTAATGTTGAGGAAATCTGAATGATACGATTTAAAAAGTGAAAAGTTAATCTTTCATACATTCAGAGAGCTACTAATAAAGTTGTTAATTATTTAGCGAAGCTAGTTGGAGGCGGAATTGATCAGTTATTTTTTTAGATAACTCCCCACTTTATGTGCGAGGGTTTTTGGAAGAGGAGGTTCGACCGTCACTGATGGAGGTGGATAGACGGTGAGTGCCCTTATGTTCCCTTAGACATCTTCTAAGTTTATTTTTTCTACCAAGAAAAAATATTTTATATGTTTCATAAATTTTGATAATACTCATAATAAACGTTTTTATAATTTTCATGTACTATCTTAGAATAATAACACGATACATCATCATTAAATAAAGCAAAAAATAGTGAAAAAGTTATCAATAAATATTAATAATTTTATTTAAACATAATTAAATAATAATTAATTGTAAATAAATGTTAAAACCCTAAACCTAAGATCTAGACTCTAGACCGTTAAACCAAAGTCCTAAATCTGAAAGGTGTTAATATCTATTTATAATAGTTACGTTTAATGTTTAATTATGTTTAGATAAAATCATTAGTATTTATTTACAAATCTTTCATATTTTTTATTTAATTTAATAATAATATATTATGTTATTATTCATTAACAATTAATAAATTTATATAAATGATATATTTTTCTTTTAGCTTTAGGGTACATTTGGTTCACTGTAATGGAATAGGGCTGTAATGGAATAGAGTTGTAATTTGGTTGAATGGATGGAATAGAATTGTAATAGTATTCTTGTTTTTGGTTGAATGGAGTGATGTTGTAACAGCATAAGGAAAAAAATTGAAATGACCAGAATGCCCTTAGCAGAATTTTTTTAGCTAGATGATTATTGTTATTGTTATTAAATTTTAATAAGATTAGTATTAAAAATAATTTAATAAAAATAATAAATAATATAACCATATTTTAACATAATTATTATTAAATATAATTTAATAAAATAATAGATAATTTAATAAAATTCTTAAAATATTTATTATTATATGAATTAAAAAATCATAATATATAATATTATAAAAATAATATATAATCTACTTTATTATTTTTAAACTGCAATACATATTTAATGTGCTAAAATATTATTAGTGAAACAAATAATTTAATTATTCTACAATAAAAAACAAAATATTAGAAGTAATAAATAACTTGAGAATTATATTTCACATCCAAACATAATATTCATATATTAACAAAAAGCTACACGATTTCATTAGTTTATATGTCATAATCCATATGTTATAAAATTTTACAACATCAAAAAGTTACAAAATTGTAATGACATTCTATCATGTCAATAAACCATCCAAATATTACAAACACAAAAAAGTTACTAAAATACCATCAACACAACTATGATTTTTAATGGTCAACAAAAATCTTCTGACCCATTCCAATCGCACAGAAGAAGGTAAACTAAAGAAAATGAGCATTTGCGTTGGATGATCTGGAATTTTGCTCAATGCGCGATAGCGCTTATCCTCAGTTAAACCTTCTACTTCACATAATATTTGATATAATTTTAGAGCACTTTCTTGAATGGTTATTTCTGACTTTTGTTGAATTAGCACTTTGGAAGCAATACTCCTACTGATTTCAATGTCAACGGTTCGTATGTTTTCCGCCAATAAAGTGGCAGCATCATGAAATGAAGTAGAAGAAATATGATCACTTGCATCAGAATTTTTTTTCTTCTTTGAAAATGTGGAATCACCTTGGTTTTTAGCTGGTTGCGGTTGTGTAGCTGAAATATCCATGTCATCCAAAGAAACATCAACTTCGCATGCATGAAATCGTTTCTTTCTTCATGAGTATTTGTAGTAGTTACATCCTCAACATCTATTTCTTCAATAATATCAGCGGTTGTTTGAGCATCTTTCCCAATGGCTCGATCTTTTACGTAGATGGTAGTAAGTTGGTCATAATAAGGGAAACTACAATGTTTGAATTGACCATCTTCTTTATGACTCTATAAAAATGAGGAATTCATATTAGATATAAGTTTGGTCAAAATAAGATAATAAAGACTTGAAATAATTCTTACATTTATATATGAGTTCCACACTGCATCTTTAGCAACAACAAGTTGTCTATGCTCATCCCAACCAAAACCTTTATTGTTTTTTCCACTAAGCATGTCATAAACGATTGACCAATCCCTTTTCAATGTCCTAATCTTCGATTCAAGATTAGGTTTAGCCTTCAACATGGCATTAGGTAAAACTTTTTCTAACATTTTTTTCTAACTCATTTAAATAACCGGCTTTGAATCCTATATCAGCATTAAAGGTTCCAACATTGTGCAAGTTGACCATAAAGGTAACCAACATAGCATCTTCTTCTGGAACCCATTTCTTTTTGGTTCCTCGAGAATTTTTAGAAGAAACACTTGATTGTGAAAAAACACTTGATTGTGAAAAACCTGACATAACTATCTTAAGAAAAAAAAATTAAAATTAAGTTCAATATTATGAATCAAAAGGTCAACACTTTATAAAATTATAATACATGATGAATCAAAATAAAATAAATTATAATTCAACAAGTCTAGTACAATGCAAAAAACAATTCAAACACCACCAAAATTTCATAAAGTACTAGATACATTAAATAACTTAAACAAATTAACGTTTGCTATTTTTACCCTAAACCTAACTAATTTCTAAATGCTTGCCATTCAGCAAACATTTGGTTGGCTAGTTCCATCCTTCAAGTAGCCCATGCATCCAATGGATAAATATTTATAATATTTGGTTCATTGTCATCTATCACATTACTAGGTAATCCTTCTCCCAACTCCGCTTCAATAGGATCAAGACTCATATAGGTTCGAATAAAATTATGGAGTAAACAACATGCAATAATGATTCTATTGTGCACCCTCATAGAATAGAATGATGGACTCCTAAGGATTTCCCATCTAAGTTTTAATAACCCAAAGCATTTTTCAATAACATTACCTGCTAAAGCATGTTTCATATTGAAAAATTCTTCCGAAGTACTTGGCTGGTAACCCTAACACCACTCATTCAAATGATATCTTTGTCCTCTAAAAGGTGCAAGAAATCCCTCACAATTTGTGTATCCAGCATCAACTAGATAATAACAACCTATAAAAAAACTATTTGTCATGGTTAATTTCCTAAAAAAGTATGATCTTGAAGATTAATTCAAAGTCCTCTAATTTTGCACTTTACCATAAGGAACTTTTAGTTCATGTCTCCTACTAATGGCATCTCGAAGAACCCGTCCATCAGCAACAGAACCTTCCCAACCAGGAAGAACATAAACAAAATGCATATCAGGTGTACAAACACTTAACATATTTGTTGCTATGTCACATTTTCGCATTTGATATCTAGGTTTATCAACTGTTGGAACCCTAATTTTAATGTGGATTCCATCTAAAGCACCTAAGCAATTCTACATCACATGTACAAAACCTCGAGTTAGGATACTATATTTAAATCTAAATCAACTAAATTATGTACGAGCTACATATAGAACTCACTCCAATACCTTGAACCATTTCCACCTTGGGTCTATAGAATTAGCTGTAATTAGCTCTGCCTTTTTAAATAACACATCTTGTAAGCGTATGACAACATTTAGAATATTGTGAAATGATTTGCTAATGGTTTCCCCGGACCTATTAAAGTGATGCTTGATAGCTCGGTTTTTAAGGTGATGAGAAATGATATGTAAAAACATTGCCACTTGCTCATCAATAAGCATGTTCCTTGACGACTTCAATCCCCCTAAAGTTTGTAACATCTCACATAGTTTAAAAATGGTAATTTTATTCATCCTAACTTGTTCAATACAGGTCTCATCACTAGCATATACAAGTCTTTTCACATAATCTCGTATTGCATAAAAATCTAAAATATAGGATCTAATCATTGGTCTATAAGTATGTAGGCTATGGATGGCTCCTAATGTATCTAAGAACCAACTCGCAATTGTACACATTTGCAACCATATTGTAAATGCAAGACCAATTCTTTTACGCCTCACACTTTGTACTATTAAAGGTAGACGAGCTATTACTGCAAGATATTAAAGTGTTACATATCTTCAAATCGTAGTAAAAGGATCACATTTCTCCAATACTAATTTCAATAACAGTAAAATAAATCAAAGAATTTAATTGCCAAAAAACTTACAGTGATTCAGTGAATACAAGACGTTCAACTGTGGGTGGAGGAAGCAATCAAACAAGCCAAAAAAGAAGAGGAAGCAATAACACACTATCAAAGAAAAATGAACAATACATATTAAGGATCTTTTCAAAGCACAAAATAGAAATTACAACTATCTTTGCAAGTAAAAAACTTGAAATTCATTTCTTCATCAATCATCCAAAAAAAGAAAAAAAGAAAGGAAAAAAAAAAGAATGTGTTTTTGTGGATTTGATTAATTGATGACTAACATTTAAAAATTATTTAAAAAAAAAATACCCATTTAATACATCCAAATCCAAATAATTTAGTTTCCAGTTCCATAGAAATATACATATATTATATGAAATTTTTTAAAATATTCGATCTTTAATTTACCTTTTAAAAAGTTTGTATTCATCCTCACATTGTAATTAACTGATGTTTTATTTGAATTAATAATTGTGAATAGAAAAATATATATTATTTTGTTTGAATTGTTAAAATTAGTAAAAGGAAAAAAATTTAATAATTTTTATGAGAAAAGAAAATAATGTCTTAATTTTTTTATTTTGTATTAACTCAATTCGATTATAGGTATATAGCGTGCTAAATATCTTAAAAATTATGTATTTTAAAATATTCGATTATTATTTTTATTTAAATAAAATCTAAAACTCCATATACATTACATTCTTACCATAACATGATTTGTTTGTAGCATTTTACTTTCTTCTTTTCTTTTTTTTCGTTTGTTGAGATAATTTTTATATTTAAATAAAAGAAGTTCAGTTCTCCTATTAAAAGTAATGAGTTCGCATGCAATTTTGGTATTACTATTATTATTAATTTTAAAATTTTAGTTTGAACATATACAAATTAAATACACTATATTAACAATTGTAGATAAAGTTTTTTTTTGAAATAAAATATGTTTGTAGTGTTAATTATAATTTTTAATCAAACAATATAAGTAATATAAAACATTGTTTAAAGACCAAAATTAAATATAACATAAATTAAAGATATCGAAAATAAAAATAGTTAAAAAATATATTAAAAGATTAAAATAGTTTTAAATGAAACATATCGAAAATTAAATATAACCAAAATGTTCTTGTTTAAAGTAAAAAGATCAAATCCGAATTGTAAATGTAGTTTAACATGTATATATTGTCTTTCCCGTATTACTAGAATGGTATATTCATTCTAATGGAGATATTTGTTTATGTCCCTTTTCCTTGTTCATTTTTGTTGTTGTTATTAACTCTTAGCATTTGGCAGCCTACGAAGGTGTGCTCTCTTCACCTTGGTAGCCTCTTTTCCATTAACAAATTTCATCTTTCCAAAGTTGTACACATAACCAACTTACAACAAAGACATTAGGAGGGTATTATTACCTTAGCACACACTTGAGTGATTTTTTCCCCCTTCTTGTTGCTACCTTCAACCACTCCTTTAGCTAAACACACAAACCATTTTATTATTTCAAGAGGATACACATTTAACACATAATGGTTCCAACTAGAAAATCCAAATAAAAATAAACTTAACAAAAAACCAAAGGCAAAATGAATGGAAAACATGAAACCAGTAAAACTAAAAACAACACATAATATTACATAAGGTTGAACAATTAAAGCATACTCATCTAGCATATGACTAAACTAAAATAACTCAAGCAAGTAGCGGAAACACGCAACACCGATAAAACATGGAAAAAAATAATTTAGGGAATGGTTTAAGGTATATCACACTAGAAATGCAAGTTTCGTAAGATTACATGGTAAAAAAATGAACAACAATAGTATTAGATAGTAGCAACCCTCACTGTCTATTCATTTTCCTTGGATTACGCTTATTCAATGCCATGTTCAACAAACATTTTACTTGTTTGCACCAACATTTTTGTATAAGGATTAAATTACTTAGTTATATCATCATTCAAATGCATGAAAATTTTGATTGATCTTTTAAATTTTGATTGGATCTAGAAATTCAAAATATTTTTACTTCAGTATCAAAATCAAAGGGGTTTATGAGTAAAAATCATTTAACTATAAAAATAATTTGAAGGTTTGTTTAAATAAAAGGTAAAATAGTTTAAGGATTTTTATAAGTACATTAGCCAAAATGAATCTAGATTTCGATTTTTCGTATTTTTCTACATGCTAATGAGAAAAAGGCTTGTATAGATGACTAGACTAGAATGAGAAACACAATGTTACAAGTTCTATCAAGCAGTTAAATACCCATTTTCCCTCAATTTTATGAGCAACCAAACAAGGAAGAATGAGAAACACAATGTTACAAGTTCAAAACCACAATAATTCAATAAATCATGATAAGATACAACATGCACTACTTACAACTGAACATGGCATGGAGAAATAGTGAAAAAAAGAGTTGTTAGGAGAAAAACATGAACACTATCAACTTCTGAAGAAATCAAATAAATAAAACTTGGAAAATGAGAATAAAAATGGATAAAGAACTAATCATTCCAAGCAAATGTCATTAGCAACCATGTAAATGCCAGATAAAATCTGTAGCTTTTGAATAAATCAAAATAGATGAAAACCAGTGGAAAAATGAGGGTAATGAACGATTGCCTACAACTCAATACAAAAATCTTATGATGGACTGGTGATCAAGTTATAATGTCTTTGTCCAATCAACTATCAACATTATGAACGATACCCTTAATTTAAATTGCATAAAACAGATGAAGATAGGTACAAAGTATGATCATGCTTTCATTAGTTTTTAAGGAGAATTACTATACAACCTTAGAAAATAGAAACTCAATTATCTGTTACCTTCAAAATTAGGGACATACTAATAACAAATAAAACAAGTAGAAAGTTACAACTACAAACTTAAATATTAAATATTCGAGATCCATTGCGCCAATTCGATATTAAAAAAATTAAAACTTTGAAATTATAAATGAACGAAACATACTAGATCAAATTAGATTTAAATTAAAGATAATATCATTGAATCATTGTGGTAAGCAATCACCAATGATTTAAGCACACATATATGCATAATATATATTTTCGTCAATATGGTAAGATGGTCCATCCTCATGCAGATATAGCATTAAAACTATATTATATAATATATTAAGTGTAATGGTCTAAATTCAAGGTTATCGGAACAGTGGTTTCGTAACCATAAATCTGATTTAAAGAGAAGTTTATTTTAATATTTTTGTATGAATATTGATATGATAGGAAAATCGTATGAAAATATCGATATAAAAATTTTACCGATTTAGTGGTTAGTTAGAAAAAAGAAATTATTGAAGAAATTGGGAAAAGACAAGGTATCGAGACATCAATCTCGTAAAACCGAGTAGAAAATATTTTTATAAATATTTATGAAATGTTAGTAATATGGTATTAAAATTTCATTAGAAAATTTTAACGCTTGGGCAGTCAATTAAATGAAAAGGACTAAACTGGAAATTGTGTAAAAGTGGTTGGGATGATTAAATAACTTAAGTGTCTAAAGAGAAAAGATTTAAAAAGGAAATTAGACCCAAAATTTATTTGGGCTGGACGACAAGGGCATGAAATCAACAAGAAAATGGATAATTTAAGGGCAAAATTGGAATATCACATTATTAACTAAATAAAATTAGGACTAATATGGAAATATCTAGATTTTTTGTGATTTCTCTTCATTCTCATCAGCCAAAACGCCATAGGAGAGGTTCTTTAAGCTGGTGTTTCATAATTTTTGCACCAAGTGAGTTAATCCTTGCCTTTTTCTTATAATTTTTGTGTTTTTAAGACTTTTACAACTAGGTCCTATTATTAAATTCATTAGTTTTTGATTTCATGGATGAAATTGAAAGTCACCATGGTTGAGTGCTGTAAGTTTATGATGATTTAGCATGAAATTAAAGCTTTAATACACACCCAGTTAACCAGGTTCAGAACCAGACATCTCACACACATCAGTCACAAATTACAAATGAACAGAAACCCGTATCAAAGTCTTACTCACTTTCACTAAGGCCTAGCCAAGAGTCGAAACACATCCAAACATGATTCAAATCAAAATGTACATAGAATCAATATATAAGTAACTTAGGGTCACACGCCTGTGTACTTTGGTCGTGTGGAAAAACGCCTAGGCCATATGGGAGGTCAAACTCCCATGTGAAAAAGGGCACACGGCCGTATGACTGAGGCACACGCCCATGGGACCAATGACATGACCGTGGGAACAGGCCATTTAACTCACTCTACTTGTGTTAAAGTAGAGTACAGGGGCTAACACAGCCGTGTGAGGGTCTTACACGCTCGTATGGATCCCTAAATCCCCAAATTAGCCACCCGACCGTCTGGCCAGGCCATGTGGCACTAAATCACTAAATTTTTAGTTCTTAAACACACACGCCCGTGTGCTCAGGGGACACGACTGTATGAAAATTAACAAAATCCCCAAAACGACCGTATGGCCCCCAAATTAGCCCGAAAACCCTAATTTCCAAAAGCACACGCCCGTATGAATCGGCACACGCCCGTGTGCCCACGCATGTGATCACGAAACCACCCTAAAATAGCCTCGAAAAATGTGCTTTCAGCGATGAAGCACTCCTCATCCCTCGATAGTTTGAAATTATACCAAATCATACAAATTCTAAGCATAAAACAATAATATCACATTAAAAATAATAGATTTGTGAACACTCACACACCCACAGTCGACTTTTCATAAAGTCGAATTAGAATTCGTAAACAAAATAGAAAAGGTACAAAACCTACACCTGTTTCACGATCGACTAGAACCCGCTTCGATGACTAGAAAATTAAAGCTCTTCGAAAACCACCACACAACCACTTTTCAAAAAAGAAAGAAGAAGAATAAAAAAGAAAACAAAAGAAAAAACAAGAAGAGCACGCCCAGAAAAAAATAAAAGTAAAAAAAATAAATAAACAAATAAAATATATAACAAAATAATAATGATAGTAATAATAACATTCAGTAAAGAAAATAATTACCTAAACCTTTAAAACAAGACAAAAATGATCCCTCAAAACTCCTCTGAGGACTCAAACCCAAGTCTTAAAGGTACACTAACACACTACCAACCACTAGACTAGCAGACCCATTCTTACACTATAACACAGAAACTATACACAATAGTACACCCTTCTCTTTGACCCTAACCACACAACTCAAAACTTCTAACCCTAAAATTCGGGGTATTACAACTCACTCCACCTTAAAGAAATTCTGTCCCCAAAATTTTCAACTAACAGAACAGTGGTATAACACAAACTATACCATCACGCTCCCGCTGCGCACTATAACTCGAGCTACACCATATCATCCTTAATACCTCAAACACACACTCAAAACATTTAACCACTAAAATAGATACATATTTGTCCTATCACACACAATCACTATGCTCTAAACAAAACATCGAAACATTCACAATGATACATGTCTTATAGTTGCCGAGGATAGTCTCTAATCCGATGTTTTATGGACCCACATTGAAAATATGCTCTCGACTTTTTCCAACAATTGCCCGGATGGCACTTCTTACAGTGCTCACAAAATAGAGCACTTGCACCACTACCAGCACCCCTTGTAAAACCACTATTGCCACTCAAATACTTTCTAACACGTTTCGCAGAATGAGGCTCTAACCTTAGAGGACTGCGATTTCTTTTCTTCCCACAATCTACGCACCTAGCTTGAAGCGTTTCATTAGTCCCCCTTATCTTAGCCTCAAACACAGTCTCTAGCACTTCTATCACTACCCGAGTCAATGCCTCAGTACCAAGCTCCATGTTATCACTAACTAAAGTTGGCGAAATTGTATTATCCCCCGACTCCTGAACAAACACACGTCCTAAAGAAGTAAATGACTCCTCGCGACCTTGCTTACCTTCAGAATTCATATATGTCCTGTGGTTAACTTAGGATATCTATATTTTCAAAAACAAACATAAAATAAATATAAAATCTACATTTTTAATCTTACAGTTTCGAATTTCCACCTAGACCAACATCGGAGTCTCAGATATTTTATTTCGTAAAAAAGTTCCAAAACACAAATCATTTCAACTTATTGCGATAAAACTTTCTTGAAATTTCTTTCTTTTTTTTAAAAACCACCACATACACATATGGATACGTAGAAAACAAAGGCCGATTTTTTGCAAATTTGACTCTGATACCACTAAATGTAACATCCCAACACTTAGCCTAGAAGTTTGGACTGAATTTCGGAGGTCACATTGGTTATCGAAGTCATCATAGGTAATTTTTTACAAAACAAGTTATCACATCAAACCGAAATATTTAATCGTTTAAAATTTAGCCAGTAAAATTACAGTTAAATTTAATATATAACCGAAATTAAATAAACGAATAGAAATTTTAAACGGAACTTGTACTATAGTTTTATAAAACCTTACAGTTCAAAAATCGAATAACAAAATAGAAACTGAAAATACAAACTGATAATTTATTTTTCACCGAGACTGTCCGAGACCTCTGCATACTGAGTCTAGCGTCAGAATTCAGAAATGTACCTGAAAGGGGAAACACTAGAGGGGTGAGCTACTCGAACATAGTGAGTTAAAACGAATAACAACAAACTTACAGAAGAAGACTCCAGACGATAAATCAATAGCAGATTATATTTAGTAATATACGCAGTAAAAGATACCAACACGGAGCTAATGCCTCAACACACGTAACAGTCAGTGCACACCAAGCTCACACAAAATACTCAACACAAGTGTTGTTCAGATAAACAAAATACAAATAGATAATCTTACACCCAGAACTCTTAAATGAGTGTGCATGAAATGTAGTCGAGTAATAAAATCCACCCATCTAGCCAAAACACATCTTCGTCCCCCGATCATACCCCGTAATAGCTGATTAAGCTCATCCAACCCAAAACACACCACATAGGACCTCGAAAGGCCCTTCCAACCCTACACACCATGTATGTGGAATAAGCCACTTAGATATTAATACGCAGCAGAGTTGGTGTATATGCAATACAATGCAATACGGTAATTTGCTGTACAGATATTGTAACGCCCCCATACCCGAGACCGTCGCTGAAGTCGAGTTTGAGGTGTTAATAAACTTAATTTATCACTTAAACAATTTTCAAACCATTTACTTTAGCTTTCGGAATGAGCTGTTTATCTGCGTCACAGTCGCTAAAAAAATCATATCTCAAGTTACAAAACTCGGAATTAAAATACGTAAATTTTCTCAGAAACTAGACTCATATATCTATCTACTAATTTTTTTCCAGAATTTTTGGTTGGGCCAATTAGTACAGTTTATTAGTTAAAGTCTCCCCTGTTTCAGTGCTGGACTGCTTTGACCTCTGTCCCTTACGAATCACTTTTCTCTCTGTACAGAATTTAAATGACTATGCTGTTTATTTTCCTTAAAACTAGACTCAATAAGGAATCTGTAAATATATAGCATAGCTCCTAATAATTTTTGTACAATTTTTAGTGAATTTATAAAGTCAAAACAGGGGAGCTCGAAGTCACTCTAATCTTGTCTCACAAAAATTCAAATATCTCCTAATATAAAAGTATTTTGCTTACACCATTTCTTCTATGTGAAACTAGATTCAATGAGATTTAATTTCATATCTTATTCAACCTCTAATTCAATTTCCATGATTTATAGTGAATTTTCAAAATTGAACTACTACTACTAACTAAAAACTGTTTTAGTACAAAATATTGCTAACTAGTTTATAACATCCTTACTTCATTTCATTTAAACTCTATACATGCCATATAAATCTATAACCATAAAACAAAAGCTACCGGAATTGATCTGGATAGTGTGCCTTCTTGTGTTGATCCGATCTACCAACTTCACTTCAGTTCAATCTACATAACAATGTCAACCACACACAAGTAAGCTCATTGAAGCTTAGTAAGTTCATAGGTTTTAAAGTAATGCTTACCAAATATAATAATTCCAAACAATACCAAAACATTTACTAAAGTTTCCTACCATTCACAACCTCTGTTATAATACTTTACATAGTTGAGCTCAACATTAACAACTACTCAATCTCTTTCATTTGGTTCACTTCTCTTGTATTTCTTAATATCAAATTAGGGAACGGCTTATGAAATTGAGTACGTCGTTGTTCAATGCCACGATTCATAACTCAGTATGGTTTTCCTCATTGAAATACCATACCTACGTTTTACAACTCGGTATGGGAAATGCCATACCTACATTTCTTAACTCAGTATGGATTTGATAATACCATACCTACATTTCGCAACTCAGTATGGATGATACCATACCTACATTTCACACTTTGCCATGGAACAATCATGGCCTTATCAGTCAATTCATCACATATCACGATACGAACGTACTCAATTCCTGCGTTTTTCCTAATTTGGATTACCGCCTTTGTTATTCCATTTTATCACAATTTTCACAATTCCACGACAAATTCATATTTAATAACACATTACATCATTCAATCATTCACAATTAAGCATGAACATTCAACCATATGAACTTACCCGGCTGATTGGTAGAAGATATTGAAATTCAGGGACTATTCCGCAACTTTTTCTTTTCCTCGTTCTTCTTTGGATTCTTGATCTATAATGTAAAATATTTTCACTCATTAGCACTTATTTGATTTCTATTTCACTTCACAATTTATGCTGTTCAACTTTCAAAATTGCACTTTTAGCCCAAAATTTACAGTTTTTACAATTTAGTCCCTGCCCAATTCACCCATCAATTGAACTAATTTTTCTCAATTAACACTTTATTTTATCATTATAAACTATTTCACAACCTTTCATATTCTGAATTTCAACACCAACCTCTAATTCACAACTTTTTCACAATTAGGTCCTAAATACCATTTTCTATCAAAATCACTTAATAAAACCACCTTAATATGAAATTAGAACTTAAATTTCATCATAATTCATCATAAAATTCCCTTAATCAGCTAGGGTAACTTCCAATTTCACCCACCAAATCAAAAACTAATGAATTTGATAAGTGGACCTAGTTGTAAAAGTCATAAAAACATAAAAATTATCAAGAAAAAGCAAGAATAAACTGACATGATGTAAAAATATGAATAACCAGCCTTCTCCAGACCTCCTATGTCGTTTTTGCTGAGAAAATATGAAGAGATCTCTAGATTTCTCAATTTTGTCTTTATTTTATATGTTAAAATTATAAAATTTCCAATTTTACTCTTATTTCCCTTATTTTTCTGCTGATTTTCTTGCCCTTGCCGTCCAACCTAGTCACTTTTAGGCTTAATTGCCCTTTAAATCCTCTTTCTTTTAACACTTAAGCTATTTAATCCTTCTAGCAAATTTTACATTTGTTACAATTTAGTCCTTTTTATTTAATTAACCATCCAAACGATAAAATTTTCTAACGGAATTTTAACACCACATTACTAACACTCCATAAATATTTATAAAAATATTTACGGCTCGATTTCACCAGATCGGGCCTCGATACTTCATTTTCGACTTAATTTATTTCTCTTTTAAATTTTAATTTAACCTATTAAAATATTTCCAATATTTTATTCACTTCTAAATACTATTTTATTTTAATTTCCTAATCGTACTTGTCGGATTTAGTGATCTCGAATCACTGTTCCGACACCACTGAAATTTTAGGCTGTTACAATTCTCCCCCTCTTTTGGAAATTTCGTCCTCGAAATTTCTTACCTGAGAATAGATTTGGATATTGTGACCTCATTGATTTTTCGGTTTCCCAGGTTGCCTCCTCTGACCCATGTCGATGCCATAACACCTTAACTAATGGCACACGTTTGTTCCGTAATTCTTTAACTTCCCGAGCTAAAATCTTTACTGGCTCTTCTGAATAAGTCATATCTGGTTGAAGCTCAATTTCGGTGTGCGAAATCACGTGGGAAGGGTCTGATCTATAACATCTTAACATAGATACATGGAATACATTATGAATCTTTTCCAGTTCAGGAGGCAGAGCTAGTCGATATGCTACAGGGCCGATTCTTTCAATGATCTCGTATGGTCCAATAAATCTTGGACTTAATTTTCCTTTTCTTCCGAATCGTAATACTTTCTTCCATGGTGAAACTTTTAAAAACACTCGATCACCAACATTAAACTCTATTTCTCTTCTTTTCAGGTCAGCATATGATTTCTGACGATCGGAAGCAGCTTTCAGACAATCTCGAATAATCCGAACCTTCTCTTCAGTTTCCTAAATTAAATCGACCCCCACTAACTTGGATTCACTCAATTCTGACTAATACAATGGAGTTTTACATTTTCTCCCATATAGAGCTTCAAATGGTGCCATTCTTATGCTGGATTGATAGCTGTTATTATAAGCAAATTCGGCTAGAGGTAAATATCTTTCCCAGCTACCGCCAAACTCAAGTATACAGCACCTCAACATATCTTCCAAAATTTGAATTACTCGCTCTGACTGCCCATCAGTTTGAGGATGAAAAGCGGTGCTGAAATTTAGTTTTGTACCTAAAGCTCTCTGTAGCTTACTCCAAAACCTTGATGTAAATCTTGGATCTCGATCCGAAATAATGGATGTTGGAACCCCATGTAATCTCACAATCTCGGAAATATATAGTTCTGCCAACTTCTCCAGTGGAAAGTCCGCTCTGACTGGGATAAAATGTGCTGATTTTGTCAATCTATCGACAATTACCCAAATGGAATCTTTCCTCTTCAGAGTTACTGGTAACCCGGATACAAAATCCATCGTAACATGTTCCCATTTCCATTCTGGAATCATAATAGGTTGTAACAAACCCGTTGGCACCTGATGTTCTGCTTTCACCTGTTGACATATCAGACATTTTGCCACAAATTCACAAATTTCCCTTTTCATACCAGGCCACCAATACATCCTTTTCAAATCACAATGCATTTTCGTACTGCCGGGATGAATAGAATATCTACTGCTGTGAGCCTCAGAAAGAATATCATTTTTCAAGTCTGAATTATTCGGAATACAGATTCTATTACGATAGTACAACATACCACTTTCATCGATACTATACTCTGATTCTAACTTGTCTCGTGCTTCTTGTTTCTTTAACACTAGCTTCGGATCATCATCTTGCAATTTCTGGATTCGTTGGAAAAATACAGGCTTGGCTTTCAATTCCGCTATTACCGATCCGTCTTCATTAATGAACAAATAGGCATTCATTGACCGGAGTGCAAACAAAGATGATTTCCGACTAAGTGCGTCAGCAACTACATTAGCCTTCCCTGGATGGTAATCAATAACAAGGTCATAATCTTTTAATAATTCAAGCCATCTTCTCTGTCTCAGATTCAACTCTTTCTGAGTCATCAAATACTTCAAACTTTTATGATCAGTATACACATAACATTTTTCGCCATATAAATAGTGTCTCCAGATTTTCAAAGCAAAAACAATTGCAGCTAACTCCAAATCATGTGTGGGATAATTTTTCTCATGCGATTTTAACTGCCGAGAAGCATAAGCCACTACTTTCCCCAACTGCATTAAAACACAACCCAAACCATTCTTAGATGCATCACTATATATAACATACGGTACACCTGATTCTGGTTGAGTTAACACTGGGGCTTCTGTTAACATTTTCTTCAATCGATCAAAACTCTACTGACATTCATCAGACCACACAAATTCAACATTCTTCTATAGCAGTCGTGTCATAGGCGAAGCAATCATCGAGAAATTCTTAACAAATCGGCGGTAATATCCTGCTAAACCCAGGAAACTTCGCACTTCAGTTACATTCTTTGGAGTTTTCCAATTCACCACTGCAGATACTTTACTCGGATCCACCCGAATCCCTTCAGCTGAAACTATATGACCCAAAAATCCAACGTCGTGGAGCCAGAATTCACATTTGCTGAACTTTGCATACAACTGTTTTTCTCGCAAAGTCTGTAGCACAATTCTTAAGTGCTGAGCATGCTCGGATTCTGATTTTGAATAGATAAGTATATCATCAATAAACACAACCACAAATCTATCTAAATAAGGTTGAAAAATCCGGTTCATTAAGCCCATAAATGCAGCAGGGGCATTAGTTAAACCAAAAGGCATTACCAGAAACTCATAATGACCATACCGAGTTCTAAAGGCAGTTTTTGGTACATCACAATCTTTAACTTTCAGCTGACAATACCCAGACCGGAGATCTATCTTTGAAAACACGGCAGCACCTTTCAACTGATCGAACAAATCATCAATACGAGGCAAAGGATATTTGTTTTTAATCGTAACCCTGTTCAACTGCCGGTAATCTATACAGAGCCTTAAAGATCCGTCTTTCTTTTTCACAAACAAGACTGGTGCACCCCAAGGTGACATACTCGGTCTAATAAATCCTTTGTCTAGCAACTCCTGCAACTGTGTCTTCAACTCTCTTAATTCAGCTGGTGCCATTCTATACGGTGTTATTGATATCGGAGCTGTACCCTGAATCACATCAATTACGAATTCAACCTCACGATCTGGGGGTAAACCAGGTAATTCCTCAGGAAATACATCAGTAAACTCATTAACAACTAGCAATTGTTCCATCTTCAATTCAGAACTTCGAGTATCAAGAACATAAGCTAAAAATGCTTCATTACCCTTCCGAATCAATTTCTGAGCTGTAAAGGCTGAAATAATTCTGACATCATTCTTTTTATCTCCAAACTCAGCTGAAACTATTTCCCCTGTTTGACATTTTAAATCAATCCGTTTTTCTCTACAATTTACTATGGCATCGTGTTTAATCAACCAATCCATTCCAAGAATAACATCAAATTCTCGGAAAGGTAACAACATTAAATCAGCAGAGAATTCACAGCCTTGAATTTTCAGTGGACAATTCCGACATATTAAATTAACTAACACACTTTGCCCTAACGGATTAGTGACTTGCACATCAAAGTCAGTGGACTCAACAGCCATTTTCTTTTCTAACACTAATGCAGTGCAAATATATAAATGAGTAGATTCAGGATCAATTAAAGCATACACAGAATCATCAAAAAGATAGAAAATACCAGCTATCACATCTGGAGCAGAAGCTTCTTCCCTTGCCCGGATAGCATATGTATGTGCAGGTGCCATTGTTTCTGATCGAGCTGTAGTATCTCTCGCTCCTGAGCGAGTAGTCCCAGCAGCACTACTTTGACCCGAACGTCTACTTTTCTGAGAAGTATTTGCTTGCTTTTCACCTTATTCTTTATCTTCTTTTAACATTGAGGACAGTCCCGAATAAAATGGTCAGTTCCACCACATTTATAACAAGCTCCGATTCTTCCCCAACATTCGCCAATATGAAATCTACCACAATTTTTGCATCTAAGTCTCGGAATATTTTGCACACTACTAGCACTGGCTGCTGGTTTATTAGTTACCCCAACATCCCGCTGAGTTGTTTTACTTTTATTCGATCGTTCCGGAATTGTAACAGATCGATTAGAATCATCTCTGAACTTTTTAGCCGGAAAAGTCGAAGTTGGTCTAGAGAAACTTCTTTTGTATACCTCTTTACCTCTTCTTTCTCTTTGCATCTTTCTGTTGTACACTTCTTCCATCTTTTGAGCTCGATCAGACAAAACAACAAATTCTCGAATCTCTGTGCCTCCAATCATCATTCTGATTTCATCATTAAGCCCTTCTTCGAATCTAATGCACATTTCTTCCTCTGTCGGTACAACATCCCGAGCATATCTACTAAGATACACAAATTCTCTTCCATATTCGGCTACTATTTTATTCCCTTGTCGAAGATCAAGAAATTCCCTCTTCTTCTTATCTAAATATCTCTTTCCCACATACTTCTTTTTAAACTCAGTTTGGAAAAATTCCCAGGTAAGTTTATCTGCAGATACCACTGCCTCAATGGTTTCCCACCAATTATACACTTCTTCTTTCAATAATGAAACTGCACACCTCAGATAGTCCTCCGGAGAACACATCATCTGTTTAAAAACTCTCTCCAAACTCTTTAACCAATACTCTGCTTTAACTGGATCATCGTCCGATCTTCCTCGAAATTCTTCAGCTCCGAACTTTCTGAGTTTCTCAATTGGTGTTCTTTTGCTAGATTCATCCATTAAAGGAGGAGCAACCGGGGCTGTAACTGGTGGTATAGTAGGGGGAGGTGGTGGTGGTTGTGCCTGACTTCTTCCTTGTATTGTTTCACTATACCACTGATTCATTAACCCGTAAATCATATTTTTAAGTTCTGCCTCTCTCATCAACGAAATCGGAATATTACCACTTGTTCCCTGCTCAGAAGTCTGTATTCTACTATTAACTTCCTCTTCTTGACCAGCACCCTCGGGTCTATCAGACATCTTTACAATCTATAACAAAAATTAGTAGTTAGATCGGATCATTCACATCACACTATCACAGATTTATATGGCATGTATTTCTAATCATTTTACACATCACATTCGTTCCGAGAATCGACTAAACCAAGCTCTGATACCAATAAATGTAACGCCCCCATACCCGAGACCGTCGCCGGAGTCGAGTTTGAGGTGTTAATAAACTTAATTTATCACTTAAACAATTTTCAAACCATTTACTTTAGCTTTCGGAATGAGCTGTTTATCTGCATCACAGTCGCTAAAAAAATCATATCTTGAGTTAAAAAACTCGAAATTAAAATCCGTAAATTTTCCCAGAAACTAGACTCATATATCTATCTACTAATTTTTTTCCAGAATTTTTGGTTGGGCCAATTAGTACAGTTTATTAGTTAAAGTCTCCCCTGTTTCAGTGCTGGACTGCTTTGACCTCTGTCCCTTACGAATCACTTTTCTCTCTGTACAGAATTTAAATGACTATGCTGTTTATTTTCCTTAAAACTAGACTCAATAAGGAATCTGTAAATATATAGCATAGCTCCTAATAATTTTTGTACAATTTTTAGTGAATTTATAAAGTCAAAACAGGGGAGCTCGAAGTCACTCTAATCTTGTCTCACAAAAATTCAAATATCTCCTAATATAAAAGTATTTTGCTTACACCATTTCTTCTATGTGAAACTAGATTCAATGAGATTTAATTTCATATCTTATTCAACCTCTAATTCAATTTCCATGATTTATAGTGAATTTTCAAAATTGAACTACTACTACTAACTAAAAACTGTTTTAGTACAAAATATTGCTAACTAGTTTATAACATCCTTACTTCATTTCATTTAAACTCTATACATGCCATATAAATCTATAACCATAAAACAAAAGCTACCGGAATTGATCTGGATAGTGTGCCTTCTTGTGTTGATCCGATCTACCAACTTCACTTCAGTTCAATCTACATAACAATGTCAACCACACACAAGTAAGCTCATTGAAGCTTAGTAAGTTCATAGGTTTTAAAGTAATGCTTACCAAATATAATAATTCCAAACAATACCAAAACATTTACTAAAGTTTCCTACCATTCACAACCTCTGTTATAATACTTTACATAGTTGAGCTCAACATTAACAACTACTCAATCTCTTTCATTTGGTTCACTTCTCTTGTATTTCTTAATATCAAATTAGGGAACGGCTTATGAAATTGAGTACGTCGTTGTTCAATGCCACGATTCATAACTCAGTATGGTTTTCCTCATTGAAATACCATACCTACGTTTTACAACTCGGTATGGGAAATGCCATACCTACATTTCTTAACTCAGTATGGATTTGATAATACCATACCTACATTTCGCAACTCAGTATGGATGATACCATACCTACATTTCACACTTTGCCATGGAACAATCATGGCCTTATCAGTCAATTCATCACATATCACGATACGAACGTACTCAATTCCTGCGTTTTTCCTAATTTGGATTACCGCCTTTGTTATTCCATTTTATCACAATTTTCACAATTCCACGACAAATTCATATTTAATAACACATTACATCATTCAATCATTCACAATTAAGCATGAACATTCAACCATATGAACTTACCCGGCTGATTGGTAGAAGATATTGAAATTCAGGGACTATTCCGCAACTTTTTCTTTTCCTCGTTCTTCTTTGGATTCTTGATCTATAATGTAAAATATTTTCACTCATTAGCACTTATTTGATTTCTATTTCACTTCACAATTTATGCTGTTCAACTTTCAAAATTGCACTTTTAGCCCAAAATTTACAGTTTTTACAATTTAGTCCCTGCCCAATTCACCCATCAATTGAACTAATTTTTCTCAATTAACACTTTATTTTATCATTATAAACTATTTCACAACCTTTCATATTCTGAATTTCAACACCAACCTCTAATTCACAACTTTTTCACAATTAGGTCCTAAATACCATTTTCTATCAAAATCACTTAATAAAACCACCTTAATATGAAATTAGAACTTAAATTTCATCATAATTCATCATAAAATTCCCTTAATCAGCTAGGGTAACTTCCAATTTCACCCACCAAATCAAAAACTAATGAATTTGATAAGTGGACCTAGTTGTAAAAGTCATAAAAACATAAAAATTATCAAGAAAAAGCAAGAATAAACTGACATGATGTAAAAATATGAATAACCAGCCTTCTCCAGACCTCCTATGTCGTTTTTGCTGAGAAAATATGAAGAGATCTCTAGATTTCTCAATTTTGTCTTTATTTTATATGTTAAAATTATAAAATTTCCAATTTTACTCTTATTTCCCTTATTTTTCTGCTGATTTTCTTGCCCTTGCCGTCCAACCTAGTCACTTTTAGGCTTAATTGCCCTTTAAATCCTCTTTCTTTTAACACTTAAGCTATTTAATCCTTCTAGCAAATTTTACATTTGTTACAATTTAGTCCTTTTTATTTAATTAACCATCCAAACGATAAAATTTTCTAACGGAATTTTAACACCACATTACTAACACTCCATAAATATTTATAAAAATATTTACGGCTCGATTTCACCAGATCGGGCCTCGATACTTCATTTTCGACTTAATTTATTTCTCTTTTAAATTTTAATTTAACCTATTAAAATATTTCCAATATTTTATTCACTTCTAAATACTATTTTATTTTAATTTCCTAATCGTACTTGTCGGATTTAGTGATCTCGAATCACTGTTCCGACACCACTGAAATTTTAGGCTGTTACAATTCTCCCCCTCTTTTGGAAATTTCGTCCTCGAAATTTCTTACCTGAGAATAGATTTGGATATTGTGACCTCATTGATTTTTCGGTTTCCCAGGTTGCCTCCTCTGACCCATGTCGATGCCATAACACCTTAACTAATGGCACACGTTTGTTCCGTAATTCTTTAACTTCCCGAGCTAAAATCTTTACTGGCTCTTCTGAATAAGTCATATCTGGTTGAAGCTCAATTTCGGTGTGCGAAATCACGTGGGAAGGGTCTGATCTATAACATCTTAACATAGATACATGGAATACATTATGAATCTTTTCCAGTTCAGGAGGCAGAGCTAGTCGATATGCTACAGGGCCGATTCTTTCAATGATCTCGTATGGTCCAATAAATCTTGGACTTAATTTTCCTTTTCTTCCGAATCGTAATACTTTCTTCCATGGTGAAACTTTTAAAAACACTCGATCACCAACATTAAACTCTATTTCTCTTCTTTTCAGGTCAGCATATGATTTCTGACGATCGGAAGCAGCTTTCAGACAATCTCGAATAATCCGAACCTTCTCTTCAGTTTCCTAAATTAAATCGACCCCCACTAACTTGGATTCACTCAATTCTGACTAATACAATGGAGTTTTACATTTTCTCCCATATAGAGCTTCAAATGGTGCCATTCTTATGCTGGATTGATAGCTGTTATTATAAGCAAATTCGGCTAGAGGTAAATATCTTTCCCAGCTACCGCCAAACTCAAGTATACAGCACCTCAACATATCTTCCAAAATTTGAATTACTCGCTCTGACTGCCCATCAGTTTGAGGATGAAAAGCGGTGCTGAAATTTAGTTTTGTACCTAAAGCTCTCTGTAGCTTACTCCAAAACCTTGATGTAAATCTTGGATCTCGATCCGAAATAATGGATGTTGGAACCCCATGTAATCTCACAATCTCGGAAATATATAGTTCTGCCAACTTCTCCAGTGGAAAGTCCGCTCTGACTGGGATAAAATGTGCTGATTTTGTCAATCTATCGACAATTACCCAAATGGAATCTTTCCTCTTCAGAGTTACTGGTAACCCGGATACAAAATCCATCGTAACATGTTCCCATTTCCATTCTGGAATCATAATAGGTTGTAACAAACCCGTTGGCACCTGATGTTCTGCTTTCACCTGTTGACATATCAGACATTTTGCCACAAATTCACAAATTTCCCTTTTCATACCAGGCCACCAATACATCCTTTTCAAATCACAATGCATTTTCGTACTGCCGGGATGAATAGAATATCTACTGCTGTGAGCCTCAGAAAGAATATCATTTTTCAAGTCTGAATTATTCGGAATACAGATTCTATTACGATAGTACAACATACCACTTTCATCGATACTATACTCTGATTCTAACTTGTCTCGTGCTTCTTGTTTCTTTAACACTAGCTTCGGATCATCATCTTGCAATTTCTGGATTCGTTGGAAAAATACAGGCTTGGCTTTCAATTCCGCTATTACCGATCCGTCTTCATTAATGAACAAATAGGCATTCATTGACCGGAGTGCAAACAAAGATGATTTCCGACTAAGTGCGTCAGCAACTACATTAGCCTTCCCTGGATGGTAATCAATAACAAGGTCATAATCTTTTAATAATTCAAGCCATCTTCTCTGTCTCAGATTCAACTCTTTCTGAGTCATCAAATACTTCAAACTTTTATGATCAGTATACACATAACATTTTTCGCCATATAAATAGTGTCTCCAGATTTTCAAAGCAAAAACAATTGCAGCTAACTCCAAATCATGTGTGGGATAATTTTTCTCATGCGATTTTAACTGCCGAGAAGCATAAGCCACTACTTTCCCCAACTGCATTAAAACACAACCCAAACCATTCTTAGATGCATCACTATATATAACATACGGTACACCTGATTCTGGTTGAGTTAACACTGGGGCTTCTGTTAACATTTTCTTCAATCGATCAAAACTCTACTGACATTCATCAGACCACACAAATTCAACATTCTTCTATAGCAGTCGTGTCATAGGCGAAGCAATCATTGAGAAATTCTTAACAAATCGGCGGTAATATCCTGCTAAACCCAGGAAACTTCGCACTTCAGTTACATTCTTTGGAGTTTTCCAATTCACCACTGCAGATACTTTACTCGGATCCACCCGAATCCCTTCAGCTGAAACTATATGACCCAAAAATCCAACGTCGTGGAGCCAGAATTCACATTTGCTGAACTTTGCATACAACTGTTTTTCTCGCAAAGTCTGTAGCACAATTCTTAAGTGCTGAGCATGCTCGGATTCTGATTTTGAATAGATAAGTATATCATCAATAAACACAACCACAAATCTATCTAAATAAGGTTGAAAAATCCGGTTCATTAAGCCCATAAATGCAGCAGGGGCATTAGTTAAACCAAAAGGCATTACCAGAAACTCATAATGACCATACCGAGTTCTAAAGGCAGTTTTTGGTACATCACAATCTTTAACTTTCAGCTGACAATACCCAGACCGGAGATCTATCTTTGAAAACACGGCAGCACCTTTCAACTGATCGAACAAATCATCAATACGAGGCAAAGGATATTTGTTTTTAATCGTAACCCTGTTCAACTGCCGGTAATCTATACAGAGCCTTAAAGATCCGTCTTTCTTTTTCACAAACAAGACTGGTGCACCCCAAGGTGACATACTCGGTCTAATAAATCCTTTGTCTAGCAACTCCTGCAACTGTGTCTTCAACTCTCTTAATTCAGCTGGTGCCATTCTATACGGTGTTATTGATATCGGAGCTGTACCCTGAATCACATCAATTACGAATTCAACCTCACGATCTGGGGGTAAACCAGGTAATTCCTCAGGAAATACATCAGTAAACTCATTAACAACTAGCAATTGTTCCATCTTCAATTCAGAACTTCGAGTATCAAGAACATAAGCTAAAAATGCTTCATTACCCTTCCGAATCAATTTCTGAGCTGTAAAGGCTGAAATAATTCTGACATCATTCTTTTTATCTCCAAACTCAGCTGAAACTATTTCCCCTGTTTGACATTTTAAATCAATCCGTTTTTCTCTACAATTTACTATGGCATCGTGTTTAATCAACCAATCCATTCCAAGAATAACATCAAATTCTCGGAAAGGTAACAACATTAAATCAGCAGAGAATTCACAGCCTTGAATTTTCAGTGGACAATTCCGACATATTAAATTAACTAACACACTTTGCCCTAACGGATTAGTGACTTGCACATCAAAGTCAGTGGACTCAACAGCCATTTTCTTTTCTAACACTAATGCAGTGCAAATATATAAATGAGTAGATTCAGGATCAATTAAAGCATACACAGAATCATCAAAAAGATAGAAAATACCAGCTATCACATCTGGAGCAGAAGCTTCTTCCCTTGCCCGGATAGCATATGTATGTGCAGGTGCCATTGTTTCTGATCGAGCTGTAGTATCTCTCGCTCCTGAGCGAGTAGTCCCAGCAGCACTACTTTGACCCGAACGTCTACTTTTCTGAGAAGTATTTGCTTGCTTTTCACCTTATTCTTTATCTTCTTTTAACATTGAGGACAGTCCCGAATAAAATGGTCAGTTCCACCACATTTATAACAAGCTCCGATTCTTCCCCAACATTCGCCAATATGAAATCTACCACAATTTTTGCATCTAAGTCTCGGAATATTTTGCACACTACTAGCACTGGCTGCTGGTTTATTAGTTACCCCAACATCCCGCTGAGTTGTTTTACTTTTATTCGATCGTTCCGGAATTGTAACAGATCGATTAGAATCATCTCTGAACTTTTTAGCCGGAAAAGTCGAAGTTGGTCTAGAGAAACTTCTTTTGTATACCTCTTTACCTCTTCTTTCTCTTTGCATCTTTCTGTTGTACACTTCTTCCATCTTTTGAGCTCGATCAGACAAAACAACAAATTCTCGAATCTCTGTGCCTCCAATCATCATTCTGATTTCATCATTAAGCCCTTCTTCGAATCTAATGCACATTTCTTCCTCTGTCGGTACAACATCCCGAGCATATCTACTAAGATACACAAATTCTCTTCCATATTCGGCTACTATTTTATTCCCTTGTCGAAGATCAAGAAATTCCCTCTTCTTCTTATCTAAATATCTCTTTCCCACATACTTCTTTTTAAACTCAGTTTGGAAAAATTCCCAGGTAAGTTTATCTGCAGATACCACTGCCTCAATGGTTTCCCACCAATTATACACTTCTTCTTTCAATAATGAAACTGCACACCTCAGATAGTCCTCCGGAGAACACATCATCTGTTTAAAAACTCTCTCCAAACTCTTTAACCAATACTCTGCTTTAACTGGATCATCGTCCGATCTTCCTCGAAATTCTTCAGCTCCGAACTTTCTGAGTTTCTCAATTGGTGTTCTTTTGCTAGATTCATCCATTAAAGGAGGAGCAACCGGGGCTGTAACTGGTGGTATAGTAGGGGGAGGTGGTGGTGGTTGTGCCTGACTTCTTCCTTGTATTGTTTCACTATACCACTGATTCATTAACCCGTAAATCATATTTTTAAGTTCTGCCTCTCTCATCAACGAAATCGGAATATTACCACTTGTTCCCTGCTCAGAAGTCTGTATTCTACTATTAACTTCCTCTTCTTGACCAGCACCCTCGGGTCTATCAGACATCTTTACAATCTATAACAAAAATTAGTAGTTAGATCGGATCATTCACATCACACTATCACAGATTTATATGGCATGTATTTCTAATCATTTTACACATCACATTCGTTCCGAGAATCGACTAAACCAAGCTCTGATACCAATAAATGTAACGCCCCCATACCCGAGACCGTCGCCGGAGTCGAGTTTGAGGTGTTAATAAACTTAATTTATCACTTAAACAATTTTCAAACCATTTACTTTAGCTTTCGGAATGAGCTGTTTATCTGCATCACAGTCGCTAAAAAAATCATATCTTGAGTTAAAAAACTCGAAATTAAAATCCGTAAATTTTCCCAGAAACTAGACTCATATATCTATCTACTAATTTTTTTCCAGAATTTTTGGTTGGGCCAATTAGTACAGTTTATTAGTTAAAGTCTCCCCTGTTTCAGTGCTGGACTGCTTTGACCTCTGTCCCTTACGAATCACTTTTCTCTCTGTACAGAATTTAAATGACTATGCTGTTTATTTTCCTTAAAACTAGACTCAATAAGGAATCTGTAAATATATAGCATAGCTCCTAATAATTTTTGTACAATTTTTAGTGAATTTATAAAGTCAAAATAGGGGAGCTCGAAGTCACTCTAATCTTGTCTCACAAAAATTCAAATATCTCCTAATATAAAAGTATTTTGCTTACACCATTTCTTCTATGTGAAACTAGATTCAATGAGATTTAATTTCATATCTTATTCAACCTCTAATTCAATTTCCATGATTTATAGTGAATTTTCAAAATTGAACTACTGCTACTAACTAAAAACTGTTTTAGTACAAAATATTGCTAACTAGTTTATAACATCCTTACTTCATTTCATTTAAACTCTATACATGCCATATAAATCTATAACCATAAAACAAAAGCTACCGGAATTGATCTGGATAGTGTGCCTTCTTGTGTTGATCCGATCTACCAACTTCACTTCAGTTCAATCTACATAACAATGTCAACCACACACAAGTAAGCTCATTGAAGCTTAGTAAGTTCATAGGTTTTAAAGTAATGCTTACCAAATATAATAATTCCAAACAATACCAAAACATTTACTAAAGTTTCCTACCATTCACAACCTCTGTTATAATACGTTACATAGTTGAGCTCAACATTAACAACTACTCAATCTCTTTCATTTGGTTCACTTCTCTTGTATTTCTTAATATCAAATTAGGGAACGGCTTATGAAATTGAGTACGTCGTTGTTCAATGCCATGATTCATAACTCAGTATGGTTTTCCTCATTGAAATACCATACCTACGTTTTACAACTCGGTATGGGAAATGCCATACCTACATTTCTTAACTCAGTATGGATTTGATAATACCATACCTACATTTCGCAACTCAGTATGGATGATACCATACCTACATTTCACACTTTGCCATGGAACAATCATGGCCTTATCAGTCAATTCATCACATATCACGATACGAACGTACTCAATTCCTGCGTTTTTCCTAATTTGGATTACCGCCTTTGTTATTCCATTTTATCACAATTTTCACAATTCCACGACAAATTCATATTTAATAACACATTACATCATTCAATCATTCACAATTAAGCATGAACATTCAACCATATGAACTTACCCGGCTGATTGGTAGAAGATATTGAAATTCAGGGACTATTCCGCAACTTTTTCTTTTCCTCGTTCTTCTTTGGATTCTTGATCTATAATGTAAAATATTTTCACTCATTAGCATTTATTTGATTTCTATTTCACTTCACAATTTATGCTGTTCAACTTTCAAAATTGCACTTTTAGCCCAAAATTTACAATTTTTACAATTTAGTCCCTGCCCAATTCACCCATCAATTGAACTAATTTTTCTCAATTAACACTTTATTTTATCATTATAAACTATTTCAAAACCTTTCATATTCTGAATTTCAACACCAACCTCTAATTCACAACTTTTTCACAATTAGGTCCTAAATACCATTTTCTATCAAAATCACTTAATAAAACCACCTTAATATGAAATTAGAACTTAAATTTCATAATAATTCATCATAAAATTCCCTTAATCAGCTAGGGTAACTTCCAATTTCACCCACCAAATCAAAAACTAATGAATTCGATAAGTGGACCTAGTTGTAAAAGTCATAAAAACATAAAAATTATCAAGAAAAAGCAAGAATAAACTCACATGATGTAAAAATATGAATAACCAGCCTTCTCCAGACCTCCTATGTCGTTTTTGCTGAGAAAATATGAAGAGATCTCTAGATTTCTCAATTTTGTCTTTATTTTATATGTTAAAATTATAAAATTTCCAATTTTACCATTATTTCCCTTATTTTTCTGCTGATTTTCTTGCCCTTGCCGTCCAACCTAGTCACTTTTAGGCTTAATTTCCCTTTAAATCCTCTTTCTTTTAACACTTAAGCTATTTAATCCTTCTAGCAAATTTTACATTTGTTACAATTTAGTCCTTTTTATTTAATTAACCATCCAAACGATAAAATTTTCTAACGGAATTTTAACACCACATTACTAACACTCCATAAATATTTATAAAAATATTTATGGCTCGATTTCACCAGATCGAGCCTCGATACTTCATTTTCGACTTAATTTATTTCTCTTTTAAATTTTAATTTAACCTATTAAAATATTTCCAATATTTTATTCACTTCTAAATACTATTTTATTTTAATTTCCTAATCGTACTTGTCGGATTTAGTGATCTCGAATCACTGTTCCGACACCACTGAAATTTTAGGCTGTTACAGATATGTTATAGTTTAAACTGCCAGATCAGATAATAGTACGTAGCAAAGCTGACGCACATGCAGTATAGTGCGATGAATCGCTGTACGAATAAGTTGCAGTAGAACTAGTAGATCAGATTAGAATCAGTCTCCATTCTCTTCGCAATCCCACCAAAAACATTATTTTATATAGGTGTATGTATGCATACAATCTCACAGAATAGTGACACGTTAACAGACAGTCAGACAGAACATATATACATACACACCCAGTTAACTGGGTTCTGAATCAGACATCTCACACACATCAGTCATAAATTACAGATGAACAGAAACCCGTGTCAAAGTCTTACTCGCCTTCACTAAAGCCTAGCCAAGAGTTGAAACACATATAGACGTGATTTTAGATCAAAACGTACACAGAACCAATATATAAATGACTTAGGGTCACACGCTCATGTGCTCTGGCTGTGTGGAAATGCCTAGGCCATGTAGGAGGTCAAACACTCGTGTGAAGAGGGGCACACGGTAGTATGGCGGAGGCACATGCCAGTGTGAAGAGGGGCACACAGCCTTGTGACTGAGGCACGCCCGTGTGGACCAGGGATACGACTATGGGAATAGGCCTCGTAACTCACTGTCTACTTGTGTCAAAGTAGAGTACAGGGCTGGCATGACCGTGTGAGGGTCTCACACTCCTGTGTGCCCACCAGACTCGACCGTGTGTCCAAAACACACGCCCGTATGGGATCCCTAAATCCCCAAATTAGCCACCTAACCATGTGGCTAGGTCGTGTGGCACTAAATCACAAAATCCCTAGTTCCCAAACACATACACCCATGTGCCTCGGGGACACAACCGTGTGAAAATTGATAAAATCTCCAAAACAGCTACACGGTAGTGTGGCCAAGCTGTGTGGCGTCTAAATTATCCTGAAAAGCCTAATTTCCAAAAGCACAGGTCGTGTAAATCGGCACACGCCCGTGTGGCCACCTGTGTGGTCACAAAACAGCCTTAAAATATTCTCAAAAAATGTGCTTTCAGCCATGAACCACTCCCTAGTCCTCGATAGATCGAAATTATACCAAATTATACAAATTCTAAGCTAAAATGTGATATCACATCGGAAATAATAGATTTACGAGCACTCACTCACCCACAGTCGACTTTTCATAAAGTCAAATTAGAATTCGCAAATAAAATAGAAAATGTACGAAAGCCACACCTGTTTCACGATCGACCAGAACCCGCCTCGATGACCAAAAAATTGAAGCTTTTCGAAAACCACCACAGCACCACTTTTCAAAAAAGAAAGAAGAAGAAGCAAAAAGAAAACAAAAGAAAAAGCAAGAAGAGCACGTCCAAAAAAATAAAAATAAAAGTAAATAAAATAAATAAACAAATAAAATATATAACAAAATAATAATGATAGTATTAATAACACTTAGTAAAGAAAATAATTACCTAAACCTAAAACAAGACAAAAATGACCTCTCAAAACACCTCTGAGGACTCAAACACGAAACCCAAAGGCACACTAACATACTACCAACCACCAGATCAGCAGACCCATTCTTACGCTATAACACAAAAACTATACACAATAGCACATCTTTCTCTTTGACCCTAACCATAAAACTCAGAACTTCTAACCCCAAAATTTAGGATATTACAAAACTTGTTACTCAGGCTCGACCTTTGCTTGTTGAAGCAATTGAACTTCAAGACTTTGATATGTTGGTGGATCCGAGGCTGAAAAAGAACTACATTAATCACGAATTATTTTGAATGATTGAGACAGCTACTACTTGTGTGCGACATTCAGCTGTTAAAAGGCCTAGAATGAGTCAGGTAAATAGATTGAAGTATTAAAGAACTATTTTAATAATCATTAGAGGGTCATGTCTCATACTCTGTGTCTGAAGATATGTTGGACCATACTAGTACTCAAAGCAAAATGAAGAATCCAAGTAAGAAACTTGTGGCAGAAAAGAAGTGTTGGAAAAGAACGTTAATGGCTCCCATGAAAGCCAATTTCATAATTCATGGAAAATCAAAGTTATAATCTATAAAAGTTAATCAAACTATAACTCTTAAAATATGGTACCTGCAAAGCGAATTAGAATAGTAATTAGATATGAACAATTATTTAAGCTATGATTATGAAATGGATTAAAATTAAATTATGGTTTTGTAGGGTTCAGCTTTTAGGTTTACGTCTGGACACTAATTAGTTTTATTTTTCCCCTGAAAATAAAGAAAACTTAAATTTTATATATAGGAAGTGGATTTGGAATTGAACTGTCTGTGTTTGTTTGATTAAGTTCCCAATTTATGATGATTATGATGCTTTGATAAAGTTGCAAATTCATTAGAACCAGATTAGGTTTTTTTTTTAAAGCTTTAATTGGATCATATTTTGAGGGAGCTTACTCCTTTCCACTCATGTGCATGACCCATTTGCGCTACCTACTACTCGTTTTTTAATTTTGTTGAGATAGCTTTTTAGTTTTTGTTGTTTATTTCTACTATTTTTGGCTCTAAAATAGACGTACTGTTAGTTCATTCAACCAATAATAGACGTACTATTTTTAGTTTTTGTTGTTTATTTCTACTATTTTTGTTGTTTATTATTATTTTAATAATAATCTTAGTAAAATTTAATAACAATAATTATATACCTAAAAAAATCTGTTAAGGGTACTTTGGTCATTTCAATTTTTTTCTTATACTATTACAGCATAATTCCATTCAACCAAACACAATAATACTATTACAGTTCTATTCCATTCCATTCAACCAAATAATTGAATTACTGATTACAGCTCTGTTCCATTACAACGAATCAAACGTGTTGTTAGTGACGGGCCCACTGAATTCAGCTGTAATGTATTAGTATTACAGCCAACCAAACATGCTCTTAGGGATTTGGGCTCAAGGGTAGGTCCCTGGCTGAAAGGAATCAAAATAATAATGAATGAGGTGAAATTGCTTGAGAGTAGGAAAGGAAATGGTACCTTTTTCTTTCTTTGTCCAATTTATTATTTGCACAATGTTGGTTTCAATTTCTTTTTTAGTCCCTTCATTATTAGTTACTTTAGGTTTAGATTTGCCAAATTTAATCTAGAAACGAAAACCTAGCTTAATCAATTCAATCTAATCTATTTTTATTTTAAAATGCAATAGTCTAGACTTATTTAATTTAAACTCGGATAGATTAAAACTCAAAATTAATTAAAATAAAAATAATTTCAAACTCAAAATCATCTAAATAAGTAATTTGAAATATTCTAAGATCGTATTGACCAAATGCAAAAAAGTTAAATTATCAAACTTGATATAAACCTCAAAAATAAAATAACCCAAAAAGTTTAAGCTTTATCTTTGTGATTATATGGGTGATGAACTCTAAAAATAGGTATAAATTTTGACTTAACTATAATATCAAACAGATGTTATATATGAAAATCTACATTTCATTCTATATTAAATTTTAATTGTAATTTAGTTGTGTTACTTGTGTATATTAGAAATTTTTTTGAGTATTTTTATTTTGGATAAATATAATTTTTTATGCATATAATATAAGCTTACATTGTATACAAAAATTAAATCAGAATTAAAGTGTAATATATATAATTGTATTTAAAATCAATTTTCTTGTATCACGTTATATATTAAATCAAAGTTTAATTTTAAATTTGAGATTTATTTTAGAGTAAACTATACTAAAAGTCACCTTAAAAATTGCGCCGTTCCTATTTTGGTCATTTTAAATATTTTTTGTCAATATAATCACTGTCGTTAGAAAAATTGATTAAAATGGTCACTCAACCATTAAACCCTTAAAAGATTGCTAATCAGACCTAGAAAAAAAAGAAAATTTGTTCTTTTAGTCCCTTAAAAATTACAAAATTTCAATTAACACTATTGTTATACCCACAAAGTTTTAAATTTTTATCCTTAGGCAAAGGAAAAGATAGAGATTTAGCATAGCTTTACCCTCTATGACATTGCCACCATCTCCGCTCCATTGTTTTTCACCTGAATAAGAAAACTTTATCATGGTTTCTGCTCTAAAAAATGTCATCACTGGTTCAACACTTTCCTCTTCCTTCACTGTTGATGTTGTTGTTGACTTTAGTTTGGATTTCGATACCTTAACTGTGGTCGAGGGTTCTTCTTCTACTTCTATGGTATTACAACCAAGTGAAGTTATGGATAAGTGTCATGTGTGCGAAATTGATGGTTGTTTGGGGTGCAACCTTTTTCCTACCAAGTTAATAACAAGACAAAATTTGAGATGCCACTACTAATAAAACTAGAACTAAACATTTATTTTTATATAACTATTTTTTCTTAACTATTTAGATGCACCATTTTTTTGCCTATTGTTACTCATCTCTCCCATAACTTCTTACTTTTATAAAAAATGGTGAGTCACAAAGTCGTCATTGCTCATAGCTGCGGTTGTTCGGGATGCGACCACCTTTTACCTTTTATCAAGGTTGCAAACATCCTCAGCTGGACTTTTTGACCCGTATTGTTGCACCCTCGTTTGTTTATTTTTATTATTTGAGGCAATATTTGCAAAACAAAAAAAAAAGACAAAATTAGCATCCAACCACGTAAGCCATCAGAAAAGTGGTTAAGCACTGCATACTCATCGAGGACCTAACAACTATTGTGACATACTTGTTTGAAGAAATATGCTGACACAATAAGAAGAAACTGGCTTCTTCAGGTTTGGCTTCAACATGAACACCATGTGTAGAGCCTAGCGAGGAACCTACCACCTACAATCCGGGAGCCTCGCATACTCAGTGATAAAGTTCCATGGCTCCAGCCACAATCCTCAGAGATACCTAGCAATAGTATCCCAGCAGTCAAAAGGCTATGAGTGTTCACATTGTTTCCAGTGCCTAAGATCATTCAAGCCATCTAGTAGGTTTGCAAGTACAGATCCCATTGCACCTTTATCATAGAGGCAATAACGAAATATCCTCAAAGAGAGATGTCTTGAGAAATGGCCAAATTACCATTATAATTAAGAATATTATATAATTGTTAGCCCAATCATGAATCTTCTCCACCTTCAGACGATATAGAAAGCAGAAGGGCATTGGTCTAGCTTCAACTCTACTAAAATATACTTTTTAGGGTTTAGCTTTAACTTTACCACCCTTCTGAAGATGAGTTTTTCATTCCCCCCTTAGAACAACAAAATAAAACCCTTGGTGGTTTTCTGATAATACTCTAGAATAACGTATTTTTATGTATTAATTGTGTATTTATTCTGAGTATGATCCTGCTAATTTGAGCTATTTATGATATTTTATCTTATAGGGATTAAATTGGAGGCAAAATTGAAATTAAAGGACAAAAGCGTGAAATTAAAGATAAAATGGGCCAATGTGCAATAAAAGGAAAAGTTGGTGTCAAAAGTGCAAGCATGGAGCACATAGTGGTTAAAATGCAAAAGAAGAGATTTTATTCTATCAAGACTCTATTTTGACTATATTAGGATAATTAATATTAAGATAATTATTAGGAATTATTTAATTTTAGGATTTTATCTTTATTTATTTTTAATTAAATGTATTTATCTTTTGGGAGTTTAAGTAGGATTAGACTATCTCTCCTAGCACTATAAATAGGGGGTGAGGTGACTCAAAATTTATGCTTCTTTTCTGTAAAAACTCTCTCCCCAAAAGTCTAGGCTTTTGTTCTTTTCATATTTCCTTTCAATAAAATTTTCATTTTTATTATCTTTATTTTCTTTTCCACCACAACTATGAGCCATTAAACCCATCTAGCCGAAGGTTGTCGAAATTCCCCAAAAAGGTTCTTGAGGTTTAGAATTCGCGCTTAGCCTTCTCAACAGGGGATCCATCGTTTCTCCGCATTACAGGGCTGACGCTTTCGTCCATGTCCCTTAAAAAGTGATCTTTTCAATGTGTGCAAGGAACGATCGCTTTGTATATTTTGAGAAGGTTACACAGTTGGTTCGTTAGCTTACTGCGTCAGAGGTTGACGGGCCAAAGAGACAAAATGGAGTGGGATTCGCCATTGAGAAACGTTGATCTAGCATAAGACGATCCCACAGGAGCAATTGTTGGCTAGGGTTAGGTTCCACTAAATCGTAAGTCTAAATCCTTGGAGCTGGTGGTCGTAGGCATTCCCTTCCACTATAACTGGCTTATTCAGTTTGAGAAGGATCATCCAAAAGTCGATGATTGAACCTAAGGCGGATCGAGACAACTGGAGGCTGGAATCTTTCCATAAGAATTTCTTTTATCTCAAACTCTATTTTCTATTTTTAATTTTCGCAATTTCAATTCGGCTTCTTAATTCTGTTTTTATTTTATTTTCGTTTCTAGAGCAAAATTTTTAATTCTGTTATTTTTATTTTTCCAGGAACGCAAGTTTTCATGGGCACGATTCTGCCCAGGATTTCGAGAAATAAGCATTCGTATAATCAAGTCCCTGAGGATTCGACCCTACTTCCCTTTTACTGTTCTTAATTTATTATTTTTAGGGAATAGAATATTTTTGGTACTTTCAACGACCGCATCATTTTCTTTCTCCTGAAAGGTGTACATGTTGGGAAATGTGCTCATATTATAGTAAACATGCAACTATTTTCTATTTATTTGAGTGATGAATAAATAAATAAAGTTAATTTTACATTTCACTATTATGTTTTTTGTATTTATGTCTTTTATATTTTGCATGCATAGCGAAATTGTGACAAACAAATATTACCTCATTGATTGCCTAAATTCAAACTGAAGATAATTGGCATTGTAAGAACGTTTACATTGCGAGACAGATAACTTACTTCAGTAGATAATCTAAATAATTTTGTAATCCTGTAAAAGAATCGAAGTGAGCATTTGATTCAAATATAAAGAAGGATTATTATGTTGTCTACAATTTCAATTAGGGAGATGACTAGTCTTGGTTATCAGAGCAATTGACTCCACGGGTAAAGACATAGATGTATTCATTGGTAGAATGATACATTGAGCTGGACCCAAGATGAATTAATTTTGAATAAGTTTGTGAATTAATTCACTTGTGACGTTCATGGTGTGATTTACCTAAATATTGAGTTAGTCACTAACCATGCGTATGCAAACATGTGCTTTGATATAAGTGGAGGCTTATGCTCTAAAGATGATCGAGCCCATAGTCGGTATGTTGGGTACATAACTTTACTAGCAACAGTGGAATTCATAGTCCAATTAAAGAGTTAATGATATCCTCTCATTGATATTGTGTGGATTGATAAATATGGAATGTGGCCAAAAATTGCTTATTCTCAACAAGCAATTTATCACAGTTATTTGTTGATAGTGATCATATTAATCATTAGGAAAACAAAATGGTGACAATAAGATAAAATAAGATTGTGTTGAGTGAATGGATTTAACTCAAAGGAATCAAGGATATCATATGAGGGTAACACACACATGATAATGTCATTGGACAAAGCAGTTGGATAAATTTTTTTTGTAAATAGTATGCAATAAGGAGTTTTCAATCATGGTCTTCTTGTGAATTGACTCTATGATTAAATAATTGTAAATTATTGGAACGATACTTTTAGACATAGTTGCAATTACTAGAGCCTAATTGTATATTTCTGATTGGTCCCTCCACTAGCTTAATAAAAACTCGACCGGACTGCATTTGAATAAGAAGAAAATTCTACGACTTTGGAAATAATTTAATTGAGTTGATTTATTCAATATGGAGTTAAATTAAGCGATCGTGAGAATTGTTCAACTAAAGAATTTGATTAAAGAATTTTCTTGGAAATTTAATTTGAATAATTTAAGTGATTTTTGGAAAAATAATTTTGATCAAGTAAAATTAAATTAATCAAATTAATTAAAATTAATACGATATTTTTAGAAATTAATTTTCAAGTCAAACAATTGGCCCAATGGGTAATTGAACTTGAAAATTGGACTTGAGATTGTAAATTGAGTATGGAGCCCAAAAACGAACCAGTCGGGTTGTCATTAACCCAGACCGAACTGACAATAATTGAACTGGCAATAGTCGAACCGACTTGGGGTGCCATAAAGGTGTCGCACCTGCATCACTGAACACGACAGCTGTGACGGCAGCGTCCCGGCGGCTGGTGACAGTTGGCCTTTGGAAGTTGAGCAGTAGAAGTGTTACACTTCTACTCAGACTCTACCAGAGAATTTGATTTCAGATTAACTATTTCAAAAATAATAATATTTTAATAGTTTGATATTAAATTTAATTTAATACTTATCTTAATACTATTTTATTAACTCAATATTAAATTGATTATCTTATTATTAAATTTAATCTAATATTTATCTTGATAAATATTATATTAATTTAATATTAAAGTAATTAAGTTTAATTATAGTTGAACTTTTTAAATTCTCCTTATATAAAAAGAGCCTTGGGTTATAATTTTACACACATTTGAATTCAAGAAAAATTTGTAGAGAGAAAATTCGCTGAAGAGATTATGTCAGAAAATTTCTAGAGATATTTTTTTAATTTATAACTTGACCCAAAAGTTTAGAGAAATTACGAAATTATCTCATTAGTAATTTTTGTGTATTTTTTTTCTAATTCGAATCGAGTCTACACTCGACAAACGTGAGCTTGAGGATAGTAGAGAAAAATACTCGGTTGAATCGCTCATCCTACACAAATCGAAAATTTAACAATATACAATTTTAATTAAATATTTATTATTTTAGATATCACAATCAATATCTTGTTCTAAAAAAATATTTTAAAACTTTATTTTCCCTAAATTTATTTTTTGCTACTGTCGAAACCATTTTTGTTGAAAAACGGCGGTCGACTTTGGTTTTGAAAGCGAAGATTAAAATGGGAGTCGCCACCAATCTTTTTTATAAGGTGTGATCGGGTCACCTTGCAATTTGATCATTTTAATAAAAATGTTTTGATTTAATAAAACGGCTATTTTGGTCTACGAAATTTTGAGAAATTAGGTTCGGGAGTCGGTTACGTGCGAGGAAGGATTAACACTCTCGTCATGTCTAAAATTGATACCTAATTGATTAATTTATGTCTCAATGTCGAAAGTTAAAAATTTCAACAAAATTTTAAAATACGATTCCCTTTTTATTAATGTTGATTTTAAAACGCTTGAATTAAATAAAAACGATTGCTAAAAATTTCCTCGTCTCGAGATATCGAAGTATCACATCTCGTAAGTTAGGACACGATACCTTGAACTTCCACATACGAGTTTGTCTTTAATTTTTTTATTAAAATTTCATGCATTTTTGAAATCTAAAAGGATATTAGGCCACTTAGGTTTGACAAGAAGATCGGCACCCCGTAAGTTAGGGCACGATTTCTCGAATTTCTAAAGCGCAAAATATTGCCTTATTTTGAAATATTTTCGTTTTTGGACAATCACGAGTGTGATATTTAAACGACATGTGTTATTTATTTGGGTTTAAAAATAATAATTTATTGGATAATGTAACGAGGCTTGATTCATGAGGCGATGATATGAAATAAAAATATAGTAATGAACCTAGAACAATGATATATGAACACAATATTATACGAATGAATAACAATAATACAAAAATACAAAATAAACGAATTAAAATACACACAATGGCAAAAAATCACGCAACATATATTATTTAAATATCAACATCCAAAAAAATAATATAACACAATTTAAAATAATTAATAAGACAATTTTAAATAAATAAGAGGCAAAAAAAGTTTGAAATAAATATTATGAAATGCAATTTAAAGTAAATAATATAAAATGATTTAAAATGACTGATATTCAAGATAACTTAAAACAAAATAATATGAAAAGTGACTTTGGATAAATAATTTATAAAACAAACTAAAATAACATATAAAAGAGTTTAAAATATAATATGTAAAAAGAGAAAAAAAATTAAAAATAAACAGTTGATAAAAAAAAAAAAAAAGAAAACTAAAGTAGATAATATATGTATATACTAAAAATAATTAATACACGACAAACTTGAAGTAAATGATAATAAAATATCTTAAAAATAAATAATATAAAAAAAATTTAAATAACATATAAACGTTTACACCAAATAATATATGTAATTTAAGATAGATGATAAATAAACAATATACAATAATATGTGATAATGCAATTTTTAAATGAATAGTATAAAACGGTTTACAATAAATTACGAAAAATAATTCAACATGAATAACATATGATACAAATTAAAATAAACAGTACATAAAACAAATGAAAATAAATAACACACAAAAAAAAATCGAAATAAATAAATATTAAACGAAGCTAAAAGGTTGAAGATTCAATTGCAAATCAGAGCAAAATTTCGGGTAAACTTGCAAAATTGCAAAAATATGGGTAAGGGACGAATTTGCCGCGCACTGGAAACACCAGGGGGCGAAAGAGAAAATATCCCAAGCCCTAGGTGTGGCGCGCTTCAACCTGGGCCAAAATGAAATGGCGCGCAAATTTTGGGGTAAAATTAGAATACAAAGAAAATGGAGACTTAATCGAATGATGCAGGAAAGAAGGAGGGACCATTTTTGCAAGTCGCCCTTTTAAAGCGAAAACACAAATCCCCACCCCACCAAACGACGTCGTTTTTTGTTATGGCATTTAAAACAAAAAAAAAATTCCTTAAGCTTCATTTATACTGCCGTTTTAAAAAAAATCAAAGGGTTTCCCCCTTTTTTTTTTTCAACCCCCATTTCCTCTTCAATCTCCCTCTCTATCTGGCCAAAGGGCACCCCTGGTAGTCCACCGCGTCGCCCTCGTGGCCAGTGGCCGGCGTTGCGCGAAGGGGACCTTCGATGGTGAGACCGAGGGACGAATCAGGTAATTTTCCTTCCCTTTTCTTTTGTTATTTTCGTGTATAGAAAATAAATAAATAAAAATGAAACAAGAAACTTAAAATGAATATGACAGAAAAAAACCTTTAGAGTTCAAATCTTTGTTTTTCTATTCAAAATCCGAAAGAAGAAGAAGAAGCATTATCAGGTAAATTTTTTTATTTTTTATTTTTCAAAAAGAAAAAAACCCCCTTTACATTTGTTTTTTTTGGTGGCTTTATAGCCGAGTACAAGGGACTTCTGCTACTGTTTTCGTTATTGTGCTTTTGCTCTGTGTTTCTCTGTTGTTGCTGTCATCTGTCTCTTTTAATTTTGCAGGAGAATGGCGGTGGCGCAGTGGCGGTGCTACAGGCGGCAAGTGGGGCTAATTAGAAGGCATAGGCTGCTGTCAAGAGGCCCTAGGTGCGGCGCACCTAGGGTTTGAAATTTCTGATTTTTGTTTTTTTACCGATTTCTGGGCTAGGGTAGCTTGGGCTAGGTATTTGGGCCGTTGTATTTTAGCCCGGGCCAAAATTGGGTTGTACAGCTACGCTTTCCAAACCCTTTTTTTTTCCAAACCATGCCACTAAGAGCAGAGAAAATAGAGAGAAAAACGTACCATTACGGCAAACATTTCAATACTTATAATTTTTTTTCATTATATATTGCAAATAATATGAAATGTAAAACATCCAATTAATAACGTGGGACACACAAAACATTTTTCTTTCTCTTGCTATTTTTAACAAACCATTGTTGTAGACCATAATCAAGCATTCAAGTTTAGATTCTTATAAACTGCTTTTGTACTAATAAAAGATGGAAACAGTGGAGATCATATGAAAATTTATTGATATAAAAAGGAGGACAGTTTAAACTATATCTAAAAAGTCAAAATTGTATATTTGATGGATTAATAATGAATAAATATTATATAAAATTCGTATACTATTAGTAAATATCATTTGTTAAAAAATATAGTTACTATTATTGTTTTGTTTTTTATATTTTAAAATTACTTTTTTTATTTACTTAATATCATTGATAATTTATAAATTCAAATTTCTAATATGGAAGTGTGCTACACAAAAAATGTTAATAATGATGAGTTTGTGTAAAGCAAGCAAGAGCATGGGGCAAAAATGATGGATCAATTTACGGTGCCTATCCGAGGGCAATTTCTAAATTTTGGGAATTTGTTTTTCTAATTTCGTCATTTTACTATATTTTCCTCATTTTTAATATAAGAGAAGAAATTTTTTGTCTAAACTTGCTCCAAATTAAATTAGGTCGGACAAGTTGTTTGACTCTTACGACAGATTTAGTAACAAGTTTTTCACGGCTTTTTATTTCATAGTTTTATGAGATTCATTATTTTTTTATTTTTTAATATAAACTAAAAGTATCTTTATCCGTTTTTAAATATAGTTTTATTCGGACCAAACGTGATATTCAAATAAAACCTTTTCAATAATACCGAATTTATTTTTAACTACTTAGTAAGATTCATTACTTTTTATTATTAAATGTTATACCATGTTCACCATATGGATGGCAAAAATTACAAAGAAACATATAAATTAATTAATAATTTTTTAAAATTTTTAATAATTATTAGTAAACTAATAAAAATGTACACAATTATAAAATAGGGCTTGTGGAGAAATTATAAGGGAACTAGTGGGTAGATTTTCAAGCTTTGTGAAATTACTAAAATATTTAATTTTATATCTTTTTATATTTAAATATAGTGATATTATTTTTTAACTAAGTTAATATCTAATTAATTTATGAAGCTAAACTTACTTGAAATAAATTATATTAGTAAAGATATAGAACAAAATATGTCTAATATAAGGTTTTTACTTAAATAATATAAAAAATTAATTAATTACAAAAATGTATGAAAAACAGATTAATTACATATTGACGGCATCAAATTAAAATATCATGACCTAAACTATTCAGGGACCTGATATATAAATTTCACATTTTGATTGGCAAGTGAAAAAAGCTTTAACGGTGCCGTCTAAGTGGTGGCACCAAACTTTTAAATAAGGCAATTTTTTTCATTAGCCCTCTTATTTATTATTTTCTTTTATTCCCCTTCAACATCAAAAGTAGAGAGGCCTCTTACCAATTAGTCCAAAAATTTTTTTCTACCAAAAGGTATTTTTGTAAAAAAGCTGATTCCAACTGGAAATAAATTTTATTTATTTTTTGAAAAATAATTTATTTGTTCAAATTACGTCTAGCAATTAACAATATTTATAGTAATTTTCTTTCACTCACATTATATTTGAAAACTATAAATTTAACTAATAATTATAATTTATACATAATATTTTTTTCTAAAGTTTTTATAATTATAATTTACACCGTTTCCTTAAGTCAAATTGATAATAAAATTATAACTATTTTTCAAAAAATAAATAAAATTTATTTTCAGTTGGAATTGACTTTTTTTATAAAAATACTTTTTGGTAGAAAAAACTTTTTGGACTAATTGATAAAATGCCTTTCTATTTTCAGTGTTAAAGGGGAATAAAATAAAATAATAAATAAGGAGGGTTTATGAAGCAATTTACTCTATTTAAGGTTTGGTGTCACTACACTGTCAGGCGGCACCCTTAAAACCTTTCTTTCAACTGCCAATCAAAACGAAAAATTTACAGATCAGGTTCCTAAATATTTTAGATCATATTTTAGTCTGGTGCCGCTAATATGTCAAGTGACACTGTCAGAACATTGTAGCAAATGCCTATTTTCGTAATTAATCTATTTTCATATCTTTTTTGTCATTAATTTTTTATATTATTTGGGTAACAAAACCCTAATATAAACTAGAAATTGAACCCCCGTTGTGGGTGAAAAGTAATAAAATATTAATAAAAGTATGTATAAGAGAGGTAAAAAAAAGTCGTGTTATGGTATTAAAAAAAGATAAAGTAACATTTAGTCCTTAAATTTGACAAAATTTTTACCTTGATCTATGAATTTTTTTGTCCACATTAGTTCTAGAACATGACAACTTTTCTTAATTTAATCCCTAAGCTTGGATTTTGTTAAGGTATAATGACATTCCACTCTAAGATTATACCATATCATCACTTGAATTTTTAAATATATATATTTGATAACCATTTGCTATTTTTAGATTTTTTTTTTAAAATTTTCAAGTGATAATGTGGCATGATTTCAAAGTGTTATATCATCATACCTTGATGAAATCTAAGTTCAGGGACCTGATCGCGCCACGACGTGCGTGCACCAAGACTTAAAATAATGCTATTAAATATGTTAATGAAGTGGAGTATTCTGAGGATCGTACTCAATGGAGGTCTGCTTAAACAAAATTAATTGTAAAGCCTAACATGCTAAGCTAAGTCTAGGCAGCTACTAATCTACTTATGGTAGTATGATTAAACACTAAAATTGAGATTTTAAAGTAAGAAGGTCTAAAGTGCATAAATAATAAAAATTCAAAATTAGCAATCAAGATTAACATGCAGAAAGGTGATTAACGTCCATGGTTGTGATTAAGCTAAATTCGAAAATTTTACCAATTAATTAAGAATTAACCTAGTTAATACCTTTTGGCCCATAACTAAATTAATTAATCGACTTAGTCCACTTATCTTTTCACCTGATGAAACTAAACCAGGCTAAATTGAATTGATTCTAAGTAAAATACTCTTTCGGTCACATTTACCTAAATGACTTCATAAAGTCATTAATTCTAGGATTTAAGTACATTTAACATAATCCAATTAATTAGTTTACGAACTCTAGCCTTAAGCTAACCACACTCACTTTAGTCAACCAACCTTCCTAGGAATTTAATTATGAGTGATTCTATATACGATTAATCTTACCCAATTATCAAACATCACAAACAATGTAAAATAATAAAGAGTAAGAAATTCTCAGGAATTCTGGTGAATCCAAGACTTGTGATTGATTGAATGGCCACGATGATCCACAAAATATGTCGATTATTGCTTCGGAATGAAGCCCGAACAAAAAGAAAATAAAATGGAAATAACAAACGAAATTGGAAATAAATTAACTTGAAAACTGAAGAATAAAGAAACAATCCTTGGAAAAATTTGAATCTACTAAACTATGAATCTAAAACCCTAAAACGGGCTCCCTAAAGTGATGGTTTAACATAATATTTATAGTCTAGGTGTATTTTGACCTAATTACGTTGATTACAATCTAAATTACAAGTTAAATGAGAATCTTCAGACAAAAACACTCTTGTAGAATTTTTGACTCATTGAGTTCAATGTCGCGACATTCATTGACCAATGTTGCGACTTTGTAGACAGATTACTCAATCTTTGGGACTGGGTTGAATATCGCGACTTGCTACTATTAGGCCAATAATCTTGCCTTGTGGATCTTGGTTGAAATTTTGACTAAGTGTTGAGGCAGCTTCCAATGTTGCGACTTCCATGTTGAATGTTGCGACGTTCAAGCTAAGTCGCTAACTCCTTGGCTTAGATTGTTTCCTTCATACTCGATTAACTTGTTAGTTCCACCTTAAGCCTAAATCGGCCTAATAGGTTATAAAAATATCATAAGAAGCTCAATTTATTCAATTGCAACTAAACACTAAATATTTCTCAAAATAAATGAAAATAACACAAAAATGCTTGAATACAAGCTTCTTAAGTAGTGAAAAGAGCCTAATTTGTTATAATAAGTTATGGCAGATCAAGACCAAATTTGGGAAAAGTTGACAGGTTCTAGGACTAAAGTGAAGTAAAGGTCTAAGAATCAAGTTGAAAAAAGTTACCAAATTCATGGGCTAAATATTATTTTATCCCTGAAAGAAACATTATTATGAAAGATTAAGTTATTTAAAATTAGTGGGAAAAGTTGGTTTAGTTTTAGCTTAACCGACATCATTATTGTTTATAATATGTAACAAAACGTGAGTTCGAATTCTTTTAAGCATGTATTATCTCTCAATGTAAGATTTTAGGGAGTTGTCCATATGGCTTTAGAAATTAGAGACTATTTTTGTTTTTCATTTTCTTAAAAAATGAAAATTACTAATAAAAACGTATTTAATTGAAAATTTGAAAAATAATTTTTGAAATAAAAATTTGAAAACAATAAAAAATTTTACTTTCATTGAAAATATTTTATAAAAATAAGTTCGTGGTGCAAAATTCATTGAAATGTGTAAATATTTATATTTTCAACAAATTTTAAATATCAAAGATTCAAATACATATAAATGTAGTAATTTTTATTTTATTTTCCATATTTCTATTATTAAAAAATTAGTTTAATAAACATGTTTTTCTATTTTCATTATTGAAAGTAATATATATTTTAATTTCCAAACATGTTTTTTTTTAATTTTCAAAAAAAGTTAAAAAAAAAATCAAAGGGAGCCGTATTATTGGTATAGATATAACAATAATTAACCAAGAGGTAAGATTGATAATTACTTACCTTGCCTCATCCCTTATTCCCATCTATGAAAGTGAAACACATATCAAAATCAACCGTTTACCTCACTTGCGAAAAGAGAATTAATTTGATCAGAAGTGAATACCTGCTTTCGACTAACATTTTATGTGAACCCAAAAATCTTGCTACTCGTTTCAAAATTAATTTAAATTAAGGTGTTGTGTATATATATATATATATGATTATTTCATCTTGGGTATTGGATATGGCATTCGGTCCGAAACAAAACCTTGTCCGAATAAACTGAAAAAGCCAACTTATTTCAATTAGATTGATTCAGTTCACTTCAATTTGATCGGCTCACCCCTTATTCAAATGGTTTGAGACATCAATAATGTATTAGGTCTCCAGTCATGTCGGCATGCATAAGTTCCTAACTATTACCTGAAATACAATCTTTGACATCCCCAAATAATCTCTTCAAAACAGAGTTTACACACAGAGAAACTAATGGAACATGTTTCTCGAATCAAATCGACATGTTGTAGAAACAAAGCAGTATCAGCCCACCATTTTGCAAAAGTTTGAAAGTACATAAAAGCATCTCTGGTTTTATAGAGGTTCAAAGTTGCCTGTTTCACAGGCAATCTATCGACATTAAAAACATGTGGAACATCCTTATTATAAGAGGACTTTAGCTATATAACAGTGTACATGCACAAGATGTATGCTTGCAGCATTTAGCCACCGCAGCAGGAGCCACAGGCAGGAAGGGAACCTGAAATATAGCACCAGAAAGAAAAATCTTTTAACGGACAAATTAAAAGGAAAGAAACGAAAGAAAGAGGAAAGCTGTGACAAACAACAGATAAAAATGGGGGCAAATAACGTACTATGGTCAATTCCCCGAACATTGTCCATTCCCCGTGCTGGTCGTCGTGGGCCACCACCTCCACCATATGGTCCACTTCCAGGTCCTCCTGGACCACCATCCCATTTCTTGCTTGAACCAAAGCCTTTTCTGTAGGCATCGGACTTTTCCATCTGATGCACAAAAGTCAAGTTTCAAGTTGATTGATACAGATTAACAAAATAATGAAGAAAACAGAAACCCTAAACAAAGGTCAATGACAAAAGGAAAAAATGAAAAACTTACCGAGAACATGGTTGAGAAGAACACTCCGATGAAATTGATAATTGCCCAGAAAAAATCAGTGATAGTTCTCAGTCGCCATATTGAACGCTTTGATTTCACGACACCTAAACAGACATGCATGGACAAATGTTTCCTTATGAATGAAGAGAGGGGAAGTCTCCATGACAAATAGCAATATGCTGAAGTAACGAAAAGGCCATTTTTTCATCATGAAGACAATATGCCATAACTTAGCTTCAAATTACCAATGTATTTATGAATGCTATGCAATTATAGTCATCCATAAACTCAGAGCAAAGTTTAAGAATATCACCAGCAACTCCACAATCAATCAACCTAAAACAGGTAATCAACACAACTATATCCTCCTGATATATAACACAAACACACGTACATACACTCATGGGCTAGGGCTACATATGGAAGAACATAAAGAACTTCCAAATTCATAATAACATTAGGAATTAGGAAATAACAGTCTTCAAATATCACAGTTTTAGCCAGTATCAACCACTAGATGCAAAAACAAGAAAAAGAAAATGTTGAACCTTTAAATGAAAACACAACGATAGAAATGTCAAAGAGAGGACTTTTGCAAAACCATTGAAACTTTTTGGGAATGACCTGAGTTGATTCCAATGAAAAGCACCTAAGAACACTATAATATATATTCATTGACTCGTTTGGAAAAAATCTGTGATTTCATCTGGACTGCGATCAGAATATCAAATAGGTTCAAATTTCGAATTCATTTTGAACGTTACCTAAAAGTTATTTCTTTTAAACCAGAGTTCCCGCAAACCCTAAGACAATGCCAAACTAGGCTCAATAATAGCTGAAAGCTCCGTTTCAGCTGTTTCAGAACAGCGTGAAGAAGAATAACTCAGACAGATTCGTATAACAAAAGGGTTAGAAATTCAAGATTGTTCGAAACTAGAACAATTCTCATTAAAGACATCGTCAAATCACAGACAAACCCAATTTGGGCGAACTCAGAAGAAATTACGATCTATAATCATCCGATATCATAAATACGATAAATACACTCCTTTCCCATACCTAATTAGATTACTACAATATTAAATTTCAACACCCAGAAAGAAATCCTTATACATCATAAGAAAAGATCGGCAACAAATTTCGAATAGAAACTAAAAGATCTCATAACATAAACAATAATTTGAAATATTGTAAGTAAAAAAATTAAATTTGAGAGAAAGAGAGAAAGGATACAAACCTCCCTCGACGTAGGCCATGAGAAAAACTCCAGGGTCTTCTCCTCCAAAAAGAGGAAAATATAAGAGACGATTGCGGTGTTCTAATCGGCGTATTTTAAACGTTTCATTGACTTTTGATGTTCAGTTGGAAGACATAAATTTGATTGGTTTGCAGTCGTGTAAGTGTACACGAGTCTTGTTATGATTCGATATGCTTATAGAAAACTCTCTATTACCGCCACGTGTAAAACAATTTATTTGCATAAGGGTCTGACTCTAAATTTGATAAAAACTGATAATTAGTTAGGTCAATATTAAGAAATTAAATCGAAATCACCGTTAAATTTTATTGTTAATTTTTTTAATAGTAAACAATTTTTTATATATATAATTACCAAAAATAGATAATTTTATCGATTTCTATACAATAAATTAACAGAAATCAACCATACAACTTTATATATTTATTAATAATTATAATAACTTTTTATTTTTTTTAAATATGACAATCAAATTTTAATAAATTAAAGACTTATTTTTAGAAAAATGAATTTCACAGTCAAACCATTACAAAAATATCACCAAAAATCTAGGTTTGTTTAACCTAATTTAAAATTCCCAAACTTCAAAATTTTTTATAATATATGCAAAATATTAATATCATACCAATTAACTACTTCAATTGGCTTAAATTTTAAACACATTTACATGTTTCCGATTGTTTATTATAATGCTTGAATTTAAGAGGATTATTTTTTAACACATTAAATTTAAATTATGCATGCAAATCCAACTCTTTTTTTATATGCCCAACTTCATATTTCACCTACTATTTATGTCTAAACTATTAGTTAAATTAATATAATTACTTGATTGATTCGATATTAAAATTTCAAGAATTTAATTAAAATATTTTAAAATTTAAGAACCAATTTAAAATTTGAACTATAGTTTAAAGATGTGTTGTGAAATAATCCAAAATAATTCCGTGTAGACCTAGCCATTTCTTTTTTCTATTTTTTTAATTTACAACTAACAAATTACACCAACAATTTCGATCAAAATTAATTATTACAACTATAGAACTTTATTTTATTTAATAAATATCTAAGTATAGAACTTTATTAGATTAATTATATTAATATTTGATATAAGATTAGTTAGTGAATGTGTAGGAATTTATTTGATATTATCTAAGGCAATATTATGTTTTGTATTGAAAGAATTGAAAAAGAGATTAATTTGTAAAATGAGGAAAAGTTTATATGAAAGGTAAAAATTATGATTGGATATTTTATATATATATATATATATATATGAAGAGATATGTAATGACTTAAAAAATTTACAGGCATCAGAAAGTATGTTATCGGATCTCCGTTTTAGTAAAACGGATTCGTAAATATTTATTAAAAATATTTACGAAGTTAGTTATGTGTTTAATTAGGTTTTGATTAGGTGAAATTAATTTAATTAGGAGTAATTTTGAAAAAGGACTAAATTGCAATAAGGGTAAAAATTTAATTATAGATTAATAAAAAGTGAAAGACTAAATTAGCAATTAAGCCATAAGTGACAAGTATACAGAAATTATAATTCCATGTATAATAAATACATACATACATTTGTAATATATATAAATACTTACTTATATATTAAGAAAATATTATTATATTATATTATAATTATATAATAAGTAAATAAAAAAAAAGATAGAAAAAGAACATAATAACAAAACGAAAAGGGAAGAAAGGAAGGAGAAAAAAAAAGAAAAGGGAAATTAGGATTTTTGACGTTGAAGCTTAATTTGGGAAGTCAATTTAGTCTATTTTCTTGTATTTTTGATGTTTTGGAATCCTAGAACAAAGTATCACTTGATTTATGTGGAAATTTTTAAGGTTAGTAGATTTTTAGACATAGTTCATGTTGAGTAAATTGATGAATTAGGGATTTTATTGGTAGAATTTCAAGTTAAAATTGAGTAGAGAATTGAATTGTAAAATAAATGGTAAATATTGAATAATAGAAATTCAAAATTAGGGTTTTGTGGTGAAAATTAGAGAGTAAAGTTTAAGTTTGAGTAAAAATTGAGTGAAAATAAGGTATAAATTGTGATGAAAATGAAAATAATTTTACTTAGAGATTAAATTGGAATTAAGGCAAAAAGTTGAATAGAAAATTGAAATAATTGATGAAAATTGATATTGTATTGATGATTGTAAATTTATTTTAATTTTAGTAGCTAACATCATGTCGGAGATATCGGCCAAAAAGGGAAAAGATAAAGTGGACGAAGAGTAAATCGAGAAATTACGATTTGTGTTACTATAATTCGAATTTAATTATTATAAATTGTCGAATTTTAAATAATATGCATGGTAAGTAAATTGAGGTGAGTAGTGATATGGAATTGAATTGAATTATGAATATATGTGAGTATTTGAAATGTATATTGATTGAAATTGGGAAGTGATTTGAAAGGAAAGTATGAGAAATTGTGATTGAATTGAAATTGATATGAATATTGAATAAAATTTAAATGTGATTTGAATACCTTATTAACTAGTCGGGTTAAACGGATATAGTTGGCATGCCATAGGATTGGAAGTGTTCAGGGATACTTCGGCTCGGCCGATGAGACACTAGGTGCTATACTGTTACTTTAGATAGATTCGATGAGGTACAGGGTACCAACTTACTTTTGCTTGACTGATGAGACACTGGGTGTCAACTGTTACTTCAAACTGTCCGATGAGGCACTGGGTGCCATACTGGTGTGTTTGGTTGGATCCGTGTATTCGCCAAAATCCGAGTCGAGTTAATAGGGACTAATAAATGAATTGGCAAAAGAAATGATATTGAATGTTTTTGAAAATGAATTGAAATGAGATATGAAAATATGTTATGGAAATCAAATAGTTATCAATATAGAGAAATGTTATAAGAAACGAGTAAAGAGTAGCTATTTGAGAATTCTAATGTTGATAAATGTGTACTAGTGTATGGAATTATAGTTGGAAAATAAATTAATGAGTTAAGAGTAAATATACATGTTTTATTATGATGTTATAAAATTTGGATTATAGTAACACCACTGAGTGTATATACTCAGCGTATGGTTTGTTTCCGTGCGTAGGTTAGGTGAAGTCAAATTTCCGGTCCAGCATCCACACCAATCCCAAATTCAACAAAATGGTGATGTATATTCTCTTTTTAAAATGGCATGTACCTAGCATGTTTGTATAGGTCATTTTAATATATGGTTGTAACGATGATATAACTTGAGTTTAAAAAGGTTATATATAATACATATATGATATATTAAGGTTATGAAATAGTAAATTTTGGCATGGAAACTTGAATTGAGTTAAATATTATTAATTGAATAGATTTGAATGTTATAAGTGAAATGGTTGTGATTACATATTGGATGGGTCAATAGGTTAATGCTTTTATTAGGCATTTGAGTATATTTAAACATATTTTAGATTGGTTGAAAGCTTGGTTATTGAGTTGCTTGTTGTTCAAGAATTGTAGGGTTGGCTAGCTTAAAGTACAAGGCTCATTTTGAGTCTACACGGGCTGGCACACAGGCTTGTGTCCAGACCGTGTGAGACTCACAACTAGCACATGGGCGTGTGAACTGGCCGTGTGTCGCTTGCAACTTAAAAATTTGAAACAGAACGCTCAGGTTTAAACATACAGGCGTGTGTCTCGGCCGTGTACCTCGTGTGTCTCGGCCGTGTGAGGTACACGGCCTAGCACACGGGCATGTGACTTGGTCGTGTGACCTATGCAGTAAATAGAATTACAAGTTAAAAAATTACACGGGTAAGAGACACGGGCGTGTGCTTCCACACGGCCTGGGACATAGGCATGTCACTTGACCGTGTGAGCCATACGGCCTAACCACACAGGTGTCTGTTATGGCCACACGGGCGTGTCCCTTAATCATATGGGCATGTGAGCCCTGCACTTAGGAAAAATTTTAGAAATTCATGAAAAATTTCCGGAGTGCTCGAATAAGTCCCGATTGGTTTCTAATGTATATTTTTGGGTCTTGGTAGCCCATTAAAGGGACATAATGATTAATTTATATAACATACGTTGATTGTTTGTATAATATTCGTAATTGATCGGAAACGTCTGATAATGCTCCGTAACCCTATTCCGGCGACAGTTTAGGGTTAAGAGGTGTTACAAGATATATGTTGGTGTCACACTAAGTCGACTCCAACTCAGTTGTTAAATTAAAAGAAGTCCAATATTTTTGTAAAACAACGTATAAATTTAAAGGTATCTTTTACCTTTTTTACATATAATTTTAAAAAAATACATACACATAATAAGATTTAACTAAAACCTTAAAGTAGATTCAAAACCCAAAAACTTTTTTTTCTCCAAGTTGTTTGCTTCTTATCTTTTTGTTTTTGTCTAGTGGCGGTGTTAGCCTCCGGGCTAGCTACCACCCGCCTTTTTTTCATGTCCATCAACCCTTTTTTTCTTTCTTCTTCTTATTCATTCCATGTGTCTTATCTCTTTTCAGTTTACAGATCGATTTTGTGGGTATCTTTGTTTCTTCACAAGTTGTGATGGACAAATGATAATGCCTATCATCGTTGAAACAACATCGACCATCAACAGTTTCTTTTAGAAAGTGGGTAGCTCTTCGTTAACTTATTAATTTGCTTCTATTGCGAGAGTATTTCAGAATAATAAATGATTTCATGAGTCGGTTTAGACTTGTGTTGTTTTAAGTTTTATATATATATTTGTTTGTTTTTCCGTTATTTAATAAATTTTCACTTTTAGAAACTTTTGTCTACTCTTGTAATACGCTTTTTAGTCTTGCTTATACATGTAGTATTGCTTTTGTGAGTGATTTTAGGGTTGGTTTTGTCACTATCCTCTCTAGTTTGGTGGATACTCGATTCTTTTGTCGATTTATATCTACCGTTTTTGACCATCAGGGGCTGATTTCCTTATTATATTAAGTGCTTGCAATCACTTCTGATATGTTGAACTTGAGTTGTGACAAATGCAATTGTCAATGTGTCATAATGTTCTATTAATGCTAAAATTGAAAATTTTATTGTATTGTTAGAGCTTGTCCTTTAGCCTACAACAAGTATTTTTTATCCTCAAATTATATGATTTCATTCATTTAATGAATTAATGAATTAAAAATTTCTCAAAATCTAAAACCTTAAAATCTTCCCGCGCTCAATTACACCATTTCAATTAAAATCAAATTTCGCTTTGATAGTAATTAATAGGTGAAAATAAACCATTTCTCGAGCACTATCTCCCCATCCTTACATCTACCCATACGTCTAGTCATAATAGAGAAAATAACAGCACAAATTTCATCAAATAGGCAAAGCGAACATCTAATAATATTAACTGTGTTTCTAATAGTTCTCAAGGAAATATTTGTACAAAAAGCCGAATAAAATACAGCCAACCCCCCACATTTAGAATTTTTTTTCTCTACAGGAAAATATACACAAACATTGCCAATTCTTAATAGAATAGTGACCAAGTTCCACCACCATTTACATTATCTGGGGCCTGAGATTTGCTGTGAAGAGATATAAGAAAGGCAAGTATTTGAACCACTTGTATTTTTACTACTTCGAGTAGCATTATCTTGTTGAAAAAACACGAAATGAGCATCACTTTGCCTATTATCCCCTTCTGCCATGGAAGCCTCTGTAAATGTGCGGCCATAATAGCGCAAAAAGTTCAAGGATTCCACTCTAGGCTGACCTAAAGGAAGCCCACCTTCCAACATCCCAACAACAGCAGCCATACTTGGCCGAAGTGCAGGCTCCTCGTGAACGCAACATAAAGCGATCCGCACTAGTTTCTCCACTTCGTTATTGTTTACTCGCCCCTCGAGTCTCGGATCTGCTAGCTCCAAATATCTGCCCTGTTCATGCATCTCGAGTGCGAATAATGGGAAATAAACCAATCCCACTACTGATGACGATGAGGAGTTGTTGGCTCCGCCACTGTTGGTTTCATTGAATGTATGGCTGTTTGATTTTAACGAGCAGTTTTTCCTGCCGCTCACCAGTTCAAGCAGTACCATCCCGAAACTGTAAACGTCGGTTTTTTCGGAAATGGCGGAGTTTGTAAGCCATTCCGGCGCTAGATAGCCTCGAGTGCCTCTCATTGTTGTGAAGAGACTTGATTGTTCAGGTGTTAGAAGCTTTGAGAGCCCGAAATCGGAGATCTTTGCCTGGAAATGATCGTGTAAGAGAATGTTTTCTGGTTTAACATCACAATGAATGATCTTATGTTCGCAGCCGCCGTGCAAGTATGCGAGCCCACGAGCAGTCCCAAGTGCTATATCGAACCTCTCTTGCCATTCCAAGGCTGGACCATTGCCGAAAAGGGATCGATCCAGGGAACCTCTGTTCATATACTCATAAACCAAAAACCTTTGTCTCCCATGGGCACAAAAACCTCTCAGTTTAACCAAATTGACGTGGTGAATGTTTCCAATGACTGCAATTTCAGTGCAGAATTCTTTTTTCCCTTGCTTGCCTGGATTTGTTATCTTCTTCACTGCAACAACAGTTTTGTCAGGAAGCGTGCCTTTGTATACTGCACCAAAGCCACCTGAACCGATTTGGGTCTTGAAATTATGAGTGGCCAATTCAATTTCTTCGTAATTGAAGTTTTGGGGCAAGCCTGGAATGTAAAACCCATCGAGATCGTCCGACGAGACTGAGGTTTGGTGGTCTAATTTTAACTCTTCAGCTTTGTTGAATTTCCATCTTTTCAACCAGAAAAAAACTAGAGCAGCTAATAGGAAAACGCCGGTGAAAGGTAAGAGCACAGCGGCAGCTGTTGGGAACTTTTTCCTTTGGTTGCTAATGCCATTGTCGCCATCGGGATCAGTCGAAGTAGGTCCAACAAGTACTTTAACATACCCTTGAAGATCATTTGCGCCGGTATCGCTTAATATAATGGACCCTAATTCATTTTCAAGCACATAGCAAGAACCAGAAGAATTTTCGTGGAAAATTCCCAAGCAAGCACAGTTCCCCGTGCATACATCTTGACAAACTGAGAAATTTACACCGTATATATCAGGCTGAGAGAAAACAAGCGAAAAATACTCCATACCAGAGCCTAGTTTGATATAGGAAACATCCGAAGAATTTGACTCGCTAACGCTGACATTTTTGGTTGAATCACAAGCAGTGGGTAGAGAATAAGAACGATCATTTGGCAGACACCCACCAATATTTTGTGAAGCTGAACGAAAACCAGAGGGGCATGAACAAGTGGGGGCATTTGAGGTTGATTCACGAGTGCATAATCCCATTTTGCCACAGTTTGTTGGAATTTGACAATTATCAATGGGGCCAACAAATTCCTGAACCCATTTGCCACTAGAGAAACTACTTACAGAGAACTGACCTGAAAAACCCAACTTGGCAATCCGGAAGTTGGTCGTCGACAAGTTAACTCGAATGACAACAGCCGATCCATTACGACCAAGGAGATATAGGCCTGTTTTGTTTATTGCCATGTACTCGACATCATAGCTTGAGTCCACATAGGCCTTGGTATCCATGGACAGTTTCCAAAACGCCTGTTTATACCATTGCAATATTGCATCAGAAGCTGTAACCGTGAACCTGTAATCACCAGTCGACAAGTTACTTTCCGAGACAGCACTCGACAGATTCGCCCCGACCGAAAGCCGTTGTCCGAACACAATTGTATCCGTCGGATGACGGAAGCTTTCCCAAAGAGAAGCATTGAATTGATCGAGCAAAACGAGATTGCCCATCTCAGTCAACACCAACGCGTGAACCGTGGCTTTTAACCGTGGAGTTGACCATTTGAGATGACCATCTGAGTTAACAATGCTAATTCCTTGGATTGTAAGACCCATTTCGCCAGAGCTGGAGATGGGAGAATCACGATTGGCTGACCAGATGATGGTGTTGGATTCAACGTGTATGATGCATAAATAAAAGTCGGTTTCATGAGCTTCGGGATTGTAGATGGAAGCTTTGAATGTTCCATTACTAGAGAACAAGAAGGCGCCATTATCGTTGATAAATTGAAAGTGTGAAGCAGTGAAGTTTGGGTAGATAAATTCCGTGAAAGAAACCCCGGAGACGGAAAAGTGATAGAAATTAAGGAGACCGATAAGAAAGAATAAGGATCCCATCAGAAGTGGGGGAAAAGAACTCAACGGTGGAGGCCTTGTTGATGATAATGGCGAAACTGCTACGGTTTTCTTTATTTGTTTTTTTTTTTCTTCGAGCTCAGCAGGCGTTGACCAATGAAGGTGCACACTGAACAAATCCAGATTAATAAAAAAGTAAAATCAGTTTCAGTTGATGTTAACAGCAACTGGGCATGTAAGATAACGAAACATTTGGTGCCGGTCAAAGCCAGTGAAATGTTTATGTCTATGATTGTTCCCATGGGTTGAAATCCAAAGAGCGTAAATCATATTTATATGAACTAATATTGATTGATTAATAATTAAAGTGATAATATATTTAAAGTTTTACCGAAGGAGTAAAATCATAAGCTACTAAAGAGTATGGATTCGATTTCAAACAACTCTTTTCCTGATTATCAAAAAGAAAATAATTATAAAATCATATTTAAAACTAATAGATAGGTTTTTTTAGTTATTTTATTTGAACTTTATGTAAAAGCATGAAAAATATGAAAATACTCTTATAATAATATTAATCCATTTAGTTAGTACATAATCTAGATTATTCTAATTTGTAGTTTGTTTGTGCTGAAATAATTTAATTCTCTTTTTTTTTGTAAATAATAAAACATTAGCTAAGGCTAAACTGTACTAGTACTTATCTTTAGCTATCAATGTATGCATCACACGATGGATGTCATCTTTTAGTAAACTTCTCACATATTTCGGTGGATCTATATGAATAATTAATTGCTCCATTTTGCCTCTAGCCTCTTTAGCAATACAATCAACCACCCTGTTGCTGTCCTTCAAGATTTAGTGGAATGTCATATCCCAATTTTTGAAGCACCACTCATATACTTTACTTGCTATCCACAGTTAACCTGTTTTGGATGACGGCAATTAGTAAAATATTGTCACTCTCAATCTCCACTTGGCGGTATCCTTGTACCCAAACAAATTTTAATCCCTCAAGCTGTGCTCAAGCTTCAACCTAAAAAATATCTTGCAGTCCTATCTTCATCTCAAAGGCCCCTATCCAACCTCCATTCGGTCCTCTCACCACTCCCCCTATGGACGCCTTTGGTCTCGTTGTTAACACCGAGCCATCTACATTCACCTTGATTCATTTGTTATGTTCTTAATTTGTTTGCTAATTAATATAAGATTTATCATTATACATAGATTTATTAGCAAAACAATTTTAGCGTCGGTTTGAACAATATAAAGTAAGTAATTGGGTGAAAGTATAATTATTAGGGGTAGTAATTACATTCTTTTGTGATTACAAAAAATTATAATTCTCCAAACTGTTTGGCTGATAGAGTGATAGTTACATTGCAATTCCTTGTATAATGTTTAGCAGTACAAATTATAATTACAGTTTGTAAGTAAACATTTACATAATTTATATATTTTTTAAAAATATTAATTCCTATAAAAATTTGTTAGTATAAATGTTAATTCAAGAAAGTAGCCAATGATGTGATTACTAACAAAAATTAACTAGAAAAATAAAATCATATGCAAGTTTATCTAATTGCTCTAGCATTTCATATTTATTGAGGTATTCCCTCTCTAACATTAAACATATACTATTTATAATCGTCCATTGGTCTTTGGATGAGTTCCTTATCATCTAAATATAAATAAACATCATTAAATTATCAATATCTTCTTCTTACATATACTTTTTATGGATCATCTCAATTCCACCTACGAAATCATGTAGGAGTATTTGGAAAGTCATAAGGTAATTAGATTTTGATATAATTACTCGTCTAATTACATGTAATTGGGGTGTTCTTATCACAGTCAATTCAGTGGGACCCACTAATTACAATAATTATAAAAAATATCACCCTTGTGTAATATTCAGTGCATTTCTAAACACTACATTAATCTAGTAGCATCTAAACAATAATTTGAAAATAATTAAGCATTTAGTATTGTTTGACCGATTAGACCGATTGACTTGCAAACCGGTACAAACTGGGCAAAAAATTAAATTTTCTTCGTTTTTAATATTTATTATTTTTAAATAAATTATTTAATTTACCAATCAGAAACTTGTGGTCTAATCAATTCAACCACCGATCCAATTCTAAAAACTTTGGTTTTGTTCTAGATCTCTTCCATCTTTGGCTTTCAGAGGAGATAATTCGAAAGATCGTTGGGATACCTCCACCTCATTCGACAATTGGGATTAAGAAGATTATTTGGGGAAGTACTTCGAATGGTGGTTTCTCCCATACAAATGCTTATATAAAGCTCCAGGGGGATTGTGGAATCCGAAAGAGCTTATGTAGAGAATTCTAGAATCCGAAAGAGCTTATGTGGAGAATTCTAGGGACATTTCAAGGACCCCAACGGATTAGATTCTTTATTTGATTTGCTCTCAATCAACGCTTACTTATCAAAATGAAAATAACACACCGAGGAATAGGACATGATTCAGCCTGTGAGATTTGCGAGCATGGTCCCAATATCTAATTTTATATATTGGTTAGACCACAAGTGATACATTCCCAATATATAATTTTATGCATAACTAATGAAATAGTTAAATGATGATTTTTTTTAAAATAAAAGATAATGCTAAGCCTTATTACAAACTGTTTCAAATAACATAGCTTCTAGCATGGGGTGCTCTTATTCCATAAGCCATAAGGGACATGCATGTATTCGTGTAAATATAAAATTTGCATCTTGTTTAAGGAGAAAAGATTGTACGAAAAAATGATGTCATGTCATCTGTATTTCTTTTTTAATAGTTTAATGTTAGATTAATTTTTTCATCCTGAATTTCAATTTTTTTATTCTAAAAAAATCAAATGAAAATGAAAATCCTGAAATAATATTTTAAACTATTGTAGTTAAATTCCATTGACACACATTTCTCACTTGTATGTTGGATTCATTTGTATTATTCTTAATTTTCATATCCGATTCTTTAATTATCCAAAAATATAGAATGATGAAAGTATGGGTCTCATACTAATATTTTAGTAGACCATACCTAATTTAAAATAATAGTTAATGAATGATGGTAATTGTAAGTGATGGGTAAAGGTAAAGTCTCCATCCTAATAGTATCTCGAAAGGTCGAGTTGAATAAAATTCCCCTACATAATGAACCGTACGTTACTTTTTCTTCTTTATGTTGTTCACATCAAAACATTCAATTTTAAGCTGGATATTTTAATGAAATCCGTACAAAGAAGCATTGCAAAATGCAAATGCTAATAAGCGAAACTATTAATGGCGTAAGTTAACATGCTTAAACGTTGAAACTTTAGCGTTTAGGGCAAGTTGAATGGAGTGATTAAAATAATAAATTATTTAGATTTGGTTGTGTTGGAAAATTTCTTTCATTATTTAAAATGTGTAAAAGAATATTTTATATCAATTTTAAATAAAATAATTTGATTTAGTCAAATACATTAGTATTATAATCCTATTCAAACTAGATGGAATAAGTAATCAATTTAATGAACAGTGGTTTATTAATGTAACAATCAAGTTTTGTTTTATTGACTGTCAAAGCCCAAAAAAGCCATAATAAAATGTCAAATTAATCAAATGGGTTTACTCTTTTTTGCACGTAACAAGTTGGTGTTTAATTTTGACAAATCTTGTAGGATACTATTAATCAAAGGATATTATCATGCTGTATATGTCTTAGGTAAAGCATCAATGGTTTAGTCATTCATCTACATTTTTAAGTATATATATATTTCTAAACACATGCTTCTTAAGTCGATTGAGTTTTAACTCGATTGGTATGAATATTGTTATTGTTAGAGTTCATTGGGTCCTTTTCCTTGTTCGAGAATCTCCTCCCTTCGTCCACTCTGTCTCGAAGAGTAACTAGGACAAATTCAGTCACGTTTTCATGTTCCAATTGAACACTTTCCATTTTTGATTATTCTCAAAAGAGAAGATTTTTTTTACCAAACATCTGCGGATCCAATCACACGATCTTATAATAAGAACAAGAGATCTTTCTCGATCAATCCCTTTGTCCCTCATTCTTCGAGAATCAGAAAGATCCTTTTCAAATTTGAATTTGTTCATTTGGAATCTTGGTTCTTCTACTTCATTTTTATTTACTTATTTATTATTTTTATTATTTTTTCCCCTCTTTTTTTGATTTCTTTTTTTTTATTCCCTTCCATCATTCCCTAAGTCCCATAGGTTTGATCCTATAGAATCTGACCCATTTTCTCGTTGAGCGAGGGGTGCGAAATAAATCAAATTGATTTTTCGATCAAAAGCACTATTTGTGTGAGATTAGAATCCTAGTTGATCCGATCTAAAAAGTTTGAGGTATAACTCACTTGTTAAAGAAATAAAATTTTGATCTGGGTTGAAAATTGCGGTACAGACCATGTTGCACAAGTTAAATTTATATAGGACTATACTTGTTCTTTTAAACATTAATTATAACAGGGTTGTTTAACTCTTAAAACGCATGCAGCCAAAAATCTCTTATATTGTTGTTTTTCAACATTAGTGAATTTCTCTTCCTATGTTTATGGCTTTTCGCGATAAGAGTTTTCAACGTAAAATTCGTGTGTTCTTATTATTTTCTTATTATCTTGCAATCATTCCTACATCATTTTTGACTTATAGTATATTAGTTGCCAATGTAGGAGGACATGGATTCAAGTGCGTTGAACAATATTATCTCCCTATTTATAAGTTTGGAAGGGACTATGAGTAGTTTTAGACAAAAAATAGATATTATCACGACCTATAATAAAATTGTTAAAAAAAAAGAAAGAAAGAAAGAAAAGTTTTTCCGGTGATTGATATACAATTGATTATCTAAACAACTATACGAATAATTTGACATCATTTAGACTTACTATTAGTCATAAAAACAAAACCATGTTGATATTAACTAGTGGATTGATTTTGATTTTACCAGTACAGAGTAATAATAGATTATTAGACTAGAAATCTTAATCCTAGCTAGCAAAAACCAACAGATGGGTTTGCATTGATTGCCAACCTACCTGCCTAGCCGTAGCTGCTAACCGCAAACGGCTTAAATCCAAGTCTCCGCCAGCCAACAGCAAGTTGTGTCCCTTTGATTATATATTGCATATAATAATGTGAAAGACTTAATTTGGTACATGAATCTCTCACGCCTGCAACTTCTGGTTTTCGGGATTTAGATTCAGAATCCCCTCCATGATTGGTTGTGAGTTGTCGCCCGTCCATCATCACTTTAATTTCAACTCCCCTGTTCCGATTCCTATTATTTTACCATCAAGTATCCTTTTCTTTATTTTATTGTTGAGATGCATCCACCAAAACCATCACAAAGATTTAGGGATATTTACAAATTAGTATATTTTTTAAAAGGGAAATTTATTAATTCATTCAATAAATAAAAATTATATAATTTAGAGAGAAAAATAATCAACTCATGTTGTATTTATTGAAAGATAAATTCTATCAACACAACAAAAACTTTAGCTTCAACATTAATAAAATATTATGGCACGTTGACAATTGATTCTGTTACAAATCAAGCATAACATATAAGGAGTGATTGCAATGGTCCAAAGCGGTAGGTATAAATCAGTAAAAGAATCGAGCATCCCCCAAACTCAAGAGGACGGCAACAAAATTAATCCTACTAAAAAGCGTACCACAAGTCGACGAAAGGAAATACTCTCAAAACAGAAAGAGATTAAGAAGTCGACGAAAAGCTACCCACTTTCTAAAAGAAATTGTCGGTGGTGTTTCAACAATGATAGGCATCGTTATCTGTCCATTACAACTTGTGAAGACAACAAATATACTTACAAAATAGATTTACAAATTGAAAAGAAAAAAGACGCATGAACTAAATGAGAAGAAGAAAAAAAAAGGAGGGTTGATGGGTAAGAGAAAAAAACGGACGGTAGCTAGCCTCGAGACTAATACTACCGCTAGACGATAAGAAAAAGACAAGAAGTAAATGACTTGAAAAAAAATATTTAAAGTTTTTTTTTACAAACTAATATATTTGTGTTCATATGTTTTGTTATTCAAAGTAAATCAAATTTTAGTTAATTTATAATTTTATGATTTTGACGAATATAATGCAAAATTAGAGTCAATTATTATATTTGACGAAGAAGAATATCAGGATAAATTAATTTCTTTCTCTTAATCTTTTCTCTTTTTGTTACATAAACCCTTAGTGGGGGAGACTAAAAACTTTCTATTAGTTTATGTGTAGCCCCTAGTAGGTAAAAGGATAATTAATTTATATATGATCAACTTTAATTAAATATAGTTATGTAGTAATAGAATAAGTCGATAAGATGTAATGTTCGGATTCATAATATGAACTAAAATCTTACATCTCTCACTTGACTCGAAGCGGTAAAATATAAACTTTAATATTATAAATGTTGAATGCCCATAAGAAAATATTAATCGTTATTTTTACCATACTATAATAAATTAAAAATGAGATATTTAATTAACATGCATATCATCACAATAATATCTTATATTTTTTTTCTATTTTAAATTATTTTAATAAATTATGTGCAATGAATCATAATAAACAAGAAATAATTAAATTTTATATTAGAAAAATGGTTATTGAGTATTATTATAAAATATCATTCATCAATATAACCATGACTCATTCTATATATATGTTTTTCAGATGTCTTAGTTATTTTATATTATATTTAATTATTTTTCATCTTATATTATAAATTTTATGTCATATTTTATGTAATTGTTCTTATTATTATATTTTTTAACTAACATAGCATTTGTTGGTTTAATTGTAAGAATAAAAATAATATAAATTCTTAATAGTAACACGATTAGTACGATTCAATCTCAGATCACATCTAAGACAACGAACACTCCAACTATCACGAACAACACATGGATTATAAAAAATTAATGGCCCTATCATTCAATAACCATTGGCATTTAGGCATACCAAGCTTAAGTCAAATTAGCTTTATCAATAAGATAGAGATGAAGTCCTTTTTTTATCCTTAAAGTTTTTATATTCTAATTTTAAAAAGATCTTTCAATATAACTAACAATATATAATTAATAATAATTCATTAGAAAAACATGTGGCTGATATGATTTATGCAAACCAGTTAAAATATTCTACACATATATCTATGTGTTTAATATTCATTAGGTATCAGCATATATCTCCAGAATTATGTGGCAAATAAAAACAAAAACAGTAAGCCTTAGCCACTACTTTTTGTTTTTACTAATTTTATATTTTATCTCGTCTTTTTTTTTTTTTTTTAATCTTTCTAGCATTTCCATAAGTGGATTAACAAACAAAATAAATGAATATTTTCCCTCCACTACAATATAGGAACCGTCCACCATGACTTTTGGCCAAACTTTTATACTGGCGTAAGAACATTCCAAATTTATTTTTGACCAAAAACTATTATTTTAATTAAAGGTATTCATCTTAATTTAAGTAGTATTAATTATTATTGTAATTTATAAATATATATAAAGACGAAAGTCTTAATTAAATTTGCCTACCAAGATGCAAAAAAGGTGAAATGAAAATGACAAAAACTTCAAAAATTGGTACCGTCAATTGCACTACCTATTTTGTAATTGGGTGGGCGACTCTGTTTAAAACGGCGTGACGTGGGAATTTGTATATAAATAAGGAAAATTAAGGGTAATCAACTTTTTAATGGATTCTTTATAAGTGATTCCGAAGAAGGAATTTTTTAGTGTGATAGTAAAATAATAAATGTCTGGAGTTCACATAATTGTGTGCTTCCATCTTTTCTCTCCCAATATTAAATTTAAGATCCTCAAAGATTTTGTTCAATTAAAAAAATTTCAATCACGTCCCTTGATAAGGCAATTGTAATTTGAGACTGCAATCTTTTTTCTTTTGCCAATCAGATTGACGAATTAAAATCGGACTTGAATGAAACTTGATTGAAGATTATATAATTTCTTGAGAAATTGATTAATATCCAAAGATCTTGTCTAATTTTTTCTTAATAAAAAGAGATTTATTGCAATGAATAGGCCAAAAGCCCAAAGGACAAATACAATAACAAAAGTCCAAGGGCTAAAGCTCTCAAAATCGTAATATTCGTATTCTACCACCGCCTTATAAGGAAGGAGGGGGGGAGGGTAACGGCAAAAATTTATAATTTGGAAATAACCCAATATACATTCTCAATGTAAAACTTCGACACAATAATAAAAAATTTATAAAAATAAAAGAAAAAACAGGTTAAGAATTTACTAGTAAGTTTAACAATGGAATTTGTCATCGCTTTAAAAAGAAACTTTAAAATTGCACTAAAACAATCCAACAATATATAACACAAGAAGCCTAAGAAGATTAAATTTGACACACTACAAACCCTAATTGATATAGTACAATGAACACGAATAATGCCCACTAAAACCCTAAAAAGAAAAATGGAAAAAAAAGAGACAATTTCATGCCATCCCTCGCACACTAAAATTCATGCCAAACCACCACCAATTAAGTACAACCCTAGATACTCCAACAAAAGGAAAATAAACTCAAATGTGTGCTTAGAAATTTAGTGTTGAAACGAATCTGAAAGCAAAACAGAGAAGCTCAAAAGAAAGTTTAAGATCATCAAATCCTGTAAGTTTTCATTGATGAAAAATCTTGATCGTGTTTAAAAAAAAATCCTAAATGACAAAAGAGAGACTTACTTGTAGACTAAAATATGTAGTCTTTAAATAGAATTAGTTATCACTTATAGAGAAATAATCTTAAATATTTTAGATCATGAATTAACTTATAATATTTTAAGATTAATCTAGGATCAATTTTACAGCTTGATGCTGCATAGGATAGTCACTTGGTAGTAGATTTTTATTTTATTTTTCTAAAACATTTGTCTAAAATAGTTTGATTCCAAACGACTAAAAATAAATTATTCCATATAAATACAACAGCACTTCAAGAAGTAAGATAGAAGTGAATTAGTCAAAAATTACAAGAGAGCTTTTTTTCTTTATCTTTCCTTGTACATACATATTTTTTTTTTGAAAATATTTGTATGAATTTTAATCTGTGATCATTTGCTTAATCCAAATAATTTTAGCATTTATTTTCTACATGAATTTTATCTAATTTAGCACTTAATTGATTATTTTCTACATAGATATAATTATTATTTATTGTAACGAAAAAATGAAAGATTTGACATAAGAACTTGAGTTAACACACAAAACAAAAAATTTAGGATGATTAATTATTATTTCTATTTAAACTTTTTATATTTTAAAATTTATTTTTTTAAAGATTTTATTAATTTAAGTTATTATTATATTATGTTTAATTAATTAATATATACATGGAATAGAAAGGGGAGGCGTTTTACGGCCACCAAAACCTTTTTGTTTTAATTAAAATTTCTCCATGTTATTTTTATTTTATTTTCCTTCAATTTATGGGTGAATAATTTTTATCTAATTTTAAGTTAATAATTAATCCAGTATTTAAATCTCGAGATTTTGAATTCGCACATAATATTTTTTAATTTAGGAAATAGATTGAGTCATCTCACAATATTATTTTAGCATTCGGTCTAATATTAAATTACATGTCTTAAAAATATTTGAAACCTATAATTCATTATGTATAGGGTTAAAACTATTATACATGTGAAAAATGATGAAATGTTGGTGTGGGGACAATTCGACCCTCCCACAAAATAAATCTTGCTTTTTCTTTGGTTTGGCAATTGTGAAATGGATACACGTTATTTCCAATCTCAACTTAACCTTAGTATTAATTAAAAACTCTAAATTAAAACTTCATCATAGAGACTTGTTGGAGCCTCAACCCCTCAATAGGATGGAGATTAAAAAAATAAATAAAGTCTAAGTTGATAATATTATGGATAATTTGACATTATTTTATTAAAAATGCAATTAAACTTTAATGAAAAATATATAGGCATAAATGCTCTCTTTTTTTTTTGTCTGAAATTAGTACTTGAATTTTTTTTTCAGTCAATTATCTTCATATTGTACTATAAGATTATAACACATATCAATGATGATATTTATTAAAAAAATATTAACTAAAAATTATATAAATATATTTTATGAATTTTAAAAAATTGAAATAATGTGTGTATAAAATAATATATATTAAGAATTATGAAAGTTAAAAAAAATAAAAATATGCAATTATACATATCTATTTAAATTAAAGTTTCTTAAAATCCTTATCTTCCAAAACAACACAATGTTGAAGTTGTGAAAATCCGGAAACCAAATCAATTGGAACCAACTATTCTGGAATCACTAAGGACAGGATTCATCTCAACTTTATGTTGCTATATATGAATTATTTTAAAGAGAAATTTCATTAATTCATGAATTAGACTATACAATTAAGGTAAAAAAAAAAAAACAACAAATACTCTTCATCGGTAATGAAGGACAAACTCTATCATCATAAAAAAAGTTTCAGTTTTAGCATGAATAAAACATTACGACATGTTGACAATTGACTTTGTCACAACTTAAACACAACATATTTAGAGTGACTGAAGCAACTATCACAATAATAAAATGAATCCAAGATGGTCCAAAGCGGTGAGCGGGTAAAATCAACAAAATAATCGAGCACCCACCAATCTGGAGAGGATAACAATAAAACCATTCCTAAAATCATTTGTAAAAGCAATACTATATGCATAAGCAATATTAAAAAAATGTATTATAAGAGCACGCAGAAACTTAGCTTTTGCAACAATTATATTATACATAATATGTGCAAAGTTAATGATATATAGATATATTAAACGAAACAAATTTGACCTATCAACTAATGACACGTGACATTAATTGACTTATTAAGAGAGTAATATTTAGATTTTTTAAATTTTATAAAACAATAAATTTATTTTTTAAAGATAAAAATTTTAAAATCATATTTAAAAAGTATATTAATTTACAAATTAAATTTTAAATATTGAGCAAAAATAAATTTTAAGTATAAAAGTTTTAGATGTACTTGTTTATACTATATGTTTTTTTTTTCAAAAATATTTTAAAAACAAAAAATAAAAATATAAAATATGTAATTAAACCATTTTAATATTTTTTAATACATTTTAAAAAGGAAAATGTTTAAATTTATATTTTTTTGAAAGGTTTAAAATTCTATTTTTAAACTTAGTAACTAGTTTTAAAAATAAATTATTAATTCAAATAAAATAGAATAAATAGTTAATAAATATATTTTAACTTAAAAAATAATTTTCATACTTTTAAAAAATAAATTTAATTTGTATTGAAAATCAAATTTTGTTATAATTTTTTTTAGTAAAGTTAAAAGTTTTTTGAATTAATGCACGTACAATATTAAACATTTTTAACCTTATTATTAAAAAAAATAACTTTAATGTTTAAGATAGTATAAGAGGTTTTTTTTAATTTGACACTTGAGTTCTTTTTACTCACGAAGTACTTAAGTTTGACTCTAATATTTAATTTGGTATTTAAGTTTTTTGTCTCAATTAAATATTTATATTTTTAATTAGAGTACACATGTCAAATATTTATTAAGCCACATGATATCGATTAGTCTGAATATCAAATTAGACATTGAAACTAAACTCGAATACCAAATAATATATATACCTTAAAAACAATAAAAAATTCTTGCTAATAATATTTTTAAAGTATTATCCTAAAATTATTACATAATAATATCATCGCCTAATAAATAAAAAATAAAATTAATATTTGGCATATGACAGTGTATTTTTTATTCTGTAAGTAATATTAAAAAATTACTATGTGTTTACCTTTTAAAAATATTTAATTTATAATATTTTACTATAACTTTATAGAAGGAGATTTTTTATTTATGGAATTTAAAAATTCGATTGAGAATGTTGTAAATAATTTCTCTTAAAAATAATAAATAAAAAGAATAAGAGTTATTTTGGGTATAAAGCTTGATGATTTACTGTTTTGGAGGATGACCATCAAAATTTTAATTTAGAGGATTTAAAAGCGTTAAAGTACATTTTAACTCACAATTTCTAAATTATTATAATAATATCAACGAAAGAATTTATTATTAAAAACTAAAATATTAATTACTTTTAAAAGGTATGTCAAAACCACTGGGTATCACAACTCTGAAGTAACAAAACACCAAACCCAAGCGTCTCTAATCACGACAACTTATCACCTCATAATCTGACACGTGTCGAGAGATCTTGCTATCCTAACTCTTTTTTTTTTCATTCCCTGAAGGGTCCGAAAGAAAACGAGGGAAAATATAAATAAGAGAAAAGGAAAAGAAGCTGAGAGAGAAAGAAAGTGAAAGAAAAGGAAAATAAAAGGAAAAAAAAGAAAAGGGGGAAGAAAGAGGGAAGACAAAGGAATCGATTGTCGGCGCCCCATGTTTCCGCCGACCAATCTTCATTTCATTATCTCTTCCACCTCCACACACTCCTCCTCTCTCTATTAAAAACAATTTCTTTTCTCTCTCTCTCTTGAATCTTCTTTTAAAACCCTAACCTTTCTTTTTCCCTTTGTTTTTTTTTCTTTTTTTTTTCGGTGCCTTCCTAATATTTTTTTGAACTAATTGGAAGTTATCCGAGCTTTTATTTGATCTAGGGTTATAATTTTCTTTCTTTTTTTTGTCAAATTAATATTCGTTTTTGTTTATTTTTGGGGTTTCATTTGAAGTTTTAATTAGAAAAATTATGAGGGGAGGTAGCGGCGTTGTGGAGTCGTCTGTTATTGTTGAGAGGGTTGACGATGTTGATAAGGAGAAGAAGAAAAAACGACGATCTAATCGTCGATCCAAACATAACTCAGGTGTTTTTCATATTACTGCACTAAATTTTCCTGATAAAAGCCTAATTCTGTATATTCAAACTGAGTTTTTGGTGATGTTACTTGGTATTTATTAGAACTTGGTGGGGTTATTTATTTATTTACTAGGTTATTTCTAGAACTGTAGCTAGTTTTGTTTATGTTTTGCTGCGTGCTGCTTGCGTTTTTTTTTTGAGTGTGGTGAATTCGTTTTGCAGTATTGATTTTTTTTTGTGTGTGTTATTTCATGGTTTATTTGATTTTAGTGAGATTTATTGAACTGGGATTTTGATTTTGGGTTCATAATTTCTATAGCTTTTAATTCAGTGAATGAAGCACGTGGAGAAACATCAGATAGCTTGAAAAGCGAAGACAAAACAAAAAATTTGGTATCCTCTATGGGTTATTCTTCGTCCAAACAAGGATTGGAGATGACTTCGAATGAACAGACAGCATCTAATGTTGGTTTTAGTTCTATGCCTACAATGCATATAAATGAACGAGTTGGCTCTGCTTGTGATTATACTGCTGTTGATGTTGGTGGAAGCACTAATTCCAAATCGTGTCCTGAATCAATTGCCTATCCGGGGTCATCTAAATTGTGCACAGATGGCTTTCTTCCATTCCACCAGTTTGAGGGTTCTTCGCGAAAGAAACTGTTTGCTCCTTACTGGCCTATGGAGGCCGTAATTGAGGCATTGGAGGTTTGTTTGAAATTCTATCTTATAATTTGATATCTTTTTGCACTATTGAAGTGTTATTTAAGTTTACCAATAGTTTTTATTAGTCGATCATTGGTATAGTCATTGTTCTATAAGAACAAAAACACCCTATAAGAAACTGATACATCCTAGAAGTTAGGAAATTTTGAATTTAAATTAAGCAGTTTAATATAGTGGCTTTTAAAGTTCAGAAGAGGACACTTCAGGGGCTAGAACTCTAGTATTGAGGTTGGAGGTTTCAAGTTCAAATCTTATATATATATTGAACATTTAAACTTGAGTAAAAAATAATCATTAGAGTTAATAATCAATAATGCCCCAGTTTACTACTCTAACTTGTAAATAAAATATAATAATTAAGATTAAAAAATTACTATTCCCTTGCATATTGCTCATCTAATTAAAACTAGTGATGATTGTGTACTTAATTCTCTGTAGTTTGTATTGTTTCTTTGGATGCATATTTATGGTTTATGTGGCTGGTTCACTGGTTTTATTTGTGTGTTGGTTTCTTGCTATTTTGCCTTATGTTTAATTCTTCTGCAGAAAGGGGAAGCTTTCAAAGCGTTGTTTCACGTGAATGCGCACAACCGACTGGAGGTTTGTGGATGCTAAACTTATGCTTGTTTTATTTATGTTCCTTGCTTGATAAATCTTGTATGCTGACATGGAAGACCACGTTATACTGCTAGGCATATTGCAAAATAGATGGGGTACCTACAGATGTTCTTGTCAATGGAATGTCTTTGCAGAATAGAGCTGTGAGTATGAAACTATCTCTGGTTTATATTCTCTATGTTATTGTTAATGCTAATGTATCTTTTTTAGTCTAGCCTACTAGTTTATATGGGATGGGTCTAATAATTGCAAATATATTTTTCTGTGTCATAGGTCGAGGGAGATATTGTGGTTATTAAGGTTGATCCTTTGGGATTGTGGACAAAGATGAAAGGGTCAAATGGGTCCTCAAACAATTCTACAGTGGTAGAAGATTGTAATTTAGTCCAAGAGGTCAATGGACTGGCTGATAATAGCGAGAAGGGTAAAGGAAAGGTAGATGCCAATTGCGAGCATAGTGATGGTAGAAGTGGAGTACTACCTGATAAAGGGTTTTATGATGCAACACAAGTGACTAGAACGGCAGCATACAACTATGTAAATGGGCATCACCAATATGGTTCGGAGTCTTTGCATGTGGGTCTTTTACCTGGGCAGAATGAAGGAATGAATTCAGTGAATCAGTTGGCTTCCATGACAATTCGATACCCTCTGAAACGACCTACTGCAAAGGTTGTTGCAATTGTTGAAAAATCTCTTCGAAGGAATGCTATTGTCGGCTTTCTTAATGTTAAGCAGTGGTTCTCCTATCTAGAACTTAATAGAAAAGATGCAAAGAAAAATTCTGTGATCCTTGATCATGATTATGTTACATTGACCCCAACTGATCCAAGATTTCCCAAAATGGTTGTTTCTGTGAGAGACTTACCAGTCTCTATAAAAAAGAGGTTGGAAGATGGTGATATAACAATTGAGACGGAGCTGCTAGCTGCCCAAATTGAAGATTGGAGTGCAGAAAGTCCTTTCCCATGTGCTCGTGTCTCTCATTCTTTTGGACGGGGCAGTGACTTGGAACCTCAAATCAATGCAATTCTATATGAAAATGCAATTCATTGTGCTGATTTTTCTCCTCAAGTACTTTCTTGTCTTCCAAGTACTCCTTGGCAAATCCCATCCAAGGAAATTCAAACTAGAAGAGACCTTAGAGACTTGTGTGTGTTCACCATTGACCCTCCCACCGCTTCTGATCTTGATGATGCTTTATCTGTTGAGAAGTTATCCAAGGATACTTTTAGAGTAGGTGTACACATCGCAGATGTGTCGTACTTTGTCTTACCAAACACAACCTTAGATGTAGAAGCTCAGATTCGATCAACCAGTGTCTACTTGTTGCAAAGGAAGATACAGATGTTGCCATCTTTGCTTTCAGAAGAGCTTGGCTCGCTCAACCCCGGGGTAGATAGGCTTTCCTTTTCTATGTTTTGGGAATTAAACAGCACGGGGGATGTTTTGGATCGTTGGATTGGTCGTACAGTGATAAGATCTTGTTGCAAGCTTTCATATAGACATGCTCAAGACTTCATTCAAGGTATAGCTGATGTGGAGAACTTTAGTACCTTAGAGGGCTACCCTGAGTTGCATGGTCAATTTGAATGGTCTGATGTTATTAGATCTGTAAAATTTCTTCATGAAATTTCAAAGACTTTGAAGGAGAAAAGATTTAATGGTGGTGCTCTACAGCTTGAAAGCGCTAAAATTGTTTATCTATTTGATGAAGATGGGGTTCCATACGATAGCAATCTAAGTGAGCGGATGGATTCAAATTTTCTTGTTGAAGAGTTCATGCTTTTGGCAAATACGACAGCTGCAGAAATAATATCTAGAGCTTTTCCGGATAGTGCATTATTGCGAAGGCATCCTGAACCTAACATGAGAAAACTTAAAGAGTTTGAAGCTTTTTGTCGCAAACATGGTCTAGCATTGGATACTTCCTCTCCTGGTCAGTTTCACCAATCCTTGGAAAAATTAAGGGAAAAACTCAAGGGTGATTCTGTTCTTTTTGATATTCTCATCTCATATGCTTCAAAACCGATGCAATTGGCTAGTTACTTTTGCAGTGGTAACTTAAAAGATAACTTGAATGATTGGGGTCATTATGGGTTGGCTGTTCCTCTCTACACACATTTTACTTCACCTCTACGTCGTTATCCAGACATTGTTGTACATCGGACATTGGCTGCTGTAATTGAAGCTGAGGAGTTATGTATGAAGCATAGAGGGGTGCTTAAATGTACAGATGGGAAGGTGTCCAAACAGTGTTTCACTGGTATTTATTTTGATACGGAAGCTGCAGAGTCTCCACTAGGGAAAGAAGCATTGTCAAATGCTGCATTGAAGCATGGAATCCCTTCCCCTGATCTGCTTGGCGATGTTGCTGCGTATTGTAATGAGAGAAAGCTGGCCAGCAGGCATGCAGAGGATGCTTGTGAGAAACTCTATATGTGGGTTTTGCTAAAGAGAAGGGAGGTATGTTTTTCCCTCCTTCAAATGCTAAATAGCTTCATTAATCTGTAGGATTAGCGGCTACTGCATTAGATATATATGTTGGTCCATTCGGCAAGCTGCTCTAGCTATGAGGCTTTCTATTCATGTTCAAATTTTAACACTCTATGTTTGCTGGTTGGTTACCTTATGCCTTTTGACTGTCTTCTTAAGAAAAAGATCCTGGTATTTTGAAGAAATTGTGGAAGTTCAGTAATTGTCTTTAATTTTGTTTGGGTCGTATGCATTTTTTTACTGATGCTTTCCTTCACCCTTTTGATTGTTCTCCCTCAGATTTTGTTGTCTGATGCTAGAGTATTGGGATTGGGTCCAAGATTTATGTCTGTTTACATTCAGAAGCTGGCTGTAAGTGTTTCGTTTATTATTATTTTTAATTCTGCCATACTGTTCATGGTTTTGGTGCTCATGTTTCTGTGGTTTCAGATTGAGCGGCGAATATACTATGAAGTTGAAGGGTTAACTGTAGAATGGCTCGAATCTACCTCAACGCTGGTGCTCAGTTTATCTGGGCACAAACGCTTGTTCAAGAGAGGTGGCCCAGGGAATTACATGGCTCTAGGAAATGCTGCATGGGTTGTAAATCCTTGTGATCTAAGTGTAGAAACAGGTATTGACGACTGTGATGCAACACGCATGGCGAATGGTGAGGTGGCATTATCAGATTCAGAGCCAAAGTCGAAGCCTTGGGTTGATCCTGGAGCCTTCCCTCTAACGGTGCGGATGCTTTCAACAATTCCTGTGGCACTGTATGCAATTGGTGGTGATGATGGACCCCTCGAGATTGGGGTGCGATTATACATGAGTTCATATTTGAAGTAACTCATGTTTTGAAGGAAGGGCAATGGAGTATGGAATGACCTGGGGGAGGGGTGAACAAAGGGAACAGAGCCTTGTATGGAATGAACAGGTTCTGTTGTAGATAAGAAAGTAGTGTATAGTTAATGTGGTGGGACTAGGGAGGTGTAGATAGATATAACGGTTGGTTGGGGGTTATGGTGGATTGTTTTGGGGTTTATTATAAGTAGCTGGTGTTTTTTTGTTAACAAAAAGCTGCTCTTGGAAATTGGCCCTTGTTTTTATCGGCAAGTTCCATCTAATATTCCTCTAGTAACTACAATGAAAACTATTCGACACTGAGCTTTAGCATAGCTTAGCTTAGGAGTCGATTCTATGCTGTATTGCTGGACTGCAGCCCGAAAGTTTTTTGGAGTTTGGGTGGCTGATTTCAGTTGTTTTCAGATTCTTTGTTTTTATCAGACGACGTTATTTTGTCGGAACTTTGTTCTTTAAATTTTCCTTGAATTAACGCCTTCTTTCTCTTTGTCGGCCTTGGGAGATGAAGTCTATTGTTTCTGCAAGGTGTATCCTAGGCTTTATCATTCGCTCTAAGTCGTCTGTTTTTGGACCCGAATGAGGTTCTTAATATACGGTTGTTTGTGGTTGTGTTGTTTAGGCTGTGTGGGGCTTTTCTTAATGGCTTTGTTCATTTGTGATCGTGTCTGAATTGTTTTCTAATAAACAAAACAAAGTTTGTTTATTGATATCCTAGTTTGATGGTAATTAAATTATGACACGACGGGAGTTTATGGATAAGAATCAATATAAACAGACCTTCCTTTTGGTCATTCAACCAGTCATTGTCTTTTAGTTACAAAATCTTAACTGATGACACCTGGATCGATATTAATATCTTAAATTAGAGTTTTATATTTTTGATGTGCAAGATTCACAAATATATATATATATATGGCAAGTATAGAGCATACTTTATAAAAACTCATATATAAGGCTTTATGATTATCTTTTTCTTTGCTCAAACTTAGAAAAGAAACAAGAGAATTTAGAAGGCCATTGTATATAAGAATACACTGGATTTTATTTATAAAGGCTAAGTTGCTTACAGCGAGATATTACTCCTGCTTTCATAGATGAAGAAGAGAGAAAAAAACAAACATTTACAGTGTCTTCTAATAATACTCTTGATGATAGTACAGACATAGAAGCAAGAAAAGAAATAAAGAAAAGAAAAGATTCTTAGTAATGACTTAAAGCAAAAGATAAAGTAAAAGTGAAAGATTCTTCATTACACTTATACTTTTAACTGTTGGCATTGGAATGAGAAAGTTGTGCACTATTTAGAGAACACTCACTGACATAGTCAGGATCAATTTCACTATTGTCATCATAATCTTCATCCTTATCATCTCAGAGTGAGCTATTATAAAGTCTTATTCTTTCCATTTCAACTTGGCTACAGTCATATGATACTCTTGAGACTATTCAGAGGGATCTCGTATTTCTGCTTTATATTCTTGAAGTGCTTGAAGAATCTGTTGATAATATGGACCATCTGGCATTGTATCCCAAGGTGTATCAATATCTGAAGGTGGCCATATCTCAACTGGAATAACTCTGTTGAGGTGGCAAAGATATTTTTGTAAGCTTTTGTGTTCATTATTAGAATATTTGACTTCATCTGAATAAATTTTATGAACCCAAGCTATTGGAAAAGAACTTAATTGAGTAGCTTCTCCACACTGCATAAAATACTGTGGCTTGTAGAAGATGGTTACAACTTCATATCCAGGAGTTCTCATATGCTTATTTGTAATCATGTTCAACCATTGATCAAGAGAGTGAAACCAGCTTAAAAAGGTGGAAAATTTTTGATATTTTGGCTGGATATTTCCATGAATTGCATTGCGAAGAGAATATTTAAGATTTTTAATAGAGAATCTACTGGCTATATGATAAAGATGAGTAATATCTCGTTGTAAGTAATTTAGCCTTCATAAATAAAGTCTTAGTGTGTTTTTATATACAATGGCCTTCTAAATTTTCTCATTTCTTTTTTGAGTTCGAGCAAAGAAAGGGGTAATCATAAAACTTTATATATGAGTTTTTATAAAGTATGCTCTGTAAGATATTAATATTTTTGACGATCAAAGAGTTGTCATCAGTTAAAATTTTATAGCTAAAAGGCAATGCCTGATTGAATGAGTAAGAAGAAAGTCTATTTGTGGCATAGCATAATTGCTACAATTTCTTAATTCTTGAATACGGTCCAACATCCTCACTGGTATCCAAATATTTATTTGGATACGCAAATGTTAACGAGAGTTCCATATCATATTCGAATGAAGCTTACGGTCGCATGAGCTCAATATTTTTAACAAAATACGTTCTGGATCTGAAAGGCCAATGCCCTAACTGAATCTTCCCCAAATACAGCCAATGTTAAGCGTAGAGTGACAAGTTGAGAAGCAATGACATCGTCGTACGGCCCGTTGATCAACCTTTCAGATGCTTCTAATCATATGGGTCATTTCGTCCAGCTTCTCGTTTTCGTCCATCGTTCTACTCCCGTTCAGGTTTCTTTAATCTCTCTCAGTTCCACTGTGCGGGTTTTTCTTTTCTTTAATGAAGTTTTATCTTAATCAGCGAATTCACTTTTAATTTTTTGTGTGTGGGGAAGTATAAATTGTCCAAAGGCGGAGAAATAATCAGGACAGACGTTCAGGTGGGCGATGACACTCGACCCTTTTTCTCCGTCTCTTTATGGAAGAAAGAATTGCGGTCTATTGTTGCTGCTGGCGACATCGTTTTATTACGAAGTACTTTTGTTTGGTTTAACTTCTTAGTCTTTTAGAATATTTTTATATTATTCCGTTTATATTGCGATTACCATATTTGTGCATTGATTTTAGATGTCAAGATTACAACATTTCGAGATGTTTTCGAGGCCAGAACTGTTGACTGGTCATCTTTACTCCGGCTAGTCCACCCTTACCAGTCCCTTGTTTCAAAGAGTATGTCTGAAATTTTAACATTTTTTTTTTTTTGTAATGTTTACTGCTCTTCATCATTATATGATACCATTCCCAAGATACTTTAAAAATACTTTAAAAAAGAATCGAGCATAATAGTTTCAGACACATGCCTAGATGATAGTTGCCTCCAAATCCAATGAAAACAAGTTTATTGTTTCAGTGCAAATGTTGTTTTATGTATATATATACATATATTTGTGTGTATTTGTTTAATTATTTATCAATACAAGCTCTTTAACTAAATTGAGCCTTGTGTTCATACTTTGTTGTAGGTGCAATTGAATTAGTAGCAGAATGTAGAATGGGGATAGTGGTTAAAGAAAAGCTTTCCAAGGTTATAGAATGGGTGCAGAGGACTGGGTATATTGCTATTGACAACGTCGAACCAAATGACCGTCAAGTATGCTTTCCTCTCGCATGTATTTGATGGATCATTTAGTCAAGTTCCATGTATTTCTAATACTTGCTGTTTGAGGAATTTGAAAATAACCCTCTATAACCTTTTCATTATGATGTAGTTTGAGATTATGATAAATTGCTCATACTTGAAAAAAAGTGAATGCCCGTCCTATTTTATGCATGCCATCATTGAATTTGTTGCTATATGATAATTTTCATGCATATTTTAACATTCGGCTAATCACCTGTAGGAAATTAGATAATCATGTCTTTTCCCTTTGCTTATATCTTTTCCCTTTGCTTATATATCTTTTCGGTCTATACTCTATAGGTTCTTGGATGTTGCTGTTATTTAATCCATGTTTCACTGTCTTCTAAATGTTTGGAGTAATATATATGCTTAATTTTGCTTCAGAAAAGGCGACTCTCGAGAAACTGGAAAGTGCCAGAACCAAATAAATTTAGAGAATGTCCCTCACTTTCAGAAGTATTATGCCTGAATAGTCACTGTAAGGCGATATTTAGTGCTTCTGTTGGTGAAATTTTTCTGCCGATTACTTGGAGGCCCATTGGAGAGTCTGAGAATGAAAATATGTTTATCAGCAGGAGAATATATAGATCAGCAGACAATAATTTACCAGAAGATCTTATCTGCACTGGTTGCCGGCTCTGTGGTTCCCCTTTGCATCAAGAGCAAGGGTATGGTAAACATCTTCAAATTTTCTTAAATGACTTTTAGTGTTATGAATGGATAGGATATTCAATGTCTCTGTATTCTGAAGCAGGTCTATAGTTCGGACAAATTCAGTTCCACTCTATTGTGAGAAAAGCTCAGATCGCCTTCATGCAGTCAGCTTGATATATAGGCCTTTTATGGTATTGGTTTTTTCTTGAATTTTATTTGGTAATCTTATATCATTGAAATAGTGGAAGCACCTCATTCTTTCTGATGAAATGGTTAAAGATTGTTTCTGTCGAACAAAAATTATTTTATTCTATGAATATTATAATATGCATACCCTGAACCATCTTTTAAAATTTGAAAATATAGCTTCGTCTGCAAATAAAAAAATGTAATTGTTTGGAATGATGCATGTGACTTGGATAATTTCAGTTTTTGCTAACAGAAGTTGCAAACAGAGTTTATGGTTTCTTTTGTTTTTTAAAGAATCTGAAGTCTGCTGAACATACTAAATCTGTTCATATCCTATGCTTTACACTAATAGAATTAGAAGATGATGTTTCATAGAAGTTCTTACAATTTATAGCTGTATCAACAGTGAACATTAGAAACAATGATTACAAGCACTGAATTGAATAACTAAATTAATTCAAATTAACTTGCCCACACGTGTTTTACACAGGTGGGACTTGAACCTGGGCACTCAAAATCCTAGGGCCTCAACTTTGCCATTTCAACCAAGGGTTGCTTGTATAGTAGAAGTTAAAACTGAACTTTAAACCTATATCTGCATTTCATATATAGTGTGTGTGCAGTCTCTTGGATCTCTTGATGTATTTGTTTTCACTAACCAATGATTCTTAACTTCATGGGCTCTGGTTGTTTTTTCCTCTGTGTTCTGGGATTAGTTGTTTATTTTCCCTTGTTCTATGCAGATTTTTCTGTGATTTCTTCGGAATTCATTTACTTATGCTTTTCTGAGTATCATTTTTAGAGTAATGACTTATCTGTATCTGTAGTTTTTGGTGTCTGTATCCTCATGATCCAGATTATCTCCGTTCTCTGAAATTCTAATTCTTGTGTTTGACTGCAGTTATATTTATGGGATGAATCTGAACACATGCCGTTACTGGTAAAAAACAATGCTGCAGAGAAATTGTTTGGAAACATCAAGGCTGAAAGAGTTTACTTATGCTATAAAGAGTACAAGCGTGATATAACTCTCAATCCAGGATGTATTGCAGATAATGGTTCTCACGGTTGTGGCACAAGAATCCGTAGTTCCCTGAAAGCTGACGGGGCAAGTGATGCGGAGCATTGCTCATCAGATGCACATGAGAAGCAGGAAAGTATGCAAAATCTACAATGTAACAACAACATAAATTTATTTCAAATTTGGTTAGTTGTTCTTAAACTGTTGTTGCAGCGAGGAAAAAACAGTCCTTTGAAATTCGAAGTTGTCGTAAATGCCAGCCTTGATACAGAAAACGGGAGATTTGAAATGATCTCTGTTTCAACTCCTTGTTTTAAAACCATTTGGCGTTTGGAATGAAGTGAATACTTGAATACGAGGATTAAAGTACTTGTTTCATACATGATTGCCATGGATGATGAGGAATGCATAGCTACGTAATCTAAGGCAGCAAGTAATCTGAGGCATTCATTAAGTGACTAAATATAGCAGCATAATTGCATCTTTAGAGTGTAACAGTTTCAATACCATGGCGATAGCCCTAAAAACGGAAATCCAAATATTGACTTCAAATGGTTGGTGGATGGATTGCTTAAAAGGCAGTTTCAATACTATTTCAACAGTATTTCGATTTTTTCCCTTCATTCAAGTGCGTGCAACTATACATCATCTGCAATGGTTCAAAGTTGAGAACCACAGCAAAAGCCAACTGATGATATATTAATAAGGTGTTTTCACCAAAATTGCAGTTTTAGAAGTAAATAAATCAAAAAAAAAAAAAAGCATCATATTTTTGAACCCTTGGTCCCCGATGCTTCATAAGCACCAGGGTTAGAGCCATAGATGTAGATGTTCATCAGAATCCAATCCTATTTTCATGGTCATTTTCTATTATAAGCAAACAACTAGAATCATTGAAGATTCTACAACCTCAATTGTTGATCCAAAACATAGCAATGTTACATTCCTCGAGCTTCTTAACCTATTGGCCAACTATTTCTTCCTCTTTCTGCTATTTTATATTTGCACATCACTGGAACTATTATAAGAGGAAATGAGGGGGAAGAAAAGCAAAGAATGGAATCCCATTAAAGCATCAAAGATTTGAAGGTAACATGAGAAATATCCATCAGAGGACACATCTTTGCTTTCTCTTATTTGAGATGAAAATTTTTAAGGGGCCCTTAATAGGCCCCTAAAGTCCATTTCTCAAAGCCCATCAAATATGGCGAAACATTAAACCAGAGACAGCGCAATAGAGCTAAAGAGCACAGAAGCACTGAATCAGATTAAGAACCAAAAATAAAGGGGATGAGAGGAATTGGGGGGCCTTTGCTTACCATAGGGGATCTGCTTAGCGACGTAGGTGAAGAATCCAGTGAAGCTCCAGACCACCATAAAAAACCTGATGCTAGTCTTCCATCACCGTCGATTCTTGATTCCGTTGACGCCTCATCTCAATCCCTGGACCTAATCAAACTGTTCCAGGTTCCTTTCTTGTTCCTCAGTATATTTTCAAAACCATAGGAAAGATCCCAAATTGGAAACACTTTTAATTCCTCCAATTTCCTACAGTTTTATGTTATTTTTAAATAACAAATTATATTGCTTGAATCGGTTTGAGTTGTTGCAAACTTCTAAATTTTAGCAATTGATCCAAAACCTTGGAATCCTTTTGGTTTAAAGTATGTTTGTAACTTTGAATATCATATGGGATAAGGGCTCATACATCTTCATGATTTGTGCTGGTAAATGCTGAAATGAATCAATGATCACATTCCATAAATTTTTTTTTTTTGAATTTGGAAACTTTGTTTCATTGCAATGTCAACCGCTTAGTGGTTTTATTCAGGAAAACTTCGAGAAATTGAAAGAGGCACTCGCTGGTTCAGATCATTCATGGACTGCTCTAACTTTAGAGGTAATAAGATAACCTGCTTTAAAGCATATATAGAACAGCTTTCTATTTGATTGCTTGCAATTCGTTTGTGTTGCAAAGCATATTTACAGCAACTTTCCATTGATTATTTTCAATTGTTTCTGTTCGATTTATATTATGCATTAGCCGATTATATATACATACTGGAATCTGTTAGGGGGCTGCAATGTTCTTGTTGCTTTAACTAGTTATATTTCTTCAAATTGGGCACCAATTCTTTTGACTTTAGTTCTTGTTCAAACATCCTATATGAGTTTGATTTCGGCGTGCATGTCAGATACGAGAATGTGTCTGACACGGATTTTTCAACTTTTTCCATGTACTTGGGGGTTGATATCCTGATACTGATGTCTGAATATATGTGTGATATGGATGTTGAACACGGGTACTTTGAAAAAGATGAAGAGTTGGAGCATTTTAGATTTTGATCATGCTGACTGATAGTAATATAATCCCCCTTGGGTTATTCCAGCTATGCACTGCTCTGGAAACTGCAAACAAATTGGTTCAGTCCACAGACACAAATGTTAGATCACTGTCAGAGAAGGTGAGGGAACTCGAGAAGATTGTAAAGAGGGGAGATTCTGCAATTACAGCAGCCAGAGCCATCTCCATCTCCCTAAACCAAAAAGGAGGATCATCTATTGCTAGTGAAAACCGCGAAGAATACGGGTCACCTCAATAACATATGAAGTCATAGACTTTGTTTTTACTTCTTGGGGTGCATTATTATATCTTGGAATCTTTTGTAAAACTTTTATGGATGTATATGTATGCACTGTGCATTTGCTCTATATGTTTCTTTTGTTTTGATAATGGCCTTTTGTGGTAAAAACCTGCAAACTACCTACCTATCAATGAAGAGGCAAAAGCAACCTTTGATCTTTCAGGGGAATTTCTTAGTTTCAGCTAATGTAAGAGAAGTGGCGGTTTAAAATGGGGGCCAACGTGTGCATCCAGTTTCCTAGTGGTTTGAATGTCTTAAGTAAAGGCCTAACCTCAGTAGCCCCAATGATGCATTAAGCCCGAAATCCCATTAATCAAACTTGAAGCTCATTAGATTTGGACGCTGATGTTGAACTCTTAATTTCAGACTCAATTTAGTGAAAAATGTCAATTATATTTTTTTCAAAGAAAAAGCTTGCAAGTGCAAAATATTAACAAGTAACCAAAGCATCATCCAACACAAGCTAGTGAAAGTCCAAATTAAAATATAAATTCATGTTTTCATCAAGCGCCAATCGGGTTAATCTATGCGTAATTTCATTGGCCGAATGGAAAATAACAGAATCAAAACTAGTAGACAATCCACGAGCCTCAACAATGAAACAGACAAATCCAAAGAGTGGTTATTAAGCTTGTTAACTAGTGAACAATAATCAAACTCAACAATGTTAGTTAAACGAAGCGATCCCATAGTAGCAATGGCCTCGGCCAAAAGTCCATCAAAGGGTCCCTCAAGTCGGCGCGCGTAGCCCGCTAAAACCATGCCATTCGCATCTCGCACAACCACTCCCATAGTTTCTCGTCTTTCGTCCGCTTGTCATGCTGCATCAACGCTCGTCCATAGGTATTTCCATCAATGATTCTTTCTAATTAAAAAGACAAATTCATAAGTAGGATTAATTAAAACAAAAATTAAAACTGGGTTAATAGTAATTATATATTTATGACCCTAAACCTCGAATCATAAAGAAGTGCTGATGTAATTAACTTAGTTAAAGAATATATTTATAATCTTGAACCTTGAATCATAAAGAAGTGTTGATGTAATAAATTTAGTTAAACTAAGACGATTACTAGATTTAGTAGTAAAAATTTGATAAAATCTCAAATTTGATTTTTATTACGAATAAATCCGACTTCAAAACAAGAAGAGAATGCCTTCCAATTTACCCATTTATTTAACAATAAAATAATTGTCCTTATTAACATAATTTAATCTCTAAATGATGCTTTCGAAACTTCAGGAGACCCTTTTTTCTATAATTATTTAAGGCCAAATATACATTAAAAAATGGTTTGATTCTCTCAATGCAAAGACAATTAAATATCCATCATCACACCATTAATTTATATCTCAACTTAATTATCAGTGACGGAGATCTAATCACCCTATCTGCTTAACTTATCCCTAAACAATTTTACAACAAAACTCGTAATTCCCTAAAATCTATCTCTATTTATATTAAGCTATGATTAAGGTTACAAATATTCAAAAACACTACTCATTCATCGTTGCTAATTATATTGCTATTTCTTAAATTATTAAATTGATTTTTTAGTATATAAATTATTATTTTTTTTGCATATAGGAAGTCCTGTTTTTAGTTTAAATATGTGCTTAGTCGTAGTATTAAAGAGACAAGTTAACTTGAAATTATCGTTCCACGTGGAAGACCAAAAAGCGGACTGCTGGTTGGTTTTCATGAGAATAAGCTTTAGTTTATCTATATTCCAAATTTTGTTATCGATTTAAAATTAAATTATATTTTTTACAATAATAAAAATATATTTTTATCATTTTAATAATTTATACTTTTATAATTTTAGACAACAAATTTTTATCACTTTTAAGAGCACAAAATGTAATTTTACCTTTATTAATTTAAATTTTTATTTTAGAGATTGTCAGCCCTCCTAACTACGTCCTTATACTAATATTTAAGTTCTAATTGTGTTAGTGTGAGTTAATTACTTATCAACTTAATTAAAGAAAATACAAAAATATATTTTTATATATAAAATAATTTATATTATTACAAGAGTATATTTACTTTTTTTTTTACACTTTGAATAATAGTAGTGAAAATTTACATATCGTAAGATTTGAATGTATGGCATTAACATCAATAAAAATTTTTTTATCACTTTAATAAAAGCTTTATTTTCATATTTTTTATACATTTAAATATTATTAGAAAAAATGTTTCACCCATGTTATTTGTATATATTGATAATATTTTTGACTAAGTTTATGTTACAAGTCAAGTCGAAATCAATTAAAAAAATGACAAAAACATGATAAACAATTGGAGTGCATTTAATATTTTTAATTTAATATATTTACCTATTTAAATTTTCTTTTACTCACAATCTAAAATTTTTTTTATTTTCATTTTATACATATTGCATATATGTTTTTATTATTAATTTCAAACATTACGTTTCTTTATTTATTATATGTTATCTTCAAATGCTCGTACGTAATTTTCATATATATATATATATATATACCCGTAAATCAAACTTTTAGTATTACTTAATATATATATTTTTTGGTTCAAAGCTTATATTACTTTGTCTAAATACAATAGTTTGGCTAAAATAATAATTAGAGGCTTCGCTATCAGCTTTGTTGCAATTTGCAATTATTTGGGTTTAGTTTTAGGAAAGCTTGATTTGCAAATTAACACCAACAATCTTACAAATTAATTTCACACGTTTAAAGGCATTAACGAGAGTGCAAAAGAGAGGAAAATTACAACGAAAAAAATTGAAGGAAGAAAGTACAAAATTTGTACTTTGAATTAAACGAGATAATGAACCTCAGTGGCAATGTGTCATTTTGTTTATATTAACATAAATTTAATTGATTTTGTACAAATTTATGTTGTTGGATAATATTCGCATCACTTATTATATTATTATGTAATTTTATAATCTCAAAACTTTACTACCATACCTGAAAGATATTTCCAACAACTTCAACCATTAATTACATCATTTCAACATATTTGGTTTTAGTGAAAATTTATAATTTTAAATGCTTTTTTTTTTTTTGTTATAGATACGTTTCAGTTATTTTTAATTTATGATTATTTTAAAGTTATTTTCTGCAAAAATAAGGTTTTTCATGCTATACATCCATACTTGATCTATGTCATTTGGTTGTGTTAATATACATGATCAATGATGGACTTAGTTACGGTATATGAAATGCTTTTTAGATGAGATTGTATGAAATACTTTTTAGATATGATGATAAAAATTTGAGCTCATAAGTTTTTATAACGACATATAATTATAAGGTAATTTATATATATGTATAGTAAAAGTGAGAGATTGTTGGATAATATGGACAACACATATATAATAAGAATAATTACATTTATTATTTAATATCATAAAATGTTAGTCCAAATTGAAAGTTAACTAATGTAGTTAAAAACTTATTGGACTTGAATTATCAAATAAAGTACAGGTTAAACAAGGGCGAAGCCAAAATTGTCGATAAAGGGGGCAAGATATTTTTTATAAAATATATGTGTTTAAAGTAGCATATCATACTTACTTTTAGGTATTTTTAAATTTAGGATAATCTTGATTACCAAAATTTAGGGATAAGATAAATGTTCTATTTATATTAGATATTATAAATATTTAACTTTATTTTTTTACCTAATTAAAATTTAGATACTATTTATACTTAGATATTGAAATTATTAAATTTTATTTTTACCAAATTAATATTTAGATACTACTTTGTATTAGCTTACCATATTAAACTAAAAATGTTGTTAAATTTATCATAAAAATTATAAATTATATCAAAGAAACCAAATTTGAAAAACTTAGGGGGCCAAACACAAATTTTTCCTTTTTTTACACATCGATTATAATATCAAAATAAAATTTTAAAACTTAAAGGGGCTTAGAAGAAATTTTACAAAATGTAGGGGGCTACGCCCCTTCTAGCCCCCTAGATTCGCTTCTAGAACCAAATATGTGTAGATACTTCAGTAATTAATTTCTAATTTATGATGGGTTGATTATAAATTAAGATTAATGCACAAAAGTTATATGTTAGGGCTATGATCTCATATCGCATATACATAAATTTTCTAACATCTCATCTTAAAAAAAGAGAGAGTCGTCGTCACTAAAATACTTATGTGTTAATTTAAAAAATCAAAACCATAAAACTTAGAATTTTCAAAATATGAATAAATTCATGTACGCTTCCACATTTAGTTTTTTGTCTTAATAAATTGACATGATAAATCTTTTACAAATGTATTATTCCCCACTAGTTTAGTAATATAATGAAATTATTAAATTCACCAATTAATTTGTTAAAAAATTAATTATAGACAATGTTGTAAAAAAAATGTAAAACTAATGGCAAATAGCTAGATTAACTTATCGTGAATATACATTTTTCACTAATTCAACAATGAAAAGGAAATTATTAGATTGAGTCTTAGTTTAATTGGTATAAGTATTGATGCCAAAACAGGATGACGTGGGTTCAAGTGCGCTGAAACGTATTATCTTCTTATTTATGGGTTCAAGTGTTATGAATAATTTTAGGTATTATGTCAATAAAAACAAATATTATCAAAATTTATAATAAAATTATTAAAAAAAAAAAACAATGAAAAGATAATTGCAGAAAAGGATTTTAATTATTGGAGGATTAATTTTAGGATAAAATTAAAATAACTAAAGCCGGATAATTTTTGGCTTATGTTTTAGTTTGTTAGAACTTTTATAATACCTTGAGCAAGCTTTACAAAGTTTCTTCTCACTACTTTATTATTATTTTTAGACAAAGAGCTTTATTGTAGCATATTCATACGATAACCATAATATTTATTAACTTTCGAACTTACAAACATATGTGAACGTGATGTAGCGAAAGGGAAATGGTTGATCCCATTAAATATTCTCAAAACTATTATTTAAAATTTAAATTTATTTTTAAATTATTAATATCTTATCAATTAAATCCTTCTATTAATTTAGTCAGGAATATAAATTAAAATGATATAAAGCATGTTTAAAAGTAGGTCTTAAGTTAGAAAATTAGTTTAAGAGATAAAAATGAATTATAATTTTTCGAGCATTAAAAGTACAGTTGTACCATTATATTAATTTCTAATTTCACGTATTTTAAATAGATTAAAAGATAATGTATCATTTTTGGGGGTGGGTTCCTACTCTCGTGTCTATGCCCCTATTTAAGATACATGTATATCAAATTATAAACATATATGTAATTATTGTATGGATACCATAAATTTGATTTTTTTTTTTTTAAAAGTTGTCATCCTAAATTTTATTTATAGTATTTGTTCTCAACATGTCAAATTCAAATTGTCCATGCAATAGATAAATGTGTTTACAATTTGATACGCACAGTTTAAAAATACTCCACGTCAACTCAAATAAATTTAACATCTAAATTGATAGTTAAGCTGATGAAAGAACTTAATAGATACAATGTTGATATGTTAAGGACTCAATTTAAAAATATTAAAATTTGTCAACCCCTAACCTTGCTTGTGGAGTCTATAAACTTCATTGATAGTGTACTAAATATTTTTTCTTAAAATAAAGGTTAGTATTTGGTACGCTGCTAATAGTGTATTTTTTTACTATATAAGCAGCTTTAAAAAACTAATATGTATCTCTTTTTTACTATTAAAGCAACCCCATTTTCAATATTAAGAGCTCAAAATAGGAAAATAATAATAACAAAAAGGAAACCCCATTTTCTTTATTTTGAAGCCATGATATGTTGCTTTTATGTTTTTTTTTTTTTTCACTAAGACTATGAAGATGAAAACGGAAGGGGAGGGAACGGGAAAGAGAGATGAAATCTTTATTTAATTTAATTTTTACTAAATGTTAATTTTAAATATTTTATTTAATTAAAAAAAGTCATATGTCACAATTTAATTAGTTCGAGGGTTATTTTAATTGGAATTAATAGTTGATACGTTAAGCGGTAACAGAATATTTTTACAAAAAAAATTGTACCTAAATAAGAAAAAAAACATAGTTTAGCCAAAAACTTAAAATTAATTAACTAATTAAATAACTAACACAACTTAAACTATTCCACTATAATAAATCTAAATTAACCCTACGAATTTAAACTTAAAACCTTAAAATTTCTAGCTTCTATATCATTAACCCCAACAACCTAAAATTAATATTTAGGGTCAGTTTATGTTGAGGTTAAAAAATAATTTTAAAAATGTTGTGAAAAAGTGTTTTTAAAAAGATAAAATATTTATTTTAGACATTATATTGTAAAATAAAAGATATGTATTTAAATTCATTAATATTATGATATATAAAATATATAAACTTAAGTTATAATAAAAATATTAAAAATAATTTATTAAGTTATTAATGTTATAATATGTAGAATACATAGAATATATAAACTCAAATTCGTAAGTATTATGATATTGAAATATATAAACTTAAATTTAAAAAAAAAAACTGAAATGTAAAGTATCATTACTTTCACGTCTTATTATTATCATGATGTTAAATTATTATTATTTTGGTATTAACAAGTATTCAACTTAAATTATAGGGTTAATGACAAATTTGGCCACTAACATTTGCATGTTTTATAAAAAAAGGCTCTAATTGTATTTTTAAGCCTATTTCGGCCATTAACCTTTGTTCTTTTTTTCAATTTACTTTTTTAACAGTTTTAATGAAAGTACCGTTAAAAAGGTTAACAGGAATGATGTGGAATTTCATGTGTGGAATATATTTAATGATATGTAATTTATTTCTTAGATAACCCAATAAGATAATTGCATGTGGAAAATAAAAAAAATAAAACATTAAATTAAAAAAATAACTCTTAATTTAAAGATAGTAAACGTAACTATCTAAAAAAAATATCTCAATAGAAAAATTTCTCAATAAAAAAACATGTGAAAGATTGAAACATTTTGAAAGAAAAGAAAGATTGAAACCTTGAATTTATTCATTAACTCTCGCGAATTTATTCATTAAATCTGTTAGAAAATACATTTTGAAAAAAAAAGGTTGATGGCAAAAAAAGACTCAAAAATACAATTAGAACCATTTTGACAAAGCATGCAAATGTTATTGCCCAAATTTGTCATTAAGCCTAAATAATAGTACAAACATAATAAAATATTTTATGGCAACCCATTATTAATATTGTAATATATAAAAAATAAATTTAAAAATCATGTTTATGAAATATCAAAAGCTAAAATTTTAACCTTTTGATTCAATTTGAAAAGTTGATCTGATGTGAAAAATTATGAGGGTGTTTGGTAAATAGATTTTTGAGTCTTTTTTAGTTGATTTGGACACAAATAGAGGACTGTGTAGTGAAATCCTCTAATTGTAGTGTTTGGTGAATGAAGGTTTGTAAGAGCTTATTAAGCTAAAACCTCTAAAACAAAAAACGATGGAATAGACAATTTTTTTCACAACTGATTGGGGATGAAATATGTGAAATAGCATATCTGATCATGCTTGCTAAAAAATTACTTCCTTTGCCACATGCTCTCAAACCTAATAGGGATGCTAAGACATCAGTAGCCTCTATTCTCCCATTTTCACTTTCACCTCCAAAGTTCAAAGTAAATTTTAAAAAAAATTCACTAATTAATTTCTATAATGAATGTTTTAATTCCTTGGTAAGAGTGTTTTAATTCAATAATTTCACCCAATAAAGATTATTCTAAACAAATAAATACTTAACAGTAAAATGTATCATGCCTTATTTGTTATTTTACAGGTATAAACTTTTAACTATCCGCTAATTTTTACCAAACCAACTACTGCAATCAGCAATCAGCTAATTGCCAAACAGGACCTATTTATTTATCGTTATTTTTTATTTAGAAAAATCTATTTGATTTAAAAAATATTATTCAAATTTAATGACAAACAAAGATTTAATAATCACAAAGGAGGGCAAAAAGAAACTATATTTGTTGAACACTTGAACCCCGTTGATAATAGGCAAAAGGGTAAGTAAGGCATTAAATTAAAAATGTAGAGTAGTGAATAATGAAACCATGTTAGTGAGGTGGAAACCCAATGATTGTGGAGTTGAAGACAAACATAAAAACAATGCATGTTCCTGAAGTGTGTCGTGTTTCGAAGTTTTCCAAATACTGGAGCTGCGTGCCGGTTCTTCTCTACACACTGCTTTCCTAATCACTTACTCCCAAACTCCCATCATCATTATCACAACATCCTCCACTTTAATCAAAATTAAATATTCAGTTTATTTTATTTATATTTGAGTTGCCCTTTTTGTCAGAATTACTTGCCAAATGCTTGCATCATTATTCGGGGAAAGATTTTTATCCAGTATTCTTTAAAAAAATACAACATTTATAATAATTACTATTATTGTTAAACTAGATGCTTAACTTATGTCCATTCCTTTATTAAACTTTATATCGTGACCCATTCCTTTATTAGAAATGGATTAAACTTTATTAATTATAATGGTAGAGATAAAGTAATTCAATGTAATTTTTAATTCTTTTTCATATTATTAAATAAATTTATTTAATTATAACTATATTTGATTTCTTTTGAAGAGAGGTTAATATTAAATATATGTATCGAGAGGAGAATATATGTACGAATCAATATAAATTTAAACTCCAATATTAACTTAAATCAATATAAATTATGTGTCACCTTATTTCTGAATGGAAATCATTGAATTGAATAAGTATTATAAGTTGATAGAAGCCCCTACTTACTAGAGTAAAATTTATATTTAAAAGTTGTTGAAAATCGGTACAAAGTTGTGTTTAAATAAAAATGATTTGGAAACACTAAACGAAAAGATGACGACATGATGGAAGCATTAATTATTGAAACTGTATTGTGTAATAATAATGTTGAGGGGAATCTCGCCATTGAATGGGGGAATATACGAGTGAATATTTCTATTGAGTTGAGTTAAATTATTGTGTAAGTAGAAGAATAATATATGTGTTTTTATAATGGGCCAATTGCGGTGTTTTGACTTGATTTATGAGTTTTTAAATTTTGTTGTGATTTCGTCATCAACTTTTTTGAGCCTTTCCAGAACTGGTGGGTATTTGGTATATTTTAATGATGATAATAATAATTATGATTTAAGGATTATTATCAAATTCATTTTTCATTCTTTACGTGGTTAAACTATCACAAATTTTTTTAAAAATAAATTCAAATATTAACGGTTTAATATCTTATTAAAATTCAAGACATGCAACAGTGGATGAATAATATTCCCTACTAAATGAAATCATAAAACAAAAGAAGATGAACAACAGGAAAACAATTAAATTGAATGGCTTACTAATTAGAAAGTCAATATGTAAATTGTTTACTCTATATGTAATTAAGACAAAAATCACCTTTTAGGCATTTGGTGATATAAATCTACCAAACTACGTCATATTCATTATAATGACATATTATACATAAGGTTTAATATCCTGGATTTGGAAATGTTAGAAATCAAAACCTTGCTTTGTAATTTATAGAATAAAAATAAAGCAATATAATATAAATATGTTTAGGGGTCAATTTTGTAGAAAGAAATTTGTGAAATATCATTAGTTAGGAATTGGTAAACCTTTCAATGAACGATTTTTATTTCTTGTCTCTGTTGAAAGCTTAATTGCTTGAAGAGATGCCAAGTTCATAGCGTTAGAGCACCGAATTTAGTGCTTGATAAGGCAAACCATCGTTGCGACTGGTTGAATTCAATCTTAAGCTCTATAGCATATAAAATATTTTTAAGTGATCATGTTAGGTGTTCTCCCTTTATGAACTCTTACCTCTTTAAGCACTCGAGCTCGTAGTAATGTCAAGAAATAAAACTTTCACCGAAAACAAACCCGTTAAGAAGTTTATTAGCTCTCGACGGATGATAAGTTACAAACTTCTAGAATACACTTGTAGTGTACAGTTGATAAACAATATGATGGCATAAGGGGCGGTTTGAGTTTGACTTGTCCCTTGGCGATGTAATGGCCGTCCTAACAGGAACTGCTCCACTGATCACGAACTCATTGTGGCGTGTGTCGGACCGGCTCAAAGGTGCCTTCCTTTCCGGACATGTCTGTTTCTTTCCTTACATATGCAACTGCCGGCCTAGTCGTTACTCTTTCTTTTTCTTTTAAATGCCTTTCTCCCATCTCATGCTGCCACGACTTCAGCCGCAACTAAAATTTCACAATCTACCAATATATATATATATATATATATATATATGCAAGCTTAAAATTTTTAACTTGAAAAAACCCTTTTTAAGATTTAATCCACTTATTATTAGCAACATGATTTGATCAGTAATGGCTTTAGATTATCATTGGAAAAAGATGTAATAGTAATTTAGGGATAATTTCCAACAAAAAAAAAAAAAAGGATATTCATTCGTATTGTGGAACTTGTCGATGGATTATCCGACCGAATAGGCTTGAGTGCTTGACATAAGCAACATAACCTTGCATTGCCGGCTTGATGGAGGGCCAAATTCGAAATAAGTTGCCATGATTTTTGAGCTAATAATAGTTTTGCCAAATGTTAAAAGAGGGTGGAGGTGGTTGAGGTGTTAAAATGAATCATTTTCAAATATCATGCTGCATCAAATCATCACCTCCACACATCATTCTAATTTCCTCAAAAATAATTTGAATATCTCAAAACAATTTTTATTTTTAAAAAATAGCAGGTTTATTAATTTATTATTTTTAAATGTCACCATCACTATTGGGTCTCATCAACTGAGTTTAAAAAAAAAAAAAACCTATTTAATTGTTGTGCTTGAGGGATTTAATTTATATATACACAGGAAAATCATTTATGTTCCCCATTCTATTCATAAAAATAGTATATGTATCAAATTTGGAGTAAACTGTAAAGTGAAAAGTCACTGGCATTTGTTTAATGTTACATAAAGTGACAAAAGCATGTAAAAGTAATATTATTTATTTTTATCATACAAAAAACGATAAAATTTGAACCTGTATGATTTAAATATCAAACATAAACTTTAACATTACTCTAAATAAATCTTGGCCAAATAAATTTTAGACTTCAGGTAACATAATGGAATCTCTTTTATATGTAAATTATAAGTTTTAACCACGAAAATTATAATTTTAGACTGATAGAGCTTTAGCTCAATGGACATCGTTGCTCTTGCAACAATTAAAGGACATATTTCGAGCATGTTTAAACGTGTTTTCCTTTGATTTACGAGTTGAGAGAGGATTATGGATAATTGGATAGAAGTAAACATTGTATCAAAATTAGGACAAATCTTAAGATTATACATGAACTTTGATTTAATGTGTAATTTGATACATGAACTTTAATTTTGATTCAATTATACACATTTAAATAAATGCATCAATTTAAAAATTATTTGTGCATACAATATATAAACATAAAATGATATTATATTGGTAATGTAATTATTAGTTTGTGAGAGTTAGATCGAATCAAATTTTTATGTATAAAATTGCACAAAATAAAATTCTTATATGAAATTACACATTAAACCAAAGTTCATGTGTAGTTTTGAGATTTATCCCTATAAAAATAAATAAATAAAAGTTTGTACTAAAAAGCAAATCATCAGATTTTCGATTACAAAAAATAAAATTTAGTAAATATCTATACTAAACTTAAAACCTTTAATTGAGTTGGTATCATAAATCCATTGGATATCAATTCAATTGTGATACCAACTCAATAGAGAAATAATTAAAAAAATAATTCTTTTTACAAAATAAATTATATTATTACAAGATCGTTTGACTTTTTATATTTTTTATATAAAATTTAAAAAAAAAAAACATATGTGGGATTTGAACTTAAATCAAAACAATTTTTATACATTCAACTTTATAATTTCAACTAATGTTTGGCTTCATTTTTACATAAGTTTTCAATAAATATATATTTTTTACATAATTCTTTTATCACCACAATATGGGTGTGTCATAATCTAGTATAATTTATAAAGAATATGTATATTTCTAAACTATTATTTAAGCCCTTTATTGAATTGGTGTCATAATTCAACTAGATACTCACTCAGTTAAGAAATTACCAAATGACTAAACTTTTAAAACAAAAGTAATATAATAGAAGGGTTATATAAGTAATTTAATTTATTTTAAAAATAAAATAAAATTTGTTCTCTTAAGGATTTAAATGTGGATGCACAAGGTTCTAAGATCTTAGGTTAAATTTCTGTTATTAGTATTTGTACCATGAGTAAATTGTGGATTTAGTCTTTGTACTTTAATTTTGTCATTTTTAGCCTTTATATTTTTTAAATTCTGAAATTTTAGTCCTTATCAAATGGTAACTATTAAATTAATTAAGTTCTGTCATTTCTCAAATCATATGCAACATAAATATTATCACATGTGTAATGCCATGTTAGTTTATTATTTCCATATATTACTCATAGAAAAGTCGTTACTGGATTTAACTGATATTATTTGTCTTAAGATTGAAATTTTAAAATTTGAAAAGCATAGAGATTGAGAATGATCATATTGGAGAACATGGACTAAATCGATTACTTTACGCATGGTATAAGAGCAATAACAGAATTTAGCTGAGCAAATGTAATGGCCTAAATTCAAGGTTATCGGAACAGTGGTTTCGTAACCATAAATCCGATTTAAAGAGAAATTTATTTTAATATTTTTGCATAAATATTGATATGATAGGAAAATTTGTATGAAAATATCGATAAAATTTTTTTTTACCGATTTAGTGGTTAGTTAAGAAAAAGAAATTATTGAAGAAATTAGGTAAAGACAAGTTATCGAGACCTCGATCTCGTAAAACCGAGTCAAAAATATTTTTATAAATATTTGTGAAATGTTAGTAATATTGTATTCAAATTTCGTTAGAAAATTTTAACGTTTGGGCAGTCAATTAAATGAAAAGGACTAAATTAGAAAAGGAGTAAAAGTTGTTAGGATAATTAAATAGCTTAAATGTTTAATTAGAAAGGATTTAAAAAGCAAATAGACCCAAAATTTATTTGGGCTGGACGGCAAGGGCATAAAATCAGCAGAAAAATGGATGAATTAAGGGTAAAATTGGAATATTGCATTATTAACTAAATAAAACTAGGACTAATATGGAAATATCTAGATTTCTTGAGATTTCTCTTCATTCTCATCAGCCAAAACGCCATAGGAGGGGTTCTTTAAGCTGGTTTTTCATAATTTTTGCACCAAATCCTGAAGACTCAAACACGAAGCTAGATCGAGGAAAGGAAAAAGTTTGAGATTAGTAGATTTTTATATACAAACAAGTATCAAGGTAAGTTCGTGTAACTTGAATTATATTCTTAAATGCTTGAAATGTATGTTATTGATGTGAATATGAATTGAATGTTCATTGTATGAAAATTTATGGAACATTGATATATTTGATAAAAAGTGGAAGAAATCCCGGTTGAATGGAAGGAAAATTCGATGGATCTCTGAAAAGGAATTGACGGTAAAAAGGGATCTAGCCCAGACGGGTGATCCTATCCTGATATAGCCCTCCCGAAGAATATGTGGAAAATGGATTTAGCCCGGACGGGTAATCCAGATTAGGGTCTAAATTTAGCCTGGACTGGTAATTCAGACCCAAGCTCACTAGAGTAATTGTCGTTGCAGGGGATTTAGCCTGGACTGGTAATCCCGATAATACTCTATGAGTTTATATTACAGGGGATTTAGCCTGGACTGGTAATCCCGCTGTAAGAATGAGGTTCGCGGGAGTGTGCTCTCTGAAATGAGAATGTGCGCACATGAATATGAATTGATGGACCCGGATTTGTACACTAAAGTGTACCCCTGAAAATCCATCGAAATTCTGAGAAATTCAACGGGATAAATATGGGAAAATAATAATGGAATGGAAATCACGGTATTGATGAGCTCATCAATCTCAGTATATATTATTGATACATTGAAATTATTGTACTAACTTGAATGTTGAGTTTGTGCATGTTAAGGTAACAATGCATTGAATGGATGTATGTATGTTTATTGTATTGCATTAAAAATATTAGGTAAGTATAATTCTTGTTACATGAGCTTACAAAGCACAATGTGCTTACCCTGTTTTCTTATTCCCTGTTTTGTAGTATTAAGAGCTCGGAGGTCGGATTCGGTAGGAGATACATCACACTATCAACCTCAATATTTTGGTATATCTAGAAACTTTATTTTGGAAATCAATGGCATGTATAAGTTAATAAAGTAAATGTTGATGTGAAATGAATGTGAAGTTAGCCATTGGTATGGCTAACAAACCTTGGTTTGGTATATGATGAGATTATCTTATGTATGTGCATGAATCTATTTTAAAAATATGCTGAATTGGCTTGGTTGATTTGGATTGGTCTCGGTTTAAGTTTTGCAGGGAAGGTTACATGTTTATAAAGGGGATATACTGAGTTTAAAAAAAAAACTATTGTTCGTTAAACTTCAGTAATGCCTCGTACCCTATTTCGTTTAGCCTGGACTGGTAATCCCGCTGTAAGGATGAGGTTCGTGGGAGTGTGCGCACATGAATATGAATTGACGGACCCAGATTTGTACACTAAAGTGTACCCCTGAAAATCCATCGAAATTTCGAGAAATTCAACGGGATAAATATGGGAAAATAATAATGGAATGGAAATCACGGTATTGATGAGCTCATCAATCTCAGTATATATTATTGATACATTGAAATTATTGTACTAACTTGAATGTTGAGTTTGTGCATGTTAAGGTAACAATGCATTGAATGGATGTATGTATGTTTATTGTATTGCATTGAAAATATTAGGTAAGTATAATTCTTGTTACATGAGCTTACTAAGCATAATGTGTTTACCCTGTTTTCTTCTTCCCTGTTTTGTAGTATTAAGAGCTCGGAGGTCGAATTCGGTAGGAGATACATCACACTATCAACCTTAATATTTTGGTATATCTAGAAACTTTATTTTGGAAATCAATGGCATGTATAAGTTAATAAAGTAAATGTTGATGTGAAATGAATGTAAAGTTAGCCATTGGTATGGCTAACAAACCTTGGTTTGGTATATGATGAGATTATCTTATGTATGTGCATGAATCTATTTTAAAAATATGCTGAATTGGCTTGGTTGATTTAGATTGGTCTCGGTTTAAGTTTTGCAGGGAAGGTTACATGTTTATAAAGGGAATATATTGAATTTAAAAAAAAAACTATTGTTCGTTAAACTTCGGTAATGCCTCGTACCCTATTTCGGCGGCGAATACGGGTAGGGGGTGTTACATTTGTTGGTATCAGAGCTACGGTTTAGCCGGTTCTCGGACCGACGTAGCAAATACGGTATTAGCTATACATGCCATTTAAATTATTGTTGATAGTGTGATATCTCTTGACCATTTATATGTGTTTTTCTTATAGTAAATGTCTGCCGATCGAGCTCAATCCGAGGAAGCCGGGAGTCATGCTCCGGCCCCGGATAGGGAACAAAGAGAAATTGAAGCTACTAGTAGTAGAAGGTCCGAGACAAGGGACCAAAGTGAAAAGGCTAAAATGGTCTTCTATCAAATGATGAGTGATTGGTTTACTCAGTATATAAGAACTAACCCTGTAGTGCAGCAAACTCAAGCTCCTCCTCCTCCTCCACCGATTCCCGAGACTACACAGGGTACAGGTACTGAATTTACCAAAAAAAGAAAAGCTCCTGTTGATAAAATTAGAAAGCATGGGGCTAAAGAATTCCGAGCTACAGTTGATGATGATTCTGAAAGGGCTGAGTTTTGGTTAGAGAATACTACCCGGGTTTTAGAAGAATTATTATGTACACCAGAAGAATGTCTGAAATGTGCTATCTCACTATTAAAAGATACGGCTTATCATTGGTGGAAGACTAAAGCTTCAGTGGTTCCGAAAAAAGATATTACCTGAGAGTTCTTTCAGAATGAATTTAAAAAGAAATATATCAGCCAGAGATTTTTTGATCAGAAAAGAAAAGAATTTCTTGAGCTGAAACAGGACAACAGATCGGTATCTGAGTATGAAAGAGAATTTGTTCGGTTGAGTAAATATGCTCGGGAATGGGTACAATCAGAAGCCGAAATGTGTAAACGATTTGAAGAGGGGCTAAATGAAGACATTAAGTTGTTGATCAGAATTCTTGAAATCCGTGAGTTTGCTACATTGACAGAGCGAGCTTATAAAGCAGAAGAGCTGAGTAAAGAGAAGAAACAAGCTGAAAGGGAAGCTCGGATTGCTAGTAAGAGACTGGTGAGCAAATCACAATTTTCTGCTTCAAAGAAATTGAAAAAGTATTAAGATCGTTTCACTTCAGTCACTGGATATTCAAGTAGAGAACGAGGCTCTCAACGTCCTAATCCAAGACCATCTACTCCATCAGTGACCAGTGTGGGTAGTGTCGGTCCTCCTAAGCCGAGATGCCAGTATTGTAATAAAGCTCATTTTGGAGAATGTCAGCTGAAAAGTGGGGCTTGTTAACGATGTGGTTCATTTGATCATTTTCTCAGAGATTGTCCAAAAAGGGGTGAAAAAGAAGCTGAACAGATATTGAAGTCGAGTAATCCAGTTTCGAGAGGCAGACCACCACGGCCATCCGGTAATACCAGTGGTAGTCGAAGAGCCACGAAAGAATCTGCAGACAGGTCGGAGGCACGAGCACCTGCTAGGACATATGCCATCCGTGCCAAAGAAGATGCCTCAGCACCCGATGTTATTACTGGTACATTTTCTTTGCTTGACACTAATATTACTACATTAATTGATCCTGCTTCTACGCATTCGTATATATGTATAAAGCTTGCATGTGTTAAAAATTTATCTATTGAACCAACTGAATTTGTGGTTAAAGTCTCGAACCCCTAGACCAGTCTGTGTTGGTGGATAAAATTTGTAAAGATTGTCCACTAATGGTAAGAGGTTATTGTTTCTTGGCTGATTTGATGTTACTTCCTTTTGATGAGTTCGATGTGATATTGGGCATGGATTGGCTAACCCAGCATGATGCGGTAGTAAATTGTAGACAGAAATATATTTTGTTAAAATGTCAGAACGGTGAATTGCTTCGAGTTAAATCTGATCAGACAGAGGGGTTATCTGATGTCATTTCAGTTATTACTGCTCAAAGGTATATCAAAAAGGGGTATGATGCTTTTCTTGCTTATGTATTAGATACTAAGGTATCTAAGTCGAAGATTCAGGCAGTGCCAGTGGTATGTGAATTTTCTGATGTGTTTCCAGAGGAATTACCAGGGTTGCCACCAGAAAGAGAAGTGGAATTCTCTATAGATTTGGTTTCAGGAACTACTCCAATTTCTATAGCTCCGTACCGGATGGCTCTTACAGAATTAAAAGAGTTAAAGATACAGTTACAGGAACTTGTTGATAAGGGTTTTGTTCGACCGAGTCATTCACCTTGGGGTGCCCCGGTTTTGTTTGTGAAAAAGAAAGACGAATCTTTGAGACTGTACATCGATTACCGACAACTTAATAAGGCAACCATAAAGAATAAGTACCCGTTACCCCGGATTGATGATTTATTTGATCAGTTGAAAGGTGCCACAGTGTTTTCAAAGATTGATCTCCGATCGGGTTATTATCAGTTACGGGTAAAGGAATCAGATGTGCCGAAGACAGCTTTCAGAACCAGGTACGGGCATTATGAGTTTTTGGTTATGCCGTTTGGGCTAACTAATGCACCTGCAGTATTTATGGATCTGATGAACCGGATATTCAAACCGTATTTAGACAGATTTGTGGTAGTATTCATTGATGATATTTTAGTTTATTCCCGAGATGAAAATGAATATGCAGAATATTTGAGAATAGTGTTGCAAATTTTACGTGAAAAATAGCTTTATGCTAAATTCAGTAAATGTGAATTCTGGCTTCGAAAAGTGGGTTTTCTTGGGCATATTGTATCTGCTGAAGGCATTAGGGTAGACCCAAATAAAATCTCAGCTATTGTAAATTAGAATCCACCGAAAAATGTATCTGAAGTTAGAAGTTTCTTGGGCTTAGCTGGGTGTTATCGGAGATTTGTATAGGGGTTCTCTATGATAGTTTCTCCAATGACTCGTCTACTGCAGAAAGATGTAAAGTTTAAGTGGACCGATGAATGCCAGCAAAGTTTCGACCGATTGAAAGATTTGTTAACGAAAGCACCTGTACTAGTGTAGCCTGAACCGGGTAAGGAATTTGTTATTTACAGTTATGCCTCATTAAATGGTTTAGGTTGTGTTTTGATGCAAGAAGGTAAAGTTGTAGCCTATGCTTCAAGACAACTTAAACCCCATGAAAGAAATTACCCAGTACATGATCTTGAATTAGCTGCTATTGTATTTGCGTTGAAGATATGGCGGCATTACTTGTACGGTGAGAAATGTTATGTTTATACTGATCATAAAAGCTTGAAATATTTGATGACGCAAAAAGATTTGAATTTAAGACAACGTAGGTGGCTTGAACTGATAAAGGATTATGATTTGACTATTGATTACCATCCGGGTAAGGCTAATGTTGTAGCTGATGCTTTGAGCCGAAAATCTTTATTTGCTTTGCAAGCTATGAATACCTGGTTATCATTATCTGGAGATGGTTCAATTATAGCTGAAATAAAAGCTAGACTAGTGTTACTACAGCAGATCTGTGAGGCTCAGAAAAATGATGAAAAGTTACAAGCTAAACGGGTACAATGTGATTCGAGTACTGATTCTGAATTTCAGGTTGGGATCGATGGTTGTTTGTTATTCAGAGACAGGGTATGTGTACCTTAGAATTTAGAGCTCATACAGAAAATTCTACACGAGGCTCACAGCAGTACTATGTCTGTACATCCAGGGAGTAATAAAATGTATAATGATTTGAAAAAGTTGTACTGGTGGCCAAGTATGAAACGTGATATCTCTGAGTTTGTATCAAGGTGTTTGGTATGTCAGCAAGTTAAAGCTGAACATCAGGTACTTTCAGGGTTACTTCAGCCAATCACTATATCAGAATGGAAATGGGAAAGAATTACAATGGATTTTGTATCTGGATTACCGTTGTCTCCGAGAAAGAAAGATGCTATTTGGGTAATCGTTGACCAATTGACGAAGTCAGCACACTTTATTCTAGTACGTATGGATTATTCTTTAGATAAATTGGCTGAATTGTATATATCTGAGATTGTCAGGCTACATGGAGTGCATGTCTCTATTATATCAGATAGGGATCCCCGGTTTACATCTCGTTTCTGGAACAAATTGCAAGAAGCTTTAGGTACTCAATTATATTTCAGCACTGCATTTCATCCTCAAACAGATGGCCAATCTGAACGTGTAATTCAGATATTAGAAGATATGCTCCGATGTTGTATATTAGAGTTTGAAGGTAATTGGGAGAGGTATCTACCTTTGATTGAATTTGCTTACAATAACAGTTATCAGTCCAGTATTAAAATGGCTCCGTATGAAGCTTTGTATGGTAGAAAATGTAGAACACCATTATATTGGGCAGAGCTTAGTGAAAAGAAGATACATGTGGTTGATTTGATTCGAGAAACAGAAGAAAAAGTAAAGGTGATTCGGGATAGTCTAAAAGCAGCTTCCGATTGTCAAAAGTCATATGCTAATATTAAACGAAAAGAGATTGAGTTTCAGGTTGGTGACAAGGTATTCCTAAAAGTGTCTCCTTGGAAGAAAGTTCTCCGGTTCGGTCGAAAGGGTAAATTGAGTCCAAGATTTATCGGGCCATATGAAATCCTAGAAAGAATTGGACCGGTCGCTTATCGATTGGCATTACCACCGGAACTTGATAAAATCCATAACGTTTTTCATGTGTCTATGCTACGACGGTATCGGTCAGATCCTTCACATGTTATTTCTCCGACAGAAGTGGAGATTCAGCCAGATATGAGTTACAGTGAAGAACCAATTAAGATTTTGGCACGAGAGACAAAGGAGCTCAGAAATAAAAAGATAAATTTGGTAAAAGTATTATGGCAAAAGCACGGGATTGAGGAAGCGACATGGGAACCGGAGGAGGCAATGAGGAAAGAATACCCGAACCTCTTTACTGGTAAGATTTTCGAGGACGAAAATCCTTAAAGGGGGGAGAGTTGTAATAGCCTAAATTCAAGGTTATCGGAACAGTGGTTTCGTAACCACAAATCTGATTTAAAGAGAAATTTATTTTAATATTTTTGCATAAATATTGATATGATAGGAAAATTCGTATGAAAATATCGATAAAATTTTTTTTTACCGATTTAGTGGTTAGTTAAGAAAAAGAAATTATTGAAGAAATTAGGTAAAGACAAGTTATCGAGACCTCGATCTCGTAAAACCGAGTCAAAAATATTTTTATAAATATTTGTGAAATGTTAGTAATATTGTATTCAAATTTCGTTAGAAAATTTTAACGTTTGGGCAGTCAATTAAATGAAAAGGACTAAATTAGAAAAGGAGTAAAAGTTGTTAGGATGATTAAATAGCTTAAGTGTTTAATTAGAAAGGATTTAAAAAGCAAATAGACCCAAAATTTATTTGGGCTGGACGGCAAGGGCATAAAATCAGCAGAAAAATGGATGAATTAAGGGTAAAATTGGAATATTGCATTATTAACTAAATAAAACTAGGACTAATATGGAAATATCTAGATTTCTTGAGATTTCTCTTCATTCTCATCAGCCAAAACGCCATAGGAGGGGTTCTTTAAGCTGGTTTTTCATAATTTTTGCACCAAATCTTGAAGACTCAAACACGAAGCTAGATCGAGGAAAGGAAAAAGTTTGGGATTAGTAGATTTTTATATACAAACAAGTATCGAGGTAAGTTCGTGTAACTTGAATTATATTCTTAAATGCTTGAAATGTATGTTATTGATGTGAATATGAATTGAATGTTCATTGTATGAAAATTTATGGAACATTGATATATTTGATAAAAGTGGAAGAAATCCCGGTTGAATGGAAGGAAAATTCGATGGATCTCTGAAAAGGAATTGACGGTAAAAAGGGATCTAGCCCGGACGGGTGATCCTATTCTGATATAGCCCTCCCTAAGAATATGTGGAAAATGGATTTTGCCCGGACGGGTAATCCAGATTAGGGTCTAAATTTAGCCTGGACTGGTAATTCAGATCCAAGCTCACTAGAGTAATTGTCGTTGCAGGGGATTTAGCCTGGACTGGTAATCCCGACAATACTCTATGAGTTTATATTACAGGGGATTTAGCCTGGACTGGTAATCCCGCTGTAAGGATGAGGTTCGCAGGAGTGTGCTCTCTGAAATGAGAATGTGCGCACATGAATATGAATTGATGGACCCGGACTTGTACACTTAAGTGTACCCCTAAAAATCCATCGAAATTTCGAGAAATTCAACGGGATAAATATGGGAAAATAATAATGGAATGGAAATCACGGTATTGATGAGCTCATCAATCTCAGTATATATTATTGATACATTGAAATTATTGTACTAACTTGAATGTTGAGTTTGTGCATGTTAAGGTAACAATGCATTGAATGGATGTATGTATGTTTATTGTATTGCATTGAAAATATTAGGTAAGTATAATTCTTGTTACATGAGCTTACTAAGCACAATGTGCTTACCCTGTTTTCTTCTTCCCTGTTTTGTAGTATTAAGAGCTCGGAGGTCGGATTCGGTCGGAGATACATCACACTATCAACCTCAATATTTTGGTATATCTAGAAACTTTATTTTGGAAATCAATGACATGTATAAGTTAATAAAGTAAATGTTGATGCGAAATGAATGTAAAGTTAGCCATTGGTATGGCTAACAAACCTTGGTTTGGTATATGATGAGATTATCTTATGTATGTGCATGAATCTATTTTAAAAATATGCTGAATTGGCTTGGTTGATTTGGATTGGTCTCGGTTTAAGTTTTGCAGGGAAGGTTACATGTTTATAAAGGGGATATATTGAGTTTAAAAAAAAAAAACTATTGTTTGTTAAACTTCGGTAATGCCTCGTACCCTATTTCGGCGACGAATACGGGTAGGGGGTGTTACAGCAAATGTAATTGCTATAGTTTAGGTTAATACTAAAATTTTAAAATTTAAAAAATATAGTGACTGAAATTAACCAAATAGAAAAATGTATTTATAATAAAATTAACCAAATTAATATATATAAACTAAATCCACACCTTACTAGCAATATAAAAACTAATAGAAAAACTAATAGAAAAAGTAGACCAAATCTTAAATTGCGAATACAACCAAGTTCTAATTAACAAATAATTTTGCATTTTTATTACTTTATCAATAATTATTTTTTTAAAAAATAAATCAATGCTTAAATTTTTTATATTATACTTAATTATTTCACCGACACTGCATTGGATTAATTTGATTTATTAATTCAGTTTATAACTAATTTATTATCTCGTGCATGAATTTAATATTGTATTACTAATTAAAATATATTATATTTATTTATTAAAAATTATTACAAAATTTATAACCTTTCAAAATTATTATAATTGAAAAATAAAATAATATAACATTTTTTGCTTTTATACTAAAAAAGTAAAAATAATATGAGTATATAATGTTCAAACATTTTGACATATAGAATATATATATATATATATATATATATATTTTCCCATTTTTATATTAAAGTCTCATAAAAATTTCACACGTTAAATGTTCATGTGTTATATAAATATGGTGTCACTTGTCAAAACATTGAAGCCTGACTCTTAAAATTTTTTTCTCTAAAATATTACTTTAGTATATATATTACATTTAAAACTAAAAAAAAAAAAATTTCTCATTAAAATTTTTTTGCAGGTTTAAAAAAAAAAAAAAAAAACCTTTCTTTTAACAATGTTAATAAAGGCTAAGACCTTAAGATTATGAGTGTTTAAATTTGAATCTTATCATACACAAATATAATATGGGTCATGTTTCAGATTTAATTTTACCTAAATAAATTCGGATATACTTTAATTTTTAATTTATTATGTTTTGTATTGAATTAATTTTAATTTTAATTGATGGGGCATGCTAATATATACAAACTCATACTCTAATTGTACCTATAATATACTTACAAATTTCTTAAAAGAAATTCCTGGATTACACTCTTTTTTTTTATGTTAGATGTGGATTACACTTTTAAAAGTATGATTGTAGTGATTGATCTTGTTTTAACGATTTCACTTAGGTGTAATCAATTAAAGTGTTGATGCGCATGTCAATTTTACTTATTGTCTATATTAGAGTGGTCAAATTTCACATATCGTCGGAGCTGCAAATAACCTACAAATTTAACCGGCCTCCACCTTATATCGTATCATTTCCTTTAACTAAAAACCAGTAATTACTTGACGTTTAACAAATCCAATTCCTATTTTAATGTGACTCAATCAACCAATATTCACATCCATAGATTTTGAGAATTTTTTTTTAAAATTTTTCCCTAAAAAGTGAAGCATTTTTTCAAGTAAAACCCATTCAACAATTTAAAATACATTTAATAACATGATTAAAATAACATATTTATATTTGATGTCATAAAATTATATTGTTAAAAAGAAATACGTATAAAGCAACTAAGCAAAGCTATATAGTGGACTGGTGGGGGAGGTGACTAGGAGTGGAGCCGGCCTCGATATGATTAGTGATGAGGAAATTAATTAGACTGGTCAAATGCTAATGTGGTCCTAATTACACTTTATTTGGGTGAGATTATTCGTAAATTCCATAAATGTTTTGTGAACTATGAAAAGTTATGATGATAATAATGTAGGGTTAGAACCTTGTCCAAAGCCCCTTTTTCTTGTATTATTATTTTCAGAACTGAGCTTTCAATTTGATGATTTCTACGCAAATATCATTGGTCACATCTCTGTCTCTGTGCCGTTCATTAGAAGTTGAAGGATTTGCTGTCATGAGCCTATATTCTTACTTTTCTCTATATTCCTCCCATGATTTTATGCATATTTTCCATTATTTCATTATTCATTTCTATTTGTATAATTTAGTCATAACATGTGGATTTCACATGCAAATTTCCAATGAAAACCAAGAAAAAATTCCATAACTTTGGGTTTTTTTTTGCTTAAACAAAATGTTGAGTAGTTAATTATAGGTCCAAAATGTTGACTTTTAGTGTTGCAAATGAGGGTGCAAGATCATAAAAATGAAGCAGGCATGGTGGCTGGTGGGTTTAATAAACAAATGATAATCACCAGCCCGCCATACATGGATGGCATTGTTGACTTTCATATGTTCTTTTAAATTTATTTTGCATTGATCATGAAATCATGAACCCCCCCCCCCATTGGAACTTGTCATTACTACTGATATATCAGCTAACATCCTTGTTTGCTATTGCCATTTTCCAATTATATGTAAGAAACAGGCTTTTCTATTTTAACTCCAGTACCTAGATTAAAAAGAAAATAGGCAAGCAATGGCGCCCACAGTCTTTGATGTTTACAATCTAGCTACCTTTAATATTCTAGGTAGGGTCATGCATGATGTAACTATAAAGTAGGTGATTATTGTACCTAAGTGGAAGTGGAAGAGGAAGACATGGGAAAAGACATACCAATATTTGTAAGGGAGACCGCTTGATAATATTCATAAAATTGGAGGGTCTTCCAGTGCAAAAAGAAAATGTTTCATAAAGTATTGATGGAGACCCTGGTGTTGGGTGTATATAAAACCCAACCAACCTTGGGATCAATTGTACATCTTAGTCGATAATCTTTAAATTATTTAACTTTCATACTCGATTTCATTTCTACCTTTAGAGTCTCTTGATACACCCAATTTCCTTAATAGTAGTAAGCAGCCATGGCGATGGCCATAGATAACGCCTTCGAGGTCGACTTCTGTAGCTACAGCACCAGCACAACCACCACTACTACTGCAGATGAGGATCCAGCTTGTACCTGGAATCACTGGGGATCCCCGGTTGTTGATTGGGGCTCGTTATCGAGCGAGCGTGATGAGTTTCAAGACCTTATCGAGTCCATGATGGATGATGGAACAGGGTTCGAGCTAACTCGATTAGAACATGATCACGAGACGAGTAACTCTGTCTCTGTCTCTGTCTCTGTCTCCACCGATACGATGGTTGCGGATGAAGAAACCAATGGTGAGGATTTCAAGGGGTTGAGGATGGTTCACCTATTGATGGCCGCCGCAGAGGCACTCATGGGGGCTAACAAGAGCCTAGCTCGGGTGATATTGGTTCGGCTCAAGGAGTTGGTGTCCCCCAGTGATGGAACCAACATGGAAAGGTTGGCAGCCTATTTCACCGAGGCCTTACAGAGTTTACTCGAAGGCTCCGGAGGTGGCCATTCAAAGCATTTGATAACCAACGGACCTCAACATCACCGTGACAAGCATCGTGAAGCGGACATGCTTGCAGCTTTTCAGCTGTTGCAAGACATGTCACCTTACGTTAAATTTGGTCACTTCACGGCCAATCAAGCCATCCTGGAAGCAGTGACACATGACAGGAGGATCCACATAGTGGACTACGACATCATGGAGGGGATCCAATGGGCGTCTTTGATGCAAGCATTGGTGTCTAGGAAAGAAGGACCACCAACCCCACATCTTAGGATCACGGCTTTATCAAGAGGTAGCAACGGTTGGCGATCAATTGGTACCATTCAAGAGACCGGACGACGGTTAACCGCTTTCGCATCCTCCGTTGGGCAGCCGTTTTCTTTCCATCAGTGTAGGCTGGACTCTGATGAAACGTTCAGACCGTCAGCATTGAAGTTAGTTCGAGGAGAGGCCTTGATTATTAATTGTATGTTGAACTTGCCTCACTTTAGCCATCGACCACCCAGTTCTGTCGCTTCGTTTTTATCCGGCGCCAAGACCCTGAACTCAAGATTGGTGACCCTGGTGGAAGAAGAAGCCGGGCCCATTGGAGATGGAGGATTCCTGGGACGGTTCATGGACTCATTGCACCATTACTCGGCTGTGTTCGACTCTCTGGAAGCCGGGTTCCCTATGCAGTGCAGGGCTCGAGCCTTAGTGGAAAGAGTAATTCTGGGGCCTCAAATAGCCGGATCCCTGACCCAGATTTACCGGAACCGAAACGAAGAGGAGAGTGGCCGTTGGTCAGAATGGTTAGACACCATGGGATTCAACCCTGTTAGCATCAGCTTTGCCAATCATTGTCAAGCAAAACTTCTTCTAGGCTTATTCAATGATGGATATAGAGTGGAGGAGTTAGCCAATAACAGGGTCGTCTTAGATTGGAAATCCAGGCGTTTGCTTTCAGCTTCCATCTGGACTTCTCCTCCAGACTCTGATTTGTAAAAAAAAAGTTACATAAAACAAATTATAAGCAGCCGTTTTCTTTCTCTTTCATCTGCACATTCTTCTTCATCCTCCGGACATGTTACTTTTTGAACCTTTTTCAGCAAAAATCTTAGACCAAACTGTTGGAATTAAGATGTAATAATCCCATAAAGTAGTTGATTTGGTCTAGAGCTAATGCGGTTGTTGTAAGAACATGATGAGCTTGTTTCGTTTGAGGTTTTTCAATACCATTTTCTGTATGTATGTTCTTCTACTTTCCTTGGCTGTTGCTTTCACTTCCGTTTTTACTCCGAAGTGACGTCCAAACCCAAGATAAAACATTTGTAACAAAAGGGTCAAAATCCGATTTAGATCTTAACGGTGCAAAACAAGGGCTTAATCATTATACACTCTCAGTCACCATCACCATTTTTCTAAAATTAATACCATACTTAATTCATAATTTAGTCTTTGAAGTGTATCCCTTTTCTTCTTTAGTATCTAAATTGTTTTATTTCAATTTAATACCTAAAGTATTCCTCTATTATGCCCTTCATATTTTCATTAAAAATACTACTTAAATTATTTTTTACTTAAAAATATATTTATTAAAATTAAATTTAATTAATAAAAAATATTTTTAATCCATTTTTTTCTCATGTTTTCTCTTATCCCCTCTCTCTCTCCTCCCTCATCTTCTTTCTCACTCCATCTTTCTTTCCAATACAAACAATCATGGTTAATGTTCCTCTTCCACATATGTACATTCATAATTATCAACACTATACACCAAAGCAAGAATGGATTTTTTGAGTATCGTTTCGTCAATTTAAACGGTCAAAGAGAAGTTTATAAAGAAGAGAAGAATATAATGAAATTTGATGAGAATTCAACAGTGAAAAATACTTAGATTTAGTGTTAAAGTTTCAAGATTTATTTGTAGATTTACAAAAATCTAGTATTTTCTTAAAAGAATAAATGTTGGAAATAAAAAGAAGAAGTCGAAAACAAGAGAATAATGAAATTTGAACTTAAACGAGTACCTATGAGTGGCGGTTGACGATCGTCATAGACATTAGAATATGGAGATTTTCAGGGTTTAAAGATTATTGGTTTGAAACGTTAAAAGAAAGATGATTTGAATTTTAAATTAATTAAAGTAAATACAATTTAAACAAAATTTTAGTTAAAAGAGATTATAAACAATTTTGAGTTTATTTTTGTTTAGATTACAGTGGACAAAAATACATCTTCTTTTCTCTCACATGAATAGCATGAAAAACACGATGAAGAACACCCACAAGTTTTGTTAGATTTTCTTTAGGTTAAAAACATTTAATTATTTTATGAAATTAATGATTTTTTTAATTTTTATACTTTATTATTAAATATATTTTCTAATTTTTCATATATTTTATTTTTATTTTTATTTTTATAATTTTTAAAATTGATAAATAAATATGATAAAAATATTTTTTTAATTAAAGATGTTACGTGACATGTTTTTATTAGACACCTTTTCTTTTAACAACATTAAAAAATTAAATTAAAACATATAACGAAATGATATTTTTAAATACGAAATAAAATAAAATAAATATAAAAATAAAAAATAAGTATATTTCGAGAGTTAAATCGTAATTTAAATTTATTATATATAACCTTAAAGTAATCAATAGGTGCCAGAATTGTATAATATACATTAACACGTTGGTGTGGCGTTTTTTAGATTAATTTTTTATGTTGAAATTTATAAATTAAAAAACAGGGTTTTGCCCTTCTAATTATTAACAAATTAAAGGTTTAGATTGATGTGAGGTTGTAATTAATGAAACTTTTATATATATGATGAAGCAATCAGGACACGTTGAAGCTTTTGAAAATGGCGAGAAAGTCAAGACCTTCGGCGCCAACATGATGTAATTGAATGCAACAGTTTCATTTGGAATAAATTAATAGTTAATTTTGATTTGTTTATTTTCATATGAAATATATATAATTATTTTTACCTTAAAATATATAAAAAAAATTTTATTGCACCACCAAATTGAATCCAAATGCCCATCTTTTGACCATATATTTAGCAAGCCAGGCACTTTGTTAAATTATAAAGGTAGAATTACTAATATTATGTGGAATGAGTCTTAACTCAATTGATATAAGTATTGTTGTTAATGTAGGAGGACGTTGGTTTGAGTGCGTTGATACACATTATCTTTTTATTTATGAGTTGTGGAGGAATTATAGGTAGTTTTAAATATTGTGTCAAAAAGAACAAATATCATCAGAATCTATAATGAAATTATTAAAAAAAATACTAATATTATAAACTAGTGATATGTATATCAACTTTGTTGGGTAATAATTGCACTTGCAAGGTGATTGAGTTAATCTCTTTATTCTAGCTTGGTAGGCATGTGAAATTATAATTTTATTGCTCCTGCAAGTTGGGTTGCATCAAGATCTTTCCTGATTTTTTTTGTCAAAGTTTAAATATCATTTCATTAGAATAAATGAGTAACACAATCCCATACAAAGAAGCCACGGAGGCCGCCAGCCTAAAGAAGACGAAGAGAGTCGAGAGTCAAAACAAGGTAAAAGACACGAAATTTAACGATTTATGGTGAAAAAAAGATCATCACCACTAGTAACAGGCCTAAATTGGGGGTAAAGAAAAGATCTGGTGCCAGAGGCGAAACTAGAAAATTTTTTTAAGGGATTGAGATTAAATTGTAATTTTTACGATGTCAAAAATGCAATTTCACCATTTTTATAGTCTATATCTTTATAATTTTTAAAGAATTAAATCAAATTTTTATATTTTTAATGGGGCAAAGTGTAATTTTATTTTTATTAATTTAAAATTTTAAAAATATTAAAGAGCCTAAATAAAAATTTTTCATTTTAGAGGGTCAATCCTACGAGCCATCCTAGTTTCGCCCTTGCGTTGGCACAAACTCTAACACACAGTACAAGAAAGCAGCACACTTAGAGTGTGTTTAGTATTGCTTCTAAGAAGCATTTTGAGAAAATAAATTGAGACAAAAGTATTTTTAAACAAATTATTTTTTGAGAAAAAAAAGTGGTTCTCCCAATTAAAAAATTTACTTAAAATCACTTTTTTAAGAAAGTAAAAATTTTAAGAAGAGTAATTTTTTTCCTTAAAAACACTTTTGAAAAAGCTTAACCATATGACAATTCATATATCTTGAAGACTGGTTTCCTAAGTCCTTAGTAGTTGTGGCCCATCGAATTTTCATGGGAATTAGGTTGGGTCGAGATCCCATTGCAGGGTCCTTTATGATTAGGATGTTGGGCGCTTCATGGAGCCTGGGCCTTTCAAGCCTCATATTTCTTTGGGCTCTAGGATCAGGCTTCTTTTTTTTGGTGGAAGGGAGGAAACTTGCAAAGGGAACCACAAAGATTAATATTTTTTCAAGGAAATATTTAGGACAAACAGTTGCTTCCATGAAACTAATGAATAACATAAGAATTTCAAGTGTTTCTATTATAATCCATGCATATTAAAATTATCTCACATCTTTCATTTTCTTATTAAATTTGTCTTTTTAATTTTTTTAAAAAATAAAAACATAGAATTTTTTTCCCTCTCGTACGCACAAAATCTATTTTTCTTTCAACTTTCACATGTTCGCAACCCAACTGCTATTGTTGTCGTCAAGAATGGTTCAAGACCCATAACCTTTTGGAAAGGCAAGACAGAATTTCCATTTCAAGCCCATACACGGAGTTCTTATTGGTTTTAGCAGACAGGACAAGGGAGTACTGATCTCATTTTCAGTATTAGAGGGGACTTTGACTATCCCTTCTCTGGCTCTGCTACTCCATTAAGTTGTGGGACTTTTTATTGCAATTAAGGAATTTGGGATTCTTGCGGCTGAGAATATTTGGTTCATCAATCTTCCATGCAATTTACAAAGTTCTTCGTTGCATTGCATGATGGATTGGAGATCAGCCCAGCAAAGGGTTAGAAACTTGATACACGTAACTTCTTTTTCCTACCTTTTTATTTTTATTTTTATTTAAAACCAGACATAACTGACAAAATATAATTAATTTCGTATTATACAAACCCTCTTTAAGTAATTAATCTTCCTTTTTTTATTTTTTTTTCTGCGGAAGGAGTAAGTTTACTCCAAGAAAACTGAAGCCTCTCGTTTTCCCCATCATCCTTAACTCCACGTAATACCCTTACTCAAATCTCAACCCTCCAAAACTTGACCCAGCGCATTCTCAACGATCAACGGTGACGAGAGTAGCAAGTGATTTAATTTACTAGGACGTGAATTAGGGAAGCTTATTCTCAAAATCGAAACGTAAAAAGAAAACAGGTAATGGCACGTGCCGCGCTGCCTGCCACAGTAAAGCGAAACGAAGACCGAATCTAGATCCGACGACCATATCTTCCCGTCAAGACCGGCACTTCTCCAATTCAATCCAACGGCTATAAACTAACTGTTCATATCAGCCAACCGATCTTCATCCAACGGCTCTAATTGAATCAACCCTTTCCCTTATTACAACCATAAATATATATCGAAATGCCCGGTCCAAATCTCCAGATTCACTCTTTTTTCTTTCTTCCAAAGCCAAGAAAAGAAAGAAACCGATTTTTTTTTTTGAAAAAGAAAACCTCTCTTTTTCTTCGATAGTGCTAACGTGCACGGTTTTTAGAAACAAAAGGCGTTGGTTTGACGTGTGCTGCCTGAGATGTCGCCGGCGGCTTCCAGAGCAACGGTTGTGATAAGAATCTCACGGTATAGGGAAGGTCAGTGGTAGTGAAAGTTAGTTAAATCAGACGGTTGCCGTAAATATTTTGGGGGTTGGGACCCAACCGCAAGCGAAGGACAAGAAAGGAAAAAAAAAAACCGTAGGGAAGTAATGGAGGGACAAAAGAGCCAGGCGAAGTTAACACGAACACAGTCGTCGTTGCTCCGTTCGTCGCCGACCGTCCGGTCGTCAATCCACAGCATGTCGTCCATCACCGAAGGTGACTTTATCAAGGACCAAGAAGACAAAGACGACCACCAGCACCGAGAGTCCTTACTGAACGACGAGAAACGAAAGAAACCGCCAACAAAGAAGTCATGCTCGATGACACCTAGGATCATTCCGGTCCGGTTCAACCCGGTTTTCGCCATGGCTTCCATCTCTTTCTTCTCTTTCATCTTTTTCTTTTGCTTTTATCTTAGAAGGGAGGAGATTCCTACATCGGAATGTCTCTTGTTAGCGTTAATTTTCGTCGCTATAACCCTTTTCTTCGCGTCAAAAAACAAAGGTTTGATCAACCAAGGCATTGTTTGTTTCAAAGAAAGACTCCAGTTTTCGAAACCCAATTCGAAGCCCGTCCAATGGTTCATTGGAGAAAGCCATTGTAACAAAAGCAACGACAACAACAACAAAGAAAACGGAGGACTTCAGCTGGTTGTAAGGGAAGGGGTGGAGTTTTATAGCAATGGGGACTTTTATGAAGGTGAATTCCACAAGGGGAAATGTAACGGGAGTGGGGTTTATAATTACTTCGTGAATGGGAGGTATGAAGGGGATTGGGTGGAAGGGAGATATGATGGGTATGGAGTGGAGAGCTGGAGCAGAGGGAGTAGATACAGAGGGCAATATAGACAAGGAGTGAGGCATGGATTTGGGATTTATAGGTTTTATACAGGCGATTCTTATTCTGGTGAATGGTGTAATGGCCAGAGCCATGGTGTTGGGGTTCAAACTTGTGCTGATGGGAGCTGCTATGTTGGGGAATTCAAGTCTGGGGTTAAACATGGACTTGGTTACTATCATTTCAGGTATGAAAATAAATTTACTATTTTAACATGTTAATATCCCTGCTTGATTTTAAATGTAGATGCATTGAATGTTTGCTGAGATTATGGAATTGTGGCGTTACTTATCTGTTGTTTTGCATTCTTGATGTCAGTACTGATCATGAAAAAAATAAAGCTTTAGATGAAGGGTGATTTTAGTGTGGGGATAATTCAACTTCTAATTTAATATTTTCCAGTTTGTCTTTTTTTTTTTTTTTTTTTTTAGTTCTTGCTTTTCAGAATTCTTATGCGTCGAGTATATTCATTTTACTTTTTCAGTACCTTTTGCCAAATTCAATTGTATTTTTATTAAGCAAGAAAGAAGAAGTGGTTTTCATTGAAGTCTTCATCCAAAAATATGGTTGATGCTGACTTAATGATCAGTTGTGGATCCTATGTCTTTGTATTCAATGAATTAAAGCCGAGAGTGAATTTATTCCCTTTTATGAATGCTTAATATTTTGCATAGATTATTATTATTTTTGTAATAAATCATTTTTCTCTCTATATTCAATAATGAATTTGTTTCTTTATCATGGGAGTTTTTGTTTTATTTTTCTGGGTTTAGGTAAAGCATTTCTATTCCATTAAGAAGATCATGATGTTCATAAATGTGGTGGTGTTGTAGGAATGGAGATAAATACTGTGGAGAATATTTTGGAGACAAAATGCATGGATTCGGTGTTTATCACTTTGCTAACGGTCACTGTTATGAGGGATCGTGGCATGAAGGTCAAAAGCAAGGGTATGGCATGTATACTTTCCGAAGTGGTGATACGAAGTGTGGGGAATGGGATTCTGGCACCCTGAAAACCTCTCTACCCCCGCTTACTGATGCAATCCTTCGAGCAGTTCAGGTATTTTAATTGGATATTTGTACCATGTTTATCTTCTTTAGCCATGAAAACAAACTCTTACGATATTTTCTGCGTATGTACAGGCTGCTAGAAAAGCAGCAGGAAATGCTATTAAGCTTCGCCGGGTGGATGAACAAGTGAACAAGGCGATTCTGGCTGCAAATAGAGCAGCAACTGCTGCTAGGGTAGCCGCGGTCCGAGCTGTTCAGAACCAGATGGATGGCAAATTTTGTTATACAGATGCCTAAGATGTTTAGCTTCGGCTGGAAATGTAAATTGTTCTTTCCTTTTTTTACTAATTTTTATGTGTACTTGAAGAGGTGGAAGTCACCCTGATGAGCAAAAGCTCATTGGAGGTTGAGAGAGATTTATGTTTGAAGTTTCATTGATAAAAAATGTAACAATGTACATAACTCGTGTATATCAATGGAAGATCAGTTTTCATATATTTTTCCTTTTACTTGTCTTGTGTCTATCCCTTTTTTTGTGGGGCTAAATTGAAGTGGCTTCATTATTCTGGTTTTCTTTCCCCCCTGCAATTATGAGCATTGGTCTAATCCCACCCGCTCTCTCCTATAATTCGTTATGATCCATAACATCAACCCATCTGCAATTTGAATGTCTTTATTCCAAATTTTCGAACACCATCCCTGTACTCGATGGTGTCTACGTTGTTGGAAATTCATGGTTCTAGTAGAAAACCGGGAATTTAGAAATGGTTATGGTTCAAGTTTTTCCTTAGAAACTGATTCGCTTTCAATCCGGAGATTCCGCCAAAGAGGGTTGGTATTATATTTCTTTTATAGATGCTGCTCATAAATATGCCCCGGATGTTAGGCATTTTTGCTATTACTTTTGCCCATATCATGGAATGTCCAAGAACCATGTTAACCATGTTAGAAATCCTTCATTCTTTTAACAATAATAACTGACTAACACGAATTAACCGCAACCCAGAATCCAATTGCAACACTTTGCCAAAGCTATTATTACTAACCAAAAACAAATTTGAGGTCGGCCTGTTTGGTCCCCCCCCAAAACACAAAGCGACAAATGTAGAGTACTTAGATTAAAAGACTGGAAAAAGCTCTAAACCTGGAAGCTGAATATTTGGATTAAACTAATGATAAGAAGGCATGTGCCTTCACCCTCCCAAGTAGGATAATGTTGGGATAGACATTATTCTAATCTCAAACCAGCACATGAACATGAACTGGGGTGGTGGGGTTCTTCAGTTCTTGTCTTAATGAATCATTTTTAAATATATATATATATATATACAACTTTTAATGCATGCTGGATCCATAATCTGTGTTCTATAAAATTTTAAAAAAGGGGTAGCCAGAAATAATAACAACTCTTTGTTTCTTTGTTTATTCCTTCTTTCTTTTGTTTGAATATTCAAATCTGTTTGCAGATTCTTTTTTCTTGCTTCTCTAAATCTTTTACCTAGAAATGATTCAACCCTTTCCCCCTCTTCTGTCTTAAACTTCCAACTGCTCCACATGCATTTTTCACAATGACAGTTCAACCCCCCAAAAGCAATCTTTTTCTCTGAACTAGTTTTCACTACTTCAATCACTATACTGTAATAAATGCATTGCTTTTATACCCTGCAGAAAATGTTTTTCATATTTTCCAGTGTTTATTTATTAGAAAATAATTTAATTAGCAAAAAAGTATTTATTAGTCAACGGAAAATTATTATTTTTTCTTTGAAAAAAGTCCCTCATAACTATGGGTAATACGATTTTCAGATAAAAAATTAAATTCAATTTAGCCAAATATAATTATGTTAGTAAAATTTTAATTTTAAAAATATTAAATATGGATCTCAAATTTTATAATCTTTAATATGATTAAACATACATATTTTTATTTAATAATTTTAATAATAAATTTTAACATTAATATTTATTTTAGCATTTTATTAATGAATTTATAGATTATAATTTATAAATATTTGATAATGTAAAATATAGATATTTTAATAGTACAAATATGAATAGTTGTTTAAATTTTAATTAACTTTATTTATCCCTTCAAGTTTCAATGTATAAATATTTACTCTCAGACATGCAACTTCAAATTTAAGTTTAATATGCGTTGGTTATTACTAAGTCAGTATAAGATAATTTTGATTGTCTAATGACAATGTTTTGATAACATTTTACGACAAATATAATTTATGACATATTTATTTTACTGAAAAGTGATTTTCAAAAGATGACTATACAAAACTTTATCAAACATTACAAAATTTTTATATGAAATCATTCAAACATCGAAAAATACTAATTTTTTCATACAAATTTCACGAAACGAATCTATCATTAAATTTTCTTTAGAATATAATAAGAAAATAAAATTTATCTTTTAAAAAAAATAAAGGGTTTGTTTAATATTTTAGTTTTGAAATAAATAATCTTTACAAAAACACCCATTAAAGGGGTCCATAATTGAGTAAGAGAGGGGAGGTGATTTGGATTAGATTAAAGGATTATTATTGTGAATGCAAATAATGTGGCTTAGCATGGCCTAACAATTATCATAGTCAAGTTAATTTCCATTTTAGAAATAATTGTTGGTTTTTATTTCAGTATTAACAAAAGCAGCTTTTCTTCAATTGGTTGCCTGTGGAGGGTACAGCTTCTGACCATTGTGTGAGCTGAGCCTCATATATAATTAATATATTTAAATACATTAATCAAAAAATTTGAGAGACTATGGTTTTGGTCAAATTTCTTGGTGCTGATCCGCATTTAATGTTCTTTGCTATAAACCATGTTGTAAGGTAGGCCCATTCTCTTCCCTTATATTCTTAAAAAAAACCTCTTGCACAACTTTAAAAATTATTATTGAGGAAATTAATTTTAAGCAATAAGGTATAATTTTATTTTTAATAATTTAAATTTTTAAAAATTTTAAATAAAAAAAAATTCATAGTAGGGTCAGAGGACGCCCTTGTATATCAACCAAAAGCTTTAGTCGCAACCGTTTGAAGAATATGCAAGTGTATGTCTTCTTCCATGATCAACTTAATTAACTTGTCTGCTATAATAGATGTGAACCATTTACCATTCTCACTTTTGAAAATCTAATTAAGGCATGACAGCTCCAACGGAGAATCTATAATCAAAACTTAGTTTCTCCATGCAATTGAATCAATCACGATGAACTAAAAAAGCATCCAAAGCTACCCCATAGATCATAATATCAATTTTTTCCTTCACTATTCCTACGAGAAAAAAATGATGACAATAGTAGCTAATAGGTTTTTATTTTCCTGGAAAAAAATCTTGATTTTTCCCAGGAAAATATACGTGGCCACTGACCACACTATCCGCCTAGTTAGCAATTAAGTAAAACACCAGTACAGGAAAGTACTGATTTCTTTTGATTCGTTTCAATGCTTCTATGGCATGCAAAATTGGCAAAAGTCTCAATCAAAATATGAAAAAATTAATAATAAAACAAAAAGTTATTTCTTCATCAACTATAACCTAATATGGAACCCATGAAGACTTTTTTTTTTTCTTTTCTTTGCAAAAACGTATGAACTGAAACAGTCATTGCTTCATTACAATTCTTTTTTTTTTGTCGACATATTTAAAGCAAATTGTAGTTAAAAGCATTTATTATAAAATAAAATAATTTAAAGTCCAAGGATAACAATAAATAGTGTGAATGTGACAGTATTGGAGGTGAAATTGACAAAATTCCATAATTGCGAATAAATCCATGAAATTTTCTGATTAACCAATTAAATCCCAGCTTAAGAAATTAAAAGCAGTAGATTCAACAATGACTCCTTTTTCCTTTACTTTTCTCAAAGGTATTTTCTTATTTCATATGTAGCTGCTTTTGCTTTTGGACGTGAAAGGATTGGTTTTTTTTTTTTTTACCCAAATTAATTTATCATTATTGATTATTAATTGACATTAATTTGACGTATTCTTCCGACTTAATCTGGGGCATTCGAGATTTTGCTTTCGGATTACTCATTCCAATTTCTAGTTGAAAAATATTTATTTTTTAAATAGATATTAATATCAATCATGAATTCGCATATAATTAAATTTTTTGGAATCGGATTAGCAGTTCAACCAATCGAACTATTGATTTTTTATTTGACTGATCAAATTATTTTAATTAAATAAATTACTAATTTTTTTATAAAAAAATTAAACGTTCGACAATTTATACGTAATAAATAAAATGCAACGATTCAACTATTTATACACAATAAATTAATAAAATTAAGTGGTTTAAGTTAATATGTTTACCAAAAATTAAATTAACCTCTTTATTTTTGAGAATCAAATTTTAATAAATAAAAATAAATAGATTGACTTCTTAATTTTTATAAAATAAAAAAAAATAAATTCACTTAAAGCAAAAGTGTGTATTATCCTGACCAAGAAATTGAAATATGTAGAGTTGGTAATTGAGAGGCACCTTGATTTTGACATTTGTTTCATTTCAAACCCTTTCAGTTTTGGCAGTGTGGTTGGAAATTTAAATGCCACGTACCTAAAAAAATGAAAAACCCACCATTAAAGCTTCAATTTCGTTTGTCCTTTTATTTAACAATTTTATTATAGCAGAAATACCCCTAATTTATAAAATTATAGAAATACCCTTTGTTTACAAAATTATAGAAATTCTCTAGTTTATGAAATTACAGAAATACTCTTGATTTACAAAATTGCGAAAATACCCACGATTTGCAAAATTATAGAAATACCCCTGGTTTACAAAATTACAGAAATACTCATGGTTTGTGAAATTACCAAAATATCCTTGTAGGGTAGAATTACTGAAATACCCCGTAGTATGAAATTACCAAAATACCCCTGTAGGATGAAATGACTAAAATACCTCTAATGGGTAAAAAGACCGTTTTGCCCCTATCACATCTATTATTTTTAATATAATATTTAAAATTATTTATCGTTCTTCCTCAATTTATAAATAGGAGGATAATAAGTTTCAGTATACTCGAACTTACATTCTTCTACATTAATAATAATATTCATATCAATCGAGCTAAAACTCAATTAATTGATAGTGAAATTTTTTAAATCAATTGTGATTTCAAAAAAGTTATCTTCCATAGTTTTATTTATAACCATGTAGACATAACACCAAAATTAATTATAATAAAATACAAAAAAATCATTTTATATTGAAATGCATATAATATTTTTAATACGATTATGACAAGAAATCATAAATACACAAATCGTCTGCCCTACTCAAAATTTTTAATGATTTCTTCTTTATGGAACCTGTGAATTGAGTTAGTCACCTAATCCAGTACTCAGCTTTGTTGACTTTTCAGGCCGAAAAATTTTGGGCCTAAATAATGTGAGGGTTTTGTTGATGACACGAAGGCTACAAATTTCTAAAGCGTTTGAAATTTCTTAGGATTTAGGGTTTACTTTATGAAGTTAATATCTTCCCTTTTGACTTTAATGCTTGTGTAGTTGTGCCATGCAAAATTAACATAATATCAAATAATTATTTTTTCTTTTGTAATTAAATAAATTAGAGATTATGGTAAGAGGTATTAATAATATTATGTTATAATTATAATGGGTTATATTAAATACTACAATATTATAATTTTGTTTAGTAATTTTTCTTATTTTGCTTTTGTATAAATTTAACCATAAAATCTATTTTAGTTAAAGTAAGAGAAGAGTTATCTAAATTTGCACTCAAATTTAATATCAGCAAGAACTCACAACATGAATGATTAGTGTTGATATGGGGTACAATAAGGGAGGAGATTACAGTGGTGTAAAAGAAATCGGTTCACTTAAAAAGGATAGTCGGAGCAAGGATAAGAGGACAGGTTGAATTAGAGAATAACTGTTCAGAGTAACTTCAAGATCCCAGAAATTTGATCTCCTCTTCGTAAATCTTCGGGATAATTATAGGAGAGGTCCTCTTGTCTATTAGTATAACGTGGCAGAATATAAATTCAACCCCGCTAAATATGTAGAATATAATAATGGGCGTGTATCATGGAGCTTTATAAATGCGAGGTTGTTATGCTTAAATAGACTCCTCATATCTTAGAAGTGTGTTTACACTCAAATACATGTGGATGTCTTTTACTAAGTTAAGCAGATGATTTACGGAGATACTACTTTAAAAGGAGTCCATGCATAAATCAACAAAATGAAGGAGTATTTACAAGTATATAAATATAAATATAAATATAAATATATATATATATATATATATATTCAAATAATTAATTAGCACAATCGTTTGATTTGAATGAATCAACAAAATGATAGCAAGGCCAAGTCCACACTTAAATTCCTAACCGTTGACTTTCCATATTTAATCAAATCAGACGATGTGTATGATGACTGGTGACAATTTGTGTGTCAAAAGATGGTTGGTCAATTTGGTCTGTGTGAAGTTGTGAATTTGAGTTATTTATTTATTTTGGGCAAAAAATATCTTCTTATTCTGCCCCTTCCCCAAGAAATGTAGGGACTTAATTAATTTGGGTTGAAATAAGAATCTCAAAAGAAACTAAGATAAAAGATGGTTGGAGTTTTTTTCCTGTTCTCTTTTCGTACAATTATTTAGTTTGGGAAAATAGATGAAAAATATAGTTTTTTCAATAAAATTATATAGATAAAGGAAAGCAAAGATAGTGAAAGAAGAATGGAGAAGAATATATTTTTAATTTTAAAATATGATATATGCAAATATAATATTTTTTAATATTATTTCTTATTGTAAGTGTTTCTAAAGTTTATTTTCTCGGGATATTCGGTATAAGTTTTGTTGTATATGTTGAATAGTATATGTAAAATTTATTGTCCAAACATTGACGATGAATAGGTTTTACTAATAATTAAACAAACACTTATGGATGTCGAATTAATTACTGACAACTTTTTAAAATTCTTCTCCAGAATCTTATTCTTTGTATAGTAAGTTGACGTGATAGAATAGTAACTTGGCTTGTGCGTGTCGAATTCTATTTGTTTTTAGTAAAAAGAGATGTCGTTTATTCTCTTTTATAAGTTATACGATTTCTTGAGTAAAAAAGAAGAGAAAACCATTCAAAAATAACTCTCTCAAAATTTTCTCATCCTAATCCTCTTGCCATCATTACACAACATTAAAATTTAAGTTTTTTTAATAATTCATAAATTAGTTTTTGTAGCCAATACTATACCATTATTGAGTTTATCAAATGTTAAAAGTAAAGTTTTAAATATTTATTAAAAAATTATAAATTTATGAAAAAACAAAAGCCTCATCACATAATAATTTGATAAGGAAAATATATTAAAATGATATCTAATTGAGTTAAAAATGGGAATAGTTAACCTTTGAACCAAGGGGTAAAAGGCTCAATGATGGGAGTTGGCAGTAGGATCCAAAGCAGTGCCCACGTTTATGTCTGAAAACATGATCTTGACATAAAGAATATTTGGCCACAATCTTTGTATTTATGTCAAACGACACCCTGCTTTTTCCATTGTTATTATTTGTGGATCCTATCCATAACCAATCAAAAGGTGTGAACCTCACACAAAGGCTTCAAATTTTGTTATTGTTCATGTACCACTTGCAAGTACACACCTGTTTTTCCTTTTACTAATAGTTTGCAATGCTGGGCGTTTTACTATGAGATTGAACTTGGACCATCATCACAAATGAATAAAATCTTTACACCTTTACTTGTAAGATTTTTCCATCTTAGTACATAGCCATGGATTAAAATTGTTTTGGATTTGCTTGGACCAAAAATTCATAACAATGGTAATTAAATTTGACTTTCAATTCTTTGGGAGAAACCAAAACTCAATTTAGACCAAGATATTTAAATGATTTATAAAATAAAGTTAAAAAATCACAATTAATCAAACCGAATCAAATTCTTTTATATTTAAAATAATGAAATAACTTACATAAAAATTTATTTTTCTAAAAATATACCATACAAGAATAAATTTACTTGTTTTTTTAAATATATTTATAAAAAAAACCTTTGAAATTTTATTAAATAATGTCCAAAAATCTAAAAATCCAAAATTAGTATAAAATACTACAATGAAACCGAATTCAATTATGTTTGGAAGTTCAAAAAATCTAACTAAACCGAGCTCACCCTAATTCATATGTCCTAATCTGTCAAACAAGATTGCTATCCGTTGGCTCGCATGGTTGTCGTATTCTGCATATGCAGCAGTTTTTGCTAATGGAAAATTCATGTAAACTTTCTCTGTCAAATCAATCTTTATGCATAAAAAGTTGAACTTACATGTGCTGCAAGTCTAAGTAATATTCCTATATAACTAGATTGGACATGAACAAAAAATTCCACCTACATTAGAAAAAGCTCCTTCATTATCCTGATAACAATGTATCCAATTAACATTTTTATCTGATTCAAAAACAGAGCTTACATAGTCACTATCAAATGTCAGGAAAAAACAAGAGTTATGAGACAATGAGAACTACATTTCTCCCTTTAATTTATGTTTTTTGGTTGGATTTTGTTTCCAGTAAGCAAAATGGTACAACAGAGTTTAAGCTAAGCATCACAAATGACTTCAAAGACGCTTAGGTTGATAGCGAGTACCTGCGTAAAACCCTTCTGTGTATGCTGTGTTCTTGAATATTGTCTGCAATGGACAGCCCCCATTTCAGTTAGTGTAAAACTAAAATACAACACACCCTAGTTGTTTCTTTTTTGTTTATCCGGAAATGAATAGGAAAAATTGTGGGAAAACAAATGTTTTAGCAATTTTTTTCTGGGCAATGGTGGCTGTAAATACTAAATAATATTAAATAACGTATATGACTGTCACCATATTATACTTACAGCAAGGTTTTTTACGTCTTCTCTAAGACATTTTTTGATATTATTTGCTACCTCAACTCCAAGCTGCCCACAGTGTTGCTTAATCGAATCCTCCGAAATCTGTGTTGTTTCATAAATCTAAGTAAAAGCCGAAAAAACATCCAGGTTGATATTGACCAAAAGTATAATATTTAGCTTACTTCTGAAAGCAGTAATGCAGATGCTCTATCCAGGAGCTCTTCCACAAAATTTCCAGCATCCGCAGCAGGAATTGAAGGCTGCACAGTATTGACTGGCTTCTCCTTAACATTTTGCGCACTACCAGATGGCTTAACAGCTTTGGCTACATCAAGAGTAGACAGTTATATTTTTTAGACAAGTTAAATACTACAGTACTTGACGATTGACTGCAGAGCTGCGGACTCAACTATCACACAAACAACATTGCAGTTTTTCTTGAAGTTACAAGAAAAATAATAAAATTTCTCATTTCCTCTGTGAAAATTACAACCTGTTTTATCCCTGGCATTTGTAAGCTGTGCAAGAAAAGTAATTAAGTGGTGCATAACAATTCTTTTAGATAAATTACCTGCAACTGCTGCAGAATTACTAGCAGCACTAACATGTTTTCCGGTAGAATCTTGTGTAGGTGCTTTTACTGGAAGATCTGACAGAATTGGGGCATCTGATGGAACAAAAGCAGCTAGATCGGGAGGTTGGTCTTTCCCTACAGGAGGGTTAGCCTACCAACGACATTAAATCAGCTAATCTGGCATATAATTACTGGTGAAATAAGACAGTTTATGAAAATCAATATCACCTCCAGGTCAACGTATGATGGGTCTCTCCCGATCGATTTAAGAAACTTGTCCAGACTGTGGGCATTAAGAGCTGGGAATACATCAATTAGGAATTATTCCAATCAAGCACCAAAATATTTAAGTTCAGAAACAAAGGGCTATTTAAAGTGACATAACTAAGTTCCTCCTTGACTGCCAGTTACACAAAGCCACATCCCAGCAAGTCAGTTCCCTTTTTCTATCACAGGATTTCTAGGCCTCAATGACTAAATTGAATACACCATGGAAACTTAAGGCATTGATACTTGTAACCAATTAACTGCCAAGAACAAAGAGAAAAGGAAGCAGCAAGTTTTAAATTGATGGTTTGGTTTAAGAGGTCTTATGCATTTTCAGTTAGGAATGAACATAACTTGATAAAGGAGAACAATGCCATACAAGCTAATGTTCCAGATATAGGAAAGCCACCACTAATTGCATTGTACATAACAAAATAAAGTGTTACTGTGAATTCAAGAGAGGAGTATGTGAACATATCTTGTACATTCTTTTTCCCAACTTACAGATTGACATGTCATTGGAAAGTGGGTGGAAAAAGCAATACTCTTGAGTTTTGAATCCTTGATCCAACAATAGCGAGACATGTCTTCAAAAAAATGACAAAATTGAAAATTAAAGCTAGAAATACTCTGAAGAACACAGCCAAGAAAAGCAAGCAAATCTTTATATCCTACCGAACATACATTGTAACAGAGAGAAAAGAGAAAGGTAGTGGATGGGGCAGCACTTGCATGTAAGATGTAAAGGAATCATGCTAGAATTTTAAACTAATGATCATTAGCACTAGATATATCTTTAAATGCTAAAATTTTTGCAGTATTCATAGATTATTTATTATTTTTCACATAGGCCCAGCGTTCTTCATGTGTGCACACATACACACACAAAGGTCAGCTACAACAGTTTTTTAGGATAAATAAGACATCAATAATGAAGGGAAAAACTAATCCAATCATCTCATTAGGGAGCTATTTTTGAAATTTACAAAGACAGAGGTTCATTTTGGATGAAATCAAATTACACAATATCACATGAGCATAAATGCAAAATTAGGAATTCTACAAATAGAACACCATTGTGTACTAAATACAGCCAAAGAAAAACACAAGAACTTAAAGCTTCAAAGGTTTCCCATCTTGTGTGCAGCCAACAAAATTACCAGATCCTAAGGAAAGAATAGTCCATGCACCATTCAGCACTGTAGTGCAAATATATTTTGAAGCCTGAAAGAAATGAAACTTAAATGTATACCTTGCAGATTCATTTACCACGGCAAATGGAGTAACACATCCAAGTGGAACCTTAAAAGTACAAAACAGAAACAAAAACATAGACAAGTGAATTATAATATTGCAATAATATCTATGACGATTTTTAGTGGAAGAAAACATGACAAAATGAAAGAGTGAAGTACTATCTTGCTATAATATAGTTCATGATCATTAGCGAACTACTTACTCAACCCTTAACCTCTTATTGACTAAAAGTATTTAAAAAGAAAAACTTGAACACGGATTACAAAAATTAATTTTCTTAAGAAATTTGAAAAGTGAATATTATTTGATTAGTAGCTTGTCCTTTTACTTTATATCCTTTTAAATTGGATAAAACCATAATTTTGAACCATGCCCTACAATTTAGAAACAAGATAGGTTATTAGAAGCAATCTGCTCACATAATTAGAGTAGATTGAGTAGAACACTGAACACTATACAACTAGGCAAAGACTTCTCTACTAAATCTATACTACACATAATACAATCTCAGAAAATTCTTCTACAAACAAGTTAAACTAATATGTACAACCACCTTAAGTATCTCAATCAGTGCCTCTTCTGCAGCCATTCTTAGACCACCTTTCCCTAAACCAAGCCTCTGAGATAAAACTGCACAGCTTTGAAGGCAACACAAAACTCTCATCAACATCCAAAAATTGCTTCAAATTTTCCATATCGAGACTAGTATGTGAGACTAATGAACCATTTCAATGCATTATATGAAAGGATTATTTATATTCAAGTGGAAAAGAAAATAATGTACCTTTCAAATCTACTTTTGTATCTGCAAGAGCAGAGACAACATAATACCTATGTTTCTTGTCCTGCATGGATAACCATTTCCAATCACACAGGAAACTAGAAACAAATCCGAGATTCATTCAGCCTAGACGTCCGAGTAACAGTAAAGCGTTTTATACTATACCTTCAAGAACAAATTTTTGCTCAATGCACCTCCCAAATTCCCAACATATTTTGCCTGATTGAGAAGAAATATTTTAGTTATATAATCCACGAATGTGCTTAGGGATTCATGAGCCAAGTTAGCAGTCTTCTTTTACCTGAGCTTCAACTGTCAAAACAACAGGATGTTCATACCGGGAAAATTCTATTTGAAGCTCCTGCAAGATCCCAATCCACGTACCAGTCACTAAAGAAAAGGGTACAAAAGCATAACCACCATAACTAAAGCAAGGCCATGATTATGATTATGAACCCCATTGATGCTATCAGTCTCATTTTCTTTCAGTAGGTTGTAGAATTTATATAAATTCATTAAATTCAGCCACAGTCCGATACAAACAGAGAAATATGCTGAGCCAACGCCATATAACTAGAAGGATTATAATATTTGCATCCATTCACAGTGCAAATAACTAAAGAAGTCCATAATCTAGCACCCCCCCCCTCCCCAAGAAAAAAAAAAACTACATGGATTCCAACCCTCTACTTGCTCTATTCTTACCATGGAAAAAAATCAATATAAAACAAAATAATAAAAACCCGAAATCAAAATTGGAGTGCAATAAAGAATCATTGACTAAAAACTAGACGGGGAATTGGAAAGTAGATAACAAAATAGGTAAAAATGAGAACTAAAAATTATCCCAAAAAGAATTAAAAGAATAACCTTTAAACGAGCAAGCAGCTGGTCCTTGGAGTAAGCCATTGTATTGGTGAGTTAGTTTCTGAGTCGAACCTGAAGCGAATGATAAAAGCAAAGCAACTACAGATCTGCAATGAGCTTGGAGTAGGTTTGTTTGTTACTACACAGCCCACGGGCAAATGGTGAAGCGCTGAGTTTGATTGGGCTTAAACTCGTTGGATTATTGATCAAAACTCAGGTAAATTCGGCCTTAAAATGGGTCTTCTCTAACTAAATTGGGTCCATGTAAAGAAAATAAAGAGAACTGATTATTAATAAAGTTTTTGAAAATTTTTAGCTAGCTTGGTTAGAATTTTTAGATATGATCCATTAATGGAAATTGACAATGTAATTTTAAAAATATTTAAGTTTGAGTCTGTTATAATTTACATTTTTTTATTGTTATAAATCTCTTTCGATTTAATTTAATTAATGATATTTATGTACCCTTTAAAATTTAGAATTTATTAAAATATATATCTATAATATCTCGAATTTAAAAAAAATAAATAGACGAAGTACTCTTTAATATTCATTTAATAACTAAATTGACATTAAGTAAATAATTTTTTTGATGAATTATAAGAGGAGGGCAAAGCCCTAATAGCAACGCGACTAGTGTAACTCGAACTCAAACCACACCTGAAAATGGTGAACATCTAACTATCAAGCCAACGCACGAGGTTTAATAAATAATTTTTTTCAATAATAAAATTTTCATTCATTTGAACTATATAGATAAGAATAATAAATAAAATCTTCTATAAAGATAATAGATAAAATCATATTAATAATGTTGCAAAAAAAATCATATCAATAATTTTCTTTTTTATATAATAGTGTTTTTATTGATTTGAACTACACAATTGAACATATTAATTATTTATTATTTTAAGCCAATCATCGTTTAATTAGTATTATAGTTATATACTAATTAAAACTGAAATTTATTATTATAAAGATAATCTACAAAAATAGTCACTTTTGTTTGCCTCAAGTTACATTTTAGTCACTTATGTTTGAAATGTTACGTTTCAGTCACTTATGTTATTATTTTCTTACGAAGTGATCACTCTACCGTTAAATCCGTTATCTCTCTAACGGTAATCCTACGTGGCAGTCCAACTAGATTTTAGATGCCAACTTGGATTTCTAAATGGGATGAAAATAGATTTTTAATTAAAAATTTAATTAATTAAAATTTTTAAACCTAAACCTTAACTAAAAAAACTGTCCATTTCCTCTTTTTAATTTTTCTTTAGTCTCTTTTTTTTTCAATGGTTTTTTTTTTTCATTTGACTGGAAAAACTATTATTAAGATCAAAATAATTGAAATCAAATTGACTGCTTCATAAAGATAGATTCAATGGAGGGTTCATGTATGTCTTCTTTGCATTCCTCTATCTCTTTTATTCAATACTGAAAAACAAAAGTTTGGTTGTTTAATGAAAACCCTAAATTAAAATTCTTGATATGAATATTAACAACTAAAAGAATTTCAGATCAGAAAAAATCGGATTGAGAAACCAATTATTTAAGAACGTGAAGAATTGGAAAATACAATGATTAGGAACAAAAACGATTATCATATTCTTATTTATCGACAACCACTTCATTTTAAGTCTTACAACATAAATTTATCGTTGAAGAATACATACCTGGACCTTCCATTGAATCATCTTTTGTTTTTATACCTAAATAAAATTTTTTGATGATAATAGCTTTTTTAGTCAATTGAAAAAAAAAACTAAAAAAAGGGGGAGATGAACGGTTTTTTTAACTAAGATTTAGGGTTTAAAATTTTTAATTAATTAAATTTATTTAATAAAAAATCTATTCTCATCCCATTAAGAAATCTAAGTTGGCACTTAAAATCTAGTTGGATTGCCATGTAGGATTACCGTTAGGGAGATAACAGAACTTAACGGAAGAGCGATCACTTCGTAACAAAATAATAACATAAGTGACTAAAATGTAACATTTCAGACATAAGTGACTAAAATGTAACTTGAAGTAAACAAATGTGACTATTTTTGTAGTTTACCCTTATTCTAAATAGCATTCAACAAATGGAGGTTATTAACATTAATAAGTTTGAAGTGTCTAAAAAACAATAGAGTATTAAAGTAATGACTTGTCGAATAAAAAATTTCAAAGCATAGTCAAATGAAAATTGACATAAAAAAGTGATGAAAAATCATTTTAATCAATTATGAGGTAAATTATAATATTTATTCATCGTCATGCATTTTCTTAATTTATAAAACATTTATACTAAATTTCTTTTAAACTCGCCCTTATTCACTTCCTTCTATCATTGTTTAATATAAGAGCTTCACTTTATGATTGTATATTGTTATTAATTTTTAATTTTACTTTATACAATTTTTCTAATTAGTATTATAGTTATAATTCTGTACAAAATTTCAAATTGTTATTATTGTTTAAGTAATTTGCAACTACAAAACAATTAAACCCAACATAAGCTCAATGTTAAACATACAAATTAATCAAACTCGAATTTCAATTCTCAAAATACTTTTTTTTATGAGATATTTACTTAAATTTTAAAAAATATCCTTTTATATTTATTCAAAAGTGTTGAAGTAATATTGGTAATTTAAACCATCCAATTTAATTAATAAGCAATACCTTATGATTTTAAATTTTTTTTTATTATTTTATTTACATTTATATTCACACACATTGCTAAAAGACTAATCATTTTAAAATAAAGGTTAGTATTTGATATAATGACACTATATATTTTTTTTTTATTTCACAAGTAATATTAAAATTTGACACTTGTCTCTTTTTTTTAAAATTTTTTATTATATTTCTATACGACACTTGTCAATCCCTAACATTATTTGTGAAGTCTTAAAACTATACTGCAGTGGAACAAATATTTCCCTCAAAATAAATTATAATATTAAAAAATATATATTTAAATGAGCATTCCTATGGTATAAATGAGAAATTATGTGATGAATTGTTGAGATAAATTAAAAGCTTTGTGAGACAAAGCAAAAATTTTGTATCCAAATAACTTAAATCAAAATTTTAATTTTGATAAGGATAAAAAATGTAATTTTTAATAAAAAAACTAAAAACAATTAAATTGAATTATTAATATTCGAGAGATTAAAATTGTAATCATATTATTTAATCAAAAAGTTCAAGAGTTCTCATTATGCTCTTAATAATAAAATTGGGTAATTCGTACCATTTGAATCAAGATCATAATGAATTTGAACATCAAATATATAAGATTGTTTTTTAATTCTACTAACATATAGGTTACATTTGTTTCACTAAAAACAGCATTCGGAAAATGTTTTTTTGGAAAATGGATTGATCTTCTTGAAAAGCTGGTTCTGATGATTATGCGTAAAGTATTTTTCATTATTTGGTAAATTTTTGTTAAATCATTTTCTAAAAATTGCTCCCAGTGAAACAAACACGGCATAAATATATTTGTTACAAAACATTATAATATCATTTCTTTTTGACGATCGAAATTTATTTTATAACAAGATAATATTTTATAATAAATATTATATATAAACTTAATAATAAACAATGTCTAATTATTAAATTGCATATATTACATACATGGGAGTGGATAATGACACATTAGAGTTGGAATGGATATATAAAGCTAAGAATGGTTTAAACAAATATTCATATTGATATAATTAAAATAACCATATTTTATTCTATAAATGATTTTATTGTTAAATATTTATAAATTGTAATATATACTTATTATTAAAATGATTAATATAAATATATTTTCAATAATGTATTGAGAATATTATTTAAAATTTAAAATTATAATTTTCAAAATTTATTATTAAAATAAGATTGTAATATTAAAGATATTATTAAATAATTTATTATATTAATAATTAATTATATTATTAAATATAAATAATTAAATATGTATTTTTAATAATATTGAACATTATAATATTTGATATTAACATTTTAATGTTTTAAATATTTTAAGAATTAAAATAAAAGTCATTAATAATATAATAATATAATAACGTTAGGCTTGATAAGTTAATTTTATATAAAAACAAAATTACTCATAAAAGAGTTTTTGTTGGAGAATGACTTGCAATTTTTAAAAGGGTAAATTAATTTATAAAAAGAAAGATTTATTTTATGTTGACCTATAATTCATTTTTCGTTGACCAAGATAAGAAACACAAGAAAAAAAAACATTTTCCCTAAGTTATTTTCCGTGAAACAAATGTAGGAACTTAAATTAGTTAACTAAACTCAATTTAGTTAAGTATCAAATCCATACATAATTCTTCCGGTAAATGTACATGAGAGATCCTTTTATTATAGGGACTTGATCAGATTAATCCATCTACTATTAAATGGATTGATTTAGTCCTTGTAATATGAAAAAGAATCAAATAAGATCAATGATTTATTGCTTAATAGAGTTAATATTTTATGAAGTTTTTATTATTTCGTAAATGAAATTTTTTATTTGAAATTGAATTGAATTAGAAAAAATTCAAGATATTTTTTATACCATAAATATTAATTATATTGAAATTAAAATTTATTTGATTTTTTAATAATACAGAAATTAAATAATTCATTTAATAATAAAGGAGTTTAACCTAATAATTCCGTAACTCAAATGTGAACAGCTTCGAGGCTTTCCTTTTTTTTTTTTCTTGTTTGGATAAAAAGGCTTCAGTGGTTAAATCAAGAAACTTGGAACATCCCATTTTTACAATCTATCAATTCCCTTACCGCATATAATGTTAACTTTGAATTTTTTAACAAGCAGAAAACTGCTTCGGTTTCAAGTTTCAACGGTCTCTACAGTATGTTCCCGGTGAATATTTTTGACCATAACAAATTAAAGTAAACTGGGGGCTCCCCACACTTCCCAAAGGCCTCTGCAAATAAATGGAACAGGAAAAAGAAAAATGAAAAAGAAAGATGATTTTTTTTTCTCTTGAATATGACAATATTCATAATTTGATACATTGAATATGTAGAAGGCTCCACATTAGAGTTCCAAAAAACAATGGTTTCAGTTCCATGTGGATTCATTCTCCTTAACTCAAATTACACTAAAATATGAATTGTTTGGTCACTGTCAGTAACATCTTCAAGCAACAAGTGAAGATCAATATCAATGAATAGGAATGAATAAAAGAATGGTTTAATGCTGGACCTTTTCCTTTTTTGCCTTAGCAAAAACTCCATAGGCGGATATCATCACCTTCATCATAGAAATCATGAATCATTGAGGGTGGATTAAGTGAGGATACATTGAACATCTGATCAATATGCTTGGGAGAATATTGCAGGCAGCTGTCAAAGGAGGAGTACCATGGTTCCATCAGAGAAATAGGCTCGTCGTTTGCAGCAAGAGATTGTATGAGTGACACATAAGCATCATCATCAACATCAACTACTTGATGATCAGATGGTGAGGAGGACATTGATGGGGAAGAAGCTGGTGAAGAGGAGGATGTGGAGGGAGGTGGTGGGGATATCGGTGGGGTGGCGGCACTGGAGACGCCATGGTCGACGACAAAACTATTAGCAGCTGCAGCAGCCACTCTTTGTATTGACTTGGGAGACAAACGGGTGTCAGGGTCAGGGATGTAATGTGAGGATGTGATTGGGAAGTTGAGATTAGCTGAGGAACCTTTGAGGCAAAGAAGTGCAGCATCATAGGCTCTTGCAGCAGCTTCTGGTGTAGAATAAGACCCTAACCAGATTCTTGTTTTTTGATTTGGAGCCCTAATCTCTGACACCCAAGAACCCCAGCTCCTCATTCTTACACCCTTATATTTCTTCTTTTTGCATGCTGATGAGGATGGTGGTGGTAGTGTGGGTGATGTTGATGCCTTCATTTGCTTTGATGGTTGTGGTTGAACTTGAATCTTCTGCAGATCAGTCTTCACCATTGGCAAGGAGCACTCAACAACAGTTTTCAGTTGTCAATTAATGCTTTGATGAGCTATGGATCAAATGGTTTCTTGTTCTTTTGAAAGTGATGAAAGATGATATTTATAGATGGTGGGAGAGTGAGAGTTTTTAAAGTTGGGAAGATCCGTCGGTCAATCAGTGTTATTCCACATATGAATAAGAAAATGGCTGACAGACAGATATTTTAGATTAATTAAAAAAGAAGAAGAAAGAAATAGACAATAGTTTACTGTTCAATGGTAAAACCCCAGTTCCCTATGGCTAAGTATATAATAAATAGTTTGTACCAAACACGTGGAAATGAAAATATAATGATTAAGTACACAGCAGAAATGTCAAATTGCAAACCCCATATTCAACCTCATTGGCTAATTCTTGATTAGAGGAGGAAAGATCAAGGAATTAAGCACAAATAGTTTTGTAGACAATGAACAAATTACAGCTAGAAGAAACGTTTTTTTGCCCCCTTTGAATCATTCAATATTAAATACCATTAATGTAAAAAAGTCATTTTCTTAGACTTTCTGCGGAAAGATTTAAAATTTAACAGCCAGGAAATGATGGAACATGAATGCAACATGCTATGATTCGATAGCTGTTAGAAGTGAATGACTCAAGTTAAATGGCTGTTTTTAGAGTTAGATTGACTTGCTAAGTAAGTCAGTCTCCACCCCAGTTGACACCCAGAAAATAAAGAATAAGAAAAGAAACCAGGGCAAACCAGAAGCTTTTCCATCAGGGTTATCATTAAATTACATTATGTTTTAATGTACTTTTCGTTATAGCTGATATAATAAATTGTAGAAATATTGGTTTTTCTTTTTCCTTTTTATGGGAAAAAACCCTTTTGATTATTTAAGATAATAATAATAATAAAGGAGTGTGTGAGAGAGAGACATAGGATTCTTTATAGGCAACTTCCAGGATCTGCAAGGCATTAGTTTTTAATGGGTGGGGTGTGAGACGCGCAGTCTAAATCCTAGTGCTTAACTAAGCCATTCATTACCCCAATGTAGAAAAAACAAAACCAGCTGTTGCTGCTCTGTCTTGCAGCTCTGAAACCGCGTCTCTTGGCCCTCATGCCTTCTCAAAAACCATCTTTTTCACTCTTTTTACTGATTAATAAATTAGAAGCCCTTATGACACACATCTCTCAACTGTTTCAACTTTCATGGTGTTTTTATGCTTGGCTGCTTTATGCCTACATGTCTTGACTTTCTTTCTTCCCAAGTTTCTCACTCCTGCTTACCTCGAGGGGATTCTCTTTATGGTACGGCAAACAAAACCAAAGCTAATATCCCTGGACCAAAATACGTATAAACTTGGTTAGCTTTCACACTTGGGGATGTTCGAATGGGATGAACCAAATTTTCAAACTTTCCAGCACACGGTTGTTGCCCTTGTCAGGCAAATTGGCAATGATACGCCTGGCAAAACGTGCCCAACATTTTTGCAAAAAAGGCTACATACATACATACATACATACATACAGATTAATACAAAGTTCCTTCCAGTCAAAGGTTCATAAAAGGGAGGCCCTTCGACATAAGATAAGAAAACCTGTTTGTGAGCAATAATGGCGGCCCAAGTAATACTTTTTGCCATGACAGAGAGAAAAATGTTCTTCCCAATGAACATTACTCGTGTGAATAAAAAGAATAGTGTCGTCAATCCGTACAAAAACCCTGCTTCAATCAAGAAGGCATCGCATCTCTCTTTCTTTAAAATTAACAAGTGTATTTTGTTCTGTATTAATTGCAAAACTATTCCTATCAGGCAGGTGCTCTGGCATTGATCCGATTCTCCATATAAGTAACATGTATTTAAAAACAGTATCTCTTTCACATGTGTGAGACCATCCCTTGGTTCATTTCTTTATCTTAAAATTTTTTCAGAAATTAAGGAATGAAACAAGGGCATTGTTTCTTGGAAATGGGAAGGATATTTCCTTTTTATATTTAATCATTCAGCTCAGAAGCTGTGCCCCTGAGCTCATAATGTCTCCCAGTCTTGTTTACTGATGTTAATGTTATTGATAAACTTTTTTAAGACCTGTACTTCAGAGTAAACTTCTTGTAGGTTTTACCTGTTACTGGGTTACGAAATTTGGGTATCTCATTTTTGTATGATTTATAGCTCAAACAATATATATATATATATGCCAGTAGGAGGAGGGGCCAAAAAGATCATATTTGTCTGGGGCAATTCTGCAGTGCAAGATCGATTATAGTAAGGCAAATCGATATATAAAATCTGTCCTAAAGCAGAGAAAATAATTAAACAGAAGATTCACGCTTCTGGTCATCTCAAGTCTCATCAAATATTATTGTATATCCATACGGAAAATTATGTGTACAAAAATGTTGTTGTGCTGAACTGGCATTGACATTGCCGTACCCCCATAACCCTTATTCCGTACTGGGTGTTTCGAGGAAATTGACAAAGAAATAATTAGATCTTGTGAGGTAAAAAGGGGATTGAGCGTTAGCCAACTGGAAGTAGGACCAGAATATATTGAAATGGGGGTAAGGGCAAAGGATAGGCGAAAGTGCTAGGAAGGTTGTTTTCAAAGGGTTTAATGTATATTATCGGCAATATCCACAGCAACCACCATATATATCCAGAGTGATGGCTCACGTAATCCTTGTTGACTTCAAACCTGGAGGTTTTAAAACTAGTTTAAAAAAGGCCTTCATGACATTGTATTACGTAGATACAGCTATTCAACAACTTGAATGTAGATTTACCAAATAACCTTATTCTTTTTTTACCAAATTGAGTTGCTCTCCATTTTTGTTTTGTTTTTATCTTCTAAACTTTCCAGTGTTTATGAACCTTCTTACAGAGCAAACATGGTAGCTAATAAGAGATTATCTATTTCCTTGGCCAATTATTAGTGCATATGAAGTATGGTTTTTAGCTGGAACACACCAATGCATGCAGTAGTTTGGGTTAGTTGATATTTCATGTTTTACAGCTTGAAATGTAATCATTACTTCCTGTTACAGCTTGAAGTCGCAGCAGATAGAATGAGACTAAGGCTGTTCTTTTGTTTTCTTCGTTTCCAAATTATGATGTTTTTATCCTAACCCTTTTAATAATCATTGCAAATTTGGGGGTGAATGGATAATTATGTGGCAGCCATTGGATTGGAGGTCATTGATGTGATGCCGGTGTTGAATTTTTATGTGTCCAAAAAATAAAAATTAAATCTAAATGATTGTAAACCACAATTTTTTTATGTGTCACTGTCATGGTATACATTTTTTACGTCCATTTAAAGAGATTAAAGGTAAAAAAAAAGTTTTTAGTAAAAATAAAAAATAAAAATCAATTTAGCCCTTAACAAAAAGTGAACCCTATTAAGTCATTAATATACAAAAAAAAAAAAAATTAATTAAGTCTTTCTATTAACAAAAATTATTAGTTGATTATTTTGACTATTAAAAAGGTATTGACATGATTGACCACAATAATCAAAGGATGATACGTGGCATGCCATATTAACAAAAATTATTAGTTGATTATTTTGACTATTAAAAAGGTATTGACATGATTGACGACAATAATCAAAGGATGATACGTGGCATGCCACATGGAAAGATGCTAATTTAACATGCCATGTCAAAAAATAAGTTTTTAAATTTTTTAAAACATATTTTAAAAAAGAAAATTATAACAAAATTTTAAAATGATTAATAAAAATTACATTTGGAATCAACCTTGATATATGAATGTCTAGGTTAATTTGAATTAACTATTTGTCTAGATTTATTCTAGATGAGTTCAAAAGTGTTAAAAAATTAGAAATTATAAAAAGATATTAATAATCATTTATAAAATCTAAAAACAAGATTGATAGGACGGGGTGGAGGCGAATACTGTTAGATCCACTATCACTTTACAATTGGCACACTTTTACTCCACCACCTATTCCACTCTACTTTAGATGTATAATCTTAAAATTCATTACCACCTCCTTAGATGTTGGATGCATCCATCCCTACCTCGCTTTACTCTACTTCAATTTAATTTTTGCTACTTATCTTTAATATTTTCAACATTTTTAAAGTTAAGTAAATATTTCAACACAATTCTCCAAAAAAAGTTTAAACATAAAATATATTATTATTTTCTATATTATGTTATTATATTTTTTCTATTTTAATAATTTATATATACACGAATAAAATGATAAGTGTATATAGTGGACTGGGTCGAAGCGGGGCAAGCAATAAGTATAACTGCTCTATACCCACTATCTAAAAGAAAAAATTTATCCTGCACCGTCCCACATCTACTTTTCAAACAAAAAAATTTGCTACATTTCGAACGGATTAGTTTGGAATCCATGGGGCGGTTTAGGTTTTGCCATCCCTAATTTTACTGTTAGAATTGTTAATGAGGTTTCTATAAAAAAAGGTAAAATAAATTTTTTAGCCCTTAAAATTTGCAGTTTTTTTATCAATTGGTCTTTACTTTTTAAAAAGTACATAAACATTCATAAAAAATGTTTTAAAAAATATTTTTTTCTTCTTTTCAATAAAATATAAAATAATATGCAAAATAGAAAAACACTTTAAATAAAAAAATAATTTTAAACAATTTAAAAATATAAATATTTTAAAAATTTTAAAAATGTGTTATTTACTCCATGAATGTTAATATATTTTCTCCAAAATTTGAGATATTTGTTCTCTTCATATTAAATCAAATTCGAACAAAATTTTTTAAAATTTTTAAATCAAATTAATTATATATCTTTTTTTATGTAAATCTAATTATAAAGTATATAAAATGTTAGTATAAAGTAATTTTTTTTGAACATTAGTATAAAGTAATTTTTAAATAATGATACAAGATAATTTTTAAATAATAATGTTAAATTCAAGATTTTTTTTTTGTTTAAAATACACAACATTAACAGAAATTTGTATAAAAACTGGCCTATTTTTGTAAAATACAAAGGTAATAAGTTAAGTCTAGAAAATTTTATATAATGTATTTTGAAACAAAATTTTGTTTACAAATATATTAAAATTTAAGTCAAATCAATTTAGAGTTTATATCATTACATAAATTTTTTATACTAATATTTCATATACTTTATAATTAAATTTAATTAAAAATATTTTTGATATGTAAATTATTTAAATTAAATTAATTAAACTTATTCAAATATAATTTAATATAGATTGAATAAATAGTTTAAACTTTGAAAATATCTTATTACCATTAGAGGTGTTCACCATAGGCAAGGTTAGGCCCTGATTTAAAAAAAAAATCTAATTTGGGGTTTATTTACTAGAAATGGACCATTCACTATTTAAAAATAATAACAAATTTTTTATATTTAAATTTAATTATAAAGTTAATATCAATGAAAAGTTTTATATTTTATTATTTTATATGTTAAAATGGGTAAACCCAAGGTTAAAATATAAGCTTAAGTTCGTCTCAAACGAATTGGATTGATCGGGTTAGCTAGGTTACACGGCTCATGAATAACTCTTATTACTATTCAATGAGTAATAACATTTTTTTTTATGTAGTAAGAATAAGTACCAAGTTAATAAAAATTACAAACGTTGAGGGTTAAAAAATTGTTTTACCATTTTTAACTTTACTTTAACCACAATTAGACGAGGACTAAGATTTAAAAAAAAATTTAGAGACTCAATGTCTTAAAATTAAATAATAGAGATTAAATTTTGAATTTCAAAATAGTACATGGATCTCTAGTAAAATTAAACCAAAAAATAAATCATATTAGTCTTAATTACTTAATTAGGGATGTCAATGGGATAAGGTGGGGTGAATTTTTGTCTACCCCAAACCTAATCTAAAACTTGACCAGTTCATTCTGCCCTGATCTCGACATTTAAGAAAAATGATCTTCTCGAACCCTAGCCTGACCTCGATTCTTAAGAAAAAAAATTTGTCACGAACTCAAATTTGAAATTTAATAGGAGACCCGACTCCGACCTGACCTGACCTGACCAGACTCAAATTTAATTTAATTATTTTTATTTTTTATTTTGAAGTAAATATATATTTTTAATTGTTTTATTTTTATTTTGAAGCAAATAATATTAATTTTTTTAAGTTTATATTTAAAACTTAACATATATTTATTTATTGAAAGCAAAAATTTAATATATATATATATATATATATCAAAGATACTTTTGCAAATATCTCAAGGCTGATAGGACAAATTTACACTAAATTTGTCTTTATTTCGACTAATTTTTATAATTTCACTCAGCTTTATTTAACCGGTCTTAAACTAGATTTTCTAAAAAAAATCCGACCCAAATGAATTGAGTCGGTTCAGAATACTTTGGATTCTGAATTTTTTTGCCATCCTATACTTAATTGAAACTAATATTAACTGTAGGAGCTATCATGATTAAAATATATAATGAAAATGAGGAAAGTTGCCTAGGTTCAGGGCCAATCAGGTGATTAAGTCAAGTAATTAATTTGATTGGAAGTGTGACTCAGATAATTCGGGTCTAATCTCAAACTTAATAATCAACCGTCACTCAAAAACAAAAGCTATCGGCTCCCGAGTTCTGCGAAATGCTATCCAAAGGTATTGGAACAATGGCAGCAAGATCTTTATCCATTGTTCACGTTAACGCGTTTAAACCTAAATGGGTTTTCTCTCCCTTATCATTTTGTTCTTTAGCATCCAAGCCAAGGAAGCTGGTTCTCTACTCAAAGCCTGGTTGCTGTTTGTGCGATGGCCTCAAAGAAAAACTTCACGCCGCCTTCTCACTTTCCGGCCCGGAGCCCCTCCATGACGTCGTTTTGCAGGTAAAATCCCCACCTCACATGCCAGTCTTTGCATATACAAAGATTGGAACTTGGAAAGTTTTAATGGTTGGGTTCTTTTTTCGTAGGTGAGGGATATTACCAGCAATCCTGAGTGGGAGAAGGCTTATCAATATGAGATACCCGTTTTAGCCAAAGTGCTCTCTGATGGCTCTGAGGTGAGCTTTTCTTTGTATTTGGGTTTTTCCTTTAACCTCTATTAGTGCCTGGAAACTTGTATTTGTGAACTGAAGGTTGAGTAAGGGGACATTTAAATGAACAGGAAGAAATGGTGGAGGATTTCATTCCCCATGACATAGTTTAAGCTCCTAGAATTAGGGTTTTGGGCTTTTCTGTTTGATTTTACTAAAAGGCCTACTGAATTTGGAAATTTTTTTTAGTCAGGTCATTACAAGGTCTTTGATCATTTATGAATAAAGGAGGAACTTCGATTGTACTTCGTTTAGTATATTGGGTGCATTAGTTTTCCATCTCAGGTTGAAATGAGCAATCACTTGTTCTTGAAAAACTGTTTTTAAGAGGGGACATTGTATAAAAAGTAAGTGGGGTCTCTGGAACTATGAAATAAGGTTTAGGATGACTTGTATGGTTCATCTTAGGTAGAGAGTAATCTCTAGCATTTGTACAAAGGATTCACATGAAAAATACTATTTTACTTGAGTGTTTTCTTAAAAATCTATTTTAGTTTGAAACTTGCTAACTTCTCTGGTAATCTCTGGTTCATGTTTGAAGTCAATTTATATTGTTTACCATTATTTAGGGGCTTAGCTTGACATGTATGGGATGTTCTTTTAGGAATTTTTGTTTCATGTTTGAAGAAGTAAGCTCGTTTTATGGCTCACTCGGTTAAAACTTGCTGGCAATCTCCACATCCTGTCCTTAGAAGTATTTAAACTGACATGGATCCTACATTCTTCGGAGATAATTAGAATGACATTAACGTAGAATCTTTAGATACTCTATTGAGGGAATGTTTTATACTAACACAGAATATTGACGAGGTTTTCTGTAGTGGTAAACTTTAAACAAGTTTTATTCTTTCCCTCTTTTATTTGGTGGATTTCTTCCAGTACTACTGTTTTCAAGGTAAGACCTTGGTTTTCTTTCTAATGTTTTTTCCCCAAATCTAATCTGATTAATTTAGCATAATAGTGGAATAACTCTTATGATGGATGGCACATACTCAAAGATGCAGATTCCCTTTTACATTGCACTTTTCAATACTTACCATCATTTTCATCAGATATCCAGCACTCGTCATGGCTATAGTCCGGTCAAAAGTTTCTGATTATGTTGTTACCTTTGAGTAGCTCTTGTTGACCATAAAATCACAATGCTACTTTATTGAAATAAATTAGGATGTAATGTAGCGTAAGGGTATAATTTCTGTTATCCAGGCCCAGTTGAGTGTTGGATATAGGCATGTGTTCAATACAGGTATACTGATTTATTTTCTTAATTTTTTTGCAAAATTTTTCAATATATTTGGAGGATCATGCCCTGATTCCAATGTCCTGATATGTTCAAACACAAGTTTCGGGTAGTGGTACTTTAGAAAAATGAAGAATTCGAGTATCATAAGGTATAATAAGGATATTAAAATAGGTCATCCTTCTCTAGCTACCCTTGCACTCGTCTTTACAAAGATGGGATAAAATATTTGCTAGTTATATAGATCATTCTGAAGAGCACATGTCACGAGCAACATCAATCTTTTTCTTTCAGGAAATACTACCTAGGTTATCTCCTCGACTTGGGGTGGAACTTGTCCATAAGAAGATAGCAGCTGCTTTTAAACAGTAAGAGTGCTCTGTAAATTTTTGTTATGTGATGGAATGGATACCGAAGTTCGTGTACAACTACAAGGGAAAATGATTTTTGATATACATCATGTCATTTTTAGTATGTTTTGACTAGGTTTCATCTAGCCGCCATCACTGACACTGTGGCTTTGCTCCGATAAACAAAATTTTCTTCTTATATCTTTTTTGTATCATTAATTCCATGGAAACAAAAGCAGGCCACTTTAAGGTCTTGAAAGTGATGAAATGAAAAATTGCATTAATCATGGTTCTTTAATGTCATATTCTTTGTTCCACTTGGTTTGCATTTGATTGTTATTTAACTCCTGCCATCTGTGCACGATCGGGTTTGTCCTCTTTTCATCTTTTCCATTTACGGCTGTCAAGTATATCTTGGTCTAGTGGGTACCCAGTTAGAGAAAGCAATACTTCAAAGGGAAAGGAAAATGAAAAAGACTGTAGAAGAGATAAAAGAGCTCAACCCACCTGCATCTTTGGCTGGTCAATGAAGGACTGCTACTGTCATTATATACAACTTTAATGTAAGATTATGCATTCTTTTATACAAAGGAGGTTATCGTGTAGGATAATGGAAAGGATTACAAGTATTGTGATCAGAGGCGAAGCGAGGGGGGGGGGGGCAGGCATGGGCCCCGGCCCCCCCTAAAATGTAAAATTTCCTTTTTGACCCTTAAATTTTTTTTAAAATTTTAAATTAGTAAAGGTAAAATTGCACTTTGCCTCCCTAAAATTATAAAAATTTGATTTAATCTTTTACAAATTATAAAAATATAAATTATAAAGATATAAATTATTAAATTTGATTCGCCCCTAAAATTTTTTTCTGGCTTCGCCCCTGGTTGTGATTCGAAGCTCAAACTCGTTGGATGTCACTTCTCAAAGTTGACTACATAAATCAACCGGATTAAGCTTAATCCTTGACTTACTGGATACCATCTGGTTGCTTTTAATTAATTGGGCTAAATCCTGACTTTACAACAACAAATTTTGATAGGCTGTTGAGGTTCAGTATGGCGCCGTGCACGCATATTCATGGACGCCTAGCCCAAAATAACATCATACTAACAGATAAAAAGGTTTTTTTTTTCTACAGAAATAACCCAAAAGTATTATTATTTATAAACATGACTCAGGTTCAAAAATTATAACAAAAATCACTTGAAATGAACAGTGCTGGCTGCAGTGCCGACACTCTGGTGGCCGGCACCAAAGTCCTTTATCGTGTAATCATTGCTTTGTGATTGAGTTAGATAAAAAAAAAATATTTTTGATGTCGGCACTGTCATGATTGACACTCGTATGTATTTTTTGAGTAGTTTTTAAAAAATATGGGTATTTTTTAAATATTTTTCTTAGTGTTTTTTGGCACCGACATTCTTCTTGTTGGCACTGGTGTGATTTTTAAAAAAATCATGGTTCATTAATTTATTTGGCAACGAGAATGTGGATACCAACACAGACAGATTTTTTTTTTTAAATATGAACTAGTATTAGCAACGTGAATGCTGGAACCAAAAAATTGACAAAAAAAATTTTGAAAATTTTTTCCGGTGCCGATCACCTAACACTGGCACCTATTAAAAAATATTTTTTGAATTGATAAATATTAGTATTTTTTAAAAAGTACTCAAAAAAATATATACGGTTGCTGGCCATGACAGTGCTGACACCAAAAAGATTAATTTTTTATTCCCGACTTAATTACAAAGTAATGATTACACGATGATGGACTTTGGTACCGGCCATCAGAATACCAACACCGCAGTGTTAATTTCAGGTTATTTTTATTATAGTTTTTGAACTTTTGTCATTTTCATAATAATAATATTTTTTGGATTATTTCCCTAAAAAATCCAACAGATAAAGGCTTTCCCACTTTTTATCGCCCTTGGTAAACGCAAATTTCTTTTCATGTATTATTAAATCAATTCAAACAAAAGCAGGCCACTTCAAGTTTTTGAAAGTGATGAGATGAAAATTTTTCATCAAATCAAGGTTCTTTAATGTCATATTCAAACCATTTTTTTACAACTTTTGACTAATCCATTATTTTTGAAGGTCCCAAGCAGTTCGTTGCACTTGGATTGATATTAAACTCCTGCCTTTCTCTGGTGCATGATCGATTTTATCCTCGCTTCATCTTTTCCATATATGGATGTTAACAATGTCTCGGTCTAGTAAGCACCAGTAAGGGAAATTGCATGCATCAAAGGGAAAGGAAAAATGAAAAAGACTGTACATGTACAAGTGAGATACATGTACAAGTGAGAAAGAGTCTTTAGCTGGTCAGGACAGCTACTGTCATATATAACTTTAATGTAATACATTTGTTTTTCCTGTACGTAAGATTAGGGAAGGGATTATAAGTGTTGAGATTTGAAACCCCGACTTGTTGGATGTCATCGTACAAGAATCAACAGGACTAAGCTCTGTTTTTTAATACTATGCTGAGTTATTGCACCAATTAGTGATTCATCATTTTTTTTCCTTTTTCTTATGCATTCATTTGTTTTCATTATATGCTTAAAATAAGGTTGATTAGTCTTTACAAGTGACTAGAATGAGAACGTAACTTGACCGATGCTATCGATAGGACTTTCCAAGTTGAAAGGCTCTGTTTCTATTTGTTTTGCCCGGGGTGGGGCGTGCTCAAAGTTTCTTCACAAATCACAAGTGGCATAACACTCGATAAACTGGACGTTCATGACCTATCATCTTTTTTTTTTAGGTACAAAGCGTGCAGGTCATGAATACCATAGGAAAAAATGTTGCAGATACATGATTCAGTCCCGGACTTGCTGAATATCTATTTTTAAAAGTGATTGGATGAACTAATTGAGCTAAATCCTTGGTTTACAACTTGTTTAAGTAACTCCTAATTGAGGGTTGATCATCTTTGCAAAGTTTGAATGATCTTTCATCTTCAAGTTCTCATCATAACTTTGCAACAGATTCTGTATCACTCGAGGCTCAATAATGGAACCGTGCACGCATCGTCTCGCTACCTTCTGTCCCGTTAACCAGGAAAAGCAGCTTTTTCATGTATCAAAATAACAACACCACTCAACGGATAAAGTTTTTCCCACTTCAGATTGCTTTGTGCTTTCAACTAAAACGACAAAACTCTTCCTTGTTTTATATCACTGCCTATATTCTATAAGCAATTGTTCAGGCTCCACGGCTCATCCCATTCTCTACCATTATTTGCTTTAAATGATTTAATTATATGATATAAACATTCACGAAAACAATTATCTAGCTATCATGGTTCATACCATATATGCATACATATGGCCTTATCTGATTCTCTAATAGTATAGGAAATCCGATTTGTCACCTTTTCCCTGCAAATATTCTGGATTAAGCAAACTTTATTGAACTGAGTAATAATAATTTGATTTTGTTACATCTTTACTGCAATCCTAGAGAGAATTGATGATTTGCTATTTGCTGGTGTAATGTTCCACTGAGAAACTCCAGGCTATTATCAATTGATTTTATAATTGTATATTGATGGATGAGAGCCTAGAAAGTTGATAGAACCTTTTTTGTCTTTGTTCAACCATAACTCCACAAACTTGAAAATGTAATTTCCCCCCCTAAACCCTTTTGAGAGTGCTTGTTTACTATGAATGATCTATAATATTGCTACTGAACATATTGTATTGGGTATAGATATTCATGTTTATCTGTTGTTTCTACCCAACAAGTTGCAAGAACAGTCAAAAGATATCTGACACATAGGTTTCCATCGATGTTAGAAAAAAAAACCGGATACCAAAACCAATTTGATCTTTGATTATCAGTCCAATCTGTCGGTTTTAGTTAAAACAAATTAAAAAAGTTACACATACTTTCAACGTTATATTCGGATGTATACTCAGATACCCTTCAAAGACCTCATTAATACATGAAAAAATTATGAAAAACTTGTATTCGACAATCATATCCAAATTCGGTTACCATTTGATTGCCTCTACCGTGTACGTTGTGGAAATCCTGTTAATAGAGTGGGGGCGGGTGTTTCAATCCTGCTGAATGCTTTTTAACCAATAGAAATGAATCAAAAGCATTAGACGGAGTCGAAGAGCAACGTACAAGAGGCAAATTCTTGTTCCTCGTAAGGCCAATCAAGTTGCAGAGTTCATTGAGATACTTATGTGATTCAGTGGTTGAACCAAAAGACATTGCTTTATTATATTATTATTATTTCTTGATACAACCAAAAGAGCCAATTATTGAGGCAAAGGGTTAGCTTGAATGTCCATATCATGCATGCTGAATGAGAAGCAACCATAAAATTGGAAACCCATCGTTTCTAATTTCTTGGCTACAATTAGCCGTTAAAATATAATAAAATTAAAGTGTTCTTTTTTTCTCCATAAAATTAATCAACATTTTCAGGATTCTATTTTAATTAGTCATATCATTATCAGGGCAGGTTTATAAATATAAATCCAAATAAATCTTTAAAACCCTGAAAAACTTTTTTTTCTTTTGTTTGTGGGAATAAAGAAGAGTGAATGGAGCTTTCATGAATAATAATGATATCAAACTCAGCTACTGATGTAATAAAAATCTATAGCCAAGTTCTGTTCATGCACTGGTTTCTAGATTTAAAAAAAAAAAAGGTACAATGAATTCCACTTTGGAAAACAAATCTTCCGGCACTTGGCTTCTATGGCATGATCTCATCATTCACGTTCATCAATCATACACCCATGCATAGTTTATTCTAACTATCAAAACTTAGATGTGCTAATCCTGCAATAGAACTGCTAATCCTTGCTTTTCTTGTAATTATTTATTATCTATTCTAATCAAAGTTTAGCATTTGGAATCCTCTTTTATGGATTCAAATAAGTTTTGGGTACAAGTATATCCTAATAAGTGTATATTCATTTTCTTTCTCAAGTTTTTTATATATTTAAAAGATCATGCTCTTATACTCTATCTATAATAACATGTAACATATAATAAACTATTGCCATTATTTCTCTTGATTTTTTTTAGTAGTAGTGGTATATCTATTGAAAAGAAAAAGTAGTGCTGCGAAATCATGTCATTGCCCCACTGGTTCAATGATAAATTTATGTGGGTTTCAAGTTGATTAACATGAGTTTTACTGTTTGGTTTTTATGTTTGTAAACCTCTTTCCTCACTATAATTACTTGTAAAAAATGTAATAGATAAGTGCCCAAGAAGGCTTTGGTTCAAAGATAAAGTGTTGGAAAATATAGACATCACATATATAATAAAGTTAATTACATGATATTATTTACTATCATGATAGGTTAGCTCAAATTAAAAGTGATCTAATTTAGTTAAAATTTTATTGAGTTTTAATTATTAAATAAAGTATGGGTCAAATATGTGTAAATACTCTAGTAATTGTGTTCTAATCAAAATTCTAATTAATGATGGGCTAATTAGAATTTGATTAGAACTAATATGCCAATGTTATAAATATTAGGAAGATCAAATCTCAAAAATCTGGTAAAACTTCAAGGAATTCATGGATTCAGATACGCTTTCGCATTTAGTTTTATTCTTAATTTATTCTTGATGATTTGATATGATAGATTCTGGTTTATTCAGTTTTATTTTAGATTTATTTTAAAATCTAACAAGTGGCATACGAGCTTTGTCATGTTGAATCGTTGAGAATGAATTGATTCTTTACTATTTTTGGATTGATTTGTTTTTCTTTTTTACTTTTATGGATTTGATATTTTAATTATATATTATGTTGAATCTTTGAGATTCTAATAAATTTTTGGGCTTTGATTCCTTAAATAAAAATTTTAGGATTTTATAAATATAATCTAATTTAATATTTGCATATACTATTCGAAAGATGAAGAGGTTTATTTATTTATTTATAATCAATTGATAAAAATTGATTTGTGAGATTTCTTTCTCTTCTTTTCACACAATTATTTTATAAATTTTGGTTAAAGTCATTATTAAATTAAAGTTACATACTTATAACTTTTTGCAATTGACGAATTCCAATTGGGTTGTATAATTGGTTTTGAAAGTTAATTCATTTGATAATCGAATAAATGAATGTTGGTAAGATTTTTTTTTTGCACTATTTGTTTTAAATTTTCTATTTGCGGTTGAATATATATAAAATTATCATCTTTTATTCATTATGAATTATATTAATCACCATTGAATTCAATTCATATATACGAATGATTACTTTTTGTTTCTCTGTTATAATTATTTTATATAAGTTTTAGTATGGAACCCAACTAAAATTAAAATATTAAGGATTTTTTTCAAATATAGTGGCTATGAATTTTCGTAAGTAGTTGCACATATAAAGGCTTTTATGTAATTTAGGATTTTTTTAAATATTTAGCGGTTATAGATTTTTTTTTATTTGTGCGCATAAAGAAGTTTTATGATAATGTCTTTAGTCATGAATATAAATTTGAGTTAACATGAAATATGTAAGGCAAGCCAATATTATTTTTATATTATTATAATTATTTGTATATATATTATATGCATATCAATGATTTTGAGGATTAATGCATGATTATAGTTTGTGTGAATAGGTGTTTATAACCATTGTTCAATAAGATATCTTTTATAGTTTAATTGGTGAAATTAAGTTTTACTGGATATCGTTGAAGTTGTTTTTTTCTCTTTTTTGCTATGGTTATATATTCAATTTTATGAGTGCTTTGGTGCAAATTCATGTAAACTATATACATATTTAAATATTTTGGTTTTAAATTTGGTTCTATAATCTTAGGTTTTGGCATCTTATAATTCCAATATTTAGTTAAAGTATGATGATATGGTTTATTGTATGAATTGTGGGATATGACAACTATTATGATTATGTTTTTGAGATTTATTCGCTTGAATTTTTTTTCAAATATTCATGCGAATATCTATTTAATCATAAATACAACTGTGAATTTACATGGTAAATTTAGGGTAAGTTTTTCTATTTGATTATAAATCCATGTATATGCGCAAATTGCTTTAGTGTTTTTATCCATGCCAAAATTATGAATACATGTGCTTATTAATTATTTGGCTTTGAACCACTACATTATTTTTGTTTGGTTTTAATATATATGATTTTGGAACAAAAAAAGAATAGTCAAAAATTAAGGTTTTCGGTTTTTTTTTGCATTATTAAGATAACCTTATTTTGGGTTATTCGGAGTCTATAAAGCAATAAAAAAATAGTTTTGACATTTGACTATTGGGAAATTTTAAATTTTAATATTGGTATGTTTATATATATTTTAAAATAACTTAATTGAAACAAAAAGTCACTAAAGTGGTTTTTTTTTTGTATAAATTATTTTGTTTTAAAATATAAAAGGTTGTGTGCATGTAACGTAAGTTATGTTACTATTGATTGGCCTAAATGAAAGTTAATAATATTACATGTGCAACTATAGTAATAAACATGTGACAATTATTCGGTTTTACATATAAGTAATAAATTGCCCATTATTCGACATGTTCTTATTGTCAATATTTGATTATTATACCAAGATATACATTATAAGTTAATATTTTGTCCAAAATATAAAATATTAATGGAGTGTTCGATATCTTGAGATGATGTTTACCTTTATTCAAATTATTTTGGTTTAAATTTGAAGTCTTATATGAAGTTGTTTATGGTTTATGATTTATTCAACTATTATTATATTTGCCAACATTATTGTATGTTGTTTTGGGATAAATATATACATATATATACTATTATCTTTTAATTTGATTGAAAGATGAAATCAAGAGAAATATCTTGAAACAAATAAATTCAGATTTTGGCTTTAGGTTTTAATTAAGGATGTCTAATATTTTAAATAAATTAATTGAAACAAAATATCGTTAAAGTGACCTCTTTTGTGTAGATTAGTTTATTTGAAATATTAAGATGATTATATGTTTTTGTGATTCATGCGTTTATTAATTGACCCAAAAGTAAGTAAATATTTGACACAATTTCAACGACATCTGTGGTGATAAACATGTGATAATTATAAGGTATTTTATATGAGCAATAAATTAGTCCAAAGATTAATTAATTGTTTGACATAATTTATTGTTAATATTTAATTGCTACAACAAGAGTACCACTCACTATTAATATTACTGTCCAAAGACTTGATATTAATATTATGTTTGGTGTTTTGATATGGGATTAGCCATTATCTTGCCATAATATTTGCTAATATAAATTCTATACCCATACTTAATGAGACTAATTTCAATGACTGGAAAATATATTTACTTATAGTGCTTGGCTATATGAACATAGACATTGCACTAAGGGAATAACAACTCGCACCTCTCATTGTGAAAAACACCCCTTATGTTAAAAGGGATTTTGAGAGGTGGGATCGTTCAAATTGTATGAGTCTAATGATCATGAAGCACAACATTTTAGAAGCCTTTAGGGGCAAAGAATCTAAAAAGATTACTCAGGCTAATTTTTTTTGACAAAATTGAGAAACGTTTTGCTAAAAACGATAATGTTGAAATGACATCACTTCTGACTTCTTTAATGTCTATAAAGTTAAGGGTTAAGGAAATTCCAAGTGATCTAAGAGCTATGAGTTTTATGATCCCACAATTTGGAATTTTTTTAGATGAGAATTGCAACATTCTTTTAGGATATTGAGTTTGGAGGGAGAAATAAGATTAGAGACATTACTTTTAAGGAGGAATTGAATTCTAACTCAGTTCCTACTATCACTTTTGACGATGTTTAGTTTCTATACCTATCATTGATTAAGAAGTGAATCCAGAACCTCAACAAGATAATGTTGAACAACTCCCTATTTAAGATGATGTAATTGTTTCAGAAGAACAAACTTAGCAACCTCAAGAATGAATGTCATTAAAAAGGTTTACTAGAGAAAATGTTATAATAGCTTTACTGGAATATTTTAACCTTAAGCTACATCAGATGAATATTAAGTTAATGGTTTCTCAATGATAATATTGATCATACATTTATATGGTGCAATTAAAAAACTTTGTGTCTAATGATGCAAAAGTAATGATTTGCAAATTAAAGAACTTCATCTATGGGCTTAAGCAAACTTCTTATCAGTAATATTAAAAATTTTAACAAATGATTATTTTATTCGATTTAGAGATGAATTTTGTTGATAATTATATATGCCATAAGTTTAATGGGAGTAATGTTTTATATTTGGTTTTATATGTTAATGACATATTGCTTGTCAATAATAAGTATAGCCTCAATCAATGCCCTAAGAATGATTTTGAGATTACAAAAAAATGCATAAGATTTTTTACATTTTAGCAGTGGAAAGTCTAATATACATTCAGGTTTGCATACATTGGAATATTGTATACATTATAGGGATGTTAGGCAGATATTTTAAGCAACCCTGATTTGGACCATTGGATAACACCTAAGAGGGTTATAAGGTATTTTTAGAGAATAAAAGATTACATGCTCACCTATTGGAGATCTAATCAGTTAGAGATCATCAGGTATACAGAACTTCGATTAGTCATTAAGGTGCAAATTGTGAAATCAAATTGAAGTCTTTTGTTCCAATAGTAACAAGAGCACATCAAAGTCAAAACACATAGACCTTAAGTTCTTGATTGTTAAAGTAAAAGTTCAGAGTGATTAGGTGCCTATAAAACATATTAGAACAAACTCCATGATTGCGGATCCGCTTACTAAGGAACTACACCTAAGGTTTTATAAGAGCACACTGCTCATATGGGTGTAATGTCATTTAAACGATATTTGGTTTTAGTGAGAGTTTGTATTTTTATATGCTTTTATGTTATAGACGCATTTTCAGTTATTTCAGTTTAAAGATATTAGATTTATTTTCTGTAGAAATAAAGTTTATTTAGTTTATTCACACTCTGATTTTGGTAAGGTTTGATCTCACTAAGGAGGACCAGTTGAAAATAGACATGTTTAGATCATATTGCATGTAATTTCCATGCTACACATCCATACTTGATCTATGTCATTTGGTTGTGTTAATATATGTGATCATGGATAGATTTAGTTACGATGTATATAATGAAAATCGCCTTGGTTCTATGTTAACATAATTAATGGACGAGATTGTTCGGAATACCTTTTGGATATGATAGTAAAAATTTGAGCTCATAATGTTATATAATGACACGTTATTATAAAGTAATTAGTATATATATGTGGTCCAACTGGGAGATTGTTGGAAAATATGAACATCACATACATAATAAGGGTAATTACATGTTATTATTTACTATCATGATAGGTTAGTCCAATTTAAAAGTGATCTAATTTGATTAGAATTTTATTGGGTTTTAATTATTAAATAAAATATGGGTCAAATATGTGTAGATACTCTAGTAATTGGGTTAATTAGAATTTGATTAGAACTAATATGCCAATGTTATAAATCTAGGGTTATGGTTCCCAAATTATAGATATCTTTTCTAATATCCCATCATTAGCGAAAAGAGAGTAGATATTCTCTGAATTTCTTCTGTGCTAATTTGAAAGATCAAATCCCCAAAATCCGATAAAACTTCAAGGAATTCATGGATTCAGGTAGGCTTCCGCATTTAATTTTATTCTTGATTTATTCTTAATGATTTGACATGATAGATCTTGGTTTATTCAGTTTTATTTTAGATTTATATAAATCTAAAATAAAGTTGAGGTATGAGAACTTTGAGATCTCATATTTGAGTCTTGTAAATGTGTTAATTGATTGGTTAATTAATTATTTAGTTTAGTACTCCAAGCTTGGATAAGTATATGTTAATGGCACTCCTGAGTTGGTAATTCCTTTTATAAAGATCATATCTCAGTGTAGCCACATGCAATGGCGGAGCTAAGGGGTAGGCATGGGTCTTGACTCTTCTAAAATGAAAAATTTTCTATGTAAGTCTTTTATAATTTATAAAATTCTAAATTAGTGATAGTAAAATTACACTTTGGCCGTTTAAAAATTATAAAGATATATATTATTGTAAAAATATACAATTTAATTCCACCCGCCCCAAAATTTTTTTTTCTGACTCTGCCATTGGAGACATGCAATACTCTTGATATTCATGCCATCATCAGAGGAGACTAGGCATAAGTATATATGCGTTTTGTGTCTTCTACTCCATCTGCCAAAATGAAGGATTGCACTATTTGCTTGGAAGATAACATAATTAATTGTCCTTTGTCTTTTTCAAAACTTTGAACGAAATGGAAATCAAAGGCAAAAAGCACTGCTGTCTAAAGTTTCGTGGATAAGGGACCCTGCAGATTCCGGGTTTGATTTTAGTCCTTTACATGGCTTATTGCATATATATAAGAACAATTTTAATCACTTCCTAGTCAAGAATTCAGATAAATCTTTCCTTATCTACTGAGCTAGAGCAAAGATGAGTGACCAAAGTTCAAATGGACCTTTGCGTGCAAATTTCAGCAAGGCAAAGCCTTATTTCCTAATGATATTCTTGCAATTTGGTTCAGCTGGGATGTACATAATCAGCATGGTGACTCTCAACCAAGGCATGAACCGTTACGTGCTCGTCGTGTATCGTAATGCCATTGCTGCACTCGTACTTGCACCTTTTGCACTTGTGCTTGAGAGGTGATCATATGTCTTGCATGTTTCGCACATCCATGCATATATTACTTGTGATCTATGTTACACGGACTCCAATGTCTTGAATGTGAATATGTGTATGGCACAATTGCTCTAAAACAAAAAGAAAAACCGGAGCAACATAGATTGTGTTCATGCACCATAAGATAGCAGTTATCAATTACTTGTTGAAATAAAACAGGACTAATTTCAATATGCATTTTCTTCTCTTTCTTACAGGAAAACAAGGCCAAAGATGACATTCCTAATCTTCCTACAAATAATGGTCTTGGGATTTCTAGAGTAATCTTTTCCCTCTTCATATTTCTTTAACTTAAAACATATATATGTTTGTCTTAAAAGTAGAGAGAGAAATTACACCTTTTAATTAACAGTTTTAAACACCATTTAACTTCATGGAAACTCCAATCATAAACAACATCCCTGTTTGGTTCAAACCAAATAAAATTGTTCAACATAATCTATTATGACAATATATTGTGGCATGTCATCCATGACAGGATTCTGTGTTTGATGTCTGAAAATTTGTGTTGACAGGCCAATCCTTGATCAAGGCTTCACTTACCTGGGAATGAAATATACATCAGCATCATTTACATCTGCTATTATGAATGCTGTCCCTTCAGTCACCTTTGTGATTGCAGTCATTTTTCGGTAAATTCTGAAGTTCCTATCAATCTATATCAGAACAAGACTTTAAGCCCACACAAAAAACCACCTTAATATCATTTATATTATTCACAAATGGGAGACTCCAAAAATTGTCTGCTCATATTTGCTAGTTTCCAACCACTGAAATGGATTCAAAAACTGTGACTGATCTTTGATTCTAAGGTCTAGTTTATAACAGAAGCTCCTATTGTTTGATCAGATTAGAGCATATAAAGATGAAGGAAGTACGCAGTATAGCCAAGGTCGTTGGAACCCTGGTATCTCTTTCAGGAGCTTTACTTATGACATTTTACAAAGGCCCTGTAATTGATCTAATATGGTCAAGGCACACAAGCCACAATGGAAGCAGCGGTGACTCATCTGACAAACATTGGATATCTGGGACACTATTGATCCTTGTCGGTTGTGTTGCCTGGTCCTGTTTCTATGTTCTGCAAGTAAGTTCTTACATGTCATGCACTAATGAGTGGAACTGTAGGCTTTTTAAGACCAATAACGGAGATTCCTGGGAAATCCCATGCCTAATACAATAAAAAATACCGCAAAACTTTTAACTATGAGGTAATTAGTGAAATTTTTGTTCTTCAAATGGTTCAGTCAATCACCATAAAGAAATACACGGCGGAGATCTCTCTTTCCTCCTTGATATGCTTGGCGGGTACTATCCAGAGTTTGGCTATTGCCCTGGTTGTAGAACATCGCCCTAGTGGATGGGCAGTGGGATGGAACTCTAGGCTTTTTGCTCCATTGTACTCTGTAAGTACCAAAACTACGATATAAATTAAGCATATCCGTATTGAACATATTGTTCCTAAACTATCAAAGTACCTTCAGCATCAAGTATATCATTATGGTTAATCAAATTATAAATTCATGCTAATTACTACCAATTATTGGTTTTAATGAAGGGTATAGTTAGCTCTGGAATTACATATTACGTACAAGGTATGGTCATGAAAACAAGAGGCCCTGTATTTGTCACTGCCTTCAACCCTCTCTGCATGATCATTGTTGCTGCTCTCGGTTCCGCCATCCTCGGCGAGCAACTTCATCTCGGAAGGTATTTGGATCCATTTCCCAGCACCATAATTGAACTCACTTCATTTTTATGTACAACCCCCAAAAAAAATCTAAGTTTTTAATTATTAAGAAAAAATGGAATGATGGACCATTAGCATACCTAATCCTCAATTTACTAAACCCACCTTCAATAATCATACATTAAAGAATTTTGGTGTTTGACAGCAATTAACCATGAGCTTCTTTCTTCTTATCCTATAGAGGAAAGAGTGAAAGCATAAGAAAAACAACACGTTCTAGGAATCTCATTTTTATACGAACATAGAAAAGCCATGAATTTAAAACACCGAAGGTATAACATTTAAAGTATTCTTATCCTTTTCGATGCCTATTCCTTCATTAACTTAAAATTTTCTTCTTTCATTTCACTATAACATGTAGTATCATAGGGGGAATCGTTATCGCGATCGGCCTTTATTGCGTGGTGTGGGGTAAAAGCAAGGATTCTCGGTCATCATCTGCACCTGCAAACGTTGATTGTAACCAGCCAGAGCTACCAATTTCTGAAAAATATGGTGCTAATGCCACTAAGCTTGACATTGCCACAATTCACAGTGCTCAGCAGGGTGGAAAGTAAAAGATACCATGATCTTAAGAAAAGTAGCATGAATACTTGCCTTCCCTGCATTTTCGAAGTGTACTTATTCCTTAATCTACGTGCATATAAAAGCCTTCCCATTATTACACTCCTCCCTGCAACTTGTCATTGAAATTAACTTGGTATGTTATTTGAATTTGGAAAGTGTTGATTATAGGCATGTATCTCATATTTTTCCAATACAAGGGCCTAGCCAAAAATTATGGTGGGTGATTGAGATAAATTTACAAAAATTTGGGGTCAAAATTAATAATTTTGTTTGAAAACAGTTTCAATTGAATTTTTAATTTTTGAGAGGGGTCAGAAGTGAAATCTCGATTAATTTGAGTTATTAGCATTTGGGAGGATCAAATTCATAGCAATGATTGAGTATAAGTTAAATGAGCATTTTAAATATATTCTAGATGACATAATTGTTAACCACTATCACACCATTGCCATATCAAAGTGGGGAATTACCACCATAAATAATTGAAGATGGAGGTGCTTTCTGGTTTATAATATATTAATATTTATATTTAGTGAAGAAGTATTTTTACGGTGGATTGTATATCTTTTCAGGCATTTCATGAGAAATGTTAATTTCACATGATTTATAATAAAATAGGATTAGCCTTCCAAATTGTCAACACCTTTTTTCATTATCATCTCCACATTTTATGAGAAAATCAATGATAAAGCACAAACACTGAATCTTAAGTCAAATTCGTGAGGCTTCTTAGTCACCCATTCGATCAGTTGAAATGAGTGATTTAATTAAAAAATAAAAAATATTAAGTAAATATAAAAACACATTAAATTAAACTTTAAGGTTTTTTTGGGTAAATTCCTAAAATAATCACTTTTGTTTATCTCAGGTTACATTTTAGTTACTTATATTTGAAATGTTACGTTTTAGTCACTTACATTATCGCGTTGTAACATTTTAGTCACCGACCTGTTAATTGCCGTTAACGTGTAACAGTAAGCTGATGTGACACGTTAAATCATCATTTCAAACAAAAATTTTAGGTTAATTTATATAATAGTCCCCTTTTATTTGTTTTGAGCAAATTAATTTTTTTCTTTTATATTTTTTAACTTTCTTTTTTTTCTTTATTTTCCATTCTCTTTTGCTTCTTCCTTTGTTTTCCTCCCTTCTTCATTTCATTTAACGTAGTTTTTCTACGCTTTTCATTTGTTAAAACTAGTCCCTATACTTTTATTTTTTTGAACGATTTTATTTTTTTGAGTGAGGTGAGCTTGTTAACTATTTTTAACAAATGAAAAACATAGAAAAACTATGTTAAAAGAAATGAAGAAGGGAGAAAAATAGAAGGAGAAGCAGAAGCGAATGGAAAATAAAAAAAGGAAAATTAAAAGAATATAAAAGAAAAAAAATTAAATTGCTCAAAATGAAAAAAATATAGGAACCAATTGTAAAATTTAATCTAAAATTTTCATTTGAAAAGATGATTTAACGTGCCATATCAGTTTACCGTTACACCATTGACGACAATTAACAGCTCAGTTTACAACACGATAATGTAAATGACTAAAACGTAACATTTTAAACACAAGTAACTAAAATGTAACCTGAGGTAAACAAAAGTGTCTATTTTAATAGTTTACCCTATTTTATTTAAAAAATATGACAATTGATTCAATTAGCCCGTTACTAAAAACAAGACTCAATTTTTCTCGATTTTTTTAACTCGGTTCAACTAATAATTCACCAATTCTATAACATATAGTGGAACAAAAATACAGACGGTAGGCATCAATCAAAACTTTTGTACAATGGAACTAAGTTCCATTCTGTATTATCCTTTTACTTTAAAATCTTATGAACCCTATTCCAGCATCTACAGTCATCAAAATTTTCAATTGATGAGCCAGACATCCATTTAAATTGATTTTACCATGAATACAGATAGAACAATATTATCCTATATCTGCTTACCTACCAACTATATGAATATAAATTTGTATTCGATTTGAATCTCTCATGATAGGGACAAAAAGGAAACATGCTTTCTTCGTCACCAGGGCCACCCCTCTTTCTCTTTTCTTTTCTTTTTTCTCTCATTATGGATGGGCACTCAACAGACAAGGTTTTAGCTCCACACCATATATATAACTCAGCATCTGTCTAATTTCATATCTTATGACGTTGAAAGCTCGAATTATTCCACACCTTTAAAGTTTCAATCTTTTCATTTAATCGTATCGGATTGAGTGGCATAATTGCACTTCTGTTTCAAGTACTGTACGTATTGGATGCGACGAAAATCAGGTTTTGCCAGAAAAAAGATAAATGTCTGAATACGTGTTGGGTATACGTATTTAACTGATTTTTTTACCCAAAACGAAAGAGTTGGGATAATGGTAACTTTGGGTTTGATTTTAAGTGCAGAGCTGACAAGGCAAAAGTGGCCTTGGATTTGTCTAAAACTAGAAGTTTAGTTACAACATATAACTTCAAATCACCAATTAAACAATTTACTTCTCTGTCTTAAAAATTACAACGAAAACATGTAGAAATCAACGTGTTTGTTTTTCCCTTTGTCATGTGGAATTCCACCAAACCAACCTGATATTTTCATGTTGGGATCCAAACACGAAAAGCACCAACTTTGTTTTGTCCCTACATTTTAATACTTATGATTATGAATGATCTCTTTTTCCTTGGGAAATTTACACATATAATCCAACAACATTGCATCGACTTGTTTATTTTTGTAACAGTCGATATATCTAATTCACTGCTCCCACTCATATTTTAACAATGTTTTTGGTCCAATAGATGGTTAGTGATATGAGGATTCGATTTCCTATGGATTCAAAATATCTATGTACCTTCACTTGTATATCAAGAATCATTGAACCATTTAGTTGAATATCCAATTCATTTGTTTCTCCATTTCACTGAAAACACCAGAAGGTCCTTTGAGTTTTATTATCATATTAAATTTTTTATTTCTTTTTAAAATGGGAAATCTCTTAGATAAAGGCATAATGAAATGATGAACATTTTTCTTGAAAGATGCAAAACCAAAGCAAGCTAAGTCATTAAGAGTGAAGTGAAAAGACAAGAAGCAGGTGGGGGCGGGGGGAATAAGAATAATTAAATGTGAATTTTTTATGCAAACATTTGATTTTTAAGTTATATTGAGAATATATGAAATGAAGTGAGAGATGCCTAATCGATTATTAATCAGCAACCACATAATCCAATTATGATCATCTTAAACTCTTATTATTCTAATATTACCAAGAATCCCATTTGAGATCAATATCTAATCATAAATATTAATTAGATTAGATTAGATTTTACTTTTGGATTTTTGACAATTTTAACCAAAGTAGAATTCAACTCCTTGTTTAGTTGATTTTTGTCAATTTACTATGATGGCAAGTGTAAAAGTATATAGCAATGGAGGTGGAACAGTTTAGATTTCTGATTTTTAGTTGGATAGAAATTATAACTTTTTATTTTTAAGTACTACATTTAATATTAAATATAAAAAAATTAATAAAAATATGAATGTGGTTTAATGTTAAAAATAAGTAATTAGACATTACAAATAAATTTATTTATCCTTTTAATTTAATATTTCTTTTACCAATATGCATTTGACTTGTGACAAGTTATAGCATGCTGACTATCAGACAAGACATGCCACCAACTCTCAAAATTTTAGTTGATTCGAACTGATGGAAATAAATCCGAATTTTTAATCCATGATTTAGAAAAAAAGAAAAGTGAAAGTGAAAATACAGAGAATAAAGGGCGGTGAAATGTGTGAATAAAAGAGAGAAAGTGAACAAGGCGCAGCAGTTGTTTTTAGAATGGTGGCCACGTAAAAAGGCACATAATTCCTGCATGCATCATCACCAACATCACCACTTAATCTCAACACTGTTTGGCTGTTCATTGAACCGAATCTCCACTTCACATGATAAACAAATCAAACAAATAAGAAATACAAGAAAAAACAAAAAGGCAAAAAGCATCTTATTCACATACACCCCTCTCCTTTTATTTCTTTCAGTCTTTTGGTTTTCATTAACAGTGAAAGTATATTGGAATTGATTTGTAATAACAGGAACTGCTTTAAATTATATTAATGGATAAGTCAGACTTATAGAAGGATATATGTGTGATTTTATTTTCGTAATAATTAAAATTGATAAAAAGTAAATGGGGTATCAATCAATATCCGAATTCGTACTACCAATTCGCAATTGCAATACTAGATAGAGAATGAGGTTGCAAATACTGAATATGGACAACTGAACCACTTGCTTATTTATTTGTTTATTATTATTATTATTATTATTATTATTGCTGTTGCTGTTGTTATTTTGTGTTAGCATTCTCCTGCCTATATAAGAAGGCGAATCCTGATTCAGAATTTGCAAGCTTCAGAGCAAGTAGTGGAGAGGTAAAAGAGACAGAAATATGGGAGACCAAACATCAAGTGCTTCAGCTTTGTCTGATGTGCTGAACAAAGCGAAGCCATACTTGGCTATCATATCTCTGCAGTTTGGATATGCCGGGATGTACATCCTCTCCACCATTTGCATGAAGCATGGCATGAGTAATTTCATCCTCGCTACCTATCGTCATGTTGTCGCCACCATTGTCATTGCACCCTTTGCCTTTGTCCTTGAAAGGTTCATTTTTCTCCCCAATCTCACTGCACACTTTCATGTATAGACATGTATATATAATCCCCAGCCTCATTGCTGCCTTTGCCATTCGTTTGTATATGCAGGAAAATTAGGCCAAAGATGACCCTGCCTATCTTCCTCAGGATTGTGGTTCTTGGCTTCCTGGAGTATTGCTCTAAACTTATTGCATCTTTATTGTGCATTTACTAAATGCATGTCATTTCGTGATATATCTATGGATACAATATGAAGAAATAGAGTTGACATTGGAATATGCGCAGGCCAGTGCTTGACCAAAACTTATACTATCTGGGAATGAAGTTCACAACAGCAACATATTCATCTGCTTTCGTCAACATGCTTCCTGCTGTTACTTTCATAATGGCCATGATTTTCAGGTAAAATCCATCAATTTCATTAACATATGCCACCGCCCACTACACCACACGACATCAGATAACTTAAAAAGTTCCATCCTGATGTTCATACCATCGATAAGATTGAAGGAAACTATCATTTTTTAATACGAGGAATTATTTATGTCAAATAGGTTGGAGAAAATCAATTTGAAGAAAATACGCAGTATTGCAAAGGTGGTTGGAACTGCAATCACAGTGAGCGGTGCAATGGTGATGACATTGTATAAAGGCCCCATTATTGACTTCGTCAAGTCAGGAGGAGCCACACACCATGGCACTAATACTGAATCTGCAGATCAACACTGGGTTTCTGGCACTATTATGCTTCTTGGAAGTATCGCTGGTTGGTCAAGCTTCTTTATTTTGCAAGTGAGTGAAATATGTCTCTTTCAATAAACAAAATTTATTAAACTATTTAACTATTTACGAGCTAACGTTAATCGGTTATTGTTTCTGGTTCAGTCCTTCACATTGAAGAAGTACCCTGCAGAGCTCTCTCTTACAGCTTGGATATGTTTCATGGGAACGGTGCAAGATGCAGGGCTGTCATTTATCATGGTTCGCGACCTAAGTGCCTGGAAAATAGGCTTCGACTCCAGGCTTCTTGCTGCATCTTACTCTGTAAGTCCCTTTTCTTACCAGCCCTGATGCTCTCGAAAAGTGTTACGAATCACAAGTGCTTAACACTTCAATATAACCTATGATTGATTAGGGAATAGTGTGCTCCGGGATAGCCTATTACGTGCAAGGCATCGTGATCCAGCAAAGAGGGCCGGTTTTTGTAACAGCTTTCAGCCCCCTCTGCATGATCATCACTGCTGCGCTAGGGACCGTTATTTTAGCTGAAAAAATCCACCTTGGAAGGTATGTATGATATTAACAGCTATCTAAAATTTCCAGCATTAAACAATTAGTGTTCTAATTCTTTGCTTTTATGAACCATCCATTAAACAATTTAGAAGTCTTATTCATTTAGTGGATTTCTGCATTGGTATTCCTTGTTTCACATTGCTCATTTGTTTCTTCTTTATCTTTTGATTGGTTGAGTTCAGCATACTGGGAGCCATTATCATAGTCTCAGGTCTTTACACTGTGGTTTGGGGCAAAAGCAAAGATGTGAAAACCCCAGAACTTGAAGAGAAAAGCAACGGCCTGCAGGAATTGCCAATCACAGACAATGGTAGATCAAGGAATGTTGTTGATGGAGCTGCGAATGCTGTTAACATTCCGGATTCAAAGAACACCTTCAGCACTCGAGGAACATAAAACAATATAGATATTTCCTTCAAAATGCTGATATATTTCAAGTAGAGTTTGTTCTTCCCAAGGCGATAAAAAACTACTATGTAACCCACCCCTCCCACAAACTATTTTCTACCTTTAATAATCATCTTTTGATTGTACTGTTGAGGCTAATTTGGTGAGTAAAAACCATGAATCAATCGCGGTTTGCTTATGCTTTCCCCCAATTATTCCATTTCCGTACTATTTTTATTCTTTTTGGCTTAAGTTCATCGGATACTATAACAAAAAGATCTACTGCAAAAGTCAAAATAACTTGCTCCATGAATGTTACTGCTATCTGAAACTTTCCACGTTCATCATTTGTTCAAGTCTAAGGAACTCTTTTTGCTTCTTTTTCACGTCCTGATAGCTACATTGCTATATATTTGCTCTTCTTGTTTATGACTTCGCAAGGTGAAGATATAAAAGCTAAAAGAAAGGGTTAAGTTCTGCAATTAGTCCCTGTACTTTGAGAAAGTTGTAGATTTAATCCATGTACTTTAATTTGATTATTTCTAGTCCCTATACTTTACAAAATTTAAATTTTCAGTCGTAATCAAACAATAACTGTTAAATTCATTAACTTCTGCTATTTCCAAAATTTGATCTCCAAATATATTATCGTGTTCGTAATACCATGTTAGCTTTTTATTTTTACATATTACTCACTAAAAATCCAGTTGATGGATTAACGACGGTCATTTATGTCAAGACTGAAATTTTAAAATTTAAAAAATAAAGAGACTTAGAATGATCCAATTGAAGAATACAAACCAAATTTACAATTATACGAAGTATAGGGACTAAAATTAACCAATTAAAAAAAAAACTAAGATTGAAATTAATCAAATTAAAGCATAAGGGCTAAATTCACAACTTTCACAAAGTGTGAGGACTAATAGTAGAATTTAACCAAAAGAAAATGACTTAAACCCATTATTGGTTTTTAACAATTTAATCATACCAACGTGATAATGTTTGATACATTGATGGTATATAATGTAATCAAACAATACATTAAATATAAATCCATTAGAAGGTTGCATTCCCACGTTCTTCCTAATAAATCTATTTTAATAGCAACATTTTCTTTTACTGGAAGTCATTCCCTAAAACAGTTTATTTATTTATTTATTTATTTCATGGATTATTACATTCCAGTCGCTCAATTGCTTGCTTAAACCCCGTTGCTGGTTTTTAATTGTTTAATCATGTGGAACATTCCACTTTGTTTATGATTAACCTATTTTAATAGCAATATTTTCATTTTACGAAACTGATTCACTTGAAAACATTTTTTTCTTAAATTTAATTTTATGGATTCTTGTTCTCCGCTATATATCTCCCTTAATTCCGGTTGTTGGTTCTTGGGAATGTCATACAAACATACCTGCAGACAAGTCTTCACTAAAAGAATGGAAACGCAAGCCTCTGCGTACACTCCACATGATGGTATTTTGAATATATGAGAAGTTGGAATACTATGATACACGCCATAAGCACCAAGCATAAAGAAACTAGACAAGTGGGTTGCAGCTTCTAATGCTATTTCATCACAACAAATTGGTAGGTGCTATAATAGAGGAGTCAAGACTTGACAATTCTAAGTTGGAGACCTAGTTTTAAGGTGTTGTGAAGCAATACCAAACTAGCAGGAGAATGCAAAAAAACTCTCACCAACACTTGGAAAACAACAAAAGCGCATGTTGAGCTTTCACGAGATTAGTGGTGCTTATACAAGCTTAAGAATTCACAACTAAACAAAGCAAATAAATCAATAGACATGATACCATTTATGCAAAAAACTACAATATTCAGTTCTTTTAAATATACACTAGCTAGCTTTAGGCTTATATTCAAATTACTACCATATTATCTATTAGTAAATCTTACTCTATAACTTTCTCCATATTTCCTTTTGAAACTTTAACTATAATATCGTTTTGCTTTGACGATAAATTCTTTTTACTATGAAATTGTACTGTGTACACTATGTATTCGGCCTGGTAGATCATATTAACTAAATCCACTCTTAAAGAGAAGATTCCTCCCCCGCACATCAATTACATGCCTTAACCCAGTATTTTAATACTCATCATTGTATTCTTCAATATATCTAATTCACTGCCCCCACTCATATTTTAACAATATTTTTGGTCCAATAGATATTTAGTGAAATGAGGATTCTATCTCCCATTAATTCAAATAAGTATCTTGATTGTGTACTAATAATTTTTGAACCATTTATTTTGATTAAAAGTATTTAAATTTTATTACGTCATATTTAAATATATGTCATGATGGACACGAACATTTTAAAATAAAATCTGATAGATAAGGCATAACAAAAGGATGGTTTTTTTTTTTTCTGAAAGATGCAAAACTATAAGTGGTTGCTCCAAATTTGTGCTACGTAAAAAGGGTAGCAATTTATTGAGAGTGAAGTGAAATGAAGAAACAAGAAGCAGGGGGAGGAATAAGAATAGTTGTATGTTATTTTTTATGCAAACATTCGAAGATATATTGAGAAGATATAAAGTGAGAGATGCCTAATCTAATTAGTGATTATTAATCAGCAACCACTTAAATCCAATTATCATCTCAAGTTCTTATTATTCTAATCTTACGAAGAATTCCAGATATCCGAACTTGAGCAATATTCAGTTTGGGAAGATGCTCTAAGCAATATAAAGTTTGTCTAATCATAAATATATTATTCTTTGTCGACATCATTTGCACTAATTACATTAGTTTTGTTCTCTGTCCTTTCTGAAAGATGCTACCATTTCTATATTCCTAAGCTTACAATTTGTTACCCCTTTGTAAAAACTCTATTAACACCGTATTAACAAATGGGTACGGAGATTCAACAAATTAGATTTCTAATTTTTAGTTTAAAATATTAAATGTAAATCATGATTACGAACGGGGTTTAAAGTTACACTAGTTGGGAAGAGGGGATGACTCACCTTTAACTAGTTGAAGCGATTGGTATTAAAGGATCACTTTTTTGATTAAAACCACTTCAGTTGGATCAGGTTATTGTGGAATTGGATTACTCATTGGTAGTTGAAGTGTTGTCGTCTCATCATAACATAGACATTGAGCTAGGTATGATTCTTGACGATTGTTTTCGTTGTCCTTTCGATGGACTTGTTGGGATGCTAATAAAGTAGTCTTACGACATCCAAACCACACTAAATGGAATATACTCCCCACTAAATACTTTGATTACTATTGATTTGATTCTTTGATGCATCATAAGAATAAGGGACCACGGATGAGATGTATGGGATAAATCTATTGACTTGGGTTAAGTTATCCCTCACCTATGTCTTTAGTGTTCGATTTTACTTTTACCAATCAGTTGTATACATTTCACTAACGATGAATTCTACCAAATCAATTTTTTAACTGACAATAAAAAAAAGAATTGGAAAGTGAAAACAAGGAGACCATAATGAGGGTGAATTCCGTGAGTAAATGGTTTCAGGGAAGCAGTTGATTTTGGAAATGGTAGTCACGCAAAAGCCACATAGTTTCTTTCTGCATGCAACATCCGCACTTAACCTAAACATAATTTGGTTGTTCAATGAGTCCAAACCCCACTTCCCATGATAAATAGTGTAATTAAATTAAACAAATGAGAAGTAAAAGGAAAACAAAAGGCAAAAGAATCATATGCACAGATAGCCACATAAACACCCTCCTTTATTTATTTTATTCTTTTGATTTTCATCAGCAAAGCGATGGTATTCGAAATGATTTGTGATAATGAGGAATTTTTTAATCATTATTAGTGGATAAGTGAGTTTTACATTTATGGGAAACACTACACATGCTTCTATTAATTTATTATTATTATTATTTTGTGTTTGCATTTTTCTCCCTATAAGAAGGCCAATTCTGATTTATAAGTTCCAAGCCTCAGTGCAAGCGGTGGTGGAGAGATAAAAGAGAGAAAAATGGGGGACCAAACATCAGGTGCAGCAGCTTCCTCTAATGTGTTGAACAAAGCGAAGCCATACTTGGCTATCATCTCCCTGCAGTTTGGATATGCAGGGATGTACATCCTCTCCACCATTTGTATGAAGCATGGCATGAGTAATTTCATCCTTGCTACCTACCGTCATGTTGTCGCCACCATTGTCATTGCACCCTTTGCCTTTTTCCTTGAAAGGTTCATTTTTCTCCCCAATCTCACTACACACTTTTATGTACAGACATGCATATATAATCCCCAGCCTCATTGCTGCCTTTGCCATTCGTTTGTATATGCAGGAAAATTAGGCCAAAGATGACCCTGCCTATCTTCCTCAGGATAGTTGTTCTCGGCTTCCTGGAGTATTGCTCTAAACTTATCGCGTCTTTATTATGCATTTACTAAATGTATGTAATTTCTTGTTTGTTGATATATTTATGAAGAAATAGAGTTGACAGTGGAATATATATATGCGCAGGCCAGTGCTTGACCAAAACTTATACTATCTGGGAATGAAGTTCACAACAGCAACATATTCATCTGCTTTCGTCAACATGCTTCCTGCTGTTACTTTCATAATGGCCATGATTTTCAGGTAAAATCCATCACTTCCATTAACATATGCCACTGCACACTACACCACACCACATCAGATAACTTAAAAGGTTCCATCATGATCTTCATATCATCGATAAGATTGAAGGAAATTATCATTTTTTAATGGGTAATTATTTATGTCAAATAGGTTGGAGAAAATCAATTTGAAGCAAATACACAGTGTTGCAAAGATGGTTGGAACTGCAATCACAGTGGGGGGTGCAATGGTGATGACCTTGTACAAAGGCCCCATTATTGACTTCGTCAAGTCAGGAGGAGCCACACACCATGGCACTACCACCGAATCTGCTGGTCAACACTGGGTTTCTGGCACCGTAGCTCTTCTTGGAAGTATCGTTGGCTGGTCAAGCTTCTTTATTTTGCAAGTTAGTTGAAATATTCACGTCTCTTATTGAGCAAATATAGTTCATTAAAATTATTTAATTGTTTACGCGCTAACGTTAATGGGTTATTGTTTCTGGTCCAGTCCTTCACATTGAAGAAGTACCCAGCAGAGCTGTCTCTTACAGCTTGGATATGTTTCATGGGAACGGTGCAAGATGCAGGGCTGTCGCTTATCATGGTTCGTGACCTAAGCGCCTGGAAAATTGGGTTCGACTCCAGGCTTCTTGCAGCATCTTACTCTGTAAGTCCATTTTTCCCCATCCATGATGCACTCTAAACGTCTTACTAATCAGTAACCACAAGTGCTTAACACTTCAAAATAATCTGTGATTGATTAGGGAATAGTGTGCTCCGGGATAGCCTATTACGTGCAAGGCATCGTGAGCCGGGCACGAGGGCCGGTCTTTGTAACAGCTTTTAGCCCTCTATGCATGATCATCACTGCTGCGCTAGGGGCCTTTGTGTTAAATGAAAAAGTCCACCTTGGAAGGTATGAAATTAACAGCAATCTAACATGTTCCTGCAACAACTTGCACTTTGATCTTTAACAAATATGTTATGATAAGAAATTTCACTGACACATGAAATAATATTACGGTGCACAATATATCAAAGTTTTATTAGAGAATATTACTTTTGCAGATATTGACAAAATGCACTGTCAAGTAGTTCTCTTTGCTTTTATTAACCATCCATTAAACAATTTAGAAGTCTTATTCATTTAGTGGATTTCTGCATTGGTATTCCTTGTTTCCCATTACTCATTTGCTTCTTTATCTTTTTATTTGGTTGATTTCAGCATACTGGGAGCCATTATCATAGTCTCAGGCCTTTACACTGTGGTTTGGGGCAAAAGCAAAGATGTGAAAACCCCAGAACTTGAAGAGAAAAGCAACGGCCTGCAGGAGCTGCCAATCACAGACAATGGTAGATCAATGAATGTTGTTGATGGAGCTGCCAATGCTGTTAACATTCCAGATTTAAAGAACACCTTCAGCACTCGAGGAACATAAAACAATATCCAATATTTCCCTTAAAATTGATATGTTTCGAGCAGAGTAGTTCTTCCCAAGGCGGTAAAAACTACTATATATGTAATCCACCCCCTCCCTTTAAGTACTTTTGTAACTTAATAATCATCTTTTGATTGTACTCTTTTTTTTTTCTTTAATAATCCAATTTACTCTTGAGGCTTTAATTTTGTGAGTAAAAACCATGAATCAATCGCGGTTTGCCTATGTTCTTTGTCCAAATATTCCATCTCCATACATTTTTCTTTGCGGCTTAAACTCATCCGATACTATCTACTGCAAAAATAAAAATAACTTGCTCCATGAATTGTATTGGTATCTCAAACTTTCCAGGTTAATCATTTTTTAAGTTTATCCTAATAGCTACGTAGCTATATATTAATTCTACTTGTTTATAACTTTGGCAACGTGAAGAATATGAAGGCTAAAATAGAATTTACTTGAACCCCATTGTTGGTTTTTAATTGTTTAATCCTACCGAACATTCCACTTTCTTTGTGATTAAACTGATTCTTATTCTCCGATAGCTCCCCTTAATTGCTTGCTTAAAGCCTTAAACCCCATTGTTTTTTAATTGTGTAATCATGTGGAAGAAAAACCACTTTCTTCCAGATTAACCTATTCTAATAGCGATATTCCCTTTTTTTTAAAACACATTCCTTAGAACAATTTTTTAGTTTAATAATGGATTCTTACTCCCCAATCAGTTCTCACTTAATTGGTGGAAGAAATGGTTAGAAAAGGCTAGCTGACATCATATGAAACAACGAACCAAACATGAGTTAAAAAGAAGAAACAATTGTTTGGACCAAATTGAATGATGCCATCCATAGATTGTTTTAAGACTATTCAAAATCTACATTTTTCACCCACAATTCATTATGATATAATAGGTTAAATTTTATTATTAGTCTTTGTACTTTAATTTGATCAATTTTAGTACTACTTTTCGAATTGGTCAAATTTCATTCTTGTACTTTTTAAACTTTAAAATCTTAGTCCTGAGCCAAATAATAGTATTTAAATTCATTTGGTTAAATTCAATTACTAGCATGTACTATGCGTTCAATTGTATATTTAGTCTATATTCTCCAATTGGATAATTCTAAGTGTTTATAATGCTCAAATTTTGAAATTTTAATTTTGACGCAAGTTATTTTTGTTAATCTAATAATTGAATTTTGTGGGTAATACGTGGAAATAGCAAAGCTTGTCACACCTCAAAAATCGAATAATTAAATCGTGGGCTCGAGTAAGGAATCAGAATTAGTGACATAGAAATTAAAATAAAATAAAATAAAACAAAAGATTAATTATTTAATAATAATAGTAATTGCATTAATAAAAATATATTAATGAGGTTTGAATCGTAATAATTTTTAAATTAGAGATCTAATGTGTAAATTAAAAGATTTAATTGAAATAGAAGCTGTTAGAACAAAGGAGGTAATAGGAGGGGGCTTAGGGGTAAATAGCCCAAATTTAAAATTTGGTTCGCTATATAAGACCACCCACCGTCCCTTCCCTTCTCACTTTCAACCATTTCAAAAATAATATAAGATCTTAAATCAAGAGTTTTCTCTCAAATTTCCCTTCATCTTTTTTGTAGCATCCCAAAACCCCTTTAGTCAAAAATAATATAAGATAGATTTTTTTTAGTGAAAGATATAAAGAAAGTAAAGAATAAGGATGTTAGAGAAAAATGAAATAAGAAGTATGTTGTAAAATGTTAATTTGAGTCAGGGATTAAATCGTAAAATATGAAAAATATTGTGGCCTAATGTAAATATTTAAACTTAAAATGACAAAATATAAACACTGAAAAGTTAAGGGGCCAAGAGTGCAAATTACCATTTTAAGAAAATGATGAATCTCGTAATAAGGATTAATTTGTGTTTTTATAGATTTAATTAAGAAATTCTAAGATCTATGGTTTTAAAGCTTGGTTTTGCATAAAAATGGTGAATCTTGTAATAGAGAACTAAGTGATGGTTTTAAAATGATTTTCAACTCAATTTACAATAATTAAGAGGTTTATAAACTAGATTTAATAAATCCTTAAAGAATTTGCATGAATCAAATGATTTTTCTTCTTGAGATTGAAAACGAACGTGATTTTTTCGGAAAATGTTAATTAGTGAAATTGTATAACATTAATGATCTAAATTTATAATTAAACATTAGATCAAATGTTAGGAAGTGAAAATCGAAAGTTTAGTCGAGTTAAATTGAAGTAATTTGAAGATTAAAGTCACGTGAGGTGAGCTCTCCAGATTTAGGAGAGTGGCGAGCTGCTATATTACTAGGTGGCCACTCAATCTATTTAAAAATGAAAATAACCTGTATGTTTTTATGTGATATGCGAAACCTCTATTCCTTGAGGGAGCGTCCACGATTAAGGATAAGGGGAAGGAAAAAGTGGTGTAGGTTCAGCAGTATCAGCGAGTCAACAGGTGAGAGTTCTTACACACTACATCATAAGCACGAGTTCGCATGCTAAGGATAGCCAGGTAAAGCATGCATACCCTCCTATTTAATGTACGAACCCAGTTATGATCTCATGCGAACTCGGTTTACATCATGTCAGTCTTGATAAACGTATGCGAACCCTACTACACATGTGCGAACTCTTATATCTATGTGAGCCTAGATGTGTGCGAACCCCTGATTTATGCGAGCCTATATTTATATATATGAGTGAGCCCTATATTGCAAGTGAGCCCCTGCATTTTGTGAGTTTCATGTTATGTGTGAACTCATATGTTGTATGCGAGCCCTAAATGTATACGAGCATTATGTTGTGTTAAGCAAACCCTATATTATGTGAACCCATGTTACTACGTACCCATGTCTAAGTTCGCTAGGAGGAGAGTGGTCGCAGGGTAAGATGCGAGCTGGATTCGCCAGTTAAGATGTGAACCAGGGGGTTCGCAGGGCAAGTTGCGACCTGTGCTTGTAGGAAGGTCGCGAACTAGAGCTCGCCAGGTGTCTGCAAGCTGCTTGGGGTTCTAGATAAGGTTCGTCACAAGGTGGGTTTGTAGGGGTCTAAAACCTGAAATTTTTGTGCTTTGTTCTTATGGTATTTTCAGAAAGGCATGTAATTAGGATTACTTTTAATATGATTTATGTTGCAAATGTGTGGTGTGCATGGTGTTTTTAACGGAGAGTCGCTTCGGTGGCTAATGTGACGTTCAAAATTTGGGTCGGATTGTTCCGATTGGGTTTGGGGCGCCACAATTACACATATGATAATATGTTTGCTACATAAAATTTTGGAAATCGAAAACTTAAATGAATTTAAAAGTTATTGTAGGTGAGGGCTGAAATTTTAGAATTTGAAAAAATACAAAGACTAAAAATGACCAAATTAAAGTAGAGGGGATAAACCTATAACTTTTGCAATGTACAGGGACTAATAACAAGATTTATCCATATAGATAATATATAGAAGGGAGGGGCATAGAGAGGAGCAGACTGACACCTTAGTTTGCATATCATTGCATTACTGCAAATTGAGGATTCATAAAAATGGGTAATCTAAACCATTGAAACCGTTGCAAGAACTCGAGCTCCAAAGGGCTGCTAGCGGCTGACGTTAGCAGTCCATTTTACCTTGTAAGAAAATGGTTCTTCTGAACATCAGGTAAAGAAGTTAGTAACAAAAGGATACACTTATCACTGGCATATCTCTATCCTCACCGTTCATGGTCTTAATTAGATGGTATAATCAATACTTTTCATTGCAGAATATATCTTTCTTTTAAAAAGTCCGGAATCCATAGGCTAATTGGTTGAGTTTTTTTTTTATTTCTTTTGTATAATTAATTTTTTATGAAAAGCAGTTGAAGGGTTGGTGGGCATGCCGGAGTGGTTATCGGGCATGACTAGAAATCATGTGGGCTCTGCCCTCTCAGGTTGGACTCCTGCCGCTCACGTTTTATTTTTGCCCTCCTCCACTTATTAGCTGCCCAGAGTTGCCAACATTTTGCTTAAGATATTTAAGCTCAGTTTTCTTTTGAAGCCTAGAGTACAAATTACAATACAAATGAGATCTAGTATTTTCTTTAATTCTTAAATGGATATATATATATATATATATATATATATGTTATTTTAAAATTATAGTTTATTTTTTGGGTAAAAGTAAAGAGGGCATTGTCTTATGGTCCAATTGCACAGCTTAAAGACCACAATTAAGGCAGCAATGCCTAGTCAAAATCAGTCTTTAGTAACGGTAATAAGTTGTGAGGAGGTGAAGTCAACTTTAGCAGCTTGAACCCACCGACCACTGAAGGCATCAGCCACCTGATTAGCCTCTCAAAAGATATGGTGAAAGGAGCTGCTACAATACTCCCTAATTAGCCGAACCAAAAACAATGGAATTCACATAGTCAGAAGGCGTATTAATCATTTGGATAGCCAGCAAACTGTCACATTCTACCAACTCCTTGTACCCTGCTTCCCAAGCTATCTTCAAACCCTCATCTATTGCCCTAAGTTTCGCATGCAAAACTAAACAGCTCCCCAAGAACCAACTAAAGCCAACAATCCACCGCCCCCTATAGTCGCCAAAGACTCCACCAATAGAAGCTTACAAATTTTACTACAAGAAAAAAAAACAATTTTTATAAAAAAAAATATTATACTAAAAGGGCATAATAAAAAATTTAGCTTTTAACCTTAACATCATTTTTTGTCTAAGTTGATCATTATTATTATTTAGTTAAATTTGACTTTCAACCTTTTGAAAATAGTTGATTTTGACCATCAACTATTAAAAAAGAGTCGAATTGATGGCTTTTTAATGGAAATACTCACTAAAACATTAAATTTTTAACATGGTAGCTTGCATGGCAATTCATATACAATTTATGCTATTTTTTAAACTTTTATGAACTTTCTTTTATAATTTGTTTTTCAATTTTTTATTTTTGAATATTTTATAAATTTTAAATTATTTGTTAATGTGGCATATAAAATAAATAGTGGTATATCAGCATGCAGTACACACAGGTTTCCATGAAAACATCGTTAAAAATTTAAAATTTTAGTCGGCATTTCCTTTTTTGTTTAAAAAAAAAGAGTAATTTGACTCTATTTAAAAGGCTAATGACCAAATTTAGCTCAAAAAATAATAAATGGTAAATTGAAAAAAAAAAGATGTAAATATTGAGTGCTAAATTATCATTATGCCTAAAAAAACATATGAACATTAATTAATAGGCATAATGATAATTAATTTTAGCCCTCAATGTTCACATTTTTTTGTCAATTTGGCCCTTATTCTTTTTTTAGTTAAATTTGGCCCTTAACCTTCAAAAAATAGTCAAAACGCTTTTTTTTTTTAACAAAAATACTAACTAAAATATATGTGGATTGCCATATAGGATGGAATAGCGTGGAATAGCATGGAATATATGTGGATTGTCATATAGGCTGCTATGTATAAAAATTTAACATTTTAATTATTATTCTCATTTAAAAAAAATCATTTTGACTCTTTTTTAAAAGATCTGTGATCAAAATTGAGTTTTTTAAAAAGAATATGATTCAATTTGACAAAAAATATAAATATTAATGATTAAATTTGATATTATATCTAATTAATAAAGTGTTATTATTAAATTATTTAGCAATTTTAAAATAGCATACATTTAACATTAGTTTATCATGTAAGTTTTTTTTTTTTAAATGGGGTTGTTAAAATGTGAAGTTGAGATATAATATCAAATAAGAATTTAAGCAATTCACTTATCACTCTATTATATGTAAATGTTGTTTTCATAATGATATATATATTTCTCTTATATTATTGTTATTCATTATTGTTGAATTAATTATATAGTTAAAATTTTATATTTTTTTATAAATTTAGAATTTTTTTTTATTTTTAGTAGTCAAATTCTAAAATTTATATTCAATTGTTAATGTCACATTAAAATTTTTAATTGAATTTATTAGTGTAATATTTTAAAATTTAAAAAAAAAAAAACTTACTTAGTAACCATGCAACAAAAAACTAATGTTGTATTGAATCTAGACTTAACAAAAAAATTTTAACGATGTTAACAATTAGACTTATGTTTTTAAATTTGAAAAATAGAGAAACTAAATTCCTTAAAATAAAGGGGACTAAATTCTAAATACATAAAGAATATAAAGATTTAGAGCACATTTTAACCAAATCACATCTATATTAACATCATTTAAAAAATGTCTCAAGTTATATGGTTTGAATTATTAATATATTTTAACTCGAGCAATAGTCCTATTATTTGAGGGTAGTATAAGAGGGACCAAATAAAAAGAGGCATATCAATCTTGACAAAGAAACCTATAGCAGTTAATAGAATTATTAGTAAATTTGGGTGTCAAAGAAATCGAATCTCTAGATATAATAAACTGGTTATTATCCAACCATACTAAATCCATTTGGTTCATGTTCTGATTTTCATATTATCTTTAGGTTTTGAGTTTTTAGATTTGTTTAAATAAAATTATTTTTAAAATTGAACTTTTCAATTTTAATTAGATAATATTATTTTTGTTTTATGTTTTTTAAACATTGTTTAATAATTTTAATTTTTTTTAGTTATACACAAAATCTATAATTATAAATGGTTATTAAAAATCTAATTAAACATTGATTTAATCACTCTCAATCTTCACTGAATATAACCAATGCTAAATTATTTGTATTTTATAACTCTTATGCTACCTTTGGTCGGAGTATTATTTTTTACTCGTGTTTTTAGTAAATGGGTTAACAATAAACTAATTCAATTGGTAATGTCGAAACCATTTTTTTGAAAAAAAACGAATGTCGACTTAAAAAATGAAAATAAGGGAGTCGCCACCAATCTTTTTAGGTGTGATTGGATCACCTTATAAAACTCTTTGGTCTACGAAGAATTAGAGAAAACGGGTTCGGGAGTCGGTTACGCACGGGGAAGGATTAGCACCCCCGCAACGCCCAAAATTGGTACCAAATTGAGCAATTTTCTGTCTTAAGTCAAATTTTGGAAAGATTTAAAATAAGATTCTTTTTGAACTGGAATGATTTGAGTTAAAAAGATCGGGATTCTTTTGCTTCGGTAGAATACGAACATCACATCCAGCACGATTGGACACGAGATTCGTGGATTCCTCGAAACTAGAGATATCTCGCAAATTGCAAAATTTAGGAGGGTATTTTAGGTATTTAGACGAGCGAGAAATCGCAACCCAGCGCATTAGGGCACTATTTCCCGAATCTCCAAATACAAAAACATTGCCTCATTTTTTAGACATTTTTGAATTAAAATGAGATGATTTGAAAAATCGAGGTTCCTTCGTTTCGGGGGAATATGAACGTCACATCCAGCACGATTGGACACGAAGCTCTCAAATTCCACGAAACTAAAGTTATCTCGCGAGTTGTAAAATTTGTTTAGGAGGGTATTTTAGGTATTTAGACGAATGAGAAATCGCAACCCAGCACGTTAGGGCACGATTTCCCGAATCTCTAAACACTAAAACATTGCCTTGTTTTTTAAAGTATTTTTGGATTTAAACGAAATGTATATATAAGAAAAATGGTGCGATCAAAATACAATATTAGTAGGTTACAAGATATCAATACTAAACTATGCAATTTATAAAGTACTAATAATGCATATGATATTTAACACGATGATAATCGTAAACGCGAAGCATAACAATGGATATTTAAATGTATAGCAATAAATAAGGTGACGGAAAACGAGTCATACTTTACATATATAATATTAGCAAAAAGGGGTATATACATAATATAAAAAGATTAAAAAGGCACATACAAAAATGTATACATAATATATAAATGAAAAATATATGGTATACACATTTGAAATGATAGTATAAAAGTATACGAATAATAGGATATTAAAAAAATATATATACAATATAGTAAAAATATACACATGGGATAATAAGAATATATGAATACTATAATATATAAAAGATATGTAAAGTAGAATATTGAAGATATATATACGTAACATGTGTATAACAAAAATATATGCATAATATAATAAAAAATACGTAACTAATAGAATGGGAAATACGTATATAATAGAAATATAATATATACATAACATATAAAGATAATATTGAAAACGAAGGTATTGGTGAAATATATGTAATAGTATAATACGAAATTATGACACTAAAATAGATATATGTATATACATAATATGTAAGAAGAGAAATAGTATTGAAAGTACATTATACGTGATATAGTAGGATACGTGCGTGTTAGAATAATATGTAATATTAAAACTAATATATATAAATGCATATATGATATATATTAAGAATAATAATAATATTAAAGCAACTTGTAAATATATGCAAGGTAAAAATAAAGTTAATAGTATGCGCGTAGGATATATACATATACGTATTTTAGAATAGAAAATACTTACGTAGTACATAAATAACACATAATATTTATAAAGAACATAATATATATATACACACATAAGCTTTGAATAAATTTAACAATTACAGTAATATGTTAAATAATAATAATAATAATAATAATAATAATAATAATAAAACCGGAAGAAAAGGGAAAGAAAGGAAAAAGGAAATAAAAGGGGACCAAATTGGGCCAAAATCGAAAATTCCGGGCAGATTTGAAATTAAAAACGAAAACGGAGGACTTATTTGAACACGGGATGAATAAACAGGGGCCAAAAGGGTAATTTTTCCGCATGTTTAAAACGCAGCGTAGTATGGAGGACTAAATCACTACACGGGGAAAACTATTGGGCCAATTTGAAAATATGAAAGACCTAATTACATAAGTCTGAAAAAGCGGAAGGGCTGATCACGTAAATAGCCCTTCCGTCTTCAAAACACGCGGATTCCCCCTCGGTTCGGGTCGGATCGATCCGACCCGAGACCAACCCTATAAAAGACTCAAATTTTTTTTTAAGCTTCATTTGAACCGGGCAAAGAAAAAAAAAAACTGGGGAGGGGGGAGAGAGAGGACCGGAGGCGATTTCCGGTGAGCCCTCCGGTCATCGTCCGGTCGTCAGACCTTCGCCGGCCGCCGTAGGTAACCGTCTTATTATTTTACTCATATATATATACGTGTGTGCTGGTAAAAAAAGGAAAAGGAATAGAAAACGGATTCTGGAAACCCTAAATTCACCTTGTTTTTTGATCTTTCGGTTTCGGTGTTTCGGCTATCCGAGTTGGTGTATCTTCCCTTTTTGGTGTTTGTGAGATCGATCTATTATCCTCTGTTTTAAAATTTGGTGTTTCGTATATATGAAATCCGAATCCTTTTACAAAGTTTTATTCGGGTTTTTATAACCCTTTCTTTTACAAGTTGTCTGTTTGTCATCATTTCTCTGCCGTTCGCTGTCTCTTCCTTTTAATTCCTTGCAGGTACCAAGGCGGTGGCATGGGCGGTGGACGTGACCATTGTCAGGGGACAGAGGCAAGTGGGCAGAGGCTAAATCGACAGCAGCTTGCAAGAAGGATTAGGGTTTCGGGTATTAGGGTTGCAATTGGGTTTGGGTCTAGGCTAGTGTTGAGTGGGTTTGGGTAAATGGGCTACTCAGGTTTGGGTTTGTTTGGCAGGTTTAGTAATTGGGTTTCAACTGTAGGGTAATTGGGTTAGGGGATAATGGGTTTAAATTGTAAATGGTTTAATTTCGGGGTCCGTTTAGTGCCCGGGCCAAAATTGGCTATTACAGGTAATATTTAGCCACTTTTATGATTTATTTTTAGCAAAAGAGGAAAATTTTTCGCTTATTTTGAATAAGCCTTATTTTTTATAAGAGTTATTACTCATATTTTTAGTTTCAAGTTTAAATTTGTATTAACTATTTTTTTTATATCTAACCATTGTAATACATATATAATAAATAAGTTTTTTCCTGATATTATTATTCTAGTAACCAAACGAGGCATTAATGTGTAATCATAGCAAAAAAAACCAAACTTAAAAATGTTAATAATGATAACCAAAATTTTAGAACTTTATATAACAATAATAGTATAAAAAAGAACACGGATTTTTGAAAGTTTTAAAAACAATAAGAAAAAAGCAATAAATTTGTAAGATATTGACATTGAAAATAGATTTAGGGTTTATTTTATTTAATTATAGAATATTTAAAAGCATAATAAAAATTATATTAAAAATTTAAAAGCAATGGTTTTGTTTTGGGTTTTAAATGGGTTTATATATTGTGCTTATATCTTAAATTAAGTTTTTTTTTTAATTTTTAAATATATTTTTAATTTTTCAATGTGCAATAAAATAAATTCAAACTCAACCGAATTGATACGATTGAATTACATTATTTAAACTAAACCGAACTGAATTATAAAAATCTTAACTGAATCGAATCGTGGGTTTGATTCAATTTTACAGTTTGGTCGTTTTCTGGTCTGCCCTAGTTTCTGCATACTAAAAATCACTGATTTGACTCGGTTGGTTGTTTAGATGGTGCTTTTGAGTCCTACGTTCCTGGTCTTTTGCTGATTCTGTCGAGTCCTTGTTTAGAACTGTCTGCTGATCTCAGTACTTCAAACTGTTAGACAAACGGACATCTCCCCCCACTTCCCCTGCTTTCAAACAGCATGTGAAAACATGTTATACGCTCACTGTTACGTTGTTTTTTCAAGTGTCAAATAATGAAATAGTTTAAAACTATGTATATTTGGTCTGTTTGCTATAAAATCATTGTCTAAAGAGAATATTCCTCCACCATAGATCAAATAAAGAAAAAAATTAGACCCTAAACCCCGTTTTCTGCATTAGCTTATCATTGACAATTTGCATGGTATTTATTGCTGTGGGCACCAATTCGAGCAGTAATACCCATCTCTAATTCGTTATTTCCTCCATCTTCATATGCTGACAAATTACTCAAGCTAAAGGTCCCTCAGGACCCAACAGATCATACCTTGTTCCAACCAGGAAAGGCTCTTCTTCAAATCCGTGAGGTTCTTTCCCACTACACCCCTTAACAGTATTCTACAAGTTGCTCCAAGTATTTCTTCACTTCTTTTGCCTAAAACGACCTTCTTTCTTTTCTGGGTTTAGCCTTTAAAGATAATCAAGGAATGAATCTTGCAAATGGAAGGAGGAGCCGAACTACGTCATGATGCAAAATGGAAAAGTAAATTAAAATAAACACAGGGCAGCATTAGAGATGTGATGTGACTCCACTATACGTTGGGTCACCATGGTTTCCTAAACGGAGGGTTTGTTTTTGGTATAGTGTGGGATACAGTCATCCCAATATTCTGCAACCATGAGTTCATCTCCACAGTCGAAAAAACAGTGTCAGAAAAAAGATGTTTCCCTATATGCTGTACCTTTTTCTCTTTTCAATTTGGATATTTCCCCTATTCAACCTGATTATTGTGTTTTTTTTTTTTCAATGGCGTCTCCACTATAACCAAGGATTTGTTTTTGCAGATTATTAAGTTTATCTATAACCAAATTATAGTGCTGCCCACTATTATTCAGCGGCTTCTCGTTTATGCTTAGGATTGCAAGCGATGAGTCATCCCCAATAGCGGGAACTTTCAAAATCATACAACAATTTCATGTGCTTGGAACAGTGTTGAACGGCAAAAAACTGGTCCCTGATTGATACACTAAATTTAATTAATGATGCCAGGTTGAAATACGTTCTATATTCTATTACTTTTGCTCAACTTGTTATTCACCACTTTGAAGCAACTTGGTGTGTTATTGTGTTTATTTGCAACATGACAGAGCAAAACAAAATGGTGCATCAAACATTGGAGTACATCACTATTCTCTTTCCATTACAGGGAAAGGAAAAAAAACAACCCAATTCTATTTTAAGTTTGGAATGGAAAATCTTATATGATCTCATCAAGATGCACGCATGTGTTAAATTTGGAAGGTGGCTTTGATCTACACAGTTGAGGCTTTTACCTTTGTCTTTTTTGCATATAAAAAAAAGGCTCAGCAAGCCTTGGATATATTGAGATTTGGCAAATAAAATCTTAAAAGAAAGTGAGTATGTTATATGTAATGAAGCCTTTGGTTACACGTCAGGAATCTCACTGCAAATTCAATGCACCAGAATGATAAGAACAGAACAACCACTTATATATATACGAATATAGATCTTTTATTGCTTTCCAAATATGCTATAATGATAGCTTCTAAGGCCGATGTTCCGTAAATCAATAGATCAATATAATTGCTTTGTTATCAGCTTAACGTATGGATTATCCCCTAATGGCTATGTTCAGGGTTATCATTGGAGACTTGGGGAGTCATATATGATTTGTGCCTTAATATCTTTGTTCGATAGGTCTAGGAGACCCAATAATGAAGCAAAAGAGGAGACTCTCAACCTTCTCACCATCATCGTCATCACTATCATTATCATTGTCGTCGTCATCAGCTTTACGGATTTTTATATATAAAAATATAAATATATGCGCACAATTGCCAACTTTGCCTTAGCTAAGCAGCAATATAAGATCCCAAAGGTGAAAGTGGAACAAACTTAGAGATTCCAAAACATTAAACAAATGATCGATGATGTCTATCTAACCATATTTTATCAAAAACAGTACATAACAGTATTTACTTATCAGTTACTTCTTCCAGGAAATATATATATACTGTTAAAATGGGAAAACAGGCACACCCACATAGATTCCTTGTTAAACCTTATTTACATGGTTTTCTAGTTAAGGGACATGTTTTTCTTCTTACGCGTAAGGATAAATTTAGATCATAACCATAACTCTTCTACTGATCACGTTAATCCTATCTCTTCTTCCTCTTCTTTTTTTTTTTTTAAAAAATCATTTTATCCCTCAATATTAGAAATGCAGTCTAATTACATTTTTAAAAGAAATAATTAATTAAAGCATAAAAAATTTTTAACATCACTAACACGAAAACTCGTGTGTGATAGTTCACGTGTTCTTCATAAAAATTCAAATAATTATTAAAAATTTAACAATTTATAATTTTTTTATTTGATAAAAAATACATAATTACACACATAATAAATATATTTATTACATAATCTTATTTTTCACTCACATAATAAATATTTCATAATAAAAAATTCAAGTATAAAGTATGTAGAAATTTCCAAATTCAAGTAGCTGCTAATATATTAACCTCACGGAAATCTATTAATAAATGTATTCTTAATATCAAATCATTTAATTATTAAATTTATGATGTTAGCATTTTTTGGGGGGAATTTTTTCACTTTTTTATGGTAATTTTATTATAGGTTAATATTTGATATATATATTAATGTGTATAATTTTATGTCATATTAAAGGGGTTTTTTTTTTTTTTTTTGGTTGAAAGGAACTATCAACTAAAATAAAATAGCAAAAATAGTCAAACACAAGCTAAGAAATAGAGAGGAATCATGTAAACCCCAAGCTGATAGGCTTGTCTGGTACACCCAGTCCTATCAATTTCCTCCTCCATTTCATGGCTATCACTAATATCAGCTATAATTATTGGCAACAATAAAGTTAACTCCTCCATTTCATGGCTATCACTAATATCAGTGGTAACTATTGGCAACAATAAGATTAACGGAACATCAAAAAGAGAAGAGATTGCATAAAATAAGGCGAACCTCATTAATATCTCTTCGAATCTAAATAATGGATAAATTATTAATTGAGATTTAAGAAAAAGACAGTTCTGAACTTAAACTTGTAATCTAAATTCAGAATCATCACTCCTCGTAGAGTTCAAGATATTAACAATTAGTAAATAATCAAATTCAACAACGATAGAGTCAAAATTTAAATACAAAACTAACACGATCTGTCTCAAACAGTTAAGATGTCTGCCAAATAAAACTCTAGCTGAATGTTAATAAAGTGCAATCGACTCCACACTCATCGTGTTGAAGGGCGGCAGCAAAAGAAGTATAAGCAGCCGGTAAAAATGACTGGGCATCCACATTGCACTATGTCATGTTAAGCTATTATAAGTAAAATAAGTAAAATTAATTTTTAAATTTTTAACGTTATTTTTATTAAGTATGCATAAAAAATAAATTGATCCATTATTCGTTATGTTGTGTGAATCCAAACGTCATCAAATTCTTTAACTTTGAGAGATTAATAACACAACGAATATCGAATATTAATTTTTTAATTTCATATCTTGTAAGAATTCTTGGGGCCGACCCCAATTTTTCTTCTATATAATATTATGAAATTATTATTTGATAAGGGTTGTGTCTCATTAATTTTTAGATTTTTTAGAATATTAATTAAAGTCATGTGACACCTTATTAATTTATTTATAGAGTTAAAAAATCACATTCATTATTAATAAAATAAATAAATGTTAGAATCTTTATATTAATATTTATTTACTTTATAACAAATTTTAAATAGTTTTGGAATTTTCTCCATCAACTTTTTTATTTTAAAGAATTTAATTCTTCTACTTTTTGGATTTAAAAATTCAAGCTCAATTGTTAAAATTTTTCTTTTAAATTCAAGTTCATTATAACGTTGTTTTTCTTTTTTGGTTATATCGCTATCAACTAAGTATTTTTTTTATTTCAAAATGTTACACAAACGAATTTAACAGAATATCTTAAAGGTTTCAACAACTAAATTTAAATTTTGAAATCTGAAAAGTAGATGTACTAAATTATTGAAAATAAAAGTAAGACTAAATCCCAAATATAAGAAGAGTATAGGGACGTAGATCATATTTTAACCAACAATTTATTATTAAATAACAACTTGTTTAAATTTATAATTTTTTATGATATAATATCAAATTCAGCTCTCAATGTTTTCAATTTTTTTTTCAATTTGGCAACTAAATTTAGACATTAACCTTTTAAAAAGAATCAAATCTCTTTTTACTTAATGAAAATGTTGACTAAAGTTTAATTTTTTTTAACGATATTAGCATGGCAACCTACGTGACAATTTAAATATACTTCATGTCAACAAATAATTTAAAAATTATAAAAATACAAAAATTTTATAAAATTCAAAAATAAAATTATCATGAAATACATGTAATTGCCATACGAGCTGCCATGTTTAAAAAATTAACATTTTAATTACTATTCCTAATAAAAAAATCAATTCAAGTCTATTTTAAAGGTTGATGGTCAAATCCGAGTTTTTCTTAAAAAAGTTGAAGATTCAAATTGATAAAAAAAAATGTAAACATTAAAAAATTAAATTTAACAATATCTCAATTTTTATTTTGACTCATATTGAAGTTTATACTTTAGATAAATCCACATTTATCTCTTAAAAATAATAATGTAAATTAATTGAGATAAATCAATTAGCATGATTTGAGATAGATTAGGTTAAGGTTTCTATCATTGAGCTAAAGAAAGGAAGAAAAAAAAAACAAAGGAGAGACGAAAGCAAAGGCAAAATTTTACTTGGTGAAGAAGGTCCCATGGCCACAACGGGCATTGGAGGGTGTCATTTTCTATGATGTGTAAACATGAATTTTTAATATAAACTTAAGAAATATAAGGGATTACTGTGTGTATATATGTATAGCCATTACTAAGGTAGGAATCCACCGCAAGGTTCCACCACCACCTTCTTTTTCTCCTTTTCGTTGGAATCCAATCATCAAAGCACCATCCCCATTTGTTTTTACACATCTTCAACAATTTATTTATTTTATTGGTTAATTATTGTTCAAATACCTAAAGAAAAAAAAAAAAACTTGTTAATTTTTTTCAACATGAGTTCATATTTAATAAAAGCTTATAAATTAGCGTATTTTAATTAATTTATATTCCAATTATTTTAAGTTTGGTCTTTTTATTAATTATCTGAATAAAATTTGAATCAAAATTTAATTTTTTTTTTTGGGTACGCTGCAGAGATTCATCGTATGTAAATTATTTTACAATTTTTGTAAAATATGGTAAATTTCAAAGATTAAATATTTAAAACTAATAAGTGATTTTAGTGGGTTAAAAAAGTAGGAGAAATTTTTTGAAAGATAAAAATACGGGGATTTTATTTGAAACAAAAATACATAAAAATAGAAATTTAATGTGACTATATTTTGTTATATAAGCCATTCAATAGCATATATTCTTATAATTTTATAAAATTTTCTTTTTTTTAAAAAACATATATAATTTTAATATTTTATGTTATTTAATAATTTAAAAATGCATCTAGATAAATAAATGTCCAAATTCAACAATCATTTGTTGTGTCACTACCACGTCTTCAATCAATGCTAATATGGCATCTATTAATAGTCATATTAGTATTGTTGTTAGTTTTTAACGGTCAACATTGGTCAGAAGATCTTATTAGTCAAAATGGTCAATTCATGGGCTCAATTGGATGCAAAAGATTTAGAAGAAGTTACTTGATTGTTTTTAAAAAGTTCGAAAACTTATTTTACCAATAAACTTTATATTTATAAACTCATTTTTACCATTTCAATTAAAATTAAAATTGATTACCTTTCTATAAATTTGTTACATATTTTTCTTTAGCCACCCACATCATAATATCATAATATTTTAGAATACATTAGAGAACTTGAAAAGAGGAAAAATATTGGAGTGTTTGGTAGTAATTTAGTCCTCTATATTAAGCTTATGTGGTGTTATTGTATTTTACAGTTTTGCCATGATTACCCAAAAAATCCAATGATTTTAATAAAAATATATATTTTAATTAAAAATACATATTAGCATCATAATGCATGAAATAAATCGTGTGGGTGATGAATTTTGCAATTCTTTTTTGACGTTTTTATTTTTAAAGTTTAATAAGAAAAAAATAATAAATTAGATAAATTGACCCCTAAAAAATTGGAGTAATTTAATTTGTCAATTTTGAAAGTGATAAATTAAGGGAAATTAATCTTGGTGTTAGTATCTTCCGTTAATCATAGATAATTTTGATTAGTATAGTAATAAATTTAGCCTTCGATGCTTATATATTTTGTGTTTGTCATTTTAGCCTTAATTCTAAAAAACTCAACAAATTTAGCCTCAACATTTTCATATTTACACAAATGTTGTGAGATAAATTTGTTAAATTAGGACTAAATTGACAGAATGTGTAAACTTTGAGGATTAAATTTATTATTATACCAATTAAAATCATATACAATTGATAAAAAAATATTAATGTCGTGTTTAATTAATTGCACATTTTTGAAACTAATAAAGATTAAATTGTTTTAATATTTTGAAAAGAATCAATTTACTCAATTTTAAAATTAAGAGATCCTGAAAAAATCTTTTTACCGAGAAAATTTAATGATAACATAGATGAAGTGAAAAAATTTTGTATTAATAATACTTACATTGTATTATTAATTTTAAGAAGCAGCTAAAAATATAGAATTTTTATTTAATTAAAGGGATAAAAGAATTTAAATTAAGTTATTAATTTTTAGAATAAACTAAAAATGAAAAAAAAAAAATCTTTGAACCAAAGAGTACCGAACCCCTACTTTCTCCTAACTTTGACCTAAGTATAAAGCATGAAGAATTTTTATTGTGGATATTGTTACAAATACAGTAAACTCTAAACATTATAATTTAATGGAATAAATCTTAAAATTATATATGAAAATTTTGATTTAATGTGTAATTGTATATATAAATTTTAATTTGACGTAATTATACACGTGAAATTCTAATTGTGGTTCAAATATATACTTAAAATATTAATTTTGATTTAATCATACGCATTTAAATAAATAAATATTAATTTATTTTTATAGTGGATAAATCTAATTATTTATGCTTGTAATATATAAACATAAAATAATTTTATATCAATAATTGTGTTAATAATTTACAAGGATTGCATCAAATTAAAATTTCATGTATAAAATTACACAAAATTAAAATTCATGTATATAATTATATATTAAATATATATAATTTTAATATTTATCCCTAATTTTATTAAAAAAAAGTGGAGTTTAAAATTTAAGATGATTTAACGATATACGTCACAAATTAATTTTTAATAACCATCCATAAAAATAAGTATGTTTTTTATGATGAATTATAATTATTTAATTATATTGGATAAAATAAACCATACATCAAATCTGGGTTCCTTTTTCTTTCTTGTTTTTGTCTGTTTCCTGTGATTTGATAGAGGAAATAATATTAATTCCCAACATCTTATTTGCCAAAAAAGAAAATATGGATAACAAAATTTAATAATATAAAAATATAAAAAGTACGATAAGGTTTGTGAATCATTCAAGTTAAGTATTACTAGATTTGAATTTGACTTGATAATTATTAAATCGAGTTCAATTTATTTTTTAGTCGAATTCGAATAACTTACGAGTACCAATATCTTATTTACACCCGTAATTAAGGGTGACTAAAACAAGAACGAATTCAAATATTAGTGTCCAAATTAAAAAAAATTAAAATTAGATAACCAAAACAGAAACACCATTTATATAAATTAACCAATTATTAAAAGTAATTTTATTTCCTTTTTTTGCTAACCATATATATATATATATATATATATATATTTTTTTTTTTTTTGAGAATAACCGAGGTTATGCTTTTTTATAAAACAAAATCATGCCAATCAACACTTCTTTATGTATCTTTCTGGTGAATAGATTGAGAATTAACTTAAAAAAAATAAATCTTAAGATAATACATTAATTTTAATTTAATAAAGTGAAATTTTATACATAAATTTTGATTTTGTATAATTTTATATATATAATTTTTATTTGATTCAATTCTCACAAATTATTAACGTAATTATTGATATGGCATCATTTTAAGTTTATATATTATATACACAAATAACTATATTTGATCATTATAAAAATAATTAATTTGATGTATTTATTTCTTTAAATATATATAATTAAAATTTTATATATATATATATATTTAAACTACAATAAAAGTCTATGTATTAAATTATACATTAAATCAAAATTAATCCCTTAACTTAATGATAATGAATGTTCTCTTTATATATATATATATATTGCGTTGACAAATATACTCAATTTTGGTCATACGTTCATATTTGAGTTATAATGTTAAAATTAATCTCTGCATTATCCTTCAAATTTATAAGAAGAAAAGTTATACCTGCCATACCAAATATTCTCCCCTTTTGCATGCCATATACCAAGAAACGTATCTCCATATATTCTTTTTCGTGATTTGAAACTTGGTAATCGATTTATTCTAAGCGAATTTTAAATATAATATGCATATATTCTCTCTCAAATGTGAACTCAAATCACCCAATGGGATAAATATCCTGAATTAATTGTGGAAATTATGTTAGCCGGTGATGCGGGTAATAATATGATATTAAAGTTGTGTTTAATTAATTAATTTTTATATTGAAATTAAAAAGTTTATTTTCGACACATCTTTAGAGAATACAATAGAATAGTTGATTGAATGGTTAAATTTGTAAGCGAAAATTATGGTAAGATGCAGGTATATAAAGAGGCCTCAACCTTATTACAAGAGCTTCTCGAGACGGATCTTAATTTCATGATTATTACTTCTAATTAATTTATTGTCATTGTATTTGTTTCCTAATTGTTTAGAATTACATGAGTTCCTTTTACAAGTTTAGAATTTATAAATATATGAAATATTAAATTTAGTTTTAAGAATATAAATGGTGGTCATTATTATAGGCACCCACACTTAACAAACACCACAAGAAAACTTCTGCATTTGCATGCATATTTGAAAAGCACTAAGACTTATCTTCATTTGACACCAATGATTCGAGTAGATACCCACTTTCCTATTTATTAAATAAACATTTTTCTTGGGGCATTGCCTTTAATATTATTATTGTATTGTTTTAGCATGTTTGGTCGCCCAATTTTGGGGTTCTAGATTATCAGCATTTTCCCAGTGGATAAGAGAATCTGGAATTTGGAGCAAGGGTAAGTACGAAATTTGTACTCATTTTTGGTGTACGGATTACAATTTGTCATATTTTCTTTGTTTGGATGTGATGGCCGCTTTCACTATTCCTTTTTCCCATTCAATTTTATTTTCTTTTAGAAAAAAAAAACTTTTTTTTGGATTAAACTCGAAAGTGGAATGTTAAATAATTCCGCCCTAAACAATTTCTACTTACTACCCTATATTAAATAGTTATACCAATTTTGAGTTTATTATAAATAAAATAATTATATATATAAGTAAACTAGTTTATTTTTGAGATATTTGCTTGTTAAATTACAATTATTTTAGTGTTATTTAAGTATAAATATTTTTATTTGATGTATTTTCAATTTTGTTGAGAAACGTTTATTTTAATGCTTTTAGTGTATTTGATGTATTATATTTTTTTGAATTTATTTTTTTATAAAAATAATATATATATTTTTAATACGGGCGGGCCGGTGTAGACTCGAGTTTAGCATTTTTTATTTGGATCGAATTTGAAAAAAGTTTTAAGCCTAATTTTTAGGTAAGACTAAACCCAAACCTAAAATTTTACATTAACCCAGCTTAACTCAGCCCATAATCAATTGTACATTCCAATTACTTCCAATCAAATTTAAAAGCTTTCAATGGTTTTAATTGGTGCTTTAATAAGAGATATATATCGCATCAAAAATACGTGTTTTTTTAATAATTTAATGTCACGTTAATATTTTTATCTTAAAAAAAATTAAATTCAAATGAAAATCCTGAAATTTAGGATAAAATTTTTTATGTGATATTAAACGATCAGAAAGGATAATATCTCAATTTTATACAATCTTTTTTCTTGGTGAAGGATACTTTAACATGCAAGGAATCCTAGACATAAATTAGGATGTGAAGGGTAACTGGGGCAAAAGAAAAAAGAGAAAAGATGTAGAAATGTACGAATATTTATTTTATGTTTTTATATAATAATTGAATAATAGATTATATATTTATATAAATTACATTTTTACATGTTGATATATTTGTGTTGTATTTATATTATTTTTATATCGTTCTCTCATTGTTTTTTTCATTTTGTGTCATGTTATATTGTTATCTACAAGAAATGGCCAAATCCAATTTACAATATTAAAATAGTTCTCAAATTTGTGTCACATCTCACCATTTTTTTTATCATAATTGTATTTAAAAATCTGTAAATTTTGGCATACTAATAATAGTCACGAAGTGTTGTTTTTATATAGTTTTTCTATATATATATATGTTTTAATTAGTTTTCATGTCACATCTCAACATTATCAGAATTAATCGATCATACTAAAATAGTTTGTATTTGATATACTATCTGTAAATTATATTAAAACAAACCATTTATAAATTAATTAATATTTTAAAATTGATAACATATCCGCAACGTAGGGCGGGTTTTTGCCTAGTTAAACAAATTATACTCTTAGTCGTCTTTTGATATTTTATTGCTTGTGCAGGAAAAAAGTTAGTAACACGGTGGGAATCAGAATCTCGTCACACTATTAGTAAATCAAATTTTGAAAGTATTTAAAAATAAATAAAAATATTTAATTTAATTTCTGTTATTATCTGATTTATTAACTGTACATAAAATTATATATAGTATCAATATAAATTATTAACCTATAAAAAAATAAATTTATATTTAATGGATGTATCAATGGATAATATTTAAAAATTTAAAATTAAATTCAATAAACTTTACTTCTAATGATGTAGCGTCCCATGCTTAACTGCATCAAATTTGAACCAAAATAGGGAAATTATTTTAAAGTTTTATGAAATAAGGTTGCTGATGGATGCAAGATAAATCATATTCGAACAAAAAAGAAAAAGAAATAGGATAGGGGATTTGATTGATGTAATTAATAATGGAGATGAGAGTAGCAAATTTGTCTTGATTCTCTGAATTTCTCTTTCCTTCAGGTTAGGCACTTTGAGAACATTCACATTTTCCTGGCCTTCACCTTTTACTTGCCTATAAGAAGCCCTTGTCTCATTTCAATGGCAACATATCTGAGAAGAAGAATCAATTATATATACATATACAAACAGAGAGAAAGAGAGAGCAAGAGGGAAAGGCAGAAGAGGCTAAGCTCATTATTTTATATATATATATATATACATAGAATTAAATATAGTTGTTTGAGGGGAAAATGGCAGTGTCGTTAGGGCTGAAAAAGGCGAAGCCATACTTGTCAATGATATCCCTCCAGTTTGGATTTGCAGGGATGTATGTTATAACCATGGTCTCTTTGCAGCATGGAATGAACCATTACGTTCTTGCCGTTTATCGTCATTTGGTTGCCACCGTTGTTATTGCACCCTTCGCTCTTGTGCTTGAAAGGTCTCAACTTTTTAGCTTTCTACAGTCATTTATTTTTCTTTTCCTTCGTATTCGTCACTCTTAACACACTGTAAATTTGCTTACTTTAATTCTTGGTTTTCTTTCCGTACAGGAAAATAAGACCCAAGCTGACTCTCCCCATTCTCCTCAGAATCCTGGTGCTTGGTTTCCTAGAGTAATGGCTCCCAACATATTAATTGTTTTTCATGCATGCACATTCATACGTGCATACATATATGTGTATTGATGCGGAATTGCACTTCATGCATTACACATGGGAATACGTTCCATGCAGATGAAATTAAACCCTGTGTACATATATATATATATATATATATATATCCATGACATATTTTGCTTATCAATTCATTACATAACATGTGTATCGAATAGCATCCGTATAAGTATTTATACAGGTACATATCTAATACAAATATATTCAATTTTCTTATTAAAGTTCAGCATCGATGATGAGTCCGTCGCATAACATATAATTCATGCTAAATGGACGAAGGGAAAAAAAGAAAGTCTAATTATTGGATAAATGATGATGAACAGGCCAGTGGTGGACCAAAACCTATACTATCTGGGGATGAAATACACGACAGCAACGCTTGCATCTGCCACTGTCAATGTGATTCCTGCCATTACGTTCGTTATGGCATTGATTTTCAGGTATATATATTTATATATAGTTGAGTTAATTTTAATTTACTGATTCATTTTCCCATAAACGCAATAATAAGAAGCGTGCAAATTTTTTCAAAGGAAAGGTGATTTATTATTAACCAGTACCACAAGATAAGAAAAAAAAATGAAATGAATAAGAGGCGTGCAATAAGAATGAGAGGAAGAAAATGAAAGTTGCATGCGCCAAGTATATATGCGGCAATAATATGTGGAGAGGTGGGTGTGGGGGGCCACTGTTTGGCATAAGCTCCCACCTTAGACCAAACCAGTAATTTCCAAGTTGAAAGTTGCCATCATCATTCATCCATCCATCTATCTATCTATCTTTATCTCCATTTTTTTAAAAAAAATTGTCTAATTTATATGTGGTTTATGACTTATGCAATCTTTTCTCATATGCATCTTATGGAATATTCATGATAAACTTTTTAGAATATTAAATGCTTCTTTCACTTCACTAATTTACTGTTGCTACTCCAAGTTATTTACAATTTTTTATATTCTCTATTTCTTGAACAAATTTGTTAAGCTCAAGCTCACTTTCTACCAAGTTAATAAATTAATCAAAGTAAGTTCTAACAATTGGATCTTTATCTTGAATTTAATTTAGAGCCTTAAATTCTGAATCAAGCTCAAGTTTATTGTAATTTAAGCTTAGCTCGACTAGATTAACCTTTTATGACATAATAATCTTGAGGAATGATGGGAATAACTCATCAAGTACGAACTTTGTGAATTAGGTTGGAGAAAGTGAAGTTGAAGAAGGTGCACAGCATAGCCAAGATAATAGGAACAGTAATCATGGTCCCTGGAGCAATTATCATGACAATGTACAAAGGTCCGGTAATAAATTTCATAAAGTTGCAAGGGGGAAGCAACCACAGTGCCACCAACGAAGCCGAGGCCAAGCATTGGGTTGCTGGGACACTAATGCTCCTAGCCAGATGCTGGGGCTGGTCAGGATTCTACATTTTGCAGGTCAGTTGTTAAAACATTTCACTTCTTCAATACCCTAGAATGTTGCTAATTAACTTGGGTTTTTGATGATTTTTTTGGGGGTTTCAGTCATTTACATTGAAGATGTACCCAGCAGAGCTCTCCCTTACAGCTTTGATATGCTTTTTTGGGACCATAGGAGGAGCAGCAGTGTCATTTGTGACGGAAAGAGATATGAATGCCTGGAAAATTGGATGTGATTCAAGCTTGCTAGCTGCTGTATATTCTGTAAGTAGCACTAAAAGAAAAGCCAAAACAATGAATTTCAAAGATGAATATAACAGCCTTATTGACATTATGAAATGATTGGTGAATCAGGGAGTGGTTTGTTCTGGGATCGCATATTATGCACAAGGAGTTGTGATTAGGGAACAAGGCCCAGTTTTTGTTACTGCTTTTAGTCCCCTTTGCATGATCATCACTGCAGCTCTGGGATCTTTTATTTTAGCAGAGAAAGTTCACTTGGGAAGGTATTTTACTTCATCATTTTACACCTTAGAATTTCCTTTCCATTATAGCATTATTCACTCATGTAAATTTCTTTTGTTTTTCCCCAGCATAATAGGAACTGTAATCATAATCTTTGGACTCTACACTGTGCTATGGGGCAAAAGTAAAGATCAGAAGAACACAACAGCAATAGAGAAGGGTAAAGTTCAAGAATTGCCAATCACTGACGATTCTAAATCGACCAAGTTGGAGGATAGCATGGAATTACCTGCTACGTTATTGAAGATTCCAGCTGAGAGTCAATTAACTAGAGAAACATGAAACAATGACTGTAGACTTGCAGCAAAGTTTTTTTGGAGCTATAATAGTGATTTATATATCTAAATCTAATCTCTTCCTCTAAATGGACTCTTGAGTGTTTTGTTAGAGAATAAACCAATTGTCGGGCTTTTAAAGCTTTTTAAGTTAATGGTTCTTCACTGTACTATGCTACAGTTTTTGTCTATAAATGTAATTTTGCTTTTGCAACTGAGAAAGCTATATTCATACGGTCCTCCTGCAGCGTATGAAAGCACCTTCAACACTCTGCTACTGGATAGTTAGAAGATTAGCAAGTTCATTGTATCTTCTACTTTACGTTATTATATTTTAAAATAACATTTTATTTTTAAAAAAATATTTTTTAATAGTAATTAGGCCAAAATTTCAAAAAAAATTTTCCACTCCACCTAAGTTTATAAAATTATCAAAGAAAACAAATAATTCACAAACTTCAAAATCTACTTATTTAGAATTATGTATTTATATAAATAGAAAAATTATATGTTCCACCAAAAAAAATTACGTTCCAACAAAACAAACCCCTATTGAATTATGTGCCTAACAAATAACAACTTGCATTCTCATACTAACATTGGCTCATAACATAAAGAAGGATATAAGAAAACAGGTTCAAAACTTTAATTACAAATCATACAACATGTAGAGAATATAACAGCACATGGTTCATACAATATATAGAGCATGTGTAAGCCTGTGGGCTTTTTGTGTTGGGGGGGGGGGGGGGGGGACAGCCAAATTTCAAGAAACAACTTAACCCTGCTGTGATATCTCCTTTTTAAGGCTCAATCAAAGGGAATGATGATGTAAGAAAAGTTGTAAGATTTGAGATATTGTCAGGAGATATTTTTATTATAAGAATATGATTAAATTTTATTTAAATTAATTTTATATTATTATAAGGAATTAAATAACATCAAATTAGAATAGAATTAATATTTATGGTTTAAATTTTAAAGAGTTGATATTTTGTGAAGTTTTTATGATTTTACAAATGAAATCTATTGTTTGAAATTAAATTGCAATTAATAATAATAATTTTCAAAATATTTTTAAATATTAACTCTGTTATAATTTAAATTTATTTAATTCTTTTTAGTAGTATAAAAACTAATTTAGTCTAGTCCCTATAATACAAGGACCTCCCAAGTATTTTAACCTCTCTCTTTCCCAAGGAAAATTAAGTTGGCACCTCGAATTCCTTACCCAATATCTCAACCAACCCGATTGGGATCGAATAAATCAGACCCAAAGTCCAACCCCTAAATAAGTTGCTTGAAACTCTTTATTTGAAGAGTAAATAACTGGTTTCACATAAGCAATACCGAGAAAAATGTGCATGCTAATTATTAATCATTTTCCTAAAAAATTATGCAAATATATAACAAAAAATATATACAAAGGCGACATAATACACAAACTGCTAGGTCCAGCTATCATCCTATGTTAGTTGAGGACTTCATCCTCCAAGTCAAGAAATCAGGGCAAGTGACTAGGTTGTCTCCTTTAGCTAGCTTTTGCATCCCTGCATGGTTTGGAAGTGACAAGGAAGCATAATAATTAATAACAACAAGCAACAATATGAAAGCCTTGAATTCCAAATCGAAAGGGCTCTGATTTAACTTTGTAAGGTTTATCATGAAGCCCTTGAATTCGGTTGGTCAATATTTAGGGCTAGAAAGGTATGTTCTTCCGGAAAAATAACCTAAGTCACTGCATTAATCAACAATATAAGACATCCTAATAAAAAAATATTGAAGCAATGTTTTTCTATCAACGACTAAACAACACACCAAGTATACTACAAAATATCAATAGAAAACTAAACTCAGATACATAATATAGCATCATAATCTAACAGCCCATGAGCAAGCCACTGCCTTGCAAGTTTAAACTCGTCCAAGATTCAATCACTGTCACCATCTTCTTCTGCAAACATATGCACAGATCATATAAGACAACTGTCACTAGATTAGAACAGGCAACCTATTATCCAACTAAAAGTTATTAAAGAAAATATTATTGCAGAATAATCCAGTTTCACTGTGAGCTACTTGGACATCAATCAGGACGCGGGAGTCTGAAATGCTACTACATTGCAAATATTTCCACTTTGCATTCAACGGCTTTTCTGTGGTCAACTATATGACATTAACACCTTGATTCACTTACAAGTTGATTCTTCATATTATGTGTTTTTGTATGGTATTGAATTTACCCCCATTTCTGAAAAGTGTCACAAACACTTCCCATGCCCAATTGTGAAATCATAGATATACAAAGTAGTACATAAACTCTCCAAGGCATAGATCTCTCCTCATATGCACCAAAAGTAAATGCACTTTAACAAAGGGGTAGAAGAATTTATTAGTAGGCTAAGGGTGATAAATTTGTTTATCATTAGAACGCTTATGACCTGCTGACTCACTCCTGTCTATGGGGACAAAGAATCTTTAAGATCACAGAGTTGATTCCCCAGTCACATGATCTATATTCTCAAAACTCAAGGTACCCAGATTTAATGGTGCATGAAGTTCGTTAATAAAACTTCATAACAAAGCAAACGCACAAATCTTTATACTCACCTTCTTCTGATTCTTCACTTTGGCTGTTGCCATCATCACCCGCTTCTTCATCATCATTATCTTCATCATCATCACCGTCATCCTCATCACTTTCTTCACTTTCATCATCATCACTCATATCTGGTATTTTAGGCTTTGGTGGAGGAACAAAACTGGTTGTAGACCTTCTACGTGAACTTGACACAATATTACTCATGTCAATCCCTTCTAACTCTCTCGCTCTTTCTTTTCTCTTCCTCACGTCCTTGATTTCTGAGAATTAAAATACTACTATAGATTAATAGAATTAAAGAAAAGATCAAGTAGAAGAATAAAATGGTGGTGGTAAATGGTGACAAAACCACAAGTTGTGGATCAGAATGCATTCAGCTTGGAGTATGCTGGGCACGGAAGTCTCTGCAATCCCATGGGAATTTTACAGAGTTGCTACCTAATGCTCAAACAGCAATTATCACCAAGCCTTCTGAGTTCAGACACAGAAACTCTCAACGCACAAGAACAAAGAGCAAAACTAAGTTACCCATTGAAGATATTATTAATAGAAATGGACATGTTTTAAGTTGGTTTACACTTTACACAGGTATCACAGTACCAGTTCTTAGTTAATGAATAGTTTCATTATCATCCTCGCTCGTGGATGGTCAAGGCGTCCGTTATCTGACAAAATTAGTTAATAAAACTCCCCCTCCCCAAAATGTTATCCAAGCATTAAAAAGCTTCTAATGACAAAATAAAACATAATCCCACTTTTCTCAGTAACAAATATCTTTCCCGAAACAAGGTCAACTCCAGAAATAAATAATAAAAGAGTTGTACAGACGCTAGAATCCTGACCTTTTTCTGAAGGCTTTGCAGATAATCCTTCTTTGGAAAGAACCTCCTCTAGTTCCTTAATTAATTGGGCTTCACGTTTATTCTCAGGGACCTGTTTGACCCTCTTGTAGATCGAGGGAGGAACACTGTAAATAAAATAAGTAATAAGAATACACTAACTTCCAACCTTCATGGAGTTCAAAGATTCATAAAAGAATTGGTCAAAGAGAAACCTCATCCCACATGACTTGATAACCGACTTTAGATGTTCCACATGTTTCCCATATACTGGAGCAGAAGTTTCTTTTCTCTGCATATCATTACTATTATTGAAAGGTGCTTAATTTAAATCAAATCAAATCAAAAGATGCACGACTTAAAATAATATAGATTAGAACAGAAAATGAGCATTAAGAAGTAAGACCTTCACCGCCTTTGCAGAAGAAGATCGAGAGCGACCATCATCAGAGACACTCCCACTGTCTTCTTCATTGCTATTATCATCTGAATTTCTTTCTGCATGCTTGCTTCTCTTCTTGCTAGGCATCTCTGCCTCCTTCCTAGGTATTTTCCGTTTTTTAAGCCCTTCAGAGTTCTTAATCTTCCCTTTAGGAGTGATCTTCTTTTTGGGCTTGACTTCTTCTTCTTCTTCTTCCTCCTCTTCGTCTTCTCCTTCTTCTTCATCTCCCTCTTCATCATTCTCGCTTCCTGATGAAGCAGAAATTACTTTCTTGCTAACCTTTTCAGAAGTTTTGCTCTGAGAATTTTTCTTGAGGTTTTTTTTCTTAACCTCACTTGCAGGTGCAGAAACTTCAGCAGACTTCAATAGCTGATAATTAACAGAAAAATTACAAGAAAGCTACAATACACATTACAGTTTATGAAGCTGAATTGACTTCTCGCAAACAAACTATGCCCACCTCATCTAATTGTTCAGCGATAAACTTCTTGTATGGATCAAGTGTATATTTATCAAGTTTAAGATCTTCCTCCAAAAGACGACGGAGTCCAGCCATTGTGACTTTTCTGAAACATAAAAGTTCCAATGATTCGATATTACACCTCAGTATATCATAGGCACTGGAAAAGATAGCATACAAAACAACATGATGCAACATAATTAACAAGCATTGCAATCACATTGACTAGTAGCAATTATCAAACAATTCAGTAATACTTACTCCGAATTAGCTTTCACATATGAAGCTCTATTTCTGATAGCTTTCTTTATCTTACTCTCAGAAACTTCTTTATTTTCTTTATTATCATTTTTCACAGTTTTATTTTCAGACAGAAGGCCCAAAACTGGAGATTCTTCCAATTTCTCATCTTCAGAGCAAGGTTCCTTAATTTCTTTCTTAGGTTGTCGTCCTTTGGGAGATTCTGTTCCTTCAGTAGTTGTACTTACATTTTTCTCCACCATTCCACTAGAGCCTTCATTGTCATTGCCATCATCTAACCACTGTAAATAAAGAATGGATAAACATGCTGATCAAGTAAAAGCAAAATCATGCATTTTGTACCCAATTGCACACTTAATGTTCGCGTCCAGTTGCAAATAGTTAAAATATAACTTAAGAATGCTTTAATACCATTTTAGAAAATCACGAAGATTCATTATAAATTAACATTATTCCAAGCAAAAAGTGGTAAAATCATGCATTTCCCAATATCAAACAAATTTTAGTTTTAATTTTTCAAAAATAGTATTGGCTTCTGTATCTAAAAGAGACCTTTCGCTTTTAGAAGAGAAAAAGCAAGTAGCAAAAGTAAGACTCAAAATTTACACGAAGCCTAAATAAGAAAAAAAGAATCTTATCAAGCAAGTAAAAGATAGAAAAGAGGGAAGTCCAAAGCCAATATTGAAAAAGAAGTACCTTTAACAGGCATTGCTTGACAAATCTCTTGTGAACATCCAGTGCAAACGTTTCTAGCCCCAAGTCTTTCTCTAACAATCTCCGAACTCCCTCGAATGTCAATGAGCTTACAATAAACGAACCAAAAAAAGAACCAAATTAAACAAAATTATGAAGTAAATAAGCTACAGATCCCAATGTTATACACAATATTCACATTCTCTCAAACAATTCGAATAAAACCCTTCAAATATCCGTCCAAAATACCTAGAAATCCCTAGAATTCGACTATGTAAAGCAATTCATTTCACAAAACTTATGGATTCGAAACTGAAAACCTACTTAAGGAGAGTGAAAGAAATAAACAGCGAGAGAGAGAGAGAGAGTACTCGGATTGTTCCTTGAAGTGGCCAACGCGAGAGCGCATGGCGGTGGTAATTCGTGACTCGATATCGTCCATCTCCGCCGCCGCTTCCTTGGCTTCTTTTTCGGCGGCGGGGTTACCGTGCGCCTCCTCTGCCATTTGTCGGGACTCAGGAGAAAGTTTCACTGTTACTGGTTTAGAGAGAGAAACAAAGTGTGCTAAAACCTTGAGCAACGGGGGAGCGAGGAAAAAAAGGGGTATAAGGAAAAGATAGAGTGTAGGCGGGTGTACTATTCTGAGAATTACAAAGTAGGAGAAATGTACAAAATAATTATGTTTTGCACAAATATTGAAATTATTTAGTAAAAATAGGAAATTTTGGTCTTTTAGACACGCAATACGTTAAACGGACAAAAACATATAAATCTTATCTCATCGTCAACATTTTCCATTTGTCCCAAATCCAAACATCAAAATTCTTGGAACAAGAAAGATCCCAAAATCGAAGTTCAGTTTTATAGGGTTTCTCTTTGAAAAACAATGGTTGGCCAAGAAGCTGTGGAGGTTGCCAAGACGGTTCTCGAAGTCGCCGACGTCGCTTGGACCGCCATGGAATGTTGCCACCACCTCCACCACCGTCACAAACCCGACGATGATTCTCCTGAAAACCATGACGCTTTCAAGCTCGAAAAAGAATTGGAAACCCTAAAATCCGAAAATCAACGTCTCAGGAATCTTCTGGAACAGAACCTCAAACTCCTCAACAATCTCTCTGAATCTCCTGCTTATTTAAACGATTGTCCTCCTGACGTACATAAATTTCATAACCCTTTTTTTTATTTTCTTTTTCTTTTTAATTTCTGGACCTAATTATTTAATTAATTGCAGCTCTATGCTCGGTTGGTATCTACCGTGGAATCTAAAGACTTTTTGCTCCGACTCAAATCTCTTAACGGATCCAATACTAAAATCGAGTTTCCATTCAAGGAAGCTACAGGTTCTTATATTATTATTTTTGTATCAATTATTTGCACTTGCTGATATCTTATATAGCTTTTCCATGAATGTAGGGAATGCATCAAGAAATTCTTAATCGAACTGATAAAGTATTACTACATCAAGTTGGATTAATAACTGTGACAATAATGTTGATGCAAATTTTTCCTTTTCCTTCTATTTATTGTTAAGAATGTTGATATTAATTGATTAGTTACCATGGTTTTTTTAAATTTGATTTTAAATTAGGGGATGATAAGCATTCTGCTGAAATTCTGATTAATGTTAGCCAAAATGAACCAAGTTGGTGGGTATGGGTAACTGATGAAATGGTTCCGAGCAATGTTGAAGAGTGGAGTGGAATCGATGATGAGAATTATACTGTTATTAATGAGGAGCATGTTGTGGATGCGGTTGCTAACTTTATGGCCAAGTGCATTTTGTCCAATCCTAAAGCTCAGGTCTTTAGCTGCCTGGTCTGATTTTTATCCTTTTCAAGATATATGAAATGTAAAAACGGCTTTCTCATGTTTGTTCGTGTTCCTGGTATTTCAGGCTTTGACACCAGAAGAACTGCAGAAAAGTAAGTTTTCTACTTACTTCACCTGGCTTTATGCCTTTACTACCTAAGTAAACTTATCTTTTTTCCTTGCAAAATGGTTATTGTACTGGATAAATGCTTCATGATAATTGACAGTAAAATCATGCAGTTTCATTCTTCTGAGAAAGAGTAAATTGCATTTAATTTTAGATGTGGCATACGATTTCAATTGTTGTTGACCTCAATGTTTAGACCCTGAAAAATGGTTTTGTGTTTCTATGAGTTCATGGCCTGGCATTTGAGAACTTGCCGGAAAATTTGAGCACAGAACATTGCTATCCTTAGTTTAGGAAATCTAATTATATTTCTTGCCACACTTCTCGTCAACTGAACGCTATATGAGATTACTTATTATCATGAGATTATGAGCAGCTCTGCTTAAATCATTGGGAGGCGTCAGCAAATTGGAGAAAGTTTTGGGCATTTGGCATGCTGGAAAGTTGTTCTATGCATTGTCAACCTGGGGACTTGCACTGGTTGGGTGAGTTTTGTTGTTCCTTTTATTATTGTTTCTTTCTTGTTCATATCTTTTCAGTCTCTTTCCATTCTCAAGGTAAAAGAGTCAGCTTGTTCTTCTTTGAGAGGACGGGTCTGTTGATTTAACTTTGTATACACCATTTTTTAGTATGATAAGATCCATACTGGAAATTTATGGAGCCTGTTTGATAATAAATGGTTCCCCCCACCGTTTCATGAAAACCAAAGAGGAATTATTATCCATTGAAACGATCATTCCTTTTATACATTAGATTATGCGAACTCTTTTAGGTACTGTAGAACCTTTTTTGCTGCAAATCTTGTGAGCTAAATTCATACAATATATTGATGAAAGTATATCATTTGAACAAACTTATAGCCTATTATACTACAACATAGCATTCAGTGTCGTATAATGTGCTAGGTTTTAGTCATGTTCCTATGTAATCCTTGATCTAGTAAATGAACGGTTTAGTTTATCTTTTGACATTGACAGGTTATATAGAGCCCGTAGTGTGGTAAAAGTTGCTGCAATGGGCATCCACACGACTAGCAAAGTTGTAATGAGGGCTCTATGAATTTATTGCTCCAATATCAGATAAAGAAAAAGGTCTGTTTGAGCTGTATTATTCTTTCAATTCTCGGTTGGTTTGTTTAAAATCCTTGTTGTTGCTGTAAAATGTACATGTTGTAAATATATTTGAAATACTCTTTTAATGAATCAATTGTATTGCTTCAGAATGATTGCTACTCATGTAAAATATTCACTTGTACCAGGAAGACTCGTGGAAAATATTTTTCAGAAAAAGAGTTCCGTTAAAAACATGATTTTTAGATAAAACTTATGTCAACCTATTGAATATAATATCTTTATATATTCCAAACTTATTTCCTCTCTCATTTGTTCTTCCTCTTGATGTTAATTAATGTTAAAATGATGAGAGGAAAAGGAAAAAGTGAGTCATGGGGCTGGTGCCAAACTTTCAATAGTCTCTGTTACCCAATCTCTAACCAAAAATTTGGGACCAAAAACATGATTAAGGCCAAAACGTTTGAAGACAAAGGCCCAATTGCAATTTAACAACTTAATAAGTTAATACTTTTTCGACCAATTTAAAAGATAAAAGCTTGGTAGTAAAAAGGTTTTTAAGAGAAGCATCTTCCTCATTATGTAGCGCCTCTATTGATAATTAATTCTTTTCGTAATTAATTAACTTTTTTTGACATGTGTCATTTGACAATGTGTAGGTTTATACACTGACAAATGTCAACACCTTGAATATAAGATCTTTAAATATTCTATCTCGTTCAAACAAACTTATTTCTTCTCTCATTTGATTTTCTTCCTCCGTGTTAATTACTGCTAAGATGATGAAAGGGGAAAAATAAGAGTAATGCGGCTGGTACCAAACCTTGAATTGTCTCCACTATCCAATCTCTAATACTTCCAAGCCTATCACAGAGAAATAGTGACCCCTTTTTGAAAAGCTTAGGATCAATCGCTACTTCACAAGCTTGCTTTCTCCATCTTTGAGCATTTCCAAAAACTTACAAGGTATGGTTTTCCACTACTGAATGTTTCTACAAATAACAAAGTATGCTTTGTGCTAACAGTTTGGCGGATGAACAGAGAAATAATAAAAATGAGGGCATGTCCTTTGTAGGTATCAAAATCTCATCTCCACTCTATCAAAATCTTCTGAAGGTTTACGTTGGGATCCATGATCAGAGATGCAGAATCTCCGGTCTGCAATCACACATTTGTCACCTTCGTCATAAGCACAACCAGAAATTCGTTTGACACGAGTTTGTGAGAAGATAAAATTTGTAAATGGTGGCTCAACCTTTCACATTTAATAATTTATGATGTACAAATTCCGCATATCAAATGGTTGTGCAAGGGGAAAGTTCTTGTTCTCTCAAGAAACAAAAATTGTTAAGCAAGAAAGACTTGCCCAAATTTAGTAGATTATAAAACTTCTGTAACCTCCTTAATTAACTTTATGTCTCAGGAGTCTTTCTCTTTTTGTCAGATGCCGAAGCCGCCTCAGTTTGAGCTTGACCAAATACAGACCTGCACTTGCAAGTAAAAAATCAAATTTGCATACAAGGACTAGAGGATGGTTAAAAAAAATCCCAAAACACTAAAAGGACGTTTGGGTTTCACGGGAGGAGAAATTGATGAAGCTGATTCCAGACAACCAGCACTGCTGTCAGAGAAAAGTTCGAGAACTCACAGAATTTTTTGTTTTTTTGAGAACCAACTGAACTTTTAATTGTTTGATAGATAAGACTTTTGCATACATTAGGAGAAGAACATAAAAAATGGAATCTAACTTGCAGCTACAACAGCTTACCCGCAGGTGGAACATTTCTTGTGATGCTTGCAGAAAATTGACAAACATACAGAACATATGTAGCCCATGTCAATGGTGTTTTTATGGCAAAAACATCTGTAAATTTCAGAATTCAATCAATGCATTGCATAGTTTAAAGTTCAAGCAAAAAAAGCACGAGAATTGACATGTGATTAACTGCAGGCAATATAGAGGAATTTAAGACCTTAAGCAGTTATGCTAGCTCGAAGAACATATACCTTGACGAGAAAAGAAAATGGAAAAAATAAATCTAGAGCTCCCTCTTGTTGCAGTAATACCAAAAAAATGTTAAAGCCAGGAAATTTAAAGTTTTTTGGCTAGCATTGTTGACAGTCCTTATCTTACCTTTTTCTTCAAAACAAGCATGATATCAGCTTTTCTTTTAGTTACTATATTGACTAACATAAACCATTATCAATGGCAAAATGCATGTTTAAGAGGCATGAGAGGAAACATGTACATTCATACAAAATAAGGATGGCTTCAAAATTTAGCAACAAACAAGTAGTAAAACTTACGAGGCGCGAAAATCAACCCCAACAGGCTTTGGAAGATGTATGAAACTACGAGAATGCAAGTCAGTAGCAAAAATAGTCTGCATGGAGGGCCAATAACATGTTAGTACAATAATCTGCCCACACTTTCATCAACCAAATGCACTTCAAAGAACATTTATAGAGAAAAAGAAACTTTTAACATCATACAAGGCCGCAAAGTACTGTTCTCATAAACAAGTACAGTATAAAACATATGTGCAAGAAATAAAGTTATGTTCATCAGTCTGTACAGAGAGAACAGCAATTAGTGGCAATAAGCATAACATAATTCAAATTGCAGTCAAATTAGAATAAACAACATACCATGAGATACTGAAACAGCCCATCCAAATTTTGCGGTTTATGATGTACACCACCAGTTATGTAAGAAGCCTAAAACTCCGATGCATCAAACAGTATCAGTAGAGCTGAGAGAGGAAGACCAATGTTTGTTTGCAGCATAAGGTAATTCAGAAAGCATTACTAACGGTGCCATACCTGCTGCAGGAAGGCTGAATTTTGAGAACCTATGAAACAAGAATCTATAGGAACCTACAAGATGAAGCCAATTAATTACGACTCACAACATGAATACATCTAAAGCAAGACAAACTACACATTCATGTAATAAAAAATAAATATGTTCCATACGTGTATTTGTGTTTGTTGTGTATATTCAGATTTACAGAGTGACAAAGATAAAAATTACTGCCATAAACTTAAAGAAATGAACAATGTCAAATTTCACCTACTAGCATGATGCAAATCATCCTAGTTGAAAACAAGATAGCAATAGTAAAATGACGAAAATAGTATTTCCATGAGTTTAAAACCAAGCACGAGCTGTCATCATAATGCCCTCCCTAAACAATTCAAACAGAGGCTACAAAAGGTAGAACTCAAGGAAAATTAACTTCCCAACTAATCATTTAAAGTTGTTCGTGTCATTATAAGCAAGAATACAAGACTAGATTGAATATAGTTGATATTGAGCTGCCAAACGTAAGAATCTAACAAAAAGATAATTACGCAGAAATATATTGAAACGATGAGAAAGAAATAATAGATGCAGCATCAAGTACCGAAGAGCGTTGGGCAGAGAATATCGCGTTCATGATTGCAACATATCTGAAAGAAAAAATATTTCTTTGAGTCTAAAGGCCAGAGGTTGAAAGCATAAATAACCAAAAAAAAAATAACTTACTGTTCAGGTCCATCTGGTGATCCCTGCAAGCATAAGATCTGTATGCACATGTTAGTCAACTACTATGAAACATAGTAATAAAAACTAAACAAGTAAATACACAAAAACTACAGTGTTACAAAATTTGTTTCTAACCTATATCCAGAGAAACTCTCGATTTTATTATCAGTTTGCATATAGCATTTCCAAATTGTTTGAAGTTAAACCACTCTAATGTTATCCAGCATACATTTCAACACCCACAATCATATATCCTTCTACAATTAGAAAAATATCTGTCACTTTATCATTGCTCAATAACTATGAAAATTAACAATGCAACCATGTCATATATAGCTTGGCCCACAGTTATTCTAGTAACAGTGGTCGATAATGCAAACAATATTTAAACAGCATTGTCCTGGCAGATGTCCTGGTCAGTTACCTTAATACAAGCATCACCTTTTGATCCCATCAGAAGTAAATTTTAAAAATGGTGGTGCACTAACAGGAGGAAATGAAAAGTGGGTTTGCTACAAACATGAAAATAAATAAAATGAAAGAAAATGCAGCTCCTCATGGTAATATTAAGACACATGGTACCAAAGATGGCACTTTTGACCATACAAAGATAGATGAATTTTCAACAGCACTGGTACTTAACAAGATACATATGCAATTGATATGAACGTGTTCAAGCAGTCTACAGTTGCTGAACACACACACAAACAAAGAAGACACAAAATTATAATAGTAACCATAATAAGCGTGTATCTGAATTATTTCAGAAATGTAGCACTAAACAAATAAAAACGTATCCAATTTCATTCACCACATGAAAGAATTTCCCAACGAGCAGGGACTGCAGAATTGGTGTATAAAAATTTTCAGATGCAAATTATCAAGATCAGCAGATAAATCGAATAGCAATAAATTATTTAGAGACCCACCCGAGGATGTGGATGGAGGGCTCCTGAACGAAACACTCTTTGTATATCTGTTAAAAGCTAATTAAATCAAACAACAAGTAAAGCATATATTGACAAAGTCCTGCAAAACGTACACTATGCCTTCACTCTCCATGCATTTCCATGCAACTGAATAATACTTGCAAAAACATCACTCGGGAATTGAACAACCAAACCCTTTACATAGCTATATAACACTATTACCACTATAAACCCATTAATTTTCCAAAAGAACTAGGTTTACCATGAATAGAACCAAACATTTACATCAAAGAAGTAATGAAGCATTAAAACACCAGAAAGGATACAACAAAGAGCCATTGACAATGACCCCGAGAAAAGGGAAGACTTAATCTTTCCTTCAGGTTCCTCCTTGCTCAACTGCTCATCTTTAATAAGAAATTCCTCCAACTTCTGCAACAAACTGGAGCACATAACAGGCATTCTCCCATTCTCGAAACTCCGGTTCAAATCTGAAGACGAATCAAAGACATAGTCACAGGAATTATATCCAGTAGCAATAACCACGACTTGGTTTAGCTGATTCAGAGTCAATATCGCATTCAAAAATGCAAGAACCTAAACAAAAACCAACATTACAGATCAATAAAATGCAAAAATCAATAAACCTTTGAACTTGGTTTGCTTTAATTTTTAGGGCTTTCTGATAGATAAGAGATTACATGGGAGAGAAACTGAGAGAAAGAGAGTGAGGAGGAGCTCCAGAAAAATGGGTTAGTGTCCAGCAAAACTACCACAACGCTAACATCATCTGCAACCATAATTAACAACAATGGTTATAAAAGTATCAAAACAAAAGAAAACATAAGAAGGAAATCAATCAATACTATGCGAGTACCAAGAAAAGTTTAAAGGAAGGGCAACCTGCATAGAGCTTGGAAGGAGCTGAAGCCATGAAGGAGGCAGCTTCTCCTACTTTTATTTATTGTTACTATCAAAAGATTGGGTTTTTTTCTCTCTAATAATCAGCGAATGCAGCGAGTTGGATTCATGAGAAAAAGGGAACGACAGCTGACCTGACTGAAATTCTCTCCTTCAAGCTGTTGATTATAAGCGTCGAGTCTGCTCAAACTGCGAGATTTTGCATAAAATGGGCTGAAGAACAGAGGCCCCCATACTCTTACGCGACGGGATGGCTCAATTGAGCCCATTTGCTTTTCACTAGTTCTAATTCTTTTTTGGGTCCCCCCCCCGGGGTCTGCATTTTAATTAAATTAATGCAATATAATTAAAAAAATTGAGACTGTTAAAAGATTTTATACATGATGACTGAAAGGAGGAGTTGAAGATGGAATTTTAGTTTTTCAATCTGAAAGCTTTTAAAGCTTTCTCTTTCAACACAAAATCTGATAACTTGCAAGTTAGAATTGAAATTTTATTTATTTAAGATGGAGAAAAGCAAGTCCTAAAAGTGAGCAGTAATCAGAAACTATTGTAAACCCAAAACCATATGTCCTGTCTGAAAATGAGCTTGTTTGCATAATAAGATTTTAAGATATTCAAAATTATTGTACCACGTTCGATTATGCATTCAACCTCCACCTGTTTAACTAGTGCCACTTTTCTTCATGTTGACTCAGAACCAAAAGATGTTTTTAAGATATTAAAACAAACGTTTAGAATGAGTGATCTGATTTCACAAACTGACCAATTGCTTTCCAAGTGGCAGATGCAAGTAAGTGATGATAGTATTTCTTTTCCTTTTACACTTACCTTTTGCGTATGTTTGTTATCTACTGTTGAAATCTCAGGTAAAACTTAGATCTAAGAATCTCTAATGAAAGAAATGAATCAAATATGTATATTAAAATCCTCACAACTCTCTTCTGTATATCATGACAATACTACTTATAGTCTATAGAAATGACTTCTACTAATAACCTCCCTCAACAACTTAACTGTTACTACTAGTTGGCATAACCAACTTACAACAGAATACTAACTGTAACAGCCTAAATTTCAGTGGTATCGGAACAGTGATTCGAGATCACTAAATCCGACAAATTAGTATAAAATATTATTAATTAATGAGTATAAGTTAAATGTGAAGTTAGGGAAATAATTGAAATAGTGAATAGTGTTTTAGAAATAAATATTAAATAATTGAGAAGTGAAAACGAGGTATCGAGACCTCAGGATATTAAAACGAGCCATAAATATTTTTATAAATATTTATAGAGTGTTAGTATGTTAGTATTAAAGTTTCGTTAAGAAATTTTAAGGTTTTGATGGTCAATTGAGTAAAAAGGACTGAATTGTAATAAATGCAAAATTTGCTAGAAGGATTAAATAGCTTAAGTGTTAAAAGAAAGAGGATTTACAGGGAAATTAAGCCTAAAAGTGAATAGGTTGGACGGCAAGGGCAAGAAAATCAGCAGAAAAATAAGGGAAATAAGGGCAAAATTGGAAATTTTATAATTTTAACATATAAAATAAGGACAAAATTGAGAAATCTAGAGATCTCTTCATATTTCTCAGCCAAAACGCCATAGAAGGTCTGGAGAAAGCTTGTTTTTCATATTTTTACATCATGTGAGTTTGATTCTTGCTTTTTCTTGATAATTTTTATGTTTTTATGACTTTTACAACTAGGTCCACTTATAGAATTCATTAGTTTTTGATTTGGTGGGTGAAATTGGAAGTTACCCTAGCTGATTAAGGGAATTTTATGATGAATTATTATGAAATTTAAGTTCTAATTTCATATTAAGGTGGCTTTATTAAGTGATTTTGATAGAAAATGGTATTTAGGACCTAATTGTGAAAAAGTTGTGAATTAGAGGTTGGTGTTGAAATTCAGAATATAAAAGGTTGTGAAATAGTTTATAATGATAAATAAAGTGTTAATTGAGAAAAATTAGTTCAATTGATGGGTGAATTGAGCAGGGACTAAATTGTAAAAATTGTAAAATTTGGGGTAAAAGTGCAATTTCGAAAGTTGAACAGCATAAATTGTGAAGTGAAATAGAAATAAAATAAATGCTAATGAGTGAAAATATTTTGCATTTATAGACCAAGAAATCGAAGCAAGTCGCGGAAAGGAGAAAATAACCGAATAATTCCCGAATTTCTACAACTTTTGTGAATTAGCTCAGGTAAGTTCATGTGGCTAAATTTTAATGATCATTGTTAGTATTATGAATTTTGTAATGTGTTATATGATGTGTATGTGACAAAATTATGTGATAAGATTATAAACAATGTAAAAGCATGAAATTGTAGGAAACTATCGGATTGAGTACTTTTGTCTCATGATACGTGACGAATTGACGGAAAAAGACCATGGTTGGACCATGGCAACAAATGATAAGTGATTTTCGTATAAGACCATAGCAGGGCTATGGCATCGGAAACAAATGATAAGAGATTCCCGTATAAGACCATAGTTGGGCTATGGCATCGGTGAAGTGTGCCAAGTGATTTCCGTATAAGACCATAGCTGGGCTATGGCATCAGAAAAAAGTGATATGTAACCCGTGTAAGACCATATCCGGGATATGGCCTCGGTATGATATGTGATCCGTGTAAGACCATGGCTGGGCTATGGCTTCGGAAAAAGGAAATGTGATTATGTGTAAATCCATAGTTCTACTATGGTATAAAGAAGGCAATGTACTCAATTCCGTATAGTTCCTAATTTGTGAAGAAGTGATAAATGGTAAACGGGCCCAAAAGGATGAATTTCGAGTATGGATATTATTGAATGATAATAAGTAAAATTGATTTGATTTGTGAATGACAGGAGATAGTAGTGAAATGTAAACTATGTGAATGATTTATTAATTTGGTAAGTTTACTTTCCAAGCCTATGAACTTACTAAGCTTTCATAAGCTTACTTGAATGTGTTTGACATGTGTTGTAGATTAACGTGAGTTCGGAGGATCGGATCATCACGAGGAATCACACTATCCTGACTTATTCCGGTAGTTTTTGGGTTATTATCTTTTGGTTTATATGGCATGTATAGCAATATACTCATGTTGTATAATTAATCTTGCGATATGGTTGTGGTTGGGATGAGAAAATGCCTGATAACAATTAGTCCTTGGAATGGTTAATTTAGATCATGTATGAGACCATGTATGTTCAAAGTGATAATAGTTCATGAATTTTCATAGAAAAGTGAAAATTTGTCATAAAACAGAATGTTGTAACAGCAGTGATGTGAGTTTGAAAAATCACTAAAAATAGTAGCAAAAGAATTAGGTGATAAATTAAATATGGAATGGAAGCTTATTGTGTCTACTTTCATATGAAAGAAGCGAAACAGGTAAAGGAGTTATATGTTATGAGATATTTGAGTTTTAGTGGAACAGGGCCAGAGTGATCTCTAGATCTCCTGTTCCAACTTTGAAAATTCACCATAAATTGTACAAAAATAATTATGAGGTGTACTTTATATGTTTAGAATCCTTATTGAGTATAGTTTTAATAGAAACAAACATCATATTCATGTGAATTTTGTATAGAGAGAAAAGTGGTTCGTAGTAAGTAGAGGTCAGTCCAGTCGAGATCTGAAACAGGGGTAACTTTAACTAATAAACTGTACTAATTGGCTCAGAAAAAAATTCTAGAAAAAAATTAGTAGATATATATATGAGTCTAGTTTCAGGGAAAATTTACGGATCTTGATTTCGAGTTTTTTAACTCGAGATATGATTTTTTAAGTGACCATGACGCAGAAAGACAATTTGCTACGAAAATGAAATTAGTTGTTATAAAATTCAAAAAGTGATGAAACAAGTTTGGTAACACCTCAAGCTCGACTCCAGCGACGGTCTCGGGTAAGAGGGTGTTACATTTGGTGGTATCAGAGCTCGGTTTAGCCGATTCTCGGAACATTTATGAGGTTTAAAGTGTTTAGAAATACATGCCATATAAATCTGTGATAGTGTGATGTGTATGATCCGATCTAACTCCTTTTATTTTATAGATATTCTCTGATTGAAAAGATGTCAGATGGACAAGAACGTAATGAACAAGAAGAAGTAAATAGTAGAGTGCAGGTTTCTGAACAGGGAACAAGTAATGTTCCGATTTCTCTAATGCGACATCAAGAACTTAAAGATATGATTTATGGGATTATGAATCAATGGTACAGTGAAAAGATGCAAGAAGGAAATCAGGCTCAACAATATCCTCCCCCTACTGTGCCACCTGTAACGTCTCCAGTTGCCCCTCCACCTCCTCCGACAACTGAATCCAGTAAGCGTACTCCTTTAGAAAAGCTCAGAAAACTTGGAGCTGAAGAATTCCAGGGAAGAGCAGATGATGATCCAGTTAAGGCTGAATACTGGTTACAGAGTTTGATGAAAATTTTCAAAGAAATGGCCTGTTCACCTGATGATTATTTGAGATGTGCTGTGTCTTTATTGAAAGAGGAAGCTTACCATTGGTGGGAAACGATTGAGGCCGTGGTGTCAGCAAAGAAAATTTCTTGAGAATTTTTCCAAAATGAATTTAAGAAGAAATATGTGGGCAGAAGGTATCTGGATAAAAAGAAAAGAGAATTCCTCGATCTCCGACAAGGAAATAAGACAGTAGCTGAGTATGAAAGAGAATTCGTTTATCTTAGTAAATATGCTCGGGATATTGTGCCTACAGAAGAGGAAATGTGTATTAGATTTGAAGAGGGATTGAATGATGAGATCAGAATGTTGATAGGAGGTAATGAGATACGGGAGTTTGTTGTTTTATCAGATCGTGCTCAGAAACTTGAAGAAGTATATAACAGGAAAATGCAACGTGAAAGGAAGAACAAAGAGACTTTTAAAAGGAGTGCATCTAAATCGTTCTCATTTTCACCGGTGAAGAAGTCTAGAGAAGAATTTAGTTAGGCCACTTCAGTGCCAGAAAGATCGGGAAGAAGTAGATCCAGACGATCTGATTTTCGGGTATCTGACAGACCTGCAGCTAGTATGAGCAGTGTTCAAAATGCTCATCGATCGAAGTGTCAATATTGTGGAAGGAATCATCCTGGTGAGTGTCGAAGCAAAATAAGGGCTTGTTATAGGTGTGGATCTACTGATCATTTCATTCGGGATTGTCCACAACTACAAAGAGAAGAAGCAGATCAAAAAGAGAAAAATAGAACCCCTTCCCAAAGAAGTAAACGTTCAGGTCAGAGTAGCGCTACAGGAGCTACCCGTTCAGATATGAAAGAATCTGCTAGCCGATCAGATGTTAAAGCACCTGCACGTACTTATGCTATTCGAGCGAGAGAAGAAGCGACAGCTCTAGACGTAATTGCTGGTACTTTCTATCTTTATGATGATACTGTGTATGCATTGGTAGACCCTGGATCTACACATTCATATATTTGTACTATGTTAGCTTCTGAAAAGAATTTATCTGTTGAACCTACTGATTTTGATGTACAAGTTACTAATCCCTTAGGCCAGTGCGTAATAGTTAACTTAATATGTCGTAATTGTCCACTGAGAATAAAGGGCTGTGAGTTCTCTGCTGATTTGATGTTATTACCCTTTCGGGAATTTGATATTATTTTAGGGATGGACTGGCTAGTGAAGCATGATGCGATAGTGAATTGTCGTGAAAAACAAATTAGTTTGAAATGTCAAACTGGGAATATGATTTCAGTTGGGCCTGAAAGGTTAAGTGAAGCTATTAATATTATTTCATCCTTCTCTGCTCAGAAGATGTTACGTAAAGGAAATGAAGCATTCTTGGCTTATATTCTTGATACTCAGGGTTCTAATTCAAAATTAGAAGAGTTACTGGTGGTAAATGAATTTTCTGATGTGTTTCCTGAAGAGTTACCAGGTCTACCACCTGATAGAGAAGTGGAATTTGTGATAGATGTAATTCCGGGAACAGCTCCTATTTCAGTGGCACCGTATAGAATGGCTCCGGCTTAATTAAAAGAGTTGAAGACACAATTACAAGAATTGTTAGACAAAGGATTCATCAGACCAAGTATATCGCATTGGGGTGCACCTGTCTTGTTTGTGAAGAAGAAAGATGGTTCGTTGAGGTTGTGTATAGATTATAGACAGTTGAACAAGATAACGGTGAAGAATAAATATCCTCTGCCTCGTATTGATGATCTATTTGATCAGTTGAAAGGTGTAGCAGTATTTTCAAAAATAGATCTTCGATCTGGGTATTATCAATTGAAGGTAAAAGAATGTGATGTACCGAAAACTGCTTTTCGAACTCGGTATGGACATTACGAATTTTTGGTGATGCCATTTGGTTTAACTAATGCTCCTGCTGCATTTATGGATTTGATGAATCGAATTTTCCAACCTTATCTGGATAGATTTGTAGTGGTGTTTATTGATGATATTTTGATCTATTCGAAAACAGAATCTGAGCATGCTCAGCATTTAAGAACAGTATTGCAGACTTTGAAAGAGAAATAGTTATATGCCAAGTTTAGTAAATGTGAGTTCTGGCTTCACGAGGTTACATTTTTGGGTCATATTGTATCAGCTGATGGAATTCGTGTTGATCCTGGTAAAGTGGAGGCAGTGGTAAATTGGAAATTCCGAAGAACGTTACAGAAGTACGAAGTTTTCTAGGTTTGGCAGGATACTATCGCCGATTTGTTAAAGATTTTTCCATGATTGCTTCCCCGTTGACTCGATTACTACAAAAGAATGTTGAGTTTGCATGGTCTGAAGAGTGCCAACAAAGTTTTGATCGATTAAAGAAGATGTTGACTGAAGCACCAGTATTGATTCAACCGGAATCAGGTGTACCGTTTGTGGTATATAGTGATGCATCTTTGAATGGTCTGGGTTGTGTACTTATGCAGACAGGTAAAGTAATAGCATATGCTTCTCGGCAATTAAAACCACATGAGAAGAATTATCCTACGCATGATCTGGAATTGGCTGCGATTGTATTTGCTTTGAAAATATGGAGGCACTACCTATATGGTGAAAAACGTTATGTGTATACCGACCATAAGAGTTTAAAATATCTGATGACACAAAAAGAGCTAAATTTGAGACAGAGGCGGTGGCTAGAACTTCTGAAAGATTATGATCTTGTTATTGACTACCACCCGGGGAAAGCTAACGTTGTAGCCGACGCACTTAGCCGAAAATCATTGTTATTTGCTCTTCGGGCATTAAACGCTCATCTGTCTGTTAGTGAAGATGGTTATGTATTAGCAGAATTACAAGCTAAACCAGTACTCTTTCAACGGATTCAGAAGTTACAGGATGAAGATCCGAAATTGGTATTGAAACGAGAGATGGTTCAAAATGAGTTAAGCTAGAAGTACTCTGTTGATAATAAAGGTATGTTATATTATCGTGGTAGGATATGTATTCCGAATAATGCTGATTTAAAGAATAATATTTTATCAGAAGCTCATAATAGTATGTGTTCTATTCATCCGGGAAGTACCAAGATGTATTGTGATCTGAAGAAAATGTATTAGTGGCCCGGCATGAAACGGGAAATTTGTGAATATGTAGCCAAATGTTTGATTTGTCAACAGGTGAAAGCTGAGCATCAGGTACCGACGGGGTTGTTACAGCCTATTATGATTCCGGAATGGAAATGGGAACATATCACTATGGATTTTGTGTCCGGGTTACCAGTGACTCCGAAAAAAAAAGATTCAATTTGGGTGATTGTAGATCGGTTAACCAAATCAGTACATTTTATTCCAGTTAGGACAGATTATTCACTTGAAAAGTTGGCAGAAATATATGTGAATGAGATAGTGAGATTACATGGGGTGCCAATATCTATTATTTCGGATCGAGATCCGAGATTTACCTCGAGATTTTGGGGTAAGTTACAAGAAGCTTTGGGTACCAAGTTGAACTTCAGCGCAGCTTTTCATCCTCAAACAGACGGACAATCCGAGCGGGTAATTTAAATATTAGAAGACATGTTAAGATACTGTGTACTGGAATTCGGCGGCAACTGGGAAAGGTATTTATCCTTAGCCGAATTTACTTACAATAATAGTTATCAGACTAGTATCAAAATGGCACCGTTTGAAGCTTTGTATGGAAGAAAATGTAGAACTCCATTATATTGGACCGAATTAAGTGAATCAAAGTTAGTAGGAGTTGATTTGATTTGGGAAACTGAAGAGAAAGTTCGTATTGTTCGAGATAGTTTAAAAGCTGCTTCCGATCGTCAGAAATCATATGTAGATTTGAAAAGAAGAGACATAGAATTTAATGTGGGCGATCAAGTATTTTTGAAAGTGTCACCATGGAAGAAGGTTATACGGTTTGGTAAAAAAGGAAAACTTAGCCCACGATTTATCGGTCCTTATGAAATTATTGAAAGAATTGGCCCAGTTGCTTATAGGTTGGCCTTACCTCCAAAACTTGAGAAAATTCATGATGTATTTCATGTGTCTATGTTAAGACGGTATAGATCGGATCCATCGCACGTGATTCCTCATGCAGAGATAGAACTTCAGTCAGATATGACGTATTCGGAGGAACCCGTAAAAATTATAGCACGGGAAATTAAAGAATTAAGGAACAAACGGGTACCGTTAGTTAAAGTACTATAGAATCGTCATGGGTCGGAGGAGGCAACTTGGGAAACAGAAGAATTAATGAGATCTCAACATCCACACTTATTTTCAGGTATGAAATTTTGGGGACGAAATTCCCTAAATGGGGGAGAGTTGTAACAGCCCAAATTTTAGTGGTGTCGGAACAGTGATTCGAGATCACTAAATCCGACAAATTAGTGTAAAATATTATTAATTAATGAGTATAAGTTAAATGTGAAGTTAGAGAAATAATTGAAATAGTGAATAGTATTTTAGAAATAAATATTAAATAATTGATAAGTGAAAACGAGGTATCGAGACCTCAGGATATTAAAACGAGCCATAAATATTTTTATAAATATTTATGGAGTGTTAGTATGTTAGTATTAAAGTTTCGTTAAGAAATTTTAAGGTTTTGATGGTCAATTGAGTAAAAAGGACTGAATTGTAATAAATGCAAAATTTGCTAGAAGGATTAAATAGCTTAAGTGTTAAAAGAAAGAGGATTTAAATGGAAATTAAGCCTAAAAGTGAATAGGTTGGACGGCAAGGGCAAGAAAATCAGCAGAAAAATAAGGGAAATAAGGGCAAAATTGGAAATTTTATAATTTTAACATATAAAATAAGGACAAAATTGAGAAATCTAAAGATCTCTTCATATTTCTCAGCCAAAACGCCATAGAAGGTCTGGATAAAGCTGGTTTTTCATATTTTTACATCATGTGAGTTTGATTCTTACTTTTTCTTGATAATTTTTATGTTTTTATGACTTTTACAACTAGGTCCACTTATAGAATTCATTAGTTTTTGATTTGGTGGGTGAAATTGGAAGTTACCCTAGCTGATTAAGGGAATTTTATGATGAATTATTATAAAATTTAAGTTCTAATTTCATATTAAGGTGGCTTTATTAAGTGATTTTGATAGAAAATGGTATTTAGGACCTAATTGTGAAAAAGTTGTGAATTAGAGGTTGGTGTTGAAATTCAGAATATAAAAGGTTGTGAAATAGTTTATAATGATAAAATAAAGTGTTAATTGAGAAAAATTAGTTCAATTGATGGGTGAATTGAGCAGGGACTAAATTGTAAAAACTATAAAATTTGGGGTAAAAGTGCAATTTCGAAAGTTGAACAGCATAAATTGTGAAGTGAAATAGAAATAAAATAAATGCTAATGAGTGAAAATATTTTGCATTTATAGACTAAGAAATCGAAGCAAGTCGCGGAAAGGAGAAAATAACCGAATAATTCCCGAATTTCTACAACTTTTGTGAATTAGCCCAGGTAAGTTCATGTGGTTAAATTTCAATGATCATTGTTAGTATTATGAATTTTGTAATGTGTTATATGATGTGTATGTGACAAAATTATGTGATAAGATTATAAACAATGTAAAAGCATGAAATTGTAGGAAACTATCGGATTGAGTACTTTTGTCTCATGATACGTGACGAATTGACGGAAAAAGACCATGGTTGGACCATGGCAACAAATGATAAGTGATTTTCGTATAAGACCATAGCAGGGCTATGACATCGGAAACAAATGATAAGAGATTCCCGTATAAGACCATAGTTGGGCTATGGCATCGGTGAAGTGTGCCAAGTGATTTCCGTATAAGACCATAGCTGGGCTATGGCATCGGAGAAAAGTGATATGTGACCCGTGTAAGACCATATCCGGGATATGGCCTCGGTATGATATGTGATCCGTGTAAGACCATGGCTGGGCTATGGCTTCGGAAAAAGGAAATGTGATTATGTGTAAATCCATAGTTCTACTATGGTATAAAGAAGGCAATGTACTCAATTCCGTATAGTTCCTAATTTGTGAAGAAGTGATAAATGGTAAACGGGCCCAAAAAGATGAATTTCGAGTATGGATATTATTGAATGATAATAAGTAAAATTGATTTGATTTGTGAATGACAGGAGATAGTAATGAAATGTAAACTATGTGAATGATTTATTAATTTGGTAAGTTTACTTTCCAAGCCTATGAACTTACTAAGCTTTCATAAGCTTACTTGAATGTGTTTGACATGTGTTGTAGATTAACGTGAGTTCGGAGGATCGGATCATCACGAGGAATCACACTATCCTGACTTATTCCGGTAGTTTTTGGGTTATTATCTTTTGGTTTATATGGCATGTATAGCAATATACTCATGTTGTATAATTAATCTTGCGATATGGTTGTGGTTGGGATGAGAAAATGCCTGATAACGATCAGTCCTTGGAATGGTTAATTTAGATCATGTATGAGACCATGTATGTTCAAAGTGATAATAGTTCATGAATTTTCATAGAAAAGTGAAAATTTGTCATAAAACAGAATGTTGTAACAGCAGTGATGTGAGTTTGAAAAATTACTAAAAATAGTAGCAAAAGAATTAGGTGATGAATTAAATATGGAATGGAAGCTTATTGTGTCTACTTTCATATGAAAGAAGCAAAACAGGTAAAGGAGTTATATGTTATGAGATATTTGAGTTTTAGTGAAACAGGGCCAGAGTGATCTCTAGATCCCCTATTCCAACTTTGAAAATTCACTATAAATTGTAAAAAAATAATTATGAGGTGTACTTTATATGTTTAGAATCCTTGTTGAGTCTAGTTTTAATAGAAATAAACATCATATTCATGTGAATTTTTTACAGAGAGAAAAGTGGTTTGTAGTAAGTAGAGGTTAGTCCAGTCGAGATCTAAAACAGGGGTAACTTTAACTAATAAACTGTACTAATTGGCTCAGAAAAAAATTCTAGAAAAAAATTAGTAGATATATATATGAGTTTAGTTTTAGGGAAAATTTATGGATATTAATTTCGAGTTTCGTAACTCGAGATATGATTTTTTAAGTGACCATGACGCAGAAAGACAGTTTGCTACGAAAATGAAATTAGTTGTTATAAAATTCAAAAAGTGATGAAACAAGTTTGGTAACACCTCAAGCTCGACTTTGGCGACGGTCTCGGGTAAGAGGGTGTTACACTAACTCTCTAACATTCATCCATCTTCTCCACCGGCAAAACCTGAAGAAGATTGCGAAAATGAACAAAAGCAGTCATGGAAACAGGCTTCGTAAACACATCAGCCACCTGATCACACGCAGGAACTTCCCCAACGAAAAGAGACCCATCAGCAACCTTCTTGTAACGACCCGGATTTTTCGGTTATCGGAAAAGTTTATTTTCGGGTCTTCGTTTATGAAAAATGGGTGCATAAATAATTATTAAAAATAATTATGAAGTTAGATGAGTGGTTAATTAAAGTTTAGTTAAGTAAATTTAGCTTAATTAAGGATAATTTGATAAAAGGATTAAATTGAATGAAGTACAAAAGTTTAATTTTAAGAATAGAAATTATTAAAGGATTAAATTAGTAATTAGACCATAAAAGTGACATGTGTGTATGATGAATAAAATACATGTGTATTAATTTTATTGGTACAATTGTATTATGTATGTATATTTACTTATTAATTAAGTAAAATAATAATAATTATTAATAATAATGTGATATTATATTTTTATTGATTAATTATGATAATGACAAGTGTATGGTAAGGATTAAAACAAGTGTAGGTATTTTAATGGTACATGTGTATTAAATTTGTTTAGTAATTAAAAAGATATTTTATAATAATTAAATATTTTAGTAATTAAGTAAAAGAAATAAAAGAAAGAAAAAGAGAGAATAGAACAGAGAAAGAAAACGTAGAGCAGGGGAAAGAAGAAAGAAAAAGAAAGAAAGAAGGAAAAAGGGAAAATTCAAGAATTAAGGCTTGAAGATTAATTTGGTAAGTTTAATTAAGTCCTTTTCTTGTAATTTTAATATTTTTGAAACTCTAGAGAAAGATTCTCTTGAATTCATGTGAAAATATTGAAAAATAATGAAAGTTTGATTGGGGTTTTTGTTAAGAAAATGGTGGAATTAGGGATTAATTTGATAGAATAGTGAATTTGAATTGAATAGAGGACTAATTTGTAAACTAGATCATAAGTTTTGAGCTTTAGGGACTAAATTGATGAAATTTCGAAATTAGAAAAATATGATGAAAGTTCAATAGTTAAACTTGAGTTGGGTAAAATTTGGTTAGAAATAGAAGTGTGAATTGAATAAGAATTGTAAGTAAACTTAGTTAGGACTTAATTGCAAAATAAGCTATAAGAAACAGTTTTGGACAGCAACAGAAGTATAACTTTGAAAAATCACCAAAAATAATAGAAATTGAATTAGAAGTTGAATGAGATATAGAATTAAAGATTAATGAGTCTATTTTTAGATAAAGGAAACAGAACAAGCAAAGAAAGTCTGTAGATTGAGATATTTGTATTTTTGTAAAACTGGTTCAGGATGACTCCGAAATCCCCTGTTCTGATTTGATAAAATCATTAAAAATTGTACAAAAATAGTTATGAGTTGTAATTTATATGTCTAGAATCCTCAGTGAGTCTAGTTTCAAGAGAAACAGACGAGAACATTACACGAGTCTTGAGTTATGAGATAATTGAATTTTAGTACAGGAGGGTCGGAACTGTCAGATAGTGAATCAGGCGTAACTTTGAAGAATAAACTGTATTAAGTGGCAAAACTAAAAATTCTGGAAATTTTATGGTAGGAATATACATGAGTCTAGTTTCAGGAAAAATTAACGGAACTTGATTTGGAGTTTCGTAGCTTCAGATATAAACAATTTAGTGACTATTGCGCAGGAAGACAGCTTTAAAAGAATATATGAGTAAATAATAGGATTGTGTAAAAAGAAAGTAGAATGAAGAGGAAAAATAGAAATTGTATTAATTAGTTATAAATTAATAGCGAATTAAAGAATATGAATTGTTTTAATTTCCGTAGTTATTGTGGTCCCGGGAATCTTGGCTAAGCAAGGAAAATGGCAAAGACAACGGGAGTTAGCTCGAGGAAATACGGTTTGTATTTCTATAATCCGAACTTAGTCATTATTTGTTATAATTATATACATATGGCAATTGTTGGTGTTCGAATTATGATGTCTTATAATTGAAATGGATTGATTTCCGCATACGAGGAATTTATTGAATTTATAGTGAATGGAATTATTTTTGTTGGATTATATAATTTATATGATTGGTGTAAAAACTATAATAATGAGTGAATGTTATATTGAAAATATATTGATTAGAAATATGAGGAAATTAATATAAATATATGAGATTTGCGGTATTTGAATATGTGTTTGTGTGATGTTGAAGTGAATTGAAGTGAATTATTATGATGATTTAATGGTATTTGTATGACTTTGATCAATGGAAAGTGAAAAAGAATAAGTGATTTTGATACTCTATTAACTAACCGGGCTTAGCGGATACAATTGGCTTGCCATAGGATCGTAACAATTCAGAGATTCTTCGACCTCGAGTCGATGAGGCACTTGGTGTGCCATAGATTTGCTTCGGCTATGCCGATGAGGTACTTGGTGTGCCATAGATTTGCTTCGGATAGATTCGATGAGGCTTTGGTAGCCATAGATTTGCTTCGGCTATGCCGATGAGGTACTTGGTGTGCCATAGATTTGCTTCGGATAGTTTCGATGAGGCTTTGGTAGCCATAGATTTGCTTCGGCTATGCCGATGAGGTACTAGGTGTGCCATAGAATTACTTCGAGCTATCCGATGAGGCTTTGGTAGCCACTTTACTTCGAACTATCCGATGAGGCGTTGGTCGCCATTCTGATATGTTAAACGGATCCGTGTATCCGCCAAAGTCCGAGTTATGTTAATAGGGGTAATTAAATGAAATGAGAAAATCAAATGGAAATTGTGTATTTGGAAATTGAATGAATAGTAAAAATGACAATGTGATATGAAATATGAAACGAAATTGTGCTATGAGGATGATTATTTGAATTATGCAATTTGAAATGTGTGATTTGAAATGTGAGTTGAACAATTGTATGTGATTGAAGGAATTGAATCAAATGTTCTTATATTGTTTGAAATCTCAGGAATGATTCATTGAATTAATTATTTGAATTATATTAGTTTGGTATAATCGTATTTATATAATGAGAAAATCAAGAATAATAAATTTACTATGATATAAATGAAGTTGACTGTTATTGAAATAGAATAAAATGGAAATGATTCATAAGTGTATAGCTGAATATAGTTTATTAATATTGAATTGTGAATAAATTAATGAAAGCGAATACCGATTGGCAAGTGAAAGAAGGGAATGAATAATAATGAATTTAGGTAAGAATTGAACAATTATGTTATTGTGTTTATTAAATAATTTGTACAGAATTTATATGGAAAGTAGTTGAAATTTGTCTATGAAATAAATAAGTAAATAATTGTAATTGATATTATAATCTTGAGAATTTGTTATATTTTTAAATGTTCGGATTATAGAAATACCACTGAGTATACCCATACTCAGCGTACGGTTTGTTTCCGTGCGCAGGTTAAATAAAGGTAGAACGTTAAATCAGCATCCCAGGCCGATCCCGAATTCAACAAGGTAAAGTGTGTTAATTGTTAATAGTGGCATGTACCTAGGGTGTCTTATATGTATGTTATTTTGAAATTGCAGATGTAATGAATAGCATTTGATTAAGTGTTTTATACAAATGAGTTAGGTGGTATAATTGTGTATTTGTGTTTTAGGGAGGCCAAGGCTTGGTAGATAGCCGCACACGGCCTGGTTAACAGGACACACGGGCGTGTGTCCAGACCGTGTTAGTTTTAACAGAATCAACCACGGGGTAGAGGCATGGGCGTGCCTAGGCCGTGGGCGAGCCACGGGCCAACTCCATGGGCGTGTACTTAGACTGTGCATGCCCTGCACTTTGAATTTAATTTTTATGAATCACACGGGCAATGGACACGGGCGTGTCCCAAACCACCACGGCTGTGTCGAGTTACTCGATTCAACAACACGGGCATGTCATAGGGTCACACGGACGTGTCCCTAATTCACACGGGCGTGTAAGCCCTGCACTTGAGAATAACTCTAAAAATGTTCGAAAAATTTTATAAGTACCAAAATTAGTCCAGAATTACTCTTGACTTGTATTTTGGACCTCGAGGGTCCATATAAGGGACTATATGATTATTTCACATTATAGTTAATATTTATTTACGCATAATTTGTACATTGTTCGATAGTTTCGGTAATGCTCCGTAACCCTGTTCTGATGACGGTTTGGGGTTAGGGGGTGTTACACTTCTCACGCACAAAGAAAAAATCAAGCTCAACATGCTTGAACTTGGAATGTAGAACAGAATTAGCAGCAACGGTAACTGCACTAGAACTATCCTACCAAATGGTCGGAGTATCGACAGAGGAAAGTCGTAACTCCTCTAACAATGATACCAACCAAGTTACATCACTGGTAGCTGCAGCCAGACTTTGGTACTCAGTTTCAGCCGTAGAACGAGACACCACCTGTTGTTTCTTGGAACACCAGGAAACAGGCATGTGACCAAAGTATACGCAATAGCCAGACGTAGACCGCCGATCATCAAAATCGAGTCCCTAGTTAGCATTTACGTAACCCACAAGAGACAACCGATCGGACAGACGAAAAATAATACCATAGTCAAGCGTACCACATAAATGCCTCAAGATTCGATTTAACGCAATCATATGTGTAGTAGTATAATTGTGCATAAATTGACAAATCTAGTTTACAGCATAAGCAATATCAGGGCAAGTAAGGACTACATACTGTAATACTCCAGCAAGACTTCGATACTCAGTAGGATCAGTCAACCAAGTCCCATCATCTTTGGACAAATGGCACGAGCTGACCATAGGAGTATGAACGCGCTTCGCATTTAGCAACGAACTCCTGGCAAGGAGATCACAAATATATTTCTTTTGACATAGATGAAGACAACCATTGACAAAACGCTTGACTTCAATTCCCAGAAAATAGTGAAGATCACCCATATCTTTGAGCGAGAACTCACTATGCAACTGTTGAACAAGGCCTGTGATAGTGGCAAAATCATCCCCAGTAATAATTATATCATCTACATATACCAGTACATACAGTGTGGAAGTGGACGTAATTCGGATAAACAACGAGGCATCAGACTTGGACTCCACAAACTCAGTAGATAGGAAAAACTGCTTTAGTTTAGTAAACCAAGCATGGGGAGCCTGACGAAGTCCATACAAAGCCTTCTTTAAGCGACAAACGAACGGTCTACCATGTACATCATACTGAGTAAACCTAGAAGGTTGGTGCATGAATACTTTGGTATCGAGATCTCCATTAAGAAAGGCATTGTTTACATCAACCTGACGCAGTGACCATCCTCTAAAAACTGCAACAGCTAAGATAACACTAATAGTAGCTGGTTTGACAACAGGACTAAATGTTTCGATAAAATCACATCCTGGTACCTGAGAACACCCCTTAGCAACAAGCCGGGCCTTTCTACGAGCAACAGACCCATCAGGATTTCGCTTGATCTTGAACAACCATTTGTAACCTATTGCTTTTTGACCAGGTGGTAAAGGCACTAGATCCCAAGTTCCATTAGCCATGAGCGCATCATATTCTGCTTGAACAGCAGACTTCTATTCAGGATGGGCCAACGCCTCCATCACAGAGCAAGGCTCAAACTCACTAGGCTCCACAGACAAAACCTTGGGTTTAAAAATTTCCGCTTTTGACCGAGTAACCATAGGATGAACATTTCCCGTAGAATCAAAAGTCCTTAGTAAAGATAACTGTTGAGGAACATTGGATAATTGCTGATCAGAAGATGACAACGATTGTTAAGAAACATTGGATAATTGTTGATCAGAAGATGATAATGATTGCTCTCTCAAAACGGTACCTGTTTCATCAGTAACACTGCGGGAAAGATCACACGGAACAGATGGAGTAGCAGAATTAGATTGCTCAATTGTAGAAGTTGGGTGAGGCAGAGGATTTATAGAGGATGGAAAAGACGATACAAGAGGAACATAAGAAACACATCGTGAGGCGTTACGAGCATCATTCCGAGGGGAAGCAAAAAACAAAAATCAATTTTCATCAAACACGACATGCCTAGAAACAACCACTATCCCTTCTAAAGTAAGGCAAAAATACCCCTTATGTTGGGAACTATAGCCTAAGAACGTACATAGCTGAGAACGAAACTCAAGCTTACTTTGTCCAAACGGTCGTAAGTATGGAAAACAACAGCAGCCAAACACCCTAAAATAATCATACTAAGGTACTGAGCCATAAAGTTTCTGGTAAGGAGACTGACCATTGAGAACCGAAGTAGGAAGTCGATTTATAAGATGGACTGCACTGCATAATGCATATTCCCAATATCTCATGGGAATGTTAGCTTGAGCCATTAACGTGAGTCATGTCTCCATAATATGTCTATGCTTCCGCTCAGTGACACCATTTTGCTCTGACGTGTGAGGACACGACACACGATGAATTATCCATTGATCAGCTAGGACGGATGCAAATGCCCGAAATTCACTGCCTTAGTCACTCTGAAACCTCTTAATGCTTTTTCCAAACTGATTTGTTACCATTTTCTGAAAATGTAGAAAACACTCAACAGCTTGTGACTTTCGTTTAACCAAATAGATCCAAGTAAAATGACTGCACATGTCCACAAACGACACATAATACAGGTTACTCATACACGTGATCGAAGCTGGGCCCCATAGATCAGACACAATTAATTCAAAAGCATCCACATATTCTATAGTAGAGTGATTAAAGGGCAACTTATGTGCCTTGCCTTTTTGACAAGCAATACAAACATGGTCAAGAGATTTCTTATTAGAAATGATACCGCATTTATTTAACACAGTATTAACAACCATAGATGAAGGATGACCAAGTCTATTATGCCATAACCGAAATACATCAGAAACACATGAACTATGATGAAGAACAACATTGTGAGCAGCAGTAGAACGATAAGAGGATGGCGACGACCCGGGGGAAAACTGATATAAACCATCATGAACTCAGCCCTGCAACAAGATTTCCTGCGTCTGGATGTCCTTAATGACACAAAAGAAAGGGTGAAACTCAAAAAATACATTGTAGTAGCGAGCAAACTGAGATACTGACATTAAATTCTTCTGGATGCTTGGAATACATAATACATTAGTCAAATGTAGCAATTTTGAATTCGCAGAAATAACAGTGTCTCCAACAGATAAAATTGTAGTGGGGGCGCCATTTCCCATTAAAAGTTTAGATGTACCTGAATACGGAGTAGTGGCATTTAAATCCACAGCATTCTGACAAACTGATTCGAAGCACCAGAATCTGGGTACTATGTTATAGTTCCAATCGGCTTAGGAGGATACTGGTCAGTGCCATCAAAACTAGAATCATATTGAGTGGCATCCGAATAATCAAATGCACGAAAGTCCGGGATACGAGGTAGGCCCACACATTGCAAATTATCGACATCAAACACACGAGCACGTGGCTTAGTTTGCCATGGACCCGCGGAAGCACCTTCAACACCAGCATAATTAACAATAGGGGACCCAAGCATATCTTGAGGAATATTGGGAGTCCCATGCATTGGCCCAGCATGCTGTCCAACTAGACCAGACAGCCCAGTACCCTGGCCTGCACCAATCGGCCTAGAGAACTCATAACAATGGCCCTCTTGTTGGTGGCTGAACGCCCAGAACCACGTCTAAATTCTAGTCTCGCAAAACGCACATACGGTCCAGAATTAATTCGGCCTGCATCAGGACAGTATAGCCCATAAAGAAATCGACCTGCATCATATCCAAATGGATTAGAATAACAATCAGGCTGACGTTTAGCCCAACTGGGTGTAGAATAGTCAACACTCATAGGAGCCCTACACCCCATTTGTGGACGTGACGGATACCACCTTCCAAACGCAGCACCACCAATCCCTTCTGCCAACGCAAACCGAGCAGACTAATCAGATATCGAAGGAGGCATCGGAGGCGACTCACCATATTCTCAATCAAAGCAGTAGTAACACCGCTACACCACATAGCCAAATCGGTTGTAGATCTGGCACTACACCTGGGGTTGAAAGCCACAGCCACCGCACGTCCCCCTCAAAGTACGGCCACCATAAAAACCACGCGAATCGGACACTGCAATATTTTGTGCCACCATTGGAATTTCTAGCACCGCCCTCATCTGTCGATTCTCAAGATCCAACAAAATATCTACAAGCTTCTGAAACGACAAAGTGACCGGTGACACTGAGACCATCATGAAAAGTGAATCGAACTCACCAGGAAAATCGGCAAGAAGAACCTCGATCTGTTCAGTATCAGGCACAACAGATCCTGACGCCGCAAGTAAGGCACAGTCATTCTAAATTTTCGACACATACTCTTGGATGGTGGAGTTGCATTTCTTCATCGAATACAGATCATAACGAAGCCGGGCCACCTTCGTACTGGAAGAGGCTGCAAAAAGATTACTAGCAGTATTCCAGATGTCAAAGGCAGTTTTAGCAGTAAGAAATGAGGACAATAAGGATGTATCAATCGTGGAAAGAAGCCACGAAGCGAGCAACTTATCCTGTTGTGCAAAAACAGAGGCCACTGGATTTGGTGTGAGATCGCCATCGGGCGACGCCACAAAACGCGACGATACAAACAAGGTGCCATCCAAAAGTCCTTGTAAACCATAGCCTTCAACTATCAGACAGACCTGATGCTGCCACTGAAAAAAATTCTTTGCATCCAACTTCACCGTTTCATGACGATGGAAGCTTTGAATTAAATGCGTATTTGAAAAAATTGAGTTAGAAGGATCACCAGAAAGAGATTCGCGCGACGGATCCATGAACGCAATATAGGCAGAAGCAGTAACACCAAACAACAAGCAAACGTCTACAGAGACAGAAGAACGCAACAACACCAAGCGAGCAACCACACGAGCTCAGGATCAGCACATGGCGATTGATACCATGTTAAAATCTCAGGTAAAACTTAGATATAAGAATCTCTAATGAAAGAAACGAATCAAATCTATATATTAAAATCCTCAAAACTCTCTTCTGTATATCGTGAGAATACTACTTATAGTCTATAGAAATGACTTCTGCTAATAACCTTCCTCAACAACTTAACTGTTACCACTAGCTGGCATAACCAACTTACAACAGAATACTAACTCTCTAACATCTACGATACAAATTAGCCACTTGTGCAGGATTACTTGGAGCTATTAATGATCCCTTCTGCGGATTTAGTTGCAGTCACTTGGTGTGATAAGCAGCTGCATATGGCCACCACGATTTCTAACCATGAATTTTGCTTATATGCTAAAGAAATTGATGCTATAGGATCAAATTTGGGTTTTGAGCGTAGGGTGGATTTTAGCCAGGAGATGCTGGCTCCCTCAACTAGTACAATGACACTCAGTAGATTGCTCGGACATGGTGCTATAACAAGCAGCACTTCAGTTGATGGAAGTGGTTTGGATATAAGCACATGAAAATGTGAGCTACCAGTGAAAAGGTACGGGCTTGTTATTTCCTTTGAAGCGACACTTGGATGTGTATTACTTGAATATTAGTTGAGCATTCTTGACATTGGCAGATCAAAGATCAAATTTGATGTTTATTATCTATCGATTACAATTTCTGTTTCGGGTCACTAGGATGGATAAAGTAGTTCCTTGGATAAGTAGAGTGTATAAATGTATGACCTAGGCATTTTATCTAATATGCTTTGTCTGAAACAGATTTTGGTTCAGTCATCCTGTTTAAAAGATTTAAATTTTCATTATTGGCACTGCCTTTTTACTTTACCTTAATTAGTTTTGGTATTTGCAATAGAGGGATGTGATGTCCTGTCTTTTCAACATCATTAGCTCCATCATACTTGGCACTGAAGGGTTCTTCATTTCATGAATATTTGTCTTCATTGAAATGCATTTCAAGATCAGAAACCTCCCACTTATTGGCAGACATGGGCTCGACAAAAAGACGTTAACTTTTAAATAAAATTACTTTCATTATTCCTGACCCATCACAGCCCTTGCTGTAGTTCTTGTTTTGTTATGCAGGAGACGAGGTGCTCGGCATAACTTGAGTACCAGGGCAGTTATATTATCCCCTGAAGATATTTCATTGTTGGATCAATATAGCTTTACTGGCAAGTTATCATCCAACGTTTGATTCTAGTTTCAGAAAACCATAATCCAGGAAAACCCCAACAAAAGTAGACATGGTAAGCTTGTAAGTTTAACGCCATTGGCTTTAAACAACTGCGAGTCAACGATGGATTTTAAATGGCTTAGGAAAGTTGCAAAAATTATCGGCATGTTGATTTGTTTGAAATTTCTTGATGCCAGGTTATGTATGTAGCCGGCTTCAGCCATGTCAGGTTAGTTAGGGATCATGACACGATAGCAAGCTACCTCAATTACCAAGTACAAAATTTATTTAGTTAACACGATGGACAGTGAATATTTTCAGTAAATAGGTGAGACTAGATTTGCTTATCCGAATATAAAGGTGAGATAAGATTGAGCTTTGGACATATTCATTTTCAATTGCCATTCCTTCTTCTTTTTTCATTTCTTCTTCTTTACCCCCTCTTATCTTATTGCTGGAAAATAATATGGTTATTTCGACTAGTTACTTTATCCGAATATGCTATGAAGTATTTTTGTTTAAATTATGTGCATGAAAAAAAAAATCCTTTAAACTATGAACTCTAATCCTTATTTTAGTGTTTTTATTTTCGTGTGTTTTTTAACCCAAAAAAAAAAAAACTGCTTTAATAGTAGAATTTATAGGATGCGCTTGGTTGAGTGGTTAGGTGGAAAAGTAAGTGATGGGAAGATGAAATGAAAAAGTAAAAAGAAAATAAATTTGGAGTTTGCATGGTTAGGAAGAAAAGTGAGAAAAGAAAAAATAAGAGGAGTGACTAATCTCATGCTAATGCATAAAAAGTAATGAAATGATAAGAGGAGAAAAATATATGTTAATTCAAATTATGCATTTTTTATTTGTTTTATTTTATTTTCTTTCGCTTTTCAACACTACTAAAAGATGGAGGAAAAGAAAATTATTTTCTCTTTCTATTGTTCCATCTTTCTTCTTAAACACACTACAACTATGGAAAAAATATTTTAAATTTCCATCCTTCTAATTTTCCACCCCTTCAATTGTTGATCTTTCTAATTTTCTTTCCTACGTACCAAGCAAAGCGACTCAACTCATGTAGCTAAGGGTGATTTGCTCACTTTACTTCATATTATTTCCGTAAGCCAAAGGAGTTCATACGAATCTTCATCTTCTTCCTGTTCTCCCTATCTGTCTATATCTCTTGGCTCACTTAGCAAGGCTTGTAAACCTGAGGTCATGTACGCAGCAAACCTCGAAGTTTCTAAACAAAAAACGACCCCAAAAAAATTGTCATTTCTTGTGTTTCTGGTCCAATCCAAACCGGTTCCATCTTTGCTGGTTACTTGCCTTTTTCAAGGGACCAATACGAGCAGGTTCAAGTGGAAGCACTGGTTATCCAAGGGCCCCAAGTTGGCGACAGTAATGAGCCTCAAGAAGCGGGTGTTTCCAAGTACACTTTTTTCCATCATTCATTAAGATCTTCCCAACCTGCTGGGGACATGCTGCATCCAAGAGTTTGTGTAGCAATGCATCAATATTGCAAGTTGCTTAACCATACAAATGGTGTCGGTAGCTAGCTTATGACCACTGAATGGCAAAACAATTTATGGCTTTTGGCTTCATCTAGTTACTATTAACTCAATTTTTATATATAGTACATGATCCCAGACCCAGAATTTTAACTCAATTTGTTTATGCAAAAATAATTTAGCTTCGGTTCTAGTCTTTGACTGCTAACTGGTTTTTTCTCCGTTTCTCTTCATTATTGAGATGTAAAATGTACGACTTTGTCTTCTCTTCTTTTTTCTGATTGAATAAACAAAATTTGGTGATTGTCTAATGAAATTGAGGGCATTGCTCTTTCAAAATATGTTTATTTTACTTCTGTAAAAATATATTAATTTGGAATTCTTAATTTTCAACTTCAGTTGGAAACATGTTAAGGGTCAGTTTAACATTACTTCTCAGAAGCATTTCTGGGACAAAAAATACTTTTGAGATAAAAATATTACTAAACAAATTACTTATAAATTTTTCAAAAGTGTTTTTGAGACAAAAATGCTTTGAAAATTTAGTTTTTTATCAAAAGTAAAAAAAAAAAAAAAAATTAAACTTTTGCTCAAAAGCGATTTTTAGACCAAGAGTATTTTTAAAAATTATTACTAAACTAAACTTATATCAGGAGTGACATGTAAACCAAGTAGTCTGATTTGAATCTTAAGATTATAGTACTTCAAACATCACAATTCCTATACTTGCTTCTTCAGTTGTTACTATGTAACCAAACCCAACTCAAGTTATAAGAACTTCAAATTCGAGTCCGACTTTGAAATCTAAAACTCAGTTCAAATTTGACTAAATTTCATTTGAGATAAAAACAAACTTGGAAGCACTCGGTTAGACTTTATTACATAGTAAAAAATGAACTTAATTCTCATACTTCATTTTTTATTATTTCAGCCTAACTTGAGTTCAAATATGAAATTTTTCAATGCATAACTAAAAAAATAAAATCTCGACTAAGCTTGCAGCTTGTTCAAATCAAATATCAAAATACTTGAATCCAACTCAATCAATACTCGAACTTTAGTCAACAATGGTCGAGCTGAACTTGAGTGACTTACAAACTAGTATTGGGAAACAGAGAGTCTGGGCAGCAAAATGGAGAAAATTTCCATTGATTTCATGTACTACATATTTGAGGCACTCTTAACAAATAAAGAGATGTAAGAAAATAAATTTCTGTATCTGAGAGACAACAAAATATGTTAAAAACTTCCCCAACTGAGTAAATCTAACGTAGAACCGCACAAGGTGATAAAATCAACTTTTCCAAATCATGCCATTTCTTTGTATCATCCAAGAACCCCCATGCATAACAACCTAAATTAGATCTTGTCATCTAACTTATCATTATTATTTACAAGGGGTAGTAGTTGTTCCATCCTGTTCCTAGGTGTCCGGGGTGTTCGTGGCGTTCCAGGCGGCTGTTGAGAAAGCAAGTGTCGGACGTACCCGTAAAATGTACATCCCACAAGTGTGATACCACAGCCAACAGCATTTAGACCCGAAATCGGGTTTTTGAATATCATCCATGAAATCAACACAGCAACTGCTACCTGCATCAGAAAAGCATAAGAATAATGAATACCACATTCAAAATGATGAACAGGAAGCTTTAAAGCGTTTAAGCACCAGAAATCTGCTACAATTTACCACAAAATTTTCAAGACTCTGCGGAATCCGAAAAATACATTCATCTAAAATAATCAAATCTATGGTAATGTAAACAACTTAAGCCTAGAACACCACAATCAATGACAGCAATTATAATAGTAAAATGAGTCAGAATATGATAAGAATCCCTCTTCACTAGATAAATCTCACCTTAAGGTTCCCAGCAACATTAAATGTTACAGCCGTAGTTGAGTGAATCACATAAAAGATGGAGAAGTTAAGACAGAAAGCCAGTACTCCAGAGCTGAAAATAATGATGAGAGCTGGCCAGGGAGAAGGGTGTGTCTCAAACCATTCCATAATGCCATTACCTTCTAGTAACATTGCTGGTACTCCCAAGATCAAGGTTGCAAAAGGTGCCATGTAGTAGACAGTGTTTATGCTATAAGAGCATGCACCAAAAATATAAAGTGAACCAAGATCAGAGAACGTGTGAATTAATATGTTGGACCAAAACACTTCTCCACAAGTAACACATGATAACTCTTAAATATATAAATAAATAAAAACAAAGAGCTTTGCTCAAGAAAAAGAATAAGCAAGTCTCTATGTGGTATTACTGAAATTACATTCGTCCACATAGGCTAGGAATGCGATTAACTCTTAAAACGCTACAGCAGTAACATCAAAGCTTTCAGGCTAAAAATGGAAGAAATTTATCTCAGCTTTTATTCTGAAAAAGTTTTGATCACAAGTTTCTAAGTTACGATGCATGCATGTCAAATACTTAGCTTAACAGAATAGTTTGTGAAGCACTACTTGATAGTTATGAAATAATGGCAGTAATTGTTGTTCAACTAAATATTTCCTTGTTAATAGTTCAATCCAGGGACACAGAGTGTCGTGTCAACCAGAAGTTTGCCAGTCAAAAGTTATCTTCCTCAAAGTAAAAATCTATGCTAATGGAGATTGTAAAAATCTATGCTAATGGAGATTGTGAAGCCAAGGAAATGGCACTCATTCAATTTGCTAGCGAAACAGTATTAACTACATGAAAAAAAAAGGAATCGACATACAAAAATGCAGAGGAAAAGATGACTGACAAGGGTAGCAAAATTATATGCTAGCTGCAAAAGACACAACACTAAGTTAAGTGTAGAATTAACTAAATTTTTGCATCAAGAATATTCCATGGCCTTCATAAACTAATTAATACATTAAGCATGAGCTTAGCTTCAAATCCATTTGTCTTATATTTTAACCTTTTCCAATTTGTCAAAGATGGCCATGAGAACAAATGACAACAGTACCTATCAAACTTGTATCCATGCAGCAGTGATTCAGCAAGGATAGTCTTTGTAGAAGTAGCTAAACATCCAAATAAGGCAGCACAAAAACCAAACATATTAAAACTAAGCTCTGTAATAGATGTGAGAAGAATTCCTCCGACAATAGGAATCAAAGAGGCCCAAATTCGCCAATCAAAGTACTTCCTCCAAACTAGCCACTGCAAAATAACTATCATGAACATACAAGATTAGATGTGATGACGGTATGCATTCAAGACTTATACCAAGATAATGCGCATAAAAGTTATGATTAGGCTTATTATTTCTAAATCTCACCTGTTGTAGCAGGAGTGAATGACTTTATAGTCTGCATAAAAGAAACTGGGATGTAGCGCAAACTGACATTTCCCAACACTATGTTGACGCAGAATACAAAAGACATGGGAAATATCCTTTTCCAGCGATCTTCAGGATCAACCACTATTAGAGGTTTAAGCTTTAGCACTTTGATTACCATATATGCTCCAAATGATGAAGTTATGAAGTGAACGCATGATACTGATAGAGGGAACTTGAAATCCAATTTCTGGAATTATAAAAATTTTTTAAAAAGAATTAAGAAAAGAAAAACAACATCAACATTGTCATATTCCAGAACTTTGTCAATAAGTGTCAAAATCAAACAATTGCAATCTAAGGTACCATTATCCCATCTAACAATTGAATGATCATTGAATGGTTATACTTTCTTATGCCCACTAAGAAAAAGAGATCAAAGGAAAACATTTAGAGAAAAATAAATTCATGTCAGGCTTTTCGTTCAGCTGAAGAACAGCCAAAAGGATTCGGTTCCCACTTGTGTCGATATTAAAGTTGCAGACAATCTCAATGCTGAGCATTAAATCAGGGAAGCAGCAGAGATAGAAGGTGTTCTAAGCACCTCGAATGCTTCCAAAGATTCCATTAAACCGTCCAAAAAATTTAGTCTAATTCATTAAGCTGGAAAATGCACTTATCAAGCCAAAAACTTCAAGGTTAGAGTTTAACCCCATAACATGCTAAACAGTAAACCCTACTCTTCTCCCCTCTCATCAAACGTTTATCATATAAATAAAATAAACATTATAATACCAACATATGAAGAATCATATGTATACCTAAAATTTATTTATTATAATCCTAGATCTGTTGCTTATGAACCTAGACAAAAGCTTAAAGCGGCAGCCACATTACTATAACATGAAAATTAAAAATGACAGCCTAACCATGATTCTTGAATCTTTCTTCTAAGATGAATAATTTAAGTCCATAATCAGGCCGGAAGTCTAGATTTCAAAATTAAATTAAATTCTAATAAACACGAAAAGAACCTAAAACTGTTAATAATACATAATTTACAAACTAAACTGTACCAAATAAAATCTTGCAACCCCTTTAAATTATATTTTTTATAATATGTATTGTTTAATAAATTTTATTGAGCTTAGTTATACTTACTTATACCCCACATCACGACTTCGGTTTTTAATATATAATTCTCGTAAAGGCAAGTTGTACTCTAGCAAAGCATTAACAAGAATCAATCAAGAAACTAGAGCAGACTGAATCGAAGCAGAGAACAAAAGGCATCAAAATTATATATAACACAACAAAAGAGAATTACATGAACATCAAATAATTAGATCAAATATAAGAAAAAATTAAGATAAAACTGGAAGTGTGAAGATCAATAAAACAAAATTTTAAAGAAAAAGGAACCTGAAAGATCCATTTGTTAATGATAATGACGGTAACATTAAAACCCCACCACTGGACAATTGCGAGAAGAGATCTGCAAACACTCCACTGACATAATCTCCCTTCCTCCATTTCTCTCCCCTCCCTCTCCTTCTCCCAACAATTCCCACACACACAAAAAAAAAAAAACACAGATCACCAAATTCAAAACCAAGAACCAAAAGCCCACCTTCAAATTTTTCGTTTATAGAGCATTGAATAAAAAGAAGGGTAGCTAAGATGTAAATAAAGAAGGAGAGAGAGGAAGACAAAAACAAAAAGAGAAACTTAACGAAAATGTGAGAGAGGGTGTAACGGTGGAAGCAGGCTTTTCTTCCCTTGTGAATTACCCCCTCTCTCCCTCCCTCATTTCTCTCCCTCTAATATTATGGGTTGAATTTTAGTTTTTCCCAATCGATCTATTTTTGTTTCATTTTTACTATGTTTGTTTATTTTACTTTTTGCTCCTAGGAAATGGGTATGATTTAAGCCGTCGATTGGGTAAACTACAATTTAGATTTGTTATATTGACTTCAATTTCTACCGTCAGATATTGTCTAATCGTAGAACTGATCTCACTTGGGAGAAACCTCGTACTACCTTCTTTTACTTTTTTTTTTTTTTTTTTTGCCCTTGGGGAATTTCTCATCTGTAAAATGTAATAAAGTGGGAGATAATTACGGGTAAACTTTTCTCTTTAATTAATGTGCACTGTAAATTCCGGATACAACTAACTGCCCTTCTCTTTGCGAATATTTATTTACTCTTTTTTTAGCTTTCAAAAAATTATTTACTTTTTCTTAAGGATGAGAATAATTATTTACCGGTTATTTTATTACTAGCTACTATAAATATAAATATATTATTTTCGAATAGGATTTTATTTTTCAATCCTATCAAGAATTTGAATAAATTCCCATAATATTCTATCAGAAATTTAAATGTTTAAAGAAGCGATTTAAAAAAAAACAAATTGGTAGAAATGTCATATACTTAAAAAGGTGAACTTTGGCGAGTTGAGAGGTTTTGTCTTTAGACTCTTCTCCTAAACTTTTCCCAACAAAATTAGCCTTCTTTCAACAAATAACTCAAATGGTAACGTTCTCATTTATAAATGTCTTACATAAGGAAACTTATTATAAACTTTCGTTCAGTCATACTTTTGAAGGTGGAAAAATGCTTTTCAACCCTCAAAAGCAATGCCAAAAGCTTGGCTTTTGGGTCGAAAGTGTGGAGAAACAATGCTTTTAGCAAAAGTTGAGTTTAAGTACTTTTAGTTTTTGCGTTTTGAAGTGTAATTTATCAAAATACTCTTATTTGTATTAATTATTTTAAATATATTTAAATTTTTGGGTTAATTTATATTTTATAATCATTATATTAATTTATTTAAATATTATTTATTATTATACTTAAAATTTTAAAATATTTTATGTATGATTATATTAAATTATTTAAATATTGTTTAAATTAATTTATTTTTTAATTATTTAACATCGTAACTAAAATAGATATTTTAACTTCTCACCATAATATTTAATAATAATATCAAACATTTTAAATTAACAATGATATACTATGATTTATATATACTATGATTTTGACAGTAATCTTTTAGAAATTTGATTTATATATACTATGATTTTGAAGGAATGATAAATTGAATTTTGACGTGTTCTGAGGGAGCAAAACAATGTTGCAGATTGCATAGTAATAATGTCAAATGGAAATTTAAATGTGAAATATTACATTGTTGAGCCACCTGAGGGTGTTCGAAATCTACTAAATAATGATATTTAACAATCTGAAATAAGGTCTGACTCTTAACAAAGTTGTGTAATTAGAAATTTACTTCTATTTATTTTAACCAAAAAAAGAATATTTTTATCTATCATTGCATTATTTATATTATTATTTAAGTCTCTAATTAATTGTATTATGATTACTTTATTATATCCATCAATTGTATATCTATATTTCTAAAGTATTAATGTCACTATTTAATCGTATACCAACTCAATTGAAAAAATTAGGAAAATATCAATTTGTAATTAAAATAATTTATATCATTCAATAGTATGCATCGAAAAAAATATGAGATTCAACTCTAATAGGTGTACAAGGATTAATGACCAAAATTCTATCAATCAACTGATATAGAAATCCAATTTTTATCTCTCAACATGGTACTTGAATCAGTTCATGGATGTATGTTTCGTAAAGTGGTCTGTAGCAAGATAATATAAATTCTGTAGAGTTAAATTTCAAAAATTTAAAAGTATAGAGAATAAAATTATTGAACTGAAGTAAAAATAGAGGCGTTTATGAGTCACATCAAGCTAGCTTATGTTTAATATTAATATGTTTTATATTTGCCAAAATCGAGTCAAAATATAGGCCTCAAAATTTGCTTAAACCCGTCTATATTTATAAACAGTGAAACATTTCTAAACTTGTACATATTATTATTTTATTTTAAAAAAGTTATATTATTTTAATTTAATATTATTTATTTTAGATATTTTCTTTTAGTAAAATTTGAAACATAAGCATTTTAAATATTTTCTAATGTTTACATTACACTATATATTTAATTTATTTGATATAAATTAGCGAGGCTAGGCTCAAGCATTAAATATTGAAATTAAATTCGATCCATATTTTAAAGCAGACTAAATTTTTATTTAAGCTCATTTTTAGGTCCAATATTTTTGTTCAAACTCTTTCACATTTCATAGAAGAGTAATCGTACTCAAGGTTTTTATAGCATAATTTCACAGGGTTAATGTACTCTTTCATATATGAATTTGGCTTCAATGTTTAATTTGATAGTTAAGTTTAGCTTTAATGTTTAATTTAATATTTCGATCAAGCGATGTCATAAGACCCAATGAATGTTTGAAATGTGTGCAATATTTAAAAAAATAGGTACTCAATTGAGACAAACCAAAAAAAAAAAATTTAACTGACAAATTAAACGTTGAGACAAAAGAAACTTAAGTGTCAAAATGAAAAAAGTTTAGGTACTAAAATCTGAAAAAAAAACTTAGTATTAAATTGAACATTAAAGCTAATTTTAGGTACCAAATAATATATTTAGCCTTCTTATAATTCAGAACTAGAAATTGAAGTCCCCAACTCTGGCGAAAACACAAAACAAAGCAGAAGGTGGTTTAAGCTGTCTTCACAAAATTGGATGGGTAAATTAAAGTCCGATTCTCCCCTCTCTCGTCGCATCGTTCGTTCCTTTTTGGATTTCCTCGACTCAGGTACTCTCTCTATCTCGCCTTTGATTTTATTCACTATTTTTTTTCAATTCAATTAGGTTAGCTTAGCGTTTGTCACTGATTTATTTTTTCTCCTTTTTGCATTATTTTTTAAATGATTTTCTTTTGCATTGTTCTTTATTTCGCCACGATGCAAAAGCGGAATTAGCTCCTTTGCTGATTGATTTTGACTTTTGCAAAGCGCAATTAGCTTAATTCTACTTGGAAATTTAGGATTTGCAACTGCAAATTCCGAGTTAAAGTGATGCTTTCTTAGTTTCATTGAGTGTGTTAAGGCCTAAGGGTGGAAAGAAAAGAGGTGTTATGAATAAGGAGTGTAGTTGTTCGACAATTAAGTGTAGACGAATGAATTGTGGGATTATGTGATTGTTAGGTTTCAATAAAATTAGGAAGTGCAGCATTAGCTATAGAATGATACCATTGGAGAACGCCTCTAGAAGTCTTTGGGGCACAGTATAGAATTTGATCAATCTTTAAATTATCCGGGAAAAAAAATGGTGTAAACATTTGGAACTTTGTCCTAAAAGCTGCATTGTCGTTGGTTTGTAAGAAAACAAATTGACTGGTTTTGTGTGCATCCTCTTTAAAATTGACTTTGGAAGGGTACTTTTTATATGCATGACTGGTATCATGTTTTCTAAATGGCAACTTTTAAGTTCATTGATATCTTATACTGGTTGCTTGCATCCTCTATACCATCCAGTTTACGTATTTTATTTCATCTCCCTTATTTTATTATTTGGGCGGGTGAGTGTTTAGGGCTTTAAGCGATTTGAAGGGGGAGATTTACTGAGTATTTCCTAGTCATATACTTCTTCATTCTCTTTGTATTCTCATCTTGTTATATATTTTCTAATAATAATCCTGTTTCTGTAAAATAGTTGAACCTGCCCCAGGGGTTGATCTTGAAGGCCTTGAAGTTGCTAGGGAATGTTTGGTGGAGGTGTTTAAACTTGACTCAGCTTCTATAAATTATGTCAAACCTGATCTATTAATTGACATATTCAGTTCACTGGATGAAAGTGAGGATAAGAAAATTAAATCAGATCTAAGTCAGAGGGGTACTTCTGATAATGCCACTGCTTCACTTTCTGCCCATGATATCGTAAGTGCTAATTCCTTGGCGGCATTAAAATTGGTATTTCATGATCACTCTATTTTCTTTTTTAAATTGATTTAAAGTATATTTGGGTTCAGGATTTAATTTAGGCACCATGTATGTCATCTAAAATTTAATATGGGAAAATTTTTCTCTACATATGGTTCTCTTTCCCAGTTTCCTTATCATTGTATGGATGCTGTTTTAGTGGTATCCTGTCAGGGACATTTCTTCTCTTGTAGCACTTATTTTGTTTCTAATATGTTTGGTGTCTGGATTTTGCTAAATTAGGGGGATAACTGGACTAAAGAATCTCAGTCCACAGGTATGCCGTGCTACTTGTCTTGATAATTTCACATTTTGGACTTTTAATAATTGGGTTGAAATGATTTACCTTTGTATTATCTATTTTAATGTTTTAGGTTATACAAAGTAGTTCTAAACTAGGGTAACTTGCAGGAGTCTCAAAGGATGAACTCTTTGGGCAATTCTTTGCTGCAATAGAGAAAATTCACTTTCTGAGGGCCATGCCTGATGGGAATGATGATCCTGCCCAACTGGATAAAGCTACTCGTTTATTTGAAGACGCCGTAAATGTATGTTTTCTTCTGGTGTATATTAAACCTGTTCCACTAGATGGATGGTTAGCTCGCCTTGGTTTATGGTTATTGTTGCTTAATTAATTGTTGTAACGTGAAGGTTCTTTTTGAGATATTTTTAGATTTCCCCCATGGATTCAGGTTAAGTGTTAGATTTACATGTTTCATTGAAGTAGTTTCTTCATAGTGTATCCATACTTTGACTACATCATTGCACTCAGAAAATAGATTAACTGAATTACATGATTCGGATCATTTAAGAAGATTTTCTGGTCCTCATTTTTAGTAGGGATGGTCAGAAGGGAAATCTTATGATGCTGAAACTAAAAGCTGAATTAATTTACTTGTCTATCTTCGTTGAAACTTGAGTGAAATTTGGAAATCAGAGTGTAGGGAAGTTCTTCAAATGAGTCTTTTGAAGATCGGGTATGGGGATTGTCAATGTTTCCCCATGGCATGGATTTATTCATCAGTAGTGATCTTTGTCATACATGAGCTATTAGGATGAAAACCGGTGGTGGATTTCTTCTTATTATTTAGTAAGAACCGATCATGTCAAGCTTAATCATTGACCTCGGAGAATTATACGAACAAACTCTTATCATTTATTTCTTAACTTGACATCCTGGCTTGCACAGCTGACAACGGCCTCTTTATTTCCTCTTTTGGATTAATGTAACAGGTTCCTTTGGAAATTGGCCAACCTTTGAAGTCTTACACTTAGAGACAAACTCCAGCTTCTGCTATCTCTTATATTGAGAAATATATAATGCATTTATATTATCATCACATAGATACATGGTTCTAGAAACTGAAAGAGTGAAATGCTGATTTTTAGATTGTAGTTCCTGAAATAAGCATTCTCGACACAGTGGCTTATAATATTTGGATGGAGAGGTAGGTTAGTGAGCCAGCCTTAAAATTATGGTTATGACTGGGGATTGGAGAACCAAGGTAGTTATTACAGGTTGCAAGGTTAGTCAGTTGCATGGCATCCTACTGAATTTAAGCATTTGCAATATTTGCATTCTGCCGTGTAGGAAACATGATTATGAGGAAGGATATTAATATATGTTTTCTTTTTAGTGCTTTGAACTAGTTAGGAAGTTGGGATCCACTATTGACATTTAAGTTCATCTTGCTTTCACATCACTAAATCAGGACTGACTGGCACTTGATCTTCATTATATTCTTATTCAGTTTAGATAACTTCTTGCAATTTATGGTTATTGTCATTTTTTATTTTTTCTTTCTAAAGATATCAGTTAGCTTCTGTTACAAGCCTTTATTGATATCTTAAATTTTCCACATCAGGAGATGGAAAGGTCTGGTTGTCAGGCATTTGACCGTAAAAACCTGGCCGAGACATTCAAATGTCAAGGTAATAAAAATTTGTGTGCTTTTTTTTTTTTTTTTGGCAGTTAGTACTTCATATCTTTAACGTTTAATTTTAAGGGCTCATTGTTTGGAGAGGTTGAGAAAGTTTTGTTCTTCTCTGTCTTTTTTTGTCTAATTTATGCATGCTTTATCTGTTTATTTGTTAAAAGTCATGAAATAGATGCTGTAAAAGCAGACCCTAGCAAATGAGCTCACTTGATATCCAATCCATCCAACAGGATTTTTTTTACTTAATGATTTAAACTCAATTACTATATACCCTTGTTGAGTAAAATGTGGAAAACATTAACATGAGCCTAAAGTCACCAAAATAGAAACAGGGCCTACCTAAATTGACTCTAAAGGACCCAAACCTAAAGTTACCAAAACGGAAACAGGTCCTACCTAAATTGATTTTAAAGGACCCAAACCTAAAGTCACAAAGGAATCCAATACCTGCAACTTTTTTATAATAACTATTGCTTAAGAAGTGTCAATGTTCTCCATATGTGATGTTTTGGTAGCATGATCTTTTGAATATCTTGCAGTGTTCATTCTCTGTAAAAGCTGCTCTTAAGTTATATTGTTTTGCTTTCAGGTAACAGGACCATGCAATCAAAGCAATACTCTGATGCGATAGAGCTGTATTCTATTGCTGTTTCTCTTTGTGATGATAATGCAGTTTATTATTGTAATCGGTACAGCATTAATTTGCTCAAGCTGATAATTTGATATATATATATATATATACCTGTTCAATTTACCATATTTTTTTCCTTACCAAGAGATGGAAAGTCCTTATCCTGCTACGTCAAATTATTCTTGCACTATTAGGTCACCCTATCGGTTTCATTGAACACCGTAAAAGCTTTTAGACTTTGACTTTTAGGAATAGTAAACTTGTCTTTTCTGTTAATCATGTCCCAATAATATCAGGATTTAGGAATTTGGTTCTTGTTAATGTTCGGTTTCTAGTAACTTTTAGAGATAGTACATATTTTTTGTATTTGATTGCAGCAAGTTTCTGCCATTTTCACACATTCATCTTCGTAAAAATGCAATGTCTGATTGAATTATAATCTTTGTTTCTCAGGGCTGCTGCTTACACTCAAATTCAAAAGTACAATGAAGCCATTAGAGACTGTCATAAATCCATTGAAATTGACCCAAATTACAGCAAGGCATACAGTCGTCTTGGTTTAGCATATTATGCTCAAGGCAACTATGCTGATGCAATTGAGAAAGGATTTAAGAAAGGTTGGCGGGAAATTATATCTGAACTATACAGTGTTACTATTAGGGACATCCAAATCTAAGATATAATTTATAAGCATTTATCTCTTAGTGTGGATTGTCTTACATTCACAGTTAAAGAAAACTTCCACATGTTCTTAAAGTCTTTTATTTTCTTTCACCATATCAATAACAGATTAATGGTTGAAGATTCAATATGCTATCAAACATGGTAGTTTCTAACCTTTATTTTTTCTTTTTCATTTAACATGTGCAGCCTTGCAACTGGATCCAAACAATCAATCTGTGAAAGAAAATATTCAGGTAGGTTTCAGTGTTCCTTTTTTTACATCATTATTGTGATCTTCATGTTCTGCTTGTGATATCCAGGTAGCTGAGCAGAAATTGAATGATTTGCAGCAAAGGGCAGAATGGGATCAGGTAATATGAACTATAAGTCGCTTATAATAAAAGAAATCTGTATGTTATAATTAACCCATAATATCCATTACCAGTTTACCACCTCACAGTTTGACACTAAAAGACAGAATGTATGACTTTCTCAAGCCTGTTACCCTTGAAAATGGAACCCCATTTTGTTTACTCGGTTATTATCAAGAAATTTTGCTATTTGAATGCTATTTTGAAATGATTTCTTATGTTTCTGTATATGCATAAGCATCCCTGACTTTTCTGATCCAGAATGTGTCATGTTCTTTTTCATCTTCTAATACCCGTCTTGCAGGGTGCTAGTTCCGGTCAAAATAATCAAGGATCCAATAACCAACCATCTGGATCAAGGAGTCATGGCGGATCATCTCCATTTACAGTGCCTTTCAACACTAGTTCCCTTCCGACGGAGATTGCAAGCATGCTTATGAATATGGCTTCAAGTGCATATCAGGGACAACCATCTCAAAACAGGCAGGGGGAAGACGATAACATTAATGGATCAGAAGAACCTGGGATAAGAGTAGGTGGGAACATCAACTTGAATTTCGGTGAGCAAATGCAAATACCAGAGGAATTAACCGGTGCTTTCAGATCTGTGATGGAAATGTTCTCGGGGACACCACCGCATGGAAACAACCAGGATACAAATGCAGGATCAGGTTCAAACTGAACTGCTATACAAACATGTACACCATACTATTTTGAACTTCCAATAGCTTATGCCTTGGGTTTTAACCATTTTTGCCCCCGCCCCTTTTGATTATTATAGAAAGTAAGTAGATACCAAACCAGCGATAGTGTATAATTCGTTGCAAAATGACGGAGCTGTTGAGATGATCAGATATCACTGCAAACTGTGTCGCTGAGCGTATTCCTTTTGTTTTGATTGTGGGTGATTGTAGATGCTTTGTCACGGATCTTTTTTTGTTATACCTAACCTATTCAATCCTATATACTTTTATTAGGTTAGGAGATCATTTTTACCGGGGTAAAATTTGCAGTTAATTTCTTAATAGTTTTACAGTTGAATTTAGTAAATGTAATTGTTTCCGTTATTCATCAAATTGATTTGATATTACCACTAGACAGGAACAAATCACAGTCAACATTCACCATATTAGGCAACACACCTAAGCAATTTCTGGAAAGGAGAATGCTTCAAATTGATTCAATATTTTTGTAATCTAGATTGACGATGCTATTTCTATTGATGAACATTTAAATCAAGGTAATTGGCATTGTATCAGTGGATGCATTATTTTTCTATTGAAACTGGCATGAATTGGTACCCGTTTGTTTTGGTATATTATTTTAAATTTATTAAAAAATATCTATAAATTAAATGAGTAAAATTAAATATATTTTAAATATAAAATATTTATTAATAAATTTTACAAATAAAAATTCATCATTCAACAAACAAAGAAACAAAATCTTGTACATTAAACTACAAAATTACCTCATGTATTGTAATTTTTTTTTTCTTTTTTGCAACTTTATTCATGTATCAGCTAATGCGGCCGGTTTGGTCGAAATAGAGCAAAACAAGTCACTGCAATTGGCATAACTCGGAATTTTCCTCTATTGCAAAAAAAGAAAATTAAATGTTTCGCCTTGCTGATGAAATGGTGCACACGGACCGTTACGGTGAAAATTAGTGCAGAATTGACTGCTTTGATTAAACATCAAAAAGATATTTAAATATTTTTAATTTGTTCAAAACTTTATGTGAATAATATAAAATATACTAATTAGATTATTAAATATAAACTATACAAAATACTTAGTCTCTAAATAATAAGAATCCTATGGATTGGGAGAGTAAAAAACTGATGTATCTATATTTAATTCATAAATAACCTTCCTGAAAAAATAGTTATACAATTAAAATACTTCAAAAAATGTGATAATAGTCTATATTTTCAAATTAAACCATGATTTAAATTAATAAAATTAAACCATGATTTGAATTAATAAAGCTAAACCATGATTTATATTAATACTTTATTCAAATTTAAATAAGTCATAATTTAAATCAATATATTCAAATTTATAATAATTCAAATCAACGTAATCCCGCCAAAAATGTCAAATGGTTCGAATATTTGCTCAACCAATATGAATTTTGAATTAAATTGTTTAAAATTATTTTTGTTTAAAAAATCAGAACTAACTTTTAAATAAATATTTAGAATTCATAGCCTTAAATTTAAATTTTAAAATTATTAAAAATCCCAATAAATAATATATAAAAATTCAAAACACATTATTGCTTTTAAGAGAAAATTGAATATTGTTTTTATGAAATAAAAACAAATTTCGTTTCCAAAACTATTTAAATTTGATAATTTAAGCGAAATTGAAATAGTTTTATTTCAATAAAAAATGATTTGATACAAACTACCAAATCAAATCAATTTGCCGCAAAATTTATTATATTCCTAATAAAAACATTTGATTAGCATAATTTAGTTGAGGTATGAAGATAAAAATAAATTTATGAGAAATTAATCAAAAATTTCAAAAAATGTCCAATTGATTAAAAGTCCATTTATTTAAGAATAGTTTTATTAAAATCTATTTTATTACTTTTTTTATTTATTAATATTCAATACAATAATCATCACCATTTAAATGTGTAAAACTCATGCAGAACCCTTCTATTAAATGTGAAAATCAACTTGTGAATGATGTATAAATATGCCTGGGATATTAATGGATGAAAATGTAATGGGGTAAAGCCAAACCCGGAATAACCTGGGTTCGAACCATATCACCATATTTAAGCTTCTATTGTCCCTTAATAAAGTCCAATAACTATCTATATCTTGCACCAAAGAAAACAATTCACTAAACATTGAATGGAGTATAGCAAGAGTATACCCAAATTCTATAAACAAAATTCAGCAGTAATTCTATATAAAATAAACATTAGAAGACTCATATATCTTTATAGATATATAATTATTCAATAAATATCTATTTGGATAGACGTATCTATCAAGAATGAACATAATTATTTATTACATATTATTTGGATAATCATATTTTTCTTTTGTTAATAATCAAAAAACGTAATTTTCAGTAATAAGAAACATACCTCATAAATAGTAAACTCTCGATTAATAATCAAATAACATAAATTTTGATTATTTTATAATTTTTCATGTATAAATATATTTTAAAAATATTTCAACGACATTCATTTTCTTTAAATAAATAAAATTTTATATATTTCAATTATAGCATCAAAGAATATGATAAAATTTATCTAACAAATAAAACCTTAACTCTGAAAGTTTGAAGAGTGACGAAGGCATGTTACTTTGTTTTATTTGCAAGAAAAAAATATTTATGAGAATATTTTGTTTTAAAAACAAGAATTTGTAGAAAAAAAAATGTAATTTTTGAAAATTTTGAGGATATTCTTGATTAGTAAAGGTGGAGAGTTGAATCATAAAATTATGGTTTTATATTCTATTCCATGAGACATTTATAACTGTATATCATATGCTCAAAATGATTGAGTGATGAATGAGAAATTGATGCTTAAAGTAAGCCACTTGCAAATATTTATTGAAAAAAATAAAAGTTTAAATCCCACATTTATTAAATATCATGTGTGAAATATATATATATATATATTTGAGAACTCACTTGAAAAATTATTAAATAACTAAGCTTAAAATCTTATCTCATACACGGGTATTTAAAATATTTTTTTAAAATCTATATTTAGGTACATAAATAAAATAAAGTTTTACTCTTAAAAAATATTAAAATTCTAAAATAAATCAAATTTTTTACAGCAACTATTCTATAATAATAATATATTTATAACAATAATAAACTTGACATAGAAAGAACTATAGATTATTTATTAGGTATAATGTTTTTGTTTGCATGGCAGTTTGCCATCTGTTTGAATTTACAGTAATATGAATCTCAGTTGCCATCTGTTTGGTCACACCCAAACCTAGACACTGTCTCACATGCTCGTCTTTTATGTGTATATATATATTCACACACATACATACATATTGCTGAAAATTTCTCATAAACCATCCTGCCCAATGAAAATTTTCTGAGTAAACTGCTTCTGAAACTCCCAACTTTCATTCTCCATCATCTTTTGGCCCAAATTTTAGCTACACTTTTTCTATCCCAAACATTTCGCTTTCTTACTCCAGATTTCGAAGGTATTTTGGATCATGCACGTCTTTATTCCAATCGTTTGTTTTTTTCCTTCTGGATTTTTCAACGTTACCCGTTTGTTTTTTTATCTTTAATTTCTTTTTTGCCCTTTTTGAAAATGTGGGTTCTTTTTTCTTTCATTCATTGGACTGCTACTTGTGATTTATGACATATTGTCTAAATTGATATACACATATATATATATATATGTGTGTGTGTGCATGTATTTTGGAATTGATGCAATGTTTGTTTACCCATTTGTTTATCTTTATATTAGCTTTAGGCCTTTTGTTGTTCCTCCGGATGATTGGTCCCTGAAACTTCGCTATGAGGGAAGGTAGAGCCGGCCAGAACTAGGATGGTGAATAGCATAATACTAGTATATCCGTATTATGTGATTAATATAAAAAATCTGTATTACAATGCTGGCTTGGTTAAAACAATATTGACCTATGATGGTCATAATCATAATAGGAACTTGGGTTTTGTTCTTTGTCATTGCCTGTGCTTCCTCGTAAGAGTTTCATATTGTAACAACCGATCATGTTAAGACTCTGTGTGTGTGTGCACACATAAATGCAGTTGCATGTGCTTTTTGTCATGTATGGCTTGGCCGGAACCAGGCAAGGTTTGGTTATGTTATGAGGGATAGAACTTTGTTGTGCTTTTGGCTTGTTTCTACCTAGCTAGTTTCTATTTGGTTTATTGCTATCTTGCAGACTTTCAAGAATAAAGCAAGTAAAACGACTTTGAATTGTTCTGGTACTCTTTCTTGGTTAATGATCATGGTTGGATGTGATTCTATTTTCAGGGTAAATTGAAGAGGTAGGTTCTGCCAAGCCAAAGCACAAAATCCTATAAGTATGAATGGTTATATTGTTGGTGCGATTCTCCCCATTGTTCTTGTGCTCCTTCGAAATTCAAAGAGGGTGAAGAAGCGAGGAGTGCTGGTTGATGTTGGTGGGGAACCTGGGTACGCAATCCGAAACATTTGGTTTCCATTCCCTCTAGAAACAGCATGGGAAGGTGTATCTACACTAGCAGAACTTTTTGAGCAGTCATGTAAGCAGAACAGCAATAAAAGCTTGCTTGGCACTAGGAAACTGATTTCGAGTGAGTTTGAAGTAACTGAAGATGGAAGATCCTTTGAGAAGCTTCATTATGGAGAATATGTATGGTTGACATATGCTGAAACATTTGCAGCTGTGTGCTATTTTGCTTCTGGTTTAGTTCAACTTGGTCATAAAAAGGGAGAACGCGTGGCAATCTTTGCTGATACAAGAGAAGAATGGTTCATTGCATTGCAGGTCTGACTAATGTTTTCTGAAATTTTCTATTAATTTCCATGCCTGTTTGTTTAAAATTTTGACTGAGATGTTAACTCATGCCAGGTCCTTCCTTTGCCTTCCTTCAAATTAGAGAATGTAATTGATACATGTTATTTTTTCAGGCCTGCTTTAGGCGCAATGTCACTGTGGTGACAATATATGCATCTTTGGGGGAGGAGGCTTTATGTCACTCATTAAATGAGGTCCTCTATCTCTCTCTCTGTCTATCTATATCTATACATGTTTGTATCAATATTATTTACTTGCGAAATAGTTAACTTTTTCTTGAACTAATATTTTTATCAGTCCTTAAGAAACTATATCTGTTCTTAATTTGCTTCCCTCAGAGGTGAATTGTCTTTTCTTATTTCTTGCATGTTTATATTACATGTTTATATAAATTGTTTAGAACCTGTCTGTAGTTGATTAACGATTCAATAATATTTGCTGAGTTTATTTTTATTCATTGTAATTACTATGCCTTTTGTCCAAAATTTCATCACTGAGCTTGTTAGAATTGATACTTATAGTTTTGTTATGTTGGTAGTACACTCTTCAAAAGGTTAGCGAGATAACCATGCATCAGAACAGTATTCCCTGCATCTTATGCCGTGCGAACCAAGTGGAAAAAGTTGTTCACTGGTTTAATTGGCCGGTGAAGGTTTCGTGGTTTTGCACGTTTGTTAGTCATGTTTATTTATTTATGCAATCTTTGCTCTGCCAGACTGAAGTTACAACACTGATTTGCGGGGCCAAAGAATTAAAAAAGCTTGTCAACATTAGTGGACAACTCGACAAGATAAAACATGTGATCTGTATGGATGATGAGATTCCAACTGCTGTAAGTGGTAGATGGGCAGTCACTTCTTTTGCTGATGTCCAGAGAACCGGCTATGAAAATCCTGTTGATGCTGATTTACCTATTGCAGCTGATGTTGCAGTTATAATGTATACTAGTGGAAGTACTGGATTGCCTAAGGTTAGAATGTAGATTTTGGGTTTTGCTTCTTGTAGCCTCTTATAGATTTTGTTGGTAAAAAGATGCTTGCACGATGTTATATCTTTGAGATATGTAAAATTGTCAAGATTAGGTTTCAACATTGTTAAGCTGCTTCTAATATATCGAATTTGTACAGGGTGTTATGCTGACACATGGCAATATACTAGCTACCGTTGCTGCAGTCAAGACAATTATTCCTGGAATTGGAAGCAAAGATGTCTATCTTGCGTATCTACCCCTTGCTCATATTCTTGAATTAGCGGCTGAGGTATATATGTTGTGTTGAATTACATTACAAATGTTCATTGCAACTTACTTTTGATCTCTGATTATATTCATATTTGTTTACCTGCAGTGTGTTTAAACATATTTTAACATATTTTTTCCATTGTAGCATTTAATTGTTGCTGTAGGAGGTATCCTAGGATATGGATCCCCTTTGACTCTTACTGATACATCTAGCAAGATAAAACCAGGAACAAAGGGGGATGCCTCTGTGTTAGCTCCAACCCTGATGGCAGCTGTTCCAGCAATTCTTGATCGTGTTCGAGATGGAGTACGAAAGAAGGTTAGAAATTTTTACTTTCTCAAACGTATGACCTCTTCTTCATATGTGTGTATTTGTGAAAATAAGTTAATTTCAAAAAAAAAAAAATGAATCTTAAACTTCAGGTAGATGCAAAAGGTGGACTATCCAAGAAATTGTTTGACTTGGCATATTCTCGTAGACTATCTGCAATAAATGGTAGTTGGTTTGGTGCCTGGGGCCTTGAAAAGTATCTATGGGACTTACTCGTCTTTAAGAAGGTCCGAGCAATTCTAGGTGGTCGCCTTCGATTTTTGCTTTCTGGAGGTGCTCCTCTATCACCAGATACTCAGAGATTTATCAACATCTGCTTTGGGTTAGTATGTTTTTAGCAATTTGAGTTGATATCCATGTAAAAGTTAAATTTATGGATCCTCTGGTGCTGCTCTTACATACTCTCACACAAACTCATATTCAACATTCAGGCACATTTCTGTAGTTTCATAACAATTGTTGTTCTAAATTTAATTAAGGTGTTGTTTGATTAACTGAAAATTTTGTGTGCTGGTTTATAAAATATACTATATGATTTTATGCCGGTTTCTCATCTAATAAGAGTTAGAAACAGGATTATTAGCGTACTTTCAATTAAAATATTGGTGTAGTTTAGTCAAATATATAAAAAAGGGAAATCTTAAATGACATTGACAGAATGTAACGAGTAGGTTTTAAGTACTGTAGCTTCTAAAACAAGTTACCAAACACATTAAAGATGAATGCTTTCAACAAACAACACCTTACAGCTTGTCCAACAGGAAGATGCTACTTAAACAGCGATTCTTTGGGTGGAAGTTCTATTTTTTGTCTTAGATGGCTATTTCATATGCAAGTAGCTTAGACATTAACAAGGACCAAAACCGTGTGGGATGACAAGTAGCTTTTTGGTACCGTTTTCATATGCAAGTAGCTTAGACATTAACAAGGACCAAAACCGTGTGGGATGACAAGTAGCTTTTTGGTACCGTGGAGATACTATCATCATGAAGGACAGACAGTTATCTCTGCCAGACAGATTTAATATTTTTAAGTATCATATTCTCATTGGAATTCCTTTTTCAGTACTCCAATTGGCCAAGGGTATGGTCTAACTGAGACTTGTGCTGGTGGCACCTTCTCTGAGGTTGATGATACATCTGTTGGTCGCGTTGGTGCTCCACTTCCTTGCTCCTTTATTAAGGTAAGAGATTATTATTATTACTACTACTAGTTTGACTGAGATGAGCTTAACATATTTGTTTTTATTCACTATCTGGTGGTTAAGTTTTGTGGCTTTCCTTTGAAATCAACCAAATAGGTTATTTTAATTTTCTCTCCTTTATTCAGGTTGAAACTGGAAGCTTTGAGCTTGAGGATGGACCTCTAAAGCCTCTCTAAGCTTTGTTTCTTGTGTATATTTTGCATATATATGATTGTGTGTGTGTTTGCATGTGTGTCGGCAACCAAAGCTTTAATTTCCCAATGCTGTTTGCTGTATATGATGATTATTTGTTGGACCATTGCTGTGCTCATTTCATCCTGATTTGTTTACTTATTTGCGTTGGTGGGCGAATTTCTGACTTCGATCATATTGCATTATGTGTTGTTTATTTCAGTTAGTAGACTGGCCTGAAGGTGGATATTTAACTAGTAATTCACCAATGCCTCGTGGAGAAATACTGATCGGCGGTCCGAATGTGACGCTTGGATACTTCAAAAATGAAGAAAAAACAAAAGAATCATATAGGGTACTGTTTTGAACTTCCGGTCTTCACATTCCCTTTCCTTTTCCTCTCTCTTTTTTTTAAAGATTACCTATAATGGATCCTCTCTTTTTCCTTTCTATCTCTTAGTTAACTGGCTATTTTTATTCTTTTGGTGCGCAAAAGGTTGATGAGAGAGGAGTTAGGTGGTTCTGTACAGGTGACATAGGACAGTTTCATTCCGATGGTTGCCTTGAGATAATTGACCGTAAAAAAGACATTGTCAAACTTCAGCATGGAGAATATGTCTCTTTAGGAAAGGTATGAATGGATATTTCCAGTGAAACAATTATGTAATTCGAATTTTCCACTGTAACTAATTTTTTTCCTACAGGTTGAGACTGCTCTCAGTATCTGTCCCTATGTCGACAATATTATGTTGCATGCTGATCCATTTCACAGTTTTTGTGTGGCTCTCGTGGTGGCTTCCCGACAAATGGTGGAAGATTGGGCTTCAAAGCAAGGCATTACATTTACTGAGTTTGGAGACTTGTGTGAGAAAGAAGAAACTATCAAGGAAGTTCATTCCTCTCTTGCTCAGGTATACCTTCAAATTTATCCGAAGATTTAAGCTTTGATAAGGGCGCCGGGATATCCATGTACAATTGCAACAAATTGCAACATATTATACTCTTTGCTTCTTGCATATTGCTACAAATTATTTGAACTTGGACAACTATCCATCGGCAACATTTGCTTTTGCATCCGTTTGTGATCACTCATTTACGGTATAGGCTTATACTTGGATTTTTGCTTTTTTCGAGTGCTGGCTTAGCTTTGATGTAGTTGGTAAAGAAATCTTTTTAATTTGCATGTATTGTCATGCATAAAGCAGAGATATTGCATTCCCTTTACTTTGAACATACCCTCTGTGCAGTTCTGATGGAGAAAGTAGTGAACCGTTGTGCTGCCACGAGAATCTAGGATTATAATAATTCAATTTTACTTTTTCACTGTTGCTTTTTTTTTCCCCCACCTCTGAACCTGTTTTGTCCATCTGCTACTGCTTTTAATTGCAGACAGCCAAGAAGTCACGATTGGAGAAGTTTGAGATTCCTGCAAAAATCAAATTGATTTCTAGTCCATGGACTCCAGAATCAGGGCTTGTGACTGCAGCTCTCAAGATCAAGAGAGAGGCCATTAGAAGAGCTTTTTCTGAAGACCTGGCCAAGCTATATGCATCATAGTTTCTAGATGCTTTGACTGCTCATTTAGCAACAATCTTGAAGAAAGTAAGACTAGTGTAAGATGATATGATCAAAACCCATTTTCATTTTCTTTGTTCTAGTTCTTACCATTGCAGTTCATGTTTTGTTCTAAATAAACTACAGGAAAACTCAGGTTTTTGCCTGTCTTCAAGCAGGATTGTTAGATTCAAATCACTTTTCTTTGGGTTCCACATGTGTGTGTATATATCTTTTCTGCTCTAAATAATGTGTCCTTGTTTATACACCTGCAAATCATATCCGTGTTGTGTTCTTCTATACATGTCATGTTTTTTTGTTACTTTTCGGTGCCGTGTAATCTTGCGGTCATCCATGCTGCTGAAACCTACCAGGGATAGCTCTTTAAATCACCAAATGAAATAATAGTGATGAGCACTTTGTAGGCATTGGGTCTCTCTTAACCCGTCTCAATAAAAGATGGGCTGATGTTACTAAAGTTCAGTGGGAGACTAAAACCTAAATGGGGGAGGATTGCCAAAGGACATGAAGTAGCAAAAGACGAATGAATGCCTTTTGTCACTGGACCAGCCTCCTCCTCCTCAAATGATGTTCATTTTTAACTAGTTTAAGATTTGGGTCTTATACTTCTTTAAGGCCATGAAAACAAGCTATTTGTCCTTATAAATTAGGTATATAACGCTTTTTCTATTATTTTGATACCGAAAAATTAATTGCGTTAAAAGATAGGTGGCTGAGAATGTACATGTCTGACTTTTTTCAGTGTACCATTGACCGACAAAAAAAACATGGGCATAGTTTGAAAGGTTAAATTGTGATATAAGCCTATAAACTATTCAGTAGAGCATTTTGACACATTGAATGAGTCCATGCAAAGGGCGAATTTCTTATAGTTTGAGCTTAGCTCAATTTTATTTTAGTAGGAAGTTAAGGTCAATTTAATGTTGTAATTTAAAGATTAGATTGAAAACCCAGGTGATTAAATAGATGGAAGAGGATGAATCTGTATTTGATTGCTGATTCAATCCTAAAAAGAAAGAAGAAGAAGAAGAAAGGAACACAGTTTACTTTAGTTTTACTCTCTGCTAAGAGATCTAGTTTCTAGTGAATGATACCTCAACTTGTCATCATGTGTAATAATGAACAATGTATTTTGCTTAGTTTTGGGGGAAAACAGAAACTAAGGAAGTAGGAATGGATTTAATTTAATTAATTCATATAATTATAATTAAGATATGATATTTAAGTAAAGAAAACACATGGGGTTGGTTTTGATTTGATATGTACATGATTAAACCCTTTTCATCTATTTACTAATTCAATGGCATAAAAAAAGCCAAAGTGGATTTTGGTTGAAAAGGTCAAAAAGTCTCATGAAGAAGATGAAGAAAGTAGAAATTTGTAGTTTGAACCATATAAGTCAATTCCCCAAGCTTTTGTTAGCCTTTCTTTTGTTTGAACCATAATTTTTCCATCCAAATTAAATATAATATGCTTGGAATATTATTGTTGTTGTTATTATTTGTGTAAAGAAGACCTAGAAAAAGTCTTTGAGAGAATATCCTAGTATTAAGGAATTAATTTTATAAAATGGAAAATAAAAATCAATTTTTATTATTAATATATAATCCAAAACAATAAATTAATAACATACTAAACATAGTAGTTGATCGTCTCTTTCATTAGTATATTTAGTAAAGCTTAGAGAATAATTAAGATGGACAAAGAATTTAATTAATTCATAGTAATTTTAAAAGGTCTGAGGAGGAGACCCACATCTACATTTTGTCCATGAAGATGATGATGATGTTCAGAAATATTTGAGTCCTCACCTCACCCAACCCACATTGGAAACACCCCCTTCTCTCCCATGTGACTCCCCTTCTCTATTACTTTTCATTGTTTCCCCCTTTCACCTTTTTTATTAAACGAAAAAAAAAGCTTTTTAGATGTGTTCTCTCATGGACAAAACCTTCACAAAGTTCAATCTCAAAGCAACCTCTTCTCTCTCTCTCTCTCTCTCTTTTTTTTTTTTTGGTTATAATTTTTTCCCCTTATTTAAGACATTGCTTTTTCAATTCCCTTTACACATGTACAAATGCAGGAACACACACAGAAAAAAAACAGTCCATGACAGGATGCTTGCACTAGTGGCAAAATTATATGGATGATAGGTTTTGGAAAAAAGAATAAAAAGAGTAGAGGTTAATAAATGAAGTTGATATCATTTTATTGTAATGTATTTTAGAAAAATTAATCCATAAGATAAAGTTTTGGGATAAATAAGTTGAGTATGTTAGAAAAAAATTAATTGGATAAATAAATTGTTTTGAAGATAGAAGGTAAAAGCGGGTCTAATTGGACTAACTTCTCTTGACATGTCAACAAAAAAAATTATTCAACTAAATGTGTTTTTATACTGTCCCTTCAAAAATAGTATATTTTATTAAATTTTAAAAAAATTAACCTATTTTACTATTTAATTTTTTAAAACATATTTGAAGCAAGTTTTTGTGAGAATAGGAGCAATAGTATTGGGAACCCCATGTTGAGAAGATTGATGCGAAGGACTAGTGCTTTTTTTTCCGCTAATTTTCAAATGTCTTGTGCTACATCAATTCCCTGTATCTCGTGCCTTTACATGACCCCTTAAATCAATTGGGAATCTCAATTTTTGACTTGAAATCTACAATCACAACCCCATCCACCTGTTGTATACATGCATGCATATATGTGTGTATATATATATAACATGAATTGCAAAATATTACTGTAGAAGCCAACTAAATTACTATTTTAACTCATTTTCATGGTACTTACGTTTTGCATTATCAGGAGTTGCTAAATTATTCATTACATTTACCATCCCCAAATTTTATATCAATAGCAACCCAACTGCCATACCAATACAACTATGGAAATCTTACCAACAATTTGGTAAAAAAAATTATTTAAGTGCCAATCTCACCAACAAATCAAAAATATATATATACATATATTTTTAAGTTTTCCTAGGAATTTGTCTAAATATATATATATCAAAATTAAGAATTTACACTTTCAATTTATTAATTTTAATTTGATTAACATAAATATTATTGTGTATATAAGAGAATCGTGAGTTGAATATTTATGGTTGGAAGAAAAAAACCTTCACTTTAATATTACTATCTTTAAAAGACTGTTTCCAATAAATAAATCAACCATTTTCTTGTTAGACTGCAATATGGTAAACGTTTTCACTTTTCAAAGCAAATATTAGGTGGTCAAAGAATTGGCTTTAAAGTAGATCAAATTCCCTGGTTGAATGGATGGTTTATCTTAAATACATATAATCAATTTATTTTTATATTAAATAATTATAATTATTTATGTGTGCTATATGTAACATAGTATAATACGCTTGTTATTTTACTTATAATAATTAAATGAAATAAAAATTTTATATATAAAATTATATAAAATATAAATATAAATATAAAATATCCTTAAAAAGGAAAACCCCCAATTTATCACTGCGTACTCTGGTCTAAACTTATGAGATGGTAGGGGCCAACCTCATTATTATGATCGAAAATTCGTGTATATTTATATTATATTCATATCTCGTGATCATATTTAATAATAATATATAAATTTTCTCTTCTTTTTTTTTTCTACACAATATAAGAAGGTATAGGAGCAGCAATTCATGTCCTTTTTATTTTTATAGTTTTGTCTTTTAAGGAAGAGTTCACATTTGCTTCTCTTTTGTTTCCAGTCCAGTACAACCCCCCCCCCCCAAACTATGATGAATGGGTACAGGGAAGACAATTCATGCTGCTATTTCCATCCTAAACAAGTAGTTATTGGGGTTTGCCATTTGTGCTTAAACGAGAGGCTTCTTGTCTTAGCTTCAAAGCAAGGCCAGCGCTCTTCATCTTCATCCTCTACCAGAGCTGGCCGTAGTAGATTCCTTCAAGGTGTTTCACAAAAGAAACCCCACATTTACCTCCCCAACATCTTTGCTTTTGGTTCCCTTCTCAACCGTCCTCAACCTCACCTCAACCATTTGAAACCTCAAGATTTCGATGATCATGATGCTTCTACCAGTCAGGAAGGTATTTCGATTTCAACTTGGTCTTGCATAAACTGGGTTTATTTTCTTGGGGTATGTGTGTGTTCTTGAATATCAATTACATGCATGCACATGTCTCTTCATAGGCAAAATTATTGTCTGTGTAAATGACAAAAGTGTGGTCAAAGCCGGAAATTCAAGAATCTTATCCTGTTTTCTTCAGCTTTCCCCTGCAACTTCCCCCTCCCCCATTTTTAATTTTCATAGTAAAATAATTCCCTTGCATGATTGGTTTACTCATGGGAATGCCATTAATAGTTTTTTTGGAACATCCTAAAATCCATCCAATTATGCATGTAAATTTATCCATCTTGGCTTTAGTATCTGACCAGTATCTGCAAACAGAAATTTTCAAAAAAAAAAAAACTTTCCTGTATCATTCTAGCTATAACTAAAACAACACCACCGTATATCTGTTGGATGATTCGTGCAAAATCATTCAACTTCTTAGTAATATGAAGACAACAAATATCATTACAAATTCATCTAATCATCCATTAAAAACGGACCCCTTTCATGTCAAGTCTTGCTAATCATGTCCTCACCTTATCAAATTTTGATAAAACATGGCTTTCCTTCACATTCTTTTTCTGGCTATATGTTGGTCTCACCATTAATGTAGCCGACTAGCAACAATTGTTACTTTTAATTCCCTTTTGAAACCCCAGATTATACTTGTGTATTTGCAGACTCATTTATCTCAATCAAGTTCGAAGAGAATGGGGTTGGTTCATGGGAAAAAGGCAAAGTTTCAAAGGTATCACTTGAGCATTGCAGCATGTCGTGGAAGGCCAGCTTGAGCAATAAGAGTGTGATAGAGCATCCCAAACCAGGTGGGTCACTGAGGTGGCGAAAGCGGATGGGTCATTTGTTTCAGCTGGTAAGGTGGAAGAGGTCCAACAAGGCTGAGGGAGTTAAGGTTATGAAGAAGAGCTGGATAACAAGGACTCTCACAAAGAAGACTAAAGAATAAGAGACTCTCTTGGTTCTTTTTTTTTATTTGTATAGAAAGGGACAGTAAGTAAAGTAAAAGCTAAGCTAAGGTTTCCTCCGCCATTGCCCATATGTGTGTGTTGGGGCTATCGTTTTGGCTTTAAAAAAGTTGATTGGTTTCTTCTTCTTGTATTCTATTCCAAAACAGAACAATATTGTTACGATGTGCCATTCATTTTAGATTGGACCTAAGACAAGAGCACGTTTTGAATGCAAAAACAAGTATTTGTATATTTTAACCTTACAAGTGCCAATAGGATCAAAACCCTTTCTCGAGTGAGGAATTTTTTTTATATTTCTTTCATTACTTATTTTATACGAATATTTGTTGAATTTTAAACAGATAGGGAATTTTTCACAAATGTTGCTAGATTTCTGCCAGTAATGGAGCAGGCGTCTTGCTTTGGTTCAAAATGGCAATTTGTCCCCAAAGTTGTTCCAAGTTCTAAATATCAACCAAAGGGACCATTGCAGTTAGGACCACAATGGAGTGGACGAAACGTTTCCACATGAGCTGAAGAAAAATGAAGACGAAACAATATCGCTGCATTGCTTTCAACCAAATACGTCTCTAGATTTTCCCTTTACACTATAACGTAGGAAATATTTTTATTGAAATGTATCAAAATTCAAATGGATTAATTATCCTTCACTATATAAACCATTTTTCAATTCAATGTCTTAACTCCTAACATCAATTCAATGTCTTAATTATCCGAATACCTGTTCAAAGGGTTTGAACAGCAAAGTAATGAAATGAAAGTGTAATATTAGTGTAATAATTATTCTCTTATAATTACAAAAAATTATAATTTATTGGACATGTTTAGCTAACAGTATATCATGTTTGATGGTACAAATTGTAATTACATGTACATAATTTATATTTTTTTAAAAATTAATTATTATAAAAAATATTATTATGAGAATAATAATTTCTAAACAAGTAAATAAAATAAAATAAATTTATCATATATATTATGTTAATCTAAATGATAATACGATAACTAATAAAAATTACAAGAAAAATAAACATCGTATGCAATTTTATCTAATTGTTCTAGTGCATATCTGTTCCGTTATTCATCTTTAATATTTAATATATGCTCCTTGTCATCATATTGGTCATGGACTGAGTTCATCATCATTCAAATTTGAATATGCATTATTAAAATTATCAATATCTCATTTTTCTATGTACTCTTCAAAGTATAAATCATCTCAATTCCACCTATGATTAAAGTTATGAAATATGTTGCATGTCAGTACGACCCAACCTTATCTTGTTTTATGCTATACTAAAGTGGTGTTAATATAAAAATTATTTTTTAGAACAACAAATATCTTCTCAATCACATTTTAAAAACTTTAATATCTCAAATTAAAAAAATTATTATTACATAAAATCATAATTTTTAACTATAATTTCAACATCTTTTAAGTGAATTAACAATAAATAAATGTTTTTACGAATAATTTATAGATTAGCAACTTGTTTGGGAAACATTAATTTGGGTGGCCATTGATATTTAACCACCCCAAAGAATCCTCAACTAAAGTAGTTGAAATTAACCGCTGTATCCTCCATCACTTGCTATTGTCAAGCCATTTTCTCCAATCTGCATAACTTCCAAGGCAATGTGATTTGAATGTATAAAATATCTTTTTCTTTATCCAGAAACATCCATAATTCCCATTAGTTGACCCTAGACTTTGAATTTGAAAACCCATTAATTTTCTTCTTAATCGAAAACAATATTGTAGAAAGTTCCGCAACACACTTTTTATTAATGGAGGAAATCATTTTTTAGGCATGTAATAAAAATGTACTCCTTTATATATATATATATATATATATATATATCATACATTTTTTTAACACTAGATCAGTTTCATTTAATAATATTTTAACCCTAATTAGTATTGGTTAATTAAATATAATTAATATTAAAATTTAATTAAAATTAATAAATAATAATAGTAACTAGACTTGTCTATGGGTGACCCGACCCGAAAATCTAGAAAAAAATATAGGCCTGAAAAATAAGTTTGGACAAAAATAAGGCTCACTTAGAAGACCGGTTAAGTCTCGAGTAAGATTTTTGTGCTCGTTTGACTTTGAAAAAAAAAAACTACTTTTTTCACTATTTTGATGTTCTTTTCCCACTATTTTGCTATCATTTTATTATTATGTTGCTACTATTTTGTTGTTTTTGTTTGGATATTATATAACTCTTATTTTATTGTTAATTTTACTACTATTTTAGAGGCATTTACTTATTTCATTACAAATATTTTAGTGTTATTTAAGTAGAAAGATTTTGTTAATTTATTTTCAATTTGTTAGAAAACATTTATTTTAATATTGTTAGTGTTTTGGACATAAAATAAAAAAATTTTAATACGAGCGAGCCACGCTCAGGTTTTAGCATTTTATTAGAGATAGGTTTGGGCAAAAATTTGAGCCCATTTTTCTGGCCGAGCCCGAACTTAAAATTTTGTTAAGACTCTAATCTAACTCAACTCACGAGCAACTCTAATAGTAACACAAGATTTATAGGGTTCTTTTGTTCAACTAAATTTTTATAACATGATTAAATTAGGATTTAAGGTTAAAGAGATTCAAAGTTTAGAGTTTAGGATTTAAGGTTTTAAAATTTTATAAAAAAATTAATTTATTAATTTTAGAATTAAAAAACAAGATGCACTCTAAGAAAATGACATGAGATTTTATTATAAGATGAAAAAAAATAACTTTTTAAGATGAAGCATTAAACTCTAACTCAAATTAAATCTAAAATAATCTTCAAGCATTTTGTCCCCAGAAATTGTGACTAATTATTCTAAAACCTGCTTCCCTTCCCTTTCAATAATTTCACCAATTGTGAGCTAAGCATCTGCCTTTTTTTCCCCTCCATTGAGTAAAAGGGTAAATGGGTTAACGTACAGTGAGACTTAGACCTATTCATATATTTAAACCAATCCAAATTTATCCAAAACCAGAGACGTGTTGGGACAGATGATGAGGAGAAGGAGGAAAGGTCGGGAGTGAAAAGGACCCTCAAAAAATCATTCAATTCATTCATCCACCCAAATCCCAGATACAGAAGGTGATCAGAAGAATGAAAAGGGAAGCAGCTTTAGTTTCTTTCTTTACCTCTAAGATAAAAGAGGGGTCTCTCTCTCTCACAAGTCAAACAAGCTTTAAAAAGAGTAACGACACATGGTTTTGTGTCGCACGACTCCAAATTTCTATCCAATATAACCAAAGTATTCATAAATTATACAAAAATATTCAAGACTTTAACACACCTTCTGGTAGCTCTCTTCCCAATGGTCCACATTACAGCACCTTTATGATACCTTCTTTTATTTTCAAATTACCATAAAAGAATTTAATGCCTATATTAAGTTCTCATTTTAATTATTTGATGGGAACCTACTTGAAATTCTAATTCAACTAATATCTTATATTATTTTAACATTTATAAACCTTTACCTTTTTTTTTTTGGATAATCTCCTTCGTGTAAAGTATTTCATTGAGATTATTTGGTTATTTTATTGGATATGTCTACATTAGTTGGTTTTATAGGTTCCCCACAGGCTCTAACTCTCACATATGCTCATATTCCAATGAGATACACATGTGAAAGCCTATGATCATAAAGCACGGGAATGGATTTTTTTTTTAAATTGCAAATTTACAATTATATCATTACTTTGATCAATTTTAAGAAAATTTCGACTCCTTACTTTATTGTTAGTGGACTCTTTAATAAGTTTAGTATTGTTCCCGTTGGGGATTTTGTCCACTATTTTTGTCAATAATATAAATGCCTAAAGAGATAACAGATTCATAAAGTAAAAGTTTCTTGTCTGATGTTTGAAAATGTGAGCCATGCACAATTATGCATGGTTGTACTTGAATTCATACCCTAAAGCTATAATGCACAAGTTCAAGTCTAACGTGCACAATCGACATTGTTCACCTGTTCAAATATCAAACAAGACATTCATACTTCATGAATCTGTGAATTCTCCCAACAAATATGTAAGACAAAACCCTTGTAAGGAACATCACTAAACTTGTTGAAGAATTTGTCAACTTTGCACAAGTGATACTTTACAAATTTCTCTTAAAAATGTTAAAAATCTTTGAACAATTAAAATAAATCTAGATCAAAGATATGCACAATCAACTTGAAGTTCTCATGATGTCTTCTTCGCCATTAAACTGAATTTCAAAAATGGACGTTAAAAGTGGAGAATTAGAGGGGAGATTTTTCTTCAATGTATTGTAACAACATAATTAATAATAATAATAATCCAAACTCTTGGTTGAGATCTCAATTATCAGAAATCAAATTCGATTAATATTTTTTTTTCTGATTTGTAACTGGATTCCTTGATGGTTGATGGAAATTTGGAAATGAGACCTCATTCAATGATCCGTGCACTGAAACCCTAGCTTTAGGGGCTCCATTTGAGGCATCAATTTTCTCCTAATTTTGGCATGTATATATTAGACAACGAGTGACCCAAATCAAACACAGTGATAATCTCCTTTCAGTTAAGACTTTATTTATTTATTTAATAATTAAATTAAATTTTAATTAAATTTAGAATCAAATAGATCAAACTTTTAAATAAAAAAAATTCTTAATCTCATTTTTATCCACAAAATTTATTATTTTAAAAAACCGCTGGATGTACCAAACATCCGTATCTCTTTGCAGATTATATTTCCTTTATATACAAGTAATTACAGCGAAGAAAAATATAATTGAAAAGAAACATTGAAAATATAATATTAAAATATTAAAGTTTCTTTTGTATTTCAATATATAAAAGTTTATGTTTTCATATTTGATATGTAAAAGTATGCAATATTTATAAATAAAATAATATATATATGTATATATATTAAAAAACGAAAATAAGATATACAGGGTGTGTGGGTAAGTAATTGAGTAATTTCGAGCCATGTGGGTAGGGCAAGGGGACATGTAACAAATCAGACAAGACACATATAATTGTTAGACTTGACTCAATAGCTTCCAACAACTTGTCCAATCACAGTGTGCCACCGTAACTTTGGAGTTGTGTCTTTGGAGGATGTCTCTTTCTCTGTTGCCTCTTCTTTTTGCCTCTGCCCATATTTCAAGTCCCAATGTTTGACTTTTGCTTACCCCTATATATATAGCTATTTTTTTTGAACCTATTTCTAGGTCACATGCAAATTTAATTTCATTACCATCAAACTTAGGGATTTAGTTATTTGTTTAAAAATGTCTTAACCAATAAAAAAAAAGTAAAAATTAGATTTACTTTTTTATTAATTAATAAAACTTTTAAATATTTAAGCTTTAAGATCTCCATTTCGATTTTATTTTTTAATAAATTTATGCATTCTCCTTTAAATTTAATCTGATTAATTAATTACTTAAAACTTAATGCTTCTGATAATTAATTCTATTAAAATTATAATTTATAAAAAAATTGTGTGTTTAAGCTTTATTCATATATTAAAGAGTTCATACAATCAAACTTGTTATCAATACCTTATTATTACAATATTATTATGTACAAATCGCTACCTCAACCTAATTAAATTCACCTCTCACCAAACTTGAATACAATCGAACTTGTTATCAATACCTTGCCACAACAATCTCATTATATACAAATCAATATCTCAATTTATATTATGTTAAATTTATATATTATGTAATTTAAAACTCATTGAAAAATAAGCTTATACTAAATATATAATACTACTATAATGTAAACATTAAAATAATATTAAGATGACTATATAAAAAATTTTAATAAATAAAAAATATATAAATTATTAAATATTGAAATAAAATGAAAATAAATATTTTTTAAAAGAATTTAAAAAATAACATGGACGGGTCTAAAATGAGATTGGGTTCATCTTTTACAAATATGGGGGGTTTAAGCAAAATTTTAGATCCATATTTTAGGTCGAGACAAACTTGAACAAACATAAAATATGTTAATATCATGCTTAGACTCGATCTCATCTATGAACACCTATAAATGTCTCCATGTGAACTATCATCCGAACATCCTCCTACTTTTTCCCTCAACAAAACTAAACATATGTTTGTAATTAATTACTATATTTAACATTAAACCACATATCAACATATAATTTATATTTAAATTGAATAATTAAATTCAATCGGATTGAATTACACCAATTTCTAATTCAATATTTTGAATATTATATATTTAAGAAAAGGAAGTACGAGACGACATCCAAGAATTTGAGCACCACTTTGATCACGTTAGGAGGGAAATTAAAGCAAGTTACGTCAACAAAATACAAAATTGAATTGTCTCCGAACCAAAAGGCTATGCTACAAATAAAGCCTATAATCTGTTTGATTTTATTTGATTTTCTAACCTTGGGTTTCATTAAATCTAATTAGGTTACAAATTTAATTTTAGTTCCATTTTATTGGACCCAATATTTCTGTAGTTGGTATGCATCTTTAGCCATATGATAAATCATATCATTTTCCTATAATCACCCTATCATTTGAGTCTTTCTTCGTAAATTATTGGATCTTAGTGGCCCAAATATTTATTATTGGACCGACTGGACCAGATTAATTAACCAGGAAACCCACAACAATCGCTCTTAGGGTTTTTTTTTTTTAAAGTTTCACTGCAACGAAGTTAATACAATATGTTGGACCAATTATATGTAGAATGTACGGCGGATGAAGAATTGGGTGAAAACTAGGCTAAATTTGGAAAGAATTGGACAAAATTTATACAAAATATACGGACAAAGTAAGAGAATTACATATTGTAATTGTAGATGATGAAATTTAAACTTGAATATTTAAAATTTAATGCCTCAATCTTTATTTTAATGCATACTTTTTTAAGTTTTGAATATCTGAATACTAATAAATCTTTTAAATAAGATAGATTAATCCTAAGATTACAATTCAATAATTTTTTTTATAAGTAACAGATTATTCCTTATTACTGGATGTTTATTAGGTCGAGTTGTAAGTGTTTTATGCTTTAAATTAGGATTTTGGGTTTGAGTTTTCTAACAAAAAATATAGTTAGTTTTGTTTTATCTCGTTTAAGAATTTAATTCAGAATCACTTCAAATTTAATCGGAACCTAATGTGACTAGCATCATACAAAAAAATGTATTTATGCCTCGAATCATAATAAAATACGATGTGATAAAAAAGAAATAGGAAATGCATGGTAATGCTTGATCTCCTATAGATTGGATGGGACAATGTGATAAAAAAGAAATAGGAAAAGCATGGTAATGCTTGATCTCCTATAGCTTGGATGGGACAATGGAAGACAAGGAATGCGGGTTTTGTCTTCTTTTAAGGTCAGTCATCGCGAAAATGGATCTATATCGATCTTTAAATAGCGTGGGACAAGGCAAGTGTGAAGCATTTGTACAGTCCCCGGGGGGGTAATTCTGAGGAAAAATAAGTTTGTCGGCAAATAGAGTTAACCCTAACATGGTTTCCAGCATAGTGCCATGAATGATTTTTTTGGGTACAATAGTGTCATGAAGGATTGATCACAAAAGGAGGATTTGAACTTATAATGTAGTTCATATACATGTATTACAAAAAGGCAGCCTTGATTTTTTTTTTTTTCGCTGGATGTTGACACTTTCCGGTTTGTATCATTGTCTTGTTTTTTTAACGCAAAACTCTTGGAGCATGGGGATGGGACCCTAATGTTGCAGTAAATGGAGCAGCTTTGCATTGAAGACTGGTGATATAACATGATATATATATAGAGAGAGACATTTATAAGAAGTAATTTCAGTATCTATGCTTTAATCAAAATAATCTTGATAAAAAGATGATTTGAAGTCGTCCTTTCAAAGGGAACAGATGGATCTGAGAAAAAGATACTGCGGAAATTGAATGGGGAGCAGCAGGTGTTATATATGCTTAATCAAAATATAACTTTTGACTGAATTATAACCATATAGATTATGTGTCGGTGTTTTGCTAAGTCTAGGTGGGTGCCATTCGACCCAATTCCTCCACAGAGAACGCTGCGACGTAGCTATACTTGCCCCAGTCCATCAGGCGACGCTCAAATACCCTAGAAATTCCCATAAAAAAGACGAAGCCTTATTTGATGTTTAATCCTTGAACTTATTAAAACAATTATCTAAAAGCTGATAAGAAATGGTCCAACTATTATATATTTAAAATTTGATCTGATTTCTCATGTGCAAATCGAATGAATGATTAATAAGCTGAGAACAAGATTTGGATAAAAGGAATAACAAAGAAAAATGGGGTTGTGGAAAACTAATATGGTGAGCAATTATCTCAAAAGGTTTGAGTGCATGCAGAGGAGAATAAACGTGGACGTAAGTTATTGCAGCAAGTGGAAGGTGTGTCTGAGTTGAACTTGAACAACCGCTTGCTTCAGTTTCAGATCACTTCATTGGAGGGATATAGAGCAGCCAGCCAGCATTGTCCTCTCCTGCTGTTGCAACATTCGTTGACCAAAATTAAGGGTAACCCATTGGACCCGTATTTTGTGGATACGAAATGATGTAGCTCCCTCCCAAACACATTACTACCATTTATGGCCCTAAAACAACTGGCATGGGCTCATTGATGCTGGGTAAGGCTAATCTTCATTCAGTGCCGAGTTTAGCTGCCCAGCTAGGATATTAAGGCCCAGACTTGTTCAATATGACTGGACTATCTTACTCTTCTGCCGATAAAAAGTATTTAGCTTTGTTTGTTAAGAGGGTTAAACTAGTTTTTTTTTACTTACATATAATGATAAATTTAACTCTAAATATTTATATTTAATTTGACTTTTATTGTTATAATAAGTTAAATTTGATTATTGATCTTTCAAAAAAAAGTTAAATCGTGGTAAAAGTATCATGAATGCCCTTATATTATGGGTCAGATTGCATTTTGCCCTTCTACTTAAAAAATAACCAAATTAGTCATTATACATTAGATCAAAGAACAAGCAAGAAAGAAATAACATAATGGACTAATAATAGTAAATTTATAATTAAAATATTATAATGTAAAAACATAAAATAAAAGAACATAACTGAAAGAAAGAGAATTAATTTCTTTTTTCTTGAACCATACCGAGAAATAGGAGAAGAGAAACAAGGAAGAATGACATAAGGTTTCAATCTTTAAGCAATAAATTGGTACATTTAATTTAGTCCATAAGGTTTCAATCTTTAAGCAATAAATTGGTACATTTAATTTAGTCCTTTTTTGTGGTTGTGGGAGCTTGATTTAGCTAGCCCATGTATCAATTTGTAAAATTGTTAAAGTTTTTAAAAGTTTCCATTGATGAATACTTGAATAAATTGATACTAAATCAATAGTTTTTAAGCTTAAAAGTGAAAAAGGACTAGTTCGTAAAGTTTAATTGCTAGTTTTTTAATATAGGGACTAAAATGTATAAATTTCAAAATTGGTGTAAATTTTCTATAATTATAGACAATAGAGAGTCTTAAAAGGATGTAATTGACATCAGTTTCAAAATTGAAGCTCAAATTTGAAAGATATTGCAATTCCGGTTTTAGGAACTAAGTTAAATAAAATGCAAAACTTTAGAGGGCATTTGAAAAGTAAAATTGAACTGACCCATGCATATGATAGAATATTATAAAATGCTTGGAATTGATAAATTGAATTATCATATAGATCGGGAATTGAACCAAACTAATGATAATCGGGGAAAAGGCAAATTATCAATTCGTCCTTACACATTCAATTTGTTTGTTGATTTAACCAAGTTCATATGGTATTAATGTGTTTAAATTGTTGGGCATTTGAATTATAAATATATGTATGTTTAATTGAAATTTGGATTGTTTGCGATTTGGTACAAAAAGGTGAGATCTGGACTAAATTGTAAAGAAATGTATACGAACTTATATGTTGAAATTGCCTTGATGAACTTAATAAAGGTCTTCTACACATGGATACGAATTGATTACCGATTATTACTGATATCCAACATTTTTTGAGGACTTGAAGATACATGTGACACAAGTTTAGCTCGGACAAGTAACCTTACATGTATTTTTTCAACTTGGCCAAGCAATTTGATGTGTCATTATAAAGTTTTAGCCGGGACGAGTAACTTGATACGAATATATATATTCATCTTGGAAGAGCAACAAATGTGATTAGTACCTATGTATTTGAGTCTATTTATTAAGTTTCATCAGGCTATATAGATTATATGAAGTGAGAAATTAAAATGATATGGAAGGAATTCGATATTCAAATGATGGGTTAGTGAATGTGTGAACATAAAATCTATAATGTATATATATGTGTGACTATATTGTACCCGAGTAGAATGAGATTTAAACTCATTACCTATAGTGACATGAATGGCATGTTATATATATGTTTTATGCATAGATTGATGTTGGTATATTACTTACCTTTTTTATTTTTGTGACATGTTATGTTTAACCAAATTGTGCCAACATTATGGTAGTTTATATTATTTAATTGTTTATTAAGATAAGTTTTTGTTTTATTACCTGTGAACTTACTAAGCATTTGAAATGCTTACCCCTTTGTTTTCCCTTTTCCTGTAGATTGACAACTTGCCGAACGTATCGAATGGATTTACAAGAAGCTCACATTATCCAGTTATTGATTTGATAGTCTTTCAAACATTCTAAAGTCCGGTTATATGGCATTTACATAAGTTTTATATATGTTAACTTGGGAACGATGGTTTTGGTTTGAACCTTAGCTAATGTTTGATTTTGGGAAGGCTAATGTTCATATAAATATGTGTTGTTTTGGTAATATAATAAGCTATATATATGACACTTGAATGAAAAATTTGAGTAAGAAATGATATGGTAAAATGATGGTTTTGAATGGATAAATGTATGGTTGAATATGTTGAATTTGTATAAGTTGAATTGATATGATTTGGTGTCAATTCGTGGTATATTAGATTGGTTGAATGGAAAATGGTTAAATGTAATGTTTGGAATGTATTTTGATATGTTTTTTGTGCAGGTAAGGTTGTGTAAATATGCACCAATTTGCAAGTTTGAAAGATGGATAAGAGATTGGTACCAAATGGCCTAAATGTACTAAAAACGGAGTCCACGTTGTGACGAGCTCTAAACTTTAGGCCACAACGTGATGAAGAACCCCATCGTCACAACGAGACCAAGTTAGTATGTCACGTCACGACGAGAAACTCCCTCACGTTTCCTTGTCACAACGTTGACCTAAAGCTTTGAAACTTTTACAAATTGGTCCTTGTTCAATCCAATGTTAACTTTAGAGCATTCGTAAACTCGTATAAGCCCTAGGAAAGGTTGCATAGTATATCTATTGCATGTATAGATAATGTTGGCATGTGTAATGTTTCAAATTAAATGTTAAAGGATTGTATTTGCTCTAGTATTGACTATAGCATCCGGTAACTCGAACCCAACGATTAGGTCGAGTGAGGGGTGTTATAGCAACCAAACAATGACACTTAGCGTGCCACATGTATCTCATGCTCACATGGAATTACTAATTCAAACAAAATGGATGAAATTTTTAACATAAGAAATGGATGTAATTTTAATAGACAATAAAATGGATGGAATTGTTGACATAGAGGAACTAATTCTAGCAACCGAATAGTAATATGTGTTAAATTAACAGTAGAAAATGATGTAATTTTTAACAGAATGATCAATTCACTCTTTAATCTAATGTGTAAATCAAATTTTTAGTAGAGGGGGCAAAATGCAATCCAAATCCGTATAGTGGCCTTCATGGTGCTTTTAACGTCATATCATTAACCTTATTTGCAATCACTTTGATAGCAAAACATTTAAGCAAAGACAAAGACTTTCTTCACCAATTTTTAGTTAGAATATTCATTACTAAGAGAAAATGCTTGATTTGACAAATCGCACAACTTGGCATAAAATTCATTGATGGTCTCATTCTCCTACATTTTGAAAGTTTCAAATTTGTTGGTGAGCATGTGCAGTTTTGATTACTTTATTATATTCGTTCTTTCATGGGCTGTCTCAAGAATTAACCATACGTCACAAGCAATAGAGCACTTAAAATTCCTTTTAAACTCTTGACCATCAACTCCACAAAAAAATATGTTCCTATAATAAGTTTTGATATCATAGATGGACTTACATATGTCCAGATAATCGAAAAAAATCACAACCGAAGATTTGTTAACAAAAATTGCTAACTCCATATAATACAAGTTATGAGGTTGAGCAGTACCAGACAATAGTGGGTACTAGTCGTGGTACTACTCCAGGCATTCCTCTCATAATTGTCTCAGCAATAAAACCTCTATCAATGTTGAATAAATCTTTCATAACTGTGGAACACAATAATAAAAACAAAATCGATTAATTTGAAAGGAATTTAATTGAAGAGAAGGGATTGTATGAAACTATAATTCCATGCCATTCTTATCCATTTCTAATAGGAGAATGACAAATCAGATTTTTTTTCTCTTAATTTTTAGTATTTTTAGTTGGATTTGAATTTTTTTGAGGAGGAAAAAGCTAAAAAATCAGAAGAAAAAAACCTGATTTGATATTCTTTTATTAGAAAGGGATAGTGGTAATGTAGAACCAGAGTTTCATACAATCCTTAAACATGTCAAAATCACTACTAATAAATGCATGGACTTACTCTATAGAATTGTTACTAATATCTAAACTAAATCCTTAAATACTCTACATGTCATGAGATATACCATTAGGAAAGTATTTAGTAACAATTTAAAATAAATTATTTTGTTGATTGAATCTTAATTTAGTTGGTATCGATATTGTTGTCAGTGTAAAAGAATATAGGTTGGAGTGCACTCTAACCCCTCCAAAACAATTAATAAGAGGATAAAATAAGCTTAAGCACATTTAAATCTACACTCTCCTACAAGTCTATTCCAATTAAGTTAAGACTCAACCAATTCATTTTTGTTAAAAAATAGATTAATTTTTATTGAATAATCATTTATAGCTATATAAATTTACACATTAACAGTAAAAAAAACAAATTAATACATTATATAATAAATAATTTTATTTATTAACAAGCATATAACCCCATTTATTCAGTGCTTGCCTTTATTCTTTTCAATTTGTGATATGCATTTGAATCAACCCGTTTTAGATTATGTTAAATGTGATCAATTAGAACAAACAATCCAATCTTTAAGCATTATGGAACTCAAGTCATAGGAGATTCGCCTTTGAAATCGTTTACGTTCTATTCTCAGATTAATTTTGGTTTAAAGCCCAGTTAAGAAACTTCCGTTGATGAGACATGAAGAGAAGTGAGGGAAAGGGAGAAAAAATGAAGGTGTCAAACTTTTACAAGTTGCTTAGAAAATCTGAAAAACAAAAAACAACAGCTGGGATCTACTCTTCTTCTTCATCGGTGACAAATTTACCGGTCCCAGGGTTTATAGCAGCAAAGAAGAAGAAAGCAACATTGAACAATACAAGAGGTTCAATATCGCTAATGGGGATTCCAGTCTCAATGTTTAACTGTGCTAGAGCTCCTTTCCCTGTAATAATTTCTCCTATCAATGAGAAAGCAATCCCCAGCTGAGCCAATCTTCCAACAAAAAGCTCATTTGCCTTTGTGAATCCAAACAATGGACCTGAAAGCACACCACAAACCCTACATGTATCATGTATATTTAATTTATTTTGAGTTTTTCATATATACCTTTTTATCTGAAAATGAAAAGGCTGAATACCATACTCTGTTAGACTATATACTATAATGCAGAGCAACTTTGTTGTGTTAGAGGTTCTAAAATGGCAGATTGTATACCTCCTTCTTTGAGACCCAATGCCCCCCTAATGCCTTTCCCGGGAGGGATAACCGCCCCTTCAATGCCGGTAGGAGGGTCATCGACAAAGCGACCTCGGTCACCCAATGCTCCAATGGCTCCAAGGAGTGTGAAGAGAATGAAGAAGAGAAGAAGGGGTTCAGCTTCATAAATGGGAATTCCAGTCTCCAAATTCAGCTGTGCTAGGATTCCTTTCCCTGTTATTGCTTCGCCTAGCAATGATGCCTACAAGTGCCGGACACGAATATTTAATAAACAAAAATGAAGAATTCAGAGTATTATAATCTATATATATATTGGTTGCTTGAAAAGAAAGTAACTTACAGCAAAACCAAGCATGGCAACACGTCCCACAAAGAGCTCATTTTGCTTGGTAAAACCAATCCCTCCAGAGGTGCCAAAGATCCCATCTTCAACCTTTGGCTTTGGCTCAACCTTTTTAAATTACAACAAGATGAATATAAACACAATTATAAAAAAAAAAAAGTAAAGTTAAATCCCTACTAAAAATATACTAAATGACAACCTAGCTAGAGAACAAATTTGAAATACAATACCCTCTTGGGAGCTGCTTTGGTCTTTGATTTGAAGACAGCTAAAGTGGTGAAAGCTTTGGATGAAGTATGGACACCATTAGACAATGGATTGAAGAAGAGATGAGAGACAGGTTTAGGCTTGAGTCCTTGAGCTTGGAAATGGAGTAAAGGGTGATCTCTCTTCAAGCTCACTGCATGGCTAGACATGAGCAACATGGTTTGAGCCATTGATTCAATTTAATTCCTTGTATGAGATATTTGAGGACAATTGCTATCTCTTTCTTCTTAGATTTTAATGTATCAGATTTAGGGTTTTTTTTAAAGGACACAGATGTGGATGTGGTGCGAGAGTTAGTGACAGGCAATGAGATTGTCCACGTCGTCCTGTACTTGTTCACTCTTAATGGGAGATAATTTCATGCACAAAATAATTATCTATCAGAACTTGGAATGCAAATTTAACTTTGGAATTTTGATAATAAAATCGAATTTAGTAGTTTAGAAAAAAATAATATTGGCATTTTGTTCAACATGGAAAAACACTTGTAGCTTGAAAAACAACTGGTTTAAACCTTATTGATATGATTCACATATTGTTTAGGATGTTTGTGTCTGCAGAAAAAGAAAAATCTGTGGTGAAGAAGCAAAGTGTGAAATAGACAAAAGCCAGATGTAAGAGAGGTGGCCAAAGTTGAGTCAATCAGCTGAGTTGTTATTTGATGTGAGCCACTCATAGGGTTGCAGTTAGAAGCTCTATGTTTCATTGTTGCTGTTGTCATCTTGTGCTCCCCATTGATAAAAAGATAACAAACACCATGTGACAAAAGGGTGGGGTATGTAGAATATAGTGATCACTTGGGACTTGACACGTTTTACAAGTACGCAATATTCACTTGGGTTTTTTTCCAAGATTCCTTCCGCTCAACGTTTATGCTTTAAAAACTTCAGCCAGGAGCCTCCTAGCTTTCCTGGATTAATCTCCAAAGCCTTTCGTTTAAGCCCAAAACTTTTGGATTTAGGCCTCTCTTTTTGGATCGACTTTTTTGTGCTACCAAAAGCAAAATAGAGCTACATGCTACTCTTTTTGGATCATGGTTGCTCCTTAATATCATCCAAAAACAACGAGAAAACCAACCATGATAGAATAGTATAAAAACAACACAATTTACTTAAAACAAAGCCACCCAAACTAATTGGTGAGCAGCTTTGTTAGCACTTAGACGAATCCAATGAAAAGAAAGATATTGAAAATGTGAACACAACCAACGACAGACATCAAGCAGAAAGCCGAATTCGAGCTACCTAAAGCATGAGAATTCAAAGCATAAACCGTCTCTAGACAATCGAATTCCAAGACAATGTTATTCATATCTGTCGACTTAAGCCAACAAAGCACTTCGCATATAGCCATAACTTCGGCCACGCATGCATTACCTGCAATGGAAAGTGGACCCAACACCTTTGCTACAAACGCTCCCCTTTCATCCCGGGCTACAGCACCAAAACCGATCCGTTGATCAACCTCATGGCGTGTTGCGTCAACATTGCATTTGAGAGGGCCCAACGGGGGTCGAACCTATGTACCAGCACCAGCAGTCGGCTGTCTGCAACCCCTCGGCCGTACCCGCTGGTAAGCAACTCGAGATGCAGCCCAGTCCTACAGAAAACGCGCGGCAAAGGCAATGACGGTAATACTACATTATTATATATTACTATAATTTTATGTGACATAAATAACATCAAATATAAAAAATAACATAATATAACTTAAAAAATAGGTTGGGCTAGAATTGACCTTGAATATTAGAGCCCAAATTTGATCTATAGTATTTTTTATATGTTTATATTACAATATTATAAATTACTATAAGTTGAATTTTATGTGCATAAATAACATCAAATATAAAAAAAAAATAGCATAATACAATATATTACAAACTTAAATAAATGAGTTGGGCCAGACTTAACCTTGAACGTTAAAACTTAAGTTAGACCTATATTTTAAACGAGTCTAAATTTTTTTATTTCTAAATTTATTTCTTGAGTTTATTATTTCTACTCTAACCTTCACAAAATTCAAACAGACCTTTAAACTTAGATAAATAACTCGACCCTTAGATAGGTCTAATCCTTAATAATGTAGTCCTCACAAATTATATAATTATTGGGTTTTAACCCTATTTATTATTAAAAGAATAAGAAATTACACTTTTTTTATACATATAAATTAGATAAAACCTGACATATTTTATATGATTTATATAATTAATATTATTTACAATAGACAAAATTCATTATAAAAAAAAAAAAAACAGTAGACAGAACTCAAACCTTTAACCCAAAAAAAAAAATATTAATTAAATAAATATACCCCATCAAAGCATTTATATATATTGAAACATGAAGCAATGACCCAACGTACTCTTAAGAGTATTGATATTGAGTTGGTGATAGTCGCTTGCTCGTCTCCTCTCTTCGTCCTCACAGCTAAATGACATGACATGATCCCCATGTTTACGTTCAATAATTAATGGTTGAACGACATATTGACATGCTGTATTATTATTTAGCTCAAGCCATATAATATATCATTTGTTGTATTTCACCTAAATCTAGACTTGTTCAAATATCACAACTAGAGTTTTTATATCTTTATTTAAGCTAGATTTGACTCGGTTTATCAATTCCTTCTATTATTAAAAAGTGAAATTTTATTTTTATATTAATATAAATTAATAAAATTACATTTTATTAATAAATAATATTTTAGACCAAATTTGGATGATCCAAATATAAAAACATCCTATTTAAATTCAACTCGATATCGACGAAGTAGACTTGATCATGAGCCGGACCGTCCGGTTTGACTCGAAGGCCTGCCCGAAAAATGAGAGGATTTAGACAAAAATATAGACTCAACAAAATGGCTTGGCCAAAAAAATGAGGCCAATTTTCTAAACAGGTTAGGCCTTAAGTAAGAATTTTTCATCCTGGGTCCAGCGCGGCTTGAATAAGTTAACTATTTTTAATAAAAAAAATTGTATTGTTATTTTTTGCTGTTCCTAGTGTTTTGGTGCTGCTTTTACCGTTTGGATGTTGTTTTCTGTGCGTTTTTACTATTGTTTTGCTGCCGTTTTTAATGTTGTTTCGCTGTTGTTTTTAATATTATTTGGATATCTTAATACTTATGTTTTATTGTTAATTTTGCTACTATTTTAGTTGTAACTATCTAAATATAAAATTTTAATGTATTTTTAATTTGTTTGTTGTTTAATATTTACTTTAATGTTTTTAAGTGTATTTAATATATTATATTTTTTAAAATTTATTGTATATAATAAATAATTTAAAAAAATTTTAATACATGCCAGACTAAACAAAGATTTAACTTATATAATTTAAGTTGAATTTAGACAAAATTTTAAATCTATTTTTCAAACGGAATATAAATTTAAAAATAAACTTGAACTTTTATTGAGACCCGACCCGGTTCATCATCCAACACTAGAATCAACGTAATTGAGGCGGAAATAACCCAAGATTTCCGAAGTTTCCTGCGGAAATAGCGCAAAATAATTGTGAAATTGTGAAAATTTAAGGTGGCTCCTAGAGAGACAATCACCAGCATTTAAATTATTGTACAAAATTCAAAATACTTGTATCTTTTCATTTTTCTTATATACCATGAATCTATGACCCAGCTTTTTGGCTCCAATCCTACACCATAATTTGAATTTAAAACTTCAAATTAAATTAAATATTTATATTTTATGTATTGATGATGTTAATTTATATAATTTTATGTAAATCGGATTGTAGCATATCATCAAATCATTTTAAAGCTAAATTCACTTAATTTTTTGAAGAATAAAATATGAGTGCATTAAATATTTAACCCTTAAATTATAAAAAAAAGTATAAAACAATACAATAATTAATTAATTTCCTAATTGAAAACAACAACCAATTATATACCTAATAATAAAAATAAATAAACAATTAATCAAGCAATTGAATCGCAGACTTTCGTTACGTTATTAACTTTGTGTTGATTGACTTAATGGCTTGATAATTTGATGATATAGCTTTAACGTAGCGTCATATTATATATTTTTTTTATTTCACGTTTATAAACAACTTGGATTAATATTTATTTGTCCAAATTCAATATAAATGTACATTTTTAATGATTTTATATAACTTTTTAATAATTAAAAACGTAAAAACCTAATATTTAAAAATTTCCCAAAATTTTATGACCTTTAATTTTCATAGTGACCTTAACAATTGGCATAAAAAATAATACACTTTTGAGAACACAAATATAAAAAATAATAAAATATTATAATTGCCAACAAATTTTGAACGAGGTGATTAGTATCAAAACATCTCACTTAAAAACTGCAATTCCCATGATTTGTAGTTACATAAGCTGCAATTCTAATTTTTTTATTTAATTGACATGTTTTATAATATTTTATAATAATAATTTTTGAGTTATTTCTTAAAAATAAACTAGAAAAAAAATTCTTTATAATTTTATTATTTTTATATTTGTGTTTTTGAAAATCTATTTATTTTTTTTTTCTTATGGTTTAGGAGCACTATAAAAAAATTCTAAAAAATAAGAAAAATCCTAAATCTAAAAACTCCAAAAAAACTTGGAAAATTGTTCTAAAATATCATATTTTTATATTATGTATTTTTAAAATTATAAATATATAGGCTTATATGTAAATAAAAGTTGTTAAAAAAATACAAAAGAAATCAATTAAGCCTTTGTATTAAATTTGCACCTAATTAACTCATTACTATTAACTAAAACAATCAATTAAACCCATCCGTTAACGATTTACATCATTTACCATATTGACCGTTAAAATAAATTTACGAACTACTTAGATTGTGACATGTGACAGCTTATAGTTTAATTTAATATTTTAAAATGATTGAAAAATAGAAAAAAATAGAAAATGAGAAAAAAATATAAAAAATAAAATATTTAATATTAAAATTATAAAAAAAGTTCTAAAAGTTATAAAAATATTAAAAAAAATCTAATAAATTATAAAATTTTATAAAATTAATAAACATGCTGAAATTATTTAAAATTAAAAAATGTATTAAAATTCTTAAAAATTAATAAAAATTGTAAAAATTTATATAAAAATATTAAAATTATAAAAAATCATAAAAGCTTGATTTGGACCGATTAACTTGAAATAGAAAAGGGTACCGGTCCGGGAAAAGTCATTAGACAAATTGACCTGAAAACTGGGCAGTTGAACCGATTTTTTATTTTTTTAATATTTTTTATCAAACCAAAATGATTATTATCCAACTATTAGCATATTTCAAATGAAATATTCTAATCAAGGTTTTCATAACTGGATTGGTGGTTGAGCCAATGAAGCTACCGGTTTGCCAATTCGACTGATTTGTCTAGTTCAATTAAATAAAATATTAAAAATCTAAAAATATTAAAAATTTTAAAAATTGGTTCAATTGTCCAGTTCTCAAATCAACCGATCTAATGACTTTCTTTGGACCAATACCCTTGCCGATTTCGATCTAATCGGTCCAACAGACTAATTCGATCCAGTTCAAGTTTTTATAATTTTTTTATAATTTTTATAAGTTTATATTAATTTTAATACTTTAATCATTTTTATAATTGTGTATACTTTTTAATGATTTTATAGAATTTTAATATGTTTTTATAAAATTTTAAATATTTTAAATATGTTGCATTAATTTTATAAATATTTATTAGATTTTTTATACTTTTAATGATATCTATTTTTTTATAATTTTTAAATAATTTTTATAAATTTAAATCAATTTTCGTATTTTTAATAATTAATAATTTTAATATTCTTATAAATTTTCTTATTTTTCTGATTTTTTAATCATTTTATGAAAAAATATTATATTAAACCAGGAACTACTGCATATCACTATTTGATTGGTTTGTTAATTTATTTTAACGATCAACATAATTAATGATAGGAATTGTTAACGGGGAGGCTTAATTAAATATTTTAATTTTGGATATGAATTTAATACAAAAATTTAATTAAATTTTTTTATATTTTCTTTAAGACTTTTTAGATTTATATGCCAAAAATATATAATTATTAAAAAGTGTTATGAGTATATATATTCAGATAGATCTCTATTTAAACTTCGATTTATCAAGATTTATTTTTGAAGTGAAATAAGAAATAAATAAAATCTTAGAAAATCTAGAAAATGTCACATTATCATCTTGCCATGTCATCATTCTACTTAACACAAAGTTAACAATGTTAGAGGCTTTCACAGAGGTTTGCAATTTAATGGTTTCATTTATTATTTGTTTTCGATTAAGGGTTTACTTGTATTTTTTTTTATTAAGAGCTTTATTAATTGTCAAGTTATTTCACTTGGATTTTTTTAATATATTAAATCTGAAAAAATTATATAAATTTTTTAGTTGGAATTACGTATGCATCTTTCTTTTTAAATTTAGTATTTAGAGAATGCAAAATTTTAATTTAGCATTTAAATTTTATTTTTGTTTGTTATATTATTTTAGTCCAAGACACATGGCAACACAATAAGTTATTTGAGAAGTACTCACAGACATCCTTCCATTCATTACTAATTGAATAGTCGTCAAAAGATTGATGGCTCAGAAGGCCCAATTCCAATCAACCTCCCATTCTTCTTAAAAAGGTCCTGGTCAACTATCCTTACGAACTAACTATTTACTCATTCCAGAAAGGTCTCGTTCCTCCGTTACTCAGGACACCCTCTCTTCTATTAAGAACGTGACTGTTAGATCACCAACCCCTACCTGAATACTAATAGCTAAGCACCACAACATAAAAAGAATGATAGGACGTGTAGCGACGAAAAATTTTAGCTTAGGTCGCTAATTGTGGCGATTTAAAATCTTGAAAACGAATTTTGATTAAAGCAAAGGAGTCGCCACTGATCCTTTTCCTAGGTGTGATCGGACACCTTTAACAAAAATTTATTTTCGGGTAAAAGAAGGCCGAGTTTAGGTCCGCGTTAGAATTCAGAGAAAATAGGGTTCGGGAGTCAGTTACGCGCGGGGAAGGTATTAGCACCCCCGCGACGCCCAAAAATTGGTATCTTTTCAAACGTACGTTGTCTTAATTTTCAAAAGTACAAGTTCAATTTAAAATTTAGTTGTGATCCGATCAAGATACGAGCATTTTTTGAAGTTTTGCTTTGAGAAGGATATCCCGCTTTTAACACGAGCCATCCGTGATTCACCCAACATAGCGATGAAATCACCGGCATGATGTTAAAATCGGCACATTGCCTTATTTCTTTAAAACAATAACATGAAGGATGTTAACAAGAGATATTAGAATGATAATAAAACGACATTAAGAAAAATATGATGATAATATAGGTACATTATATAGTATTGAAGTAAATATAAAAAGATGTATTTAATAGGATATAAAAATACATACATGATATATAAAAAGACTGATATATATGTAATAGGTAAAAATATAATATTAGGAATGTATATGCACGCAATCTACAAGAATATAAATACATAATAGTATAAGAAATTGATATATACTATATACATATTAAAATTAATAATGATGTTAAAAGAAACTACTAATAATAAATATATATATTAAAGACATATACGGATAATAAAACATATACTAGTATTAAAATAAGTATAATAATAGCAGTAAAATAAATATAATAGTGGTAAACAAGGTAGTAATAATAGTATATACATATATAATAAGATATATAATAAGTAATAATAATGATGAAACTAGCAATAAAAATAGTATGAAAAAAACATATACAACCAAGTAGTGATATTAAATATAAGGTGGTAGAAAGTAATGATGAAAATATAAATATACTAATAAATACTACTAATGGTAAGGATATAATACTAAAATAACATGCTATAATAATAGAAAATAATAATAATGATAATAAAGCTAATGTAAAAGAGCCTTTAATAGTAATAGAATAAATATAATACTTATATAGATATAATAAGCTATTTGAAATATAATCTAGTGTTAGTATACATGCATGGTGATATAATAAAATATAATAATAATATTGTTAAAATTAATACTATATATATATATATATATATATTAAAATATACACATAGATACAAAACACTATTTTAATATTAAAGATAACAATAATTATGATAATGAATACAATAATAATATAATTAAAATTAAATAACGAAAAAGGTAATAACAGGACGGAATCGAATTAAAAAAGGAAGTTCTGGGTAAATTTAAAATAAAAATTAGAAGGAGGAGGGGCTATTTGAACACGGGTGAACAACTGGGGGACCGAACGAGCAATTTTCCAAGCTCTTAAAACGCAGCACATCAGTGGGGGGCCAAATTGAAAACAGTGTAGATTTCTGGGCTGGATTATAAATAAAAAGGACCTTATTGCAGAATACCGAAAAAGCGGAAGGACTGCGCGCGAAATTAGCCCTTCCGTGGTCGAAAACACGCGGATCCTAGTAGGGTCGGGTCGGATCGACCCGACCCAAGTCGGTTAATATAAAAGAGGGTTATTTTGTTTTTTTGCTCATTTGTCACCTGGGGAGGAAAAAAAAAAGAGGGGAGAGAAGAGAGAGGGAGGGCTCCGGGCTCCGGTCACCGTCCGGTCGCCGGCCGGTCACCGTCCGGTCGCCGGCCGGTCACCGGCCGGTCACCGGACCGCCGTCGCCGTCGTGTACGGCGGCCGGAAAAGGTAAAATTTTTTATTTTTTCTTGCTTTATTTTTTTAGTTTTTATATTTTAAAATATCATGTTATTGCTACCGTTATTGTCCTTATTTACGTAAAAAAAGAAATCTGGAAAATATTACCTTCGGCTTCTTGCTTTGATTTCCGGTTCAATCTGGATTGGGGGGTATCCCTTTGCTGCTATATTAATACTATTGCTCTTTTCGTGCTAAACTCTCTGATTTTATTGTATTAGAAATTTTCCAGTATATTGCTTCTATTTCGATAGAAATCCGACCCTTTACATTGTGGTTTCAATCGGCTTTTATAGCCTTTACTATTGTTTTCCAACTTGTTATTTTTCATCATTTCTCTACTGCCTTCTGTCCCTTTTTCTTTAAATGTTTGCAGGGAGCTTGGGCGGTGCTGAGATGTGACCTGGGCGGTGGTGGCAGCTGCTGAGTCAGAGGGCAGAGGCGGTGCAGAGGTTAAGTCGGCAGAGAACCATTGGGGCTAGGGTTTCGTTGTTGGGCTTTAGTGGGTTAGGGTAGTGGGGCAATTTGTAATGGGCATAGGTTATTTGGTTGTAATCGGGCTCAAAAATTGTAAATGGACATGGACTTTATTTAATTTTGGTTTTTGTTTGGGTTTATTTTTGTGTGCAAAATTGGGCTATAACAGGACGAGTTCTATCACAAACATCCTCCTCATGCTCTTTGCAATTATGACAATTTCTCTAAGCACAGAACCTCCATTGTATATACCCCTTGGCTTGATGAATAAAAGATCGACCCTCAAGCATTCTAGCCTCCTTAATATCCTTAACCTTCTCTCTTATTCCCAACCTCCTTACTTGCATTACTCATTTACTTTTTCACACAACCATGATGAACTGATATTCCTCAACACAATTGCATCGTCCTCCTTGTCTCCTCCCTTATTGATACACCGCATCAACATTGTTATATGATTCCTTTTAATGCGAGTTAAAAAAAAATCACAAACACATGAGAAAATATCACATTGTTTTTTTTATTGAATTTTTTAAATTTTTAATTTTCTAATTACCATATTGAAAAATCAAAATAGTGAAGGGGTGAATGTGTATTTAGCCTTTTCTATTATTAGATGAAAATTGTAAATAAAAGTGCAAACCGTGGTTTTTGGAATCAAATCAATGATCAATTTGATTAGACCATCGATTCCTAGTCTAACTAATTCAGTTGTTGGTATGATTTCAATTAAATTAATTATTAAAAATCATAAAATTTAAAATTATTAAAAATTATAAAAACCAATTCAAATGTTGACTTATCCCATTTTTATCTCGATTAGTATCGGTTCAGAAATCTATGAATTATTTTCTTTACTCCGAATAAATATTTCGACTAATTCATAATCCAATTAACTCTTACCGGTCCAATCTAATCTAATGTCTTTTGTCCATACTAGAGGTGTGCATGGGCCGGGCCGGGTTCGGGTCAGGCTCAACTAAAAATTTAGGCCTATTCATCGGGCTCGGGTCGGGCCTAAAAATGGGCTTAAAATTTTGCCCAAGCCCGACCAATATAAAAATACTAAAACTCGGGCCCGGCCCGACCTGTATTAATTTTTTATATTATTTTATATAATTTTTAAATATATATAATACATCAAAAATACTAAAAAAAATCAAAATAAATATTTTCCAACAAATTGAAAATAAATTTTTAAAAAAAATGTAAACTTAAATAACATTAAGATAGATACAAATTAACAAGCAAATACCTCTAAAATAATAACAAAATTAACAAATGCATTTAAAATAATAACAAAATTAACAATAAAATAAGTTTTATACAATATCCAAATAGTAACAACAATATAGTAACAACATAATAGTAATATGGTAGCAAAATAGGGAGAAAACAACAAAAAAATAACATTTAAAAACAAAAAAAATAGCAGATTTTTTTGTTATTTAGTGAATTCGGGCCTATATTTTTGCCCAAACTCTCTCACATTTCAGGCGGGCCTTTGGGCCTGGCCGAGCCGAGCCGAGCCGCCTGGCCCATGCACACCTCTAGTCCATACAAACGATTCTTCCCCGTCTCTTCATTTTCTTTTTTAACTTTTATCCATCCATACTTTCTAACACCCCAAAAATAGATTATATATATTATCTTCACCACGAAAGTGGATGTGATGACATTGAAATCTAATATCGATTGTTATTGCATATTTTAAATGGTAGATAATTTCAAATAACAATAATAAATTGTAGGTACTTAATTATGATGAAAATAAATTATAGGTACTTAATTTAAAAATATATACAATATGGAGGAAGGAATGATTATGTCAGTCTATTTTAAGGTGTTAATTGGATTTTTTTTTTCTAAGTACCAAATTGAAAAAAAATGAGACAGTGAAGGGTGAACGTGTATTTATTCTTTTCTATTGCCAGATTATGTTTTAAATAATTAAGGGAAAGTTGGCAAATGGTGGATGCTTAATGATGAATGAAGACAAAAATGCATAATCATGGCACCCTTAATTCATTATGATTTTTCAATTTCATGCAATTGCACATTTGTAAAAGCTATAATTATGATAATCAGATAATTAAGGTTGAACCATAATCGCTAATTTCCACATTCTAATTATCAAAAATTAACTTTCCACCTAAAGGCATGATGCATAATTAGTTAACAGAAATAAAGCTAATTAATTGTAAGAATAGAAAAACAAAACCGTATGAGTTTCTCATATTAAAAAAAGATTGTATTTGTTTTCACTTTCCTCATTTCAGTCACTTTGCATCCTCGACTTCCATTCCGTCCATTAAGTTAGCCCATTTTGTTAAAAAGAAAATTCACGTGTTCACATATTCACCCCTAAATTTTTAATGCAATTCTCATTTGATTGGTTAGTCAAAATCCCACTTCAACCCTCCCGTATTCGCATTTGATTGGTTTAAACTACCATGCGGGATTATTTTAAACGGAGATAGTCAAAGGACTAAAGTGATCGACACAATGAAAATAAAGGGGCCAAAGTAAAAATTTCACTATAACACAAGGAAAAAAACAGTATTAATGTAAAAAGGTAGAAAGACCTCTTTGGTCACTCTTAGTTTTGAATTTGAGCAAATTGGTCTCTCTCAAAAAAATTAAAGCAATTTAATCTCTGTCAATTTCAAATGTGAGCAACTAAGGATAATTAATCATGACATTAATGTTTTTCATCAATTATACGTGATTTTGATTAGTATAATAATAAATTTAGCCTTCAAAGTTTACACATTCTATTAATTTGGCCTTGATTTAACAAATTAATCCCTTAACATTTTTGTGAATATGTAAATGTTGAGGTTAAATTTGTTTTTTTTTTAATTAAGGTCAAAATGACAAAAATATGTAAATATCGAATGCTAAATTTGTTACTATACCAATCAAAATTATGTACAATTGATGGAAGACATTAATGCCGTGATTAATTGTCTTTAGTTGCCTACTTTTGAAATTGACAAGGATAAAATTGCTCTAAATTTTTTTAGAGGGACCAATATGCTCAATTTCGAAATTAAGTGAGACTGGAGAGGTCATTTTACCAAAAAATAGTAAATAGAGGCAGTGAAACTATCTCATAGGATTCCTTCGGTAAATTACCAAAAAGACAGTGAAAGCAAAACAACAGTTCAAAAAGCTAAAGCTGAGAAAAACACACACTGACAGAGTAATCAAAATTCAAGACACTGAGAAAAAAAAGAAAAGAAAGTTTCTTTTTTTTTTGTCTCGTTCTAATTTGCTGTTGTAACTGTGGCTTTTTTTTTGGTAAGACACCCACAAAAATTTTTAAGGGTGAAATTGATTTTATTATTTTAAAGCCGCCATGAATGTTTTTCACTATGCTACTGTTCATCCATTTCTCTGGGCGGGAATAAAGGCCAGCTCCATTTCAAAAACTAAATTAAAAAAATATTATAATAAAAAGGCAAATGCCATAATGTATTTTGAATTTTTTCAAAAAACAGGAAACAACTTGAATATTTGTTTTTCCTAGTTTTTGTGTTTTGAGGCTTCCAACTCACATGCTGTTGTTTGTTTCCTTTTTTCTTTTTTTTTTTATATATTTAATAAAAAATAAAAATCAAAGGAAAAACCAGAAATAGCAAAGAAAAGGCCAAGAAATAGAAGCCCAAATTATCTGAAAATTTGATTATCCTAGTGTTATCTTTTTTCTCAGTCGATTAGGTACAGACATTCCACAGATTTTTCTTGCAGAGTTTGTTTGAATTGTTTTTCTTTTCAAACCCTTAGAACTAAGATATCAAATCTGAACTCACCTTCGGTTTCTCATTGTTTCTTTCTAGTTCCACGTCTGGCTTTTTAAGGTATTTGATCAGTGTCAGCTCAGCTGCTCTGATTCCTTCAAGTTTTTTGTTTCTCCCTTTATTTAACATTTCAAGTTGGTTTTATATCTGGGTTTTGTTTAGTTTTAAATGAAATCTCAAGAATAAGCACTTGAACTTCTTAGCTTTAATGGGTTTCTCAACCTTAGGATCCTTTTTATTGGGTTTTTGGCTTCTGGAAATTTCTTTTCAGCTACTGTTTCATTGATTGAAATTTATGTTGCATGGTAGTGGGTCATTTTTGTTTTGGAAAGACTTGTAAAATGAGATGATTAGTTCTAGTTTTTGAAATACTATTTATGGTAATTAAAGCTACCATATTCTTCTATTCTTCAGCAAAGTATTTAGATAGTAGTTTCATTTTCCTCTGTTATTAAAAAAAAAAGATAAAAACTTTTTTGGGTGTTTATAAGTTTTATATGTTGTTGTTGGCATTGGAGACAATTAGAGGTTTAGATTTGAAGCAAAGTTGAGAAAAATGAATAGGCCAAGTAATGTTGTTATTCATTAATTTATTTTTGCCTTCTTTAAAAGGATTTTCTGGTTAGTATATGGTGACATCTTGAACTAGGCTTTGCTTCTTGTGTGTATGTATGTGCAGAAGAACAATCTCTGATGAGCTAAGTGGTGCTGGATATTTCAAACTTGCTATGGAAAAAAGGAAATGGCTGTGGAAGAGGAGGTCTTCTGAGAGGAGTCCCGGTGAAACCGACACTTCCGGATCGTTATCATCACATTCCGAGAGATACTCCGATGATCAGGTTGGTTTATGTGTGTGGAAATTAACTGGTGTTGGTTAAATGCTAATGTGAAATTCTGGAGATTTTTTGTTTGTATCATTCATACAATAGTGTTAGTTGCTTAAAGTTCTTTTGCCTCAAAGCTGCTGTTCATCTTTTGTCCCCATCAAACCTCCTTTGATTTCATTTTATAGCTCATTTATGTTCTTTTCATGTTTTTGGCTGTCAAGTTGCTTCCTATCCTGTCATAAAAATAATTAAAAAGTGGATTAAAAATACAGTGTGAAGTGTATGAGTAGTATTACCTACTGGGGTTATCATATGTTAGGATCCATTCGGATAAGAAGATTAGCTCCGGTAAGATTAAAAACAGCCGAGCTGGTGAAACTAGTTAACGATATTAAAATATCAAGTGTCATATGTGACTGATGTGACTTGGATTGGATAGTTGACAAATGCAATGCTGGAAGAGTGAATACTATTACTTTTAGGGGTGAGCAAAATTCGATTCGACTTGAAAAAATCGAAAAAAAATTCGAATTATGAGTTAAACGAATCGAGTTGTTCGAGTTAATCGAGTTATTCGAGTCAACTTGAAATTTTTTTTTGAATTTCGAGTTCGAATTGAGTTGAGTTTTCGAATTCGAATAACTCGAATAATTCGAATATCAAACTATAATATTTTATATTTTTACCCCAAACTCCCAAACCTTTTTACTTTTCCCTCAAAACTTTTACTCCTTCCCACTTTTCCCCCAAAACTTGTACTCCCCTCCCATCCAAATCCCCCAATCTACTCAAAATCTATTTCCCACCAAAATTTTACTCTCTTATTTACTTTTTCTCAAAATTTTACTCCCCAAAACCCTCAAAACTTTTTATTTTACCCCAAAACTTTTATTCCCTCTCATTTTCCTCCTAAAACATTTACTCCCTTCCCATCCCACCTCCCATCTACCCCAAGCCCACCCCCAATTTTTTTTAATATTTTCCCTCCAAAATTTTACTCTCTCTATTTACTTTCCCTCAAACTTTTATTTCCCAAAGCTTTTTATTTTCCCCCTAAATTTTTACTTCTCACCCTTTACTCCCAAATAAAAAATCAAAATTATCCATAAAAAATCACTAAACATAAATAGTAATGATTTTATTTATATCTACTATTTATATTATTAAATTAAATTTCACATTTATATTATTTATATTATTGAATTATTTAGTCATATTGAATATTTATATTAAAATTGAATTATTAATTATGCCATAAAATATTCGTGTTAAAATTTTATATTGGTATCATTTCCACATTTTATCTTTAAAATAAATTTTATTAAAAAATCTCATTTTTACATTTAGTATATTTTTTAATTTCAAAATATACAGTGACAAAAAGCTGAATATAATTGAAACAACCAAGCTAGCAAAGAAGATAACTCGTATATAAAAGATTAATAAATAAATTATAAGGTGATGAAAGTTAATAAAAAATTTGATTAAGGTGGACAAATTTTATTACGATGGGTGACAGTGGTTATAAGGACCCAAAATTATTTTTTAAAATTTAACTCGAACAAATATATTCAATTCGACTCGATTCGAATTCTATCTCACTCGACTCGATTCAAGAAAATTTCAAATCAAATTAGGATGATAAAGTATGGTTCGTCAACTCGATTAACTCGAAATTTTTTCATTCGATTCGATTCGATTCGATCGAATGCTCACCCCTAATTACTTTAACCTATCCTTATCCAATATTTGTTTTATAAATCTCTTAATTAGTTAAGGGGTTAAAGTTTGTTTTCGAAGCTGCTTTTGCTATGATGCTATCATGCTCTGCTACTCTTAACTCTTCATTTTCCTTGAAGTATTAATGTTCGTTATCAATTTTCTTCCACGTTCATTGTATGGAAACCGAGGTTCTTTTTTGTTGTTTTATTTATATGATAAAGTTGGATTTGTGCTTGAGTTTTTGATAAAGCTAGCATGTTTTCTGATTATTTGGTCCAGAATCTCTTGGTTTTTCTCAGTTAAGATTGATTCTCAATTCTCTCTAATTGTTAAAGCAGGATGTTTCCAAGTTGTCGCCACCACCGAATAATAACACACAATCGCCTGAAGTGTCTTCAAAGGCTTCAACCAATTCTGAAGATGTTACGGATAGCGTTAAGATCTTGACAGAGAAGTTATCAGCTGCACTAGTTAATATTAGTGCCAAAGAGGACTTGGTGAAGCAACATTCCAAAGTTGCGGAAGAAGCTATTGCAGGTATTACCGACGGTTACACGATTGTAAATGTGTTTCTAAGATGATTTATTCCTCTTCTTTGACATTGTTTTCTCTGTTATAGTCTACTTGCTGTCTATGTTATTTGAACTTGAGAATGAGCATTGCATATGGATATGTCTCCATTGTAAGAATGATGAATCCGAGTAACATAGCTTACTATTTGGTCTACTTGGTTGTTGATTATTTTAAACTTAGGTTAGGAAAATGCTGAAAATGAAGTAGTAGTGTTGAAGCAAAAACTTGAGGCTTCAATTCAGCAAAACTTGACACTAGAAGATCGTGTGAGCCATCTCGATGGAGCTCTCAAGGAATGTGTAAGGCAGCTAAGACAAGCGAGAGAGGAGCAGAAGGAGAAGATTAGTGAAGCCATTGCTAAAGCTGCCCAGGATTGGGAAACTACCAAATTAAAACTTGAAAGCAGGTTGCTTGATCTCCAAGCTAAATCTGAAGCTATTAATTCCAAGCTTCCTCCTCAGGTTGGTCCTGAGGTTTGGCGAAAGATAGTAGATTTAGAGAAGAAAAATGCGGACCTCAAGCTTGAGCTCTCATCTCAGTTGGAGGAGATAGAAATCAGAACAATTGAGAGGGACTTGAGCACCCAAGCAACTGAAACAGCTAGCAAACAACACTTGGAGAGTATAAAGAAGGTAGCAAAGCTTGAGGCCGAGTGCCGAAGACTCAAAGCAATAGTTGGTAAATATCCGAATATCTCCTCGATTTATGTCGAACCCCTTAGTAATAGTCAATCAGACAGTGGAGAACGGGTTAATCTTGTGGAGATCGATACTCACAAGATGATTTACTCAGAAGCAGACAAATGAAAACTCAATTGTTCTGATTCATTGGCATCAGCCTTGATTGCAGAACTTGATCAATTCAAAAACGAAAAGACCGTCAACCGAAGCCTCCCAGGTTCTTCCATTGAGATTGATATCATGGACGATTTTCTTGAGATGGAACGGCTTGCTGCTTTGCCTGAAACCAAGAGTAAAAACCAATGTCTTGAATCGAAAGCTACTGCCAAAGTATCTAATAATGATGGTGATAGCTTGTTGTTGAAGGCTGAGCTTGAAGCCATGATTCATCGAACAACGGAACTTGAAAAGAAGTTAGAGAATATAGAAGTTGAGAAGGCTGAACTAGAAACCGCTCTTACTAAAACTCGAAAAAGTCTCAATGAATCCGAACTGCAGTTGAGGGATACTGGACTAAAATTGGAGGAGTTGCAAAGGGAGCTCAGCATGGCAAATGAAGCAAAGCAAAATTTTAAGTCTCATGATTGAATCATTAGAAAAAGAAATCGAAAAGGAAATGACCTTATCTGCTGAGGTTTCAGTTAATGCAAATGAATCAAAGAAAATGTTGGAGTCTCAACTCATTAGCATCGAAGTAGAAGCTCGAACTATGTCCGCAAAGATCGATTCATTAGAAACAGAAGTTGAAAAGGAAAGAGCACTTTCAGCATAAATAACAGTCAAGTGTCAAGAACTGGAAGAAGAACTATCAAGGAAGAAACAGGAAACTGAGCTCCAGCAAACTGTTAACTCGAACGTCGAAGTGAAGATAAAATAGGTAACTCTTTGGTTTTGATGCATCTAAACTAATCTAAGTGCATCTTTAATGTTTCCCATTAATTATGGATTTACTAGAGAGTTTATGGGATATTTTATCTGATAATCACGAGATGCTATGGTAGGAGGATTTGACTGCTGCTGGAAAACTTGCCGAGTGTCAAAGGACAATAGCATCTTTAGGATAACAACTGAAATCTCTTGCAACACTTGAAGACTTTTTAATCGACAGTGCGAGCATACCTGAGTTCCTTAAAGGACGGTCATTGATTCCTAAAGCTGGTAGAGAGCCTTGGAACTTACATTCCATTGAAACATTTTCACCCAAAAGAGATCCAGAGTCTCCGAGAACTAGTTTTGATAAGAACAATAGAAACACACCCCCATCTTCATCCTCCTCTTCATCTATCATGACATCGAATCATGCCAGTTCCGAGAAGAACAGAAATGGGTTTGCAAAGTTTTTCACTCGGAGTAAGAACGGGATACAACTAGAAATTTAAGAACAAGTTGTAAAACAAAGACATAGTTTTGTCATATTAAAGACGGTGATTAAATGCTGTTTGATCACCTGTTATTATTGTTGTTACTTCACTTTTAGGTTGTCTCATGTAATGCTATTATTATACATGAATGGTTGTGTTCAAATTGAAATATCAACATTCAAATGCTTGGTGGTTTTTATGCTTTCTGAATCTGTCCATGAAAATGAATGCCTTTTGCTGTACCTTTGATGTTTACTTGACAGTAGCATTTCAAGTATTCTGATAAATTTTAGCCTTGAAAACAATCAAAATAGTAACATGGGATGAAGGTGAATCAGATTAGGCCTAGTTTGGAATGACGATTGGGTGCGGTGCACCACTGCTGTTTTTACACTAACTGCAGGTAAATGCACTACCCGTCTAAACTCACCCTTATTCAGTTGCAAGTGGATCATATAGGTATAATCCAAAGCATCAAAGAGAAAAGGGAAAAGGAAAAAGATGGGGTGAGAGAGGCTCGAACTCTCTACCTCAGGATAACTCAGAAGCTATGAGACCTACGCGCTAGCCAACTGCGCCACCACCCCAGGTTGACGTTTAAAATAAATATATACTTAATATACTAATGTGAACTGCACATTGGTTTGAACTCTAGAGAGGTACTAACGTCGAAAACATGGAGAGAGCATAAGGCTTTACCAAACCAGCGTTCATCAAAACCAGATGCCAAAGCAAAAGTTACAATGTCGAACGACAATATATGGGATGACCCATGGAGCACCAAGACACCGCTTCGCATCGATGGCCTAAGATCGACAAAGAAAGGAAGGCATGAACTTGAGTTATTATGTCGAACACAAAGGAAAAAAAAAAAACCTAAGCGACAAACGGAGGTGTAAGCGGTGCTGGCCTAAAGGCCAAGCGGAAGCAAAAACTTGGAATAGCGAGAAAAACCTGTGTAGGGAGAAGGGAGAGCGTCCCTATGCTTATATTGAACAACCAGATTTCCAAGTCATATGCTTCAAACTTCAGATATACAAAGACATAAACAAGGTGGCTCTGACAAAGGATAGATATTAGATAACAAGGTTAATAAAGAGGCATTTGCCGAGGGCCAAGGCAGGCTCACGTGCAAGTACTGCTCTTCACTAAACCCTAAGTCACTACTCTAAGGTATAATGTGAGAGAGAAGTCCTAATCTCAAGTAAGTCCTACACATTTTATCCTCTTATCTCTTACATCTATATAGTTAAAATCATCAAGCGCCCTGTTAAGTTAAACATCAAGAGCATTTCTCAGGTGCCCCTAATTTTTCATTTGTTTTTATAGGCTTTTTTATCTCCTATTCAGTTTAATACCCTGAAACACTAATCGAAGTTATAAAAACTCGTCAACAATATTTTATTATTAATTGAACAGTTCAACAAATCCAATCCAAATTTATAAAAAAGAAATTCAAAAATGTTCGATAATTACATTAAATACGACAAGGATCGAATTAAAAAAACAAAAAATTTTAATCATGTGCAAGATTAAAATTTAAAATTTTTTTTAGAATTAAAAGTATATATGAATTGGGCTAAATTTATCTAGATTTGACCAATCCAAAAACCCGTTCAAAAAGTGAGAGTTTAGGTAAAAATATAAGTCTAAAAATGGGTTTAGGTAAAAAATGAAGTCCGTTTTTTTAAATGGGCCGACCTTAGGTAAGTTTTTTTGGCTCGAACCCAGCTCGATCTGAATTTAAAAAAAGTGCTGCTTTTTGTTATTATTTTCATTGTTTTTCATGCTGTTGTTAATGTTTTAGTGTCATTTCGTTATTATATTACTACTATTTTGTTGTTATTATTTAAATATTGTATAACTTTTGTTTTATTGTTAATTTTATTACTATTTTAGAGGTATTTGCTTGATAAATTGTACCTATCTTATTATTACTTAAGTATAAATAAAAATTTTAATTTATTTTCAATTTGTTTGGAAATGTTTAATTTAATGTTTTTAGTATATGTGATGTATTATATTTTATAAATTTATTTTTATATAAAAATAATAATGTAAAAGAATTTAATACAAGCGGACCAAGTTGAGCTCGAGTTTTAACATTTTTATCTTAGATCGAATCTTAGTCTAATAAATGAGCCTAAAATTCTATTGAGACTTGATCTAAATCAACCCATGATCACCTCTACTTAACCTTATTTTTAAAAAAAATTAAAGTCTAAATTTGACTTGACTTAATTAAATAGATCGACTTATTATTTAGAAAATAATAAAAATATTTTTATTTAAATTTAATTATAAAATATATTAGCATTAATAAAATTATACACAATTCAACTGAATTGATGGGATTGGACAGACCAACCTATGAACGCGTCTTGGATATTTCCTTGGTACTAAATTCAACGCAAGGTTAAAGAAAGCCGGTTTGGGAGATGGAGAAAGATATCTTGTAGCATCCAAGCTGGCAGGAAGCGGAGATATCACCCTGCCCCCACGACAACAAAGGTACTCCCTCAGACTGTCAAAGCGTGTGGATACTGGACCTGCCACGTGTATGACATTAATGTCCACGTTTATCCACGTGGCATTCCACAAAGGCTTGCCAAGATCGCGCGCAACACCAGCCCCTTATCCAACAAAATCCCCTTTGTTTTTGCTTACACTTCTCTCTTTCTTCCTCCCCCCTTCCCCACCCCCAAAACTGCTCTTTTGAAAACGCCATGACCGCCATAGCTGCTGCTGTTGCTTTATCCTTGCCAATCTCTTTATGCAGTTCATGCAAGGTTTCTAAAAAGGTACTGTTTTTCCTGCTTTTTACAATGGTTGACTTGTCATTTTATTTTAGTTATTTTTTACAATGGTTGACTTGTCATTTTATTTTAGTTATTCTTTTGTGGCTGTGAAGCTATAAAGTTCGGTTTTTTATTTGTTTTTAAGCTTAAAGTAATTGGGTTTATTCTGAACTTTATTGAAGTCCCGATCCTAATGTATATTGCAACTATAACTTCATTATATTCACTTCACTTGCATTCACTAGTGAAAAAGAAACTTATTCCCAGTATATGTATAGTTTTCTGCTAAGTATAAGTTCCATGATTTTGTTGAACTTTTAGTCTCTTAAGTTAGTTTTAGATGGTGGTTTCAACTTTGGAAAACATTGTACTTTGTTTGATTGTGTTGCTTGAGTAATTTGTGGAGGTAAAATTGATCTGTGGCTTATATTGGATATTTTGGTGCAGTTTCAGGGCGTTAAAGGAGGGTTTGGGGTGTTTGCAGTGTTGGGGGAGGCAAATAGCTTGGGGCCAAGCGATAAGAAGAGCCCCTGGGGCACGTTGTTTGATGTAGAGGATCCAAGGTCTAAAGCCCCGCAATGTAAAGGGAGGTTCTTAGATGTACATCAGGCATTGGAATTGGCTAGATATGATATTCAGTACTGCGATTGGCGGGCTCGCCAAGACTTGCGCACAATTGTGCTTCTTCATGAAAAGGTCTTCTTCGACTTGCCGATCACTTCGTGTTGTGAACTTTTAGTTTTGTTTTTAGTTATTTTTTACAAGAAAATCCGTGTTTTGTGGTGTTTACTGTTTACCTGTTACTTTTCTTTTTCAATTTAATCATGTGGGAAGTTTATGTTGTTTAATTTTTGTAGTTATGGTTGTAGGTAGTGGAAGTGTTGAATCCGTTAGCTCGTGAATACAAGTCTATTGGCACTATGAAGAAAGAACTCGCAGAATTGCAAGGAGAACTGGCACAAGCTCACAAACAGGTACATGAAACTAGCAGTTAATGGAACTGTGATTCTTATAATTTGATTAGGATGTGCATGCCTCAATAAGATATATAAACAGATGCAACGGTTCCGGGCTATCCAACTGATTAGATACTTTCCTTTTCTACAAAAACCAATCCGACCACGACTTTAATTAATTACCATAGGTATGTATCATTTATAATAAAAAGGAAAAATCATGGGAGGTCCCGACTTTGGTGTCATAGCCTATTTCGATTCTGATTCAAGAGAAATAACAGGTACATATATCGGAAGCAAGGGTTTCTGCTGCTTTGGATAAACTAGCATACATGGAGGAATTGGTTAATGGAAAGCTATTGGAAGATAGGACCAAAATGGAGTCCAGCATAGCAACCCCTTCTTCGAGTACGTCAACACAATCTCTGGCTACTATGAAGAGGCCCCGGAAAAGCTTGGATGTGTCAGGTCCGGTTCAACCTTATCACCCCCACTTAAAGAATTTCTGGTATCCTGTTGCTTTCTCCACTGATCTGAAGGATGAGACTATGGTAAGCTATAGTTCGGAACTATAATATTACTTATCATCTCAATACTGACCATTTTATGTCACGTCTCTGCATATTAGCATACATCCTCATTCTGCACCGGGTTGATCAGCTTAAGTGCTTCCTTTTTGCTTTGTAGTTTTCATTGTTCAACTAGTTAAGAAATGATTTTTTGCTAATGTCTTGGTACTACATTGTATTTCAGATTCCAATTGATTGCTTTGAGGAGCCATGGGTTCTTTTTCGAGGAAAAGATGGGAATCCAGGATGCGTCCAGAACACTTGTGCACATAGAGCATGCCCTCTTCACCTTGGCTCAGTAAATGAGGGTCGTATCCAATGTCCCTACCATGGTTAGTATGAGTTTAGCAAGTTCACAAGCATTTGGCTATCATATTTTTCTGAAAAGGCGACACACATCATGAATGATTTACTTGTTATATATTCTTTGAATGATATATCAGGGTGGGAATACACTACAGATGGAAAATGTGAAAAAATGCCATCTACGCGATTACTTAATGTGAAAATAAAGTCATTGCCATGTCTTGAGCAAGAGGGAATGATCTGGATTTGGCCTGGAGATGATCCACCAGCGACAACTCTTCCTTCCTTACAGCCTCCTTCTGGATTTGTAATTCATGCCGAGGTATGCTGTAGCTGCTTTTGTGTGATTAGAAGGATCGTGTGAACTTTTTTCAAGCGACTTGATGGAAGACAACTTTATAGCTCAAGCAAAGTCCCTACTATCTCACGTAGACTTTTTGCTGATAATTTGCAGATTGTCATGGAACTTCCTGTTGAACACGGGCTACTGTTGGATAACCTATTGGATCTCGCTCATGCACCTTTTACTCACACTTCCACTTTTGCCAAGGGATGGACGGTTCCCAGGTTTGTTTCATCATGCAAGGTTTAGGAAAGGAAAAAAAATTATAATGATAATATGCTAATAGTGCATTGTAGGTATCTATTTTGAATATGTGATCTTACACTGCATTATCTGAACATCTCAGTCTGGTGAAATTTTTGACGCCTGCATCTGGTCTCCAAGGTTACTGGGACCCATATCCCATTGACATGGAATTTCAACCACCGTGTATGGTCCTATCGACCATTGGTATATCAAAACCGGGCAAACTGGAAGGACAGAGTACAAAGGAATGCGCGACACACCTTCACCAGCTTCATGTATGCTTACCGTCATCCAGAAATAAGACAAGACTGTTATATAGAATGTCACTGGATTTTGCTCCCCTGTTGAAGCACATTCCTTTTATGCATTATTTATGGAGGCATTTCGCGGAACAGGTAAAAGTATATCCTACTTTTTCATTCTTTGGATAGTGGATCATGATCAAATTAATTCCTTGCTGAAAACCTTCTTGAAGTCCTTGGTTGTATGTCCAAATTACTAGCTGAACAGATTGGTAGTATTTGATAGGCTGACAGTTATGAGTACGTTTGACATTCATCTAGTAGCACATACGACTTATCTTCTGAAAACAATGAACTTCAAAATTCCCATGTAGCACAATTTAAGCTATGGTTTTTGTTCCTGAATGTCTACAAGAAGTGCAACAGTGTCATCTTTAATCTTTGCTTTTACAGAGCTGTTTTTCCCTTTATCTATAGTAGGGTTTGATTGAATTGCAGACATGTTTGATACCTATCAACCTCGCTCGTAACTAATATGTTCGGTCTATGCTTATAATGCCTATTCAATACAGGTCTTGAATGAGGATTTGCGACTCGTGATCGGCCAGCAAGAACGTATGATTAATGGGGCAAATGTCTGGAATTGGCCGGTAGCTTATGATAAGCTAGGAGTGCGGTATAGATTATGGAGAGATGCCGTTGAACGAGGATCTAAACCGTTGCCATTCAGCAAACCGATGTAAATTTTAACCCTAGCAACCAAATTTAACATCCTTTCTCACATTATTGGGACCAACTATTGCACTCTCAAAACATATTATCAAGGTTTGGCATTGGTACATCAAGGACAACCAAAAGAGATTCAGGCGGAAACTGTGTATTTTGATCCGAGACAGGTACGAGTTGGTGTCTAGTCATTGTAAAAGAAAATAGAGTTTGTACACTGCCTTTTATAGTTTTTGTGTACAGCTAAATTAAATCCCCATTTTCTTTATCTCTTTTGATAACCCCGGACCAGAGAAATGATTGGAAAAATTGTTTTCTTTTGGCCTGGGAATTTAGAAGCCAATGTTGATCTCTAGTCCAGCAGCAGCAAAGATCTTCGTACCGTGTAAAAACTGATGTTTAATGAAAAATCCAAAGATTTGCGTATGACCTTTTTGAACTCATCTTGCTTGCTCCCCAAGGCAAGCTATCCTGTTTAAAACAATGCAGTGATGGACCACTATATTTCTATAGTATTGCATGATATTTAGACTATGCACTGCAAGAGGTTATTCACAAAGTACGTCTAAAAGACTAAAATGCACAACTGTCTATCTCGAGAAGATTAATCAACAACCTACCTACCTAATAGTAGAGAAGATCATATCAGATGAAAATCAAATCAACTTGGCATTTGATAGCGGCACAACGGGCACAAGTGACTTGCTTTTAACCACTTAACAATGCAAGCATCATGGTAAACATGTTGGCAAGGCATCAAGGCAACCTCATTGCCATCCGAAAACTCGTCCAAACAGATTATACATTCTTTGGATGAACTCGGTCCTTCAAGGAATCTCCCTCTTTTCTTCAAAGGTTGAAGATCTTCTTCATCACCCCATTTAAACCTTTTCAAATCTTCAATGGATGAACAAGTAGCAGGCTTGAAACTGAATGCATCCAATGACTCTTCGACTACCTCAGACACATCCTCATCAGCATCACCAATAATCACCCACTCATCGGCCTCATCATCAACCAGCACGTCGAAATTTACTTCGATTTTGAGGTATATGTGTTCACATCCGATGTTAACGGGGGCACCATGAGCCGCCCGAGCAATATCCAATACATAAGGAACAGCAACGGTTCGAAGATAATCTAGAGGTATACCGGTGTAAGCAAGCATCGAAAACACGGTGTCGGGGCCACACCCTTCACAACAAAACATGTTGCGACCATAGGTAAAGGATTGAATAAAACTTGCAAACGTTGCATCCCAGTTTTCAGACGAAGGGTAGCGAATCTCGACATCAATGTTAAAAACATCCTGTGGAACATTAGAACAACGAGAACAGCGTTGTTGATCGGCTTCTCCTTCTGTCATCTTGATGAAATAACATGGGTTAGTTTATTTCCTTCCTTACTCTACACCAAATAGGAGTTAGGTATTTGTAAAGAATTTGTATTTGATGCGGACTGTTATGGAACTAATTAATAAATAATTATTAAAATTTAGTATATATCTTTTAAGAACAATATTAAAGGTTCTGGGTTCTAAATTTAGAGATTGTTGTTTAGAATTAGAATTTATATTAAATTTCTAGTGTTAAATTTTAAGTTTGTGTTTAAATAAAGTTATTGATATTTATTTTTCAATCTTATATTTTTTTTTGGGTGAATTACAATAGTAGGGCAAAGTCCAATCAATAAATGTGATTAACGCGATTCAAACCCAGATCACACCTGAGACGATGAACACCTTGACTATCATGCCATTACATATCACATGGGGTTCAAAACTTTTTTTTTCATCAATAGTGAACATATTGTATTTTACTAAAGGTATAAAAGACTTGACACTATCTAATATTCAACTTATTTTTTAACCGGATTGATCGGTTGGACCGGAAAATGGCCAATATATTGGTCCAAACAGAGGGTTAAATCGAATTTTGAGCAACTAATTGAATTGAGTTAAAAAAATCAATTGAATCAATGCTTGAACTGGTCGAACCAATCTAAAAAATTGTAAATGTTAAGGGCTAAAAAGGTTTAAAATTTTCAAAAACCAGTTGACCTGCAAATTGATATGGACTAGTTAAATCAGGTTAAAAAAATCAATTAAACTTGCAATTAAAGCGATTTTTATCATTTTTAATAATTTATCTGCCTTGAACTGGCCGGGCCAGTTGTTTTGAGAACCAATTAGTCAGATCACTTTGAAATCAGTTCAAATGTAGGTCAGTTTAACTAGTATTTGCCAGTTTGCAGGTCAACCGAATTTTTATCTTTCAATGGTCCAATACTTCAACCTGTTCTCAGCTCGATTTAAATAAAACTGAATTTTGAAATTTTGGTTTATATCTTTTAAATCATTTTTATTTTTATTATTTGAATTTTAAAGATTTTTATTTTTTTTCATAATTTTTTAAATTTTTATGTAAAATATAAAATAATAATTTTATTTTTTTTAAATTATGTATTTTTAAAGGGTAATGACTAAATTGACCAACAAATGTAAATGTTGAGATTAAAAAAGTTATTTTACATTTGACATTATTAACTTTTAACGGCAAAATTAAAGGGAAGGACCAAGGTTTTTAAATAAAAATGTATGGGGACTCAATATCTCAAAATTAAAGTATAAGAGATAAATTTTAAATTTCAAAAGAATACAAGAACCTTTGGCATATTTAAACAAAAAATAAATACAAATAACCGGATTTGAACCGGATTTTAATTTATGCTTCTTTTACTTTTTCTCAATTGTAATTCATCGTCAAAGCTTCATATATAAATTTCTATAAATATATTTGTTTAATAATTTTATTTTGACTTGAGCCATAAAATGATACCTAAACTGTATTATTTTTCTTAAGTTAATACCTATTTATTTTATTATGAATGGTAATTAAACTATACTCCATGACAAAAATTGGCACCTAAATTATTTTCTATTACACAAATTATAAATGTATTCCTCTCTTTTATTTTTCATCTAAGAACTCTAATGAAGGAAAATTCACAAACTCATCAAAAAATATTCAAACCCAATTTTTAGCGATAAAACCCAAATTATGATGGGTAGAGGTGTTCAACTGGTTAACCAAATTGAACTAGTTTAACCGTATTTTTTAATTCTTTAACTGTTAATCAAATCGAAATTTTTTCAAAAAAATTAACCGAACGAAATTAATATTTTTTATTTTTTTAAATAAGTATAAAATATATCATAAAAATAAATTGATAATGTTCATTTGACCGAATTAGTAATAGCCTAATACATGTAATATACAATATTATTTATTAAGTTCAGTTATTTAACCGATTTCAAACCGAATTAACCGTTAACTGAAATTTTAAAAAAATTTTAAACTGATCTCCGATCGAACTAGATTGGTTAACTGACCGATTAACTGAATTAGATTGGTTCAGTAGATTAATTCGATTTTAACCAAAGTTTAAACACCCGTGACGATAAGTTTCTTTTTTATTTTTAAACCTCAGTTTCGATTCTTTTCTAATCTCAATTCAAAATATACGTAGTATTTTACTTAAATATAACTATTTCTATTCCATTTTGTTGAGTGTTTTTCTCTATATCTCTTAGATAGTAGTGTATATATATTTATATGATGTACTAACTCGGTAGACCTCATACATATAGACACGTATCTTCCTCTAGACTAAACACGTGTTCATAAGACCTTATGTGAGTCTAACCTATACTTACAATCTTGCGGGAAAACGAGCGCAACCTGCAAGTCTGTCCTACAACCCGGTCCTATAAGCTTATTACATTTAGACCTAAATCCATTCAGATTTTGGACCGATGATGAAAATTATCCTAACATATTCTATATATTTTGTGTTATTGTTGGGTGAAGCATGAAAAAAAATGATAGAATATGAAATCTAAATATTAAGGAAAAGTTGAGTAGAAAAAAAAGTGAAAAGAATTTCAAAGGAAAATTATCTAAAGCTAAAAAAAAAAATCATTAAAATGGAGAAAGAATTATGGGGATGAAGAGAATGAATTATTTTGAAAAGTTTTAATTTAATTAAATTTGATTACTTAAAAAGATTTTTTTAATAGCTAAGTGGATTTTGAGTAATGGAGTATATGACTGAAAATTTTGGATTAACTCGAATTTTTTATTTGATATTATTAAGTTGAAATTCAAACTTGGAGGTTGAAGAATGACTGTGAATGGTTGTCAGCCCAATAAAGAATAAGCCCAAAGCCTTAAAAGTGGAGGCTAAGAAAGCGAGTGGAGAAAACTTCGCAGTCAATGAGAGTGGTTGGTGGTGTGCAGGTGGGAGTAGGCTCATCTTTGTCACCTCTCGAAGAAAGACAAAGGCTGTGGGATCCTCTGTTTGCGGTCACAAATCAAATCACCATATATAAGCTATTTTTCTTTTCTCTTCCAAATTTCCCTTCTTGTTTTCTTATTGGTTCTCTATCTATTCCCATCAGATAAGGTAAGATTTTAGTACCCAATTTCCTTCTGTTCCCATTTTTGCCTGTTTCTCGTTTCATCCCACCCCCCCTGGTGAAAAGGCTTGGATTTCGTTTCTGATTCTGTAGTAACTTTTAGGAACGAAAAAGAAATAGATAAAGGGTAATTCGTAGTTCACTTATTCCATTTTTTTATGTTTTAGTTTATTAGATTATGAGTTCATTGTGTACCCATTTCTTGTTTAGCTGATTTGTGCTGTTATTTTAGTTAGAATTTCATCTTTTACGATTGCAGAGATCGTGAGGATTTTGTGTCATGGCTTCCACAATTGTAAATGCTCCCTGCACGGTTCCTTCCGTTAAAGGTTTTGAGACTCAAAACTACGTTGGTCTTAGACCAATTTCTAGTTTAAGGTTCAATTCTGGGAGGACTTCAACCTCAGGACGTTCTCGGGGCCTTTTTGTGGTGAGGGCATGCGAAAGGCATGATGGACATGTGAAAAAGATTGAAATGAGTATTGAAGAATGTGAGGCTGCTGTTGTAGCTGGGAATGCGCCTGAGGCTCCTCCAGTTCCCCCTAAGCCAGCTGCTCCTGTTGGGACTCCTGTGATTAAACCTTATGTGAGTGTTTGAAATGAAATGATAATATTTTATCTTCTGCCCATATTTTACAGTGCTTGCTTATATATGTTCATATGCAAATAGGGCGTAATGTGATAGGAATTTGTGACAAATTGATTGTGTTTGAGTGGTTTTAGAATGTCTCCGGCAAGTGTTTGGTCTATTGAATGGTGATTTGTTTTAGACTTTTATATGTGTTTGAAAATTCACATTCACAGGTTTAATTTTCTTGTTCGCTGACATGAATTTGATTTAATCAGTAATTGTTTGTTCACCTCATGTCATCAATTCGTGACATTGAAGTAAAATAGTTTTAAGTTATAATTGAGGTTTTGAGGCCAATTGGTGGACCTCTCCTTTCTCCTTTGCTCACTCGGTGTTTGTTTGTATTAGCAACTTACCAGGCGTCCTCGTCGTAACCGTAAGTCCCCTGCCTTGAGAGCGTCATTCCAGGAAACAAGTATATCTCCTGCAAACTTTGTATATCCTCTTTTTATTCATGAAGGTTGGTATTCATGGATCTTAGTCCTTTCTTTTTGGTGAAATAAGTTAGATATTAAAAGTGGAGCAATTTTACCAAAGATCATGATAAGCGCCCTCAAATTTGTAACATGAATATTATATTGTTGCAGTTTTCTTTTCTTTTCCTTTTTTGTTGCGACTTTTGTGATACTTTTCTGTTTACCCTCTTTCTTACCTTCCAGTATGTGCTTACATCTACTTTGGTACTGTTCCCTCGACCTGCAGGTCAGGAGGACACACCCATTGGAGCTATGCCAGGATGTTATAGGCTTGGATGGAGACATGGACTTGTTGAAGAGGTGATCTTTTGTATTATGCATCCTTTTCCATAAACAATTTGCATTTGTCCCTCAAAACTAGTTCCCAGGTGCTGTATGTGTTGTTTTAGTGACTTATCTATTCATTTAACTGTATGATGATAAACATTCTATTTGATATTGAAGTTATAAACATATACAAGCATGTTATATACTTACTTAGTGTGTCAACTGTGAAGTTGTTTTGAAGTGTGCATCATCTATTGCAGGTGGCAAAGGCCCGGGACGTTGGAGTTAATAGTATCGTGCTCTTCCCCAAAGTTCCAGATGCTCTGAAGGTTTTTATCTCCCGCTATAATGCTATTTGCTTCATATGTTGTTGTATATAATTGGTTTTTTGCACTTTAGTCTCCCACGGGGGATGAAGCCTACAATGACAATGGTTTAGTGCCTCGAACAATTCGTCTGCTTAAGGACAAATTCCCTGACCTTGTAAGTCAATGAAGTTCATTCATTGATTTTTATATTGTTTAGTGCCTCCGGCCTTATGAAATCATGGTGATATCTTATCGGTTTTTTAGGTTATCTATACGGATGTTGCTTTAGATCCATACTCCTCAGATGGGCATGATGGTATTGTCAGAGAAGATGGTAAGACAAGATATGCTTCACACACTTTTGGCTGCTAAAAGAAGAGTATCTTATTTAGAGGACATGTTTTCACCTTGTTGAACTGTTTTTTGGTTTGCCACATTGACATACAAGTTAACTTAGAAGAATGATAAATGAGCTCTTTCCTAAAAAATGTCGTGTGCATACTAATTGGTCAAAATAAATAATGTTTTTATAGTCATAGAAATACTAATTGCTACTTTGTTTTTTTACCCTGTAGGAGTCATAATGAATGATGAGACAGTGCATCAATTATGTAAGCAAGCTGTGTCGCAGGTAATATTTGTAGGGTTTTTTTTTTTTTTTTTTTTTTTTTTTAAATATACTCTTAGGCAGAGGTCTACTGTCTTCATAGGAGTTCTAAATGCCATAATGGTGATGACTTACTGATGTTTGTTGTGGTCACTGGTGTCTCATAAAAAAAAATCAGTGACCTTGTTCACTTTTGTTATATTCTTCTCTCCCCCTCCCCTCGCTTGTCTTGATACATATCCATGGCATAACTTTTAATAAATACTTTGAGGAACTAGTGTTTCAAATGCTTAAAGCAAGCAAAAATTGCTGTTACAGCTTTAAATAGCTAGTCAGTGTGATACTTGGAGTTTTCTAATCATTTGAATGGATATTGGAGGTCTCCTATGCTCATTTATGTCCTATTATATTTTTTGCTAGCTTTAACTTGACTGGACATGTTTTAATTTTTTTGGGTGGTGTATTCTTAAAGGCCCGAGCTGGAGCTGATGTTGTTAGTCCCAGTGATATGATGGATGGACGTGTTGGAGCTATTCGTGCTGCCCTTGATTCTGAAGGCTTTCACCATGTTTCTATCATGTCCTATACAGCAAAGTAATTTGACTATCTGCCCCCTTGCATTCCTATAGCTGTTTGTTTGTAGGTCTACCAGTTTCTAAAAGTAGGTTTGAAGCATGGTAACAGATATATGATTATGTTAAACCATTGCAAAGATTTTACTTTCTTTTCACTTCCTGAAGAACTTTTGAGAAAGATTATTAAGAAGTCATGAAGAGTTCAAAGAGAAATTGAGATGAAAATTTCTTACTAATTTGAGTTTTACAGCCTTATTTTCCAGCTTTATATACACAAAAAAATTTAACTATAATAAGAAATAAAATCTTACTATTAAAACTAAAATCTCTCCTATGAATAAAGAATAAAATAGCTGTACCTAATCCACTAATTTAGCAGTATTCCATCCTTCAAATTAGTCTATCAAATCCCTTTTCGCCTATCAAATCTCGAGAATCTTGGAATAAGAGTCCCAGGTTTCCACACTTGCCCACTATGCAAGTAGAATTGTATTATTCTGTTGCCTTGCTCGAAGGCAATAGTCTACTTCATGTTGTTCTCTAATTGCATAAGACATTATCATTTTTCTTATCAGTTGGTCACTGAACACTTTAGAAAAATAAACTATGTTGACAGAAGTTATTCCGAGTTATTCTTGGCAGCTGGGTGAAATTTATTGACACAGTTTGTCATTCTCTTTTTCGTGGGATAACAGATATGCAAGTTCATTTTATGGTCCCTTCCGAGAAGCACTGGACTCTAACCCACGCTTTGGAGATAAAAAAACGTATGAATTCACTTGCCTGTACTGTATTTTATGGGCTTTCATGGGCTCTTTTTGGTGCTTACATTTGATTGGTAATCTTGTTTGTTAAAAACAGGTATCAGATGAACCCAGCAAATTACAGAGAAGCATTAGTTGAGGCTCATGAAGATGAGGCTGAAGGTGCTGACATTCTATTGGTCAGTATGATGCTTTAAGGAATTCTGAGTTCTTTTTGTTAATGGCTAAGCTACCATCATGCTGAAGTCTCTCTAACTGGATCACAGGTCAAGCCTGGTCTCCCGTATTTGGATATCATAAGACTTCTCAGGGATCAATCTCCTTTGCCTATTGCTGCCTACCAGGTATTCTCTTAACTTTTCCCTGCCCTGAATTAACTAATATTCTTGTCATTGTTTTCATTGCAACTTGAAACCTTTCTTTGATAAGAATTCCCCATGGTCCCTGGAAATGAAAATGAAAATGAAAATTTGAGGCAACATTCATATATAACCAGTAATTGTTTTGTCAGTTCCTGCACTATGTCCTTGGATTGCCCCTTTTGGAATTGATGCCCTTAGCAAAACTTTTCATGACACGAAATTATTTATATTACATTTTAGTTCTTTTTAGCAAAATCAGGGGATTGGTATTTTTAACTACATTGTCTGATTCATTCTTGTAGAGTGTAGTTCATACTTAATAGGTTGAAGGATGCAAGAAGTAAGGATGGCACGAGAATAGTAGAAAACTAAGAGGGGGGGGGGGAATATAAGCGGGTTGCTTTTGCATATTTCATGAACCAATCATTCTTGTACGAGATACTCAAGATTAAGTCTTTATTACTACTAACTGTTCTATAATTAGTGGTGGAGAAAAAGAAAATATACTATTTCTCCCCCCCCCCCCAAAAAAAATGCAGACTTTCACTTTCCTACCCCTATCAAAATTTAATTTTTTTTCCAGGTTTCAGGTGAATACTCCATGATCAAAGCTGGTGGTGTTCTCAAAATGATTGATGAAGAAAGGGTCATGATGGAATCATTGATGTGCCTCCGCCGGGCTGGTGCCGACATTATCCTTACATATTTTGCTCTACAAGCTGCAAGGTCTTTATGTGGTGAGAAGAGGTGAACTTGGTCTTATTTTCCTTCTATGAAGCTTTGGTTGATTCTGCAAAAAAGGCTTGAGACACTAAATCTTCCATTCGAGAGTGCTAGTTGTTAGAACGATGAGGAGTCCTTCAGAACGCTTGAGTTAGCTGTTCGTAGTCTGCATCTTCATAAGCCTCAAGTACATAAAAATAAAACTAAAATGCTGTCAATGTATGCCAGATCTGAATGAAAATAGAAGTGACTTGATCGTAGTTGTGATGGTGTGGTTAGGTATTGACAATGTTAATCCAACACTGTATTGAGGTACTTAATAATACGCATTGCTTTGTTACTTTTCAGACTCTGGTGTGATTGTCAAATAGGATCATATGTATATGTTTGATGCAAGTATGTTTAAAAATTTTAAGTCTTCTCATGTATTTGGTCATTAAATCAAAGGAAATGGTACAAGGGTGTGGGAGAGATGATGGGAACAATTCTCTAGCAGATTTGAGTGACAACAATAATCCAACTGGTTACTGGAACTTTTAAAGATTTTGGTACAACTTGTGAGAAGCCCCCTAATTGGTGGAATATTTTGCTATGAAGGGTTAAATTGTTCTCAAAAAAAATTTTCTTTTAAGAGGAAAAAAGGTGATTTTATTGCTTGTATGATTTTGTATACATATATTTTGCGTTTAGTTATTTTTTAAAAATTCTGAAATGATCTAAAAAAGGATGGTTAAAATAGTAATTTGGTAAATTTTAAAATATAGTCTGTTTTTAAAATGTTAAAAAAATAATAAAATATTAGTCTAATCATTAATATTATTAGCTTTATTTTGTCAAAATTTACCAATTTAGTATGTTGATATATGATGCAGAAAACAAACATATCAAGTTTTAATGCTTCGATTAGGGGTTTGACAGTTACATAAGCAGTTTCTGTTGAAAGTCATTGTTGCAGCATTAGTTCGCAAAATTTCTTCAAGCTCTCTCTGTTGGTGAGTTGTCCAAATGTTGAATGTATGGACCATTCATAACGTTTCACCGTAAACATGACAAAATTGGGTTTCCCACTGTCTGTCCAACAGCTCCTCAATGTACCCGTAAAGATTTAAGGCATTCCTGTCCAATGCCTTCATCGTCAGTACTGGAAGAACAACCATTTCATTGCATTGTCCAACAGTCTGTAAAGAAGTAGCACAATCTATCTAGAATAACGCCATCATCTGCAAAAATAACGGGTGAGAAAGGCATAAACCTTTCCTTGAAACTTGCATTGCGCACCAATGTGTTAGAAATAGATTTATTTATAATATGACTGTTGAGTGTTTCTATGTGTTCTCCTTATGGAAGCCAATTTTCTATTTATATGGCAAAGTTTTATGATTTGATGTACTAAGATTAAATAAGTTTTCATGCAAGTTAACACATATCCTATTATAGGGTAAACACGAATTTCTTAAGTAGGAATTCGCCTGCATAGTGATGTTAACCTATATAAGCGAACTACATGGTGATAAACTATATATCAGCAAGCTGGATATGCTAACCAAGTTGTAAGTTAGTATGAAAACTGGGTCAATCTGATAATCGGATAGAAATGAATACCATAATAGACTCAAACATGTCATACATAAAACAGAAATAAGAGATTTCTCTATTTTACTATTCCCATAAGTTTAAAATCCTAAATAAAATATTCGTATTCATGACAACAGCAATGAGAGGGTTGAAGCTCCTACAATTCTCTTTCTTCTTGACTTTCATTCATAATAAAATCCACTAACAAATGATCCAATCTCGATATCAAATTTTCATTAAAACCAAATTATCAACTTAATGCCCTTGGCAATTATGATTTTGTCCCTAGTTAACATAAAATGAACACTAGGTCATTTTCATATTTCTATGGTATACGTATTACATTTTAATGATATTAATTTTTATAACATTTTACGTTTTGAATATTTAAATAAGTTTTCAATTAATAATTTTAAATTAAATATTATAATTATTTTGAAATAAAAAAAATATTATCATCTGTTGAAAAGATTTTCTAAAATCATGGGTTTATATATTATAAATAAATTTGTGAACATCCATTTTTGGAGGAAAATGTTCATCATTCAAGACTTATGGTTTAGTTAGTGTAATTCAATAAATCGTGTTAGCAGAAAGGAGTAGTCACTTGAAAACATTGAATGTTGTTTACAATTTACATTCTAAGAAACAGAGCAAAATCTATGTCTGCTTAATCTTTACACACTGCCAATCTTCCATTTTTCCACCAACCCTAACTAACATCAAAATTACATATACCACATCACACATTACAAATTACTCTAAATTAATCCCTGTCTCAGTTGAGCCACAATTTAGAGGGCTGACGCTTTTAACCACGTTCGTTGAGGTATCTTTCGGCAATACTTGCATGAACGGCAGCACCTATAGGAAGAACATCTTCGTCGATCATAAAATACGGCGAGTGACCCGTGTGTATCGACCCCAACGTCTCGTTCCTTACGCCGATGTAGTAGAAAGCCGCCGGAACAATCTCGGTATAAAATGAGAAGTCCTCCGCGCCCATCATCGGCGGAACCACCCTGAAATTTGTTGGTCCTAGAAAATCAGTGGCCACTTTTTTCACATGTTCATACATATGATCGTCATTCACTGTTGGCGGATAGATTGTTGAGTCTTTTTCGAAGAAATCCACCGTCGCGGAGCATCGGAAAACACTGGCCTGCTCCACCACAACCTCTTGGATTCTTTGAAGAAGGTTGTAAAAGCTGGCATTGGAAAAAGCCCTGAAAGTGCCTCCGATAACAACAGTGTCAGGGATCATATTCAGATTATTGCCGCCGTTGAAGGAGGTGACAGACACGACCTGCATTATAATTTTAAAATCTCACTACGTTGTTCACAGGTTGAAATACTGAGGAAATTTACGGGAAAAAGAAAAGATTTTCAAAGACGAAACCTGGGAGTCCAATGGGTTTGATTCTCGAGAAACGATTCCCTGTAAGCTAATTACGGCAGCTGAAGCAGCTAAGATGGGGTCAACCGAGTTGTGAGGGTCGCCGGCTAGGCCTTTTCTTCCACTGATAACGGCTCTAAAGAAGCCACAACCGGCAAGCAGTGGACCAGGCCTCGAGCCAATAATAGCCGTAGGGTGTTCGTGAGAGACATGGACTGCAAATATGGCCTCGACGTCCTCCAATGCACCGTCACCGATCATACGTTTAGCACCGTTTCCGGCTTCCTCAGCTGGCTGAAATAGCAGTATAACAGTTCCCTGTAACACCCAAAATTTATTTATCTTTACCATTGCTTGAAGGTTGATATTGCAAATAATTATAACAAATATCAATTATAGAAAATAGTAATATCACGTTGTGATTTTAATAATATTATCAAAATTTAATCTTAATAAAAAATTTATGTAAGAATCCGCTCTCTTAACGAAAAAAATTGAGATATTAACTCGAACTTCAAACAGTTAATATTATTCTCGAGGTGTCTATTCTCAATTTTAGCTTTGAGCTTTTGCCACCCGACTCCAAAAGAAGTCCAAAAAAATTCATGCAATTTATCAGGAATCCTTAGAGTCTACCCAAATCCTCAAAAGGTCTTAAAGGCTAAGAACACTACCATACTAGGTATACTAAGGTAAAGCATATAATAGTTGATAGTTCAATTTTCATGGATGCACTTTGCATAATTAATATTTCTAGTAAAATTAAAACATTTTTCATAAGTTTACAAATCATATCTACGTAAACTAAAATATTCCTTAAAAAAATAAATCCTTAAATAAAACAATACCTTCTGTGGAGAATGTAAACTTAACTCCTCTCAACAATATTTTTTCAAGAAATTAGCCATGATTTAAGGGAAAATTATTCTTCTGCAACATCAACACTACTTTTTAAGTTTTTTTTTTTAAGATTCTTACATTAAACAAATGGGAAATTAACCTTATCCCCTTCATTATTAAAAACAAAATATTTTAACACTTTCTTTTTCATTTCTTTAAGCAAGGGATTATTCTTAATCCAAGGCTTTTCAAACAAGACACAATATTCCAAGCTAGGGCCATGCACTCATATTACAATCATTATGTTTGTATATATGTAGGATATTAATTATATGAACCAACTAATATGGTTCATATTCTACTCTTATGCAATTATATTGCATGCACATAAACATTTCTGCGAATATAGATTAACTATACGATTTAAGCAACAAATGTTTTAGCACTTCAATTGTTTCCTTTTCTTAAAAATATTATTAATCTAATCATTAAAATTCATAATAGTTTCCATTTTTAGCTTAATTTTTATATTAATATTTTCTTCATTCTCATTTCTTTTCATATTTTTTACCAAGCAAATCGTCATGATCACTTCGAATATAATATTCAAATTAATAATTTTATACGAAATTCAATATTTAAAATCTATAATTCATTTTCATTATAATAAAAGAAAAAAGAACTCATATTATAAAAATTTACAAATAGTATATAGTTTCTTGAAATACTTACACAAATCCTTATTTCTCCACATTTACCAAAAAAAAAAAAAAACCAAAGTGTATGACAACCCATGAACATGATGAGTTCATGCATGGTTTGCTCATCATCATTGGTGTTTTGAACCCAAAGAAAAAAAAAAAGGAATGTGGGTCATTCTCAAGATTTAATAACATCAATAGGTTGAAATGAGAATTGGATGCTAATCATGGTATACCTATGGCTTCACTATTCCTTTTCATCTTTCCTTTTACATGTATATGTGTGTGTATATGTATATATAATTGGACAACTTTATTTAGTTGATTGTAGAGGTGTCTAAACGAATTTAAAATTTCAACCACCAACTTCTGCGATATATTTTTTTCCTTATATTAAGCAAGAAATGGATTTGTGGAAGAAAAAGTACAAAAAAATGGACAATTAAAGGTATAATATCAAATATAGCCCCTAAAATTTATATCTTTTGACAAGTTATTTTTTTAGTTAAATTTGATCATTAAACTTTTAAAAAAAGTTAAATAGTTTTTTTAACAAAAATATTGACTGAAACATTAATTTTTTTAATGATATTAGCATGACAACCCACGTAGTAGTTCATGTATACTTGACACTAATATAACATTATTTATCTTATATGTCACGTCAACAAATAAATATAAAAAGTTGATACAAATTTTAAAAATTTACATGAAGTACATGTAAATTGTCATGCAAGCTGCAATGTTTAAAATTTTTACACTTTAATTGATATATTTATTAAAAAACAATAATTTAATTCCTTTTAAAAAATTAAATGTAAAAAAAAATAGTTAAAATAATAAAGATAACATTGAGAGTTAAAATTGACATTGTAAATATATTTAATTAGCACGTGTGAAATTCATTCTACAAAGCGGCAGAACTGTCATTAATTGCCTGCACATGGCCAGGTAGAGGGAGCTATGAACCAATTCCTTCACTCTCTCTGACCCAATCTTGTCCACACAAATCAAACCCTCAAAAAAACTAAATTTTATGTTCAAAAAAACAACTTGAAAATACAAAATTACAGATATTGAAGTTTAAATTTTATATTTGCTTATTATCATTTTTAAAAAAAATCACTCGAATTAAATCTGCGGCTAAATATTAGAAATGCATATTTCCATTGTGTTAGGGTTAATAAAATGATTCACTTATGAAGAGTTTAATTTGGTAAAGGAGTTAATTGGATGGATAATTAAGATAAAAGATTAAGGGTGGGTTTGGATGGGCAATTGGATACGGTGCAGTGTGTTTAATTTACTTTTTATCTCACGTTATAGTATCTAATCCCACTGTTACAACTATTTTTACACTAATCGTAAGTAAATATCATCTATCCAAACTCACTCTAAAAGATAAATTTATAGAGTAATAAAAAGAAAAGACAAACCTTCAAATGGTGTTCTCGGCTCTTCAATATTTTAGCAGCACCAACAAGCATTGCGACATGTGCATCGTGCCCACAAGCATGCATTTTCCCTGCAACTTTGCTCTTATGCTCCCATTCTACACCTTCCTAAAGTAAAATCACCCAACCATAAGGAGAAAGATTACATAATGTATGCAACTTTTAAGATGAAGAAATAGAATTTTAATTTAATTGTGGTTCGAAAATTTATATAAAGTTGAAATTATTCTAAGATCTTTTATCGTTATGTCAGGATAATCTTTATTTTAAAGTACTGTCTAAAAGTACATATTGTCTGACTACATTCTTTGTCCATGGTCTGTCCATAATACAAACAAAATTGAATGTACTGAATCTTAAATTAAATCCATGTCTGACATACTAATCTCCCACATGAACAAAGTAAAAGAAAATGATAGTTGAAAATTTTTCATTTCTTCCCTTAATAAAAACCCTAATTTTCTTATCTTAATTCCAAAACATTTCTTTCATTTCTAGTCCATTAAATTCCCTTTGATGCGTTGTTCGATTCCGTATTTGCAATATAAATCAAAGCCCTCAATGTTTATCTTCGTTAAAAATCCAAAACATTGTCAACAAAATGAAACCTAATGTTCATGAACCACCTAACCCATTTTTCGTCTTACCTTACCAACTACCTAGTACCTTAACACACATGTGTACTTATGTATATGTATATGCATATATACACGTACGTAGTTATTTAGTAAATAAACGTATATGTATACATATATAGTGGCAAAAGAGTGAATGAAAAAAAAAGGGAACCAAAGAGGGTAAAAAAGAAGAAGCAGCTAGACCTGTATGGGCAGAGCATCCATGTCAGCTCGGATGGCTACAAAGGGCGGGCTACCGGTTCCAATCCAAGCCCGAATACCCGTTTTGGCCAAAGGGTATCTATATTCAATTTCCATACGATCCAACTCAGTTCGAACCAGCTTACTGGTTTCGTATTCTTCAAAAGCAAGCTCAGGGTTCTCGTGTATCTTCCTCCTCAACCCTTTAATCCACTCCACGTTCTCGGGTTTCCGGGCCAGGCTCAAAACCGCTTCGGAGCAGGCTACGTGCCATACCTTGCAGCTAGTTGAGGAACCACGTGAACCGGACGGCGATGTATGGTTCTTACCGGAGTTTAAAGGAGCCTTTGGGTTGACGGAAGCTATGGCGTCGAATAAAGTGGAATATTCATTATTATCCGAAGAAGAAGAAGAAGAAGAAGAAGAAGAAGTTATGGAGTTAAAAAAAAGGAGAAAGTTATTAACAAAAAAGGGCGTGAAGATTAAGCTTAAAACTAAAACATACAGGTATAGAGAATTCATGTTCGGAGAGCAAGAAAATAAAGGAATTATGAGAGGAAAAATGAAACGCAAGAGGAAGAGTTCTTTTTTTGCTTTTAAGAAAATGAAGGAGAGAGAAATTTAAAGCACGTGGTGACAGGGACAGGGAATTCGTCACGTGGGAGAATATGAATGAAAAATATAAATAAACACATCAATAAAGCTATTGTGGGTCCCACCATTTTGGATGAGATGGATTACTACACTGCCTGAATTTCATTTCCCTGTATGCCCAAAATCTTTCATTCTATTCCACTAGTGACAATGTTCAGTTAAAACCTTCCTACATAAATATTTTTAATTTTTTAAATTCAGTCCAAATATTTTGTTTTTTTTAATTTGTGAAACCTATTTACAAATAAATCAAAAGTTCATATTTTTAGCCAATTTAATTTAGCTGGTAGATTGGTCCAACCAATAAAAATTAGTTTAATAGTAAAATTAAACTACACGCTTAAATATTATTTATGTAGGGGTGGAGTCAAAAAAAATTTTAATAGGAGTCGGAATAAAGTTGTATATTTTTATTATAGCAAAAGTAAAATTTCTTATTTCTAGGTAAAGTATAATTTTATCATATACTAATTTAAATTTTTTAAAATTATAAAATAACTAAATCTGAAATTTTTTATTTTAGGGGACCTAGGTCCTTGTCAGCTCCCCTTGGCTATGCCCTTGTGTATATATAGATTTTGGATTCCCAATCTATATTTTATTATAATTTATTTTTTGTAGTTTAATTTAATATATATTGTTTGGCCAAAAAAGATAATGATTAAATGTTTTGAGAATAGTATGTTTTAAGGATTTTAAAGTGGGTAATCTTTAAAAAGAATTTGGGTGGTTTCATTATTGTTGCTTACTTTATTGTTTAATTTTGTTTAATTTGAAAAGAAACAAGTGGTTGCTTTCTTTATCCTTTGGTTGTTTGTTTTTAACTTTGGTGTGACACATAACCAGCATTAGGTATTTCACTAATTTATTTAATTATTTTGGATATATTATCTTTGATGATTTAGAAATTTAATAAGAAAAATTGAGTCTTAGTTCAATTAATATATATATTATTGATAATATACAAGAATGTGAATTTGAATGTTCTGAAGCGTATTATCTTTTTATTTACGGGTTAAAAAGAGATTATAAGTAGTTTTAGACATTATGCTAAACAATGAATATATATGATCTGAATCTATAATGAGATATTTTATTAATGTTACACCTATTATATTTTAAAAATTTTATTATATTATGTAAAAAAGCATATATTGTCTGATGCATCTTTATAAAATATTTAATATCTCTTCAATTAAATGATTCGGTCATCATGTTACGTTAATAAGCATTTAAAAAATATATTAACAATTAAACTATAAATAGATTGGATCATAATTTTTTATTAATATTGGATTTAATTTCTAGATATTTTTTTAAATTTATGATTTTAATTATTTTATTTAAATATTTCATATAAAAGTAATAAAAATACAATTATGGTAATTTTAATTTCTTTAAAAAATTAAATAATTTCTTTGATCAAATTATTGAGAAATTAACTCATAAGACTAAACATTCATTATAATATAGACATAGATGCTTGTATAAAAAAGTTGCACACTTAAATATATCTATACCCATAATCTTTTGGAATCAATAATAATATATATGAGGCATCAACTTAATAAAAAATCAATAAAAAAATATCCTTATTTAAGGTTACTTTTAATTATTTTGTAGTATTTTTAGTTTTTGGTAAGTTTAACTCTTCAATTATATTTTGAGAAAAGATAAAAATAAATAAAGATTTATATTTTGATCATCTAGCGAAGATCAGTCTCTTCTGACAGACTCCTCTCCAAATTTTTGAAATCCCTCCTGATGGGGTGGTTTCGATTCTTAACCATGATAAAGCGTTTAGTTACTTTTAAAGTTTTTTAAGTTTTGTTTATGTTCTTTTCACCAAAAAAAAGAAAAAGTTAAATTTTAAAGGTTACAATATTCATTAAGTTTTTGTACTCTTTGTATATTTAGAATTTAATCTCTTATTTTTTATGTTTAAGAATTTAATTCCTTTATTTTTTGAATATAAAAATTTAGGTCCAATTGTTAACATCATCAAAATTTTTATATTAAATTTGTTGGTGGGACATTGTAAAAATTTAAAAAAAAAAGTACTCCCTCGATAATTATGTCACAAAAAATAGCATTATAATGGACTTGAATTTAACAAAAAGTTCAATGATGTTAACAATTCTTTAAATTTACATTAGCATTTTAATCATAACAAAATATTTAGATTAACTAATGACATTATAAATGGTGAGGTACTAAATTATATAAAAAAATTCAAGTATAAAGATCAAATATCAAATTTTAACATAGTATAGGGACCGGGATTGAAATTTGACTATTTTTATATATTTAAAAAAGTAGAGGAACCAAAATTAAAAATTAACCATCAAAGTTAAAAATTAACGATTGTTGTTAAGAATTGAAACACAAAAGCAAGCCCAATGTAAAAATCATTTTCCACTCTTAAATAGGAAAAAAAATATGCATATTTTCCTACTCTAACAACAATATTAATGTTAACTAAATTAAGACTCCGTCAACAAATATATAATACTATGATTACATGGATAATCAGGGGCGAAGCCAGGGGCTGGCATGGGCCCCAGCCCCCCTAAAATATAAAATTATAATTTTGGCCCTTTAAAATTTTTAAAAATTTTAAAGTAGTAAATGTAAAATTAAACTTTGGCCCTTCCTAAAATTATAAAAATTTAATTTAATCATTTATAAATTATAAATATATAAACTATAAAAAATAAAATTTCATCCTGCCCCTAAAAATGTGTTCTGGCTTCGCCTCTGTGGATAATATTTTTTTTTCTATTTCTTATTTTATAAATAAAAATAGGATATAGGGCAGTTTAAAATATAGAATTAATAGAGTTTTTCAACTCATTACCAATATAATATACATGATACTCATAATAATAATAATAAAAGACAAGAACAACTTATATTTAAAATGTAAAAAGTAAACGGACCTTAGCTCACGGATTCATGTAGCAATTTTAATAGTTGACATTAAATTCATTGATGAGAATAGACCCCTAAGTCCTTACCTCCAAATATATTTGAATAATGGGTGAAAATTATAATTTCCTCAGTCTTTACTTTTACAATTGAATCTTAATGGTTAGTGACCATTTGAAAGGATAGCCGAATAAATTTGCTCATTTTTTGGGAGCCAATATGATTTAATTATTTTGGTTAAAATATGCTATTAGTCCCTATATTATTATAGAATTTGAGATTTAATCCATATACTTAAAAAGTTAAAATCAAGTTTTCTTATTTTTTTCTAATTTAAAATCTCTAGTCCAATCATCATTGACGTTGGTAGTTTTCATCAATTTTTGTCAAATTAATATGTTTATTTTCTGTCAATTATATATCAAATCATATGACAACAGCTTAATTATCGTGCAAAATTGGTAAATTTTGATAGGAAATATTAATAATGCTAATTATCGGACTGAAAATTTTAAATTACAAAAAAGTAAAATGCCTTAAATTTTAACTATTTACTTACAAAAACTAAATCTATTTTTTTTTTCAAAGCATAGAAACTTAACAACATAAATAAATTTAGACAATTGACGTGGAAAATTAAAAATACTGCTAAATTGAGTATGATATAGGAATCATAATAAAATTAAAAATTTTGTTAAAAACTGAAATAAAATAATATATTTTTGGATAAATTAGTAAATCTCATATTAACAAGATTTAAATTAAATTAAATTTGGAAGAGGCCGATATATACTTTTCATTTTAACCAAGGAAATGGATAGAAACAAAATTTAATGAGATAACTTCAATCACTAATTAATATATTAAGATTGATTTATATATTTTTTTGGGTTAAATTACCATTTGAAATCCGTGGTAATTTTTTTATATTAAGGTGTGAATATTTTTGGGTTTAAATTAGTCCTGAACTTGATAATTATTTTTACATTAAAAATTAAGTTTGACAACTTTTCTTATATTAAGGTCTGAATTTGACAACTGTTCTCACATTAAAACTTGAATTTTAAAATTTTTAAAAACTAACTTAAATAAAAAAAATCTCAATATAAAAATATTTATCAAATTCAAAACTTAACTTTGATAAAAAAAAAAATTCATAGTCTAATATAAAAAATACCGAATTCAAGTCTCAACCTACTTTTTATCAGTGTCTTCAAATAGGATTCATGTTTGTCTTTTATTTCCAATATGAAATTAATCATATCAGTTAATGGTTTAATGTTGAATCAATTTCAGTTAGTATTTGGGCTCCATTGTTTACTGATTGTGTGGCTCACAATGAGTTTTGAGGTGAATTCTATTTTGAGTTATCCTTTCATGTCAAATTCTTTATTGTCAATTTTATGCCTATCACAAATAATTTGTTTTCATTTCGAAATATCTTTTTCGAATAATTATTTTATAATTTTTTTTACTATATTATTTATGATCCTCTCTAATTAAAAGTAGATACATTATTTTTTATTTAAGAATTTATTCTAAATATATTATTATGTGTCTTCTTTTACTTAGACGAGATTATAGATAATGTGATGAAAATGATTCATAAATAATTTTTCTCACATTCGTAATATTGATGATTATATAGATAGGAATTTCATTCACACAATAGTAAAATATAAAACTTAGCGGGGTAACAAAGTAGAATGACAACACAATTCATTATACAATGATGGTTAAGTAATATAAATAGGAAGAGATATCATAGAAAAAAAAAAAACCAATATGGAAATGGGATTTGAGACCCCCTATTTCCATCGTTTTAAACTAGCAGCAAGGATCACTAAACTGGTAATACTAGAAATTTACCAAAGATGAACCGCCATGGGCAACCGCTAACAATAGTATATTAACTCCGCCATCGTCAAACTGCACTAATAATGAATTCATGTGAACGACGACAATGCTAGAGGTTCCTAAAAGGCTCTTCAGCATGGGGGATGCGTAAAACTAGTTCTTAAAGACTAAATCAATAGATGTAAGGTAAGTCTAATACCCTCAAAAACTTTCCAACTTAAAAGAAATATTTAAAAACTATAACTACAACTACTAACATCGACACCACTTTTAAAGAAAACAAAGTGGATTATTAATACTGTCACCACTTTCCAAGAAATAAGAATGTATTTTTTTGATACATATGCTTTCGTCTCGTAGCACCAAGTAGATCTTGTACACCAAAAAAAACATCACTTTGAAAGTGATTAAAAAGTTAAGAGGAAAAGAAGGACCCAAAAAAGACTGCTAGAGAGAAAGTACAAAGAAAGTAATATTAATCCAATGTACTAGATTTTTTATTGACGATGTTTCATGTCTGTTTTATGATTTATGTTCAATGTCTGTGATTATTTTTTTTAACAATATCGTCTCCAATGTTTGAACTTACATTCTCTCATTGGAAGAGCAATATGCCTTACTACTACTGTCGAAACTATTTTTAAATTTTGAAAAACGGTGATCGACTTTAAAATATATAGAGTCGCCACCAATCCTTTTTGTTTAGGTGTGATCGGATCACCTTATAAAACATTTTGTTTTATAAAAAAGAATTAATTTTGATCTACGAAATCCAAGAAAACAAGTTCGGGAGTCGGTTACGTACGAGGAAGGATTAGTACTCTCGTAACGCCCAAAATTGGTACCGGATTGATTAACTAATGTCCTATTGTCAAAAAATTTGAAAAGTTTCAAAATACAATTCCTTTAAAAGAATGTTTGAATAACTCGAATTGGGATTTAAGATTAGCCCGTTCCGAATGAATAAAATACCACATCCAGTACGTTAGGATAAAACATTTTAAGCCCTCAAAAACCGAGACCGTCTCGTGATTTCCAAAGCATGCAATTAAAAGGATATTTAGTTATTTGGTCAAACGAAAAACTGCAACCCAGCACGTTAGGGCACGTTTTCTTGCATTTTCAAATACGAAATATTACCTTGTTTTTAATTTAAGAAAACACGGACGAAATTTTAAAAGGGTATTTAGTTATTTGGTTAAATGGAAAATCGAAACCCAGCACGTTAGGGCACGATTTCTCGAACTTCTAAACACGAAATATTGCCTTTATAAATAAGTAAAAAAAAAAAAACCCATTTTTTTATGAGTTTAGGTAAAAAATGTGACATGAATTTGAAAGTAAATCACGATATCGATATGCTTAAAAAATGTATGAAAACATAAATAACGATATTAAGAGCAAAATAGTCAAATATAAATAAAAAAAGTTAATAAAACAATAAATAAACAAATGAGCATTAACACAAAAAAAAAAAGATAAAAAGAAAAGCTGGAAAAAATATTAAGTAAAATAAAAAAATATAAAATATATAAAAAAGTAGAGATAATAATGATAAAATAGAAAATAGTAATAATAATACATTAATAGAATAATAATAATATATTAATAATAGTAATAATAGAAAATAATAATAAAAGAAATAATAATAGAAACAAGGGCAGTGGTAACCGACATAATAATACTAATACTAATGGTAAATATAATAGCAATAGAAACAACGGAAGATATAATAATAACATATAGCAAATATCAATACATTAATAATAACAATATACATATTAATAAAAAATAACACTATATTAGTAACAGTAGTAACATTAGGTTAATACTACTACTGCTACTACTAATAATAATAATAATAATAAAGGTATTTGGAATATCATATTAATTAATTTTAATAAGAAAAATAGCAAAAAAACAACTAAAAAGGAGTGAAATCGAAATCAAAACAACGTCTTGAGGCGAATTTAAAAAATAATGAAAGAAGCGGAGGGTTGAATTGAAACACGCGTATCACCTAGGGGATCAAAATAGATAAATACCCCCTTCTCAAAACGGCACCGTTCAAATATGGGCCAAAATGAAATAATACAAAATTCCCACATAATTGAAAGAGAAAAGAAAATAATTTAGTTCCAATGGAAATAGAAAAAGAGAAAATAATCCAATTTTAAATTGACGTAAGAATACCAAAAGTCCTCTTCCCTTTCAAAGAACAAGATACTCAAGCCAAAATTGGCCTATTACAACTACACTTAACACTTGTTGGTTATTATTCTCGTCATCTGTAGTAAACTCTCTCTTCTAGAGCTATCAGAAGAGCCCACAACATTTTTTAGATGAATGATATCGAGCGCAGTAAAATATATTTATTAAGGTTAGTTTTACTATAAATGATGAAAATTGAAAATGTATCAAACTTAATTAACAACATCAAGTGTTGAGCTCCATATAACACATTTTATTAGGATTAGGTTTAGGAAAGAGTTAAGATATTAACTAAAGAGGAAATCAACAATTACTATTGTGAAGGTTCTTTTGTATTTATTTAACTCCCATCGGGTAATAATTAATTGCATGTAACTGATAATATACTTGTATAATATATTACCATTAAAAATCTAAAAGTTATCATTAGATACGTATACATTAATTCGATTTACTTTCAACTCGATATATGTGAATGTCAATATTAGTTAATCATTATATAACAGTTACTTTGATTCTATTGGGACGATGAAAACTTTGTAACTGTAAAGGTTGGTTTGTTTACATGTAAAATATTTTACGAAAAATATTTTTTGTATTTTTCTGTATTTGTTTCATAGAAAATAGTTTGGTAAACGGAAAATGGCTTACGAGTCAAAGTAAAATAAGTCATTTTTCCTGTAAAACGACTTATCCTTTTGAAAAGCGTAAGTCATTTTCCGGAAAAGAGCTCATCTATAGATAATTTTATTTTTATATAAAAATTAACCTAAATCAAGCTTAATATTATTATATTGATAATAAAATTTATTTTTATTTTTAAAAATATTTAAAATATTATATTTTTCAATATTATTAAACATACATATTTAATTATTTATATTCAGTCATATAATAAATTATTAATATAATAAATATAATTTATTATTTTAATAAATTATTTAATATTTCAGTTTTATTTTAATAATAAATTTTAAAAATAATAATTTTAAATAATATTATTCACATATTATTGAAAATATTCAATATTATTATTTTAACAATAAATATTTATTACAATTATAAATATATTAATAATAAATGTTTTGTAGTATAGAGGTTAAAATATGTCATAAGTCTATGTACACTTTACAGATTTGTAATTTAGTCTTTGTACTTTTATTTTCAAGAATTTAGTCCCTTTACTTTTCAAATTTGAAAATCAAGTCCAATTGTTAACATCGATAATTTTTTTTTATCAATTTTGTTGATGTCACATTTTTAAATAAAAAACACTCACTTAATAATCATGTAATTAAAAAATGGCATTGTAATGAATCTGAATTTAACATAATATTTTTAATATATGTAAAAACAATGTAAAATATAAAATTATAGATAAAAATAAATTTAATTAAACAATGAAAAAATAAGAAAATCTCAAATATATGTTTGTTTAATAGAAAACAACTTTTATGAAATATTTTTAACAAATCTACCAAACAACAGAAAATATTTTACACAGATTCATCCAAACATCAGAAAATATTAACTTTTCTAGAAAAGTAAATCATTTTCCAAAAATAATTTTCCAGAAGTCATTTTCAATGAAACAAACAAAGCCTAAATTTAATAATAAAATTCTACACTTATAAATATTAAAATACTCTTCTAAAATTATTTTTGAGAAATAAGTTTTTAAAGAAATAATTAAGAAGTTTACTACATTGAAGTAAAAAAACTCACATATATTTTAATAATTTCTTTTGATATAACCTAATGGTTTAAATAATTTAATAAAAATTAAAATATATTTTAATTTAAATTTTATATAAATGTATAATATAGATATATATATTTAAAATTACATTATGCAATTATACTAAAAATTACTATCAAAGTTAGAAGAAAAAACTCTAATGTAATAAATTCAAATTAAATTCAAGGAATTTAAATGGGTTAATATAACACCCCGAATTTTGGGCTTAGAAGTTTTGAGGTTTGTGGTTAAGGTCAACGAGAGGGTTGCGTTGTTATGTTTAGTTGTGCATTTTAGTGACAGAATAAGCTTGCTAGTCTAGTGGTTATGTGAGTGTTAGAATACATTCTTCTTGTTTGTTTTTCCTTTCTTTTCTTTCTTTTTCATTTAGCTTTTCTTTTTGCTTCTTTCTCTTAAACTTTTGAAAACGGTGGTGTGTGATTTTGAAAGAGTCGCTTCCTCATCACCAAGTCGGTGTAAGAACATTGAAGATCGCAAAACAGGTGTGGGTTTGAACCTTCTTTTATCTTGGTTATGAAATTCTCATTCGACTCTCTGAAAAGTCGACAAAGTGTGTGTAAGTGTTTGCAAATCGGTTATTTTCGATGTGATATCGCTATTTTGTGCACAAAAGTGGTATGGTTTGGTACAATCTCGATCCAGCGAGGATCGAGAAGTGTTTCGTGGTTGAAAGCATACTTTTCAGGGCTGTTTTAAGGTGGTTTCGTGACCACACGGGCGTGTGCCGAAGCAAACAACCGTGTGCTTTTGGAAATTAGGGTTTCAGGGCTAATTTGGGGATTTTGTTGTTTTTCATACGGCCATGTCCCCTGAATATACGGGCGTGTGTGGTTAGGAATTAGGGATTTAGTGGATTGGTACCTTACGGCCGTGTGGCTAATTTGGGGATTTAAGGATCCCACACAGGCATGTGTTTTGGACACACGACCATCTCTAGTGGGCACACAGGTGTGTGAAACCCTCACACAGCAATGTCTGGTGGGCACACGGGCGTGTGAAACCCTCACACTGTCGTGTCTGCCATGCATTCCATTTTTGCAATTTTGGATAGTGAGTTACACGACCTGTTCACACGACCGTGTCCCTGGTCCATACAGGCATGTGCCTCTGCCACATGGCCATGCGCCACCCTCTACACGGGAGTTTTGATCCCCCACTCGGCCTAGGTTATTCCACATAGCCGGAGCACACGGGCATGTGGTCCTATAACACCTAATTTTTGTTTGTGTATGCTTCGAGCTGGAAAATGTGTCTGTGTGTTCCAACCCTTAGCTAAGCTCTAGTGAGGGTAGCTAGATCTCTATATTTGTGGCTATGTGTTCTAGTTGTGCATGATTTGTGACTGTTGTATATGTGATGTCTGATTTCTGAACTTACTTAACTGCGTGTGTGCATATCTGCTCTATCTGGCTGACTGTCAATATGTCACAGTTCTGCGAGATTGTGTGCATTTTATAATCGATTAACTGGATGTGAGTTTCTGTGTCTGAACGACTATCTGGAAATTTGTATTCTGATTCTGTACGCTTGTCTGCATACGTACATTTGCATAAAGTATTTTGGGTGGGATTGTGAAGAGAAGGGAGTCTAATTTTGATTTGATCTGGCAATTTAACTGTAACTTGACTGTACAGCATATTACCGTACTGTATCGTACAGCATATACATCAGTTTCGCTGCGTATTATTATCTGATCTGGCAGTTTAGCTGTAACTTACCAGTATAGCGGTTTACCGCATTGCACTGTACCGCATATACGTCAGCTTCGCTGCGTATTACTATCTGATCTGGCAGTTTAGCTGTAACTTACCAGTATAGCGGTTTACCGCATTGCACTGTACCGCATATACGTCAGCTTCGCTGCGTATTACTATCTGATCTGGCAGTTTAGCTGCAACTTACCGGTGTAGCGGTTTACTGCATTGCACTATACCACATATACGTCAGCTTCGCTGCATATTATTACTATCTGATATGGCATTTCAAACTGCAGGTTTGTACCGCAGTTTACCGCATTGCACAGTACAGCTTATACGACAACTTTGCTGCGTAATATGTCTAAGTGGCTCAGTCCATGTATATGGTGTGTAGGGTTGGATGGGCCTTCGAGGTCCTATATGGTGTGTTTGGTTTGATAAGCTAACAACTCTTATGTGGTGTGATCGGGGGACTGAGAGGTGTGTTGGCTGGATAGATGGGTTTTTCACTTGACTGCATTCATACGTATTTGTTTGAATGTTCTGTGTGTAAGATTATCTAACTGATTCGGTTGACTGATTAGCACCTGTGATTGTGTGACTTAATGTGCTTGATTTACTATTCTTTGTTGGGATGTAAATTCCGAGCTTACCTTCTGGTTCTGTGTATTTCTGTAAGTACGTTCTGCTTTTGAGCTGCTAATTGGCATTCGGTTTCTGATTCTGTAGTCAGTTGAGTTTTGAACTTGCACTGAGCTCGTGTAGCTTACCCCTCTGTTTCCCTTTCAGGTACACTTCCATTTTCTGCAACTGGACTCGGCAAGTCGGAGGCTTCAGAAGCATCACATTTTTCTTAAACTAATTAATAAAGCATTTCTTTAAAGCTGAGTTTTATGTAAATGGTTTTGGATTGGAATTTCCATTTTAAACACTATGGTATAAAATGTTCTGAATTAAATTATTTGAATTTAACTACTTTGCGTTGAATATTGGATTTTGATAACTGAAGTTTTATGTAACTTAAATAAACTGAGTGTTTTTCCAACTAGATAAATTAAAATTTACCTACAATCACTTCGATGATCAATGTAACATCCGAAATTCGATCTAATCTTCTAGGCCAGGTTTGGGGTGTTACAGCTAATGTCCAAATTTGTCACTTTACATGACTATTGAAATTTATTATTATATTATACTTTGAATGATATTTACTATTGAAAATGTACAACTATACTTTGATTTTGTATTGAGTTTTTTCACTTTTCTTTTGTTTGATTAAATTTCGTAATTAAAATTTTATTTTTATTGAATTTTTTATGCAATTTTAATTAATTAAATTAAATTGAGACAAGACTTAATATTTTATTTTTTTTTGGTGAAATATAAGAGCCTTAAACAGTAATATGATTAATGCAACTTAAATTCAGACCATACTTGAGGTAATGAACACCTTAATTATCAGGCCAACACATAGGATTCTAATATTTTATGAGTTAACAATAATAAGTTAATCAAAATATTGTTATATATATGTAATAATTTTTTTAACAATTTAATTATAAGTTTTGATCATACTTATTTATTTATGCAATACTTAAAATTACTCATAATCCTTCTTCAACCCATAAATAAGAGGATAATACGCTTTAGCATACTCGAATCTACATCACCTTACATTAACAATATTCATGCTAATTGAATTAAATTTCAATAGATATATATTAGAAAATTTTCGTAATAAAAAAATGACGGCAGAGACGTGCTAAAACCGCTTTCAACAGTATCACATCGAAAACTGTATATACTTCAATTCAGCTTGAATTTAGAACAAATGAATGGCCAAGAATTTTGATTAGACCTTAAATTTTGGATAAGATCACATATTTTTTCCCTGTACTACCCTTTTCCAGGATTTTTGTTCCATTAAATTTTTTATTTTATTTTTGGGAAACTAAACAGAACGTAAACAGAGCTTTTCTTTGTTCTTTGGCGAAATTCATTGACGTAAACACCAATAGAATATATATGGGATCTGAGGATAAGTCTGTCTGACTTTTATGCTATAAATTCAATAAATTATTTAATTAAATTTATATAAAATTTATCGGTTAAGTCTTAATATAATATTATTATCTGTTATTAAGAGTTAGGAGAAATTATAATCTTTAAAGCATTTGATTGTATCTAGGTGTATTTAATAATTTTAAAAATTAAAGTTATGTTTGATAAATTGAAAAATTAAAATATTAAAAAATATTTGTTGAAAAAATAAATATTGAGAGTTTTGAATTTAAGTTATAAAGTTTATTTTATGTATTATTTAAAATTAAATATCGAGTATAATTAAATTGTTTAGTGACGGACAATATAATCTCAAATGGAATAGAATAAAAAAACAATTAAATTTTATTCTTTATTAAGTGATAAGTAATTTCTCATCTACTAATCATTTTTTGCACTTTTTTTTTGTTGAAAAAATTATATCTAATAGTTTTCATTGTGGGTTATCAAACGTGTTTAGAAAAATTAAATTATTGAAAATATTAATTTTCAGATGATTGATTTATTTTCAACACTGTCAAACATGGCCTAAGTGTTGAAAAGTTAAGTATTAAATTTTTAGTATTGAAATTTATAAACAATATTGAATTTATATTATAAAACTATTTGGTACATTAATAAAAATAAAGTACAATATATAATTATTTTATTTGATAATAATAAATCTTGAATTTTGAAAATTCATTATGTTATTTTGAGGGTATTTATGTTATTTTACATTTTGATAAATCTAGAACAATGCATAGTAATAATGAAAATCATGAGATTAGAACCCAAGCTAATATAATCTTCACTCTCACAATTTTACCATTTCAACTAAAACTATATTTAACTTTTATTATTATTTAAATAAATTTATTATATAATTTCTTTTCATTCATATCGTGGGTGTGCTTTAATCTAGTTATGTATAATGTATTTGATAGAATTACTGTCATAAGTCAACTTGACATCAAATTAATTAATAAAATTATTTAAATTTTTTTAATAAAATAATAAATATTTAATTAAAACAACTAAAAATGAAATATCTTACTACTAAACTTGAACCTAAATAAAGTTTATTCCTAAATACTTTACTGGCCTATAATTCAATTATTGAATATTAATATATTGTTAATATTTTATTTTGCTCATATTGTGAGTGTGACAAAATCTAGTTATATATAATATGCCTGATTGAATTAGCGTTATGAGTTAATTTGACACCAATTCAATTAAAAAAATTACTTAAAAACTTTTTTGATAAAGTAATAACTTTTTTTTTGAAAATATAATGAATATTAATATAATGGTGTTTCAGTCTTTTATTATTTTTATATGAAATGTTTAAATAAAATTAATAAAATAAAATATTTAATAATTGAACCTAACCCTATGAAGTATTTAATTATAAGCATTTTACTATTTTACTTATAGCACAATTGTTGTTGATTTTTTTTTATAAATATAATTCTAATATTACCTTTTCTTTTTCTCTCACTCATATTGTGAATGTAATAAAATATAAAGAAATTATTTTATGGATCCTTTCTAATACAGCATTTATGGTTCATTCCCACTCATTTAATGATATTTCATCAAATTTTTTTATGTTTTTGACACATAATTTGGGTAATTTTTTTACCTTGAATTCCAAATTTTAAATCTTAAACCTTGACCTTCAGACTCTAAACTCTAAATCCCAAACCAAAACTTAAACACCAAATCCTCAAACACTAAACCCTTAACTTTATACTTTAAACCTCAAACCTTAAATGGATTCGAGGTCAAGGTTGAGGTTGGGGATGGGGTTCAAGATTTGGGTTGAAGGTTAGGAGTTTGGGGTTCGATGTTTAATGTTCGAGCTTGGGGTTTAAGTTTGGAATTCAAGATTCAAAATTTAAGGTTTGAGTTTGAAATCAAGTTTAGGGTTCGAAATTCGAGATTTTGAATTTGGAATTAAGGATAAAAATTATTAAAATTATGCGTTAATGACATAAAAATAATTAAAATATAATTAAATAATTAAAAATGAACCATAAATAATATTATGGGAAAGATGTATAAAATAATTTTTTAAAATATAATATTTATTATACCAATATAGAGAACCTCAAACTTGGAAGGAATTCCCAAAAGAAGAAAAACAACAGATAAACTCACCCAACTTGTAATATTTATCAACAATTGACAAGCGCATTTGTCATGGGACAACAGCAAGAGCATGATTCAACAAAAAGAATTGTCAAGCCTGAGTATTCCATCATAGCCAATCACGAGCAAATAATTGTTACCAAAATTTAGGATCATGTGAATTTAAGAGAGATTTTTGGTGTAAAGCCAAAGGTATAGCCACAGAAGAGGGAAGCCTAAAAGGGAAACGAATGTAAACCCTGTTGCTTTTTTTCTTCCATCAAGAGCCATCACCTATATTTCCTTCCTATAAGCATCGGAAAGCATCTTAAAACACAATACTAACGTCTTCATAATTTTCTCTATCCTTGAATAATCGTATTTTCCTACCTTCAGTAGTCTAAACCCTCTATAGTAGTTCTTACCCTTCATCATTCGTAAGTAATTGAAACAATATTCACAAAATGTGGATTTTATTACTTTTGGTTACGTGAATTTTGATATTATTGCATGTTCATATTTTATTAATATTTTATTTTGATGTCATATTGTACATATATATATCATGTAATTATATCATGTTCAGCATTGTTAGATTTGAGATAATTATTTTAAATAAATAAAATGTGATAATTAATAATACAAACAAAAAGAATGGAAAATTATGTAGAATATGAAGTCTAAAAGAAAATACCAATTAAATTGATCATAAAAATAAAAAAATATGGTACCTAAAATATTAAATACATTTCATCTGTTAATTTTCCCTTTCGCTTTTCCAAACCAAAGAAATGGAATGAAGTGATAAAATTTAAGCTAAAATCTGTAAACCCAATATCCATATCAAAGCACAAACAATTTCCATTTTTAATACATATCCCAAAATAACTAAATCTAATGCCTATATCCAACCCAATCCAAGACTATAAGTAAATCATTTATTCCCAATATTTACATATAAAACCAATCAAACTAATGTCCCACCGTTACTAGAAAGGTAATTTAGTTATAAATACGGGCCAGTAAAATTTGATTTAATTTGAAAAAATAAAAAAATTAAGTTAATTGAATCAATTTGAATAACTCAATTCAAGTTTCGAGTTTAAGTCGAGTTGAATTTTACAATTCGAATAACAGTTTGGTATAAATACTCTTTTAGTTTCTGTCAACTTTGAAAATAAGTAAATTGGTCCCTCTTTTAACAAAAATTACAAAAAAAAATTCAAAATATTTATAAAAATTTCAAAATTTATATTTAAAAAGTAAAAAAAATATAAAAAAAATAAAATTTTAAAATTTTTCTAAAATAATAATTTTGGAGACCTAATTAATGATCCAAATTATCATACTCAAGTATCTTATTTTTTATTATTATTTTGCTTTGAAATTTTTTTAAATATTTATGGTTTCAAATTAATGTGCTCTAACATGGAATTAATTATATTGTGACAATATTTTTATTTGACATGTCTGTTTTTTTAATTTAACTCGAACAATTTCACTTAATTCGACTCGACTCGACTCGATTAAGAAAAATTCAAATTAAGTTAGGATGATAAAATAGGACTCGTAAACTCAAATTTTATTCATTTGATTCGATTGAACATTCAACCCTAGTTATAAATAATTATGAGAAAAAAATGTATTAGACCAGACTTGAATCTTCTGTGCATATAAATATATCATACATGATTTTTCCTTTAATAATTTAATTTACACATCCATATGCTCATAAGATTATAAATAATTTGTTCGGAATTAGAGGTGTTCATGGGTTAAGCCGGGTTCTAATAAAATTTTGGGGTTGGCTAAAAAAACACCCCCAACACACCCAACATACTAAAAAAACACCCTAATTCTTCTTTTCCATATAACTGATTACAACATTTCTCATTCTATTGGACGAGTGTCTTTCCCAATAAGTCTTTTTATTAATATAATAATTAGAGTCAAGATCTTAAATTAATGTGGTCCAAAGAAATTAATGTGGTCCAAAAAATTAATTAGTACATTTTCCATCTTAAATTAATTAGTGTAATCAATTTAGTTCAAAAAATTAGAGTCAACATCTTAAAAAGGGTAAAAATTAATTTTGTTGTAATTACTACAATAAATAGGCAGAGTTATATATATATATATATATATATATGTTTATTTTGATGAACATTAACAACACCCTAACGTAAACTCATATTATTATTAACAAAATTAAGTAAGTCCTTCTCACTACACTCTATTATTTGTAATTTTATTTTTTATAAATTCGTTCTAAACTGTTTTTTATAAAAATCTATTTTTCTAATTTTTTTCTTTTTTTATTTATTAATTCTTGTATAAATTAAAATCTGTTTTAAATTTTTATAACTATTGATTTTTTCGTCATAATTTGTAGTGTTCAACAAAAGATGTCAATTTTTTACGGAAGTAACTTAAATGAAGGCAACGAGATCTCTATGGCGACATCACCATTTTTTACCGATCGGGTATAATATTTATCATGATGTTAATATTTTTTTTATCTTCATAACATTTAATATTTGTTAACAAAATTATTTAAATTTTAGGTGTTTAAGTCTCGTGAAGAGCTGATGCAATGGGTGCAAAACAAGACATTCTCTCTTGGTTATATCATCGTCATGAGAAGATCAAAAGCAAAGGAAAATGGTGTGGTGTCTTACGTCACACTTATTTGTGACCGTAGTGGTAAATACAAATTTAAAGAAACAAGTAAAAAGTCTGGCACCAAAAAGACCAACAATAAATTCCGATTGGTAGGTTCGTATTTAAAACAATATGATGGGTGGACGTTGAGGGTGATATGTGATCAACATAACCATCCACCTGCACAACATATGGAGGGACATGCTTATGCAAGGCGGTTGGAAGAAAACGAAAAAATTTGTTGGTTGATTTGACGAGTAAGAATGTTACACCACGTGACATATTATCGACACTGAACGAGCAGGAGAAGAATAACGTTTCTACACTAAAAACCATATACAATGCACGGTAAAAGCTTCGCTCGTCCTAGAATGTCGGTAAAACTCTGATACAAGTTCTTATGTTGCTTTGAATGATAAACAATTTTTTATTGAGTTTTCGGTAAATAATATTTCAAATGAATTGGAAAATCTATTCTTCATTCATCCACGATCATTGGATATATGGCGTGCATTTTTGCACGTTTTGATTATAAACGCAACATACAAAATGAACAAATATCATCTGCCTTTTGTTTAGATTGTTGACGTGACTTCAACCAACAAGATATTTAGTATAGCTTTTGCCTTTATCATTAACGAAAAGGAGGATAACTATAATTGGGCATTAACATGTCTAAAGTTGACACTAGAGGAGTGCATGTACCCACGTGTTATTGTGACGGACAGAGAGTTGGCTCTGATGAATGCATGCCAACAAGTTTTTCCCGATGCCACTCGGTTACTATGCAGATGGCACATTACTGAAAATATTAAAAAGCATTGTAGGCAGTCTATCAAGTCGTTACATGAGTGGGACTCCTTTCGTGCTATGTGGATTGTACTCGTTGAATCTCCAACGTGGATATTGTACATCGAAAACTACAGAAAACTCCAATAAATGTTAAGCGAATATCCAGGTACAAGCCTCGTTATTCTATAAATAATTGTTTATAGTTTTAGAAGACTTTTTATACATAACTAACATTTATATAAATTCAGGTGTTTTAAAATATCTAGTGTTGTAGCCCAATTTTGAACCTATTTTAAACCAGAAAGCAAATAACCCAAAAAAAAAAATATAATATTAAAACACAAATTTTCTCTGCCCTGAGGCTCATCCCTCTGCCCTTAGCACCGAAATGGCAAAAGGGTCGGCCTTTGCCTTTGCCCATTGACCCTCTGAATACATGCAAACAGAGACAGAAATACCAAAACAGCAAACAAAAGCAGGAAAGCAACAGCAAATACGAAAACAAAAGAAAATAAATTGTATTCAAATACGAAAACAAAAGAAAATAAATTGTATTTTTTCATTTTGAATCGGCTATAAAAGGCCAGAGAAACAATTGTATTAAAAAAACTTACGCACTGAGAAATACGAAAAAAACTAAAAAAACAAAGGTATTTTACTAATTTTCTCTCTTATTTTGCTTTTAATCTATCGCATGTACATAAAACAGTAAAAAAGGTGCAAACTTTACCTTCGTTGGGACAATCGGACTTCGGGATCTGAATCGTGTTGTCCGTTCTTTGGTTTTTCTGGTGGGATTTCGTCGTTTTGAGTGGAGGTTGTTGTTCAGTGGGTTTCAAGGGTTCGATTAACCCTTTTGGGTCCCTCCGACCACCGTACACAGTGGCAGAGACGGAGGAACCCGGGGCTCAGTGACGGAGCCAGGCTAGAGTCTGGCTATCGCTCCGAGAGCTTTTCAAGGGTGCTCTCTCTCTTTTTTTTTTTAAAACAGTTTCAAAAAATGAATTTTTGTAATCTTTTTCACTTTTATAGGCCGAGCATACGACGTCGTTTTGGAGTGAGTTACTAAAGCCCAAAACGACGTCGTTCCATGGCTACAGACCCACGCGGTGACCCGACCCGGGGAGGATCCGCGCGTTTTCGAGCCTTGGTCTATTTGCAGGCTAGGTCCTTCCGCTTTTCTGGCGTTATACAATTCAGTCCTGCATTCGTTTTATAATTTATCCCCGCATTTTACATATGGTTTCAATTTAGCCCATGAGTACTGAGTGACTTGTATACGAATGACGTCGTTTTGAAAGGGTGCGGGAAATTGTCCTTTTAAGCCCTGTTCTTCGCACGCGCGTTCGAATAGGTCTTTGTTTCATGTTTTTATTTTTTTAAACAAGCCCCAGGATTTCGTTTTCGTTTCGAGTTTAGTCCTTATTGTTGTCTTTTTGTTCTTTTATTAATTATTACTATTAATATTGTTATTAATGTTGTATATCTCTATTATATACGTATATATATATTTCGTAGTATTATTTTTAATCTTAGTATATTTACCGTTATATTTGCTAATTTAAATATGTTATGATTAATTACTTTATTTTCCTTACATTATTATTACATCACATTTTCTTTTTTTTTTATTATATATTATTATTATTATTATTATCATTATTATTACACCAAATATTTATTAGTATTTTACTAGTATTAGTATTAGTATTTTTTTACTTAATACGTATGTATATATTATTATGTTTTTCTTTTAATATTATATTTTCAATACTATTATATATGTATATGTTTTTAATAACTATACCATATGTATATATATCATGTACATACTTTTAACATTATTATGTATTCGTTTTAATATATATGTATATACTTTTACGTAGTACCATTAATGGTTATTTTTTAATTTTATTATTATCATTTCTAATATATATATTGCATATGTTTTTGTATATATTATGTATATGCTCTTATATATATTATTGTTAATTCTATATTATGTATATATAGTATCTTATATATATTATATATATATATTTTTGATGCTATTGGTTTATATTTTTATGCTATTTCATGTATATATTTTTATATTATCCATTGTATATTTTTTACATATTATGCATGTAATTTTTAACTTTATTAAGTATACATAACCCTTTTAACCTTATATCTTTTTATATCATGTACATATTTTCGATATTATTATATATATATATTTTTGAACAATACCACTATGTATATATCTTTATACGTATACGCATGTATATAGGAAACATTATTTGTTTTTTAATGTTAGGTTTTTGTCACTTTATATTCCATTATTTTATCTTCATATGTGTATGTATGCACACTCATAGTTTTTATTTCATGTTTAACTCTTGTTACATCTTATATCGTATATATTGTTATTATTTTTATCATATCATGTTCATTATTTGCCTTGATGTATTTCTAATCTTTTATTTATTTTTACTCCATATCAATTTGCTTTATGCTATTTCAAGTCTTATTCCTTTTAATTAATTCAATACACGAGGCAACGTCCCGATTTTTGACTAAGTCGTCAATTTCATCGCTATGTTGGATGATTCGCGTCGGCTAGTGTTGGAATCGAGACGTCCTTCTAAAAAATCAAAAATTTAGAAGTGCTCGTCTTTTCAATCGGGTCACGATTAAATGTTACATTGAACTCGTATTTTTGAAAATCAAGACAACACGTATTTAATAAGATACCAATTTTGGGAGTTGTGGGGGTGCTAATACCTTTCCTGCACGTAACCGACTCCCGAACCCTATTTTTCTCTGAATTTTGACGTGGACCTAAACCCGACCTTTTTTTCCCCCAAAAATAAGTTTTTTTGTTAAAAGAGGTTTTATTAGGTGTCCGATCACACCTAGAAAAATGATCGGTGGCGACTCTCTTTCTAATAAAACCAAATTTCGGTTTTCAAATTCTTCGATCAAACACTTCAATTAGCGACCGAAGCTAAAATTATTTTTACGTCGCTACATCTAGATCAAGTGTGGTTAAGCAAATATAAGGAAATATTTGTGTCGGTCTGGATTGATCGGCATCTCAACTTTGGAGAACGAACTACGAATAGAGTTGAGAGCCAGCATGCAAAGCTAAAGAAATACCTTTGTGCAAAAAATTCTTGTCTAGATAAATTTGTTGGTTGTATCGATCAGATTGTGAAGTCTCAACTTACATCGATATATGAAAGTTTTGAAAAGAGTAGAATTATCCTCAAATACAAACACAACTCACTGTGTTTCAGATATTGCGGCGTTTTGTGGCACTTGAAGCTCTAGATATCCTAGAAGAGGAACTTCAGTGGTTGAGTAGACATCAACTTGACTCTTCAAACTGTGGTTGTAAACTACGTCACAGTTGTGGGTTACCATGCGCTTGCATGCTATCAGTCTACTTGAATTCAGGTGGTATATTTAGTAATTATTTTCTAAAATTTATTTATATATTGAATTTTTATAAACTAATGGCATTTCAATGCAGATGAGTGTATTCTGTTAGATTAAATAGATGTATTCTGAAGGAAACTTGACTTATCACCGTCAACTTTTATGGAAAATGAGGATATTTGTTGTGATGGTGAGTTAGAAATGTTCAAAGAAAACTTCATAAGCAGTCAAAAGCCGGGAAAAAAGTCTGTTAAGAAAGTTAAGAGATATATTCCAGTCGAGTAAAACACTCATTAAAGAACCTACAATTTAAAAAAATTCGCGTAGACGACCAACCTTGAAGAAACAACAACAAAAACGAGTCGATTCAATAAGTCAAGCTCCCAGAAGACGTAGCCATTCAACCATGTCAAAATCTGTTTGGTTGGATTTGGTAGAGTTGAACAAAGAACCTGCAAGACATGGTTCATACGTAACCGAAATTCCAGACATAAACCAGGAGCCATCAGAGCAAGTTTCAAACTTCATAGACTTAAAGCAGATGCCTGAATCATGTGACACTCATCCACTAATGAAAGAAATTCTAGATATGTTCCACCCTTACATCACACATGTACAAGATGTCAGGGGTGATGGAAATTGTGGATTCCGAGTAATATCTGTTTGTCTTGGTTATGGCGAAGATCAGTGGCTCTATGTTCGACATCAACTGCTAGACGAGTTATTGAGTTCATATAATGTCTATGCTAGAGTTTTCACTGATGGAATCGATAAATTACGTAATTCACTGTGTTTTTCACAATCGCCTGCACTAGCATAACACTAGATGGTTATGCTTATGACAGGTGTCCTGATTGCCAACAGGTTTGGGGTGACCCTCAATTATTTAACTAAACGAGGTGACATAACTTTCTTTCCTCTTTGGAGAGGTCTAGAACATTTTCAACACCATTATGTTATTATAATTGCACATGTATATGATAATCATAATGTGTTGATACAATTAGAAGGAGATTACCCAATGCCTACCATTTCGGCTTATTGGATCCGCCATAGAGCCCCGTCTACAGCTGGATGGCAAACCATGTATATGTCACGTCTGGAATTTTATAGACAACTGAAACCTTATAATCTCAAAACACTTGTTATAACTATAAAGAATTATTGTTGAATAATATTAATTTATTTTATTTTAGCATTTTGCTCATATTTTTGTATTTATGTATTCATATATATGTTTAACAATACTCCTATAATAAAAAAAATATGTTAAATAATAATAATACTTATATCTTTAATAATAATAATACTTATAATATTTAATAATAATACAATAATAAAAATATGTTTAACAATTAAATGAGATAAAAAAGTGAGTGGAGAGGTGATAATTAATTCCTAATCATTACAGTAGAAAGATGTTAATTACTAACCAATCAATAAAGTAAAAGAACATTAATTAATAACTAATTATTAATTATAGTAAATGTGTGTTATTTATTAGGGTTTTTTTTAGTATGTTGAGGATTTTTTAGCCAACCTCTAAAATTTTACTTAAGCTTGGCACGAATAAAAATGTTAAAACTCAAGCTCAGCTTGGTCTGCCTGTGTTAAAATTTTTTATATTGTTTTTTTATACAAAAAATTGAAAAAAACGTAATACATCGAAAACACTAAAAACATTAAAATAAATGTTTCCCAACAAATTGAAAATAAATTAAAAAAAGTCTTTATACTTAAATAACACTAAGATATTGTGTAACTTATCAAGCAAATACCTCTAAAATAGTAGCAAATTTAAAAATAAAATAAGTGTTATACAATATCCAAATAATAACAACAAAATAATAATTATATAATAGTAAAATGACAACAAAACAATGACAAAATAGTTGGAAAACAGTAAGAAAACAACAATTTTTTTTTTACAAATTCGGGCCAAAAAAATTATATACAAAACCCAACTTGTTTTCTAAATGTATGTTATCATTTCACCCAATATTTATTGACAAAATTATTTATTTCTTAGTTTTAATATTATGAGTACTAATATACTATTTTAGGGTTTTTTACATAAATAATACAAAAAAACTAAAAAAGTACCAAAATGGTACAGCCAAAAAATTATTTACCAAAATAATACAAAAGGGTGGTGCCGCCTCTGCCACCCCCATGTTCAGCAAATTTTGTTTTTTTTTTTTCAGCAATTTCTTTGAGGGACCTATTATGCAATTTTTCCAGTTTTGAGAAAAAGGAAGGAAAGGTCTGCGTCTGCCTGTTTAAACTTTAAAATTGAATAATTGCTTTCTAAGCCCTCCCCATTTATTATTTTCTTTTTATTCCCCTTCAACCCACTATATTGTGTTTAAACAAACTATTAATCTATTTTTATAGTTAAATAAGCCATTTACTTATGATTTTTACTCATAAAATTTAAAAACTTGTTGATTAAATTAAATATATATTTTTTATTTAATAGATTATTCTCATCAAATTTACATCAACACAATATGTGAATTGGTTTATATTTTTTAAATAGCTTTACTTTACACAATTGATAATAATTCACTCTTAGGGCACATATTCGAAAATTATAAATATTATGATATACATTTTTGGACTCTTCAAATTTCATATATCATAGATTTAATAGTTATTATTATATTACTAAGAGTAATTGATATTATATTATTAATAATATATATTTATATATTTAAATTAAATATTAAAAATAATTTAGATATTTAAAATTTATATGTCATATATCATTATATTAAATTATTTAAATTAAATTTTTTTACTTTCCATCATTATGTCTAAAATAGATATTTTAACTTTCAACCATAATTTTACGATAATAATATTAAACACTTCAAATCAATATATCATGCTTTTTTATAACACTATTTCAAAATGATAAGTATCATTTTTTTTCTTTTATGATTTAAAGCTTTATTTGTTTTTAACGTTGAATGTCTTATACTACAACTATTATTATATTTTTTTCTTGCAGAGATGAAGTCCAAAAATTTTATGTAGTGGGATTGAGATAAATTTATAAAATATAGGAATGGTGTAAAGCTAAAAATTTTATAATAAATTTCTTAAAATTATTTATTAAATTTTATGAGGATTAAAATATTATTTTACTACAAAATTAAAAAGGTTTCAATTGAATTATTATTTTTGGGAGGGGATAAAATTGAAAATTTTCTAATTATCCAGAGAAGAGGAGCAAAGACTCAATCTGCCACTTTGTCCCTATTCTCATGTTTACGTAACACATTATAATTTTTGTAATATAAATATATATTATTAATAATATAATATCAATTACTCTTAGTAATGTAATAATAACTATTAAATCTATGCATATATGAAATTTGAAGAGTCCAAAAATGTATATCATAATGTTTATAATTTTCGAATATGTGCCCTAAGAGTGAATTATTATCAATTGTGTAAAGTAAAGCTATTTAAAAAATATAAACTAATTCACATCTTGTGTTGATGTAAATTTGATGAGAATAATCTATTAAATAAAAAATATATATTTAATTTAATCAACAAGTTTTAAATTTTATGAGTAAAAATCATAAGTAAATGGCTTATTTAACTATAAAAATAGATTAATAGTTTGTTTAAATACAATATAGTGAGTTGAAGGGGAATAAAAAGAAAATAATAAATAGGGAGGGCTTAGAAAGTAATTATTCAATTTTAAAGTTTAAACAGGCAGACGCAGACCTTTCCTTCCTTTTTCTCAAAACTGAAAAAATTGCATAATAGGTCCCTCAAAGAAATTGCTGAAAAAAAAACAAAATTTGCTGAACATGGGGGTGGCAGAGGCGGCACCAAAGGTGCTAGTGGCAGAGGCGGCACCACCCTTTTGTATTATTTTGATAAATAATTTTTTGGCTGTACCATTTTGGTACTTTTTTAGTTTTTTTGTATTATTTATGTAAAAAACCCTACTATTTTATTTTGTATAATTTTCATAAAAATAAATATAATAATTTGAATACGATCACTTTTTAACAAAAAGAAGAAAAAGAAGGAAGAAGAAGAAGAAGAAGAGATGGTCTGTTTTTAAAAGAAAAATAAAACCAACTTCACATTTTTAACATTTTTCAACATTGAGACATAAGTAGGATATCTATTTACTTATTTTATTCAACATTTTCTAGTTGAAAATTTTGAATTAGTTAAAGAATTAATAAAATTATCGAACACATTAGAAAAATAAATATTGAATCAACAAAATATATTTTTTCGATGGTTTATAAAACACATCCTAATTGTAATAGTTATTTATTCATTATAATGCATTGGATATTAATTTTTATTTTTTGTTTTCCAAAATTTTCATTATAATAATAAATAAAGTTTAATTTAATAAGTAAAAGTTATTTTGGAGGCCTGTACTAAGAGTGAGATTGTATTTTATCTCTTTTACTTAAAGAAATTGGTAAATTAATCTTTTTATGTCAGATCAAAGAGTAAATTAATTATTTATGTTAAACATTTTATCTATTTCTATAGTTAAAAATTAGTGTGGCTAATGAATTAATTAGACAGTTACATATGACATGTCACGTGCATCTCATACTAACTTATAGAAATTAATTTCATAAAGGCTTCTATCATTTAATATGGCTTAATCAACATTATTACCAAAAATAAAAATTTATTTAAATTTGTTTTAACAGATATTACCATCCCATTTAAGGGTTTTAACATTTAACGGTAATAGTAAAAATTGTATAAAAAATAAATCAACAAATATCCCGTATAATGGTTACAATGTTAGTAAAAAGAAAAAGAAAACAAACCATTAATTGGAAAAAAATGGTAAATGTAACAACTCTTAACTCTATGAAGGGGAGCATGAGCAATGAATGTTGCTTTTTCTTTGTTTTGAACGTCAAAAATATAATACCCGCCCCATTTTGTACCGCTTTCCTTTCTCCCTTCCTTCACCAAATCCCAATCTGCCTGTCGATCCTCCTAAATAAACCCTAATTTCTCCGTTCTCTCTTTCTAAAACCCTACTCCTTAATTCACATCATTCAGATCTGAACTAATTGTTTCCTTCGTTCTACAGATCCGACGCAAATTTCTTCGATCACGGGTACTTCATGTAATTATGTATTTCCAATTTTATATCATTTTGCGTTATTTCATTCGATCTTACTGCTTTTGTTATTACTCTGGGATCATGATTGCTGTAGATTTATTATTTTCTTAGAATTGTTAAAAGAATTATTGGTTTTTTGGGTTTCTGTAGATTTTGATTGTGTTGTAAAAAATATATAAAGAAGAGGGATATTGAAGGAGGGGATTGGAATCTGTTTTGATTAAATTATGGCAGCTCCTGTGCCTCCAGGGGCACCTAGACCCGGCGCCAATGCACGGCAGCAATCACCACATCCTAATTTTAATCCTAATTTTCAAACCAATCCCAATTCCTTAGCCGATAACATGCAGAATATGAACCTAAATCGGCCACACTCTATGCCCAATTCTGGTCCTCGGCCTTCCCCTTTTGGTCAACCACCACCCTTTCCTCAATCTTCAGTCACTGCTGGATTCCCAGTTGCTTCTCCGCCAATGTCACGGCCTGGACCACCACCTGGTATGGTGGGAAGACCTGCAGTGATTCCTGCTGGACCACCGCAATCCACATTACCTGCAAATGTACCCCCAGGAAGACCGGTTGGCTTGCCTGTTAGTCACCCACCCCCTTTTGGGTCTAGACCTCCTCCTGCCTCATTGTCTTCATCTACAGGTGGCGCAGTTCTACCTTCTAGTGCTTTCCCATCTTCTGGTGTATCTAGTGCCTCAGCTGCACCACCACCACCAGGTACTCGCCCTATTTCTTTTGTATCATCTTCACCTTTGACTGGTGGTCCTGCTGGGCCAATGTCAAGTGCACCCGCTGGTCCTTCGAGTAATGGGCCACCAGCAGTTGGCGCAGGAGCTTTGCCTGGTGCACCCCGATTTCCTCCTGCTGCAATTGTTTCACAACCTCCAGTTGGACCTCCACCATCTATGATGTCAGCTAGGGCACCTGCTCAGGCTCCAACTATGCGTTCTGTTTTGGGAAGTTCAGCTGTTAGTTCCACACAAACTCCTCCTCTGCCTTCAGCATCATCACCATTTCCAGCCATGACGCAGGCTAGACCACCTCCTCCAGGTTCTCCTTATGGACCACAGACATGGTCGATGCAACCCCAGCAGGTTAGCACTCAAACTTTATGATATTATGCTTTCAAGAATAAAAAATTTAATCAGTTGGAATTAATCATAGATTATTTTGTTGTTGAGCTGGTCTATTAGCAACCTGCTTTGGGCATAAAAGTCATTGTTTCCTTTAATTTATGCAGTTCAATAACTGGAACTTTTAGGTGCACTTGTTTGATGTTGGTTCTAAATTTTGGCATTTTTCTTAACTGTGAATGATTGGTGTAGAAAACTTAGCTCTGTACTTTAGTAATTACATTAAAATTGCATCCAATGACCTGGATCTTTGGTCCAATGGCTGATGAACGTATCCTTTTGCTTGAATCAATTAGAAGTTGGTTATTGATTCAATAAGGTCAAATTTGATCAATTGGCATATGACATTTTGGTCTAAACCATTTTAAGACAATGCATATGAGGTGCTAAAAATTCTAAGTACAGGGTTGTGTGGTTTGGTATAAGTGGATTTGCATTTTGTTCGTTTCCTTAAATGATTTAGATTCTGAATATTTCTATTTGCTTTAGGGAACCCAACCTCCTCATATTCCTGGCTCTACTCATGCACAACCTCCAAGAATGTTTGGAATGCCACAACAAGCACTACCAAATCAAGCTATGACTAACATTCCACCTGCAATGGGCCAACCTGGAGCACCTATGTCAGGGTCATCAAAGATTGATCCTAATCAAATTCCAAGACCTATTCCAAATGCAACACCAATCGTGTATGAAACTCGCCATGGCAACTCAGCAAATCCTCCTCCGGTATTATCTTTGATCATTTCAAAGGCATAGAGAGGAAATTACTTAATTCACCTGGAGCTTGCTAATTTGTCTATTCCTTTTGATCTTTATTTAAGCTTAGGTTCATAATTCTTTTTATGGGTTGTTAGTGCATGTATGCATACTGCTATAACAACTTTGTATATAGCTGCAGTTTGAATTTTGTTACTTATCCTGATGACTTGTAATCTTTTGAAGCCTGCTACAAGTGATTACATTGTCAGAGACACCGGGAATTGTAGTCCACGATATATGAGATCTACCATCAATCAGGTCATGACAAACTATATGAATTTATTGTGGCTTATTTACTCTGTAATTGCATAAGATTTTAATGAGGTTTGTGCTGCAATTTCCCAACCAGTACTCATTGTTATGTTTTATGTACTTGTTTATTTTCTTTTCATATAATAGATCCCTTGCACGGCCGACCTTTTGACAACCTCTGCGATGCAGCTGGCTTTGTTAGTACAACCTATGGCCCTCCCTCATCCATCGGAGGATCCTATTCAGGTAATGTTATAGGCAACTTGCACTTCTAGTTCACTATGCAAATTGTCAAGACCATCATGAATTTTGAAAATTCCCTTTACTCATCATATTTTGAAAATTTCTCCTATAGGTCGTGGATTTTGGGGAAAGTGGTCCTGTTCGATGTTCTCGCTGCAAAGGTTACATAAATCCTTTCATGAAGTTCATTGATCAGGGAAGGAAGTTTATCTGCAATTTGTGTGGTCAGTATTATTTATCTTTATCTGTTGCTTGTGTTTCATTGCTGTATTACACTGTGGGAATTAAACAGTGGATTAGTACTAATTATTATTTGAGAAATTTTATTTGGAAGCTGTTTGAAGTGCCATTTATGATTCAAATGTAATAATATTCTCCAAGTATCTTAGTTGTTGGCTATTTGTTTCTTAGATTGCATAGTGATCTGCGCTTCTATTCTTAGTATATTGGATTTTATCAATTTTGCATTTACTATTTAACACATAATTGCCATGACCGCAGACATTGAACTTGTCTATTTCTGATCTCTGGTTGTGTTGCTGTAATGTAGTAAGGTGGCAATGTCACTGATTATGTTATTTTCTTTCAGGGTTTACTGATGATACTCCCCGTGACTACCATTGCAACCTTGGTCCTGATGGCCGGCGTAGAGACGCTGATGAGAGGCCTGAGCTTTGTAGAGGAACAGTTGAATTTGTTGCTTCAAAAGAGTACATGGTTTGTTAAAATTTATAAGTTTGTAAATTTAAATTGATTTTTTTGGTAAATTTCATGTTCTTTTTACGATCCATGTTCAGGGTTTGTGGCTACCCCTTCCAACAATGTTGTCTCCCAACACTTGGTGTAAATTTTAAGTTGATAAACATGTCTATTTCTACTTTATTTAACTGTAGCTACATCTCTTCCTTGTTTGTTTCTTAAATGCTTAAGTAGGAATTTTAAGATGAATGCATATATCTGTGGATAATGTATAAATGAAGGGATAATTTAACATTTGATTAGCTTAACCTAGTAACATATTAGTTCCTGATTGACTTAAGACAGTGAATCTTTCCTTTTACAACTTTGACTGATCTGGCATTCCAGGGGTAGTGTCCAAAAGATTAAGATGAACTAAAAAATGACAAATGAGGGGGAAAAACAATTTAAACAATTCCAAATTATGCTAACATTTGGTAGTATTTAGTTGTATGAAACTATTCTGTCCAGGGGTTTACCAGGGCCTTTTTCTTTTTCTTCTTTCATCTGTTTTTTTTTTTTTTTTGTTAATTCTTTAATTGGATGAGATCATCAGAGCATAGTTCATTCTTTTGGTTGAATTTCTATTCAGGTCCGTGATCCAATGCCAGCTGTGTATTTTTTCCTAATTGATGTGTCCATGAATGCCGTACAAACTGGTGCCACTGCTGCAGCTTGCAGTGCGATTAATCAAGTTATTTCTGATCTTCCTGTGAGTTCCATATCAATTTCTAGAAGTTCTTTCTAGTTGTAATTTATCAATCTAGTTGTTCATTCCCCCCTCCCCCCTAAAACAAGTTCTCTTTACTGCATTATATCAGTAGATGTGGAAACTATTCTGAGATCATAGTTTGTGTTTTGATCTATCTTTTATCATTGATCACTGTGTCAAATTTATTTGTCGAATTTTGTGCTGTTAAATTCTCAAGAACGGGTTTCTTTACTGTTTGTGTTCATTGTTAGAATAGATCATGGAGCCATTTTCTTTTCTTTTTTGTTCCCCCTTGAGTAATGTATCATACGTTTTATCTTTGTGTATGTATTTTCATAGACATTATTGTATCTTGAGGCTTAGTTCTTTATCAGAACTCTTCCTAGATAAATTAGCACTGAAGTACACATCTACCACAGATCCCCTTTTTATTTTTTCTTAGTTCCAACAGGAGGTACTAGAGGTACTGTTTTTGATGCAATATTGCCGTATTTGTTGTATTTCTTTGTTCTCTTGAAAGTGAGTTGTTTGTGCGTTAAAGAAAAAAATTGAAATGTAAATTCTTGTTTTAGTGACAAAATAGGGGTTGTGAAGTTGGAATGGCTCCACATGAACCTTTGAGTCAGTTTGTTGATATAACATTGTGTGATTATTGCATTTCCTTTTTTCTCTTGATAGTATGCTGTTTGTGCATTAAGCAAAAAAAGTTAAAATTTAAAGTGAGTTTGTAGATGTAACATCTGGTGATTATTGCAATTCTTTATTGTCTTTAAAGTATGCTGTTTGTGCATTAAAGAAACAAGTTGAAATTTAAATTTTGGTTATAATAGCAAAATAGAGGTTGTGAAGTGCCAATGGCTCCACATGAACCTTTGAGTCAGTTTCGGAGTTCACAGTTGAGGGTTTAATGCTTTATTCTAAGTGCATTTTTTAGTTGAGAAGTCTAATATGGATTATTAATTTGGCTCAATTTTATTTCTTGTATTCAAATGATTTTCTTTTTTTTTTTCGATGGCTTTGGGAGAAAAGTTTATAAGAAAATAACAAAAAATGGCTTTGCCATGTGCTTAGTTTTGGTCATGATAGACCAATTTGTTTCAATTGTTTGTCTTTGTTAAAATTGGATTCGGGATTATGGTAGAGTATTTCCGTTGAGTGTGGTGGTAAATCATGACATTGTGTGATTTTAGCCAAGACAACTTATGATGGTTGCATATCTGGCATGGCTAATGTCCTTTGCAATGCTTTCTAAAGATAATGCAAGTTCTACTTCTTTGTCTGCAATAATTGATGCCTGATACTGTTAGTTGAGTTGGAGGTTGATACATGGGCTTGCATCTTTCCTTTTCCATTCTGTCCATTGGTTTCTTCTCAACATATACAAGGCAATGGAAGTTCAGTTGCTTGATGTGCTAATTGCTTATTGTAGGAAGGTACTCGTACGCTGGTCGGAATAGCAACATTTGACTCAACAATCCATTTTTATAATTTAAAACGGGCACTGCAACAGGTCAGTATTAGTTGCTTTCCTTCATTTAACATTCCCTCTTTCCAGCAACTATTATACTGGGTAGAAGATTTTTCATGGTTTCGTCATGTGGGATGCCTTCTGTTTAAGAAAGGAAGCCAATTTGGCCATAATAACATATAAAGTATTCTAATATTTTTAAGAAGTTTTAAGAATTTATTTCAAGTAGTGTCATTGATGACTTTACTGTGTATTAAGCATATTCTGGGTTGTGTTACACGCTTTAAACTTGAATTTTTCAACATAGGATCACATAATTATGATTTTGGTGCTGCAGCCTTGCATTTTGGATGATTCTATTATGTGTCTAACTGAGATTTAATTTATCATGAGTAATCAATGGAGGATCAATATAACAGTGATTTAAGTGGTATATATACCCACATGTGGGATCCATTTAAACTAGAGTAAAATGAAATTACTTCTACGCACTTGCATAAATTTTTATACAATTTATACTTCTTTAATCCGTCTGTCATATTTCATCAATTAAATATATGTTAAAAAGACGGTATTAGCCATTGATATGATAGAAATGTTAGATCGATTTGAAACTTTACACGCACGATTAGTACAATTATATTGCTATGTCCCGTAGTCAGTTTTAAATAGTGTAAATGGATTCTCTCTCTCTCTCTCTCTATATATATATATATATATATAAAAGGAAGATGTTTAAATTGTGGAAATCATCTTTACTCATTTTAGTATAAAAGACATGAAAGTAGTAGTCAGTAACTTTGCTTGTTACTTATCATCGCAAGAAAAAACAGGAGGGGGATAAAAAGAACCATGCTGTTAGTAATGTGTTTGTGTGTCCAAATAGCATTACAAGAAGTATTGTTTTGAGGACATCTACCTTAGTCTCTTTGTCTCTTAAAATTGAGGTTTTGTTTGGAATATGGCATGAATGTTTCAAGTTTCATATTTTATAGATCAGTGAAAACTCGTTCGAATTTATATTATATGATCTTTTTTTCTCTGATATAATATACCACAGAATATCTTGAAATTGTTCTTCAGCTGATCTGCTGTCTTAAATTTGTAGCCATTGATGCTTATCGTTCCTGACATACAAGATGTCTATACCCCTCTTGAAACAGATGTCATTGTTCAGCTTTCTGAGGTTAGTTCTTAATTTATGGGATTTTTTCTTGTATTTGTTGAAGTTTACAAGTTGTAAATTTAACAGTGGCTGATGCTATGGTGTCATACTTGAGATTTATCTAATACTTTCTGCTGACTTTGGTTTTTTCTTCCGAGTATTCAGTGTCGCCAGCATTTAGAGCTATTGCTTGAAAACATCCCAACAATGTTTCATACTAGTACAACTGCTGAGTCATGTTTTGGTGCTGCAATTAAGGTAAGCCATTTCAAGGTGATATTATAAATTAACAGATAAAATTCTTGTGCTTTACAGATTTCGATCATTAATTGGATACTGTTGTCTTTTTCTAATACAAGAAGAGACCAATAGGATCAAACTTACCGAGTTATGGACCCCACTCAGTCTACTGATCCTACCACCAGAGCAATCCTAGGTGGCAATGGGATATTCATTAACTTGCCAAATTGTATAGCACGTTAATGAGTTTTGTTATTTTATAGTGTCCAGAACCACAGGATTTTGTCGTAGATTAAACTGTTTCCTAGACCCTAGTTAAGGAAATGCATTGTTGTTATTATCACAAATATCAAACAAAGTGGGAATTTTTTGAGGTTTGAAAGGCTAGAAACTTAACCCCTGCTTCTTAAACAAATCATGTTTGAAAACTTTAGCTCTCTTTGAGGTTTTGGCTGCTGGTTGGCATTTGATGGAGAAAGGTGCCTGATTGATCAAGGTTAAGAGGTTTACAGATTCCTGGAAAGTTAATAACGCCTGGTCATAATTTAGGGTGTGCAGCAATTCTTGTACATTTAAAGTGTAGATGTTGATATATTGGTGTTCTTTTTATATTTCAGGCTGCATTCTTGGCCATGAAAAGTACTGGAGGGAAGCTTCTAGTATTTCAGTCAGGCAAGTTCTCATGTACCTATTCAACATTTGCATGTTCTGGAATGTGTATCATACAGCTTTTTTAGACAGAATTTATTATATTATTTCCCACATTTCACTAATGAACATATGTTTTGTGACAGTCTTGCCATCTGTTGGCATTGGTGCCCTATCTTCTAGGGAGGCTGAAGGGAGAACTAACATTTCTGCTAGCGAAAAGGTTTGCTAATTTTGTTCAATTGTTTCCTCTCCGTTTTCTTTTCATATTATGGTTGTTCTTTTACATGGAGATGTTATCCCTCCAGACTTAAAAACCAAAAAAAGGTGGAATCTTCTGATTGTTTGTCTAACTTCAGTGATATATCTGCTACATCTCTTCTCTGAAACCTGCTTTATCTGTTTAACATTTGCAAATTGATTCTTTCAGCTATTCAGAGTATTGGGATAGTTAGTGCATAAGAATTTGATTTATTATGACCCTGGTGAATCTGTTTTCTAATTTATTAGTAGAAATTCTTCTTTGATTTTCTAGATGTAGATATTGATAATCTTCTTTCAAATATCATGTTTGGCATAGACTCTTTTCCTAACCAAAAAGTGATATTATTGCAAAGTTATTGACTAGGATTTTAATTCCTGTATTATGTTTTAGTTGATAGGCATTCAATGGTTTGGTCCTTTTGGGATGGTTATGGTTATACTTATCATCTTTGTAGTGCATGGTGATTTTGACTTGATAGTGGATGCGTGTGAGTCCCCTTCTGAGAGAAAGAAGGAAAACAAATCACCATAAATTCATAAAAGAATTTTCCAACTATTAATCAGATTTTCAGATACGAAGATCTTATTTTTCAGCACTTTTCTATTGAATCTCCTTTGATGTTATGTTTATTATAAATTCAGAATATTTCTAATTGAAGCAGGAACTATCTTTCATTCAATACAAGATAGAATTCTTCTTCTTTTTTGATTTTTCCCCCATTTCTAATTGATTAGGAGGCTCATAAATTACTGCAACCAGCTGACAAAATTCTCAAGACAATGGCAATTGAATTTGCTGAGTATCAGGTAAACTTAAAGTAGATTTTTTCTACTTGATACCATTATGATGTGATATAAAAAATCTGCCTGATGAATGCTTGTTGAAATTCATGCTGGTTAGATAAATCTATGTTATGACCCAATTTTTTCAGCATGCTCTTGTATTGCATTTCATGGCAGGTCTGTGTTGATGTTTTTGTAACTACTCAGACTTACGTAGATATTGCTTCCATCTCTGTCATCCCAAGAACAACTGGAGGCCAGGTATTAACCTTTGTATTTTCTGTTGCAAACCTTGCGTGTGGCTGTGCTTAAAATTTTCTGTTGCATAGTACTTCAAAATCTTTATACTTCAGTATTTATTGGGACATCTTTGTGCCTAAGTCAGGTTATAAAATGCAAGTTACTACTAAAATCGGGACATGGTAGCTTTTCTTATTTTTCTGACTCTCTGTTTATGGAATCTTCAAAACCACATCCAAATAATTTATATACGGGGCCTGCTGAGTCTCCATTACATGCATTAATTTCTCTGGTTAAACGGTATAAAACTATGGATGAAGTGCATCTCAAGTTTAAAGGGAGCGGTAAAAACATTCCCCCTTTTTTTTTGTTAGAAAAGAAGTTGTCTTTACATCTTTTTGCGATAAACTACATTACTCCCTTGTCATTGTTAGTGAACTTGCTGGTGTCATCCTCCTCCTACTTGTTTATTGGTCCCAGCAGAGTACAAATCAATAAGAAACTTTTAGCCTGTCGCATGCTTTGGTGAAACTTTAGAACCTGACTACATATTGATGTATATATTACTCACCTCCAAATCTCTACATGTTGAACTTCTATGTATGAGAACTTCAGTATCAGATCGCAGAGTTATTTTTTGAGTGGAAGACTCACTTTTCAACGCGTTTCTCCTGACTCCAGGTTTATTATTATTACCCCTTCTCTGCTGTATCTGATCCTGCAAAGCTCTACAATGACCTTAGATGGAACATCACTAGGCCCCAAGGTTTTGAGGCTGTCATGCGCGTAAGATGCAGCCAGGTAACATTTCTGTTTTGCTCTGTTTCTTAAGTGACATATTGATACATGACTTATCGCATTATGATGATAATAACCATGTTGTTATATGTTTTCGCCTCGAATGCTTGTAGGGTATTCAAGTTCAAGATTACTCTGGAAACTTCTGCAAACGCATTCCAACTGATGTTGACCTAGCTGGGGTTTGTGCTCTTTTTGAAAAATACTGGGTCTTATATTTCTCATTAATGTGTTTTAGCTTCTTAACCGCAATTGTTTTAATTATTTTATTACTTAAGCATGATTCAAAAATCTGATCATAATTGCTGTCACTGTTTGGTTAACCTAAGAAATATGAAATTATTTTTGTGCAAAATGTTTAGCTTTGAACTCAAGTTGGATGATTAGCTAATCCTTGCTGAAAGGGGAAAAAAAGAGTTAGAATATGCTTCGATCAAATATGTAGGATATAATGAGATATTCCTTATTCAATGTTTGTACCTTGCCATATGTGTATTTTTGTGCTTTCATGAGCCATAAGTTTTGTGGCTCATGAATTGGCAATTTTGCTTCTTTTATATATTAAGTTTTTATAAAAAGAAATTGTACACATTTTTCTACTAAAGGATTTTGACATGGTTAAGCTCTGCTTGAGCAGATATTTGTAGTGTTTTATCTATATCAGTCTGTCTCAATCATGACCTGTCCTTGTTATCCAGATTGACTGTGACAAATGCATATTGGTAACATTAAAGCATGATGATAAATTACAAGATGGTTCTGAATGTGGCTTTCAGGTACTAATTAATGGTGTCTGAATTTTTAATCTCCATGTTTCTTACATTATTTGTTAGCATTGACAAGTTGAAAAATTTTATGCATCTATAATATTCTGGCTTTAACTTTCCAGTGTGCCCTTCTCTATACCACTGTTTATGGACAAAGAAGAATTCGAGTCACAAACTTATCCTTGCCGTGCACAAATATGCTAAGTAATTTGTTTCGCTCTGCTGACTTGGATACTCAATTCACATGTTTCTTAAAGCAAGGTATTTGAATCTGCACTGTACATCTTTCTTTATCTTCTTTTCCCTTTTTGGTGAATGGATTGTGCAAGTTTACTGGTTTTGTTCTTTATCTTGGCCTGTTTGCTCTGCTTCAAACTGTGATTTGAAGATGCTCTGCATTTCCATTATTTGTCCAATTACAGATTGGTCCTACGTGGATGAGACACTTGGTTATTTTATCCAAAGAGTTTTGGCGCAGTTTTTTTCATGGTATCATTCTGCACAAATACTGACAGTCTCTTGCATTTCACTAATTTACCTTGAATGCAGCTGCAATTGAAATTCCTACATGCCCGCTTCTTCAAGTGAGGGACCATGTTACAAATCTTTGCATCAACATTCTGCTTTCATATCGTAAATTTTGCGCCACAGTATCATCAACTGGACAGCTTATTCTTCCTGAGGCTCTTAAGCTTCTCCCTCTATATTCTCTTGGTATAAATATTTCTTTTTGTAAATTTATCTACTTGATCCATATCTCATTCATTTCCATTATTATTATTTTAGTTAATCTTCATCTTCAAACTTGTTCTTCCATTTTGGCAAATCCTGTGGCAGAAACTCAGACATCTTGTCAATGAAAAATTGATGTATTTTTCATCTGTTGATAAATATTGTCTTTTCCTTTCTTCAGCATTAATCAAGAGTAGAGGGTTGCGAAATGATGGCAGAATAGATGACCGTTCCTTCTGGTTCAATTATGTTTCCTCCCTTTCTACTCCTTTGGCAATCCCATTGGTTTATCCCAGGATGTTTGCCATTCACAATGTTGATTCAAAGGTAATAAAATTTCTAGTTGGCTTATGGTCCAAAGTGTTTTAACCATGCCAACAGACAATTTATGCTTGCTGGACAGGATGGGGATGAATCTGTTCTTCCTCCTACAATCCCACTTTCTAGTGAACATGTCTGTGATGATGGAATCTATCTTCTTGAGAATGGTGAGGATGCTTTAATATATTTTGGAAGCTCAGTGGATTCAAGTATCTTGCAACAACTTTTTGGCTTTACCTCAGTTGACGAAGTACCCACTCAGGTACTTTGTTTTACTCCCTTTTTTTTTAAATCCTCATTAATTCGTTAATTTATTAGAAGCAACTTGTTAAGCACCTGAAATTGTATTTCCTGATTTTTAAGGTTTTTGTTTGCTGAAAATAAGCTTAGGATATTTTTTTACACTTTTTTTATTTAAAAATAAATTAAATATTTAAATACTAAACTCAAATGGTCCATTGTATATTGAATTGACCTCATCCGGGTTATGATTTGAAATTGCTATTAAACTACCTGTATGATGAATTTTGTGTGCCACTCTGCATGCTGTTTCATTTTCTTTCCATTAATAGTGAGAATTTCTTTGTTATTTATGGAGTATTTGATTTTTGGATTGGATGAGTAGAGTCTTGAAAACTGTTTTGCTTGATGAACTAGTATGGCACTCAAATGAGTGACCCTGGATTCAAATGTTAGGATTACGGGGTTAGGGTCCCCTGTAAATATGGTTCACTTTTAAGCTTTATTCTGTGTCTAGACCCTTTCACTTACCCTGTACAGACATTAACGCTCTTTTGTCAACATTGTATGTTCAGTTTGTGATGCAGCAATTTTCCAATCCTTTATCAAAGAACTTCAATGATGTAGTCAATGTGATTCGCCAACAAAGATGCTCCTACCTTCGGTATGATTAATGGGGGTTTCTTTAGTGTTATTTTACTCCTAAAAGAACAATTTCTGTTCCATTTCCTTCATAGCCAAATTGAAGACCATTTCTCTGTTTAATACAATTTTATGTTTACATACTTTCATTTTCTGTTGCAGCTTCACATTGTGCAAGAAGGGGGATCCGTCAGGTAAGTGCATTGAACTTCCTTCTCACGCAAAACTATGATATGGTTAAATAAATTATCCTAGTCAGCTGAGCCACTGGTGTAGTGGCAAAAAATCCAGGGTTCAAATCCTGGACACCATTCCCCCACCACCTCCTTACAAAAGTAATATATATATCCTATGTAGAAAATTTTGACCGAAATAGCCATGGATTCTTCCAACATGCATCATATAAACTTTTCTCAACTATGTAATTGAGAGCAGAGACTAGGTTGTTTAATTCTTGTCCGAGAGTTTTTGCCTTGGTTTTTTGGCGACAATGAAGCAAATTGCTTCTATGGCTGCAGGTTTCGTGTTGTCAGAGTAATTGGTATATAATCATTTCTATTTTAGAAGAAAAGAAAAGCAAATATATTGGGGGATTCTCATGATTCAATGACTATATTTTCAGGAATGGTGTTCGTATCTTGCATGGTAGAAGACAAGAATGCAAATGGGCCATCTTATGTGGAGTTTCTTGTACATATTCATCGGCAAATCCAAATGAAAATGTCTTGATAAGTTTCAAGCTTCCTCAACAACAGGTATTCAATTTTGATTTGGGATTTTGCATGAAGAAGAAAGAATCCGAGTGGCCTCCTACTCGGAGTTTCTTGTACATATATTGTGCGGCGATTGGAGTGAAAGTTTTACAGAATGTTTTATGCTTTTTACAGTTGGCTTCACAAGTAGTGATGGCACTTGGAGATCAAAAGCTGCACACAAACATTGTAATTTTTTATCTTATATCAATTATTTATTTCCTGAAACCCCAATTTTGAGCTAAACAAACGTTCTTAAATTGTACCAAACTTTGGCGGTGAGGTACTTGAAGTACTAATAATGCAAATATTTTCGGCATTTCTTACCTACTTCTCCTAGTCTTTCCGATAATGAATTATCCAAATTTCAATTTGACTTTGGATAATGAATCAGGGTACCCAAATTTCAATCCATTTTTTGGTTTATGTTTTAAAAAATTAACTTACTAAATTTAAATATTTATTAATTTCAAGCTGGATTAGAATTTTTTTTTAATTTGAAATAGATAATAATAAATAAATGAAATCTGATAATGCAAATATTCAGCCATATCTTATCCTATCCGTTTATATTTTAAAATTTTAACTAAGAACTTATTTAATTTTAACTAAGAACTTATCCATAAATAAAGATAAGGGTTTTGAGTGGGATTATAATGTCATAAGTAAACATGCAATTTATCTAATTAGTGTCGAATTGTAGAAGAAACGGGAAAAATGAAGCCCCTATAAAAAAAATTAAGTCCCCAACTCTATACCATTTGTATTTATACTCATACACTAACTGCGATTCTGAGAAACCCCTCAACGATCAAAGAGGTTGCAAGATAGTAGCAATGGCAACTTCCATTTACCGCATCATGCTAAGGTAAGTAACCAATAATCTTGAAGTACAACAATGTTGTAGTCATATCCCATACGACTTTTTCAACATAGTTGTGAGGATTCGTTTCGTTTCATCTATTAACAGGGGAACAATGTTAGGAAGTTTCAATGAGTCCGCTACATATTATCGGGACACCATTTTATCGGACAAAGACAGTCCCAACATCCTACTCTCCTTGTTAGAAAGAACGACTGCACCTCCAGACTATATTTGGACCCTCACTGTTCCTAGTATATTGTCTTATGCATGGCAGATTCATAGTAACCCCCTTAACTTTGCACGTAAACTCATTTCCTTCGAAGTGGAAGTAATCATCAAGGTGCCGGTTGATAATGTTGATGATGAGGCCAATGATGATGATGATGAGGCTGATGAGCCGAATGGCGACGACGATGATGATGGTGATGGTGATGATGAGGACACGTTGAATTTCAAGCCTGCTACATGTTTGTCGGTTCAAGCTTTGAGAAGCTATAAATGGGGTGATGATGAAGAACAAGATCGTCTGCCTTCGAAGAAGAGGAGGAGATTTCGTGAGGGTTTGAGCTCAACGAACAAAGAATGTGCTATCTGTCTCGACAAGTTTTCGGAGGGTAAGAAGTTTGTCTCGATGCCATGCACACATGTGTTCCATGATGGTTGCATCGTTAAGTAGTTAAAGACCAGTCACCTATGCCCGTTGTGCCAATTCCATATGCCAACTTGATTCCATTTTCTTCTTCTACTATTTCGACCAAGGTTGTAAATTTTTACATCTTAATTAGTATTTAATACTATCTAATTGTAAGATTGATGAATGGATTTAAATAACAAGTTTGCGACAAGGGAGCAAATTTGACTCCTATGCTTGCAGGTATCTTACTGTCGGAATAATTGGTATATAAAAAAATTGCAGTTATTTTAATTCATTGTTACTAATGATATGGTTTATTATAAAAATAGATTAATCAAATAAATTATTTGCAAATTCACGAGAACGGCAGAACATAATTACATTATGTTTAACCCTGCACTATTCTAAAGCTATCTGCACACATTTAAATGCCAAAATCTCAGCATATCAATGCCACTCTGCTTCACAATTACAATTATAAGCTTTTTAATATTATCTTACTTTAAAAAAAAAAAAAATTAAAGGTGTTCGTAAGATTGAGATTTTCAATTTTAAATGTTTGGATTCGAATTTTATCATATATAAATTTATGTACAAATTAGTTAATTAGTTGAGTTGAGTTTAAGTAGTATTAAATTTATAAATTATACAGTATTTATAACGGTGTATTCAGATTAAAACTGTTGTTGATATAATAGTTGCATGAAACAGTTGACTGTGTTTCCTACCATCACAACCACCTCATATTCAAAATTTAAGTTTGAGTTTCAGTAATGAAGAATGGGAAATCAATAGTAATAAAAATTCCTAATATATATATACAAACTCTTTCTAAAAAATAAAAAAATTAAACCAAACATTTATTTCATTAGACATCAATTTCGGCAGTACGAGGATGGCAGCTACTGCTGGACTACTGATTAAAATGGGCATCTTAGACTAATTAGTTCTAAAGCCTAAACACAAAATTTCCATTCATTTATGAGGTTATAGAAAGAGAACACGAAAATGGGATTTTGGCTACACACAAAAAAAGAAAAACTTATAAAAGCTTAATAATTATATATTTAATAATTATTAATATTTTTATAATTTTGTATTAATCCAAAATAAATTTGGATTCATTTGAATTTAATATCATTAACACACTATTAAATTAGTGAAATCTAAAGACCCTAAATTTTAGGGTTGAATTGGATTTGGTTTGATAAATCTTTCATAATAATTTATTTTATTTTATTCTTAACTTTTTAATATTAATTTTTAGTTTTAGGTTTTTTTTTTTAATTTGTGTTGATAAAATGGATATTATTGTATGATTTCTAGATATTATTTAGTGAAGTTTTAAAGTCTTTTTCATAAATATTTTTTAAAAAAAGTTAAATTTTCAAGTAAAAAAAAACTTTTTTGTATTATTTTAAAAATTATTCTTATATATTATATTTTAAGTTATTTTTCCTATTTTAAATATGAAATATTTATATTAATTTATAAAAATTTAAAATTAATTATAGATTAAATAAAAAATAAAATTCAATTCAATTTTGATGTTCAATATCCTTTTCTTTCTATTTTTCTCAGACCTATAAAATATATAGTTTCCTCCCCTACTTATAGGTTGAATTAATTTTGGATATTCATTAACGGAAGAACTATTTTTATTTATTTATTTCTTAAGTTAAAATAAAAGAACAAAAACTTATTATAAAATTTAGAGTTTATTCATATTTTAAATAAATTTATATTTTTATTGAAACTAATTATTGAAACCTAATTTATATTTATGGGTGACGTTAATAGTTTAAATAATTAATGTTACATTGATGAGTGAAGAATTTATTTGTAGCGTTGAAATTGCTGTATGAGTGTATACCTACCTTCACGGCTTCACCCTTCTAACCCCAAACCAAACCAAACCCATTTTTTATGCCTAAAAACACCCCAAAATAGTAAATAATTTTCGAATAAATTTAAAAAGAAGAAGAAATGATGATGTGATCGGATGGTTCATATGTTCCCGCACCATTTTCCCTCTCTAAGCAACACGTGGCAGACAACCAATTGGACCCACACTCACAAAATTTTCCCATAAATTTCCCAAAAATAAATAAATAAAAAAGGGTTAAAAAGGATTAAAAAGAAAAGTAAACTTTCTTACTATACACACCATGGAGGTAAAGATTGCAATATTAGAAGACCCCATGCAATGTATGATATCAATATGATAAAAATGTGAAAATACAATATAACATTTATATAAATATAGAATCCGTTAATGAATCCGCTTGTTTCTAATGTATCTATTCTTCTCTTATTATAATATATTGTTTTGACTGTATCGTATTATTATGTATTATCTAATAATCGAATAGATTCTTTATTTTTCATTCAAATCGAATATGAAATGGAGAAATTGTAAGTATATTTAGAACTAAATAGATCCAACCCACATGATTTCTTATATCCACTTATTTTTTAGGAGTATATTTATGCACTTGCTCAATAGCATAGTTTAAATAAATTAATGATTTTAAAAAAAATTAAGGTTTAAAATTTATTTATTTTTAATAATTTTATTATAAATTCTGATTTTTTTACACAATCTCCTCTCAACTTATAAATATAATAATACGTTTTAACACATTCAAATTCACATATTCTCCACAATCTCCTCTCAACTTATAAATATAATAATACGTTTTAGCACATTCAAATTCACATATTCTTACATTAGCAATAATGCTGATATTAATTTCATTCGGCACATATAAAAATTATTAATGAAATATAAATATAGTAAATATATGTTGCATATTATAAGTATACGGTTCACGAGATTTGACATTAGCTGACAGAATCGAAAAATGGGGAGATATTAGGGGAATAATAAAAATGTGGGTCCCATCATATTTTGAGAAGGCCCCACACCAAAGATCACATACTAAATTAAGTTTTTGTTTTATGGGACCCTTTTTAATCCTACTTTTCTCTAGGGATTTGAATTTTATGATCAATACTTTCTTCTATTTTCCATTTTTACTTTTCTTGCCTTGTTATGCAAATTTTATTATTTATGGAAAGCATTTTAATTTTATATTTTTATTTTTTAAAAGTTTTAATATTTTATTTTTTAATCAATAAATGTTGAAAATTGTGTAAAACTTTTGTTAATTTGAAATTTTGGTTGATATTAAGTCCAAATCTTGTATCTAAACAATTCATTACCTCTCTCTATTTACTAAAAAAAATAATGCATTCATATTATATATATATATATATATATTTGTTAAGGTTTTTAAATACAAATTACAAATAATATATGTTTAATCAATTAGAAGTGAAATCAATTGTAATACGAAGCAATTCTATTTTTGACATTTTTGAGGCCCTAAGCAAAATAATAAAATGAAGTTTTAGATTCCTTAGAAATTAAAAAATAATATTTTGGATCTCTTTTAGCCTTGGGTTCTGGGCAACCGCACCTACAGACAACCCCCAGAGTCGGGCCTAATACAAAGGACAACATTTTGAAAAATTAAGGGTTAATATATTAAGAAAGCCCTTACATTACTATATTTTGTTTAAACTAATCCTTAAACTATTTTTACCTATATTTTCCAAGTAAAAGGATTTTGAATTTCAAGCTTTTATATATATGCCTTCACATTCACATAAAATTCAAAATAGTGATTAAGTGTTATGTATATAAATACTTTCAAGAAATTTTAAAATATTATTTTATTTCACTTTCAAAAAAATATTACGTTATTTTCTATTTAATAAACTATTTTCATCAAATTCACATAGGCAAAATTAGTTTAAAAATTCAAAATATTTTTACTTTTATATTGAAATGGAGGACTTTCATGGATAAAAATTATAGATTATGGGCTTATTTAGACAGAGTTTAATAATTGGGGCTTTTTAGTATATTAGCCAAATTTAAATATATCTGAACTTAAATCAAAATAAAATTGAAAATTAAATATTGATAAACATTTTTCTTTGAAAAAATAAAGAATCTTTTCTATTTTCTAGTTTGTTCCTTATATCAATTTTTTGGAGATAAATATCAAAATTATACATAAACTTTAATTCAATGTATAATATCATACATGAACTTTGATTTTGAGCGCTTCTATACATGAAATTTTGATTTGATTCAATTTTCACAAATCACTAACAATATTGTCGAATTAGCATCATTTTACACTGATATATTGCATATGCAAGCAATTATATTAATTAAATATGAAAATAATTGTATGTATTCATTTTTTTAAATATGTACAATTGAATCAAAATCAAAGTTTCATGTACATATGCACTATGATTCAAGTTTTTTGTGTATAACTGCATGAAATCAAAATTCATGTATCAAATTGCATATTAAACTAAAATTTATGCATAAAATTGATATTTATCCAATTTTTTTTAAGGAATCTTTTATTAAAATGAAGCATAGGAACTTTATTATTTCCTTTTGTTATGGATGGGTTTGCTTTGAATACATTAAAATTTTGTCTTTTATTTGATGGGCGATTCAAAATTATGTGTTAACTAAGGTAGAAATTTTGACCTACAAATCATGTCTAATATTAGTAGAAAGATCTTAATGGGATTTTCTTTATTGATTTTGTCTTTAATTAACTAAACAATTGAAGACTCTTCTCTTTTCATTGTTGTCTAGTTTAAGCAACTTGGCATGTGGGCTTCCATTTACCTTTCATTTCTTGCAATTTCTATTTTTATTTATATTTGATGCATATAAGTTATATCAACTGTCTCCATTAGTAGCTAATTTTTTATTATTATATATTTTTTTATCATCAGTTAATTTGCGGGGTGGCAGTTTGTAACGGCTTGAAAGCAATTTTAATTTTTAGTATTTTTATATTATGTCAATTTAGTATTGATTTTAAAAAAATTTAACACTCGGCATTTACATATTATGTAATTTTTGTTTTTTTCGAAATTTTGTTTTTCTTTATATCCCTTTCATCTAAAAAGCTATATAATTAAATTTATCAACTAAATTTGATTGAAAATATATAAAAAATAGAAACACCAAAAAAAAAATTATGATAATATTATTTCATATTTTTTCATTCTTTTAAAATTAACCCTTAAAGTCACAAAAAAAAGGATTAAATTCCATAATGTGTAAACATTGAGAGTTAAAATTTTTTAATTAACTAAATTGACATAATTTATAATGTTGAAGGTTAAAATTATTATTTTGTTAATTTTATAAGCTATAATCGTTAAATGCAAGATATAACTTTTCATAATTGAGTAATAAAAAAAATTACTAACAATTGAGTTACTATATTATAATTTACTCAATTATTAAATGCAAAATATAATAAATAATAAATATATATATATATATATATATATATATATATATTCACACAACCTGTTGATGCAATCGTTTTCGTACAAAACAACACCTTCCTCGAAAAAGAATTGGAAATTTCGATATATGTAAATTACTTTTGGAATTTGTTTTCTTTTCCGGGAAAACATTTTAACTTTGTTTTCTTTTACCAAAAATTTTGTTAAAGAAAATGCTTGATTGCCGCTGTCGGTTGGTATTAATGGGTTGAAAGTTAAATTAGGATTTATTTAAATTTTATTTTATATTTTTAAAGATTTAGATACAAATATTAAGTTTAAAAATGAATTTAGATAAAAAATTAAATTTATTTAAAATATGAATTAAATTTGAATAAAAAAATTAAGCTTATTTGATATATAAATCACTTGTACTTTTAAATTTTAAGATTTGATTCCTATCATGCCCGATCCACTTTCTAATTATGTATTATATTGTATATTATGTGATTTATATTATATAAATATTAAATCTATAATAATATATAATATTAGGATAGATGTCTATTTACATGTGTAAAACACGAGTAATTTTACATCTTTTTATATATTTTTATATAATTAATATTTAAGTAATTTAACCATTAAATTTTAAAATATAATTATATTTATTATACATGTACTCTGTTATATTTATCTCAAATATTACATATATTAATATCATACATATAAACTCATCCTGACCCCCACCTATTGATATATGAACAATGACATGGGAGCTGAAGTCAATTGGTCCCTTGAATCACCCTAAAGAAAATAGAAAAGATCTGCCATACTTTTACCAACCTCGGGATTATGATCTTACTATCGCAAAAAGGAAACCAGGCCCTAAAAGAAATATGTTTGACAGTCATAATGTTTTTTTTAGAGAATTAAATTATAAATATATATTGGATTAATTATTAGGGATAAAGTCAAAATAATTTTTTAGAAGAATCGAAAGAAATTTTAATTTTTTATAGTTAATATCTTTATAATTTTTAAAAGATTAAATTAAATTTTAATAATTTTAGAGACAGCAAAAATATAATTTTACTTTTATTAATTTAAAATTTTTAAAAAATCTCAAAAATTTAGATAGTAATTTTAAATTTTAAAGGGCCAGGGCTCTGTCAGCCCCTAAATCCGATACTGTTAATTACAATATAAAATTAAATTAATAAAAAAATATAATGAACCAACAATTAAAAATAATCGGATTAAACTAAAAAAAATCAGATAAAATTTACATATGACGCAAGTGCAAGATAAAATGAAAGTTCATACATTATAATTACTCGTGATAAAATTCGAATTTAAATATCAATAACTGTGTTTTTTTAAAACTTAGGATATGAAAATTAATCTACTCTTTCTATTTTTAGTTTGGGTATTTTATAGTTGTATCGAGTTTTAATAAAAAAGTTTCCATTTCAAAAAGAAATTTCAACACCAAAATATAAAATGAGAAGTTTGATTACTAGTTTTTATTCTACGCTTTAATATTCTAATTTGATATTATTTTAAAATAATTTGATTAATTTTATTTTTATACATTTTTAATCTTAAAAATTTCAATCCCTTATCTTTAATTTATTTAAGAGTGGTTAAGCTCAATGGTGGAGCTTAGTATAGACTCGGTAGCCATGGCACCTTAAAATTGTAAATTTTTAATTTAGTTTTTTATAATTTATAAAACTTTAAATTAGTAATGATGAATTTACACTTTGTCTCTCAAAAAATGATAAAATTTTGATTTAACCTTTTAAAAATTATAAAGATATAAACTATTAAAATGATGAAATTGTATTTTTACCATCATAAAAATATACAATTTAATTTCGTCCCAGAAGAAATTTCTGACTCCACCATTAGTTAGGCTTTACAAATTTGTGTCGTCCAAGTGATTTATTGCTCTAAATAAAAAATAGAGTAAAGTACAAAAATAGTCACTTTTGTTTGCTTCGGATTATATTTTAGTCATTTATGTTTGAAATGTTACATTTCAGTCACTTACGTTATCATTTTGTTGTGAAGTGGTCACTCTACCATTAAGCTTCGTTACCTCCCTAACGACTATTTTACGTGACAGCCTAAATGGGTTTTAAATGCCAATTTGGATGTCCTACGTGGCAGTCCAAATTAAATATATTTAATTAAAAATCTATTTTCATCTCAGCAATTGGATATCTAAGTTAGCATTTAAAACCATTTGGACTACCACGTAGGACTACCATTAAGGAGATAATGGAGTTTAACAGTACAGTGACCACTTTGTAACAAAACGATAATGCAAGTGACTAAAACATAGCATTTCAAACATAAGTGACTAAAATGTAATCTGAGACAAACAAAAGTGATTATTTTTACAAATTACCCTAAAAAATATCAAAATTATTGCCAAAACTTGGTTTAAATGGCTAATTTAAGCTAGTAATTTGTTGGGTGCTTAAACCATGTTTATAGTACTTATGATAGTGAAAGAATACCTAATCATCAATAGTTTTCTATAATTACTTCTTCTAATGGATCAATGGAATCGTTTTTCCTTTTTACATATATAGTTTTACATCTTTTATTTCAAAAAAAAAAAAAAAAGCAAATCGTTTTATTTTTAAATAAAAACTAGAATTTTCTTTTTAAATAAATATTTACCGGTAAAAACCTTTTTTAAAAAAAAGTCCTTTAAAAATATAAAAAAGTTGACAGCTTTATAACAACATTATATTATAACAATTAAGTTTCTTGTAGAACTAACTCTTTTTTTTTATATTTTATTTTTATTTTTATAACAACATTTTATACATAATAACTGAAGATAATACACTTCAACGCACTCGAACCCACGTCCTACCGTGTTGATAACAATATTCATGCCAATCAAACTAAAACTCAATTACAAATATATTTTTTTTAATTTAAAAAAAAACATAAATTGCATTTGATGGTAAAAGACAAAGGAAATCATGATTTTGATGAAGTAGAAATAAATACCCGTGATAAGTTGAGGATGGACCAACAACATTTTGATGTGTTTTATTTTATGTCTTTAAATTAAATTAAATTGAAATTGGTTACATGTTCAATCTTTTACTGTTATACCTCGAAAATATTAGACAAATATCAGAGGTCACTTCCCACAATCTGTTAATTCAAACAAATTCATCCCACCATGCTTTAACCCTCAAACCAACTTTCTTCTATTTACTTTTTTTTTTTTTTGTTTAAATATACAAATTTATCTGTAATTTTTTTTGATGTTCTTATTTTTTTAAAGAGTTTATAAATATAATTACAAGTGCTAACAACCTCTTAGCTCAATGATAAAAATATTATACTATGAGGCGTTAGAGTTAAGACTTAATTTCAAGTAACTACATCTTTGTCCTCAATTATAAAAATTATAAGCCCAAAATCAAAATATAACTGAACTTGGATAAAATAAATTTAGATGTAGCCCAACATAAACATGTTCCCGAAAGCCTGCCTAAAATTTGGGAGGGTTTAAGTAAAAAATTAAGCCCGACAAATAGGTTTAGGCAAAAAATAGGCCCATTTAAAATATGGTTTAGGCTCGGACTTGAACATTCAAGCCCCGAGGCTAGTCTGGTTCGTTTTTAAGTTTATAATACCTTATATTATGTAAATTATAACATATTAAAAAGATAAATATATACTAAATATATAATACTGCTTTAATTAAACATTAAAATAATACTAAAGATGATTATATAAAAAATATTAAATTAAAATAATACAAAATATTTTTTAAAAATTTTAAAAATAATATGGACGGGCCTAAAATGAGTTTTGGTTAATATTTTAAAAATATAAGTGAGTTCAGACAAAATTTTAAGCCTATATTTCGAGTCAACTCAATCTATGAGTACCTAGAATTTAAAATAATTTGAAAACAACTCACGTATAATATTTACATTACACATAATGAAATCCAAGAACTCAAAACCTCAATCTTGACTTAATTAACTAATCTATGCTTTTTAAATATATAAATAGAGAAAGAGTGGGAATTATAAAATAATGTAACTTCTTAAAATAAAAATAATAAGTAGATAGAATTCAAAGTGTTTGAATTGGAAGGGCAGATAATTAGTAAAATATAAGAGAAACCTCCCATATGATATCATGACCAAACGGCAACAAAGATCTTGGCCGGATTTTCCTTTGGAAATCCAAAGCAAAATAAAAGATAATTAAAATGAGAAAATGACTGAAACAGAAACAGATATGCACTAACACATGTTATACAGAATCTATGGAGAGATCGCATTTTTATTTTTATTTCTTAAATTACACCCTCATCTCAAATATCAACTCTCTATTATTTAAAATACTTCATAATATTTATATTTCTGTAATTGGTTTAAATAATAGAGAGTAAGTATTTAAAATAGTAATGAGTTTTATTTATTTATATTTATACTTCATAATACTCATTACTAACACATGACCCTTTCATAGTATTAATAAAAATTAAAATAGTAATGAGTTTTATTTATTTATTAACTCTCGCAAATATTTTTCTTTAATAATTCCATTATAAATTTCAATCATATAAATTTTTATATAATATTTAAAATTATTTTATAAGTTTTTTTTCGAAAGATAAACACTCCAATCTACTCAATCCGGATATATAAAATAAAATTAGGTGTTGTGGCTTCTGTTAGCGGCAAAATACGTATAGTTGGGGTTCTCAAAAAAACTAGTTTTTTTCTCTCTCACACACACACACACTCTTTATTCATCCATTCATTCAGATTACACCGAAAGCAGCATTTAAATTCTCCCCTTATATATCCTTCTTCCCTTTCTTCTTCTTTTCTTCCTCGAAGAAAAAAGAAGTGAGTTTTTTTATTTAAATTTTGACAAGTTTCAGGATCAGGTGGATCGGCCTAGGAATAATTAGTAAACTATATATATAATCAATTACAAGCTTTGATTTAACATTAATGGAGTTGATGAAATCAGAGAATATCGTTCAAGACAGGCAACCTCAACCTCAAGAAGAAGAAGAAATCATGCAGCAAGAGGAAGAAGAAGAACAGCGGTTTCATGTATTGGCAGTTGATGACAGTGTGATTGACAGGAAATTATTGGAGAAGCTCCTCAAAGCTTCTTCATACCAAGGTATAATCTCAGCCTTTTTGTTAATTAATTAAGCTTAACAAATAATAAGATGGGGGTGTTGTTTTTTTGAAATGAAAGTTGGATAAAATTGCAGTGACGTGTGTGGAGTCTGGGGAAAAAGCGTTGGAATATCTGGGTTTGCTTCATCACTCGTCTCCTGCTTCTTCTTCCCAACATCATCATCAGGTCTCTATCATAACACTTTTTTATGCTAAATTAATTATTAAAAAAATACCGACTCAATCTTACACCATTAAGAGATGGTGAACTTCAATATATTTAAATACAAAATATTCTCTACTTTAAAAAGATTTAAAAATGGGGTTTTTCTTGTTTTAATTATTTTTGTATATTTTTGCAGTATTTTTTATATTAAAAAACGGCCAGGGGGATTAAATTTGAAATTAGGTTATTTAAACATAAATCAGTTGTTATTGTATCAAATTAATATAATATTTTTATTTTTTTAATATATATAATCAATCATGATTAATTGTTTCTTAGAACTATTCATAACTCCTTCTAACTTTTAAATTAAAGGATAATTTACTTCAGCGCATTTAAACTTACATCTTTCTGTATTGGCAACAATGTCTATGCCAATCGATATAAGACTCAATAATGTATATATTATTTTTCAATGTAATAAGAGAGAGGATAACCAAAAAAAAATTGTACTTAACCACTATAGGTTTTTTTTTTCCTAGCAACCATAGTAGTTTATTTGATAATATAATTAAAACTAGGGTAAATTACACCAACAGTTGCTCAACTTTGATGCAGTTGACAAAACAGTCACTCTGATTTTAATTCAATTACTTAACTTTCAAAAAATAACAAATTAATCCTTTTAACCATTTTTCATCACAAACATCACGGAAAAGTGACATAGCCTTTAATGGAGTAGTTAGAGTACTTGCTATCATTTAAACAGCTCCAAATTAAAAGCCTAACTGCGCAGTAGAAGAAGAGGAGAAGAAAAAAAGAGAAGAAATGGAGATGTTGTCCTTTTTTTTTTCACACTGCTCCATTTTATTTAACAATTCTTCAAAACCCATTCATGTAAATCAAGTTTTTTCTCTTCTTCCGTCCATTCAACTAACAATAGAGATTTGAACAAAAAACCTATTCAACCAGCCATGTCAAATCTCTATGGGACAATTTTGAAACCATTTCTAAGAGAGTTCATCATATATGAAACAATTATAGATTGATGTCAAAGAAATTAGAAATTAGGGTTTGAGATTTGAGATTTTTAAAGGTGAAGACATTTTTTTTAACCTCAAAATTTTGAAGATGAACCCTTTTTTGAACCTCAACTAATTGTTATGGCTGCCACAGTTCTTCTTCCTACATCTCTGACCTTATTCTTCTTTTAATTAAATATCCATCACTTTTTGCGTTCTTCTTTCTATACTTGAAAATAGTTGTATGTTGTGACTTCACTTTTAACCATCAAAGATTTCAGATGGTGGAGGAAGCAATTAACCCTCTCCCTCTCCAATTTTTTCAAGGTCTTGCTTTAGGTTCCAATTTTTATATAAATCAAAAAGAAATTAGGTTGTTGGTTTCTTGGGAGAAATGAGAAGAATTGCAAGAAGAGGAGGGAGAATAAAAGAACACAAAGGTGGCAGATAAAGCAGAGGCAACAGTAGTGACTATGGCAGTGGCAAGGGTCAACGACCTTAAAAAGACCATAGGTTTTGTTTGACAAATTTTACTTTTGTTGGTTAGCTAAAGAAGAAGAAGAGGCGAAGAAGAAGACCCTTTAGCTCCTCATGTCTAACATGGCAAGTAATTGGTCACGTTAGTTGTCCCGTTAAGCCTGTAACAGAAAATGTTAATGGGTAACTGATTTGTTACTTTTTGATAACGTTAGTGATTAATTTATTATTTTTTGAAAGTTAAATAACTTAATTGAAATCAAAATTACTATTTTGTGAAATGCATCACTTTTAAAATTACTTATTAGTTTTGATATATATTTTTCTGAAATTTATTGTGCTATTGGAGGAAACGCAGGGACATAAAGTCAACTTAATAATGACAGACTTTTCTATGCCAGGAACGAGCGGCTATGATTTACTCAAACGTATCAAGGTCAACTCAACCCCCCCTTAATGATAGTATTATTATATAATGATCACTTTCTATATTTATTTTTCATTTTTAAAAATTGGAACTTGGGTTCTCTCTCAAGTCTTAGAAAATCAGGTCAAAAATCTTCTTCTTCTTCTTTTTCTGAATCTTTAATTTAATCCATTGTGTAATGTTTATCTAAATATCATTTTAAATAATTTCAATGGTAAAAATAGTTTAAATGTCCAATAAATGTGTATTTGATTTAGTGGTATTGCTTTTATTTTTATTTTTATTTTTTATATAATAACGATTTAAATTTAGATTATTTTTAAAGAAGGTGAATACTCGAATACTCAATCAAAGGTTATAATTTGAGTTCACTTTTATTATATTATTATAATTCTAAAAGGTTATGGATTAAAAATTTATCACATCCAAATTTTTTTGAAAATTAATTTTTTATTTAGAAAAATATTGATTGAATCTATTGTAATTGGAGTAATAATATTTGATTCTTATACAACATTTGGATGAATAATTTATCGATTTTCAATTATACCAATCCAATGATCGAGTTTTTTTAGACCAATCACCAAATTCAAAACAAAATCTGAATTAAAGAGTCAAAATTTCTAAGATTAATATATATTTTTCAAATTCATAATTTCATGGTGATAATAACTTAGTATTTACTTACAACTGCAGGGATCTTATTGGAAAGACGTACCGGTGGTGGTGATGTCATCAGAGAATGTACCTTCAAGAATAAGCATGTAAGTTCATGATCATGTTCATCTCCTTTTTTTTAAGAGAAAAAAAAGAGGTCAAAAAATGGAATTAATTAAAGAAAGAAAATGAAAGCAGGTGCCTAGAAGGAGGAGCAGAAGAATTCATGTTAAAGCCTCTTCAATTATCAGACCTACACAAAATTCAAGCTCACCTCCTCAAATCCCTTCCTCACTCTTAGCTCTACTACGTACCATCATTACTTTTAGCAAGAGATACTACCCTAATATTTTATCTTCTCACGTTAAACCCTAAACAAATGAAACGACCAGCACTACTAGCATGAAAATTAGTGTATAAAGTATTTTGTTACATATATTAGGAGCACTGCTTACTTGGTTAATGCCATTGTGCTAATCTAAAAATTTCTGGATTTATTTTCATTGATCTGTGTAATTAAATATCTATATTCGAATATTAATATTTTTATATATTATAGCTATATACTAATAATGTATACGTAATTAATCGAGTATTTTCGGTAACATGAAAACCATACTTTCTTCATATTTGGTAATTAATATCACTAAATTAAAACTTGTAAATATAACAATCTGTATGTTTACAGAGAGTTTGTATTATTTGATTATATTATGACCACTATTATACATTTATATGAATGTTGATAATGATAATTCATGTATTTACGTCAGATTCATATTTTATTTTTCGGATTATACCTACTTGTTTCTTATGTTGGAAACTTTAAGAAACCTCAAAACATTTCGATTAAAATCTCAACTATGATTATCATCCAAGTCCCAAGTCCGAGGGAATGTCAACATCTGGCACATATTTTGCTTGCTGGCTGAGGTTGGGTTTGGGTTCCTACAGGCGGGCCTGAAGTTACATACATTATAATCACCATTTTTCATGTTTGCTGAATTTATAATCTACACTGTAAGACCAATTTCAGGGTTCCGGCTTTAAATTAAACTGTTCAGGGGAGGAAAAGGAAGAGAGACTTGGGTTTCTTTTACTTGCTCCAACTTTTTTTTCCCTAAGTGACTATTCACTTGTGCAATAAGCAATACATATATCCAACATTATACCCTGATGAATATATAATATATATATATATATATATTTATATTGATTTCGGAGTTACATAGACGTTGGCTCTTCAAAATCTTGACTGGAAAGAAAGCGTCTATCAGACAAACAGCTATTCCCTAGGCAACTTAAATTAGCTTCCTAACCAATTATTTCCACACTGTAAAAACCCATTAAAGCAAAGCAACAGCGACTGAACATTAGGAAAAGAAAGGGGGGACAAACGAGAATAAATGCAAAGTATCCTCTCTATTTTAACTTGCTTGGAAGTTTCCTGCCGACGAGGTAACTGTCACAACTAACGGTATACTGAAAACTACAATGAATTACAACACGAAAAGTCCAAAAAACACGTCTGCATTATTTCATAGATTTTTTTCAATATTAAAAAAGATTCACTGAACTAAAAGGGAAGGAGGTGAGGGAAGAAGTTCCACCATCTATCAGTCGATATCAGTTTCTGTATAAAACTGCAAATGCAAATATGTAATATGTGGTATAGTTATGCTGTTGAGCTCCTACAAAGAAAAAAAAAGATTAAATAATTTCAGCAGATTTGAGTGCTAAAATAAGATTATACTATTAGATTAAAAAGGACAGCAGTACTTGTAAGCAACCTACCCCGCCTGTTCAGAGCTCATCCTTTGCTGACTCTCGTTGGGCAGTTTTATCCCTGTTCTTTTCAATGAAGTTGATGATGTCTTCCTTGGTCCTATTGCCCTCATAAGGAGTTATGTTTCCACTAGTTGATCTAAAGTAAATGGTTGGGTAACCTCTAACATCAAAGTTCCCACCCACAATATCATTTGCAGTGGCATCCTACAAAGAATAATGGAGAAGCCTATAGGTCAAATAATCTTCCCCAAAAGGTAATAGACAATTTGAACATTATGTTACTTGGATTTAGGAGGTGTGTATGTTGGACATATGTCCACCATTGTGTTTTTTTTTTTTTTTTTTTTTCCAGTATCTTTTTTCTATATAATTGGAAGGTCCCTAAAGGGTTGTATCCATCTCCAGATATGCATTTGATACGGGTACTAAACATAGATACTTCAATAAAAATGAGGAACCAGAGCAACATGAATTTAACATACACGATGTCAACAGAACTAATAGGAGATGCGGGTCCCTGCAACAATTAATATCTCTAAAGTACCATTCTATCTATTGAAAAAGAAATATTCCTAATAATCTGTCTAAAATCAGTGGAAATGCTGCCACCAACTAAAGGAAAACAAAATTCATCATGGTGTTCTCAGAGACTATTCTACCAACAATAACCCACCAAAACCTTTCGTTTTAAAGCAGTTTCTAGCATTATTGCTAAAAACTTTGTCGGACCAAAACAGGGGAAATATTCAATATGCAGTACGATCACCTATTAAAACCAACAAAGGTTATAGAAACTTACAAGTTTTGCAATCAAAACATTATCATCTTTTTCATAATGAACAGCAACTTCATCCAAGATTGGGGCCAATTTCTTGCAATGTCCGCACCAAGGGGCATAAAACTCAAGCAGAACTGCAGAAAGAAAATCTTAATATCATTTTATCATGGATGGTGATTTCAGAAAATCTTGATCTCACTCCAACAGCTGCAAATTGCTTGAAAGCTCTATCAAATTGTTTTGAAATTTGAAACATAATTCAAGTACCTAAGTTAAAGACCCGCAAAATATTGACTAGATAGCTCCCCAAATGAAAAAAAGAATAAGCCATCAACTTCTAATAAATTAAAATTTTAGCTTAACGCAACTATCTCTTATCTTCGCACCAACATGAAGTAACCCATCTACTCATCATGTTCTGAGACCCTTTTTATTTTGGAAAAAGAAGGAAAGCAAGAGACCTTCTACTAAATATTCTTCCAGACAGTTCATTACAAGGATTTGCTGATTCTAGAGGTACCAACAGATTTTCAATAGAAGGAGTACACTGACTATTGGACTGTGAAGAAGCTATACACGAATATGAACTCATTCCAAATTCAAGATTCCGCACTTTCAGATAAAAACAATGCCTGCAATTCTAAGCATCCATCATGCCCTCTACATGATAAAACCTTCTAATGACAAGTCTAACAAAAGGAAAAAAAACACAGGCAAGTAAACCATGACTAAATGGTAAAGGGGGAAAACACACCATTTTTGCCTGATTTGAAAACCATGTCTTCAAGGGTGTCAGCAACCACCACTTTTACAGGTTCCTTATTGTCCTCGGGAATAGGTTCAGACTTGAGATATTGTGGAACTTTTCCTTCCTGCAGAAGAGTACTTTAGGCAAATAGCAAATAGAGGACAAACCGCAAATATCTCTTTAACTCACAGCTACATCTCCTATCAATAACTCATGACGTTAACCAGTACAAGTTACAGAAAGTTGCAATTATACCAAAATTTTTATAAGAAAGTATAAGGTTTATCATATTTCGAACCAGTACATTAAATCTAGTGAAGAAATTACCTTGTAATCCATCACAAAAGGTGCAATGTCATTAGCCTGCAAATTTGGTTTCAAATACTTCTTCCCATCATTATTCTGAATGATGATTAGAGGTACTTGGCTTTCTTGAACTCCAAAATACTGCTTTCCAACCAAAAAAAGAATTAGACTACTGTAGCAAATGCAATAAGCATACTGCCATATTTGAGTAGATACTAACCTGGAAGGCAGCTTGACTAGCCTCAAGATCTCCCAAAAGGAAACCAATTCCCTGTCCTTTGTATTGCTCAGCAACTTCACGATATTTTGAAGTTAAAGAATCAATACCTTCAACACTCAAGTTTGCAAACAACATAGCCTAACAGATTCAGAAGTTCTATTAGTAGATGAAGTAAAAGGATGTACCGAACAAGTTATGACAATCAAACCAAAATGATATAGAAGAAACACCTAGGAAGCACGGACACGTCTCATCTCTCATCGTACCGGTGTCGTATGCGTGTCTGACACGACACTCGTCGGACACGCCCGGATACATATGGGACACGTTGAAATATGTCAAAAAAAAATTCGGACATGGTTCCCACACAGTGAAGATGAATAAAGGTGTCGGATTGAAAAACCCGAGTTGAAAGTGAAAGGAGAAGCAGAGTTTTGGGCTATTTGCAATTTGATTTAAAATATTGGGTTGGATATTAAGTATTTTAACATAAAAATATATATAAAAATATTTTTTTATTGCCATATTTTGCCGTATCCGTGTCCTTATTTTTTGAAAATTGCCGTGTTCCCGTGTCCGTATCGTGTCGTACCCGTATTGCGTGTCCGTGTCCATGCTTCATAGAGAAACACCAAGCTGATAAAGAACTAAATATCACAGTCCAAAGTGCATGACGAAAGTAGAAAACATGACAAAAATAAGAATTCCAATATAACGCTTGTTATCAAACAAATGCCAGCCACACTGTCTTCCTTCACCGAACTAGGTGATAAAGGAATGAAATTTCGGATCTGTAAATTTACCTTAGCATTGGGACTGTTATAGAACTTGATAACAAATGGGTGATTGCTTGGGTCCTTGTTAAAGAGGGTAACAAGAGGCATGCTAGATTCTGCAACAAACTTCTCTAGAGCTTCCACATTAAAGTCCTGAAAGAAAAATGCTTCAGTAAAAGCAAATTGCAAAGAGTACAAAGGAAGCTAACAACAGTAATGAATTTTTATATCAATGATGATCTAGAATATAGTTGATACTCCAAATAGATTTGGCAATTTGTGTCTTCATGTCAAGTTCATGTACTTTATGTCAATATTATGTTTGCGGATCATATATTTATATAGATTTTGATCACTTAACAATTCGTGCTGTATAGGTTTTGGCACGGTCATGTTTTTGTGTACGGTCCTGTTTTAGTTATTCTCCCCATGTTATGCAATTGTATTGTCCAAACTTTCTAGGTCTAGCTCAAGATTACCTTGAAGTCAACAAAGAGTTCATCAAAAGGCTTGAAAAGTCTGACCACAGGGCCGGTCACTGACGATTCGCCACGGGGAAGGTGCTTAGCATCCAAAGTATGACCAAATTCATAATCAGAACGTAATTTCTCAGCAAGTGCCATATAACTCTCAAACTCTTCGCCAGAGAATTTTGGGAACACCCCAACCTGGAATTAGAACATATATCTACATATCAGCTAAACTTTGTCACCAAAAACCAATGGAAACAGAAGAGAAAACAATTCTAAGAGAACTTACAACTACTATCTTCTTGCCATCAATAAGATTACTGGCATCTTCTGCTGACTTTAGTTCAGCAGAAGCAGGACCACTTTGTTTCTTCAAATACTCCACAATACCATCAGCTTCACGTGGACCTTTGTATTCCTGAACATTCTTTCCTCCATTTCTCAAAATTCTAAGTGTAGGGTAACCCCTGACTTCATATTCATTTGCTAGATATTTGTTTGCTTCCTCATTGGCATCAACTTTGGCAAGAATGACTGGAGGGTCGTGTTTACTCAATATAGATGCTGCTTTCTCATACTACACCGCAAACAAAAAGGTTTACTGTTATTAGCCAACTAAGAAAATTATCAACAAAAATTGACTAATTTGGGGAAATTTACAATTTTTTTACCTCTGGAGCAAGATTCTTACAGTGCCCACACCTAAAGTAGAGATAAAAGAATTTAGTGCCAAGAAGAAAGACAAGACTAACAAGGCATGTTAAGAAAATGAAACATATTATTTTAAATCTCCCCAGAACGAAGACTCATGTTTGCATGTTTAGATAAATTATTTTAAGTATTCAAAAAATCATATTTCAGCAAGCCAAAATGATCTAAATGTAGACCATTCTTGCAAGATTTATTTACTATCAGTGGCGAATCTTTGGGGGGGGGGGGTGGCAGGGGCCCTTGAGATTTTTTTAAAATTTTAAATTAGTTGCCCCCTAAGATTATAAAAATTCGATTTAATCATTTAAAAATTATAGAGATAATAAATTATAAAAAAAATAAAATTTATCCCCCCTAAAAAATTGTTCTGGCTTTGCCCCTGTTTACTATGAAATTTCATGTTATCACAACATAATACCACACATTGCACCTTACATTTTAATTTTAAAAAAAAAGGTCAAACTTCAACTACTTACCAGATCGAAACCAATACTTAATAACAAGAAAAGACAAGGATTCTTCACAAAAACCTCAAATTGCGAAAACATTATACCATTACTTGTGAGAATATCTCTGCTTCCAAAAGCAAATGATTCCTTCGACAACTCGATAAGCAATCAATTAACCGATCATTTCAAGATAAGCAATCAATTTTCGTTAATAGCTAACTTCAATCAAGCACTCCTACAATCGGTCACTAATCTCAAATCTTAACTACTCGAATTGAAAACTTCTCAAGAAAAATAAGATCGGGTAATAAAATGTAAAATGCACTAAAAAAATCTTTCAAAAAGAAACTATCACGAATTTAGACTCCTTATTTTCTAAATCAACAACTAAACTCATAGCATGCACTTGAAGCCTCTGTCATTTGCACAAACTAAGATCCAAAAAAATAAGAAGAAGAAAAATTAGGCGAAAAATGAAAAAAAAATGAAAGGCTTACCAAGGAGCGTAAAACTCGACGACAATAAATTTGTGCTTACTAACAGTGTCGGTGAAGTTGGAATGATCCAAAGTCAAAACAAAGTCCTTCGTTTCACTGCTCTGTTCAGCTGAGATCGCCGTTACAGAGCATAAGATTGCGGACAAAGCAAACCAAACTGAAACACTTCTCGCCATTATCGAAGCTCTCTATCTCTCCTCACTTTTTCGCTATCTTTCTTTTTTTCAGTGACTAGATTTATAGGGTTTTAATGGAATGACATCAAAGACTTTGGAAACCGAAGGAAGACAAAAACATGGTATTGATAGTTTGGTACGTCACGCTCCGGAGTACGCGGTGATGAGAATGAGGCTCAAAAACACAATTTAGGCTTTTTGTTTTTTTTTAAATAACCTTAAAAAATTAATTAATTATTTAAATAATTTATTTTTTAATAAATACGAAAATAATCCAAAATCTATTATAAAAGTTAGTGGAGCTAAAGTATTGCCGCCACCAACATGACACGTCAACAATTTATATTAAAAAATTATTTTTTTAATAGAGCCATATAGAATAATACCACTTGTATAAATATTAAAAAAATATTATAATTTTTGAAAATGTAAGAGGAATTTAAGCAATTTTATCTTTTTCTGATGGAGCCAAATAAATTGTAGCTACCAAATTTCAAAAAATTAGCTATCTGACTCCCTATTTTCTTATTAAAGTAGGTAAATGTCACTTTTTTATTTTTTATTTTTCATTCACATCATATTTTATGAATTGTCATTTTTCTTTTTTCTTTTTTTTAAGTTTTTATTTATTTACTTTTTTAAGTTTTTCTTATTTATCCTTATTTATTTTATTTATTTTATTTATTTGTTTATTATTCATTTTTAAAAATTTGAAATATATATTTGAAATTTTTTATAATTTTTTTAAATTTTAAATATTAGTTTTCTAAATTTTAAATATATTTTTAAATAATATAAAACATTTAAATATTTTAAAGAGACCTTTCAAATTTATTATTAATTTCATAATATTTTAAATGTATATTTTAAATATTTTTTAATTTTACATATAATATTTTAAATTCTGATTTTTTAATTATTTTAAAAATATTCAAACTTTTTTTCAAATTCTATTTAAAATTTAAATAATAATATTTTATTTAAAAAGTAAAATTTGAATTAATTAGAAAAAAATAAAAAAAATTTTAAAAATGATTTATTTGTTAAAAAATACTACTTTATTTAAAAATATATATTAAAAAAGTAAAAATTTAAATTAAAAAATTAAAAATATATATTATAACTGGTCACTCGAAAAGTTTCCAAATTTCAAGAATATAGTTCTGCATTCGTCGACCTAACTCTTTGAGCGTTAATGACTGGTCACATCACTGATATCACTGACACGATGTGATATTGAATTCAACAATTACTTTCAAAATGTTGGATTAAAATGATCTCTTGAAACAAAAAAGTTTTAACTTGAAAATTGATGTTTTAAATAGTCACTTAGGCACCTATCGGTGCATTATAAATAGATAATAAGTTTGTAGAGTTGAAATTTAATTCTTTCCGTCCAATTTGAGAATAAAACTTTTTAGTATAAAATATCCTTTTTCATGATATATATTTAATTTGAGATATAAAATTATTTATTTATTTGAATCACGTTATTAGTAACTAGCATTTGGATATTATTGATGAGACATATTTTAAGTGTATTAATTAGTAAAACTAAAAATTTGTATATGATCGTATAATATGAGTAATCTTGGTTGATTTAAAATAATCATAAGTTAAATATGTTTTATATATAATTACACATTTTTTAATGTATGTTATAAAGGTTGAAATAGAAGTGGTTTGACTAGAAATAAAATAAGTTATTTGAAAATTGGATAGCTAATTTTTCTTGTTAAGTAGAATAGTGGAAATTTTGACTTATATAAAGACAACTATTCTTGTATAAAATATTCTAGTGAGAATGTGAACGTGATAATCATATATTTAAAATCAATGTCATGCTTAATTATGGTGCACGTGGTCTTATATATGACTTAGATATAATCTATAATCTCATGATTCATTTTGAGATGTAAATTTTGAAATTTATTTTGGAAGTTATAACCAAAAGATCTCGTAAGTATGGAAATAACAATATAAATGTTATTTGACCCTTTTTAGGTGATGAATATGATTTTGATCATAGTGAGAAAATGACTAATGATATCATTGATAAAGGGTGTATAAATGTATAATCTTATAGTCCAATGATTGGACAATTGGTGGTCCTCTAATATCTAATATAACTATGTACTAAAATATATGAAATACCCTTATGTGTATATGGTTTATTACAGAAAATATGTTATACTGACATGATAAGAAGCTATGAAAATAGCAAATATTTTGTCTTGTTTCACCAAGGGATTTGAAATCTCTTTACAATAATTTATTTGATGAAAAATATATGATATATGATTTTTTATATTTGATAATTATAAAATCAATTTCAGTGGTATTAAGAAATAAATAAAGCAACCAAATATGAAACCATCATGATAAGAAAAATAAAGTAATCACTCTAGTTTGATAATAGTTGAAAATATATCTTTGATAGTAAATTTAATTTCAATGGTACTAAGAAATAAATAAAGTAACTAAATATAAAACCGTCATTATAAGAAAAATAATGATAGGGGATGACAATTTGGGTGAAAATAATTATGTAAAATACCAGCAAGTGATTAAGTGTAATCGTAAGGCATATTATAATTTGAAGAGGAAAATGTCAGTTCAAATCTTAGAGATAATATTATCGAGAGAAACAATTACGAATCTAAAATATGGACTATAAAAGAAACATAATCAATCTTGTTATTTAATAATAATAATATATAATGCTTATATAAAATAATTCAAATAAATATAAATAAAATATCGTAGACAATCTTGTTATTTATTAATAATAATTCAATTATAATAAAAATAGCTAATTTTTTAACTATATTTTAAATAGTAGCTTTATTTCACAATTAATTATATTATTATCATAAAAAGAAATTCAACAATGAAGATGATTAGTGATACACTGAAATCTTCCCCCGGGGGGACCCAAAAAGCCACCTCCAGAAGGGATGTTCAAAACCAACATAAATGGCAGAATCATGGTTCTGGAGCTCAAATTCCTTATAATGGCAGAATCGTAGCAAACAAAGATGGTTTTAACAAGAAAAAAAAAAACTATTTCTATATATCTAACCAGTCAAAAAAATATATAATTTTTGAAGTTACTGATCTACAATATATGTCTACTTCTAACTACAATCTTCCTCTCATACAGTTTAACTTACAACCAATCAATCAATAAATGAATATTTTCCTGTACAAAATCTACTACCTAACTATATATCATTCAGGAGGTTAATTCTAATCAACATTGGGGGATTTAAGGTTTTCAAGTTAAAGATCTTCTGGGATACAACTTCTTTCTGCGAACTTTCAGTTTTATATCAATAATTCTACAACACCCCCACCCCAAACAAGTTCATTTAAGGTCACTTTCTGTTGTCTCCGCACCCATATTGATATCTGTGTTTGATGTAGTATGGAGATATGACTTCCGTGAACTCTTCAAGAAAAACTTGGAAAAAATGTATGTGCCCCACACGGAGTTCATAGCCATATCCATCACTCTTCCATGGCAAGTGATGTACATAAACAAGGGCAAGCTTTCTTCCATGGGAAATATCATTAAAGCTAGGAGACTGCAGTATTTTCAAGTCTGACCTGCTCGTGTGCTTTCAAAACCTCCGAGGAAAAGTTGCCCAAGGCTTCAAAGATTGGGACCAAACCGGCTTGTAAGCTACTTGAAGCAGCATCGTGAACCAATTTGATGGCATCCTTATGCCTGGTTCTCTCTTCCTCTAATTTCTTCCTCATAGAATCCAAATCCACCTTTAGGTCATCCAGTGGCGAAACTCCACTTTCAGAAGGAACCTTGGAAACTGCGGTTTTATCCAATGAGTCTTGCTCCTGCTCCATCCTCTGCCTCTGTAACCGTAATTCCCTAAGTCGTTTCTCGAAATCCTTCGAGAGATATTGTGCTCTGGTCCTCCGTCGTTGCTCCTCGTCTTGCATTTCCCATAACTGGTGTAGGCTGGAAGCAAAATTCTGCATGGCATTTGCTACACCTCTTTCTGAAATTCTATCCATCGCTTGGTACCAATCGTTGCAAATTACAAAAATCGGCGGTGCCCCAACTCGGCCTGGAGAGAAAGGAGCAACTCCATCCGCAGTTATTTCCTGTTCGCGTTGAATGCATCTCATGAGCCACTCGTACAAGGACCCAACATATGCCTTTTGGGTGTTAATCCAATTATTAAAGCGAGTGCACCAGTCCAAAAGCTCCATCTCAAGCTCAATAGTAGCTTTCAAACCCGAATCTCTTTCAAAACCGGTATTTGCTCTTAAAGATCGAACTTTGGTCTCCATTATGGCCTGGAACTGTTTCTGATGACAGCTAAGCATGGACTTCCACATTCTTATCAACCTGCAAAATAAAAGGCCGCGTATCATTGCATAAGAACCTCGAGAAGTAAACTGTTGCACTCAGTTCTCGTTTAAGATAACCCTAAACACATTGACTACCTCCAAACACAGACTAAATCATCTCCCCCACAAGAAGTTGCACGATGATATGAGGAAAGAACCGCGTAGTTGCAATACATACAAGTATCATCATGTAGATGAATGATTCAACATCACTACAGAATATAATTGAATTCATCTAAAACTAGAAGCTAAAACTGTTCTGCATGCACTGTAGTAGAACCATATTAATTCAATGAAAACCACAAGCTAAGCACTATGATTCATGAAGATAACTACTTGGTAAGCACAAGAATGATCAATTTTAACTAGGAAAATAACAGAAGTCAATACCCGTAAACCAAGTCGGAAAGCTGAGGCTGCAGTTCTTCATCCCTTAGTTTATGTATCCTAGTTGATATAGCTTCAACAGCCTTTATACAAACATTAATTTTTGTCAACAACTTTCTTATTGAAGCCCGTGTTGCATCAATCTTGCTGGACTCTGCTCCTTGGTTATCTAACATAATAAGTCTCTTACACTTCTTCTCATAAATAACCCGTAGCCTTTCTTCATCCTAAATTTGGCGCAAAAACAAACATTCAATAAGCATACCAGAGTATTTTCGAAACATCTTTGAATGAAAATTAATTAATACATCCAAGCAATTGGTTACATGGGATTAATATTTGATCCAATGTGCAAGAAAATAGTGCAGGGCTAGAATCACATCGAAGGATTCCAGATTATATAGAATCACTTAATCACTACTAACGCACTGAAACATATCTTAATGCCCAAAAATTGGATAGGTTGGTCTTTCTGAAAGCGTTACATTGCCCCCGATTTTTATGAAATAAAAGGCACTCATTTAATGATAAGAAACTAATTACAACTTAGAATATTCAAGGAATATTTGCACATTCTCTTCTAGCTCAAACAGAGGAATTGAGGTTTCATTTGTAATCATATGGATAGGCTAATATATAAAAAGAAATAAAAGACAATAAATCATTGAGATTCTCAATTTTTGAAGAGACTTTTTTATTTTATTTTGGACAAGCCGAGACAATAGGATGAACAAGGGTTCTAAGTTCTAAAATCCAATAATTACCAACCGCTTTTTGTTAACTCGGGAAGAAAGAGTTGACATAACAGAAACTGGTAAAAAGTTCATTAAAATAATAATAACAAAAACAGAAGAAATAGCAGATGAACCTCATACAATTCAATGAATATCACATTCTGAATACACCAAAAAAATGAATAACTAAAATACGATAGCTTATGGAATAATAACTATTATGCTATACGATTACAGCCTTTTCACTCCTATAATATATAAATTGATTCAGCAATAGATACAAAGGAGAAAAACTATCATCATATTGGTAAATAAAGAAGCAAAAATTTTCTCAGTATTTATATATTATGCATACCTTGACTTCTTTATATAATTTCTTTTCCCATTCATAAAGCTCTTCCAAAGTTGATGAAAGATTTCTATGCTTTTCATCCTGTTCTACAACCTGACAGTATTCTTTTGCCATTTCCATTGTCCTCGAAGTTATTCGTATTGATGGTCCAGGTGGAGGAGGTGATGATAACATGTTAGGTGCCACCAGGTAGAGGATCCGGGAAAAGATCACTGCACAAAAGAGATGTAAGCTTCAATACAGCACCATAGTAAATGACTTACAAATTATGCACCCAAAGATTGAACAGTTGCAATCACGAAAGATACAAAGGGTATGTATAAAGAAACCTATCGTTCAGTTGCAACTAATGCTGAATGTTTTCAGACCATACCAATATAGTAAAAATCTCTAAATATCTCTATCTCAAAGTCTAACCAAGCATATTCAATGGGTTAACTTCAAAAAACACTAAAAACCCACCTCTAAATCCTGTTCCTTTACGTTGCCGGTAAGGCAACTTGCCAACCTCAAGCAAAACAGCAACTTCTTTCCCATAACTAGAGGCAGTCTCAAACTCATCCTTAATCTCTTTCACAACCTCCTGGAGATCCCTCGTGCCGTGGACGGACAATGTGGTCAAACTACTAGGCTTTGAAGAGTCAACATCCAAATTTGGTGCCTCTTCTACCTCAAAACTCACCCTTTTGCTCTTTGGAAAGTCTTCCTCGGAACTCTTTGTAACAATGGTATCACTTCCACTACTCGTATTGATATTAATATGATCACCAGGCTCCAAGCTCTCACTTTTGCTTGATGAGACTGCTTTAGAAGTTGAAGTTGATCCTTCAGCAGTACTATTAACCTTTTGAACTTGAACTGACTTTGAAGTTCCCTCACCAAAGTTCCCAATTTTATGATTACTATCATTATAATTATGATCCATTTCCTCCTTCACCATTTTCCTCTTCTCTTTGTGAGCAGCTCTTAGCATTTCGGGCTCTGTTTCATCTTCCAAATCAGGGATCCCTTCTCTCTCCCTCACTTCCTTCGAGTCCGGACTACTCGTAGTCGACCCATAACCATATCTAGACACCGGATAGTAACTGGGATACCCACTGTTATCGAAAGTATCGAACACATTAAGAAAATCCCACGTCGAATTTCTCGGCGGAGACGGCGGCGCCGGCGGTGGCTGTGGTGGACCGGGAGGAGAATTCCTCTGCCCGTATCCATATTCTTGAGACCCAATAGGGTATCCAAAATAGCCTCCATTTGGATAACTTGAGTAGCCATAATGTCCTTCAGGCTCCTGATAAACAAAAGATTGAGAAGGTGTTGCAGATTTCTTCATGTAATACATATAAGAGGAAGAATTACCATTAGTTCCCCAGTTTTCTTGAGGGGGAGGGTAAGGATAGCCATAGCCATAACCACCATACCCACCAGCACCATAGCCATAGTTGTAACCATAAGGAGCTGGCCCTGGCCCTTCTTGGTCTGGGCTATGGCTATAACCATGGTGCATTTCAACATGACCCGAAGGTGAACCGGAACCTGACCCGGAAATTGAAGGTGAGGCAGATGACAAATCTAAATGAGAACCCTCTCCATCACTTTCTTCTTTGTGTTTTGCCGCGTTTTTACCGTGTTCTTCAATGGAATGGGACAGTGAAGTTGAAGGAGAGGAGACAACATCGTCGCCTTTTTCCTTTTTCTTTTTCGAGGATTTGAATTCATCAGAAGGCAATGTGAGGACAGGGGAATCAGCTGAAGAGGAGGATCCGACGACTAGCTCTTCGTCGACGAACCTACGGATTGCTTCACCAACATCACGCAAGGAGTGAAAGTACGTCACATGAGCGGCGGCCAAAGCCGAGCGGTGAATAGATGCCGCTTTGATCAGCTCTTTGCGTTCTTTACAAAGAGTTACCAAAGGTAAGTCATCGACCTTGGAAGGTCCGCAGCCCATAATAACACAATTAGCAACGAAAACCGTAGCCAAAACTGAAGAAGAAGAACAATAAAAACAAGGAGAAGAACAAAAACCCAGATTGAAACTTGATCCAGTAATTCCATTCATGGTTCCTGCCCATAAAACAATCCCAGAAAAACAACCATTTTTTTTATCAACAAAAGATCCAAGAGCGTGTCTAACGAATACTACTAAAAATCCACAACGACAAATGATGAAGTGATGAAACAGAGAGTGAAAAAAAAAGAGGGGACTTAAGGGAGGATATAAATCTGACCGTTGAGATTGGTGAGAGCAAGAAATGACCGTCCATGCAGAGAAAACAGACAGAATAGTTTGAGATTGATGAAACTGAGATATGGGTATTTTTTTCTCGTTTGGATTGTAGCAATTGAATTCAGAATCAGTACACCAAAGAAAAAATAATAAAAATAATAATGATTTTTATAGAGATGCGTGAAGGGTATATGTGGGGATGCCAATTTTTTTTTTTTTTCAATGAAGGGTTTGATAGAAAAGGACAGTATTGTTTTTAGATTTAGAGGGAAAGGGGGCTCGGAGTTGCAGAAAGAGAAGAAGTCGAAGAAGAAGGCTCGTGGAACCCGACATTGGTCATTATTACTCCCCATTTACCATTTTACATTTTATAATCCTTCAGATTATACGTTTTATGATTCTTCCAGTACCATCACTGTTGAAAAGAAATCCAACCCATCAAATTGATGGTTTTTTTCTTTTTTTATTTTTTTAAACATTTCATGTTGTAATTATATATGTTTTATAATATATTTTATATTAATCGAGATAAAAATTTAATTTGATTAAATTAAATTTTTAATAAAAATAATTTAAGAATCATCAACATTAATATTTAAAATATTATATTATATTTTTAATAATTTTATTATAGGTTTTAATTATATTTGTTTTATAATACGTTTCATCACAATCGAATCTACGTTATCTTGCCAATAGATTATATTATAACCTTATAAAAAATACAAAAGCTTCCGTATATTTTAACCTTGAATAGATTGTATTATAATTTAAATATTAAAATTTTTTCGTAATTTTATCTTGTTTTTAATTTCAATTTACATTATCGTAGTTTTATCCACATTTTTGTAGTTTTATTATGTCAATATTATTATGATTTTGTCCACTATTTCGTGATTCTATTTTGTTCATATTTTTCATAGGTTTTGTTTTGTCCACTTTATTTTTTTTAAAAGTAATTGTGGTTTTATTTTTATTTTTAATTTTAATTTTTAGTCATCTTCTAGCGATATATGAGATAATGGTGCAACCAGATTTATTAGGTTCCGTTATCAAAAGGTTTTATCATAATAGTTATAGATTCAAGAAGATGAGAAAAATAATATGCCATCTAAAGCTTGATCTTTTATGTATCACTGATGCGGTGGGTCTCTATGGACTTTTGACAATTTTTTCTTTGTTGATCAATGTTCATCGTCAGGATGGCAAGGCTAAGACGTAAATTTCAGCAAATTGGTCAAGTTGATGTATCTTTGGTTTGTTTTTGAATTATTCCAATGTTTCACTTCCTGTCAATTTATCTATCTCTTCTTTTGAGATTACTTTGTAGATACGAAATTTGTGCATTAATTTGTAACGGTTTATTTATCGTTTGTACCATACGTCGTGTCTATATATTATTATTGTCCATAGTTCTTATTAATAATAGTATATTCTTCATAAAAAAAACTACATGTAATTATTGTAGAAGAAAATGAAATAAAGGGATAAAATTCTAAACTATACACGAACTTTGGTTTAATGTTTAACTTTATATAAGAACTATGATTTTGTGCAATTATACATATAAAATATTGATTTAATTAAATTCTCACAAACTATTAACCTAATTATCGATATAGCATCATTTTATATTTATATATTTCATGCACAATACAAATAATTATATTTAAGCAACATAAAGTAAATTAATGCATTTATTTCTTTATACATGTATAATTGAATCAAAATCAAAGTTTCATGTATACATTTGAATTACAATAAAAAATTCATATGTATAATTACACCAAAGTAAAATTCACATATTAAATTTTAACTTAAATAAAAATTAATGTATAATTTTAAAATTTACCCAAACTAATTTAATACTGGAAATCTTAAAATGAGACACCCTACTAGAGCGTTCAACCGAATCGAGTGAAAAAAATTCAAGTTAATCGAGTTGACGAGTCCTATTTTATCCTCCTAACTCAATTTAAAATTTTTATGAATTGAATCAAGTCTAATCAAGTGAAATTGTTCGAGTTAAATTAAAAAATTAAACATGTCAAATTAAAATCTTGTTACCATATAACTAATTTCATGTTAGAGCACGTAAATTTGAAATCATATATATTTGAATTTTTTTCAAAGCAAAATAATGAAAAAAATATTTTAGTATGATAATCTTGACTCATTAACTAGCTTATTTAGGTCTCCGAAATTATTTTTTTAGAAATTTTTTAATTTTCTTAACTTTCTTTAAATATTTTTTAGATTTTTTTTGAATTTTTTATAATTTTTTTATAAATATTGGAATTTTTATAAATATTTTGAAGTTTAAATTTTGTTCTTTTTGTAATTTTTGTTGAGAGAGACTAATTTGCTCATTTTAAATTTTGGCAATGACCAAAAAGGTATTTACATCAATCTGTTATTCGAGTTACTCGAATTGTAAAATTTAACTCAATTTGAACTTAAAACTTGAATCACTTATTCAAATTGACTCAAATAATTTGAATAACTTAATTCGATTGACTTGAAATTCAAAATTACTTTCGATTTTTCTAAATCAAATTAAATTTGATTCACTTCTACCTCCGTAAAAGAGAAAAAAAAAACCCAAAACATTAAGTGAATAGCAGATGTGAGACACAAAATGATTAAATTACCATTTCAATATTTTGTTGTAAAAAAAATCCCATTTATATAAAATTTGTTACCATATTTAATTGGAACTAAATTCATAAAATAGATGCCCAAAGTGAGACCTCGGGAAAGGTGGATGAATTTGAGGAGAGGGTAGACATTGATGATGCAACTTTGATAATAGAGTAAATGTTTGTTGGTGTTTATTCATGACATGCATTTACTATATGATATGCACTGCTCCTACCACCCATTTAATGCCTTCTTATATGTATTTATATTGGATTTAGGACCATCTCTCATTCCTCCTTTGTCCCCTAGACCCTAATTTCTTCTTCATTCTTCTTTTAGATTTAACCTTTCATTAGGACTTGGTAATGTCTAGCAGCTTAGAGGTATTTAATCTTAATGGGTTTAAATTCACATTATGATGAGATTTAAACTAAAGAACTTACACATAATTTAAGTTTCGATCATACAAATTATATTTATTCTTTTCATATTTTATTTAAATTTAAGTATTTATATTTAAATATTTTCTGATATTTCAATTATTAATTTAATTATAATTTGTAATGTTTGATTGCAATTAAAATTATTTAGATATATTATTTATGATCTTAATTATCATTATAATGACCAAACTATGAACAACTTATTTATAGTGCATGTGGATGTTGTGAAAAGCAACTAATTCTAGATTTGGAACCATTTAATTAAATCTTATATTCTTCTTTTAGAAAATATGGACGGCTTGGGGACGTTCAAGATCGATGGTCCAAATTGCACGGTCTCAGTATGGCTTATGGTACAATAAATACTTACACGTATAATGTATCTGATCAATTAATGAATATAATAATAAAGATTTTATATATCTTTAAAAATAATAATATACCACAACATCATATAAATAAAATAATTAATTGCATCAAACATCTCCAAATAATGATCATCATTTTAATTTAGTCCATAAACTTTAAAACATTTTCATTATAACTTTAAACTATCAATAATATATTGTAATAGATATTAAATTTTAAGTGTCATAATTTAAAATAAAAATTTCAAAGAAAAATAAATGTTGTAAAAAAAATTATTTCAAGATTTCTGAAGCTTTTGCATAAACTATCATTTTCTCTCTGCTTTACTTTATTTTTAGTTTTAAAATTTAAAAGTTATACGACTATTTTATCGTTCTTTAAAATTTTTATTTTAAATTATATCATCTAATATTTTACGTGACTTTTAAAGATTAAATTAACATTTTTTTAATAATAAAACATTTTAAGTGATATAACATTGACAATTTAATAATGTAATTAAAATATTTTAAAATTTAAATTAATTTAAAATAAGAGTCATGGTTTAGTAGTTGAGGGTAATTAGACTGATTATTACTTGAAAATAAAATAAAATTTAAATTAAATTTTAATTGTAATTGTAATTAATATTTTGAGTAGTAAAAAAAATCTCTGGAGAAGATATTTAAAAAAAAAAAAAGAAATACAATTTAGGGGTTGTATTTAGCTTGTTGTATAAAGGGTTGGGGAAGTTGTGGATTCCACACTCAGAGGAAGCTTTGAAATTTTCATAAAAGAATAATGGTGTGATATTTGATAATGACAATTGGCATCCTTAATCAACATAAAATAAAATAAAATAAAATAAAGCAGTTAATATTTTCTCTCTCATTTCTCGTAAATGTGAAGTCTATAGAAATGGTGGCAGTCATAGGTTGAATCAACTTTTGTCTACTTTCAATTGGTATGACAGAGTAATTTTCAAAAAGAAGATTGCCATATATATGTACATATATATATTTAAATAAACCCACTTGTAATATTTAAAATTCTAATGATGTAGTTGAGAGTTTTGTTTGTTGGAATTCGCTTTATGAGGTTTAATTAAATATAAATTCTTCGCAGAAAATAATAAATTCAAAGTAATTAAATTTTCAGCATAGAATTCAGAAATTTGGAAAACCTAAGGGAGTTGCTCCACCAAACCAATTTTATAGAATAATATTAATAAATGAATTCCCAAGAATTTTGTCTTTAATTGGAATCAAAAACTGGCTTCATTTTCAACACAAATACGCGTAAATTTAATATTAGAAATATATATATATATATATATATATATTTGAAACAGATGCTTTTATTGGAGAATATAAATAATTTCATTAGATGGGGGTCCAAAGAAATACAATAGTTTTTTTTTACCTTACTTGCTAATTAAGGAAGCCAATAACATTGGGTTACATCTATGTACTTTTTGGACCAATTCTTTATCAATTTTTTGTTTCTTTAAAATGCCGCTATATAATAAAAATTTGAATAATTTCTATATTATTGTTAGTGTAGGGGAATTTAAGTTTGAGTATATTAAAACGTATTATCTTTCTATTTAAAAGTTAAGGAGAGGTTTTGAGTAGGAGTGTTTAAACAGTTAACTGTTTGGTTAATCGAACCGGACTAGTATTAATCAAATTAATTGAACTTTTTAATCATTTAATCGTTAACCGAATCAAAACTTTTAAAAAAATTTAACCGAACCAAAATTTATATTTTTTTATTTTTTATTAAAACAAGTATAAAACATATCAAAAAAATAAATTGATAATATTCATTTTACTGAATTGAAACTACATATAAATTGTATTATTAAATATTAAGTTCGGTTAATTACCTGATTTCGAACTGAATTATTCGATAACTGAACTTCTAAAAGACCATTAACCGACCTTCGACCAATTAATTGAATTAGATCGGTTTGGCTGGTTAATTCAGTTTTAATCGAAATTTGAAAACCTTAGCTATAAGTAGTTCTAGGCATTATATCAAAAAAGAGCAGAGATGATAAGAACCTATAATGAGATTAATGTTTAAAAAGAAATTGAGTAATAATTAAAATAGTTAATATTAATCCCTTTAACTGAAAAAATATTTTTTTAAATTTTTATTTGTAGATAATAATATTTAAAGTACTTTTAATTTTTATTATTGTACACTATCTAATTTAATATTTAATAGTTATATTCAAACATTTTATTAAATTTATGTCACCTTTAATTAAATCATCAATTCAATTATAAAATTATAAAAATTTTATATTTTTTAAAATTATAATTAATCTCGTTATGATGTTATTTTTATTTTTTTATATTATTTTTAAATGAAGGAATTAAAATTTTCAAATCTAAAAATCAAATATAGTTTATTAATATTCAAATAAGTTGTTTTAAAACATAAAAATATTTCATTTCACCTATATTGAAGTGTGACGAAATCTAATAAAATAAAATGCATTTTCAATTAATTTATAAACTATTTTGATATTTAACGAATAAAAAATCATTATGGAATTAGGATATTGAAATTTAAGTGAAAATATTTTAATGTCATTTTTAAAAGTTAAAAAGGGCACCATAAAAAAAGTTCGAAACTTCGAGATTAAGAAGTGCATGCTTTTATACTAGTAATATTGTACTTCAATTGAACCAGAAAGAAAAAAAAAAGTAAATATACGCCTTGGTCAATGACTTTTGCTCTATTTAATTTTTTTTATCATTTGGACAAAAAAAGTTATTCAAATATCAAGTTATTCGATATAAAAAAGATATATTTAAAATTATAAAATTGATGTTTAAATTTTGATATTCAAAATTTAAAGTTTAATCTTTTTAAATTTATAATATGTTATTTTTATTTTCTTTTATATATTATGTAAATGGTATAATGTGAAAATTTAAATATATTATATTATAACGTAAATATTAAAAAAATATATTATATATTTAAATTTAAATGTATATAAAATTGAGTAAAATTTGAGCAGAATTTATGCATACATGCATTAGTACCATGTATAGAGCACCTTTGAATGTATGGTTTTGATTTTACTGAAAAATGCATTTTAGCTCTTGGACCATAAAATGGAACAAAATAATAATAAAAATAAAATATTGTTAAGTTTGTGTTTATAAAATATAATAAGGATTTAATATATTGACACCAAGTGGCCAATTTTTAGATCAAAGTTAGTAGAAAACGTTTTTTTAGTAAAATATTTTCTATTTGATTGATATTTTGTTGTTAGTGTAGAAGGACGTGGGTTCGAATACGTTGAAGTGCATTTATCCTTGTATTTAAAGATTTGGAGAGATTATGGGTAGTTCTACGTATTGTATAAAAAATAATTAAAAAAAACTTATTTTAAACTACCAAATATTCATAATTGGTGAAATTATCTAGGTGAAACTAATTTAGCATACAATTAAAAAAAAAACATATGTATTGCTGGTTGAATTTTAGTTCAGTTGACATTAGCATTGTTATCCGTATAGGAAGACATGGGTTTGAGTGAATTGAAGTGCATTTATCCTCCCATTTAAGGGTTGAGAAGGGACTCTTAAGTTTTTATTTAAGTCACTGAGTTCTTAATTTTTTTTAAAGTCTGACTAGTAAACTTCGAGCAATGATTTGATGACCAGTACAATAGATCAATACCCATTAATAAGTAGAAGAGCATACATTAAATCCAATTTGATCTAATGGTTAGTATTGGATATTGAAAAAGAAAGATTTTTAGATTTTAACTTCAGATTTGTGACATTTAAAGTTGTTTTTAGAGGCAAAGCTAAATATTTAAAGTTGTTTTTAGAGGTAAAGCTAGAAATTTTGTTTAAAGAAAGCCAAGATAAAATTGTAATATGTATTAAAAAAGCTTAAATTGAATTATCAATTTTCAGAAGGGTTAAAACTATATATATAAACATATATATTTAACCAAAGGCTAAAGAGACCAAAATTAAATTTTGTAATTTTGGGGAGGGCTGAAAGGAATTTAACCATTTGGCTAATGGGGTCAAAGCCTCTACCTAACTTCAGTTACACTCCCGACCGTTTCATAAAAAAAATTTGAGTTGGATAAATATAACAATGATTTTAATATCCTAATAATTTAAATAAAATTTTTTAAATAATTTAATAATAATTTAATATTTTTTTAAAATTGAATAATTAAAATATAAAATTACTAATAATTTAATTATATAATTTACCTTTTTCCAATTTCACAAGTGGAACTAAAAATGGCTGTATGTGCTCAAATGGTATTTCACAAATCAAAAACTATATATATATATATATATATATAAATAATAATCTATATTTTATTCAACTTTATTTTTTTTTTTAAAAAGCATAGGGGTGAAGAGTGTATAAAAACAATCAAACAAGCTCACACTAAATAACATAAAGTTTGTCTTAATTACCATGGATGTTTTTAATAAGGTATCTTTAAATTGACTAAAAGTTTATCTACGATTAATATAAAAATAGAGATAATGATGAAATTAGATATTACAATGTAAAATAAAAAAATTGAACGTACCACACTAAAATTAAACGTCTATCCAAAAAGACTTTAAAATATTTGAATTCAAATCGAAATACCTTAAACTAAAAAAAAATTGCCCTAATTAAAATATTCATAGCCAGCTACTTTAGTACTATTTTTTTTTTGCTTAATATCCATTAAAATTATTTTAATCCAAATTTGATATATGTAGGATCTGTTTTCAACTAACTGTTGCACTGTTCCTTTACTCCATACTCCTTAAAAAAAGAGATTAGCTTTGGATTGCTAAATGTCATCATCATATCAATGCATTAATGACCCTAATTAAGCTGATGCTTTATAATTATCAACACACACAAAAAAAAAAAGAATTTGTATTTTTCTTTTTAAAAAATGAAGGTTTTAGTTATTGATTCAATGAGTTGGTTTTATTTAAATATATAAGCTGCATGATCTTAAATTTTAAATAATTTTAAATATACTAAATAATTAATAAAAGGATATATTTTATCTAATGAAATGGTTTATAATATAAATTAAAATTTTAACTATTTAAATTTAATAATTTATTAAAAATTAAAATACTCTTATAATAATATAATTTATTTTTATAAAAAGTAAGCATGAGCAAAATTCAATCCGGTTCAAAAAAAATCGAAAAAAATTAAATTTCGAGTTAATCGGATCGAGTTATTCGAGTCAGCTCGAATAAGTAATTGAAGTTTCTAGTTAAATTTTACAATTCGAATAATTGAAATAATAGATTGGTGTAAATACTTATTTGGTCCATGTCAATTTTGAAAATGATAAATAAATTGGTTTCTCTCAACAAAAATTATAAAAAAATATTAAAATAAATTTGAAAATTCAAAATATTTATAAAAATTCCAAAACTTATTTATTTTAAAAAATTGTGATAATTTTCAAAAGTTCTAAAAAAATATAAAGAAAGTTGAAATTTCAAGATTTTATAAAATAATAATTTTGAGATCTAAATAAGTTAATTAATAATTTAGTTTATCATATTAAAGTATCTTTTTTCTTTTGCTTTGAAAAAGTTTTCAAATATATATGATTTCGAATTTATGTGCTCTAATATGGAATTAGTTATACTGTAATAAGATTTTAATTTGACTTGTTTAATTTTTTAATTTAACTCAAACAATTTCACTCGATTCAGATTTCATTTTACTTGACTTGATTGGAAAAAAATTTAAGTCGAATTAAAATAATAAAATAGGACTTATCAACTCAATTAGCTTAAAATTTTTTTTACTCCATTCGATCCAACACTAAACTTAATAAAAATAATACATTTTAATAATTTCAATGGGATACTTTTTCAAAGTTTAAAGATAAGAGAGTTGGAAAAAAGAGAGATTTGATTAGTGTTAATGAATAAAAAATTATTAATTAATGTTAACGAATATTCTAAAGGTCTAGAAACTGATCAGCAAATAAAATAGATAAAGGTTTTGGTTAAATACGCCATATATATAGAAAGATTTTGTTAATTGGTTAAACAAGTTAGTTTTCCTTGAAAATTTAGGGAATAAGTTATCTTTGAAGAAAGAATGTGTATGAAAGTTTATCTGGTTAGATTAACTTTCTGTTGATATGTTAGAAAAGTGCATCTAACGAAAATATGTGTAGTTAAAAAATTTACTCAGTTGAAAAAGCTTTCTTGCTAACAAAAAACATGCCTAACTAGATGAGTTTTTTCACGTTCTCTTCAAAAATGATATATTTTTTTAAATTTTTAAAAAATTAGTTATTTAGTCAATTAAATTTTTTTCCCTGCGTGTGTAACCTAAGATTTTTGCGATAAAGAAGGTGAAAAGTGAACAAGTAATGTAAAAAAAAAAAAAGGTGTCCATTAAAGAAAAGCAAAAGGAAGAAGAAGTGGAAATGATGGTAATTGCATGAGAGTGAATTATTAACTGAACAGTCCATGTGCATGCTGAAATAGGGGCACACTGCACTGTAATGTAATCCATCATCTTTTGCTCGTTCCCTCTCTCTTTTAATCTTTTACAGTGCTTTTTCAATCAATCAATCTCGGGGGAGAGATTAATAGAAAAAAAAAGTCAGGTCAAAACACGAAAAAGAACAACGTATTTTTCTCTAAAAGAAACAAAACTTTGCAAGGGTTCTTGTTTCTTTTCTGATGGTTCAGAGAAAAAACAGGGAGGGTGGGGTTGGTGTTGTTGGGTTGGGTTGGTTCGGGTCATCTTTATATTTGTCGACTTCTTGAACATGTTTTTTGTCCTAATACTGTTCTATTGTTTTGAAACTTATGTTTGTATCTTTTAGTCCATACTCAATAACGTGTTTTTTTTTTTTTAAGAATAAATAAAGAAATTATGTTTTAAGTTCCTTCTCTTCATTTACATGTTTTCCATGATAATTAACATAATTTTTGGTATAATATATTAAATTATTTTATCAATAAAGTTTCATTTCTAACTTTCTTTATGAAAATGGGCCATTTTTTTTATTATTTACTGGAATGGACCAAAAACATTAAAACGCGTCCATGTAGGAGCGTTTTAGGGGAAAATTTCAGCAAAACGCATCCTTGAGGGCACGATTTTGACATGTAAGCACAAAACGCGCTAACGTGAACGCGCTTTGCTGACATATCAAAATCACTCCCTCAAGGACACGTTTTAACCCGTGTTTTTCTAGGGTTAGGGCTAGTTGCATGTTTAGTGCCTAAGATTTGTGGGTTCAGGGTTTTAGTGTTGTAGTGTTAGTGTTTTGTTAAAATAATTTAGGGTTTAATTTATTTAAGGTTTAAGAATTTTAAAAAATAAATCAAGGTTTATAGCTTTTTTAAAAAATTAATTAAATTAGGTTTTAAGGGTTTTAAATAAATTAATTAAATTAGGGTTTAGAGTTTTTAAGAAAATTAATTAAATTAGGGTTTAGTTTTTTAAATATTTTGTGTTTAGCTTTTAGGGTTTTTGTAAAAGGGTTAAGTTAAAGGATTTAGGAAAAATTATATTGAAAAGAAGGATTTTGTTTTTTTTTCTACAGTAGTTTCAGAAAAAATTAATTTTGAAAAAATAGTTCTGAAAAGATAATGTTAAAAACGCTTCAAGTAGAATGCACTATCAGCAAAATTACTGAAAAAAGCTCCCACGTGGACGCTCTTTTTTCTACAGTAATTCCTAAAAAAATAACTTTAAGAAGATGATTTTGAAAAAATAATGTCAAAAACGCTTCAAGTAAGTGCAGTGTTAGCAAAATTACTGAAAAAAGCTCCCACGTAAACATTCTTTTTCTACAGTAGTTCCTGAAAAATAATTTTGAGAAGACAGTTCCGAAAAAATAGTGTAAAAAAGCTTTAACAAGGATGCATTGTCAGCAAAATTATTGAAAAAAACCTCCCGCGTAGACGTTTTTTTTTACAGTAGTTCTTAAAAAAAAAATTGAGAAGACGGTTCTGAAAAAATAGTGTAAAAAAGAGCTTCAAGCAAGATGCACTGTTTGCAAAATTACTGAAAAAAGCTCCCACATGGACGCTCTTTTTCTACAATAGTTCTTTTTTGGCCTTAAGCTATAAATGAGTCAAATTTCATTCTCATGTTGCATAAGTTACAGGAAGAAAAATTAGAGAAGCTAAGCAGAATAGAAATTAAAGATGAGTAAATGTATTAGTGCTGTTATTTACTATGATAGTGAGTTCTGTGACACCGAGAACGGCGTTGTTTTTTTATCGGAGAACACAACGTGACTGGTTTTTAACCAGAATATAGATTTGACAGAACTTCGTAAAAGACTTAAGCGCAAAATCTTAACAACGATACCAATGAGAGTTTCGCTTATTAGATATCGATTTTGTGCTTCAATTGATCCCGTGACATACGACTCATTTGATATCAAAGGTGATCGTAGCTTGGAAGCGACGGTGCAGACTCATCTCGCTAGTGGATCACCATATCTTAAGTTATATGTACAATTTTCATCATCAAATGAAGCATTTGCGACTTCAACATCTACTGCTGTTCGAGAGGAATACACCATCCCTACCCGACACACCGTTAGTAGGAGGCAAAACATGAAAGAGCCCGTGTTTGGTGGCAGTATGAAATATACAACTCCTACACGACATTCAATTAGTGGATGAGACATGCATCTCAATAGGTCAATGTTTGATGCTGGAAATACGTACTGGGGAATTATATCAACTTCTAGTGGTTGGCAATCGACATCTGATTGGGGACATTGTAACACCCTAACCCGTATCCGTTACTGAAATAGGGTTACGAGGTATTACCAATTAAATCACGTCTTTAAACATACATATCACTTACAATCATCATTCATACATACAAGTTATTCAAACACAATCACATTGTCCCTTATAATGGCCTACGAGGCTTTTAACATGCTTTAGAAGTAGTTCGGGACTAAACTGATAACATACAAAAACTTTGAAAAAACTAAAATTTTTTCATGAAATCAGGGGTCACACGACCGTGTGAACAGGCCGTGTGCCTCACATGACTATTTACACGCCCGTGTCACAATCCGTGTGAAAACAGGGCATACACACTGACTTAGGTCACATGACCAGTCACACGCCCATGTGTCTAGCCCGTGTGCCTATTCGAAATGACCTCACAGGCCCGTCTCCATGCCGTGTGCTAGGCAGTGCCAAACCTGTAACACCCATAACCCATATCCCCATCGAAATAGAGTTTCGGAGCATCACTAGAATTTGCAGATCACTTAAAAAAAATTTCAATTAAATACTTACCGATTCTATGCATCATATAAATATATTACCATACAATCAATAGCTTGGCACTTGTCTAAGCATCAAACAGCAACATTGCTAGTATACTAGTACATATTTCATATAAATTCAACATTGATATACTTATTTTCTCGACATATCACACTTGAGTTTAATAATTATTTTTACTTACATAATTTCCTTGTATCAACATATCAAAGATAATCATATATATACATGTCATGAATCATATCATTCTCTTACCGTTTCTTCATAAGTATATATCATTCTTTTCATGCTTCATCATTTCCATATATTTTATGTATATTTATTCTGGTAATAGTTTATATCAAACTTAACATAAATTATATTCCATGTACTTGTACTTAATTCGTTTATCTATCTTCATAATTATTTCATACAACTATTTTGTATATATATTTCCATATAACTAGTTCTTGTAAACATTTCACACAACCATTTCATATAACCATTCGTTATCTGACACATATTACCTGAATATCAATTGTTCAACAGATGTCATAGCGTCTCCCATCCACGGTCTCATTTATCTTTGACATGATGCCATAGTGTCTTTCAACTATGGTCTTACTCATTTTCTGTCATGTTGCCATGGTATCTTTCAACCATGGTCTTATTCATGTCACGTTGCCATGGTATCTTTCAACCATGGTCTTACACATTTCATTTCATGTTGCCATGGTATCTTTCAACCATAGTCTTACACATTTCATTTCAGTAAGCACACTCCCGCAAACCTCACTCTCCCGCGAACCTCAATTCTTGGCACACTTCCGCGAACCTCAGCTCTCATGTATTCTTCGGAAGGCCAATACACATATATTCTTCGGGAGAGCCACCAGCACACTCCCGCGAACCTCATTTCCCATATATTCTTCGGGAGGGTTGATATTAGGATTACCCTTCCGGACTTAATCCTTTTTCCTGTATTCTTCGGGAGGGCTATATCAGAATAGGATCACCCGTCCGGGCTAGATCCTTTTTACCGTCAATTCATCGCTTATCACTGGGCAGAAGTATTCAATTTGATCATTTATTCAATTTTCATGTTTTTTCATCATTCACGATTTTATCACCAATACATATGAAATAACACGTCATGAAATTCATAAGATTAACAAATGATCACTAAAATTTAGCCATATAAACTTACAAATTCGATCTCATATTATAACGATAATCATAATTTCATAATAAATATTCCAAATAAAACATTATATTATTTGTAATTCAACATTTATAAATTACAATCGGGCATGTGATCAATTTATACACAAGTCATTCACATATTTATTTTTCCCTCCTCCTCCTCTCCATCCACATCCTTAGTACAAATAACACACTTGTAAGTAACATTATCTATAATTTTTACTATTTACTTGTGTGAATATTCAAGCTGTCCATCCGTGTCATAGTCACTAAATTATTTTTCTCTTAAGCTACAGAACTCCAAATTAAGATCCGTTAATTTTCCTTGAAACTAGACTCACAATTCTTCTTACTATAATTTTTCCATAATTTTTGGTGTGGCCAATTAGTACAGTTTATTAGTTAAAGTTTCCCCTGTTTCGCTACTCGACAATCCTGACCACTCTTCACTAAAATTTCAATTTCTCTTTATACAGAATTCAAAAGATGTTCACGTTTGTTTCTAGTAAAAATAGACTCAATAAGGAATCCACCGATATAAATTATATTTCATAAATATTTTTGTACAATTTTTAATGATTTTTACAATTCAGAACAGGGGATCACGAAATCAATCTGAACTAGTCTTACAAAAATGTAAATATCTCAAGATACAGAATTCCTTTGCTTTCTATGTTTCTTTTAAATAAAACCAGACTCAACAAGCTTTAATTCTATATCTCACTTAACTTCTAATTTAATTTCTACTATTTTTGGTGATTTTTCAAAATTAGACAACTGTTGCTGTCCAAAACTGCTTTAGTGTAACATGTTGATTTCTATTTTTGTCCCAAATTCCACAATTCATACAATTCAATCCTTGCTCAATTAACCCCTCAATTGAGATAATTTTCTCAATTAATAATTTATTATATCATTTTAAACTACTTCATAATCTTTGGAAATCAGAATTTCAACACTAGTCTTTAATTTCAACTCTTTCACAATTAGGTCCTAAAATCAATTTCCATTAATTTTACTTGATAAAATCATCATATAACAAAATTAAAGCTTCAGTTCTATGTTTACTCATCATATTATTCCAGCACTCATCCATAAAAACTTTAAAAATTAGCCATAAAATCAAAAACTAATGAATTAATAAGTTGGACCCAATTGTAAAAGTCCAAAAACATAGAAATTTCAAGAAGAAAGTAAGAATTAAACTTACATGAAGCTTGAGTATGAAAACCAGCTTGAACTCTCTCTCATGGCTGTTTCTCAGCTGAGGAAAATGAAGAGAAATGGAGAGAATTCTAGATATTCCAATCTAGTCCCCTTTTTATTTTAGTAAATTTTGTTATTTTCCCATTTTGCCCTTATTTAATCAATTCTCCTGATTTTTCTCAGCTTATGCTGCCCAAAATATCTCCTTTGGGCTTATTTTCACTTTAGGTCCCTCCTCATTTGACAATTGAGCTATTTCATCCTTCTAGCAACTTTTACACCTTTTTTCAATTTAGTCCTTTTTATTTAATTGACCACCCAAACGTTAAAATTTTCGAACGAAATTTTAATAGTACCTTATTGACACTCCGTAAATATTCATAAAAATATTTATGACTCCGTTTATAACACCGAGATCTCGATACCTCTTTTTCTCAATTTCTTGACTAAATAAATCTTTATAAAACACAATTTACTATTTCAAAAATCTTTTAAAAAAACTACATTTGACTTGTAAATATTAAATAATATTATCTACAAGTTCATTTGTCGGATTTGGTGGTCTTGAACCACTATTTCCGACATCACTGAAATTCGGGCTATTACAAAACCTGTAGGGTATACTGACTTATGCTACACAGTCATGCACACGCTCGTGTGTGAAGCCGTGTGGTACATACCGACTTAATTCGAATTGCAACATCAAAGGACACACGGCCGTGTACTAAGGCCATGTGTCACACACAGTCGAGCCACACGCCAATGTGCTCAGCCGTGCGAATGAAAATAGGCTAGTTACAAGCCACATTTCTCACCCAAATTTGCACACCTACAAGAAAATCAAATGGTACCATTTCCATACACAAATATGCATCCAAAACATCCTCAAATTTTCACATTATAAGCCATTTCAATATGACAACCACAATACTCAACATTTACCATAATTCACCTATCAAAACATAACCATTTGCCTAACAAAAAACATACCCAAATAATCATTGATTCATTGGCCATAGTTCACATGTGATACCCAACCCATGATCAATCTAATTCATCATCTATATTAACTTTACCTCATATATATATCACATGACTCATATTATTTGCACCATATCACATAACCACAACCACGTATCAACTTATAAAACCATTTACATATCAAACCTTACATCGATAACTAGCCAAATCTCATGGTTAAATACATTTCAAACATATAAACATCAATTGCACAAAATTACTTATACACTTCATATACCAACTAGCCTATACGTGCCATATAACCAAAATTATAAAACTTTTAAGTATCGAAACGATAGCTGGATAGTGTGATGAAATCTTCGATGACTTCCAACCTAAGCAAGCCTCCGAAACACTATAAACATAGAAAAATAACGCAAAGTAAGCTATAAAGCTTAGCAAGCTCGTATGATAATAAACTCATCTTACCAAATAAACACATGTTAAACAATTACATATATTAATGTAACTTTTATGATTTCACCTATATAACATGTATTCAATTACATAGTTAACCAATATTTTCACAAGTTTATTCATCTCAATACCTGTATAGTTCGAATGCAACTTATCATTTCATTCAGATTTTAAACCATTTCAATATCAACAACTACTATACTCAAAATCACTATATTTCATCCGTCAACAATATACCAAAATTACATACTTTACTAACCGTAATTCACATATATGACATACAGTATAATATAGCTTAACACATATCAATCCACAAACCTTTCTCATGTTCATTACATGATCACATATGAATTCATCAAGTTTCTTCCATTCGATACATACCTGTATCATTTAATTCAATTGTACTTTCATTCTGGTCTTGACTATGCTCGTTGAACTATTCGCAATTATTAAAGGATACTCAGGAATCACGTATACATAGTACAATATCATATTCCAGATATGGTCTTACATGTAATCTCATATCGACGCCATAGCCCAGCTATGGTCTTATACGAAGTCTCGCATCGGTGCCATATTCTAGATATGATATTGCACGAAATTTCATACCAATGCCATGCCCCAAACATGTTTTTACATGTAATCTTATCTCAGTAACCCTAACGTCATGACATTTATATCCTAAGATATTCCTAAGATTCGTACGGGACTTTCACTTGTCAATTCTCTGTCGTTCATGTCTCGAATACTTCTAATAATAATGCATAAATAACACAATTAAATAATGTTTATTAACATACGAACTTACCTCGTTCATTGTAATGGCAAATTAGGTTGACTGATCCGATACTTTGTTTTTCCCCTATTCCAGATCCAAATCTCATTTTTCTCAATCTAAATCATATCAAAATTTACTTATTTAATCAAAAATTCTTTCAATTTAGCATAATTTACACTTTTTGGCAAAATTACTCTATTACGCCTATTATTTCACATTTTTTAATTTAGTCCTTATAACATAAAATCATAATTCATTCAATTTAATACCAATTAATGCTGGCTGAATATTACCCATTCTCATATTGGCCCATATTTATCAAATATTTCACATTTCAACCATACAATTTACACTTTTCACAATTTAATCTCTAATTTGTATTTTTACTTAGAACCACTTAATAAAACTTATAAAACTATAAAAAAAGTCTCATAATCCATCATCAAATATCAAAGAACACATAAGCTCATCAATGTAAACTCTCATATACTAAAAAAATTTCAAAATCGAAGATATGGGCTGAAACACCCTCTAACCCCAAACCGTCGCCGGAACAGGTTTACAAGGCATTACCAGACTTATACACTAACATACGAAAAAAACGAGACATAAATTTGAGTTTCAATCTAAAACCATCTAATTTCCATCAAATAGTTCTTAATATAGGCCTACGGGACCCAAAATAGGTTTAGAAAATGATTTGGGATTAAACCGGAAACTTTAAAAAATTTTCTTTGAAGATAGGGGCATATGGCCGTGTGGTTTGGGACATGCCCGTGTGGCCAGCCCATGTGGCTCCCATGGCCGTGAGGCCAGGCCGTGGGCAATTCTGACTTGCCCCACACGGCCGTGTAACTAGCCCGTGGGCAAATCTGACTTCCCCACACGGCCTGGGCACACGCCCATGTGTCTTGGCCGTGTGAAAACTGCATGTTTCACCATTTTAAAGCTATTTTTACCCACTAAACATACCTAAAACATGCCCAACTCATTAACTCATAAATCTTGATCAAATGCCACTCATTTCATTTCCAAACTTAGTAAATATTCATTCATTCATTCCAAAAACTTCTTAAGGTTTATAAACCATATTTACATTCAAAATATTAAACATTTACAAGTAGCAAATACTAAACCTAGTACATGCCACATTACCAAAAGATAGATACATCACCATAATTTGGAGCTGAGATCGGGATTGACTTGGATGCTTGACTGAACCGCAACTTTACCTAACCTGCGCACGGAAAACAACCGTACGCTGAGTATTAGAAATACTCAGTGGTATTACCGTAATTCAAATTACAAAAACAATAAAATATCATAACCTTACATAAACAACTATCGAATCATACATATAAGTTCATACCATCTTATCATCAATATAGATTTCAACAATTCACAAACTTTTGATCATTTCTCAAACATTTACAATATCTCAAATCACAATTCAACTTAAACTTTTCATGAATCTTTGATTCATATATTCAATCACATATCACAAATCTCATATCAATAACTCAATCACATTCATTCGGAATTTACCACTTCATTTATTTTCCCCTATTAACTTGACACGGACCTTGGCGGATACACGGATCCAATTAAACATATCAGAATGGCGACCAACGCCTCATTGGCATAGCCGAAGTAAAGTGGCTACCAAAGCCTCATCGGATAGTTCCAAGTAAATCTATGACACACCAAATGTCTCATCGGCTGAGCCGAAGCAAAGTGGCTACCAAAGCCTTATCGAAACTACCCGAAGCAAATCTATGGCACACCAAGTGCCTCATCGACTCGAGGTCGAAGAATCTCTGAACTGTCTCGATCCTATGGCATGCCAACTATATCCACTAAGCCCGACTAGTTAATAGGGTATCGAAATCACTTATTCATTTTACTTCCACTTTTAATTGAATAAAATCATTCAAATTCAATCATAATAGCATTTCAATCTCAATTTGCTTCAAAATCACATAATCACATATTCACCAATCAATTTTAAAATCAATTCACATAATCATACATTCACCAATCAATTCCAAATCAATTCTCATAATCATACATTCACCAATCAATTCCAAATCAATTCAATTCAAATATCACTACTTACCTTAATTTCATTCTCTATACATATATTAAATTTAAACACATAACAATTAGTAACTTGAATTAAGGTAATACAAACCCGAATTTATCGTATTTACTCCTCGATCACTTTTTCCTTCCCTTTCGTATTTATTGCCTTGGTTTCCTTGTTTGCTACGAAAATTAACATAATTACAATTAATTAATAATACACATATTTTATATAAATTTCTAACTTTCCATACAACTTTTTCCTTAATACCAACTTTGTCCTAAACACCCTCATGTTCTTCCTTTTTACAATTCCTTTCATTTCTTTATTCAATTTCCATCAAAACTCCTATATAACTATCAAATTTTCACCATTTTTCCACAATTTTGAATTTCTTTCAATTTAATCCCTAAAACACAAAACTTATAACCTATTTTACAATTAAGTCCTTAAATCAATTCAAATAAATAATTTTATCAAATTAATCCCTTATTTCATCATTTATTCAACATAAACCCTACTCAAATATCTATCCACTTCCATAACTTCCACCTAGTTTCAACAAAACTCAATTCTAAAGCTTCTAAAACATTTAAATTAAAGAATAAGGGCTTAATTAACTTACTTTTCAAACTTCTAAGCTTCAATTCTTCAATTTCCCCTTTTTCATTTCTTTCTTCTTTTCTTTCTCCCAATTTCGTTACTTCTCTGTAACTTTTTTTCTATTTCTTTCTTTTATTTTACTTTATTTCTTTTTATTTATTTTTAATTACTATTATTATAAAATATCTATTTAATAACTAATTATATGTATTACATTTGTATCAATACATATCATGACACATGCAATAATCCACACCAGACACTTGTCTTTATCACAACAATTTAATAAAATATAATATTACATAATTATAATAATAATAATAATAATAATAATAATATCTTTTACTTAATAAATAAGTAAATACATATATAACATACATTTGTACCAATAATTTCAAAACACATGTATTTATTTACCACACTCATATCACTATTTAAGTTTAATTACTAATTTAATCCTTGAATATTTTTCTATTTTATAATCAAACATTTGCATTCTATTCAATTTAGTCTTTTCTATTAATTATTTCTAATTGAATTAAATTCACTTAATCAAAATCTAATGCAATTCATAACTAACTTCATAAATATTTTTAATAAATATTTACGGACTTATTTTCCTAAGACGGAGGCCCTAAGACTCGTTTTTCCTAAGACGGAAGCCCTAAACTCACTTTTCCGGTGCCCGTGGAATTTGGGTTGTTACATGGGCTAGCTAGATTGCGAAGTAACGATCACAAAAATATAAAAATCATTAAAAATTAAGTCAAAATGGACTTACAATTTACCTAGCAAATGACTAAACTCAAGAGAACCTCCATGGCTTCTTCTTCTTTTGATTTTCAGTGGCCAAAATGCATGGAAATGATGACCATGTTGTTTTATGAATTTTTATTATAAAATAAATTACCAAATTAACCTTAGTGATATAACTTTAATATATCATAATGTTTGTCTATTAATATTCAACATCAATAATAATGGTCTAATTTCCACTTAAGGCCTTCCAATTTTCAATTTCATAGCTCATAAACACTTTTAACATATAGAATGCAACTTTTGCATTTTAAACGATTTAGTCCTTTTATCAAATTAACTATCCAATCGATAAAATTAAATTACAAAATTTTCACACATACTTGCTATTATGCTATAAACACATAAAATAATATTAAAATAATTTTTTTGATGTCAGATTTGTGGTCCCGAAACTACTGTTATGATTTGATCCAAAAACGTGTTGTTACAGACATTATGAAACGCCCACAATAAGGGATGATGTACTCCCTACAACTTCCACCAGAGAGGACCTTGCACATTGTAGATGATAGTGAGTTGGATGATGAGTCCGATGTGGATCCACCACGAGAGCCTAGCTCCGATGGTGTAGAAGTTGCATTATTTTCTAAACAGGAGCATGTTCCAACTGAACTTGAACACGGTGAATGGGGTTCAAATGAAGAAGAAGAATATCTGCGATTCAGGGTGTACTCGCCTCCATCCCACATGCATAATGTCGATTTATCAGCAAATGATGCGTTAGAGTTTCCAAATCTACCACACAGAAGACGTGACCGTACAAGTTCGTCATTAGATTCGGGTGAATTAGAAGTTGGTAAAGTGTTTTCCAGTAATGATAATTTTCATGGTACCTTAAAATAACATAGCATCATGAACAAGGTTAACTACCACGTGGTGAAATCCAAATCCGAGAAGTTTGAGTCAAAGTGTGCAGTGCAAAACGGTACATGTTCATGGAAAATCGTGGCTTCAGTTAGGAAAAGATAGGCTTGTGGGAAATAAAAAGGTATAAAAGTCCACATACCTGTGTTGCCGGTACAGTATCACTGGTTGTATAGGGTTTTTGAATAATACTGTTATTACTTAATGTTGCATTATTTAACGTACTTCGTTGGCAGGTTTTTCATAAGATCATCCCAAGATGGATTAAAATATGATAGCTGGCTCAGTACTACCGATGGTAAAGGCGGATCCTAGGACTTCTGTGTCGGTTTTAATTGCCAATATTCGTAGCCAATTAAGGTAAACCTTGGATAGTTAAGCAAAAGGCATTGGAAAATATGCATAGTGGGTAGCACGATTCATATAATAAGGTGTGATAGTAGTGTTAAGTGCTGGAGAGATACGTCCCAGATTGCATAACAGACCTTGAAATGGGCTCTGCATACTACAATGACCACTTGCTCCGTGGATGCCAAGTGTTCAAGCGTTTGTTCTAAAGCTTTAAAAAATACCAGGACGCATTTGTGTACTTCAAACCATTGGTACAAATTGATGGTACCTTTATGTATAATAGATATACTTATCAGCAATTGCTAGCAGTGGCACAGGATGGCGATGGGAGAATCCTTCCAATTGCATTTACAATAACACCGGGGGAGTCAAGTGATGACTGCGATTTCTTTCTTTCTAGGTTAATAAGGCATGTCTGCCCCCAACTTGATATCCGTGTTATATCGAATTGGGGCACTGGAATACTAGCCGCAATTGAGTGATAGAGAAGCCTATGAAATCACACACACTATCGGTATTGTCTAAGGCACGTTACGCCTAACTGCTACAGTTAATATCAGTTTATCGTTGAACGACGGAAAGTAACCAACGTGGGTATTTAATCTTTATTAATATAATTTCGTTTGTAATATTCAATTTATTCTGAATAGAAGAGTAGTATGTAATTTTCGCTATCAACTTATATTGACAGGGTACGAGATCAATAATGATCGTTTTCATTAGATGTTGGCGATTTGGCGACCAATTAACAATCAAGGCACAGACTACCTTTGTAACATACCTTACGATCAGTGGACACAAGTATACAACGAAGGCTTACGATATGGTCATATGACCTCAAAACTGGCTGAATGCATAAATTCTGTTCTAAAAGAAATGCGTTATTTGCTAATAACCTCGGTTATGCGAGAGACATATTTTCGTTTGGTGGCACTACGTTCAAAATGAGTAGCGAGTTATAAAGGCCAAATGCAGGGAGGCCATGTATGGTACTGGAAGGTATTGCAAGAAATTAATAATGCGAAGGCGCGGGCCAATACCATTCACACAGTGTGTCACGATCACGACAACCTATGGTTTTATGTGACGGAGTTCGACAGATCAAACCAAGGTATTATCGACGGACAATATTGTGTACATTTGAGAAATAGGAGTTGCGACTATGGGACGTTTGACGCACTTTGTTATCCATGCGCTCATGTAATTACAACTTGTCATAATCTCCGTTTGGATCCTATAAGCTATGTCGATGAAGTGTACAAAATAGAATACATATACAATATGTGGAGACACGTATTCCCACCGGTCCCAGATGAACATAAGTGGCCGTTTGAATCGCTTACTCCGTTTAAGTTGTTACCAGATAGAGAATTTTGTCGCAAACCAAAAAGTGACCTTACTCGAGTAAAATACGTGATAATATGGATATTTGGGAAAAAAAGAACCAACAGAAATTGTGCGGATGGTGTAGGGACACAGGTCATACAATTCGAGTATGTCCAAATTGAAATAGTTGATAATTGCTTAAATAAAACTATGTTGCATTAGTTCTACTGCCTTATTCAAAAGAACTTCTATTTTATTAAATAGGACAAATTATAAAAATAATTTGTTATTAAAATATTTAAAACAACTTTTATTTTATTAAATGAAACAATATAAAAATAGTTTGTACAAATATATTAAAAAAATCAATGTATGTGCCGGTCGGAATCAGTACCACATGGGGGTGGTCGATGGTTACGCGTTGAATTCTTTCTTGGTTCAACTTCCAGTGGGGGTTGTGATTGTTATTGTTGTGGGTGTTGGGAGGATGACCCACCTTCATAGAATAAAGAATGCAGATGTGTTTGCATCATCCACGGCGAAGGAGTTTGAATCCCATAAGGCGATGGGAATTGGAAATTCCCGACGGTACCTCATACGATCCCTCCTATGATGATGGTTTATATATTGTCGATTGAGTCAGATTCATCGGGAAAGGAGATGTACCGAGCCATGTACTTCAACCTGGCATAGGACTGGGAAAATGAAACATATCAGGGCTAGGATACGCATCTGGCATAATCTAAAGGGGCTATGGTGTGGGCATCGTCGCTTGAAGCGTTAGGCCCAATGATTGTGTGGGCGTTGTTGATGGGCCCGTGCCGTCATCCCTTCTTTTTGGATTTAATAGGCCTCGTCGTTCCCTTTTGACACGAATTTTCCAACACCTCTGCTCTTCCAAGAGTAAATATGGCTTGCCATAGATCTTAAATCGTGGCATGTAATCCGGCGCGCACGCTAACTTTGGAACGATGATCTGTTCGCGAGTAGGTATATGATTGTACCGATTTTTTTAAATTTCGATATGTTTCTAGAAGAATATCGGCCAATGAGTATTCAATTGCCATAAGTCAATTTTGTGCTCATTATCGAGCACCTTAGGTGTCATGGGAATCGGTTGTTGGAATCTAAATTGCTACAACACTCTTTCTATCTGGTGCATCTCGACATTAGCATAGTTGCCCAATGTGACCTTAACATGCCAAACGTTCAGATTTTGAAATAATTCATTTGGAATTACTGCCCGAATTGCCGGATCCTCGTATGATGTCCATTGAAACTATATGAATGTGATAAAAAATTAGTTATATACATAATACTAAATACTAAATACTAAATACGAAACGACTATGTTATGTATATATATTTTATTTAATACTTACATGCGCTTCTGATCGTTGGTCTAATAGAAGCTGTATATCTTCAAGAGCAGTAGGTATTCCAACATAACTTGTCAAATGGTTCCACCTAATTAAATAAATTTTTAGTATAAAATTATATTTTAAATCTATGTAATAATTGTAAATTCTAATATAAACTTTACCTTTTTATGAGTGGAAATGTATATAGGTGGTTCACTCGAGGACGTAAAAATTGAAAGCGAAACCGAGCCCATGATTGTAGTAGTGATAAACAACCTTCGATTTTAGCTTTATTTGGTATCGTTGCGCCGCACATCTCCCAGTATAATGTTGCCAACACGGCAGACCCCTAACTAAGTTTGTCAGCTACTCTAAAATCAACGAGTTTCAGCAGCCACCTCAGATGTACGAGGTTTCATGACAAGTCAGACATCAGGTAACCTCTAATGATCTCAAGGATGTATGCCCGAGCATATCGTATTTTTTTTACTTCAGTCGAATCATTCCTCAACTCTAGGAATGTGTCTGGTAACCAGCCCATCTCGATCCGACCTTTGTAAATATTATCTGGAATTGCACCCAAAATATCGTAGTATATGGCTCCTCAATCAATAAAGTGAATGGACCCGATGAGTACAAACCCATTCAGTAGCAATCCCAATTGTAACTGCACATCCTCTAAAGTGATGATACACTCTCCACATGGAAGATGGAATGTGTGCGTCTCGGGTCTCCACCTTTCTATGAACACACTGATGAGTTTCAGGTCCAACTTGCATCATTAGCCTATATTGGCCATGTGCCAAAAACTCGCTTCCCTCAAGTAATTTTCTATCAACGGTGTGGAGGGTCAGACATATTACGAATATAACATTATAAAAAATTATAAAATAAAAAATAATTAAAATTACATAAATGAAAAAAATATTAAATAATATTCAAAAATTGAAATTAACACTTACTATTTTCATTTGTTCAACGGAGATATGTTTACGATCGAGACGAATTAATTCCCTAACCATTGTTAACACGATCAAATATTTTTGAAATTATAAAAAAATAATACTAATTTAGATAAAAATTAAAAGAAATAATTACTTAAAGAGAGCTTTGAGAAATTTAGGGAGAATTTTGAGAGCTTTTTTGAGAATTTTAGAAGAACTGTTTGTGTGAAAAAAAATAGGAAGAAAAATAGGAAGGGGGTTTTGATTTTTTTTAACCGTTGGGGGTCAAAAATACGAGCTAAAACGCGTCCATGAGGGAGCAATTTTGCCATGTCAGCACAAAAGCTTGAATTTCTCCCTAAAAAGCTTCTATGTGGACGTTTTTTAATATTTTTGGCTCATTCCGGTAAATAATGAAAAAAATGGCCTATTTCCATAAATAAAGTTAGAAATGGGTCTTTATTGGTAAAATGGTCAATATATTAGGTTTTTTTCAAAAATGTTTTGTTTTGTTTTAATTAATACAATATTTTAATCTCACTTAGATTTGACAGTCGGTTTCGACCCTCAGTTCACATCGCGATTGTTGTAAGCCAATTTTGGCCCTTATACATTTTAACCCCAAACCCAAATCTAAACCAAATTAAAAAAAAAACCAAAATAAATTTTTATCCAAATGTCCAAGTCCATATTACAAATAACCCAAAATGCCTAACCTACCCATCAAACCCAACCCGTTTACAACAGCCCAACACCCAACTAAAATACCTAGCCCAAACAGTTGGGTCCAGGCCCTAATGGCCTAGGCAGAAAGATCAGAAAACCCTAGGGTTCCTTCTGCCCATGTGCGCCGGGCCTCTCCTCGGGCAAGCCACCTGCGCCTCGTCCCGAGGTCCCTAGCCCCGAGGCTCGTCTCGCTGACACCCTTGCATCAAAATGGAGCCTTCTCCCTCGTCGTTGACCCCCGTAGACCTGCAAACAAAAGAAGACAGAGACAAAAGCAGAAAAATGGCAGAGGAACAACAGTAACAAATAGGACTAGACGATAGAATATAGATTTAAAAAGGCTAATTGTATTCGGATATAAAAACAGAAGAGAACGGCTGTATTTTTTTTTTTACGGACGCATCTTGAATATACAAAAGATTCAAAAACAGAAATCAAAGGTATTTTTCTTTGGTTTTCTAGCATATTCTCGTTTTGAATATTACATACACATAGACTATAACTAAAAAAAAAAAATCAAAGTCTTTACCTTTTTGTGATTATCGGAGCCCGAATACGAACCGTTTTCAACGAGATCTGAGTTTTGGTGAGTTTGTTTTTCTTTTTTGGGTTGTTTTGGGTTTAGATCTAGGTTTAGGGGTTCGGAGGGACAAAAAAGGGTTCCTTTTATGTGCGCCGGCCACCGAGTACGGCGGTGAGCGCGGCGGAGCTCAACGGTCCGATGACCGGAGCATGGTCGGCCCCTTGGTCGGTGCTCGGAGGACCGGGAACCCCTTTCAGAGAGTTTTCTCTCGTTTTTGAAGGAAATGTTAAAAAAAATGAAGTTTTTTTTTTGGTTTTCAGCTTATATAGCCCACATAATACGGTGCCGTTTTGAAGGAGGGTTCAGAGGCCAAAACGACACCGTTTTGGTCCTCTGACCCGAGACCCGACCCACAAGCTGCCTAAGATCCACGTGTTTTGGGACCGAGGGCCTATTTGCGCCTTCAGTCCTTCCGCGTTCTAAGGCTGTTTTAATTGGGTCCCCATTTCAACTTTCTTTTGTTTTTTTAAATTAACCCCATGAATTTACTCCGGATTCCAATGCGGTCCCTTGCAGCGCGCTGCGTTTTGAGGAGCGGGATATTGCCATTTTCAGCCCCTCCATATTTAGCGTGCTTTCAAATAGGCCCGTTTCTTTTATTTTTGCTTTTTAATTCGCCCCAAAGTTCTGACTTTCGTTCAATTTAAGCCCTCTTCGGTTTATTGTCTTTTTTATTATTAAACTAATTATTGTAATATATTTTAGTATTATTTTATTTATTGTTATTTATATTATTATTGTTTATGTCATTACTAGTACTAGTATATGCTTTATTATTAGTATATCGTTAATATGTATATGTATATATATATGTTCATATAGTTTTTTGCTAATAATTGCTTTTTATATTATTTTCATTTTCTTTGTATATATATGTTATATATAATTTTTTTAATACATGCGCATTTTGAATGCTATGTTTCTTTTTATACGTACATATTTTGGCATCTTGCTATACGTGCATGTTAAATGCCATGTATTAGGTGTATATTTTCACATAATCTCATTGTTTTTAATATTATTATTCTTTCTCATATATAGATATTGTGAATATATTTTAATGTTATATCAAGTACATTTTCATATATTATGCATTTTTTTATATATATACTATTTTATGAATATCTTTAATACTATGTTGAGTATATCTTTTAGATGATCTTAATATTATATTACTCATATATTTTCATCATTATCTCATGTATATATTTTTATATTGTCTTACGTATATTTTTAAAACTATTATGTATGTATCTTTAACACTATACTATGTGTATATTTTTAATATTAGATGTTACTTTCCATTTCAACTATTACGTATGTATTTTAAACTATATCATGCATACATAAATTTTCTTCTTTTTTTCATTACATCCCTTTTATATATACTCATTGTTTTTATTTCATGTTTAATACCATCATCACGTTTAATATCGCATGCATCGTTATTGTTTTAATATTATGGTAATGTCCACCATTTGCTTCGATGTATTTTAAACTCTTATTACCCATCTTTATTTCGCAACAAATTTGTTTTCCATTGCAACAAAAATTTTATTATCGTTCTAAATTAATTTCAATAAATAAGGCAACGTACCGATTTAACCTTAAGTCATTGATTTCATCGCTATGTTGGGTGAAATTCATTGGCTCACGTTAAAAACGGGACGTCCTTCTTCTAAAAAATTGAAAACTAAAAATCCTCGTCTTTCAATCGGATCACGACTAAATGTTAAGTTGGACTTGCATTTTTGAAAATTAAGACAACACGTGTTTATTAAGATACCAATTTTGGGCGTCGCGGGGGTGCTAATACCTTCCTCGCGTGTAACCGACTCCCGAACCTATTTTTCGGTATGTGGGCCAAAATCGTTGTTTTAATAAATCAAATAGTTTATCAAAAACAACCCCTGTTGAGGTGACCGATCGCACCCTAAAAAAGATCGGTGGCGACTCCCTTGTTTTAATAAATCGAAATTCAGATTTCATAAATCGCCACAATTAGCGACCAAAGTTGCGAAGCTAAAAATTTTACGTCGCTACAGCGATCGTGCTTTGTTTTTTTTTTTAATCTAAGTAAAAAAATCTGTAATAAATTTATAAAAAACAATATAAAAATTAAATCTGATTTTAATTGATATGGTAAATTTGAGATAATGGAGATTATAATGTTTTAGGTTTAAATTTTATAATTTTTATTATATGTATTTTTTTTAGATTTATCAAAATATAAAAATATAATTATTATTAATATATATTTTTTTGTAAAATGCATGAGATTGTAATAATTTTATAATTGAGTTGAAATCTTGTACTCTTAATAATATAGTACACATAAATATAGTAGATATAATCAACACTTATATTATTTTTCATGGGTTTGTGATGTTAAAAAATATTTTAGAAAAAGTTGGACTGTATTTTCGTATTTGTAATTATATTATATTACTTGCATTATGTTTATATCTATATTTGTAAAATGTGATTTCCTAAAAATAAAAAAAAAATGGTTATTGAAATTGTATTTATTTGTTGTTTTATATTATGTTTAAAATTATTTTATTTTACTCATTTTCTTAAAATTATAACACATAAAAAAATGTTTTGTTTGCATATTTGTAAATGACGACTTGACTTGTTTAAATATCTAAATTTGAATTTTGTCATGCATCATTATGATGTATTATTTTCTGTCTCATTGTAATAATTTGATTTTATGTTATAATATTTTGAACATATTTGTATTTTTATTATACTTCATTTTGTGATAATAAAACTCTAAAAAAAATGTTTAATTTTAATTTTGATTGGAATAATAATTATATGTACTTAATTTTTTTTGTAACAATCATAATGATTTGAAAATTGAACCAAATTTCATTTCTAAATTATATTTAACCATTTATAATATAAAGCAAATATTTTATTTTCAAATTAGACAAAAACTTAAAAGAAGATAGAGAATTTATAAATTATTTTAAAAAGTCTCATTATAAATTCTGATTATATTTAACTTTTTTTATATAATACTTAAAACTATTCATAGTCAATCCCCAACCTATAAATAAAAGGATAATATAATTTAATATACTCAAATCCACGTCCTTCTTTATTGATAATATAAAAAAAATCAAATGGTGCATTGATTGAAATGATAAAATTAATAGTAAAAATTATAATACTTTTAAGTCTAAGTTTTAAAAATTAATATATTATTGCACAATTAAACCCTAAAGTAATATATAAGAGGTAGGCTAAATTACCAATAAAAGCTTTTTTTTTTAAATTACGGAAATGGGTTAAGTTCTGGATTATTTACCGAAAAGGGTCATTTTTCCAGAAAACGCGTCCACGTCAGTGCGTTGTCAGGGGAAAAATCAGGAAAACGCTTCCTCAAGGAAGCACTTTGTCCACGTCAACACAAAGCGCTTCCTCAAAGACGCGTTTTGTGCTGACATGGCCAAAACGCTTCCTTGAGAAAGCGTTTTTCCTGTGTTTAAATTTTCAAAAAAGGTAATTTTTTGAATATTATACAACTAGATCAATTTTTTTAAAAATTTATAAGAATAAACCTTAAAAAAGGCTCAAAGTGATAACATCATTTTTTTAAGGTGTCACCAATTAATATGGAAACAAAACTTAAAAAGTAAATCTTTATATAGACTCAAAGTCTCATTTAACTTACTTTCTTAAACAATGTGGAATATGATATATGTGTATATATAGACTCATGAATAGGTTTGCAGCTTGTTCCTAAACAATGTGGGATTCCTTCCTCTCTCAACTAATAACATGCGATTAAAAGCTACACTATACTTCATTTTTTTTTACTTAGAGTTTAAATTTTTAACATTTGTTACGTTTTAAATAAAAATTTAAACTCTATTAAGTAAAAAAATTATAAAATATAAAATGAGTATTGTAAAATATTAAAAAAATAAATATTTAATAAATTAATAATAGTTGAGTGATTATTTTGTAAGTTTTTACAATTCGATAGCTAAAAATCATAGTTAAGTGACTACTAATATAATTTAATATAGATATAAAAATATGAAAAATAATTATTATATTTTATGTATATTATATATTTCTATAAAAAATTATTTAACATAATTATATACTATGTTTAAATAGATTATCTATCCAGTTAAGATACATCTGAAATAAATTTATCAGCATTCATTAGGTAATGAAAATTAAATTAAAATTAGAATTAAAAATTAATGAGTATAGTGAAATATTAAAAATAAATAAATATTTAAAAAAGATATATCAATTTTTTTAAAATTACAAAAAAAAAACTATTTGAGTGCCAAATACTCACTATTTATTTATTAATCAAACATTCATAATATAAAATAAAAAATAAAATAAAAAAAATTAAAAGTATAACTTCTAAATTTAAATAATAGAAAATTATTTTAAAAATTAAAATTGCATTGATATTAACTTCAAACATTTAAAGTTGAATGGAAGATTATTGCATGTAGAAGTTTCATATGTGCAATTTGTTCTCTTTTTTTAATAATTCTTTTGTATATATTAACAATTCTAAAATTCAACAAGATTAAATATCTCAAAAGATAATTTTATAATAAATATCTCAAAAGATAATTTTATAATATGAGAAAATGTTAACAAAACATAGAAAAATAGAAATTGTTTTATAAAAAAATTATAAAATATAGTGTAACATTTAGTCTCATGTTGTTAGTTAAAAGAGGAAGGAATCCCACATTGTTTAGAAATAAATTGCAAACCTATTCATGAGTCTATATATACACATATGTCATATCTCACATTGCTTAAGAAAGAAAGTGAAATGAGATTTTGAGTCTATATAAAGATTTGCTTTTTAAGTTTCGTTTCCATATTAATTGGTGACACCTTAAAAAAATTGTGTTATCACTTTGAGCCTTTTTTAAGGTTTATTCTTGTAAATTTTCAAAAAAATTGAACTAGTTGTATAATATTTAAAAAATGACCTTTTTTGAAAATTTAAACACGGGAAAAACGCTTCCTCAAGGAAGCGTTTTGTCCACGTCAGCACAAAACGTGTCCTTGAGGGAGTGCTTTGTGCTGACATGGACAAATCGTTTCCTTGAGGAAGTGTTTTTCTAATTTTTCCCCTGACAACGTACTGAAGAGGACGCGTTTTCGAGAAAAATGGCTCTTTCCGGTAAATAATTCAGAACTTGATTCATTTCCATAAATTTTTTAAAAAAAGGCCTTTTATTGGTAATTTAGTCTAAGAGGTAACATTAGATGCTCATGAACCAATTTCAACAAAAGTCCAAATAGATATTGGACAAGCAGCATGAGAGCAAAAAAGGAAATTAAAAACAAAATGCTACTACTACCATTAAATGAGTTCAGTTTCAAAACACTGCTGACAATTATAATAAGAAGCAAGAAGAAATGTCAAAATATAATAACCAATAGTTGGTTGGTAGAGCCTCATCGGGGCTTCCACCAAATGCTTCCTCCACTACTCCAATCTTCTGCTTCTCTCTCTTCAATTCAAAAGCACTCGAATTGAATTTTATTTTCTCTTTCCTCTTTCAGTTTTGGACTCCGAAAAAAGTTGTAACATGTGACCTTGTATTATTATAACACACGACCCCACTTCAATAACCAAGAAACTTGTCTCTCTTTTTAATCCTGCAATAAAATCGTGGGAAAAGGACAGACAAGATGAACAGTTTGCACATGTACAAATCTCCTTCAGAAGACTGCTTCAATCACGGGGGGAGGGGGGTATTCACATAGAAAATGCAATCAATTTTAGAAATCAGTAGCTATAGATATATGATGAAGATAATATAAGATATTCATGGTTATAACCTTTCATATCAGAGCACTTGGCGGCCACAAACTTTTATGGTGCAGCACCTTATCTGGGACCATAATCTAAAACAATGCCCTGATCATCAAATGTAATCAATTTTAGATATATTATGATGAAGAAGAAATAAGTTATTCTTCTAATTTAACTTAATAAAAAGATTTTTTAAAATTCTATTTACCATTTCTATCATATATAATTGTGCATGAAACTTGAGTTAAATACATATTAAACATGAGTAAGGAGAGATACTCCTCTAAAAGATTTTCAAAGGAGTGTTTAAAAAGCAAGTCTAGATGACAACGATCTTCCCAAAATGTTCAAATTCAACCCCTCCTCAATTCTAATTTTTAAACATTAGAGTTCGAACTAATCAGAAATCTGGTTTTCGATTTAACCGGTTTAACCCATTATTTACCAATTGAATTGGATTTATATCAGTTCAACTAACTGTAAGTTCCAACTTGATAAATGAATCGAACAAATCATCGATTTTCGATTCAACTGACAAGTATATTTTTTAACCCATGCACCATCTTAATAAAAGAAGAGTAGTGTCAATAATAACAGGAATTGAAGCCTAGCAAAGTAGCAACTTTACTAATTGCGTTGTTATTCATGAAAGTTAAACAAGAATGCAACTACTCTTCACAAACCTACCTCTGGAGGGTTAAATTTGGCCCCAAGGTTGCTAAGTTTGGCGTGGGCTTCTGCATAGTCCTTGAAGAATGTCTCTTGATCTTCAGCATATTTCTCAGCATATACCTGCAAACAGAGTAATGCTCAGCCAAAACTGTGATTATATATATTCTTACTGGCTTAAATTGAATTTCGATTTATTTACCTTGAAAGAGGGATCTTCAAAAAGAACAGCATCAGTCGGCAACACAAGCAGATCTTCATCTCTTTTAGCTTTGATGTCCTGTATGTATGGGTAAAAGAGAATCAGACACCCTTACATCTCTTCTTACTCGAAAGGATAAAGTGACTTCAATTTCAAACCTTGAAGTATGAATTGTCAAACTTCAACCATTGCACTGTCCAGGATTGTCCTCCTGGTGCTCCTGGTCCATCTTTCTGTAATTCAAGAAGGAAAATCCTATTTAAATCCTTACTTGCTGTCATGGGTACAACCATAGCCACTAGGTCTAGAACCCCCAACATTCATGTTACACTCAAGGAAACAGATCATCCTAGTCATTGTGAAGACATTAATATATATGACACCACCGGCACATTCAGCAACCACTAACAAGATGTCAAGTTTCTAATTAAAAATCAGGAAAACAGGAATAAAAACAGTTGACAAAAAATTGTATCAGGAAGACAATCAGATTACTCCAAGGAAGGGAAGGACAAACAATACTCCAGATACCAATTTGCAACTCTTGACAGTGTAAACTCATGCTTGCAAGCCACATCTAAAGGCAATATACCCTACAATTAAAATGGACAAATATACGAGGACATGCCCAAGTTCATTTGTTTGAAGCACTTTCAGCCACTGAAATTTTCATTCTTCTGGGAGTCAGACAAAAAGACTTTTCTATTGAGTATCAAGAGGTTGCTTAAATACCGTATACTTGGTTTCTGGTTTACCCCAACCACTACGTTCTGGTCTGGACCTCCCAAGCGTGTGTGCACCAGATAATGCAACTATTTCCTACATATCAAAAGGAAGATGATTAATATCATCGTGTGCTCCATGATAAAGACAAATAACTAAGGATATCTTCCAATTAAGTTTACCTTGTCATTCAATCCCATTCGGTAGAAAACCTCTCGCAGATGATCGGCAGGCGAAGGGGGTCCAGCAGCTAAGCATCAGAGAAATTCTATAACAGTTAGTGGTCTCTAAACATAAATAGAAGATAATGTCTCAATAGCGATGAGGGAAAAAGAAGGAAAGACAGGCCCCAAATTAATTGGAGACACGCTAAAAGCAATGTTTGAAAATTGGACCAGAGGACGAACATGTTAGACCTCCAGTTTCCATTACAACCTGTTCGACAAACTGGTTTGATATCTCTTGACTTTTTAATAATAATTTAATGTAAACTAAATACATATAGCTTTTAAAAGTAAAAAATCCATAATATTATATATATAGAAGAGCTTAAAGGTTCAACTCCATTACAAATAAAATTTTGAAATATATAAATGTTTTTACCAGTTCAATCTGGTTGAACCGGTTTTTCACTTGATTGACTATCAGCTGGTTCTTATATGGTTGCCAGACCAAAAGAAGCCACCGGTTTCAGATTCAACCAAGCTGACCAGCTGGTCTATGCTGTTGATCATGAACACCAAGTACAGCCTTTTTTGTTTTTTCATATGAAGATACATTAGATGCTAACAATGACAATTTCACAATAACGCAATGAGCTGCCTAGGAATCTAGAAAACTAGTTGCACTTAAGCACATGATGTTCAAATGATGGCGTAACCATTCAAGAAGTAGCAGCTCATCTCCCATCAATGGATTACATGTCTCGCATCTCTAGTTATATTTCTTAACTTAAGAAATCAGATGCACCATGATCTTCCTACAATTTACATTGACATAAGAAAATCATGCACCAATATAAGTTTCATTTACCAGGTAGCCTGCCCTCTTCAGGACACTCATTAGGACCAGAGACATCAACTCTTCCATATTTCATTGGAATTTTGGGTCCCCCAGCCTCCTGCAAATTCAACTTGATTCTCAGTACAATAACTATGTAATCAATAACAAAAAGATACTGGTTTGAACAATAATAGCAAGCATGACCTCAATAGCAGTCGCACTAGCCAACTGGAACAAATCTGCATAAGTTACACCAGAGTACTTGTCCTTGATATGCTGAATAAGATTCAATGCATTGACAAGACCTGAAACATAAACTTATAAGACAACAGCAATAGCAAGTACCAAGTAAGCTAATTGCTTTATAAGTAGAAAAGTATATCTTACCAGCATTAGCTGCATGTTTCAGCTCGACTTCAAACCTAAGACTTCCATTGGCACCACCCCTTCGTGGCCATTCCTCAATGTTCTTGTTGTAGGTACCAGCATCGTGCCACCCTAGACGAACCTATAGAAAATATATCATATTATTACAACGTATGGAAGTAAGCTTATATTTTTGTTTTCTCAATTCGTGAACAAAATATTCATAAAATAGGAAGGAAACAGAAAAAGGGAAATATATGGAATTTGAGCCCTTCTTTTTCCCCTCTGAAACTCCAGTCTTTTCATAAGAAATTAAAACGAGAGAACTCATTCAACAAAAAATTAGCATGTTGTTCACCATTTTTATCATATGGTACTTCATTACATCAAGTATTAAATAAACTTCATTAAAATCAAATATGTCTTCATAATGAACCACGAAGCGATTCTTTCATGTTAAAATTTTTCAAATAAGCATTTATTTCATATATTCAACAATAAACAAAGCGAAGCAGTGTCCATACCAGAATAGGATGGCAGAATTTGGATTTAAGAAGCTCCTTGATATCTTCTCTAGCACTCTTCAACTGATCAGGATCCGAAGCAGCGCATTTCGGACCGGCTACAGAGCTAAACCCTCCGGTACTCAACGCACTGACAGCCGATCCCCTCTGTTTCATCAATAACAAAACAAAATTAGTAAAGAAACAAAAAGAAAACATACCTAAATCCAAAAGAGAAACAGAAAGGAAAAAAAAGGAAGAACCTTGTGGCGAGAAAGAGGAGAGAAAGCGAGGGATTTGAGAGAAGAAGAGAAAGAAAGGGAAGTGGAACGGAGAGAAAGTCTAGCGGCGGCGGAGGAAGAGGAAGAAGATGAAGAAGCGAAGAGACGCAAAGAGGCGGCGCTGTTGAGAGAGGAAGCCATTGGCTTTGAGTGTTGTTGCAGTAAAGATTGGGAAGGCGAAGAAATAGTGGGGAGAGCTTTGAGCACTAAGCTCAGGTGTGATGCTACTACTGGATCTGCCATGTCTCGCTGTCTCCAACTGTTTTGGACTTTTTTTCTTGGGCCAATGTCGAACGCACGCCTCGCTTATGTTTTGTTTAGAAAACTGGTTTTGGTTTGTGCCTTTATATAATATCCAACAGCCGCATATTAATAATATAAATTAATTATAAGCTATGGATTTGGGGATTTTGGCTCCGTCGAAAACTGAAATATGCTTTTTTAGTTTGTTCTTTTCACACCGTAGACTGGAATTTTCCTTCTAGATAGTCATTTTAAAACTACTTTATTCTTTGTTTTGATTATTTAAAATTATTTTTTTGTCAAAATTAATACTGTTGTTAGTAGGTGTTCCTATTTTAATCACTATTCTGTAAAAATCCAAATAAAAAGCGAACTAAAATATCATGCTCTATCAACTTTCTATATAATTATATATTTCAAAAATTAATTATAAATCTCATTGCTGTCTCTAAACTCGAAATCAATCTAAAATTATTAAACCTTAAACTTTTGTTATCATCTCTAACCCTAAAACAAAATCATAAATCCCAAAATCATTAAATCGTAAACCCCTTACCAATACCCCATATTATATGTTCTTTCTTCCTTTCCCTCTCCATTTCTTTGATTTTTCTTAACAACCCAACTACTTCTTTAGGTATTGATGAAATGCAATAATAAGGGGAGTTTAGGGTTCAATAATTTTAGGTTTAAGGTATAATTTTAAGGTTATGAATGTTAATAAGGTTTTGAGGATTGATAATGGGATTTAGGGTTCAATTATTTGGGGTATAGAGTTTGGTTTTGAGGTTAGAGTATAATTAAGTTTGAAATATTTAATTATTTACACAATTGACAAAACAGTCAACAGTACGTAGCATCATAGTCAACTTCTCATTTATATTTTAATGGAATAACGACCAAAACAAAAATATTTATTGACGACAATATTATATTTGATAAAAAAATTTCTACGTGGTCAAAATAAGGATAAAGTATTTTTAGAGCGATTATTTAATTAGTTTACTTTTTCCTCTAATATATATATATATATTTTACAGAGTAAGATATATATATTTTATTAAAATTTAAAAGTCATATATCTTAAATTTTTAAAAATAAATTTTTGTTCCTTTGAAGTCAAATTAATCAATTTTAAATAAATAAATTATTAAAAAGTAAAATAAAAAATAAAAAATTGTTTCATGGAATTAGTTTTATATGTCTCTCCAAAATCGTTTCTCCGAAAACTGGTAAACCTGCAGCTTCTTTTTTAACTGTATTATTTGATTTTTATTTTTCAGTTTCAGTTCAATATTCTTTAAGAAAAACTCTGGTGATTATTGTTTCGATCCATTATGGTTTTTTCCCCCTCTTTTCCAAGGCTTCTAGAAAACGACATTTTGTAAAGAAGGGGTAACTTAGTAGCAAAATTGAATTTGGCAAACTTTTATTTTTTATTTTTTATTTTTGTCCTTCATTACTAGGCCCGGCCCTCTAGTAGTTTGGGAGTGTTACCGCATGGACCCAATTTCTTTTTCTGTTTTTAACATAGAAAATAAAAAATCCCAATTTTTTATTTTATTATTAATATATAATTTTATTTTATTTTATAATTTTTTAAAAAGAATTCCAATTTATTACTTTTCCTAAGGCACTAAAAATGTTAAGAACGATTTGTTCACTCAAATTATAGTTATTAGTGTTTGGTGGTAATCAAATTATTTTATGTGTTATGTTCAAAATATGGGACATGAAGTTAGATAGGACTAGGAGAGATCATCGGCTATTAGTTTAATTGAAACTAATAAATATTATAGGTGAATTCAGGGGTTGGCAGGGGCTTCGGTCTTTTTTAAAATGAAAAATTTTATAAAATTTCAAATTAGTAATGGTAAAATTGTATTTTGTCTCTCTCAGAAATGATAAAATTTGATTTAATTATTTAAAAATTATAAAGATATATGCTATTAAAATGGTAAAATTATATTTTTACTATCGTAAAAATATACAATTTAATTCTGTCTGTTCAGAAAAAAAAGTCTGACTTCGTCCTTGGACATTACCATTCTACATCTTTCAAGTTTGTTTGAAAAAGAAATACTTTTTTATAAAATATAAAACTAAAATTAGAAAAATAATTTATGTTTTTGTAGTGAGCAATTATTTTGTAAAATAATAAAGAATAATCTAAATAAATTGAATATATTTTATTATAATATTATAAATTAAAATGCGGATTTTTAGTTTTAATAATTTAAAAATACATATACACAAAATAGAATGGGAAATTATGTAGTACCTATCAATCAGCCATGATCTCTTTGCATGAGTAGGATATCAAAAGTAAAAAGTATTTGTTTCATTTTCTCTCAACAAAGAATAAAATAAATTGAACTTTGAGTCTTAATTTGATTGATATAAATATTATTATTAACATAGGAGGACATGGATTTGAGTGTGTTAAAGTTTATTATCCTTCTATTTATTGATTATGAATGAGTTATGAATAATTCTAATTTCTAGACATTATCTTTAATAATGAGTAAAAAAATTATTAATAATTAAATCATTAAATGAGTAAAAAAATATGTAATAATTATATTTATAAATTTTATATAAAAATTAAATGCGGTATTAACCAGAGTGATTAAAATAAAGTTCTAAAAATTATAGTATTTTAAATTCAAATTTTATTATAATGTATTTTATCTAAAAATATTTTTATATTAATATACATTTAATTTATAAATGAATAACATATTCAACTATCTAACAATATAAAAACTAAAATTAAAATAGTAAAATATTTTGTATAGAAGTTTTTTACATATATTTTAGGAGAAAATATTTGGTATACTGCTAGTGAAGTTTTTAAACTCCACAAACATGATTAAGGGGTTAGCAAGTATTCAATAAGAATATAGTAAAAAAATAGACACGTAGCACTTTTTTTAAGATTATTTGGGGAATAAAAAATATTTAATTTTATAATATTTTTGTGTTTCATTTTTGTTTCTCAAATTTATAAAATTTTATACAAAAATTCATTTGTTTCTATTACTATTAATTTATACTGTATCAAACAAATCTTCATTTATTTTTATTTTTATAAATGTATTTCTCTTACCACTGAGATCTAATATATATAAGTTTTATAGTAAAAAGACATCTTTAGTTCTTTTCAATTTTGATATTGAACAAATTAGTTTTTTTTTTAAATAAAACAATTTAATCTCTTTCAATATTCCCCCCAACGGTTTGTTGTAACGCCTTAACCAAATTCATATTTCTCACATTTTATATACCTATATATGATTAGAAGTGTCTATCGATCGGTTTAAAAAATAATATGTCAAAAACATTAAAAACATTAAAATAATATAAATATATATATACTTAAATATCACACATGAGAATTGAGATGATAGCGTAGAGAAGAAAAGAGAGGTGGAAGAAACTTCCAGGGAAGTTGATCCATATATTCAAAAGGATCAAAGGGGTATGGAATGAAGGCACAAAAAACGCTAAAAGGAGAAAAGAAGGACAAAAGAACACAGAAAAGAAAAATGAGGACACAAAATCGACGAAAAGTTTGAAGGGTCTGAGTCCGGAGAAGAAAGAACAAAGGCCTCCGAGGAGCTTAGTTAAATGAAGGAACTATGAGAAGAAAACTGATTTAGCACAAAATAGTGTGGATTCAAAGGTTCCCAAACAGAAGAAAATCTTCAACAGATGCAGTTACAGATGAGAGAATGAGGGGAATGTTAGGTTTTCTTTGGCTTTAATGTTATTTACTTTTATTTAGTAGGTTTTAAATTGATTGCTTTGGTTTGGGTGAGACCTAGGCATAAATTTTTGGTGTAGGATTTTACTGCCTAAGGCACCGCCTATAGGAAGTGATGAATGTAGGGATAGGTGGCGTAATTTCGGAAACCTCGAGGCTGATTAGGAAAATGTTTTTTTGTTTGTTTTGATTGAAAATTTTCCCAATTAATGCATAATGGAAGATTCAGGCTTCTAAAAAAATAACTGCAATTTAATAAATATCTTTAAAATAATAATAAAATTAATAATAAAATAATAGTTATACAATAACAACAAAATAGTATCAAATAATAGTGGAATAGTAGCAAAATGGTGAAAAAAAGTAAAAAAAAAAAAGAAAAGCAACTCTTTTTTTTTTGCATATTTGGGTTGTCCCGGGGCTAAAAAAGTCTCATTCGAGGCTCAGCCTGTTTTCTAAACTGACATTATTTTTTGGCCAAACTTATTTTTTTGATTTATATTTTTACCTAAACTCTTCCACTTTTCGGGTGAGCCTCCGAGCTGGGCCGGGTGGCATGGCCATGAATAGGTCTATATATGATAAAAGAAATTGTGTAAAATTGAGATACCATGTCATTTATATCCCTTTTTGATTATTATATATCATTTCAATATTTTCATTCTGACAAAAATCAAATCCAATAAGATGTGTTGAAATTTAGGATGAAAATACTAAAATGATATTAAATTATTAAAAAATATATATAAATAACATATATTCTAATTTCATATAATCTTTTCTCATTTATATATAAAGTTTATTAAGTGTAATAGAGAAAAACAAAATGAGAAAAATATAAAAGAAAAGTTTCTTTAAAAAAAAGGAAGTAATATTTCAGGATACTTTTTTCTAGAAGAGTAAGTATTTTTTAAGAATGTTTTATAAAAATAATTTGAAAGGTAAAAATATATTGTCATATTATATTTAGTTTATGGCTTATTTAAGCTCTATTTTTTGTGATTTATTTATTTTTCATAATTTAGTTTAACTACCTAACCTAATATTTAACCTAAAATATAAATTATAAAAAAAAAAACATCTAAAAGAATTTTTACCCACGTTTCAATAGTAGGATTAATTTTACTGCACTAATAAAATATAATTATTAATAATAAATAAACTATTTATTAAATCCTAACTCAATTATAGAAATTGTGGAAATATCTTTTTGTGGTTAGAATAAATTATATTAATTGATGGTACTTTAATCTTTTTATTATAGCAAAAAATTAATAAAAATATGCCAATAATAAAATTTGGACTCTCGATGTAACACCGCCTAACCCCAAACCGTCGCAGGAATAGGGTTATGGAACATTACCGGACCTATTGGACAATTTACATAAAATACCTATGTTCAACCCATCTAAATACATTTAAATATGCTCAAAACTTGTTAAATTTAGACATTTTATATATTATCCAATACTCAATTCCAATCACTTATCATATATTATCAATATGATTCAAATTCATACTAAATTAGTCAAGTCCTATTATATACCATTGCCAAGATTAATTCTACTTATTTCATCAATACATCAACAATCCAAAACGACACATACATAAAACATCCTAGGTACATGCCATTACCAACTATTAACACTCTTTACCTCATTGAATTCGGGATCAGCCTGGGATGTTGATTCAACGATCTAGCTTTAGCTTAGCCTGCGCATGGAAAAACCATACGCTGAGTATGAACTCAATGGTATTTCTATAATCCGAACACTTAATAAAATGAAAATATAACAAATACTTAAAAATCATATGGCATAAACAATTGTATAATAATGCAATTCATAGATAAATCATTTATAACTCCTTCGATTTTTATCATCTATTAACCTAATTAGCTTTCGAAAATAAATTAACAATCATTTAAATAATAATATTTTCCATTCATATGTCTCATTTATACTTCTGTTCACTATTCAATATTAGCAAATAATTTTCAGTATCGATCAAATTTTTTCCCAGTTTCATTCAGTAACATTCAATCATTCAATAACAATTAGTTGTTTAATAATATTCAGTCACTCTTTAACAGTCAATTATTCAGTAACAATAAATTATTTAGTAATAATAAATTATTCAGTAACAATTTTTTTACGCAGTAGCGGTCAGTTATCCAGTAACAGTCAGTTATTCAGTAGCAGAAAATTATTTAGTACCTTTATTTACCCCTATTAACATGACTCGGACTCGGACGGATACACGGATCCAACTCACACACCGAAATAGCACATAGTGCTCATCGACCGAAGCCGGAACAGTAACGGTAACAATACGGTACACAGAGTACCTCATCGGAACAAATTCGGAACAGTAACAGTAACGGTAACAGTACGGTACAAGTGTACCTCATCGGAACAAATCCGGAACAGTAACAGTAACAGTATTCAACACACAAAGTACTGAATCGGTAACGATAACAGTAATAGTATTCGACACACAAAGTGCCGAATCGGTAACAGTAACGGTAACAGTAACAGTATTCGGCACATGAGTGCCTAATCAGTAAGCCAACAAAACCCATACTCTTCCATATCCTATGGCATGCCAACTATATACGACTTAGCCCGATACTGTTAATAGGGTTTTTGGTTCACTTTCTTAGTTCAGTATCACTTCCAATTTATTTACAAATCAATTCAATTTTCTTTTTAATACCATAATAATCACATATTCATATTTATTTCATCATATTTCCAAATCAATATATTTTTCAATATAACATACATTCATATTCAATTTCACATCAATCACATATATCTATATAAATACAATAAATTTAACATATATCAATTAATCCATTTCAATTATACAATACTATAATTCTTACCTTAGCATTTTTTTCCATATACTTTAAATAAAATATCACAATTAATAACTAAGTTCGGATTATAGAAATACAAACTGTAATTTCCGAGCTAACCCCCGTCGACTTTGCCTATTTCCTTGTTTAACCGAGGTTTCCGGCACAATGTTAGCTACGGAAATTAAAACAATTAAAATTTCGTCAATATACAATTTCATTTTATTTATTCCAATTTCAACTCAATATTTACATAACTTCTAATTTAATCCCAAATCAAACTAACTTGTTTTCTTTACAATTCATTATCTATTTTTTTTCACTCAATTATCAGTTAAAATCAAATTTCAACTCTCTAATTTCCCATAAATCACTAATTTCGAATTTCTCTCAATTTAGTCCCTAAAGCATAAAACTTATTAATTACTTTACAATTCAATCCTTATTTCACTTCTAACTTGAATTTCTATCAATTTAATCCCTAATTCATCATTTTATTCAACATGAACCATATTTAGAAATCTAATAACTTTCAAAATATCAACTTAATTTCATTAAAACCTTATTCCAAAGCTTCTAAACATCAAAATTAAGTAAAAAGGGCTAAATTAACTTACCTATTTAAACTTCAAGCTTCAAACCCTAAATTTTCCCTTTTTTTCTTTTCTTTCTTTCTTTCCTTCCTTCCTTCTCTGTTTCGTTTCTTCTATTCTGTTTCTGTCCTTCCTTTTCTTTCTTTTATTTTCATTAAACTATTATATATAATAATAACAATAAAATATCTATATTAAAAATCTATTTAATAAAAAATATTTATTTAACACTTGTATGCATATATATTATTACACTTGTACCAAATCATTTTTATACACTTGTCTTTCTTTTATTTATTTCATATAAAAATTTATTTACTTAAATAAAAAGCAATTAAATAAAATATACTACAATTGTACAAATATATGTATTACACTTGTATATTTTATTTACCATACATTTATTTTTATTTAATTTATTTCATAATATAATATCAATTTAATAATAAAAATAACATTAATATTTACTTAAATAATAAATAAATACATACATATATTACAAATGTATATATAATATTTATTACGCATGTATTTTATTTTTATCACACACTTGTCACAATTTAATTTATTTATCATATAAATATATTATAATATAATTATAATAAATTAATTTAATATTATTTATTACTAATAAATATATATATTATAACTAAAATCTAAGTAAAAATCTTAGATTTTTACTTTATATGCCGCCTCACCTATGCTAAATGGCATAATTTTCATGTTGGTCCTTTTTTTTTCTTTTAATCTATAATTAAACTTTCATACTTTATTCAATTTAATCCTTTTATCCAATTATCATTAATTAAGCTAAATTCACTTAATTAAACTCTAATTAACCACTCAATTAATTTTTTTATATTCTTGATAAATATTTACGGATCTGTTTTTTAGTAATGGAGTCTCGAAAATACACTTTTCCGATAACCGTAAAATTCGGGTCATTACACTCGACAATTAAAATAGTAAAATCTTAAAGGTATTACTCAATTAATAGTTCATTTTCATTTTTTTAAATATTTTTATTTTAATATACATAATTTAATCTAAAATTTTCATTTTAATAATTAAATTGTTAAACTTTTATTATTAAAAAATTATAAAAGTGCTTAAAAAAGCTTTAGAAAAGTTTTACTTTCGAAGGATTGGACTCTATCCTGTTTCAAATATCATAGGAAGATGTAGCTTGGCACATATTAGAAAAGGCATAATGATAAATTTAGTATTTAATATTATATTTTTTTATCAATTTGGCTCTTATTTTATTTTTGAGCTAAATTACATCTCCATCCTTTTAAAAAGAGTTAAATTTAATCATCGACCTTTAAAAAATAATCGAATTGTTGCTTTTAATGAAATTTTATATTTTAATGACAATTCATGTGTACTTCATGTTAATTCTTTTTGAATTTTTACGTGCTTTATATATATGTATGTTTGAATTTTGAATTTTTAAATATTTTTATAATTTTTAAATTATTTATTAATATGACAAATAAGATAAATAATGTCATGTTAATACGAGTACACGTGAATTGTCATACAAATTGTAACGTCAATATCAATAAAAATACAATGATAAAAAATAGTAACATTGAAGGTTAAAAAATAATAAGGGTCAAATTGATAAAAATGCAAATATTGAGAGTTAAATTTTTTTATTATACCAGAAAATTAGGGTAAACTACTTAGATAGTCACCCAAGTTTTAGCGCATTCCTATTTTGATCATCAATTTTTTTTTTGGTTAATTTAGTTGGTCCTAATAGATCAATTTAAATATAGTCACTCCACTACCAAAACATCTTTGATCATTAGATTCAATGCTGCATGACTTTGGCTGCCTTTGGTTGAGCGTTTTTCACCAGTGAGGTACAGTTGGGGTACCCAACCTCACTGTACTGCTACTTGGTTCACCAGTCCAGTGCAGTGAAAACTCATTTCAATCTCACTGCAGCAGTGAAACGTGACTGAAGCTTTCAGCAGCAATTAGGCAACTGGGGAAAATACCCATAGTTTTATTTATATTATTTTACCATTTTATCCTTGAAATGTTGGCCTAATTTCTTCCCCAACCTTATTTGTTTTCAGATTTGAGTAGAAAACAACCAAATTCATTGACAGATAACTGCAAAAGCTCTTCAACTCCTCCGACGACCGACAAGCCTGTGAAGCGCAAAGTCTCTCTGTTTCTTCTTGATGCTCTCTGAAAGTAATTTCTTTTCATTCCCATATTCTCTGTTTATTCTTGCTACCATATTCACGTAGATCTGTCTACTACGCCTTGGTTGATTTTCACGATTATCGTTTGGGAATCGCCCTCCAGTTCAATCTGTCTAAATCCCATCTCTTCATGCTTTCATCTCTTCTAGGAGTCCTCTTGTATCGTTTCTCTATGAAAGAGGCTGGCATCAAAATTTTAATCTTAGTGGCTTCCCTGGAGCTGATGAAGAGGTAAATCTTTTACAGGTTGCATAGACCCCTTGTAGAATATTAATCTGTATGCATGCAAATATCGTTTTTTGGACCCCAATATGATTCTTCCTTCCAAGTGAGCTGATTTAATATATGCTACAATATCACCAAAATCATTATATTGTATGGCTTATTTGTTTAGTTTGTGACATCTCTATTCATGTCTAACTTTATGCTTTCAAAATAATGCAGTTCAGAATGGCTCAGGTGTAACGACCCAAAATTCCCGGGTACCGAAAAGACAAGTCTTAGGGCCTCCGTCTTAGGAAAATAAGTCCGTAAATATTTATTAAAAATATTTATGAGGTCAATTATGAGTTGAATTAGTTTTTGATTAAGTGAATTTAGTTTAATTAGAAATAATTAGTAGAAAGGACTAAATTGAATAGAATGCAAAAGTTTAATTATAGAATAGGAAAATATCAAGGGATTAAGTTAGTAATTAGACCATAAAAGTGACATGTGTGTATTATAGAATAAATACAAGTGTTTTGAAATTATTGGTACAAATGTATGTTATATATGTATTTACTTAATTATTAAGTAAAATATATTTAATTATTTATTTATTATAATTATTATTAATTATGTAAATATTATTTTATTAAATTGTTGTGATAAAGACAAGTGTATGGCAAGGATTTGTGCATGTGTCATAATATATATGTATACAAATGTAATTTATATATTGGTTATTATATTAGATATTTATAATAATTAATTAAAGAAAACAAATAAAAGAAATTAAAAAGAAATAACAAAAGAAAAAGAGAATAGAACCAGAGAAAGAAACGTGAAAGGGAAAGAAAGAAATAAAGAAATAAGAAAAAGGGAAATTGAAGGATTAAGGCTTGGAGATTAATTTGGTAAGTCAATTAAGTCCATTTCTTTGTAATTTTGATGTTTTTGAAGCTCTAGAGAAAGATTCTCTTGAATTTATGTGAAAATATTAGAAGATAATGGAAGTTTGATTTGGGTTTATGTTAAGGAAATGGTGGAATTAGGGATTAATTTGATAGAATTGTGAATTTGAATTGAATTAGGGACTTAATTGTAAACTAGGCTATAAGTTTTGAGCTTTAGGGACTAATTTGAAAGAAATTCGAATTATGGAAAAAATGATGAAAATTTGATAGTTATAAGGAAGTTTTAATGGAAAGTGAATAAGAAAATGAGATAAATTGCTAAAGAAGAGAAGATGACAAAGTTTAGGACATAAGTGGGAATATGATAAAAGTTATATGGAAAATTTGGAAATTGTATAAATTATGTATATTATTAATTAATTGTAAATTTGCTAATTTTCGTAGCAAACAAGGAAACCGAGCTATCGAATACGAAAGGAAAGGAAAAAGTGGTCGAGGAGTAGCTCGGGAAAAATATCGGTTTGTATTATCATAATTTGAATTGTTTCTTATTATGTGCTTAATTTATTTGATATATGTGCATGGGAATGAAATTGAATTTAGTAGTGCTATATAAATTGAATGTGATTGAATATGGTTGATAAATACATATGTGTATGTGAGATTGAATTATATGATTGTATTGAATTTGAATGATTTTGATTTATTGAAAATGGAAATGAAATGAAAATATGTGAAAATGTGAAATTGAAGCAAGTTTTGCTTGAATTGCAAAATATGTGAGAAAATGTGGCCAAAGAGCAAATGATGTGAATTTGATTGAAATTACGAGAAAGTAATTGAAATTGATATGTGTTTCCGAGACCCTATTAACTAGTCGGGCTTAGTGGATATAGTTGGCATGCCATAGGATTGGAAGTGTTCAGGGTTACTTCGACCTCGAGTCGATGAGACACTTGGAGTGTCATATTGCTTCGGGTAGATTCGATGAGGTACTGGGTACCACTTTACTTCGGCTAGGCCGATGAGACACTGGGTGTCAAATTTGCTTCGAACTATTCGATGAGGCACTGGGTGCCAATATGGTGTGTTTGGTTGGATCCGTATATCCGCCAAAGTCCGAGTCATGTTAATAGGGGTAATTAAGTGAAATGAGAAAATCGATTGAAATTGTGCATTTGAATCATTGAATAAAGAGTGAAAATGATGATGTGATATGAAACGAGAAATGAAATTGTGCTATGAGATTTAATACTTGAATTAAGGTTCTTGAATGGTTATTATTGAATTTGTATATGTGTAATTGGAAAGTGACCAAAGATTCATGAATTGTTCATGTTGGAAATGTGAATTGAATGTTTTTATATGATTGAGGAAATGGTAAACTGAATATGGAAATATGGTAGTTTGGGACATAACTATGTGTATGATTTGTGTATGACATGATATATTGTTATTGTTTAATTCGAATTATGATAATACCACTGAGTATTTCCAATACTCAGCATACGGTTGTTTTCCGTGCGCAGGTTAGGTAAAGTTGAGGTTTCGTCAAGCATCCAAATCAGTCCTGATCTCAGCTCAAATTTGTGGTGATGTATTTATCTTTTGGTAATGTGGCATGTACTAGGTTTAATGTTTGTCACTTGTAAATGTTTAATATTTTGAATGTAAACATAGTGTATAAACTTTGAGAAGTTTTTCTTTGAAATGAATGAATGAGTTTTTGCTAAATTTGAAGATAAAATGAATAGTTTTTGGTTAACATTTATAAGTCAATGAATTGGGCATGTATTAGGTATGTTTAGTGGGTAAAAATAGCTTAAAAATGATGAAACTTGCAGTTTTCACACGGCCAAATCACATGGGCGTGTGCCCTGGCCGTGTGGGAGAAACAGATTCTTCCATGGCCTGGCCCCACGGCCGTGTGATTCCACACGGGCTGTCCACACGGGCATGTCCCAAGCCACACGGCTGTGTGCCCCTGTTTTTCAAGAAAATTTTTAAAAGTTCTCGGTTTGATCCCGAATCAATCTCTAAACTTATTTTGGGTTCCGTAGGCCTATATTAAGAATTATTTGATGGTAATTAGAGGGTTTTTGATTGAAACTAAAATTTATGCCTCGTTTTTATTTCGTAAGTTAGTATATGGTTCCGGTAATACCTCGTGACCCTGTTCCGGCAACGGTGTGGGGTTAGGGGGTGTTACATTTGTTGGTATCAAAGCTATAGGTTTAGCCGATTCTCGGACTAAATCGAGTTTGTAAGTGAGTCTAGAAGTACATGCCACATTCAAGTAAAAGTTGAGTCGGGATTTTTGGATGCTGACCTATTTAATTGTTTTTATTTTATAGATTAAAGATGGCGGATGATCAATCAATCGATTTGAATGAAAGTGTATCAGCTACACCTAGTGTAAACCCGTTTATAGATCAACCTCTTGATGTAGAAAGAGAAGATATTAGGGAGAGAGATGAAAAAGGTAGAAATGATTCTGACTTATTAAGAGTTTTAGTTGATGCTCTTCAACGAGTAGCGGGAACTGTACCTGCTATCACATCTGTACCTATTCCTAGACGGGCCCCTATTAAGGAATTAAGAAAGTACGGTGCCACGGAATTTTCGGGTCTGAAAGGAGTTGATCCGTCCATAGCTGAAAACTGGATGGAAGCAACAAAAAGAGTTTTACAACAGTTAGAGTGTACTCCACATGAAAGCTTGTTGTGTACTGTATCTTTATTACAGGGTGAAGCATACCTATGGTGGGAATCTGTGATTCGACACTTGCCTACTGATCAAGTAACATGGGATTTGTTCCAGAAAGAATTCCAAAAGAAGTATATTGGGGAAATATACATTGAAGACAAGAAGCAAGAGTTCTTGACGTTGGAACAAGGTAATATGTCGGTAATAGACTATGAGAGGGAGTTTTCAAGACTTAACCGATATGCTTCAGAGTATATTCCGACTGAAAATGATAGTTGTAAAAGATTTTTACGGGGATTAAGAAATGAAATAAAGGTGCTATTGTTATCTCAGCGAATTACCGAATTTGTTGATTTAATTGAGAGGGCCAAAATGGTAGAACAAGTCTTGGGGCTTGATAAAAAGTCTGAACCTCCTAAATCAGTTGGGAAACTTGTAGGAACTACAAGTTCAAACCCTTCATCGAAACGATTCAGAGATTCTCGAAGCGGATGGAAATCTAGTTTCAAATTTGATAGAGGAGGAAAGAGTCAAGGAAGACAAACTATAGTGTCCACCGGTAGTGTAAGAGGTCCGGCTCGATATGCTACTATTCCAGATTGTGAACATTGCGGAAAGAAACATAGGGGTGAATGTTGGAAGTTAGTTGGAGGCTGTTTCCGATGCGGATCTAAAGACCATTTTATTAGAGATTGTCCGAAAGCTGACAATACTACACCCGTTACATCACAGAAATCGGGCTCTACTATGAGAGGTAGAGGATCGAGTAGAGGAGGTTCCGTATCTCGAGGAGGTGGTGTTAGAAAAAGCAGTGACATTGTTACTCAACAATCTGAAGCTCGAGTACCAGCTAGAGCATATGTAGTTAGAACCTGAGAAGAGGGAGATACACATGATGTTGTAACAGGTATATTCTTATTATATTCTGAGCCTGTTTATGCTTTAATTGATCCTGGATCTTCGCATTCATATGTTAATTCAAAACTAGTTGAGCTGGGAAAATTGAAACATGAAATGTCTAGAATGTTAATAGAGGTGTCAAGTCCGTTAGGACAGACGGTGTTAGTGAATCAAGTTTGTCCGAGATGCCCATTGAAAATTCAGAATAGAACTTTTCTGGTTGACTTGTTGATTAAGCCATTTGGAGATTTTGATGTAATATTGGGTATGGATTGGTTGTCTGAATATGGTGTGATTTTGGACTGCTATGAAAAGAAATTCAGTATTCAGGTTGAAAATGGAAGCACTATGGAGGTAAAAGGTATTCGAAGCAGTGGGTTAACACGTATTATTTCAGCAATAAAGGCTAACAAGTTGTTACAGCAGGGTTGCACAGCATACTTGGCTTATGTTATTAATTCAGATTCAGTGAGTAGTCAATGTAGTAAAATCCGAACAGTTTGTGAATTTCCTGATGTTTTTCCTGAGGATTTACCGGGTTTACCCCCAGACAGAGAAGTTGAGTTTGCTATAGAGGTTTATCCGGGTACTACTCCAATTTCTATTCCTCCGTACCGTATGTCGCCTACAGAATTGAAGGAGTTAAAAGTGCAATTGCAAGATTTGTTAGATCGTGGTTTTATTCGGCCGAGTATTTCACCGTGGGGAGCTCCGGTATTATTTGTTAAAAAGAAAGATGGTTCGATGCGACTCCGTATTGATTATAGACAGTTAAATAAAGTGACAATCAAGAATAAATATCCCCTTCCTCGCATTGATGATTTATTTGATCAACTAAAAGGAGCTTCGGTATTTTCAAAGATTGATTTAAGATCCGGCTACTATCAGTTGAAAGTAAAGGAATGTGATGTGCCAAAGACAGCTTTTCGTACAAGGTATGGCCATTATGAATTTTTAGTAATGCCATTCGGATTGACTAATGCCCCAGCTACTTTCATAGATCTGATGAACCGCATATTTCAGCCATATTTAGATCAATTTGTTGTGGTTTTCATTGATGACATATTGGTTTATTCGAAGACAGAGACAGAGCATAATCAGCATATCAGAATAGTGCTACAAATTTTGTGAGAAAAACGATTGTATGGGAAATTGAGTAAATGTGAATTCTGGTTATCAGAGGTCGTATTTTTGGGACATGTGGTATCGGCAGATGGAATCAGAGTTGATTCGAAAAAGATAGAAGCCATAGTTCAGTGGAAAGCTACGAAGAATATATCAGAGGTACGTAGTTTTCTTGGTTTGGCTGGGTATTATGGAAGATTTGTGAATGGATTTTCAAAAATTGCCTTGCCTATGACTAAATTGCTACAGAAGAATGTTTCTTTTATTTGGGATGATCAATGTCGAAAAAGTTTTGAGAAGTTGAAGCAAATGTTAACAGAGGTACCGGTTTTGACTTTATCGGAGTCGGGAAAAGATTTTATTGTGTACAGCGATGCTTCATTAAGTGGTTTGGGTTGTGTATTGATGCAAGATGGAAAGGTCATTGCCTATGCATCTCGTCAATTAAAACCACATGAGAGAAATTATCCGACTCATGACTTGGAACTTGCGGCGGTGATTTTTGCTTTGAAGATTTGGAGGCATTATCTTTATGGCGAAAAGTGCTATATTTACACAGATCATAAAAGTCTGAAGTACCTTCTCTCCCAGAAAGAATTGAATTTAAGACGGAGACGGTGGATAGAACTTCTGAAAGATTATGATTGTGTTATAGACTACCATCCGGGAAAAGCTAATATAGTAGCTGATGCATTAAGTAGAAAAGCCGCAATTGAGTTGAGAGCAATGTTTGCACGGCTCAATATTAGAGATGATGGGAGTTTGTTGGCTGAATTGAGAGTAAAGCCGATAATGTTTGATCATATTAGAGCAGCTCAGTTAGAAGATGATAAATTGATGAAGAAAAGAGAGATGATACAGAATGGTACGGTAGAAAATTTCAGCATTGATACTCATGGATGCTTGAGGTACCGAGATCGAGTATGTGTTCCAACTAAATCTGAACTGAATGAGTTAATACTCCGAGAGGCACACGATGGTTCATTTGCTTTACACCCGGGAAGTACAAAAATGTATCGTAATTTACGCGATTTGTATTGGTGGCCCGGAATGAAAAAAGACATAGTTGAATATGTGGGTAAATGTCTTGTATGTCAGCGAATAAAGGCAGAACATCAGGTACCGACAGGTTTACTTCAGCCTATCAGTATTCCTAAATGGAAATGGGATCGCATCACGATGGATTTTGTTTCGGGATTACCGTTGTCAGCAAGTAAGAAGAATTCGGTTTGGGTGATAGTTGATAGACTTACCAAGTCAGCTCATTTTATAGCAGTCAGAACAGATTGGTCATTACAGAAACTTGCTGAGGTGTATATCCGGGAAATTGTTAGATTGCATGGTATCCCGTCATCGATAATTTCAGATCGAGATCCTCGATTCACGTCAAGATTTTGGAGACAGTTACATGAGTCGTTGGGTACACGGCTTAATTTCAGTACAGCATTCCATCCGCAGACTGATGGACAATCTGAACGGGTAATTCAGATATTAGAAGATATGCTTCGGGCTTGTGTCATTGAATTTGAATCAGGTTGGGAACGTTATTTGCCTTTAGCTGAATTTGTGTATAATAATAGTTTCCAATCAAGTATTCAAATGGCTCCGTATGAAGTATTGTATGGTCGAAGGTGTAGATCACCCGTGTGTTGGACAGAATTAAATGAAAGAAAAGTGATTGGGCCGAAATTGATACAAAAAACCAAAAAAATAGTCAAGAAGATTCGAGGAAGATTAAAAGCAGCTTTTGATAGACAGAAATCTTATGCTGATTTGAAACGACGGGATATTGAGTATTCAATTAGGGACAAAGTATTTCTTAAAGTTTCGCCATGGAAGAAAGTGTTGAGATTTGGCCGAAAAGGTAAATTAAGTCCTCGTTATATTGGGTCATATGAAATAGTGGAAAGAATTGGACCGGTAGCTTATCGGTTAGCTTTACCTCCAGAATTGCAAAAGATACATGACGTTTTTCATGTTTCGATGCTTCGAAGGTATAGATCGGATCCTTCTCATGTTATTCCTATTGAAGATATTGAAATTCAATCTGATTTGACTTATGAAGAAGAACTAGTTAAGATTTTAGCACGGGAAGTGAAAGAATTGAGAAATAAACGAGTTCCTCTAGTGAAAGTGCTATGGAGAAGTCATAAAATGGAAGAAGCAACATGGGAACCGGAAGAAACTATAAGAGCTCAGTACCCCCATCTATTCTCAGGTAAATTTCGGGGACGAAATTTTTTTAAGGGGAGAGAAATGTAACGACCCAAAATTCCCGGGTATCGAAAAGACGAGTCTTAGGGCCTCCGTCTTAGAAAATAAGTCCGTAAATATTTATTAAAAATATTTATGAGGTCAATTATGAGTTGAATTAGTTTTTGATTAAGTGAATTTAGTTTAATTAGAAATAATTAGTAGAAAGGACTAAATTGAATAGAATGTAAAAGTTTAATTATAGAATAGGAAAATATCAAGGGATTAAATTAGCAATTAGACCATAAAAGTGACATGTGTGTATTATAAAATAAATACAAGTGTTTTGAAATTATTGGTACAAATGTATGTTATATATGTATTTACTTAATTATTAAGTAAAATATATTTAATTATTTATTTATTATAATTATTATTAATTATGTAAATATTATTTTATTAAATTGTTGTGATAAAGACAAGTGTATGGCAAGGATTTGTGCATGTGTCATAATATATATGTATACAAATGTAATTTATATATTGGTTATTATATTAGATATTTATAATAATTAATTAAAGAAAACAAATAAAAGAAATTAAAAAGAAATAACAAAAGAAAAAGAGAGAATAGAACCAGAGAAAGAAACGTTAAAGGGAAAGAAAGAAAGAAAGAAAGAAGAAAAAGGGAAATTAAAGGATTAAGGCTTGGAGATTAATTTGGTAAGTCAATTAAGTCCATTTCTTTGTAATTTTGATGTTTTTGAAGCTCTAGAGAAAGATTCTCTTGAATTTATGTGAAAATATTAGAAAATAATGGAAGTTTGATTTGGGTTTATGTTAAGTAAATGGTGGAATTAGGGATTAATTTGATAGAATTGTGAATTTGAATTGAATTAGGGACTTAATTGTAAACTAGGCTATAAGTTTTGAGCTTTAGGGACTAATTTGAAAGAAATTCGAATTATGGAAAAATGATGAAAATTTGATAGTTATAAGGAAGTTTTAATGGAAAGTGAATAAGAAAATGAGATAAATTGCTAAAGAAGAGAAGATGACAAAGTTTAGGACATAAGTGGGAATATGATAAAAGTTATATGGAAAATTTGGAAATTGTATAAATTATGTATATTATTAATTAATTGTAAATTTGCTAATTTTTGTAGCAAACAAGGAAACCGAGCCATCGAATACGAAAGGAAAGGAAAAAGTGGTCGAGGAGTAGCTCGGGAAAAATATCGGTTTGTATTATCATAATTTGAATTGTTTCTTATTATGTGCTTAATTTATTTGATATATGTGCATGGGAATGAAATTGAATTTAGTAGTGCTATATAAATTGAATGTGATTGAATATGGTTGATGAATACATATGTGTATGTGGGATTGAATTATATGATTGTATTGAATTTGAATGATTTTGATTTATTGAAAATGGAAATGAAATGAAAATATGTGAAAATGTGAAATTGAAGCAAGTTATGCTTGAATTGCAAAATATGTGAGAAAATGTGGCCAAAGAGCATATGATGTGAATTTGATTGAAATTACGAGAAAGTAATTGAAATTGATATGTGTTTCCGAGACCCTATTAACTAGTCGGGCTTAGTGGATATAGTTGGCATGCCCTAGGATTGGAAGTGTTCAGGGTTACTTCGACCTCGAGTCGATGAGACACTTGGAGTGTCATATTGCTTCGGGTAGATTCGATGAGGTACTGGGTACCACTTTACTTCGGCTAGGCCGATGAGACATTGGGTGTCAAATTTGCTTCGAACTATCCGATGAGGCACTGGGTGCCAATATGGTGTGTTTGGTTGGATTCGTATATCCGCCAAAGTCCGAGTCATGTTAATAGGGGTAATTAAGTGAAATAAGAAAATCGATTGAAATTGTGCATTTGAATCATTGAATAAAGAGTGAAAATGATGATGTGATATGAAACGAGAAATGAAATTGTGCTATGAGATTTAATACTTGAATTAAGGTTCTTGAATGGTTATTATTGAATTTGTATATGTGTAATTGGAAAGTGACCAAAGATTCATGAATTGTTCATGTTGGAAATGTGAATTGAATGTTTTTATATGATTGAGGAAATGGTAAACTGAATATGGAAATATGGTAGTTTGGGACATAACTATGTGTATGATTTGTATATGACATGATATATTGTTATTGTTTAATTCGAATTATGATAATACCACTGAGTATTTCCAATACTCAGTGTACGGTTGTTTTCCATGCGCAGGTTAGGTAAAGTTGAGGTTTCGTCAAGCATCCAAATCAGTCCCGATCTCAGCTCAAATTTGTGGTGATGTATTTATCTTTTGGTAATGTGGCATGTACTAGGTTTAATGTTTGTCACTTGTAAATGTTTAATATTTTGAATGTAAATATAGTGTATAAACTTTGAGAAGTTTTTCTTTGAAATGAATGAATGAGTTTTTGCTAAATTTAAAGATGAAATGAATAGTTTTTGGTTAACATTTATAAGTCAATGAATTGGGCATGTATTAGGTATGTTTAGTGGGTAAAAATAGCTTAAAAATGATGAAACTTACAGTTTTCACACGGCCAAATCACATGGGCGTGTGCCCTGGCCGTGTGGGAGAAACAGATTCTTCGACGGCCTGGCCTCACGGTCGTGTGATTCCACACGGGCTGTCCACACGGGCATGTCCCAAGCCACACGGCCGTGTGCCCCTGTTTTTCAAGAAAATTTTTAAAAGTTCCCGGTTTGATCCCGAATCAATCTCTAAACTTATTTTGGGTTCCGTAGGCCTATATTAAGAATTATTTGATGGTAATTAGAGGGTTTTTGATTGAAACTAAAATTTATGCCTCGTTTTTATTTCGTAAGTTAGTATATGGTTCCGGTAATACCTCGTGACCCTGTTTCGGCGACGGTGTGGGGTTAGGGGGTGTTACATCAGGACTACTTTAAACCTGCAGAAGGTGGCACTTTAGTGGATGTTAACTGTGGAAGTGGTTTGTTTTCCCGAAAATTTGCCAAATCAGTTACATATTCTGGTGTTATTGCACTTGATTTTTCTGAAAACATGCTTCGGCAATGTAATGATTTTATTAAGCAAGATGCATTTTTTTTAGCTAGGCAATCATCTCTACCTCTTTAATTTTAAAAGTTGAAGCAGTCATTGCAAATACCAGTAGAGGTTTATATTTCTTCTCGTGCCAAAAGCTGATCGATACTTCATCGGAATTTGCAGCAATATTGCTCTTGTCAGGGCTGATGTTTCCAGGCTACCATTCTCGTCCGGTTCTATTGATGCTGTACATGGTGGTGCTGCATTGCATTGCTGGCCATGTCATTCCAATGCTATAAGTATGATTAATTTCAAGTCTCGTAGACTGAGCTATAAAATTCCTCTCAGCCTGGGTATGATTAATTTCAAGTCTCGTAGACTGAGCTATAAAATTCCTCTCAGCCTGAGTTTTAAGATGATAAAATATCTCGATAATGCAGTTTTTGACATATCATGCTACTACAGGTCAACATCTCTCTGAGCTGAAAAAACCTTCTTATATGGCCACTTGCTTTTATTATCTTCAGATTGCTGAAATTAGTCGTATATTGAGAAGTGGTGGAGTCTTTATTGGAACCACTTTTCTTCGTTATACTTCTTCTACTCCCTGGATAATACGACCTTTCAGAGAGGTACAGTGTTTCCAGTTGTGTTTTGAATTTTGGTACTCTGTATTAGTCTGTTCTCCTTTTGTGCGGCAAACATGCTGATATTTAGAACAATTTAGCATTGGCTAACATTCTTAGTTGTTGCAGAGGGTTATGCAAAGTTATAACTACCTCATAGAAGAGGAGATAGAAGAGGTATGTACAAATTCGGGTCTTACCAACTTTTCGAAGAAGGTTCAGCGATCTTTCATAATGTTTTTTGCTCAGAAACCTTGAAGCTTGGATTTGGATCTTTGAATATATATATATATAGTGCTTTGATTTGTTTTACAATATTATTTGGTTATACGGGAATCACTAAAAAGAAAACCTTGAAACAGATTATAATATATTAAAGATGGAATGTATAGTGCATGCTTAATTTCTTATTAATGCAAGTATTGCCTGATCGACTGTTGATTGTGTAAATGCTTTGAAATACTTCGTTAGTGCTCAATAATATTGAGTATATGATGACATTGTGGTGATCTAAATTAGATTTCTGACTGCAATTTCCCTTTTATTTGTTTCAAATGATTCGCCGAGATGGTTAAACATGATTAACTCCTTGTTTTTGCCGTTACCTGCTATGTAAGCGTATCTTAATCGCGCTCAGGTGAGTTTTGAATATGAATATGTGTTTAATAGGTATACTCAAATTTTTAAAATTTTTCAGAGATCATTAATATACCCATGTTTAAAATGTAATGAATATGAATATATATATATATATATATTTTTTTTTTTTTTAAATATGAATCTGGATAATAAATTGTGAGTTATACCTAGATTGCAATGATAATAATCTTACATTGCTAATAAATATATAACAATGTGTGATATGTTCATAAATAAAACGTGAAATATTAATTTCTTTCATAGTGTACAAAGAAATTCAACATTTAAAAATAACTGTTTATAACTTTACTAACTTAGGCACCCTCAAAGAATATAGAATTAAAAAAATAATTTCTATATATGTTATTTTCACTTTGATCATGATTAGTGTCAAATTAATAATTAAAATCTTATTACTTTGGTTGATTTGTGGATGTCGTAAAAGATTTAGCAGACATTGATCACGAGTTAACTTTTAAATTTTTAGCAGACGATGAGTAACAAATAATATTTATCATTGTTATAAAAGAATATTTAACTATAAAAAATAAAAAATAATTATCATTTTATCTAATAAATAATTTAAATTAATTATATAATTCATTAAAATATTTATAATAAAATATTGGAAGATACATTTTAATATTTTATTAAATGAATTTATAAATTCACATATTTTAACAATTTTATATAAGTAAAATAATTTAAAACTTCTATTATATATCAATTCTAATCTGATGTCCTTAATAGTCATTTTTTATTTTCATCTCACCGCTACAGCTGCGTTTGAATCCAAACACACACTCTACCGCTGTTTCTAATCTCACTGCTACAGTATCCAATCTCACCGCCACAGTAATTAATCTCACCGCCACCGCTGTTTTTAATCTCACCGGAGGTAAACACACCGCCCATCCAAACTAAGCCTTTATTTTGATTGATATAATAATAAAGTTAACCTTTAGGACCAAATTGAAAAATGAGTAAAATATTACTAATGTTGTGAAGAGTTTATTAAATAAAAATAATATTTTTAAAATAAAATAAAATAAAATATCGAGATTTCTTGAAAATGTTTATATACATAACATACTTAATTACTCTTTTAAAAATTTTATTACTCTTTTAAAATTTGCGTTGATGTTAAAAATGTATATAAATTAAAATTTTATTTTAATATTAAACTCACAGCCTTACGAGTAAAAATCCTAGGATATAACTATAAAAATAGTTAAAGGACTTGTTTAAATAAAATGCAATAGTTTAAGGGCTCTTTTAGTATATTAGCGTTATTTAAGGATCTGTGATGTGATTGTTGATACTCGATAATTAGAAAAAAAAAAAAACCTCCAAATCATTTCAAAGAGAGACCAGTTGGTATTCAAATGTCTATAAAATTATCTTGTGATAACTTCAATATTTAATTATAAATGATAGATACATTGATGCACGGCATTCATTTTAACGACTCCGTCGTTCTCTGGAAGAAAAGAGAGGCATATACCGTAACTTCAAGTTTCGAAGTTTGGATCCTATTCGATTGATTATTCTGTTTTCCGGAGTTGATTTTGGATGTTAATGGAGAATAAAGCGGAAAACAAGGCGGTTTTCGATGAGGAGTCAGCGAAGGAGGTGGTGAAGGAGTTGAGAGATAGCTTCGTAACCGGAAAAACTAAAAGCTACCGATGGAGAGTGACACAGTTGAAAGCAATGTTGAAGATGTTGGATGAGAACGAGCCGCAAATCGTCGCCGCTCTTCGTGATGATCTTTCCAAGCCGGAATTCGAATCCTCCCTCTACGAGGTCAAAGCTTTTTTCATTCATTTTACTCTGATTTTATTATTATTCTTTAATGAATTTGTTTTGGTTTCGATATCGGATTAGGTTTTAGTTTAATTATAATTTGAAATGGATTGAGCAGTAAAACATAGTATGTTATTAGTATGTTATTTCATGATCTGAATCATTATTGATAGTATTAGTAAAGATTAAAGAGCCAATAGGCCGGTATAAGTCTCTGCTGTATTATTCTTTATTTGCACCCAATTTGTAACAAAAATAAAATTAAAAAATTCCCCGTGCACTTAATTATTAAATTAGTTTTTAATTTTAATTTTCTAATGAATTTTCGCATTTATAATCGAGCACTCCAGATCAGAATGTTCATTAAACATTTGATGCTTCTTATATGGTGATGATAAAAAAAATTCAACTACTTCTTTGTCTCCAAAGCTAATTTTATATTTATTTGTCTATTTTCATTATTTTTCGTTTATTTTATTTCTAATTAAATACGGCAATATATTTATATCGTGTGTGAGACGTGCTTGTATGTCAAGCTTCAAGTGAGAATGAATAATAAAAAATTCATGAATAAAACGGTTCCAAACTTTTGAGACTTGGAGTAGTCCATTTTTTTTCCTGGGTGCAAACCTTCAGAGGTGTTTAAATTGATAAATGATAGGAAACTTGGTGGACCCAAGTAGCATTTATTACATGCTAAGAATTTCATTTTCATGAAAATGGTTGGTCAATTTCAGCCTTTAGTAAAAAAAAGAAGCGATCTATACAATACTCGAAACTGTTAAAACTCAAGTAGTCTTGAATATTTATTATTGTTTTATATTTTTTTGACTAATAATTGTTATAATACGATGATTGGAGTTTCGGCTCTTACATATAGTCAGCTGTGATATAATTGTATTTGTGATTAATTAATGCGGGAATCATTGAATGATAGGGAATTTGAGAGTCATAATATAAACCTTGATTATTGCAATTCTCAAGAATACTTAAGGATTTCTTATTCAACAATTATCATCTACTTTTATTTGCTACATGTTTGTGAGCAAAAGTATCTTAGCCATATGGTTAAATTATTTATTTCTAGTCTCTGTTTTACTTGTGGAGGCTGATGTGTTTTCTTTAAGCTAGTTAGATGCATCATTCAAGTTAAACTTCTGTGTTTTAAGTTGATTAGATTTAATGGTTAATAAAGCTGAACTGTAAGAAAATTCTATTTTAGGTTTTATAAGTGGTTGTTCTTTTGGTGGTGGTGTCAATTTTTGCTGAAGACAAAGAACTTTAAAGAACCTTTAATTAGTTATTGTTAGGCTCTCTAACTTGGGGAAGATAATGTACTAGATGATTATTGTTCCAGAGCACCTGATTTTTTATCAATCGGAAAATTTTTTTTGGAGCCTTGTGAAATTTGGGTAACTCTTGATTCTTAATTTCTTTGTTTTAAATTTAACTTTCATACTAAACCTGATAGTTAAGCTCTAAATATTACATTACCTAGGAAACTAGAACTATGGAAAAGGCAACAATGTCTGAGTTATTTATATATAGCCTCTTGAATTTAGAGCGCGCTTTTCTTTTCTATGGATGTCTCGCCTGAAATATTTTACTTTTTGTCTACTTCTGATTGTTGACATGGTTTACTCTGCAGATACAGATGTTAAAGAATTCATGCAGATTGGCACTCAAGGAAATGAACCACTGGATGATGCCAGAAAAGGTAAAATTGTTGGATACCTCTAAAGTGGATGGAAGCTTTCTTTTTTATATTAAAAGAGTTTAATATGAACATCTTGCCCTTTGTTTCAGGCAAAAACTTCGTTGACTACATTTCCTTCCTCTGCTGAAATTATATCTGAACCATTGGGTGTTGTTTTCGTAATCTCAGCATGGAATTATCCTTTTTGTATGTTAAACACTTGATGGATTTGCCCTTCTTATTTTGTATTCCGGAAACTTTGTCAAAATGATGACTGTATTTGTGCCTCTTCCTTCAGTATTGTCTCTTGATCCAGTTGTTGGAGCTATTTCAGCTGGTAATGCTATAGTCTTAAAGCCATCAGAAATGGCTCCAGCCTCATCATCATTGCTTGCAAAGCTGGTAGCGGATTATTTGGATTGCTCTTGCATTAAGGTTGTTGAAGGGGCTGTTCCTGAAACATCAGCATTATTGGAGCAAAAGTGGGACAAAATATTGTATACAGGTCCTTTGCTCATTTACAACCATTTACCTTTTCCTCTAACTGAATCTTTTATGTCTTAATTAAATATTCTTGGACAACTGCATCCTAGTTTCACATGTGATACGTGCAAAATGCTTCAAGAAGTTTGTGATAGAAGTGGCTTTTTGGATGCTGTAGGCTGTAGCTTTCTATTACTTTTTACCAAACAGTTGGAAAAAAGAAATGGATTTGAATAACTATATGTTTCTGTGTTGTTTTAAGGCTCCATCCATTCTGGGGAAGAGCCAAATGGTGATAATTGATGATTTAACAGGGTTTCCCTTTTAGCATCTACTTTAGATGTTTGTTGTAGCTTCTATCTAGTTTGACCACTCCATAGATGAATGCAGTGTTAGATGTAAAATCAAGTATTCTTCATTTTTGGGCAGTATACAACTCATATTTCTTTTGTAAATAGCTTATCTTATAAATACTTTGTAGATTCTCTCGGCAGCGTTTCCTCTCTCTAAGATTTATGTTTATTTGTGGTTATAATTCTGCACTGGCTGCCCGGCCAAACCTACTGCAACTTTCATCCTTTATCTGGTTTGAGACCTCAAACTATGAAGTGCAAAACATTAGGGCTTAACGAGTTGGCTCTTTTCACTGAAATCTCACTGCAAATTGAACCTTTTCCCATCCTTGGGAGTTGAAAGTGTTCAATGGGGACATAAAAGACAGTTTTGCATGGTCATTTGGCTAACGGAGGCTATTGTGTTCGCTAAGGGTGATTAGGGGTAGTTGCAGCACTTGAACTGGCCAAGAGTTTATTGGAAATTGAAAGTATTGCTGGCTTAATAGTTCTAAAAAAATTCTTACTTCGGGATCTTGAAAGAACTGAACAGAGTTTTGAGAGATTTCTTTTGGGGCTTGCATTGGCATATTTGTTTGGTTCCCTGCTAATATGTTGTTTTTTGGATCCTCTTTTCTGACATAAGATGTACCTAAGTCTTAAATTGATTTTTCAAAAAGATGACCACATCCCAAATTTTTGGTGTTCTCCCAGAAGTTCTAATTTTCACCTTATGGTTATTAGTTGCTGCTTAGACATTGTTGTATCATTTCTGATAAAAAAGTATTCCGAATCAAAACATCCTTGAATTTTTAGGCAATGGAAAAGTTGCTCGCATTGTGATGGCAGCTGCTGCAAAGCACCTAACACCGGTTGTTTTGGAGCTCGGAGGAAAGTCACCTGTTATTGTTGATTCAGACATCAACTTAAAGGTAAGCATAGTGTTTATTTTTCGATCATGTCTGCTTTCTTTGTCACTTAGATACTGATATTTTTGTGTACTTTAGGTTGCGACTAGGCGGATCATTGTGGGGAAGTGGGGCTGTAATAATGGACAAGCATGTATTTCTCCTGATTACATTATTACAACAAAAGATTACGCTACGAAGTTGGTAAGAATGCTTGTATATGTTTAACATTTCTAAATTCTTAATCCATTTCTTTCCAATCATTCTTCTCTGGTGGTTTTTATCCTGCAGGTTGATTCTTTCAAATGTGAACTGGAGCGATTTTATGGAAAGGACCCATTGGAGTCGAAAGACTTGTCTCGCATAGTGAATTCTAACCACTTTGATCGCCTGTCAAAGCTCATGGATGAGGAGAAAGTTTCTAGTAAGATCGTCCATGGCGGTCAGAGAAATGAAAAAGACCTGTCAGTTCTAACCTGGCTCTTGCATTTCTTTTCTAGTACACTTGGCATCATATGCTGTCAATAGTTGTTGATACATGCTTCTTTCTTCCAATGGCAGGCAGATTGCTCCCACGATCTTGCTTGATGTCCCAGTAAATTCTCTCATCATGAAAGAAGAGATATTTGGCCCATTGCTTCCGATTATCACGGTAGGAACTAAAGGGTCCATTGCACCAAAATGTTTTGCTTTGTTTTTGTTTTTCTTTTTAAATTTTCCTTTTAGCTTTTGTTGATTCCAGAAGTAGCACTTCCCTTGAAAAGCCTGGGAGTCTTACGCCTTTTCCTTTTATTGTTCGAGCAAAAAGAAATAAAGCTCCATTTGCATATGAACAGAGAGATCTCCTTAAGGATATAATTTAGATTTGGGTTTGAGTGTTGGATATGAATATATATGTAGTAGGGATATATTCATTTTTTTTAAAAGTTTTCCTGTGGATTTGAAGGGTCATATCCCGTATTCGTGTCCTAACAAAATGTAGAGTTGGAGCTAAGATATATCAGCTTAGTTTATGAAATTTCTGCAAGAAAAATGGCCTGACAGAAACAAACACCAATCATTTATGGTATCAAGGAAATTTAAATGGACAATTAGAACAGTGCTCGTCGTTTATAAAGATTAGATGCGGGACATTCATCATGATTTTTTTGTGATTGGTTTATTAAAGGTGGACAAAGTAGAACAGAGTTTTGATTTGATACATTCTTCTGGAGGAAAGCCACTAGCAGCGTATCTGTTTACGAATAACAAGAAACTAAAACGTAAGTTTGTTGAAACGGTCTCTGCAGGGGGTTTAGTCGTTAATGACACAGCTGTACATGTAAGTTTACTTTTAACTTATGGAATCTATGTAGACATGCATGCATTATTACAATTTGCAATAAGGCTTCATTGCCTTCAGAATTCAAGTTTTTAAATTGACCGAATCGATTATGGGTTCAGCTTGCTATACACAGTTTACCATTCGGAGGAGTGGGGGAAAGCGGAATGGGTTCGTACCATGGGAAATTCTCCTTCGATGCATTTAGCCATAAGAAGGCAGTTCTTTATAGAGGTTTTGCAGGTGATGCATTTCTGAGATACCCACCATACACACCGGGGAAGCTAACATTGTTGCAGGCACTTGTCAGTGGTAGCATTGTTGGCATAATCCGTGCTTTGCTGGGATGGTTTTGGGCTTAAAGGGACAACCGGTTCGACTGTCTTTTATTGCAAGTTCGGTTATCTAGTAAGGTAAATAATCTGGTTTTAAGACATTTATTTCAGCATGTTCTTTGGCAATAATTCGGGTTGACCAAGGTTAGTTGTATACACACCGAGTAGTATACGCAAATGAGAACTTGAAATGTATGCAATTCTTGAACGATACATTTGGTTTATGAAATATGAGATTATTTTTTTAATAAAATTATTAGAATGTAAATATTATTTAGATTGTTTTTATTTATTTATTTGACAGGAATATAAAATTTTATTGATTGATAGATAGTGTAAAATTATTAAATTATACTGAAATTAAGACAACAATAATATACAAAATATTAAAACTCATTTATAATATATAAAATATTGAGATAAATTCCATGTGATGGCTTGATGGTCAAGGGTGTTTATTATTCTAGGTTTGGCTTTGGTTCAAGTTGCACCAGTTGCGTTTATTATTTGGCTTTTGATTAAGGAGGATTACTTTGTGAGTTGAAACACTTGCGAGTTTAAAATCTCGTAAGTCCAAAATTTTTCAAATCCAAACTATTAGAACTACATGAATGACACGATGGGATATCTATTGTCCACATGTCACATATATTAATTCCCCATACATGATAGTCTATATCAAAGACTTGTCAAAGACAACTTATGATGAGAAGAAACCCATAAATCGATTAACTTGCAAAGAGTTTAAGGCCAATATGTGTACGACACATAGTACCTTGAGAACGTGCAGCGAGAAGCCTTTAAAAGTTTACGTGTACTAGGAAAAAGTACAAGGATAGTGGTAGAGCTAAGGGGGGCTGCATGGCCCTGACCTTTTTAAAATGAAAAAATTTTCATTTAGGCCCTTTATAATTTATAAAATTTTACATTAATAATAGTAAAATTGTATTTTGGCCTCCTAAAAAAATAAAAAATTTAATTTAATTCTTTAAAATTACATACGGTAAAAATATATTATTTTTTAAGAAAAGCTTTTAAAAGTTCAAAAGCATTTCACGTATCCAAAAGCTCTAAACATTTTGAGAGCAAATTAAAACTAAAAAACTACATGTTGATCAAGATGGATCACCACTACACATCTTTCATGGCGTGATTCTATAATCCAGTTAAGAATGAATTCCTATATATAATATCATTACGATGAAATAAATAATTTTTTATATTAAATATTATCTATTTTAAAAAACCAAAAATACATCTCGAAATTTTTTCTTTATAATACATACTCAAATCCTTGAATAGTTAATATGAGATGATTTTCCAATTTAGTTATAAAAGTATTTTCAATCGTGTTACATTTATCAAGTGACAAATATACGTAATATATTATACCATAATTTGGGCATGAAACTTTCAATTAGATAATATTAGATACTAACTAAGATGCAAAAATTTACATCCTTCATCGAGATAGTATAAGAAGAAAATGGAATCAAGTTGGCATCTGGAACTGGCACAACGGGTACAGGTGTTTGGTTTTCAACCACTTAATGATGCAACCATCATGGAACACATGTGTGCATGGCATCGAGGCAACCTTGTCACCCTCCGAGAACTCATCGAGACAGATAGCACATTCTTTGTTCGTTAAGCTCAAACCCTCGCGTAATCTCCTCCTCTTCTTCAAAGGCAGACTATCTTGTTCTTCATCATCACCCTATTTATACCTTCTCAAAGCTTGAACTGAAAAACATGTAGCAGGCTTGAAATTCAATGTGTCATCACCATCACCATCACCATCATCATCATTGTTGTCATTCGGCTCATTGACCTCATCATCATCATCATTATCGGCCTCATCATCAACATTATCAACCGGAGCCTTGATGATTACTTCCACTTCGAAGGAAATGAGTTTACGTGCAAAGTTAAGGGGTTATTATGAATCTGCCATGCATAAGACAAGATACTAGGAACGATGAAAGTTCAAATGTAGTCTAGAGGTGCATCCGTTCTTTCTAACAAGGAGAGTAGGATGCTGGGACCGTCTTTGTCGAATAAAATGGTATCCTGACGATACGTGACTGACTCATTGAAACTTCCTAACGTTGTTTCCCTCTTAAGAGATTAAACGAAACGAATCCCCACAACTATGTTGAAAGAGTCATTTGGAATATGACTACAACTTTGCTATACTTCAAGATTATTGGTTACTTCCCTCAGCTTGATGCGGTAAATATTGATAGCCGCCGTTGCTACTATCTTACAATCTCTTCGATCGTTGAAATGTTTCTCAGAATCGCAGTTGATACATGAGAGTGTAAATATAAATGGTATAGAGTTAGGGGCTTAATTTTTCCTATTTCTTCTACAATTCTACGCCAATTAGATAAATTGCATGTTTTGCATTATCAAATTTCCTTTATTTATTATTATCTATTTTAAATTAAATTTTTTTTATCCAGCTTGAAATTAATAAATATTCGAATTGGTTAAATATTTAAATTTAGTAAGTTAATTTTTTAAAACATAAATAAAAAAAAGGGATTGAAATTTGGGTACCCTAATTCATTATCCAAAGTCAATTTGAAAGTTGAGATATGAATAGGCTTCGAGAAGTAGGTAACAAGCCCCTAACAATATTTGCATTATCAGTACTTCAAGTACCTCTCCGCCAAAGTTTGGTACAATTAAGAACCTTTGTTTAGCTCAAAATTGGGGTTTCAAGAAATAAATAATTGATATAAGATATAAAATTACATTGTTTGTGTGCAGCTTTGATCTCCAAGTGCCATCACTACTTGTGAAGCCAACTGTAAAAAGCATAAAACATTCTGTAAAACTTTCACTCCAATCACCGCAAAATATATGTACAAGAAACTCCGAGTAGGAGGCCACCCGGATTCTTTCTTCTTCATGCAAAATCCCAAATCAAAATTGAATACCTGTTGTTGAGGAAGCTTGAAACTTATCAAGACATTTTCATTTGGACTTGCCGATGAATATGTACAAGAAACTCCATATAAGATGGCCCATTTGCATTCTTGTCTTCTACCATGCAAGATACGAACACCGTTCCTGAAAATGTAGTCATTGAATCATGAGAATCCCCTAATATATTTGCTTTTCTTTTCTTCGAAAATAGAAATGATTATATACCAATTACTCTGACAATACGAAACCTGCAGCCATAGAAGCAATTTGCTTCATTGTCCCAAAAAAACCAAGGCAAAAACTCTCGGACAAGAATTAAACAACCTAGTCTCTGCTCTAAATTACATAGTTGAGAAAAGTTTATATGATGCATGTTGGAAGAATCCATGGCTATTTCGGTCAAAATATTCTACATAGGATATATATATATATTACTTTTGTAAGGAATGGTGTCCAGGATTTGAATCCTGGATTTTTTGCCACTACACCAGTGGCTCAGCTGGCTAGGATAATTTATTTGACCATATCATAGTTTTGCGTGAGAAGGAAGTTCAATGCACTTACCTGACGGATCCCCCTTCTTGCACAATGTGAAGCTGCAACAGAAAATGAAAGTATGTAAACATAAAATTGTATTAAACAGAGATATGGTCTTCAATTTGGCTATGAAGGAAATGGAACAGAAACTGTTCTTTTAGGAGTAAAATAACACTAAAGAAACCCCCATTAATCATACCGAAGGTAGGAGCATCTTTGTTGGCGAATCACATTGACTACATCATTGAAGTTCTTTGATAAAGGATTGGAAAATTGCTGCATCACAAACTGAACATACAATGTTGACAAAAGAGCGTTAATGTCTGTACAGGGTAAGTGAAAGGGTCTAGACACAGAATAAAGCTTAAAAGTGAACCATATTTACAGCGGATAACCTAACCCCGTAATCCTAATATTTCAATCCAGGGTCACTCATTTGAGTGCCATACTAGTTCATCAAGCAAAACAGTTTTCAAGACTCTACTAATCCAATCCAAAAATCAAATACTCCATACATAACGAAGAAATTCTCACTATTAATGGAAGGAAAATGAAACAGCATGCAGAGTGGCACACAAAATTCATCATACAGGTAGTTTAATAGGAATTTCAAATCATAACCCGGATGAGGTCAATTCAATATACAATGTACCATCTGAGTTTAGTATTTAAATATTTAATTTATTTTTAAATAAAAAAAAAGTGTAAAAAAATATCCTAAGCTTATTTTCAGCAAACAAAAACCTGAAAAATCAGGAAATACAATTTCAGGTTCTTAACAAGTTGTTTCTAATAAATTAACGAATTAATGAGGATTAAAAAAAAAGGGAGTAAAACAAGTGAGTACTTCGTCAACTGAGGTAAAGCCAAAAAGTTGTTGCAAGATACTTGAATCCACTGAGCTTCCAAAATATATTAAAGCATCCTCACCAGTCTCTAGAAGATAGATTCCATCATTACAGACGTGTTCACTAGAAAGTGGGATTGTAGGAGGAAGAACAGATTCATCCCCATCCTGTCCAGCAAGCATAAATTGTCTGTTGGCATGGTTAAAACACTTCGGACCATAAGCCAACTAGAAATTTTATTACCTTTGAATCAACATTGTGGATGGCAAACATCCTGGGAGAAACCAATGGGATTGCCAAAGGAGTAGAAAGGGAGGAAACACAATTGAACCAGAAGGAACGGTCATCTATTCTGCCATCATTTCGCAACCCTCTACTCTTGATTAATGCTGAAGAAAGGAAAAGACAATATTTATCAACAGATGAAAAATACTTCAATTTTTCATTGACAAGATGTCTGAGTTTCTGCCACAGGATTTGCCAAAATGGAAGAACAAGTTTGAAGATGAAGATTAACTAAAATAATAATAATGGAAATGAATGAGATATGGATCAAGTAGATAAATTTACAAAAAGATATATTTATACCAAGAGTATATAGAGGGAGAAGCTTAAGAGCCTCAGGAAGAATAAGCTGTCCAGTTGATGATACTGTGGCGCAAAATTTACGATATGAAAGCAGAATGTTGATGCAAAGATTTGTAACATGGTCCCTCACTTGAAGAAACGGGCATGTAGGAATTCTATAATTCTATTACAAAGGTTGATGAAGATGGATTACCACTGCATGGTATGATTCTATAATTCTGTTCATAATTCTTATATGCAATATCATTACGATGAAATAAATATTTTTTTATATTAAATATTATCTACTTTAAAAACCCAAAAGTTGTACTCGTAATCTTGTCTTCTAAAAAAACACATCTCAAAATCCTTACTTTATAGGATGTACTCAAATCCTTGACTAGTTACTATGAGATAATTTTTCACTTCAACTATAGTGATGAAAATATTTTCAATCGTGTTGCATTTATCAAATTACAAATATATATATATATATATATATATATGATATACTGCAATTTAGAATTGTTATTTCAATTCATTCATGAAGCTCACAATTAGATAGTATTAGATATTAACTGAGATGTAAAAATTTACATCTTTCGATGAGATAGTAGAAATAAATGGAATCAAGTTGGCATTTGGAACCGGCACAATGGGCACAGGTGACTGGTCTTCAACCACTTAACGATGCAACCATCATGGAACATGCATGGCATCAAGGCAACCTTGTCACCCTTCGAGAACTTATTGAGATAGATAACACAAAATTTTTTCGTTGAGCTCAAACCCTCATGCAATCTCCTCCTCTTCTTCAATGGCAAACAATCTTGTTCTTCATCATCACCTCATTTATTCCTTTTCAAAGCTTGAACCGACAAACATTATTGAGGAATGAGAGTGGTTGACTATTGTAACTGTTAGTTGTCGTTATAGTTAGTCGTTATAGTTAGCAGTTAGCTGAGTTAGCAGTTATCAGTCAGTTACCTGTTATAAATATCATAGCTCAGTCTCTTGTAAAAATTAGATATAGAAAATACATAGTTCCTACTTCCTTCATTTTCATCCATTGTTAATCTCTTCATGGTATCTGAGCCATAAGGTTTTTTTTTTGTGTTTTTTTTTTCTATGGCAACGGAAGCAGTATCTGGTAATGATGATGGTGTTCGTGAGTCTTTTAATACGGGTACACCAGTGGTTGCTTCTTCTCCCGATCTTGGTTGTGAGTTTTTGAAGAAGGTTCAGCACTTTCCCAAGCATGACACGGTAAAATTGACTGATCGTAATTTCCTGTTGTGGAAACAACAGATTTTCTTAATTCTTGAAGGGTATGGGCTTCATGAGATTGTTCTTGGCACGATCAATGTCCCTTCTCAGACTATTTTGGATAGTGATGGTAATCTCATTACCAATCCTGCTTTCTTGTTTCATACATAGCAAGATAAGCTATTAGCTTCCTGGTTGTTGTCTACCATTGGTGATGATGTTTTGGTACATTTTACTGAAGCTCGGTCGAGTTTTGATGTATGGACTTCAGTTGTCCGATGGTTTGCGACCAAGTCTACTTTGACCATCTCTACCCTCAGGCATTCTTTGTATTCTCAAAAGGAAGGTCAGATGTCTGTCACAGAATATCTTGCTAAGATCAAAGGCTTGTGTGATACCTTGCTTATTGCGGGAAATGCTATCTCTGAGCAAGAACAGGTTAGCATCATTCTTGCTGGCTTGTCAGTTGAATATGAGACCATTCGTGTTATGGCTTCTGCTATGCCTGTCTCTCTTGATTTTCTTACTGAGATGTTGATTGACTGTGAAGCTCGACAGCAGGAGTTTGTGTCCAATGTGTCTTTGCAAGCAAATGTTGCTCAGCATAGTAGTACTGATGATAAACATGCTAGGAGTTTTGACAGGGGTTCTAGGTCATCTCATCGAGGTGGTTCTAGGTCTTTTCGGGGACATGGTCGAGGGAGACACTTCTCTCATAACAAACCACAATGTCAGTTGTGTGGCAAGGTTGGTCACACAGTCCAGAAGTGTTATTATCGGTTTGACGAGACTTTTGAGGGTGTGTCTCCTCAACCTATGCAAGCACATTACCATCAGTTTCAAGCGTATCCCAATCTGTCTTGTTTTTGTGCTCACCAGAATGTTCAGTCGCAAGTTCATACTGTTTCCTCTACCGGGCCTTCTTCTTCTGGTTCTTCAACCCAAAAGGTTTGGTATCCTGATTCGGGGGCATCGAATCATGTTACTAGTACTCTTAAAAACTTGGATGAGGCAGTTCAGTATTCAGGTAAAACCAGACTTGTCATGGGAAATGGAGAATCTGTTCAAGTGGCCCATATTGGCTATTCTTCCTTTCTCAGCTCAAATAGAGTGTTTCAATTGAAGAATGTGTTACATGTTCCTAAAATATGCAAAAATTTGATGTCTGTTGCTCAGTTTGCTAACGATAACCAAGTTTACTTTGAGTTTCATCCTTTCCATTGTTTGTGAAGGATATCAAGACGGGAACAATCTTGTTGGTGGGGCGCATTCATGATAGTTTGTATCGGTTTGACTTGTCAAGAGCTCAAGGTCTTGGTTCCTCATCTGTCACTGCTCATGCTGCATGTCTCAAGTCTCCTCTTGCTGATTCTGTTTTTGACCTATGGCACAAACACCTTGGTCATCCTTGTAATAGGACTGTTGCTTCTGTTCTTCGGAAATGTAATATTGTTTCAAACAATTGTAAGATGAATCAGGTTTGTTCAGCATGTCAACTTGGAAAGTGTCATAAGCTTCCTTTTTCTTCTTCAACTACTGTTTACAATGCACCTTTCGAACTGCTTGTCTCTGATGTGTGGGGTCCTGCTTCAGTTGCTTCTTAAGGAAATCTTTATTATGTTTCTTTCGTTGATGCATTTTCTCGTTATACCTGGTTGTATCTTGTTCGACACAAGTCTGAAGTTTTAGATATATTTTTACAGCTTCAAAAGCTCGTGGAGGTTTAGTTTGGTATGAAAATTAAGACCCTTCAAACAGATTGGTGTGGTGAGTTTAGGTCCTTTTCTAAGGTGCTCTCTCATTTAGGGATTCATCATCGTCTCTCGTACCCTCACACGTCTGAGCAGAATGGGTTAGTCGAAAGGAAACATCGGCATGTTGTTAATACAGGGCTCACTTTACTTGCTCAGGCCAACCTCCCGATGCAGTTTTGGGCACATGCTTTTATAAGCGCTGTCCACCTTATCAACAAGCTTCCAACACCTGTCCTGGCTGGTCGATCCCCTTATGAAGTGTTGCACAAGACTTCTCCCGATTACATGTCTCTACACGTGTTTGGCTGCAGGTGTTTTCCATATCTTCGACCTTTTAATGCTTATAAGTTACAATACCGTTCCAAACCTTGTGTTTTTCTTGGATATAACCCCGTTCACAAGAGTTATAAGTGCTTTGACAGGGATACAGCTCGCCTGTTTATTTCACGACACGTGGTTTTTGATGAAACTGTTTTCCCTTTTCTCAGTAGTCCTTGCTCAGGTCCTATTGCTGGTTCTTCTTCATTTCCGTCTCGGTTTCAACATTACCAGTCTCAAGTTCCGGTATTGATTTCTTCTTCTTCATGACCTGGTCTTCCCTCTGGTGGTTCCAGTGAGCCTCGTTCTTCACCTCCATCTGCACCTGAAGTTTTGTCTCGTCCTACCTCTGATACTGCTAGCAGCTCCTTGTGTAACATCCCGAAATAGGGCCTAATCGGAATAGTGATTTTGTGACCACAAATCCGAGATAGAAATAATTACTTTATTATTATTATGATGTTTATGATGTGATTGCATGATGGTGTGAAAATTTCGTGAAGAAATTCTATGCATAAAGTGTTTAATTTGAAATTAGGGACTAAATGGAATAAGTTGCAAAATTTGCATTCTAGAAGTTTTTAGTATGAAATTGCTTTGGAATATTAATTAGGAGGTTTTAAATAGCAATTTGACCAATTTCTAAGTTTATGGACAAAAATTGGACATGGGTGGAATTTTTGAAAGTTTAGTAAGGAAGGGCATTTTGGTCATTTGGTTATTAACATGATTAAAAAGGGAAAAATATGACAAAATTGCTATCATCTTCTTCATTAGCACGAAATTTCAAGGGTTCTCCATAGCTAGGGTTTGTTTCAAGCTTCCAAGCTCCATAGTAAGTGATTCCAAGCCCTGTTTTTAATGTTCTTTACGTTTTCGGAGTCCCGGTAGCTCGATAAAGCTTATGCTAGCAATAATTTAAGTTAGGGTTCATATTTGGAAAAATACCCATAGGTGAAAAGTATTTATTTTGATGTTTTATAATAGACTATGAGGTTTTAGATTATGTTAGACAACTTGTGCTACTCGGTTTTAGGTAAAAACGAGTAAAATGGCTTAATAGGTAAAAATACCTATTATACATAAGTGTATGTTATAGTAGGAATTTGAAGATGTTGTTGGTAAATAAATGATCAGCATGTCTTAAAATACAAGAATTTGTGATAAATTTTGATTTCCGAGCCTTGGGGTAAAAGTGTAAATATGCAAAAGTTAGGGGCAAAAATATAATTTTTCCAAAGTTTGAGTAAAGGATTGTTTTGATAAATGTGAATATTAAATAATTTAAATTTGCTATTATAGATCAAGAAGAACGAAATTCGGGAGTAGATCGGGGAAAGGAAAAAGTAAATGACTAAATTGTAAAGTTTAGTCACATTTTGTATCGAGGTAAGTTTACAGTAAATAAATGCAATATTCCTTTATTTTACATTAATATTTTCAATTTCCAGCATTTATATATTCATTTTATGAAAATATTCAAAGTTGAATTAAAGACGATGTAACAGAGAAAAGCATTAGAAAGCCCCGATTGAACCTTAGGAATGTTAGGATACGCAATGTCATGACATTTGGGGTTGACAGGACAGGACAGGACAAGATAGGAATGAGCCATGTAAGTCCATATCAGATATATGGCTTTGGAGATAGGAATGAGCCATGTAAGCCCATATTAGATATATGGCATTGGAGACAGGAATAATTCATGTAAGTCCATGTCAAGGACATGGCATTGGCAGTATATTGTTAGACAGGAAAGACCCTAGTATCCTTAGTATTTCGAGTGGTTCAACGGGCCATTGTACAAGTTAAATTACAGTGAATTATCAGCAAAGGAAAGGTAGATTGTATTTATGAATAATGAAAGGTCAGGTAAGAAAGAAGGTAAGTGAATAAAGAAGAAGGTAGAAAATGAGATGTAAAGAAAGTTTATGATGCTAGGTGACATTATGCATAATTATCCTTTGTGATGAATGTTGTGATTTATTTGCTTGTAAACTTACTAAGCCTAGTGCTTACTCTCTTTCCTTTATTCTTCTTATAGTTCTTGCCAAGCCACTCGAGGATTGAAGGAAACGTCGGAGATCCGATCACACTATCGAAGGAATCACTTTGGTATAGTTAGACATTTCGTTTCGTGTATGGGATGTATAGGAACTTGGCTTCTTTTGATATGATATGATCAATGAATGATGTGTAAATACTTGCTAGTGATTATCTAATAGAATGGCTGATGATATACATGTTTAATAGTATGTATGATTGAGTAGTAACTATCACATGGAAATTAAGGAAAATGTGAAAGTAGCTTAAAAACAGATTCAAGTAGCAGAAATGACGTGACTTTGAAAAATCACTAAAAATATTAGAAACATGGTTTGATGGTGAATAATATATGAAATTAAAGCTTATTGTGCCTATTTTCATATGGAATAAGAAAAATAGGTAAATATATTGTATTTTATGAGATATCTGAGTTTTAGTGAAACAGGGCCAGAGCGATTTCTGGATCCCCTATTCCAAATTTGGAAATTCACCATAAATTTTACAAAAATAATTAGGTGGTGCACTTTATATTTTAAGAATCTTTATTGAGTCTAGTTTTAATAGAAACAAACGGCATAGTCATATTAATTTTGTACAGGGAGAAAAGTGGTTCGTAGTAAGTAGAGGTCAGTGCAGTCGAGTTCTGAAATAGGGATAACTTTAACTAATAAACTGTACTGATTGGCCCATCCAAAAATTCTAGAAAAAAATTAATAGATATATATATGAATCTAGTTTTAGGGAAAATTTACGGATCTTAATTTCAAGTTTCGAAACTTGAGATATGAATTTTTAAGCAACAATGACGCAGAATGGTAGCAAATTTTGAGAAGCTTAAATAAACGATTTAAGGTTGCTTAAGTGATAGATTAAGTTTAGTACCGCCTCGTGCTCGATTCTGGCGACGGTCTCGAGTAAGGGGTGTTACACCTTGCTTGATCTTACTGTTCCTAGCAGTAGTTCTGTTCCTAGGGAATCTCCAGCTAGTTCTTCTTCTTTGCCTCTCAACACTCATCCCATGCTGACTCGGTCGAATAATGGGATTTTTAAGCCTAAAGTATTTTCTGCTGAGCTTAATGTGTCTGAACCAACTACAATTCAAGAGGCCTTTGCCAGCAAGGAGTGGACCTTAGCTGCTGAACAGGAGTATGCTGCCTTATTGAAGAATGATACTTGGGATCTTGTCCCTTTACCTGCTGATCGAAAGGCAGTAGGCTGCAAGTGGGTGTTTAAGGTTAAAAGACACTCTGATGGCACTATTGCCCGCTACAAAGGGTGCTTAGTTGTTAAAGGGTATCTTCAGGAGGTTGGAATTGATTTTCATGATACTTTTAGTCCCGTTGTGAAGCCAGCAACGATTCGGGTTGTCTTGGCTTTGGCCGTTAAATTCGGTTGGCAATTGCATCAAGTGGACATCAATAATGCTTTCCTTAACGGGAGCTTGTCTGAGGAGATCTATATGGTTCAGCCTCCGGGTTTTGAACAGTATCCAGGTGGTCAGCATTTGGTTTGTAGGTTGAAGAAGGTGTTATATGGCCTTAGGCAGGCTCCTAGAGCTTGGTTTTCCAAGTTACGAGATTTTTTGGTTGCCTCCAATTTTGTTTTGGCTAAATCAGATGGGTCTATTTTTGTCAAGAAGACGGGCATGGCTCTATTATACGTCTTAGTTTATGTTGATGACATCATAATTACCGGGTCTAATCAAAATCATATTGACCAGTTTGTTTCTGCGTTGAACACTCAATTTTCACTCAAAGACTTGGGTTCTTTGAATTATTTTCTCGGTATAGAGGTTACTTCCACGTCTGCTGGTCTAGTTTTGAGTTAGCGGAAGTATATTCTTGATCTTCTATGAAGAGCCAAGATGGATCGTGCTAATGGTTCTCCTACTCCAATGGTCGCTTCCTCGATGTTGTCTCAATATGTTGGTTGTGCTCTCGATAATGAGTCTGATTATAGGAGCATTGTAAGTGCTTTGCAATACGTTGTTATTACAAGGCCGGACATTACCTTTGCCGTCAACAAGGTCTGTCAATTCATGCAACGACCTCTCGATCAACATTTCAAGGCAGTCAAACGCATTCTTCGCTACCTTTATAGTATCTTAGACTACGGCCTTCATTTTACGTCAACAGCTAGTCTAGATCTAGTGGGTTTTTCAGATGCAAACTGGGGTACTGATGTTGACGATAGGAGGTCGACTACGGGGTTTTGTGTTTTCCTTGGCGGTAATCCGGTTGCTTGGGGTTCCAAGAAACAGCTGGTGGTTTCTAGGTCGACCGTTGAAGCTGAGTATCGGGGTCTTGCTCACACTGTTGCTGAAGTCTTGTTGCTTGAGTCTCTTCTAGTTGAATTACGTATGTCTCCTTCTCGAAAAGCCATGGTGTGGTGCGACAGCTCTGGAGCTGTTGCTGTGTCGGCTAACCCAGTGCTACACTCAAAATTCAAACATGTTGAATTAGATCTGTTTTTTGTCAGAGAAAAGGTTGCAGCTGGTACTCTCGGTGTAGGGAATATTCCAGCTCAGGAACAAGTTGCTGATATCTTTACAAAGCCATTGTCAGCTCCTTTGTTTTTAAAGTTTCGATCGTATCTTCGTGTGCTCGGGAGTTCTCCACAACAGGGAGAGATCAAGTAGTTGGAGGAATATTGAGGAATGGGAGTGGTTGACTGTTGTAACTGTTAGTTGTTGTTATAGTTAGTCGTTATAGTTAGCAGTTAGCTGAGTTAGTAGTTATCAGTCAGTTACCTGTTATAAATATCATAGCTCAGTCTCTTGTAAAAATTAGATATAGAAAATACATAGTTCTTACTTCCTTCATTTTCGTCCATTGTTAATCTCTTCAAACATGTGGCAAGCTTGAAATTCAATGCATCCCCATCATCATCGTCGTCGTCATTTGGCTCATCGACCTCATCATCGTCATCAGCCTCATCATCAACAATATCGATCGGCACCTTTGATGATTACTTTCACTTCGAAGGAAATGAGTTTACGTGTAGAGTTAATGGGGTTACTATGAATCTGCCTTGCATAAGACAAGATACTAGGAACAATGAGGGTCTGAATGTAGTCTAGAGGGGCACCTGTTCTTTCTAACAAGGAGAGTAGGATGTTGGGACCGTCTTTGTAGCATAAAATGGTGTCCTGATAATATGTGATGGACTCATTGAAACTCCTTAACGTTGTTTCCTTGTTAAGAGATGAAACAAAACGAATCCCCACAGCTATGTTGAAAAAGTCATGTGGGATATGACTACAACGCTGTTGTACTTCAAGATTATTGGTTACTTCCCTCTATTTGATCCAGTAAATGGAAGCCGCCATTGCTACTATCTTGCAACCTCTTTTATTGTTGAGGGGTTTCTCAGAATTACAGTTAGTGTATGAGAGTGTAAATACAAATAGTATAGATTTGGGGGCTTAATTTTTTATAAGGATTCGAGAAAACAGAAATCACCAAATAGGTAAATTGCATGTTTACTTATTACATTATAATCCTACTCAAACTCTTATCCTTATTTTTGGATAAGTCCTTTGTTAATTTTTTAAAATATAAACAAATACAGAAATATTAAGAACTATGGGATAGGATGAGGTATGGCTTAATATTTGCATTATCGATTTTTATTTATTTATTATTTATTTTAAATTAAAAAAATTCTTATCGAGCTTGAAATTAATAAATATTCAAATTGTTTAAATATTTAAATTTAGTAAGTTAAATTTTTTATAAAATAAATTTAAAAAATAGATTGAAAATTGGGTTCCTAATTCATTATCCAAAGTCAATTTGAAGATGTCATCAAGTAAAAGGCTGGCTTGCAAGGGTGTTCGTTGCCGGGGCCAATCCGAACCCTGGTTTGAATTTTCTTTTTCTTTTTTTAATTTCTTATACAAGTCCATTCAGATCAAACCTTCGTCAGAGTAAATAGTAAATTTAATAGTTTCAAATAATAAAATATTTTTATAGTCATTTTAATACGTTTGATTATGACCAGAACCAATATATGATACCGAAAAAGGATACACTACGAGAAGTAGGTAACAAAACCCCGAAAATATTTGCATTGTTATTGCTTCAATTTTTAGGTAAAAAATTTTCACTTCATTATAATTCTCTATTTATAGTTGTTAAAAAAACAAACTATTGTTAGGACCATTTAAATTTAATTTTGAAAGAAGACAGATTTAATATGCAAATAGATTGAACTAAAAAATGTAATTGTTTCATTAGTTCTCTAAATGTTTTATATAATTATATTTTAATTTGGTACTGCTAATGACAACAATGACACCAAAGTTTAATGTTCAAAACAAATCATTCTTATGCATAATTTTGGATGTGTGTTATTTTCGTAAATAATTTATTTATTTAGATTATTTCTGAAAAAGCGGAAAGAAAGAGAGATGTATGAATGTTAGGAAAGGATATCTAAATTTGGAGCGGTAGAAATTGTGATATTGTCCTTGGTACTCATGGACCATCCATTAGGAATGTTGAAAACCCGGAAATTCAGAGGCCAATTAAAGCTATGGCCAAAAATAATGGCAGCCAATGGATGGTAGACTTATCAAATCTGAGCTATAGCAACAACTTATAAGTATATATTTTTCCATATTGAGTGGTGAATATAAGATCATTTAGAAATATGATAATAACATCATGTTTTCGCTAAATTAACCTACAATGTCCTTTAAAACGTTAAAGTTCAAAGTAGTTGTGGTCATATCAATATAAACAAGCTCAAAAGGAAGTTAATTGGACAACAATGACGGCCATTATGGATATATCTTTTAGCCGGCCATAATGCTTTTCCTTTCTCTTATCTCAGGATTTGGTATCTTTTTTCTATTGTCCTCCAAAATTATTAAATCTTTACATATGCTTTAAAAAATCAATTTTTTCAAGTAGAACAGACACAATACAATTAAAATATAAGTCTAAATAATTACAAGTATCAAACTATTACATCAAATAATATGAATTATCACAACGCAATATTAAATTATTACATTATAAACAAATCAAAAATTAATAAATACAATTTCAAATAAACAAGTGAATAAACTAACTAAATTAAAACCCAATCATAACAATCAGGCACCTACGCGTCGTGCGCGGTAGGTATCGAATAACACAGGAAAAGATATCACTGAAATGATAAATTTTCTGTCGCAGAAAACACAATAAGAACCTCACAAGAAAATAAAATTGTGGATTTCTAAATATAAGCACGCATTGATCGATGATTAACCAGAATCCCCTAAAACACTAACCGCAGCGGTACGTTGTTCATTTGTAAGGTCTTCCGGAAAGCGAACGAGGAAGGAAACATTCAAGTTGCCTCGGCTTCCAGGTTCTTTCTTGTTGGCCATACCCTGGCCTTTGATGATCCTTTGATAGCCAGGCCCAACGATTTCATCAATTTCCAGATTTATCGTCCCTCCGCCCAGTAAAGGTATCGGAAAGGAGCAACCTGTGAGAGCCTTCACCAACGGAATTTCAACAGTGAGGTCCAGATCATCGCCGACTCGTCGGAACAAGCTATGGCGTTTCTCGGCAATCACGAAAGTGACGTCGGCAGCGTAGGCTCCTGGGCTTTCGTTTCCCATTCCTTCGAATGTTACCTTTGTCCCTTTCTTCCATCCTGGATTCACTTTTACCGATAATATCTCGTCTTCTTGTATTATTTGCCTGCCCATTTTATTCACAATATTGCTTCAGATTTTAATAGTGTTAATTCATAATAAATGGATTTTGGGTAAAAAAATAAAAACCTTAGTATTTTAATAGGTGGCATGAATCGGGTTGGATTTTAATCCATTGAATCTAGATTATTTAATTTAGGGTTTAAATCTTCAGGATAATTTTTATTGAAGTTAAATTTTGAATTTGGATTAATTCCCATTTTAATTATTTAGAATTTGAATATTTTTAAATTTAAGTTTTTTAAGTTGAATTACTATAAATTCAAATTATAATCATTTAAGCTCTGGATTAGTTTGAGTTATTTATCTAATTAATTTGAGATTTAATTTTCAAGTTCGTTTCATATGACAATGCGAAATCACAGAGAATATGTACAGCTGAAAAAAATGATAAATATAAAATTACGAACCCGGATAGCGTAAGAACGTCTCTCGTGATCATCACCTTCTTCATACATCCATAGCACAACTCTTCAAGCGTGCACTCCAGATTTCTCTCGATCGTTGGAGGTTTCACCATCCCGCTTAACTTAGAATACCTGATCGGGTCAATCTTCCACTTGCTCGATGAGTTTCTCGACCGATTCTCGGGGAATCCGCTTCTATGATCCTCGCTGCTCAGACTTGCTCCATTATGAATGCTGTTTACGAGGGAAGGTCTCGGCAGGGGGCTCCTCTTGCTCGGGGTTCTCGGAGGGATTGAAGCAAAGAAAGCGTCCATGTTTCGATGTCTGAAACAACGCCTCCTCCGGGATTGGAATCCATGTCGGCCATTGTATCCGTAGCCGCGAATCGGAGGACACTGCATGTTTGCTTGATCTATTACCTAGATATAAAAATTCTGTCACGTTTGCGAACCGAATCTGGATTTCTTACAATGACGCCATGATTGTAATGTGAAAGGAAATCTGTAAAACTTGGTTTAGAAATGGAGGCAGATTCAAATGATATAAAAGAGTATTAGCAAAGAGCCAAAGGGGGGACAGATTTTTACCATATCCAACAGTAAAATATAATATAAAAAATGCATTGTTAATCTATTAACTAATTACCCAAATATTTACTGTTTGCCAATAAAAACATAATTAGCCAAATATTTATTGGCTTTCATTACCACATTTCTATTAGCAAGAGATAGTAACCTAAATTTTCTTTCACTATTTTTTCTCTATTTTCTAAGGTTATTATCTTGGCATTCATATATGTATATATATGCAATTGAGATATTAATCATTTTACTTTAATTTACCATAATTCAATTTTTATATTTTATGAAAATTAAAAAGTTAATCCAATTCAACAACACAGTTAGACATTATCGTTAAATCATCACCTTAAAATTTATAGTTTAGCAATTTACAAGCGAGAAATTAGCAAAAATTAAATGACAAAAAATCAACAAAAAGTACAAGTCAAATTTATATATTTCCCAATAAATGTACTAACCTCTCTATTTTCATAAAATAGAATTTCATGATTAGATGGTGTTGTTTTTAGACATATTAGCATTTAAATAAATTTGCATCCATGCTATTATCAATTTCAGTTTTTCTTAACCAATATCAAGCAGGATTAAACTAAATCATTTACTTCTATATCACAGGCATTAAATTTCAGACCAAATGGGAAAGACTTCGTCATTTCTTTTAATGATTATGAGTTAATTTTCAAATATATATTTAGCTAACTTTTTTTTGGGTCCCTCACACGTCTATCAGCAGGACAAAATGGCGATAATGAGGATAAGCAAATAGAGTTGACTGATTCCTGCAGCTCTACATAGAGTGATGGGCTTTTCCGAAGTCCAGGACCATTTCATTTTCTCAGCATTCACTTAATTATAACACATTAACTAATTTGATACACAAATTTTAATTTTATGTAATTATAAACATATTAAAATTTAAATAATTAATTAAAAATTTTATTTAGTTCAATTATGCACTGCTTAAAAAATTAAATACATTAATCAATTTCTATATTTGATAAATATAATTATTTATATATGTAATATATAAACATAAAATAATGTTGTATCAATAATTGTATTTATAAAAATTGAATCAAATTAAAATTTTATATATAAAATTACAAAAAATCAAATTTTAAGTATAATAAATAAAATCATTTTTATATACAATATATAAACATAAAATAATAATATATCAATAATTATATTTTTAAAATTAAATCAAATCGAAATTTCATATATAAAATTATACAAAATCAAAATTCAAATATAATAAACATAATAACTATTCATATGCAATATATAAACACTTCTTTTCTACATAAAGCAATTATATTAAAGATTTTCAACAAACATGAGCAGACAATTTTGATATTTTAGAAAAGAATTACCCTACAACCCAACTTCATACCATGATACTATGGTAATTGGAATATCTCCAAATGTGTGACCCAAATCAAGAGTACAAAAACATCATAGCTACTATCATATACAGTACAGATAATACATGTATTTACTTGGTCGTAGAGATACATAAGAAATTTAGAAATCGAATTATTTTCTTTATTTGCAACCTACAGGGTACAAATTGGGTATTATCCCAAAATAACACAGCTAATAGCATACTAATATTTACTGCAGAAGGAATCAGAAAATAAGTAAAATAACCACCCCCCCCCCAACCAAAAAGAAAAAGAAAAAGAAAAAGAAAAGGGAAAAGCTTTCCACATTTTCTGGCATTTCTGATGTAAGTTAGCCAGGGAAAGATGCATCAGCAATGGTAGTCAATACACCAAAAGGATTTCGATCGAAAGGACAGTTCGGTTAATATTTCCATTATGTACAGAATACATTACACCTGGGCATAGCATTCAACAAGATGAGCAACCATGTGATCCACCAGATTTGATGCAAAATGATTTACCAGGATAAATAGAGATACATTTGTTGGAGAACTTCATATGATCCCTATTAAAATAACTAAACCCCAATCATGAGTAGTTTCTGGGTTTTAAAGATAGATTTATACCATTTCAGGGTTTTAAAGATAGATTTATACCGTTCCTGGGTTTCAAAGATAGATTTATACCGATCTCCTTGATCGACGCACACAAAAGAAAGTACATATTCCTGGAGCCTAGAGGTGGACCTTGACAAAATAAAAAAATAATAATAACGGAGACGGGAAGGCTTATCTACTCAATCTGGTAACCACAACACGTTTAGAAAATTAAAGAGAACGGATATATTTTATTTGACTCAAGATTTTTCATGATTTAAGGGCTCAATATAGTTTTAGTTCAGCTCGGCAGTTTGTACATAATATTGGCTCCTTCCTTTCCTCTTTTATGATGCATGAAGTGGACAACAAAGTTCAATTAAATTTGCAGAATAAAGAAAAGAAAATGGATATATACTCACCGTGATGGTCAGATAAATGCATGGTTAAATTCTGCATACCCTACAACATAAAATTTGCACACTGCAAGAGTAAAAGAATCAAAATTACTAAAAGAAAAGAAATACCATAGAACTTATTTGATGTATTGAAATTAGTTATGATACAGAATACTGATAAGTTTTACATCCTCATTTCAGCTCCTAAATGCTTAAATTGCTTATTGGTAATACTAAAACTGAACATTCAAAATGCCACTGGATGAAATATGAATGATAATAACAGTTCAGCTATATGTTGCTGTAAATGAGAAAAGATGGCAATTTATTGTAACATAGCAATATTTTAAAAAAAGCATAAAGAAAGATATAACCTTTGCATGACAAATTTTCGTTATAGCCTCAACATGAAAATTCTTCAGTTCTTCGAGAGATGTAACATCTAAACCACTGATATCTTCACCCTATAGAAAATAGTTGATTAGTTTAGATTCATAACTTTTCTAAGTTGCAACTGGATGGAATTAAATGTCTACAGATATATTTACATATACACATCATAACCAACTTAAATATAATCAAATGCAACTGAATAGCAGACACTTTAGAACAGGTATAAGGTATAGCGTAAAGTACACAAACAAAGATGCATCTCAAAAGTCTTCAACTAACAAGCCTCATATACCTATTAATTCAGAAATGAAAAGTTGGTCCTGAGATGTAGATCATCACATGAAATCTGAAAACTGGCATTCGCTGGCGGATTAGGTTGTAGACCGAAAGCAGCCTTACAGCTGAAACTAGGCTAGAAGGCCAACAATTTAATACAATTGATAATTCAACGTTCTACCAAGTGATACCATTCTATTCTTGGTCATTAAGTTTGAAATAGGTTGATGCTTAATATAATGCCAAAAGCTAATTGTTTGCTTTAATCGACAGTACTGGACTCATATACAAGTGTTAAGTGACGTCATCCACAGCGATTAAGTTTGAGGTTTGCAGTGGCCTTATATTGAGGCTGTCAACTTGATACTGAACACTCATCCTATTCCAGGATCAATTTCCATTAGAACTGTGCCTATATCCCTTATAGATTCCTCACTGGTTTGGACAAGTCTTACATCCCAATGATAAATCAAATACTAATTTCATACTCATACTAGAGCTAGAAAACGAAACCTTAGAAGAAGGCAACCAAAAAGATAGATCCATAGTTGAAGAAAGAAAACAACCACAATAAACTGGTACAAGAAAAACATACAAGTTCCCATTTCTTCAAAACTAATCTAGAGAAACAGCATACCTTCATTCTGGAAACAAGCCTTTCTAGTTCTTCACATCTTCTCCTTTCTTCTTGATAGCAAGCTCTTAACTCTTTGTATGTTTTCATCCCATGTAAATTTTCACAAGCTTCTTCCGGTTTCAATAATTTAAACGAGTGACCATTGGAAGGCAAAGGTCCATTTCTTTCTCCGGTTTCTGCAATACTTGATGATATGTCCTCCACATTAACACCAAGTTTTCTCATCTTTGCCACAAGCATCCACATGTTTGCCAGCTCATTTTCCAGATGTTCCTCGTGCCTTTTTGCTTCATTAATTCTTCTTCGCAAATCACCTTCCATTAGCTCTCTCTCAGATAATGCAGCTTCCAGGGCAACTTCTCTTTGGCTCCTCATGCTAAGTTCTTTCTGCAACTCCTCTATGAGAAGTTCATCCTCTTGTTTCCTGTGATGTGCCTCAGGCCAGGCACCACTCATATTGTTTTGTCTAAAATTTTGCATAGTCCTCTGACAACAGTTGGATCTACAGCGGGCCTCTTTTGTGGCAGCCAGTTCACCTGTCAGTTTAGCATTTTCATAAGAAAGCCTGGTTACTTCTTCAGCTAAGTTTCGAAGTTCAACTGCAGCTGCTGCCGCCAACTCTTTTGCATATGAAGCTTCCTCTGCCAGCTTATTACTGTGAACTTCAAGCCCATCCTTCTCTTCAGCTAATTTCACCTTCTCTTGCTTCAGGCTCTCTATCTCAGAAGCCTAAGAAAATAAAAACAGGTTAAACACATCAGCAGAAAACTTCATGGAAGAGTAATACACCACCCTTAATCAAATACTAAACAGAAGTAGCATAGTTCAAATTTTGCTTAAGATGCCAGAATTAATAATGAAAAAGGAATTACCTGAATAAGAACTTGGGAATTCAAAGGGGTACATTTGTCACACTCTTTGGAGTCATCCTGAGAAAATACTCTATTCAAGCTCATGACACTAGTTGGTGTATTATCATCACCATAAGTTTCTTCACATGAACCAATTCCATTCTTCATTTTCTCAAAAAATTCTTTGGAACAAGTTTCTTCTGCCACATTATCTGCACTTTCTTGTGGATTCCTGGAGCTCTTGTTCTTCAGCTGTTGCCTTAGTAGAAGAATAGTTTCTTGCATCTCAGAATTTTCTGCTATCTACTAGAAGAATCAAATACTATCATTAACAATATGAACTCTGAAATAATAAAGCATGGGGAAGCCAAAGCGGACTTAGAAATTCTACCTTCACTTGAAGTTGCTCTTGAAGTACCCTATTGTCTGCTGATTTAATCTTAAATACAATTCCATCACAATGCACTCAAATTAGTAAAGTATATTTGACATTTAAATACCATTCGCACAACCAAGTAATCGGATAACAAACCTCAAGTTCGAAAGTTTTCTCATTTAGGTTTGTTGCAAGCTTCAAAAGAGCCTACATTAGAGATTAATAGACTGAATCAGCAAGAAAGAGCAGCCAGGAGAGGGGAAGGGGGGGGGGGGACTTAACAGAGGATGACCTACAATCAAATGAGTCGTTCTTGCCTACTATACCACCCGCTACCCAATCCCCAACAAAGAATTAAAAAGAAAATAGCAATTTATTTTTCTATTTGGTCACCAAAAGTCAAAGCATGTAATTTATTATTTCTCTTTTTGAACCTCAATATAAATAACTTACAGTAAGACAGAACAAAGTTTTATTGAAACTTTGAAATATAAAATGGGAAAAGTTGAAAGATTGTTTGAAAATATAAAGTGAGAAAGAGCTCTTTCAACAGAGATCTTCAATCTCAAAAGCAGTAGTTATTTGCACCACAGGATGGTTAATATAATATTACCCATTTCTTCTACCAACTGATATAAAGGTTGTGGTTTAACTGGAAAAATCCAAGGTGGACAATAGGAAAATTTGTCTTCGCAATTCAGTAGCATCACCCAAAAATTCTGAGATAACCAACACTTCACTTGAAGCATGCTTACCTGCGACATTTCAGCATTATTTGATGTATGAGGAGCCTTCCCAACTGATTCAATCATTCGTTGTTCTAAAACTCGTATTTGATGCCTCTTCTCATTGATTTCACCCTTCAACTTCTGCATTTGCTCCTGTATTAATCAGTATGAACTTCATAAGCATCGATAATTACCAATCAAATTTAGAATTTTGCAAAAGGTGCAGAGTTTATTAATGTAGCTCACTCTAAGCTGTGAATTTTCGGGGCTGCTTGCTGCTTTCTCTGACAGCCTTTTTAGAGAACTAATAGACCACGCAACTTCTCCAGCTAGCATTTTCATCTGCTCCTGGAGAAGATCCATTTGATCTGTAATAGTGGTCCCACTCTGGAAAGTGTATTCAGCTCCCAGTTAATATAATGTTTCAATCAATAAGTTATCGTATAGCACTTGTTTATATGTTTTCCACATAACCCCCCAACACAAGCAAACAAACTATTATCTTCACTGAGTATGAGAGCAAAAAGAACTTATTAGAACTTAAGCAATAACTTAAAACTATAAGGACCAGAACCAAACTTTGCCAAAAAGAAATATTTCATTAACATTCGAAAATATAAAACATTGGCAAGCTACTTTTAAATACCACAATGTCAGATAAGTCTTTCCCTAGAAAATCTCTAACAATTTTAGATGTACATAATTCTAGCAGTACCATGCATAATCATAGCAAAAAATGGTAGAAGGCAATGAACTCAAGTAAAAGCATGTCTTAGTCAATGCACAAATGCAGAAATTCTAAAAAAACAAATAAAATAGAAACGCAAAGTACCAAACATGATCATTCAATCCCAATACTTGGCAAATAAGCAAAATACTAAATATAAGTTCATTAAATTAAAATGTCAAAAAGTAAATCTTAAGTTCCAGATGCTTCTTTCCATGTAGCATACTAGCTATCTTGGAATGCCTACATATAAAACAAAACAAAACAAAACAAAACAAAAGTGATTGCAGTTCTTACCGGAGGCAAACGACCTCCAACGGTGGCACTAAACAAATCACCAGCTTGAGTTCTTTCTGGAAATGAATCAACAATTGCAGGATCATCTCCTCTCCTGCTAACTGATTTTCTCCGTCCATCTTTCATATCATTCAATGTAACTTTGTCTTGCAAAGATTTTGAACAAGATGCAGGAGACCCACTTGCTGAGCTCCCATTATCAGCACTGGGAGACATTCCAGCCTGATTCTCAGGTTTCTGCAGGGGAAATTTCTCAAACATTGTTTGATCTAGTTTAGTTTGTTGAATAAGTATAAAATCAATGAATGTTGGAAAGTTTGAATAATTGAGTTGATAAGATTGAAGCATTTGAAGTATTTTAATCCTCATCTCTGCTCAAGAAACATAGATAAAACAGAATGAAACAGAATAAGTGCATTTTTCAACTCTGATAACCACATTAGTCCATAGATAAAACTCTACCTTCAATCCATGCTAAAGAAGAAATAACAGGAAGATATATATCAGAACCTACTCTTAGTTTAAACCAGCCAAGCATTCCACGCCTCCTGTTCCTTTTATAATCTTTAACCAGCTCATCCAGATTTGCGACATCATTCCTTCCTTCGACGGAGAGCTCAGAAGCACAACTTCCAGCATCATCATCAATCATGTATTCTCTTTTCCTATCTGGCAAATATGCTAGCTGCATCACCAAATACATCTAATATAAATTTCAGAAAATAATACCCAATAACTCAAATTGTCAAGTGACCCATACCACTGAAATGATCTACTGCAAAAAGCCTCTACTATGAAAACTATATCTAAGATTGCAAAATACTGAGGAACTATGGATCATGTTATTCATGCTCAAAATGAAAGATCACACACCTCATCTTCACCAAAAGAATGCCTCCGTCTATGTCTAGACCTTTCAGGAATGCTTGATGACATGGAATTCTTGGTGGAAACCAATATTAGTTTAGTTAACCGCTGAATTCTTCCCATCAAAGCTGCCTTTGCTTGTTCTTCTTCCTCCAATCGTGACTGCAATTTGACCTGACCAGCTTCCAGCTTTGACATCAGAAACAAATGCGTGTTAGATACAAACAAGAAATGACAGATACCTCAATAAAATTAGCTCTTTTGGTGTTTACAGGGCTAAATTAGACAATTTTTATTTTAATTGGATAACATCATGTTAATAGGAATTAAATACTACCAATAATAAGTACACAATGAGAATGATTCTGTTAAGGTCTTGGCTAAATATCAGCAATTTTTACATTAGATGGAGCCCATAGTAGAAACATCCAGTATAACTATCAAAATTCATCAAGGAACAGTGACAAACCTGAAGCTTTAAATTAACCAAATCATCTTGTGTCGTCGCAGCTGTGTAAGGCGTTTCCATCATCCCTTTTCTTAGTTGCTCAAGTTCATGCTTTAAAGAGGAAATTTCCTTCTGGTACTTTTTTATAAGCGACTTCTCATCCATAATCTAAAAAGGTAAAGAATACAACTTACATGGCAGCCCAACAAAGCCTCATCCAACACTACAAACATATAAACAATAAGCCTAGCATTTACCTTATTCTGGGATGCTTTGATTTCTACATGCTTACTTCGATGGGCAAACTTCAATGTGTTGTGTGTTTCTTCGCTGTTGCTAGAGGCAGGTGTCACTGTGCAGATAAGCTGCAACAATGTTGAGAATAGAAAGAATATTGATAAATGCTTCAGCAATACAATCATAATGACAATAAAGCAAATAATGGACACCACAGCAACATTATTATCAAAAAAGGGGAAAGTAATAACCGAAGATCTCTCAGAAAATACCGATAATAGCAATACTTAATTCCCTGTGATGATAAATTGAACTTACAGAAATCCGTCCACGGCCACTAAGGGACGACTGCAATAAACGGGTAAGCTTGGAATCTCGGTATGGAATATGAGTTGCTTTTCCATCCGTCAATTTAGAAATTACCTAGAATGAGAGACAATTAATAAGCAAAAAGTCTTGAAACAGATGATCAAATTTGCACCAAGAATATATGCCCAGCTCACAAGTACTAATACAGGCATGGTAAAGGATATGCATGGTTGAACAAAATCTTCAAAATCATGCAATGACGAGTTCAGAAGTCGATCAATTTAGCACGCAGCAATAACTAGCATTAAAGCAAGTGTGAATCAAAATGGAAATGGTCAAAAATTGTTCTTGATAAGATTCATAATTACAAGTAAACTGCACAATATATAGATATGTAAGATTAGCATCTTACAGCCAGGGGGAGAAAGGGCAGCAATCATGCAACTAAGTAGAATTGGTTATAACCCGGTCATCTAAAAGAGAGAGAGAAAAGAAGACCAAAAAGAGAAGTGATTTCATACAGTTCCTAGAGTCAGTAAACTTTTATTTATATATGAGCCTTCTTTTCTCCGCAATCCAGTTGTTTCAGCTTTAGAGCTTTCAGATCCAGCAAGATCAATTAAGTTCTGCAAAAATAAAAAGAACCCGGTCATATTTATGTATAGATACCAATACCAGGATTTTTGTATTAAAAAAGTATCACAATCAGCTAAGTTCAGTCGATATCCTAACTTCTATCAATGAAATGATTAAGGTAGTTACCAGTTGGGATAGTGTCACATCTTCATCCCCATTCTTCTCCCCACGTGGACTGCTTTCAATAGTCTGATAGTTAACAGAATATTTCAGTAAAGTGAGACAAGAATTAAGAAAAAAGAAAAGAAGATGAACAAACACAAAAACACCTTGATCAGGAAACAACTATTATAGTTCTTAAAAATTTAGGGGCAGGCTCATCAAAGTAATATGATCATTCATGATGATTGATGGTTTTGAAGAATTGAGAATATCAAATTCAAAAAGATTTATCCAAGAAAATAAAAATAGAATTCGTCTAGAACGACCACGAAAAAACTTATATAAACCATATATCCTCTTTCCTTTTCAAAATAACCAACAAAACACATTAACCGCCGTTCTACTCTGTCACATTTGGAACCACCAAAACCAGCCTAGCTAAATCTCTTTATTTCTATAAAAGACGGCAACAAAAAATTTTGCTACTTCTAACTTTATTTAATACAGAATTGTATAATTTAAGACATTCTGCTTAAATAAAGGTTTGAGCTTCTAAGACATGAGAAATTATTATGTTTTTATTTAAATAAAAGATTAAGTACCAGGGTAAATATAGTGTGACTCCGACTGCTAAGAAGGTTGAAATTATTAGAACCAACGTGCCTATGTTCTGTTACATCAGAAAAAGATGTTAATGGATAGAGAGTAGAAATGATAAAAAGAAAGAGCAAAAATAATCAGGAAACCATAAAAATTGATGATTAAAAGAAAGTTCCTACAAAGAAACATAAACAGTGGTATACAAATGAAAGCAAAAGAAATGAAAATTTGGCTACAAGAAAAAAATTGGCATGTATCAAAGGAGAAATGTTCTGGTATAAAAGTGTCCTAGAATACAGAAAGCGAATGTTAGTATACCTTCTCCAGTTGCTATCAAGGAAAGAGCATGAGCAGGAGATAAAACAACTTCTTCTTTGATTCCCTCAACATAAGTTCCCTGCTCAAGTTACACCCCACAAATTAAAATAAAAATTATTTTAAGTTCTGAGCTGTGTAGTTTGCATCAGTGTATAAGTTGAAAATAAATCTAACACAAAGCAGGGCATATGCTTGATTAAAGACAGATACATTAGACAAAGAACAATAAAATAACAAATTCTATAGAAAATTATGGATGATACAAAAGACATGCACATAAGAAGTGAAACGTAGAGAAAAGGTAGATCACCTGAGCATCCTCTCTTATCCTTAGGTTCTGACCTATTGGATCAAGTAAATCATTGATAACCTGGTGACCAAATAAAGCAAAAGCAAAAGGTTTTGTTAACAGCAACCACCAAGCAAGAAGTCAGAAGAACATTTACGTAAAATGAGCAGCACAAGACATGATGCTCCAGGGGACCATTGAATGCAAAAATCTGAACAATTGGCAGACTAGAATCAATTGATTATGATTACAGCAGAGCTACAGTAAAGATCTTCAGAAAATTATTTACTCTCTTCAATTCACGAATTTGGTCTCTAGTCTAAATGAACTCTTTTATACAGAATAAATAGCATGGTTGATCTAATCATCGAGATGCCTTACCTGCTTGCACCTTTCTTCCCAAACTAACCTTGTCAAGAAATAAAAGAAACTAAAAAAAATAAAAAATAAAAAATAAAAAAGCAAGTAACCATAGTTTAATGCTTACCCTTGGAGTTGCTACATCTAATTTAATAAGAAAAACCTAAAATAAAATAAAATAATTTTGAATCCACATGAAATGATGCTCCAAACTTACTAGATATTATGAAACATATGACAACCTTGACAGTATCCAATTTCAATCCAAATATTTACAACACAGATCAAACACTTATAGCCTGTACCCTGGCTTTAGGGCGTTTGGGCATGATATGAATGAAGCTCCTGTTCTGGTTTCACTAAGGGACAAACTAGTGAATAAACGCTTAGGGGAACAACAGTAGTGAGATTTCTTTTTTTTTTTTTTTTTTTAACTTTGAGCGGGTCAGAGAAGTCTGTGAAGTAGTTGCTTTTAAGCAACCTTTCGAACAAGTGAAGAAGAATATTGTCTTTGTTATACCGCTTTAGAGCTAGATGTCCCCAATTGTCTGCAATATAGCCTATATAAGAGAAAGAGTGACATTCTCACCCGCCCAATCACTTTTGACTATCCCAATGTCAAGGGTTCAGCTACGAGTCATAGTTGATCCAACCTATCTATCCTAATCATTGGGACTTGGTGTGAAATTGAGCAATTAAGCATTGGCTCTAATACCACTTGGCACAAGCCATTAACCTCTTCCCAAAAGACGTGTCCAATAGAACATAACCTTTCATTTCCTATCCAATTTGGGATTAATATCCCCTGCACTAATAGTATCCAGTACCTATTATCATGCTTACAGCTTACATAAACTTCCTTTCAAACTTGATAGCATCATGAGGAGACAACAACAACATCCTCTACAACACATATAAAGAAAACTTAATTGCCTTATGGCTACATCTCTATGTTTTTTTTACCTCCTAGAGACTCTCAACTAAAAGCCAACCAGCATCAACTCTTACTAGTTTAAAGGAAAACATGTTGACCAAGCCAAGCCAAGCCAAGCCAAGCATGATAAATTGAGTGGGGAAAACATAAACTTCAAAAAATGAAAATAAGACCACGACTAACCTCATTGTAAATCTCAAGATATGAAACCCGAAGAAGAAACTCCCGCTTAGGTGTCTAAAATACAAAAGCAAGGTTACTCAATGAAAGGATATTGTCTAAAAACATAATCAATCAAATGGAAGATCAACCAATTACCTCTTGAATGGTGGCAAATACATCCTTAACAGCTAATGGAATGATTCCAGGTGACTTCTGCTCACCCTAAATCAAGAAATAAAGTCAAAGTTGCACCATAATACTTGAGTAGCAAAAATAGGATAACCAGGATACATCCAATGGAAGTCTCCCCCCCCCCCCCCAAAAACCACCAACCTCAACTATTCCTCCTATGCTGATATATAATCCTCAACAGTAAGGGACTTCATTTATTACTAAAATTCTATTCTCTAATAAAAGTTAGAATATTAGAATTCATGCATAGTCAAGGTATATACACAAGTTATAAAGCTTCCTTAAATGGTCATAATGTTTGATTTACTTTGCAAGAGATGAAATATTCTCATTCAAGTCATTACACAAGCATCCGGCATCCACCTCATTAATCAATCACCAAAATGAAGCTCTATACCTAATAGAAATCATTGTCATGTTATATATACAACTAATTGGGCACAGATGAAAGGCGAGAAGTGACAAAATCTCTTGTTCAACACTTACATGCATTGTATGAGTCTTTCCACTACTCGTAACACCATATGCAAAAACTGTGCCTGCATGCATGAGATCAGAGAAATAGTTATCATCTAACAATTCATCGCATAGTGAAAATTAGTATAAAGACATAGCCTACTCTCATGTAAACTATGTCACCATCCAATTTGTACCAAGTTAAGAAACAAAAACGACTTCATGTTATAACCAAAACCTCCCAAATGAGAACTAGTGCTATGTTATCGCTTTTTACCACTTCATTGAGAGAGAACTCTTTCCTTTTATAATATCAATAAATTCAATTCTTAAAATACCTAAAGCAGTTGAGTTTTGCATATGAAGATTGAACTTTCTTGATTGTACATTGTATAGCAAGTTTAACATTGATATCCAGAATTTCAATATTAAAAATTTACCAACACAGAATGTATTAGGTTAATCTTGCAACATAAAGAAAAAAGTCCTTATATTAATCCAGAAGACCATTGCTTCACCTTTAACTGACTTAAGTTAATAACAAAGCAATATTCTAGATAAAAGTACGAGAATTTGGGTCCACCATTCTATCCTCCTTTAATTTTCTGAAAATTCAAAGAAAATGGGCAAGTCTTTTTCCTACTATCCTTCTCAAAATTCTTGGCTGTTGGCTTGAAACTGAAACAGATGCAAAACATAGAAGGAAGAATATTTCGTTTCATCAATTTGAAATTTTAATGAGATGGATCCTGTTCAGCAAGATTTATTGTGTATTACCAAACTCAGTTTTCGCTTTTCTCACCAACTTTGGAATTAAAATTCATAGAATTTGATACTATATTACTATAACTTTCATATAATTAATGTTTTAATGGGTCATTCCACATTTAAGATATCCCACCCATATATTGCAATTGAACAGAAACAGTCATAAAACACTCAACTCACAGAAGACCTCTATCAATATTACTTCGAACTACAGTGAAATTAATAGCTAAAGATAAAGAAAGTTACCATTTATCCCTTGCATGGCACCACTTATAACATGCTGAGCAGCAGCATCATATACATGGCGCGTGGTTGTTGCCGGGCCAAACACTCTGTCTGTAATATACGCATGAAAATCAACTCAGTAAATCAACAACCATGAGAAGTTTCAACAAGAAAAAACAAATGTGGTACATGTAATGTTGAAGCTTAAGAATGCTAACCCCATTAAATTTTCAGAAAACATGAGCCTAATGTATGACATAAACAAAATATAAGGATCTCAGCAGCCAAAAATGCATATTAAACGGTTCATTGTTGATTCACTCAGTGCAGCAATTTTAGTAACGGACTACAAAATGAACCCAATAAGAAAATGAATCAAGAACTTTCTACCAAAGTTTTATTGTTACTTCAATAAAAATTATTATCACACTCAGAAAACCCCCAAAAAGAAGAAAGGAAGAACAAAAAGCTTTACTAACCAAAGCCGTAAGCAATAGAAGGATTGAACTCGTTCCTTACTGTAAAGTCCCCATCTGCATACCACGCTATCTCGTCTCCTTTATTAATTTCCCTCGGACTGATGGAAAACGGAGAAAGCAAATCAAGTATAACAAAAAAATAAAAAGCTTCCCGACTGTCACCAGCAGCTAGATAATGGACAAATAGAAAGCAGCCACAGAGAGAGAGTACCTGAGAGGACGGAAACGAACAGTGACAGTAACATTTTCTTTAGACTTGGAAGACTCGAGGTGTTCAACGACGACAGTGGACGGACTTGGGCCCGGGTTGGGACTAGAGGAAGTAGCTGGAGACGAGGAGAGCCTAGAAGGAGGACGAGACGACGTCGTTGAAGAAGGAGTCGCTGGACGACCCGTCGTTTTCATGGAAGGCGAGGGAACGGGAGATTTGCGTGAACGGAACGGCGAGATGGAGGAACGATTTGACCTACTAGACATCTTCCAAGAGTACCGGAAACGGAAAAAAGGTCAATGGAAAGTCAAAGTTTAGAGAGAGAGTAGAAAACAAAGAAGGGAATGCCGGCGGCGAGAGTGAGAGAAAAGATGGTGCCGCCCTTTAGCTGCGATGTTTTTTCTCTTTCCCTCCCATCTCTCCCTCCAAAACGAAGCTTTAATTTTTAACTTTGTGTTTTTTTTATTTGTCTGATTTTTTTTAATTTGAATTGTCAGATATGCCCTTATGTCAGATGTTGTTGGGTTTTGAAATTGAAAACCTTTTTGTCCGCATCCCTTTAAAAAAAAAAAAAGTCTACCTAAAAGGTAGATTTGATGAATACCAAATGCTGCTTTACGAGGAGTTATGCGGTGGGTTTTTTTTAGGAGAGGATTATATGAGTTTTTGTTTATAATGAGAAATTTATGCGGGATATGGAGTATGTTCATATTCAGTGAGGTAAAAAATAGTGATAGTTGTGAGATTTGTTATTCTGATGCTGAGATTTGATATTGTAGTGGTGAGATTAGAAATAATGGTGAGGTATAAGTTTAGATTTAAACGTAATTGTAATGATGATATGAGAATATAAAATGACTATTAAAGATATTAGATTAGAAATGACAATATATCTACAATACAATAAATAATTAAATTTATATTTATATTAAATAATATAACATAAATTAAAGTTATATTTTTATAAAATAGTAATTAAAATATTTAAATCATATACAATAAAATTTAAATATTTTTAAATTATATTCATAATAAAATATCAAAATATTTTACAAATTATATTTAAATCAAATAATAAAAATATAAATTAAATTGTATTTATACTAAATTTATAAATTAAAATTAAAAAATTTTAATTTTTTTAACAATTAAATTATATTAAACAATAGCATAATAAATTATGATATGTGTATTAAATAAAATAAATAATAAATGAAAATTTTAAGGGGTAAAATAATAATTACTCTTGTTTTTGAACTTCCAAATCAGTCCACTGGATCTTTTTAACTCCTGCAAATATTTTAGGTTACAGTAATGTGAGAAATTCTCAACTGGAGTTGTATTTCAATTCAATTTTTTTAAGAGCTTGCTAGTGATCCAAAGGGTCCCTTAGCATTCAAAGGTCTTTATTTTTTATTTTTGTCAATTTAACTTTTTTTAATTAAATTGAGTGATGAATCTTTAAAAAAAAGTAAATTTATTTTTAATAGAATATTGATTAAAATATTAATTTAATAATATTAATGTTATAAATCATGTCACAATTTATATATACTTCATGTTAACATAATTTTATTTATCTTATAAGTCACGTCAATAAATAATTTAATATTTATAAAAGTATTCAAAAAATATAAATAATAAAAAGTTCATTTAAAAATAAAATGAAGTATATGTGAATTAAAATAATAAAAAAATGTAAATATTGAAGACTAAATTTGGTATTATACCTTTTTTATCAAAAGCTTTGTATTTATATGGGTTTTTTATGTGTTAATTACACAAAACACTATTGGATTTTAGAATAAAATGTGCCATAAATGATCCAATTATGCTAAAGTTTTTTTTTGGTTATTTAATTTTTAAATCTTTTAAAATAATCACTCAATTTTTTTTTTCATTTTCATTAAACGATAATAACGTGCAGTTTGGTTACTTATGTAAAAAACTTATTATATATGTTTCACAATAGCTAAACATAAAATAAAGAATAAGTAGTACAATTTTAAACTTAAAATTATAAAGATAAGTAAAAACTCTTATAGAAAATAAGATTTCTTCAAAATAAGTGAAAAAAAATTTATTTTCTTTGCTAAAAATAAGTTATAGAAATAGCTGAATATTACCAATTGAATTAGTTTGTTACTAACTTATACATTGAAACGTGTGTAAAAAAATAATACTCTATGTAGCGACATAAAAAAGTTTGCTTAGTAGCTTGGGTCGCTAATTGTGGCGATTTATTGAAACTTTGAAAAATTGAATTTTAATTTTATTAAAACAAGGGAGTCGCCACCGATCTTTTTTCTTAGGTGTGATCGGGCACCTAATAAAACTTCTTTCTAGCAAAAAAAATCGTTTGAGGAGTAAAAGGAAGGCTCAGTTTGGGTCTACGTTGAAATTCAGAGAAAAAATAGGGTTCGGGAGTCGGTTACGCACGGGGAAGGTATTAGCACCCCCGCGACGCCCAAAATTGGTATCTTAATAAACACGTGTTGTCTTGACTTTCAAAAATACGAATTCAATTTAGATCTAATCGTGATATGTTCAAAATATGAAGATTTCAAGATTTTTTTGATTTTTTAGAAAGATGTCGTTTTGAACGCAAGCCGACAATATTCACCCAACGTAGCGATGAAATTGACGATTTAACGTTAAATCGATACATTGCCTTAACTTTGAAATTGATAAAAACATGGGAAATATTTTTAGCAAGAATCCAAAAATAGATAAATAAGCGATGCAAACAAAGATATAGTCAATAAAGAATGATAACATGGAAAAGTATTCAAAGGAAAATAAAAGCAAATAATGTTCCAATAATAAAATAACAAAGAATAATATATACAAAAAACATATGAGGTTGGAATTAAAAAACGTACAACACGAATTAAAAATAATAAAAATGACCAATGATAATGGTACGTAAATAGATATCTATATGTATTAAAATATATACGTAATAATAGGAATAAAAAGTACATACATAATATTGAAATATGTACATAATATAGTGTTATAAATACATATACATAATGTAGAATCAAAAGAAAATATATATATGTATAATATGTACAAAAAAAACACATACACAATAGTTATTAAAAATATACGTAAGACAATATAAAAATATATATGCATGAAATAATATCATATTATAAACCAATAGTACTAAAAACATATATGAGATACTATACATACACATGATATATGAGACATACTTTAGCATTAAAAGTATACATAATATGATGTTAAAATATATATGTAATATAATATTAAAATATATATAAGATAGTAAATACAAAATACATATAAGAATGTGATATCAAAAATATGTATGCCTAAAACAATATATATTTGAAAAGAAGATACGTATATACATGAATTGTATAATATAAAAACGCATATAAAATATGTAGAAGTATATACATACTAATGATATAGCATTAAGCTATATGATATATACATGGATATAATAATAATATTTTAAAGAAAATGGCGTTATAAGAGAAGACACCTAGATAAAAATATAAATATTGATAATAATGGCAAAGACTAATAATAATAAATGATAAATATTATTAAAATAGTGAGACAAAAGGTAAACAATTAAATAAAACTTGAAGAGGGCTAAAATCAAAGCAAAAGTAAACATTTGGGGTGATTTTTTCTAAAAGGAATAAAGAAACGGGATCAATTTGAAAGCGCACGAAAACAAAAAGGGGCCCATAAGCAAATTTCCCAAACATTAAAACACGTAGCATCATGAAGGACCCATTTGCAAAGCGTTGCAAGTTTCCGGGCCAAATTTAAAAAAACAGATAAATACAAGCCAAGCCAAATCAAAGGCCTATGCAAAAGAGGGAGGACCAAATACCAAATTATCCCCTCATCACAAAACACGCGGGTCATGGGGGATATCGGGTCGGGTCCAAACGGGTGCACGGGTCTAATGCCTTACGGCACCGTTTTACAACATATAAAATAAAAAAAAAAGGAAACAAAAACCCTAGACCTAAATGTTTGCCCCCTTTTAATCAGAGAAGTGGAATGGAACCCTTCCCCCTCTCTTTTTCGGCCGATCAGTAGAGGCCCTTAGTTTCGGTGTCGAAACGCCATTAGAATTGGCGACGACAACCACACGAAGGTCGAGCAAGGCCGATTTGGAGGCTTTGTCACTTTCACCTCGAAACCCTCATTCGAAACCCAATCTCGACGAAACGACAGAGATTCGGTGGCAAATTACGGGTAAGTTTCTTCTTCTTTCAATTTATTTTGTTTTATGTGCAAATACTTAGAAAAGAAGGGCGGTGCAAAAGAAAATCAAAACAGGAAGTGAAATGTGAGAATCGAAAAACAGATTGAAGCCATTGGAACTACCTTTTCTTTTCTTTTGTAACGTCTCTATTTTTATCTCTTGTATTCAAAATCCGTGTTTTTCTTTGTAAGTAAAAGAATGGGAATCCTTATTCGAAAGCTTTCGGCCTCTGCTTTTTTTTTGCCGAATGAGACCCCCCTTACAATCGGTCCATCCTCCTCTTTTTATATCCCTTATACAATGATTTTTTTTTTAAAACCTATATTTACTACTGTTTGTTTCTTCTCCCTGCTACTGTTGCTGCTTTCTATTTCCTGTCTCTGCTGTCGTTTCTCTGTTTGCAGGTATGGGTGATAAGATGGATGGGATGTGGGCAGTGGAAGCAGGTGGCGGCCATGGTGGCAGGTCAGAGGGTGACCGGTTAGGCATGCGGCGCTGGAGGCCTAGGAAGCTTGGGTTAGGAGCGGCGGCACTAGAGTTCACGGGGCTAGGGTTAGGTTGCTTGGGGTTTTCTGATTTTGATCTCGGTTGTGGGCTGAATAGGCATTTGGGTTGTAATTGGGCCAAGGGTAATTTAGGTTAATGTAGTTTAAATGTAAAAGTTGTAAAAAGAGACTTTAAATGGACTGCTAATTTTAGGTTTTAAGATGGGCCAAAATTGGCCTATAACAGCTGCCCCTCATTGCTCATTGTCGTGTAACGGTAACAGAGTCGTTGTCGTGTAACGAGAATTGAGCAAAGACATAAAGAAAGGCCAATTTTGCCAGGTCTTGCCAAGTCTTGATTTCTTTGATACTCCTCTTGTCCAAGTAGTCTCTTTCCATTCCACCGCATCTTGTAGCTTTCATTCAGTCCACTGTAACCTCAATGATATGACTTGTAGCTTCAATCCATTCGTATCTTCAAAGAGATAATGTTTGTTGTGATCCGCTCTTCTGTATCTTCAGAGGGATAAGATCTGACATCTTCAATCTTCTCTGCTACACTTTAATGTTATAAGCTTGTGATCTCCTCTTCTGCAACTTTAAAGCAAAATCTGTATTTTCAATTAGTTCCCTTGCAACTCCAGGGATACAAAAATTTGTCGCGATCTGCCTTTCTGCTATTTCAAAGATGAGATCTGATATCTTCAATCTGCCCCGCTATAATTTCAAGAAGATGAATATTGTAACTTCAATCTGCCCTTATTGCAGCAACTTCAGGAAGGCAAAATCTGAATCTTCGATCAGCTCCATCCTTTATCCTTTATCGAAAAACAAATATCGAAAATAGCTAGGCCTGCGAACTCTCACAATATGGGTTAATTTTGGATAATAAATTAAAAGTATCTCCGCGTGTGCCTTGAGACTCACCTCACCTCTCGTAGTATGAGTTGGTCTCTTTGCAATATGAATTGAATAAACAGAAATTGAAAAGCAGAAATTGAAAAAGATCAACTCACCTCTAGCAATATAAGTTGAATAAACAGAAATTGAAAAGTAGAAACTGAAAAATATCAACTCATACTACGCAATATGAGTCAAATAAACAGAAATTGAAAGTACCTTAGCGTGTGACCTGAGGCTCAACTCACCTCTATGAGTTGATTTTTGAAACATAAATTGAAAATACCTCAACGTATCTTGAGGCTCAACTCACCTCTCGCAATATGAGTTGATTTTTGAAACATAAATTGAAAATACCTCAACGTGTCTTGAGGCTCAACTCACCTCTCGCAATATGAGTTGATTTTTGAAACATAAATTGAAAATACCTCAACGTGTCTTGAGGCTCAACTCACCTCTCGCAATATGAGTTGATTTTTTGAAAAAGAAATTGAAAATACCTCAACGTGTCTTGAGGCTCAACTCACCTCTCGCAATATGAGTTGATTTTTTGAAAAAGAAATTGATAATACCTCAACGTGTCTTGAGGCTCAACTCACCTCTCGCAATATGAGTTGATTTTTTTGAAAAAGAAATTGAAAATACCTCAACGTGTCTTGAGGCTCAACTCACCTCTCGCAATATGAGTTGATTTTTTGAAAAAGAAATTGAAAATACCTCAACGTGTCTTGAGGCTCAACTCACCTCTCGCAATATGAGTTGATTTTTTGAAAAAGAAATTGAAAATACCTCAACGTGTCTTGAGGCTCAACTCACCTCTATGAGTTGATTTTTGAAACATAAATTGAAAATACCTCAACGTGTATTGAGGCTCAACTCACCTCTCGCAATATGAGTTGATTTTTTGAAAAAGAAATTGAAAATACCTCAACGTGTCTTGAGGCTCAACTCACCTCTATGAGTTGATTTTTGAAACATAAATTGAAAATACCTCAACGTGTCTTGAGGCTCAACTCACCTCTCGCAATATGAGTTGATTTTTGAAAAAGAAATTAAAATAAATCAGAATAGCAAAACATATCATCTGGTGGGACTCAAGTGTCCTTATCAAAACTTCTTGCTTTACTGGAGTACCTGCATATGTCATGCATGATATTATCGTGATATGCATATGTTGGCCCTAAATGCCGCTATGCCTACATGATTATGCCATGAGTTTAAGGTATGCTGGTCATATGTGCCCTTTCGTCATGATTTTTGAAGATCTGTGTTCAGTGCTTCGACTCTTGGTTCTCTTCAGGTTTTGTACCCGTCTTCAAGCCCCCTGAGCAATCTGCAGCTCTCTAATATCACTCTTTTGCCCCTGTTTGAACTTTTGTTATTGCTTTGAGGCTCTTGTATTCATCAAATTCTTATCCAGGTGATACTCTAGATACTCAGCGCATGAACTCTTCCATGTTTCTCGATCAAGAATCCTTTTTTGCATAGAGAATCTCAGGCTTCTGAAAATGTTTCAAATACTGTAGTCTTGCTGTTTGACTCACTCCTTGAATCATTTTACTCATTGGGCCCAAATCTGTTTCACTAGGATGCCTTTTCGAGCTTTCATCCTAATTTTTCTGTTTATTAAGATGTCCTTTTCAGTTTTCATCTTGATCTTCTTCTCCTTTTTCAACTTGGGACGCCTTATTATTTGACTGGTATTTCGACCCAAAACTCGAGGAAATGTTTTGCTCACCCAGCTTGCCCCACTGCGACCTCAGGGTCCCTTCCATTGTATCTCAAAGGTATATGATTTGTAACTTGTTTCATCAAGATTATATCACTGACGCGATATCTAGTTTCTGTTCAGCTAATACCTTTGAAAAAATCTGAGGAGATGATTTCAATTTGGATTTGGAGATTTCCAACCCTTAAGCGTGGAAGGTCTTAAACAATAGTCCTGTTTTAGGTTTCTGTACTATTTAGAAACTTCCAAGGTAATACACAAAACTCCTTTCATAAAAGTGTTATTAGTCCACTAATCATTATTTCAACGCAAAATGCTTGAAAAAGGATCATGACAATGAACAAGAAGGAAATTAAACGCAAGCATAACTCGAAACAAGCAAGTTAAGCGAAAGAGATCAAGAAAGAATTTATTGGGAGCATAGCTCGACACGAATAAATTAATCAAATAAAAAAGAAATTGATCGGGACAACAACCCGTCATGATTCGAAGATAGCAAATATGCTAAGAAAGATGAAAGCTAGGTGCCCCAGATATCGCAACCTAAGCTTCTCTGTTCCATTTCTTAAGAACTCCTCCAAGCTCAATGTGTGCCTAGGGGATTCGGAGTACTCTGTCGATGCCCCAAGACGTGTCATACTTCTTCATTGTCAATTCAAGCATGATAAGGCTACCGCGTGCCCCACTTTTGATCAGAATTTGAGCCGCCCTTTTTGGGTTTTCAACTCCAATGCCCTTTGGACTCAAAGCGCCCTGGCGGGTTTTCACTTTGGCCTCTCTTTTTTCTTTTTGCTTTTCTTTTCTTTTCTTTTTTTTCTTTTTCTTCCTTTTTTCTTTTTTTGTGTTTTTCTTCTTTTTTCTTTTTTTTGTGTTTTTCTTCTTTTTTCTTTTTTTTTTTGTGTTTTTCTTCTTTTTTCTTTTTTCTTGATCAACTTTTTAAAAGGTCTCAAGACGCCCTTTACGCGTTTTCCTCTTGATTTCCTTGAGAAATTCTTGTGGACGAATTCTTCTTGACATAAGTTTGTATCACCCATTTTGACACGTTTGATTAGGATGGATACTCTCAACAAATCTTGATTCAATCGAGGCTTGAAGGAAGAGATCTCGATCCATAAACCCATGAGGAAGGGGTTGCCCCAGTAACAGTCTTGTCATTTGGCAAGCTTTATGCAAAAAGACGGTTCAATGATTCCCAACAGATAAGAATGAAGTTGCTGCCATTATCCTTCAACTTGGAAAGCTGAGGTACATAAATTGCTCCTAGAGCAGTTATCCCACCATGGCTCGACGATGTCTTTTAAGCGTCCTCAGACCTTATAAATTTCTCCAGCTGTGAGGCTACCAAAGTAAATAGGAACAAATACAGGTATGGCAGTTGTGCTCCTTTGATATACATACACCAGAGAAAGGACTATCTCCTGCAGATCGTTAGCCAAAAGCCCCATCTGATCTAAGATAACATGATAATGAATATGCCTCTTGGTTCCAATCATACCAGCATGGGCTCAAAGACAGAAGTCATTGTTCTTAGGATGACATACTTCGTTGTCTATAACAGTTCCAGGCGGGACATTGTCAAGAAATCTCTGCTGGCAAAACTTAGTATGATGGTTTTTCTGTGCCATAACGACCATGAACTTGGGGTTCCCATTTTTGTCACGGAACTTGATCACATTCTTTGTTCAAAACTTGATTGAGCTGAGACTTGCTAACTTGATCCTTAGAAATAATGAGCTGATCAGGCTTCCTCTTTCCTGAATTTGTATAGAAGTCTTCCCTCATGATACATTCATCCACTGGTTTGAAAGGAAAATCTATCATTTCAAGCTTTAGAGACTGTGTACGGACTGATGCCTTTGAGATCGTAGGGATTTGAAGGCGTTTGCTTCAACGTCAGCATAGAGAGTAAGTAGTAGATTCTTATACCAATTTTACCAGTCTCGGTCATCTTCTTCAATTTATTTCTTCTTCTTCTTCTTCTTCTTCTTCTTTTTTTTTTTTGAATTCAAACTCGAATTTGGATTCATCTTTGAATTTGGATTTTGGGATTCGAGTTTAAATCCGATGACCGTTTACTTGGTGTCTTTGGCACGTGAAGCGACCTTACTCTCTTGGTGAAGTAATTGACCAGGGTGAAGGTGACTTGAAGTAGGTGAAGCTGGCCCATCAGCCCGTGCCCCACATGGAGAGTCTTCAAAGAAACATGAATCTTATTTCCCTCAATTTGACCTCTACGACACACTGATGTAGTCCTCTTTCATGGCAGGCTAATAATATCTTAACCTCATGATCAGCTTGGCTATTGTAAAACCACTAGCCTGCGTCTTACGACTATCCTTGCAGACTTCTTTTGGAATTTTGGTGTGCCCGTGTCTCGGTAGCCTAGGCCTGTCTTGATATGGTTGTGCGAAGACATGTTTGAACTGTTTCAATGATGTCTTGCCCTTTTTAGTAGTGAGCTAGGCTTCAATCTTTGTTTACTCGCGATATCCACTGACCTTGTGGGATTCATTTTCATCTTGTTCTACCATCCTCGACAAATCAGAAGATAGGTCACAATCTTTGTTGTCTTCAAAGTTCTGAGATTCCCCTAGACACATATTTGACTCCCAAGGAGATTTCAGTTTAACAACAGTGTCGCTCATGATATCGATATCTGGAGACCCCCTTTTTGCAGGTATAAAGAAAGATTTCAAAGAATAAATGAATCTAAGAATGATTATTTGTGTGTCATGATCATGGAGAATAAGTAAAAGAATATTTGAAAATGAGTTCGAAGAACACTAGAATCTAAGAACAATTGTGCAGTATGGTTATGAATAAAAGAATAAAAAAATCTAAGAATAATGGTTGTATGGTATGAGAAATAAATGAAAATTTACTCAAAAGATGCATTCTTATTGAAATAAAGATCCTAGACAAAGGCCTATTTTCACAAAAGGATTCTCACTGCCTCTAGGCTTAAAGCAGTAAGCGTGTTCTGGGTATTACCCTGAGTTAGCTCTAAAAAGACAGAGACTTCTTCCACAGTCCTATTGTTCATAAAACTCTCAGGTATGTAAGGGCAAATGCTTGGTAAATTTCATTCCTTCGTCACTGCGTTCACATTCCCTTTAGTATGGTCAGGGAATGGATTCTTGGTCGCATTGCTAGCATTATCAAATCGCAGAATGCCCATATCAATGAGTCCTTGGACCTGTCTTTTAAAGGCGAGGCAGTTCTCGATTGAATGTCCTGTATTTCCCGCATGGTATTCGCATTGAGCGTTCGAATCGTACCACTTGGGATATGGAGGCTGCAACGGTTTTATATAAACTGGGGACACCACTTGCGCATCATATAGCTTTTGATGCAGCTCCTTATACGACATTGGAATTGGCGTAAATGAGAGCCTTTCAGTTCTTGATCTAGCATTGGATCCTTGCTTTTGAGGACCCTGATGGCTAGGGGTTGTCACTCTTGACTGGCCTATAGTAACCGGCCTCACTTTACTTTCCTTTCCCTTTATTACCCTCGAAGTACCCTCTTGCGAGTTCCACTCTCGCTTTTCAAAAGCCTCGCACTGTTTCGGGCATTCTATACTGGCCTGATACTGTCGGAGTCTAGAGATAACGGGCATCCCTCGCGAAAGTGCATCTGGTTGAGTCTGGCTGTTTGTTGGGGTGAACCTTGGGGCGTAAACGATGTCTTCGTTATCCTCCTCGCCATGGCCCATCAGGACTTTTCCTTTTCCAAGCCCTTCGGATAATAACTGTTTGAGCTGACTAATCATATTTCTTTGAAGCTCTGCCATCTGGTTCTGCATATCCTGCTGAATTCTGGATAACTGCTCTTGTATCTGTATTTGCCTATGCTCTATCCGTTTTAACCTTCGTTCCATGACTCTTAGGTTAACTGAAATAATTTTATCCAATTAGGGTCGCTTCGTAAAAATCTAGTGCAAATGATACAGTGCAAATGATGCAATGATGCAATGAGGTGCAAATGAATGCAAGAAAAGAAGCGTCGACCTTATATTCAATTCCATTAGGAGAATTTTTCTAGGGAACAAATTTCTTTACATAAAATGGATCATATATGCGACCTTGCCCTCATAGTCCAAGCGAAGATGCCGATCTTTCTCTTCATGTCTGAATACTATGGTCGACTCTCGCAAACTTGCCAAAGGTGTCCTCATCCGCGCCATTTGTTTGGTCCGGGCCGTGACTCTTTGCTCACTACTCCTTGCGATGCTTGCTAGCTCCTTTAGGAAAGTAGAGAAGTGATGGCTCCCGCATAATCTTCATCAATTTGAATCTTTCGGGTAAAACCTGGCGTTCCTTTGTGAGTTATCATCCTTCTTCCCTCGTGCTCACTTGGGCCATACATGGGCAACCGCATTGTAATCCACTTTATCAAGAAATTCGTCCCCTTATGACGAACTCCCCTATTTAGGAATTGAATATGGATCAACACCTCTTTTCTATAATGAGGCGATGTAATGTAATGCAAATGTATGAGTTTGGTGTTGATTTCAAGATAGCCCCTATTTAGGCATTTCATTTATTCAAAAGAGTTCGTTACAAAACATTTTGCCATCTTAATTCGGCCATCTATACAAACTTTCTAGCTACATCACTATACTTCTTCACCCGCTCCAAGAATTCTGATATGCTGGATCGTTGGCTTGGCGGGAATTGGCAACTAAGGTCCTCCGCTTCATCTGATAACTGGACCATGTGCATGGCCGCTCCACGGATTTCATTGATCAAGAAGCCAAGTTGCATTTCTCTTTCTTGGAGGTCCATTTTGTAAGCGTGAATGTCCCTACCGTACTGGTCATTCTTTTATTCTACAGTTTTTAAAAGAGTGTCCAACTGTTGCTGGCGAGCCTGTAATGTATCTTCCAAATCCCTTATTCTTTCTCCTAATCCTTGGCATTTGGATCGGTTGGTCATTAATTCATCAGACACGGTCTCATATTCGGCGCTCTTCTTTCTCAATTCTATCAAAACTCGGGCGGCCTTTTCTTCCTCCTTTTTCGCTTTTCCTTTCCAAAACTCCATTCCGCTTTTAAGGTTACCTAATTCTTCTTTCCATTCTGCAGGTGACTTACCTAATCCGCTATTTTTTTATAGTGCTCCTTAATTTTTTGTTCTCCAGATGAAGGTCTCTTAGATCATTTCTCACGACTTCCGCCTCCTTTTACACCTTTTCAGTCCTAGATCTTTCAATTTGAACATCAATCTTTAATTGATAATTTTCTTCTTGAAGGATGTTAAGATCCTGCAACATCTTGGACTTCTCACGCTCAAATTCTCCTCGAGCTATTTCAAGTTCGGATGGTGTTTCCTCTAGGAAAGGGTTCTGAGCAGCATGACTCGTCGATGATATTTGTTGGCTTTTCACTCGTTGCTTTCTCCACACATCATAGTCTTGGGTGAGAGTGTCAGCATACAGTGCCAACTCTATTAGGTGAATTCTTTTCCAAGACTTACCGGTGTCTCGAACCTTCTTCATGTAGCCCTCGCCCACGAAAGAGAACTCGGATTGCGCTAAGCCTCCAGTGGCGGGTACGAATTGTCGTGAAGAAAACTATCTTTGGACCAATAACGGGGCGTATTCGATTCCTCCCCACAGGCCTAGCAGTGGTACCCAATCCTGACCTCCGACCTTATATAATAAGACTGACGGGCGTATCCATGGCGCCCTCCATGTCACATCCTTAGCGCGGAGATTCTGAAAAACCGAGACCCAATGTTGTTCAGTAATTTCCTTAGGCCATTCTCTCTTACAATAGGCTTCTAAAGGGGAAAACATCTTTGAAAACATGTGATACGGCGTGCGTTCCTCTTTCCAAAAGTGACTCATGATCCAAACGTTGAGCAATTGCGCACATCCAATAAATCGTCCCTCTCCCTTCTTCCGACAACTATTCAAGGACCTGAAGGTTTCGGCTAGGATTGTCGGGACAGGGTTGACTCCTTGTTTTAATCTCTCGAAGAAATCTACCACCGCGACTTCAATGTGCCCAAGGACTTTCGGAAAAACAACCAACCCGTAGACGGCCAAAGCAAACAGATTTACCCTCTTTAAGATGTCAGGATGGCTCGAGACCAAATCTCGTATGGAGGACCATGGAATACAAATAGTTTCATTCTTCTTCTTTATCTGTTTCTCGGCCCACGTGTCAGCCATATCTGTCAATCTCATTATTTTCTTTTTGAAAGTCATCGGTTTAGGTTCTTTCACGTAAATCCTGTAGGGTTGTACATTATCAATGCGGAGTAAAGATGCATACTCCTCGATAGTTGGGGTCATATCCTCTCCATTAAAAGTGAAGCAATGATAGGCGGGATCCCAAAACTTGACCAAAGCTTGTATTAACCGCTCGTCTACCTTGACAGCGACCAAGTTAGCTATGTCACCATACCTCTCGACGAAGATTCCCCTAGTATCTGAATCCCATTGATTCCAAATCTGGACTAAATCTTCAAGATTATTTTGGCGGACATTCACCGTTACGTGCCCCGGTAAATCGGCAACACATCCTTCCATTAAGCTATCCCCTCTTTCTCTTTGGGTTTTCAGGGTCCAATCCCGAACCGTGACATTCCTCTCGGTTGTTAGTGTAATCGACTCCTCCATTAGAAACCCGTCTTTTGGCAACTGGTCTCTAGTCAACACCTTCCTAAAATGATGCCTAAAATGCATGATGACAAATAAGACAACAACAAACAAATCATGGTTAGTAACATGAGTAAAAAGAGAAACAGAGATTTTGACAAATTAAGCTATCCGTTCTAATCTACTAAGCAAACCCGATTCCCTTGTATAAAAAGTAAAAATGCAACAGGTAAGAGGCATTTCTCCCGTGTACTCATTTGGTAATTGCTAAACGAACAGAGGTTCGGCACGGCTCTAGTTGGGTGGCTCGTACATTTCACTATATGTAGTTTCGGTTCTAAATAGGTACTCGAATTATCCGTACTGTCATCTACTAAGATTAGTACGGAGCCTCGGTCATGGCCCACCATAGGCTAACGAGATCAATTCGAGGGGTTACATTTACTTATGCTTATGCGGAGGGACAAGTTAACTCACGAAAGCATAAGTCGTATGTAACCCGAAAGTATTCACTAGCCTGTGCGGAGGGACGAGTTAACTCACGAAGGCGTAGCGTCTACTTTCACTTAAAAGGACGGAGCCCGGGTATGGCGCTCATGTTATGCAAAATGCACGTGAACGGTGTGTGTAGAGAAACTCACTAACCTTTTGTTTTATTTAAAACTAAACTAAAAATAGTAAACTTGGAACTTAAACAAAAAAGATAAAACAAGCTCGTAAAATATTTACAACAGTTACAAATGCATGATTTTGTTAAAAACGAAATTTTCGGATTATGGCTAAATATCAAATTGAACAAGGAATTTTAAAAATTTTGACAACACATGTCTATTTCTAGACTCGACTCTCAAAACTGCGTCCCCAGCGGAGTCGCCAGCTGTAGCGACGTAAATTAGTTTGCTTAGTAGCTTGGGTCGCTAATTGTGGCGATTTATTGAAACTTTGAAAAATTGAATTTTAATTTTATTAAAACAAGGGAGTCGCCACCGATCTTTTTTCTTAGGTGTGATCGGGCACCTAATAAAACCTCTTTCTAGCAAAAAAAATCGTTTGAGGAGTAAAAGGAAGGCTCAGTTTGGGTCTACGTTGAAATTCAGAGAAAAAATAGGGTTCGGGAGTCGGTTACGCACGGGGAAGGTATTAGCACCCCCGCGACGCCCAAAATTGGTATCTTAATAAACACGTGTTGTCTTGACTTTCAAAAATACGAATTCAATTTAGATCTAATCGTGATATGTTCAAAATATGAAGATTTCAAGATTTTTTTGATTTTTTAGAAAGATGTCGTTTTGAACGCAAGCCGACAATATTCACCCAACGTAGCGATGAAATTGACGATTTAACGTTAAATCGATACATTGCCTTAACTTTGAAATTGATAAAAACATGGGAAATATTTTTAGCAAGAATCCAAAAATAGATAAATAAGCGATGCAAACAAAGATATAGTCAATAAAGAATGATAACATGGAAAAGTATTCAAAGGAAAATAAAAGCAAATAATGTTCCAATAATAAAATAACAAAGAATAATATATACAAAAAACATATGAGGTTGGAATTAAAAAACGTACAACACGAATTAAAAATAATAAAAATGACCAATGATAATGGTACGTAAATAGATATCTATATGTATTAAAATATATACGTAATAATAGGAATAAAAAGTACATACATAATATTGAAATATGTACATAATATAGTGTTATAAATACATATACATAATGTAGAATCAAAAGAAAATATATATATGTATAATATGTACAAAAAAAACACATACACAATAGTTATTAAAAATATACGTAAGACAATATAAAAATATATATGCATGAAATAATATAATATTATAAACCAATAGTACTAAAAACATATATGAGATACTATACATACACATGATATATGAGACATACTTTAGCATTAAAAGTATACATAATATGATGTTAAAATATATATGTAATATAATATTAAAATATATATAAGATAGTAAATACAAAATACATATAAGAATGTGATATCAAAAATATGTATGCCTAAAACAATATATATTTGAAAAGAAGATACGTATATACATGAATTGTATAATATAAAAACGCATATAAAATATGTAGAAGTATATACATACTAATGATATAGCATTAAGCTATATGATATATACATGGATATAATAATAATATTTTAAAGAAAATGGCGTTATAAGAGAAGACACCTAGATAAAAATATAAATATTGATAATAATGGCAAAGACTAATAATAATAAATGATAAATATTATTAAAATAGTGAGACAAAAGGTAAACAATTAAATAAAACTTGAAGAGGGCTAAAATCAAAGCAAAAGTAAACATTTGGGGTGATTTTTTCTAAAAGGAATAAAGAAACGGGATCAATTTGAAAGCGCACGAAAACAAAAAGGGGCCCATAAGCAAATTTCCCAAACATTAAAACACGTAGCATCATGAAGGACCCATTTGCAAAGCGTTGCAAGTTTCCGGGCCAAATTTAAAAAAACAGATAAATACAAGCCAAGCCAAATCAAAGGCCTATGCAAAAGAGGGAGGACCAAATACCAAATTATCCCCTCATCACAAAACACGCGGGTCATGGGGGATATCGGGTCGGGTCCAAACGGGTGCACGGGTCTAATGCCTTACGGCACCGTTTTACAACATATAAAATAAAAAAAAAAAGGAAACAAAAACCCTAGACCTAAATGTTTGCCCCCTTTTAATCAGAGAAGTGGAATGGAACCCTTCCCCCTCTCTCTTTCGGCCGATCAGTAGAGGCCCTTAGTTTCGGTGTCGAAACGCCATTAGAATTGGCGACGACAACCACACGAAGGTCGAGCAAGGCCGATTTGGAGGCTTTGTCACTTTCACCTCGAAACCCTCATTCGAAACCCAATCTCGACGAAACGACAGAGATTCGGTGGCAAATTACGGGTAAGTTTCTTCTTCTTTCAATTTATTTTGTTTTATGTGCAAATACTTAGAAAAGAAGGGCGGTGCAAAAGAAAATCAAAACAGGAAGTGAAATGTGAGAATCGAAAAACAGATTGAAGCCATTGGAACTACCTTTTCTTTTCTTTTGTAACGTCTCTATTTTTATCTCTTGTATTCAAAATCCGTGTTTTTCTTTGTAAGTAAAAGAATGGGAATCCTTATTCGAAAGCTTTCGGCCTCTGCTTTTTTTTTGCCGAATGAGACCCCCCTTACAATCGGTCCATCCTCCTCTTTTTATATCCCTTATACAATGATTTTTTTTTAAAACCTATATTTACTACTGTTTGTTTCTTCTCCCTGCTACTGTTGCTGCTTTCTATTTCCTGTCTCTGCTGTCGTTTCTCTGTTTGCAGGTATGGGTGATAAGATGGATGGGATGTGGGCAGTGGAAGCAGGTGGCGGCCATGGTAGCAGGTCAGAGGGTGACCGGTTAGGCATGCGGCGCTGGAGGCCTAGGAAGCTTGGGTTAGGAGCGGCGGCACTAGAGTTCACGGGGCTAGGGTTAGGTTGCTTGGGGTTTTCTGATTTTGATCTCGGTTGTGGGCTGAATAGGCATTTGGGTTGTAATTGGGCCAAGGGTAATTTAGGTTAATGTAGTTTAAATGTAAAAGTTGTAAAAAGAGACTTTAAATGGACTGCTAATTTTAGGTTTTAAGATGGGCCAAAATTGGCCTATAACACTCTAACTAAATGTAGCATAAATGTTAAATAAAAATGTGAGGTGATAGTTCAAAAATTAGTGTAATTACAAATTTAACCTTCAACTTGTACCTATGGAGTCAAATTGATATTTTTTAAATTAAACCTAAACATTATTTGTTATTTCAAATTGATCATAGTTCTAAAAATTCATAAAAATATAACACATAAATGTTTAAAATATATTATTACGAAAATTTACTGTTTTTCTCCTCCTTCACCACCACCATTGTTTGCCCACCCCACCTTCTCCTCCTCCACAACTTCCGCCACACCCTCTTCCCTTTAATTCAAAAAATTGTGGGAGATCAAAGTTTTTACTTCGTATAATGATGGATAATGCAAGTTCACTACTAAGAAAGTGGGAAACAATATTAGTAAAGACACAGGAGATTAAAAAATTTGCATTATTTTTTACAAAGCTTTTGATGAATAAAAAAAAAAAAAACAAATGGCTATTGTTGAAATTTTTTGATGGAGATGCCTTTATCATGGAGGTTTTTTTTTTTTTTTTTTTTTTTTTAGTGTGCTAAAGGTACATACACATCAACTCTGAAATTTGCAATATGTGTTGTTCTCTTGTCGTGGATGTTCAATATTTATGGTCAATGTTATGATAAAGCTCGTAATGTTGGCGAGGGATAGAAAGGATAGTAAACAATATCTCTTGATGATTGTGCTTTTATTGATTATGTGCATTGTTTTGTTCGTTGACTACGGTTGGCTCTTGTTAATGTATCTTAGGAGGGATATTATGTTAGTGAGTTTTTCAATAAATTAAGTTATATTATCAATTTTGCTGATGTCTCTTGCAAACAACATGGAGAGATACAAGCAGTTTAAGAAGCTACAACTGCACATGTGTCAACTATTGACGAGTTTAAGATTGGAAAAAGTGTCAATCAAATTGGGACTTTGGATTGAGTTCTCATTTTTATTATATATGCAGATTTGCAACCATGCTTGATGCAACTTGTTTAGTGTCTGGAACAACTAAAAAAAAAAAAAAGAAAAAGAAAAAGGATTCACATATTCTCAATAATGAGATGTCAATGATACATCCAAGTTGATTCAATTATTTGAATTCATTTTTATCATTCATAATATCACCTTAATCTATGCAACAAAAGTCCAAAAACAATTTAAATGCTATACATTTTATTTTAAGTACAAACATGTTAATTTAGGATTTAAGAAAAAAATGGTTGGAACTTCGAGTTATTATTTTGTGGGGGGGGGGGGAATGATTTTGAGTGTTCTTAGTGTAAATGCGCAACATTTTGACGGTAGATGAAAAATAATTAGTTTATAAATATGATAAATTAACTTTATTTAATGTTCATTATAATAATAATTAAAACAAAAATAAGTAGCATAAAAAATAATAGCAAAAGTGAATTGACACAATATATTTTTGTTATGACACAATTCAGATACAATGGTCATACGTCTACGGAATCATGTCTAATAAACGGTTTTTTTCAATAATTGTCTAGATCACCTATTAGCTTAAGCTCAAATTACCCTTATATAGAGAAGAAATTGTTGTCCTAATAACAATCACAATTGTCACAAATTAATCATTAAAACATCTCACAATATAATTAATAAACTTTCTAAAGAATACTCAAAAATATATCACAAAATAATTACGAGAAAATAATAAAATTCTTAAATGATCGGTTAAAAAGCTAAAGAGTACATGATAAATTTAAAAAGAGATATTATGTACATAGATGGAAGCAAAGAAAGTGAAAAGAAATTAATTAAATATATTATTTTAAGAATAGAAATGTTTTATAATTATTAATGAGAGAAAATTTTAGAGATTTTTTAAATACTAAAATTATCCTATCAGTTCAACTAAAATACCAAAATTATCCCTATTGATATTTTTTAAATAATAGTGAAAGGATTTTCCTTTTTTACCTTAAGTAGTCTCCTTATGAGTTGGTTTTATACAATAGAGAGACAAGTCATTGATTTTCTTTTCTTACAACTTTACCTTTAAATTTGGCATCTCTGTAGGTTTTTTTTTTTTTTTTTTTTTTAACGAGCATCTTTCTAGTTTTGACCATTATATATATTAATGCCATAATTCCAATTTTATATAATCATATAAAATAGAAAAATAAAAACATTACAATTCCGGTAAAAAATTCTCAAAAGAAAAAAAGCATTAAATAAAATCTTAATAGATTAGAATATTCCATTTATAACCACTTCAAATCCCTTACAAATACCTTTGCATTAGAGGTGCTCTGCACTGACCCATATTAATTTTGTTATATAATTTTTTTAAATATAATACATCAAAAGTAGTACAAACATTAAAATAAATAATTTTTAATAATTTTAAAAAATATCCATACTTAAATAATGCTTATAGGTGCAACTTAATAAGCAAATACGTTTAAAATAGTAATAAAATTAATAGTAAAACAATAGTTATATTGTTATAGGCCAATTTTGGGCCATTACAAATTAACCCATCCACCTTTCACAAAACCCAATTTCGAACCCAATTGTAAATCAAACACAAACAAATCAAATAAACCAAATAAATATTACGAGTCCCAAAAATTATAAAACAGTCCAATTACATTAAACCAGCCCAAAATGGGACCCAACCAATCCCTACCCTATTTCAAAATCAGTTGGACCCATTACAAACTCAACCCAACAATAACCCGACTAGCCCACTACACTACACTAAACCAAACCCAATCCCATTACAGACCCAAATTCTGATGGCCCAAATAGCCCAAAACTCAAGTCAGGTTTCGATTAGCCGAAACCCTAAAAGACCCAGCGCCGCATCCCCTCTGACCGGTCACGTGTTCCCGTAGCCTTCCCAGTACCCAAGGATCGGCCACAGCAGCCCCTTTAGCACCAAAACAGAAGGAACGCCCCGTTGACTTCTCCTTACCTGCAAAACGAGCCAGAAATGGGCAAGCAAACAGCAACCAATACAGAGACTAAAGCAATACGCAAACAGCAAGCAGAAAAGCAGAGATAGAATTAGTAGAAAATAATAGATAAAAACTAGGATATTCGGCTATAAGAAGGGCCAAGAGAGCCACTGTATGGTTACATTTTTTAAAAAACAGAATACAGAAATTAAAAAAAGAAGGTATATTTCTAAGTTTTTTGTTAGCCCAGTTTCTTTTTTTTTTTTATCTATTGTGCTTAAATCAGCATAAAAATTAAAACTTTCGCATGTGATGGTGATCGGAGCTTGAACCCGAGGGGTTCTTGCTCAGATCCAGTCTCTCAGGCGAAGTTCCTCTTTTTATCTCGTTTTCGAGCTTTACTTTGTTCTATTTTACGCACTGTACATAAGGTTAATAAAAAGAATAAGAAAAGAAAATGATAAAAGGAAGTGGCTCACCGGAACTGCTGGTACCACCGGAGTTTCCCCTCCGTTTGAAACCGAGTTCGACCGTGGTTGAGACCCTCTTTTTGATTCTTTGTGTTTGAGGGTGCTAATCCTAGGATAAGGACGAATAGGGATAGATAAGGGTGATTTACCCATCATCTGTCTCTGTTCGACAAGGAGAAGAGGGGTAGAACGGCGGATGGGGTCTCATCGTACTAGGGGAATCGGATGAGTGAAAGGGGGATTAGGGTTCTGCTTCAAATGGAGGCCGATCCTTCCTTTTTTTTTAGTGAAAGTAGGGTATTCATCAGAACAAAGAAGCGGCACCGTCTAATGAAAGCCCGTGTGGATCACCCGAGAAACCGACCCGATAGAGACCACAACCCGCGTGTTTTCACGCCTAAAGGGTTATTTCCAAGCTTGGTCTTCCCCTTGTTGGGTCCATCTCGATCTGGTCCTTTATGCTTTTCTTTTCTTTCGATTTTGGCTTTTAAATTTTGTTTTATTTCATTTTGAACCCGGGCTAAGTGTTGCGTTTCGAAAAGAAGGAAAATTTATTCCTTTAGTTCCCCTTCGTTACCGCGCATCGCAATGAGGCCCCTTTCTATTCTTTTATTCGCGATTTAGCCCCAGGACTTAGTTAATGATTCGATTTTGGTCCCATTTTGTTCATTTTTCGAATTTACATTTAATCCCATATTATTTTTGCCATTCCATTTATTATTAAATATTATTCATATTATGTATGTTATGTTATCATTTTCGTTTTCATTATTACTATTCGTGTTATCATTGTTGTTATATATATTACTATTATTTTAATACTAGTATTGGTTCATGCTTGGTACTTCTATATATACGTAAGTGTCCCTAGTAGATATGCCTTAAATAAAATCATTTTACAAACGTTTTAATATATATATATATAGGTGTATCCCTTAATGGTCATCTTAATTATTATTATTATTTTCAATATATACCATATATGTCTTTTACGTAATGTTTTCATATATTATGTATATGTTTTTCACATTATTAGCTATATATATGTTTTATATATTTTGTTCCATGTATATATTTTCATATGCTACGTGTGTATATTTTTAACATTATATTCTATATTATGTGTATACTCTTTTTAAATATCATTTTTATACCATCTATTTTAAACCTCTCACGTGTTATCTTTAAATTATTTAGCTAAATCACCTCAAATTATTTTGTCTCAAAATTGCTTTGTAGTTTAATTATTTTAAAATATTTTACTATTTTGCCAGTATTATTATTATTCTATTATTATCATTATTAATTCGTATATATATGTATATATTTTATGTACATACTTTCAATATTATTATTATATTTATTGTTAATATATATATATACGTATATGTAAATATTTTTATGATTTCTAATACCTATATGTGTATATATATTTTACATACTTTTAATATTATATTTTTAATATGTATCTCGTATATGTCTTTAATATCATATTATTATTATCATTATTTTTTTTATTTTATTGTATTATGTATATATTTTTAAATGCTCTATTATGTGTGTATTTTTAACATCATATTATGTATACATTTTCATATATATATATATATATATATTAATACCCTTATTATATTGTTTAATATCGTTCGTATTGGTTAATGTTAGGGGTGAGCATTCGATCGAATCGAATCGAATCGAATGAAAAAATTTCGAGTTAATCGAGTTGACGAATCATACTTTATCATCCTAATTTGATTTGAAATTTTCTCGAATCGAGTCGAGTGAGATGGAATTCGAATCGAGTCGAATCGAATATATTTGTTCGAGTTAAATTTTAAAAAATAATTTTGGGTCTTTATAACCACTGTCACCCATCGTAATAAAATTTATCCACCTCAATCAAATTTTTTATTAACTTTCATCACCATATAATTTATTTATTAATATTTTATATACGAGTTATCTTCTTTGTTTGCTTGCTTGATTCATTATATTCAGATTTTTGTCACTATATATTTTGAAATTAAAAAAAAAATACTAAATGTAAAAATGAGATTTTTTTAATAAAATTTATTTTAAAGATAAAATATGGAATTGATACCAATATAAAATTTTAACACGAATATTTTATGGCATAATTAATAATTCAATTTTAATATAAATATTCAATATGACTAAACAATTCAATAATATAAATAATATAAATGTGAAATTTAATTTAATAATATAAATAGTAGATATAAATAAAATTATTACTATTTATGTTTAGTGATTTTTTTGGATAATTTTGATTTTTTATTTTGGGAGTAAAGGGTGAGAAGTAAAAATTTAGAGGGAAAATAAAAAGTTTTAGGGAATAAAAGTTTGAGGGATAGTAAATAGGGAGAGTAAAATTTTGGAGGGAAAATATTAAAAAATTTTGGGGGGTGGGCTTGGGGTAGATGGGAGGTGGGATGGGAAGTGAGTAAAAGTTTTAGGAGAAAAATGGGAGGGAATAAAAATTTTGAGGGAAAATAAAAAGTTTTGAGGGTTTTAGGGAGTAAAATTTTGAGAAAAAATAAATGAGAGAGTAAAATTTTGGTGGGAAATGGATTTTGAGTAGATTGGGGGGTTTGGATAAGAGGGGAGTAAAAGTTTTAGGGGAAAAGTGGGAAAGAGTAAAAGTTTTGAGGGAAAAGTAAAAAGGTTTGGGAGTTTGGGGTAAAAATGTAAAATATTATAGTTTAATATTCGAATTATTCGAATTATTCGAGTTATTCGAATTCGAAAACTCAACTCGATTCGAACTCAAAATTCGAAAAGAAAATTCGAGTTTATTCGAATAACTCGATTAACTCGAACAACTCGATTCGTTTAACTCGAAATTTGAATTTTTTTTCGATTTTTTCGAGTCGAATCGAGTTTTGCTCACCCCTAGTTAATGTTGTGAAATTACTATTATTATTATTAATCGCATATTAGCATTTTATCTTATCATTTGCACGTTTCAAATTTAATATACGTCTAGATTGTCTCGCATTACAATATTGGTACAAATCCTTGCGTCATTTTCAAAATACTTTTTCATGTTTTTTTTAAATAAATAAGGCAATGCACCGATTTTTTATATAAGTCGTCAATTTCATCGCTATGTTGGATGAATATTGTCGGCTCGTGCCAAAAACGAAACATCCTTCTAAAAAACCAAAAATTAAAAATCTTCTTATTCTCGATCGGATCTCGACTCGTTGTTAAATTGAACTTGTGTTTTTTTGGAAATTAAGACAACACGTGTTCAATAAGATACCAATTTTGGGCGTCGCGGGGGCGCTAATACCTTCCCTGCGCGTAACCAACTCCCGAGCCCTATTTTTCTCTGGATTTTAAACGCAGACCTAAGCCCGGCTTTCTTTCTTTAAAATATAAATTTTATAGGTGTCCGATCACACCTAGAAATAAAAAGATCGGTGGCGACTCCCATTTTTAAATAAAGCTAAAATTTGATTTTTTCAAAGTTTCAATCAATCACCACAATTAGCGACCAAAGCTACCAAAGCAAAATTTTACGTTGCTACAGCTGGCGATTCCGCTGGGGAACCAGTTTCTGAGAGTCGAGTCTAAAAACAAATATGTGTTGTTAAAATTTTCAAAATTCCTTGTCCAATTTGATATTGAACCATAATCCAAAAATTTCGTTTTGAAAAATCATGCATTTGTAATTGTTGTGGATATATTGCGAGCTTGTTTTATCCTTTTGTTTAAGTTCTAAATTTATGATTGTAGTTAGCTTTAAATAAAATGAAAGGTTCGTAAGTCTCTCCCCACACACTGTTCACGTGCATTTTGCATAACACGAGCGCCATGCCCGGGCTCTGTCCATTTAAGTGAAAGTAAACGCTACGCCTTCGTGAGTTAACTCGTCCCTCCGCACAGGCTAGTGAATACTTTTGGGTTACATACGACTTATGCTTTCGTGAGTTAACTTGTCCCTCCGCATAAGCATAAGTAAATGTAACCCCTCGAATTGATCTCATTAGCCTATAGTGGGCCATGACCGAGGCTCCGTACTAATCTTAGTAGATGACAGTACGGACAATTCGAGTACCTATCTAGAACCAAAACCACATGTAGTGAAACATACGAACCGTCCAACTAGAGCCATGCTGAACCTCTGTCCGTCTAGTAGTTACCAAAATAAGTGCACGGGAGAAACGTCTCTTACCTTTTCCATTTTTACTTTCTATACAAGGAAATCGGGTTTGCTTAGTAGACTGGATCGGATAGCTTAATTTGTCAAATTCTCCGTTTTTCTTTTTACTTATGTTACTAACCATGATTTGTTTGTTGTTGTCTTATTTGTCATCATGCATTCTAGGCATCATATTAGGAAGGTGTTGACTAGAAATCAGTTGCCAAAAGACGGGTTTCAAATAGAGGAGTCGATTACACAAACAACCGAGAGGAATGTCATGGTTCAGGACTGGTCCCTGAAAACCCAAAGAGAAAGAGGGAATAGCTTAATAGAAGGGTGTGTTGCCGATTTGCCGGGGCACATAACGGCGAATGTTCGTCAAAATAATCCGGAGGATTTGGTTCAGATTTGGAGTCAATGGGACTCGGATACTAGAGGAATCTTCACTGAGAGGTATGGTGATATAGCCAATCTAGTCGATATCAAAGTAGACGAGCAATTGATTCAAGCCATGGTTAAGTTTTGGGATCCCGCCTATCAATGCTTCACTTTTAATGAAGAAGATATGACCCCAACTATCGAGGAGTATGCAGCTTTACTTCGCATTGATAATGTACAGCCCTACAAGATCTACGTGAAAGAACCTAAACTGATGACCTTCAAAAAGAAAATAATGAGATTGACGGATATGACCGACACGTGGGCCGAGAAACAGATAAAAAAGAAGAATGAAACTATTTGTATTACATGGTCCTCCATACGAGATTTGGTTTTGAGCCATCCTGACACATTGAAGAGGGTAAATCTATTCGCTTTGGCCATTTATGGTTTGGTTGTTTTTCCGAAAGTCCTCGGGCACATTGAAGTCGCAGTAGTAGATTTCTTCGAGAGGTTAAAACAAGGAATCAACCCTGTCCCGACAATCCTAGCCGAAACCTTCAGGTCCTTGAATAGTTGTCGGAAGAAGGGAGAAAGACGATTTATTGGATGAGCGCAATTGCTCAATGTTTGGATCATGAGCCACTTTTGGAAAGAAGAACGCACGCCGTATCATATGTTTTCAAACATGTTTTCCCCTTTAGAAGCCTATTGTAAGAGAGAATGGCCTAAAGAGGTTACTGAACAACATTGGGTCTCAGTTTTTCAGAATCTCCGCGCTAAGGATGTGACATGGAGGGCGCCATGGATACGCCCGTCAGTCTTGTTGTATAAGGTCGGAGATCAAGATTGGGTGCCGCTACTAGATCTGTGGGGAGGAGTCGGATACGCTCCATTGTTGGTCCAAAGATAGTTCTCTTCACGGTAATTCATACCCGCCACCGGAGGCTTAGTGCAATTCGAGTTCTCTTTCACGGGCGAGGGCTACATGAAGAAGGTTCGAGACATTGCAAAGTCTTGGAAAAGAATTTATCTGATGGAGTTGGTATTGTACGCCGATACTCTCACCCTAGATTACAATGTGTGGAGAAAGCAACGGGTGAAAAGCCAGCAAATATCGTCGACAAGTCATGCCGCTCAGAACCCCTTCTCGGAGGAGGTGCCATCCGAACTTGAAATAGCCAGACGAGAATTCGAACGCGAGAAATCCAATATGTTGCGGGATCTCAACGTCCTTCAAGAAGAAAATTATCAATTAAAGATTGGCGTTCAGATTGAAAGATCTAGGACTGAAAAGGTGCAAAAAAAGGCAGAAGTCGTGAGAAACGACCTAAGAGATCTTCATCTGGAGAATAAAAGGTTAATGAGCACTATAAAGAATAGCGGACTATGTAAGTCACCTGCAGAATAGAAGGAAGAATTGGGCAACCTTAAAGGCGGAATGGAATTTTGGAAGGGAAAGGCAAAGAAGGAGGAAGAAAAGACCGCCCGGGTTATGGTGGAATTAAGAAAGAAGAGCGCTGAATATGAGACGGTATCCACTGAATTTGTGACCAGCCGATCCGAATGTCAAGGGTCAAGAGAAAGAATAAGGGGTTTGGAAGATACGCTGCAGGCTCGCCAGCAACAATTGGACACTCTTTTAAAAACCTTGGAAGAAAAGAATGACTAGTACGATAGGGACGCTCACGCTTACAAAACGAACCTCCAAGAAAGAGAAACGTAACTTAGCTTTTTGATCAATGAAATCCGTGGAGCGGCCATGCACATGGTCCAGTTATCGGATGAAGTGGAGGATCTCAGTTGCCAATTCCCGCTAAGCCAACGATCCGGCATATCAGAATTCTTAGAGCGAGTAAAGAAATATAGCGATATAGCTAGAAAGTTCGTGTAATAGCCAAATAAAATGGCAAAATGTTTTGTAACGAACTCTTTTGAATGAATGAAATGCTTAGATAGGGGCTATCTTGAAATCAACACCTAATTTTTTGCATATGCATTCATGGCTAACATTCATGTGGCATTCGTGCATCCATTCATTGCATACACATATCCCGTGACTGTTCACTAAGATTAGAATGGCGTGATTCGCAGTTGCAACAATACAAGGCTAGAATCACGACATTCGTATAGAACGTGACGACAAACTAGAGTAATGGAGGCAGAGTTTAATGAAAGAATCGAGAGAATGGAAAGATTTCAACGGGAATTACAAGAGCAACTGGCCAAATCACAGCAAGAAACAAGGGATTTGATGGTGAGGTCCCGGGAGGAGTCATCGGAACAAAGAGAGCAGATGGCTAAGATGATGGAAATGATGTCAGCACTAGTAAAAGGAAAAGGGCCCGTGCAGAACCCTGAGGTTGTTAACCTTGATCAAGATCCACTTTACCCACCGGGATTCACTCCACCCCATATGACACAAAGAGTACAAACTCAAGGGGAATCCGCTGGTTTAGAACAATGACCTGTGCCGGCTACACATTTAGGATAGGAGATATTTGTGTCTGCTCCCGCCAACCCACCTGTCCCAGATCTAGCTGATCCGGCGAAAATTGCTAGGTTGAGAGTGGAAGATCATGAAGTCCAAGAAAAGTACAGAAGCCTAGAAGAAAGACTAAAAGTGATAGAGGGCACTGAGGCCTTCTCTGCGCTAGGTGCTAAGGAGCTTAGTTTAGTACCTGGTCTGGTTTTACCGCCAAATTTTAAAGCACCTGATTTTGAGAAGTATGATGGGACAAGGTGTCCGAAGGCACACTTGGTCATGTTTTGCCGAAAAATGACCGGATATGTAAGTGAAGATAAACTGCTTATACATTGTTTCCAAGACAGCCTTGTTGGATCAGCTCTTCGTTGGTATAATCAGCTCAGCAGAGAGAAGATCCGAACATGAAAAGATCTAGCATCAGCATTTTGCGAGCAGTATAAGCACGTGTCGGACATGGTACCCGATCGTATGACGCTACAGATGATGGAAAAGAAACCGTCGGAAACTTTCCGACAATACGCACAAAGATGGAGAGACATCTCGGCTCAAGTGGAACCTCCCTTGACAAAAACTGAGATAACTGTCCTCTTCATAAATACCTTGAAAGCATCATTTTATGATAAATTGGTGGGAAGTGCCACAAAAGACTTTGCGGACATTGTCATATCTGGCAAGCTCATTGAGAATGCTGTCAAGAGCGGTAGAATGGATGGGCAAGAAAGTTCTAGAATGGCGGTGCCCGTGAAAAAGAAGGACCCAGAAACCCACATGGTGGGAACAGGAAACCGCTATACCCCCAATCCATATCCGAGCCAACCTCGACCACGAAACTACCCACCCCCGAATTTCTACTATCCGCCTCAAACCCCTTACTACCAAGCACCACCCCCGTACCCTTCTTACCCTGTTTATGCCACAAATAACCTTAGACCAAACGCCACATTCCCACAAAACACAACGCTCACCCAAAGCCAACCTAAGAACGAGCCAAGACCAGCGAGACTCAATTTCGAAAGACAACAATTTACCCCTATTCCTGTACCGTACGGAGAGCTATACCAAAAACTCTTGGAAAAACAGTTGATCTCTCCACATTACATGGCGCCCTTGAAGCCTCCGTACCCGAAATGGTACGATCCAAACGCCAGTTGCGCTTATCATGCTGGGAATCAGTGACACTCAACGGAAAACTGTCTCGCATTCAAAAGGAGAGTGCAATGACTCGTCGATGCAGGTATCTTGAAATTTGATGGTACGAGTGGAACGACCGGGAGTCCATTCCCAAACCACGCTGAAGGGAATGTGATTGCACTGAAAAAAGGAGACAAACAGCAAGTCAAGAAATGGGTTTCTGAAGTGAGAACACCTCTGCAGAAAATCTGGGAGGTATTGGCTAAAAAGGGGTTACTCTGTCATCCTAACAGAGTATTTGAAGAATGAGTTGAAAGGGGGCAAATTTTTTGTGACTTCCATGATAGTAAAGAGCACAATATCCAGTATTGTGAGGAATTTAAGAAAGTACTCCAAGATATGATGGATAGTAAAGAAGTTGAAATCTTCAACAAATATGGAGAGTTAGACGAGGGAGAGGTGTGTGCCTCTGACAACCAATCATCAGGCTTCTCTTATAGCGCCAATCGGCCATTAGTAATCTACTACAATACCAAAAGAGAGAAGGAGAAACCGAAAATTATAATAGAAGTGCCATCTCCTTTTCCCTATAAGGATGATAAGGCTGTACCTTGGAAATATGACGTTAACATTGTCACGCCAGAAAGTAAAAAGTCTGAGGTTACAACTGAAAGTGTCGGGGAAGTGGGTCATTTCACCCGCAGTGGGAGGTGTTATTACAGAGAGAATGAGCCAGCAAAAAAGGTCAATGAAGTGAAACAAAAGGGAAAAGCATTGATGTTTGAGGTAAAAATGGGGCAAGAAGCTGTGCTCGAACAAGAAATCAAAGGGCCTGTGGATGAGAATGAGGCACAAGAGTTTTTAAAATTTATCAAGCATAGTGAGTATAATGTGGTGGAGCAACTAAGCAAGCAGCCAGTGCGAATTTCGGTATTGTCCCTACTATTAAATTCAGAGCCACACCGGAACACATTGTTAAAAGCGTTGAACCAAGCTTACGTGGCAAACAATATATCCGTAGAGAAGCTTGACCGATGGGTAAACAATCTGAATGCGGTCAATTTCATATCCTTCAGCGATGATGAAATTCCGCCCGATGGTAGGGGCTCTGTGAAGGCGCTGCATATTACAACCCGCTGCAAGGGTTACATCATACCGAATGTGCTTATCGATAATGGATCAGCACTCAATGTCATACCCTTGGCTACGCTCTCTAGAATTTCGATAGACCTGTCCTACTTAAAGCCCTGTCATTCCACGGTAAGGGCCTTTGATGGAACAAGGCGCGACGTTATGGGAAAGATTGAGATCCCTCTAGAAGTGGGCCCTTACGTATACGACGTTGAGTTCCAAGTCATGGACATTACGCCATCATATAACTGCCTGTTGGGAAGACCTTGGATCTATTCTGCGGGAGCTGTCCCATCATCACTCCACCAAAAAATGAAGCTTATCATGGATGGTTGTCTGGTTACTATTGAGGGCGAAGAAGATATCGTCGCATTCGTCTCTGCTGACACACCCTATGTCGAAGTAAGCCAAGATGCATTAGAGTGCTCCTTCCGGTCCCTAGAGTTCGTCAACGCTACATTTGTCGAGAAGGGAAACAAGATCCCCGTGCCCAAGTTATCAAGGAACACAAAGATGGAGATTAAGTTGACTGTAGGAAAAAGAGCCAGAGCAAGGAAAGGTCTAGGGAAATACCAGCAAGGGATAATCAGGGCTCTAAAACCGATACCCCACAAGGCTTGGTATGGTCTAGGTTTTCAACCAAACGCACGTCAACTAAGAAAACAATGGAAGAAAGACCAAGAAAGAAGGGTTGCAAGAACCTTGGGCCGGGAATTAGAATGGGAGCCTATAGAGTACCCTCCCTTGTTGAAAACGTTCACATCAGCAGGAATGACATACCCCGGGGAAGATAACTCTAGAAGTACGCTGGTATTAATCGAAAGGGGTTTTCAAAATATCAGCATAAGTGCCATCGACGAAGGAGCTGATACGAGTAAAGATGTTTCGAAGATACGCCCTTGTCCTCTCGGTTTCAAATTGAATAATTGGACGGCTGAGGACCTTCTTGTAGTTTCTAAGTTCCCCTCAGAGTAATGCTCGATGTTAACTCTTTTGTGTCCCTGAATATGATGGGATCTTGTTGTAGGAGCTTGTAATTCGCTCTTTATCTCTCAAATGAATGATAATGAAGATGCATTTTGTCACGATCTTTTGCATTGTCACTAAATTCCTAATTATTTTTCTCATTTCATAGCGTATTATTACATTTACCTCATACCATGACATAACATTTAGTTTGTTGGTTCCGACATTTGAATGCCCTTCTATGGTTTCCTTTCCATTCAACTTTCAGGTGCTCGGATATCGATGACATGAACGAACCCGTCACGAATCTTGAAGTCGATTTCGAGAGTGCAATTTGTTTAGGGGACTTTGAAGCTGAGGAAAATGCCGAAGACTATGTCTCGTCTCTTGACTTATTGAGAATGGTGGAACAAGAGGATAAACAGATTCTACCTCATCAAGAGTCTGTTGAAACAATTAATTTGGGAACTGAAGAAAGAAAACAAGAAGTAAAGATTAGAACCTCCATCTCAGTGGATACCAGACACAATTTGATTGCTTTACTGCGTGACTATAAAGATATATTCGCTTGGTCATACCAGGATATGCCAGGGCTGAATGGGGATATAGTAGTCCACAAACTCCCATTGAAACCAGAATGCAAACCCATCCAACAGAAACTAAGACGGATGAGACCTGAAATGTTGTTGAAGATAAAGAAAGAGGTCAAGAAACAATTCGATGCGGGTTTCTTACAAGTATCCAAATATCCTGAATGGGTAGCAAACATTGTCCCGGTACCGAAGAAGGACGGTAAAATACAGATGTGTGTGGACTATCGCGACCTAAATCGGGCAAGTCCCAAAGATAATTTTCCTCTACCACACATTGATACGTTGGTAGATAATACAGTAAAACATTCATTATTCTCCTTCATGGATGGATTCTCGGGGTACAATCAGATCAAAATGGCTCCTGAAGATATGGAGAAAACCACCTTCACAACAATGTGGGGAACATTCTGCTACAAGGTGATGCCATTTGGATTAAAGAATGCTGGGGCAACATATCAGAGAGCCATGGTGACGCTATTCTGTGACATGATGCATAAAGAAATAGAGGTCTATGTCGACGATATGATTGCTAAGTCCCGAGAGGAAATGGAGGATGTTGTGAATCTTAAGAAATTGTTTGAAAGGCTGAGAAAGTTTCAATTAAAGCTTAATCCAGCCAAATGTACGTTTGGTGCTACATCAGGAAAGTTGCTAGGCTTCATTGTCAGTGAAAGAGGTATCGAGGTCGATCCCGATAAAATAAAAACCATTCAGGAGTTACCGCCTCCACGCACACAAAAGGAGGTCAGGGGATTCTTAAGGAGGTTAAATTATATCGCTCGATTCATCGCTCAACTTACCAACCAGTGCGATCCAATCTTTCGGCTTTTTCGAAAACATAACCTGGGAGAATGGAACGAGGAATGTCAGGTAGCCTTTGATAAGATAAAACAGTATTTGTCAAGTCCTCCAGTACTAGTACCGCCAACTCCAGGAAGACCATTGATTTTGTATTTGACTGTGTTCGAAAATTCAATGGGCTGTGTACTGGGGCAACACAACAAGTCAGGAAAGAAAGAAAAGGCGATTTACTACCTCAGCAAAAAGTTCACAGAATGTGAGGTGAAGTATTCGTCCATTGAAAAATACTGTTGCGCTTTGGTTTGGGCAGCTCGGAGACTTAGGCAATATATGCTATATCATACGACGTGGCTAATCTTAAAGCTAGATCCAATTAAGTACATGATGGAATCGCCCGCACTCTCAGGAAGAATGGCACGGTGGCAGATCCTCCTATCAGAATATGACATTGCCTATGTAAGTCAGAAGTCGATAAAAGGGAGCGCGATTGCCGACTTTTTAGCCGCTCGGACCACGGAAGAATATAAGCCCCTGAGATTTGATTTTCCGGATGAGGACTTAATGTGTATCACAGAAAAAAAATCTGAGTCCTTCAAAGAGAAGCCTTGGAAGATGAATTTTGATGGTGCATCGAACGCCTTGGGGCATGGAATCGGAGCAATCCTAATATCGCCAGAAGGGAATCATTACCCGTTCACTGCAAGACTGAACTTCTTCTGTACCAACAACATAGCAGAATATGAGGCATGTATCATGGGGCTTCGGGCAGCCATTGAGCAAAATATCGAAACCCTAGAGGTATACGGGGACTCAGCCCTAGTGGTTTACCAAATCCGTGGAGATTGGGAAGTGAGAGATCAAAAATTGATCAAATACAGTGATCTAGTGGCTGAATTGATCAAAGATTTCAAAGAAATAACTTTTCATTACTTCCCACGAGAAGAAAACCAACTGGCTGATGCCCTGGCCACTTTGGCTTCAATGTTCAAAGCAAGTAGAGAAACGGAAATAATGCCCTTAAAAATGAGCATATACGAGGCCCCTGCACACTGTTGTAGCATTGAGAAAGAAACAGATGGACGACCGTGGTTCCATGACATCTTAGAATATGTCAAGAATCAAAGATATCCAGAACAAGCAAATAAAAACGACAAAAGAACCATCAGAAGAATGTCAGCAGGATTTATTCTTGATGGGGACATCTTGTACAAAAGAGGGAAAGATCAAATGCTGCTAAGATGTGTGGATACTGTTGAAGCCAAGAAAATACTCGAAGAAGTTCACGAAGGAATCTGCGGGACGCATGCTAATGGTTTCACTATGGCCAAGAAGATCATGAGACTCGGCTACTACTGGTTGACCATGGAGAGCAATTGCATTAGTTATGCTAGAAAATGCCACAAATGCCAAATTTATGGCGATAAAATTCACGTTGCTCATTCGCCGCTTTATGTCATGACTTCTCCGTGGCCCTTTTCTATGTGGGGCATGGACGTTATAGGGCCAATTTCCCCGAAAGCTTCTAATGGGCACCGATTCATTTTTGTGGTGATAGATTACTTCACGAAATGGATAGAAGCCGCCTCGTTTGCCAATGTGACGAAAGCTGCAGTCTGTAGATTCTTGAAAAAGGAAATCATTTGTCGATATGGTTTACTTGAGAGAATCATTTCAGATAATGCATTGAATCTAAACAACAAGATGATGAAGGAAGTGTGCGAGCAATTTCAGATAAAGCATCATAATTCCTCACCCTATCGCCCAAAGATGAATGGAGCTGTTGAAGCAGCCAACAAGAATATTAAGAAGATTATCGGGAAAATGACTGAAACCTATAAAGACTGGCACGAGAAGCTACCATTTGCTTTGTTTGCATATCGCACATCTGCGGGAACATCTACGGGAGCAACTCCTTTTTCGCTAACCTATGGAATGGAAGCTGTGCTACCTATCGAAGTTGAGCTCCCATCTCTACGGGTCTTAATGGAGTCAAAACTAGAGGAAGCAGAATGGGTCCAAGCTCGATATGACCAGCTAAATCTCATTGAAGAAAAACGCTTGAAGGCAATCTATCATGGACAGATGTATCGGAAAAGGATGATCGCGGCCCATGATAAAAAGGTACGGCCAAGAGAATTCCACGAAGGAGAGCTTGTACTGAGAAATATTCTCCCAATACAAAAAGACCTACGAGGGAAATGGGCACCAAATTGGGAAGGGCCATACGTTGTGAAGAAAGCCTTCTCGGGCGGAGCTCTGATTCTCACTGAGATGGATGGAAAAGAGTTACCAAACCCAATAAACTCTGACGTCGTGAAGAAGTACTATGCCTAAAAAAAATGAAAAAAAAAAGAAGAAAAAAATATAATAAAATGAAAAAAAAGAAGAAGAAAAGAAAAAAAAAGGGGGGGAATCAGGATGAAAGCTCGAAAACGGCGTATTGATAAAACTAAAAGATTAGGATGAAAACCCGAAAGGGCGTACTAATGAAGAGGATTCAAAGCCCAATGGGACAAGACCATTTGAACAGCAAGTTAGACAGCGAGACTACAGTATCTGAAGCACTTCCGAAAATAGGAAATCCTCTGCGCAGAAGTCTACTCTCGGAGAGATTCTTGGCTAAGAAACGTGGAAGAGTTCATGCGTTGAATATCCAGAACCTTTGTGCTCCAGCAGAGCAAGAGGATGCGATGATAGTGGTACTGAATCAAGGAAAACACCTGAATTTCGCCAGAAGATATGTTTTGGTACTATGCTTAAATTTCATTTTCAAAATCAACTTATATTGCGAGAGGTGAGTTGAGCCTCAAGACACGTTGAGGTATTTTCAATTTCTTTTTTAAATTTCATTTTCAAAATCAACTTATATTGCGAGAGGTGAGTTGAGCTTTAAGACACGTTGAGGTATTAAATTTCATTTTCAAAATCAACTTATATTGCGAGTGGTGAGTTGAGCCTCAAGACACGTTGAGGTATTTTCAATTTCTTTTTTAAATTTTATTTTCAAAATCAACTTATATTGCGAGAGGTAAGTTGAGCCTCAAGACACGTTGAGGTATTAAATTTCATTTTCAAAATCAACTTATATTCCGAGAGGTGAGTTGAGTCTCAAGACACGTTGAGGTATTTTCAATTTCTTTTTTAAATTTCATTTTCAAAATCAACTTATATTGCGAGAGGTGAGTTGAGCCTCAAGACACGTTGAGGTATTAAATTTCAAAATCAACTTATATTGCGAGAGGCGAGTTGAGCCTCAAGACACGTTGAGGTATTTTCAATTTCTTTTTTTTTTTTAATTTCATTTTCAAAATCAACTTATATTGCGAGGGGTGAGTTGAGCCTCAAGGCACGTTGAGGTATTAAATTTCAAACAAAATCAACTTATATTGCGAGAGGCGAGTTGAGCCTCAAGACACGTTGAGGTATTTTCAATTTCTTTTTTTTTAAATTTCATTTTCAAAATCAACTTATATTGCGAGGGGTGAGTTGAGCCTCAAGGCACGTTGAGGTATTTTCAATTTCTTTTTTAGATTTCATTTTCAAAATCAACTTATATTGCAAGAAGTGAGTTGGGCCTCAGGTCACACGCTGAGGTACTTTAAATTTCTGTTTATGTATCAAAATTCAATTCATATTGCGAGAAGTGAGTTGAGTCCCAAATTACACGCTGAAATTGAAGAATAAGACTGAAGTTGATCGAAGAGGAAGATGTTCGTCTCCCAGAGGGTGCATAAGAAGGGATCGAAGTTGCTAGTCTTATCACTTTAAAGTTGCAGAAGAACCAGATCACTTTATGCCTTTGAATATGCGAATAGAACGAGGCTACAAGTCAAAGCTCAGAAGTCGCGATGGATTGAACCTAAAGCTACGAGAGGCGGTGGGTTGGAACAGGATTACTTGAACAAGAAGAGCACCAAAGAAGTCAAGATTTGGCAAGACCAGGCAAAATTTGCCTTTCTTTATGTCTTTGCTCTATTACTATTACACGACAATGAGCAAAGAGGGGCAGCTGTTATAGGCCAATTTTGGGCCATTACAAATTAACCCATCCACCATTCACAAAACCCAATTTCGAACCCAATTGTAAATCAAACACAAACAAATCAAATAAACCAAATAAATATTAAGAGTCCCAAAAATTATAAAACAGTCCAATTACATTAAACCAGCCCAAAATGGGACCCAACCAATCCCTACCCTATTTCAAAATCAGTTGGACCCATTACAAACTCAACCCAACAATAACCCGACTAGCCCACTACACTACACTAAACCAAACCCAATCCCATTACAGACCCAAATTCTGATGGCCCAAATAGCCCAAAACTCAAGTCAGGTTTCGATTAGCCGAAACCCTAAAAGACCCAGCGCCGCATCCCCTCTGACCGGTCACGTGTTCCCGTAGCCTTCCCAGTACCCAAGGATCGGCCACAGCAGCCCCTTTAGCACTAAAACAGAAGGAACGCCCCGTTGACTTCTCATTACCTGCAAAACGAGCCAGAAATGGGCAAGCAAACAGCAACCAATACAGAGACTAAAGCAATACACAAACAGCAAGCAGAAAAGCAGAGATAGAATTAGTAGAAAATAATAGATAAAAACTAGGATATTCGGCTATAAGAAGGGCCAAGAGAGCCACTGTATGGTTACCATTTTTAAAAAACAGAATACAGAAATTAAAAAAAGAAGGTATATTTCTAAGTTTTTTGTTAGCCCAGTTTCTTTGTTTTTTTATCTATTGTGCTTAAATCAGCATAAAAAATAAAACTTTCGCATGTGGTGGTGATCGGAGCTTGAACCCGAGGGGTTCTTGCTCAGATCCAGTCTCTCAGGCGAAGTTCCTCTTTTTATCTCGTTTTCGAGCTTTACTTCGTTCTATTTTACGCACTGTACATAAGGTTAATAAGAAGAATAAGAAAATAAAATGATAAAAGGAAGTGGCTCACCGGAACTGCTGGTACCACTGGAGTTTCCCCTCCGTTTGAAACCGAGTTCGACCGTGGTTGAGACCCTCTTTTTGATTCTTTGTGTTTGAGGGTGCTAATCCTAGGATAAGGACGAACAGGGATAGAGAAGGGTGATTTACCCATCATCTGTCTCTGTTCGACAAGGAGAAGAGGGGTAGAACGGCGGATGGGGTCTCATCGTACTAGGGGAATCGGATGAGTGAAAGGGGGATTAGGGTTCTGCTTCAAATGGAGGCCGATCCTTCCTTTTTTTTTAGTGAAAGTAGGGTATTCATCAGAACAAAGAAGCGGCACCGTCTAATGAAAGCCCGTGTGGATCACCCGAGAAACCGACCCGATAGAGACCACAACCCGCGTGTTTTCACGCCTAAAGGGTTATTTCCAAGCTTGGTCTTCCCCTTGTTGGGTCCATCTCGATCTGGTCCTTTATGCTTTTTTTTTCTTTCGATTTTGGCTTTTAAATTTTGTTTTATTTCATTTTGAACCCGGGCTAAGTGTTGCGTTTCGAAAAGAAGGAAAATTTATTCCTTTAGTTCCCCTTCGTTACCGCGCATCGCAATGAGGCCCCTTTTATTCTTTTATTCGCGATTTAGCCCCAGGACTTAGTTAATGATTCGATTTTGGTCCCATTTTGTTCATTTTTCGAATTTACATTTAATCCCATATTATTTTTGCCATTCCATTTATTATTAAATATTATTCATATTATGTATGTTATGTTATCATTTTCGTTTTCATTATTACTATTCGTGTTATCATTGTTGTTATATATATTACTATTATTTTAATACTAGTATTGGTTCATGCTTGGTACTTCTATATATACGTAAGTGTCCCTAGTAGATATGCCTTAAATAAAATCATTTTACAAACGTTTTAATATATATATATATAGGTGTATCCCTTAATGGTCATCTTAATTATTATTATTATTTTCAATATATACCATATATGTCTTTTACGTAATGTTTTCATATATTATGTATATGTTTTTCACATTATTAGCTATATATATGTTTTATATATTTTGTTCCATGTATATATTTTCATATGCTACGTGTGTATATTTTTAACATTATATTCTATATTATGTGTATACTCTTTTTAAATATCATTTTTATACCATCTATTTTAAACCTCTCACGTGTTATCTTTAAATTATTTAGCTAAATCACCTCAAATTATTTTGTCTCAAAATTGCTTTGTAGTTTAATTATTTTAAAATATTTTACTATTTTGCCAGTATTATTATTATTCTATTATTATCATTATTAATTCGTATATATATGTATATATTTTATGTACATACTTTCAATATTATTATTATATTTATTGTTAATATATATATATACACGTATATGTAAATATTTTTATGATTTCTAATACCTATATGTGTATATATATTTTACATACTTTTAATATTATATTTTTAATATGTATCTCGTATATGTCTTTAATATCATATTATTATTATCATTATTTTTTTTATTTTATTGTATTATGTATATATTTTTAAATGCTCTATTATGTGTGTATTTTTAACATCATATTATGTATACATTTTCATATTATTATATATATATATATATTTTAATACCCTTATTATATTGTTTAATATCGTTCGTATTGGTTAATGTTGTGAAATTACTATTATTATTATTGATCGCATATTAGCATTTTATCTTATCATTTGCACGTTTCAAATTTAATATACGTCTAGATTGTCTCGCATTACAATATTGGTACAAATCCTTGCGTCATTTTCAAAATACTTTTTCATGTTTTTTTAAATAAATAAGGCAATGCACCGATTTTTGATATAAGTCGTCAATTTCATCGCTATGTTGGATGAATATTGTCGGCTCGTGCCAAAAACGAAACATCCTTCTAAAAAACCAAAAATTAAAAATCTTATTATTCTCGATCGGATCTCGACTCGTTGTTAAATTGAACTTGTGTTTTTTTGGAAATTAAGACAACACGTGTTCAATAAGATACCAATTTTGGGCGTCGCGGGGGCGCTAATACCTTCCCTGCGCGTAATCGACTCCCGAGTCCTATTTTTCTCTGGATTTTAAACGTAGACCTAAGCCCGGCTTTCTTTCTTTAAAATATAAATTTTATAGGTCTCCGATCACACCTAGAAATAAAAAGATCGGTGGCGACTCCCCTTTTTAAATAAAGCTAAAATTTGATTTGTTCAAAGTTTCAATCAATCACCACAATTAGCGACCAAAGCTACCAAAGCAAAATTTTACGTCGCTACATATACAATAACAACAAAATAGTAGTAATATAATAATAATAAAAAAGAAAATAGCAACAAAAATTGTAGTTTGTTTTACATATTCAAGCCGGGCCCAAGCCAAAAAAACCTTATCCAAAGCTTGTCTCGTTTTCTAAACGGGCTATTTTTTGTCTAAGCCTATTTTTGAGCCTATATTTTTAACTAAACCCTTCCACTTTTCAGGCGAACTCCTGACTCAACCTATGAGCAAGTCTATTATGCATATTCAAAGAGATTAGATTAAAATAAAAAATCTACATAGAATGCTTTTGTAATAAATTTTCATCATTGTTTTCTTTTAATTTTTGTTTTTGTAATTATTCGTTTACATTGCTCTATATGTTTCTATGAATATCATATTTTTAATTATAGTTATGTTGTTAATTGAGTCTTAATTGGTATGAGCATTGTTTCCAATGCAAGAAATGAGTTTGAGTGTGTTAAAATGCATTATCTTTTTGTTTATGGCCTGAGAAAAATTATGAATAGTTCTAGACATTGTGTCAAAAAATATATAATCAGAACAAATAATGAAATTGTTGAAAAAAAAAAACTATAATTACATGATTATCCTAATTTTTTTGCATCATTTGTTATTATATGTTCAAAATTTTTAATTTATAATTTGCGTTTCAACCATGGAGAGTGATAATTCATTCAAAAAATTTAGAGTTAAGGGTGAAGACAAAGTAATCAACCTGCACTTTGAAGGTAAAATGTCATTTGAAGCAAGCCTTAGATTTATACTAATGTTAACATTGTAGTTTTTTATTTTATTATTTTTTAACATTTGACATACACATTTTTTTTACTTGCTTCATGAATTTTTTAAATATTAATACTCTCTTCCAAATTCATGGATTTAATTACTTTTTAAAAATTATTATATTAGTTCCTATTAAATTTTAATTGTTACATTTAGTTTCAAATAACCGCTTAATAGTAATTATGAATTTGAATAAAATTTTAAAAAATATTAATTAAATCTAATATTGCTTAAATATTTATTTTCAATTAGTTAATTTGAAAAACGTTACATATTTTAAATTTATTTTTAAATTAATAAAATTTAATAGATACATACAATAAACTCAAACATAGGACGAGATAAAAATTAATTATTGTATAAAGTAATTTACATTAAAAAAATAAAAATAAACTAACATATGAATGTCATCCAAATATTTAACACAATTTATTATAATTAGACAATAACAATGTGAAGAATTGATTTAAACATTTAATCTATAAATTTGATAATTTTTGGGTAAATTATGAAAATGGTAATTCAATTATGTCTTTTAGTGTCACTCAACTATTACTTTTTTTATTTAATTAATAAATTATTTAAAATTAATTATTTTAGTCACTTTTAATTAATGTGGGCGTTTTTTATTGATCTAATAACAAAATTAGTCATCTAACGTTTACACATTTAATCAATTATCTTAAATATAAAAAAGTTAACAAATTTAGCTTTTAATGTACACAGTTTTATCATTTTAGTTCAAATTCTAAAAAAATAAAAATTTAACTATTAACATTTACAAAATTTGTTAATTTAGATACCAATATTGATCCTTATTGTTATATCGGTTAAAAAAAGTTAAAACCAATGAGGAAGTCCCACGTCACCATATAATTAAAATCCAATTAAATAAAATAAAAATATTCCTCTTCCTCTCTCACCCCGTCCCTCTCCCTCTCCTTCTCCCCCTTTCCATCTTCTCCATTGCAATTCATTTAGCTAGAGGGACAAAGCTGGCTCTAGCACCCGCCGTACTTGCTAGTATTTGTAGAGACTTGTGTTTGTTAAAAGATGCAATTACTGCTTCAACCAAAATGGGGAAAGAGGAGGTGTTTAAGCTTACCCTTGGGTCACCATTTCATCAATTAGCTCAGGTTTGGGCTTGGGAGAGGTTTGCTGGGCTGAGACCAAAACCGAAAGGTGAGCCGAGGTTGGTTCAATGGCATGATGTGAGAGGAGAACGGTGGGAGAGAGGGAGGGAGATATTTGTTTTAATTTTTTAATATTAATGTAATTATTTTTATTTAATACTAATATAAATATTGATTATGATTAGATTTTAATAATATGGTGATGTGGCATTCCTGATTGACTTCAATTTTTTTTGAAAACCGTAATGATGGGGTCGATTTTGATTACGGAATAAAGTTTAAGTATTTGGTTTGACAAAAAAAAGTTTAGACACCTAACTTAAACAAATGACAGTTTAATGGCTTCCTATTTAACTAAGCCTTTTTAATATTTAGAAGAAAAATGATAGAATGTGTAAATATTAGAAGGTTAATTTTGTTATTAGACTAATAAAAAAAGCTCACATTAATTTAGACGGACTAAAATATTTAATTTTGAAAAGTTTAGTTATTGAATAAAAAAATTAATAGTTAGGTGATCAAAGTAGAACGAAAAGCATAGTTGGGTGATCATTTTTGTGGTTTTCTCGTTTTTTCAACTTAGGTTTTGAAACTTTTTTGGGTTCACATTAGTCTTTAAATTTGACAATTTCTTTCGTCAATGTTGATTTATGTGATGATATAATATTTTGAGATCGTGTCATGTCATTGCCTAAAATTTTTATTAAAAATTATAACTTTTTATGTGATCACGTGACATAACCTCATAATGCTACATCATTACATTGACAAAATGGCAAAATAGCTAAGTTCTAAGGCTAACGTGGATAAAAGAAAATTTCAGGGATTAAATTGAGGAAAATTGTCAAGTTTAGGGACTGTACAATGCTTTATCCATTTAAAAAAATTACCAGAAAAATTTGATTAAAAAGAAAAAGAAAACGGAGCAAAAAATAAAATATAACCGGACGAACCGAACCGAACAGTAGAAAAAGGCGCGCTTCAAAAACTGGGTTGGCGCCATCAGACGGTCCCACTCTTGAAAAATACCACCGCGAGTAAAGTAAAACCCCAATATTCTCATCAGCCGCAGCAAACGGCGAAGATCGAACGGTCACGTTCTTAAGAATATATATAAAAGACAGAAAAATACGAAGAAGAAGGTACACGGCGATGGCGGAAGTAGTTTCTCTGATGGACATCGACGAAGACGACAACCACCAGAAACAAAACAACTCTCAAAAGCTTAACAAGGGCAAAGGCCTCGTCACAGCCGCCGACACCAAACCCACTCCCTGGGTCGAGAAGTACCGTCCTCAGTCACTCGCCGACGTAGCCGCTCACCGCGACATCGTTGACACCAGTAATTCATTTTCTCTCTATACCTAGGGGTTTTTTTTTTAAATGTATTTCTTGATTTGCTTCCCTCCTCCCACTTCTCTTTAAAGTTTTACTGTAATTATAGGGGTAAAGAAGGAGAAATGATGGAGGAACGAAGTTAGCGACTTCGAACTTTTCGTATTCTTCTTTTATAGCTGTAATGTAGTAAAAAAATTTGGGTTAATATAAACAGTCTGCTTCGATAATTGAAGGGATTCTGATGATATTTTACTCGATATCTTGTAACAAATTATTTACTTGGTTTTTGTTGGTGTAAATTAGTTGATAGGCTTACAAGCGAGAACAGATTGCCGCATCTTCTATTGTATGGTCCTCCCGGAACTGGCAAAACATCTACCATTCTGGCTGTTGCACGGAAGCTTTATGGATCACAGTATCGTAATATGATTCTCGAGTTGAATGCTTCGGATGATAGAGGAATTGATGTTGTTAGGCAACAGATTCAAGATTTTGCTAGCACCCAAAGCTTCTCATTTGGGTAAATTCCTTTTGTTGTGTGCAATTGATATGCATTAGATTGACAACAACCACTGGCTATTTATGAATTTGGAATTACAGTATTTACTTGTAGTTGTTTAAATCCAGCTGTTCTTTTGTGTTGCTGCTGATATTGCTCGGGCATCTGTGACTACCTTTTTCCAGAGCTTATCATTTGATTATCTTAGGTTTGAATAAATGCTTTGCAAGGGTAACGTATTGATGGTTAATGTTAATATTCTTACAGGGCGAAGTCATCAGTGAAGTTGATTTTACTTGATGAGGCTGATGCTATGACAAAGGATGCCCAATTTGCTTTGCGTAGAGGTATAATGTTTTCTTGGCCAGCTTTATCTTGTTGACAAATTATTATTTCTTCATGCCTATGTTTGAATGACTGTCTGCAGTTATCGAGAAATATACAAAGAATACGAGATTTGCACTGATCTGTAATCATGTCAACAAGATCATTCCAGCACTACAGTCCAGATGTACTCGGTTCCGATTTGCACCTCTTGATCCTATTCATGTCACTGAGCGACTTAAACATGTTATACAGGCTGAAAGGTAACTATCATGTTTCATTTTGTCTTTCATTTGTTTTGTGCTCAACTTTGGGTTGGAGTGAAGTGTTCCTAATTTAAGTGCTCTCTTGTGTGGTAAAGAGGGGTGGGAATGAGTTGCTTTACTGGGTGATAATCAGCTAAAAGTATTCAAAGTATGTGAGCTTACTAGAGTGCAAGATAAGTCTTGCTTGTAGTTTTTACCTATGCATCCTTTTTGCCAATACTATAACTCAATAGAAGTTTTCTTATAATTTATGTTCTCAATGTTTGGCTTTTTAAGGTTTTGCAGCTCACTTCAACTTAATTCAAGGACCCAGTTTGACACTTTGAGCCTTGATCACTTCCCATTTAAAACCTTATCACCCTGTTGATTTGTCAGATTATAAATAAATTTTTCCTGCTTCATGTTGTTACCAACTGTTCATAATCTAGTGCTTCTAATTATTGTTCTGCTCCAAATTGAGCTAGAACTTTTGATTTTCAAAAGTGCCACTAGTTAAGCTGGAGTTTGAATTTTTCGGGCTTGGTTCAAGCTTGCATAAATATATAACCAGTTGTGGGTTGAAAGTTTTAAAGCGTAGCTTGGCTCAAGTCATTTGCAATTTTTTTTATTAGAGTTGTAAAAGAATGAAAATCCGTGTGTTAGCATATTCAAATGGCTTTACCTTTTGTTCTTTGGATCATATCTTTGAATCTTTCACCTGAATACGTTTACCAATTTTCGTTTCATTGGACCAGGCTTGATGTACCTGATAGTGGCTTGGCAGCACTAGTACGGCTTAGCAATGGTGACATGAGAAAGGCGTTGAACATTTTGCAGGTGTTTAAACTACTTATTCCTATACTGTTTTTGCGTAAATTGGTGTACAATAATAGTTACTTGTTTAAGAAGTGTAAGTCAGAGAAACAACAGGTTGGCTTCGATCTTTTATTTGCTTTGTGGCAGAAGTGGTGTTACGTTACCACATTATCTCATTGCTCTTCGGAGGGGTGGTGTAGCCTTGTCTAATTTATGTGTTTAGGTGATGTGAACGCTAGTTTTAATTGGATAGGATGCATTTCTTTTTTCCACTTGGGGAAGGGGGATTTAAAGCAGGCTCCTATGGGGATGTCTCTGAACCAAATGCTCAAGTGCATGAATAGACATTATTTTCCTTATTGACGGGGATTTGGGCGAGTAAGATGCCTATTTTTATGAAGCGGTCGGTGTTATTCATGAATGTGCAAGAGTGGCATTGTTAATGATTTTTTTGCTGTATGCAGTCAACACACATGGCTTCTCAGAAGATTACAGAAGAAGCCGTGTATCTCTGTACTGGAAATCCGTTGCCTAAAGACATCGAGCAAATATCTTACTGGCTTCTGAATGAATCATTTGCGGAGAGTTTCAAACGTATTTCTCTCAATCTCTCTGTTGTGCAGTTAGTAAAATTCTTGTCTGTAGATCTACTTTTTATTCTCTTTAAAACTGTTTCTTTATTCTTTGGTTAATTCTCTGTAGGAGTATCTGAAACAAAGACCAGGAAAGGATTGGCCCTGATCGATATTGTAAGGGAAGTGACAATGTAAGTGCCATGTCTGTTTTGACTTATAAATGGCTACTCTTTAAATTTTTTTGGGTGATTATTCATGCACTACACTTTTTAACAGGTTTGTTTTTAAGATTAAAATGCCCTCAGATGTTCGAGTTCAGTTAATTAATGACTTGGCAGACATAGAGTAAGTACTTATATCTGCTGCTACTGCTCTCTCTCTCTCTCGGCTAACACATAAATAATTGATAAATATTTGATGCTTTGAACAATGAATGTATCATAAAACTGGTTATGATTATAAAAGAATCAAAAAGAAAGAGCAGTACGCCCAAGACAATTTGGTAAATAAGCATAATTTATTTAGTATATAGCTTAAGACTTTTATTGCAAGTATTATGAAGTGCTTGATTTGGAGTTCCATTTAGAGCATTCTTAGCCAAATGATGTTTTAGCTCCATTAGTTGATTTTATTTATTATTGCTAGCCACCACATTTGAGATCTTGTATTTCCTTTACTAAGGCTTTTTGTTGGCTGTTGGAAGTTTTCCTTTTTCCTTTTTCCTTTGTGGCCAAGTTTTTTTTTTCTTTTTCTGACAAACATTTTGGCCAAGTTGTTGAATGTTCTAATTGGGGCCTGAATGTGGAACTTTGCTTCATCAACATAAATACGCTTAGATAGGAGATTGAAGAACAATTGACTAGTAGATGGTATGTAAACCTGTAAAAATGCTATTGGCATTGTTTTAGAACCATGAAAGAAGTGACGATTAAATATCTCTTTGTTTTCATATGTTCAAAGAGATGTTAATTTGATAATCATATTTCATTTTGTTCCTGATATTGTAAAATAGGTGTTGATTGTGGAAAGTATATCAGATAGTAGTAGCTAATGGCTTCAATTGATATGTCTTACCATTTGCAGGTATCGATTGAGTTTTGGGTGCAATGATAAGTTGCAACTGGGATCTCTTATTGCTATTTTCACAAAAGCTAGATCTGCCCTAGTTGCGGCAGTGAAGTAGCCGTTTCAAGCTTGGCCTTGTTTCTTCTCCCAATCTCATAATGTTCTTTCTGTGTGATTTATGCCTCTGACAAATAGAAAGTGTTTTTGCTTATGTAGTCCATGAGTCGTGAATACCTAAAGAATGTAGTTTTCAGGCCCTAAAGATGGTTTTTTTTTTCCAGTGATTTTTGCTTCTTATGAGCTCTCAGATCCTTCATGTTTTGCTTCTTAAACAATGCTTAGCTATGATAAAGTGATTTATTTTGAGGGAACAAATGAGGCTCAAGTTTTAGAGGCATTGCATCTTCATTGTAGCTCCATATGGTTCTTTTTCAGTGCACCTTTCAGATGTAGTAAGTAGGACAAGAGGCCAAGGTTAGGAAGTAAATATAGTTGCCCTGCCCCTAATCAGTCAAAAATGAGTACGACTTTCATGTACTTTGCATGTCAGCCGTTACTGCAACTACGTTATGCATTTTGATTGATTGGTTTTTTTTTTTTTTTTTATTATAAATCTCATCATATCATAGGGATGCAAGTGAATACAATCAACATTTTCTATAACATTATATATTTGTCTAAGGTTTTAATTGTTATAAAGAAGTGATTGTTATACATCTATGGTAATATTTGAGATTTAGATAATATTTGGTTATTATTTTGAAGTTAGTAAAGTATAATATTTATTAATCAGTGAGATTTAAATTATAGTTTAAAAAAATATTTTTATTAATAAACGAGATTAATAAATTTTTTAAATTTAAATATTTTATTAAAAATAACTTATTTAAAATTTTTAATAAAATTAATTTTATTAAGGTGAGAGAAAATTATTATAAAGAACTAATTTAGAAAAAAAAAATTCTACGTGTAGCTTATGGTGGTTAAATAGAAAATTGTTTAAAGAATAAAAATAAAGCATAAGAATTTAATTATCCATGAAATGCTTTTATAAAATGTTTTAGTAACTGTTATAGAAAAGGTTGAAATGATGGATAATTCGTTATGCTGGCAGAGAAAAAAATATTAGGGTTGATAATTTCCTCGTTAAAATATGCTATAATTAGTTAATCTTCAAGTATTATAATTATCATCGGTAATTTTCGTCAAAAATTGTCAAATCTTATGCAATATCATGAGAACAATCTAATCAGACTTAATTTTTTAAATCAGAAAAGTAAGAAAACTTAAAATTTAACATTTTAAATAGACTAATTTCAAATTTTGTAAAAGTACAAAGTCCAAAGGACCTTCCACATATCAATGGTAAATGCCTTTTCTTGCCGGTTCATGTTGTAATACTTTAGTTATATGTACAGCGAATATAGACACCCAAAATATGACACATAATAAATAAAAAAGAAAGGCACAAAATACAACCATTTCCACCATTCAACAAAGCAGAAATTCGTGTCAAAAAGAACCCATTTTCAATTTCATCACATTTTTTGCAATGCCATCATCCTTTAACAACACTTAACTCGCTTGTCCCTAAAGACTGATCTGTACAACTTTTAAACATCTTTTATGCTCCCTACACTAAAGGAACCTTCTTTGATTTCCCTTTTTTTCATCTCAAATTAATAAACATTTTATAATTTACATCCTTAAACCATTTACTACAAAAACAGGACCTTTGATAGACATATATATTATACTCGAAAACAAGCAAACCCAAACTCCTATTAGATTGTTCCTCACCTGATTTCATTATGGTTGCTTGTAAAGAAATGAGTATGTCACGCCTTTCATATGTTTTCATCATTTTCCGTCCTGTTGGACCAAATTATCTCGATTTCAAGCGTTCTGGAAGACCCATCTTTATTGCTATCATGATTCAGGCTGAATAAACCACTGTATACTCCCTCTGTTACGACTTTGTCGATCTGAATAGTCACCCTTCCTAATGTTGTCTGAAAAAAACATCTCTATCAGAAATCAGAAAGCAATCCCAAAGATATGAAAATATAACTATTAGCACTTTTTTATCCGACTACAAAAGGAAAACTTTTCATCAAAGTGCACCGAGTACCATCAACAACTGAATATGATACTACACTCAGCATTAGATCTCGAAATCTCATTTACCTTCCCAAAAGTATTTTTACTTTTGCATATGATATGGAGTTTTTGTCCCTTTGGGGGCACATCAAAAGCCCATGTGAATCCTTCTTTCCACTCGGGAGTAGTACTGTGGTTCACGACCTAATCATAGTACAAAACCACTCATGTTAAAGCATGTGCCATTGATAGTAATGGAATAATACATAATCAGCAATGTAAGGGAACGGTTATAGCTTCGTATTTTTCCATCTGATATAAAATGCAGATTGGAAAATTTTACAAAAAGACTGAAGATCTAGATGTGCTAATAAAATTTTCATGTGCATCAATGTTGTAGAACATATTTTGATGGATAAATGAAATGATAAGCACCGACTTTCTTGATAAATATATACTAGAAAATCTCAACAAGGTGATAAATTCATGCATGCCATACAAAGCGGCAAAGTCAGAGGCCAACAAGTAAAATAAGAAGTGATAATATTCCAAAGGCTCTATTTTCTATACCCTGGCCAATGATCATTAATGCAAAAATGCAACCCCATAACAATATTAGAGATTAAAAAGGCCAGGAAATGGAGAACTTTCAAGGATAAGGAACAAACTATATTCCATTCGGCCCTAGACCAAACTTAGGTACCATATACAGTTTATTCCAATGACTTTCAGATAGAACTCTTACCTTGGTTTGCCGGGGTGGTCCATTACCGATTGTCAATCGGCAAAATGCATTTGTGGCTCCCATGGCTTGCTTTAGGTTGTTACCACGCTTGATGGTAACAGTCAAACAGCCTGGCAAGCAGTGCAATAGGCTATCTGCTCTCTCATGGAAACTTGGAGGACAGGTTTTCATCAGCATTTGCAAGATAGGAATTGCTTCAGCTGCAATCATTGATTGAGATCTTGCAATTTCTATTGGCATGGTTGACCAAGAATGTTTTAACAAGCACATGGTGTCTAATACAGATTCTTGGGCACCCTCACTCCCTGACTTTAGTGCTGCTACGAGATGGGGAATACACAGGGTAGCTGCTTCAGAAATTTGGAGCTTAGGAAAGTTGGCGAATATCACATTTAATGTTCTCAAGACTTCTTCATTAATAGTTGCATTAGACCACAATTCTCTCTCTAAGGCAGCTGCACAACAAAATGACTACACATTTCAATATTATATGCAATGTTGAGAACCAAACGAGAGGGAAGGAAGGAACTAGTAAAAAGAGAGAATAAAAACTTATGCTAGATATTGCTTGTTGGCCGGAAGCAAATATGTGGATTTTCAATTAACCAAAAATAAATAAATAAATAAAGAAAAAGATTTAATGACACATCTAAACACTTCAAATTAAAACAAAAAAAGTATATCACCTGTCAAAGATCTGATGAGCTCGTTTGATATGTATTCTTGAAGTGTGTGATTAGAGAATAAGAATTTGATCAGCAATGCTGCCTGAGAAGCAACTTCTGAATTAGGAGAAAGTAAAAGTTCCTGAATAACTAATATGCCACCTGCTTCAGCAACAGCTCGCCTATTAGTTCTACTCCGCATGACAAAGTTCTGCAATGCACAAATTGCAACCATTTTCATGTCTTCTGTTGGCTGATCTTCAAGCAAGCTTACAAGTGCCCGACATGCAGAAACAGAATCACTTGCTCTAGCATGTCCTTCATGCTGGGAGAGGTCTCCAAGAGCTAAAGTTGCAAGGAGCCTGCCAGATTCTGATCTGGTCTGCGGATCTAACAGGTACTGTGCTAAGGGTGCAATGGCGTACTTAGAAACCTTCATCTCTCGTATCCTTACATTGTTAAATAAAGCTTCAAGCAGTCTGCCGGAAGCTTCTTCACACTGGTGAGATCTTAGTAGATTCAACAATGCATCTATAGCTCCAGCTTCAGTCATCTGTTCAACACTTGAAGGATCACTCCTTTCATGGACAATCAAGGCATTGAGAGCCACAGTAATGGTGCTCTCCAGTGTGGAGTGCAACATTTTGACCAGAACTATTATAGGAGCTTTAAAATAGTACTCAGCATTGAAACGCAGAACATTGGAGAGAATAAAAGCAGCTGATTCCCAAAGCGCATGAGGAGGCTGAGGATCATCTTGAATAATGACTTTTGAAAGCTCAAAAATACCTCCAGCATCAGCAACTGCCTTTGGCCAACTAGCAGAGATCTTTTCCAAAGCTTTAATTGCTGTTTGCTGCAGATTCAATATTCCAATTCCAGCAAGCTGTACCAGCGGCACAACTGCATTTTTCGTTGTAATGTCTTGCTGGAAATGTTCCTGTGCAAGAAGATGGGTCAATAGTTCTGTTCCAAGCTGCTGAATAGCTTGAGATGGAGATTCCAAAAATGAAATCAGAGGCTCAATGACTTGACTGGGAGTCAATTTCAGAGCTGCAAGGCTTTGTGGCTTCTCCAAGATATTTACAAGTGCTTGCAAGGCACTGTGCTGTCCCCACAAACCAAAATCTGGTCGAAGTAAAACCATGAAAAGAGGCTCTATTATTTTCGCAGCATCTGAACTTCTAGCAATGGCGCTACTATTTGTCAAAATCCGGAACAACTCTGCAATTGAGGATGACAATGAACTGGACGCGAGAGGGAGTACCTCAAGACAGTTATCAATAACTCCAGCTTTGACCATGTTTGATTTGAGTGGCGTGCGGTCTTTTCCCAACTTTATGAGTGCACATATGCTGGCCTCGATAAGCTGATGGTTTCTTCCAGAAATCAAGCCAACAAGGAGATCCACAATGTCATATGCTGCTGCAAGCTCCACCTGTTGCTCATCATCCAACAATCTCTCAAAAGCATGGACTCCAGATTCCACTCCAGTACTAGTATCAGACTGCATAAGAGTAATAAGGGGCTGTATGCATTCGGAGGCTATAGGATCTGCTCTAAATTTAGTATGCCCAAAGAGAACAAAACAAAGTTGTGCAGCATTTGTTTTCAATTCCAATGATGAAGCCGAAGACAAGATTTTGTGTAGACTCTCGAGTGGGTTTCCTTCCACATCAGTCATTAAAGCTGCTTTTGAAGCATTCCCACAAGTTAACTTGATCAAGGCAACAAGAGCAGCCTCTTGCTCACTCTCTGATGCAGCACATAGCATGTCAACCAATGGTTGTATGGCCTGCCTGGCTAACTCAGAATCAATAACATGTTCAGCATAAAAAATTTGATGAAGAGCTCTCGCAGCACTGAACCTAGCATTTTTAGAACCCAGGCGCAGAACAGCTATAAGTTGATTCAAGGAACTAAGTGATGCCTCATATTGAATAAGTTCTTGATTTCTAAATAATATCCTGAGCAATTCGCATATATCAGCCTCTGTTGAGTCTTGAGGACTCAAAGACAGATATTTTGTTAAAGCATCAAGGGCTCCAGCTTCGCCCATGATTAATTTATTTGTATCACTTCCATCAGCAATGCGGGTTAAGAGTTGAACAGCAATTGGAGGAGCTCCAGGCCTATCTGGTATTGGTCTCAGGAGATCCACTAAAAGAGGAATAGATTTCCGTGCAGTAGAGCCAACTCTCACATCTTCAATTTCAAAAAGATGTTCTAAAACAACTTGACCAGGATTTCGTACAAGAGAAAACTCTTCAGACAAGGTAACTAAATTGGGCATATCTGATTCCCCATAGCCAATCAATGTTATCAATCCAGCAACTGCACCAGAATTTGCAATGACAAGACTTATTCCCTTGCTTCCATTAGAAACTAGACTGGCCATTGCCTGAGCAGCAAAATATCTGTCAATAACTTCTTCAGATCTCAACAGAAGAGCAAGTGACGGTATGATGCGCATGGTTGCTGGAGATAAAACAACATTTTCATCTTGGAACAAAATAGCTAGAAGCAGGGCACTTATCCATATACCTTCTGTATCCTCAAATTCTGCCTGTAAATAAACAGTTTTCAGCTAGGCTACCAAAATTGTTGGCAAGGAATCTTATGTACCAACATACATGATGGAAAATCATATCAATGAAAACAATTTATGCAATGATTTCAGGAATATGGTAATTTATATTTTTATCTATTCAGAACACATTAGGTTTTGTCATATACATAGCAAAGAGGGAGAGAACGAGAGCCATACCAGAGGATTGGAAGCATAATTTGCAAGCTTGTCAGATAGAACCTCAAGTCCATCAGCTTCCATTATGGTAATTCTGTTTTTTGGAAGACATGAAGACAGTATTAGCAATAACCACAAAGCAACGGTTCCACCCAATATAATAGCAGGATCAGGGACATCAAACTCCTCGCCTTCCCGGAATGTTGTTCTTTCAATAAATTCTCTTGGGGCTCTACCTCTGACCTCAATTTCTAAAGAGGTACATCTTGAATTCTTCTTTGCCATATCCACTAAAGCTTCTATGAGAGGTTTTAAATACCCAGACCGATCAAGTACATCCACTGACTGCTGCTTATGTTCTTTTGCAGTACATGTGAGAAGTGCAGCTCCTCCAACTCTGACTTCCAAATTGGCAGAATTCATTGTTCTGTCGGCTAATGAACATATAGATGTTGATCTCGCAACCAATAGATCAGTGAGAACAACTGGTTGATCCCCACAAAGCCTAGACAAAATTTCTATGGACTTATCTTGAAGTGGAGGAGGCCCCTCAGCAAGGCATTGCACAAGAGGCTCTAAACTTGAAGGATCCTCAGCAAGCACAGACCAAGGTGTATAAGTTAAATTCACACCCTTTTTTGTTCTAGACAAGAGTGCAACCACTTCTAAAGCATCTGCAGCATTAGTGGTATCCATATCCATTGCTTTTAAGGAATCAACAAGTGCAAGAACAGCAAAACGACACTGAGAATTTCCTACGAGCACATCACTGACTGGAAAATGCTTTAGTAATTGATGAAGAGCCCTTGATGAATTCTTTTTACCTTCTAAACTTCCATCTCCCAGCACTCTTGTCAAAGCCAAAACAACATCTTCAGCTAGTGCTTCAGCAGCAATATGAGAATCAGAGAGAAGATTGGCCAAGGCAGCAACAGCGGTTTCAGCAGCACCAATGAGAGAAGTTTTTGCTAATTTAATTAGAGGTTTGACATCTGCTGCTGCAATGTAAGACATCTTATTAGCAGCTTTAGACTTGCTTGGGTGAGAAAGAGCACCCAACACTCGAGCAGACTGAGTTGCAACAACTTGAGCCTTGCTAGTCAAAAGCTTCATGCAAGGTTGTACAATTTCATCAGCTACAAGACTATCGCATATATCTTTTCTTGTACTAAATAGATCAGCTAGGACAGAAGCTGCATACTCTTGAGTTTCTTCATTTGAGGAGTTGAGAACCTGGACAAGAGATTTCAGTCCTTTGTTAGCTGCAGATCCCTTAAACACAAGATCCTGATGTGGTGCCATTGTGAGGACATGGCCCAAAATTCTAATTATATGGGCCTTTGTGATTGGAGTATCTCCCAGGAGCAAAGCTAGCAATTGATTAATAGTGGCAGAATCAGCTGTCCGGACAAGCTTTGTAAGAGCCTTAGCTGATGCTTCCTGTCCTTTTGGTCCACCACTTCTTAAGAGCCATAAGAAAGCTGGTACCGCATCTGCACTTTCAACGCAGGCCCGGATGTCTTCACTGTGACAGCATAAATTCCATAGAATATGTGCAGCATCCTCCCTTGCCTTCTGAGATCCCATCTCCAGCAACTGCACCAATGGAGGAATCCCACCAGCAGCAGTAATGGCCCACTTGCAGTCATCAACCTGATCAGTCAGGATGGCTAGCAACTGTACTGAATGCTCTTGGTGCTGTTCGCTGGATAAGCCCAACAATGATATAAGCAACTGAATACCTTCTCGGTTACCAATAGCATCCCAAACACTGACTGTGTCACAGCATAAGCTGGTTAAAGAAAGTATTAGATGCTCCTGGACATCAGCAGCAGCCATTGTTATGAGTCCAATAAGCACCCTTTTTGCTTCTGCATGACTGAGCCATTGTGAGAGGTACGTGTTACCATACAAGCTTGCCATGGCCTCAAGGACACGATCTTGGACTAGCTTATTATCACGAGGCTTGAGTAACATAACTAGTACATCCTCTATCTGTGCTACATCAAAGGGTTCCTCATCAAGACCAGTAGTCTGCTCAAACACCATTACAGCGTAAGCAAGTGCTCCAATTATGTCAGCAACCGGTGCAGCTAAGCGAGAAGATTTTGATAATTCTCCAAGATAAAGTATCAAAGCAGACATCCCTCCACAGATATTTGCTAAAGCACGTGTTGCATGGCGCTGCAAAGCTTGGGCATGCTCTCCTTGCATGCACTCTTTAGAAGGAGCAACAACAGCCCCAATAAGAATATGAATACCATTTGCATCTACGACTGCCTTTTTTGCTGCAGTTGACATTGAAGAAAGGGCTTCCAAGGCATCTGCAGCACTTGAACGGACAGAAGTATCATTATTTTGACCTACAAGCCGAAGCAAGGCTTTGACAGCTCCAGAATCTATAACTTTTGGGATGCTATCACTGAATGCCAACATCAATCTGGCCAAAAGGGAAGCTGCATTGGATTGGGCAGCAATATTATCAGAAGAGAGAAGACCCATAATTACATCTACTCCTCCAGCCTTAAGTGTTGCTCTCCAATAACCATCCTTCTCACTGCAAAGGTTCCTCAAAGCTCCGGTAACAAACCCTTCTACCACTTTGTCCTGCTTGCTTTTTGGACTGAGTTGTTCCCATAAAGTTGGCACAACACCTTCTGTAACAAATATTTTCATACCAACATGATCATCTGAAAGACCACCAGAGGAAACTTCAAATATTGCCTCTGCTGCTGCCTTCCGGGCCTCAGTTGATTCAGACTTCAAAAGCGAGAGTAATGGTGGAATACATCCACCTAGAAGCACCTTCAGCCGTAAGTCCTCATCTTTGCATAACACAGTCAGAGTTGCAGCAACATTGAGTTTTGCTAAAGGGGTGCCGCTCCTGAGAATGGATATAAACAACGGCATTGCTTGGCCATGGGATCCAATAAGTGTTCTTGCCTCCTTTCTTTCTTTGGCAATACTCAGCACACGTGCTGTAATAAGTTCTTTCTCACTTGGTGAGGACGTGTAGGCATGCAGTTGCTCAATAAAACGAGCAACTGCTGCCACTGTATCGTCAGAATCATCCACTCCAGTCATTCCATTCAAATCCCTGGATATGAACAGTCAATTCATTAGTCCACAAATGACATTAAAACTACAGATCCAAACAACTTAGAACTGTCAGAATAAATGAAAATGCATCAGATCTTTCAATTAAGATTTTTTCTACAACTGGCTTGTTATATTCATTTCTTTGATTCCATTCTAATAATTTAGTAAACTAACGACTCACATAACTCACCTAAGCTTTGATGAAGATAAGGGTCCCCATTCTCGCGGTTCAGGGGATGGAGACTTTGACATTACCAACAAAGGCCACTTTAGCTTGCTCCTCGGCTTCCTGCAGAACCAGAGAAACAAACATTCAACTAAAAGAACGCTGGATCAACAGATGAAGGCCGGAAAGATCTTATATAGAGAACACAACATGTTCATTGCAGCTTCTTTTTCTCCTATGTTTCCTTTTTCAGAAATAACATTCACCAAATGTTCAACTTCACCACAATTATGAAATACAATATCAATAAAAACTTTCCTTTACCGGAGAAAGAAAAAGAAAAGGGCAAATTTTAGGCAATTCCCATTTCCCAGATATGAAAACGTAACAGCTTGGACATAATAGCATAGCCAATTATAATCCAATTCCGTATCTTCTGTAAGAAGTAAAAAAAATAAAAAATAAAGCCAAATTAGCTGTCAAATTGCTATCTTTGAACACGCAATTAAAAAAGTTACCTTTGCTGAAAATGCAAATGCCGAAGAATGCTCTTTCCTTATGACCAATCCCAAATCCTCTGTTTCTCAGCCCAGAAGCAACCTCAGCTCTTTAATCCTTTCACCATTTAACCCAGTTTTAGTACAAAATAACTAAAACCCATAAAATGTAGCAATCCTATAAGCCTAACTCACACTACTAAAGATAGTGTCTTTTTTTGGTTGACTCTTTGTTTACTAAGTATCGAAATTAAAAACCCAAATTCCAGAAATGAAAATTGAGTTGAAAAGGAAAATCAGATCTCAAATATAAATAAATGTAGAATTAAAGGAGATTAATAAGAGTGATATCATTGTTTTTTTATTATTCAATGGAGATGTGATGACCAAATATAAATTGACTAAGAGTACAGAGATCAAATCACAATTAGGATCTAACAGAATCTAGGGCTAGGAAAAACAAGTGTTCTTTTCTCAACTGTTATCGATATTTTTAGGGGAAAAAAACCATTTTTTTTATAAAATGAAAAAAAAAAGAAAGGAAAAAGAAGAAGAAGAAGAAGCTCTATTACCTTAAAAATCAGAGCAAATGAGAGCTCCCCAAGTGCAAACATGCAGTCACAGAGAGATGCATACAGAGGGGTACCAAAAAGGACTTTAAGAGAAAGAAAGAGAGAGAAAAATGGCACACAAAAGCAAAGAGAGAGAAAATCTGGGTCTTTTCATTTCATTTCATTTCTTTGTCATTTTTCATTTATATTTTTTTTTAACAAAATTAAATGTCATTTTGTCTGGTAGAGTAAGTTAGAAACAGTGATGAAATTAACTGTCATTTTTTTGGTACTATTAACAAATTTAAAATATTTGATATTTTTGAAAATGGTATTATACTAAACACAAAAAATTGGGTAATATATACATATGTAAATTATAGGAGGTTTTGGTTTACATACTTAAATAAAAAATTTGAAAATTATGGTTTTTGAGGTGAAAAATACTATCATAGTAATATTTTATATAAAATAAAAAATAAAAAATAAAAATATACTTATATTAATATTTTTATTTATAAAAATAAAAGATTTTTTAATAATTTTCAATTGGGATTAATTATGCTTAAATAATAATATTAATTAAAATAATATAAAAAATTATATAAAATTAAAAAATTACAAAAATATGATAGGAAGATATAAATTAAAATTTTGAAAAAAAATTCTAATAATTGAATTCAAGTATAATTACTTATGATGCTTGGTAATTATTATAATGAGTGAGTTTCAAGATAAATGTTAGCGAGTACATTTCATTTATATTTCCCGAGGGGTACTCTTGTTATTCTCTTCGGATTAAGAAATGAGAAAATATAGTGTGCTTAATAAATCATTAAAATGAAATGTATTAATATTTATTTTTTTAATTGTATTTAATATGCATATTAACTTTTTAGTTAATATAAAATTTTTAACAAAAAAAAAGTGTTGAATATGATAAGTAGATAATACTTATCACTACTTAATATGGAAAATATTAAATTGATTATATTTTTTAAAATTTTATTTTTGATATAAAATATTTCTTCATTTTATTAAAAATAAAATATTCAAAATTTATCGTTAATTTTTATTCAAAATAAATAATATCATATTAATAATATTAAAATTATGAACCAATAATTTTTTTAAAATTAATATTTACTGTTATTAAACAAAATAATTATGTTTGATCTTAATTTTACTCATATCTCAAATGATTTTATAATACAAATTTAGTACTTATAAAATTTAATATTTAATTTTTGTAAATTCATTAAACACAATAACATAAAATTAATCATAATGATTTTTATATTTTTTATTTTCTTATATATAATTATACTATGCAAAACAATCATGTTTTTAAAATTAAAATTAAAACTCTAATTTCTTTTTAAAGGAAAGAAACTCTAATTTTATTGGCATAATCTATACAATATTATTGATAAAATTATTGATTGAGTTGATGTTATGAGTTAATTAGGTATCAATTCAGATAGAAAATGATTAATATACTATTTTTATTAAATAATTATTACTATTACTTTGATGAATTTTTTTTATCTTTTCATATTTAAAATAAAATGAAAAATCTAAAACTAATGTTTGATAAATTTATAAATAAAATTTTTTTACCATTACGTCAATAATAATTCTTACTAAATTTTGAAAAAAAAATATTTTTAATATAAGATGTTTCCTCCGTCAAATTTATATATTTATGTTATTAATAAAACTCAGTTGGTGTCATGGGTTAATTAAATACCAACTTAATTAGAAAATAACTAATATACCTTTTTATTAAATAACTACTATTATTATTTTGATGACCTTTTTGTTTTTTCATACTTTTATATGGTTTTAAAATAAAAGAACTAAAATTAACATGTCTAAGGATTGAACCCATGTTATATTATTAGTTTTAAACCTTATGTTTTATTATTTATTATATGTTATTTTTAAACACGCATTTATATTCTAAATACATGATTTTTACTTGTATACACGCATGTGGTAGGATTTTTAGTGAAATACTTAGTTATTAACATTTACTCTCTTTTTCCACTTAGTTATTTTTTATACTCTTAACCTTCAAATTTCAATCAAATTATTTTTTGTTGGGTAGAAAAAATTATTGAACTAATAAAGTTTTAACGATGTGACATGATAACTCACGTGGCAGTCTATCTATGCTTCATATAATTAAAAAAAATTAAACTATTCATAAAAATAGAAAAAAGTATTCACGTAAAGAATGAAATATATGCTAATTGCTATGTAAGTTATTATGTTAATATCATTAAAATTTTTACATTTTGATAAATTTTTTTATTTAAAGAAAAATAAATTGATTAAAATTTAAAGGTTAAAGAGTGAAATGTTGTAAAAAAAGAATATAGAGTAAAAATATGCAAACATTAATACTAAATTTATTATTACAATTTTTGTTTTGTGCTTTTTTTTTTCACTTTAAGCCTTTCTCTTCTTTATTTTGCCTTGTTTTCACTATAATTGGTTGATGCTCACAATGGTCCTTTTTGTGCTCTCTGAGTTTTGCTTTAATGATCTTCACAATGATAGATCTTGAGATTAATATTGGGAGTCTAACTAAAATTTTTAAAAAAATTTAGAGGATTAATTAAATAGTTTAAAAATTTTGGTAGTTGTAATTAAAACTTTCAAAAAAAAAAATTAAAGGATTAATGAAAAACAAAAGATTTTGGAGGGATTTTATTAAAAATTTTGAAAGATTTAAAGAAAAATTCCAAATTGTTTGGGGCCTAACTATTCTTTTTTAAATTTAATATTCTAAAAGAATTAAAAAAATAGTTACATTAATTTAAGGTACGAAAGATCTCGTTTAGGAGAATTTCAAACAATATCAAACTTCTCCTCTCAATTAAAAGTCATTTTGATTATGCAATTAACATATTTATTAATTTATTTAAGAACGTGATGGAAGAGTCTTTCTCCAACTTTTATCAACATTGTTGAATTTACCTGATTAAAACATAATTCAAGAATATCATAAAAAAAATTCTAAGTAACCTTTACACCTCCACACCAACAATCTAGATCAACACTCTTTCATAAAACGAGTATGCATAAAAATCAAATCATCTGGTGTGCAGGTGTCTTTGTCACATTGGAGGCAAAGACTTGGACTGAGATTCTGTAGCATCAAGCTTCCTCTGCTCGTCTTAATGGTTGATTGCCAACGGTATCGACATTGAGCTCTCACTTTCAAAATTATTGGGGTTTCACTATTTTCTGTTCTTTTCAACGGTCAAAGTTGTGAAAAGGAAAAAGCCTAAGGAACTGAAAATCAAATCACAAAAATTATATTATTCCTGAGAAATGCCTACAAAAACATGTATAATTGTTTTTCCATTAAAAATAAATAAAATACAAGAAATGTTGGACAACACGAGTTTGCGATGCAATTTGTTTTTAATTAGTCTAGAAATCAATGAAAAGAAAAAACAAAACAAAATGTGTTTTGCATGTCTGTCAGTTGTCATGTAATAAAAATTTATATATCTACATCTCTCTCACTCTCTGTCCCTCTCTCTCTCTATATAAAACATAATAACTGAGCATGTTTTGACATTAAAATCTTTCATATTTTCTGAATCACATATGGTTCATCAGTTCACCACTTTCCCTGTATAATATTTATTATCACTTATCTTATCAATGTCCAATTATATATATATATATGATATTGGTAGATCCAATCTACTAAAGCATCACTATAGATAACTATTTTTTTCATTGATATATGCACAAGATATTTTATAAGATTTTGGGTAAATTATAAAATTAGTTAATTTTGTTTGTCTCAAATTACATTTCAGTTATTTATGTTTAAAATATTACATTTTAGCCACTTATGTTATCGTTTTGGTACGAAGTAGTCATTTTGCCGTTAAGTTCTATTATCTCATTATTGACAATCCTACGTGGCAGTCAAAATAAGTTTTAAATGCCAACTTGAATGTCCAACTGAGATGTGAATATTTTCTTTCAGTCAAAATGGAAAAGAAAACTAAAAAAGAAAAGGAGACGAACGGTTTTTTTTTTTCATTCAAGGTGTAATTAATTTAAAATTTTTAATTAATTAAATTTATTTAATTAAAAACCTATTTTTGTCCCAGTTGGGTATCCAAGTTGACATTTAAAATCTATTTGGATTGCCACGTAGAATTGCCGTTAGGGAGGTAACGAAGCTTAATGGTAGAGTGACCACTTCATAATAAAATGATCACGTAAGCGATTAAAACGTAACATTTCAAACCTAAGTGACTATTTTTATTATTTACCCTAAATTTTTTCTCGAATTTATTTTGATAAGCTCGAATATTTTTTAATTCAAATTGATGGGTTTAAATTATTTATTTTAATCAAATAAAATTAAATAGGATTTAGATTTATCAAAGTGATATTCTAAAAGGGGTACAAGAATAGATAGAAAAAATAAAAAACCTTTTTTTTTTTTTAATCATTGGTCAGTACGGGTTTGACATATTATCAGAAATCTTCATGGGATCTGTATTTTTTGGTAAGGAGCACAGCACAGCACAGCACAGCACAGCATGTGCATGGATTGGCATCTATTATTTTTATAATAATAAACAAATTGCTTTCTAAATTGTACTTATCTGTAAAGATCAATCTCTTACTTCTAAGCAATTTTTTCCCCTGCCTTTTTTGCTGTAAGAATCAACGGCAATAATCTAAAAACTTTTCTCTCACAGGGAAAAAAATGAAGAAAAAAAATGAGGTTGGTATCTCTAGGCTGGATGAAGGAAAATGTTCAAGTTTTGTATAAATGTTTAAAAAATATTTATTTTAAAAAATTAATTAGGATTATTCATTTATATATGTTGACAGATAGGGTAGAATCGAGAATTTTAATTTTAATTTAGATAAATATATGTAACATTAATACAATATATATAACTAACCCGAATTTGACCCTATAGAGGAAATGTACATGCATTTTTTTTCCATTTTCTTTTTCAACCAAATGCAATATTACTGTAGAAGATCTAAACAACATTTTAATCTTAGCATTGATGGATGGATGATGAAATTTCAGTGCTGCAAACGGGGCATAGCTTCTTCATTTGAAGCCACTTGCTTATGCAATCCAAGTGATATGGATGTTTACAATTAGGAAGTGCAACTAGTCCTCCTTCGTTTTCTCCGTATTCCACTTGACAAATTACGCACCGATCAATTTCGTTCTCGTGTTCGATGGATTGGAACTTAACCGGCACCAAGCATGAAGAAATTTCCTTCTCGGATAACCCTCTTCTCTCTATTCCTATTAGTTCTCCCAGAGCGATCAATTCTTCATACGAAAAATCGTCAAGATCGATGTCATGTTCTTCAAAATCATCGTTGTCATCATCATCATCATCATTATCGTAGTCGTCCTCGGAATCGTTGCTATCTTGTCTATTAAGGAACTCTAGGTTACCTCCATCTTCAATATACTCGTAACCGGTGTTGTTGTTTTGATCGTGGAACACATCGCTATCATCATCGACGTCGTGATCGTATCCATCCCTCTCGACGGTTTCGAGCAATGAAAAAACCCTTTCTTGTTCTTGCAATGCCAATGCGACCGCAAGATCCGAATCAATTAGATCAAGCTGGGTGAAGGGCGGCATTTTGGATGTTTATTTTGCTCCTTCGTTTTCCATTGAAATTAAAACGACACCTTTAATGGAAGTTTAAATATGTTTACTTGAAAAATTACTGCATTATTATTATTCTGGAGATAAAGATTGCGAATGTGGAAATTTAAATTTCAGATTAAATTGTATTATTTAGTTAAAACCAAAATTTTTTAGTTAATCCTTCTTTTGTTTTTTGATTAATTTGATATGATTCCAACAGAATTAACCCAAAAAAAAAATATTTGTTTTAAAGTTGTAGTTTTTCTATTAGGCATTGCTCTTGGTATTTTGGATGTATAAAATCATGTTATACAAGAAGGTTTTAAAGTTAATTATTTTTTGGGTATTTGAAAAAAAAATCAAAATAACAAAAATTTAATTGATTATGTTAATTCACCCGTGAATCAAAAACTAAAGGCATTGTAAAATGAGTTAATTTGGTTAATAACAAAAATATGTCTTATTTTGAGAGATAGTAACAAGATTGTTAGTTGTTTAACTAAAGAGGTATGAGGTAAGATGAATCAGTTAGTTGTTCTAAGTAAACCTCCACAAAATGTGAGACACATATTGGAAGAGAATATCCAACATGTGCTACATTCGGAAGCAGAATATATTAAACTTTGTAATTTTAGTTAATTACTTATGCTTTATTTTATATATATATATATATATATATATATAAAGAACCATTGTAAAATGAGATAATTTGGTTAATTGAAGTTTAGTTAGCTTAATAACCAAACTAACTACTATTTCAGAGGAGTAGTTGTATAACCTCAAACGCCAAACCTTTTATTCTACCATTGCCTCGTAAGTTAATAATAATGAAAGATTAATAAATTTATTTAAATGTAATTAAATCTTAATTATAATTATTATAAATAAATATTATTATGTTGGGTTTAAGGTTATTAGTACTTTTTTTATAATAATTATAGTTAATTAATAATTAATTATTTATATGGAGAGATTCACTTGCACATTTTCATAACTTCTTATACTATTAATCTTTTAGTAATCCAAACTCGAATATGTTTTGAACATAAGAGTCTAGGTAAAATAAGTGAAGGTATTTTTTTACAATGATCTCCTGCTGTGATGAGGCCTTCCCTTATAACTTGAACCTTTATGTGCAAATTTTGATGTATGTGTGACCCTAATGTCATGAACTGTGTTGATATGCTTAATAGGTTTCCTTTTATAAAGAGCATCTCTACTAATCCCTACATTAATCCTATGATTTCTAGGCCTTAAAGACCTTCTTAAGTGAACTCCTTTATAATTTCTTAATCTACCTGATACTGAATGATTGCTTACCTCCATTGGTCTAGAACTGCCATATGAAAAGCTTTCATCGTCTTCGCTTGTATCGGTTACTCTTTTTCTTCGCCTTGGTCGTCGTCTTCGTCGATCGATTCGCTTGATGTTTCGAAGCTTATAGCAGAGGAAAGTGCAACAAAATTCCCAAGATGAGAACCAGCATGAAATGCATCCCCATACCATTCTACACAGACCATGAGCAATGCATTGGCAAATACCCACTTTATATAGCAGATAAAGGTATAAGAGAACTGCAAATCATTGAAAGGAACAATTGAATTTCTTAAATTTAAAAATGGAAGATGAAATGTTCGATTAGAAATAAATACTTTGAAACTTACCGATATAGGATAAAATCAATACCATGATCAATTTCAGTATATTGGCAACACAAAAATTCTCGATGTAACAGATTAAATCCCATGTTGATCCACAAATTGAACTGAAACATAACCCTCCAAACATGAAAAATAAGAACGCATTGCACAAAGAAAGGGGAAATTTAGTTTCTTAAACAAAAGATTTGCTTAATCAAAGTTCAAAATGACAAGATAAGAAAAACAAAAGAAAATCTATTACTCATAAACAACTAAGAATTTTGAAGAGGCTTTGAGACGCGGTGATGAGTGATTTTAGGATTGAAGGAAATTTACCTGCAGGATTTTCCAGCAAGAAAATCGAGTGGGGAGCGAAAAAGTTTGCCAATGGCTTGGATGAAACCTGAAAAAACTGAACTGACCACGTTCTCCATCGTCAAAAATTTTCAATTGTAATGGCAAAAGCCAAACTGTTTCTTATGTATTCTGATTAACTTTTTCTTTTTGTTGTATGGTTTCTCATTAACTGCTCAATTCAGTTGGAGAATTTTAAATAATAACCTAATTTAATTTTAAATGTATTAAATAAAAAATACATTTGTGTCTTTTTCTCGATAAAAATAACTATTCACCTTAACAAAAACTACCTTTACTTAATTTAATTATTATCTTATAAAAATATAATTTTTATTTAAAAACAATAATATATAATAACATTTGAGATAATATCTAAAACTATCCATAACCTCTCTTCAACTCATAAATAATAGAATAATATATTTTATAATTATTCGAACATTATATTTATTTTTGTACTTTAATTATAGTAGCATCCATATATGCCGGAATTTTTATAAACTTTTATAATAGTTTATTTAATTAATAATAAAATTTAACTAATTATATTAAATAGTAATCATTTGTTTAAATTTTTGTTAATTACAAAATTTAAATTTATGATAATTGTGAAGGATCGGATATGGTTTTAAATTGATTTGTGATCCATATGCATACCAATAATTTTTTAAATACATTATATATTTATTTTTAAAAGTAAAATAAAATAATCAAGTAATACATTTTTTTTTTAAATTGAATCATTTTGAAAAAGTATTTGAATATTTTAAAATAAATTTAAAGTTGAAATAAAATTATTATAACAAAGAGGATAAAATGGCCTAGATCTATCCATAATTCTTCCTTAATTCTTAAATAAGAGAATAAATGTATTTTCACACGCTTGAATCCACGTCCTCGTGCTTACCAAATTAAGACTTCATCAACAAATAGTATAAAATGTTAAATGAAATAAAACATGATCTAAAAAATAAATCAAAGAAATGATTAAACTATAAAATGGAAAAAAAATGTAAAATACTACATATACACATACATTTTAATATATAAAACATTCACAGAAATTTTTGAAATTTTAAATAAAAATTACAAAATTTTTAATATTCAAAGCCCAACTAAGGATGTCAAAATTAACACCATTCTTGGACAACCCCTACCTTCCCTTCTATTCTTGCCAAGACACACACAAAAATCCCCTGAATAAACAATAAATACAATTGCTGAATATAAACAAATAAATGTTATATATATATATATATATATGCTTTCAAGTTATTCCACCTGAACCGTAATGAAGCTTTTGAAGAATCAACCTCAGTAAAGTAAATATAAGATGATGGATAATAACACAAATGTATACAATTATCATGACTCAAACAACAATCAGCCAGCTTAATCAAATTCAGAATGTTACATTAGAAAACCTAATGTGATAAAAATACAACAGTGGAACTTCCAATCAATTACTATTATATTAAGATTAAGTTGCAGCCATCCGGTTCCTAATGTTCGAACGGTTTGCCGTAATGCTTGCTGAAACTATGAAAATTATAGGAAAAAATAGGGAGCATGGTTATAACAGCAACTTGTCGAGGCCCGAGGCCACCTGGTTTGTCCCCCCTACTGCAGCAAGGTGCACGAGTCCAACCACCGTTGATGTTATCTCCAAATTAATCATCCCGAGACAAGGAATTTCAGGCAAGCTTCTAGCATTCGGAGGTTGAGAGAGATATCATCTTTAGATCTTGCTCTTGGAAAAACAATGAGCCAATGGCAAAGGCTGCTTGATGATAAAGTTCAAATATCTAATCTCGAATGGAAAACGTTTTGGCGATTTCAACTGTAGTTTCCATTGATATTGCAACTGTTACTGTCTTCAATTTTGGCAGATTTTTTTTTCTTTAATATCCCAAAAGTGGGATGGTAAGAGGGCCTTTTGTGAAGGTAAATCGGCAATAAAAAGGAGCGTCTGAGCCCACCCAGCATACTCCCCATATTTGCTTACAAATGCCTCTGCCACACGGCTGCAAAGCTTAGGTGTCAAGCGGGCACCAGCTAGCTCAGGAAGGAGGTACTTTGTAGCAATCTTGCACACGAAACAAGTAGAACATTTCCATGTTAGAAATTCATGGATGCATAGAGTACAAAATAAGGAAAAAAAAAAATAATTTCCTAGTGATCTTATCAATAACCATTTACAAGTACATACAATGATGCTATACCAATCCAATCCATATTCAAGAGGAACAACATGATATTAATTCGAGCATTTACTGGAGCAACGGTTGTTTATTCATATTTTGGCAATATAAATGTTCATCAGCTAAACATCGAATGCCCCTCTACTCAAACAAGCAAACAGGTTTCCTTCAAATAGTGCAAGGATTTTAGCAAAAGCCCCAACACTCCCATCAATAACAGAAAGCAACATGATTTTGAATGGTTAAATCCACTTCCTAATCAAAGTTAGTATTGATTTAAGCATTAGCAACCTAATCAAGTCATTGGTACAGTGCTCACATATGTAACATGTAAAAGACTACACTATCCATGTTGCACGACTAGCTATATACATAAAGCATACCTGCCACACATGCGTGTCAACCGGAATGGCATGGTGCTGATCGAGAGAGAAGAGAGCAATACATGCTGCTACCTTGGGACCAACTCCAGGTAAAGTACATAGAGCATCAATGGCCTCTTGAAGATCAAATTTACGAAGAGAGAGAAGCCATTGAGCACCTCCATCCGGTTTTGATTGCAAAACATCAACTGTGCCGGTAATGTACTTAGCCCTGCTCAACCATATCATGAAATACCCACATAAGCCACGATTCCAATGAAAAAAAAAAACCCACCGAGCAATGAACCATTTACTAACTGATCATTATCAAGGGACTATACATATATTAAGCACTACATTATTGTTGTTACTCTTCAATGTAATCCATGATTTCAGCAGAAGTGACTAGGTAAATTTCCCACTAATTATGATCCTTTTGCCTGTTGGCATCACATATAGTTATTATATAAATTTAAAGATGGGAGATGCCAATTAACAGTCAAAATCTATGTAATACAAATTGTTAATGTATTGAATTAAGCACGATTACAAAGCCGAAAAAATGCATAAAATGACCAAGGAGTATTATGTGCAAAAAGAAATTAAGAAACTTAAGCTGCTACTAAGAAGTATATATTAGTATTAATGCAGCAAGCAATCAGTTGAAGAATGCAAGTGAAGAAACTAATAGGAAGAACAAACTGATTTACCTGTAACCAAAACCAGCCTGTCTAAGCTCTTCCTCAGAGACAGCAGATAAACGTTCCAATGAAGGGAACTCATGAAAGTCAAACCCACCAACACTGCCCAAATGAGTACCCAAAGAGGAAATGAAATCCACCATTTTAGTAATCCTCCCGATATTATTATTAGAAGAACAAAGGAACTGAACCAAGCACTCAACCGGGTCCTGCCTCAAAACCCGAGCACCCTTCAAATACTTGGCTAGCTCGGCAAACCTGGAGTCATTCTCGGAGAAAACTTCCCAGAGCTTGGCCAACGAAATGCCCACGTTGAGGAAATCGAGGAGGGCCAGCTTGGCAGCCGATTCGGAAGGGGTGAAGTGGATGAAGTAAGAAACGCCGCCGTTTTGGAGGTGCTTGAGGGATAGCAAATGGGGTCCGATGGTGCCGGTGTACTGAAGCGGGCCTGTTTGTTTCCAGCGGAAGGTTTGGCCGGTGGGGAAAGTGAGGGGAAGGGAGAGTTCGGTCTGGGAGAGGTTGAGTGGCACCCATTTGGGGTGGGATTTAGGCTTCTTGGAGGAGATTGGTGGGGTATTGGGGTGGAGGGATTTAAGTGGCGGCGGCGGCGGAGATGTCTGTTTGGTGGAGGCGGGGGAGAGCGGTGGTGGCGAAGGCGGTCTTGGTCTTTTCATTGCTAGGGGAGGTTTCAGTGAGTGCATTTGCTTCCTTCCCCTTTCCCAGTTATTCCCTCTCGGCTCAACGATCAAAAACAGGAAAATCGACCCTTTAATGGGATTAAATTTCAGGGTTTTTTCTTTTCCCTAATTTAATCTATATAAAACAAAAGGTCAAATACATCTATTAGTCCCTCTGTTCTGCATAAGTTACCGGTTTAGTTTTTATATTTTAATTTGATTTGTTTTTTGAATTGATCATACTTCTCGAATTTAAAAAATTTACTTATCCTAGTATTTTTCGCGCCGTTCCTTTCTTCTTCCACAGTTTGCTTCTTCTTCCTCTATCTTCTTTCATAAACTTGTTAGATCGTTAAATGCATGGTAATTGTCCATCATAGTTTACATGAATCTTGGTGAGTAATGAGATTCAGCTCTAATCACTCGTCGTCGTCATCCTCAGATTTGAGCAAAAAGCACAAAAAATAGTCTCTGTTTTAGTGGCACTTGGTTCCTTAAGTTCCGGCGAAATTGGCCAAAATATAGCATAATGATCCATATTGAACAAAATTTGAAGCGGAATGAAATTTATAGGTGCCTGTCTAGGTTTCTTATCATAACGGATTACTCTAAGGGCTAGTTTGGCAATGCTTTTGAAAAGTACTTGTAGGGCCTAAATTTAGCCCGGGGCCCATTAAACAAACCTAGCACACTTTAAACCCAACCTAGCCCAAATCTTAAGCTAAACCCAAGACCCAAACCCAACCTAATCAACCAAATGAAACCCTAAACACAACCTAACAACTAACCCTAGACACTAAACATGCTTGGCAGCCACCCTGGAGACCCCCAAAGCCGCACGCCACGGCCACCTTGGTTTCCCACTCCATCACGCCACCGCGATTTTCGGCCGGATCTACAAACATGTAGCAAGAAACGGTTGTAAACCAGGCTATATAAAGCCTTCAAAAACAGTGAATAGAGGATGGTTTTTTTTTATATAAAAATACAACTTAAATAAGCAAAAGAGGGTGCTGAAATAGAAGATTACGAGTGAGATTTAGGGAGGAGATCGGTTTTAGAAGCAAACAAGGGTATTTGTTTTACGTTTTTTCCTTTTCGTTTTTTATTTTATTACTTTTTTTTTATTATCACAACCTTATAATATACATATATTTAAAAAAAAACTTTTAAAAAAAATTTTTACCTTACAAATTTTCCGGCCACCGTGTGCGGTGGCCGGCGGTGGCGCGTGGGGCGCACGCGCCGGTCGGCTGACCGGAGCTCTCACCGGTGCTCCTGGCTCCTGCAGAGAGAAAATAGAGAGGGGGAGGGGGTGTTTTTGAAGAGAAGAAGAGAAAATGAAGTTTTTTAAAAAAAATTTTCCTTTTATACCATTATGAAACGGCGCCGTTTTGGCATGTTAGGGTCAGAGCCCAAAACGACGTCGTTTTGGGGCTCTGACCCGCGCGGTGACCCGACCCGGGGGAAGGATCCGCGCGTTTTTGACTGAGGGTCTATTTGCGCCCTCAGTCCTTCCGCTTTTGAGGCCATTTACAATTGGGTCCTTTTCTATCTTTTCGCTATTTATAATTGGGCCACAAATCTTTTCAGTTTCGTTGCACTTTGGTCCCTCATTAAACGGTGCACTGAAAGAGGGGGAATTTTTCCATTTTGGTCCCCCTGGTTTGCATGCGCACCCAATTTGGTCCCTATAACTCTTCTATACTTCGATTTCAGCCCCAAAACTCCCGTTTTAATTTCAATTGAGCCCTATTTTAATTATTTCAACACTTTTAGCATAAAATTAATTATTTTTTTTAGTATTATTATATTTATATTTTATTATTACTATTTTATTATATTCTATTATTAATTTCTACTATTATATTTTTATCCTACGCTTTATTTACTCTTTTATTGTAATATTATTTATTATTTATTATACTTTTTTTGTTCTATTAATAATCATTTTTATATATACTACGTTTTAAATTATATTTTATATATGTATATATTCTAAAAAATTAATTACTTTAAATATAGTTTTTATATTTATTACGTTTATTTTTTTCCTGCTATCATATACGTATATTAAAGTTTTATTTTATTATACTTATTTTTGTTATATATATTTTATTAAAAAGTTAATTATTTCTAATGTGGCTTTTCATATTTATTATATATATTTTCCCCTATTATTACTATTTTTTTTTATTATTTCTTATTTATAAATCGTCATACGTATATATTTTACATTAAAGGATTTTTTATATGATTATTAATTACTTTATTTTATTTATATACCATTGTTTTTATTAGTTATTATTTTTACCTAAATTACCTTTATTCACTATTTTTCGCCATTATTAATTCACCATTGTTATTATTTTGGTTTTACTTTCATTACAATTTTTGGATACCATCATTGACATATTATTTTCATTTCCATTATGTATTTTTATATCGTTAACGTCATTCTTGCTATGTTTATATATTGTTATATTTATTACTATTATTATAATTATTATCTTTTTTATGTTTGCTATATTTTAGGTGTTGATATATGCACTGTCAAGTTGTTATCATATTGTTATTTTATTTCGCATACTATCATTTTTCTCAAATTTTTAAATTTCCCAAGTCCGTTCGTCCAAGGATTTATCTTCAATTGTTTTTAAAAATAGAGGCAATGTTTCGCGTTTAGAAGTCCGAAAGAGTCGTGCCCTAACGTGTTGGGTGTGGTTTTTTCGGTCGTCTAAACGTCTAAATATCCTTCTAATTTCAGGTTTTGGAAAATTAGGGGACGATTTTGATTTTGAAGGATAAGATGTTGCATCCTAACGTGCTGGGTGTAATGTTTTGACCCTTTGGAACAAATGAGTCGTAATATTCCAAAACGGACCGTTCAAATATTTTCTGGAAGAATCATATTTTAAAATCTCTTAAAATTTTCAACAACAAGGACATTTATTAATCAATTCGGTACCAATTTTGGGCGTTACGAGGGTGCTAATCCTTCCTTGTACGTAACCGACTCCCGAACCTATTTTCTTAAAATTCGTAGACCAAAAATACTTTATAAGGTGGCCCAATTACACCTCAAAAAAGATTGGTGGCGACTCCATCCAGGTTTTTAAAGTCGATCCACGTTTTTCAAAAAATAAAAATGGTTTCGACAGCTTGGCGACTCCACTGGGGACAATAAGAGAGTCAAGCCGTAAAATTGATTAATTTCTGTCCTTTTGTCGAAAATGGAAATTGTGTTTTAAAATTATATTTTTTTTCATCACATTTGTTTGTTTCATTTTGATCTAAGTTTTATGTTATTCTGGCATCATATTGCATGACCGTTGTGGTCGCACCCTTAAGTGGGAGTGAGAAGCTATGCCTTCGTGAGGTTTTCACCTCCGCATGGGCTAGTGGATCGCTTCCGGGGTACATCCGTACCTATGGTTTCGTAAGGTTTTCACCTCCGCATGGCCATAGGGAAATGTATCCCCCTGAACTGAACTCGATCTATATAAGCCTATAATGGGTGAGGATTGAGGAATCTGCTGGTTCAGGTACCCTTCCCTTAGAACTAAACCGCATATAATGATCCTTAGGAACCTACCCTAGGTAGAGACAATGCCGAATTCTAGCAATTGCCCAAATAGGTGTTTGATTATTTCTTACTTGCTTTGATTTCTTTTTTTATCATTCGATACTAACTTATGGTATTTTATTTTGGCCATGATTGCATGTCATTTCATATCTAGGAATGTGTCAATACCTGTTCGATTACTAAGTTAGAGAGCTTGATTATGGAGAGCGGACTTCTTGATAAAGTGGGGGATAACGCGGTTGTCCGTGCATGGTCAGAGAATGCGTAACTCGAGAAAGGGGATAGCCTAGCTGAGGGGTACACGTCGGAGTTGTGGGACTTCACCCGTATTAGTGTGACACAGAATGAACTCCAAGAGTTAAGAGATATATGGGCTCGCTGGGATAATGAGACCAAGGAGTTGTTCTATCGTAACTACGGTGATCTGCCTTACCTGCTCGATGTTAAGGTAGACAAGTGCTTGTTTCGAGCTATGACTCAGTTCTGGAACCCCGCATATAGTTGTTTCACCTTTGGAAAGGTGGACTTGGTGCCAACTGTGGAAGAGTATTCAGTCCTGTTACGTTGTCCAAGGTTTCAAACCGATAGAGTTTATGTTAAGGTCCCCAATGCCCCAAGTTTTGTAAAGAAGCTAATGAATGTCACTGGGATGAGTGAGCAGTGGGTTACGGCTCGGATTCAGCAAAAAGGTGAGGGGAAATGCATTCCTTGGGTAAACTTGAGAGACTTGATCTTGGCACATCCAGATGCAAAGAAGAAAGTTGACGTTTTCGCCTTGAGTATATATGGGCTGGTGATCTTTCCTAAAGCGTTAAGGCATATCGATGAAGCTGTCACTGATTTATTTGATCGACTTGCCAAACAGGCTACACCGGTACCGGCAATTCTAGCAGAGACCTTTAGATCTCTAAGTGCATGCCGGAGGGCCGGAGAAGGAAGATTTGTGGGATGTGCGCAACTGTTATTGGTTTGGTTCTATGGCCACTTCTGGAAAGTTCACAAAAGGCCGAATCGAGCATTTTTTGAAAATTATTCCCCTTTGAAGGAGATAGCAGCTGCGCCCATAAGGGACGACATATCGGAGGAAAGATGGATGACAATTCTCCAAAATCTCTAAGAGAAAGATGTGCTATGGAAGGCCCCTTGGATGGTTCCCGATGAAGTCCTCTACCGGTGCGAAAATTTTGACTGGGTACCTTTGCTTGGAATTTGGGGAGCTGTTGGGTATGCCCCTTTGTTGGTATTAAGGCAGTACGAGTCAGAACAGTTTGTACCTACGACACATGGTTTGGCCCACAGTGAATTTTTGTATAAAGGGGACAATTATAAGAAAAGAGTTCGAGAAATTGCCGATGCCTGGAAACAAACGCGCCGAATAAAGAAATTGGCTGGATACCCAATGACGACTCCTGAGTACAGTAGATGGTTGGGTAGGAGGATCAATGATAATATTCCAGGGCGAGGCTAGAAGATGCCCAGTCGATGGAAGACCGTTTGCGAGTAATCCCTTCCGAGCTGGAAATAATAAAACAAGACTTCGAAAAAAGAAACTTAGAGTTAGGAAAGAAAATAGAGCAGCTGGAAGAAGAGAAGATGCATCTGAGGTTAGATGTCGACGTTCAAAAACTCGAGGCTGAGAAACTGAGAAAGGGGAAGAGAAAAGCTGAGGAGGACTTGGACACTTTGAAGATTGACTACCAGCAGCTACATAAGTCGATGAGAAATGCTGGGCTGGGAAAGACGTCAGAGCAATGGCGACAAGAAGTCCAAGAAGAAAGGTCCAGGGCTGATCAGTGGGAAGGAAGGTTTCATGATGCTCGAACACGAGAGAATGCTTTAAAAAGGAGACTGGTGGAGAGCCAGAATAAGAATGAAATGCTAGGAGCTCGAGTAGTGGAGTTGGAAAAGGCATTACAGCAGCATCGCGATCGTAACTCTGCAATCGAGCTAAAGGCCAGTTTAAGCAGAATTGAAGATTTGAAAGAGCAGCTAGAGAGACTTGAAATGTTGCTTCAAAGTCATGAACGTCGAAGTGAACAACTTGAGACAGACAATGAGTATTGGAAGGAGCAGTTCCATCATTCCCAATGCCAAGTTAGAGACAGAGACCATGTCATGGGTGAAGCTGTGATCAAGATACGAGAAGTGGCTGACCATTTACAAACTCTGGCAGCTCAGGCGGACGTGTTAAGTATAAAGTATGGATTTGTGTCAGATCGAGATCGAGAGCTGGCTCAGCTTCTCGAGAAAGTCAAAACTTTGGGCATAAGGGCTAGGCCGTATATATAACCCGTTTTATGTAAAGTTTTCTGTTTTCTAATAAAGTTCTTTTAAAAGGAATTGAATCAGAAATGACACCTTCTTAGTTTTGCATTCATCTCACGCATTTGCATCACATCGCATCATATGCATTTAATTTCACAAAAGAACCCTATTAATTAAAGATCATTTTAAAGGGGGGGTTACACTGGAACATCAATACTATACTCGAAGAAAAACGAAGATAATGGATCAAAGGTTGGAAAAGTTAGAGCAGATGCAAAAAGACGTGCAGGATCAGTTGCAAGCTCAGATGCAAGAACAGTTGGCCAAGATCCAACAAGACATGAGGGACCAAATGATGGAGTCCCAGAGGAGCATGATGAGCCAGATAACATAGCTGTTAACTGGAGGGCCTGATAAAGGCAAAGGCCCTATGGATGCTGGTGATAATAATGAAGACTCTGCGTATCCTCCTGGCTTTGCCCCAGCAAGTGTCCAACCGCCAAAGGTGTCGGTTAATATTAAACCCCAATATCAATCTGGTACCTCGGCACCAATGAATTTCCCAACAGGTTCAAGCTCCAATCCTGGAGGCAATCTGGCGAGCCCCCAAGTCCCTGACTTTGATGACGCGGCAGAGATAGAGAAGGCAAGGGCTGAGCTTCCAAAACAATTTGAAGATATATGCAAGTGGTTGGAGGAGAAGTTCAAGGAGTTAGAGAATGTTGATCACTATTGTGGAGTCGATGCAAAGGAACTGAGCTTGGTTCCAGACTTAGTACTTCCTCCGAAATTCAAGATGCCAGAGTTCGAGAGATACAACGGGACCAGCTGCCCTGAGGCCCATATCACAATGTTCTGTCGAAGGATGACAGGATATGTCAACAACGACGAATTGTTGATCCACTGCTTTCAGGAAAGTTTGGCTGGGGCCTCGGCTAAATGGTACAATCAGTTGAGCCGCGCTCAAGTCAAATCATGGAAGGATTTAGCACAGGCATTCATGAGGCAGTACGGATATGTAACCGATATAGCACCTGACAGAGTCACGTTGCAGAACATGGAGAAGAAACCCGGTGAAAGCTTCAGGAAGTATGCCCAAAGGTGGAGGGAAGTTGCTACACAGGTCCAACCACCACTGCTAGAAAAGGAAACAACCATGCTATTCGTTAATACCTTGAAGGCACCCTTCATCAACCACATGCTGGGGAGCGCAACCAAAAGTTTCGCGGACATAGTGATGTCTGGCGAAAAGATAGAAAATGCCATAAGGTCTGGTAAGATAGAAGTGGGGGAAAGTACGAGAAGGTCGGCCCCGAAGAAAAGAGAGAATGAGGTAGGTAATGTGAGCTCAGGGTACTCAAAACCTATCACGGTTAGCCAATCAAGAACGATAGTCGCAGGCCAGCAGGCCGTACCAAGGCGAGAACCTAACACAAGGCAGAGTATAGAGAGGTTACAGTTCACTCCTATACCAATGACATATGGGGAGCTTTTCAAAAAGCTGTTTGATGCACATGTAGTGGCCCCATTTCATTTGGAACCATTGCAACCCCCGTACCCTAAATGGTACGACGCAAATGCTCGGTGCGAATACCATGCAAGGATTACGGGGCACTCGATAGAAAACTGTACCTCGTTCAAAAGATGCGTTGAAAGGCTTATCAAGGCAGGCGTTGTGAAATTCGATGATACACTTGGTACAGGAAACCCGTTACCTAGTCACACCGATAAAGGGGTAAACGCAATAATTGAGAATGGGGGGAAGAAGGTCAAGCTGAATGTCGCCGAAGTGAGAACCTCATTGAAGCTGGTCTGGAGGGAAATGCAGAAGAGAGGTCTAGTCCCGCAAGGGTTAGGGGATAAAATCCAAGATACATGGAACTGCTGTGAGTTCCATCATGAGAAGGATCATGATATTCAAAATTGTACCGAGTTCAGGGCCCTAGTTCAGGGTCTAATGGATAATAAAGAGTTGGAGTTCTTCGAGCTTGTTGAGGAGGATGATGTATGCTCTCTAGGAGGAGAGTCGAGGGAAGAAGGCAGCGGAGCCCGCCGCCCGGTGATAATTATCACGAAGCCCAGAGTCAGCGAAGTCGAAACAAGGGCTACGCCAAAAATTATAATCCAGAAACCAGTGGCTTTCCCTTATAAGGATAGCCAAAGGGTGCCTTGGAATTATAACTGCAGTATAACAGTGCCAGAGAAAGAGGGTTCAGTTAACGCGCCAAACACAGAAGCCGAATCGGCAAAAGGAAAGCCCGTCGTGTCCAAGCAAGAGGAAGGGAAATCAGAATCACTGGTTAATGAGCCAGTAGAGGAAAATGAAGCCAAGGAGTTCTTGAAGTTCCTAAGACACAGCGAGTATAGTGTTGTTGAACAACTGCACCAACAACCGGATCGCATATCTGTATTCGCTCTATTGTTAAATTCGGAGGTCCACCGCAATGCACTGATGAAAACTTTGAATGAAACCTATGTTGTAGATAACATTTCGGTTAACAAATTGGACTGCCTCGTCAGTAACATAAGTGCCGATAATTTCATCTCCTTCAGCGATGATGAGATACCGCCAGGGGGCATGGGGTCTACTAAGGCTCTCCACATCACTACCCGTTGCAAGGGGTATACGCTGCCAGGGGTACTGATTGATAATGGATCCGCACTGAACGTCTTGCCTTGGTCCACCTTGAACCGTCTGCCTATAGATAGCTCTCACATGAAGACATGTCAGAACATAGTGAGAGCGTTCGACGGCACAGAAAGGAAAGTGATGGGAAGGATAGAGATACCTTTCCAGATCGGCCCAAACACGTACGAGGTAGATTTCCTCGTGATGGATATTAAGCCTTCCTATAACTGCCTATTAGGGAGACCTTGGATACACTCAGCTGGGGCCGTACCATCCTCGTTGCATCAGAAGGTGAAGTTGGTTACGGAGGGCCGGTTGGTAACGATATATGCAGAGGAAGACATTATTGCATCGGTTACCAGTGATACGCCCTACGTGGAGAATGATACTGAAGCAATTGAATGTTCATTTCGATCCCTAGAGTTTGTGAATGCGACATTTATAACTGAAGGAAGCAAGATTCCAATGCCTAAGATATCTAGGGCTACAAGGATGAGCTTAAGGCTGACAGTAGGGAAAGGGGCATTACCTGGAAGAGGCCTTGGAAAGCACCTCCACGGACAAGTCAGAGTGCCAGTCTTGGTTGGCAAGTGGGATCGTTTCGGTCTGGGATTCAAGCCAAATGCAAGCCAAGTAAAGAAGGAGTTTGAACGAAAGCAAGAACAGCGGAGAGCAAGATTGAGCGGGGAAGAAGTCAAGTGGGAACCGATGAGCTTCCCCCACATTTCTCACACGTTCATATCAGGAGGGTTCATTCATTCCACACAGAAGAAGGTGAAAGAAGCAATGCCTGAAGATGCGATGAGAATCTGGAGCATCAACGCTGCATTCGAAGATGAATCAAACGAAGGAAATTTATCGGGCATTCGCCCGTGTGAGCCTAGGAGTGTTTTGGATAACTGGACTGTGGAAGAAATTCCTGTAATCTTTAGAGCTAACACAGAGTAATATTCAAAACCCACTTGTTGTCTTCTAGCCTAGGGGCAATAAGAATCTTTTGTGAAATAGGCTCATGTTCAAACGTTGTTATTTTCAATAAAATGCATTTTCATATATCAGCTTGAGCAATTATCCATTTTTCCTTTTCATTTCATGCACAATCATACTACACAAAAGAATTATTCATTGTTGTTTTTCTTTGGGTATTCTCCTATACTCATAATAGGCCCCCAGAAGTCAACGTCATGAGCAATGCTGATACGAGCCCAGAGTCTCCTTTTAAGCGAGACATGTGCTTTGAGGGATCTCAGGATTTTAAAGATGACGAGGATTGTGGTTTATCTTCAGACTTGTTAAGGATGGTGGAGCAGGAAGAGAAACAGATTCTGCCACACAAAGAGACCATTGAGATTGTGGCTCTGGAAGAGGGGAAGGAAGTGAAAATTGGCACTTGCATTGACAAGAAAACAAGACGGGACCTCGTTGAGCTGTTGCAAGAATTCAAAGACGTCTTTGCATGGTCATACCAGGATATGCCTGGTCTAAGTACAGATATCGCGGTGCACCGTGTCCCTACAAAAGAGGAGTGCAGGCCAGTTCAGCAGAAGCTCCGAAGAATGAGACCCGATGTAGCAATGAAAATAAAAGAGGAGGTCCAAAAGCAGTTTGACGCTGGTTTCTTACAGGTGGTCAATTATTCAGAATGGGTGGCCAACGTCGTCCCTGTCCCCAAGAAAGATGGAAAAGTGCGAATGTGTGTAGATTACAGAGATCTGAACAAAGCCAGCCCAAAAGATAACTTTCCATTGCCCCACATTGATACCCTAGTGGATAATACGGCAGGCTTCTCATTGTTCTCTTTTATGGATGGTTTCTCTGGGTACAATCAGATTAAGATGCATACTGAAGACATGGAAAAAACTACATTCATAACTTTATGGGGGACATTTTGCTACAAAGTGATGCCGTTCGGGTTGAAAAATGCGGGAGCAACGTACCAAAGAGCCATGGTAACCTTGTTTCACGACATGATGCACAAGGAAATTGAAGTCTACGTTGATGACATGATCGCAAAATCCCGAACTGAAGAGGAACATGTGCAAGTCTTGAGAAAATTGTTCTTGAGGTTGAGGAAATTCCAATTAAAGCTCAATCCGTCAAAGTGCACTTTCGGAGCTAGGTCCGGAAAGTTGCTCGGCTTCGTAGTCAGTGAGAAGGGAATAGAAGTCGACCCTGATAAAGTCAAGGCTATACAGCAGTTGCCTCCGCCGCGTACTCAGAAAGAGGTCCGAGGTTTCTTGGGAAGACTAAATTACATTGCTCGGTTCATCTCGCAGCTGACTGAGAAGTGTGATCCCATATTCCGCCTTCTTAAAAAGCACAATCCTGGGGTATGGGATGATGAATGCCAGGAAGTTTTTGAAAAGGTTAAGCAATATTTGTCCAGTCCTCCAGTGTTAACACCACCTAGCCCTGGTAGACCATTGATACTGTACTTAACAGTATTTGATAATTCGATGGGATGTGTGCTCGGCCAACATGACGAGACTGGGAGAAAAGAAAGAGCGATATATTACCTCAGTAAGAAATTCACTGAGTGTGAATTGAGATACCCGCCTATTGAGAAGCTATGCTGTGCTTTAGTTTGGACTACGCGAAGGTTGAGACAGTACATGTTGTACCATACGACCTGGCTAATCTCAAAGCTAGACCCTCTCAAGTACATGATGGAGTCAACCGCTTTGAATGGAAGAATAGCCCGATGGCAAATTCTGCTCTCTGAATTTGACATAGTCTATGTCAACCAAAAGGCTGTGGAGGGAAGTGCAATAGCGGACTTTTTAGCCAGTAGAGCCTTGGAGGACTATGAGCCCTTGAATTTTAATTTCCCCAATGAAGACCTAATGTATGTGGCATTTGCTGAAGAAGACATGCCTGAAGATCGTTCTTGGAAATCACATTTTGACGGGGCATCAAATGCCGTTGGAAATGGAGTTGGGGCAGTGCTAATATCCCCAGATGGAGATCACTACCCATTCAGTTGCAAGCTGGATTTTGACTGCACGAACAACATGGCGGAGTATGAGGCATGTATCATGGGAATTCGGGTAGCTATAGACCGCAAAATCAAGGTACTTGAAGTATACGGGGACTCTGCATTGGTAATTTATCAGATCAAAGGCGAGTGGGAAACGAGGGATCCTAAATTGATCAATTACCGAAGGTTAGTCCTGGAGCTAATTGAGGAGTTCGATGATATTACCTTCTATTACCTCTCGCGAGACGAGAATCAGATGGTTGACGCCTTGGCTACACTAGCTTCCATGATCAGAGTGAATGAACAAGAGGATATGAAGCCCATTCAGATGAGTATTTGTGAGACTCCAGCTCACTGCTGTAATATCGATGGAGAGGAAGAGAGAGATGATCATCCGTGGTATCATGATATCCTACAATACATGAAAAATCGTGTGTACCCTGATCAAGCAACCGACAATGATAAAAGAACTTTAAGGAGGTTAGCCAGCGATTATGTCTTAGACGGAGAGATCCTGTATAAAAAGAGGAGGGATCAAGTATTGCTGAGATGTGTTGATGCTGTTGAGGCTAAGAAGATTCTAGAAGAAGTCCATGATGGGGTTTGTGGGACGCATGCCAATGACTTCACAATGGCTCGACAAATCATGAGGTTCGGGTATTACTGGTCCACAATGGAGAGAGATTGCATCAGTTACGCTAAGAAGTGTCATAAGTGCCAAATATATGGAGACAAAATCCATGTGCCTCCTTCACCTCTCCATGTCATGACTTCCCCATGGCCTTTTTCAATGTGGGGCATGGACGTTATTGGGCCGATTTCACCAAAAGCTTCTAACGGGCATCGATTCATTTTCGTGGTCATTGATTACTTCACTAAATGGGTAGAGGCTGCTTCGTACGCCAACGTCACGAAGTCGGCGGTCAGCAAGTTCCTAAAGAAGGAGATCATATGCCGTTATGGTATGCCAGAAAGGATCGTATCTGACAACGCGTTGAATTTGAACAATAGCGCGATAGCGAAAGTCTGCAGTCAGTTCAACATTAAGCACCACAATTCGTCGCCATACCGCCCGAAAATGAATGGGGCAGTTGAGGCAGCTAATAAGAACATCAAAAAGATTGTAGGGAAGATGGCTAAGACTTACAAAGATTGGCATGAAAAACTCCCATTTGCCCTTTATGCTTATCGTACATCTGTCAGAACTTCTACTGGGGCAACACCTTTCTCATTGGTTTATGGGATGGAGGCAGTCCTACCTATTGAGGTCGAAATCCCTTCTCTCCGAGTTTTATCAGAGTTGAAGCTGGATGAGGCAGAATGGATCCAATCCCGTTATGATCAACTAAACCTGATTGAAGAGAAGAGGCTGAGGGCTATTCATCATGGTCAAATGTACCAGAAGAGAATGATGCGAGCTTACAATAAAAAAGTTCGTCCCAGGGTATTCTATGAGGGGGATTTAGTATTGAAAAAGATTCTCCCTATGCAAAAAGACTTCAGGGGGAAATGGATGCCAAATTGGGAAGGACCCTATGTGGTAAAAAAGGCTTTCTCTGGAGGGGCTTTAATATTAGCAGAGATGGATGACAAGAGCTTACCTAACCCGATAAATTCAGATTCTGTCAAAAGATACTTTGCTTGAAGCAGTGGAGGTGAAAACCCGTAAAGGGCGCAAAAAAAAAAAAGGTGTCAAGGTGAAAACCCGCAAAGGGCGCCTTGAGACCAAAAGAGAGGCCAAGGTGAAAACCCGTAAAGGGTGCCTTGAGACCAAAGGGGTTTTGAATCGAAAACCCGCAAAGGGCGATTCAAATTTTGACCCATACTGGGGCAGGTAACATTCTCGCTACTCAAGTTGACAAAGAAGAGATGGGCTGCATCTTGGAGCATCGATAAAATGCTCTAGATCTCTTAAGCACATGTCAAGTTTAAAACGGTCTTCGAGGAGCTCGTACAGAGAAGCTCAAATTGCGAAATCTGGGGCACTTATTTTGTTCCTTTTATCCATTTTTGTATTTTAAATAATGAATGCTTTCCTTGTTTAGTACATCTTTTCGCGAATTTTGACTTGAATAAATTTCAATTCTCCCTACCTTTATAGTCTCTTCAAAGCATTTTATATTGAAATAATGATTAATGAACTAACAATGCTCACAAAAGAGGTTTTACATATTACTCTGAAAGGTTTCTAAATAATACAGGGCCCTAAAACAAGACAATTATTTAGAACTCACCGAGCTTAAAACGCATGATAAGAAATTAACCGCATCTTCAGGTCCTCTGTTATCGAGCTGAACAAGAAGACACACGTCAGGGATGTTACCTTTAGTAAACAGCGAGCGATAACAACTTAAAAATTTAAATGGATCATTCGCATAACATTTTGCATTTATGCATTTCATATCCATAATACATGTAGTTAGGAACATTTGATTCATATTAATCATGGCATCCTAATCATCTGGCATAAGCATATCACTCTTCTACAGATGAATTCCCTAGTGGACAATGTAGCAGAATTGATCAAGATTACAGACATCATCAGCCTTATCTTCACTGAGCAGGAGTGAAGCAGGCTAAATACCAGATCTTATCTTCACTGAGCAGGAGTGAAGCAGATCAAATTTTGGCGAGTCTTATCTTCACTGAGTAGGAGTGGAGCAGAGTTCAGCCACCAGCCTTATCTTCATTGAGCAGGAGTGAAGCAGGCTATATACCAGATCTTATCTTCGCTGAGCAGGAGCGGAGCAGATCAAATTTTGGGTGAATCTTATCTCCACGTACCGGCGATGGAGCAGATTCCAATCATCAGCCTTATCTTCACTGAGCAGGAGTGAAGCAGGCTAAACATACTCGATCTTATCTTTACTGAGCAGGAGTAAAGCAGATCAAGCATACAGATCTTATCTTCACTGAGCAGGAGTGAAGCAGATCAAATTTTGGCGAGTCTTATCTTCACTAAGCAGGAGTGGAGCGGATTTCAGCCATCGGCCTTATCTTCACTGAGCAAGAGTGGAGCAGGCTAAATATACCAGATCTTATCTTCGCTGAGCAGGAGCGGAGCAGATCAAACTTTGGGTGAATCTTATCTCCACGTACCGGCGATGGAGCAGATTCCAATCATTAGCCTTATCTTCACTGAGCAGGAATGAAGCAGGCTAAACATACTCGATCTTATCTTTACTGAGCAGGAGTAAAGCAGGCAAAACACAGCAGACCTTATCTTTACTGTGCAAGAGTAAAGCAGATCAGATTTCAGCAGATCCCACCTCATTGAATAGGAGCGGAATGGATCATGTATTAATAAATCGGTAATGAAGCATCTAGAAGCAATAGGATACAGTGGGTCAGAACGAGGCTACGCGAGGAAAAGAAGCAATCAAGAAGACACGGCAGGCCCAGGCAAAATTGGCCCTTTCAAAGTCTTTGCTCTATTCCCGTTGCACGACAATGAGCAAAGAGGGGCAGCTGTAGGGCCTAAATTTAGCCCGGGGCCCATTAAACAAACCTAGCACACTTTAAACCCAACCTAGCCCAAATCTTAAGCTAAACCCAAGACCCAAACCCAACCTAATCAACCAAATGAAACCCTAAACACAACCTAACAACTAACCCTAGACACTAAACATGCTTGGCAGCCACCCTGGAGACCCCCAAAGCCGCACGCCACGGCCACCTTGGTTTCCCACTCCATCATGCCACCGCGATTTTCGGCCGGATCTACAAACATGTAGCAAGAAATGGTTGTAAACCAGGCTATATAAAGCCTTCAAAAACAGTGAATAGAGGATGGTTTTTTTTTATATAAAAATACAACTTAAATAAGCAAAAGAGGGTGCTGAAATAGAAGATTACGAGTGAGATTTAGGGAGGAGATCGGTTTTAGAAGCAAACAAGGGTATTTGTTTTACGTTTTTTCCTTTTCGTTTTTTATTTTATTACTTTTTTTTTATTATCACAACCTCATAATATACATATATTTAAAAAAAAAACTTTTAAAAAAAAATTTTTACCTTACAAATTTTCCGGCCACCGTGTGCTGTGGCCGGCGGTGGCGCGTGGGGCGCATGCGCCGGTCGGCTGACCGGAGCTCTCACCGGTGCTCCTGGCTCCTGCAGAGAGAAAATAGAGAGGGGGAGGGGGTGTTTTTGAAGAGAAGAAGAGAAAATGAAGTTTTTTAAAAAAATTTTTCCTTTTATACCATTATGAAACGGCGCCGTTTTGGCATGTTAGGGTCAGAGCCCAAAACGACGTCGTTTTGGGGCTCTGACCCGCGCGGTGACCCGACCCGGGGGAAGGATCCGCGCGTTTTTGACTGAGAGTCTATTTGCGCCCTCAGTCCTTCCGCTTTTGAGGCCATTTACAATTGGGTCCTTTTCTATCTTTTCGCTATTTATAATTGGGCCCCAAATCTTTTCAGTTTCGTTGCACTTTGGTCCCTCATTAAACGGTGCACTGAAAGAGGGGGAATTTTTCCATTTTGGTCCCCCTGGTTTGCATGCGCACCCAATTTGGTCCCTATAACTCTTCTATACTTCGATTTCAGCCCCAAAACTCCCGTTTTAATTTCAATTGAGCCCTATTTTAATTATTTCAACACTTTTAGCATAAAATTAATTATTTTTTTTAGTATTATTATATTTATATTTTATTATTACTATTTTATTATATTCTATTACTAATTTCTACTATTATATTTTTATCCTACGCTTTATTTACTCTTTTATTGTAATATTATTTATTATTTATTATACTTTTTTTGTTCTATTAATAATCATTTTTATATATACTACGTTTTAAATTATATTTTATATATGTATATATTCTAAAAAATTAATTATTTTAAATATAGTTTTTATATTTATTACGTTTATTTTTTTCCTGCTATCATATACGTATATTAAAGTTTTATTTTATTATACTTATTTTTGTTATATATATTTTATTAAAAAGTTAATTATTTCTAATGTGGCTTTTCATATTTATTATATATATTTTCCCCTATTATTACTATTTTTTTTATTATTTCTTATTTATAAATCGTCATACGTATATATTTTACATTAAAGGGTTTTTTATATGATTATTAATTACTTTATTTTATTTATATACCATTGTTTTTATTAGTTATTATTTTTACCTAAATTACCTTTATTCACTATTTTTCGCCATTATTAATTCACCATTGTTATTATTTTGGTTTTACTTTCATTACAATTTTTGGATACCATCATTGACATATTATTTTCATTTCCATTATGTATTTTTATATCGTTAACGTCATTCTTGCTATGTTTCTATATTGTTATATTTATTACTATTATTATAATTATTATCTTTTTTATGTTTGCTATATTTTAGGTGTTGATATATGCACTGTCAAGTTGTTATCATATTGTTATTTTATTTCGCATACTATCATTTTTCTCAAATTTTTAAATTTCCCAAGTCCGTTCGTCCAAGGATTTATCTTCAATTGTTTTTTAAAATAGAGGCAATGTTTCGCGTTTAGAAGTCCGAAAGAGTCGTGCCCTAACGTGCTGGGTGTGGTTTTTTCGGTCGTCTAAACGTCTAAATATCCTTCTAATTTCAGGTTTTGGAAAATTAGGGGACGATTTTGATTTTGAAGGATAAGATGTTGCATCCTAACGTGCTGGGTGTAATGTTTTGACCCTTTGGAACAAATGAGTCGTAATATTCCAAAACGGACCGTTCAAATATTTTCTGGAAGAATCATATTTTAAAATCTCTTAAAATTTTCAACAACAAGGACATTTATTAATCAATTCGGTACCAATTTTGGGCGTTACGAGGGTGCTAATCCTTCCTTGTACGTAACCGACTCCCGAACCTATTTTCTTAAAATTCGTAGACCAAAAATGCTTTATAAGGTGGCCCAATTACACCTCAAAAAAGATTGGTGGCGACTCCATCCAGGTTTTTAAAGTCGATCCACGTTTTTCAAAAAATAAAAATGGTTTCGACAGTACTTTTGAAAAGTGCTGTGGAAAAGGGCTTTTGAGAAGTACTTTTGAGAAGTGCTGTGAAAAAGTGCTTTTGAGAAATAAAATGTCCATTTTAGACATGTTATTATCAAGTAACAAATATGCATTTAAATAATATTTAAATTAGTTAATTTATTATATTTTAGTAAAAATATAAAAAATTATTATAACTTCTTATTAATATTTTAATATATAAAATATAAATTTCAAATATTTTTAAGCAATAAATATTAATTATTTATAAAATTTAATTAGAATATATAAACTATATTTTAAATATTTAAATATAACTATTAAATATTTGTAATTAGTATTTTAAAAAATATTTTTTATTTTTAATTAATGATTTTAATACATTTGTAATTAAGTATCAAGAAAAAAAAAGAGAAAATATTATGTTATTAGAGGGGTAAAAAAGTAATTAAGCACTAAAAGTGCTTTTGGGAGAGCAAAAGCTAAAAATTTTAGCTTCTCCTTTTCAGAAGTGCTTTTGAAAAGCACTTCTGAAAAGCTAAAAATTTCAGCCAAAAGCAGCTTGTTCTGCACAGCTTTTCTTCCAGAAGTGTTTTTGGAGCCAGAAGTACTTTTGAAAAGCAATACAGAACTGGCCCTAATTGGTATAGATGATACCGGTACGAAACTGACTCATGTGCTTTCGAGTGTTTAGTGGTATTTTTTAGGATTTTATTCAAGTTTACGAAATGGTAAAAACGACTTCATTCACCATGAGCAGAGATTAGGCCCAATGTTCCGGTTTGATATTCCAAATTACTTAAAAATATCATATCATAATTTAAAATAATTTTATATTATTTAATCAAGGTGACGTGAATTCAAGTATGTTTCAGTTTATTTTTTCTTCAATTTAAAAATTAAAAGAGTTTATGGGTAACATTACTCATTGTATAAAAAAAAGAAATTAAGTTTAGTTTATAGAATTAAAGGTAAATTATAAATTTTGTAACTCATGATTATTTTTTTTTATGTTATATAAAATATTATTATTTATTTAGTAAAATTCTTCCTGCGAAATGTGTTTAAAGACAAAGATAATATGCAACTTCAAGTTATCAATTACATAGTTTTATGAAAATGAAAAATCAATTCGAAATTTTTTCGAGACAAATATTCAACTAAGACTAAAGCAACAAAAAGTTTTCCGCCAAAAGGTTTGTGCTTCAACAAAGATAAATTATTTGATTCTAGTTTTCCTGAAAATCAACTTGATGAAATCTCATGCTCTTCATATTAGAAAAGAAATAATCTATCAAGCCTAGATTGGTTTTCGATAATAAGTTAGATTGTGGGATCGATTGCCTGTCTCGAAGAAATTTGACGGTATGAGCTTTAGAAATTTGCACTGTTTTAACTTAGCAACGCTTGGCTAGCAGGTTGCTAGGTTCGTTTCAAACTCCGATTATCTTTCATGTCGAGATGTCAAAGCTAGATACTTTCCCTAGGGTGGGTTTATTGATGCAAGCGAAGATAGTAAACCTTCTTTTGTTTGGAGGAATTTTTATGCAGCTGAGCAGCTTGTTGGGAATGGTTTTTGGTGGTGTGCGGGGGATGGAGCTTCCGTACAGGTCTTCAATGATCCTTGGTTGAATGATGAAGCTACATTTTATGTTGAAACGGTGTCGATTGAGGGGCTTGAAGAGCTGTACGTAAGGATGCTTATGACTGAGGATGGGACGGGTTGGGATCGAAGCTTTGTTGGGGGGTGTTGTCTCCGCAAGATGTGGCTCATGTTTATAGTATTTCGATTGGTCGACATCAGCAACCCGGTCAGCTTATTTGGCATTTTAACTCGAATGGATTTTACAGTGTTAAGGCGGGGTACATATTGGTGCTCTCGTGGTCACAAAATCTTTCGTCTCTGTACGTCACAGGGCCATGGGATCAATTGTGGCCTGCTTCTTTACCACCAAAGATTAAAGATTTTTGCTTGAGTTGCCTTAGAAACTTTTTCCCGACAAAGAAGCGTCTAATCGAGAGAGGGATCAACATGTCTGCTGCATGTGCTCGCTGTGGGGAGGAGGAATCACTTGATCATGTGCTTCTCGGTTGTTCTTTTCCGAAATCGGTTTGGCAGCAAGTTAGGTATCAGCTTGCTCATTTGCATGTTGTCGACTTTATTGCTGATGTGTTGATATAGCTATAGGCGAGATCAGGTTCTGTCTATTATGTGGAGTCCGTGTTACCACCGCAATTTACTGTGCTGGAAAGGAACCTTTTCAACCCCTTGTCATGTTGTAAACAATGCCACTTCTTTTCTACAGAATTTGTGTGATGCAATGAGGGTGTATAATTCTGTAAATAATGCAAGTAGCGTGGAGCAGCTTAGGCGTCAGCATCGATGGGAGAAGCCTGTATGGGAAGTATAAATGTAATATTTATCATTGTATTTAATACCGTTTCGGTAATGAATCAGAACAATAAACTTTAAGTCCCGTTTTAGTGAAAATTCCGGTTGATATCGATTATACTGGTGCATACCGGTTGATTCTGTCCTTATCGGCCGATACCACAAAATTTAATTTTAAAATATATTTAAAATTTAAAATTTTAATTTTAAATCAAATTTAATTATTTGTTTGTAATTTTTTAAAAATATATTTTAATTTTAAATTATTATTACTATTTATTTTAAATTTGTTGAATTATGAATTGTTATATGCTTAGGATGGGATGATTTTACTGTTTAATTTATGAAATAAATTTTTTACTTGTTTATTTTGAATTTGTTTAATGATGGATTGTATTTGTGAAATTTATTAAAGAATATTTTATATAATCGATAAGCTTTATTCAACCATAAAATTTACATATGATGAGATCTGAACATATGCCACTAACATTTTTAAAATCTTTTCTTTATTACTTTAATCAAAACTTTATTTTTTATGAATATTTTGTATATGAGATTTATTTAATCTCATTATTTAATATTTGTAAATACTTTTTATATAAATATATCAAATATTTTTTTAAAAATAGTGAGAAATTCGAAACGATACACTGAAACAGATCGATACGTATCAATACCAGCAGAAAAGATAAATTCACCAATATGGTATTGATTACCTTAAAATTGATGCTATTTGTTTTAATCAGGAAAATGCTACTTGTTTTGCGACTATTGTCAAGGACTGGGAGGGTAAGTTTGTGAAAGCTATGTCGGGACATATTGACTTTTCTTTGGCTCCTTGGCTAACTGAGGTCGTTGCTATCAGAGAAGCTCTCTCTTGGCATCATAGATTAAATCTTGGCCACGTTGTCATGGAATCGGATTCAGTACAAGTGGTTAACGCCCTTTCTTGTTCAACTTCGAATATCTTAAAGTTTGAGTTATTGATTTAGGATTATTTGTTGATTGCGTCCTATTTTAGTGATTTATTTTTCTTTTAGGTGAGCAAAGTTGTCAATCAAGCGATATATAATTTAGCAAGAGTAACCTTATTTTATGCTACTTTTGTTGAGTGAAATACAAGGGTGAATTCATAAAATTTTTTTGGGTTGAAATTAAATTATAATTTTTACTATAGTAAAAATATAATTTCACCATTTTATTAGTCTATATCGGTATAATTTTTAAAAGATTAAATCAAAGTTTTATCATTTTTAGGGGGCAAAGTATAATTTTACTTTTATTAATTTAAAATTTTAAAATATTTGAAAGACCTAAATGAAAAATTTTCTATTTTAGGGGGATGACACCCCTGCTAGGCCCCTAGCTACGCCCCTGGTGAAATATTGTCCTTGAATGTTTTCATTATGCTCTTAAGTTTGATGCCCTTAGTATCTCTACCTGATCTAAGGGAACTTAAGTTTAAGTGTATAAGGTAAACCTCTTGGGTTTGAGAATCAAATTAATATAATATATATGTATTGAGAATTAAATATATTATTATACCAATTAAAAATAATAAATAACTAAAATAGAATGAATTCAAATATTAATGTCTAAATTAAAAATTTTTAAAAATTAGGTGACAAAAACAGAAACATATTCATAATTGAATAACCAAAAAATGAATGCATAATTGACTATCCATACGTATAGTTAGAGGTGTACATGGGCCGGGCGGCCCGGCCCGACCCGAAGGCCCGCCCGAAATGTGGGAGGGTTTGGGCAAAAATATAGGCCCGAAAAATGGGCTTGGACAAAAAAATAAGGCCCGTTTAAAAAATAGGCCGGGCTCAGGTAAGGCATTTTTGGCCCGAGCCCAGCCCGGCCCGGCCCGAATTCACTAAAGGACAAAAAAATATTTTTTAAATATTATTTTCTTATTGTTTTTCTCCCTATTTTGCTACCATTTTACTATTATGTTGTTATTATTTTGTTGTTATTGTTTAGATATTGTATAAAACTTATTTTATTGTTAATTTTGTTATTATTTTAAAGACATTTGTTAATTTTGTTATTATTTTAGAGGCATTTGCTTGTTAAGTTACATCTATTTTAGTGTTATTTAAGTCTACATATTTTTTAAAATTTATTTTCAATTTGTTGAAAAATATTTATTTTAAAATTTTTTAGTATTTTTGATGTATTATATATATTTAAAATTATATAAAATAATATAAAAATTAATACGGGCAGGCCGGGCCGGGCTCGGGTTTTAGCATTTTTATATGGGCCGGGCTTGGACAAAATTTTAGGCCTATTTTTGGGCTCAGACCTGCCCGAGCCCAATGAACAGGCCTAAATTTTTAGTTGGACCCGGGCCGAACCCGGCCCGGCCCATGTACACCTCTACGTATAGTTTACACTAAAAATATTTATCTATCTCACTATAAAACCATTTTTACATTTTCCGACAACATACACAGGTTAAAACTACCGGTGACATCGAAACCTACAAAAAGAAAAAAAAAAAAGCTTCTAAACATCTTCATCATCTCTATCTTGATACTTTCTAATACAGCTTAAGTAATCAAAGCTGATTTCTAAGATCAAAAATTGCTACTCCGGAAACGGGATGTCAGCCAAATCCTGTCTGTAAGGAGCAACGTCAATTTGGAAGGAGACGTCGGGTTTGGCAAGCCCACTTTCCATCCGGATTTGCGTTGCTGGGTTGACATTCTTTTCGGGTTCGATATATGTCACGACTGTATCTTTTCGGAAGGTTAGATAGATGACTGCCAAAACATAGATTGCCATTAGAGGAAACACCATGATTCCTATGAATATATTTCCCACTTTTGGCAAATCATTGTTAATCAACCAATCTACGAAGGCCGTCGTCAAATAATAGACGTTGATGCCTATGATTCCAATTCCTAAAATCCATGAAATCACAATGATCTGCAAGCACCCATCAAAGTATAAAACAACGTTTTAGACCCTGGAACTTCAAGTTCATCTCACATGGTCTAATGCGCCAGGTCAATATTTTATGTAATAGTATTAGTTCATTAAAAACACTGGTTGAGCTGACTACTTACGATTATAGAGTTCCTATATGGTCCCATCTTAGTTGCGCTGCTACTAAATTTAAGAAGTGGGATCAAAGCAAATGGTAGCTCAAATGAAAGGATCATCTGTAAAATCAATCATCGAAACTACAATCACTTTACCTCAAATAAATCACGGAATCGTGATGGTGTTTTTATAAAGATCAAAATCATAAAAGAATTATTATAATATCAATAAATCAGTGTTGGATATTTTCTTACGGATGCAATGATGATTAGTCGACCGGCCCCTTGAGATCCACCGATAATGGACACAATAAGACTAGGTGTAATGGCAATACACCTAGTCATCAAATTCCTCACCCATTTCTTCATTTTAAGATTCAAAAAACCCTGACATAAATGAAAATCAATATATTAACGAAGACTAGTTAATAACTAGTAATTAAGGTGATCATAAATATAAATTTTTTGTTTGAGCAAAACCTGCATGATAAATTGTCCTGCATACGTGCCTGTAATGGTAGAGCTTTGCCCCGAGGCAAGAAGTGCAATGGCATAAAGGGTTGAGCTTGATTTTCCCAACACATTCTGCGATAGCCAAAAATCATAGATTTTGGGATTGTTAATTGGGAATATTATTAGCCTTCAAACTTCATATATTTTTTTGGTTTATGGTAATGAATATTAATAAGGTAGTAAATTGGGACCTGAAGAAGAAAAGAAGCAGAGTTGAGGTTGAGATCGTTGCAACGATGGTGGTCATCGCTGGAGAGATTATCGGCGGAGCAAACGGCGCCCGAAACCGAGACAACCGCTACGTTAATCAAAAACGCCACCAACAAGGCAAAGCCGCTCTCTATTAGGAAATATCTACAGGCATCCTGATGATCACAATGTAAACAACGTACGGCACTAAATGCTTAGTGGTTAGCACATTAAGGGAAAGAAAACGAATAGATCATAACTAAATTAAGCATTGCAATTACTAGATTGTTGTTTAATTTGCGTATTTAGACTTACATTGACGCCACGAATGGAGTTGGGTACTTTTCTGGAGAGCACCAGCGCTGAATGGAGAAATAAATTGTGCCTGTTGACATTATTTTGCAGTTAAAACAACTCCCACAATATTCAATATATTCAATCTCATTATAGTTTTTGATTATATATATTCTTTTTGACACAATGCTTAAAACTACCAATCTGCCCAACCCAAAAATAGGAGGATAATAGGTTTCAGCGCACTCAAACTCATGACCTCCTACATTAGCAACAATGGCCATGTCAATCAAACTAAAACTTAATCGGAAATATTAATTTTTTTTTAGTGAATTACAAGAGGAGGAAAAAAACCCTAACAATAACGTAACTCAAACCTAGGCCACATCTAAGGTGGTGAACACCCTAACCATGAGTCGAACATATGATTTAATATTAAACTTATTGTTATAAGAGAATTATTATTAGAATTTAATAATTGGATAATTATTGGTTACCCAATATTTTAATCCAAACTTTAGGAAGTTATTTAGCAATTAACTACTCTCTTATTATTATGTGACAACATTTATAATTTCCTATAAAAAATAGATTACAAAATCATTTTATTAACCTTGACATCAAAGTGTTACTGTGTAGGTGTTTAGAGTAAGGCGATGTTTGGAGAAACAAATCTTAAAATAATCATTGCTTACGGCATAACGAGGGCACCCAAGAGGGCAATGGCATCAGCAGTGGCACCTTGGCCGGCAAGCTTAGGCACAAACATGCCCTTAATGACACCAGATGCTGGGGGCTTTACGTAACTCATTTCCCCAAAGAAACATCCAGCCATTACAAACACCAGCACTGCTATCAGCATTTCCAGCTTCCTCACCTTTTTTCATTAACACAAAATAGATATAACGACAGCATTTTCATTTGAAAATAACTTAATAATCACAGCAACGTATGGGCAACTGCAAGTTGTTTGAACATGTGAAATTAAAAATTTTAAAATATCATAAAATATCTGCTATAAGGCTTATCAAGATAATCTAAAGTAATCATATGCTTATCCATTTTGATCATATAGTCAACCAGGTATAAAATATACATATCAATATACTTAGTTTGTTTCCATGAAACAAAAAATGTAATTTGACTTTATATTATAGTGAGAATAGCTTAAAATAATAAAATACCCCATATCTTTGCAGGCCAAGGAGGAGGAGAGTGCTTAAACCAGTGCAAAGAACTCCAACCCACACTGGGATGTTAAACAGTATATTTAGTGCAAAGGCTGTCCCAATAACTGCAACAAATATATACAACTAAATGTATGAAAACACACCTTGAATTCATTATGATTTATGCATAAATTTTGTTTATTTATTTATTTCTTCATGTATATGTTATATTGGTCTCGAGTTATATTTGCATGTAGCTGAAGTTAAATTAGTCATCAATTTGATAACTGATATAATTATTATAGAAAAAGAAAAACCTTCAGGTATATCAGCAGCAATGACAGCAATTTCTGCAAGTAACCATAGGCAATACTTGATCAACTTTGGGTACTCAGCCTTACACAGTTCTGATAAGTGCTTGCCTGAAACAAACAAGCAAACGTAATTTAATTAAGTTAATTATATCAAAATGAAAGAAGTTATTATAAGAAAATAAGATCATTATTTACCAGTGCTGACTCCAAGGTTAGCAGCAAGAGATTGGATTATGAGAGCAAAAACTAAGCCGATTAACACCACCCAAAGCAGCTGAAAGAAATTATGTACTGCTAACATTAAGAAGATATAAACAAGGTTTTGTCTTTTTTTGGTTTCCCTCTTTAATTTACCTCATATCCATGGTTAGCTCCAGCTTGAAGATCAGTTTCCACTGTGACATGAAAGTGACACCATGCCAGATGATGATCATAAGTTGCAGAAAAAGAAATAAAGATTGGTGGAGAGGTATGTAAGGGGGGTGGCTTACGGTTGCCAGGATCGAGGTAAGCTAGTGAGACCAGGAAACCAGGGCCTACAAATGATAGAAACTTTTTCCATCCAGGTTTCTATACATCACAAAACCATATGAATAATCCATGAGATATATATATATATATATATATGTAAAATTCAGAAAAGAAATGGGAAGGAACCTCGTGATTATTTGGGTGATCAATATCATGATGATGATGAAGACTGGGGAAGGAGAGTGGGGTGGTTCCTTGGACATGGGTAGCAGTTATGCGGTCATTTCTTCCTACATCCCATGATTCAGGAACTGCAACTTCACTCTCTTGCTGTTGCTGCTGCAAATTTCTCATCTCTGTCTCTCAGTCTTTAATATTTAATTTACTGTGTATTATATGGATGGACACAGGGATTGAAGAAACCGAAAGAGTATTTATATAGAAGAATGTGTGGAATCCATCGAACAAAAAGACGGCATAGCAGCTCATGTTTTATTCAAATTTTTGTTTTCTTCTGTCCCATACGGTGCTGCCTGACCAGTCACTGTCTTTCACCGTTTTTAAATCCCGACTTCATTTTTAATTATTTGCTTCATCTAATTCTTTTTTTCAAATGATTCGAATTCATTTTTTCATCATATGCCTAAACTATACATATACGTATGTATATATGTAAACTCTTATCTCTATAATTGAAGAGCAGGAAAAACAAATTAAATTAAAATGTATAATTTGTCTACGAAAATAGAGACGCTAGAGTTGTCGATTGAGTCCAACTCGATTGGCATGGTATTACTATTAGTATAGGAAAACGTGAATTTGAGTGCGTTGAAGCATATTATTCTTTTATTTATGTATTCAAAAAGGACTATGGATAATTTTTAAGCATTGTGTCAAAAAAATATTATTTATTAATTTTTGAAGATTTTATTTGTCATTTATTATATTTTAATTTTTTATCATAATATATATGCTATATAAAATTATTTAATATAATTTTGATTAACAAATACAATCAATTCATACCTTGCACATAATATATATAATTAAAATTATAATAATTTAAATAATTATAAATATTGAATTAAATAATTAATAATAAATAAATAAATATATATGGAAGAAAACAAAAGGAAAGAGTTAAGAAAAGAGTAAATCTCATTGACCTCTGAAACAAAATATTGTGACACTCAAGTTTGAAGCCATCTGTTTGGAAGCTTATAATAGGGCCCCATATTAAAGAATAAATTTGTTTAATTACTAATTATTTATAGATTTATATTCATTTATATTTCTGTGCGATGCGTGAATTAATTAATTTTATTTAAATTATTTAATGGTTCATTTGTAAAAGTAATGTACTTAAAAATTAATTTTAAAATATTTAATTTATTTAATCATAAACATATTAAATATTAAAACAATACAAATATTCATTATTGTTTAAATATTAATATTAATTTATTATATATTAAATAATATTATTAATACTTTTTATAGGTTCTTTATTTTATATATATTGTTAAATTGATTTATTTTATTGTAAAAATTGTTAATATCTGATTTTTTATAATGTTATATTTATGTTTGCTTTATCTTAATCAATTAATGTAGTTACTCTTTTTATATTTGAAAATATATAAATTTAATTTAACAAATATTTTACTACATGTCTGTTTTAAAACCTATAATTTAAGTTTAACAAGTTAATATTAAGTCGTTGTAATATTCTAACATAAAATCGTAAAAAATGATAATTTAGTTATAATCAACTTCATATTAAACATATAAAAAATCTAAAGTAAATAAATTTAAACAAAAGGTATAAAATAATTAAAAAATAAGGAGAAAAAGAGAAATTTATCCAAAATGAAAATAAGATATATATTTTTAAAAGTTTAGGTAACATATACATAATTTTCAACCTTCTAAAAAAAACCTTAAATACTCTCTCAAATTCCAAACTTCGCTGCCATCGCCCCCCAGAGCCATCGTGATCACCCTTCGGCCAAAATTACCACCAACAAGCCACTTCTCTCCCTCTAATCTATCAATCTACTGGTTTAGATTTCTCTGAAAAATAAACAATATGTTCAAAAGCCCATGTAAAGCTTTGAAACCAAAAGCTCCATTTCATTGCCATCTTTCATCGGATAAACTCCTTTTTAGAGTATGAGCTTTTCGTCATTGATGGCTATCTCCCTTATCATTTGGTTTACCAAATAGAAACTCGAAGCCCCAAACGTTCAGTGGACTCGTGATGAGTTTCTTCTCCCTTTTTGCTTCTTTGTTTCTCTTGTTCTCTATTTTCCTTTTTGTCCTTTTTTTTTTTTTTCTAAATTTGCTAATTGATTTGTCACTAGAAATGGGTTGGTTCGATTTTGTGGTTACTTGTAGGTTTTGAGTACATAGTCTAAAATCGATCGGGATTTATGATTTTAGTGTTGGGGAGATGAATTTTTTTAAAATGAACTTTTTTTATTTAAATTTTTCATAATTTATAAAATTTTAAATTAGTAATAGTAAATTTGTACTTTAACCTCTTCAATTGATAAAAATTTAATTTAATCCTCTAAAATTTGTAAAGATATAAGTTATTAAAATGGCGAAATTGTATATTTACTAACATAAAAATATATAATTTAATTTCGCACTTTCAAAAAATATTTTTCATATCATCTTTGTCTCTTTAAACCGTTGTATTTCTAGATTCACCATAAAGTATATTAAATGATTAAAATAAATGTTGTTAAAGAAAATTAACACAAATAATTTTGTATTAAAGTAAACTTGTATGCAATAATCTAAATGGAGTGCTTTTTTAAAAAGAAATATACAACTTTAATGAGATTTTGGATCGGTCAAATTCATTGGCATCCTTTTTATCATATTTGTATAAGAAATAAAGATAATGAAGCAATGGTTCCCAACTTGTAACTTCCAATTCTAAAATAATCAACTCGATGACTCACATACTTCACTGGAAATGATAGATTAAACCCAACTTGTGATAGCAAATTCCCAATTGCTAAGTGATATAAAAATTTAATTTACACACTGTATTTTTATTTTTTTATTTTTAAAATTTAAATTTAATTATCAACAGTTTAAATTCATTATAGTGACAATCTGAAATTAAATTGGTCTTATAATAAAGTTTAAAAAATCTAAAAAGTAAAAATGATATTTTATCATAAAATTAAATAGACAAACCACTACGAAATTAATTCGTTTTTTTTTTTCTTCATAATAACGTGATCCATGCCATTCTTCTAAAAATGCAATAATTAAGGAAGAACAAAGAGATTCATGCCACTCAATGAATCATGCCTATTTTTTGTCATTTACTTAACTCTTTTTGTTTTCCAAAGTGTGAACAGAATTTTGTAATTGGTGATCCAACTTAAGTGGGCCACATTTTAATCTTGATTAATATCTTTTAATTTTAATTTAAGAAAAAAAAAAACAAGTAGTTAAAAATGGAGGCCGGTTTTTAACTCAATTAATCGAGTCTCCTAATTTCACATCATGTATAAACAACATCTCAACCTTATACAAAGCAAGCATCACCACCGCTGCCGCTGCAAAATCCGCCATTGCCACCGCCAGTTCCACAAGCACAACCAGCAGACATGCCACTGCTAACACCAACTGTGATAACGGTCAAAGAGTATACAAAATGGTCGGTTTATAAAAGGGTACTTAAAAAGAGCAATTGACATTAATTCTGGTGAACCCAATCAAGAATTGATCAAGTGATGATAAAAAGAGTCATTCTGAATGGGATCTTTTACTTTCCGGTTACTTTTTGTTCAAATTACGGTTATACAAAACAGTCCCTTTTATGGTATTTTTTAAAATTGTTTTATTTATAAAATTATTATTTTAATAAATAAATTTAATGTTAGAAAAAAAAGTATTTATTTTTAATTTTTTTAATTTTTGAGTTTTTAATTCGTTGAATTTTTTTAAAATTGAGACCAAATTGATATAATTTATAAAAATTGGATAGTTAAATTTATTATTATGTCAATAGAAAAATATAAATCAAAATCTTCTTAGTATACTTAAAAAAATTAGTATGTAAATATGGAAAGTTTAACCATATACAAATTTCGTTCCAACCGAAAACAGAACGAATGATGTGAACTTGTAAAAGTAGAAAGTAAGAGGATGAAGATACAACAAAATTAAGCTTTGTTAACGTAATTTAGACACAATGGCCCTTGTTTACAAAGTCTCCCTTAAGATATACTCTTATTCAATCACCAAATCAATCAACCAAAACAATATATCTCATTCAGCTAAAGCCAATAACCGTTTTACAAGCTAAGTTCATGCAACTCTAATAGAGAGTAACACCACAATCAACATACACCCAACATAACTCTCAACTCCACTCAAGAGATTTTATAAACAAACAAACAATGGTATAAAATGCTCTACAATTTCCTAAAATGATAAAGAAAAAGCTTCCTCAAATTCATCAATATAACCGATTGAAGTGTAAAAGAATCCTAATCAATTATTCGCTCTCGTTTTGTCAAATACTCCGTTCCACACTTGAAATAGGCAAAATTAAATCTCTAATAGATTTAATCAAAGAATGATTAAAATATTAAATTTTGATAACATTAATTATTAAAGTAAAAAAACTTAAACCTTGGGATTACATTCCAATTTTACTGGGCGCAACCTTGAATTGATGTTAATTAAAAAAAAACTTACGAACAGTAAAAAGGAGATATAAAAAAAAGTTTCACTCTTGAATTTACGGCAAAACCTTGAGATTACATTCCAATTTTACTGGGCGCAATATCATTTGTGCCTGTGATAGGGATAAATGGAAGTAACAAATTACCCCATGTCACATATACAGCTATCAAATTACCAAATTTCACATACCTTTATATAATAGGCATGATTTGATTACTTTCTCACTTAAGCAACTATACAAGCTAATTTTTTCTCTCAAAAAAATCCAAACCCGGCCCATTCAACATCAGCCACAGGTCGGGGCGATGACCTGAATGATGAAAAGGATGAAGCCGGCGAGCTGTAGAATGGTGAAACCGACCTTCGGCTCGACACCGACCATCGCGACCGTGTCTCAAGGTCCGAAACGTAATCAGGTTCAGGTTCGAGTTTTTGTGTCCTCCTCTTGCTCCCTTTTCGCCTAAGCAAGGGCGACGGGAAGCACCCCGTTTGAACACATTCGGGCCGGAGTCGGGCAGGCTGGTCGAAACGGAAACTCCCGGATCGGGTACGTGGGGTAGACCTAAAAGAGTGACTGCGGGGCTCAGGAGAGAAGATGTAGTAGGATCCAGCTGGTGGGGGTTTAAGCTTTTGTACTTTAGGCTGTATTCCGGGTGGAGGAGTTGGGAACGAACGTTGGTTTATAAAAGGCGACGCTGGTGGTGGCAACGGCGGCGGTGGCTGCCTCTGTTTCTGTTGTTTCTCTTTGTGTGACGATAGTTCACGTTGTTGGAGCTTGGGAACACCGGGTCGGATCTCCCACTTAAAAGGAACGGCTCCAGGTTTTTTGAAGGAATCATCGACCGCCATTTTTTTAACTGAAAACAAATACCAAAGTAAGTTCAAAAGAAAAACAACTGATCCTAGTGGAACTGAGCTTGATTATGTGAAGTAAGTGAAGGTCTATATATATATATGATATGAGGATTATTAGGAAAGCTGAGTCTCGGCGGGATTAAAGGCATGAAGGTGGGGCTGGTGGGTCCTTTGACGTATTGAAGTTTTGACTTGTGGTTCAGTATTCAGAATATGACAAAGGCATAGTTTCGTTTAGACACAATCACTTATGATGCCTTTCAATTACGATTATATAAGGAAAAAAAGTAGAAACAGGAGAAAAGTGAATGAGGAAGAAGATTCAAACATGTGGTCAGTTCTTGAGCTAGACTTTTGGGCATGGTATTCGAAATCAGAGGAGGGATTTTCCTTTGATTTGGGATTTTTTTGATTTGTCATAAACAATGAATTTATTATTGTTATAACCATATTTGAAGTAAGGATATTTCAAAAAATTTACCAAACACAATCATTGATTGCGATGATAGGCTATGATATATTGCAAGCAACGGTAGGATAGGGTATTATTATTCCCTAGTTTTTTCCTTCATTAAAAGTAGAAGCAATGGACAACAGTCTCATTACTCGCACTCTCAACATTATTATGATGAAAGAAAAAAAAAAGATCATTTGGTCCCCTTCACGATTTTTTTTTCACTATATAAAATAAGCATTGCTGTAGCAGCCAGCATGCAAAAGAAAAACAAGAACTCGAAAGCTTAGTCCAAACTGATATTCAGTAAGGTTTTCTTTTTGCTATTGCCTTTTGCCATTAGATTATGAATGAGTTAAAAAGAGAGATGAAGGTTAAGATTAGAAAGCACATGTTAAAGTGAGAAGAGATTCAAAAAGGATGGGGCCCTTTTTCGGTGAATAGCAGATAAACAAAGTTTGAAAAGCCATTTTGTTGGGATTATGTACTGAATCTTTTCAATTGAAATCCCTCTCCTTTTGTCTTCAAAAGTCGTTGCATCCCACTCTAGGTTGTCCCGCTAACTGTGAAAAGAGAGAACAACACTTGTGGCATGGCATGCATAATGTGTTGCCGGCGACATACCCCAGCAAAACGGTTCAGGTCGTTGAGCAAAGAATAATAACCAGCAATATAATTGGCTACTGAAAATGGTGTCTTGGGTTCTTCAGTTACTAAAGTTCAAAAAATTTCTAAGTTATGATAATTGAATTATTCAAAAAATTTTATTTAAGTCACTAAGCTGTTACAATTGTTATTCTATGGGTTTTTCCGTTTACATCTCCTATACCAATCAAAAGTTCTTCTTCCCCCTCTTCTACAGTTCATTTTTCTAAATGAAACATATTTGAGCGTTACAAATCTGTGAACCAAAATTTAAAAAATTTTCTTCTCCGATCTTTGACATTAACCATTAAATTAGCTTGAATCTAAAGTATGCTCTTCTACTTATCGATGGATATTAATCCATCGTATCGTTAAATCATCACTTGAAGTTGAACTTAAAAAAAAAAAATCTTAACAACCCAAAACCTTCGAATAGTTTAATAATCATTTTGTAATTTTTTGAAGTTGATTGACTAAAACTTAAGCTTACAAACATAAATATAGTATATTGTATAATACAAATATAGATGTAATAGTTATAAGAAAAAATATTATTAATTATGTTATTATATATATAAGATTTAATTTTATATAAAAATTCAATAAGTATGTAAAAATTTTATTTTGATAAATATAATTTTAATATTTGATATGGTTTTAATCCTCTTTAATTATTATTGAAAAAAATTAATATATACTTTATTATTCAACATAAATATATTTTTAATTATTTATTGTATTATAAATATATTTTAAATTAATAATTTTAACTCTCATTTCAAATTAATATATATTTATTTTATATTTATTATTTAATATACATATGGTTTTAATTTTTTTAAAATTTTATTATATATAAACTTATTTTAATTTAGTGTCTTTTATGGCCATTTTATATTTTCATCTCACTATTACCCTTGCAATTGATTCCAAACACATGTCTCACCACTATTTTTAATCTCACTACTACATTAACTAATTTTATTGCTATCGCTACTTTTAACATTATTGGACTCAATCTCATCGCCCGTCCAAAGGAAGCAAATGAAAAAAAAAATAGTTTGGTGACCAAAATAAAATGAACCAAATAGTTGTGTGACTGTTCTTATACTTCTTTTTTGTCCAAACTGATTTTTTGAATTTAATGTAGCGTTTGAAAAGTCACCTAGTAATTGGATTTGAGTGTAATTGCTTTACACAAGAGTAACATATTTTGATAACTATAGTAATTGGTGAGTCTCATTGGATTAGTTGTAATTAAAACACTCCAATTACACTTTTCAATTCTTAAAGGAGGGTGAGAATTGAAGTAATTACGCGGGTAATTACACCAAAATTCAATTATCTTATGACTTTCCAAACACTTATACATGGTTTAACTTTAAGAAAATTATTTGTTTATACAATTTTATGTTATGAAAATTATATTATAAGCATGAACAAGTATGAGTGCTTATGATGATTATGTCAAAAAAATTCTAAAATTGTGTTATAAATCCTAATATATATATATATATATATATATATATTATAAAAAATAATTTATGTGTATTTTATAAAATTATAACTAAAGTTCGTTTTTTTAAATAAAAAAATATAAAGTTATGATAAAAAGTATATTATAAAAATAGTTTAAATGTTATAAAAAGTATTATAATATACTCATTTATTAAAAATTGTGGCAAAAAGATATGAACATAACTTATTTACATGTTCATACTATATATTATAAAAACAATGGATTTATTTAGAAAAAAAATTGTTATAAAATTTGGCCATAACTTATTTATTAAAAATAATTTTCTAATGTTATGGCCAAAAACTATATTATTTATAGGCAGTGTAATAAAAATTATTGGACACTTTATAAAATTTATAATATTTTAAACTTAATATATATTATAAAAAGTTTATAACTTAGCATAAGTATTTTTTTAAAAATTGAATTTATATAAATTTTTGTAGTTAAATCTATAGACTTTTTACACAATGAACCCAAATAGTATGTGGTAGATACTAGTTATTAGGGTTTTCTTACACCATATTATAGGATATGATACCTATAATAGTCTAATTTTGCCCGGCCCAACACACATAAATAAACCCAAACCAAAACAATAAATAAAGTCCATTTACAAAAAAATACACTAGCCCAAATTACAAGTTCAAACTTAGCCCAAAGCCCAAAACTTAAATAATTTTCAAAAACCCTAAAAAAACCCTAACTCTAGCTGCCGCCACTCCTTTGCTTCACCACGTCAGCGGGCATGCTTCCCAAAGTCCCCTCGCCCCAAGGTTTGCCTTCTTTGCCGCCATTTCACAAAAATGGCAAGGGCGCCCTTCTTCACCACGTTGACTTCTGCCACCATCACCTGCAAGACAACAGCAAAGAACAGAAGCAGAAACAGAAAAAAGATAAAACGAAATAATAATATAATGTATTTTATTTCGGCTATAAAGACCGAAAATAAATTGTAACAAAAAAGGAGGGAGAAATCAAATACAAAAAAGAAAACAACGAAATTTCTAAAAATAAAGGTAGTTTATTTATTTCCAAAAAAAAAAGAAAAAAATAGAAAATAGAAAAGGCTCGATTTTTACCTGCAGCGCTTTGCTCCCTATCATTATGGGAGCCCTTCTTCGGACGAATATGTGAGGGGCTTTCTCTCTTCTTTTCTTTTTCTTTAAAAAAAAACCAAGAAATCGAAAGGTTTCATCATTTTTTTGAACTTTGGGTTGTTTTTCTGGGGATTTTGACCCCATATTCGTATTCTACGCGAATAGGGGACTTGAAAGGGTAGTTTTAAAAATTTTATGGCCACCGGAGACGGCGATCGCCATTGCCGACGACTAGTGGCTGTGGCAGAGCTACAGCGGCTCCCATGGTTTGCGAGGCCTTCAGAGAAAAAAAAAAAGAAAAAATGAATTTTTTTAAAAATGAAGCAAAATGAATTTTTAAACTTTTTTTTTTTCTTATATAGCCTTATAAAATGGCGTCGTTTTGGGCATAACTTTCAGACGCCAAAACAGTGTCGTTTTATGCCAACCCGATGGCTCAACCAAATCCCCCTAGGATCTGCGTGTTTTTAAAGGGGAGGGGATATTTTCAGCTTTGGTCCTTCCGTTTTTTTCCATCTTTTTAATTTAGTCCTGTTCATTTTTATTTGTTTTAATTCTCACCCCATAATTTAAATTCTTGTGCAATTTAGTCCCCTGATTCACTATGATTCCCTTGGGAAACAACACGTGTCAATGTGATGGGGATAATTTCCATTTGACCCCCTAAAGTTTTAGTCTCCTGACTCACTGTGATTCCCTTGGGAAACAACATGTGTCAATGTGATGAGGATAATTTCCATTTGACACCCTAAAGTTTTCAATCTTATTTTGATTTAATCCTTTATATTATGTTTCTTTGTAATTTAGGAGTGAAATTTTGTTATGTTTTCGATTTAGTCTTTTATTTCCCTTTTTTTATTTATTTTGTGATTTATGTTTTATGTTTCGTTTATATTACAATTCAATCCTTCATTTATTTAATTGCAGCCTTTTATGAATTATTTTTATTTATTTATTATTTCTTTACCTCTGCTAATACTTAAAATTCATATTATTTATATTTCCTTTTATTGACATTTTTTACCCTCTAAATTAAACAATTTTTACTTTATCCTTAATTCATTACTACTATCATTTTGTTTCTTTTATTATTAAAAATGACATTAATTAAATTATTATCGTCATTATTATTATTATCAACATCAATTTATTATTAAAGTTGTTTCATCACCATTTGATAATGGTACCTATTATTATTTTGTTCTTATATTATTATTTTATGATAGTCATTTCAAATTTTATCTATTTTTTAATTATTTTTTAGTTATTTTGTTTTATTATTATTTTGTTCTTATGTTATTATTCTAACCATTATGGTTAGATATATTTATTCATTCCCGCATTATGCTCAATCGCATATTATATCAAGTGATGCGTTCGTTTTTACACAACTCATGATGAGAAGAAATTAAAATCAATGTGATATTCTTTATTTTGAAGATTCGATAAATTGTGCCTTAACTTACGGGGAATGATTTTTCCTTGAACAAAAATAATTGAATATCCCTCCCCTTAAAAAAAAAAGATAAAGAAGATCGTAAGATTTAGGCACTATAATTAAACGGAGAGCATCCTTATTTTCGAGAATTTAAGATTTTGTGCCTCAACTTATGGGACATTATTTTTCATCTTGATCGACTCAAAATGAGAACGCATCCTCATTAAAAATTTAGATCGAATTTCTTTCAATACCACCAAGTAACATGATGCAAAGAGGGATTGTATTTTAAATTCCATTTGAATTTTCAATTTTCGACATCAAAACATCAAGTAATCAACTAGGTACCAATTTTGGGCGTTATGAGGGTGTTAATCCTTCCTCACACGTAACCGACTCCCGCACCTATTTTCTTAGATTTTGTAGGCCAAAAATCATTGTTTCTGTAAACCTAACATTTTATAATTAAATTTTGAGGTGATCCAATCGCACCTAAATAAAAAGGATTGGTGGTGACTCCATTTTCGTTTTCAAAATAAAGTCGATTTCCAAAAAAAGTGTTTCGACAATACCATTTAAGAGAATGAAGCCAAACACAAGTCTTAGAGTAGCTCATGAACTCTTTAATTTGAGACATTTAACCTTTGAAATGTGGTTGAGAGGACATTTGTTATTCTAAAAATAATTTCTCATACTAACATCATCATTACAACATAGCATAAAAAATCAAAGTTGGATCGTACTAACATGTTGCATGCTTCATTACATCATTCATAGGTGGAATTGGATGATCCGTACTTTGAAGATCAGTACATAGAAGAGAGAGATCTTGATAGTTTTAATGAAACAAATTCAAATGATAAACTCGATCAAAGATCAATGAATGATAATAATGTAATGGCCTAAATTCAAAGTTATCGGAACAGTGGTTTCGTAACCACAAATCCGATTTAAAGAGAAATTTATTTTAATATTTTTTTTTTACATGAATATTGTTGTGATAGGAAAATCGTATGAAAATATTGATAGAAAAATTTTACCGAATTAGTAGTTAGTTAATAAAAAGAAATTATTGAAGAAATTAGGTAAAGACAAGTTATCGGGAGCTTGATCTCGTAAAATCGAGTCAAAAATATTTTTATAAATATTTGTGGAATGTTAGTAATATTGTAATAAAATTTCGTTAGAAAATTTTAACGTTTGGGCAGTCAATTAAATGAAAAGGACTAAATTGGAAAAGGAGTAAAAGTTGTTAGGATGATTAAATAGCTTAAGTGTTTAATTAGAAAGGATTTAAAAAGAAAATAGACCCAAAATTTATTTGGGCTGGACGGCAAGGGCATAAAATCAGCAGAAAAGTGGATGAATTAAGGGCAAAATTGGAATATTGCATTATTAACTAAATAAAACTAGGACTAATATGAAAATATCTAGATTTCTTGAGATTTCTCTTCATTCTCATCAGAAAAACGCCATAGGAGGGGTTCTTTAAGCTGGTTTTTCATACTTTTTGCACCAAGTGAGTTAATCCTTGCCTTTTTCTTGTAATTTTTGTGTTTTTAAGACTTTTACAACTAGGTCCTACTATTAAATTCATTAGTTTTTGATTTTATGGATGAAATTGAAAGTCACCATGGTTTAGTTCTGTAAGTGTATGAATATTTAGCATGGAATTTAAGCTTTAATCTTATTATATGATGATTTTATGGAATAAAATGTAAAGAAAGTGAATATTTAGGACCTATTTGTAAAAGAGTGTGAAATTGAAGTTTGCTTCTGAAATTCTTGTTCCCAAAGGTTACAAGGTAGTTTAAAATGATGGAATAAAGTATTAATTGAGAAAAATCAGCTCAATTGAGAGGTTAATTGAGTAGGGACGAAACTATCACTTATTAAAAGCTTGGGGGAAAAATGGTAATAAACCTCTTGCACTAAAACAGTTTTGGACAGCAGCAGTAGTCCAACTTTGAAAAATCACCATAAATTGTATAAATCGAATTAGAGGGTGAACAAAATATGGAATTAAAGCTTATTGAGTCTAGTTTCTCATAGAAGAAAGAGAGTAAACAATAGATTGTAAATCTTGAGATATAATGCATTTTGTGAGACAAGGTCAGAATGATTTCGGGTTCCCCTGTTTTGACTTTGGAAAAACATCAAAAATTGTATAAAAATAATTATGGAGTTAAATTTATATGTTTAAAATCCTTAATGAATCTATTTTCAAGAGAAACAAGCGGGAACATCATCCGAGTTCCGTATGAGGAGATAATTAATTTTTAGTGAAGAAAGGTCGGAACTGTCATATAGCAGAACAGGGGTAACTTTAAAGAATAAACTGTACTAAATGGCTAAACCAAAAATTCTGAAAATTTTATGGTTAGAATATATGTGAGTCTAGTTTCAGGGAAAATTTACGGATCTTAATTTGGAGTCCCGTAGCTCAAGATGAAAATAATTTAGTGACTATGACGCAAGTAGACAGCCTTGGATGAACTATAAATGGTAGTGGAATTGTAGAAAATGGTACATATGAACATGAAATGTTAATTTGATGAATAAATTTATTTATTTAGATCCTGAAGACTCAAACACGAAGCTAGATCGAGGAAAGGAAAAAGTTTGGGATTAGTAGATTTTTGTAGACAAACAAGTATCGAGGTAAGTTCGTGTAACTTGAATTATATTCTTAAATGCTTGAAATGTATGTTATGGATGTGAACATGAATTGAATGTCATTGTATGAAAATTTATGGAAAATTGATATATTTGGTGAAAAGTGGAAGAAATCCTGATTGAATGGAAGGAAAATTCGATGGATCTCTGAAAATGAATTGACGGTAAAAATGGATCTAGCCCGGACGGGTGATCCTATCCTGATATAGCCCTCCCGAAGAATACGTGGAAAATGGATTTAGCCCGGACGGGTAATCCAAATTAGGGTCTGAATTTAGCCTGGACTGGTAATTCAGATCCAAGCTCATTAGAGTAATTGTCGTTGCAAGGGATTTAGCCTGGACTGGTAATCCCGACAATACTCTATGAGTTTATATTACAGGGGATTTAGCCTGGACTGGTAATCCCACTATAAAGATGAGGTTCGCGGGAGTGTGCTCTCTGAAATGGAAATGTGCGCACATGAATATGAATTGACGGACCCGGATTTGTACACTAAAGTGTACCCCTGAAAATCCATCGAAATTCCGAGAAATTCAACAGGATAAATATGGGAAAATAATAATGGAATGGAAATTACGGTATTGATGAGCTCATCAATCTCAATATATGTTATTGATACATTGAAATTATTGTACTAACTTGAATGTTGAGTTTGTGCATGTTAAGGTAACAATACATTGAATGGATGTATGTATGTTTACTGTATTGTATCGAAAATATTAGGTAAGTATAATTCTTGTTACATGAGCTTACTAAGCACAATGTGCTTACCCTGTTTTCTTTTTCCCTGTTTTGTAGTATCAAGAGCTCGGAGGTCGGATTCAGTCGGAGATACATCACACTATCAACCTCAATATTTTGGTATATCTAGAACTTTATTTTGGAAATCAATGGCATGTATAAGTTAATAAAGTAAATGTTGATGTGAAATGAATGTAAAGTTAGCCATTGGTATGGCTAACAAACCTTAGTTTGGTGTTTAATGTGATTATCTTATGAATGTGCATGAATCTATTATAAAGATATGTTGAATTGGATTGGTTGATTTGGATTGGTATCGGTTTAAGTTTTGCAGGGAAGGCTACATATTTATAAAGGGGATATATTGAGTTTTAAAAAAAAAAAAATACTATTGTTCGGTAAACTTCGGTAATGCCTCATACCCTATTTCGGTGACGAATACGGGTAGGGGGTGTTACAAATAAGGAGTATATGTTAAAATTTTAAAGAAGGAATAGCCTAATAAATATGTGAAACACTAGAGTAAATAGATAAAATTGAATATGATGTAATCATATTATCAACTACTTTTTTAGACTATTATATTGCATATGATGATTTGATTTTAATTGTTGTTGCTTATTTATAAATTTTTTATCATATTGATAGTTTTTATAATAATTAATATATTTTTTAAAATATAAAGAATGTAACTGTGTAATTACAATTTTTACTATTAAACATGACATAGGAAATTAAGATTTAGTTACATTTTATTAGCCAAACACGTTTAGGATTTACAATTTTTTGTCATTATAAGAGAATGTGACTACTACCCTATTTAATTATATTTTCATCAAATTACTCTATGTTGTTCAAATAAACCTAATAATTTTGTTAAAAATTCTCCCAAACATCTAGCAAACTCTTTGGGCTTAGACAAATAAATTTACATTTAGACATGTGTAATTTATTGTAACACCCGTAAAATTGGTATATTTTAAAAATAGTAGTGAATCGAGATTGTGTACAATTGATTTATCGATAAAGTAAAATAAGAAAATGAAAGTGATAAAAGAGAAGGTTGAGGAGTATAAAAAAAAAAAGTTGAATTGAGAAGTATGTTGTGCTATACTAAATTAAAGTAATGACTAAATTGTAAAGATGTAACAAGTTTTGATGTTCAAGTATAATTATTCAAAATTTGAGGGGTTGAAGCATAAAAATGAGAAAATTTAAGGACCAAAAGTGAAAATAGCCCAATTTCTTATGACATGAAATTGGTGTTCAGGAACCAAATTGAATAAGTGGAGAAACACGATGGACTAAATAACATTTTTACCAAAAGTGAACAGTGATTCAAGGATGGAATTTTGAAGAAACATTAAGGGTAAAGTGGTCATTACCCAAAATAGATAATTATATGGTGTAATAATTAAGGAAGAAAAGTGTTGAAACATGATTGGTTGAATATTTTTATATTATTTTATTATGCGATATTTATTAGTATTTTATTTAATTAAAGATTAGTATAAAATGAAAGAAAGATGGAGAAAATTCTTCATACTCCCAACGTCCATGAAAGAGAGAAGAAAGAAAGTTTCGCGTTCTTTACAATTTGGTCATTTAATAAAAAAATCTACCATTTTCACCTAGAAATCAAAGGAATTTCCATAACCACCAAGAGAGAAAAATGATAAAGAGAATATGGAGAGTAAGAATATCAAATTAGATTCAATAAAATACAACTTGGAGAGAGAGAAATCAGGCTAAAGCTTGATTCCAATAGAACAATGTATGAATATTAAGGTTTAATATTGTTAGAAAAATATGGAAATAATGTTAAAGGAAAGTTTACTTATATAAAGTTTTATGTTTTTGCCATGTTGATGAAGAAAGAGATTGAGAAAATGAATTAAGTGATGAGGAAAAAGGAAGAGCAAATGATTTGAAGTTAGAAACAATTTAAAGTGTGAAACAATTTTAATGAATGTGTGAAACAATTTAATATGTGAATAAGGAAAATATAATAAAATTTTAATGAATGTGTTATGAGATGAGGAAATAAAGTATTGTAAAATGTGAAATTGTAGAAAAATATGGAATTTTTATGATGAAAATGACTAAATTGTTGAACTTGAGAAAATATGTGGATGAAATAGTAGAAGTGAAATATATAGAAATTGATATGTGAAACAATATATTAATACAAAATATGTGATTAAAGTGTAACAAGAAAGGAAAATGTGAAATTGTAGAAAAATATAGAATTTTTATGATGACAAGGACTAAATTGTCAAACTTGAGAAAATATGTGGATGAAATAATAGAAGTGAAATGTATAGAAATTGATACGTGAAACAATATATTAATATAAAATATGTGATTAAAGTGTTACAAGAAAGAAAAATAATTCAATATGATTAATTCGTAAATATTGAACTTTTTATGGCAAAAAGAGATTAAATTGAAAAGTTATGAAAGTTTATAAGAATATATTTGATAAGTGAAGAATGCTGTTGAAAATGCAAAAAAAATATGATTATTGTAATTTAAATTACAATTGTTCTTTAAGTTGTGGAAAGATAAGGATTAAATTAAAAAAAGTATTGTGAAATATTATATTGATAAATAGAATATGTAAGAAAGTGTGATGAAATAGTATATGTATGAAAAGTGAAAGTGAGATTGAATTACAAAGAATAGTGAATGATAAAAATAATTATTAAATTATATTTATTATGTGAAGTATTTTAGTGGAACGAAAGAATTATGAAAAAGAAAAAGGACTAATTGCGAAATATGCAAAAGTGGAATGTGAGAAGCTATGTAAATTTTATTAGTGAATATGAAATTTTTATTAAGTAATGAGAAATGTTATAAAGAAAGTTGAAAATTTTGTTTTTGAATTGTTACAATGTGGACTAAATTGAAATAAATGCAAAGTATTTAAATTATGTTATGAAATAAGGAAATGAATTTGATTCTGATATAATTGCCCAAGTAGACGAGATAAGAATTAGTGGAATATAGATGGCATGTCATTAACAAAAATTTAATGCGCTATCTGTTTTGAATATGCACTTTGATGTTGTCATGTTTTGTTATTGCATTTCGGTGTATTACAGTACTATTTTCGTATATTCTATGTGTTTTGTTAAGTCTACGTTTGGCCTCTGTTGAATAACATAAGATAATGATAAAATAAAAAGTTATGGTAAGCAATTTTTGATTGAAAGTTCCTGTTACAAATAGAGATGACAAGTAAAAGATTCTGATAAAAATTATTGTTAAACTATAAAGTGATAATGTGGTAAATTAGAGTGGTAAAAGTTTTGTTCCCATCCATCCATGAAAACATAAAAGTAATGAACTATGATAATAATGAATCCTATAAATATGGAATGGTTTGTTGATTATTAATATAAAGAATTGTAATAGTAATAATATTTTTAATATATAGAAATCAATGTAAAATGAGATTTGGATTTATGAGTACTTATTAAACTTTCACGAGATTAACGTGTATTTTAAGACGTAAGTGGAAGATCAAATTGAAGTTCTAGATCTAGATTGAGATTTTAACGCATCTCATCATATCTCATCACATCACATCATCGAAGTTTGAAGAGAGTACAAATTTGATATTTTAGTTATAGAATATGACATGTTCATAAGTCATTGCAAATGTTTTAATATAATTTAAGTTTTATAACAATTAATTGATGTGAAATCGCAGAAGTTTGTAACATCCTAATACTTTGACTCGATCTTTGAATCAGGTATGGGGTATTACATTTATACCTATCAAATTATAATCACAACCCAAAACGACAGTTACAAGTTATTATTTAAAACAAATTTAGAATTTATGTTATAAACATTATTATTAGATTTTTAAAACCATAATAATTTAAATTTGAATAATTTTGATTATTTATTTATTTATTTTGAATTCAAATTATTATGGGTTCAAATAATTTCATACAAAATTATTTTTTTTATAATTTGAACCCGTGTCAAATAAGTACCTGACAATAATTTTCACTCCATAAAAATCAAAACATATCGAATTATTCTCTAATCAATTTCCTATTATTAATTCAAATCAAGCAAATTTAATATTGAATTATTCAAAACAAATTTCAAAAATCAATTTATGGAGTTGTTTTATAATCGAACTCATAATTTTTGTAACACATTTTTCGTCTCAAATTTGAATTTGAATATAATGTGGAAAGGAGCACATAATATTAATTAATTAATCAACGGAACACCAATAAATTAAAAAAGGCTCCATATTTGCCTTATCCTTAAAAAAAGAGCTCCCAATTTAGTAACATTTTTGAATTACTTAATTATAGACAAAAAAGGAAAGAGAAAGAAACTTTTTTTTTTAAAGTTTATATAAAAAGTTTATTATATATTTACCAAAAAAATAATATTTATTGTACTATTTCCATATTCATTAAAGAATTTTTTTAAAGTTTTTTTTTTACCTAAATTTCGCTATCTCAAACTATTTTTCTTGTTTTCCATTAATTTTTTATTTATATATTTTCAGAATTTGTATCTACTTTCTATGTAAAAGATCTGCAAAAGTTCAATTATTCAAAAAAAATTGTTTTTTGTGTTTTTTTTATTATATTTATATTAGGTGGTTACCCTAGAATAGAGTAAAAGCAAAGTGACCGTTTGAAATTCGAATTCAAAAAAAACCAACTGAATTTAAACACACCCAGCTGTGACTTTTGCGCCCAATCACCCCACCAATCAAATCGACTCACTCCGTTGAAAGCCCAAGACCTCGAAGTGAAACTTTAACGTGTCATTAAATCATTGGTTGCTGTGACCAATAAAAAAGCGTGGGTGAAAAACTCCAAAACAGGGCAAGTGGTCCCCACATCACGCTCCTAACGATTGTCGAGTGGAATCAACGGCTAAGATATTTCGCCAATTCAAACCTCCAATTTCCTTTGCAACGTTATGAAAATATAAAATTTAAGTGAAGGGAAACATTTTCGAATAAAAACCGCGACCAAATTCTTCGCAGCAGTCTCTCTTTCGGATAAAAGAAAGCTGAGTAAAATGTCGACGCAAAAGGGTAATCGGCGATCATCCTTTTCTTCATCGACGACGTCGTCTTTAGCCAAACGACATGCATCATCATCGGAGAATGTGGGAAAAGTCATGGCTTCTTTGGCTAAAAAGAGAGTCCCTCTTACTAACATTACTAACCAAAAGCAGAGCTCAAGCTCAAAAAGCTCGGCTTTGGCCTCCTCTTTGGTGGGTCTTAATTCCTTCTTTAATATATTTGGTTTTTTTAATAATTTTTTTCTTTCTCATTGTTCTTGGATTCTTATTTTCTGAGACAATGTGTGGAAAAAGAACTGTTCAAAATTTTAGATTTTTTGAATTTGATGGGGAATTCAAATTTTTTCCCTGAACTTCTTTTTACTATTAAAGGAATTATGAGCAGAACAAATTTGGGTTATCATTAATTTTTCATTTTTTCCTCCTGATCAGAAGGTTTTAGAACAAAAATGAAAAAAAAAAAAACTATGCTTAGCAGCTGGTTCTGCTTACATTTAAGTAGAAAGCTACAGTTTTGATTGATTATGGCAGTTCTGTTTATCTTTTGTATTTGATTTTTTTGTATTCAAGGGTGATCCAGCTTTTGATTTTTTATTTTGAATTTCATACTTAAAAGGTACCAAGTTCAAACAAAATCCAAAAGGCAAGGAAGACACAGTCTGTTACAAATGTAGGTCTTTCAGGACATGTTCTGCCTCCTACAAATGAAAGACGCAGTTCAGTTTTGCCTCCCAAGGTTGTTCCATCTCTGCCAACAGGAAATGAAGTGGTGTTGCCTCCTCCACCAGTACAGTGTAGCATGGAGTTTTCTCCTAGTAAATCAGATGGACTATCATCAGTTTCCTTGGATGAGACAATGTCCACTTGTGATTCTTTCAAAAGCCCTGAAGTTGAATATATCGACAACCGTGATGTTTCAGCTATCGGTTCCATTGAGCGAGAAACATTCAGCAATCTCTGTATTTCGGACCATGATGTAGTAGCAACAGGTGCAGTATCATGTTCTAAACAAATTTACTAGGTACTTCAAATTTTTATTTTTTGGTTTGCTCAATTGGTTTATTTGAAAACTGATTTTGCTTGCAGGAAGTATTTGCAATCGAGATGCTGTGGCAGAGAAGGAAGCTGATGATATGGTAATTGATGTTGATGACAATTTCATGGATCCCCAGCTTTGTGCAACATTTGCTTGTGATATTTACAAGCACCTACGGGCATCCGAGGTATACATTTGAAATTTTGGTTAAATACATAAGCTATACATAGGATTTGTTCCTGAACTTTCCTATTTCTTTTGGTTTAAAGGTGAAGAAAAGGCCTTCGACCGACTTCATGGAGACGATTCAGAAAGACATAAATTCCAGCATGCGTGCAATACTAATTGATTGGCTTGTAGAAGTAATTTTCTGCCTGTCAACAAAACTTGTATAGTTATTTACAGTCCAATACACAAAAGGCTAAACATATTGTCTTCTGTTGGCATAATCTCTGCTTAACATTTCTAAGATTCAATGTCAACTGCAGGTGGCTGAAGAGTATAGGCTTGTGCCGGATACACTATACTTGACGGTGAGCTACATAGACCGGTACCTCTCGGGGAATACGATGAACAGGCAGCGGCTACAGTTACTTGGTGTTGCCTGCATGATGATTGCTTCGTAAGATAGAACCATGCCCCTTTGTTTTGTTTCTTTCTATAGTATCACATCCTATGTTACCTGTACATATCCGCATCAAACAAATAACAAAAGATCGTATCTAATTTTTCAGCAAATATGAGGAGATTTGTGCCCCCCAGGTGGAGGAATTCTGCTACATAACTGATAATACATATTTCAAGGATGAGGTTTGGCCTCTGATTTTTGGACTATAACAGGTTACTTTTTTTTATCAAATTTGAGTAAACCATTATGCTTTGCAACTTGTATAACAGGTTCTAGAAATGGAATCATCTGTTTTGAATTACTTGAAGTTTGAAATGACTGCCCCAACAGCTAAATGTTTCTTAAGGTAAATATTTTACCCTGTTATTATTGAATAATATACTTCCTGTTATTTGTTCTTCATGTTTATGATTCTTGTTTCAACTTTGTGATCATTGGTATGACAATTCAGACGGTTTGTTCGTGCTGCTCAAGGGATCAATGAGGTATCACACAGATCTTGTAAAGCTTTACCATCTCTACAAAAAAGTAACATAGTTGCACTATTTGAGACCATGCTTAAAATTATATAGTAACATAGTTGCACTATTTGAGACCATGCTTAAAATTATATTGGGTATCAATTGAAATCAATATTGTAAATGCTTTTGTCCATCGTATATCCAGACATGGCTTTGGAGATTTATGTATAAACTTGGAAAAAAATTGAGCACACTCATGCTAGAGAAACTTTTATTCATCACCGAAACCCAAGTCTGAGTAACACAAGTTATTTCCATTAGTTTTTTCTAAACCTAACTCCTTGATTTTCCTTTGTTGTTGGTGTGTTTTTCTGATTAGGTTCCATCAATGCAATTAGAGTGCATGGCCAACTACATTGCTGAACTGTCTCTCCTCGAGTACAGTATGCTTTGCTACCCTCCATCACTCATTGCTGCATCCGCAATTTTCCTTGCTAAATTTATACTTCTTCCATCAAAGAAACCTTGGGTATGTTCGTGTCTGCTTGGACACGAGCAGCTTCTTCTTGCTGTTTTTCTGATTTGAATAGACTCTTTTTGTTGACATTACTTAGACTGATCTCCATTTATTATGGTGCAGAATTCTACCTTGCAGCATTACACACTGTATAAGCCCTCTGATCTATTTGAGTGTGTTAAGGACCTTCATAGACTATGCTGTAACAACAACATTTCTACTTTGCCTGCAATCAGGGAGAAATACAGTCAGCATAAGGTAAACAAAGATTGGGTGCACCAAATGTTAATATTAGACTCGGTAATTTTAGATATGATACAAAAACACAACACAAACACCATGACTTTGCCTGCAATCAGGGAGAAATACAGTCAGCATAAGGTAAACAAAGATTGGGTGCACCAAATGTTAATATTAGACTCGGTAATTTTAGATATGATACAAAAACACAACACAAACACCATGTTTGATAAATGCGACAATATTGTGATAAATATAACTCGTTTAAACACGACAAACAGTAGAAGGCATTGGACAGCTTTTAGGAGCTGTAAAATGTTATTTGCTGCTTTGCATAGCTGAAATGTCTTTTTTTTTTTTTTGGCACAGTATAAATGTGTTGCAAAGAAGTATTGCCCTCCTTCAATACCTTCAGATTTCTTCCACTATTGAAGAAGGCATTGGACACCATCAGCAACAGCACAACTGTTCCAATTCTTTGTTGGATAAACTTTTAATGGGGGTCGAGACCACCAACTATAAATTCTTAGGTTCTAATTTAATTAAATAGTAGTATAAAGTAGTAGATTGATCCACGGGGATTAGGATTTCTAATTTTCCTATTTTTGTAATCAAATTTTTGAAAAATAAATAAAAAGGAGGGGTTTTAGTTTATAAGAATAATAATATAAAAACAAATATAAAAATAAACTAAAAACATAAATGTGATTGCAAAATAAATTAAAACATAATTGTGATTGCAAAATAAATTAAGTGGAATAAAATAAATCAGTCAACTAAAAATTAGATTCATACTATTATTTTGACAATTTTAAAATAAAAATGTGATTTTAATCGGTTAACTATTAATTCTTCTTCTCTTTACTTTTCGTTCCAATTAAATTTCTTTTATTTTATTTTTAATTTTGGTATTTCAATTTCATCTTTGATAATAAAAACATAAGTTTAGTAGCATTTTATTAGAAAATTAGTTAAAAATAAATAAATTAAAAGCACAAAATTAACTTGCTATCAAATTCTCCCTACTTAGCCAATGATTATCCTCAAGCAATTGTATGTTCCTACTTAATCAAGTCTCTTTTCTACAACCATGATCAGTGCAAACAATTTAGGTGAAAAATGAATAAGAATTCAAATACTTAGTTTAATCAACAAGTGTCCATAAAGTTTAAACATTTAATTTCAATCATTTCACTAAATTGAAATTGAACCAAACTTTGTAAAGTATTTATTCTCAATTAATTATGCAGCAAATTTGGGACATAGTCAAAACATTTTTGCGCAAAATGTAATGACAACCCAAGCACCTCATTCCGGTTACTCAATTTAACACGTCTCCAAACGAGCTAATTTTCCCTACTAATGGTAGCTCGATTAGCGGAGTGTTTGCAAGTTTTTGGTTCTATCACTCAAACCTTTTTATATGAAATGAGATGACAACCCAAGCATCTCATCCCCATTATTAAATTCGGTCACATTCCCAAAATCTTCACTCATAACTCAAGCTATCAGCAGAGTAGATTTTTTTTTTTTAAACATTAAAATAGATTTAAAATCAAATAACTAAGAATGATATACTTACCAAGCAAATTAATAAAGAATCAATTTTCGTGAAACAATCTAGTTATAATATTTCAACATTATAACACACGTCAATTAAACTAGATAATGAACACTTTAATTCAAGAACCACCCAACTATCTAAATTGATTAAGCATAGGAATTATGTCAAACAACTTAACGAATGATCCCAACAAAAGAATTATCACATGCGAAAGAGAAACAATCATGCATACTTACTAATTCAATACCCTCTACTTAGCCTACAATGAGAAAGAGAAGGGTCAAGTGTATTCATCGTACATGTTTAATTTGGTAGAAGGTGGTGGAAATGATGGCTTTGCAATATGGCGAGGATATTTGAGATTCAAGTCTCTATCATTATTACTAGAAAGCAACACATTAAAATAGATTAAATATTTTCAACATAAACTAAATCGAATTCAAAATTAAATAAATTGAAATAAAAATTTATGAGTTGCCTCCCAAAAAGCGCTTTTGTTTAACGTCGTTAGCTCGACGACCTGAATATTGTTCGTTTGGTTCTTTGAGAATTAATTCTTCCACCATGTATAGTTGGAAGTTCTTTGTAAAAAGGTTTCAACATTTGTCCATTGACCTTAAAACACTTTCTGGATTCCTGCATCATCGATGGATTGAGGTGTATTTGAGCTTCTCTATTCGAGTTTACCTTTTGCTCTATCGAAATCTTTAAATGTTCCGGTAACGGTTTGAGTTCCAATTCTGAGGCCTGCAAAATGGAAGGCAAAAGTTTAGTTTGCAAAGGAGATAATTCAAAGGTTTTACCTGAATTTCTATGAAATTGTGATGTCTCCATATGAGCAACCGTTTCGCGAGTTAACTCTTCAATCGTCATCCATTCCTTTAGTTCTTTCATAGTATTAAAATCTAAACTTCTAGAAAGAATCGTTTGTAACTTATCTTCTTTATGATATTCAAAATGCAGCTTAGTTAAAGGCTCAAATATATCAACATTAGAAATATTCGTAATCATGCTGGAACGACCTATGACCTCATAAATATTAAATTTCATCACTTCTCCATCGAACTCCATAGTGAGTGTTCTACATATCAATCTTTGTTTATGCAGTACTAAAAAATGGTCTCCCGAGTAGAATATCAGAGGAGTTTTTTGAGTTGTTGTTCTCCATGTCGATGATGTAAAAATTCACAGGAAAATTTAGTTCATTTACCTTGACGAGAACATCTTCCAACACCCCTTCCGAATACACACATTAATTATTTGCCAATTGAATAATCACCCATATTTTTTTCAAAAGACCTATGTTTAGTGATTTAAAAATAGATATAGGCATAACGTTAATAGATGATCCTAAATCACACATGACTTTCTTTATGCTAACATTATCTATTTTGCAAGATATAGAAAACATACATTAGTCCTTACACTTAGGTGGGATTTTCTTTTGTAAAACAGCAAAAATGTTTTCTCCCACATTTACCTTCTCGTTTCCTTGGAGTTTCTTTTAGTCAGTGCATAATTCTTTCAAGAATTCTGCATAGGCAAAACTTGTTTCGTTGCATCTAGTAAAGGAATGTTAATTTCTACATTTTGGAACGTCTCTAGAATTTCTCTTTCTTCTCACTCCTTCTTACATTGGTCAAGCCTTCTAGGAAATGGGGGTGGTGCCACGAACGATTTTTGTGGTGCCGACTTTGTTGGAGCCTCTGAGTCAAATTTATTTTCTTCTCGTCCAGTGTTGTGGGTATGATTCGTGCCAAGTTCTGGCTCTAAAACCGTTCCATCTTTTATGATCATAGCACTTGTATTTTGTTATGGGTTCAGCTCAGTTTGAGATGGTAATTTCACTTGGGTCTCCAAACGACTAAACGTAAGCACAAGCTTACTTATTTGCTAATTTATTTCTTGGAAGTGCACTTCAGCCTTTTGTTGAAACTTTTCGGTGCTAATAGCTAACCTTTCTAATATGGTTTTAAGAGATGACTTTAGAAGTTAATACTATTGAGGCAGAGGTGTCATTGGCTAATACGGTTTATTATATCAAGGGTTCGATCCATAACTTAGATTTGGGTGGTCTATAGACCCTGCATTATAAGTATTCGAAGGTGGATCATAACGCCTTTTAGGTGGACCTAGGGAGTTCCTAATGGCATCTACTTGTGTTGGTGTGTCATCGTGTAGAATCGGACACAAGTCAATTAGATGATCAGGATGGCACAAATCCTGCACAACCAAGCTGGGTTCAATTTTCCTGTAAGCAAATTTTAAACAACATTAGTGAGCTTTTCAATTTTTTCTTCTAAGGATGGAGTACTTAGCTCATGAACCCTTCTCGTGGGTTTTGTAGTTGGTAAAAATTTTTGGGAATTTGCAGCCATTATCGAAATTAACCTTTTTACTCTTTGAGGCATCATATTTACAAGTGCCCCTCCACTAGCATCATCAATCATCTTCTTTTCCCATTGGGAATAATCTCTCATAAAAATACTGCATAAACGATTGTTCAGCCTGGCCATGTTGTGGACAACTTACACACAAGTTTTTACACTGCTCCAAGTAGTCATAGGTCAATTCAGTCTCATTTTGCCGAATTTCTACAATGTCTCTTCTTAATTCGGCTGTTGGAGCTGCTGGAAAAAATCTGTCAAAAAATAAACAAGACATATCAGACCATGTATTAACTGAACTAGAAGGTAAATAAAATAGCCATTCTTTAACAAAGTTGGCTAATGAAAAAGGAAAAGCTCAATGTTTAATTTGATCATTGGTTACCCCAATAGTTTTTCCTTTCTAAGCGATAAATTGGTTATAGCAATTAAAGACGCCTCAACCGCTAATTTTTCCTTGTGTAGTCTGTTCCGATACAACCTGCAAACCAACCCTTGTCAAATTTTTACCCACGAAGCTCGTGCCCGTAATTTAAGATTTCGACAGTCTTACGATCTAGAAAGCCCAACTTAAATTAACAGCTTCAACCATGCAAATCGTTTAAATTCAATGACTATCTCCCTTGACGGAGGTCAAACTAACTCTTACCCACTTGGACACTCCAATTTGTTCGCGAGAATTCAAACTCAGCAAATGACCAACTCGTTTTCCCAACTATACCCAAACAACTCCAATCTAACGCATGCTTTTTGAATTGAAATTGAATTAACTTTAAAGGATGAACTTATACTATCTCATATGCTTTTCGTTCGGGTTCATATCTTATGATTTTTTGGTTGGAGTGATAATCAGGTTAAAGCTAAAAAGGGACTTAGTAAAGCATGAGATTAATCGTGCTAGTTGGTGTATGGAAATGATTTTAAATGAAAATGATGGAAGGTAGAAAGAGAAAGGGACTTAAGAATCAATTTAACCAAAATAAAGAAATGGAAAAAGAATGGCAAAATGTTTGCACTTAACATTGTAGTGTGAAAGAAAAGAAAGGAATAAAGTTCATTCAATTTGCAAGTGTGTTTTCAAAGACCACCAACACTAAGTATTTATACACATTTCTCACTAAATTTAGTAAGATTTTTTCCCTAAAAATATCAACTAAAAATCATATTCATACTATTCATAGAATTTTGACAATTTTGAAATAAAAATTTGATTTTAACCAATCAACCACTAATTCATCAATTCTTCAACTTAGCCCTCCTCATTGCTTTTCGTTCCAATTTAGCCCATTTTGTCTAATTTTGAATTTTGATAAAGACACAAGTTTAGTAGCATTTTATTCAAAACTTAGCTAAAAATAAATACATTAAAAGCACAAAATTAACTTGTTATCAACTGTTCCACTCAGTTTTAAGAGGAGTTCACTCATAGTACTAAATAGCAATGCAGATTTCGTCAAGGATGGTGATCTGCCATCACAAGCATTATGCGCAACAATTGTGGTAGATTTAAGTTGGGCTATGTTTCAAGAAATGTCACAAATGTTACCTAATGGATAAAAGACACAATTGTAACTTTTATTACATCGCAACTGTTACTTTGTGTGACTTTTAGAACTATGAGTACATCTTGTAAATTATTTATTAAAATTTTCCTATTTAACTATGTTTTCATATCTAAACAATTTCTTATTTTTAGTAGGGTTTAATTATTTTTATATAATGTATAAAAATATTAAAATTTTCTTTTTTGGGCACAGTATCAATGTGTTGTAAAAAAGTATTGCCCTTCTTCAATGCCTTTAGATTTCTTCCACGACTGAAGAAAGCACTGGACACCATCAACAACAACACAGCTGTTCCAATTCTTTGTTGGACAAATTGTTCCACTCAGTTCGGAGATGAGTTCAATCTTAGTTCTAAATATCCGTGCAGATTTCGTGAAGGATGGTAAACTACCATCATAAGCATTATGCACAATGGTTGCAGCAAATTTAAGTTGGGCTATGTTTCAAGAAATTTCACAAATGTTACCTAATGGATAAAAGATACAATTGTAACTTTTATTACGTTACTTTATGTGACATTTAGAACTATGAGTTCATCCTTATTTATCAAAATGTTCCTATTTAACTATAACTTCATATCTAAATAATTTCTTATTCTTAGTAAGGTTTAATTATGATTATATAGTATATAAAACTATTAAAATTTAAGTTTAATGTATGAGTTCAGTTGTTGGGTTCAAATGCTGACAACTCCTTCCACAACTGAAAAAGGCATTGGACACCATCAGCAACAGCATAACTGTTCCAATTCTTTGTTGGATAAACTCTTTCACTCAGTTCTAAGATGAGTTCACTCGCAATTCTAAATAGCAATGTAGATTTCGTTGAGAATGGTGAACTGCCATCACAAGCATTATACGCAACGATTGTGACAGATTTAAGTTGAGCTATGATTCAAGAAATGTCACAAATATTACGTAATGGATAAAAGACACAACTGTAATTTTTATTACATTTCAACTGTTATTTTGTGTGACTTATAGAACTATAAATTCATTCTGTAGATTATTTATTAAAAATTTTGTATTTAATTATTACTTTATATCTAATCAATTTCTTATTTTTAAGAAGGTTTAATTATTATATAGTGTATAAAAATATTAAAATATAAGTTTAATGTATGAGTTCAGTTGTTGGGTTGAAATGCTGACAACCCCTTCCCTCAACTAAAAACAGAATTATAAATTTATGAGCTCATAAAATCAAAGTTACAATTTTTATTAGAATATTTAAATTTTTGCCACAACGGTTTAAATGGGCTCGAGTAAAGCTGGGGTCAATGTTTCGTGCCATTACAATTCAACTCAGTGTCTCTCGATAATGAATCTTCCTCTCCAAGGAAAAGTCTAGTCAAAGCAACCTCTTTTACAACCTCCCCCCCCCCCCCCCCCCCCCCGCCTCCACTCTCTTTCAAGTAAACTTTTAAGTGCGGAGCTTCAGCCTTTTTTTTTCCTTTTTGTTTTCTATCGTTTGCATTTTGGGGACGATGAGTTTTCTGAGACCATGTGCTTTGTACAAGTCATTTATAACTTTCCCTTCGCGACGATGGATGCCTTGCCAGAGTTGGGGTTTCCTTAGATGGCCTGGTTTCGATGGCTTCTTTAGGTTCTTAGTCATAGCTCTTTTGTGGTCCACCTTTTCTGAGATTCGTTTCATTCCTTCCTCTTCTATGTACCCTACTTTTCGTGTTGGTGATCGAATCATTGTCGAAAAGGTAAATAATAATAATAAAAATATTCTCTTGATGGTTTTGTTCGTTTAATGGTGGTTAATACTACGATCTTTGCAGTTCAACTCAGTTTAGGGGTTTGTAGCTTTAGAAATCATGATCATCTGTAGCTGTCTTATCCCATTTCTTCTTATTTAATTCTGTGGATGATCTCAAATTTTGGTTCATCATGCAATCATTTCGTGTTTTTTGAATTTCTAGGAAGTAATTCTTCTGAATTTGCCGAGTACATTGAATGGCTACTTGAACTAGAACGTGATTTAAAGTTATTTCATTCACTATTCAATGGCATTCTTATCAGGGATGTTTCACTAATGTTTTGTCCAAAGATGGATTTGCTTACCCTACACTTTTCTCAGGAATCAATTGACCTTAAGGGGAAAATTAAATGAAATGGAAACGTCCTTTCCTAATTTGCAAACAAACCCTGTTTTTCCCTTAATCTTCTTCACATTAATGCAAATTTAAAAGAGCTCTGTCATTATGCCAGTCTTGCATAGTAATAGTATGCATCATGATTGACTTAAGAGTAATGATTCTGATTTGCTTATTTGCACCATAATGTTGCTTATTCTCATTTTAGTTTTTCACTTTACAACTTGTGCAGGCCTCTTACTTTTTTAGAAGTCCTGCAATAAATGATATCGTCACATTCCGACCCCCAGAGCAGGTTTGTTGGTCTCGTATGGCTGTATTACTCTGTGTTTAGCCCGGGTATGTTCAATTTGTTTCTAAGATTTTCCATATATTTGGAGAGTTATCGATGGGTTATACTTATACCCCATACCTATGTTGTTCATATATGCATTGAACATAAATACTTCAAGAAGAACAAGGAGTCGTAGTAACATAGTAGTATAGAACTGCCTAATTGTGGCACCTGATAGAAAACTTCAACTAAGTATTCTTATCTTCATGTTGTGGCTATAGGAGACTGGGTTTGGGAAGGATGCTGTTCTTATTAAGAGAATTGTGGCAAAAGGTGGAGATTTGGTTCAGGTATTACTGATTCTGTCCAGTTTTCTCCATTTATACATTTTTTATCTCTTTTGGGAAAGCTTTTGAAGCTCCTTTATTCATTTAGACATTTACTCTTATAGATCCTAATATCTGCAGCACAGTGTCTCAATCCTAACTGCTAAAAAGAAACCTACTTGTGGAAACGTAATGCTGAAGGCTCTTCTTCTTTTGAATTATTTTCCTTTGATACTATGCAGGTTCATCAGGGGTCACTCTATGTCAATGGTGTTGCTCAAAATGAAGATTTCATAGCTGAACGACCATCATACACATTAGAGTTAAAGGTGAGTCCCCCTTTTTTGTCTCTCCAAGTAATCATCTAGTTTTCCGGTATTATAAGCTCGACATTATGGGGTATGAACCACCATGGTAAATTAATCACCAATTACCTAGAAAATCTCCTTTACTGCTTTGCATTAAATGTGAGCATGAAAAATCCCGGTGGACTTCATGATGTAGGCATCCGAGCCTCCATCATTCAGATCATTTTAGTTTTGGGTTTATCATATGGCTTTGGGTGGTACACTATTTGCAATTGTTGTTTAATGCCGACTACATCATTTTTCTTGTATCTGCAGTATGTTCCTAGTGGTCATGTTTATGTGTTGGGAGACAACCGTAATAACAGCTACGACTCGCATGACTGGTATATCTACTCTTTTTCCTGTTCTTTTATATTCAGTTCTATTTTCTTTTGTTCTTTATGATTCTTGATAACATAGATATGGTTTAATACATACTTCACCCTTGAAAAAGCTCCTTAAGAGCTTAATGTTCCAAGAGAGTATCTTCTTGAATGTTTTGTTTTGGCTATATATATATAGATATATAATACTGTGCGTTCCTCTTATTGTACTTCATCATTCGAAATATGATTCATGATGTGATATGTCATCAATGTTGATTGATAACCAGGGGCCCTCTGCCTGTGGAAAACATTGTTGGAAGATATGTGATGTGCTGTTATAGACCATCCAACCATTGAGACCTGCTGCAAATTCAGCGATGTAGTTTAGCTGAAGTGTAGATACATGGAGTTGTACTCGTGTCGCCAATTTTTTTTATGGATTTACTTCCGGATGCTATCGATGTAAGCTTGCTTATATGGCTGTAAATTGAATCCTAGACAGTAGTAGTTTGATGATTGTGGATGGTTACGAGTTGAGAAACACTAGTGTTTGTTCATACTTCCTTCTTAGATGGATCAGTAAATAAATTAGAATTTATTTTTAATTACGCTTGGTGCATCAAATATTATTCCCATCAAATTATAAACATTTTAACGATGAGCCGCTACTTGGGCTCGGTACCATTCTTCACTTAGGAGTTATGATTGTTAATTCAAAGCCATCAAACAGTTGACATGCCCATAAAAATTATAGTAGATGAGTGAAATTTGGGTGTGAAAGTCCTTGATAAAGTCCTTTCCTTCCAAATCTAATAATACTGTCATTGCCTTGCGAATCTCTATACAGAACAAAGCCTAAGAATCCCTCCCCACATCACCTTTGAACAAGAAGATTCCAAAAATAGGTGTTTCCAAGTCTCCAAGTCAGAGTAACAAAGACTTCAACGTCCATCAGCTTACAAGCCTCGAGCCAACAACCTGTTGGTTGACAATCTAAATTGCCATCCAAGCAATGACTGAATGCTTAGGAATATGGAAAAAAAAAAAAAAACTACAGCAGTGATCTTCGCATTCCTTTCTCAAATACCATTCCAAACTAAACTCACTGGATACTTGTAACTAAGCTCCCCTAATTGGAGATGAATAATGTGGTCAATTTTACACCTCAACTTAAGAAGTTTCCTCCGACTCCAATTGCAACCTTGAGGAGGAGAAATCTGGAATAGACTCCTAGCTTTTACAACATCAGCTTTAACCCACTCCACCCAAAGAAATCCTACTTGGATTAAGTTGGTCCACAATTGCTGCATCACTCTCGCTTCATTCCAGCTTCCTAGTTCCTTAAGCCCTAAACCATCTTCACATCTAGGCTTACAATTATCCTTCCAACTAACCTTTGCACTTGGTGCTACTAATATTTTTTTCTTTTTTATTCTTTCATATATTATGAGATCATATTTAGGGTGAGTAAAACTTGATTCAACTAAAATTTTTTTAAAAAAATTCGAATTTCAAGTTAAACAAATTAAGTTTTTCGAGTCAACTCAAAGAAGTAATTCAAGTTTCGAGTTCGAGTCGGGTTGAATTTCACAATTTGAATAATTCAAATAATAGATTGGTTTAAATACCTATTTGGTCCCTGCTCAATTTTGAAAATGAGCAAATTAGTCTCTCTCAACAAAAAATTTAAAAAGTTACAAAAAAATTCAAAACCAATTTTTAAAAATCCATATATTTATAAAAATTCTAAATTTTATATTTTTAAAAAATTATAAAAATAAAAAAAGTCCTAAAGATTATATAAAAAAGCTAAAAAAAATTTCTAAGAGAATAATTTCGGGTACTTAAATAAGTTTATCATACTAAACTATCTTATTTTTTCAAATCGAGTCAAGATGATAAAATGAGACTCATTAACTCGATTAACTCAAAAATCTTTTATTCAATTCGATCGAACACTCCCTACTAATTATACCTTTATATTATATTTTAATATATATTAATCTTAGCTGAATGTCAAAGTTGAGGTTTGAAAATATTAACAACTTAAATTTAAGTTTCATATTATGTAAATGCGTTATCAATTGGATCTAATGATATAGTTGAAGATAAGGGTGCACATCATGTTGGATGGTAGTGAGTAGGAAAATGGAATATCCAACCTTATCTTCCATCTTCAATGTTTTTCTTTAGTTTCTGGTTAAATCTGGCATGCCAAGTACTACCTAAAAAAATTAGGAGATATACCGTTCTCCAACATGAAATTTTCATGAATATCCTTAAAACTAGAATTTTCTTTAATTTTCAACATTTTCAATTTTCTTAATTTATTTATACACAATTATCTCTTTTATACCAATAATAATAATTTTCTTTTACGAGGCAAATAAGGAAAATGTAAATTTCCTTGAAAAAAAAAAACAAGGAAATAACAAACATGTAACTTGATTTTGTACAAAGAAAAAGAAAATCATTTCGGCATACTTTCTAAATGTACCATCAAACCCTAAAATTAATTTTAAAAATTTAAGATTTAAAATTGTTGATAAAAATTTCGGAATTAGAGATTAAGGAAGGTTTGCATGACATTGGAGAGATGTTTCTTAACAAAATCAGTATCGTTCTTGATTAATGTTTTATCTCTTAACTTTATCGAGAGTTCAAAATTTTGAACAAACGAATGGATCATGTGAAGTTTTAATGTATATTATAGATCCAATTAAGTCTAAAATAATGTGACAAAATATAAAGTGATTAAAATTATTTACTTTAGACCAACAAGTGTTGGGTGCAATGGTAAAACACATTGTATTCTCAAGGGGAAATATAGGTTTAAACCTTGGAGACAACATTATTGAGATAAATAGCCATGAACTTCAAATATAAACCGTAAAACAAAAATGAAGAATACAAAAAAAAAAAAAAAAAAAACCATCCGACCATTGACCACCTACAAATTCAGGATTAGCTAGAGATGCCAAACTTTCTCCCAACTATTGGCTATGGCAGGTCTCATTAGAAAAGTAGTTTAGTCAAATTTTTTATCGAATATATATTTATATATGTAATCTTTTTTAATCAGAATTTGATACTTGTCGGTACCATTCTTCATTTTGGAGTAACGATGGCATGCATGTAAAAAATCATGATACATGAGTAAAATTTGGGTGCAAAAGATCTTAATAAATGATAAGTAGATTAATGATTATTGATAAAAGAAGATAACAGATGGATTTGGTGCGTTTTATAAAAGTTTTAAAAGACAGAAGGGAAGACAGCTGGTAGTGGCGGCGGCGGCAGCAACAGCAGCGGGCAGTGGTGGATGTGAATAATATGGGTTTGGCGTGGTGATTAACTGATTATATATTTTACCAACTTGAATGGCATATGTTTTATCCAATTGGATGCTTTGATATGAAGATAACCAATTGGGTACTTTTAGGGATTCAAAAGTGAAGGTCAATTATACGAATATTCTTTATCCGTAGCTTCTTTGGTTTGTTTGCCCATGCTTCTTTTATCAAATGCTCGTCGTTTGTCTTGTCTCAATCAGCACAAAGTCCTGCAATAAGCGTTAGATATTACTGAATGCCGAGAAAATCTTTTAGTTTGTCTTTGATTTTCCTCTAATAATATATTCCACCATCTCCTTTCCTTGTTTATCAGCCTACAATTCTGAATTGCTCAGATATGTAAAGTAGGATGAGACGAACTTGCAAGATCTTGCTTCTGGCGTAGATCCAACCTGAAGTCTTCTATAAATCATGGCCCTATCATCTCTTCAGTCCCTTTCAATAGTCGCTCCCATGAAGCATTTTTCTTCTTCTTTCTTTTTCTAGATTGATTAAGCATATTCATGAGTTGAGCATCCGTCCAAACTTGAAGACCTGTTCAAAATTTGAAAAGATTTTATTTTTTTTTGTAATATTTATATTTTGTAATTTATATCTCACATAAAAATTAAATCTATAGTAATTATAATGTAAACATTAAAAAAATTAAAATGATTATATATAAAATTTTAATAAATAAAAAATATTTAATTAAAAATAATATAAAAAGATTTTTAAAATTAAAAAAGTAATATGAACGGGTCTAAAATGAGTAAAGTTGGACAAAATTTTAGTCCATATTTCGTGCCAGATCAAACTTGAATAAGTATAAAGTATGTTAATATCATACTTAATCGGACTCAGCTCATAAACACCTCTATTGTCATGGATAAGTTCCATATGACCTTAACAGCACTTCCTTCAACATCATATTTTCTATGCACTAAAAATATATCAATCATTTGATTTGCGAGCCTCAACTCTTGTCCTTCCAAAAAACTTCCTTCCATGATAGAAGTGTACAAGTTCCTTATCATAACTTTATGGATTGAGTTTTGATTTTTAGAAGATCACCTTGCTCCTCATTTTTCAAATTTCCCCCAAAATAATAGTAAAGATAATGTATAAAAGTTCTTGAAAAATCTATTTTGATATTGAGTTTATGTTAAGTTTTACATCCACAAAGCGAGTTTTTCTTTGAGATGAATTTAAACTGTTTTTAATTTTTGAGAACTCATAGTTTTAATTGATTATTGGTTTGAGATTAATATCCGAAATGAACATTTGTTCGATACAAGTATATATACTAATTTTAAAAAAAAATCATATATTATTAAATTATACCTGTATACACATATTTAAATATATATCAAATTGTCAATAAAACTTTAATTTAATGATAAAATAAAGTTTGAAAAAATTTAGATCTTAAATTCGAGTTTATTTTATGTAAATAAATGATTTCTCGAATATCATGTTAGAAAAAAAATGTATGAGAAGATAAGGGTGAACATCATGTTGGATGGCAGTGAGTAGGAAAATCCAAACATATCTTCCATCATCTATGTTTTCTTCTCTACTTTAAATTTGGCATCTTCCCATTTTATTTTGTCCATTGAGTTTAGATTTGATGTATTTAGACAAAAGCATATAAAAAAAAATCCAGAGAGGGTAGGTAAGGCCTCAACTCCCCTTGGTATTGAATTTAAATCTTTTAAATTTATATTTAAAAATAAAAAAAAAATATTTAGAGAGAGATTTACTTATATAGATGTAAAATTGAAGTAGTTTTATATTCTTTTGTATTTTCTTGTATGATTAAAATTTTAATAATCTAATTATTGAATCTATCGATATAATTGTACTTGTCATGGATATAAATTTTTAAATCAATATGATATAGCCATTATATCAATCTAAAAGATTATATACATTAATATTTAGTAAATGGTTAAAAGTCTTTTACCCAGAAAATATTATAATTTTAAATTTGCGTCAACTTTGACATGCATTATCTATATGAACAAAATGATAAATTCAACGATTAGATCATTAAAAATTAATCGTACAAAGAGATACGAAAAGGTGTAATACAAACGTAAATGGATCCTCCCAAATTAATTTTGTCTCTTAAAGAATTATAATTTAATATTTTAATTTCAACTTTTATTAAATAAAATATCTGGTTTCGCCCATGTTGTTTTGATATTCTTTATATTCATTATATTGTTTTCTTTGATTGATGGTTGTCCTTCAAAATTTAAAATTGCATCTTTTTTTTAAAAATATAATGTACTTTACCATTACATTTAATACTTGTTAGTTCATCAATTTCTCCCTTGTAATAACATTCATATTCCCTTTTAAATTTAATTTAAAAAAAAAGCTAGATTTTAAAACAAATTAAAATTGATCTCGAAATCTGTAAAAGAAGGAAAAGAATATGTTTAGAAATCAACCGGATTATCTTGGGCCATTAAAATATTGCTGAAATTTGGCTCCGATGCACGTGAGTTACAACACATAAATGGCCCATAACTTGCACTTTATTCCTTTGCTTGCCTTTTGCGGCTGCTGCTTCACCTCCGTTGTTGATATCTCAATAGATATCACCATTTAGTGGATTGAAAGAAAAAAGAATACATCATTGGCATTTTCTTATTTAAATTTTCTTTTTGTTATATACCCCACCTTTGTGCTTATTATTTCATTATGATTATTTTGAATCTCCTTTTAATTATGTGCTAAAAAAAAGACCGATAATTAATATCGATAATTAATATTCTGGATTTCGATTTTTTTTTAAAGTCCAATTATCTAAAGTTATCGATATTTAAATTTAAATTTTTTATTTTAATTAAAGTTAGGAAAGAAAGTGAACTTAAGATTTGACGTTAACAAACACTTAAAAATGACGCAAATCATTTACTATTACACTAGTAGTTAATTTAACTCTAAACTTAAATGTTAATTCATATTTTTCTTTTATTATTTTTCATGTTTATTTTACTGTCCGTGTTTGAACTTATAATTATGTCTTTCTTTAAAAATGCAAATGTGTTGTATCATTACACTTCACTTGTTCAATTTTGAAACAACATGCTAATGATATATTAATATTTAATTAATTCTTATTAATATTTTTCGAACTTGCTCTTTATTCCTTTGCTTGCCTTTTTGTGGCTGCTGCTTCACTTTCACGTTGATAACTCTTGAGAGATCACCATCTAGTGGATTTTTTTTTTTATATAAAATACATCATTGGCATTTTCTTTTTTCTTTTTGGTTATATACCCATCTTTGGGTTTATTATTTTTAAAAAAATTAATTACAATAATAATAATAATAAATTACAATTAATATATCCATATAATTAAAATTAAAATTAATCATACACAAACACACAAATTAATAATCGAAATACATTTGATATTGATTGCTTCTAAAAAGAATCTTGTTGAGTAAATTTATCTAGTGTCCCATTAAAGGAAACATTTGAGTATTTACATATATTACCACTGTTTATGATTTCACTTTACTGTTCATGGACTTGACCCTCTGAGCGTACTTCAAGCATGCCAGACACATATATCGTTTAGGGTCGCCTGCCAAATCTCATAGTCCCCCACATGCGAGCTCCTTAAGTATGGTGAACTAAGACTGCGAACTCTCGCTGTATGCCTCACACATGCCCATCTGGTGAGGCTAAAATATTAAACCCTAAATATTAGAGTCAAATCATGAACAATGATAATATGTATAAATACTCAAATGTTCCCTTTAATGGGACATGGGATAAAATTACTCAACAAATCTAATTGTCCTAATTTTTTTTTATTTTTAGAATTAAATTTTTGTTTTTAATTAATATGAAAGGGAAAAAGTTATGCAAATTTGAATTTAGAGACTTAATATTAACAATGACTTAAAACAATGCAAATAGTTTATTATTAAATGTTAATTTATATAACATGTCAGTGGTATATTAATATTTAATTAATGATTAATAATATTTGTCATACTTGCTCTTTATTCCTTTGCTTGCCTTTTTTGGCTGCTGCTTCCCCTCATGTTGATACCCATTGAGATACCACCATCTAGTGGATTTAGGAAGAATAAGAATACATCATTGGAGATTTTTTATTAATCTCTTCTATTTTTATTTTATTTTTGAAAGAAATCGATTTTTTTACTCTATAACCATTTTCGGTTTATTATTTTATTCTATTTTTTTAATTATAATTACAATCAAGAATTATGATCAATATATTCATATAACTACAATGAAAATGAATAGACAGACACCTTGAATTTTCTCTTTAATCAAAGGAAAAAAGTTATTGAGATTTGAATTTAAAATTTAAATAACGAAAATCATTTATCATTATATTGATGATTAATTTAATTTTAAAGTTAAATATTAATTTATATTGATCTCAATGATATATGAATATAATTTTTTTTTTGTTCAAATATGAATATTAAATTAATGAAAGATAATATTTGTCAAAATATAGTCACGATGAGTCAACATGTACGGTCATTTGAACCTTCACCACACCACTCACACAAATTGACTCATGAGAAACACAAACCACGTGAGACATGGCTCCTCCATTGTCAAATTCTCAAGCGACTGAACCCCAGCCCAACATCCACCCATGGGCCACGACCCGCACTTCCACACTCTACTCACAACAACTCAAAATCATATAATATATCTTCATTTATCATTCTTGTTTACATACTAGTACTTAATGATATTAAAATGTTATGATAAGAGGTGGTGGAAAGGTTAATTGAACTGAATTAGTATTAATTGAATTTTTAATTTTTAATTTTTTAATTATTAATCGAATCACAATTTAAAAAAAATGAACTAAACCGAAATATTTCGATTAATTCGATCGATTAATCGAATTAACCAAAATTTATAATTTTTTTTGTTAAAACAAGTATAAAACATATAAAAAAAATTGATGTTGTTCATTTGATCGAATTATCCGAATTAAAACCACGTATAATTTGTATTATTAATTATTAAGTTCAGTTAATTATCTGATTTCGAATCGAATTAACCGATAACCTAACTTCTAAAAAATCATTAATCGAATTCGGCATTAATCGAATTCTTGCCGAATTTGATCAATTAACCAAATTAGATCAATTCGATTGATTACTTCGATTTTAACCGAAATTTGAACACACCTAATTATGATAAATCTTTTTGAATTAATCAATAAATTGTTAAATATTCTGGCACAAAATTTATTTTCATAATTTTAATAGAATATAATATATTATGCAAACAAAGAATACTACGATTACGATTTATGATTTTATTCTGTTTTACTACAAATATTTAATGTTAATATTCTCCCTAATACATACATTAAGGCCGCCAGCCAAAATGAATCATTTATGTAACCAAGAAAGGCATGTAAAACAGCAAGTGTTGACAGCAGTTGCGGTCGCTGTGGATTAATAGTCAACGACACAGACAGCGCCATCTTTATTGAACATGTTCGTGTGCTTTGGAGGAAAGTGGTTTGTTAGGTCGTCAGTTTTGTACTCATTTTAAAAACGCACCTTACTTTCACGAAACAGAACGGCCATTGGTAGTGGGAAAAACAGAACAGGCAAAAACACGAGTTCATTACTGCCAAAGTTGACTGGAGTAGCAATCGATCATTGCTCTTTTTTCTTTTTTTCCTGATGGTCTTAGAATTGGGGGCCTACGTTTGCAAGTTGCAACATGCTTCACTCTCTTAATTACCATACACGGAGGGAGCCATTTTGCATTGCGCAATGCCCATGTCTCGGAAGTTGCTACACATCACACAGCATTTGGTATGAGACAAAAAATATATATTATAAAAAAAATATTGTATGTGTACAATATTTTATATTTTAGGTTAACGGTAAATTTAAATTTTAGTTTTATTTTTATTTTTTTAAATTTTGTTATTTTTCAAAATTTTTAAAAAAATAAATTTAATTGTTAATACTGTTAAATTTTTTCATTAAATTTAAGTTAATGTCGTATTTTTGTTACATAGTTACCAAATGAATATATATTAACTTACAAAGTTTTGTACTAGTCAATTTAGCAATAAAATTTTAATAGCATTTACAATTGAACTAGAATTTTTAAATTCAAAACAATAAAGAGAGAAAATTTCTGAGTTGAAAGTAAAGGGACTAAATCCTAAATGCACAAAAGATATAGAGACTTAAAGTATATTTTAACATGTTTTTTCCTGCCCAAAAATTAATAGCTCATTCTTACTATTATTCAAATGTAAAATTACTAAAAAATCATTTTTTAAACCATCACATTATAGGTTCTTGTCATATTTGTTCATTTTGACACAATACTTAAAATTATCTATAATCCCTCCTCAACTCATAAATAGGAGAATAATGCGTTTCAACACATTCGAATCCACGTTTTTCTGCATTGATAACAATATTCATACCAACCGAACTAAGACTCAATCGACTTTTACATTTTTTTATTAAATCAATAAAAACCCACCTTTAATTATAATCAAACTTAAATCCGTAATATTTAAATTTTCAATTTTACCACTTAGATTGCATGTGTTTTCATAAATTTTTAATGCATATGATAAAGGGTAATCAACTCAAGAAGGAATTATATTCAAATTTAAATTTAATAATAGAAATAGAAACGTACAAGTTAGAGGTTGTATACATCATATTTGTTCGAAATCAAACTAAAAGACATAATAATTTATTTAATTCTCTTATTTTATAAAAATAACTATTTTTACCTTTCATTTAATTTTTTATTTTTGTTAGCTTTTAAATTCCTTTTTTTTTTATTAAATCATTTCAAAATAGATGAAAAAGTTAAATATTTTTTAACTTTCCTAACATGACATCATATTGATGACACGTCAGCATTTAATTAATTTTTTAAAATTTTAAAATTCAAAAAACATTAAAATCATTAAAAAGGCATAAAAATATAAAAATTAAATATTTTAAAATTTTAAAAATAATTAAATGTTTATATGCCATTCACATCGCAATTTACGTATATGTCACAACAGCAAAGTTAACAAACGTTAACTTTTCTATTCATTTGGAGCGGTTTTATAAAAAAACAAAAATTCAAAAGCTAAAACGACATATTTTATAAAATTGAAGAGTCAAAAAATTTATTATTCCAAACCAAAAAAATTAAATTGCATATATTATTGTACAATACAAGCAACAAAATTAATGCCGCTTTGTTCATTTATTTAATTTGTTTTGTGCATTTGAATGAAGCTTGAGTTTGCATTCGCCAAAAGATGATATTTAATAATTAATTAATATTTTATTTAAGAAATGAGAATAAATAATTAATAAGTTAATATAATTGGAGTTGTAGTTGTTCAGCTGTCACATATAATAAACGTAAACGTAGAAGAATCAATTTTCAAATCCTATGATTTTGTCATCCCAAAGACTTTCAAAAGAAGACTATTTATTACAATTTACACTTTGAATTTAATTCCATAGGTATGTGAAGTTTTCAATGTTGAATTTGAAATTTATACTTGCATGTCGCCGCATCTAATTGGCATGTCATCCGTCCATTTTTCTTTACTTTTTTTTTTTTTTAATTTTTCAAATACAATTATTGTTATTATTTCTCTTAACAAATGAGGTTTAGGAGATGGGAATATATATATATATATATATATTGTGAAATTTAAATTTTATATTCAGGGATGACATAAAGGCCCTCTTCAAAAATTTCTTTTTAATCCCTTAATATAATAGTTTAATTACACTTTTGGTCCCTTAAAATGATAAAATAAATTTTATAATGGAAACTTTAGAATAATATACAATAAGTGTAGCTTCTATTCTAATAAGTTGGTTGTGGTATATGAATTATGAAAACATGCTATGGCTAGCTAAAAAGCTCATTTCCAACATGGGTGATCGTCAATGTGTAATGTAATTTTTAGATCCCACCCAAGTTATACCCTAAGACCTAAAACCAATACTTGATTTCATGATAATATATATATAGATATACACACACTTGCTTGAGTGGTTTCATGGTATTTCTTCTATTTTAATATATTTATTTACAATGAGAATAACAACTCCATGATTATATGGAGAATCAATAATTAATGGTAGCTTGTTATTACATTTAAATTTATGTGTATTCTAGCTGAGAATAAAATCTGCTTTCACTTAAAATATGTTATCTTTAGGAAAAACATGTTGTAGAGTTTTTATAAGTGAATTTAGAGGCTGAAATGTGTTTTAAGAGTATAGTAAAATAAATTAAAATTATATATAATTTCAATTCTACTTGTGAGTATCAAATAATTACCTTTTTCTTATAATAAAAAAAAGGCTATTTGCTAAAAATGTCAATTGCACATATTTTATTTTTTTCAATAATTATTTGATATGGATATTTAAAAAATAAAAATAAATGAAACCCATAATAATTTATTAATCTAGCTTATGGAATTAAAAAAATTCAACCTAACAAATAATAATTTTTAGAATTTTTTAACATAAAAAAATAAATCTAAAAGTAAATAAATGAACATATATATATATATATATAATCTTAACTCTGACAATCTACTTAATAAAAACCCATATAATACAAGTTTATGAAATTATTGAATGGTGTGAATCAAATGAAATAACATTATACAATAATAGAGTAAAAATGGAGTTTTGTGAAAGGACAATTGGTAGATGCCATTGTTGCATTTTTTTTGTCCTTTTCTTATTCTTCTCCTTCTTTAATCCAATCTTTAAATTACTAGTAAATGAGGAATTATTTCAAAAATTATTGTACTAAAAACAATATAATAATTATTGGATTTGGCAACATGTGGTAGTGTTTTTCTTATGATGTTGATTTGGTATTTCATTTCCTATATATATAAAATTATTCATTAAGTAAAGAAAATAATTGATAGAAATATCTAGGAAACCCTTATTAAAAAAATAACTTAGTCAATTTCAAAATAAATTAAATAATTTAATTCTTATACTATTAAAAAATAAGCGGATAAGAGTGATTGATAATAATGTGAACTATAGGAGAAAAAAAAGTAATTTAGAGTGTGTAAAATTTTCAATTTTAATGAAATGAAAATATTTAATATTTAATATTTATTTCTTTAACAAATGATAGAATTTGAATCAGACAATCTCTAACATATAAATAACAAGTTCCTCTTTGTACCCTGTTTAGTATTGTTGAAATAAAATGCTAAATCTTTCTATTTTTTCAAAAAATAAAATAAAATTATTTAGCCAATTAGTGTTTGAGGTTTCTGGGAATGTTTCAAATAAAATCTTGAAGCATCATTGAAATCTTTCATGAGAGGATTATACTCAAAACAAAATATTGAAATCCCTTTTAATTGTATTCAAATTAATTAATTCATGTATACTTAACTGAATTTAAACACACATATACACATTTTACTCCAATAAATAAATATGTTTTTCATTTATTAAATAAGTTATAAAAAGTTTTTTTAAACCTTTTCTTAAATTTCGAAAATGAGAACAATGTGATAATTGTAAAGATAAATATTAAGATAGTTTAGATTTGAATTTTTTCATGTTATGCGTCTGGGTTTTAAATTTAAATTTTACTATGTATAAGTTGTATTTAAATTTATTTTGATATAAATTTAAATATATTTCAATTTTTAATCAATTATGTTTTGTATTAAATTCCAACATGTTTACTTTTATTTGCAAAGTTCGGTTTTAATCAATTACATGTTTACGGCCGTGCAACTAGCCCGTAGGCAAGTCTGACTTCCCCCACACGGCCTGGGCACACGCCCATGTGTCTTGGCCGTGTGAAAACACCATTTTTCATCATTTTTAAGCTATTTCCACCTACTAAACATACCTATTTCATGCCCAAATCATTGACTTATAAATCTTAATCAAATACCATTCATTTTATTTTCAAACTTAGCAAAAAATCATTCATTCATTCCAAAAACTTCCTAAGGTTTATAAACCACATTTACATTCAAAACATAAAACATTTACAAGTGACAAATACTAAACCTAGTACATGCCACATTATCAAAAGATAGATACATCACCAAAAATTGAGCTGAAGCCGGGATTGATTCAGATGCTGAGACGGACTTAAACTTGACCTAACATGCGCACGGAAAACAACCGTACGCTGAGTATTGAAAATACTCAGTGGTATTATCATAATTCAAATATATAACTACAATCAAATATCATAACATACTTAGATGAATAGTACATCAAACATATAATTTCATGCTAAATTATCATGTTATCAATGTGTCATTTTCAACATTCGAATCAATATCTCAACAATAGAGTTCCAATCATTCATGAACCTTAGGTTCATCTCTCAATCACATATACATATCTAATTCACATTTCAATAGGAACCATTCATGAACTTTTAATCTCATAACATAATATCATTTCTCATTTCAATTCACAATATAGCTTTCATTGTTCATTCAATGGTTCAAATAATCAAATTCAATAGATTTTCTCATTTCACATAATTACCCCTATTAAAATGACTCGGACTTTGGCGGATATACGGATCCAACCAAACACACCATATTGGCACCCAGTGCCTCATCGGATAGTTCGAAGCAATATAGTAACACCCAGTGTCTCATCGGCCTAGCCGAAGTAAAGTGGTACCCAGTACCTCATCGAATTTATCCGAAGCAATATAACACTCCAAGTGTCTCATCAACTCGAGGTCGAAGTAACCCTGAACTCTTCTAATACTATGGCATGCCAACTATATCCACTAAGCCCGACTAGTTAAAAAGGTATCAAATTCCTTTCTCTTTTCGATCAAATTCACATCAATTGCACTTTAGCCACATTTTCTCACATATTTCTCAATTCAAGCACTTGTTCAAATTCACATTATCACATATTTTCACTTCATTTCCATTCTCAATTGATCAAAATCATTCAAAATCAATTCAATCACATTAATAGTTCAATTTCAAATCTCAAATTCATATGCATACCAACATTACTCAATTCAATCATATAATTCAATCTCACATGCATATATTTGTTCATCAAATAAATCTAATACACATTCAATTCAACATCAATATTTACCCCACATTCAAATTCCATACACATATATTAAAACTAAACATTTAATAAGAAATAACTTGAATTATGATAATACAAACTAATTTTTTTTCTCGAGCTATCCCTCGATCACTTTTCCTTTCCTTTCGTATTGGGCGTCTCGGTTTCCTTGTTTGCTACGAAAATTAGCATAATTATAATACATTTCACATTAAATATAAAATTTTTACCTAAATGTTCATATTAGAACCCTAATGCAAGTTTTCTTTCAACTTAGTCCCTTAAACACAAAACTTATAACCTCTTTTATAATTTAATCCCTTAATCAATTCAAATTACTAATTCTATCAATCAAGCCCCTAGTTCACCCATTTATCCAACATAGACTTTACTCAAAAACTTAAAAACCTCCATAACTTCCACTTAGTTTCAACAAAACTCAATTCTAAAGCTTCTAAAACATTTAAATTAAAGAATAAGGGCTTAATTAACTTACCTTTCAAACTTCTAAGCTTCAATCCCCCAATTTCTCATTTTCTTACTTTCAAACTTCTAAGCTTCAATCCCCCAATTTCTCATTTTTCCTTTCTTTCTTCTTTTCTTTCCCAAATTTTCGTTACTTCTCTGTAACTTTCTTTCTTTGTTCTTTTTCTTTTGTTTTCTTTATTTTATTTACTTTATTTCTTTTAACTATTAACTTAATTAATAAAAGTAAAATATCTATTTTGTAACTAATTATAAACATACATTTGTATACACAATATTATGACACATGTAATTCATCATCACCATACAATTGTCAAAATTCAACTTATCACATAAAAATATTTTTATAATTATAAATAATAAACAAATAATAAATAAATAAACAAATATCATTTATTTAATTAATAAGTAAATATATATAACATACATTTGTACTAATAATATAAATACACATGTATTTATTTCCTAACATACACATGTCACTAATTTGGCTTAATTACTAATTTAATCCTTTAATATTTTTCTATTCTATAATTAAACTTGTATGCTCTATTCAATTTAGTCCTTTCTACTAATTATTTCTAATTAGACTAAATTTTCCTATTCAAAGCTTAATTAAACACACAACTAAACACTCAAATATTTTTAATAATTATTTACTAACTCGATTTACTAAGACAGAGGCCCTACGACTCGTTTTTCCTAAGACGGAGGCCCTAAACTCGCTTTTCCGGTGCCCGTGAAATTTTGGGTCGTTACACGTTGCCTCACCAACATCATTAAAAATATTAGTGTTTAAATAGGCATTTCTATTAGAAAAATAGTTTGACTCTTTTTGAAAGGTTAATTATCAAATTTAGTTAAAAAAATAAAACTCAAATCGACAAAAAATTATAAACATTGAAGATTAAATTTATCATTATGTCTAAATAATTTGATGAGACCGAAGACTTTACATAACTTTGCTTAAAATATTAAATTTAAATATTTATATAATTTTTATTTGAAATTTAATTTAACGACAGACATTATTAATATTTTTTTATCAAAATTTTTTTAATATATTGATGTAATCTAACCAACTTTTAAAAAATAAATTATTATGAATTTAGCAAACACACCAAATAACAAATAAACATTACTAACAACTTCAACAATCATAATAAAAATTTTAAATTGAAAAATATGAAATTTTATTTTTTAAATTTTTTTAGTAGGATTGAAATTTAAACATCATGGAAGTATAAGGCTGGGCACATATTTTAACTGTTAAATGAACACCTTTTGGCTGCATGATAGTTGATGAGGATGCTCTCGATATTATATATATAGTGGAACTAAAATCAACCAAGATTGATCTAAGTATTCTTCATATATACTGCTTATCAAGGGCTTTAAAAAGTGTGAGACAACCACTTAATTATTCTATTTGTTCTTTTCGGTATGATAGATAAAGACATTCTCTTAACTTTTTGAAATTAAAAAATTGAAAAAATCTCAATTATTCAACAATTTCAGCTCTACCTAGAATTTTTTGACCAGGAAATTTAGGTTTTTTTTTTAAATATTAATTGTGTTTGAAAAGATAATAATTGAATTTGAATGTAATTATTTGAATTATATATATATATATATATATATATATATGATATATGTGATTAGTTATTGTATTTAGTGTGTTTTATTGAACCGAGTGTACTTAAAGTACAATAATTATATAATTTAATTTTAAATGAGAGACAAGAATAGAATAATTATACAATATAATTAATCATGACAACTTTTCCAAAATTTTTTTAAAAATTATTTGTAATTCCTTTATGAAATCCAACCAGGCTTTTTTAATTAATTCGTTTTTTTATACACACTTATAGATTTTTTTTATGTAAAGCCTATTTTTATTCATAATTCTTTTTTACATTTAAATCGAAGGAACAAACGTGTTTAAACACGACATATGTTAATTAATAGAAGATGGTTAATTATTAATTTAAGAAGGAAAATGTTCATAAGTGTGTAATAGCAACGATGAAGGTGACATATGTAAAAAGAAATATTAATAATAATGCATTAAATGTAAAAATAATATTAAATTAATTAAATTTAGGTCATCTTCAGCGACAATTATTGAAATTAATTCAAAGGAGTCGCTTTCTTTCCTTAGTATTATTCCATACATAATTTTATCAGCATAATTATTATTGATCATCTTTCAAAAGAATCTGATGTCCCATTAGAAGTTTAGCTTCTTCAAGTGATCGATGATGAATAATTATTAAAAAGCTTTAACTTATATTAGACCCATTATATAGGTCAAACGATTTTTTTTTAAATATATATTTATGGTTTTATTTTTAATATTAAAAGGATTACATTGTCTTGACTTGATATTTTAAAGTGAATTATTTTAAATGTTTTATACAAATTATTAAAAAAATACACTTTTAATAATATTTATTGTTTGTTAAAAAAACTGTATATAAAATTTATTTTTATCTAGAAATAAGTTAGAAGATTAAATGTTATTGCAATATAACAGTACAAGACAAAAGTGGTTTGTCAGTAAATTTCACTTAATTTTACCATTATTAATTAACCGGAGAGAAAAGCTCCCATTGAAAAATACAGGTTTAGTTAAACCCCTAATTGCTTCACGATCATTGAAAAGAAGACCAAGTCAAAGTATTGAGTAAAGTACAGTAGAATGAGGAACCAAGTGACATCTCTAAATAATATTCCACTTCTAGCACGGTTTTGGCTCCATTTTTAAAATCTTATATTAATTTAAAAAAATATTAATATATTTATTTCTATATTAAGAAATTAAAATAACTAATTGAAAATCATATTACTTTTATGTTGGAATAAAGCCCATTTTGTCTCAAATTTTTTTCAACCCTAATAACAATATTCCTTCTTAAAAAACAACAACAACAATATTCTTTGGGAAATTAATTTTCATGACCAAAATTGCTAAACTCACTTAGCATGCCCATGATTTTCAGACTGTGAAAAAAAAGTTCAATTTTTGTGAAATTTAATATTATAAATTTAAATAATAATTATATTAAAATAATACGTAGATAATAATTTTGAAGTATCCAAGACTGTTTTATAAAGCATATTATCTCGAAAAATAAAAATCAAGATTCTTGAGATAAGGAAAAAAAGTCTAAAAATGCCGAAACTTGAAAATGATCCTAAAAAGGAACTGCTGTACCTACATCGAGTTGTTGTCTTAATTCAACATATTTGTAAAGAATCCCAACTTACTTAGTAGTGGGATGGTCAAAACTGGCGACCTTTACTTATCAACGAAACATCATTTTCTCATATGCTTCTTTGCTCAACATGAAAACAAGCCAAGTTTTATTTTAAAAGTGATTAAAGAAAATTTTTGTTAAATCTAATCGGAGATTAAATCAATTATATTTTCAGATTTATTTAAAGGAAATTTTAATATTTAAATTTATTTTCATGTTAAATAAATATTAAATATAATTAATAATTAATAAAAATATGTATTTGGTTTGATGATAACGTATTTAATATAAATTAAATAAATTTTAAATTTATATTCTCATTAATTTAAAAATAAAAAATAACCAATAAAATTAGTTGAGATGGCAAGTGTCTCTCCTACTTTAACAAGTGGTTGAGAGTTTGATCCTCGTCTTGGGTAAATGATGTGTAAGTGTTTAGTTTCCTTTTTATTGTAGTTTAAACCATACTAGTACGAACTATATCCAGAAATATTTCGGCTTTAGGTCAATTTATTTTTATAATGGTTGATTTTAGCTATAGCTATTTATAGGTGTGGCGGTAGGGGTTGGCAGGGCCCAGTCCCCTAAAATTAAAAATTTAAGATTTGATCTTTCAAAATTTATGAAGTTGTAAATTAATATATGGGAAAATTACACTTTGACCCCTCAAATGATAAAACTTTGATTTAATTCTTTTAAAAAATTATAAAGACAAACTATTAAAATGATGAAATTACATTTTAACGTTTATACAATTTAATTTTAACCCCAAATTTTCTATTTAGATATATATTATTTATAATTACATTTGTTCATACTTATAATTTTTTTAAAGAAGATTTAAATTATCTTTTCTTAAAACATAAAACAAAGCATATTACATAAATTCAAACGAAATTATATCACATCATCGTTTAATTAAAATTATATTATTCTTCAACCAACAAAATTTATATTATTAATGTTAAATTACATAATATTTCTTCAATAAATATTAAAAAAGCCAATCATAAAATGTGCATCCAATAATATAAAACTTAAGATATCTAATAAGGATTAGAAGTATACTTTATCAAAAAAGTTTTTTTTTTAATATATTTTGGATACTTTAGCTAATTTCTATTCTCAATCCAAATTAACCAATAGTCAATTTTTTATTTAAAAAATATTAATTAACTAATTAATCAAAATTAATTTAATTAAAACCAAATTATGCTATCCTAAATAATTTCCTTAGCAAATCCAAGGTCAATGAAAAATAAAAATGTCGGTCCAAGAGCATCTAATTATATATAATTGACTACCATTTCCTCAAAGAGGAAGGAGATGGTGTTCTATTTTTCTCAAGAAAATGAAGGGTATTCAAATCACTTGGAAATTTATGCTTTCATTAGGAAATGTGAACCAAAGACAGGAATTAGGTGCTATAATTGCCCTGTCCACCCACAAATGGCAATGCTTTTTAAAATTAAAAAAAAAAACCTAGTTAGAAGAAATTTAATTATATTTATGGATGATGAAATTGAAAATTGAAAATTTTCAAATATCATGGTTTTGCAAATCAATTTAATTAAGTTGGAATTCACACTAAATTTTATCAAAATTATATAAATACACATGTGCTCATACATATTGTATTTTACTCAAACAAGTTTGATTTCCCTTTGTAATAAAGGACTGAAATGGTGGAGCCTTGTTTATTGTTTAGGGTTATGATGATTTAATTAAACAAAGTATTTGACTGTCATTAATTAATTATAAATATTAAAATTCTGGGGTTCATGCAAATAAAGAAAAAGGAACCTTATTCCCCTTCAATAAGGGATGGAGGAGAGGCAATGACCAAGAGAATTTGAATCAAAGGTGGTCCTTTAAAGACAATAAATTAAAATTTTAATTATTCTTGCAAAAAGCTCTTCCCTTTCTACTATATAAGCAACCCAAACATCATCACCTAGACTCATAACCAAAAATATATTAAAATTTATTTCTTGTTAGCATCTATCCCTGTAGAGAGGTGAGGGTACCTAAGGCACAATAATGAAGGTATGCATATTTTAAGTTCATTTTTGTTTTTTAGGGTATAGCATTTACTCGGTTTTCAAGGAAGTAATGGTTAATCAAGCTAATTGTTATTTATAATAAAAATATATAAAAGCTAAAAGCTACAAGTTAACCATGAAGTCTATTAGTAAGTAAATCAATCTGCTGGATTTGGCTCACTATATATTTAGGTATTTACTATGTTTGAAATTCAAGAACACTTGGGAACCAAAACAGTGAATCAGGAAGTGTCCGTAATGGATTAAAGACTGTTGCAACTTGCAAGCAACTAGGAAAGCGGAGTGATATGATTCCCTAGTTTGTGGGGTAACCCTAAGATTGTTAGGAAAGATTTTGTGATATAGGTTAAACACGGAAAGAGAGGCTGATAGGCTATGCCAATTAGTTTCAACCGAGTGAGTGGTCTCTGGGGCAATTTTAGGGCGACTCAGAGAGTTACTTCACATTGAACACGTATGGTCTATGTCATTTTTCTCTTTAATAATATATGGTCTATTTCATTTAGAACACGTGCTAGTCTTTGCACCCTTTGTTTTTCTACCCACAGCAGCTGTATAAATTCCAACCCCCAAATTCAATTCCCCATATCCCTATCCCATCTCCTGGAAGAGGGACTTCATTGCTCTGAATCATTGCGTTTGGAGTATTGGGAAGTGTATAAATCTCAGTGTCAGTGAAAAACAACTGTCACTGCCATAACTGGACGTTGATACCTCAACGTCAAAGACGCATCACCTTTGATTTATTTATAGAGGAAGCTTACAAGGCTATAGTTGAAGGGGTTCTTTTCATCATTTCGTTTATCAGACAAGAAGACGCAGGCTTAATTTTTGTTGGGTGTTTTTTTTTCTTTTCTAACAAAAGATGGGAGAGGATGGAGCTGCAAGAAATCACCTTCATAACAACCAAGTGTTCGACCTCTCCATTGATGTGCTTCCACAAGGTGGGACCAAGTGCTATGATGACGATGGCCGCCTCAAGCGATCTGGTAAGTTCCACCAAGTTGTAATGATATGAATCTTTTTGGCTTTTTGTTTGCCTTTTTAAATTTTTGTACTTGGAAGGTAAAAAGGGCCACTTACACATCCTATCGATGGGGTATCACCCATCGAAGTTCGAAGATGATTCTGAAATTTAAAAGCGCTTGGATAAAAACATTGCATTCTGAAATTGAGTTTCTACAAAAAGATTGGCTGCATTTAAAATATAGTTTGGATTATGGTTTAAATTTAGTTATTTTTAAAATTTATAATATTTTATATTATGTTATTTTTATATATTATAATAATTTATTATTTATAAAATTAAATATATTAATATTTATATACTATTATAATATAAATATAAAAATATTAAGATAATTATATATAAAATTTTAATAGATTAAAAATATATAAAATTATTATACATTAAATTAAAAATAATATAAATAATATAAACGAGCTTAAAATGAATTTTAGTTAACTATTTATAAATATAGTTTGGTTTGAATAAAATTTTAGGTTCATATTTTAAATTGGTTCGAGCTTGAGAAGCATATATAGTATTAATATCATGGTTAAGACTGATCCTAATTTGACCCAGCCGATAAACACTTACTTGGAACTATAGGTGCTCATGGGTTGAGGTGGGTTGGGTTCGAGTCAAACTCTTGTAAGGTATTTAGACCATTTTTTCAAGCCTAGGCCTATCTTGACCTGAAAAATAGACTTACATTTTTATCAAAGTCTGGCCTAATTTAAGAAAGGTAAACTTAGACCCGACCTAGCCCGCCCATATTTAATTTTTTAGATTAATTTTTATTTAAAAATGATTTTTTTAAAATATAATACACTAAATGCACTAAAAAAAATAACATAAAAGTTTTCTAAAACATTAAAAGTATTTATATTAAAAAACAAAACCATAAATATAATAAATGTTTTATTATATTAAAAAATAATACCATAAATATAGTATAATTTTTAAAACTTTATATTTTGGGTTAGGTTATTTAGGGCTAATTTGGCAATGCTTTTGAAAAGTGCTTTTAAAAAGTTTGGTTTAAAAATAGAGTGTTTAGCATTGCTGTCAAAAAGTGCTTTTAAGAAATAAAATGTCTATTTTAGACATGTTATCAAGTAACAAATATGCATTTAAATAATATTTAAATTATTTAATATTATTATATTTTAGTAAAAATATAAAAAAATTATTATAACTTGTTAATATTTTAATATATGAATATAAATTTTAAATATTTTTAAGCAATAAATATTAATTATTTATAAAATTTAATTAGAATATATAAATTATATTTTAAATATTTAAATATAACAATTAAATATTTGTAATTAGTATTTTAAAAAATATTTTTTTAATTTTTAATTAATGATTTTAACACATTTGCAATTAAACACAAAAAAAGAAATTAATATGTTATTGGAGGGATGAAAAAATAATTAAGCACTAAAAGTGCTTTTGGGAGAGGAAAAGCTAAAAATTTTAGCTTTTCATTTTCAAAAGTGCTTTTGAAAAGCATTTCTGAAAAGCTAAAAATTTCAGCTAAAAGCAGCTTGTTCTGCACAGTTTTTCTTTCAGAAATGCTTTTAGAGTCAGAAGTATTTTTTTAAGTAACGAAGAACAGGCCCTTAGTTGACTAAGTGTTTTTTTTTTTTAAGTTTTGGGTAATAAATTTAATTATTATTGAGTTAGTGATTTAATATAAATATAAATATAAATAAATATTATTTTACATATATAATTAATATAATTATTTTTATAACAGAATATATTCAAACCAAATTAAGCCGAATTTAGATAAAAAAACTTACTCAAAACTCGACTCCATCCATCAGCATGTCTGAATTAACAATTTTTTTTTCTGACCTTAACATCGCTGTTTTCCTTTTTGGCAGGGACCGTGTGGACCGCTAGTGCACATATTATTACAGCAGTCATCGGTTCAGGGGTCCTGTCACTGGCTTGGGCCACGGCTCAGCTAGGGTGGATCGCTGGTCCAGTAGTGATGATTTTGTTTTCTTTTGTAACTTACTGCACCTCCACACTTCTTGCTGCTTGTTACCGCTCTGGTGACCCTGTTAACGGCAAGCGAAACTATACTTACATGGATGCTGTCCGATCAAATCTTGGTATCTATCTATACAAATCAAACCTTCACTTCTATTAGCAAATCGGATTTTCTTTTCTAAATGTTTTTAAGCTTAACATCTTTGTTTTCTGCTTTTTCAGGTGGGTTTAAAGTTAAGATTTGTGGGTGGGTTCAATACTTGAACCTTTTTGGAGTTGCCATTGGGTACACCATTGCATCATCAATTAGCATGATGTGAGTTTCCAACTTCAAATTTGTAGATTTAATGAAAGAATATATATATATATATATATTGCATTTGTTGGGGGGCTAAAATAGTAGGATGTTTTGATATAACAGGGCTATCAAAAGGTCGAATTGCTTCCATGCTAGTGGTGGCAAAAATCCATGCCATATGAATAGCAACCCTTATATGATTGCTTTTGGTATTGTTGAAATCATTTTCTCTCAAATTCCTGACTTTGATCAACTATGGTGGCTTTCCATTGTTGCTGCTGTCATGTCTTTCACCTACTCTACAATTGGACTTGGCCTTGGTATTGCTAAAGTAGCAGGTATTAACAGCTTCGTTGCTACGACTCTTCGTTTTTCTTTAAGTATCAGTGTCCAACACTTTAATCTAATAACATTTTTTAATTTACCAGAAACTGGGAAAATTAGGGGAAGCCTGACTGGAATCAGTGTTGGAACTGTGACTCAAACCCAAAAAATATGGAGGAGTTTCCAGGCACTTGGAGACATTGCTTTTGCCTATTCATACTCCCTTATACTCATTGAAATTCAGGTATATATAATTTATCCAAACTATAATAATATTACTTCTTAAAGCCATTAGAACTTGTTCAACTTAAACAATATGGTGATTTTTTTTATAGGACACCCTTAAGGCTCCACCAGCAGAATCAAAGACAATGAAGAAAGCAACCTTGATAAGTGTTGGAGTGACAACCTTGTTTTACATGTTGTGTGGTTGCATGGGCTATGCTGCTTTTGGAGACTTGTCACCTGGAAACCTTTTAACTGGTTTTGGATTTTATAACCCGTTTTGGCTCCTTGATATTGCCAATGCTGCCATTGTGATTCACCTTGTAGGTGCATATCAAGTTTACTGTCAACCTCTTTTTGCCTTCATTGAGAAAAGCGCGACCGAGAGGTTTCCGGACAGTGAATTCATTACCAAAGATATCAAGATCCCGATCCCGGGTTTTCGCCCTTACAATCTCAACTTGTTCCGATTGGTTTGGAGGACAATTTTTGTGATCATTACAACATTGATCTCCATGCTTCTTCCTTTCTTTAATGACATTGTTGGACTCCTTGGGGCACTTGGATTTTGGCCATTAACAGTTTATTTCCCAGTTGAGATGTACATTTCACAAAAGAAGATACCTAAGTGGAGCACAAGATGGGTTTGTCTTCAAATCCTTAGCATTGCTTGTCTCTTTATCACCATTGCCGCAGCTGCCGGTTCGATTGCCGGGGTTGTTCTCGATCTCAAGTCGTTCAAGCCCTTTGCGACAATATACTAGTTTGGTAGAATTGACCCGGTGTGATTCGCAACATTCACGGACAGTAAAAGGCGAAGAAAAACTGATCTTTTAGGAACAAATGAAGGTTTATCGTTCATGTTCATATGAAGCCAGAATTTGCAGTTTTTAATTACCTTATAAATTCAACAAAAAATGGAGGCCATTTGGGTCACCATTTCCACTTGTAAGTTGTAACTTTCAATGTCACTCAATCCAAATGGAAAAAGAATTGAACTCAAGTTGAAGTTTTTTATCATACAATTAAAGCTAGAAATTTAAAAACTTCACTGCATGGTTCATGCCAAAAACTGCTTAATATCTAGTGGGGAAATCCTAATATCTAGTGGGGAAATCCTTATTTTATATAATATGACAACTCCATTAAAAGCAATATAGCATTGAAAGTGTCAAAGTGCACATGTCTATTCAACAGTGGCACCAGCTTATCTGCAAACAGAGACAAAATTTATCCATAGAATTTCAGTATCTATTACCTTTATTGAATTTATTCTTTTTAAATAATGGTGATTTTTACTAATCCATAGGCCATAGGAACAGATTCTGATTGTCACTGTCCATCAATTAAAGAAGGTGATGGAAAGAAGCTCACTTTCAGTGGCTCTCAATAGATTTGACCTTTTAACACTCGGACCCCTGGAAAAGGCAGGGATTTTGGTGTTATTAAAAACTAAAAAGCTGGAAAAGGCAGTGGCTCTCAATATATCATGTTATGCTACGATTAGCCCAAATCTTTTACAAGCATTTACTCAGTTGACTTCTCAGTGATCAATTTAACTTCAATTTCAAGGCAAAATAATTCACACCATTAGAATCTGGTTTGAGACTTAAAAAGAGTCTATCTACTCCACTACTTGTGCTCCCACTTATTTCTAAAATGCCACTACCATGTACCACTAATAATATAATAATAATGCCGATGAGCCATTTTTTTTGGTCTTTAGTATAATTGAGAAACGTGCAAGTTTAAACCTTAAATAAGGCATCAAAGGTAATACGATGGACAATTCATCATGTGTTGCACATGTAAAAGCTCCGGTTGGTGGTGAATGGATGCAAAAAGTTAAGCGGCGGTAGTGACATGGTGAGGGGCTGTGGAAGGCCGTACGTAGACAGCCGGCAGCCGCCAAGGAGAGGCTGAAAGTGGTAGGCCCTGGATGGATGGATTATTAGTGGGTTGATAGGAGTCATCAATGGGTCCATTTTGCCTAGTACTACTACACTTTTTGAGTCCTTTTTTCCCTATTTATTGGTAATGATTGCTTCCAGGTTATTATGGAGTTTTAGAGAAGAATCTACAAGAGATTCTTTATTTTACTATTTCTTTTTTTAATGAATTAATTATTTGATATGAAATACGAAATGAACTATGGTTTTGTATTATAAATTATCGGTAAAAGTTTTTAATTTATGAGTGGACTGTATTTGATCTCTTTATTAAAAAAAAGTAAATTGTTTTCTATATTTTAAAATGTGTAAATTAATCATTCCCTTAAATTTTTTTATTAAATGATGATGTGAACGATAAATCCATTCTAAAAATTATTTTTTTATGAGTGAACTATAAAAATGAACACTTAACTATACCTTTTGTTTTATTTTGGTAACACAAGTATTATTTTTTTCAATTTAGTCACTAAACTTTTCGAAATTAAATATTTTAATCCGCTAATGTGGGCTTTTTTATTGGTCTAGTAACAAAATTAGCCCTCTAATGTTTGCACATTCTATCAAATTGATCCTAAATATAAAAAAAAAATTCAACAAATTTAGTCATCGATGTTTACAAAATTTGTCATTTTCATTTTAATTCTAAAAAATAAATAAATTTGGTTCTCAACATTTACAAAATATATCAATTTAGTCCTAACTCTAAAAATTAAAAAAATATTTAAAAAATCATTTTTAGCCCTTTATAACCCAGCGACTCAATCATATGAGATAATAAAATAAGAAAAGAGTACATTCTTTAAAGTCACTTGCAACAATTTCTTTTACTATAATTTAAGCTTCACAGTGGAGCAAACCAATTGATTTGGAACCTATCTGGAATAATTGACTACATTACTACCCGAACAGATAACATTTTTAATATCTATATTTTCTTTTGGATCTTAAATTTTTTGTGTTTTATCTCAACTTTTTAGAGTTTTTTGGAAAGTGACTTGGGGTACTTTTTTTTTTTTTTTTAATATCTCATATGAACTAGATGATTGGTTATAAAGGGCTAAAAATGATTTTTTAAATATTTAGAGTTAGAATTAAATTGTCAACTTTTTAAATATTGAGGGTCAACTTTATTGATTTTTTTTTGAATTAAAACTAAAATGAAAAATTTTGTAAAAATTGAGGATTAAATTTGTCAATTTTTTTTTATATATTTAGGATCAAATTGATAGAATACGTAAATATTCAAAGGCTAATTTTGCTACTAGACCAATAAAAAAACTCACATCAACTCAGAGTGACTAAAATATTTAATTGCGAAAAGTTTAGCGACTAAACTAAAAAAATTAATAATTGAGTGACCAAAATAAACAAAACACATAGTTGGATGAACATTTTCATAGTTTACCCATAAAAGAAAAAATTTTGAACATGAATTTAATGTCCCACGTCATTATTCAACAGATAAAGTTTAATAGAGGGGCTAAATTTGCATGTTTTGAAATATATAATAATTAATCTACTCATTTTTTTAGTAGAGAACAAAAATGCAATTCACCAATAAATACACATACTTTTCGTACTTTTATCAAAATCATCACATGATTTTGCAAGTAAATTTTGTCAGGAAAAAACAAGAAAGTGAAAGGAAAAAATTGTGAGAAAGAAAATAGTTTATGTGTATTTTATTTGAATAGTTAAAGTTAATAAAAAATGAAAAAAAATTATTGACAATTTTTACTTGTTAAACCGTGAAAAGGAAAGAAAATCGTTGATTATAATATTGTTATACTTTACTCAGAAGCATGACGGAAGACCTAGCAAATGCTGATGGCAAAAGTTGACAAAGGATTGAGCTGCCAAGGCTAACAGCAAGAAGACAAAGGATCGACGCGGTCAGTCACCTGAAAGATAAGAGCAAGGCAAGTACTAAAATACCTAGATAGATATTTCTGAAAACTCCTTTTGCATCAAAAAGCAACTCCAACGCCCTTTAACTCATCCTTTGGTTTTGCAGATCGTATCAAATCTCTTGAAGTATCTTCACCAGCCCAAATCCATACTAGCTCAAACAAAACTCTGACAGATACATTATATATCAAGCTACATACTTCCGTGAATAGCTCTATTTAATGATGCATGGATATTCTAGAGTAAACATGATTATATATTAATTTATATTAACATATATCTAACTTTTTTTATGAGTAAATTGCACCATACATCTTCAAACAACGTCTTTCATTTTAAATTGATCCTCAAACTTTAAAATATTCTAATTACATCTCTAAACTATTGATGTTATACCAATCATGTTCTTTCATTATTGAAACTGAATTTAACCATTAAACGTAAAATATTATATGATATAATTTGAAATAAAATTTTTAAATAAAAAAATAAAATGTTGTCATAACTTCTAAATATCATATTCTACTTAATTTAAAATTTAATAATAATCGTCTTCCATATACGACCTGATAGAGTATCGTAGCCTGCATTGTTTGCGTTTGTGTGCAGGGAAATTTGGCAGCAACGCAATTCGTTTATCTTTCAACAAGCGGACTGTAGCACGGACAGGTTGATATCTCTTTGTTGGAATTGGACTTGTGGGGTTGGAAAAGCTGCGGATCGAATAAGTGGACATTACCTGACCAACGATGGGTAAAAAAACAATATTGATGGAGCAGTAGATGTCGGGACGAATCACGCTAAGGATTGGAGTGTTATACGAGATTCGCAAAGCGTATGGATTTCGGGATTTAGTAGGAACATTGGGATTACATTGGTTCTTAATTTGGAATTATAGGCTATCCCAGATGGGTTGGAGGTGGCTCAAGGCTTTCGAAAAATTATGCTGAAAAATGTTTGTGCTGAGGTTGTGCAATTGGTAACATATTGAAATATGGCTGTTAACATTTGTTCACTAGGGAGACATACTAGGAGTCTACTTCTTCGATAGTGGGAAGTAATAGCTGGGCATATTTTGCGGGAGTGCAATCCAGTAATTGATGCGATGGCGAAATGGGTAGGAACGGAGTGATATATGCTATAATTATATGATACACCAAAGTCTACTTTATGAGGGTTGCATTCTTACATGCCACGTATCTAAGTTCGTGAGGAATGCGTACAGAATGTTTTATGGTAGTCGATTAAATAAATGAAAAACTTATTTGTTTCAAACTTTAGTGGCCTAGTGAAATATTTTGGTAAAACTAGAGTAACAAGATAATAATTGTCAATCCAAAATATAAAAATATATAGAAATTAAATTCCTTAATACTCTTATTAGGTATATAGGCATTAATCTCAGTAGTATCTATACTGTTGGCAGGGACTCCGGTCCCCCTAAAATGAAAAATATTTTATTTAGGCCCTTTAAAATTTTTAAAATTTTAAATTAGTAAATGTAAAATTACACTTTAACCCCCTAAATTTAATTTAATCCTTTAAAAATTATAAATATATAGGCTATTAAAATGGTGAGATTGTATTTTTACTATCATAAAAATTACAATTTAATTTCGACATCCCAAATTTTTTTTTTAACTTCTCCCCTGACCGTTGGATTTGTTAGACTCAACTATAAATAGAGGTCTTCTCCATCATTTGTAATCATTTAGTTATAATCCTTCAAATTAATAGAATACTTTTGAGTGCATTTACTCAAACACTTGATATGTTATTACTCTTTGGGCTTTTCTATTTAATACAAGTTCCTTTGTCTTTTCGAGTTTTGTTTTCAGTACCCTAAATTTTTTTTACGATAATTCTTAATTTTTTTAAAGTAAAATTGACTTAAGTAGATTTGAACCTAGAAAATTACTTAAGATCGCATGACTTTACTAAACTAAAATTATAAACTCATGACAATTGTAGAAAAATGTTTACAGTACTAAAAGGTTCTCTTTTCTATATAGATAAGGAGATAAATCCCCTAAGCCAAACTTCCATTCAAAAAAATTGTAATTATGATTTCAAAATACAAAATAACTTTTTTTATTGTAAAGCATTTTAATTATATTTTTTAGATTTTCTTTTTAATTAAATAAAATTGTGTAAACATATATTAAACAAATAAAACTAACACACGCATGGTGTGAATAATAAACTAGCGTATATGTGTTGAAAGTTATTATAACATATTTCTTTCAATTATATCTTTTTTTATAAGACAATGTTTAAAATATTTCATTTTTATCAAATAATTAATCTAGAAAATTAATAAAATAAGATGATATTTCACATTCTTTTATCTTCCCTTGCTTATATAAAAGACTTACCCAAAAAATTTGTACTTGCCCTCTGCTTTCTCTTACTTTCTTTTTTCTTTTCAATTCAATCCAAACAAAAGTTTTAACTCAAAGCGCATTTAAGTACAAAAAGTGGAAAAAGAAGAGAGTGAAAGATGAAACCTATGAAAGAAAAATGAGATTTATTCTAAAAAGAATTATTCTGTATATAATTAAATTATTCTAAATTGAAATTGTTCATTATTTAGTTTAAAATTGTACATTATTTAGAAATTTTCATTTTCTCTTCACCTAATTTTCAATTCTACCAAGCATTGAATGAAAGATAATTACTTTTTTTTTTCTATTTTTCCTACCAAACACAAACACATTAATGAAAAGAAATTATATTTTCATTATATTTTTCTACTCATTCAATCTTCCATTTTTCCAATTTTATTTTCTAATTCATGGCAGGGCATGAAGTCATATGCTTGCATACAAACTGGAATCCACTGATACATTGTTGTCATATAAAAAACAAAGCAAAATGAAGAGGAAAACAATAACGATTCTCAAAATTCTTCATTCAAAAGAAATAGAGGGTGAGGAAGCAGAGTGGGGTGAAGATCAATCTGCCATCCACACATGTACAAGTCCTTAGAGCCAATAACAAGTGAAAAGCAGTAACGTCTAAAGGAAATTTTCTAAATTGACATCACTGATAACTTTTGATTACATCTTAATCCCCTAATAGCACAAACAGGCAACTTTCTAATCAAATACCTTTTATGCTGAAAAGGAATTATTAGCTCAGTGCCTCTTTGCTTTCGATTCAATTTTAGAAACAGTCACTGCTGAAATCTTGTTGACCTCATAAAGTAACCCGGCCGAGAACAAGAAACTGCATTGAACATGAAGGTAGTCATTGGTAAGCATTTTGTAAAAAACAAAATGCTGGTTCGCCATTAGTTGTACTAACAGTCCATATTATTCGTAAAGTTTCTCGTACCAAGCAAGTTTTGTGCTTTTACACTCAGATTGCCACTCATTTCCATAGCATGGAACAAACTTACTAGGAAGCATATACTTTCCTCATTTTAACATTCATGTTTAGTCATAAGCCTAAAACTTGTCAAAAGGAAGTCGAAAGTTCAAATCCATCACCCTGGCTTCACCATGACTCTATTCCATAGCAACTACTGGTTTCACTTTCACATCGGTTGGTTCTCAATTATATGAGGACTTTGCTTAAGCATATGCCTCCTTCCACATAAATTAAACTCATAAAACCACAATGTTCATGGATTAAAAATTTTTTCATCAAGAAAACATGGTAGGAACATGAAGTATAATGCAGGCAATGAGTCAATTATTAACATTACCATGTTGTGATACACACTCGGTGGACAGTGCTAGCAGCAATCAGTGCTACAGTTTCTGCTAATATGACTGCCAAAGGAAAAAAATAAGAGCAAATTCAAGTTAGTCTTTTTAACAAATGATAACTTCTGTAGCAGAGAACCCAGTGCATTGTAAAATATGCAAGAAGAACATGCTACCTACTAAGATGGATTCTCAAATTCCATTTTAAATGAAAAACTATGCCTGGGTGATGAAAAATAAATAATGTTTTCTTCCACATAAAGAAAAAAGTCAATGTCGGGTTTCAATGAACTTATGAAGCTGTTACTGAAACAAGGAAATTACGCCACTTAAATATTAACCTCTGAGTTTCTTACTGCTGTTTTTCAGTAGTGAAACTCATGAGCCATGAGTGGCCCATGCATGCTATATTCTCACCAAGGAAAATTACAATAAAATGTTAAAAAGGTTTTTTGCTCTCTGACCTTTTTCACCATAACTAATGAAGAAGAAAAGAAAAGCAGACAAATTAACTTTAAAAAAAGGGTGCTTATATGCTTACCAGCACCCCAGCCGGTCTTCACTCCACTTGCTTCCTGGAAATTCCCAATGAACTGAAAGAACAGAAGTCAGGAAAAATACGGATCATATCGCCAAATCAAGTAATGCAAGTCACACAAAACAATAACTAGTTCATCAGCTAGTAAATTCACTAACAAGAGGATTCCCACTTGTAAAATCCAAAGAACATGACAGCTATAGGAATTAGGATCAACTTAATGTACTAAAATAATAAGAACAACGATTCATCAGCTAATGTATTCAAGGAAATTTGAAATTCATATCATAAATCAAGAGGATTATGAATCTGGGTGATTAACAAATGAGAAAAGGGTAGATTCAGGGCCTCTAGAGACTCACTGTTAGTAACACAAGAAACAAGAGGGAGCTGATGAATCCTCCAAGTATTGTAAAAAGCTCCGACGATGCTAACTTCCCTCGATACATTTCTTGGAGTGAAAGAATGACAGTAAATAAAAGAAATGAATACAGCATCGAACTTCCTGATCCAGCCATGACTAACGATCTACAAACACGTGAAAATTTAGATAAACCCTATTTGAATCATGATCTTATAATCTATGTAAAATCTTGGATCTTCATCAAATAAAATTGGAAATCAACTTCGCAATCCAATAAAACCAGATGAAATTTCGGATCTCCTCAAATAAAATTGGAATTCAGCTTCGCAATGCGATAAAATAAGATCAAGATTTGGAATAAATGAATGCTAATAACATAAATTTTTTGAAAAAAAATTCTAAAATTTCTGTACCTTTTAAACCCTAGCAATGCCCCGATCCTCTCTGTCGCTCGGCCGATGCGTAAAAATCTCAGAGTAAGGGAAGTAAAAATTTACTTATATATAGATATAATATTTCCAGTTTCATAGGTAATAATAATTAGGGGTAGTTTAGGGTTTTCAAAAGTTATAGTAATTAATGTCTTTTATATATATCACTTATTAATAATAAATAAATCTCCAAATTATTTATGAATTTAATTAAATGTTTAAGGCTCGAGAATGATTTTTTTTAATTTTATACATCACATTTTAATTTAATTTAATTTTTAGTTTTTTAAAGAAAAAATTCAATTTTTAGTTTTCACAATTTTTTTTTTCGAATTAACAATATTATTCATATAATATCATTTTATGTTTACATACATAAATGATTATGCTTATCTAATATGAAATAAATTAATGTATTTATTTCTTTAAATATATACAATTGAATCAAAAACAAAAGTTTTATAAATTCATTTGATCCATAATCAGTTACATGTGTAATTGTGTATGATTGTACAAAACTTAAGTTCATATATCAAATTGTACATCAAATCAAAATTCACATCTAATTTTTATATTTATCCCCAAAAAAGAGAGAAAGATTTTTGGCTCTTGAACTATGTCACCTTTCTTATGTTGGTATTTAAAGTTTTCTTAAAGTAATGTTTGAAAAGTCACTTACTAATTAGATTATAATACGGTTGCTTGTAATTACATGCAAAAAGAAAGTATTTTTATACAAGTTATAAAAATTATATTATAAGTATAGACATGTATGAGTGTTTGGGATAGTTATAGCAAAAATCTTCTTATATTATAAATCTTTAAAATGTATATTATAAAAATAATTTGTATATTTTATAAAGTTATAATAAAAAATTATATTATTTAAATATTAAAAAATATCTAAAGTTTATAATAAAAAATTATTTATCTATTATAAAATTGTTATAATATATTTATTTATAAAAAATTATGATCAAGAAATATGGACATAACTTACATATGTGATCATACTATACAAAAAGATAAAACTTAAGTTAAACTCTACTAAAGAAAAAACCATTTATTAGAGTATCGAGCTCCATATAATGCATTTATTACGATTAAGTTCATAATAAATGATGAAAACTTAGATATATATAAACTCGACACTTATAGATTCGAGTTTTATATAATGCATTTATTATGGATAGATTTAAGATAAATGGTGAAGGCTTAAATATATCTAAACTGTACATATATAGATATTGAGCTCTATATAATGCATTTATTAAAATTAGGTTTACCGTCAATGATAAAATTTAAACATCACTAAACTTGATGCATGTAAGTGTCGAATTTCATATAATGTATCTATTATAGTTTTAACTCTCAACTGTGAGAATCAATTTCAATATTAGAATGTAATTATTAAAAAAATCGCATTTTAAGAAATAAAATTTGGTATACCTTGAATGGGAAATAATAAATAATATTATGTAATACAATATTAAACTTAAAAAACAAAACATAAAACGACATTCCAGTTCTAGTTTTTATTTGAGGAAAACTATAATTACAGTTATATTAGTTTTTTTTTCTGCTACTCAACTTTTCTTTCTATTCTCATTTTTTTGGGTACTATTTTAAAGTTCATAAAAACCAGATTACAAAATAAACAATACATGTTTGTAAGATTTTCTTAGTAGTTTGATCTTTTTCATTTAAATGAATTTCTTTTTATTTATCAATTCTCCGATTTTTACTTTTTTTTTTTCTAACATAAATGTATTTTTAATAATTATTTGTTTTACTCACAAAGTAAGTGTACATAAAGACTAATGTATATGGTTAAATTATGCTGTTACTCTCCGTACTTTGCATAAGCTGAATATTTAATCCTTATATTTTAATTGATCAATTTTAATTTTTATATTTTTTAATTTGATCAATTTTAATCATTGTATTTTTCGAATTTTGAAATTTCAATTTTAACTCAAACACTAACAATTAAATTCATTTTATTTAATTCAGCCATTAATTTTGTCCTATGCGTTTATTCGTAAATTTAATTCATGTTCTCCAGTTAAATTATTTTAGTCCTTATACTTTTCGAATTTTAAAATTTTTATCTTAACGCAATTTATAACCGATAAATTCATTAACAGATTTTTTTAGTAATATGTGAAGATAACAAACTAACATTACCCATGTGATAGTATGTTTGTTGTATCATGTTTTGAAAATAATACACCTTAACAAATTTAACAGTTATTTTTAATCATAACTGAGATTTCTAAATTCAAGAAATATAGAGACTAAAAATGATCAAATTAAAGTGAAAAAATTAAATTCGCAACTTAAACATAGTAGAAAAACTAATAGCAGAATTTAAACTATATTGTATGACATCCAATAAGAACATCTAAACATGCCATATGTCATGCTATTATTAGTTGATATCTTGTTTCGGGATAAAATGAAGCAAATTGATAATTTAAACACCATTTTTATTAAAAAATTTAGTACCTAAGTGAAGCAAACTATATAATTTGGAGACCTGTTTAAGCCTATAAATATCAACTTTGAATACCAAGCCATATGGGGCCTATAAAAAGTAAACCTAAGGCTGGATTCTTTCAATAAAGCAAAAATCCTTTTGAACATGATTTCTGGCTTTGTAACTAATGAAGAGCCATACAAATGAAATCCCATAATAATAAATTCGAAAATTCTTTTGGAGGGAAAAAGAAAATCTCAAGTATTGATTTTACCAAGAATCATTCAAAGGAAAAAGTCCTTATATTAAAGTAAAAAATTTAAGCAATTTTTTTAACCCAAAAAGCCCTTAAATCAAAGCAAAAATTTTCCTGTTCGTCAAAAGCTTTCCCCTTTCCTATTCTTAGGCTGTCAAGCATGGAATTACAAACAAAGAAATAAGAGAGAGCTGCTAAAAGATGGAGTTGAAGAAAACATTTGATTTATTTTGTATTGAGTTGAGGTTGCTTGGTAATAGCAAAGTCTAGAGCTGAGGAGGAGAAGCAACCGATTGAAGGAGCAATGGGTTTCCTAAAAAGGGGAGTTGGATGATCGATTTACATGCCAAATTCAACTACTAAAATCTACATTAACCCTATATAGCCAATATGAGATTCTGCATGGGCAAATTGAAATATCAATGTCATACACATACCCGTGTCACAAACTCTTACCTAAGTTGGAGTAACAAAGTTTTGTACCATTCCTTCATTTAGTTGCAAAAATACATAATAGAAAAACTACAAGGAAAAAAAAATGCATGTAACTAACCGAAACAAAACACACAATGATTAGATCCTTCAACAAAAAATAAATATTAGATCTTTTTATTTACTTTAAAGCTGTATCATGACTAAAATGTCACTCTTTGTAAATTGACAAACTTTACTTTCATGGTGAAGCCTATCGTGGCAATGAATAAAATGTCACTCTTTGTCTGTTAAACTTGCTACTCTTTCCAATTTAAATCTATACAGCAATTTACATTAACCTTTATCGTATGTTAGAGGATGAAGAAACTTACTTTCCCATGTCTGAGGACCTTACAGGGCTTTTTGATCCATTCGCTCGTTCCAGTTGAGGCAACGAATCAAACTGTGGAACCAATCACCAGTTTGATCGCATTTATTGACAGTTGGAAGGGGGTGCTGGCTCATGGATATTCTGACAGAATGTCCTCGTGAGAGTTGCTGCCTTCTTTTCCCATCAAAAGAAACCCAAGCATTACTCCTAGCGTCATCAGGTATCTGTGAAACCGCAAACAAAACTGTGTCTCAGTGCTTTATATAATGCACATAACTTGGCTAAGAAGTTTCCTTCAAATGCAGATATTGTGATGTTATTGTTAAAGAAATCTGAGACGAGAAGTGGCAGATTCATACATTTTTTATGCCTTGTTTAGCAACAAGTGCTCTAAGCTCGTGCAAAAGAAATGATCTTATTCTCATATGCCAATGAAAACTAACAAGTTTAACCAGGGATTAGGAATAGCAATAAAGGAATCCTTAAATAATATAGCAAAGACTGGATAGCGTCAAATTCTTGAAAACAAAACAAACCTTTCACATGAAGTTTAGAAGTGTGGAATCCAATGCCAATGGACATACATTATCATACCCACACCTATATAATGTTAGATAATATGCTGACAAACTAAGAGGATCAACAGACCGAACTTAAAATTGTTCTTCCCATGTTAACATCTTTTGACAAGCATTGAGCCATCATGCACGACAACAAGAAGTAATGAATCTTTTCCAATATGCAACATGATAAACAACATTCAATTAAAAAAAATAGAATGTTAACCTAGTTTGACCGCTTAAAGCAAAAAATGTACAGTAGTTTAAACCAAAGCATAAAAGAATTCTACTTTATTCTCATTTTGGGGAAAAAATTATAAAATAAACTATAAGCGCATTTACCTTCAATTCAAGCCTTGCAGAATCTGGAAGTATAACAGGTCTAAATGAGAGGGAATGTGGGCAGATAGGTGTGAAAAGCATGCAAGGAACATTTGGATGAACCTGCATCAACAACAGTATCTTGTTACTTACAGGATAACCAGTGATACCAAAAATGGTGTTATATAAAATAAACCTTACCATGGAACCTCCGGCAGCTGTAGAATATGCAGTACTCCCTGTAGGAGTAGCTACTATGACCCCATCACCTTGCACCTAGAGGCATATCAATGAATATATTAGAACGAAGCTTTTGTATATTTTAAGGCCTCAATTAGGGCCAGAAATGGCTGCCATTTTGCATCCAACTAATCCCTCTTTTGAACAGAAGGGGGGGGGGGGATTCAATTAGTGAAAATAATTGTCACAAAATCAGTAAAATAAATCATATTAAAACAGTTTTATATTATTTTACAGCGAAGCGTAATTGGCTGCCAGCCATCTTCAAATGTTATCTAAAAAAGAGAAAAGAAATCAGTATAAAAAATACAAAATTACCAAAAATATATATAAAGAACAAAATATTATTAAAATCCAATTAAAAAGTAAACTATCAACACTAAGAAAAATATGGGGAAAAAACATTTTATTAAATAAAATTAGAATAAAAGCATTGCATTCAAATACGCACATAATAAAATACAATAAATATCAATCAACTACTAAATTTTTTGATGAAAAAGAATAAAATATATAGAAGTTAAAAAGCATAAATAAAAATTTGCTCCGCAGCTAAGCGCAGGCAAATTTCTGATTTTTAGTTAAATGAAAGCATCAGAAGGTCATAAAAGATTGGCCACCTCTAAACTTATTTAAGATCGTATATTTTAACAACTAAAGCATAAAAAAATAAAAAAACACTATAATTGAGGCTAAAATTTTCTTTCTTTATCTTTTCATGGAAAAAAATTAACTAACCTTCGTTATTAGTCGGTCATGTTCATAACATTCAACCTTAGAAAGGTATGGATTAGAACCACGATCAACAACAACCTCATTTAGGACATCAAATATTTTCCCTGGAACTGCTTTACCATTTCGAAAAATCTCACACCGTAGGCGCATTCTAAGAGTTATGTAAACACCTTCTGCTGTGTTATTACCATGGATAACCTGTTTCAAGTCTTGCCTGTAGTCTTCAAACTATAGTAATAAATAGTTAGAAAGTATTGAACATATAAAAAATCATCAGGAAACGCAATATCCAGTAACAAAGATCACATAACTGGGCAACTTACAGTGTGGGAAGTGAGGAATCCAAGAGATCCAAGATTAAATGATACAACAGGTGGTACAGCACCTCTAAATAAATTTGATGCATGCAATATAACCCCATCGCCACCCAAGCATGCCACAAAATCAACCCTCTCATGGAGATCACTGTCATGAGAGCATACAATAAGTAAGATTCTAATACTAGATTATCATCTCTATTGCACATTAAATCATAGTGCTACCTGGTATCTTGAGTATAAAAGGTTTGAACAAATCCAAACCCAGGGATTCTAGCAAATATGTCATGGACCTCAGGTTCAACAAGGACATTCATTTTCTCTTGATAATACAAGAAAGAAGCAACCTGAGCATCAAAAACAAAAATGCAGTTACAACTGCTACATACCAAACGAACGACCGTATCAACTGCAGAAAAAAAATGGGATACATTTGCAACTGCCAGTTCAAGAAACTATCATTGCTCAAGTTAGATTTTGAAGATGTTACTTTTTATGCCTTACATTGACTTCCTAACAACATGATCCTTTGTCAACCACCTGTTATTATCCACAACTTACCCTCAACATGTAACAAGTTTAACATACCAATTTCCCACTCTACCTCCATCTATGTCTTCTCAAAAATTCCAATGAAAATACTGACACCATTTAAATAATATGATTGAATACTTGTATAAGAAACACAAACAACAATACTAAGAGGATTGAAAACTGAAACCAATTCAAATAGTACCCTAATAGTTGGAACAATTCAAGCATGCAAAACATCAAGGTTTCAAGTGTCTACATTCAGCCCCATCATTCCGGTTTCAGATGATGCATGCACAAACCAATAGAAATTAGACCTGACTAACATAGAAATACTCTAATAGTTACTTTTCAAAGTGCAAGGAGGTAATTATTCGCATTAACAAACAAATTCTTCATATGGTACCTCTTTAGCTTCTTTCATCAGTTCGGGTCCCAGCTTCTTTAACAGTAATACAGTCTTTGGTGTAGACTTCCACATAAGCATCTGTTGTTGGGTGCTAGGATGAGTGAAGGCCAAGGAAGATTCAGTCACCTTTTCCCTGGCACAAGAGAACCCATCCGTCCGCACTAAAAACATCTCTGCTTTCTTTCTTGACTGCACTCTTACAACACCAGTTGCAGAAGCACACATATTTCCCTCAATTGACACCAATTCATCATCACCTGAATAGGAGGAGGCATTTCCATTGCTCTTCTGGATCTTGCTAAAAGAGTTAGATGTAACATGCCCATCGGAACTCCCGTCTAAAGTTGCGACCTTGGTTTCAGTCATGGAATATCTCTCACCTTCAACAAATCCACTCACATTTAGGCTACTGGAAGCATAACTAGTTTCATTCATGCGTTTCTCATTGGCAGCAGCAAGGTTCTTATTCTCTTGAGCTTGATTTTTAGTACTAAATACTCCATTTGAACTTGCAGTCTCTACAAGCCCTGAGTTAGAATTAGCATGAACCACCTCACTTCCCCATGTTCCTCCAATAGAAATCTCTCCTGAAACAGGCTGGATCTCCAATCTTTTGAGCTGATGATTAAAATGCATTGGAGGAGAGATCTTTTTACTCCTTAGAAACTTGGACATTTCTTTTCTAGAGAAAACATTGCAAGGAGGAAACTGAGCCTGTAGAGGATTGGCATTCTCATAGATGTTAATCTTTGCTCCATTCTCATTATCAACTGTTTCCCCAGATGTCATAACTTGGCTGGGAACAGGGTCATTGTTGGCCTTACAAATTCTGTGATCTTCTTTTTCGCTGTCTGAGAAGGCTCCTTTTAGATGTTCCCCATTAGAACTACAAATCAAAATTGAACTTTCTTGCAATAGCTTATTTGTCTCTTGTAACTTGAACTTCTCTTCTTTACTAGAAGATGGCCGAAGTGTTCCTGATCCATTTGCATCCAGTGACAATGCATCACTTGGACTCGCTGACTGATTTGAAACAGATGCAAAGCAAGTCATGTACTGCTGCCATCTGGAGACCATTGCAGAAGTTCTCCATACTCCTTCCTTACTATGGAGATAGACTGGCTTTTTGTTGCAATCTGAAACCAAAGACGCAAACTTCTCAACCTGCTCCATGGAAGGTGCTGTTCCAACCTCCACCGGAATTTTTACAAATTCAACTTTCCCAGATAAAATAGCATCATCCAAGGCTGATTGATAAAAGTTGTCCTTTACAGTCTCAGCTCTTAGATCAACAATGGTTTTAAATCCTCTGTCAATCAACCACTTCAGACCTTCTTCTGTCACTTGACCACCCCTCCAAAATTCTATTTCACAATCTTTTGACTCTACCTCTTCTTTAGAGGTGGAAAAACAAACAGATTGCCAGTTGGCGAACAATGTATGGCATGGATGGTTATCCTTGCGTGGAAAACCCAAATCGTAACAAGCATTCTTCAACCTTTGCAACTTCCTCCAAACATGCAGACTTCGATAATCATCAGGTGTCAAATAGTTCTCAAGAGCGACATGTAAGCTCTCACAACACCTCTTCATCTCACTCCTGAAAAGAGCAAGTGGCGGAAGCTTATCCTCCATAACACGCATATCTGCCATGCAAAAAGTATTCATAGCTGAAACTCTTCCAGAAAGAACATCTTCTCTTCCTTTGTTCAAAAGAGATAGCATGCAACCAAGCACAGACACAATCTTATCCTCTGCCACTGGTTTTTCCTCTGGTGTGAAATCATATGAAACACTACATTCGCCAGTTAGTGGATTGCATAGAGTCTCCATCAAAGCGGTATGGAGCCATTCAGCTGCTCTAAATATTCTACAATAAGCCTCAACTTCTGCAATATCCCCAGGAACTGGACCAATCCATCGTAATTGTGATACATCATGAGACTGGGCAGTCTTCTAAACCAAATCAAGCAGTGTCAGATGATGCAAGAAAAGAGAATCCAATTTCTTCTCTATGGAAAATAGACATTAAACAAAGCTAACAAAAACATTCTACAATTGGGGTGGGGGGGGGGGAAGAGCAGCAATGTAACTCAAATGTATTGATACAAATTATTGGCATCAAAAGACAGAAACAAGGCACCAACAAGCGTTGCATGCAATGGTAAGGCACATTGCACTCCCAAGGACCTTGGAGATGACATTGTTAGGAGGGGCAGCCATGAACCCCAAACATAGACCGTTAAATGGACATAGAGGATAAACAAAAAAAGATGGAGACAAGGCATTAAAAAAGCTTAGAGAAGGATAATATTGACCAATTATTGTTGCTGTTTCATTGTGCTCCGCAGATATGCATCAAGAATGTGGTTAATTCACTGGAGGACATAGACTGGATGTCACAACAGAATATCAATAATCATTGTATTTAATCCAGCATGAGTTTAGTAAAATGCTTGAGAGAATCAAGAGACCTTTCTTCCTTTTTTAAAGCTACTTCCAGCTCTTTTGTTCATACCAAATAGACCTTAATGGCATATTCAGGAACAAATTTATCAGTGCGTATTTTAACAGAAACAATGACAAGGATCGTAATCAGCTAATTCAGTGAAAGTAAAAAATCACACCATGTTAGCAGCAATAGGAATGACTAGGCTTTTCTTACTTAGAAGAGGTATGAACTATTATACACATTCTAAAATTGAGATATTGCACAAACAATACTTCGTACAACAAAACAGGAACCTACATTCCGCTCATTCAGATATTGCCAAGCTTCTTACATAAAGGAGGGAGGGAACTATCCTACATCAACTAGCTAAGGAATAGACTATGGCTACATAAAGCAAATAATCACCTTCCCCTCGTGAGACACTTTTTCTCAAATGGCAAAATCGTGAGGACAGTCTTCTCCAAAGCAGACAATACTTAAATGCAGACGTAGTCCATTGCATCAACTAGTTGTCATAGAAATAGCCAGGCTTTCCTACTTTAAGCAGGTATGAAGCATGAACTATCATAAAAATCTTAAATTTGAGAAATTGCATAAACAAATAATCTACAGAACAAAACTGGAACCAGGAATCGAAGCTCGTATAGAACATATAGAAGTCATAGATCAGTATTGCCCTTAAGGTTCTTAAACTAAAAGCAGGGAGCAATTGCAATGTCTGTACAAATCAAGATCAGAGTATTTCCAACAAATTAGATAACACCAGCCCTAAGACTATGCCAGTCATTTCAACCGAGTAATATTTGTTTCAATAACAAAATACACTTGAAACTAACATAAAATCAAGGCAGAAAAAAAAAAGAAAACAAAGTGAGAGGAAATGAAAAAGAATTAAGTGAGAGAAAATAAGAAGAAAAAACCTGGGAATCCAAACCGAGATTGACAGAGAAAGACTTGGAAAACTCCAACTTCACTTTAAGCTTCGGCCATTTCCTTATCGCCGCTTTCCGCTTCAACCCGAATCCGAACCCAAACCCGAAGACTTTGCTCTTTCTATGGAAGTTGAAGGACGATGAAAGTCCGGTCACCGGAGATAACCTTTCAATGTCGAAAACAGCCATGTGGCACACGTAAGACATTCCACCATAGGGAAAAATTATGATTAAAGTCGGCAATGGTATGTCTGTCTATCAAAGAATTTTTTGTGGACAACAAGGGAATATATCAAGTATTGTTGGATAATACCCAAAGTGGAAAACGTTAGAGATCTTTTTGTCTTTTTAGATTTTTTGAAGTGATATTATTGGCTTTTTGTTCTGGTTCAAGCGCTGATTTTCCTTTTACATGCCAACTCAAACATTCCTTCTATTTTTCGCCCAACAGATCTTAGTTCTTCATCCCGTCAGCTCACAATCTCTATGGGCTCCAATTCAATTTATAGGAAAACAAATTGCATTTTGGATTTTGAATTTTGGTATTAAAAATTTACTACTTTTCCATTCCAACGATAAAAGTATTATATTAATATAAATTTTGATTTTTTTTTTTCGGGCTAACAAAAAGGTTTACTTAAGTTTATATAACACTTAAATATGATTGCTAACATAATTTGAATCATAAACACTTGATTACAAAATTAAATGTAGCATCCTGTAACTCAGACCAATTATTAAGTCGGAAAAAGGGTGTTGCACTCATATATGGTATTAATGCCATACATAGTTGCTTAGGCTCTACCCAGCTCCAAATATAGGTATCAAATTTTGTCAAAATTTATCCATATTTATAAATGACTAACTCAAACTTATCTAGATCTACCCATGTCATTCTAGGTAAAGTACAAAAATAATAATTTATGCATGATCAGTGAACTTCAATTTGTTACAAAATGGTCACTAATATTATTAATTCGTAACATTCTAATTATTAATGATGTAATTTCACTATTTTAATTATTTTTCTTTTATTTTCTTTCAACTTCTATTTTCCTTTCCATTTTTCTTTTGTTTCTTTCTTTATTTCTCTCTCTCTCTCTTTCTTTATTTTTACCTTCACAAAAGATTTGACAACTAAATGAGATAAACTTAGTTTGTTGATTAATATTATTGTATTTTACTTTAATATATTTTTTAACATGAATACCCAATCATGAACTTGGGAAAGGATTAAATTCTTGGGATGTAATTTTCAATTGATTTCGGAACTAAAAACAATAATTCGCACTTGTTTCCTACGCTTATTTCAATTCTTAAAAAAAAAAAAAATCAAGAAATACATCTAAAATTTCAACTAAAGACGATAATCAACTAAAACTTCACAATTTAAACCAAAATTCCAACTAGTGTATTTTCACATTTCTTTATGGATAAAAAAACAAAAGAAATAATTTTTTACAAGAAGGCAAATATAGAATTTTTAGTTCACCTGTAAAATATCTATTCCAAAACCGAAACAGATCAGCAAATCTATACTTTTTGAAACCAATAATAGCAGAGCTTTAGAAAAAATAATGAAATAATCAACAACAAAACCCAAGATCTAATGAATTATGGGAAACCATGTACTTACGTAAAACAACTTAGGTTATGTAGGAAAAAAAACTACCTTAGTCAGTAGTGCTGAGTAGTGTTTTTTAAATCGGATCGGTGATTAAATCGGTTATACTATCGATTTGTTAGTTTGATAAAAAAATTAAAATTTAAAAAATAAAATTCGGTTCAATAGTTGATTTAATCAAATTTTTAACTTATTCATATCGATTCCTGATTTAATCGAATTAAAACCACTTTTCAAATTGATTTCTAGCAAGTACAACTGGTCTGACTTATCAGTCCAATTCATTTCCAACAACCTTAGTGTTGAGCAATGAAAATTTGAACAATATGAGATGACACGGGAAAATTGTACCTAAAGAGATTGAGGCTGGAGTTTTTTATTATTGCAACAACAACAAAAATTAAGAGAATGAAACAAAGGTAAGTGATTGGTGGAATTATGGATGATTATCAATTTTGTTATTTGAAATCATAAAATACAATAGTATTAATCAATAAGTCGAGTTTATTTCATATCCTTCTATAATCTTTTGGAAAGAAAAAAAATGAATTAATTTGTTCAAAAGGAAATATATAATGACTATTTATGTAAATTAATCTAAAATTTTCATTTAAAATAGTAATTTAATGTGTCACGTCATTGTCGTCACATCTAACAAATAGTAGCAGTTCAGTGAATCGATAATATTAACGACTATTTTGTAATAAATTAAAGTTAAGTGAGCAAAATATAATTTAAACCGTACACAATTGACTATTTCTATAATTTATCCTATTAATTTTTATTTTTAAAATTTATAAATATTTTTATTATATATTTAGTAATTATAGGTTTTTTTTCTTTTGTTAAATCTTTTATGTGTATTATCATGCCATCTTTCAGTTTCAATACATTACAAACAAGAAAAAGGCTAATTAATGAGTTTTATTGTTATCATTTTTGTCAATATAGAAAAAAAAAATCAGATTTAATTGCTACGATTTGAGTTAAGATTAAAATTTTAGAATTCAAACGGACTAAAATTAATCAAATTAAAATATAGATATTAAATCCACAACTTACACGATATAATGACTAATAGCAAATTTTTACCTAAATTTTGATGTACACGTATGCAAAAATTTTTGTTTGATCAAGTGTATTACATATACTAGATTATGTCACACCTACAATGTGAGTAAAATAAAACATCTTTTGTAATAGATATTTCTTTGAAAATTTATTCAACAATGATCATTGTGGAGTTGTAAAAAACTTGACTTGCATATAAATCTTATTAAACACGTGTTTGATTTTTTAATATATGATTTTTAATTACTTATTTAAAGATTGTATAAAAATATGAAAAGACAAAAATATTATTATAATAATATTAATTATCATTTAAAAGAAGTGATATATTAGTTTTTTTTTAACTGAATTGATAATTGGTTAACCTATGGCACAAATTCGATAAGAAATTTTATAATAAACATAGATAATAAAATTTAAGAAAATTTAACATATTTTTATTTTTTATTTAATAAAGTATTCTAATTATATTCACATAAAGATTAAATACAAATTGGTTTAAAGAATGAACATTTTTTTATTTTAATTAAAATTAAGGCTTTTATGGTAAAATAATAAAATAGGGTTTACCTATAACCTATAATTTTATAATATATAAAAAAGTATGAGTTTGAAAAAAATTAAATTTATGAAAATATTTTTTATTTTCATATTATTAAATTTACATTTAAAAATAAAAAATTGTAGTAAAATAGAAATTGTGATAATAATATATTTAAAAATAATTACAATTTAATAGAAGTTCTGATAAGAATACACTTGAAATAATTATAATTCTATTGACAATTATTAGTTATAAAGTTTGTGCTAATTTAAAAATAGAGTTAATATTTAAATGAAACTTTAAGCATAAAGTGTAGGAAAATATTACGATAATTATAATTATAACTATAAAATTTAAATTACAATTATTAGTTAAAAGATTTTGATGTCAAAACGTTGTGCTAATTTTAAAAATTTTAAAATATGTGTTAATTTTATTGATGCAAAATGTAATTATTATTTGAATAGAGTTTATTATATTATTATTTTGAATAATGTTATTTTGCATTAATTACATAAAGTAAAATTAATTGTAGGTTGAATACGTTAAAAAATGCATTTAAAAAATTTCCTATCATAATATTTAAATTGATAAGTTAACATATTTTAATTATATAATTCAAACAAGAAATATTGTTTTACATCAATTATTGCAGTTAAAAATATAATATTGAAAATTTTAATTAAATATTAAATACGAAAAATCACATATTAATTTAATTTAACTAAAAAATATAAAATATTGTATAATAGTTCAAATGTTTTTTAATAGGTTTGATGACAAATTTAGCCACTAAAGTTTACATCTTTTGTCAAAATGGTCTTAATTGTATTTTTGAGCATTTTTTGGCCATCAACCTTTGTTCTTTTTTTCAATATGTTTTTTTAACAAATTTAATGAAAACACCATTAAAAAAAGTTAGGAGAGATGATGTAAAATTTCATATGTGGAATATTTTTAATGAGATATAATTTATTACTTAGATAATCTAATAAGATAACAGGTGGAAAATAACAAAATAAATAAATAATACATTAAATTAAAAAACTCTTGATTTAAAGAAAATAAAAGTAATTATCTAACAAAAATTAACTCAGTAAAAAAAAATTTCAAACATATGAAAGATTGAAACATGAAAAAAAGAACAAAGATTAATGGTTAAAAAAGTTCAAAAATATAATTAAGACTATTATAACAAAACTTGTAATCTTTAGTGAAAACTTGTAATCTTTAGTGATCATAATCCTTTTTAATATATTAGCCATTATTTATCTATTAAAAACTGCTATAAAATAACTTCCGTTTTGATTCATAGTATTTTTTTTACAATTTATTTTTTGGTACAAATGGAAAAAGGAAGACAATAATCACAAAATTCAAACCCTAATATTTAAAACACAAACTCACTTCTCATTATGTTGTTTGTTGGCTTTATGGATTATTTTCTAAAACATACTTATTATCCAAAAGCCCAAAAAAGGAATATAAATAAGCACTTCGCGGCGCCACCGAATTCCCTCTCATTCTCTCTAAAAAGAATGCGAGATTTTCTTCTTCAACGGCCTGCTTCGTCTCCTCTCCTCTCTACTATAATAGGTTTTTTTTTTTGCCTTTCCTTAATTTTATTTTTCTTCAACGGTTAACTATTACATTGTATTCTCGGTTTTTCCCCCTTTTCACTTATGTCTTTCTGTCTGCATTACTGTTTATATTCTGATTCCGAGATTAAGGGTTTTTGCATTACGCAGAGAAAGGGATTCTAGGGTTTTTCGGGTTTCTCCTCAGAGAAAGCGCGCTTCGAGAAGGTTATATTTAAAAACCTTTTATAAAGTTCTTACTGGGAATGTTTTGGTAAGGGGAAAATAGGCGGGGATTCTTTGGCGGTCAACTTGGGGGGGTGCATTGTTTTGGTGAGGGGGATATACTTGATTTTATTATTGGAGTTAACTTTTTGTTCTTTTATTATTTAGGTTGAAGCAATGAGTTTGCTGCTTTGTTGATATTTTGTTTGGGAAGAACTGAGATGTGTTTGTGCGAGAGTACGGCATCGGTTAACGAACCTTTGAGTATAGTTGCTTTTGCAGAGCAACATTCATGCTCCGAGTCAATGGAAAACCTTGTTCCTGAGCCACGGGATTGCATTATCAGTGATTCTAGTGGGGATTCTACTGGAAATAGGTATGATGATACTGTGATTTATTTGGAAGAAAACCGGGGTGAAAGTGATGGTGACAGTGCAGGCTTTTCATATGAAAATCATTGTGAAAATGTAGATTGTTCTGGTTTAAAGGAATTGTTGGGTGCTAGGATTGACGATCACGGGGCTTGTTTGAATGTAAGTCAAGGTAAGATTGATGTTCATAATTCAGAAAATGATCAGTTGTGCTTGGAAAACAGATTATTTTCAGGTAAATATGTTCCAACTGCCATTAATGGATCCTTAGGCTTGTCTCAGGATGAATATTCTGCTTGTTTGAGCAGTGGTACAGAGATTGAGACTGAAATTTGCAACAGAATTCAATCTGTTGAGGATAGTAACTTGACTTTAGAATCAATAACCATTGCTGGTTGCAGGAGTTGTGCCCAACAAAATGGCCAGAATGATAACAAGATTGTCAGAGGTCCTCTTCTTGATGGGAAAAATTGTGCTTCATCCATGATAAAATCTGTTACGAGCAGTGAGATATCAGCTATATGTTGTGCCCAGACACTTTCCAGTTTACAAGGGTCAGGTGATTCAGTAAGTAGTTGTGACTGGCTGAACCAGAAAGATGATATGAGTAGCAGAGATCTCTCATTGGAAAGTTTTAATGAAGCTGTAGAAACTAAAAGTATTGGTGATGCATATAGTGAGTTATTGGCTTCAAAAGGTTGTGTAAGTTCATTTGGGACATTACATAGGGCTGAATCATTGTGCACAAAGCAGAATGCACAAACTGACAATAAGAATTTTATCGTTCTATCAGGAGATAGTGTTGCAAAGGTTTCCGAGGAGAGGACTGACATTGCTGCAGGTGCAAAAGTTGAGACTTCAAGTGAAATAATGAATGCAGGGGATTCTTTTGAGCTCAGTGAAAACTCTCTTTGTGATAAGCTAGTTCCTTTGTCTTGTCATCCATTTGATATTGTTGAAAATGGTTTGTCTGGAAGGTTGGATCCACCTGATTGTCTGACAAAGGGTGCTTATGCTGCACTTAATTCTAGCAGTTCAATTGACTTTTGTGGACAAAGGCAAAATGAAGGGCAGGTTGTTGTCAAGGCTGATTGTGTTTCAGAAATTAAACATCATCCTACAGAATCTTCCTCTTCTAGAAGGGGCGGCCTAAAAGGTAAGTTTAGTCAAAAGACTAATGCAAAAACTAGGAACTGCAGGAACAAGCTGCAGCAGCCACCTGAAAGTATTGAACTTCATTTTAGAGCTTCAAGAAGGAAGAGAAGCTGTTCATCCAGACCTGGTCGTTCTTCCATCCAGGGATTGTTCGGTAATATTACACAATTTCTTGAGCCATGTGATGTCCCTGAGTTTAATGAAGTGCAGAATCAAAAACCATCCAATGCTAGGGATGGCCAAGGAAGCAGGAAAAGTTGCAAAGATCAGTCTGGTCAAAGCATAAAAGGGTCAGGTGGGCTAAGTAAATCTTCAACCAGTTGCTTGCGCTTTAGGATTAAAGTGGGCAAGGGAGTTGGACCAAGTAATCTGAATAGTGTGGTTGCAGAAGTTGTTAATCTGCCAGTTTCTGTTGACACTTCTTTTAGTATTTATGGAAAGAGAACAGGTCTACAATTTCCAAAATTAGCCAATGTTGCTGAAGATAAAGTAGGGGAACTGGGTATTGAAAGGCAGTTTCTGAACAAGGAAGACCAAGAAAAGGTGAAAACATGCTTAGATGCTTCTTTTATGGATTTAAAGCTAACAAACAATGTTTCAGGAAGTGCTGAATATCTTAAAAAGTCTGCTGAAGATGCTTTAGGTGATTACCTTGTCATTAAGCCAAATGCAGTGGTTGAATCATCTGGAAGAGCAATAGATAACAAGTATTCAGGTTCTGGAACTTCACCGGATTCCGTAGTAATCAATTCAATTCCTGACGCCCAAGTTGGCTTAATACATCAAGAAGAGTTGCATGACCCTGTTCTGAATAATTCTGGTTTTCTTGCTTCTTCTGGAGGTGTTAAGAGTAGTAAGGTTAGCAAGAAGGGAAAGAAGGATAATCATAGATCTCCTCGTACAGTCTGCTTAAGGAAACCTAAGTCATCCAGTAATTGCAAAGGTAGAACAAAAACAAGAGATAATGAATTTATCTCTAACAAGGCTATTAGTTCTTCCGCTGTTGCAAATTCTTCTAGAGGAAATGGGCTCGGAGTTTCTGAAGAGGCCATGAAAATGGATATTAATATGGATGCTAAAGCATGTTGTAGTCGTCATGTTCCTGAAACAAAGAAGTTTAAGAATTTGTCTTCCTCTAAATACACACTGAATCAACTTTCCAAAAGTTCAAAATCTCAGGGAGTGAGAAAGGGAAGGTCCGAAGTTTCTGATTCAGCAGGTAGCAGGAAAGGAAATGCTTGTAAGGAGTGGGGAGATGAGTTGAAGTCAGTCACTAAGATCAAAGTAAAGGAGAAAGGCGCTAATCAAGAGATTGTAACCATAGGAGGAAAGCATCCACTAACAGGTACTGGAACTATAAGAATGTATACTGTTTCTTCCCTTCTATGTTGTTGTTGTTACCATTATCTCTTTAATCTTTTCAGATATTAGTGTAATAGAAGAAATTGGTGTTTGTTTTAATTAGTTTTATGATTGATGCTGCAGGAAATCACATTTCAGATGATTTTGAAAACTCAGATACTGGCAACAGCAGTGCATCTGTTTACATGATTAATATTGACTCGGAATCAGATGTCATCAAGCAGCACACACAGCCTGATAATGCTTGGGTGTGTTGTGATGATTGTCATAAATGGCGGAGAATACCAGTTACACTTCTAAATTCAATTGATGAGGCATGCCGTTGGTATATTATCCGTGCATAGAACTCTTTATTATCTTAGAATGCAATTTGTTTGAAAATTGTTATTCAGTAAGCGTTTTCCATGTTTGTTCTGTTGGCTCTTAAATGATTGACTAGTCAATCACCGGTTTATTTTTTTATCCACAGATTTTATGAACTGCAATGATCAAATTGGTTATTTATCTATTGATCTTGCACATTTTAATCACTCAATTTATACTTTTCTCAACCTATTTCTGATATCTATGAAATTAAAACTGGATCTTGCTTCCTTAGTTTAGTGAATTTATGGAAAATGCTTGGTAAAGATATGTACATTTTTCTGAGGTGTAATACAGTAATCTTTTAGATTCTTGCCACCATAAGTTTCACACTCAAAATTCTTACTGTTGCATGTTACTGCTTATATGTAAGATAAATGCAAGAACTTTAAGCCATGATTTACTCATTTTAAAATCAGGATGCTTTTAACATATGATGAATGCATTCTTCTTCCCTTTTTCTTTTGAAAAGAAATGTGGAAGTTGTTTGGAATAATATGCTTTATTTATCCATCACTGTTTGTAGGGTCTGCTCTATTTGCAGTCAGATTTTACCTTTGGGCCATTTTGATGGAATGGATGTAATGTAATTGACCCTCTCTTAGGATTTTCCACTACCTCTTATAGTTTTAAGGATGGAAGTTGTATCGGAACATGCACTTAATCCTATCCATTTTAATTCAACTGTTCATCATATAGATTTTTCTTTATGCTCTTAGGATTCCTGGGCCCTTCAGAATGTTTATATAGAAGATCTGATTGAGATGTAGAGCTTGTAGTTTGTCGCATTTCACCTAGGCCAAAAGCATACTCAACCAACTTGTAGTTACATAATGGGGTGTTCTTTTGATGTATTAGTCTTCATAAAATGTGACATATTAAACTAATGTTTTCACTTCCAGATGAGCTATGTTGTATGATATGTTTTCCATTTCAAGTTTGTTTTCATTTCATATTTTTCAGATCTGTTAGCATGTTTCTGTCACCGCCATTTAGATACATAAAAGTTATCGTTTTTCCTATAAATTTTTTATTCTGTTCGTGACCTATTTTTCTAATGCTTTCGTGGTTTTTATCTGGTTTTTCTGAGAAAATCTTTCTTAATTAAAATTTTCTTTGTCATTTACTTGGAAGGATCTGTGGGGACAACACGGATAAAACATTTGCTGATTGCTCAATCCCTCAAGAGAAATCCAATGCAGATATTAATGCGGAGTTGGGTGTATCAGATGCTGAGGAAGATGGTTGTGATGGTTTAAACTATAAGGAATTCGAGAAGGGATTCAATAATAAACGTGTGACAGGTATATTTGTTGCTTTTGATAGCCAAATTGCATGAATTAACTGTAGATAGAAATGTTATTCCAGTTAATGATATCATTTGTCATGCTCCTTCCTTCTTGATATTCAGTTCTTACTCATTTTCCTATTTATTGCAGTGCCACCACCATCACATTTTTGGCGTATTGATAGTAACAAATTTTTGCACCGTGGCTGTAAAACTCAAACCATCGATGAGGTCTGAACCTAACTTGATTTCATTCAATGCTTGTATGCTTTTTAATCTGTAGCTAGATTCTTCATTCCTGCAATCATCTCTTATCATTGTAATGCTAATAATGGCCAGTGACTTCCTCTGGTAACTCGATAAAAGTAGTTAGAAGTGTAAGATGGAACATTTTGGTTCTACTAATGGCAGGTGCTTCTAAAGATTAAGTATCGGCAGTTTGAAGATTTGTTTGTCACAATTCAAATAAAATGCGTCATCGACCTTGGTTGTGAGGGCAGTACGATTTTATCTGTTAGCATATTTATTGTTTCAGCTCTTTTATTTTGGAAATCGTGGTTATTTTCATCTTTGTTATTAAGCGACTAAAGTTTTCCCTATATTTTGGTCACTCAACTATGAAAAGACAATTTGGTTGCTAATGTTCCAAAATTTTTAACTTTTTGGTCACTTAATCATTAAGAAGCTAATGGCTGGGCAGCTGGCCTGTCAGATGACTGGCAATCTATGTCAACCTACGGGTAGCTTCTAATGGTAATTTCTGAAACCTTAGTGATCAAATCATAACTTTTCATGTTTGGTGACCAAATTTTTTTTATTTAAAAAAAGCAAAATATTTTTTATTAAATATGCAGTTTACCCAAGTTTTGATGCTAAGTGAACTTGTCATGATTTCTAATGTAGTTTTTTTATTATTGAAGAAGTGTTCAATCCAGATTGGTGGGCTCCTCTGTTTCTTATTCTTCCTTCTTTAGGGGGGTTGTCTTGGGGAGTATTTTCTGTATTTGAACAACTTTGATACCTTCTTCACCTGTTCTATTTTAGTGTCTGGCCTACACAAATAAGGTTAGACTTTGTACATTATATAATCTGCCCTTCCCCATCTTTGGTGAAGCTAGAATTTGATTCCAAGTCCTGGATAAACAATCTTTATCTGTTAAGCTTTTTGACACCTTTCTTTGCTTGCTCGAGTCATCTTTCAAACTGTAAGAAATATTGGTATACAGGCTGTCATAGAAGCGGGTAAAAAAAGAACTTAAATTGACTTTTTTATCTGATTGTATTCTCTCATTATTAGGTTGATAACTTTTGTGGTTATATCATCTGGGCTTCTGTTTCTGTAACCAACATTTCAGTTAAATTTTATGCAGATAATGATTTGCCATTGCAAACGACCTCCTGATGGTAACCTTGGTTGCGGGGATGAATGTCTAAATCGAATGCTGAACATTGAATGTGTTCAGGACACCTGTCCCTGCGGGGAGCTTTGCTCAAATCAACAGGTTCTTCCATTGTTTTTAGTAAATGATTTGTAGTACTCATTTTTTATGGTGGCTGTGTTACTAAAAGGATTTGCTTTTTTCTTTTTAGCTTTTGAAGAGAATGGTATTTTATTCCAAACATCTATTTTACAGTTCCAGAAGCGAAAATATGCAAAGATGATGTGGGACAGATTTGGTAGGAAAGGTTTTGGTCTGAGGATGCTTGAGAATATTTCTGCTGGCCAGTTTCTTATTGAATACGTTGGAGAGGTATCTAGATTTGTTTTATATTATTTTAATGTTTGTTGATCAGGAAGTAACTCCGCCTTTTTGAAATGGTTGTCAAATTCAAGTCTTGGCCATTTAAAATTATATTTTTGTATTTGTTAAAGCAAATGATTCATTTAATTTTGAGAAAACCCAGTCATAATAAAGATGTTTGTTGAGGTCTCCACATCTTATGATGTGGTGCAGGCCAAATCACCAAATATACTGTTAAATGGGGCATGTTTAAAGCAATGTTCTGCTGTGTCATGGCTAGTGAGTTGAGCATCATTATTTAGTTGATATGGTATATGCAGTGTTTTAAGCAGTCAAGGTCTTTGTCTTGTAAACATTCTTAACGGTGGGGATTAAGTATTCATGTTTTGGAGGAAGGATAATTTGGTCCATCGAGTCAGTATATGCATTGATTACTTAAAGTTGTATCTTATCATATGGTTTGTTGGTTTTTTTTTTTTTTTTTTAATTATTATTATTTTTATATGCTAGCCATTTCCCAAATTTAAAGACCAAGCAAGTTAATCATTCCTCTTGTAGTCAACTGAAAGCTTCTCGTGCTTTTCATGCATGTGAAAGTCACATTTGCCGAAGGTCACTTTTGTCTAGGCCATATTAACCTTTTTGTTATAGTTGGCTTATTCCCTGTTTTTCGAGTATTTGGAGTATATGAAGTTTAATATGCATATGGCTTTACCTCTACGTTCTAGAAACTTTTTATTATATATATTTACCAATGCTGTTTCAATTATCTGGTTTATCAGGTGCTTGATATGCAAGCTTATGAGGCTCGACAACAGGAGTATGCTTCTAGGGGTCAGAGACACTTCTATTTCATGACATTGAATGGCAGTGAGGTTTACAATTTACCTTTCTCTAAATTTTATTTTTTAAATATTGTTGATACAAAATGTGGGGTCTGGTAGTTGGATGGTTCATACGGTGCATGTACAGAGAGCTGCTGATAGTTGCCTTTAGGAGTAAGAGATAGGTTCAGGTTATTCGTTTTGTGGAAAAGAAAATTCCTCCAACTAACTGCCAGAGAGGTTGCTATACCTTTTGAAACAAGTGTCCATCATAGAAAGCTTACAGGCCGGGTCAGTGTTGGCCTCCTGCACTTATGTTTGGACGTGATCGGGTGGACAGGTGTCTCTCCCTCAAGTGTCTTTTAGTCTTGTTCACTAGACAAATGGTGGGATGGGGATGAAGAGTTGACTTTTTAGAAAAGTCACTCTTGCAAGGTGGTCACAACTGCCAATAGATTTGACCGAGTGAGGTTCCTCTGACTGCGCGGGGTTAGAATCTCCAGCTATAACCCTTCTCAGTCTGATTGTTTGGTCAAACCTGTTAGCCGTCATGACACCTCGCTAGAAAAACCCTGCTGTGACCAACTTGCGAGAGAGACCCCGCTAGAAAGCATAGAAGTTAATTCTGTACCGGCTGGAACATTCTGTTCCGGTAAGAAACTGGGACACATCCAAAAGTTTTGTTTGCTTCAGAATTCATTTGGTACCAGTTGTTTCACTTTGTTCCGGCCAATTTTGTCCATTCCACTGGAATTTATGGTACTGGGCGGTACCAAAATAGAAACTGTTTTTCTTTATGTTTTCTCAGATTTGGAGATGACGAAGTTGGCTCTCGTTACGCTCCATGTTTTATTTAAACCGTGATGAAAAATGACCATGCATCAGCAATCTTACCTGCCACAGATATAAGAGGAAGGAAAACAAAATATAAGAGAAGACAGGAGCTATGGCAAAAGTACGAAACCACAATCAAATTAAGACAACCCTAAAAAAGTTAGAAAGAATTGGGCTGGGCTTTAAAAAGTAAGTGCCGAAATATTAGGCTAAAAATTCATCTACATAACTTAAAATTAATTTTAGCAAATAAAATAGTTCCCAATATATATATATTTTTTGTAAAATATAAGGAGAACCTTATTTATATAAAATACAAATGTAATATATTATTGATTAGTCCGAAACGGTACACTAAAATATATTGGTACTGGTACATATATCAGTACTAGTCGAAAAAGGGTACGTCCACCTGTACGGGATTGACTACCTTGTTAGAAAGTCAATTCTTCATCTTTTTCTCGCCATTTATAAAGCGGACAAGACTACACCATGCGTAATAAAAGACATTTGAGGGAAAGACATCTCTCCCTATGATGGACACCTGTTCCGAGAGGTATAAAAACCTACGTGCAACTATCAGTGGCTTTTTGCATGTCCATCATGTGAACCACCCTTAACTACCAGACTCCACATTTGGTACTAACAAATATAATTTGCTGTTGAATAGCATGTGATTGCACAAACGGCCATTGCAAATGAATAAAATTTCAACTTTATCTCGCTTATTTGTTTTTGTTAATCATTTAACGCTCAGTACAGGTTTGTTCACATACCAAGAAAAATTATTTTGTTGGTTATTATTATTTACCTAGTAGATTGTTTTCATGGTTCATGTAACTGGGCATACTTTGGAGAAGATGAGGTCGTTACTTGCTTTTTTAGATTTGGCTTCCAATTTACCCTTTATTTGCCCTTCAGCCATGTGTTTGCTGCAGACTTGTAATTATCCATTCATCTTGAATGTGTTTTCGTAATTTTCTTTGTTTCTTCTGTATAACATTATAATCCATTCTGTTGTATGAGTTTTCTGTCAATTATGCTTCTATGTTTCACTTTCGAGGAATTTTTTTTCATTTCTTCCAGGTAATAGATGCATATGTCAAAGGGAATTTGGGGCGCTTCATTAACCACAGTTGTGATCCAAATTGCCGTACTGAAAAGGTAAATGGGATCCTTAAAATGTGACCATAGGCCTTTTGTTATCATATCAGTTAATAAGAAGATGAGATTGTTTTTTCTAATAGAAATAGATTAGATGGAATACTTACAAATGGCAGAATGATGGGATCTTTTGGTGAAGTGTCTGCTTTAATACCTTTGTAATCCAAGCATACCTCCACTATATGGAACCCTTTTTCTAACTAAAATTTCGGTGGACAAGTTTATGTTAGAGGTCACTCTTTGTAACTTTCTTCTGGACTTGATTAGCCAAATCAACTAGGTGTCCTAACCAACTCTTTTCTTTATTCTTTTTTGGTGAGTTTGGGCTTTGAAATCTTGATATTACTAATATATTAATCATTAATGTGAAATATTGATTCTAAGCTTGCAATAAAGTTAGCTGCTTTGATTTGCTTTTTCACCCACTGACTTATGCACCTTTGATATTGCCAACTATTTTGCGATTTATTTTGACTTTTTGGACATCCATGTTCCATGAATACGAACATGGTTGTCTTGTTTTACTGAAATTTGCTTCTTAAATTATGCTTCTTTAACATGTTCATTTCATTTCAAGAAGGTTAACCTTTGTATCCATTATTTGTCTTTTCCCTGAGCAGTGGATGGTTAATGGAGAAATTTGTATTGGACTATTTGCATTGAGAGATATAAAGAAGGTATGCTTGCATAATATGTTGTTCTGTTACATCGAATCTCATAATTAACTTCTGGTTTGGTTCATACATGTTACTACAATCAATAGTGTGTTTTTCTTTTTATAAAAAAAACAACCGTGTTTGGTGCTTACTATATTCAATTTCTTCAAAATGATATATTTTAGATTTTGAAAATCTTTAGGGAGCTTAGAATTTTATAATCCTTATTTGGTGAATTTTTGGGAAGTAAACCATGGAAATTGAACAGCATAAAGGAGGTTGAAAATTTAGGTAGATAGAAGGTGGAAAAATAGTAAGTACCTTTATATTGAGGAATAAACCGCTAAGAGAGAAAGAGAGTGTGTGTGAGGGTGATAAGATGCTAATATTGTCAAAGCAGGAGCAAGAAGAGGCACCTAACTTTTGATTGAACTCCATCTGGTTACATTCTGGGTGAAGAAAATTAGGAAAAAAAAATTGATGCTAAACTGCTCTATTCCAAAGGACAATGCATGCTTAATGCATACGATCATCGAGCCTTTTTTTTTTCTGCATAATAAAAAAAAAAAGAAAGATAAAAAGGGGAAAACCAAAAATAAAAAATACATAAAAGGGGGAAAATGAAGAATTGGTGGAGAGACCGATTTCGATTGGTACTCTTAAGGCACCAATAAATCAAAGTTTTGATTCAACAACCATCAAGTTGATCAGTATATGTTGCAGATTTCCAATGCATCCTTCACGGATTCTCAAATGTCAGAAAATTTAGTTGCAGGTAGCAGCATCCTTTGTGTTAGATATTTAGTTAGTAAACCCAAAAAAAGGGAGGGTCAAGAGTCAAGAGAGTAATCTTAAGGCAAAACTTGAGCAAGCAGAATCTGATGTTTATGCGGCGAGTTTCTGGAGAGTAGCGCACATGTAGTGAATCTGAAGAAATTGTATTTTGTCATGTCATACCTACATAAATTCTCTCTATGCTTCTCCTGTCTCCCTGTTACATGCATGGAAATCATCTTTTTATATGTTACAAGCTTGTTGTATTTGTCAGGGTGAAGAGATTACATTTGACTACAATTATGTGAGGGTATTTGGAGCTGCTGCCAAAAAATGTCATTGTGGTTCATCTCATTGTCGGGGTTATATAGGTGGTGATTCACTTAGTGAGGGAGTAATTGTTTATGATGATTCTGATGAAGAATCTCCTGAACCTATGATGCTTGAAGATGGTGAAACCTGGAATGGTTATGCTAATGTTATTTCTAGATATAGTCCCTTCGTTGGTGCAGAATTGCAACCTGTGGAGAGAGTAATAACTAATGGTGTGAGAAAATTGGAGAAAATGCCAGAAGCTGAGGGCTTGGTTTACCATTCTGCTTCTGCTTCTTCTAAATTAGACATTTCAGCTGAAATAGAAGATTTGCAGGGAAATTTCCAGTTACCCATTCAACCTGAAGAAGTTTCCCCTTTGACAGCTCCCTATGAAGCTGTTCAGCAAGATGATACCATTGAACAGAAGGCTATGAAGAAAACCTCACGTTTGATTCATATATTAGATACCTCTCTAAATATGTCAGACAACAAATTACCTTCTGTTATTATTGATGCTAATAAGGAGTCAAAGTTCAACACAGCTGAAGACAAACAGGTTCCTCCAAAATCGCACCCCCTGATGAAGACATCATGTTTATCTAGCTCCCATAAGAAGGGGAAACTTAGTAGTAATTCTTTGAATGGAACTAAGGTTCGGATGATATCTGACAAATCTCAAGTGCCTTCTTTCAAGCTCAAAAAATTCTCGGAAACTTCTAGTTCTTGCCGTTTTGAAGCAGGTTAAGAATCCTTTTATGTTAGAATGAGATGGCTGTGCGGTATTATATTGTACTGATACATGCATTTTGATGCTTGCAGTGGAGGAGAAACTTAATGAATTGCTGGATTCTGAGGGGGGAATAACAAAACGAAAGGTTATTGCTTTGACATCTTCTAAAAGTCATAATGAGATGCTACTTATTTGATGAGGAGTTCGGTTGACTTTCTTGAAATGCAACTTGCTTCTTATTCCACCCCCTTCCCTCCCTTTTTATTATTATTATTTTTATACTTGATTACGTTTCTCAGGCATTTTGATTTTCATCAGGATGCTTCTAAAGGTTACTTGAAGCTTCTGCTTCTCACAGCAACTTCTGGCGATAGCTGCAATGGTGAAGCAATTCAGAGGTCCATTTAGTTTCTCTTTGTTTGGATACCTTGAAGACACCATATTTTGTGTTCATGCTTCAATTTTCCAATATTTGATTCTTGTTTTCTTGTAGTGCAGCACTCGTGAGCTTTCAATGATTCTTGATGCCCTTTTAAAAACCAAATCACGGTTGGTGCTGACCGATATAATTGACAAGAATGGTAGTGTTTCCTAACTGTTGCTATTGTCGCATCTTTATTGACATGCAAATAAATGGCTGTTGCTCTGCTTTTCAGGTTTGCAGATGCTGCACAATATAATGAAGAAATACCGAAGGGACTTTAATAAGATTCCGGTTCTTCGGAAGCTTTTGAAGGTGCGATGCTGGACATGATATTATAATTTGTTGTGATTAATAGCCATAATTGTTAATTTGCATGTCATGTCAATTATTAATAACCATACTTGTGGAAAATTATATTTTTCAACTCTAACCAAACAGTGGATGAACAAAAGTACTTTTCTTTCCATTTTTCCATCTTTCCAACCAGGCCTATGGAATTAGAATTTTTTATTTACTTATCTTTTCACTATTCTCTACTACCAATGTTTCATCTTTCCATTTTTCTGTGCACTCAACCAAGCATGGCCTAAGTCTCATAAGATTCATTGAACATGTAGCATTCATTTATTTTTATAGATAACATGTTTTGCTTACATAGTGTTTTATTCTAACTTCCATCATCAGTATGATTCTTTTTTTCTCTTTTTGGTATGTGCAACAATTATATTTTGAATAAGTAAAGAAGTCGATTTGAGACTGTTACTGCATTTGATCGCATGAGTTGTAAGGATATTTATATTTCTAACTAACTTAGTGAAATCAATCAACTAACTTTGTGATTTCAGTTAATTTTAAGCATAATTCTATCTGAATATTTCATTTTCTTTGGACAATAAAAAATTGTTTTTTCCTATGCCTGTATCTGGAGCCTTTAAATTATGATGATCAAGTACCACTTATGAGAGCTTGAAAATAAATTACAAAACTCTATGTAAGATATGGCAAGACTACAGCTTTCAACTTCTTTTACAGGTTTTAGAATACTTAGCAAGGAGGAAGATACTTACGGTAGAACGTATTAATGGAGGTCCTCCCTGTGCTGGAAGGGAGAGGTTAGAGGATACGCATGAGTTTGTTTTATTGAACATATTTTCAGTCCTTTTTATTCCCCTTTTCTGAAAACTGTACTTTCTCATGCAGCTTTTTAGAGTCAATACTGTCATTCACAGAGCACAATGACAAAACGGTATAATATTGCCATTATTGTCTTGTTATTCATGGACTATGCCTCTTTTCTTGAATAGCTTTCTCTTGTGTGAATGTCATATCTAATTAGTCAAACGTGCTTTACAGGTCCATGAAATAGCTCGAAATTTTCGAGATACATGGATTCCAAAACCCTTGAGAAAACATAGCCACAGGCACAAGGTTGAGAGAAGGATGGAGCTTCGCAGGTACTTGGACTGTAACAGGGTTTCAGCCTCACACAATCATTCGCGGGACCAGGCAATAAGATCTACTGAAGCAATTACCGTTGTTGAAACAACTACACTGGATACTTCCCATGAGATTTGTTCCTCATCTCCCACAGGCGTTTGCCAAACCAATGGCACCAAAATTCGCAAGCGTAAAAGCCGCTGGGATCAGCCCGCAGAAACAGAGAAAATTGATTCACGGTCACCAAAGAAACATGAATATAGCCAATTAACCATTTTGGGTAAACCGACATCAAATCACATGAACAAGATGAGTAGATGGGATAAAGAATGTCATGACATCCCATGCAAAGGTGAAGCCGTTAATGTAGTCAATGGAAAGCACAGGTTTCAGGGGGATGCTCCACCAGGGTTCTCATCTCCTTGCAGTGCATCTTTGGTTTCATCGACTGCTGCATTAACTGCTACTAGTTTTCCTCGACCAAAAACTTGTCAGTTGAAGTGTCCGGAAATGACCATCGCTCATCCACAGACGAGATTAATTTCCCGTTTGCCGGTCTCATATGGAATTCCGTTACCCATTGTGCAGCAGTTCGGAGCACCAAAGGATGAAAGTGTAGAGAGTTGGGTAATTGCCCCCGGCATGCCATTCCACCCTTACCCACCTTTACCTCCATCTCCTTGCCCCCATGGTAAGAAAGACACTCCACCTGTTGGTGCTGCTAACTCCATTGGAAATAATGAAGATGCAAAAGATGAGAAGCAGGACTGCTGTCGGCCTGCCACAAGTTATCCTGACAATAGCATTCGTAGCACAGCCCATTGCAACGAACCAAATTCTGAAATTCCATGTGCAAACATCCAACGTACATCGAAAAGAACTAGGGAATCCTCCAATGATTTAGGTAAGTACTTCAGACAGCAGAAACGAAAAGGGCCTCTGTGGCATAAATCCGAGTCCACTGGAAGCAAGCATAATAATATTGGTGGGACTAGCTTTCTAGATGTAGGGAATGTAAAAAATGATGTGAGAAATTCTTGATATTCAGATTATATAAACCTGTAGAGTTGAAGAAGGCAGCCATGATTTTTGTCAGCAGCCATAGTACCCATTCAACATTGATTAATGGTGTATATATATACGGCATTTGTTGCTCGGGTTAATGCCCGCACTGGAAATTTGTAATTCTATTCAATTTTCAGCTTGAAGTAATTAATTCTTGGGTTCTGTTTGATTATGGTATCTGCCTTCTTACAAATAGAAACTTTGAAAGTCGCACTTGTCTTCACTTTTCCCTGGAAGACGATTGTCGGACTGAACTTGGATCAAGTGTTTGCTAGGGGGTTCAGACAATATTCGAATTTGAGTTCGTATTTTGTCAAAGTATAATGTGAGTGCCTTTTGTTACGTTTGGTGATGTGGGAAAATCCTGTTTTACACATCTTAATCCACCTATAAATTTGTGCCTAAAACAAACCAAAAAATGGCCTTTTCTTTTTCCAGGCAAAACCAATTTAGATTGGTGGGATGGTTTCAGAATTATTAGATTCATTGAGTGGTGGCTATGGTTTGTACTCCACTCGTGGTGGGGTAGAGACCTTTACATGAGTGGCAAGTACGTCATCTTTGATCCTTTGTTATTAGACTTGGTGCCTTTTCTGGTAACCCAAGTCTTTGTGGCGGCAGGGACAAGCGAGATAATCGGAGTCTCTTATTAAATTTTGCTTTGATTTTATACCAAATTTCAATTCAATAAAATATTTTCTTCAAATTCCATTCCTCTTAAATGTGTTGAAAACTTGTGTTACTTAATGAGAAAGATAATTTAAACTTACTCTTAGTTGAATAATATGAAATTGTTTATAGAACTTTTCTATGTTATGATTCCAATAAAATATGATTGATGTGAATTTCATTGCTAAGAAAATTATCTTATAACAATTTTATTTACATTAGAAAGTATGGATTAAAATCTTAGAAAAGTTTATATATTTGGTAACATTTTCTTGAAAATGTAATGTTACTCTATCAAATTACTCTTATTAAATAAAATATAATATTTATGTATTTTAATATTTTTATTATTAACAAATATTTGAATTAAATATTTAATAATAATAATTTTCAATAATTTTTATTATTAACAAAATTTTTGCATTAATTCATAAGGTATGAGTTCTGATGTTTTGATAAAATCTATTACATGAATACATTCGAAAAACCTTTTGCATATTAACTCAAGATTTTGAATATGTGCAATTTGTAAATTTTTTTCATTACAATATAAATATATTCATATATCGTATTTATGGCTTGAAATTAACTTGATATTCAATCGTCTAAAAAAATTTTATAACAAATGAAAATCTAAATATTTACTTTCTGGTAGCACACGTGTATGACCTATTACAAAGGAAGAAGCGAATATACATAACACAATTTGTAGATTGAGAAAAAAATTTTAAAAAAAATTTGGAACAACGAATAGCAACCTAGTTTTTCTTTTTGCTATTAATAAGTTAATACTCCAAACCATAGAAGTTAATTCCGTACGGGTACCACCCTTATCGACTAGAATATTCTGTTCTAGTAAGAAATCGGGACACTCATCCAGATATTTCTTTTCGCTTCAAATTTTGTTCGGTATTGGTTGTTTCGCTTTGTTCAGGCCAATTTTGTCCATTTTGTTGGAATTTAAGGTACCTAGCGGTAATAAGATAAATCTGTTTTGTTTGTGCGTGTGTGTTTTTTTTTTTTAAAAAAAAAGGATTGTATGAAACTGTAATTTCATATTGAAATCAGATTTATCATTCTTCTAGTGGAAAGTTATAGGGATAATGTTTCATACAATCTTTTTTCAGATCTGGAGACAACTAAAACAATTGATCGGAGTTGGCTCTCATTACTCACCATGTTTCATTTAAACCATGATGAAAAATGACCATGCATCAACAATCTTACCTGCCGCAAATATAAGAGGAAGAAAAACAAAATATAAGAGAAGAAAACGACCATTTTACCAATAAAAGCTCATTTCCAACTTTATTATGGAAATGGGCCAATTTTTTCATTATTTACCGAAAAGGGCCGATTTAGGGAAAAATGCGTCCACGTTAGCTCGATTTCAGGGGATATGCTAGCAAAAACTCCCCTAAAGACGCATTTTAGCCTGTGTTTCCCCTCCAACGGTAAAAAATATATTTAAATACCCCCATCCCTCCTATTTTTTCACACACTATTTCTTCAATTTTCTCTCAAAATTCTCTCAAAATTTCTCAAAGCTCTCTTTAATTTTTGCAAAAAAGCTTTCTTTAAATTTTTTCTGAATTAGTATTTTTTTATAAATTCAAAAATATTTGATCGTGTTAGCAATGACCGGAGAATTAATTTGTCTTGATAATAAACATATCTCCGTCGAAAAATAAAAATGGTAAGTGTTAATTTTAATTTTTCAATATTATTTAATAATTTTTCATTTATGCAATTTTAATTAATTTTTATTTTATAATTTTTTATAACAATTTGTAGATCGGGTGTTACAATGCTATATTCGTAATATGTCTGGTTCTCCACCACCGTTGATAGAGAACTACCTACGGGAAGCAGGTTTTTGGCACGTGACCACGATAGGCCGAGGTGCAAGTTGGATCCGAAACTCATCAGCGCGTTGATTGATAGGTGGAGACTCGGGACGCACACATTCCATCTTTCATGCGGAGAGTGTACTATCACTTTAGAAGACATGTAGTTACAATTGAGATTGCTGGTGGATGGGTACGCAGTCACGGGGTCCGCTCAATAGGTTGATGGGGAGCCGTATGCTACGAGCTTTCGAGTGCTATTCCAGATAATATAAATGGAGGTCGAATCGAGATGGGCTGGGTACGAGACACATTCCCGGAGCCAGGGAATGATTCGACTAAAGTAGAAAGAATACGATATGCTTGGGCATACATCCTTGAGATGATTGAAGGTTATCTGATATAGGACATGTCATGAAACCTCGTACATCTGAGGTGGTTGCTGAAACTCGTTGATTTTAGAGTAGCTGGTGAATTTAGTTGGGGGTCTGTCGTGTTGGCAATATTGTACCGGGAGATGTGTGGGGCAACGTGATTGAATAAAGCCAAAATCGGAGGTTGCCTATCACTACTACAATCATGAGCTCGGTTTCGCTTTCTATTTTTACATCCTCAAGTAGACCACCTATATATATTCCCACTCATAACGAGGTAAATTTTATACTAGATTTTATAATTATTACATAGATTTAAAATATAATTATATGTTAAATTTTATTTAATTAGGTGGAACCATTCGGTGAGTTATGTTGGAATACCTACCGCTCTTGAAGATATACAGCTTCTATTAAACCAACAATCGGAAGCACAAGTAAGTATTAAATAAAATATATATACATAAAATAGTAATTTCATATTTAGTATTTAGTATTATGTAACTAATATTTTTATCATGTTCATATAGTTTCAATGGACACCATACGAGGATCTGGCAATTCGGGTAGTAATTCCAGATGAATTCTTTCAAAATCCGAACATTTGGCATGTGAAGGTCCCATTGGTCAACTATGCTACCAAGGAGATGCACCAGTCAGATAGAGTATTGTGGCAATTTAGATTCCGACAACCGATTCCGATAGCACCTGAGGTGCTCGATGATGAGCACAAAGTCGACTTACGGCAATTCAATACGGATTGGCTGAGATTCTGGTCAGGATATATTGGAATATGGGAAAATCGGTATGATTATATACCTACTTGGGAAACGATCATCGTTCTAGAGTTAGCGTATGTGCCAGAATACATGCCATGGTTTAGAATCTATGGCAAACCATATTTACTGTCAGAAGAGAAGAGGCGATGGCAAATTCGTGCCTAAAGGGAACGACGAGGCCTTTTAAATCCAAGAAGAAGGAATGACAGCACGGGCCCATCAACAGCACCCATATAATCACCAGGCCCAACGCCTCAACTGACGACACTCATATCACAGCCTTTTTAGATTATGCCAGGTGCGTATCCTAGCCCTTATATATATCCTAAACCTTATATGTTTCCTTTTCTCAATCCTATGCCAGGTGAAAATGCATGGCCCGATTTATCTACTTTCTCGATTACTCTGACTTAACCACCGATATATAAGCCGCCGTCGCATGAGGGAATATATGAGGCGCTGTCGGAGAGCTCTTCTTATTACCAATCCCCATCGCCTTATGGTATTCAAACACCTCCGCCGTGGGTGATGCAAACACATCTGCATTCTTTATTCTATCAAGATAGGTCATCCTTCCAACACCAATAACTAGAACCCTTGCAAGGAACCACAACCCCCGCCAGAGCAACCACAACCCTCACCGGAAGCTGAACCAAGAAAGAATTCGACGTGTAATAGTCGACGACCCCCATGTGGCACTGATTCCGGCGGGCACCAAAATTGATTTTTTTAATATATTTGTACAAACTTTTTTATATTATTTCATTTAATAAAATAAAAAGTTGTTTTTAATATTTTAATTGTAATTTTATATTTTTAATAAAAGAAAAGTTCTTTTGAATAAGGCAATATTTTTAATATTTTTATATTTTTAATATATTTGTACAAACTTTTTTATATTATTTCATTTAATAAAATAAAAGTTGTTTTTAATATATTAATTGTAATTTTCTTTTATATTTTTAATAAAATAGAAGTTCTTTTGAAAAAAATAATATTTTTAATATTTTTATATTTTTAATAAAATATAAATAATGTAACATAGTTTTATTACAACAACTATCAACTATTTTGATTTAGACATGATCGAGTTGTATGGCCTGGGTTTCTACATCATCCGCACAACTTCTGTTGGTTAGTTATTTCCTGGATATCCATATTGTTACGTATTTTTGTAACACCCCTATCCCGTAACCGTCGCCGGAATAGGTAAGGGCATTACCGGACTTGTAACATATATCGGAACAATAAAATTTCAAACTTTTTAATCATGATTCATCACGTATCATCAATCATCAGAACATGCTTCAATTGATCATAAAATGATGTATATAATTATTGGAAATCTAATTGGAAACATGCTAAAAGATAGGAGAACATTTGCAAAATTTCAAAGTTAGGGGCACACGGCCGTGCCCCTTGCCCGTGTTCTTCACACACGGCCGTGTCCCTCCAGACACGCCCAAACCTTTCAGCCCGTGGTCGAATCTGACTTATCCCACACGGCTGTCCAACACACCCATGGGGTTAGGCCATGCGTCACCCACGGCCTAGGCACGCCCGTGCCCTTACCCCGTGGTCGAAACTGTTAAATATCACACGGCTGCCAGACACGCTCGTGTACAAAACAGAGCAGACCGTGTGACTATACTGCCAAATTTCACACAGCTACAAGTTACCAGACACGTCCGTGTGTCTAGGCCGTGTACCAAAACTGACCAAAACATCAAGGTGCAGGGGACACACGGTCGAAGCGCACGCCCGTGTTCCCTGGCCGTGTGGCACGTTATAGGCTCGGTTTAAGCCAAATTTGCCACCCAATATGGGTCATTTCTACTAGCCATTAACCAACAACATTTCATGCCATTCTACCAACCTAAAACATACCAATTCAAGTAAAAAATGGACCCAAAATCATCTCAATTCATTCACAAATCAAGCACACCAACTCAAAGGCCTAAATGACCATTTCCATGCACTCATCCACACATATATACATATCAATTATGCAAGCTTATAACCTCATCAAAATCACATATCTTTCCATAAGCACATATAGCTAAAGGACAACTCAAGTACTTGATTATAAACACATATGACCCAAGCCACATCTCATAGCTTGATCATTTACCAAAATATATCATGCTCACCAAATATGTAGCCTATACATGCCATGACCATTTCATTTACAAAAGGTTTAAAAGTACCAAAGTTTGATAGATAGTGTGATGGTGATCTCCGACTCGTCTGATTATCGAGCTAGCTTCCGAATCTATAAGACAGTGAAAGAAATGAACAGAGTAAGCTTCTAAAGCTTAGTAAGTTCGTATAATATAGAAATTAAACCTTACCGAATCAATGCGATAATTACAACAACAATGCCAATTCAATTCATATAGTCAAGTTGCCTATTTTACAAGTATACACTTTTTAGTTCATGTAACATATAAATTCATTCATGTACCAACCACAACATTCATGTATCATATCATTGCTCAAATACTTGTACATGTATTTCATATAACTTATACCATAAAATCCATGTAATTCTCATGTCTCATATAACATGTAATACATATATCATTCAATCTTCATGTAACATGTATCGGTAATTTACCCGTTGAACCTATAAGAACATCGAAAGATACTCAGGTGATACACACACAGTGTATATACATATAACCTGTAATCCGTCAATGCGTCATATATGCTCTTTCGAGCATGTACGGTAAGCCCGGAGGCTGAACATATAATCCCGAAAGAATAATCGGTAAGCCCGTAGGCTGAACATGTAATCCCGAAGGATAAAACTGTAGCTCATGAGCACGTGGTGAGTCCGCAACAAATGCAGGAGCTCAAACCACCCTGTAGCCCTAGTGACATGTCACTTGTATCCTATCGACTTCTACGGTTCTAACGGGGCTCGGTATTCATTTCTCACTTGTAACAATTTCATTTCAATTTCATATGTATACATCCAAATAGGCTATTCAATCAACTAATATGTCATATATTCCATTAACAACAATTATAAACATAAACACATTAAATTTCATTATACGAACTTACCTCGTAATCCCGTATCTACTCGTCTATTTTTCGTTTTCCCCGATCAAGTTCCGGGATTCGATCGTCTTTATCTAAATTAATGCAAAATTCAGCTATTTACTAACTCACATATTCAATTCAATCCAAAAACATATAATTTGACCTATTTGCAAATTAGCCCCTATACTTTCAACACTTTACAATTTAGCCCTTTTAACACAAAATAGCAAATTACACAATTAATCCCTAAATTTTCATTGGCCGAATATTCAAGGGACTTATACAAGCACATATCTTTTAATTAATCACAAATTTAACCTCAAAAATTCTATCTTTTTGCAAATAAATCCTTAAATTCATTTTCAACAAAAATCACTTTAAAATTCTTGTATTTTCTCACATAATATACAATAATTCATCAAAATCTATCAATATATCAAGGATTCATCAATGGCATTTTTCAAAAACATAATCAAAATCAGAAATTGAGGTACGGGTCGGTTAATATACGAAGCAACGATCTCAAAAATGTAAAAATTATCGAAAACGGAACAAAAACGAACCTCAATTTGAAGCTTGAAGTAGCCGAATATTTGAAAGCATAAAACCCTTTATGTTTTGATGAAGAATCGGTGAGGAACAATTGTTTATAAAAGATATTTTGTTTTATTATAACTATTATAACATATATTAGTCATATACCAATTTTGCCCTTTTGTAAAACCATTTAAAAACATGTATCATTAAGGACATGAATGTCCATTAGCTTTAGAAAAGGTAAAATAACCATTTAAGGGCCCTTATTTAAAAAGCCAAGGTCAAATAAGCCATTTACCAAATAGAACCCTAATTTATCACTTTATGCGATTTAATCATTTTTCTCAAATTAACCAGTCAAACGATAAAATTTCTAAACGAAACTTTCACACGGTGATTCTATCATGCTGTAAAACATATTAAAGCAATAAAAATAATAATTTGACTCGGTTAAGTGGTCCCGAAACCACCCATTCCGACTAGGGTCTAAAGTGGGCTGTTACAACTCTCCCCCCTTTAGGGATTTTCGTCCACGAAAATCTTACCAGTGAGCAAGTTAGGGTATTGTTTTCGCATAGTTTCCTCGAGTTCCCACGTAGATTCTTCCATTTCGTGTTTACACCAGAGAACTTTTATAAGTGCTATACGCTTATTTCTCAACTCTTTCATTTCTCGGGCCAGAATTCTAATCGGTTCTTCGTTGTACGATAGATCAGACGGTAATTCCACATCTATGGGAGAAATGACATGAGACGGATCAGATCGGTATCGTCGAAGCATTGAAACGTGAAATACGTCGTGAATCTTTTCAAGCTCAGACGGTAACGATAACCGGTAAGCTACAGGTCTAATTCGTTCCACAATTTTATACGGCCCGATAAAACGAGGACTTAACTTTCCTTTTCTGCCAAAACGAAGAATTTTCTTCCATGGTGATACTTTCAGAAATACTCTGTCTCTGACCTGAAACTCTATTTCTTTCCGTTTCAAATCTGCGTATGATTTCTGTCTATTTGAAGCTGTTTTTAAACTATCGCGTATCACTTTTACTTTTTCTTCTGTATCTCGGATTAGATCAACCCCGTGTAACTTTCTCTCACTCAATTCTGTCCAGTATAGCGGTGTTCGACATTTACGACCATATAATGCTTCATATGGAGCCATCTTTAAACTCGTCTGAAAACTGTTATTGTATGCAAACTTTATCAGAGGTAAGTATTTCTCCCAATTACTTTCGAATTCAAGAATACAACACCGTAACATGTCTTCCAGAATCTGAATAACTCTTTTAGACTGACCGTCGGTCTGGGGATGAAATGCTGTACTGAAACTCAATTCCTCTTGAAACTTCTTCCAGAATCTCGAGGTAAACCTCGGATCTCTATCAGACACAATGGATAACGGTATACCATGTAATCGCACAATTTTAGATACATATAGTTCCGCTAATTTATCCAGAGAATAATCAGTACGTACCAGTATAAAATGTACAGATTTCGTCAATCTGTCAACGATAACCCAGATTGCATTTTTCTTCTTCAGAGTCAGAGGTAATCCAGATACGAAATCCATAGTGACTCTATCTCATTTCCATTCCGGAATCATAATAGGCTGTAATAAACCTGACGGTACCTGATGTTCAGCTTTAACTTGCTGACAGATCAAACATTTCGATACGAATTCTGATATGTCACGTTTCATTCTTGACCACCAGTATTGCTGTTTCAAATCGTTATACATCTTAGTGCTATCCGGATGAACTAAAAATCAACTGTCATGTTCCTCGTGTAGAACTTTCTGAATGAGTTCACTATTTTTCGGTATGCAAATTCTATTTCGAAACATTAAACAATCATCATTCCCTATAGAAAAGTCAGAATCAGAATTAGACTCACAGTGAAGTCGTTTAGCTTGCAGATCGAGATCAGTCCTTTGAGCTTCGAAAATTTGCTGTAGAATCAACGGTTTAGCCTTTAGTTCAGCTAGAATAGATCCATCATCAGATAACGTCATTTGAGCATTCAAAGCTTGCAGAGCAAACAGAGACTTTCGACTTAACGCATCAGCTACAACATTAGCTTTCCCTGAATGATAATCAATTACAAATTCATAGTCTTTTAGTAGTTCGAGCCATCTCCGCTGTCGCATATTTAAATATTTCTGTGACATCAGATACTTTAGACTTTTATGATCGGTAAAAATTCTACATTTCTCACCATATAAGTAATGCCGCCAAATCTTTAATGCAAATACTATAACCGCTAACTCAAGATCATGCGTCGGGTAATTCTTCTCATGCGGCTTTAACTGTCGGGAGGCATAAGCTATGACTTTCCCATCTTGCATCAATACACAGCCCAGTCCGATAATAGATGCATCACTGTATATAACAAATTCTTTCCCCGATTCGGGTTGAACTAAAATTGGAGCTTCTGTTAACAGGGCTTTCAACTGTTCGAAACTCTGCTGACATTTATCAGTCCACTCGAATTTCACATCTTTTTGTAGCATTCGGGTCAACGGCACTGCAATCATCAAGAATCCTTTAACAAATCTTCGGTAATATCCCGTTAATCCCAGAAAACTTCTAATTTTAGATACATTTCTCGGGGGTTTCCAGTCTATAATAGCAGATATTTTACTCGGATCTACTCTGATGCCTTCCGCAGAAACAATGTGACCCAAAAATCTGACTTCTCGAAGCCAAAATTCACATTTGCTGAATTTGGCAAACAACTGCTTATCTCTCAGAATTTGTAACACAATTCTCAGATGCTCAGTATGCTCTTCCTCATCACGTGAATAGATCAGAATGTCGTCAATCAATACTACAACAAATCTGTCTAAATACGGTTTGAATACACTGTTCATCAAGTCCATGAACACTGCCGGAGTATTTGTTAAACCGAAAGGCATGACCAGAAACTCAAAATGTCCGTATCGTGTCCTGAAAGCAGTCTTCGGTATATCTGAATCTTTAACTCGCAACTGGTAATAACCCGATCTCAAATCAATCTTTGAAAATACAGTAGCTCCTTTTAACTGATCGAATAAATCATCAATCTGCGGAAGAGGGTATTTATTCTTCACTGTCGCCTTATTCAACTGTCGATAATCAATACACATTCTCATTGATCCATCCTTCTTTTTCACAAATAATACGGGAGCACCCCAAGGTGAAAAGCTCAGTCTCGCGAAACCTCTATCCGTCAATTCTTGTAACTGTGCTTTCAACTCTTTTAATTCCGTCGGTGCCATTCTGTATGGAGCTATCGATATCGGAGTAGTGCCCGGTAACAATTTAATACCGAATTCAACTTCTCTAATCGACGGTAAACCCGGTAATTCTTCCAGAAAAACATCTGAAAACTCACAAACAACTAGTACAGACTCAATTTTTAATTCTGTCTTGCTAGAATTCATCATATACGCTAAATACGCATCATAGCCTTTTCTGACATTCTTCTGAGCCCTCATGGCAGAAATCATTATCGGTAATTCATTCGAATCATTTGATTCAATCCGAAGAATCTCACCATTCTAACATTTCAATTCTATACTCTTACTTCGACAATTCACAATAGCCTCATGCGCATTTAGCCAGTCCATGCCCAGTATTACATCGAATTTGTCAAAAGGGAGGAGCATCAGATCAGCCGAAAAATAATATCCCCGCTTCATCAACGGATATTTCTTACATATCTTATCAACTAACACAGAGTTTCCTAATGGATTCGATACTTTAACTACATATTCCGTAGACTCAACACTTAAATTCTTTTCATACACTAATTTTATACAGATATATGAATGAGTTGATCTAGGATCTATCAACGCAACAATATCAGTGTTATACAGAGAAAAAGTACCGGTAATAACATCAGGCGACGAGGCTTCCTCGCGTGCACGTATTGCATAAGCTCTCGCAGGAGTACGCATCTCAGATCTCACATTAGCATCTCTCGCCACATTGCGATTTCCACTTTGGTTCCCAACACTTCGCGACGGTCTACCTCTCGATGCAACATTATTTGTCTTAGTCGACTGTTCTCTATCAGGTACAGATCTTTCAGGACAATCACGCAAATAGTGATCTAACGATCCACATCGAAAACAAGCTCCGCTTTTCAATCGGCATTCACCAAATGTTTCCTATTACAATACTTACATTCAGGTCCGGGAGTTCTCACACTACCCGCACTAGCTGCAGAAGTCGTCTGAGGTCTCGAATGAGAAGTCTTAACACTTTTCTCTCGGATAGATGTACCCGTAGAAGCAGCAGGATGAGGATGAAAATCTTTTGATCTTTTAGATCCAGACTAATACGGTTTACCCGTAAACCTTTTTCTAGCTTCTCTGAATTCAGAATTCGCTTCTCTTTTCTTTAGCAAGCTCTTCGGCTTTACAGGCCAGATCAACGAGAACTACAAACTCTCTCAGCTCAAGTATTCCGACTAATAGTCGAATTTCTTCATTTAGCCCATCTTCGAACCTTTTGCACATTGTTGCTTCTGTAGAAACACATTCGCGAGCATCTTTGCTGAGTCGAACGAACTCTCTCTCGTATTCAGTTACAGACATTCGACCCTGTTTCAGCTCTAAAAACCCTTTTCTTTTCTGATCGATGAATCGTTGACTTATGTATTTCTTTCTGAATTTCGTCTGAAAGAAATCCCAATCAACTCGTTCTCGTGGTACAACCGAGGTCAATGTATTCCACCATTGATATGCTGAATCCCGAAGCAAAGAAATAGCACATCTCAGGCACTCGTCAGGAGTACAAGCCAGTTCATTAAAAACTCTGATCGTATTCTCAAGCCAAAATTCAGCCCTCTCAGTATCATCACTTGCTGAAGCTCAGAATTCCTCAGCACCATACTTCCGTATCTTATCGACAGAAGGTCTGCTCAATCTCAGAGGATCCACAACTCGTACATTATCAGGGTTAGGTTGTGGGACGGGAGGGGGTGGAGGTTGAGGAGCAGCCGAGTTTGCTCGCACAAACTCACTAAACCATCCAGACATCATTTGGAAGAAAGCTTGTTTAATTTCTTACTGATTGGCCGCAGCAGGGCCCGATTCAGAAGGCACAGCCCCATGAGCGGGTGCTGGCGCAATACTTTCAACATCATCAGCTAAAGCTCGATTCAGATCCATTACTATATGAAACAGATTTCAAAGGATGTCAGGAGATATCACACTATCATATTTCATGTACATGGCATGTATAGCTAGACTAATACTCACTACGGTAGTCCTAGAATCGACTAAACCGTAGCTCTGATACCAACCAAATGTAACACCCCTATCCCGTAACCGTCACCGGAATAGGTAAGGGCATTACCGGACTTGTAACATATATCGGAACAGTAAAATTTCAAACTTTTTAATCAAGATTCATCACGTATCATCAATCATCAAAACATGCTTCAATTGATCATAAAATGATGTATATAATTATTGGAAATCTAATTGGAAACATGCTAAAAGATAGGAGAACATTTGCAAAATTTCAAAGTTAGGGGCACACGGCCGTACCCCTTGCCCGTGTTCTTCACACACGGCCGTGTCCCTCCAGACACACCCAAACCTTTCAACCCGTGGTCGAATCTGACTTATCCCATACGGCTGTCCAACACGCCCATGGGGTTAGGCCGTGTGTCGCCCACGGCCTAGGTACACCCGTGCCCTTACCCTGTGGTCGAAACTGTTAAATATCACACGGCTGCCAGACACGCCCGTGTACAAAACAGAGCAGACCGTGTGACTATACTGCCAAATTTCACACGGCTACAAGTTACCAGACACGCCCGTGTGTCTAGGCCGTGTACCAAAACTGACCAAAACATCAAGGTGCAGGGGACACACGGTCGAAGCGCTCGCCCGTGTTCCCTGGCCGTGTGGCACGTTATAGGCTCGGTTTAAGCCAAATTTACCACCCAATATGGGTCATTTCTACTAGCCATTAACCAACAACATTTCATGCCATTCTACCAACCTAAAACATACCAATTCAAGCACAAAATGGACCCAAAATCATCTCAATTCATTCACAAATCAAGCACACTAACTCAAAGGCCTAAATGACCATTTCCATGCACTCATCCACACATATATACATATCAATTATGCAAGCTTATAACCTCATCAAAATAACATATCTTTCCATAAGCACATATAGCTAAAGGACAACTCAAGTACTTGATTATAAACACATATGACCCAAGCCACATCTCATAGCTTGATCATTTACCAAAATATATCATGCTCACCAAATATGTAGCCTATACATGCCATGACCATTTCATTTACAAAAGGTTTAAAAGTACCAAAGTTTGATAGATAGTGTGATGGCGATCTCCGACTCGTCCGATTATCGAGCTAGCTTCCGAATCTATAAGACAGTGAAAGAAATGAACAGAGTAAGCTTTTAAAGCTTAGTAAGTCTGTATAATATAGAAATTAAACCTTACCGAATTAATGCGATAATTACAACAACAATGCCAATTCAATTCATATAGTCAAGTTGCCTATTTCACAAGTATACACTTGTTAGTTCATGTAACATATAAATTCATTCATGTACCAACCACAATATTCATGTATCATATCATTGCTCAAATACTTGTACATGTATTTCATATAACTTATACCATATAATCCATGTAATTCTCATGTCTCATATAACATGTAATACATATATCATTCAATCTTCATGTAACATGTATCGGTAATTTGCCCGTTGAACTTATAAGACCATCGAAAGATACTCGGGTGATACACACACAGTGTATATACATATAACCTGTAATCCGTCAATGCATCATATATGCTTTTTCGAGCCTGTACGGTAAGCCCGGAGGCTGAACATATAATCCCGAATGAATAATCGGTAAGCCCGTAGGCTGAACATGTAATCCCGAAGGATAAACCTGTAGCTCATGAGCACGTGGTGAGTCCGCAACAAATGCAGGAGCTCGAACGACCCTGTAGCCCTAGTGACATGTCACTTGTATCCTATCGACTTCTACGGTTCTAACGGGGCTCGGTATTCGTTTCTCACTTGTAACAATTTCATTTCAATTTCATATGTATACATCCAAATAGGCTATTCAATCAACTAATATGTCATATATTCCATTAACAACAATTATAAACATAAACACATTAAATTTTATTATACGAACTTACCTCGTAATCCCGTATCTACTCGTCTATTTTCTGTTTTCCCCGATCAAGTTCTGGGATTCGATCGTCTTTATCTAAATTAATGCAAAATTCAGCTATTTACTAACTCACATATTCAATTCAATCCAAAAACATATAATTTCACCTATTTGCAAATTAGCCCCTATACTTTCAACACTTTGCAATTTAGCCCTTTTAACACAAAATAGCAAATTATACAATTAATCCCTAAATTTCCCTTGGCCGAATATTCAAGGGACTTATACAAGCATATATCTTTTAATTAATCACAAATTTAACCTCAAAAATTCTATCTTTTTGAAAATAAATCCTTAAATTCTTTTTGAACAAAAATCACTTTAAAATTCTTGTATTTTCTCACATAATATACAATAATTCATCAAAATCTATCAATATATCAAGGATTCATCAATGGCATTTTTCAAAAACATAATCAAAATTAGAAATTGAGGTACGGGTCGGTTAATATACGAAGCAACGATCTCAAAAACGTAAAAATTATCGAAAACGGAACAAAAACGAACCTCAATTTGAAGCTTGAAGTAGCCGAATATTTGAAAGCATAAAACCCTTAATGTTTATAAAAGATATTTTGTTTTATTATAACTATTATAACATATATTAGTCATATACCAATTTTGCCCTTTTGTAAAACCATTTAAAAACATGTATCATTAAGGACATGAATGTCCATTAGCTTTAACCATTTAAGGGCCCTTATTTAAAAAGCCAAGGTCAAATAAGCCATTTACCAAATAGAACCCTAATTTATCGCTTTATGCGATTTAATCCTTTTTCTCAAATTAACCAGTCAAACGATAAAATTTCTAAACGAAACTTTCACACGGTGATTCTATCATGCTGTAAAACATATTAAAGCAATAAAAATAATAATTCGACTCGGTTAAGTGGTCCCGAAACCACCCGTTCCGACTAGGGTCTAAAGTGGGCTGTTACAACTCTCCCCCCTTTAGGGATTTTCGTCCCCGAAAATCTTACCAGTGAACAAGTTAGGGTATTGTTTTCGCATAGTTTCCTTGAGTTCCCACGTAGCTTCTTCCATTCCGTGTTTACACCAGAGAACTTTTATAAGTGCTATACTCTTTCATTTCCGACTAGGGTCTAAAGTGGGCTGTTACAATTTTAGTCGAGCAAGGTCGACCCTTTAGTTTGCGATGCAATTCTCTATCCGGTAACAACTTAAACGGAGCAAGTGATATAGTCGGCCATTTACGTTCATCTAGGACCGGTGGAAATACGTATCTCCGCACGTTGTACATGTATTTTATTTTGTACACTTCGTCAACATAGTTCATGGGATTCAAACGGAGATTCTAACAAGCTGCAATTATATGAGTACATGGATAACGAAATGCGTCAAACCCCCTCTAGTTCACAAGTTCTATTTCTTAAGTGTATACAATATTGCCCACCAATAATACATTGGTTCGGTCTGTCAAACTCCGTCACACGAAACTATAGGTTGTCGCAATCATGACACATTGTGTGCATGGTGTTGGCCCGCGCCTTCGCTTTGTTAATTCTTGCAATACCTTTCGGCACAATACATGGCCTCCCTGCATTTGGCCTTTATAACTCGCTGCTCATTTTGGAAATAGTGCCACTAAATGAAAATATCTTTTGCACAATTGAGGTTATTGGCAAATGGCACGTTTCTTTTAGAACAGAATTTATGCATTCAGCCAGGTTTGAGGTCATATGACCATGTCGTAGGCCGCCGTCGTATGCTTGTGTCCACTGTTCGAAAGGTATGTTACAGAGGTAGTCTGCACTTTTTTCATTAACTGAACACAAAACCGCCAACATCTCATGAAAACGGTCATTACTTATCTCATACCCTGCCAATATAAGTTGATAGCGAAAATTACAAACCACTATTCCATTCAGAATAAATTGAATACTACAAACGAAATTATATTAATAGAGATTAAATACCCATGTTGGTCACTTGTCGTCATTTAGTTGTAGACCGATATTGCCCGTAGTAGTTTGGACACAACGTACCTTAGACAATACGGATGGTGTGTGCGATGCCATAGGCTTCCTTGTCGTTTAATTGAGGCTAGTATTCTAGTGCCCCATCCGATATAATGCAGATATCAAGTTGGGGGTAGACATGCCTCCTTAACCTAGAAAGAAAGAAATTACGGTTATCAGCTGACTCCCTCGGTGTTATTGCAAACGCAGTTGGAAGGATTCTCCCACTGCCATCCTATGCAACAGCTAGCAATAGCCGATGGGTATATCTACCATATATAAAGGTACCGTCAATTTGTACCAATGGCTTGCAGTACAGAAATGCGTCTCGGCTTTGCTTAAAGCTCCAGAACAAATGTTTGAACACTTGGCATCCACAGAGCAATCGGTCATTGTAGTAAGTAGGTGCCGTTTGAAGGTCTGTTATGCAATCTGGGATGTATCTCTCCAGCACCTGACACCACTGCTACACTTCATTATATGAAGCGTCCCAACCACTATGCATCTTTTTCAGCGCCTTCTGCTTAGCTATCCAAGCCTTGAGGTAAGAGGGGGTGTACCTGAATTGGATATGAATATTAATTAAGACCGGCACTGAATTCTTGGGATCTGCATGGAATTATTGTAGAAAAATCGCATTTCCGTGGAATATTTTTTCAGTAATTTTGCTGACAGTGCATCATGCTTGAAGTGTTTTTGACACTATTTGTTCAGAACCATCTTCTTAAAATTAGTTTTCCAAGAACTACTGTAAAAAAAGAGCGTCCACGTGGGAGCTTTTTTCAGTAATTTTGCTGACAGTGCATCCTACTTTAAGCGTTTTTGACACTATTTGTTCAGAAACGTCTTCTTAAAATTATTTTTTCAGAAACTATTGTAGAAAAAAAAACAAAAGTTTTTATATTGCTAATATAAATTTTTTTAAACCCTAAACACAAAATTATTTAAAAAAACCAATCCATAATTTAATTAATTTCCTTTAAAACCCTAAACCCTAATTTAATTAATTTTTTTAAAACCTCTTAAACCTAATTTAATTGATTTTTTTGTAACGCCCCCAACCCAAATCCGTCACCAGAATAGAGTTACGGAGCATTACCGAAGTTACTAATTTATTATCAAATATTTTATTTCATCTAGCATTCATATTTAGGACCAATTAAAATCAAACATATTGTCCCTAAACGTACTTATTTTTCTCGACATGTTTACTTGAATTTTATTACTCGTCTCAGCATGCTTAGTTTTTTTCTTGTATCATCGTATAAAAAATAATCACATATTTACATGTCAAGATGAATATCATTTTCTTGCCATTTTGTCATAAACTTAAATCAAGTAATTCATTATATCAAGATTTCGTGTATTTAAAAATACAATTCAAGCTACACTAATTTACCTCGTTGCTTGTTTATGTTTATAATTTCACTAATCCGATATCTTCTTTTTTTTTTCCACGTTTAAGTCTTGTATTTTAGTTGCACGGATCTTTATAAATAAATTTAATCATCATTTTCTTTCATTTCATATTCTAATACATTTAATTATTGCTCTAGGCAAAATTCCCATTTTACCCTTAAAACTTTTAATTAATTACAATTTCATCCTTCATTTCAGAAAAATAAAATTATTGTCATTTAATCCTTGTTTACAACCATTATTCTTATACATATTGATAAGAGCCCATGAATTTTATGAAATATCAGAATTTTTTCATAATTTCAACACTTTTCAATTTAATCCCTAAAACATGTTTTCGTCTGATCTTGATCTAAATTAATATTTTCATTCAATTTTGTAATTTAAATAATAAAATAATCCATTACATACAATTTGATCATTTTTGACATTTTTACAAAATTGCCCATAAAGTTATACTTTTATTCAATTTAGTCCCTGAGCCTAAAACATGCAAATTAGCCATGCTAGTTGAATATTCATACATATTTTCCTCCTCCTCCACTCCATTCCACATCCTTAATGTATATAACATGCTTATAAGTAACATTATCAAAACTTTCACTATTTACTTATATGTATTTTCAAAACTGTCCATTTGAGTCATAGTCACTAAATTATTTATATCTTGAGCTACAGAACTCCAAATTAAGATCCGTAAATTTTCCTTGAAACTAGACTCACATATCTTCTTACCATAAAATTTTTAGAATTTTTGGTTTAGCCAATTAGTACAGTTTATTCATTAAATTCTCCCTTATTTTACTATTCGACAGTTCTGACCACTCTTCGGTAAAATTTAATTATCTCTTTGTACAGAATTCAAATGATGTTCTTGTTTATTTATATTGAAAATAGACTCATTCAGTAATCTAACCATATAAATTATGCCTCAAAATTATTTTTATACAATTTTTAATGATTTTCCCAAATCAGAATAGAGGATCCCGAAATTATTCTGAACCAGTCTCACAAAAATATAAATATCTCAAAATACAGAATTCCTTTACTTTCTATGTTTCTTTTATATGAAAATAGACTCAATAAGCTTTAATTTCATATCTTATTAATCCTTTAATTCGGTTTATGCAATTTTTGGTGATTTTTCAAAGTTAAGCTTATGTTGCTGCCCAAAACTGTTTCTTATAGTTTATTTTGCAATTAAATCCTAACTAAGTTTACTTACTTTTACAACTCAATTCATACTTCATTTCTACTTAATCTCTTCCCATATTTAACTTAACCATCCCATGTTCATATTAGAACTCAAATTTAAAACTTCTTCCAATTCAATCCCTACTATATAAAACTTATGGCCTCTTTTACAATTTAATCCTCTTTTTCATTCTAACTTAAAATTCTATCAAATAAACCCCTATTTCATCTTCTTGCTCAACATGAACTACTCTTAGAAATCTATGAACTATCAAAATATCAACTTAATCTTAACAAGACTTTGTTTTAAAGCTTTTAAAACATCAAATTTAAAGAAAATGGCTTAACTGACTTACCTATTAAACATCCAAACTTTAAATCCTTAATTTCTCTTTTTTCTTTTTCCTTCTCTTTTCTTTCCTTCTTTTCCCGTTTGCTTTTCTGTTTCTTTTTCCCTTCTCCTCCCTTTTTTTTCTTTCCACACACACATATATATATATACTAAATAAAATAATAAAATAATAATAAATATCTTATTAAATATTAATAAAATAATATTTTTCTAATAAAATAATTAGAAAATATCATCAACATTATAATTACTTTCTAGATTTCTCTCTCTTCCAATTGACCATTTTTCCCTTTGTGATCTTTTAAAATTCCATCCTTGAGTCATCACTTAATTGGGTAGAATTGCAATTTAGTCCCTCAAAATTCTTCACCTATTCAATTTAGTCCTAATTCATCCATTTTCCTTAGTTTCTAGATTATTCCACCCCTAAAATATTTTCACTATTGGTCCTTCAACTTTCCATATTTACACTTTAACCCCTTAAATTTTGAGTATTTACTCTTGAGCAACAAAACTTTTCTCATTTTGACAATTTAGTCCTTTCTTGAATTAATATGTCATAATATACTTCCCAATGATATAACTCAAATTTCCTCTTCTTGTCACTTTATTTCCTTATTTTACTATATCAAGGATAATATCTTACTGTAGAAATTTTCGGGGTGTTACATTTTTTAAATCTTAAAACCCTAAACTAAACAATTCTAAACCACTAAACATGCAAAAAACCCTAACCCTAGAAATACATGGGCTAAAATGCGTCCTTGGGGAGTGTTTTTGCCACATCAGCAAAGCGTGTCCTGGAGGACGCAATTTGTGCTGACATGGCAAAAACGTTCCCTCAAGGACACGTTTTGTTGGCATATGCCCTACAATCGTACTGACGTGGACGTGTTTTCCCCTAAATCGGCCATTTCCGATTAATAATGAAAAAATTGGCTCATTTCCGTAAATAAAGTTGAAAATGAGCTTTTATTAGTAAAATGGCCAAAGAAAACGGAAGCTATGGCAAAGGTAAGAAACAACACAACCAAAAAAAAAAAAAGTATAAAGAATTGTGTTGGGATTTAAAAAGTAAGTGCCAAAAATGTTAGGCTAAAAATCCATCTACATAATTTACTTTGGACCTGTTCATGGGTCGGGTCACTTGGCCCGGCCCAAAGGCCCGCCCAAAATGTGGGAATGTGTGGGCAAAATGTAAACCCAAAAAATGGGATTTGACAAAAGAATAAGATCCGTTTAAAAAACGGGCTGAGCCTAGGGCAAGACATTTTTAGCTCAGGCTCGGCCCGGCCCGAACTCATTAAAGGACAAAAAATCTATTTTTTTGTTTTTTTAATATTATTTTCTTATTGTTTTCTCCCTATTTTGCTACCATTTTACTATTATGTTGCTACTATTTTGTTGTTACTGTTTGGATATTGTATAAAACTTATTTTATTGTTAATTTTGTTATTATTTTAAAGACCTTTGTTAATTTTGTTATTATTTTAGAGGCATTTGCTTGTTAAGTTACATCTATCTTAGTGTTATTTAAGTATACATATTTTTTAAAATTTATTTTCAATTTGTTGGGAAATATTTATTTTTATGTTTTTAGTATTTTTGATGTATTATATATATTTTAAAATAATATAAAAATTAATATGGGTGGGCTAGGTTGGGCCGGGGTTTTAACATTTTTATCTGGGTCGGACTTGGGCAAAATTTTAGGCCCATTTTTCATGTCGGGCCTAGCCCGGGCCTAGCAAATGGGCCTAAATTTTTAGTTGAGCCCGACTCAAACTCGGCTCGGCCCATTTCAGCAATTAAAATAATTCTCAATAAATTTTATTTTTTTATAAAATATGAGAATCTTATTTATATAAAATACAACTGTATTATTTATATTTAAAAAAAATATTGATAAGTCTAAAACGATATGCCAAAATATTTATCAATTAAAAAATAATATTTACTAATACGGTACTGATTACCTTACTCCAAATACAATAACCATAAAAAAGTGTTTTGGTATCACAATACTAAAAGTATTAGTGTTGGACATTAAATAATGAAATAATCAAATCGATAAAAAAAAAATAATCTGCATCTATCAATATAACATAATCCCTACTTCAATAAATAATTCAACCCTTGATGTTGAATCAAACTAGATTTTATTTGCTATTGATTAGAAATTAAGATATACATAACATAAAATTTTGTCTCAACATCCAATTTCCCGCTCTTTTACCTAAATTTGGTATATTATTTTAATACATGTCAAAATTATAAATAAATTTAATTTATTATATTATATAAAAATTTAATTTAATATAATTAAATATAAATTTTTTTTATATTTTTATACTTTTAAAATTTTAAAAATTATTATTTTTATTTAAATAAATATAATTATTTGTATTTGTAATAAATATCACATAAATAACAATGTTGGTGATATATAATAATTAAATCAAATATATAAAATTTCATCAAGTCAAACTTAAATTTTGAATGGAAGTTTATATGTATCATAGATATTTGTTTTTTTTTTTTTTTTTGAAGAGAAGTTGTCTTAGAGTTTAATTATCGTCTAATTTGTAAAAAGTTAAACTTTTAATTTATAGCTGTTATCTACTTATTATTATTAAACCTTATTATTATTAAAACAATTTAGTTATATATATTTCACAATTACATTTATTAAACATATATATGTATAGAAATCACGTATTTATAATATAAATATGTGTTTAAAAATAATATACAATAAATAATAAAATGTATGGTTTGTAACTAATTAATAATCGGCGTAATAATTATTTTGATCCTCTAATTTTACGAAAAAAATCATTTTAACTATCTTTTAATTTTTCATCTCTTTTTAACTCTTAAACTTCTAATTTTTTGTCAAATCACCTAATGAATGGAAAAATTAACGTTTGTTAACTTTGCTAACATGGCATGTATGTGGATTGCCACATAGATGACTCGTCAATATTTAATTAATTTTTATAATTTTAAAGATTTTTATTTTAAAAATAGTTTTTATATATGTTTTTTATTTTTAAAATTTAAAAATTTACTTAAATGAAGACTAGTCATCCATGTGATAACCTACGTGTATGCAATGTTAGTAAACTAAAAAAAATGTTGACTTTTTCATTCATTTTAGGGTAATTTGACAAAAAATACAAGTTTAAAGGCTAAAAAGCGAAAAATTAAATAGACGGGTAAAATAATTTTTTTATAAAATTAAAAAGTCAAATAAATCATTATGCCTTAATAATCCATACTATTTATTAAGCCTTTCATTGAATTGGAGTTACACATCAAATAAATCTCAACTCAAAAATAATAAAATGTCATTTTATTTTCAAAGAACTTGAAAAATAAAGTGACTTTTTGTAATTCTCCAATCGAGTTTAGACTCTATAAAATGCTTAATAAATAATATAGATAAATAAATATATAAACATTTATATAAGAAATATATTTATTAAAATTTCATTTAGAATAAAAAATTCTTTAGTTGAAATAGTAAATGAAAATATGGCTCAAATCTTACACAATGATATAACTTATTTGAAAAATAAAATGACTTTTTGACAATATTTTAATTGTGTTGGGATTCAATTAACAGTGATGTAAACTCAGTAAAAGATTTAATAAATAATATAAATATATATTTGTTGTGATTAAATTTTATTATGTTAGAGTATATTCAAAGATAGGAATATATTTTATATTATAAATCAAATTATATTTTGTAATTATAAAAAGTGTGGTGCCACAAAGAAAATAATAGTGAATACTTAATAGCCAAGTCAGAAATATCAGAAGGCTAAAGTCCAATCCAGCCGACAATGGATCCTCCCTCCTACATCCACCACCACCACCACAACCACGGCCACCACGCCAACCACCCCAGGTACGTCCCTTTCTCTCCAACTCCTCCTCTTCACCCTCATCGCCCTCCCCCTCAGCCTCTACCTCCCTATCAACAGAGTCCTACCAACCTCCACCCTTCCCGCCACCACCTTCCTCCACAAATTCGGCCGCCTCCTCCTCCTCCTCTACCCCAACAAAATCAACAGCAAACTTACCAACCTCTTCCTGCCCCACCCCCTCCTCTTCCGCGACAGCAGTATTCTAATCATCCGCCTTACAACCCTCATCATCCTCAATACTCTTCCAGTTCCAATTTCAATTCTAACTCTAAGCCTACCCATGTTTCCCACCAATTCCACGATGTCCCTCAACGGCGTCTACCCGAATTCGATACCCGCCCTGATTACTGGCCTGAAAATCGGGTACCGAGGCCCCATCCCGTTTCCAATTTGGATCGGGAGGCCCTTTATCATCAGTTTGATCGGAGACCCGCCTCTCCTGTTATCGATAGGTTTATGCATGATTTAGAGGGAACTGCTAGGTTTAGAGATCTAGAGCTGAATCAGAGAGAAAGAGAGGGTAGGGTTCACAATGATCGATGGATTTCTGATAGATCTTCTAGGGATTTTGGGATTGTTTCAATTGGATTTGAATCCAATTCGAATAATTCAAGATTTGATCATGAGGCTACTGAAAATATTAGATGGGGATCGCGTTTGCGTGAGCCGTTGATTGAAAGTGGAAATGATGAGATAAATGAAAGAGATGAGATGAGAGTTTTTTCGAGAAAAAATGATTATTGTGATCCAGAAGCAGAGAGGTTTAGTGATAAGGGAAGTGGTAGAGAGGGTAACCATGAATTTAATCGCACTCCACGGAAGCAAATACAGAAGAAGAGTGCTTTACTTAGGATTCAGAAGGTGAAACCGAGTCATAGGAGTAGGGAAGATGAGAGATCACATTACTTGGGTTATCATAATGAGGGGAAAACTGGTACTTTTAGAGGAAAAGATTCGGTCTTACAGTCGGATCATGGGATGGATGAAAAAAAGAGAGAAGGTACCCCTGTAGAGCTTGATGTGTCTTTCAAATCAAATTCTTTGGTGGCAAAGGCAATTGTGACTTCTAGTCCTGCTCCAAATTTCGATTCGAATTTCATGCCTAGGAACACCAAAATTAGGAAACTTACAACATTTGATATGGTTAGTTCGAGTGCTCAACCTAATAAGGGCAGTGAGAGTAGTGCAAAATTAGGTGGTTCCACTTCTGCTGTAAAGAGTGGTTCTGGGCCTGTGGACTCTAAGCAGTCTGAGGGAAAAATCAAATCTTCTGATACTGGTAAAGCTCAGGATGGCATTAGAAAGCCTTGCTCAAAAGGAACCAAGGTTTTCCTTAGAAAGGGCAAGGTCAAAAAGTCTCCTAAGGTTACTGTAACTGAAGATGCTCCCAATTCTGACAAGAAACTGAGACCATTAGAGGGGAAAGGTACTATTCCTTGTATTGGTAGTAAGGGAGATGGTGGTGTGGAAACTAGTTCTAACAGTGTCAACATTTCGGTTGGAGTGAATAAAGTGGGAGGGACTGTTAAGAGCACTGTTTCAGATAAAACCACTGCTACTGTTGGTAAATCATCCTCCCTCAAGGCTAACAAGAAGAAAATAATTGTGAGGAAAGTGGTGAAAAAGGTTGTTAGTTCTCCGTCGAATCTGGGAAATTCTGAATTAGCAAAGAAGGGTGATCAACTTGTTAAGACAGATATCTCTATTCGACGTGCATATGCTACCCCTGTGGCTGAAAAATGTGTTTTGCCTCTTAAAATGAAAGTTGCTTCTGCCTCTGGGGATTCAGTGCAGGGTGTTGATTCAGAGCGTTCTCCTGAAGAATCAGCTCTGATTCTTGAAGATGACAAAGTGAATGAAGCGTCAAAAGGCACAGGCTCAAAGAAGGTTTCCACTGATGTTGATCCTGGTAGTTCAGTTTCACCTAAGATTAAGAGAAAGAGAAACAGCTCAGCTGTTGCTTTGAATTCTTCAAGTCAGGGAGAGACCAATGTTGATCAGGGTTCTACTAATGCTGGTAATTCTGTCCCTGGCCTGCATATCATTTCAAATATCAAGGAGGATCATACTGAAAAACCAAATGAGACTATTACATCTGGCAGTTTTGGTGTTGAGGATCTAAACACACGGTTTTACCATAATGAAAATAACACTAATAGTGGTTTGTCAAGATTAGAGGACATCAAAGCTCATGAGGGTATTGTAGATATAGGTAGTTCTTCTGTTGCAATGCCTATCTCCACAGGTTTTGACTCTGGTTCATCTAGCTCTCTGGAGAAAAATATTGTTTGTGAAATTGGCGATGCAAATTCTGGTAGCAGGCATGTTTGTACAACTCCTTCCAGTCCAGTAGTTGAGGATCGTGCTAATGGGGAATTACCTGAAGCTAATTGTTCGGTAGGAAGTGATAAAATGCCCCTTCTGCCATGTATGGAGGAAACTTATGTTAGCAGTGGTTCCATTTTTGGAGATTGCTCCAACCATGACAAAAGTACAACCAGCACTCCTGATATTGTTTATGTTAATACAGGGGAGAGGAACCATGAGATAGGCCGTGATTTAGTGCTATCTCTCGGGTTTTCTGGCACAGGAATCCCAAATGCTGTGGAATCAGTAGAATGCAGAGATAAATATGCAGCTAACATCCATAAACGAAAAGTTGGCATTAGTGAACTAGATTTGTCAAGCTCAGCACCTGCAAGCATTTCTGTAGGATCTGCAGATGTGCTTACCTCTGCAAATTGTGTGGACAGTACCATATGTGCATCTGAAATAGATTTGAATCCTGCTGAACCTATTGTTGGTGCTATTGGGTTGCTTGACGTTGGTTTACAGCATTCTAGAGATAAAGATAGTATTTTGCATGGGAGCAGTTCAAATAATACCTTTCCAGAGATGGGTGGTAGTGCAGATAGAAAATCTCCTGAGAAGAAAAAGCGAAAAATCTCTACCTCCAGTTTTAGTTTGACATCACCTGTAATCAGCCAGAGTGTTGTTGTTTCTGATATCTTTAAATCTGCTGCACAAATACCTTCTAACTTTACTGATGATCTACTGCAATTGGAACCAGAAGTTAAAGTATCTAGTACAGACGATCTTCATGCAGAGGGGATTGATTTATTGCATGTAAACAGTTCAGCGGTTGGACCTTCTGAGGATGTTGGATCTTTTAGTAATGCCTGCAGGGGCAGTCCCCGAAAGATTGATCCTTCAGCTTTTGCTGAGTCAGTTGCTCCAAGTTCCCCATGCCTTCATCCATTAGAGTTGGGAGGTGAGCAGTTTTCAACTGGAACACCAGTTTCTGCTATAAGTAACCATCAAAGTGATGCTATGGATATTGAAGGTGATGACAGGGGGAAAGTGCTTGTTGATGCTTCAGAAGAGCAAAATATCATTTCTAGTGAAGTAACTCAATGCAGAATTATTCCAGAACATGTGTCTTTTGGTTTGGATACAAGGTTAACTGGCATAGATGCAGATGATGACAATCATCTTCCTCTGAAGGATGATTTACCTTCCACCTCAAACTCTTTGATTTCTGGTGTTGACGCTAATGAAGTTTCTGCAACCAACTCCAATGATGAAGCTATGCCTGCACCTGATATACTTTGTGATGTCGGTTCTCTCAGTAACCTAGTTTTAAGCACATCAACTTGCAAAGGACATCTTTTTAATTCAGAAGAGAAGACTTACGACAATGAAAAACTTTCATATGATAAGCCTTTAATTGAAGATTCTTGCAACTCATCTGCTCATGTGTCAGATCCACAGCATAGCAAAACTATTTTTAAGTCAAATGATGTAATTCAAACCAATCAATCTAGTGCTGGGAAGGCAGGTTTGTTGCCATCGTATGATTCTGAAAGTACTATTTCCCTCAATTTCCTTAGTGGAGAAACACAGGGGAGGAAACCACAGCTTAGTCATGTTGGTCCCAAGAGTTATCCTACTCGTTCTTCATTTGTTTCTTCTGCTTCCAAGAATGCTACATCTTCTACCAAAATCACAAAGCCCCGGACATGGCTTCGAACTGATAATTCTTCTGCCTATCCTTTATCAGGAAGCAAACCTTCCACAAGTGCCAATCCTATGCAAAGGCAGATGCCGACTTACATTCGTAAAGGTAACAGTCTTGTTAGAAAACCTACGCCAGTCCCTGCTCCTCCCCAGGGTTCTCATTCTTCGAGTTCATCGGTTTACCGGCTTAAGTCTGGGATAGTGGATGAAGTGAAGAAGGGTACAGGACCAAACAATAGAGCTGGTGCTGTTGACTTGAGAACAGCAGGTGCGAATACCACTTCTGAGAGGCCCACTACACCCCCGTTATCGAGTGTCATCACAGTACCAAAGCATATTTCTAATTCATCAGGAGAGTGTACATCTTCCCCTTTAGCAGAGCCTTCTGCTAGTGATTTCAATGAAACTACAACAAATCATCCAAGTTCTATGGAAATAAATGATGAGCTCAAATCCCCAGAGGATGGACTGAAGACTTTAGAAACACTAAACAGAAATGGTTCAGCTAACAATTTGGAAGTCTTGAATGAGCAAAATGAAAGTGGCTTGGTTCCTTCAAATGAAAAGAGGGTGACATATGTAAAGCCTAAATCAAATCAATTGGTTGCAACTTCAGATTCTGATCATACCTCTATTGTTGATGTTGATAAGAACCATTCCCTTTCTGCTTCCTCTGATGGCTATTACAAGAAAAGAAAAAATCAGCTAATTAGGACTGCCCTTGAGAGTCATATGAAGCAGGCAGTTACCTCGTCTGATGACATCTCCAACTCAGTGAGAGAAATAGCTGCTAAGGTTATTTCCAGTAGAACTTTTGGTAAGAGAAGATCCAATAAAGGTATGCATTTATGAGCATTCTGTTATCAGAGCATTCACACCTGGGAAAATACTACGTTGAACTTTTGGCTTTTAGACATTGCTTGGCCTTTTATGACTTATTTTGCTTAATTTTATCTGCGAAGGATTAAAACATGTCTTCTTTCATCATTATTCTCCTCTTCGTATCTGTTGGCTGTAATGTTTATGCTTATTTTCTGTATCACTTGCAATTCTAGGTTGTTTTTCACTTTTCCAATGCTATGGAGTCATACCAGACTGATGCTAGTATCGATTTGGAGAAATATACTTGTGTCGGAACTTTTTGCACTAACAATCGTGAGAAATAGCTATCTGAAGACTGCCTAAACAGATTTATATACTAAATTTGAATAATATTTTCTTTCACCTAATTAACTATCCTTTCGCCAATTCTTGTTGCCTATGTTTTTCGTTATCAAACTTTATATTTTAGTTCCCCATCTGCTTCCCTTCCAAGTCCCGGGTGACAAAAATGGTCTGAACTTGTCAATAGTCAAGGACTTATATTGCCTCTGCCAACTTGTCGAGTCTCAGTACAGACTTCTATCTTTTATAAGCTGCTTCCCTTCCAAGTCCCGGGTGACAAAAATGGTCTGAACTTGTCAATAGTCAAGGACTTATATTGCCTCTGCCAACTTGTCGAGTCTCAGTACAGACTTCTATCTTTTATAAGCTATCTTTTTAAGTAATTTGTATTGCATTGTGGTTATCGTTGCTAGTTATTCTTTTTGGGCCATTTCTAAATGTTTATTGTGTCCATCAACCTCTACGTATTAAAGTTATAACTTGGTCAAATGGATGATTCTGGAAATTGTTTGCAGTCAGTTCCATTACTTGTTTTGGCATGACCTTTAGTTAGTGGATGGCTTAAATGGCTAGTCCTTTTGCAGTTGTAGCAAAGACTCATAAACCTTCCAAATTCTCTCTGGTCTGGACTCCACATAGTGCAAGGTTATCAAATAATGATGGGAGTTCACTATGTTACCCGAAGGTCCGCCCGCAACTGTTTCCCTGGAAAAGAATGTCACACAAGAGAAGCTTTAAGTTGAACTCAGTTTCTTCCTACAGTAGTTCTTTATCTACAATTGGGTATAACTCTTGTTTTAGACTTTTAGTAGCTTCTTGCTTTTGTCCTGTTGTCCAAGAAAATAAAAGAATACATTTCTTTTGCAGAAGGAAAATGCTGCTATTGAGAAAGAGAAATACTGTTTATACGCGGTCAATTAATGGATTTTCAATTCACAAATCAAAGGTGTTAAGCGTTGGTGGTTCTAGTTTGAAATGGTCTAAATCTATTGAAAGGCGTTCAAGGAAAGCTAATGAGGTAAGGTGCATCATATACTGGTGGACCGAGTTCTTACATCTATGGTATACACTTCAAAACTGAAGTGATTGACTTCTGATTTAAAATGGCTTTTTTTGTTTGTAAAATTCTGTGTTACTGTTTAATAGGAAGCTACTCTAGCAGTTGCTGAAGCTGATAGAAAGAAAAGAGAACAAAATGGCACTGTTTCTAGGACAGGCAAAAAAGGTCTCTCTTGCCACAAGGTTCATGGTACAGAAGTTCGGCGAGGTAGGCAAATTAACAATACTTAGCGAATTAATGGCACTTTATCTAATGTGCATGATGTACGATTTTGAAAAGAATGCTTCAATGGTATGTTTCATGTAAATATTTGATACTTTAGGTGAACGAATATTCCGCATTGGTTCAGTGCGCTACAAAATGGATTCTTCTAAGCGTTCCCTTCAGAGGATATCAGGTTTCTCTTAATTTATCTCATAGTGGATTTAAGGTCCTTTTTGTTTTCTTTTTCTTTTAAAAACTCCCAACATTGTGTGCCGAAGCAAACCTACTAGAGATTGAAGTTCTTATCGGAAAACGTTTACTTCCCTTTCAATGCTGCTTTCTGTTTCTTATGATGTCATGACATATTTGTGCGTTGGAAACATTCTTACGAACCACTTTTGGGTATTGAAGGACCTTTGTTTTGCTGGCATACCTGTTAGAGCTTGCTTCATCTCATGAGGCCTGTGACATTTTGTGTTTTTTTTTTTTTAAAGAAAATTGGTTACAGTAACAAAAAACATCTGTACCAAATAACTTGCTTCTTTCAGTTTCTGATCAGCACCTACTGTCTGCACTGAAGGGGATGTCCTTTTCCCCTTTTGATAAGTTTTTGTGCTGCTCTCTTAACTCTACCTACTTTCTGTTTAGATGATGCATCGTCATATTCTGCTAGTCAGCAATCAGAAAACAGTACCAAAAAGTCTTATGTCCCAAGGAGACTAGTCATCGGGAATGATGAGTATGTTAACATTACCATATAAAACATAAACTTGACGGAATTACCTACGATATATAAAATTTAAATGAGCTCTGACATCTGCAGGTATGTTCGAATTGGCAATGGCAACCAGCTTGTTAGAGATCCAAAGAAGCGTACTCGTGTTTTGGCAAGTGAGAAAGTACGTTGGAGTTTGCACACTGCAAGGTTACGGTTGGTTAAAAAGCGCAAGTACTGTCAATTTTTCACAAGGTTTGGAAAATGCAACAAAGATGATGGAAAGTGTCCTTATATTCACGATCCCTCCAAAATTTCTGTATGCACAAAATTTCTCAAGGGTCTATGTTCAAATCCCAACTGCAAATTGACTCATAAGGTCCATCACTTGTCTGGTCAATTTGACATTTTGCTGGAGGTTGACTCCTTGGTTAATATCTGACCTTTGATTGAATATGTTACAGGTCATTCCAGAACGAATGCCTGATTGTTCGTATTTCCTCCAAGGTGTTTCCTTTCTCAATTATGCTTTTCTTTTTCTAATTTTAGATATGCAGATTCTGACAAAATTACTGGCAGGTTTGTGCACAAACGAAAATTGTCCTTACAGACACGTGCATGTGAATCCAAATTCCTCCACTTGCGAAGGATTTCTTAGGGGCTATTGTGCTGACGGTAATGAGGTAGTGCCTTATCATCTTGGAAATGCTATTTTGGTAATTATTTTGCATTTTATGCCACATCCTGTTTCATATCATGTTATGGAGATATATCTTTATGTTCAATTTGTTTGGTTGGCTCATACTGGTCTTAATAAAGAAGAGTATATTTCACAACTTGTAGTCTCTGATATGCCATCTCAATGTGTGCAAACCTTTGTAGCCTGATTGTCTACCGTTGCACTGATATTTATTTTATTTTGATTTGCATGAATGTTTCCCACGAAATGACAACATTACTAGAATAGTCTCATGGAGTGTATGTCTCTATGTATATTCGTTTATATGGATTCACTTGAAATTTCTTCAAAATGGCTTGAATATGCAGTTTTAATGATGATTATTATAAATTCTAACAAGTCTAGACTGTTTAACGTTTTCTTTCTAGACCTAACTATAGTCGTTTGAGCAAAGGAAAACCTTATCTATATTCTTCCCCCCCTCCCAGTGCCTTTTCTTAGGAGGAAGTCCGATAAACTGATGATCATCCATCATTTTTGATATTCTCTTAGCTACCCCTCTTCTCTAATGCACACACAAACCACAACATTGAATAAGTGAAACGGAATGTATCTCTGCTCTCAGTGTCGGAAGAAGCACAGCTATGTCTGTCCAAATTTTGAAGCAACAGGGTCCTGCCCCCTAGGATCTACATGCAAGCTTCACCACCCCAAAAACCGAAGTAAGGCAAAGAAAAGCAAAAGGTCAATGGAACACAATACTGCTCGTGGGCGTTATTTTGGTATCGGCATTTCAGAACCAAAAAGAATGGTGTTGGAAAGACAACAGGAGGTACTAGAGGAAGACAACATTTGCTTTGATGGGAAATTCTCTGATTACATTAGCCTTGGTGTTAGCGAAGATGAAGTGGGGGGACTTCATCAAGCGAATTGTGACGAAACAAGCTTTGGTGACAATGATTCGACAGATTTACAATCTGAAGATTTGGATGAGTTAATCAAACCCATTCGTATAATGAGTGAGTGTAAAATAACAGAATCATTTCTGGTTCCTGAATCTTCAAGTGGTAAGCATTTGGCCATCCAATAGAGGAATTGAAAATGTTGTATAGAGAGAGTGAGCAACCTTTTTATGTATTTTTAGCGTTCTGAGAAATATTTAGCATCCATCCATAGGCTTTCTTTTTTCTCTTTTGTTTAAAATTTGCATTTTTACAGCATGGTATATGTTGTCTTGTGTACCTTGTAACAAAACAGAAATGTAGAAATAAAAAATGACGTATATTTTACCATTGTCAGCAATTTTCTTTTCCAGAATCTTATGCGTCTCGAGCAATCCATGGGGACTTTTAAATTGAAATGTATTATTAAATTTAAATAAAAAGTTCACCATTAAATAACAATTCAAGTAGATGGGATCAACAATTTTCTCAAACTGAACTTAATGGGAAATGGAAAATCAGTTGGACAGTGGAGGGATGCGACGTAGACCCATATGAAACTAACGGTCTGCTAACTGGTAATCGGTCACCATTATTGGATGCGATGCGAATACAACATTCTCACTGATCTGCTTTCATCTCCTTTCTATCTAATTCACTTTTCATATTAATTCAGTTCCCTTGTGAAACTTTTTTACGTAAAATTCTTCTCTCGTTTTCTTTTTCTGCATATTTCATTTGAAAATTACAATTCTGGTGTCAGTGGCTTTGGCGACTTCCGATTCAGCGGCGAAGATTCTCGCCCAACTCAACATCGACGCCGGAGATTGGCCTCCTAATCTCGTCAACAATTGTAACGAGCGATCAAGAAGAAGATAACAGAAAAAAAGAGGAGAGAACTGGGAGAGAAACAAAATCCGATTAACAGCCTGAAAATTGGCATGCTTTTCCTTCTCCTCCGTTCAGCTTAAAAAGGAAATAACTAACAGCGTTCATGACCATTACAGCAGCCGGCGAAACAGCTGTGACAGTGCCAAAACGCACCGTTTAACTAAAAGACTAAAACAATCGTTTCATTAAAAGATAAAACTCGCTGCTTTAACCATTTAAATCCTCCCTAAATGCAGCGTATTAAACAGTAAGACAATAGTCATGACAGAATTTCAAACAGTATCAAAATTATAAAAGCTTCCATATCAGTTACTCCCTCCCTCGAAAGATCCTTGTCCTCAAGGATTAAAAGTGGGAAACCTCTGCTGAAATTCCGACCACAATTCCCATTTGAAGTTCTTAGGAAAGGTATCGGTCCACTTGACCAAGATTTCGGTGCTGGTTTGGTTCTCTTTTCTAACCATCCTTCTATCAATGATTCGAACTGGTTCTTTGGCTAAGGCTCTATCAGTGCCTACGAAAGGAAGATGTTCCTGGCAAGGAACCTTCCCAATGTGTTTCTTCAACTGTGAAACATTGAATGTAGGATGGATGCGAGACCCTGGTGGAAGCTTCAAATGATAAGGCACCTGCCCCACTTTAGCTTCAACTGCAAAAGATCCAAAAACTTTGGAAGCCAACTTCTGATTCAGGATCCTTCTGACTGTAGCCTGCCTGTAAGGTTGGAGCTTCAAGTAGACATAGTCTCCCACTTGGAAGGACCTATCACTCTTCTTCTTGTCTGCACACTGCTTCATTCAATCTTGTCCTCTCCTTAAGTGAAATTGAAGAAGCTTCCTTGCAACCTCACTTTGCTGTAAGCTTTTATCAACCTTACCCACAGTTGACAAACCAACTATATAAGGCAAGTGGTGGGGTGGACTTTGGCCATATAGGGCCACATAAGGGGTAGTCTGGATGGCTGAATGGAAAGTGGTGTTGTACCACCATTCAACCAAGGGCAACCACAAGGCCTAATCCCTTAGGCTTTCACCACACATACACATCAAGTATCCCACCAAACAACGGCTGATGACCTCTGTCTGACCATCATACTTTGGATGATAAGCTGTAGAGAGGTGTAGCTTAGTCCCAAGCCTTTTGAATAACTCTTGCCAGAATTGGTTGACAAAATTGTCTCGATTTGAAACAATGGTTTCTGGGGCTCCATGTAGTCTGTAGATGTCATTCAAATACTCCTAGTCTATTGACATGGCAGTAAAAGGATGTGATGGGGCAGCAAAATGACCATATTTGGTCAATCTATCAATGATAACCAAAATGGTGTCCTTACCTCTTGAGCTGGGAAGACCCTCGATGAAATCCGTGCTCATTACTGTCTATGCTCGTTGGGAAATGGGCAAGGGCTAGAGTAAACCAGGAGAGGCAGAATAGTCATACTTGCACCTTTGAGATGTGTCACATTCTCTTACACACTACTTGACATCTTTAGATAAGTCTTTCTAATACACTAGGCTAGCCAACCTGTGCCTTATAGCATGCACTTCTGAGTGGCCCCTAACTGCACCAGTACGAAAATAATGGAACAATTCCTTCCTCAGGTCACCAACTTCCCTTTTATTTTGAGAACCCTGTCATCCCACGAGTACTTGGGATGCAAAGAGGCCTGTTGCTGGATATCTGAGTAGATCTTTTGAAGCTTAGGATCCATTAGCCAAGAGTCTTGTGCCCTGCTCCAAAGGTCAGAAATGACTGTGCTACCAGTGAGTTGTAACAACAGACTTGCCTATTCTAGAGGCCTTCTTGAAAGAGCATCTGCCACTACATTCAGTGCTCCTTTCTTGTATGTGACCACAAAATCATACCCCAACATCTTAGCTACCCACCTTTGCTGGTAAAGGATAATGGCCCTATTGCTCATTAAAAAACTTGAGACTTTGGTGGTCAGTCCGGATTTGAAAACGCCTCCCAAGCAAGTATGGGTGCCACTTCTTCACTGCCAAGAGGACTGCCAGCATTTCTTTGTCATAACTGGAAAGGGCCTGATGTTTAAGTCCTAGGGCCTTGTTGAAAAAGGCTAAGGGCCTCCCTTTTTGGTGCAATTACAACTCCCACACCATGAGCAAAGGCATCAGCATCAATGCAAAACTCAGCTAAGAAATCAAACAGAGCCAAAACTGGTGCTTGACAAATGGCCCGGTGAAGCTTCTAAAAGGCTTCACTAGCCAGATCAGTCCACTCCCAGGTCACATGCTTCTTCAACAACTAAGTTAAGGGTTTGGCAACAGTGTCATAATGTTGAATAAACCAACGGTAATAGCCAAAGAGACCCAAGAAACTCCTCAATTCTTTGGCACAAGTTGGAGTGGGCCACTTGAGAACACAATCAACCTGAGAAGTATCCATTGCCACTGACCCTTTAGTGATAACATGTCTAAGGTACTCGATTTTGGAAGCACCAAATCTACACTTGTTTTGCTTAGCATACAGTTTGTGTTCTCTTAACAACTGCAACACTACCCTCAAGTGTGATATGTGATTTGACCATGTGACAGAATAAAGCAATATTTCATAAAAAATACTAGCATTGACTTCCTGACCAATGGCTTGAAAATTGTATTCATCACGGCCTGAAAGATCTAGGGAGCATTAGTCAACCCAAAAGACATGATTAAGAATTCATAGTGTCCTTCATGAGTTCAAAAATTTGACTTGTGAATATGTGGCTCCCACATACTGATTTGATGATACCCTGATCTTAAATCTAACTTGGAGAAAAAGTGAGTTTGACCAAGCTCATCAAGCAGTTCATCTATCACTGGAATAGGGAACTTGTCTTTGACAGTTAGCTCATTGATCTGCCTGTAATCGACACATAGCCTCCGGCTCCCATCTTTCTTCTAAACCATTATAATGAGAGAGGAAAAAGAGCTGTTGTTGTCTTGGATAATGCCAGCCTGAAGCATTTTTTGGATTAGTTTCTCTATCTCAGTCTTCTACATAGTTGGATAATGATAGGGCCGGATTTTTGCCACTTCGGTTTCATCTTTTAAAAGGACTCTGTGATCCTACAGCCTATGGGGCGGAAAACCTTGAAGGACTTGGAAAATATCAGCATAATCTTCCAAGAGTAGTTGCAACTCCCCATTAGGAACATTGGTAGGCAGTGTCAAAGTTGTCTGCTCATTGGTAGCCATGAGCGAAGCTGAAAGAATGTGGATGGATCTGGGTTGGATCCCATTTGTGGATGGATCTGGGTTGGATCCCATGTAAGATGCAAGGGTTGCACTGATGGAGGAAATGCATGGTCAGAGATGCAAAGTTCTAGACAATTGATCCCAATGAAAAATACCGTTGGATGCCTAAAACAAGGTCACAACCTCTCAAAGGTAGGATCATAAAGTCAGTGGTAAATTGATTACCCTGAGCACTCCAGGATACCCCTCTACAATGTCCGTGTGTCAATAAACACCCACCATTAGCCACAATCACCTTGAGTTTGTCAATAGGATCCACAGACAAGTTTAGTCTCCTCACCAGTTCAACATCCATAAAGTTGTGGGTACTATTAGAATCAACCAATATTATGGCCCAGGTGTCACCAAGTTGAGTTGCTAGTCTCATAGTGTTATGACCTTGAGACCCTTGTATAACATGTGGTGACAACACAGGTGTTGTAGGAGGGTCCCTTTCTGGCTCTGTATGCTCGAGAGATTCCTGGCAGTCTTGGAATTCCTCATCATCCCCTTCAATCTGAGGCTCCAGCAACGACTGGTACAGTTGAGGCTTCATACACTTATGGCCAGGACTATACTTAGCTCTACACCGAAAACAAAGTCCTCTGCCCTTTTCTTCCATTTCAACTTGAGAAAGGGTCTTGGTTGGAGGTTTCCGTCCACTTGAGCCTGGATTTTGGTGAGTACTCAAATTGGGAGAGGGAGTTGGTTGAGTCTTGGCAGGAAACAAGGGTGGTGGATGAGGTTGTACTCCACTTCCCACTGGGCCCAACGGTTTACCAAGATTGGCTCAACTTGCCTAGCTATCATATACCCTTCTACTAGATCCTTAGGCTTAAACAAATTCAAGTACTGACCATTTCAAGCTTAAGATTGCTAATAAAGGTGCTCAATGCATAATTTTCAGGTAAATTGAGGTGGTTCAACAAACTTACAAACTCATCATGGTATTGATCAACAGAGTTCACCTGCTTCAAAGAGACTAGATCTGCCATAGGGTCTCTGAAGGAGTTAGATGCAAACCAGTCCTTCAAGCTACGAGAGTAACTATCCGATGTCAGCAAATGAAAACCCCCTTGCCTCTGAGTGTAAAAGTGGTGCCAGTCTAAATCCTTCCCCTTCAAATGAAGCATTATAGTGCGAACCTTAACATTGTCAACTACTCCCTCAGCCTCGAAATACCGGTCGAGTTTTGAACACCAACCTCGATAGTCTGTACCATCAAATTTGGGGCAGTCTAGTTTATGAGAACGAACTTGACTCTACAAGTATCCACCACGGATAGGAGTTCCTAAACTTCCCAGTTCCACCATTGGTGAAACCATCATAGTATCTCTTGGTGGGAACCCAGAAGGAGGCTTCCCAAGATACCCTTGCCCTTATCCTGAGATGATCCCACAATAGTTGTAAAAGACAGGTGCCCCAAGTAGTGCTCAAATAAGCTCTGCAACTCAGACTTAATCTCGTCTTGTACACGATCACGGAGCTCATTCATTCGACTGTCAAACTTGGTATCCATCTGTGTCAGCTCCACCTGAAGCTGAGCTATCTCTTGCTGTAAGTGCCCAACCTCCCTTTGAAGCCTATTGGAGATCCCATTGTCGGCAATAGAGAATTACCTGGCTCTGATACTCTTATTACGAGCAATCAAGAAGAAGAAGAAAACAAAAAAGAGAGGAAAGAAACGAGAGAAATGGGAGAAAACAAAATTCGATTAACAACCTGAAAATTTGCATGCTTTTCGTCCTCCTTTCAACTTAAAACAGGTTTCATGACTGTAACAGCGGCTGGCAAAACAGTTGTGACAGTGCCAAAAGACTAAAACGAACCGTTTCACTACAGATAAAACTCACCGTTTTAACCATTTAAATCCCCCTAAACGCAGCGTATTAAACAGTAAGACAGCGGTGATAACAACAAACAGTACAAAATTATAAAAGCTTCCATATCAAGAATCTCCACCTCCTTCATCCGGATCAGGTTTTGCATGTCCTAAATTTCGTTCATCCTTTGTAAAAGAAATTACTCGTTCATCCGGATCACGTATGAGTATACTCTGTTTGTTGTTTTGGTAGATAGAGTTGGCGAAGATGTTAGATTTGGCGGAGAGCCATTTTTTTCAGCATTGGCCGGAGCCTGTCGCCGATGACGAACGAAAGAAAGCCTTTTTGGTTCAGGTCTCTATTATTATTTTAAAAATGTGAAACTCTACAGTGTCCCAATGTGATCTTTAGAAAAATCTTTTAATTATCGAAATGAGAGATTTATTTATCCTTTGCTAAATTCAGTTAAACCATGGATGAAAAGAAAACTAATTAAGGGCGTGAAAGGAGTGTTTTCGTTCCCTCTGCTGTTTTCGATATGATTGAATTGTGTTTCAGTGATTTTAATATTATATATCTTAGAGCTTAGTCTTAAAATTTTTCTTTTCAAGGTTGCTAAGCTCAATTCAAGCTATCCTACGTTGGAAAAGAAATTCAAGAAAACTCAACATTTTGGACTTATGGTGAAAATACCCCCGAAACTTTTACTAGTAAAAAAATGATGGTTGATGTTAAAACATTTCATCTGTTTTCAACTGTCCAACTCGACTAAAAATAATGGAAAATCAATCCAGTAAACACTGAGACAAGATGGATACCATCTAAAGTAGATAAAAACGACAAACTCCCTTACAATTGTCGCAACAATAGCTAAGTAAGCAGTGCCACACCCCAACACGTGTTTTCCTCTTCCTCAACCTCACTGCATGTAACGGCACCGCATATGTTTAGCTTCCTTTATCTTATCACTCATTATTTCCTTCCCTTCTCTTTCAGGCATTTTAACAATCATTTCTTCTTTACCTACAGAAATCATACGACATTGATGATGGACTTAGTGACTTTGTTTCTGAACTTAGTGGTGCCCCCCGCCACCATGATGATGCTGGCCTTTTCATGGCCAGCCTTGTGCTTTATCAATGCATGTGAATGGTTTTACAACACCTTATATACTATTGAGGATATGGATGGCAAAGTTGTCATAATCACCGGTGCTTCTTCTGGTATTGGAGAGGTAAACATATTTATGTTGCTCTGAATTTTTTTTTATCTTTGAATATCGGTTTCCGTACATATTTAGACTTATAAACATGAGGTTAGCTTTTTATTTATTTATTTATCTTTAAATATTCCATTCCAGTTACCTTTCAAAGGTGTTGGGATATCCTTCAAGTGCATAAAATTTTTTAAAAAATTATATAAAAAATTTGATCATACTTGGATCTTGTAGACTTGTACATATTTAGATCATATCTAACAGGATACCTTCAAAGTTATGGAGATACTCTCCAAATACGTAAAAAGGAACACCTAGAAAAGTTATACCCCATATCATGTTAACACAAAATCACATCATATACGATATATGTGCCTACTTCATCATTGCCATATTAATCTTTTGAGTCCAATACCATGAAGTATTGTGTTGCTACAAATGGTTTATAAATATTGCAGCAAATTGCATATGAATATGCAAAGCGGAGGGCTAATCTTGTGTTGGTTGCGAGGAGAGAACAACGGCTTCGAGCAATTAGTGAGAAAGCCAGATATCTTGGCGCAAACAGTGCCATTGTAATTGCTGCAGATGTTGTTAAGGAAGATGATTGTAGGAGATTTGTTAATGAAACGGTAAACTTCTATGGGCGTGGTAAGTCCCATTCTTCTCTCTCTTTTTTATTTTTTATTACAGTCTACGATTTGGTTTAGCATTTAACTCCGATAATCATTGATGTTCTGATCATGTCTCAAAGTCCTTTGCATAAAACGCAATTATTTGCAAAAAAATGTGTGATAAAAAGCAACTAGCAATTATGTTTCTCAAACTCGGGTGTGGGTTAATATTGGAAATGGTATGTTTATTTCTTGTTTTTCAAAATTGCATGTATTTGGAGTCTTTTAAAGGATTATATCTTTATATTTTTTACGTCTATAAGTAATATCAACTGTTAAGAACCATTTTGGTATTAAGACGTACATTTCCTTAACTACATCAAGCTCGAACCATTTTGGTAGTCATTCTGTTATTGCTTCTGACACTTTACTCAATCTGCAGTGGATCATCTGGTGAATGCGGCGAGTTTGGGACATACCTTCTACTTCGATGAAGTTACAGACTCCTCAGTGTTTCCTATTTTGTTGGTAAGAGTTATAGCTGCCCCAGTATGATCTTGAGGAGGTTTTTTTGTTCCCTAATTATTTTGAGTTTTCTTTCTGAACTAGTATTAAGGTATTATCGGTTTTGTTAATTTTCAGGACATAAACTTTTGGGGAAATGTTTATCCTACATTTGTCGCTCTTCCATACCTACATCAGAGTAATGGCCGAGTCATTGTGAATGCATCGGTGGAGAACTGGTTACCGTTACCAAGAATGAGTTTGTATGCTGTGAGTATTCATATAAATTTACTACTGCATCATCATCATATTCAAATATCAAGATTATGGTAATTTTGGTGGCTTAATAGGTAGAATTGTCAATTCCAATCTGAATCTACTTGAACCCGAACCTGACCCAAAAGCCAACTCGACATGTCTGATTGACAGGCCATGTACCGTATAAGCAATCCATATTCAATACTGATGTGGACCGACATAGCTCTTTAATGACTCTTCAATTTTTTTGTTGTAATGAATTACTGTTCAATTTTAGTGAACTATTAAGTTTTATTTATGCAGAAAGATACATACAACAATTGATGCATTGGTTTGAACTTTTAACTCTTCCTTTTATGAGTATGACCCTGACCCTTTTTCGTATTTGTGTTAGGCTGCAAAAGCTGCTCTTGTGAATTTCTATGAGACCCTCAGACTTGAAGTAAATAATGATGTTGGGATAACGATTGCTACACATGGATGGATAGGAGGCGAAATGACAAGAGGAAAGTTTATGCTTGAAGAGGGAGCCGAGATGCAATGGAAGGAAGAAAGAGAAGTAAGTACTAAGTAATTAGCTGCAATATATCTTGGAAGTTCACATGATATCAAGGTCTTCTATAATGTAATTCAGGTAAAAACCGAATTAATTGACTAAACCGAAGTAGTTTAGTTAATTGGTTGGTGATCAAATAATTCCACTTTGGATTAAGGCAGTGAGAAGTGTAACATTCCTCAGCTTGAAAAGGATAGGGAAAAACGAAAAGTGGGCATGTAATACTGTTGCGGATCCATTTCCGCTGACTGGTCTCACATCACATTTATTGCAATTTTGATTGTAGCCGTAGAGGGATATCATATTGGAATAGTGGCAACCTAGTTAATGCATTGACTTGCATGTACTAATTTGTTGCAGGTACAAGCAAGTGGTGGACCTGTGGAAGAATTTGCGAGGCTGATCGTTTCAGGGGCATGCCGGGGCGATGCTTATGTCAAGTACCCGAGTTGGCACGACACATTCCTCCTCTTTAGGGTATTCGCACCCAATGTACTTAACTGGAGTTTCCGACTCCTGCTGTCGACTCATGGTACAAGAAGAACATCAATGGTGGGTGTCGGGAAACCGATATCTGAAGGTGGCACAGGCAGGTATTTAATGGAGACCACTTCTCCTAGGAAGCTTCCTGCTGGTCCGATAACCTTTTCGAAGACAGAGTAGTGGCATCCATGGCTGCCATGTCTTTGAATTGCACTTTGCTGGCTTTTTATTTAGTTTGTAGGTACTGTTAATTTGGCACATACTTTGGTACAATAATAAGTGTTCGATCAGATCAGGAAAACTTGGCCATCAGTTAGTAGAATAAGCCTTGCGCATATATATGCTTCTAGTGTATGTATGTATGTACGTAGAGAAATACTTGATACTGTTTCTTAATTGCTTTTTCAGTTGTTGCCCTGAAATTGGACGATTTTTTTCGATATGGTCATTTTTAAAAAATATATATATAAAGTACATAAGTTTTGAAGTAAAGTCATTAATTGAGCTAGTTTCTACTAAAGGGAATCTAAGGTGTTCTAGCAATCATGCATTACGAAATATTGACCTCAAAGCACCTTTTCTGCTTTATGTCTTGTATAAATTATGCCACTCAACTTTTAAAACTATGCAAGGTTTTTTTATTTTTTATTTTTGAAGGGGTTGCCCTTATTTTTTAACTTTAGTTTGAAACAGGGGAAACTTTTTTATATCCTATATTTTTATGAATTTTTATAATTTTAAAGAATTAAAGTATAATTCTATTTTTATTAATTTAAAATTTTTAAAATATTTAAATATTAATTTTTTAATTTAAAATTTTTGAAAGATTTAAATAGTAATTTTCCTGGAGTTTTTCTATGCATAACTAAAAAAAAGGGTAAAAAGAACATAAAGGAGTTTTTCTATACATAACTAAAAAAAAAGGTAAAAAGAACATTTATTCTATTGAGTAAATTAATTTCTTTTTTTTTTTTTAAATGGGAGCAAGTGATGAATTCAGAATAAATAAAGGGTAAGGAAATAATTCTTAGAACTTTAATTACCCTAAAAACCCAAGTGAAGTGCAGCACCTCTTACTCAGATTGATGACAATTTCAAATATATCACGTGTAGATGTCTAGAGACATCATTTTATTTACAGTCAATAACATGTTTAATCAACTGATTATCACATTTAAAACTCATCATATTCTATTTTGTACCGAAAACATCAAACAACAAAAACTAAGCACTTTTGAGTCAATTTGCAGCATTTTGACCCTAAATAAAACAGAGATATGAATACCAAAGTGCTAAGTATCAATAGCTAAATGTGCCTAGAAATAATATATACCTTCACCCCAAACATTCTCATATCAAATCATTTCATACCCAATTCGTCAAAATCAGTATAACGATACATTTCATCTTTAATTTATCATACACTCAAATCTGAAATAAAAGATATCAAGTTTTATATCCATTTTCATCTAAAGTATCCCAAAACATCATATAATCTTTATTATTCATATCAAATTAAGTTCATTCTATGTACATACCGTCTAAAATTAATAGATACATAATTAATAAATTCTTAAAAAGATAATATGATCCAACGAAAAAGTTAAAATAATACTTATATCTAATCAATTCTTCTAAAATTAATAATTTATTCTTATCCCGTTTCTCACAAAATCTATTCTGTACTTTGTCGGAGTAATGTCATTTTCATTACTGATAATTTTCAGAGGCTTTACTTCAAGCAGCAATACATTCTCTGTGTGGAAATTTAATTTAGCATCCTAGGGAAGCAATGGGAATCCAGAATCTAAGTACCAGAATTTTCAGACTATTTAAGTAAATTGTCTATACAGCACCAAGTTCTACCTGAATTATATTTATATTGACAATCATTTGAGAATGTTCATTCAAAATAACACCTTGATTCTTGTTTTAAATAGTTACAAAAAATTAAAATTAATTGCAAAAAATACTAAAAATTCTCTAAATAAACAAATGATGAAATATCAATTTATTTTCTTCAATCTGAGAATACTTTCTTCTTCAAATATATCCTTACAAAAGTAAACAACATTTGGTCATGAGTTAAGAATCCAGACCACCTACGTAGTTGAAAATGTAAATTGATTTAAAAAAAAAAGAGTATATTTAAAAATAAATGATCTCTTTCTTAAAAAAAATTCAAATTATTATATTTAACTTTTATTTATCAATGAATATTTAATTAATTCTCCAAATTTTATATTATAAATAAAATAAAACTCTACTTCCTAATTATTATTAGAATTTAACATAAATCAAAACTTATTTTCATCTTAATAAATTTCCACTATTCATAACAATATTGACTGTAATCAAACATTACACTCTCATATTAGCATATTACGTCCCTTTTGGACAGTTTTTACGTAAAATTCTTCTCTCCTTTCCTTTTTCTTCATATTTTATTCGAAAACTACAATTCCAGCTACAATGGCTTCCGCGACGGCCGATTCTTCGGCGAAGATTCTCTCCGACCTCAACATCAACGCCGGAGATTGGCCTCCTAATCTCGTCAAGAATCTTCACCTCCTTCATCCGGATCAGGTTTTGCATTACCTAAATTCCCGTTTTCCCTTTTTTTTTTGTAAAAAATTATTACTATGTGTGTGTATATATATACGCACTAGTATAAGTATACTCTGTTTTGTTTTTTTGGCAGATAGAGTTGGCCAAGATGTTGTTAGATTTGAGGCAGAGCCATTTGTTTCAGCATTGGCCGGAGCCTGGCGTCGAGGATGAACGAAAGAAAGCCTTTTTCGCTCAGGTCTCTGTTATTATTATTTTAAAACCATGGAACACTACAGTGTTCTAATGTGATCAACTTTTTTAAAAAAGAAAATAGCGAAGTTGGAGATATATTTATCTTTGCTAAATTCAGTTAAATTATGGATGAAAAGAAAACTTAAGGGCATGAAAGGAGTGTTTTTTTAAAGAAAAAAATCCATTTCCTCTGTTGTTTTTGATATGATATGATTGATTGTGTTTCAGTGATTTTAATACTATATATCATAGAGCTTAGTATTGAACCTTTTTTCATTTAGGTAGCTAAGCTCAATTCAAGCTATCCTGGGGGTTTGGCATCCAATGTTAAAAATGCTAAGGAGCTCTTAGCGGACTCAAAAGAAGGGAAAAACCCATATGATGGCTTTACACCTTCGGTAAGGAATTTAGTCTTTCACTTTGTAACTTTAATTTATTATTCACATTTTAAAATTGTTGTACTAAGTTACATGATTCATATTAATGTAAATTGAATTGGAATTAAGTTTTCTGTACCCTGAGTCACATTCTTTCCAGTTTTCTCTGCAACTTTGTCTTAAATACTGTGAATTTATTTTGCAGGTTCCAACCGGAGAAGTTCTTTCTTTTGGTGATGATAATTTCATCAGATTTGAGGAGGCTGGTATCAAAGAAGCCCAAGATGCAGCATTTGTTCTTGTTGCAGGTGGCCTTGGTGAACGTCTTGGATATAATGGAATTAAGGTAGATAACCTATAGACTTGCAGTTAATATTTTTATCCTGTTAATTTCAATTATTTGGTTTCATAAGAGCTACACAAGTCTAAAAAGTTAAAATATGTTTGATAGATACTTTTGTGTTAAGTGTTGGTTCCATGGCTCATGCTGTTTTGCGTTAGAGAGATATTGGATTGATGCTTCTTTCCTTCTTTTAAGGATGGTTATCATATTTTTATGTTGTACTTTTTAAACCCGTTCAAATGTCGACGAGCTATATATTTGACTAGATACCTTGTACACCTTGTAGGTAGCACTTCCAGCAGAGACCACAACAGGAACATGTTTCTTACAACTCTACATTGAGTCTATTCTGGCGCTTCAGGAAGCTAGCTGTAGGCTTTCGCAAGGTTTGTGTGGCTTCTCATTATTTTAGGAGGCATTACACTTTCAATATCCATTTTATAAAATTTGCTCCTCCACGTGATGAAGAAGGATCAAGAGGTATTGTTATTCTGTATTATGAATGGAAGAAGCTGATGGGAGATTACTGAGCGGTTCAGAGTAGTCAAGGTTACACTTGTTCAAATGTATGAGCATATTCTTAGCGCCTGCGTGCCCAAATCATAGAAAGAAATCCACTTCGATGAACTCAGGTTTAATTTTAAAGAGGTCAAGTATTGACAACTTACTTTAGCAGTAAATAGGCCATTTTTTACATGGGAAATGTTAATAGAATGAACAAGTTGAAAAGAGCTCCGACAGTACACTATAATGAGGTTCCATAGAATCGACCTCTTACAATAGTTCCTAGGGATAAGAAAGGCACAACAGATATCTGTTTAAAGTTATAGTTTATGTAATGAGCTAGGTGCAATTGTCTAAGTCACCTTAGCATAATAAATACTTTGTAAACAACTTCTCTGGTCTAGAAAGTAGTGTTGCGACATAGACATCACATTTTCCTACGAAAAAAAATAGTCCAACCTCCAACCATTTAGAAAAATATTCCACCGTTTATTGCATCGTACAACTTGTTAGTTCTCTTTATCTCTTAAGTTTGTTTCTCTTTCCCTCTTCTCTCAATTTTTAGGCGCATGTGAAAAGGAGATTCCTTTTGTTATCATGACTTCGGATGACACTCACAGCCGTACTGTGGACCTTTTAGAATCAAGTTCTTATTTTGGGATGAAACCTACTCAAGTTAAACTTCTTAAGCAGGTATGTAATCACTTCTTATGTCTTCTTTTTGAGAGCTTTTGTTTTGTTCTTTTACATGAAGTGTCATATCATCAGGAGAAAGTTGCTTGCTTAGATGATAATTATGCTAGGCTTGCTTTGGACCCTCATGACAAATACAAAATTCAGGTAATCATCATAATGCAGTATACAAAAGCAACATAAAACTGAGAGGTCCTTTTCCTTAAGTGTTTTCTGGTTGTCTTGTCAGACAAAACCTCATGGCCATGGTGATGTGCACTCACTTCTATATTCAAGCGGCCTTCTGAAAATCTGGTATGTTTCATATGCTTATATTGCTTCTAAAATCTGGATTCTGTATTTTTTATGTTTATATATTACCAGCTGCCATTATTTTATGTCTTTGTGCCGTGGGAACTCCTTGTATGATGATATTTGTTTCTGTCCTTGCCCTTGCCTCTCTTTAACAGGTGCTAATAAAAAAATTGTTTTCTAGTCCCTTAAGCTATAACAATGAAAGAAGCTGACAATATCCATGCAAATATGATAGTAATTTAGCTGCCTTTCACTTATATCTATTTTCTAACTCTCCTTGATCTTAATTGTCTTGACATTTATCTGCTCTGCATCAGTCACATTGCATAAAATGTCAACTGGCCCTTTTTGGAAATTGATTTAATGCATAATTTCTTATATTTAATGTCATACTTTTTTCTAGGCATGATGCTGGTTTGAGATGGGTTCTCTTTTTCCAAGACACAAATGGACTTCTGTTCAAGGTTAACCCCTAGAATTTCCATCATTTCATGGTTATTTTTTTTAATTGTGAATAAAATTTTTACCATTTCAATGTAGGCCATTCCAGCTGCACTAGGAGTCAGTGCTACTAAACAATACCATGTCAATTCTCTTGCTGTTCAACGAAAAGCAAAAGAAGCCATTGGAGGAATTACCAGACTCACTCACAGTGATGGTATTTATATATGAAACTCCTCGCTTGTAGACGTATTTCTCTAGAGATCTTCATAGTTGACTAAAAGAAGGTCTATACTTCACTAATATCTGATTTCTTGAGTGATTCTTTGTTTTGTGCTTGTTCATGCTAAAGTTTTTTTTTTGAGATGATAGGATGGTGCATAATTGCCTCTTTCTTCTCCACCCCCTCTGTCCATTTCTGTTGGTTTATATGCATGTATGATGCATCTATACTATAAAAGGTGTTTTAGGCATCAAATTCCTATGCTTCACCAGTACCAGTAACAGGACATGAAATTGACGCCAGGGAGATTGATGGTGATCAATGTGGAATACAATCAACTTGATCCTCTGCTTAGAGCCAGTGGACATCCTGATGGAGATGTTAATTGTGAGACTGGTTATTCTCCTTTCCCGGGAAATATAAACCAAGTAATTTTTCTAGCTCAAAATCATCATTTAGAAATTTAATTCTTGATGATAATGTGATGAATAAAGTACTTGAGCCTTTAGAAATTCAATCAAAATTTTCACGTTTGGACTATAACGTGGGTTATTTACTTATGTAAGCACCAGTCAGAGTATTAAAAGCTATAAAGTTCTTTACATGATGAACTGTCCTTGTCATCATTATGACATTTATAAAATTTGATCTGATTCTTTTCTAGTGTAAATATCATCCACATATATTAACTTTTCCATATTTTATCTACTTGCTCTCCCTGTCCTCTTATGTATTTGTTCTATGAAACAGCTGATTTTGGAGCTTGGTCCATACATTGAGGAGCTGAAAAAAACAGGAGGTTCTATTAAGGAATTTGTTAACCCCAAGTAAGTATTCTTTTATTTTTCACTAATTATCATTGGAATTTTTCAGTGTTCTGCTTGGTGGATGATTTTGCTTATTTCTGCATATAACAATATTTTGGATAAAAAAAATTGTACTTCATTCTTTATTCTCAAGTCTTTTCTAGACCTTGAAGCATATATGCCTTTAATTGACATGAGGGTTGGAATTAAACTGAATTTCCAAGAAAGATGTAGCATAACAGAATTTTATGTAAATGTTAATCTTACCAGCATCATCTTTTAGTCAAACTTGGGTGTGAGTGTCAGACGCTAGGTATGCGTCTGGTACGGGTATGTTAAATTTTTTCCAAGATTTTCATATATTTAGAGAATCTTTGCAGGATCATAAACCCATGCCTATGTCCACATATGTGTTAGACACAGGTGTCGAACATGGGCACTTAAAGAAAAATTTAAAGTCAGGCAACGTAGGTGTCATGTCCAGTTATAGCAAACATTTAAGAAATGTAATTTGTTCCTAGAGTTTTCCTGCTGTAGGAAACGCCTTCTTGTCCTTGAAGTTGTTATGATAGTCAAACATCAGCTCCTAGCAAGTAAAAGTCACATTGGTGATTCCAGATCATGGTGGAGAATTTCTACAGCTTGATCTGATTTTACTGGAATGTTGATGTCCCAAGATCTTTTATTATTAACTTTGTATACTCGGTTCCTTGTAAAATAAGAAAGCTAATCTTGACCATTTCATCTGTTTTGTCACCTCAGGTATAAAGATGCTAGCAAAACATCATTTAAGTCCTCAACTCGGCTTGAGTGTATGATGCAAGACTATCCTAAAACATTGCCTCCATCAGCAAAAGTTGGATTTACGGTAATTGGTGGTTTCAATCATTTACCCTTTTTGCAGTTAAGCTTTGGGTCATGTTAGACCTTATGTAATATTATTAGCTGTCAGATAGTACTTTCTTCTCACTGTGGTTCTATGATCACTATTCCTTATTTAATGCAATTGTGTAGGTGATGGATACATGGCTTGCTTATGCACCGGTGAAGAACAACCCTGAGGATGCTGCTAAGGTGAAATTATATTTTAATAAGTTCTGAAGTCCACCTCTTTCTGTTTATCTGCCCCCTTTGCAATTATAACAATCTGGCATGTCAATGGCTATCAAATCCAGGATTTCTGGCGTTGGTTGGTATATTCAAAATGACATGACAGTGTAATTAGGTACTTCTGTTAAGATCTAAATATAGAAAAGCTGAGATATCTGGATTATGTTGTTCAATTCTTTTAGGACTCTATTTCAGAGGGTGAACAACTCTTGAAAATTAATTTTCTTTTGTTCCCTTACATCATACATGTTTAAATATGCTAATCATCCTGTTAGTATTCTGCTGCTGCTTCAAGGTGAATTTTGTCAAGTAAATTTGTTCCTTTTACATTCATTACCTATCTTAAATACAATGTTCACACTTGACCGCTGTAGAGTTGTTTATAGTGAAATTCTACAGTTCATTTAGATGGTGCTCATCATCTTAAATATAGTGCTCACACCTGACCAATGTAGAGTTGTTTATAGTGATACTCTATAGTTCATTTAGATGGTGCTCGTCATTCTATCATGCTACGCATCTGGCTCTTCACTTTTTGTCTCCCTTAAACTTGGTTAATCTTTGAGCAAGTAGCCAGTGGGCAATGTATTGTCTCTCTACCTCTGTACCAAGCTTCTGTTTCGATATCTGTAGTATCGTTGTTTGTTGCCCTTGCTGATTCAGGGTATGTTCTCGGTATCTTTGTCAGTTTGATATGATTTATTAACGTTAAATCAACCTTTAATTAAAGGTATTAAAAGGGAATCCTTACCACAGTGCAACTTCTGGAGAAATGGCTATATATCGTGCGAACAGTCGCATCCTTCAAAAGGTGCTCATGTTATACTTTGTTAAATTCAATTGCTAGATCTCTATCTCGTTCTGTAGCATCTTTATTATTTTAATCTCTTTATTACCCTATTTTTATTGACAAATCCTTTGGGTTCCAATTTTAATCTGTTTCCCAGGCTGGTGTCAAACTGGAGGATCCAGTTCCACAGGTATTCAATGGACAAGAGGTGGAAGTGTGGCCACGTGTTACATGGAAACCTACATGGGGGCTGACGTTTTCTGAGATCAAAAGCAAAGTTAGGGGAAGTTGCTTCATTTCTCACAGGTCTACCATGGCTCTTAACGGTCGCAATATATTTCTAGAAGATCTATCCTTGGATGGAGCTCTTTTCATCAACTCCATTGATGGTGCCAAGGTATGCCACAATAAACTAATGGTAGATTCATTACATTGTGTAAATCTGTTATTCCCTTTTAATTGGTTTTCTTCCTTGCGGTCTTTGCAACAAATTGAATTGATTTGTTTTAAAATTTGATATTTTAAGCATCGTCTATAAATGCCAATTTGTTGATACATTTCTTAGTCTAGTGCCATATTTTGAAATATCATCACTCATAAGAGATGATCTGTTGGCTTTTCGACTCTGATCTTTGCCTTCCTTATCATGTCATAATCCTCACACAGTTCACCCGCTGCCATAATATTAGCAGATGTTCAACAACTTTTCGAATATGTGATCTCTCTATGCCTGTAAATCTGGAAGTCGATTTTTTGAATATTTCAAGTAACTTTAGTCTGGGTTTTGAGCATAATTCAGTTGAAGTATTTGGTAATAACATGGTTTTGGAAATAGGTAAAAGTGGGAGGATTGATACAGAACAAGGGCTGGAGTCTTGAGAGCATAGACTGCAAAGACAGTGGTATCCCAGAGGAACTGAGGACCAGAGGGTTCAGAATCAACAAAACAGAGCAGTTGGAGAAAACTTATAGTGAAGCTGGCGAGTTCAACTTATAGCCATGAATTTGAACATAATATTCAGAGATAACATCAAGTCGTTTCTTCTTTAAGGTTAAAGATAAAAGTCAATAACGGAGGAATTTGATCTCTTTCCTTCAGTAGCTTGTATTTCTATCGAAGGTTTAGCAATAATGAAATTAGAGGAGTGCTGAAATTTTGTATAATGACCCCAAACCTTTCCCTTTCTCCTACTAGACTCTTCCATCTTTTGATTCTCTCACTGCTGGGGTTCAAACAAAAATTATGTTGATGCTACCTATTTTGTACCTATATAGTTAAGATAAATCTTCAATTTTTAATATCATCATATCATATATATTAATTAAACTTAAATTAATAAATATTTAAAAATAGAGTTTACATCATATAAATTCACATTAAAAGTAATTATATAATTTAAAATTATAATTTTATTAAAATTTAAATGAACTAAATATATGAAAACAAAGTTTAATAAAAAAATGTCAAAAAAATGCATAATAAATGATATTAGTAAAAAAAATTACACATAAAATCACTCAAAAATTTAACTTGGCAATCAAACTATCCATTTAAGCATCAAAGTTAGTTAAGGACATTGAAATTTTTGATAACTTGGTTGTTAGTTGCTGATAATAGGAAGAAATGATAATGCATCAACTTTTACCAAATATCAGATGACTCTGTCATAATATTTAACATGCCACGTGATAATGTACACATAATATTATGAATTTTGAATTACACTTTTTATCACTTTTTTTTTTAATATTCATATATCAAAGTAATTAATTTAAGTTTGATGGCTATGATTAGATGACATGACAATACAACATCTATTAAATGTTAATCGAAATTACTACAATATTTAACATGACATTATAAATTTTTTAAATGCTCTAAAAAATAAATTGTACTTTTGATTAGATTTGTCTATAGTTTAGCTCACGGTTCGATTTCAAAAAAAATTTTAAGCTCAAGCTTAGTTTTGTGCCAATTTACCCTTCATTAGACTTATCCTTGAGGTAATTTGAGGATGTAGTCGCCTAAGGCTCAAGGTTGGAAAGGGTTCAAAAAATATTATTTCTTCAGCTTTTATTGTGAGAAAAAAATCTTCAATTTTTTTAAATCTTTTGATCTACGCTTCATTACAGGTAGGAAAATAAAAGAAAAGGGGCTTTCAATTATTCACCATAAATGCTTCATCTCCAACTCTTTGACTTCTCTAAACCTCCTCTAATTCTCAAATTTCAACTCCTACCATTAAAGTTAAATGGAGAATTTCAATTTTCTCCAAAAAAAATCAATTGTTACTAACATTCAACCTTTTTTATTTTCTCATAACCATGGCAACGGGAGAAAGTTTCTACAAGTTAAACAAGGTCAAATTTCATTTGAGTAATACACCATTCATCAGTCATCAGCATCAATCAATTGAAGTTACTAATTTTTACTTTATATCTGAGAGACTGAGAGCCTCCCATCTGCGATCTGCCGGATCTACCACTGTTGCAGGTATATTTCTCACTCCTTCCTCTTCTTTTTGTAATCTTTTCATTTTTAATTTGATGACATTGTTGGGTTTTAACTAATAAAGCCATTAAGTCAGCCTTATATTTAGCTTCTCCCCCTAATTCTTTTTTTGATGAACCATAGTACAGTATACTATTACATACATTTTCTTTATGACTTTATGCGATTGAAAATTTAATTGTTTTTGTTACTCATTTAATTTTTTAGTTGCATATTGTTAATTACAGTGTCTATTTGTAATTGATTATTATAATTATATTTATAAAATTTCAGTGACTCAATTTGACTTTTGGAATTAGCAAATGTGGAAACAAATATCCAATTTGAAATTCTTCTATTAGGTACTATTGTTTTATTTTCTTGTGTTACTTGAGTATCTAATTTATCTGTTATATATAATGATCTCTGAAAGCATTTATCTAAAATTAAAAAAAATCGTGCTGAAGAGTTAGAAAATCACAACAAGGTTCTATTGATAAATTTATTTTTAAAAAAAATTAATGAAAATTTGGATAAATCAAATGAAAGTTTGCATAATTATGAGAATGATGAAATTAATGATCCAAATAAGCCTAATGATGTGCCAAATGTATCTATTATTGAAAATCTTGGTCTTAACGAAGAACAAACAACTCCTCTTAATATTGGCATTGATGAAACAAACAATTCCTTCTTTGAATATTTATGATCCTAAAAATTGAGCTAATCTTGATAACAAAACAACAGATATTTTAGTTGAAAAGGGGTCTATAAGAAAATGAATCTTAATTTCCCTCTCTATAATAATAATAGACATTTTTCATATGCTTATTTTTCTAGGAAGTTGAGTAATAGTGAATGGTTGGTTTATTCCAAACATGTTGATAAAGTGTTTTATTTTTGTTGTAAGTTATTCAAATCTATTAGTAACAAAAGTTTGTTAGCAAATAAAGGTTTAAGTGATTGAAGGCATATTAGTGAAAGGTTCAAACAATAAGAAAACAATGCTGAGCATATGACTAATATGAATACTTGGAATTAAATGAGAGTAAGATTTGGATAAAAATGAAAAAATTGATAAAAACTTACAAAAACATATTATGAAAGAGAAAGAGCTATGGAGACAAGTTTTACTTAGAATATTTTCAATTGTGAAATGTCTTGCTACTCATAATTTGGCTTTTCGAGGATTCAATGAAAAACTCTATCAGAATAGCAATAGTAATTTCCTGGGATGATTGAAATGATTGCGGAATTCGATGTGATAATGCAAGATCATGTTAGACACATTCAAAACCGAGAAATTCATTATCATTATCTTAGATATAAAATTCAAAAATAGTTGATTTCTTTTTTGGCCGGTAATGTTAAAAGTTTTATAATTAATACCATCAAAGAGGCGAAATATTTTTCTATAATTCTTGATTGTACCCCTAATATTGGTCATCAAAAACAAATTACTCTAATAGTACGATATGTGAATATGTCAACTAATAAAATAAAAATTGATGAGTACTTTTTAAAGTTTTTGAAGGTGGATGACACATCTAGATGGGGACATTTTAATGAATTACAAGATGTTTTGAAGTCTCGTGATCTCAATGTTGATGTAATGGGTCAAGGTTATGATCATGGTTCCAATATGAAAGGGAAGCACCAAAGTGTTCAAAAGCGATTTCTTGAAATAAACCCTAGAGCATTATATATGCCTTGTGCTTGTCATAGTCTGAATCTTACTCTTAGTTATATGATACATTCTTGCATTAAAGCTTTTTCATTTTTTGGAATTGTTCAACGCATATATTCATTATTTTTGGGTTCTACAAAAATATGAAAAATATTGCTTAACAATGTCCCTAAATTATCTGTGAAGTTTTTATCTAATACTCGTTGGGAGAGTCGAATTAAAAGTGTTAAAAGCTATTAGATTTCAAACTCCCCAAATAAGATTAATTTTGTCGAAACTATATAAATCTTCTGATGATGCAAAGTCAAATAGTGAAGAGGAGAGTTTTGTCAACACACTTTGGAGTTTTGAGTTTTTGTTTGGTATGGTAATTTGGTATAAAATTTTATTTGCTATAAATATGGTGAGCAAGAAATTACAATCTAAGTCTATGTGCATTAAACACCATCATAAAGCAATTAAAAGGTGGATTGTCATATTTTGAAAAGTATAGAGAAGGCTTTACTTCTAACATGAATATTGCTAAAAGTATTGCACTTGATATGAATGTAGAGCCTACCCTTCCAACAAATTGTCGTTTTATTAGAAAAAAAACAATTTGATGAGAAAAACCAAAAGGGTGAAAAAATTTAGTCAGCTGATGAATTATTTAGAGTTGATTATGTTTCAATTATTGTAAATATGACAATTATTTTTTTGAAGAACAGATTTGAGCAACTAAAAAATTTGAAAGTATTTTTGGGTTTTTGTTTGATTCAAACAAGTTGAAGTAATTGGATGAAAAGGAATTGAGGGAATGTTGTGCTACTTTTCACTCTAAATTTTCTCATGGTGATTCATTAGATGTTGGTGTAAATGATTTTTTTCTGAATTGAAAGTGTTGCTATTTACTTTACCGAATGAATTAATGTCAGTCACTGAAATTCTTGAGTTTGCCAAATTTGCAGGTTACTATCTGAATATTTCAATCGCTTATAGAATTTTTCTAATCGTCCCTATGACCGTGGCATTAGCTGAAAAAAGTTTTTCAAAGCTGAAGTTAATCAAAACCTAATTGAGGTTGTCAATGTCACAACAATGGTTGGCTGGTCTGGCAATTTTATCAATCGAGAAGGATTATTTTGGAAAACATTGATATTGATGTTATCATTAATGATTTTGCATCTTGGAATGCTCGAAGAACCCATTTTTTATGATTTTTTTTTTGTGTTTTTATAGTTGATGACATAGGAGTAGATTGAATAATTTTTTTCTTAAAATTTTGTTAGAAAATATCTTATTCGCTTGATGTCATAAAACGTATTATTTTAATGAAATTACTAGTATATGTTTTTATTTTATTGTATTGCATTTTATAATTTTTTAAAAGACACCAAATTTAAGATTTCGCCTAAGACCCAAAAATATATTCAAATTATTAAGTTTATCTTTCATCTAAAACTATTCAAAATAATTAAAATATTATATTTATAATATTAAAATTATAAAATAAGTAATTTTTAAAAATCAATATTTACTCTTATCAAATAATATAATTATATTCAGTACTTTTTTTACTAATATACCAACAGTTTTATAAGATAAATCAGTACTAAAAGTTTAAAATTTAACTTTTTTAAGCACTTAATTTTTTTTACTTTATCAAACAACACTTTAACTAATAGAAGTGTATTTTAAAAATTCACATGTAAATGTACATAAAAAAAAATTAAAAATATTTATTTATTTTTATTGACATTATACTTTAAATAAAAGTGTATTTTAAAAATTCACATGTAATGTACATAAAAAACAAATTAAAAATATTTATTTATTTTTATTGATTTATACTTTAAGTTACACATATGATCGATGTTTGATAATTGAACTCCAAAATTAAGATTTTTGGTAACCTATTTATGTAACGACCTCAAAAGTATGATATCGGAAAATAAGTTATCGAATCTCCGTTTTTAGTAAACGGACTCGTAAATATTTATTAAAAATTATTTATGAATTTAATCATGTGTTTAATTAGACTTTGATTAAATAAATTTAGCTTAATTGAGAGCAATTAGGAAAAAAGACTAAATTGAATAGAGCATAAAAGTTTAATTATAGAATAGAAAATATTAAAGTATTAAATTAGTAAATAAACCATAAAAGGTGACATGTGTATGTTAGAAAATAAATACAAGTGTTTTTAAATTATTGGTACAAATGTATAACATGTGTGTATTTACTTAATTATTAAGTAAAATTTAATTATTTATTATAATTATTATTATTAATTATGTGATATTATATTTTTGTTAATTAGTTGTGATAATGATAAGTGTATGGTAATGATGATTACATGTGTCATAATATGTGAGTATACAAATGTTTGTGTATAATTTATTATTAATTAGATATATTGTTAATTATTAGTTTAGTAAAAGAAATAAATAAAGAATAAAAGAAAAAGAACATAGAAAAGAAACAAAGAAAGAAACGTGAGATAGGAAAGAAAGAAAAAGAGAAACAGAGAGCAAACGGGAAAGGAAGGGAGAAAAAGAGAAAGAAAAAGAAAAAAGAAAAACTATGGTTTTGATGCTTAAAGCTTTAATAGGTAAGCCAATTAGGCCCTTTCCTTTTAATTTTGATGTTTCATAAGCTTTAGAATAAAGTTTTGATGAATTTAAGTTAGAGGTGTGCATGGGCCGGGCCGGGCCGGGTTCGGGCCGGGCTCAATTAAAAATTTAGGCCCGTTCGTCGGGCTCGGGCCGGGCCGGGCCCGAAAAATGGGCCTAAAATTTTGCCCAAGCCCGACCCGAATAAAAATATTAAAACCCGGGCCCGGCCCGGCCCGCCCATATTAATTTTTACACTATTTTTTATATAATTTTAAAATATATATAAACCATAAAAAATACTAAAAAACCAAAATAAATATTTCTCAATAAATAAAAAATAAATTTTAAAAAATATGTATACTTAAATAACAATAAAATAGATGTAACTTAACAAACAAATGCCTCTAAAATAATAACAAAATTAACAAATGTCTTTAAAATAATAACAAAATTAACAATAAAATAAGTTTTATACAATATCTAAACAATAACAACAAAATAGTAGCAATATAATAGTAAAATGATGGCAAAATAGGGAGAAAATAATAGGAAAATATTATTAAAAAATAAATTATTTTTTGTCTTTAGTGAATTCGGGCCGGGCCGGGTCGGGCCCGGGCCGAAAATATCTTACCCGAGCCCGGCCCATTTTTTAAACGGGCCGTATTTTTTTGTCCAAGCCCATTTTTCGGGCCTATATTTTTGCCCAAACCCTCCCACATTTCGGGCGGGCCTTCGGGCCGGGCCGGGCCGCCCGGCCCATGCACACCTCTAATTTAAGTTAAGATCTTTGAAGTTTTAAGGTTTGTGGACATAGTATATGTTGAACAAAAAGTTGGAATAGGGGTTTAATTGATAGAATTTTAAGTGAGAATGAAAGAGAGGATTAAATTGTAAAAGATGCCATAAATTTTATGTAGTAGGGATTGAATTGGAATAAGTTTTAAATTTGAGTTCTAATATGAATATTGGATGGTTAAGTTAAATATGGGAAGAGATTAAGTAGAATTAAAGTATGAATTGAGTTGTAAAGTAAGTAAACTTAGTTAGAAATTATGTGCAAAATAAGCTATAAGAAACAGTTTTAGACAGTAACAGAATCTGAATTTTGAAAAATCACCAAAAATAGTATAAATTGAATTAGAAGTTGAATGAGATATAGAATTAAAGCTTAATGAGTCTATTTTTAGATAAAAGAAACAGAACAAGCAAAGGAAGTCTATAAATTGAGATATTTAAATTTTTGAAAGACTGGTTCAGGAGGATTTCGAGATACTCTGTTTTAAATTTAGAAAATCATTAAAAATTGTACAAAAATAGTTATGAGTTGTAATTTATATGTTCAGAATCCTCAGTGAGTCTAATTTCAAGAGAAATAGATGAGAACATTATCCGAGTTCTGAGCTATGAGATAATTGAACCTTAGTACAGGAGGGTCGGAACTGTGAGGCAGGGAATCAGGGATAACTTTGAGGAATAAACTGTATTAATTGGAAAAACTAAAAATTCTGAAAATTTTATGGTAAAAAGGTACATGAGTCTAGTTTCAGGAAAAATTAACGGAACTTGATTTGGAGTTTCGTAGCTCCAGATATAAACAATTTAGTAACTGTTGCGTGGGTAGACAGCTTTAAAAGAATATATGAGTAAATAATAGGATTGTGTAAAAAGAAAGTAGAATGAAGAGGAAGAACAAGAATTGAATAAAAGTTTAATTATTTAAATTTTAATATGTAATTAATAATGTAAGTTATTATTATTTCCGTAGTAAATAAAGAATTCGAGACATCGAGCAAGGAAGGAAAAGAGAGAAACAAATGAGGAGTAAAAACGAGAAATCCAGGTTAGTATTACTATAATTCGAATCTGATTAATTGTTAAATTTTTAAATTAATATACATGACAAGCAAATTAAGGTAAGTATCAAGATTGAATTGAATTTATTAGTAAATATTGAATTTTGAATAATATGTTTAGTACGATAAAGTAAAGGTTGATATTAAGATTGAATTTAATAAAATTGAATAGTATGTGAAATGAATGGAAATTTCTTGTGTATTGAAATACATATTGAATTGAGAAACTGATTTGAATTGTGAATATAAGAAATTATAAATTGAATGATATTGAAACGAAGTATGCATATGTATGAGTATTTGATGGAATATATGATGAATTATGATTGGAAATGAATCAATTTGAATTGAATGTGATTATTTTGAAATGTATATGGAATGAAAGTATGAGCAATTGATTGAATTGAAATGTGAATTGAAGTGAAAATATTTGATTTTGTGAAATTGAACAATTGTGATTGAATTGAGAATTATGTGACAAATGTGACCAAAGTGTTAATTGATGTGAATTCGATATTGAAAGTGAAATTACTATGTGACTCCGTTACCCTATTAACTAGTCGGGCTTAGTGGATATAGTTGGCATGCCATAGGATCAGAACAGTTCAGAGATTCTTCGACCTTGAGTCGATGAGGCACTTGGTGTGCCATAAATTTGCTTCGGATAGTTTCGATGAGGCTTTGGTAGCCACTTTGCTTCGGCTCAGCCGATGAGGTACTTGGTGTGCCATAGATTTGCTTCGGATAGTTTCGATGAGGCTTTGGTAGCCACTTTGCTTCGGCTATGCCGATGAGGTACTAGGTGTGCCATAGAATTACTTCGAGCTATCCAATGAGGCTTTGGTAGCCACTTTACTTCGAACTATCCGATGAGGCGTTGGTCACCATTCTGATATGTTTAATTAGATCCATGTATCCGCCAGGGTCCGAGTCGAGTTAATAGGGGTAAATATGTGAAATGACAAATTCCGAATGAATGTGATTGAGCTATTAAAAGAAATAAGAAAGTGAATTTAAGAAATGAAAGATAAAATGAGATTTGTGCTATGAAATTGAATGCTTGAATTAAAGATTCATGAAGTGTTCAAAGTTGGATTATGAATTGAAATATTATATTAGATTGAGAAATGAAATTAAAGTCCATAATTTGTGTGAAAATATGAGAATTTAATTGAAAAGAATAGTATAATGGAATTACATAATTTGAATGTGAATTTGATATGTGAGAATGAAATTAAGATATGATATCTTAAAATATGAGCTAAAGTTGTAAGAACTGATTAAAATAAGTGATAAAATTTAGTGAATTGCATGTGATACGAAATGAGCTAATGAAATGAAATATGAAAATTTAACGCAAATTTGATAATGAAATAATGTATGTATTGATTAAATACAAGCCTTGAAATAGTGCTTATTATTATTAAATAATTTGATCAAAAGTATGAAACATTTATTAAGTAATTTTAACACAAATTGAATGTATAAAAGTTATTGTATAATTTGAATTATGGTAATACTACTGAGTATTCCCATACTCAGCGTACGGTTGTTTCCGTGCGTAGGTTAGGTAAAGTTGAGGTTCAGTCAAGTATCCAAGTTAATCCCGATCTCAGCTCCAATTTGTGGTGATGTATCTATCTTTTGATATTGTGGCATGTACTAGGTTTAGTATGAGTCACTTGTAAATTTTTATGTTTTGAATACAAATATAGTTATATTGTATTATATGATGTTTGAAATGAAATGAATGTCAATTGGGTTAGTATTATGTGAAAATGAGTGGGATATGAATTGTGTATTTGAGTGCAGGAGGGCCAAGGCTTGGTAGATAGCCTCACACGGCCTGAGTGGTTGGTTACACGGGCGTGTGACCAGACCGTGTAGAATTTGACAGATTCTTCCACAGGCTGAGCACACGAGCGTGCCTTAGCCGTGGGAAGCACACGGCCTGACTCCACGGCGTGTGAAATAGCTTGTGGTCGTGTCGGGTAAGTCAGAATGTTCCACGGTTGCCTAGCATGGGCGTGTGAAAGCCACACGGTTTAACAACACGGCCGTGCTAAAAGTCACACGGGCGTGTGTGACGATGCTTTTCATGAAAAATTTTCTAAGTCACGACCTGTTAGGATTCAAATCCTAACCATCCGAGATGTATGTAATTAGTCCGAAAACAGTTAATATGAACGTTTATACAAAAAAGTACACAATATTTTATATTCATTTCCGATCAAGTTCTGTAAAGTTCCGTTAAGTCTGGTAATGCTCTGTACTTGATTCCGGCGACGGTCTCGGGTGTAGGGTGTTACATTTATCATATATGTAGCGACGTAAAAATTTTAGCTTTAGTCACTAATTGAGGTGATTGATCAAAAAATTTGAAAACTGAAGTTCGATTTTTATTAAAAAAGGGAAAAGGGAGTCGTCACCGATCCTTTTTCTTAGGTGTGATCGGGCACCTAATAAATCCTCTTTTTTGAAATATTTTTGAATACAAAAGAAGGCCGGGTTTAGGTCTACATTAAAAATCAGAGAAAAATAGGTTCGAGAGTCGGTTACGTGCGGGGAAGGTATTAGCACCCCCACAACGCCTAAAATTGGTATCTCATTAAACACGTGTTGTCTTGATTTTCAAAAATACGAGTTCAATATAACATTTAATCGTGATCCGATTGAAAAGACGAAAATTTTTAAATTTTGATTTGTTAGAAGGTCGTTCCGTTTTTAACACGAGCCGATATGATTCACCCAACATAGCGATGAAATCAACGACTTAGTGTTAAACCGGTACGTTGCCTCATGTATTGAAATTAATTAGAAAACAAGAATAAGATTTTCGAAGTAATGCAAAGCAAATTGATATGAAATAAAAATAAGTAAAAGAAAGAGTTAGAAATATATTGAAGCAAATAATAAATGTGACAATAATATTAAAAACGATAAAAATGTATGCGATATTAAACGTAATACTAGAATTAAACATGAAATAGAAACAATGAATGTACATATATACACATATAATAATGGTTAATATGATTATGAAAACATGATATTAAAAATATTAATGATGCTACATATACATATACATAATAATAACAATAAAAAAAACTATATACATAATGGTATTTAGAACATGCACACGATACATATGAAAATGTATAAATAACATAGTATTAAAAAGTATGTCTATAATAATGTTGAAAGATACGTACATAATACGGTGTTAAAAATACATACATCATATAGTTATTAAAAGTATATGTATAAGATAGTACAAAAACATTAAAACGTATATATACATGACATACATAATATGGTAAAAAATCTATGTAATATAGTATTGAAAATATATACAATATGGTATTAAAAGGATAGATATATAATATAGTATGAAAAATATATGTACATAAGATAATATAAAAAATGTATATATAACTAATAATATGAAAAGTACATACATAATATATGAAAATGTAATATATACAATATAGAGTTAAAAATAATGTGCATAATATAAAAGAGATATAATGTTTAAAGCAAAGTATGTGAAACAATTTTAAAATGAGCAATAAAATAATTTTAACTAAATAATACAGGAAAGCAAATTTGAAACAAAAATATATAAAGAAATTTAAAGTAGATAATATAAAACAATTTAAAATAATTAATATATAACATAATTTAAAATAAAATAAAGCAAAAATAAATAATATATATAACAATTTAAAACAACATGTAGAATATTTAAAATAAATAATGTGTGAACAAGAAATTTAAAATAATAATAGGTAAAGCGAAAAATAATTTAATGTAATAATACATAAAATGAACAAATTAAAACTTAAAAAGAATAACGTAAAAAGGTTTGAAATAAGTGGTATAAAATTTAGAGATAAATAATGTACATAAAAGAATATTAAAATAACAGTATGCAAAGATTTAAAAAATAAATAATGTATATGAAAGATTTAAAAATGACAGTAAATATATAAAAATTTAAAACAAATAATGTATATATGTATAAAGATATAAAATAAGTAATATATATATATATAAATAAGGGAAAATCTTAAAATGGATAATAAATAAAACATTTTAAAATAAATAAAGAGAGCTAACAAAAGTATATGAAATAATTTAAAATAGGTAATATATATAAGTCAATTCAAAATAGTATATAAAAAGTTTAAAAATAATATGTGTAAAAGAGAAATTTAATAAAATACCAAAACAGTTTTAAAAGCATAATATATATATAAAACAATTTGAAATAATCAATATGTAAAACAAGTTAAAATATAAAATATACAAAAATAATTTAAAGCAAACAGTATACTAAAATAACATACAATAACAATTCTAAAATAAAGAAATAAATTAAATAGCTTTAGGATGCGATTGAAAATGAACTAAAGTTTAAGGTAAAAATCGTAAAAAAAGGGGCCAGGGACAAGAATGAAACACGCTTGAGTTTGCAAGGACCAGATGGGATAATATCCCTAATCTCAATGTGCTATGTTTCAGTTCACTAAACCATGGATCAAATTGAAAATAAAATGGAAATAGCGGGGCAAATTTAAGAAAAAGAAAAGAAAAAGGGGACTTAATCGAAGCGCTCCGCAAAAGGAAAGCCCCACATGCGCAAATAACCAAGAAATAGGGAAAAGCACGTGGGTTTCCTTAGTCACCGTTTGCTTCCACTTTAAAATTAAAGTTTTCTTCTTTTTTGAAACATTTCAGGCATATTTTAAACAGAAAAAAATAGCAGCCTCCTCTCTTCTTTTCTTTTTTTCTCTGCTAGGGTTTCAAAAACCCTTCCATTGCTGCCGTCAATGCAGCGCCACCGTGAGCAGTGGTTGGAGGTGCAAAAATCGGCCACTTTGGCCCTTTCAAAGAGGAAACCGAAGGCAAGGCCTTCTTAGTTTTTAAACCAAAAGAGAGAGAGCGGGCCCCTTTTCATCTTCTAAGTCGATTTCGATGACGGAAGGAGCGATCCCGACGATGGGAGAGGGCACATGCGACGCCGTGACCATGGGCAACCGGTAAGTCTCTCTCTCTTCTCTTTTATTATTTTCTTATTTTGAAACTAAAAATCAAAAGCAAAATAAAAATGAAAAAAGAAAAAAAAGGAAATTAGAAATCAAAAGGAAGATAATACAACCTTTTTGATTGCCAAGAAAACTTCTGTTCTTATTGATGTTTTTGTATCCAAAATTCTCCCCCCTTTTACATTGATTTTTTGATGGCTTTATAGCCGAAAGAAAATAATACAAATATTGGTTCCTTCTTGTTTGTTTCTGTCATTGCGTGTTGCCATTTGCTCTGTCTCTGCTTCGGTTTTGCTTCTTGCTCTATTTTGGCTTGTTTGCAGGTCTAGGCGAGGTCGACGGGGACGGGTTTTTGCTGTTTTGGTGCAACGGGAAAAGGCAGAGCCAGTCCTCGAGCGCCGAGTGCGCTGTTGAAGCACGTGGGTGGCCAGTGCATGGAAGGAAACGGCGCCTAAGGTCGATTAGGGTTTCAGCAAAACTGAAACTAGTTTAGGTAGTGGGCTTATCGGGCCTAATTTGTTTGGGCTACTTGAGCATTCGTAATTTGGGCATTTACATTTTGTAAATGGACTTTTTAATTTTGGTATTTTTATTTGGTCTATTTGTTGTTTAGTGGTTTGGGCTTGCTAGATTGGGTATTGAATTTTGATTTCTTTTATTGGTTTAGGCCCGGGCTAAAATTAGGCTCTACAATATATATGTAACATTGTCACAACATTTACTTTCTATTTAAATCAAAAGGTATACAATTTACTCACTAAAATTTATAAATGATTAATGTTTTATTTTAACATAACTAAAATTTCATATTTCAATTAGAATTTTTTTAATTCAATTTTTTGGATGAAAAGGATATAAAATATTAATTTCAAGTAGTGATTTAATTTTTTATTAACCTTTAAGTAATGAATTTTAATATTTTTGATAATTAAATTTATTTATCTTAATTTTAAATTTAAAGAATAAAATTACAATAAAATAAAAGTTAAAACCCAATGTTAATTTTGTTAAAAACATTGATAGCTACTCAAGATGGCCAACAATGGATCATGGACAAGAGGAGTACTCAGAATTTGGCAGATATGGGAAACACTGGAACAGTGTTTGTTTTTCTGGCAATAATCAGGATCCCTATCAAGTTTTAGAATGCATAAATGCTTTGTGGATATTAGTGTATTCGGCCTTCCACAATGATGCCTCCCAAACTCAAGCACACCAACACACCTCATCTTGGAGTATGTTGGCCACTAGTACAATAGTAAGCCCTTTCGACATCAAACCATTTCACAGCAGCAACGCCAACTGTACCATTGGTCTATGCGTTTTACTCAACCATGCTACTACGGATCGAATAGTAGGGGCGATTGGAATCACCAGACCGACTTATTATGAGTGCATGCCTTTCGACAAAATGATGGCTCTTTCCCTTACCTTCTCCTTAAACTGGTAATTATTTAAATAATTGATTGTGGACTTATTATTTCCAATGACAAAAAATGGAAATCGGTACTTTCTAGACGCTCCTGTGTGCCTTGGAAATTATAACCATTATGGGAGGATATTCGCTCTCTATTCATAGGACACAACATGGATTGTAAGAGCCCAGCTTAGTCCCGGCCCATACCATATAAAAGAAAAAACAAAAAATAATGTTTACAGTCCAGATTTCACAAGGGTCCAATACCAAACTAAACCAAAATCTTAAACCTAAACCCAATTACCCCAAGCCCGAATTAAAACCCAATAAACTAACCCATTACACCAACCCAAATACAAAACTAAACCCCTAACCCAACAGACCCAAACCTTCGGGGCCCAAATGGTCCAAACTAAATCAGAAACCTAGGGTTTCTGAAACCCTAGGCGTCGTAGCTCCCAACACAGGCCCCTTGGTCAGGCCGCAATCAGTGCGCAGATGGCGCTCCTTACCGCCGTGTTTCTCAGCGTTGACATGCAAAAAAGGGAAAGAAAGGAATAGACAGAAGCATAAACATGGCAAATCAAGATTGTAACTTTATTTTTTTTTATTCTTTTTTTTGATTCTGTTGGCTATAAAAGCCGAATACAAACATCGTAAAAACTACGATTGACAGAATAATACAAAAACTAAAAAAGGTGATTTTCAACAGTTTCGATCCGCTTAAGCCTTTTTTATTTTATTTTTGTTTTTTTGACACATACAAATGCACAAAAATAGTTAACCTGTCATTTTGTGCTAAAAAAAATGAAGAAATTTACCTCCGGCCATCGTGTGCGGCGGCGTGTGTGAGGGCGCGTGCGACGATCCGACGCTGGAGCTTCGGCTGGATTCTGGGCAACCCAGGCCTGGGGAGAGCTTCTGTTTTTTTTTTTTAGAGAGGGGTTTAAAATGTTTTTTTTTTTTTGCCGATTTTGACATTTATAGGCCAGTGGAACGACGTCGTTTTGGTGTGGTCAATTAATGACCAAAACGGCGTCGTTTAGGGACCAAGATCGGTGTGTTGACCCGGTACCCAGGGAGGATCCGCGTGTTTTTATAAAAGGGGCAATTTTCCTCTTAAGTCCTTCCGCATAAATTCTTTTATTCAATCTCATCCCTTTATATTTTTCTTAATTTTTTCAATTTGGCCCTGAACTATGGCCTTTGTTTCAATTTGGTCTTTATGGCCATTTTAAGGCAGATGCTGGAATGATGCCGTTTTGGGGATAAGACATAATTGCCTAATAGATCCCTGCGGTATGGCGCGCCTCCAATCTAGTCCTTTTTATATTTTTACTTCAGATTTTATTTTTACTTTAATTTAATCCCTGTTTCCTTTATGTTTAATCCTCTTTTATATTTTTATTTTATTTTTAAATTATTTTAGTATTATATAATTGTTTCATTTTCTTATATTTTATTAAATTCTATATTATTTATATATTACATATTATTTTAAAATTTATATATTGTATAATATTTAAATTGTTTTATCATTAACACAATTTTTTTTTTTTTTACATTATCCATTCTAAATATGTATATTATTCTTTATATATATATATATATATATTAAATTATTATTATATTATACATATTTTCCCTTATATATTTCTTCATAGCTAAATTTTACCTATTATATTTATTTGTTTTAAAAATCTATATATATTATATTATTATATATGCTTTCTCTTATATATTTCTTTATAATTAAAGTTTTATAAATCCATTTTTATTAAAAACATATATATCACTTATTTTATTATGTATATATATTATCCATCTTAGTTTTTGGCCATATCACTTTTTTTTAAAAATTGTTATAGTATTTATTAATTGTTTTGTATAAATTACTCACCTTATATTTTTTATATTGTATTCAATTTGTGTGTAAATTTTTATATTTATTTCTTAATTTTTCATAGATTTTTAAATTGTTATTATCTATTATTCACTTTCTTAAATTAAAATTTATTATCTTTATTTACCTTAGTATAGTTGTTATATTGCTTGCATTATTTACTATATTGTGTTATTCTTTTACTTAATTGTTTATATTAGTACTAATTGTTAATATGCTTTGTAATTTTAGTGAATTGCTCTTCGATATTTATGTTTTGTAATGCATTAATGTTACATTTTACTCAAATCATTATTTTAAAAAAATATATCTCCTTTAATTACCACATTTTATCCGAAAGTGTTTCTTAAATAAGGCAATGCTTGGCATTTGAGAGCCTCGAGAAAAATTGTGCCCTAACTTATTGGGTTTCGTTTTTTTTTCGTTGAATTCAAATAACCAAGTATCCTTTTTGAAATCAAAGATCACAAATTTCAAATAAAAGCTTATTCTCGAAAATTCGAAATGGTGTATCCTAACTTATGGGACATGACATTCCGTTATCTCAAGGTGAGGATTTTCTACAAATAAAGGCAAGTTTAATTTCAAAGACTTGAAATGTTGCACCCTAACTCATTGAGTGTTACATTTTATTTCTTCGAGATAAATGAGTCTTAGCATGCCATTTTATTTATTCAAGTTTTCTTTCAAATAAAAAATTGCATTTTAAAACTTTTTTCAAAATTTCGACATTAGGACAATAACTAATCAATTCGGTACCAATTTTGGGTGTTACGAGGGTGCTAATCCTTCCTCGTATGTAACCGACCCCCAAACTCGTTTTCTTGAATTTCGTAGGCCAAAATCAATGTTTTGAAGTAAAACGTTTTATAAGGTGATTCGACCACACCTAAGCAAAAAGGGATTAGTGGCGACTCCCATTTTCGTTTAAAAAAAAAAGTCGACCGCATTTTTCAAAGTTAAAAAATGATTTCGAAATGGATACTATCAACCGGATCACTTCATTTAGAGAGCAGTATCGCAAATGTCAACATCTGGTTCTGATATTCCATGGCATTAATACTTGTTCATGTTTTTGCCCTTGTATTAAAAAAATCATTGAAAGGTTATTTATTAATTATATAAAATTAAAATGCTTACTAACCTAGAATGCGTGCGAAGGAATACAGGACAAGATTTTTCATGCCCAATTTGTCATCATGAAACAGAAGATATTTTGCATGTCTTTAGAGATTGCCCAATTGCTAAAGAAATTTGAAACTACTTGATACTAAGGGTCTATCGAACATAGTTCTTCTCAAGAAATCTTTCGAAATGGATCAAGGTGAACATGGAGAGCTCCAGCTGGAGTTTGAGGAACAGGGTCTCATGGTCAACCCTCTTCGAGTTGCTAGTACAGCGAATGTGGAAGAATATGAATCTCTTTGTCTTTCAAGGCCTTTTTTGAAATATTTTGGAAACTATTAAGATTTCATTAAGTTGGGTAACAGAGTATAATTTAGCAAAAAATTTAGATCAAAGTAGCGAGAATAACTAAGAGGTGTCATAGGCCAATTTTGGCCTGCTCAATTAGCCCAATTGAAAAATTTTTACAAAATTGACCCAACAAACCACTACCCGAAACCCAATTGCCCATACCCGGTCAGCCCAATAATCCCACAACCCAATTACAACCCAATCCCCCTAAACCTAGCTGCTGCCAAAACCCTAGCCCCACTTGCTGCCCATTTGCCACTGTCGACTGCCACTGTCAGAGTCATTGTTGCTACCACTGCCCACAACGTCTCAGCACCGCCCTTTTCACCTGCAAAAACAGTAAAGAAGACAAGACAGAAATAATAGAAAAATGGATGTAAATGGCTATAAAAGCCAATGAAAAACAATGTAAAAGGGGGAACCCCGATTCCAAACAGAAGAGAAATGGAGAGATATCAGTAGTTTCAATACATACTCGATATTTTTAATACAATATCAAAGCCATATCCAAATAGAACAGTGAGAACATCAATACAAAAATCAATCAGAAAATAAGACATCAAAAACGCGAAATAGCAGAATCAAATCGGAGGGAAAGGTACTTACGTTTCGTTTTTTTTCCTTTTACGAATCTGTTAATACAAAATATACATTTATCTTCCTATTTACAATAATAATAACTAAAGTACAAAAAAGGAAATAATATAAAAAAAAGAGAAAAAACATACCTTTTTCGAGGTGGCCGGCGCCGACCGGCGGTCCGGTCCCTGGTCTCCTTCCCTCTCCTTTCCCTCTCCCTTCTCTTTTCCTCTCTCTTTTTTTTCTTCTCACCCTTGCAAAATGAATTTTTCTCTCTAAATTGGGCTTTTCTAAATTGGGCCTTTTATAGCCCTCCAAAAACGACACCGTTTTGGGGGCTGTACTTAAGTCCCAAAACGGTGTCGTTTTGACCATACCCGCTCACGGACCCGACCCGCTTCGGAGGATCCGCGTGTTTTGGCTGGGGGTCTATTTGCGCATGCGGTCCTTCCGCATTTTCGAGATTTTGCAATCAACTCCTATCTCCCTTTTAATTATGCCCTAAGATTTGTTTAATTTTCGAATTAACCCCCACTGATGCGGTGCCGTTTTAAAAGTACGGAAATATTGCCTCTTTAGCCCCTCATGGTTTTACGCGCGTTCAACTTGGTCCCTTTTCTTCATTTCCTTTTTAAAAATCGCCCCAAAAATTCATTTTTAACTTAAATTCATCCTCTTTTATTACTTTTTTTTTCATTATTACTTTAAATTTAATATTATTATGCTTATTATTATTATTTATTATTATCATCGTTAATATTAGTACTGTTTTGTTATTTATATATACATCTTTAATACATGTACGTACACACATGCTTAAATATTATATTATATATATATTTCACATCTATTTTTATACGTTATTATATTTGTTATACTTATTATTTCTACTATGTAAAATTACTGTTTTCCATCCTTTTATAATACATTTATTACTGTTTATTGTTAATCTTATTATTGTCATTATTATCACTTATCTTTAATAATGTTATTATTTAAATACCTCTGTGTATATATGCATCTTATGTACATATTATTTTACTCCTTATTTGTTCGTATATGTATATATTATTTTATGTATATATTCTTAATACTATTATACATATTCTTATATATTAAATATATCTATTTTAATGTTATATTTTTCTGTATATATTATTCCTTTTCATATATGTTTATACATTTTCAAAACTACTATTATATTTATTTTAAGTATTATTATTACTATTATTGTTATTATTATTATATTTCTATTTAGTATTATTTTTAACATTATTTCTTTGTCACACATTTTATATTTTCACTATCATTACTTATATCTTCATATTGCTAGTATTATTATTATCATATATCTCATTATTAATTTGCACATATACGCATATACATTTTTTATATACACTTTATAATTTTATATCATTATTTTTATTGTGCTACTAGCATCTTATTATTCTATTTAACATTATTCCATTACCATATTATTACATTGTATTACCACCATCACTATCATTTGTTTTTAAACATTTTTCATCACGAATTATACGACTTTCTACCCCATGCCAAATTGCCCTTTATATATATAGGCAATGTTTGGCGTTTAGAAATTCGAGAAACCGTACCCTAACGTATTGGGTTTCGGTTTTTTTTTTTTTAAATCTAAATGCTCGAATAACCTTCTTAAAATATAATTTCAAATTAAAAGCTTATATAGTATTATTATTGTTACATATTGTTGATCATTTTCTTTATATATTTCATCGCCACATTTCACTTTGTTATACATACTCTTATCGTCATTTATCACATGTTTTGTAAATTCCCTTTTACCAGCTATAAAAACGCTCTTTGTAAAGGCAATATTCCGTATTTAGATACTCGAGGATCGTGCCTTAACGTATTGGGTTGCGGTTTCTTCGTTTAAATCTAAATAACCGAATAGCCTTTCAAAATGAATACATAATCTTTTAATACAAAAACTCATCCTCGGGAATTCAAGATATTACTTCCTAACGCATTGGATGTGATATTTTGTTATTCCGAGATAAGATTTTCTAAAATAGAGGCAATGTTCGGTACTAGGGATTCGAGAAATGGTACCCTAACGTATTGGGTCTCGATTTCCTTCGTTTACCCCAAGTATTCGAATATCCTTTCAAAGTAGGTACCCAAATTTTCAATAAAAGGCAAGTTTAGCCTCAAAGGTCGAAATGTCATGTCCTAACGTATTGGATATGATGTTTTACCTTAAGGCGAACCGGCCTTTTATACATTTTGACTTTCTCCAAATGATTTTAAAAACAAATAAGGATCGTATTTTAAAATTCTCCCAAGTTTTCGAATTATTGACCTCAAAGACATCAATTAATCAACAAGGTACCGGTTTCCGGGTGTATCGGGGGTGCTAATCCTTCCCCGTGCGTAACTGACTCCCGAACATATTTCTCTGGTATGCGGACCAAAATTGTTGTTTTAATAAATCAAATAGTTTATCAAAAACAACCCCCTTTTGAGGTGACCGATCGCACTCTAAAAAAAGATCAGTGGCGACTCCAGTTCATTTTTAAGTCGACGTCCGTTTTGTTTTCACAAAAATGGTATCGACAAGAGGATGAAAGTATTTTAAGGAATTATAGGATTATTAGGAATAATGAGTGATTATTTTAGGAAATTAGTCTAGTCAAGTTTTTTTACGCCAAAAAAAAAAATTAAAATGCTTGCTTTAAGTGTTATCTCAATATATTCTAATATAAATAATAAAATCAGATAGTTTATGTAACACTCCAGACCCGGCCCAGACATTATGGCCGAATCTGGCGATGTCACATTGGAAGGACTATTTTTTTCAAAACAACTTTATTCATTTAAGAACATGTTCGGTAGAAAATTTACTTGTTTTTACAAACTTAAGTTTGAGATTTAGAAATTCAAGTTCATGTTAAGTCCAAAAATGAAAGCCCATATTTAAACAAAAACGCCCACATAATAATGTTATTTCAAACCACGTTTAATTTGATTTGAGAAATTTATCTAAGTAAATATAAAACTAGGCAGTCGAAACATTAATAAACCCTAAATATAGTCGTATCAGAGACACAAGGCCTTATTATATCAACTGAAAATAAAGTAATAAAACTAAGTAATTAAAAGGAATGAATTTGAAAATTCCTAAGTAACTTGTAGTGTGGCTATCTCCGAGTCGTCTCCCGCGTCGAGCCGTCTATTGTGGATCTCCGAGTCTTCTCCTGCCTTGAGCCGTCTAGTGTGTACGACCCTTGTTAATCAAATCAATTCAATATACACATATCACATTGGGCCTAAGCCCTAACAATATCGGTGGTCTGGGCCTTAGCCCACAATGACCTCATATCATATCAAAATTTCATGAATGCAAATGTTCCCATCCCAAATCCAACCTTGCACTCCACCCTACCAACCCTACACTCTTGTGGGGATGTCTACATCAACCCACCCATCCTCTACACTCCAAAGGTAGCACTGGTTGCGGCATTACTCACGTTGCAGCAAGGCTGCTATATATGTGCAGTGTAGCAAAGCTACTCGGTGGCTTAAAAGCCTACGGTGGATCCACGGTCGTCAAGCGGCTATGCGATCCTCAAAACACTTCCTCCGTATCATCAAACCCATCCAAGTGCAATATACAATTCATGAATGCAACATACACATTTTCACACATTTTCACATATTAAGTAGTTAGGGGTATTTTGGTCATTTCACTACCCAGGGGTATTTTCGTAAACCTACCCTACATGGGTATTTCAGTATTCCCACCCTACGAGGGTGTTTTAGTAGCTCTACCTACAGGGCATTTTCGTAATTCTACCTTACAGGGCATTTTCGTAATTCTACCTTAGAAGGGTATTTTTCGTAATTTTATCCTAGAAGGGTATTTTCATAATTTCCTAATGATACAGATTTTAATTATGGATTTTGGCCCATCAACAAGTCCTCGCGGCTAAGATGAACGGATACTATGCACCAGGTAGGATTCAAGAGAAGAGGAGGTGGGTCACTCGGACCGCTTAAGTACCGGGCTCTTCCATGATCCAATCATAGACATGCATATGTCGGTTGCCACACATTAGTCTATTGACTTGTTCACAGACATGTTTATTACTTAGTTAAGTTTTATGAAAATTTGAGAGTCCATTTAACTAGGCCTAAAGTCCATTAAACCCTAGCATGCATTCTTACAACCCCACAAAGTCCAAACATGCTTATAAAGTCCATTAAACCAAATCATGATTATAAAGCCCATTAAGCCCAATCATAATTCAATCATACAATTCATGCATATCATTTCATCATAGAATTTCATATCACAATTTTTCCAATTTGGGCCCACAAATTCAGTAGGCCCATACGGGATTTCGGGATTTCGGCTTTTGCCGTTTCGCCATGTGTGTAGTGTTTGTACACGCCTGATTGACGACCTGCACTACACTATTCTCAGCCTCGACCTATAATCAAAACCACTTTCGAATCAATTCTATACCTTAAACTACAACTTAATCAAATCCCAAAGCCTTACCGTAACCTTACCGTGTACCTTCGGCTTTCTAGCCTTTCCTTAGCAAATATTCCCGAATATTCTTAGATCTGCACCAATACACACATATTATCAACATCAAGTGACTCGTATTCCACACGAGTCACCCCTATCAACCATATTTATATTCGGCCACCTATGAAACCGAAATTTAGAGTGAGTACGCTTACCATTTGCTAGGAATCCTTACATCGCTTGAAATCTTTGAACCCTACCCCTTGTTAATGCAGTGTTAACAACAAGAACAAGATTAGATAGCCCTTCGACTTTTATCAAAACGTACCAAATGATAGTTAACTAAGTACTTACCGAAACTAGTCTTCGATCTCGTGGCCTAAATATCTACTGAGTGTGCCCTCGGCTTTTAACAACTCGATTAAGGGTTGCAAATTACAAAAACAGGTCTGTGATGAAAGAAAACAAAAGAAATCGGCAAGAGGACGTGGGTATTCGGCTTTTAGGAGATTTAAGGGAAGAAGTCGGCAAGGACTATATGTATTCGGCTTTTACAAAAGAGGAAAAAGAACTAGAAAGAAGGAGAAGAATGAAGCATTCGGTTTGGCAAAGCAAGGGAAACTCTTCAAAAAGAATTTGACACCCCCTATAAATACCCAAAGCCGAACCCCTAAAGTCCCAATTGGCTCCACTTCATCCACATCCCATCTCCTAATTTTTCTCCACGATAAGCTCTCCTAACCTCTTCCTATATTTTCTCTTCTGATCACTCTCCTTAGAGTCCATTTTCATGCCACTTCCAACCTTTGAGAAGGCCAAAATTAAACTCCTAAAAATACTAATTTATGATCCAAAACTTAACCAAGGCCCAATACTTCTAGGCTCAAAATTCGGGGTGTTACAGTTTATACTAAATTTTGATATAGATAATAGTTATGGAGAACAAATGTTAATATAAACATAAAAATTTCATAACAGAAATAAAATTTTTGAAAATTTAAGTGGTAAAATGTATAATTGATATTCTTTTAATTTCAAAATTGTTATAGTACGTGAGCAATTTTTTTTTTTTTTTATGTTCATGTAAGCAAGGCTATGTTATATGTTACAAATATGTATTATTTAATATGTGTCATTACATCATCGTGTCATTTAATCATTATCTTTTAACGGTTAGATAGTAAAAAAAAAAAATTATATCTTTGATAATATTTTAAATAATTAAATAATTTTCTTCGTAATTTTTTCATATCATATGATAAATTTCATACTTAAAAAATAAATAATTATAAAATAATAATATATGATAAACAACATAATAAAATAAATTATTGATAATTAGCAGTGAATGATTAATAGTAACTATAAAATTATTGTAAATATCATATCATAGTACATTATTGATAGCATAAGAATTATTCATTATGTACCATAATTTTTACAATACAAAATGTAATTATACTTTAACCTTTATAATATAATAATTAATAGATTAATTCATCGAGTGACATGTTTGTAGATTAAAATTTTTATTAATTCATTAGTTCGTATCTAAATTTCAACTTATGTGCTTCTAAATATTGAATTTTTTATTAAAAAATAATTGGTAAAAATGTTCGAATTTTTTGCCACAAAAAATATTTTGTATTTAATAATTGATTGATAACATATTAGTAAATTTTATAATTTTAAAAATAAACAATTATAAATTAATAGTATATGTTGCATAAGTAAATAATACTATTTTTAGTGAATTAATATATAGAATTAACTGTAGTAATAAATAGTTTACAATACACAAGAAAAAAAATTATGAATAAAATAATAGTAAAATAATATATAACATAAAAGTAAATAACTGATGTTAAAAGGTAAAAATAAATCTTGTAATTGCAATCGTAAAAAGCTATATAATCTATTTATTAATTAAAAAGGTACATTTTTATAAATATCAGTATCTTTATAATAACTAATTGAAGATATATATTCATATTAGAATTTATAATTTTAAGAAATTTAGTTGCAATTAATCAATTATATGTTTTTAAAATTATTATATCAAATTAATAATTAAATTTTGTTATAAAACATTATATTATTCATATTTTAAATAATTTATGTGTAAATACAAATTAAAAAATTAAAATAGAGCAATATTATATATGTGTTTATTTTGTTGATATTAAGCTTTAATTTTTTTTGTAATTATTTTTTATTTTGAATTTAAATTTAAAATTTTATAGTAATGCTAAAGAATATTTTAAATAAAAGTTATTAAATTAACTTATCATGTTATATGGTTAGATAATATCACATGCATAATGCATATCAGTCAAACCTAAAACTACCCGTATCCCTTCTTAATTTTTAAATAGGAGGATAAACTTATTTCAGCGTACTTGAATCTACATCCTTTTGCACTAATAATATGTTGATGCCAATCAAACAAAGATTCAATCGCAGGGGCAAATCTAGGGGGCTGGCAGTGGACCCGGCTCCTTCTAAAAATGGAAAATTTTCTATTTTGGCTAATTTTAAATTAGTAAATGTAAAATTGCACTTTGACCCCCTAAAAATAATAAAATTTTGATTTAATCCTTTAAAAATTGTATTTTTACTATCGTAAAAATTACGATTTAATTTTAGTCCCCCCTAAAAGAAATTTCTGGCTTCACCCCTGCTCAATCGGCTTTTATATCAAATTCTCAAATATATTTATTTCATAATTATTTTTATCACCATCATTATAGACAGATCTGATCATGGGCCAGGCCACTTATCCTAACACCTGTTTTCTGAGCGGGCCGGGCCTCGAGTAGCATTTTTTTGGTTTGGTCCAACCTAGATTAGCCTATACTTGATTACATTTACTCTTTTTAACACAATTTCTAGAACTATTCATAGCCCCTCCTCAACCAGCCCATAAATTGGACAATAGTGCGCTTTAACGCACTCGAACCTGTGTCCTTCTACATTGGAAAAATGCCCATGCCAGTTAAGCTAAGACTCAATAGACAACTATTTTAATGTTATTTAAGTATAATGATTTTTTTATGGATTTTCAATTTGTTGGAAAATATGTATTTTAATATTTTTAGTGTATTTAATGTATTATATTTTTTAAATTTATTTTCATATAAAAAATTAATACGGGTGGGTCAAGTCGAGCTCGAATTTAACATTTTTAATTTGGACTGAGCTTAGGTAGAATTTTAAGTTCATTTTTTAAAACTGAACTTAAAAAATGAGACTAAAATTTTACATCAAGCCAACCCAATGTATAATTAAGTCTAATAATAAATACAACTTAATTCAATATATACAAATTTTCATACAAGTTCCTATACCCCTAATCCAATATTCTCACAGAAATCCAATTTAGAAGAATTGCCGTTGCTGAAAGAGTTCATATGACCGCAACTACCACTGCAGTGGGTACTCGTCCTATCATAGAAGAATTAGTTGATGGTAACTTTCATTAATTCTAAAAGCGAGATTAAATAATTGTTATGTATTTTTAATTGATGTTTTAAAAATGAACTAAATAAAACATACAAATTTAAAATTTAAAAACACTTTCGTCAATTTATCAAATAATTAATATTTATATAGAGAAAGCTAATAATGTTGTGAGACAGAACATATGTCGGTTAGAGGCCCCCGTTGATGTGGAAAGGTCGCCGACTACACTTGTGGTCTGTGACTGTACGTACCAAGATGGATGTTTTAGATATAAGCTTCAACTAAAAGTCTAAGAAGGAAAAGATATAAAACAACTTTATATGGCTGATGTTTATTGTTTATAAGTTGTTGAAACGCTGAAACTACCGGCCACTCCATTATTGGCTTCCTTGAACGGTAGGGCTATATATAAACTGTGTGCAGCAATGAATACGTACTGTTGAGGTCGATACGCAACCTACAATCAAATCAAAATATTGTCATTTTGGACACTTCAATACGACCCAATAACCTTGATAGCAACATAATATGAAAATTAAGGTAATAAACATATCAAGATATTTTTTTTCGATTGCCCCAACACAAGTAGTTTGGGTACAGAATAAAATTATTTTATGATAATTTTTCCTTTCTTTGGAAAAAGACAAAAGGGTTGGGATTTGAATATCAAATAATAATTGTATGATCTTTTTTATTAAAATTTGTTTATTTTACATTTCTTCCATGTACTTCCTATTTTGTGTTTGGCGGTTGGCCCTTGCAAATAGAAAAGGGTGGTTTAAAGTGGCTTTATGAAGACTTCAACTTCTACGCTTGAAACTTTCTCAAAAGGTAATAACAAACGTCGTCATTTCTTATGGTTTGGTTTCGGATTACAATCTACTTAATCGAGTAAAATTTTATATATATTTAATTTGTGTTATAAAATAAAGAGATAAAGAAAATAAAGAATAAAGAATAAAGAATAAAGAAAATAAGAAAGTAATAGAGAATGCACTTTGTTGATAAAAATGAGTGATTACAATGCTTCATCAGAGTCTCTATTTATAGGCATAATAAGTATAAAATAAGTAGAGATCTAATTCTAATAACTATTAAATTTTAAAGTATATTAAAACTTTATCTTGATCATGAATGTGCCTCGTTAAAACCTTATTAAGAAAAACCCTGTGAGATAAAAACCTAATTAAGGAAAAAGAGTATACAATCTATAATACGCATAATATGTTGTCTCATTAAAAACCTTACCAGGAAAATCCAATGGGACAAAACATTAGTTAAGGGAAAAAGAGTGCAAAGCGTATTTACTTCCCCTTATGAGAACATTACATATTTTCTCATATTCTACATATTCAATCTTGAATACTGGTTTTTCAAATGATTATTTGAATGTATTTACTAAGCATTTATATTACCATTCTTTTAAAAGTCATGAGTGAGGGAAATTTGGGGAAATATATTTTGATCTCTTCAGGAGATTCAACAATAATCATAACAAACTTTAGTCATGATTCTTTTATAAAAACACAAATAAGTATTTTGGATCATTTTATAATCCTCCTTCAACTACTATTCACTAAGTCAAATTTACCACATATGTTCAAATTATTTCAATTTATATAAATGAACAACTTCTCGAGAATTTTAATATGTTTCTAGCATCCTAAATCTTTCAAGGATTTTAATATAAACTTTACTATATTGTGATTCATAAAAGGTTGTAACAATAACCATTAAACGCAAGTTAAATTTTTTATGAATTGTCAATTTAATAATATATCTAAATGTTATTGCATCCACCACAAAAGAATATTATATTTTTTCATAATCAATGTCAAGACTTAGCGAAAAATTTCATATTTTATTCCGCTTTTGCAAAATTACTTCAATTGCACCCTCATTAGTTTTATACCTTTAGATATTTGGACTACTAGTCCAAAAACTCCACGAATTTAATTGTACTTGAGTTGCATAGTTCTATTTTGATCAATTTATTCCATATCTATATTTCTCAATAGATTTATTCAAGATTCTCCTTTTATTTCATTATTTCTGTAATAACTCAAAAATTTACAGGCATCGGAAAGTGTGTTATCGGGTCTTCGTTTTCATAAAATGGATTCGTAAATATTTAATAAATATTTACGAAGTTAGTTGAGTAGTTAATTAGGTTTTGGTTAGGTAAATTAGCTCAAATTAAGAGTATTTAGATAAATGGACTAAATTATAATAAGGGTGAAAGTTTAATTATAAATTAAAGAAAAGTTAAAGGGACTAAAAAGATAATTATGCCTATTCCAAAAGTTGAGGTGGTTTAATGAAGAAAAATATTAGATTTTTAAGTTTAAAATATATATTATTATATTACATAATTATAAGGTATTATATTATATTATATTATATTATATTATATTATATTATATTATATTATATTATTAGTTAATAAATAAAGAAACAAACGAAACGAAATAAACAAAATAGCAGAATCAAATAGGGAGAAAGAAATGGGGAAAGGAAAGAAAAAGAAAATTTGGGTTCCAAGCTAATTTGCTAATGTCGTGCCGGAAACATCGGTTAAGAAGGGAAAAGAGAAAGTTGACGAGGAGTAACTCGAGGATATATGATTTGTATTACTATAATTCAAATCTTGATATTATTAATGATTGTATTTTAATTAAAAAGCATGGTAAGTAAATGAGGTAAGTAACTTATATAATGGTATTGATTTGAATGAAATTGATTTCAAAAGTGTATACGGCTATTGGGATTGAATGTGATTATTGATTGAAATCGAAAAGTGAATAGTGAACAATAATTGTTTTGAAAGTGTATTGAAAAACCCTATTAACTATGTCGGGCTAGGGTGGATATAGTTGGCATGTCATAGGATTGGAAGTGTTTAGGGATACTTCGACCTCGAGTCGATGAGACACTGGGTGTCAACTATTACTTCGAACTATCCGATGAGGCACTGGGTGCTATACTGGTGTGTTTGGTTGGATCCGTGTCTCTGCAAAGGTCCGAGTCCTATTAATCGGGGGTAAATAAATGAATTGACAAATTGAATTATATTGAACGATTTGTATATGAAATGGAATGAGATAGTAAATTTAGAAATGGAAATTAAATATATGAAATATGGTTTCATGAAATGGTTATTGAAATAATGTATGAAGTGAATATTGATATAATAAGATGATATGTAAATAAAAAAATTTAAAAAAATTAATTAAGAAAAGCTATTGTTAAGAAATTGAAAGTTTAGTATGTAAGTGACTTATTGATAGAAAAATGGTTGTAAGGTTAAATGTGCTTGTTTAATTATTGTTATATTAAGTATTTGAATTATAGTAATACCACTAAGTGTATATTCAACGTACGGTTTGTTTCAGTGCGCAGGTTAGGTAAAGTCAAATTTTCGCTCCATCATCCAAAGCCGATCCCGAATTCAGTAAAGTGGTGAAGTATGTTTTCTTTTGTAAAATGGCATGTACTTAGGTTGTTTATATGTGTCATTTTTTGGGAAATGATTGTAAACGATGTTATAATATGACTTTGGATAGTTATATACAAATTATATATGAAATGTTAAGTTAATGAAATGACATATTTTGGTAAAGAATTTGAATTGGATTGAATGAGGTTAATTGAATTGATTTGGATATTATATATGAAATGTTTATGATTATACATTGGATAGGTCGATAGATTGAGATTTTTGGTATGAATTGGGTTTATTGATTATATTTTGGATTGATTGAATGAGTGAAATTTTGGATTGCTTGAGGTTTAAGAATTGCGGGGTTGGTTAACATGTTGTAAAAGGCTCATTTTGAGTCCACACGGCCTGGCACACAGGCGTGTGAGCCCTACACTTAGAAAAAATTTGAAATTTCACGAAAATTTTCTAGAGTACCGGATTTGGTCCCGATTTGGTTCTAATGTATATTTTGGGCCTCAAGGGCCCATTAAAGGGACGATATAATTAATTTATAATATGTATGCTAATTGTTTTTGAAATGTTCGTATTTGATCGAAAAAGTCTGGTAATGCTTCGTAACCCTGTTTCGGTGACGGTTTGGGGTTAGAGGGTGTTACAATTTCAATAATAATATTTCATGCAAAATCATTGTCGACCACTTTTATTATTCGGTTCCACATTTCCTCGAATTGACATAACTTATCGAGATATCTTATTTTTATTATTTTAAAGTTTAGTTTTAGGTACCTCAATCTCTTCTGAAGTTTTACTTATTAGTTATGTTTTGGGTCTCTTTTGGAGTACCCACCTCCACTATATGCCCATCTAGAAGAATTTTTATCTTTGGAACCGATCAATCTATTATTTATTCTAACTGATTGTCCTACTGAGACTTTGATTCAAATTAAAATATTAGATGATATATAATACTTCGTTATTCTCATTAAGGTTGTAAATACATCTAATAATTAACTTGTAATGAGTTATCCTTATTGAAATTCTGGTTCAATTACTCTCCCCTTAACTCATTACAAGTTATTGTTTCTCTCCCCCTAATGTCGAGAAAACTATCGCATCAAAATTGTAATCACAAATCATGTCATAATTGAATCTCGAATACATTCAAAACATCGAATAATATAAAGAAACTTGTAATTAATATATATTCCCAATTTTCTTTGAGGATTCACTTGTCTTTAGGCGTTGTGGTGGAGCAATTAGAACATATACGCACATACAAAAATTCAAAGATGAGAAATATTTAGCTCTTAATCAAAAATCAATTGTAATGTGGAGTATTTATAACTTATTGGCTCAATGCGTACAACACGTAAATCAACATAATATCATGTTGAAATAGAAAGTTTTATTCTCATAAGTAATAATTCAGCTATTAGTTGGATGCATATGATAAACAATTAAGCTAAATCATTTTGTGTGTGAACATGAGCTAGAGGATGCTCAACTTTTATCTCAATTGACATGCAATAATTATTGAAAACTTGGATGTAAACTCCCCAACATTAATAAGATAAATTGTTTTAATTGCATAATCTAAAATTAATCATTTAAACAAGCAATGTTGCAAACGACAGGTTGCAAATTGATAACACATATGTGACTATTTTTGTATATGCATCTACCAAAATCATATAATATCAAAACCATCCACATGGTGGATGAATTGGCCCATATTCGTTTCAGAAATGCAAGACATTAAATCTCAACTTTAGCTAGTGAGTTTCTAATAATCAATTTTCATTGAGAACAAGCAACATATGACAATTATTTTAAATTAAAGAATCTTCTAGTTCTTTAATGAATGCCCATATGAATTCTTAATTAATTTTCGCATCATATATGATCCAGGATGGTCTAACTGGTCACGCTAAGCAATAATGCATTTGTATCAGTAAACTTCTGGTTTACTTTAACATATGTTTCAATTGTACTAAATTGTAACAAATTAATAATTTTACTATCATTCTTTTTACTTTGTATCCACATATAAGTGCTATTGTGACATTTACTATTAGAAATGTCTAAATCAATGTGAATATTATAATATCACTAAATCAACAAAATAAATATAATTTCCAAACAATTATATGCAATATTTGCTTCAGGGAATATGCCAAAATCTTCAAATATCTTTAAAAAAATTTGCAACTTCATCTGTATCCAACCATAACGAGCTTTAGATAGAATTTGCATATTCTATTGCTCATAAATAGATTTTCTACAGTCAAATATTTTACTTCCAACCCCTTAATGAGGATGATGACAAAAGAAGATTACAAAAATTATAAAATAAATATAAATTAATAACTCAATCCTCTCTTTTTCATCCTTTCAAAATAGATATTTATAGCAATAGTGATTCATATGAAATATAATATTTTTCTCATTCACAATCTCAATATAAGATCTATTATAAATATATTTTAAAACTAATGGGTTAACCATCACAAGATATTAATATATTTGTTGTTCTAGAGCATTCGACTAATTTTGTACTATCAAATATTGAAATAATATTTGTTTGCTTTAGTACCAAATAAGATAAATACTTTCTATCTATAATGATAGAATCTATTACTACATTCTCATATTCTTCCTCAAAGAATATTAACAAAAACAAAATATTTAGGCATATGCCACATATGTGGTCAATAATCTTTCATATCACATTGATAACATAAGTTATCTTTGCCTTTTGAAGAGTTCTCTTGAGAACTCTCATTGTTCTCCTATTTATTACTATGTTCTTACTTTTAGTGGTCTATGATTATATCTTTTTTTTTTTGTTATGTTTGCATTCACTTTAGGGAATGCAATAAATCTAGTAGGATAGACTTCTAAACACCTCAATTAATTTTTATTTCATAATCACAATCGCAAAACATGCGTAGATTTCAAATTAAAATCTATCATCCATGTTGTCATGATTAGTCTCCAATCACATCCTCAATTACAACAACAATCATGATCTTTATATTTTCATTTTTCATATTGTTATGTACTGCTACATTCACTTTAAAGAATGAAGCAAAACTAGTGGGAATAATTTCATAGTTTTTCATTAGTAACTTATTATTTTACTTAGCCACTAGAAGGTACAAGATCGTTCGAAAATACTATTAAAGTCATTTTTATAATATTGCTACTGCAGGAGCACATTAAATATTTCAATCATATAGTGTAATGTATTCCTTTAGGGATATATATAATACAAATATATGAGTATCTCATGTTATTTATATATATGGCTTTAATGTAAAACACATGAATGTTTTATTCAACATATATATTTTTGATCTGAAAAACACTATTATATTTTATAAAATTTTGCATCACAATGAGTTAAAATATAAGCTCTTAAAGAGCTTTTTACAGTTTGATGCAATATTAGCTCTTCAAGAGCATATAATCATTTTATTGTATAATCTTAATGAATGCTTAATATATTTTAAATAAAATCTTATTTATTCATATAAAAATAAAATGAATAGATATAAATAAAACATATATTAAACGTAACAAATAATAAATTTATGTCACTAATAAATCATTGTGGTTAAATAATATATATTTTATATGTCATACCACAACAAAATACAAAATATTATAATGTCAAATTAAAATAATTTTACAACTATAAAATTTTAAACATAAACATTTTCTAACCTCCACCTATTATGACATAATTTCATCTCAAATTTTATAATGATATGAAATTATTACAAATAGAGTGAATATTCCAAAGTTCACGACAAATAAGTATTTTTACTCACATTCCGCAATAATCATATATCTTAATCAAAATCAAAATTAAACCAATCAATTCTATTAAAAATGAAAAAAAAATATTTATCTCGACATAAAAATCTCAATACTAAATGCATGAAGGGTTTTATAAATTCATAGAGACACAGATAGCGAATTATATAAATTGAACTTTTTAATAGAAATCAAATCAAATTTCAAAAGAAGTTGATTAGATTGACTTACGTTACCATAGATGAGAAGTAGTGATTATAAATATCCTTTGTAATGGAGTAAAGAGATCATCCTCAAGCAAATATCAAAAAGTAAACTTTGAGAGTGAATCTTACTTCTCGATTTCATATAGATAATGGTATCAAATCTTTCACGATCTTTAAGAATAAAAAGTAAAATAAATTAATCAAAACAATGATATCGTATAATGAGAGAAGAATGAAAAATAATAATCAGATATGAAACATTAAATAAAAGAAACTTTCTGTAAAAATTTGGCATCTTGCCGTAAAAGATATTGAAAATCATGAAAGATAAGTTTTGTCGAAACGAATTTTTTCTAAGTTTTGAAAAATAGGGGATCGACTTTGGGATTTAAAAATGGAGTCGCCACCGACCTTTTTGAGGTGCGATCGGATCACCTTAAATTATTTTAATAAAACATTTTGATTTATTAAAACAATCAATTTTGGTCTATGAAATTCGAAAAACAGGCTCAGGAGTCAGTTACGTACGAAGAAGGGTTAGCACCCACGTAATGCCCAATATTGGTACCTAATTGATTACTTAATGTCCTATCATCAAACGATTGAAAAGATTTTAAAATGCGATCCTTTTGTTTAAAAGAGCATTTAAATATATCGAAGTGAAAATTGAGGCTTGCTCGTCTCAAAGGAATGAGGACGCCGTACCCAGTAAGTTAGATGCAACGCCTCAATTTTTCGAAATCAAGCTTGCCCCTTTTTGCTTAAAAAGGTCATGTATTTAAATCAAAAGGGATATTTAATTATTTTGGATCGAACGAAAAATCGGAACCCAGTAAGTTAGGGCTCGATTTTTCAAAGTCCCAAAACATAAAATATTGCCTTGGTTTTGAAATTCTTATCTCGAGACAATAAACGCCACATCCAGTAAGTTAGGATATAACACTTCAAGTTCTCGAGAATAAGTTTTATTTGAAAATTTGCATTTCCATTTTGAAAAGGATATTAGATGGCTTAGACTTAATGAGACAAACTGGAACCTAGTAAGTTAAGGCTCGATTTCCTCAATGTTCCAAAATGCTAGGTATTTCCTTACTTTTAAACGAAATCATTTTTAAAATATCGATGAAAATAAGGCTTGAAAGGGCATATTATAGTTTGAAGTACGTTGTTTGAACGAACTAATTAAAACAAATGAAACACGGTGCAATAAATCATGAAGGTTTTGAATGATAAAAATATAAAAATACGAATGAACGAATCTAAGTACATGTGATGGCATCAAACACATTCAATATTTAAATAATAATGAAGATTCATAAGCTAAATGACATAGGACAATTTAACAACAAAAGGTTAAAGCCCATTGAAACAAATAAGATAGAGAACGGTTTTGAAATAACGGCAAATGAATTTACAACATGTAATGCAAGGCAATTTTAAAGTAAGTGGTGTAACGTAATTTTAACATAATTAATATTTGAAATAAAGTAAACTGATGAATATTTCATAAACAACTTAAAGTAAACTGACGAATATTTCATAAACAACTTAAAGTCCTAAAAATATAATAAGTAAGAAGGAAATTTTAGAATGAAACCTTTTAAAGAGAAAAAAAGAATTTAAAATGCCATATAAAGGTAATTTGAATCAATATAATACGCACAGAAAATGAAATACATATTTTATGCCAAGGTTTAGTAAAAAAGGACATGATATAACATCCGATAGATAATATACACTAAATAATTTAAAATAAAAAATAGTTTGAAAAATATTGGGGGTCTAATTAAAATGGCAGCAAAACAAGTGATATAAATAATAAAATAAAAAAAGCACTAGGGACCATATGGTAAAGGGCGCAAAGCAACGGGGGCCTATAGGAGAAATATTTCAGGCCTCCAATGCGCTGCGTCTGGGGTGGACTGAAATGCAACAGCAGATAGACTGTAGGGGCGAATTTCCAAGAATTAAATGAGCACATTTGAACCTAAATAAGAAATGGGTAAAAGCGTGAGGACCGAAAGGGCAAAATGCCCTTTTTCCAGAAGTGCGCGGATCTCTCATGCGCGGGTCGGGTCACGCGGGTTGTATGCCTTATACGGCACCGTTTTAGGCCATTGAAAAGGGCTCTAAACGGTGCCGTTTAGCACCCTCAATAAGCCAAAAAACATCAGACTCATCACTTCTATTCTTTATTTCGAAGGAAAATTAAAAGACCCCATTGGTTCGTCCCTTTTGCGCCGCTCAGCTAGGGTTTCTAACCCGTCATTGCTGTCAACCCCATAGTCTCGCAGGTAAGGGCGGTCGAGGTCGCGCAAAAAGGATTCTTTTACTCCTGTTTTTAAACACCCAAAGTCCTTTTTATTCCATTTTGTTTTGTTTTCTTAAACCAAACCCTAAATGATGTGTATATGCAAGTAAAAGTCACGCAAAACACATCGAAGATGGGAGCCGAATCGGCACCTCCTACCCTCGTCAGAATCTCAGGTGTTTCTCGACGTTTTAGGGTCACTGGAGAGCTCCGTTTTGTGCCAGAGAACTAAGTAAGGTACCAATTTTATTAATACTAATATTTCAAAGTAAAAAATGAAGAGAAAAGGTAACCTTTGATTTCTGTTTTTTGAATCTGGTTCTTGTATTTCGTTCTTTTTTGTATATGAAAAAAGTCCCCTACATTCTTGTTTTTTTGATGGCTTTATAACTGAATAGAAAAAAAGAAAAAGTATGGCCACTATTTGGCTCTCTTTTTTTCTTGTTTCCATTCCTGTGCATTACTGTTTCCTGTTGCCTTGCTGTTGTCTTTTCATTTATTACTTGCAGGTGGCGGTGATGCGATGGGAGTGGTGGTCGGCCTCTGGTAGCTGCTTCTGAGGGCCCTAAGTGCGCCCTTTGCGCTGACGGTGGTGGCACTAGGGTTTCAATTTTTCTAAAACCCTAGCTTGACCATAGGGTCAGTTGGGTTTGGGCTGATCCGGGTATTGGGCTGTTGTTTTAGGGTGGGTATCAGGCCATTTGTTTGGGTCTTATGTATTGGGTTTAATTTAGGGTTTTTTGGGCCTGGTTGTAAATGGGACATTAGATTTATATTTTGGTTTGGGTTTATTATTTTCTTTGTTTTTCTATTTTTTGTTTCTGTTGGATTGGGCCGGGCAAAATTGCCCTATTATAGCTGCCCCTCTTTATTCATTGTCGTGTAACAAGAATAGAGCAAAGACTTTAAAAGGGCCGATTTTGCCCGGTCCTGCCGAGTCTTGATTTCTTGGCTCTTCTTTTCTTCAATTAGCCTCGTTCCATTCCACTGCATCTTCAGAGGTATAGGACTTGTGATTTTAGTCTGCTTCACTAGACTTAAATCTTTGATTTGCTCCCTGCATCTTCAGGTAAGCTAAATCTTCTATCTTCAATCTGCTCCTTGCAACCTCAAGGATGTCAGACTTATATTCAATATGCCCCTGCATCTTCAGGTAAGCCAAATCTTCTATCTTCAATCTGCTCCTTGCAACCTCAAGGATGTCAGACTTATCTTTGATCTGCCCCTGCATCTTCAGGTAAGCCAAATCTTCTATCTTCAATCTGCTCCTCGTAACCTCAAGGATGTCAGACTTATCTTCGATCTGTGCCTGCATCTTCAGGTAAGCCAAATCTTCTATCTTCAATCTGCTCCTTTGCAACCTCAAAGATGTCAGATCTGTGAATTTATCAATGTTGCCACCCGTCTTCTGGGGGACCTGTCTTGTAGATTGTGATTATACCTGTGTAAAATGATTAGGATGCTGTGATCAGAATGAATCAAATGCTCCTAACTAAATGTATTATGAATGACACTTATATGAATGCAAAATGTCATGAGAATGATCATTTTTAATGTTTTAGGGCATCTTCACTCGTTGCCTCTTAGGGCTCTACTACTGACATAGTATGCTGCCCTCTTTCTCAGCTGGTATTTTTTGCTAGAAAACCCAATGACAATCAAATTCTACTCGAATAATTTGCTCCACTGTACCTCTAGGACGTAAGGTTCGTACCCTCTTCAATCCCTCTCGCCGCGACTCAAGGGTATAAATCTTCAATCCATCCCACTACGACTCAGGGGTATAGAATCTCTAATCTATCCCACTATGACCCAAGGGTATAGATTTTGTAACCTATCCAATCAATTAGGTTCTGCATCTTCCATTCTCTGGGTGTCATGACCAGATGTATATGAATGTCAAATTTCTTCAAGAATAATCCTATTTTAATGTTTGGGTTACTCATTATTTGTCGAGGTTGTATCACCAACGCAATACCTTGCCTTTTTTATTCAACTGATAAAGAATTTAATAGGTAGTTTTAATTAGACTCCTTTCTGACCCTTAGGATTGGTAAGTTCTAAACAGTAGTCTTGTTTCAAGTCCTCGTACTATTTAGAAGCTTTTCAGAGTAATATGCAGAACCCCTTTTGTTTAGAATATCATTAGCCCATTAATCGTTGTTTCAATGAAAGTTGCTTGAAAGAGAAAGCTATAGCATAAATTAGATTGAGATTTGAGAGTAATGCTCAGAATAAATAAGCTGATCGAGGTGGAAAATTTGGCTAGAATAAAATTCAATTGATCGAAATAGCATATTTTGCTAAAATACAAAAAATGAATAATAGTGAAATAGATGCCCCAGATATTGCTGTCTGAGCTTCCCTGCAGAACATTTCTCGAAGGCCCTTTTGATCTTGATACATGTTTAGAAGTCCCAAAAGATTTCGTTGACGCCTTACGACGTTAGCGTTGCTCCCTCAAGATTACCATATGCCCCGCTCTTGATCAAAATTTGAGCCGCCCTTTTCGAGTTTTCAACTCAAAATCCTTTTTGGTCTCAAAGTGCCCTTTGAGGGTTTTCACCTTGGCCTCTCCGTTTTTTTTTTATGAAGTCTCAAAGTGCCCTTTGCGGGTTTTCACTTTAGCTTCTTCCTTCTCTGAGTGAAGTACTTCTTGACAGAATCTGCATTCACAGGATTGGGCAAGTTTTTACCATCCATCTCGGCTAGGATCAATGCTCCTCCGGAAAAGGATTTCCTCACCACAAAAGGTTCTTCCCAGTTTGGCATCCATTTCCCTCTGAAGTCCTTTTGTATTGGAAGGATTTTCTTCAGAACCAGATCCCCTTCATGGAACTCTCTAGGGTGAACCTTCTTGTCGTAAGCTCGCATCATTCGTTTTTGATACATCTGGCCATGACGAATAGCTCTTAGCCTTTTTTCCTCAATCAAGTTCAACTGGTCATATCGAGACTGGATCCATTCTGCTTCATCCAACTTTACTTTTGACAACACTCTGAGTGAGAGGATCTCAACTTCAATGGGTAGGACCGCCTCCATTTCGTAAACCAAGGAGAAAGGCGTTGCTCCGGTGGAGGTCTTGACAGATGTTCGATAGGCATAAAGGGCAAAAGGTAGCTTTTCATGCCAGTCTTTATAGGTTTTCGTCATCTTTCCCACAAATTTCTTGATGTTCTTATTTGCTGCTTCTACCGCGCCATTCATTTTTGGGCGATATGGCCACGAGTTGTGGTGCTTGATTTTAAATCGACTACAGACCTCTGCTATTGTGCTGTTGTTCAAATTCAGGGCATTGTCTGATATGATTCTTTCCGGTATCCCATATCGACATATAATTTCTTTTTTCAAGAATTTGCTAATTGCCGTCTTGGTGACATTGGCATATGAAACAGCTTCAACCCATTTGGTGAAGTAATCTATGACCATGAAGATGAATCGATGTCCATTAGAAGCTTTTAGTGATATCAGCCCAATCACGTCCATGCCCCACATAGAGAAAGGCCATGGGGAAGTCATAACGTGAAGAGGCGAAGGGGGCACATGAATCTTATCTCTGTAGATCTGGCACTTATGATATTTCTTGGCGTAGTTAATATAGTCCCCTTCCATGGTGGACCAGTAAAAACCAAATCTTATAATTTGCCTGGCCATTGTAAAGCCGTTAGCGTGTGTCCCGCAGATGCCCTCATAGACTTCTTCGAGAATTTTCTTGGCTTCAACAGCATCCACACACCTTAACAATACTTGATCTTTCCTCCTTTTGTATAGAATCTCTCCATCCAATACATAGTCAATGGCCAATCTTCTCAACATCCTTTTATCGTTTTCGGTCGCCTGATCCAGGTATTCACAATCCTTCATGTATCGCAATATATCGTGATACCAAGGGTGGTCATCTTTTTCTTCTTCGTCAATGCTGTAGCAATGAGCTGGAGCCTCATATATACTCATTTGGATGGCTTTCACATCCTCTTGCCTGTTCACTTTGATCATGGATGCTAGAGTGGCCAAGGCGTCAGCCTTCTGGTTTTCATCTCGTGGGAGGTAGCAGAAAGTGATGTCATCAAACTCCTCCATTAACTCCAAGATTATTTTTTGATAATTGATCAACTTGGGGTCTCTCGTTTCCTGTTCGCCTTTAAGTTGATAGATCACCAGTACAAAATCCCCATAAACTTCTAACAGCTTAATCTTGCATTCTATGGCAGCTCGGATTCCCATGATGCATGTCTCATACTTGACCATGTTGGTGTAGTCAAAATTTAGCTTGCTGGTAAAGTGGTAATGATCTTTGTTTGGAGATACCAATACTGCTCCGATCTCATTACCCACAGCGTTAGAAGCTCCGTCGAAGTTAAGTTTCCAATGGAAGCTTTCTTGAGCGTCTTCTTCAGCGGCCGCAATATGCATTAAGTCTTCGTTTGGGAAATCAAAGTTTAAGGGTTCGTAATCTTCTAAAGCTCTACTGGCCAGAAGTCTGCTATCGCACTTCCTTTTACCGCTTTCTAGTTCACATACACTATGTCAAATTCTGAAAGTAGAATTTCCCATCAAGCCATTCTTCCGTTCAAAGCTATTGACCCCATCATGTACTTTAGGGGATCTAGTTTTGAGATGAGCCAAGTGGTGTGATACAGCATATACTGTCTTAACTTTCGTGTTGTCCAAACCAGAGCACAGCATAACTTCTCTATTGGTGGGTATCTTGCCTCACACTCAGTAAACTTTTTACTAAGGTAATAAATAGCCCTTTCCTTCTTTCCTGACTCGTCATACTGGCCAAGTACACATCCCATGGAATTCTCAAATACCGCCAAGTACAGTATCAATAGCCTATCAGGGTTAGGTGGTATTAGTACTGGGGGATTGGACAAATACTGTTTGACCTTGTCGAAAGCCCATTGGCATTCTTCATCCCATACGCCTGGGTTGTGTTTCTTGAGGAGGCAGAAAATAGGGTCACATTTCTCGGTTAGTTGTGAAATAAACCGAGCGATGTAATTTAATCTTCCTAGAAAGCCTCGAACCTCTTTCTGGGTGCACGGCGGAGATAGCTCTTGTATGGCTTTGATTTTGTCTGGATCAATCTCAATCCCTTTTTCACTAACCATGAATCCGAGTAACTTTCCAGACTTGGCTCCGAAGGTACATTTGGCCGGATTGAGTTTTAACTGAAATTTCCTCAACCTTAAGAACAACTTTCTTAAGACTTGTATATGCTCCTTCTCTGTTCGGGACTTTGCGATCATATCGTCGATGTAAACTTTGATTTTTTTGTGCATCATATCGTGAAACCAGGTTACCATGGCCCTTTGATATGTTGCCCCCGCATTTTTCAGTCCAAAAGGCATCACCTTTTAGCAGAATGTTCCCCATATGGTCACGAATGTGGTCTTCTCCATGTCTTCATGATACATCTTGATTTGGTTATATTCGAAGAAATCATCCATGAAGGAAAACAGTTAATAATCTGCCGTGTTGTCTACCAAGGTGTCAATGTGAGGTAGTGGGAAATTATCTTTCGGGCTAGCCTTATTTAAGTCTCTGTAGTCCACACACATTCGCACTTTTTCATCCTTTTTAGGGACAGGGACAATGTTGGCCACCCAGTCTGAGTATTTCACTACTTTTAAAAATCCTGCGTTGAACTGCTTTTTGACCTCCTCTTTTATTTTTAGCAAGACATCAGGTCTCATCCTTCAAAGCTTTTGTTAAACTGGCTTGCATTCCTCTTTTATAAGGAGTCGATGCACCACTATATCAGTATTCAAACTAGGCATGTCCTGGTACGACCATGCGAACACATCCTTGAACTCCTGGAGTAATTCAATAAGATCTTGCCTAGTTTTTACGGCAATACCAGCCCCAATTTTCACCTCTTTTCCTTCTCCTAAATTCACAACTTCTATCGACTCTTTGTGAGGCAGGATTTGTTTTTCCTCTTATTCAACCATTCTCAATAATTTGGGAGCTAGGTCACAATCTCGGTCATCTTCAAAACCCTCAGAATCCTCTATACATACATCTCGTTCAAAAGGGGACTCCAAGTCGTTGGCAGTATCACTCACGTCATTGACATCTGGGGACCTGTTTTGGGGATAATGGAAGATGCAAAGAAATAATAGCATCTAAGAATAACTGCTTGCACGGTATGATCCTAAATAAATAATAAAAGAATATGTATGAATCGGAATGAACAAAAGAATATTTACTCAAAAAAATGCACTTTTTCATTGAGTTAAAGATTTTGGGATAAATTCAGTTCACAAAAGATGTTCATTACTCCTAGGCCTAGAGTAACAAATGTTCTAGGACATTACTCTGAAACAGTTCTAAACACTACAAGGATCTCTTCTGAAGTCCAATTGTCTAGAACGCTCCCAGGGTCAAAAAGGCAGATATCCAACAAGCTTCCTCTTTCGGCTTTTTCTCCTAATATGGCATTAATGTGTGTGTCCTCCAATATTCCTTCCATGGTTCTTTCTTTTGGGGTTTCTTACCCAGGGTTAATCATTCCTCCTGATACAAAGGTTTTAGATATGTGGGGGAAAACCATTGGTTCCCACTTGATTTCTTCCCCGCTCAACTTAGCTCTTCGCATCTCTTGCTTCTTTTCCAGTTCTTTCTTTTTCTGTCTGGTGTCTGGTCTAAACCCTAAGCCGAAGCGGTCTCGTTTTTCCTTCAAAAATGGTACCTCTACTCTACCTTGGAGGTGTCTCTCAAGCCCTTTTCCTGGTAGTGCCCCTCTCCCAACAGTTAACTGTAGGCCCATCTTCGTAGTCTTAGATATTCTAAGCCTCAGGATCTTATTTCCTTCACCAACAAAGGTCGCATTCACAAATACCAATGATCGCAATGAACATTCGATGGCCTCGTCGTTTGCCTCTAAATACGGTACATTACTGGTCACAGTCGCAATGATCTTTTCTTCTACGTTTATGGTCACTAGTCGGTTTTCTGTCACCAATTTCAGCTTTTGGTGCAACGTAGAGGGAACCCCCCTGCTGAGTGAATCTACGGTCTTCCCAATAGGCAGTTGTATGAGGGATTGATATCCATCACTAGGAAATCCACCTCGTATGTACTAGGTCCAATCAAGAGGGGTACTTCAATTCTGCCCATCACCCTTCTCTCCGTGCCATCAAATGCTTTCACTATGTTCCGGTACTCTTTCATGTGAGAGCTGTCTATGGGTAATCTGTTTAGTGTAGACAATGGTAGGACGTTCAAGGCTGACCCGTTGTCAATCAATACGCCTGGCAGCGTGTATCCCTTGCAACGCGTGGTAATGTGTAAAGCTTTAGTCGACCCCCTGCCACCTGGTAGTATCTTATCGTCATTGAAGAAAATAAAGTTATCGGCACTTATGTTGCTAACTAAGCGATCTAGCTGGTTAACAGAGATATCATTAGCAACATAGCAACATATGTTTCATTCAAGACCTTCATCAGTGCGCTACGATGGACTTCCGAACTCAAGAGTAAGGCCAATACCGAGATACGAGCCGATTGTTTACGTAGCTATTCCACCACGATGTACTCACTGTGCTTTAGGAATCTTAAAAACTCCTTAGCTTCCTTCTCGTTGACTAGCTCATTAATAGGATGTTCAGGCTTGGTAGCTTTTTCTTTCATCTCTTCGACCGCTGGGGCTTTTCCTTTTATGAGTTGTGTCTTTTCTATTGCTGTATCATAACGTCTCCCACTGCGTGTATAGGAGCCTCTATCTTGGCCCTCTTTTGAAGTGTCAATCAGGTATTCTTTTCCTAGGATCGTCACGTTGCAGTTGTAATTTCATGGGACCCTCTTGTTATCCTTATAGGGGAAGACTACGGGTCTTTGGATTATAACTCTCGGTGGTATTTACACTCCTACTTCATTATTTTTTGGTCGCGATATAATGACCACGGGGTAGTTAACTGTTTGATTTTGCACTATCGATTCTCCCTCTGATGCGCATATCTCCCCTTCTCTGGGGTTTGTGGTTCTTCGTAAAACTCTATTTCTTTATGTTCATCATGTCTTATACGACGGCCTTGAACTCTACACACTCTTGGAGTTCATGCCCCACTTTGTTGTGAAACTCGCAGTAGTTTCTCTCATTTTCAGATCTTTCTCTTGAATCCAATACGATCAATCCTCTCTTGACTATCTCCTTCCATACTCGTCTTAATGGGGTTCTAACTTCTCCAACCTCATATTTGATTCTCTTATTCTTGCCTTCACTTATCTCGTTTACCCCTTGGTCTGTATGATTGGGGAGCGGGTTTCCTGCTACATTGGGTACGGCTGGGTCATCAAATCTCACAATCCCCATTTTGATGAGTCTTTCAACCACTTTCTTGAATACGGTGCAGTTTTCGATTGAATGCTCGGTGATTCCTGCATGGTATTCACATTGAGCGTTCGTGTCATACCATTTGGGGTACGAGGGCTGCAGTGGCTTTAGGTAAAAAGGGGAGACTACATGAGCATTGAATAGGTTCTGGTACAGTTCCCTATACATCATGGGTATAGGGGTGAACTGTGGCCTTTCGGTGTTCTCTCTTGTATTGGATTCTTGCCTCGCTGTGCTATTTCGATTGGTGGTCACCGTTTTTGGTTGATTTACGGTGAGTGACTTGGACTGACCCTTACTAAAAGTGCTCGTGTTGTTCACTTCGTTATCTCTTTTTCTTGGGGCTGATCTCTTGGTACTTTTCCCGACTTCGATTTTACCGCTCCTCACAGTATTTTTAATCATTTCTCCTGTCATCACATGTCGGCAAAGTTTTTGGTGGCACTCCCCAACATATGAGTGATAAAAGCGGCCTTTAGAGTGTTAATAAAGAGCATCGTAGTTTCTTTCTCTAAAAGTGGCGGCTGAACTTGTATGGCAACTTCTCTCCATCGTTGCGCATACTGTCTAAAACTTTCGTTAGATTTCTTCTCCATATTTTGGAGAGTGATCCTATCGGGAGTCATGTCCGTCACATGACTGTACTGTTTCATAAATGCTTGAGTTAGATCTTTCCGCGAATGGATCGTAGCACGGCTTAATTGGTTATACCATTTAAAGGCCGCCTCAACCAGGCTATCTTGAAAGCAGTGAATTAGTAGCTGGTCGTTATGGATATAGCCCGTCATTCACCTGCAGAACATAATGATGTAAGCTTTAGGGCAGCTCGTTCCATTGTACTTTTCAAATTCAGGCACTTTAAACTTGGGGGGAAGGACCAAATCTGGGACCAAACTCAGGTCCTTAGCATCAATCCCGTGACGGCTATCGGCGCTTTCCATGGCTTTGAATTTCTCTTCCATCCATTTGCACCTGTCCTCTAACTGTTTTGGTAGTTCTGTTCTTGTCCTCTCTCTTTTAGCTACCTCATCTAAATCTGGAATATTAAGGTTAACTGGATTATGTTTTGGACCCGAACCAGCTTGATGATTACCCGGTATTGATGCATCCCCTTGAAGTTGTTGCGGCCTAATAGTGACAGAGGGCCTACGTGGGTATGCTTCGTTCTGTGTCTGCGTATTAGGTGGGGTAAACCCTGGAGGATAAAGTGGATCCTCGTTTTCTTCGGTATTTGTCGCAGGACATTTTCCCTTATCTGATCCCCCGGCTAAAAGCTTTGTCAGCTAATTCATCATGTTATTCTGTGCTTCCAACATTCGATCCATCCATATCCTACTTGACCAACTGTTCCTGCATCTGATCCTGCATCTCCTTCTGGAGTTGCTCCAACCTTTCTATTCTTTGATCCATGTTTCTTGTCTTAAAACGGGTACCGTAGCGGTGTTTGACTGATGGGTTTTTGGCAGTTTCAAGGTTAACTCTCTCTGAAATAATTTCTATTTATTAGAGTCTTTTTATGAATTTTAATGCATATAATGATGTGATGCAATGCAAATGCATAAATGCAAAAAGAGTGTCGATTTTAGCTCAATTCCATATAGAAAACTTTATTAGAACACAAAACTCTTTACATAAAGTAAATTACAGATACGGCTTTACCTTAATGCCTAAAGCCTTAACCTTTTCCAACAAAGAAACTAACTCTTGTCCTTGAAACCCATATTTCACGCTAAGTACATCTGCTTAAGCTGCCAAGGACTGCAAGTGTTCAGCCACCTCTCAAATTTGTGTTATGGCTTCTCCCATAATATAATCTCTTCTTTGGACCTGATCTTGAGAGTGGTAACATTCTTCTCTCCACCGTTCATCTTTCTCCTCCAGAAACCTAACATGGTTTTGACAGTTTTGCAATGTCACCTCCAACTCCTCGATTTTCTTCTTCATTTCTTCAATCTTAATTAAGTTGGCCTTCAGCTCCATTACAGAGTTGCGGTTTCGATGTCATCGAAGGGATTCTTCTAGTTCTGCCACTCTAGCTTTTAATTCATCTTTTCCTTTTTGGTTTTCCAACACTTCTTTTTCCAAGGCTTCATTTCGCGCTTGGGCCTCTTTAAATCTTGTTTCCCAATACTCAGCCTTTAATCTTTCTTCATGGATTTCCTGCTACCATTGTTCTGAAGTCTTCCCTAGACCGACTCTTCTTAAAGACAAACACACTTTCTTATAATCGGTCTTTAGGCTATCCAAGTCTTCTTTTGCTTTGTTCTTCCCTTTTTTGAATCTTTTGGCTTTTGCTTTCTGGATTTCGACATCCAAGCTTAGATACATTTTTTCTTGTTCCAACTGCTCTATCTGTTTTCCCATTTATGAACTTTGTTTTTCAAAGTCTTGTTTTATAATTTCCAATTCAGACGGGACTACCCGTAAATATTCTTCTAGCGGTCTAACACTGTTCAGATTTTTCATTCGATGAGTCTGATTCCAGGCCGTAGAAATCTCTTTGACCCTTTTCTTGTAATTCTCTCCTTTATACGGGAATTCGCATTCTGCCAACCCATGCGTTGCCTGTATAAACTGCTTCGACCAATACTGCCTTAATACCATTAAGGGAGCGTAACCAGTGGCTCCCCAAATTCTGAATAATGGGACCCAATCGAAATCCCCACATTGGTATAGGATTTCCCCGGGTACAAACCAAGGAACCCTTCATTCAAAGTCCCCATCTTGCAAATTTTGAAGAAGTGCAATCCAATTCTCTTCCGACACATCATCTCTTCTTGGTGTAGCTATCATATCTCTTAATGGGGAATAGTCATTAAAGAAGACTCGATAAGAAGTCTTATTCACCTTCCAGAAATGGCTGTGAAACCATACTAACAACAGTTGTACGCATCCTATGAACCTGCCTTCTCCGGCTCTTCTACACACACTTAATGACCTGAAAGTCTCTGCCAAGATCGCAGGAACTAGTGTAATCCCTTTATCGAGTCGGTCAAAGAGATCGGTGACAGCCTCATCCACATATCCTAAAGCCCTAGGGAATAAAATTAATCCATAAATGCTGAGCGCAAAGACATCAACTTTCTTTGTTGTATCGGGGTGACCTAGAATTAGATCTCTCAGGTTTTTCCACGGGATGCACTTATATTCTCCCTTCTTTTTAATATTGGCCATGATCCATTACTCACTCATTCCCGTAATATTCATCAATTTTTTCCAAAAAGCGGGGACATAAGCAGCTCTTGAATAAATTTTATCTACCTGCGCCCTTGGATAATTCAGTAGAGCAGTATATTCCTCTATGATAGGTACCAAATCTACTTCCTCGAAGGTAAAGCAACTATATGCTGGGTTTCAATACTATGTGAGGGCTCGAAACAAGTGCTCGTCTGCTTTAACGTCTAGCAGGTATGGCAAATCTCCATAACTATTGTAGAACAACTCTTTAGTTTCATCATTCCACTGACCCCAAATTTCCCTCAACTCCTGAAGGCTATTCTGTGTAGCACTGATGCGGGTATAATCCTATAACTCCGATACATACTCTGTAGCTAAACTATCCCCTTTCTCTGATTGTGCTGTCTCTAACCAATTTTGGATTGCCGCATTACCTCTTACTTTATCAAGAAGTTTGTTTTCCATGGTTGAGCTCCCTATTTTAGCAACCGAACCCAAATCGACACCTTTTAATGTAAAAATGCATGCAAAATATAGCAGAGAAAAAAACAAGATGTCAGTACGATGTATAAAATACAATTCAGAATATGTACAAAAAGAGAAGCAATCAAGGACCTATCAGGGTTACCAATAGGGTTTAGCGCAGCTCTGCCTAGGATAGGTTCTTAGGGTTCTTTATATGCGGTTTGGATCTAAAGTAGGGTACCTGAACCAGAGATTCCTCGGTCCTCACCCATTATAGGCTCATTTAGATCGAGTTCAATTCAGGGGAACACATTTCCCTATGGCTGCACGGAGATGAAAATCTCACGAAGCACATAGGTACGGATGTATTCCGGAAGCGATTCACTATCAGGTACGGATGTATTCCGAAAGCGATTCACTATCCTGCACGAAGGTGAAAACCTCACGAAGGAGTAGCTTCTTGCTCCCACTTAAAAGGTGTAACCCGACGGTCATGCAATATGATGCGCAAAATTAATTCACAAAAATCAACTCATAACAATCACGTGAAATTACAAACCAGTTGAACAAGGATAGTAATTTTTCAAATTAATTTTCAATTTTCGATGAGAGGACAATAAGTAATCAATTTAACGGCTTGACTCTCTTGAAACGTCCCCAGTAGAGTCGCCAAGATGTCGAAACCAGTTTTTTCTAAGTTTTGAAAAATAGGGGATTGACTTTGGGATTTAAAAATGGAGTCGCCACCGACCTTTTCGAGGTGTGATCGGATCACCTTAAATTATTTTAATAAAATATTTTGATTTATTAAAACAATCAATTTTGGTCTACGAAATTTGAAAAATAGGCTCGGGAGTCGGTTACGTACGAGGAAGGGTTAGCACCCTCGTAACACCTAAAATTGGTACCTAATTGATTACTTAATGTCCTATCATCAAGCGATTGAAAAGATTTTAAAATGCAATCCTTTTGTTTAAAAGAGCATTTAAATATATCGAAGTGAAAATCGAGGCTTGTTCGTCTCAAAGGAATGAGGACGCCGTACCCAGTAAGTTAGGATGCAACGCCTCAATTTTTCGAAATCAAGCTTGCCCCTTTTTACTTAAAAAGGTTATGTATTTAAATTAAAAGGGATATTTAATTATTTTTAATCGAACGAAAAACTGGAACCCAGTAAGTTAGGGCTCGATTTTTCAAAGTCCCAAAACATAAAATATTGCCTTGGTTTTGAAATTCTTATCTCGAGACAATGAACGCCACATCCAGTAAGTTAGGACATAACACTTCAAGTTCTCGAGAATAAGTTTTATTTGAAAATTTGCATTTCCATTTTGAAAAGGATATTAGATGGCTTAGACTTAATGAGACAAACCAGAACCTCGTAAGTTAAGGCTCGATTTCCTTAATGTTCCAAAATGCTAGGTATTTCCTTACTTTTAAAAGAAATCATTTTTAAAATATCGATGAAAATAAGGCTTGAAAGGGCATATTATAGTTTGAAGTATGTTGTTTGAACGAACTAATTAAAACAAATGAAACACGGTGCAATAAATCATGAAGGTTTTGAATGATAAAAATATAAAAATACGAATGAACGAATCTAAGTACATGTGATGGCATCAAACACATTCAATATTTAAATAATAATGAAGATTCATAAGCTAAATGACATAGGACAATTTAACAACAAAAGGTTAAAGCCTATTGAACAAATAAGATAGAGAACGGTTTTGAAATAATGGCAAATGAATTTACAACATGTAATGCAAGGCAATTTTAAAGTAAGTGGTGTAACGTAATTTTAACATAATTAATATTTGAAATAAAGTAAACTAATGAATATTTCATAAACAACTTAAAGTCTTAAAAATATAATAAGTAAGAAGGAAATTTTAGAATGAAACCTTTTAAAGAGAAAAAAAGAATTTAAAATGCCATATAAAGGTAATTTGAATCAATATAATACGCACATAAAATGAAATACATATTTTATGCCAAGGTTTAGTAAAAAAGGACATGATATAATATCCGATAGATAATATACACTAAATAATTTAAAATAATAAACAGTTTGAAAAACATTGGGGGTCTAATTGAAACGGCAGCAAAACAAGTGATATAAACAATAAAATAAAAAAAGCACTGGGGACCATATGGTAAAGCGCGCAAAGCAACAGGGGCCTATAGGAGAAATATTCCAGGCCTCCAATGCGCTACGTCTGGGGTGGACTGAAATGCAACAGCAGACAAACTGTAGGGGCGAATTTCCAAGAATTAAATGAGCACATTTGAACTTAAATAAGAAATGGGTAAAAGCGTGAGGATCGAAAGGGCAAAATGCCCTTTTTCCAGAAGCGCGCGGATCCCTCATGCGCGGGTCGGGTCGTGCGGGTTGTATGCCTTATACGGCACCATTTTAGGCCATTGAAAAGGGCTCTAAACGGTGCCGTTTAGCACCCTCAATAAGCCAAAAAACATTAGACTCTTCACTTCTATCCTTCATTTCAAAGGAAAATTAAAAGACCCCCTTGGTTCGTCCCTTTTGCGCCGCTCAGCTAGGGTTTCTAACCCGTCATCGCTGTCAACCCCACAGTCCCGCAGGTAAGAGCGGTCGAGGTCGCGCAAAAAGGAGTCTTCTACTCCTATTTTTAAACACCCAAAGTCCTTTTTATTCCATTTCGTTTTTTTCTTAAATCGAACCCTAAATGATGTGTATATGCAGGTAAAAGTCGCGCAAAACACAGCGAAGATGGGAGCCGAATCGGCACCTCCTACCCTCGTCGGAATCTCAGGTGTTTCTCGACGTTTTAGGGTCACTGGAGAGCTCCGTTTTGTGCCAGAGAACTAAGCAAGGTACCAATTTTATTAATACTAATATTTCAAAGTAAAAAATGAAGAGAAAAGGCAACCTTTGATTTCTGTTTTTTGAATCTGGTTCTTGTATTTCGTTCTTTTTATATCTGAAAAAAGTCCCCTACATTCTTGTTTTTTTATGGCTTTATAGCCGAATAGAAAGAAAGAAAAAGTATGGCCACTATTTGGCTCTCTTTTTTTTTACTGTTTTCATCCCTGTGCATTACTGTTTCCTGTTGCCTTGCTGTCGTCTCTTCATTTATTACTTGCAGGTGGCGGTGATGCGATGGGAGTGGTGGCCGGCCTCTGGTAGCTATTTCTGAGGCCCTAAGTGCGCCATTTGCGCTGACGGAGGCGGCACTAGGGTTTCAATTTTTCTGAAACCCTAGCTTGACCATAGGGTCAGTTGGGTTTGGGTTGATCCACGTATTGGGCTGCTGTTTTAGGGTGGGTATCAGGCCATTTGTTTGGGTCTTATGTATTGGGTTTAATTTAGGGTTTTTTGGGCCTGGTCGTAAATGGGACATTAGACTTATATTTTGGTTTGGATTTATTATTTTCTTTGTTTTTCTGTTTTTTGTTTCTGTTGGATTGGGCCGGGCAAAATTGCCTTATTACAAGTTTGATCGACGAACTATCACTTTGAGTAAGATCATACTGATAATGTGTTATAAAATAAAGAGGAATGTGGAGAATAAAGAAAAAGAAAATATGAAAGCAATAGAGAATGTACTTTATTGATCAAAAGGGGTGATTACAATACTTTATCAGAGTCTCTATTTATAGACATAAAAAGTATAAAAGAAGTAGAGATCTAATTCTAATAACTATTAGAGTTTAAAGTAAATTAAAACTTTATCTTGATCATGATGGACATCCACTTAATAAGATATTCATAATAATTTGTAATTTAAGATATCGGATACAAGCAATTTTTCTTGGAAAGTAGATAGTTTTTTTATCGACTTCTTAATTTGATCTATTTTGAAACTATTTCAGAATAATAAATGATTTCATGAGTCGGTTTGGACTCATGTTATCTTTAAGTTTTATATTTTTTTTTGTTTGTTTTCCATTGTTTTATAAGTATTCATTTTGTCTACTCTTGTAGCACGTTATTTAGTATTGCTAATGCATGTAATCTTGCTTTTGCAAGTGATTTTAGGATAGTTTTGTCGTCATCCTCTTCAATTTGATAGATGGTCATGCTTGAGTTATGACAAAGCTAATTGTCAACGTGCTATAATGTTCAATTGACACTGAAGATGAAACATTTGTTGTGCTGATGAAGTTTGTTTTTCACTGTCTACAATTGATGTTACTACTTTGTTTCTTAAATTGTATGGTCCTATTCAATTTAACATTATCATTTGAGACACGTTATATTCATATCCTTTCTTTTCTTTTCTTTTCTAGGCAAGAATAATGAATTTACTGTCAAAAGGAGAATATATAGTTGATACATATGTGAATTAAAATTATAAAAGTTTTGTAGGTTTTAAAATAGGTTTAATATATATTTGTTTGGGGAGAATTCACTTACAATGTAAAATTAAAATAAATAGTATATCTAAATTATATAAGAGTGAATTTTTTTTTTACTAAAAATTATTACAGAAAATTATTTAGTGATATATCTATGTTTTCAAGGAGGCGTTTTAAAAAATTGGATACAACCATTATTACTAACTATCATTTTGGTTAGACTACCAAACTCTTTATTATAATCTCTAAAAACGTGCTAAATTGACCAAAAATTTATTTTAGCTAAAAGTAAGATTATTCTTCTAACCAATGCGAAATTCGACATCTTCGTAACACTTCCTTAAATCGCTTGTATCGCCTCTTGATTGTCTGATGTTATAAGAATTCTATCAAATCCCTTATTGATAGCAATCGCCACACCTTCAAAAATGTCCCACAAATCAGTATAAAGAATTGAACATGTGCCTACCAACCTGTTACTCTCAATAATCCAACTTTCATATTTATCACGAAAAATTTCCCCAATCGTAACAATCCCAGTACTCTCTTTTACAACTCCGTCGGAATTTAACTGAATCCAATTGCCAATCTTAGGCGGAGCTGATAATGGCGTTTGGCAGTTCGAATCATTTACCTTAAGACCAGATGTGTATCGTTTGGCCCAGGTGAAAGAGTCTTTGATCATGTCCATGTAAGAGTGAATATTTGATATACTGGTAGTGTACTTTTTTTATTCTATAAATAAACTTAAAAGATTGACATATATTTCTCTTTTTTAAAATATTCATTTCTTTAATACTTGTCAACTTTTTAACTTTACTTGTAAAATCTAAAAACTTAATTGATTTTACCAAATATTTTTCCTAAATAAAATTCTTCAACAATAGATAATTTTAGAAGATTCAAATTTTTGGGTCTAGAATCTTCACTTATACAATCAAACTTCCGAATTATAATTTTTTTTATTCTAGAATATTCACTTACACGGTCAAACCTCCAAATTATAAAAAAAAATAGATAGAAATTATACATATTTTCCCTCAATATAGGAAACTTCTTGCAAGCTTCCTTCTCCATAAAATTAAAATTATTTCTCATAAACTACCAATATCTTCAGCCATTAGCATATATATATATATATAGGAAGAATCTTTGATTATGCAGTATCATACGTTCCAAACCAGAAACACTAAATTAAAAAAGCTACAGCAGTTGAAGAAGTTAATGGTCGGTAGAAACATGTCAGGTACAGCCCTTAGCAAGAAGGACTTACAACGGATATTCGAGAAGCTGGACAAGAATGGGGATGGCTTGGTTAGCCTGGAAGAACTCAATTGCCTACTGGACGGAATCGGGGTCCAGTTTAGCCTCCAGGAGCTGGAGCCCTTAGTGGGAAAGCCATGTCTGAACATGCATGAATTCTTGTCCTTCTGCGATTCCATCTCCAACCACAGCGTTAATGGCGACATCATTGAAGAAAAAGAAGAAGAAGATGATGATGATGATGATGATGAAGATGACCTGGCCAAGGCTTTCGAGGTGTTCGACTTGAACGGGGATGGGTTCATTTCATGCGAAGAGCTGGAAAGCGTGTTGGGAAGGCTTGGGTTGTGGGATGCAAACAGTGGCAAAGATTGCAGGAGCATGATTTGCTTCTACGACACCAACTTTGACGGCATGGTTGATTTTCAAGAGTTCAAAACCATGATGTTGCACAACATATCGTCCTAGTTTGGTTTTCAATATTTTGTGTGAAAACTACCAATGATATCGATTTCCATCTTGAGCTTATGCAGGTCAGACCAATTATTATATTTGGTTTTTGTAACCAAAATCTCATGTATTCTATCATTGTTTTCCACTTTTGTTCATGGTTGTAATATTAATCGATTCCAATTTTCCTTCCACCATTTTATGTTTTGGGTCTACTTAATTAGGACACGAGCAGTACGTGCTGGAAACGTGTACAATGTTATACCTTAAACTAAGTCCGCCCACTTCAACATTAACTCAAATGATGTCAATGTTCAATCATTTTTGAGAAATAATTACCAATTTGACTGTATTTTTGGAATTGGTTTGGTAACGGATAAAAATGGATTAAGAATTTCAAAACATAATTCACGATTTAATGTCAATTTCCATTTTCTATAGCGTGTTTAACATTCCTACTTTAAAATAAATAAAGAAATAAAATTTACGCCCCAATTTAAGTCAAGGGAAAAGGCGAGGAAAAATATTTTAGGTCAAACTTCATCCAAGATTATTAAATTATCAATAAATTTATATTTTAATCACTTAACTTCAAAAAGTTACAAAATAATTATTAAATTATTCAAAAATTTTCATTTAAGTGACTAAGTTATTAAAGTTATTTTTGTATGACATTCTGTTCTATTAAAAGCTCTCTTTCTCATTCTCTTCTATAATTCAAAAATTTTTTTATGAAACAATTTTGAACTTTATGAATCTATGAACCAAAATCCAAATAACATTATTTTTCAATCTCCAACATTGACTGTCAGGTCAACTTAGATCTACGATGTGTTTTTCTACTCGTCGATGGGTACTAATCCATAGTATCGATTATCGAATCGTCGTTTGGTGCTCGCTAGTTGAACCTTAAAAAAAAAACTTAATAGTCTATTATCTTAAATAAAAACTTTTGAATAGTTCTTTGACTTAAATGAAAACTTTCGAATAGTTATATAATTATTTTATAACTTTTAAAGATTGAGTGACCAAGACATAAATTTACTAGTTAGAGCAAAAGACAAATTTATAATTTTTGAGAAAACCTTTTATCATTTTTGGCGAGGATTTGTTACATTGCATTTCTCCCTATTTGAAGTGATAAATGTAGATAGAATTAACTGTTTGTTAATAGGTTTAGATTGAATTCAAGTTAGACATTAGTGTTAATATCACGAATATTTGTTGAATTTAATCCAATTTTATCGATAAAGATTTTATTTCAAAGAATTCTCTCCAATCCTATGAAATTAATAATTGCAGACGCGATAATGAAATGATTAAAAGTAAAACATTATAATAATTGCAAATATCTATCATTAAGAAAATATAATTATCCTTTTCATGTCAGCTAGTTATAATTATCCTTCCAAAGCAACATTGACTTGGCAATGTAATCTTTTATTGTGGTGGTGATTGCTAAATAGTTTTACTCAGAAATTGGGTGTCTTTAGTTTCCTGCCCATTGCAATGAAAATTATCTATGGACTTTTACTATATTTGGCTCTAGTTTTCCACCTGCATGCTTCAGACTTTGATTATTATAATTCAAAAATGGAAAATTAAATTAAACATTCCTTCAACGACTATTAATTATGTTGAAAAGGAATAAAGATTTGTAGCAGTAATATGTGTACCTTTCGTATCATCTTCCACTTTCTACCAACATCTATTATCAAACTACAATTTATATATTTATTTATAACTGACCACATAACACAATTTTATAACTAACTCCCCATTTCTTTTATCTAATAATTAGCATTGTTTTTAAAATGGTTAATTTAATATTTCATCCCTCAACTTTCACCTAATGTATATATATTTGTTAATTTTGGCATTTCATATGTTTCAATGTACCCAAAACCTTATCACAATTAGTTTATTTGCTAACTTGGTAACAACGAATAAATCAATATCAAATATTTCCTCTATAATAAAATCTTTAATTAAATTGTGTTACTTATCAATCAATTCCAACTCAATTGAGAATTCATTAAAAAATCATTTTTATAAAATTAAATTATTATAAAGGTATTTTTTTTGCTTTTTTATAGTTTGTTACATAATAAAATTTATTTATGATGAGATTTGAATACATATGAAAGCTTTAACTTATTATTTGGTTTTTTATAGGAATACCAAGTACACTTTTTTTTGCTTGCATGATTATATTTACCGGTGAATTAAATGAGTTTACGTTTTATTTTTTATAATAACCCATTTTTCAGTGGTTTCAAGACCACAATTTCGACCAGTGAGTCAGTAAATATTATTTATTTCATATTTACAAGTCTATTAAAGTGTTGTATTAAAGTTTGATTCTGTGATTTTGATGTTTGGTTAGTTAATTAGGTAAAAAGGACTAAATCATAAAATCTAAAAAAGTTATTTGTCATTCATTAAAAGGTGCTAATTGACTATAGCAGCATGATTGAATCACTTGAAATAGCAATCAGCCATATTTTGACGTGTGTGGAGGTTAAACTTTAATTAAATGACAAGGGTAAAATAGTAATTAAGTAAAAAAATTATAAACAATAGAAAACAAAGTTGTCATCTTCTCCATTTGAACTTTCCCAACTAAAAGCACCATTAGAATACCTTAAGAGATTCAGCCAAGCATTCGTCTTACATGTAAGTGAATTTTGCTTCCGTTTTTAGTGAAATTTATGTTTTTGAGATCGTTAATCTAGCTAACCCATGACTATTTCGTAAAATTGTTAAAGATCTTGAAACTTGCCACTAATAGCTTTCAGATGTTCATGAGGTTAAATGATAGATTTATGAGTTTGATCGTTAAATAGGGGTATTTTGTAAAGTGATTTTAGTTAATTTTAAGTTTAGGGACTAAAATGATAAAATATTGAATTTAACAAGGAATTTTTGTAAAATTTAGTTACTTAGGGGCTTTTAAGGGGTTATATTGAATTCGACACTAGGGTTTTAGGTTGAATTGTGAAAAAATATGTAAATTTCAATTTTAGGGACTAAATTGAATAAAAGGTAAAAGTTAAAAGAAATAATGTAAATTGTTACTAATTGGTCATGTGCATGTATTTAAACATTTTTAAGTATTTTGAATGGTTAATTGTGTAACACCCTCTTCCCATATCCGCCGCTGGAATAGCGTACGAGGCATTACCGGAGTTTACAGAACTATTTCCTATAAAATAGAGTCAATTACTATTCATTTCTCGAGACATGTTATTACGTCCCTTAGATGGGTCCTCGAGGCCCAAAACATGAGTTAGAATCAGTTCGGGATTAAATCGGGATCATAGGGACTTTTTCGTAAAATCCCAAATTTTTTTTCTCAATTTCATGGGTCACACGCCCGTGTGGTGCAAGGACACCTCATGTGGTCAGGCCGTGTGGCCAACACGCCTATTTGACTTACCTCACTCCAGGCCGTGTGACTCTCTAACTTGTAATTCATGAACAAATTGATCTCACAAGAGCAAGGCACACGTCTGTGTTGCTAGGCCGTGTACCTCACACAGGCAAGGTACACGCCCATGTTGCTAGGCCGTGTACATTACACGGGCAAGGCACACGCCCTTGTCTGAGCCTGTGTGCTCAATCCTGGGCATTATATTACTCAAATTTTGGATACAGGGGACACCCGTGTGTCTACTCATGTGGACAAAAACAAGGCTATATCCAAGCCTCGTTTCTTACCCATTTTCATCCAATACCTGCACCAAATCATACCAATACTAACTAAGCAATTATAACTGATTTCCCATCAATTTCATCATTTAAAAACATATTTTCTCATGCATGCATGTCTATAATCTTACTTTAGGTAAGACCTTGAATTGAAGATTACAACCATATTAAAACAAACCATTACTGGACATTCCATTAGCTAGATTACAAACATAATTTACATTTACATGCCAATAGAGCCAATATATCCTATACATGCCATTATAACCATAATTAATTTACCATTTTATACTGATATGGGCCGGTGGATAGTGTGAGTGTTCTCCTCCCAAGCTTCCAATCCAACGAGCTTCCGATTTACTCTAAAATAGAGGAAATAAAGCTAAGTAAGCATAAAATGCTTATTAAGTTCGTATAACATGGTACCTAACTTACCATTCATTCTATTTTGAGGTAACTATATAAGGCATATTAAATCACTTTGAACTCAAGCCCTACACATATTCTCATTGACCTTGTTAGTTATAAATTCCATAATAATATCAAACATATAAGGGCTCATCAAGATTTAGATTTCCATGTACTTATATATTTCACATCATGTATTCATATTACCCATATATGATCCATACTCATGTATTTCAAGTACATTTTCATGATATTTTATCCTGATTTCAGATTATTTCATGTCAGATCCTTACTCGTATCGTTCAAAATATCAAGGTCATACAAGTAATAATTCGCTCAAAGAGCACAAGTCTCTATAATCAAGGATGAACATTCTCATCAAATGGTTTCCATGTACAAACATCATAATTTCATGTTTCTATATATTAATTATCATGTATTATCATCTCGTGTATTCCATTTCCTATTTTTATCCTGTTAAATTTCTTGGAATTTCGATGGATTTTCAGGGGTACACTTTTAGTGTACAAATCCAGGTCCGTCAATTCATATTTTCCCATATCAGAGAGCATTCTTCCACGAACCTCATTTCTTACAGCGGATTACCAGTTCAGGCTAAATCCCCTGTAACATATGCTCAAAGAGTATTATCGGGATTACCATTCTAAGTTAAATCCCTTATAATGACAAATACTCTATAGAGCTTTGTCTGGATTACCAGTCCAAGCTAAATCCAGACCCACATATAATTCGGATTACTAGTCTAGGCTAAATCCATTTCACACATATTCTTCGGGAGGGCTTAAATCAAGATCGCCCATCCAAGCTAGATCCTTTTTATCGTCAATTCCTTTTCACATTTATCCATCGAAATCTAATATTCAATCGGGATTTCATCATTTTCAAGCATTATTGGGCATGTGATTATTTCATACATCCTCCACATTTTTATAATTCAAATAAACACATTCCTCATTCATTTCAAGCATATAAGTAATATGCTCATCATTTATCCTTTATCATTCATCGGACCTTATCATTTAATTTAATCATTTTTATTTATTGAGCTTGATTGGATAGGTAAACATTTCATATATTTATGGCATTTATACAATTTACATAAATACAATTAATACAAACATGAAATTTAAACATAATTTAGTTACACGAACTTACCTCGATAATGTTCGTGTACATAAATTATACTAATCCAACATTTTCCTCTCTCCTTGTTCTAGCTTCGAATTCGGTCTATCCGGATCTATATGAGTAAAACTAATATTAATTTATCACATTCCATATTCAAATGAACTCAATTTTCATCCTAGGAAAAATTACCATTTTGCCCTTAACTTTTCCATAAATTCTAATTTTGTCCCTAGGCTCGGAAAATGAAACTTTTGCAATTTACTCTCTATTCCAAGCCTAACCAAAATTTCACGATAAAATTTACAGCACATGTATTCATAAAATTTTATAATTTTCCATCAAATTTCACAACTTTGCATTTTAGTCCCTAAATTATGTTTTCATCAAAAATCACCTTGTAAAAGTTGTTTATTTAACAACCACCTTTCATTTTCTACCATAAATTTCTAATTTCTAGCATATACATCCATGACCCATTTTTATACTTTGATAACTTTACAAATTAATCTCCCAAATAGATAGATTAAACTATCCCGGTCTCAAAATATCAAAATTACTAAAAACAGGACAAGGAAACTTACCCACTTTGACCAAGAAAGCTTGCTTTCTCTTTCCTAGGGTTTCCATGTTTTATTTTGGGGAAGAAGATGAGAAAATAAGATAATAATTCTTTTCATCTTTTTAATTTAATTAAATTAATTCACTTTCCAATTTAGTCCTTAGCCTTTTTTTAATTTTTCGTGGATGAGTCATCAAATATATTTTCCATTTACTCTTAATGGTCTAATTACCATATAAAGACCTCTAGATTTGAATTCCATGGCTATTTAATCCTTTTAGCGACTAGAATTCCACTTTAGCATTTTATGCGATTTGGTCATTTCTCGTAATTAAACATGAAATCGGTAAAATTTTCTTATCAAAATTTTCACATAACATTTCTATCATATTACGGACCATGTAATAAAATAAAAATAAATTTTATTTTCGGCTTGGATTTGAGGTCCCAAAACCACTGTTTCGATTTCACCGAAATTGGGTTGTTACAAATTGAATTAAATTATTATATAGATCAAGAAACAGATCAATCTATAGATAAAACGGAAAGGGGAAAATTATTGAGTAGTCCTTGGTGACATGTTTGTTACTATTTCGATTTAGGTAAGTTCATATAATAATTAAACTGATTTATATTTACCTTTTTAGTTTGATGTGTATACTTATATATGTCTTACAATTAAATATTTATGGCACACTAATGTTTATTGTTAAAAGGACTAAATTGTGAAGGTTGGTATAATTGATGTTTGAAATTGAAAATGGAATGTATATAGTTGAATTTTTGTCTATATGATAATGTTCAAAGGTCTGATTGATATGGATATAAATTGAGGCCTGTATGAACTTAGTGAACGGTTAGGATACAAATGACATGTCATTAAGGTTATTACCATTTTAGGTGTTGGTCTTGGATGTTTTACCGATGGTACCGTTTCGGGCGTTGGTCTTGGATGTTTTACCGATGGCTAAGATCTTACATTTGTTATGGATTATTCACAACTCGTGTAAGCAGCATCGTGTAACATTATTATTCCAACCTCGGGTGGAAATTGGATAAGTGTGAAATGAAAATGAAATCTGATTTAAGCAACAAGGAATGGAAATTAAATATGATTGCATATGGATTATTTGGTATAAAAGCATGAATTATGATTTATGTTATGGTTGTAAGTATGTTAGCCATGTTGGGTTGTGATGCGCATAGGACAAAGAATGCCATGTTTCTAATTTGTTTATAGAAATGTGATAAATGCTTAGGTTATACTAAAATCAGTAAGTTATGTTTACATCCCGTATGGACTTACTAAGTGTAACACCCCAAACCCGGCCCAAACGTTATGGCCGAATCTGGCGATGTCATATTGAAAGGACTATTTTTTCAAAACGACTTTATTCATTTAAGAACATGTTCGGTAGAAAGTTTAATTGTTTTTACAAACTTAAGTTTGAGATTTAGAAATTCAAGTTCATGTTAAGTCCAAAATGAAAGCCCATATTTAAACAAAAACGCCCACATAATAATGTTATTTCAAACCACGTTTAATTTGAGAAATTTATCTAAGTAAAAATAAAACTGGGCAGTCGAAACATTTATAAACCCTAAATACAGTCGTATCAGAGACATAAGGCCTTATTACATCAATTGAAAATAAAGTAATAAAACTAAGTAATTAAAAGGAAACAATTCATTTAAATCTATATTGAAAATCCCTAAGTAACTCGTAGTGTGGCTATCTCCGAGTCCTCTCCCGCGTCGAGCCGTCTACTGTGGATCACTTGAAATATTAATAATAAGGGTGTGAGTTTCGAAACTCAGTGTATACGACCCTTGGCAATCAAATCAATTCAGTATGCACATATCACATTGGGCCTAAGCCCTAATCAATATCGGTGGTCTGGGCCTTAGCCCACATTGACCTCATATCATATCAGAATTTCATGAATGCAAGTGTTCTCATCCCAAATCCAACCACTACACACCACCCGTACCAGCCCAACACACCTGTGGGGATGTCTATATCAACCCACCCATCCTCTACGCACCAATGGTAGCACACACAGCAGCACTACTCGCGTTGCAACAAGGCTGCAATATATGTACGGTGTAGCCAAGCTACTCGGAGGCTTGAAAGTCTACGGTAGATCCACGGTCGTCAAGCGACTATGCGATCCTTAAAACACTTCCTCCGTATCATCAAAACCCACCCAAGTGCAACATACAATTCATGAATGCATCATACGCATTTTCACACATTTTCACATATTAAGCACTTAGGGGTATTTTGGTCATTTCACTACCCAGAGGTATTTTCGTAAATCTACCCTACAGGGGTATTTTGGTACTCTTACCCTACGAAGGTGTTTTAGTAGTTCTACCTTACAGGGCATTTTCGTAATTCTACCTTAGAAGGGTATTTTCGTAATTTTATCCTAGAAGGGTATTTTCGTAATTTCCTAATGGTGTGGATTTTAACTATGGATTTTGGCCCATCAATAAGTCCTCGCGGCTAAAGTGAACAGATACTATGCACCAGGTAGGATTCAAGAGATGAGGAGGTCGGTCACTCGGACCGCTTAAGTACCAGGCTCTTCCATGATCCAATCCTAGGCATGCATATGCCGATTGCCACACCTTAGTCTATTGACTTGTTCACAGACATGTTTATTACTTAGTTAAGTTTTATGAAAATTTGAGAGTCCATTTAACTAGGCCTAAAGTCCATTAAACCCTAGCATACATTCCTACAACCCCACAAAGTCCAAACATGCTTATAAAGCCCATTAAACCCAATCATGCTTATAAAGCCCATTAAGCCCAATCATAATTCAATCATACAATTCATTCATATTATTCTATCACAAAATTTCATATCACAACTTTGCCAATTTGGGCCCACAAATTCAGCAGGCCCATTAGGGATTTCAGGATTTCGGCTTTTGCCGATTTGCCGTGTGTGTAGTGTATGTACACACCTGATTGACGACTCACACCTACACTATCCTCAGTCTTGACCTACAATCAAAACCACTTCCAAATCAACTCCAAACCTTACTAAAACTTTATCAAATCTCGAAGCCTTACCGTTGTCTTACCGTGAACCTTTGGCTTTTCTAGCCTTTCCTTAGCGAATAGTCTTGAACATTCCTAGATCTGTATCAACACACATATTTTATCAACATCAGGTGACTCGTCTTCTACACGAGTCACCCTTATGGCTACACATATATTCGGCCACCCCCTAAGAAACCGAAATTGAGAATAAGACACTTACCGAAACTCGCCTTCAAACTAACGACCTAGATATCTACTGTTTAAGCAATCGACTTTTTAGCACTATCTTAAGGATGGTAACGACTAGTGATGACGGAAAAGAAATTGGCAAGGGAGATATGAGTATTCGGCTTTCAAGAAATCAATGATGATATTCGACTTTTTGAGAAACAAAGAAACTTAATGGAATTTGGTAAAAGAATGAAAATAGGGGAAGAGAGGTTGGAAATAGAATGAATTCGGCAAAATAAACGAAAACCCTCATGCACATTCGACATTCCTTTAAATAGGCATAAGCTGATTCAAGCCTCCCTTGCAGTCCCATTCGGCACCAACTCCCTCTCTCTCTCAATCTCCTATTTTCTCTCCATTATCTCTACCTTAAAAATCTCTCCTGAACACTCCCCTTAGAGTCCATCTTCATGCCACTTCCAACCTTCTAGAAGGCCAAAATTAAACTCCTAAAAATACTAAGCTAGGATCCAAAACTTAACCAAGGTCCAATACTTCTAGGCCCAAAATTCGGGGTGTTACACTAAGCACTGTGTTGTTTATGTTTTCTTTATTTGAATTATTGTAGATCATTGGAAATTTTACAGTCAGTTGGAAGTCAAATCAGAGCTCACACAATTTATCACACCTCAAATCAGGCTGATCTAAATTGAAGGCGGATAGACGTGAAGTTGTTTGTCTTGACGCACTTTAGTAGTTAGTTCACCAAATTGTAAGTTTCTGGCGAATTAATGTTTAGGGCAAAATGAGTATCTGCCTATGGAAGTATATCAGGATTTAGTATTAGACGTGTTCTTCAATGAAAGAATGAATTAGATAAAAGAAAGGTAAGATTTGTGTAGGTTACTACCAAAAGCATAGTTCTCCTAGTTTGTTCAAACACTGTGAAGAACAAGTTTTTGCAACTAGATTTGGTAATAAACTAACTGAACTGACTGGTCTAATAGCATATGAGCAAAACTCTCATTTATGTTTCTTCCAGATTTTGTAGGCCATTAAGAAGGACAATTTTTGAAATATCAGGACACATGTCAAATTTCACTAAATGGTATGTGCTAATATATATATATATGTGTGTGTGTGTGTGTGTGTGTGTGTGTGTGTGTGTGTGTGTGAAGGTTCTGAGAAAGGTGTGACTTTTTACAATATTACTTCTTGATTCTTTATTCTCACATCTAATTGTATTTATTCTCCATTAAGTTGAAAGTTAAAGCTCTTGGATAAATCAGTGGTTGTTCTATCTCAGATTGTTGTTGCTGGTTCGAAAAGAATATTTGAGTCTGGAGTTCTGAGCTACAGTAGGTGAATCTCATGTGAGTCTTTGATATCAACTCTTACAAGTCTTTCTAGATAAGTTTCTTGTGATCGATGTTCCAGAAATGGTGAACAAGTACCAGAATGATTACTAAAAATATGTATTCTTGATAGAGTCCTTGTGAGTTTAGAATATAATGAACTATGTGTATGGGTGTATGTGATTCTGTGAAGTAACTATGTGTGTGTCTAGAATGTATACTATGAGATTTGATTATGTTGATGTATATGAAATATGTATTGATGTATGATTTGATTAGGAAATGAGTCAGCCTACCTGAGGGCGTGTTTATTGTGTGATGTGTGATTTGAAATGTTTGAGAATGAGGTGTATTTGAATGTAGAAAGATTGTGATATGAGTTTGGTCACTGCGGTGGTATTCGATGAAGTTCGTCGGAACAGTAAAAATGAATTATGATATGACAATTCTAAAGACAAGTCCATGGCCATGGCATATTCTGGAAAGGGTGGATGATCTGTATTTATTGACTAGGGTTCTCTACGTGTCCCAAAACGATGATGGGTAAACCTCACGCTAAGTGCATTTAGGTAAATCCATATCGTAAATACAACAATTCTTAAAATGCCTGAGTGACATTCTGCTAGCCTTTGTGGCGTACTCTGACAAGTTACGACAAGGATATGGAATGTTTGTAGTTTTGCTTTGAATGATTTCGTGTTATAATCGAATAAATTTAGATGTTCAAAGAAGTTATCTACTGTAGTCATCTATTGGTATGAAATGTGGGCATATTCTCGTAAGAAGAGTTATACAAGTATTCATTGGTTTAATTTCATCTATGTAAAGTTGGAAAATCTATGTAGGTATTTAACTAAAACAATTAAGTTATAAAAATCCAAGAATCAAATATGCATTCAATAATATTTAAATACAAGTTTATTGCCATTCTATCAATATTCGTTTTAAATAAAAATATTTTCTTTTACTTACATTTTTGGTGTGATAAAATCTAATATTTATAAAACTATTGACCAAATTGATATTACAAGTTAAAAATAATTATTTATATTAATTAAATTAAAATATAAATAATTAAATTAAAATAATTAAAATCGTAAATATACGTGCGTGAATTAAGAAACTAATGAAAATTTTAAAATAATTATTTACTTTAATTGAGTAAAATAAATATATAATTATTAAATTAAAATAAATAGACACGATAATATAAGTGCGCACGTGATTTAAGAAATTAATAATTTTTAAAAAATAATTATTTACATTAATTGAGTAAAATAAATATATAGTTATTAAATTAAAATAAATAAACACATCAATATCCGTGCGCACTTGATTTGAGAAACTAATAATTTTTTAAAATAATATTAAATTAATTAAATTAAAATAAATAAACGCGTCAATGGACATGGGCACGTGATTTAAGAAATCAATAAATTTTAAACATTTAAAAATTAATATTATATCATTTTAAAGATTTTTAAATATTATATCATATTGTATCTGTACTTGTTATAAAGCTTATGAATAAATTTTTTTTCATGCTTCTATATAATTTTTATATTAAAGAACATAAAATTATATATCTCATGTTTTTTTTTTTTAAGTTCATTTTCCACTTAAATTTTTTAATAATATCAATTTTAAAAATGAAATTTACATTTTTTTAAATATAATATAATTATCATTGAATTCAACACTTATTGATAATAATATATCTAATAATTGAATTGATGTTAATAATATTTAAAAACAAATTTTAAACATTCCATCAAAGATGATTGTTAAATAAATTTAAAACATATTATATATAAAAAAATATTTTTTTATTCATTCACAACACCTCTTAACATAATCTAATATATTTTAAATAATTTTTTGTTGGGATAAATCTTAGATTGTATATGAACTTTGATTTAATAGGTAATTTATACATGAACCATAATTTATACACAAAATTAAAGTTTATGTATATAATTACACGTTAAACCATAATTCATATGTAATTTTGATATTTATTCATTAATTTTTTAATACCAAACTAATTTAACTTATAATTGTTATTTTTAAATATGTTAAACTAATAATCAAACTGAAAAAGGTTTTTTTTTTGGTGAAACAAAACCAATTTGATTTCAGGAGGTGAATTTGGTTAAAACAGAATTAACTGACAGCAAATTTTTTATAGAACTCAAAATCTGTCGTTTTTTTTCCTCGCAGGTTTTCCATCAATTTCCAGGGAGAAATCACAAAAACTCCAAAAGTTTTTTACAAATACAAACAAAATGAAGCCGACTGCCCCAATAACCAGTTCTACAACAACAACCGTGGCATCATCGATGGCGACAATAACTGATGTCCATAAAACTCCGAAGTTCGTTAAATTTTCGGCCATGGCTCTCCTCTCTTTTTCCTTCGTTTGCCTTGACACTTACTTCTCCTCCTCCTCCTCTCCTTTCTCCTTCAGTTACTACATACTACCTCGGCAAATGTCGCCCCCGCCTTCACCACCTTCACCGCCGCCGCGTCTGCCGGCAGTGAGAAGGACGGGGATAATCGACGAAACGGGAGCAATGTCGGACGAATTCTTTATCGGAGAGTGGGATTCAATATCCATAAGTGCTCTTACAGAGCTCAGCGACGGCAACGAGTTAGGAGGAGGGGAAGAAAAGGAAAAGAAGAATAAGAGTAGTGGTGAACTTAAGGTGAGGTTTGAGAAATATAAGGCATGCGAGAAGAGTAAAGTAGATTATATACCGTGTTTGGATAATGAGGAAGCTATTAAGCTGTTTAATAACAGTGAAAAAGGGGAGAAATACGAAAGGCATTGTCCTGGAAATGATAAATCGTTGGACTGTGTAGTTCCAAGGCCGGAAGGTTACCGGATTCCTATTCCGTGGCCTCAGAGCCGTGATGAGGTTAGTTTTCGCCTGAAAATTCTTTTTCATTTACATTTTTTTTAAAAAATTAATTAGATTTTGTAGTAAGAAAATTTTTGATGATTTTAATAAACTGTAGCTTTAGATGGGAGATTAATACAGGTAATTTTTCTTGAGCAACTGCGTTTTGGGATTTATTTGTTTTATCGTCGATGGGTTATTAGATGTCAAATCTAGCACCTCTGTTCCTCTCATTCCAGCAGACATTTCCGTGAGATAATTTAAATGAAACAAATATATGCTATTCGTGTAACCAGAAACCAAATAAAAAATTACTTCTATCTCCCTATATCTGTTTACGTGTTATTCATCAAATTCAGTTTGAAGATCAGACTTATGATATATATATTTTTTATAATTCAAGCTTAAATAATTATAATTTTTATTTAAATTTAATTATAAAAATATATTACTATTAATAATAAACCGATTTTTAATATTTTTAATATATTTTAAATAATAAAACAAATTTTAGACTTCTAGCCCAACTGGAATCCGACCCCCTTAATATAGAAAATTTTTTATTTAGGCTATTTAAAATTTTTAAAAATTTAAATTGGTAAAGATAAAATTGTACTTTAACCCCCCTAAAAATGATAAAAATTTAATTTAATCCTTTAAAAATTATAAAAATATAAATTATTGAAATAATAAAATTACAATTTTACTATCGTAAAAATTATAATATAATTTTGATTCTTAAAAAAAAATTTAATTTCGCCCCTAAACTTAACTTGAATTATACTTTGCAAAAAAATAAAAATTCTAACTCCAACCGGTCTCAAGTCTCAACCCATAAACAAATTTAATATTTAGTTGTGTAATGTGTGAAATACATTCCCTTTGCCATTTTTAGTAAAGTTGATGAGTATTTGGTATTAATCCTTGTGTCTAAATATGGTGATTGTTTTTATTGAAATACTTCAAATTTAACTGAATTTTTTATATAGACCTTTTTTACATATGTGCTTTTTTTTTTTTGTTAAGAAATTTATTCAATAAGCAAGAGGTTACGCAATTTAACTGAATCATTACTTCTATTATGAATAAATTGGATATTAAAATCTCCTTTTGGTGCTATACCTCGAAGTAACTATTTTACTTTGTCCAACATTTCATCAAAGGTCTTTTTGGCTAATTGTGAGTCATTATTACAGGTTTGGTTCAGCAATGTGCCGCATGCTGGTTTGGTTGAAGATAGAGGTGGGAAAAATTGGATATCAATAAAAGAAGATAAGTTCATTTTCCCAGGAGGTGGAACACAATTTATTCATGGTGCAGATCGATATTTGAATCAGATTTCACAGGTTTTATGATTTCACAATCTTTGCTTGGTTTTAACACTAATCTTTTGCATGGCATTCATAACGATCTCTTTGCATTCAGATGGTTTCCGAGATTTCGTTTGGCCACCATATTCGTGTTGCATTAGATATTGGCGGTGGAGTTGCCAGTTTTGGTGCCTTTCTCCTGCAACGCAATGTTACCACCTTATCAATAGCACCTAAAGATGTTCATGGAAGCCAAATTCAATTTGCACTGGAGCGTGGAGTGCCTGCCATGGTTGCGGTATTTGCTACACGTCGCCTGTTGTATCCAAGTCAGGCTTTTGATCTGATACATTGTTCAAATTGTGGCATTAATTGGACTCGTGATGGTACGCTCTCGTTTCTTTAACATATCTCGTATTGAACAGCTACTGCAACTTGAAATATTTGAGAACTTCTATTTGCATTAATTCAAGAAGCTTCTTTTTTTATGCGATTTCTGCAACCTGGTTAGGATTGCATGTATGCAGATGTGTACTTGTATGTGTCCGTGTTTCACATGTATGTGTTTGCATGCCCAGTAAGTTCAATTAATTGATTTTGTCTGTGAGTTCATGTATGGTTTATATTGACCTTGGATCTTTGATGTTGACACTTCTTTGTATTTTTGCCTGTGATGAAGATGGAATTTTGCTTCTCGAGGCAAACAGGATGCTTAGGGCTGGAGGATATTTTATCTGGGCTGCAAAGCCTGTAGATAAACATGAAGATAACCTACAAGAGCAATGGGAAGGTAGCTCCCCATTTCAAGGTTTTTGCTGCCATCTCTCTGTTTTTCATAGCTTTAGTACAAAGCTTGATATCCTGCGAGTTTTAGATGCTTCAAATATTTTGAATTGGTTGCTCTCTTTCTCCCTCTATTACTCGGGTTTTTTACAGTTCTGGACATCCTGATACCGTTTTAAGTGCTTCAAATATTTTGAACTGGTTATTCTGTTTGAACCTCCCCCCTCCCCCCTCAAATGCATGTAGTATGTACCTTGATCAACCATGCCCTTCATTCCACCATTATCATCGTTTTAGTATTCAATAATACTGCAGCATTAAAAAAACATGATTGATACCTACCAATCACTTATCATTTTTAGCTTATCTTCTACAGAAATGGGGGATCTTACCACTCGCATTTGCTGGGAACTAGTAAAGAAGGAGGGCTATATTGCCGTATGGAGGAAGCCTTTAAACAATAGTTGCTATCTTAATCGTGATGCAAAAGTGCTACCTCCCCTTTGTGATCCTGATGATAATTCAGACAATGTTTGGTATGCTTTTCTTCAATACACATACATTCACCAAATATAATGACACTAGAAAAAAAAAATACAAGAATGAATGTATTTGGCAGTGGATTAATCTCTTTGACTAATTATCCTGCACTATTCTGTTAAAATTTCTCTTCTGATCATGGCTCTGGTGTAGTGAAGCATCAATAGCTTTAGGTTTAAACTTCTGAAACCACCCATATGTTCAAAAATATTTGGGTGTGTTTTAATTCTACTTTGTGCACCAAACCAACTCTTAATGTTCTTAACGAATTGTTATCAAACACAGATAACTTCAGTTAGTGATTAAAAGATAGAAATTATTTTTCTGTAGCCATTTACATATAGATATGAACTCTAATGGTTAATCCAAGTGGTTAGACCAATCTCTTTCGTTTTACATAAATAGTTAACAAATAAAGTTAGAAAGTGGCATAGAAGAAGAATTTAGAAATCCTTGTTTAAGACTTGGCATTTAAAAATTAGAGAGAGTAGGGAGTTGGAACGCTTAGGAGAGTTCACACCGCTTAGGACAAACTTCAATAATATTCTCTTACGGAGTAGCTGGGTGCTTTCTTGTTAGTAGTGTTTTCTTTTCAACAAAATGGCACTTAACTAGTGAAAGTTGAACTGCTCATAAGAAGTTACAAATATGACTACTGCAGGTACACTAATTTGAAGACCTGCATCACTCCATTGCCAGGGAATGGTTATGGCTCAAATGTTAGCGCATGGCCTGAACGTCTTCACTATCCACCTGAAAGACTTCAAACAATAGACATGGATGCCCACATATCTAGAAAGGAAATCTTTAGAGCAGAGTCAAAATACTTGAACGAAATAATAGAGAACTATGTGCGTGCATATCACTGGAAAGATATGAAACTACGTAATGTGATGGACATGAGAGCTGGACTTGGAGGGTAACATCTTATACGTCATGCCACTGCATGCAGTTTTTTAAAAAATGCATTGTTATTATTTTGTAATTTTTGTTTATCTCGACTCTGACAGGTTTGCAGCAGCATTACATGATCTCCAGGTTGATTGTTGGGTTATGAATGTTGTTCCTGTTAGTGGGTTCAACACCTTGCCTGTAATTTATGATCGTGGCCTTATAGGAGTTATGCATGACTGGTATAGACTCAACTCTTATATTCAAATTCTTCTTTTAACACAATGCACTTGATTTTATTTTCCTATTGCTTTAATAATCATGATTCTCAATTTTTTACACAGGTGTGAGCCATTTGATACTTATCCAAGAACATATGACCTATTGCATGCAGCAGGTCTTTTCTCCGTTGAGAAGAAGAGGTAATTTATTCATCCTTCTTTTTCCTGCTTGTGCCCTTTGTTAATTCACATTCTTCATGTAAAGTTTCTTGTGCCCATATCATGTTTGTTGCAGGTGTAATATCTCAACCATCATGCTCGAGATGGACCGGATATTAAGACCCGGTGGACGTGTATATATACAGGACTCGGTAACCATAATGGGTGAACTTGAAGAAATCGCAAAAGAAATGGGTTGGGTGCCTGCACTACATGAAACAGGTGAAGGTCCACATGCAAGCTGGAAAGTTCTGATCTCTGAGAAACGCATGTGATGTCCTTGCAAGACATGAACAACAATGAGACGATGTTTTAGGAGTATTTTTAGAAGTTAGAACAATTTTTAGGGGCCGGATGAAATTTTAATTTTTTATAATCGATATCTTTATAATTTTTAAAGAATTAAAATAAAGTGAAAACTCACGTAGAAAATGTAGAGGCCCAATTTAGCCCAGGCCCAAATAAGATAACAACAAAAATAAAAAAAATAAATAGATTGAGTCCGTTTTTACAAGCCCAAATACAAAATAACCTAGGCCCAGTAACACCAAACTCTAAAGCTCACAACATTAAGTTTTTAGAAAAAAAAAAAAACCATAGCCCTCTGCGCGTTGTCGCTGTTGCGTTGTCGCTGCTGCCTCCACCTCCACCTCCACCTCCACCTCGCCAATGGTTTGGTCGCCCGAGGTCTGACGCCTCGTCTACCTCATTCACCAAAATAGCAAGGGAGCGCCTCTCCCTCCACCGCCACCTGTGTAAAGAGAACACAAGGACAAAAGCAAGAACATGCAAAAAACAGTAGCGGAAATAGTAGCAGAAACTGTAACACCCCTACCCATATTCTTCGCCGAAATAGGGTACGAGGCATTACCGAACAATAGTTTTTTTTTTTTTAAACTCAATATATCCCCTTTATAAACATTTAACCTTTCCTGCAAAACTTAAACCGAGACTAATCCAAATCAACCAATCCAATTCAGCATATTTTTAAAATAGATTCATGCACATTCATAAGCTAATCTCATCATATACCAAACCAAGTTTTGTTAGCCATACCAATGGCTAACTTTACATTCATTTCGTATCAACATTTACTTTATTAACTTATACATGAAATTGATTTCCAAAATAAAGTTTCTAGATATACCAAAATATTGAGGTTGATAGTGTGATGTATCTCCGACCGAATCCGACCTCCGAGCTCTTAATACTACAAAACAAGGAAAAAGAAAACAGGGTAAGCACATTGTGCTTAGTAAGCTCATGTAACAAGAATTGTACTTACCTAATATTTTCAATGCAATACAGTAAACATTTATACATCCATTCAATGCATTGTTATCCTAACATGCACAAACTCAACATTCAAGTTAGTCCAATAATTTCAATGTATCAATAATATATACCTTGCTTGATGAGCTCATCAATGCCATGATTTCCATACATTATTATTTTCCTATATTTATCCCGTTGAATTTATCGAAATTTCGATGGATTTTCAGAGGTATATTTTAGTGTACAAATCCGGGTCCGTCAATTCATATTCATGTGCGCACATTTCCATTTCAGAGAGCACACTCCCGCGAACCTCATCCTTACAGCGGGATTACCAGTCCAGGCTAAATCCCCTGTAATATAAACTCATAGAGTATTGTCGGGATTACCAGTTCAGGCTAAATCCCCTGCAACGACAATTACCCTAATGAGCTTGGATCTGAATTACTAGTCCAGGCTAAATTCAGACCCTAATTTGGATTACCCGTCCGGGCTAAATCCATTTTCCACATATTCTTCGGGAGGGCTATATCAGGATAGGATCACTTGTCTGGGCTAGATCCCCTTTTACCGTCAATTCCTTTTCAGAGATCCATCGAATTTTCCTTTCATTCAACCGGGATTTCTTCCTATTTTTATCAAATATATCAATGTTTCATCAATTTTCATATAGTGAACATTCAATTCATATTCACATCAATAACATACATTTCAAGCAATTAAGAATATAATTCAAGTTACACGAACTTACCTCGATACTTGTTTGTATATAAAAATCTACTAATCCCAAACTTTTTCTTTTCCTCGATCTAGCTTCCTGTTTGAGTTTTCAGGATCTAAATAAATAAATTTATTCATCAAATTAACATTTCATGTTCATTTGTACCATTTTCTACAATTCCACTACTATTTATAGTTCATCCAAGGCTGTCTACTTGCATCATAGTCACTAAATTATTTTTATCTTGAGCTACGAGACTCCAAATTAAGATCCGTAAATTTTCCCTGAAACTAGACTTACATATATTCTAACCGTAAAATTTTAAGAATTTTTGGTTTAGCCATTTAGTACAGTTTATTCTTTAAAGTTACCCCTGTTCTGCTATATGATAGTTCCGACCTTTCTTCACTAAAAATTAATTATCTCCTCATACGGAACTCGGATGATGATTCCGCTTATTTCTCTTGAAAATATACTCATTAAGGATTTTAAACATATAAATTTAAGTCCCTAATTATTTTTATAAAATTTTTGGTGATTTTCCAAAGTCAAAACAGGGGAACCCGAAATCATTCTGACCTTGTCTCACAAAATGCATTATATCTCAAGATTTAAAATTCTATTGCTTACACTGTTTCTTCTATGAGAAACTAGACTCAATAAGCTTTAATTCCATATTTTGTTCACCCTCTAGTTCGATTTCTACAATTTATGGTGATTTTTCAAAGTTGGACTACTGCTGCTGTCCAAAACTGTTTTAGTGCAAGAGGTTTATTACCATTTTTCCCCTAAGCTTTTAATAAGTGATAATTTCGTCCCTACTCAATTAACCTCTCAATTGAGCTAATTTTTCTCAATTAATACTTTATTCTATCATTTTAAACTACCTTATAACCTTTGGGAATAAGAATTTCAGCACCAAACTTCAATTTCACACTCTTTTACAAATAGGTCCTAATTATCCACTTTCTTTACCTTTTATTCCATAAAATCATCATATAATAAGATTAAAGCTTAAATTCCATGCTAAATATTCATATACTTACAGCACTCAACCATGGTGACTTTCAATTTCATCCATAAAATCAAAAAATAATGAATTTAATAGTAGGACCTAGTTGTAAAAGTCTTAAAAACACAAAAATTACAAGAAAAAGGCAAGGATTAACTCACTTGGTGCAAAAATTATGAAAAACCAGCTTAGAGAACCCCTCCTATGGCGTTTTGGCTGATTAGAATAAAGATAAATCTCAAGAAATCTAGATATTTCCATATTAGTCCTAGTTTTATTTAGTTAATAATGCAATATTCCAAATTTTACCCTTAATTCATCCATTTTTCTGCCGATTTTATGCCCTTGCCGTCTAGCCCAAATAAATTTTGGGTCTATTTCCCTTTTAAATCCTTTCTCATTAAACACTTAAGCTATTTAATCATCTTAACATCTTTTACACTTTTTTTAATTTAGTCCTTTTCATTTAATTGACTGCCCAACCGTTAAAATTTTCTAACGAAATTTTAATACAATATTACTAACATTTCACAAATATTTATAAAAATATTTTTGACTCGATTTTACAAGATTGAGGTCTCGATAACTTGTCTTTACCTAATTTCTTCAATAATTTTTTTTCTTAACTAACCACTAAATCGGTAAAAAAAAATTTTATCAATATTTTCATACAAATTTTCCTATCATATCAATATTTATGCAAAAATATTAAAATAAATTTCTCTTTAAATCGGATTTGTGGTTACGAAACCACTGTTCCGATAACCTTAAATTTAGGCCATTACAGAAACAACAAAAAAAAAAAAAGAAAAAAAATTGTAATCAGTCGGCTATAAAAAGCCGAAATAAACAGATTGTAAGGGAGATCTTATTTTTTTAATAGAAATTGAACACAAAAAAAAATCAACAAAAAACATAATACAAAAATTTCAAAGGTGATCTATTCTTTTTTTTTTCCTTTCGAAAAAAAAAAAAGAACTTTCACCTGTTATTTGGTCTTCGCGCCATTGTCGGTGCCTCCTCCAGTCCGAGATGCTGTCGAATCCCTAGGGATTCAGCTAAGGCCGCAGTAGAGGACATTAGGAACCGAAAGGTTTTTTTCTTTTTTTGGGAGTTTCGGCTTTAATATGGCATTTTTGACTCTGAATCGGAGTTCTACACAGAATGGGGGTTAAATTGGGTTTTTTGGGCGATTTTCCAACCACTGGAGACAGTAGTCACCGTCATCGGCAGCCAGCGGGAACAACGGAGGTCCGCCGCTCCTATGGCCGAACTCTAAGCCCTTTTTCAGAGAAAAAAATGGGAGAAAAGAATTTTTTTTTAAACATTTTAAAATGATTTTTTGAAACATTTTTGGCTTAAATAGGGACCCCTAAACGACTTAGTTTTGTCCAGGCCCTAAACGTCCCAAAACGCGTCGTTTTGAGGCCAACCCGATTGCCCGACTCGAGAACCTCAGGATTCGCATGTTTTTGTTACTAGGGTATAATTGCAACCCTAGTCTTTCTGCTTTTGAGGTAGTTTCCAATCCAATCCTATTTCTTTTTTTTCTTTTTAAAATTTTTTTCATTTAATTTTGTCTTTTTCCGTCTTGGTCCTTCTTGAAATGGTGCGTTTAGTGGACCTGGGAATAGTTTTCTAGTTGGTCCCTGCTCTTTTTCGCGCATTTAATTTTAGTCCTTTATTCTGTTTTATTATTTAATTTATTATGATTTATACTTTTAATTTCGTTTAAATTTCAATTCAACCCTTCATTCAATTAATTTCATCCTTTTATGAGTTGTTTTTTCTATTTATTTATTTTTTATTCTTTTACTTTTTAAATATTTAAATTTAATATTATTCATATTTCCTTCATTACACATTTATTTTCTTTCTTTTTGTTCCCCTATTATTATTATTATTATTATTATTATTATTATTTATTTTACTTTGATTATTTATATTAGAAATAGAATAGTAATTATGGCATGATTATTGCCACTATTATTGTGAGTCGGTATTTTATTACTATTAGAGTTATACCATTGTCATTCACTAGCATGACATTTTTATTTTTTATATATAATCGTTTCATTTTTTACACTTCCATTTCATTTTATTTTGCTACAACTATGCCACGGATTGTGTTTAAATATATTTATGCACTTTTATACTATGCCTAAATAAGTTAAATGTACATTGCTTTAAATCTTATATTTTGTTTTCACTCGATGCATAAAAAAGGAAAATTTTTAAATTAAGGCAATGTTCTGTATTTGGAGATTCGAGAAGTTATGCCCTAACTTACGGGGTTTGACTTTCTCTTTGAATCTAGATAACCAAACATCCATTTTAAAACCAAAACATATGAGATTTAAATAGTAATTAAGTAAAGAGTAAGTTTATTTTCGAGGATTCGAAATGTCGTGTCCTAACTTATGGGATATAACCTTTTTGTTATCTCGATATAAGAAGGCCTTTTGCATCGTTTTGATTTATTTAAGTGATTTTAATTAAAAATAACATTACGCAAAGTGGGATCGTGTTTTTAAATTCTCTTCAAAATTTCTATTCTTGACACTAAGACATGAATTAATCAACTAGGTACCAATTTTTGGCGTTATGATAGTGCTAACCCTTCCTCGTGCGTAACCGACTTCCGAACCTATTTCCTAGATTTTGTGAACCAAAAATCTTCGTTTTAATAAATCTAAACTTGTTTTTTAAAATAATCAAATTACAAAATGATTCGATCACACCTAATAAAAAAGTTGGTGGCGACTCTCATTTTAATTCATTTTAAAATAAAAAGTTGATTTCAAAAAAAAATTTCGACAGAAACAAACTGCAAAAACTCATTGCATGTAAAATCATACATTTCCACGTCTACCTTCGGCCCTCAAGCCTTTAACTAGGATATTCATCCGAAGAGGACATTACACAGCTAGAACTCGTAACTTGCAAGAGTTTGTAATATTATTACTGTTAATTAAATTAAAACTCTGTTGTATATTATTTTTTATCAACCCAAAAGGAGAAATGTGTATAATTTTTAGGATGATATATTGTTTTAGCTTATTGCCTAGCCCTAGTGCATTAATAGCATAGGTTAATACTAGCAGAATTCTTTCCATTGTAAATTGTACATTTACGAAAGTTGGTATTTGGTAAGGATACAAAATAGCTTTTGATTACACATAAAATAACCCAGAAATCTCCAACCAAAAGATCATCAAAATTTTCAATCTTTAACTCCTTTCCTCAGCAAGTTCTTTTAATAAGCTTATCCACATTATTAAACCCAAAAAAGCTCCATGAAGCAGGAGTTTGGCGCTTGTGGTGATGGATTGATTCACTGATTTCAAATCAAAATGTGCCCTTTTTTTAACCATATATATTAGTTTGAAAAATTAGTTAACAAATTAGTGGGGTTAGTGAATTATTTATTGAAATAGTTAGAAATCGGGAATTGGAATACAAGACTAGGAAGACGGCACCTCGACATCTAACTTTCCTTTTCCTTTCAGCTTATCTTATTAAAAGATGGGATATTATCATAAATAATCCTTGAAAGATCGTCAAAATTTCAATAGAGTCCATTCATTTTTCAGGTTTAAGAGTAAATCATAATATTCATCTTAAAAATTGTACCTCCTTAACAAGTAAATCTCAATTTTTCACATTTTAGTAACAATTTTATTTCAATACTTTAATTTTTAATTTAAATAAAATATACTTTAATATTTTTAATTTAAAAATTACAAATTTTAAATATAATTTTAAATTGAAGGGAACATATAAAAAATTGATAAATTTTAGGGACAATATTGAAAAACTTAAGATGAAACTACTAAAATTTAAATATAACTTTGAAGTGGATGGACTAAATTGAAATGTTAATGAATTGTCAGGGATCATGTATGATATTATACCCTTTTTTAATTAAGATAAAAAAACAGAAGTCGGATACTGGAGGACCCGATCCGGCCTCCCCTCCATGGTCTAAAAATTGAATAATATCATAAATGATCATTAAAAATTTATTAAAATTTCAATTTAGTTCTTACAATTCAAAATTATATTTAAAAATTTATTAGTTACATATTAAAATTTTCAATATATTCCTTAAAATTGATCAAATTTTTTTACATGTTACTTTCAATTTAAAATTATATTTAAAATTTTTTTGAATTAAAAATACTAAACTATATTTTTTATTTAAATTAAAAATTATTATAACACTTAAAAAGTTAAACACTGAAATGCAATTATTAATAAAAATGAAAATTTAAGATTTACATGTTAAAGAAATAAAGTTTTTAGGATGAATATTATGATTTACTTTTATGAACTACATTAAAAATTTGATGAGCTTTCAAGGATTATTTCTGATAATATCCCATTTTTTTATAAGATGCTGAAAACTAAAGCCACCCTTTATTTCTTCAATTTACTTATTTTTAAAAAAAGAGAAGGAATTTTTTTATTAAAATAGAATCAAGTGATGATAATATAAAATAATTTTGAACTTCGATAGAATATTAAAATAAATAGAGTAAAGTTAGAGTAATGTAGAAACAAATTGGTTCATATCTGACAAAAAAAAAAAGAAATATTAAATATATATGTTTTTCCTTACTGGCAATGTGAAATCCGAAATTTTAAATATTGCATATTTAAATTTAATGAAATTTTATTAATAATATTATCAGATAAGTAAATAAATTAAAAATTTAAAATTAAATATAGAAAGATTAAATTTTAAAAATACAGAGAATAAGGACTATAGACACAATTAAACCCTATACAGAATGTACAAAGAAAAAGGCCAAAACAAAAGTAAACTCAAACTCTGTAGTAGTCACCTATTTTCTTTTTTCTATTTTTTTTCTCTTGAGGAAAAAAAAAATACATGGATAAGACGGGGAAGCTGCAGCACAAAGGCTAAGTTTCTAACGGAAAATAATAGTGAAACAATTTCCCAATTTTTTAGGGTTTCAATTTCAGGTCTCAAATTTTCAACCCAGGTTAACCTTCCTTCTTCTTCTTCTTCTTCTTCTTCTTTATTTTTATCTTCTCTTTAGATTTCTTCTTGGTATTTGGTGTTCGGTACTCGAGAAAATGCGGGGAGGGAAAAAGGACAGAGAATAATGGTCTTGTTTATTAATTTGATTTATTTTTTTTAATCTTCAAATTATTCTTAATTTAGTAAATGGTGAAGTTCAGTTTAATTACTTAGCTTAATTTGGATTTCTTTGATCGTTTTTTGGTGAAGCTAAAGCAGGGGATGATTTATTTAGAGTTCAATTTTCTTTTTGGATATTTCCTTTGTTTTCTGTCTGCCTAAAGTTTTTTTTTACTGAATTTGCTTGGTTTTTTCGTCTAATCTAATGTTTTTTGAAAATTTGAATTTGAAAGAGAATGTCGGTTTATTACAGAGATATCCTAATTATGTGGTGAAATGCTTGCAAAACTAGGGTTTTGTTCTGTTTTGTGAAGGTGGAGATGGGTGTTGAGGGGGGGTCAAGAAACGGTGAAGGAGCAGAGATTGGGGAGGAGATTAAGTGCTTCAAGAGTGAACCAGTGAATAATGGGTTTGGGTCTTTATTTGTAAACGATTCTGGTGATGGGAGCTCGGGAGCAAGTGAGAGTTTGCGAACATATAAGAGACGGAGACAGTTAAGGTCAACTTCAAATATCGAAGTGCAAGATGGTGGGAGAGCTTCTACAGACCAGGTAGATTTTGATTAATGTTTTTCAATATGTATGCTTGAAGTGATAGATGCCAAGTATCTTTCTTTATTGTACTATTCAAATGTTGAGATGGGCTTATTCTGATTATGTTTACCAATTCATGTTACAAGATTTGTTTTTCCTTTAGTTAAAGAGCTTTCTTATTGTAGATTTGGATTATGGATTGAAAAATATTAACTTGTTTTCAATCAGATGGAAAGCTCTGCCAGGAGACTATCCTATGAGTATGAGCAGAAGGTGTGACTGGGTCGTTGGGTACATAAAATACAATTTCAAGCTACTGTGTTAAGTCTAAAACTGGTGTACATAATATGAGATAAATATGTGATTTTTTGATGTCTAGAAATATAATGAATAGTTGTTATGTAATGATGGTATTTGGAAAGTCAAATGATTTTCAGGATGGCTTTGTTGGTTGAATGGTCATTTTTTCAACCTTTCTTTTTTGCCATTGAGCAATGAGAATGTTAGAAAAATGTTTGCAAGAGATATTGATTCTACAAATCCTCTGAAAGCCTCATGTATAGTTCTGTAATGCTTCATCAATATGTGTATCTTAATCTCGCTTGAACCTGTGAAAGTTTCAGCATCAGACACGAATATGTTTAATTCTTCTCATATGGACACATATTTGTCGGCTGAAGAGGAGAGATGTATTTCACAAATTTTAGTCCTGTATCACAAGGAAAGTAATACTCCTTTTGTCAAGTTCCTGTTTTTGTTGCTATGTAGTCCCATATGTTTTATGAAAAAATATAATTCCAGCATAAAAAATAAGTCACACAGCATGATCTAATTCCTGCATTATGACTTCAAGCCAGCTTCAGGTAACTAATAGATAATGATTAAGCAGAAGCTTTTGAATTTAGTGAAGCAAGGTATGATCCCCTGTGCCACCATGTCGTGGAACACATGGATGATGAAACCGGAAAAGTTTCTCAATATCTAAAGCAAGATTTCATGTTTTCTTTTGCAACCACAATATGGTACACAAATATGCAGATTTGCATATATTCTTTAGCAACACAGTTGATACCATACAATGAATTCTTTTATTTAAATTTGATGTAATTTTATTAATTTTTGGTTGGTACATGGCATTTGAGTAATTAACAATGATTAAACTTTTATCAGATTGGCAGCTGAAACTTTTTCTTCTCTAATGTGGCTTTTGACTGACTCACTCTAGAAATACCCTTTTATGTAAGGCTTCTAGATCTTGTGACTTTGAAGCTGGGATTTCCTTCTTTAAGGTCAGTCAGAGGTTTAGTAATGGAAGTCTTAATTGTAAGGAAAAGACAGGGCAGATGTTTGAATTTAAGATTTTATTTTTTGTTACCTTTTATGGATTAATTTTTTTCATCTCGTGCTTTTGTACATCCAATGTTGAGGGGCCTGGTATGGTTAATTGATTTGTATTTCAGTTATCCTATAGATTTAGTTCTACGATTCTTCTGGTTCAGTAATGAAAGGTATACTTATTGTTTCTCCTTGTGGGAAATTTGTAGTTATATGATTTGTTTAATTGCATTAGTCGTACATGCGATATTGTCTTTCCTTTTTTTTTAATATGAGTACCTGAGTATTCTATTTGGGCTGACATGTTATGGTCTTTGTTATTCTTTTGTCCTAAGAACAGTTGGTTTGTTTGATTTGTTTAACATGCTAAGGGATTTTAACTTTTGTGAGCAGGTCACTCTTCCTTTTACAGATCATTGTGCTTCTTTAAATGATTCCAATTATCGTCTACAAAGGAAGTGGAGAAATGTTGTATTGGAGAACATGCATCAGTTTTTAAGTGGTGATGAAGGTGGTATACGACGTTGCATTCAAGATGCACTTTTATTTCATCAAGAAAATGGTTGTAATGTGACAGTTAAGGTTTGTGCTGTTATCCGAACTCCATATGGTCTATGATGTCGTTCAGTGGCATTTTTCTTGTTGGTTTCCTTTATGATATATTCAAAATTTTGTTTTATGATTCTTCCACAGGATTCTGATACTTGTCATGAAGATAAACAGAACTGCTCTCCACAAGCTGGGCAGATTCCTAATGGAACTCAGCATACTGCTGAGAAGCTGGAGGGTATTATATCTAATGGGTCTTATAGGGAATTAAATCCTCAAGCTACCACTGAGAGGTGTCAACGTGTTTTCTTTGACGTTATAATTTCAGAAAAGTTCACATCTTTGTGTAAGCTTCTCTTAGAGAATTTCCAAGGGATTAAGCTTGACAATCTTTTTCACTTAAGTCTAATAAACTCAAGGATGAAAGAGGGAGAGTACGAGAGATCACCTATGCTTTTTGCATCAGATATTCAGGAGGTAATTTATTTAACCATTTTTATTTGTATGCATTGCTTGAATGGAGTTGCTTAGTTAAAAGGTAATAATGTTTGGCTTTTTCATTACCCCTGAAAACCAAGATGTTGACAAGTGAAACAGCTTCATGCTATGTGTGTGTGTGTGTTGGTGTTCTTTAAAACAATTGAAGAGGTCGGAATTTAGTTTATTTTCAATGGCTATGATTGTTAAAAGTTTACAAAAATGAACAAAGGAGAGCTTATAAATAGGGGAGTTACTCTTTGTCAACAGCTTGAATTTAGAGAACTTCCCATCTAACTCATAGTTAATTATGTGTTGTGAGAATTAGGGTCATTATTAGACTTCTGATAAATTCTTTGCCATATTCGATGAAGAGAGGTTTGTTGTGAGACTTCAGATTAATTCTTCTCTTCGTCTTTGGCATATTTGCAATGATTCAAGAATCTGCTGTTTACTGATATAGGCTTTTACTAATTCTGTCCAGATTGAAGTCTCAATGTAAGGGACCTTTTAATTTCTTGAAGGTACTCTGTTTATAATTGTAAGTGCATTGATAATTAGCCTTTCCTTTTTTACTTCAGGCAAAATTAGAGTGATCGGAAGCATTTTGACACTGTTTTCCATAGAGTTTACCTACAAGCTATTTCTTTTTTACAGAGAAGGCCAATGTTCCACCTTAAAAGGGATACTTTCTTTTGTCTAAAGCAGCTACTAAACTAATCTAGTATAATATAAACCCAGTATGCCTACTAGTAAAACGACACTTCAGCTCCTTAGGACTTTGGTGTATTTGATCTCTTCTTGCCTGTTTACGGCTTCAGTGTTTAGGAGTTCTGTTTGAAGATTAATAATAGGGAGGAGTGACTGTTGAATTGGGGTGCCTTGCTTATGACTAGAACAGGGCCTAACGGCCAATTGAATCGCTAATTGCTCCACAAAGCTTTTGAATCTGATTTATTCCTACGACTTGAATCAATTGCTCTTGTGCAGTTAAATTCCTGCCTTTAGTTTCATTCATCTAACTGTGCTGAATGATGGTCCCAAGAGGTTGGCTGGAGGATTAAACCCTATGTATTGTAAGTCTTGTTGACTGCTTAGAGTTAGAGAAGGAGGTCGTAATAAGAAGAATGCTTAAATTTGTTTATTATCTTTCTAAAAGAAAGTAAACTGTTCTTAATTCTAGTTCTATGCATAAAGAGTAATTATTTATATTTGATTATCGGCCTTCTTTTAAATCTTCTTTCTAGTTGATTATTACACTTTCTCTCCTTTTCTTTTTTTTTGGGGGGGGGGGTATAGAGTACTTGGTTTTCCCTAATTTTTTGTTTCACGCAATAAACCTGTGCAAATCTATTATTTCTTTCCTGTTAGGTTTAGGGCAATACAATTTGAGGCGATAATGTTCTTATTTGTCTCTTGTGGTACCCTTTCTTTACATTGCTACAGATTTCAAATTATTTTTCTTTTCTTCTGCTTCACTAGACCGAAGTTACACATCTCCAAAGAATCTAATTAATAACATCTCTTTTGATACCCTTACTGTTCATTCTTTCTCTCTTCCCATGCCAAATTTTTCTTTAAATTGAACATCTCCAAACAATCTTTGTGGTTCTTAAGCTGTTATCAGACCATCTTAGTTGATTCGTTTAGTTCCATTAATGAGTTTGTATGTTGTTAGAAGGAAACAAAAAACTTTGGGGTTTAACATGTTTTAATATACACACACAACTCTAATCTAAAGTTTGATGCATTTTCTAAAGAAAAATGAAATTCTTATAAAGTAATCCGAAGAAATCAAAATGGCTGCTCCCTGTAGTTGATTCAGTTCTTTTTGTTATCATTCTATATATATATTTCTGTTAACCTAAATACCTCCTGTGCAGGTATGGAGAAAACTTCAAGTACTAGGATCAGAAATTATATCCCTTGCGAAGAGCCTTTCAAACATCACAAGCGCTTCCTGTAATGAACAAGTGAGTTAATGAACATACTCTGTGCTACTCTTGTTATTTTAATTTTAGTATTTTGCTTAAAAAAAAACTATTGCATTGATAATGAGTTATGATTTTATTGTGATGCTTTTTCTTCAATCTTTCAGGTTGGATGTTCTGGTGGCAGTGCTGAAAAGGAGGAACATGAGGTAAGCATTCATGAATTAGCTTATATTGTGCATTGGCTAGTTGGTTTGCTTCTATCCTGCTTGTTTTTATGACAGGATGAGGCATGTTTCCTGCTGGCATCTTGTAGTCATATTCTGTTCTGCGTTGCTGTCTGAATTTAGCATTTGTAGAGCATTTTGAGGGATATGTGAATTCAGCATTTGTATAGAATCTTGATTTTAACACTGTAGGACTCTGACCTGAATTGTTCTCTAGCTTTTAATTGCATTACATGCATGTAGTCTGTATTACATGTTAAGAATCTGATTTAAAGGTTGGGTTCATCCTTGAGAAATAATCTGAATTTTGTTCTATGAAACAGTTCTGTACTCAGGAATCAGAAATTCTTGCTAAACCGGAGCAAATTGAAGCTTGTGGTGTCTTTAAAGTTTGCACTTGCAGGTTTTGTGGGGAGAAAGCAGATGGGAAGGATTGTTTAGTATGTGATTCATGTGAGGAAATGTACCATGTTGCCTGTATTGAACCTGCTGTGAAAGTGATTCCTCCAAAAAGTTGGTATTGTGCCAGCTGCACCAGTAATGGAATGGGATCTCCACATGAGAACTGTGTGATATGTGACAGACTGAATGCCCCACGGACCCTCAACAGCAATGTTGCTGACGAAAATTATAATGAACATTTTGAAACATTTACTGAATTGGAAGAACATTCAAACTGTAGTGTTGGTAATTGGCTTCAGTTATCACCAGGGAGCAAAACCCGGCGTGTTTGCAAAATTTGTGGAGGTAATTTTGTCAAAGGTGAGAAGTTAAGGAGTTGCGAGCATCCTTACTGCCCCAATAAATATTACCATGTTAGGTGCCTGAAAATGAAGCAGTTAAAAACATATTGTTCTCGCTGGTACTGCCCTTCTTGTCTGTGTAGAGCTTGCCTTGCTGACAAAGATGATGATAAGATTGTTTTATGTGATGGCTGTGATGCTGCATACCACATTTATTGCATGAAACCACCACGAACTTCAATCCCAAGCGGAAAATGGTTTTGTAGAAAATGTGATGCTGGGATCCAGCGAATACAGAGAGCTAAAAGAGCATATGAAAGTAAGTTGAAAATGAAGGGCGTAGGAGGTAAAATGGCATATGGTAATCTGGAATTGAACCCGAATCAGAGAGAGAAAGAGGAATCTGATAAAAGTAGAGGTGGAATGGACATGCTTCTATCTGCTGCCAGTACTCTACACTTTGTGGAGAAGTTGAATGTGAATCACAAGAAGAGTTAGAAAGACCTTGCACTTGGAGGACATAACATGAAATGATTTGTTTTTCACGGTATAATGCCTTTACCTTTTCTATTATGGATAGCTCAGATTGACAACTTATTTTCACTTCATTTTTTGGGCTGGGAAGCAGATTGGTGTAGGTGTAGGTTATTAACTTCATTAGATTTTACTAGCATTTGGATGAATAGCTATGATCAAAAAACGAATTCAAAAATGAATAGCATTTGTATGATCTCTGCTTGATCAATGGGATTGCCAAACTGTAAGAACCTGTTGGTACAGAAAATCATCCACTAACAGGTATGATTGAACTAATGTTAGTTTGTAGTTTGAGAATAGATAGTTTTAGTGTCAAAAGTGAATGTCTCCCAACAATGTTGTATAACTGTGGAGAAAACTCTAACCAAACAGCCTGTTGTAAGCTATGAAAAGTTTAGTCTAATTGGATGATTACCTTTTGTTATGCTTTTGGATATAATTTTTGCTTCACTAGGTGAGTTGGCTCTATGCTTTATCCTTGTTATTTTATTAATCTTTGTCCTTGTTTTTCCTATTCTCTCTTTTTCATTAAATTTAAGTAGGGAAAGAAAAAAAATCAATTGAAGCAGATTCTGAATTTGTAAGTTGTAATGTATACTCTCTCTCTCTGTTGTTTGCTTATATATTTTTTAATTTAGCTTTTGATATGGAAAAGGAAAGACTACATATGCACTATTTTGACCATAAGAAAAAAAAAGATTGCAATGTTGAAGCTTGTAGATTCAATAAAAAATAATGCCCTTGTTGTTTAGAATCCTGAATGTATTAGGTACATGAATGTGTTACATTTTCATCTTTTTATGACTATATTTCATGTGACTGGCGCTTCTTTGGAAGTTATTTTATACCCATGTTTGAATATGTATTTTTTTTTGTTGGAAAAAAATATTTCGACATAGATGCATTAAGTGAAGAGTGCTATTGGTGGATAGACTCTGTTAACTTGGAAGCATTATGTTGTTGCTACATTTTGAACAAACTAATGTATTAGTATTTTAGTACTTTTTTTTGCCTATAGGGAATTAAAGAGAACAATGTTAAATAACCGAAATGATTTTGATTTTAATTTTGATTTTGATTTTGATTTTGATTTTGACAACAGGAAAGAAAGATGAGAGAACATTTTAGCTATGTCAATTTAAGTAATTAATTTGTATTTTTCAAATCATAATAGAAATATTATCTTTATTATGCTTTTTTTTTTTTGGGTTTTCGGTCCATCTATTATAAAATGGAACATGGATGGTATTCTGCGGGTTCAATCCTGGATGGGTACTTTGAGGGTGCATCTTTTACTAAATTTTTGGTTTAAAATAATCGGTCTTGAGATATTTGCTAAATGCTGTTTTTTTTTTTTTTAAAATTCTAATGGCAAATGCTGCTTTTTAACCCTAAAAGAATGATCTTTTCCAAGTTTTATAATTATTCTTTTATATATTTTAATTGAGAATTTTTATTTTTGACAATTTTAAAACTTTAATTTTTTTTAACCTTGGGAAAAAGTTATTAAAAAACATTTTTTGATACATCTATTATTGATTTATACAGGCTTGGGTATGTGTATATATATAAAAATAACGTCGTCACAGAAAGAAAATTATATTGGATGGTAATTCTCTCTGATCTTTATGTAGAAAATAAAATAAATAGTATTATATAAATAATAATAACTACTCCATTTGTGGTCCGACCCACAAGTTGACTTCATCGGATTTTTCTTTCCTTTTTGGTTTATTGACCTGTTTTCGGCCATTTGAGCAACCGACACCTGTCAGTTTTTCCTTACTGGCAACCTGAACCATCCAGTTCCAGATCCGACCCAACTAAGCAAAGGACTAATTTTGTCCCAGTCCCTATACTTTCTGAATTCCTGAAATTTAATCCGTTTACTTTTTCTTTAAAAGAATACTTATGCTTGTAAGTCTTAAAATTAGTTTCTCTACTTGTTTGATTTAAAAATTAAAGTCTAGTTAACAAAGTTATCAATTAAATTTGGTTAACTTTGAATATATATTCAATTGAATTTTAATTTTTAAATCAAGCATTTGAATATTAAAATATCACATGTTCAAATTTAATAAAATTTTATTAATAGTGATATCAATTGATTTCAACTTTAATTTTTAAAATAAGATACGTGCATAGATTAAATTTTTGGAATTAAAAATTGAAAGATTAAATTTTAAAAATACGGAGAGTACAAGGACTTTAGATAGAATTAAACCCTAACAAGAAGTACAAAGAAAAATGCCAAAACAAAAGTAAACTCAAACACTGATGTTCTTTTCTTTTTTGTTGAGAAAAAAAAAATACACGGATAAGACGGGGAAGCTGCACTGCAAAGCCGAAGTTTCTCACGGAAAATAATAGTAAAACAATTTTCCAATTTTTTTAGGGTTTGAATTTCAGGTCTCATATTTTCAACTCAGGTAAACCTTCCTCCTTCTTTACTATTTTTTTTCTTGTTATTTGGTGTTTGCTACTCAAGGAAAGGCAGGGAGGGAAAAAAGAAAGAGAATAATGAAGTTGTTTATTAATTTGATTTATTGTTTTTAATCTTCAAATGATTCTTAGTGAAGTTCATTTGAATTACTTAGCTTAGTTTGGATGATTTCTTTTATCGTTTTTTGGTGAAGCTAGGGGATGATATATTTAGACTTCAATTTTCTTTTTGGAGATTCCCTTTGTTTTCTGTATGCCTAAAGTTTTTTTTACTGAATTTTCTTGTTTTTTCGTCTAATCTGATGATTTTTGAAGTGCTTATGTTATAATTTAATGTGAATTTGAAGGATAATGTTGGTTTATTACAGAGATATCCTAACTCTGTGGTGATATGCTTGGAAAACTAGGGTTTTGTTCTGTTCTGTTAAGGTGGAGATGGGTGTTGAAGAGGGGACAATCAACAGTGAAGGAGCAGAGAGTGGGGAGGAGATGAAGTGCTTCAAGATTGAACCAGTGAATAATGGGTTTGGGTCTGAATTTGCAAATGATTCTGGGGATGGGAGTTCTGGGGCAAGTGAGAGTTTACGAACATATAAGAGGCGGAAACAGTTAAGGGCAAGTTCAAATATTGAAGTGCAAGATGGTGGGAGAGCTTTTATGGACCAGGTAGATTTCGATTAACGTGTTTCCATATGTATGTTAGAAGTTATAGACGCTAGGTATCTTTCTTTCCTGTACTATTTAAATGTTGAAATAGGCTTATTCTGATTCTGTTCTCCAATTCTTGTTACAACATTTGTTTTTCCTTTAGTTAAAGAGCTTTCTTATTTTAGATTTGGATTATGGATTGAAAAATATTAACTTGTTTGCAATTAGATGGAAAGCTCTGCCTGGAGACTATCCTATGAGTATGAGCAGAAGGTGTGACTGGGTCGTTGGGTACATAAAATACAATTTCAAGCTACTGTGTTAAATCCAAAACTGGTGTGCGTAATATGAGATAAATATGTGAGTTTTTGATGTCTAGAAATATAATTAATAGCTGTTAGTTAATCTTTCTCTTTGTGGGAAATTTGTAGTTATCTCATTTATTTGATTGCATTAGTGAAACATGCAATATTGTCTTTCTTTCTTTCTTTCCTTTTTTTTAATATGAGTAACTGAGTATTCTATTTGGGCTGACATGTTGTGGTCTTTGTTATTCTTTTGTCCTAAGAACAGTTGGTTTGTTTCAATTTGTTTAACAAGCTAAGGGATTCTAATTTTTGTGAGCAGGTCACTCTTCCTTTTCTAGATCATTGTGCTTCTTTAAATGATTCCAATTATCGTCTAAAAAGGAAGTGGAGAAATGTTGTATTGGAGCACATGCATCAGTTTTTAAGTGGTGATGAGGGTGGTATACAACGTTGCATTCAGGATGCACTTGTATTTCATCAAGAAAATGGTTGTAATGTGACAGTTAAGGTTTGTGCTGTTATCCGAACTCCATATGGTCTATGATGTCTTTCAGTGGCATTTTTCTTGTTAGTTTCCTTTATGATATATTCAAAATTTTGTTTTATGATTCTTCCACAGGATTCTGATACTTGTCATGAAGATAAACAGAACTGCTCTCCACAAGCTGGGCAGATTCCTAATAATGGAACTCAGCATACTGCTGAGAAGCTGGAGGGTGTTATATCTAATGGGTCTTATAATGAATTAAATCCTCAAACTACCACTGAGAGGTGTCAGCGTGTTTTCTTTGATGTTATAATTTCCGAAAAGTTCACATCTTTGTGTAAGCTTCTATTTGAGAATTTCCAAGGGATTAAGCTTGACAACCTTTTTCACTTAAGTCTAATAAACTCAAGGATGAAAGAGGGAGAGTATGAGCAATCACCTATGCTTTTCACATCAGATATTCAGGAGGTAATTTATTTAACCATTTTTATTTGTATGCATTGCTTGAATGGAGTTGCTTAGTTAAAGGTAATAATGTTTGGCTTTTTCTTTACCCCTAAAAACCAAGATGTTGATAAGTGAAACAGCTTCATGCTATATGTGTGTGTGTCTGCGTTCTTTAAAACAATTGAAGAGTTCAGAATTTAGTTTATTTTTCAATGGCAGTGATTGTTAAAAGTTCACAAAAATGAACAAAGGAACACTTATAAATAGGGGAGTTACTCTTTGTCAACAGCTTGAATTTAAAGAAGTTCCCATCTAACTCATAGTTAATTATGTGTTGTGAGAATCAGGGTCATTGTGAGACTTAAGATAAATTCTTTGCCAATATTCGATGAAGAGAGGTTTGATATGAAACTTCAAATCAATTCTTTTCTTCATCTTTGGCATATTTGCAATGATTCAAGAATCTGTTGTTTACTGATATAGGCTTTTACTAATTCTGTCCAGATTGAAGTCTCAATGTAAGGGACCTATTAATTTCTTGAAGGTACTCTGTTTATAATTGTAAGTGCATTGATAATGAGCCTTTCCTTTTTTACTTCAGGCAAAGTTAGAGTGATTGGAAGCATTTTAATGCTGTTTTCCATTGAGTTTACCTACAAGCTATTTCTTTTTCACAGAGAAGGCCAATGTTCCACCTTAAAAGGGCTAGTTTTCTTTTGTCTAAAGTAGCTACTAAACTAATCTAGTATAACATAAACCCAGTATGCCTACTAGTAAAACGACACTTCAGCTTCTTAGGACTTTGGTGTATTTGATTTCTTCTTGCCTGTATACGACTTAGGTGTTTAGGAGGTCTGTTTGATGATTAATGATAGGAAAGAGTTACTGTTGAATTGGGGTGCCTTGCTTATCACTAGAACATGGCTTAATGGCCGGTTCAATCACTAATTGCTCCACAAAGTGTTGGAATCTGATTTGTTCCTACAACTTGAATCAATTGCTCTTGTGCAGTTAAATTCATGCCTTTAGTTTCATTCATCTAACCGTGCTGATTGATGGTCACAAGAACTTGGCTGAAGGATTAAACCCTCTGCATTGCAAGTCATGTCGACTGCTTAGAGTTAGAAAAGGAGGTAGTAATAAACAGAAGGCTTAAAGTTGTTTATTATCTTCCTAAAAGAAAGTCGAGTGTTCTTAATTCTAGTTCTCTGCATAAAGAGTAATTATTTATCTTTGATTATCAGCCTTTTTTTAATCTTGTTTCTCGTTGATTATGTTTGTGCATATATGGTGTTATTCCTTTTCTGCTAGTTTAGGGCAGTACGATTTGAGACGATAATGTCCTTATTTGTCTCCTGTGGTACCCTTTCATTTCATTACTACAGATTCCAAATTATTTTTCTTTTCTGCTTCACTAGACTGAAGTTACACATTTCCAAAGAAGCTAATTAATAACATATCTTTTGATACCCTTACTGTTCATTCATTCATTCATTCTTCCCATGTCAATTTTTTCTTTAAATTGCACATCTCCAAACAATCTTTGTGGTTCATTAGCTGTTATCAGATCATCTTTGTTGATTCGTTTAGTTCCATCAATGAGTTTGTATGTTGTTAGAAGGAAACAAAAAGCCTTGGAGTTTAATATGTTTTAGTATACACACAACTTTAATCTAAAGTTAAATGCATTTTCTAAAGAAAAATGAAATGCTTATAAAGTAACCAGAAGAAATCAAAATGGCTGCTCCCTGTAGTGTATATGTATATATCTATTACTCTTAACCTAAATACCTCCGTTGCAGGTATGGAGAAAACTTCAAGGACTTGGATCAGAAATTATATCCCTTGCAAAGAGCCTTTCAAACATTACAAGTGCTTCCTGTAGCGAACAAGTGAGTTAATGAACATACACTGTGCTACTCTTGTTATTTGAATTTTAGTAATTTGCTTAAAAAAACTATTGCTTTGATAGTGAGTTATGTGATGCTTTTTCTTCAATCTTTCAGGTTGGATGTTCTGGTGGCAGTACTGAAAAGGAGAAACATGAGGTAAGCATTCATGAATTAGCTTATAGTGTGCATTGGCATGCTTGTATCGGCAGAATGCATTACTGTTTTTTCAAACTTTAGTTGTAGATGCATTCTTGACTTTTATGTCAAAAAAGAGCCATATTGGGTAATTTAGGGGTGCATTTGGTGTTTCAGAGCTTGGATAAAAATTGATGTAAGCCTAGACTTCGGAATTTCCACTGCTCTTATGTTTGGACTGATTTCAACGGAAGTGCTGCAGTGGACTGGTGGGTTAGGATTCCCATATATAGAATTTCGTCTTTATTTTTGGGCTTCAAAATTGTCAACTGGGCCCTCTGTTATTTTGGTTTCCTTAAAACACCCTAATGGTGTGGAAAATTCAAGTAAACCTTTATAGCCTTCATGCTGGCTGGTTGGTTGCCTTCTATCTCTCCTGCTTGTTTGTATGACAGGATCCGGCATGTTTCCTGCTGTCATCTTGTAGTCATATTCTGTTCTTCTTTGCTATCTGAATTTATATTTGAGAGCACTTTGAGGGCTATTTAAATTCAGCATTTGTATAGAACATTGATTTCGACACAGTAGGCCTCTCCTGATTTGTTCTCTAGTTTTAATTGCATTACATGCAAGTAATCTATATTATATGTTAAGAATCTGATTTAAAAGTTGGGTTCATGCCTGAGAAATATTCTGAATTTTGTTCAATGAAAAACAGTTCTGTACTCGGGAATCAGAAACTCTTGCTAAACCGGAGCAAATTGAAGCTTGTGGTGTCTTTAAAGTTTGCACTTGCAGGTATTGTGGGGAGAAAGCAGATGGAAAGGGTTGTTTTGTATGTGATTCATGTGAGGAAATGTACCATGTTGCCTGTATCGAGCCTGCTGTGAAAATGATTCCTCGAAAAAGTTGGTATTGTGCCAGCTGCACCGGTAATGGAATGGGGTCTCCACACGAGAACTGTGTGATATGTAACAGACTGAATGCCCCACGGACTCTCAACAGCAATGTTGCTGATGAAAATTATAATGAACATTTTGAAACATTTACTGAATTGGAAGAAAATTCAAACTGTAGTGTTGGTAATGGGCTTCAGTTATCACCGGGGAGCAAAACCCGGCGTGTTTGCAAAATTTGTGGAGGTAATTTTGTCAAAGGTGAGAAGTTAAGGAGTTGCGAGCATCCTTACTGCCCCAATAAATATTACCATGTTAGGTGCCTGACAATGAAGCAGTTAAAAACATATTGTTCTCGCTGGTACTGCCCTTCTTGTCTGTGTAGAGCTTGCCTTGCTGACAAAGACGATGATAAGATTGTTTTATGTGATGGCTGTGATGCTGCATACCACATTTATTGCATGAAACCACCACGAACTTCAATCCCAAGCGGAAAATGGTTTTGTAGAAAATGTGATGCTGGGATCCAGCGAATACAGAGAGCTAAAAGAGCATATGAAAGTAAGCTGAAAATGAAGGGTGTAGGAGGTAAAATGGCATATGGTAATCTGGAATTGAGCCCGAATCAGAGAGAGAAAGAGGAATCTGATAGAAGTAGAGGTGGAATGGACATGCTTCTATCTGCTGCCAGTACTCTACACTTTGAGGAGAAGTTGAATGCGACTCGCAAGAAGAGTTAGAAAGACCTTGCACTCGGAGGACATAACATGATATGATCTGTTTTCACGGTATAATGCCTTCACCTTTTCTATTATGGATAACTCAGATTGACAACTTATTTTCACTTCATTTTTTGGGCTGGGAAACAGATTGTTGTAGGTGTAGGTTATTAACTTCATTAGATTTTACCAGCATTTGGGTGAATAGCTATGAGCAAAATAGAAATCCAAAGGCTGTATATTTTCTGCTTGGCACACATTAGTTGTATGATCTCTGCTTGATCAATGGGATCGCCAAACTTTTAGATCCTGTTGGTACAGAAAATCATCCACTAACAGGTATGATTGAACTAATGTTAGTTTGTAGTTTGAGAATAGATAGTTTTAGTGTCAAAAGTGAATGTTCCCCAGCAATGTTGTATAATTGTGGAGAAAACTGTGACCAAACAGCCGGTTGTAAGCCATGAAAAGTCTAGTCTAATTGTATGATTACCTTTTGTTATGCTTTCGGATATCATTTTTGCTTCACCAATAGGTCAGTTGGCTCTATGCTTTATCCTTGTTATTTCATTAATCTTCGGCCTTGTTTTTCCTATTCTCTCTTTTCCATTAAATTTAAATAGGGAAAGAAAAAAAAATCAATTGAAGCAGATTCTGGATTTGTAAGTTGTAATGTATACTCTCTCTATGTTGTTGTTTGCTTTTATATTAATTTAGTTTTGATGTTGGAAAAGGAAAGCGTACATTAAGAAAGTAAGTGAAAGAGTGTTAGTGAGGATAGACTGTTAACTTGGAAGCACTATGAACAAGCTAATGTATTAGTATTTTAGTACCTTCTTTTGTCATATAGGGAATTGAAGAAGACATTGTTAAATAACCGGAAATATGATTTTGATTTTGTCAACAGAAAGAAGAGAGAATATTTTGGCAATGTCAATTAATTTGGATTTTTAAAAATCATAACAGAAATATGATTTCTTTATTATACTTTATTTTTGGGTTTTCAATCAATCTATAAAATGGAACGGGGTGGTATGTTGTGGGTACTTTGAGGGTGCTTTTATTAGAATTTTGTGGTTTTAAGTTAAACAATCGGTCTTCAGATATTTACTAAATGATACCATATAAATTTTTTTTTGATGTATTTACAACTGAATTAAGAGCAAATCACTGTTAACTCATGCACTATAAATGATGTAAATTTCAATATTAACATAAAGTAGTGCTTGGATAGCAGAAAGTAGATTATATGGTATGGTAAAAGCCCCGAATATTTGAGTGATGATAAATAAGATCAGAGAAAATATATAAATAATATTTTTATAAAATGATAACAACTTTGTTGTAGTCTAGGTGGTTAGGTTGGGTTTAAGCATTATCCATAATATAATATTGTATTAGCATTCTAATAGGAATACAAATATATGTTGTTAAATGAGATAACGATAAAAGACGGTTTCCTTCAAATAATTATGATATTATTAGATATGGCTTTAGAATTATATTGGTTTTGCTATATCTTAGATTGAAATTCATTATTTTGTTAATTTTCAAACAACCACCTCTTTAAATTGTATAAAACAAGTTGGCATCGAAAACTATCCATATATTTTGCAATAATTTAAGACTGCCCTAAGCTAGCTGGGGTTTAGACTCCTAAACGAACTACCAAGTTCTAACTCATAGTACCTCATTTTCAAGCTTCCAAATTTTTTTTTTTATGATAAAAAACAAACAAAGTTTACATCAAATTAAATTGATCAAAAGTGCTTTTAGCTTTAACTTGATTTAGAATTTCTAATGCATTATGAGAGCTCATGACTTCATCATAAACTTATAAGTTTGTCCTCTATCTTAAATTCAACTTAGTCCAATAGTCAGCAACTCAATTTTCTTTTCTAGGAACATGCCAAATCAACCATTGCCTTTCAGTTCTCATGATTTGTTGGACTCTCCTAAGCATAACAATGCTCAATTCCACTAACATATTATCCTGTATGGCTCGAGCTACCTCCAAGTTATTAGTATGAATCATAACTATATTAAATCTTTTACTAAGTAGAATAAACATGCCATCCGAAATACCTCATAATTTAACCTCAAAGACCGTGCATTTTTCAAGGTAATGATTGTAACTCAATATCTAATCTTTATTCTGATCTCGCAACACTCAATCAACAGAAACAGTTTTAGACCCTCCATCCACCACACTATCAGTAAATAAATGCACCCAATTACCTGGCAATAAAGGCGTGATTTTTAGCTTAGCTCCATTATGACTTAGCTCGTACTGTTGTGCTCAATTGTTGAAAACTTTAGCAATCTCAAGGGTACTCCAAGTTATGCCTTGAAAAATAAAAAGATTCTTACTTTTCCAAATGCGTCAAGCAAGTATCACAAAATCACAGCAAGTATCACAAAATGACAGGACCATGATGTCCCTCCTCTAGACAGCCTCATGGAACAACAAAGATTGAAAGTTAACCAGTCCTGTAAATCCACGAAAAAGAACCTGTTCTGTTGATCAGTGGGGACGATTTCCAACCACACCTCTTTTGCTGTCAAACAATCCCGTAACACATGAAGAATATCCTCTGTTTTAGCTTCCGAAGAAAATCTCTATGTTACAAATATTAATTAACTTTAATTTCGTTCTGTTGTTTCAATGAACAAAATACAGATTAATCCAATTGTAACCTCAAGTAATTTAACTTGATAAATAACAATGCTTAATTACACTAGAACAAAAGGATAAAAGAATCAGAATCAATAGAGCACCAAATTGAACCGCGCTCACAATTGCTTACGGGGATTGCCCTTCCATTGAATCCGTTCACACGAGATCGCAAATAAACCATCAGTCGTCATCTATGAGAATCACGAGAGGCCACGTGATGTCTGTCGTGGCACCAAATGTCCCTGCCACGTATTGCGGAAATGGTAATGGATGGGGTGGATCCTGGGAGAGAAACTAGTGTGAGCGAAGATGGTTCATCACTTGGAGCAATCGTTTTCAGAGGGCCAGTAATGGTATGTTGCCTAAAGGACCCAACACCTACCTCTTCATGCATGCCAGAGGATGTGTGGGGTTTTATACTGGGGATGTTGGTGTTGCATATCCTGATGGGTATTAGAGATGACGGATCGATTCAAGGATGTGATTAGTAGTGGAGGGTATATAAGCAGCGCCGGAGTCTAGTCTGTTTTGTACTTGAATCCGGAGGCAGCTTACGTAAGTTTGAAGGAAGTCGAAAAGACAACAGCGAAAGAGATGATAGATATTGCCGGGCCGAGCTCCCGCATTATATGGCATCTAAAACAGTGGTGTTCACTAAAGAAGTTTGAGCTGAGGAAAATGGCCAAGGCTTTTAGGCTAGGATTGTTTTAAGTACATAAGCAATAAGACACACAGACAGGAGTAAAATTGCCTTCTGAATAGCCATAATTTAATAGTTTATACCATTTTGTCTAACAATGACTGATATTCATACATGCTCTTGGGAGAATTTATCTGTACATGGTCTCATGGTTTAAATTTAACAAAGGTTTTCCTTCAAGTTCGAAACAGCACACCCCATTTGCATAAGCTTTCAGAATCCATACTACTGTCTGATATTATGCCTACAAAGTTCTTCCTTGATGCCAAATTCTAAGCAAATCCAAATTTTTTCAATTGTATAGCTTCGTTCATGCTCCATGCTAGGTTGAGGAATCCTTGTCCATGCTATATCTTCATCCACCGACTGACTTCTCAATTACGGGAGGGCTGGTGACTCTACCATCATTCTTCCTGTCAGTAACAACTGCTCTTCATGTAAAATCAAGAAGACTCGGTACTATCACCTACCATATAACGGTTTTTATCAGTACTCAGGCCTGAAGAATGAAGCTGCTTTCTTTTCTTTATAAGATGCGATGCAGTTTTCCTGTCATCTTGTGCCTCCACAGAATCAGGCTGCATAAAAATACGGCTTTAGTAAACCCGACTACTGCGGTCTACTTAGCCCAAGGATTTCCCTCTTTGCCCAGGACAAGAATACAAGGCTAGAGACCAATTTAACCAGAGATATTAGACTTCAAAGTTATAAGAAGCAGCTTAAAAATCTGATAAAGCACACTTCCTCAAAGTACGAGGCCATGCAAAGTAATACGGAATGAAAAGTACCAAAAATGTACCTTGATAGCTAATGCCCTGCCAAAACTCTCAATGGCACTATCGGGCTCTCCGAAGTTTAATTGTGATCTACCAAGTGTAATCCATGCCTGAAACAAAATACAACCTCATAAATACAAAAGCACTTTGGCGTTGAATGTACGCTGCAATAACACTGGTACTTCTGACTAAAAATTCTTTCTAATGAAGTTACTGACAGAAATAACAATTCAAATTGCAATCTCTCAGCATTAGCTAGCAGCCACCATACATATAGCAGGGACAGGAAATCTAGGGAAACTAGTTGCCCATGTGGAAAGTCAACCACTTCTAAGGATTAAAATACAAACTATTTTCCTCCTCATTAGCTAAATTTGTGCAACATTATGGTAGCCATTAATTTGATGATAAACTACAAAGTACCAGGGGTAAAACAATGGAAATGAGCTCAAATTTTGCATATATATACCAGAGTGCAAGTTAGAAATGTTCCAAATAATTTGAGAAATATGAGCGTCATGTTTATGGAACATAATTATAAAGGGGTATGATGTTTTTCAAGGTATATAATACAGCTTAACATTTGATATCTCATTCAGGTTACAGGTTTGACATACCTCAGCCCATGATGGTTCCAATTCAGTGGCTCCTGCCAAGTAGAATCCACATATAAGCAGACAAAAGTTTAAACTTACATATTCGTTATTTCACATTACAACAACAAAAACAACAAAAAAAGAAAAAAAGAAAAACGCAATAAAACCATAGTGCATTACAGATCAGAAGGCATAAACATGCAGAATATACTGTGCATTGCATTCCATAACTAGTCATCTTTTCTGAGGAATTTTAAATAAAATAAGCAGTTAAACAATGTCACCAAAATACAAGTAACTGAAAACTGCATCAGAAACATGAGTGAAAAAGGAAGTGAAACTTACGAGTGGCTGCCTTCAATGCATTCCATGCATCCCCTAGTTCGAGTAGAACTTGTGCCTTCTGTTCAAGCAAAACTGCACTTTCAGGCATCAAATTAAGTGCTGTCTCCCACTTCCCAAGTGCTTCCCGGTATTTCCCATCCTTCAAAAGAAATTATCCATCACAACAAATAGATCCTATCAAGTATGACAAAACAAAAAAGTACCACCGTTTCATGCAAATGGAAAGACTAGTAAATGACCCATTTAACAATATCTAAAGCTGAACTCCCCCTTTTCCCCCGTTAGATGGCTAAAATCCTATCGGCGGCTGAAAATGAATCCAACTTGGGTTATTTCATCTCATAGCACTATAATTGAGCCAAATTCAAGGTAATAGAAACACCATAAAGAAAAGGGCCCAAAAACCTCATGATCAACCAACAAAATGATAAAATTCGTCATTATCAACACATTAAGTTACATAAATAAAGACAATATTAGATCTTCACCGTATTCCCAATTTGATAATTCAATCAAGACTGTATCCCTTTCAACACCGAAAATCAATCAATTGGAAACAGGGAAGAAGGAAAAAGAAAAAAAAGGAAAACCTCAGCAAGCTTGTTGCCTTGGGCTTGGAAGGATTGGGCAAGTTGTTTAAAGTCAGAATCCAAAGCATCAGCAGAGGGTTTGTCTTGATGTTGAGAACGGGCGTGTTCTTGATTCTGCAACTGCATATCATCATGCGAGGGATCTTGTTGATCAAAGGGAAGATTAGGGTAGCTTGCAATAGCTTCCCTGGACCGCTTCTTGTTGTTGCTCTTGTTCTTGTTCCACGTTAGCTTCATCTCTTCTGCAACTCCTTGTTCTTTTGTTTTTTTTTTTTTCACTTGACACTTGGATATCCAGCGTCGTTCATTGTCCAAATAGAGAGATCGGTCGGGTCGGGTCGGGTCGGGTCGGCTCATCTTGGTTTCAAATTCTGATCCAGTTTATATTCATGTTCCTAATCAAGGCCCAATTGATGACTTTTCTTTTTGTTGTAAATGATTACAATTGATTTTGAGTTTAATTTTTTTAAAAAAAATTGGTTTTAAACTAAACATTTGTGTGCTTTTTGTTTTTATCGGTCAAATGGGATTGATTCAAGATACCTATGAGTTAAAATTAAAAGAAGTTAATTGGGTGTATTGTTAAATTAATGGCAGATAATATTATTATGAGAAATCGAATATGAATAGTAGTGTATGAAAAATATTAAAATAAATATGGTACATGCTAATCTACATTTCACTTCTAACCCAAATTCAAATCTTTCAAAAATATATATATAGTGATAGAGAGAGTGGGCATAAATAAAAAAAGTGCAGGTGGGGAAAGTTCAGTTTGAGGGCGTGGAGTTGGTGGTGGTTTAAGGTAACTTTATAAAGCTTTCACATCTAACCTACTCATAAATGGGCGGTGAGGTTTGGGCCCCAAAATCTGAAATGGGAGAAGCAAGCATCTGGGTGCTTTATTGGTATTGAAGCCAACACTATTTCTTTTATCAGACTTCCTTTATATATACACACCTCGACTTTCACTCTGCTTCTCAATTGATTCCCAAGCCTTTGTTTTTGCCTTTCTTGATTATGCTGCATTACTCTTCAAATTCCACCGAAGATGGTTGAAGAAGTTGGTGGTGGATTCCAAGTGAAGAAGTGGGGGGTTATTCCCCCTAACAGGAGATCTGTGAAAAGGATGATGTTCCATAAATTTCTCGTCTCTGTCTCTTCTCTTTTCCATGCCTGCTGCCACCCTGTTGTTCACCCTAAGAATTGTTGTTCCAAGCATACCAGGATTTTCGCAACAAAAACTCCATCACCCCACTAGCCATTATTAATAGCAACCAACTATGTATGCGAAATATATGCGCCATCATATCATAGACAGATGTTTTAATGTTAGTTCCTCTGATCATCAACAGACTCTCACTCTGCTTCTACTATTCAAGAAACGTATATATATATATATGATAGACTCAAGAATTCCACGATCTCTAGGCTCAACTCCTGCGGCATTGAGTTAGGCTCAACTCCTGGGGCATTGAGTTGAAGTACAGAAAAGATGATAAGTTGGTTGGTTACAACAGCCACTCGGGAGTGCATACATTACTTCCAGGAAGCGTGTATAGAACTTGACTGGCTACCCCAGTCTTAATTAAGAGGGAAATCTTTTTCTTCTAGCTTGGATTGCCTATATCCATTACTACATTGTCTTTTCTTCTTGTTTTGAAGCTTTTGCAATGTAATTTCTACCATAGTTTCCTGCTTTTCATTAAGTACATTAATCAAGTTTCACTTATCGTGAAAGTAGAATAGTTTTAAGTTTCTATTTCACTTTTTCTCTTTTACAACTATGATGCTAATTCTAGTGACAACAACGTTGAAATTACAATATTTTCGATTCTATTCTTTTCTTTTTAAAAAAAAAAATCTTATATTTAGATATCGTTTTTAATACATTCATTTCCAAGTGTACATCAAAATACAAATATTAAATACTAGCATCTTAGAAAAGTGAAACAAAAAATAGATGATATAGTAAAATAGTTTGAAATGATAATTCAATAATCTCTAAAAGCCAATTAACCGAATTCAAATTCTAGAGAAATTTGGAAATTGAGGATTACTCAACTATTTAATATGGATTCTTGGGAAAAAAAAATATACAAGATTGAACTTGTCTGGGTAAAGGGTTCAGTTGTTATTCCCCCCAACCTCTGTAAAAAAAAAAAAAAAAGCTATTGATACACTTTTTCTTCATCCCTAGCATATCTTTACCAAAAGTTATATTTCAATAATAAATCTATATGTATTTTGTCAGTTATAGTTATTCTTTCCATAAATGTAATGCAAACTGGTTGGTGTAGAAGTGTTCATGAGCCGGACTGAGCTTAACTAAACATTTAGGTCTATTTGCTAGGCTCGAGCCCAGCTTGAAAAATAGGCCTAAAATTTTGCCCAAGCCTGACTCGAATAAAAATGCTAAAACCCGAGTCCGAACCAGCCCGGCCGTATTATTTTTATATTATTTTTATATAATTTTTAAATATATATAATACATCAAAAATACTAAAAAATCAAAATAAATATTTCCCAACAAATTGAAAATAAATTTTAGAAAATATGTATACTTAAATAACACTAAGATAACTGCAACTTAACAAGCAAATGCCTCTAAAATAATAACAAAATTAACAATAAAATAAGTTTTATACAATATCCAAACAATAACAATATAATAGTAAAATGGTAGCAAAATAGGGAGATAACAATAAGAAAATAACATTAAAAAAAAAAGATAAGATATTTTTGTCGTTTAGTGAATTCGGGCTGGGTCGGGCCAAAATGCCTTAACCGAGACCCGGCCTATTTTTTAAACGGGTCTTTTTTTTTCCAAAACTATTTTTCGAGCTTATATTTTTGCCCAAATCCTCCCACATATCGGGCGGGCATTTGAGCTGGGCCAAGTGGCTTGACCCATGAACAGGTCTAAGTTGGCGGGTCTATCGAAAGAGATGCAACATGTCTATATATATAGACATATAGAAGAATATTTAGTTCTTTGTTTCTTTCTTTCTAATTTTTGGTCTCTTTCTATTTTTGGTGTTCAATCAATAGGTTTAGCCACCACCCACTCAGACGTGAAAACCCGTTTGAAATGTGAGAGGATTTGAATAAAAATACAGGCCCGAAAATTAGAGTTAGACAAAAAATAAGGTCCGTTTTCTAAATGAGTTTGGCCTCAGATAAAATTTATTTGGTTTGGGCCTGACTCATCTCGAATTTGCCTAAAATTTTTTTTATTGTTGTTTGCTACCATTTTGATATTGTCTTGTTGTTATTTTGCTATTATGTTACTATTATTTTATTGTTATCATTTGGATATTGTATAACGCTTTTTTATGATTAATTTTTCTACCATTTTAAAAGTATTTGTTTGTTATGTTGTAATTATTTTAGTGTATATAAAAAAATTTTAATACAAATTTGACTCAAATTTAGCCTTTTTATTTAAATTGATTTTTAATAGAAATTTAAGCTATTTTTTGGTCGGGTGGAGTTCAACTTAAACCTAAAAATAAATCTGAAATTTTGCCTTATCCCAACAGTGAACCTACCTGACCAATCATAAAGTCTAGCCACAATCCATACCTACCTCTGCTCTATTTTCATGCATGTATTTTAGGACCAGGAAGAAGAGAACTTCAACAGCAAAGCCTAGTCTCCATGGCAACAATCAACTATACTATACTATACTTTCCAGCTTCTTTATTCAGTAATATATTGGCTTTATTACTTGAATTTTTCTGCATTTTAATAGGGACCATTTTGTCTCTCTTATTATTGTCTTTAATGCAAAGAGATGTCTTTGAGGATAAAAGACCTTTAATTCCCTTTCTGATTAGTTGGCACTTGGCATTAACAAGGACAAAGCCCCCTTTTTTTCTCCCTCAAGAGCATCACAGCTGGAGAATCACTTTTGAGTAAAACTTGGATAGAAACTTGATGAAGATGGTCGATGCACCTTAATTATTGACTGCTTTGACTGTATAGATTATGTCCAAATTTTAATAAAAAAAAAAGGTCAGTTAGTTAGTAATGTTTATAATGTTTATAAACATTACTTAATAAATAATTTACAATAGAAAAAAATAACTATTTACAGTGCATTGTTTTATTGAAATAAAAAAACTGCATTCATTCCAGTCTAGACTTTGAATGAGTGACGTTAAATGATCCTATGTTATGTTTTAGAGATTAGGAGAAGTTTGCTTTTTATTTTGGGTCCCATTGGAAGCTTAGTAGAAATTTTGATCCATATTCCTGACCCCAACCCCACACAGAAACTCCACCATCATGGTCTAAATATGTATGATTTTTGGTTTACCATAAAAACTAAAAAGTACTTGAGCTTGTATGTAACACATGGTCAAGGGTTTGAATGAGGGGAAAATTGGACCTAATCGATGGCTGCTTTTATTCTGGGTTTAGTTGGCAATGCCTTCTTTCACTCTCAACTTACACTATTACTTGTGTTGAATTCCAATTTTTTATATATTTATATTCAAACATAATTATTTGATGAAAAGTTTTAACCCTATAATCAAAATTAAAATATTATTATATATCTTTAAGTTATATTTAATAAATAAAAAAATAAATAAGGCCTTAAGCTTTCATCATTTTGTTCTCACATATTAAATATAAATATATTTATAAAAATTGAGAAGCTTGTGTAACACAAAAGTTTCCAATCGAAGAGACGAAAAATGATTGTATGAAACAGTGACGTCATGTTATTTGTATATTTTTTAATGGTTTAATATCACATTAATATTTTCATCTTGAATTTTAAAATTTTTATCTTAAAAGTAAAATCTAAATAAAAAATTTAAAATTCAAAATGAAATTATTAATATAATATTAAATTATTAAAAATAAATAATATTCCTAAATTGAATAATCCCTAAGTGACATAAAGAAAAAGTTAATTGAGACTTGAAAGATTCTTGATGATGTCTTGACAAAGCTTGAGACCCTACCAGATCAGTACTAAATTCCAAATAATCAAATTCATCATTATCCTAACTGTCCTTGGAACACAACATTATCCCCATTTTACGATTATATATAAGTCATCAGCAACTCGTTTTCTGCTTTCCAACTAATCCGATGTAGCAAGAAAATTTTGGCACTCATTAGCTATTTCGGATTTGAGTTTAAACTCATTTTTTATTTACTTGCTTAGTTTGCAAATGGAAATACCAAAAAGGAACACACCGGCCTTCTTGTTCAATAAGAAGATGTGAATTAAGATTGGAAAAAACAATATTTATAATTGAATTTAAATTCTTCATTTTGAAAAAAAAAAAAAAACCCTTATTTTATTCCCACTCATATTATGAATTTTCTAAGATACTTTAATTTTCAAAAGTGGCAGTCAATTAATGGACCTTTGTAAAGTTTGATTAAGACCATTCAACCATATGATAATACAATCATTCTCATTTTTAGTAATTATCTTTGTTGACCAACTCTAATTTATATGATCTTTACGTTGAATCCCTGTAAAAGCATTTTTAAAATAACCAAATTGGGCCAAGAATTAACCGCAGAAACTAATATCTAATAAGATAATAAAAATCCATTATCTTCTTCCTTTCATTTCATATAGCTCTTGGCCCTTAACTATTGGGAATATGGTAGGAGACAATATTACCGTAATCTCGTCTTAATGATTTAACCTTGGACCTGACCATCATTTCATAATTTACTGTTTAAAAAAGACGAGGAAAAGAATGAACTTGGTCGACTTCTAACACACAATGGGTATGTTAAACAAGACTCGTCAAATAAAGAAAATATGAAGAGAGAAAAAAGGAATTGTTCTTCTCTAAGGACTACTTGTTTATGTATTTCCCAAAAGGCTAAACTATTTTTTGTAATATGATTGATCTTATCACCATGTCTGACACCAAATGAACTTTAGGGTTGCGATATTCAACATGGTGCTTCAGTGAGAAGATCTCATATTGCTAGAAATATATAATAAAAACAGGAAAAAAAAAATGGATTTGGGAGGCTTTTCAATCATGCAATGATGCAAGTGAGATAAAATCATAAAATTCAAGGATGAAATAAGTGGGTTTCTTTTTATATATACTATAAAGTATGTAATTTGTTAATATAATATATTAAAGTTAAGTTGAAATGGAAAAAATGAAGCCTCAACCTAATGCAAACAAGATTTAAAGCATATATTGTGACTTACATCAGCATACCGCCCAGATTCTGACACGTGGTATCAACCGTATTTCAGATAGGAAGGCAGTATAAATCCTCCTCCACCCTTCCTGTCAGAAATGAGAAATTGAGAGAGGAAAAAAAATGGCGGTTGAAATGAAAGTGCACCCTGTTAAAGTTTACAGAGAGGCAGGAACAGGAAGAGCTGAGACAAGGTTCATCAAGGCAACCAATGGAAGTGTTTTTCCAAAGAAGAGGAAGCTGGTGAAGAAGATGATGCTCCATTCCATGCTCAAGTTTTTTATTTCTCTGTTTTCTTCATCCAAACCTTTTCAATCCAACGATAACCACATACAAAATGTTTAAGTAGCATCCCCACTCACACCATAGCTTTGTTTCCCATCATTCATCCAATGTTACCTCAAATTACCACAACTTGTTCTGTTCTTGTTTGTTCTGTTCTGTTCTACTTGCTTTCATTCATTCCTTTGGTTTTGAACAGATAGAATTTGGGACAGAGAATCGTTTTCTTCTGCAACTTGAAATTCAACCGCTGCTAGCTTGTCTTTGAATATATGGTTTCCAACTTTAAAAAATGAATATAGGATACTTTTTATGCTTTAAGCTGGTAATGGAAGGTTCATTTCATGAAGAACCCCAAATAGGGAAATCATTTAATTTCTATGGATGTTTGATCAAAATGAAAAGTTCTTCTTGGTGCATTTGATTATTTCTCCACTAGTTTTAAGGCCAGTTATTTTATTTTGAATCCCATACATACGGAAGGAGACAAACAAATAAAGGAAGACAAAAAGCAGGGGACTATCTTGATTTTTTTTTTTTTTTTTTTTTTTTTTCCATGTTCATACTCAGCTAATCTACTAAACCATCTCCAGTTATTAACTCATCTCTTCTGATCATGTTCAGATTTAGTTAAATGTATTATGCTAGACGTTTAGTAGCCGTACTTTTGTTTAATAAATTAAGCCTCTATGAAATCAAATATCTGGAGATGAATATATCCAATCATCTATTTTTAGTTAATTCAATTAATTTATACTTGATTTAGAAATTTTTTTGGATTCATTTATACAGTAAATTAAAAAAAATAAAAGAATATTGGTGGCATTTCCAATATTTTAACCATGACGCCGTAGAATTGAAATGTTTAGATGAAGCATGGATTTGGCAGAATTGGGGGTTAGTTGGGTGTGTTTGTTTATTCAACTACTTAATTGTTTAATCGTTAAATCAATAAATCGAGATTTGAGGATTTTTAAGACAAAGAGCTCCGGCTTCCTCTTTTGTTTGTAGTAGACGTTAAAAGGAACATGGCAGTGTCCTCGTACACCATCTCAGTGTGTAAGGATTGAAATTAAATTATAATTTATACGATAATAAAAATATAATTTTTACTATTTTAATAATTTATATTATTATAATTTTTAAAAAGTTTAAATCAAATTTTTATTATTTTAAAAAAATTAAAATGTAATTTTATTTTTAAAAATTTAAACAACTTAAATAAAAAAAATTTTATTTTAAGGCCGTTGGAAACCCCTAACAACACCCTTAAGCTAGCTAAACAGTAATTCTTTTATTTTCTTAATTCATAACAAATTTAAAACCGTCTAAACGACAATTATAATGATTCGTAATATATAATAAAATAAAATTATTAAAGAATCTAGTTTTAGATTGGGTTTCAAAAACATGAGTTTTCTGAGTTGTTATTGTTATATATTAATGAGTTGTTTAATTAAAATAAGGTTTCCCTTCTAGGGCCACCCAAGTAGTTATCAGCACCCACCAATTCGATGGGAACAACTCCAGTTTCCCCTTTTCACCAGATTTTGTGCGGATTTGGCCAATTCAGTCAGGATGTAATTGGTATCTTGATATGATAACTGACTTCAATTTATTAGTGATAGAATATTATACAAAACTGTTTGGTCAGTTTGATAAGATTACAAAAAGAAATCATTATATAAATTTTTTAAAAAAATCATATTATTTGTAATCTATACTATTAATATTTTTTTATTTTTTAAATATATTTTTATATAAAATCTCATAAATAATAGAAAAATATCACATTTAACTCTTTTATATTTTAGAAAATTATAAATTAATATATGCTCAAATTAAATTTTGCTCCCAAATTAATAAAATTATAATATAATCTTTTAAAAATTATAAAAATATAAGTTAACATAATTATAAAATTACATTTTAACTCTCATAAAAATACGCAACTCAAAAATTTACTCCAAAATTATTTTTAACCTTGGTAAATGGTGTCAGTGTCTCATTGTTTGTATCTTTTGTATAATTAATAATTCAAATTTATTAATTTTAGAAGAAATTGTATGCCAAATATATTAATTTAAATTAAACCGTTACTTTGTTAGGGTTATGAAACCTGTCCACAAATAAAGGAGAAAGCTAGCAATGGCAATGGCAATGGCATTGTTGCATTCTAAACTGATGAGAACTCCAAGGACAAAAAAAACACATTACTATAGTTCACAATTGAAGCATGCCTTTTTATCATTTTGGTGGCTTATCTAAAGGACGTCCTATTTGTCATAAAGGATGTGCCCAAAGACCCAAATATCTCTCTTTTGGAGACCACATAGTAAAATTTACTATCAAGTCCTTTCTAAGTTTCATATTAAGACAAATTACTATAGTACAATAGGGTCTTTACAAAATTTCTAAAAGATAAATATATATATATATATATTGGTTCAATGATTATGGACACAGTAAATGTTATAATAATTGATGAAGATATAATCTAAAACATACATTGCGTACAATATGATCAGGGCAAAAACAACATTAATATTAACAACATACGGGCGGCCCCATCCAAAAATACAACAACTTAATCATACATCTTTATAATTGTCATGTGTTGTTTCATGTTTACTATAAGTAAGAGTTGCTATGATTTTAAGTAGCCAACTTTTTTACTTTTAACACTTTGGGTTGATATGATAAATTTTAGAATTTGATTTAATTTATTTTAATTTCACTTATAAAAGTTTTAATTTAGTTGATATCGATATTGTTATCAATACGAAAAGACATGATTTCAAGCGTATTGAAATTCATTTATATTCATTTAGGGGTTATGGACAATTTTGTATATAAAAATTAATTTTAATCTTGAATTTAATTTATACAAATTAGTATTAGCAAATTATAGTGCTCTAGATTTAAGGGGTAGACAAAGGCCTTGGACCTCCAAAGATGATTTTTTTTTTTTATAAGTAATATAATTAAAAATTTAAAAATATAGTAAAATTGTATTTTAACTCAAAATAATTTTGTAATTTAATCCCTTCAAAATTGATGAATTATAAATTAATACGTTTAGCCTTTCAAAATTAAATTCTGACCCTAAAATAATTGTTGGCTTCCCCTAATCAATAGTATGAACGTAGGCAATCTGATCTCATTGCTCTTGTCATTCCAATGTCGTTATGCTATTTGCATGGTCACTGCATCTTACATAGACTTTTGCGCCGTTTTATATTCCTCTTATGCTTCTATGTTCATACTTAATTTTAGTTATATTCAGAGTATATGATATTCATGATTCAAAAATAGTAAATTGTAATTTGAGTATAAGTTTAAAAAAATTATATGAGTAGTTAATACAAAGTTTCAAAATTTTATAAAAATAATTAAATTATAAATCTTTTAAGGGTAAACTAGTACTTAACTATCAATATGTACATATATATATATATATGTATGTATATATATATTCCCCTCCCCCACCCTCTCTGTTGCTGCAATAAACAAAGGCAGTTTGTGAAATTGGACAAGTGACAGGCCAACGGAATAGAGTACATAGTAGTAATACCTGGTGAGTTGAATCCACCACTCCTCCTTTCTCAATCTCTTCAAGAAGAACAGAAGTAATTTTCTCACCAACATTTTTATTTTTATTTTTATATATTCTTAAATTTATTATTATATTTATTGTAAATTTCTCTGAGTTTTTTAGAATTAAGATCAAATTGAAAATATTTATAAATTTTGAGGGTTAAATTTTTAAAATTATAACCAAATTGATATAATATATATGTAAAAGTTGAGGGCTAAATTTGTTATTATATCGATATTTTTAACTACCACATCAACTTGCTATTTGTAATTTTAACGGAGATAACTAAAATGACTAAATTATATAATGTAAGTACTTAAATTGTAAAAATGAAAAGTGTGTTTTAGGTATTAGAAATACATTTTTTTCCTATTACCTAAATTCAAATCATAGGGTAATCTTTTATGAGTCAAGAATTTTCATTAATTAATGGAAACATATTTCTATTTAATTGTTAAAATTTATAAAATATTTAAAATAATCATTCCAAAATTTAATTTATATTAAAAAATGCCATATTTAAGCGTAAACATAATTTGGAAGAAAATCATTTGATTTATTTAGGAAATCAATGCCCACTGAATTTCTTATGGTAGGTGAGTTCTACAATCAGATTTGAGCTTTATAAGAACAAAGATTCTAGAACGATTAAGGGGGGGATTAATACTTAGTCATATTGATTTAAACACGAATTGCGCCCATAAGGGGGACCTCCTCCTGAATCAAAGTCAATTTAATTATGATGATGTCCTAACTATCCATGTGGCAAATTTAGTAATATATTGGTGTGTTCTAGAAGCGATTTAAGGCCAATCTCAGCGTGTAAAAGTAACTTTAATTAATGAGTAGTGCAATGAAACAGTGAGAGTGGACCTGGTTAAAAGATATGAAGTCTTACAAGTTTGAAATTTCTAGGAAATATCATGGTTTAGCAAAGTCCAAAATTGACTTGGGAAGAATGTCTATAGGTTTGGAAGGGTAGCCTAGTGCATACCAACAAGGCTTCCAACGTTAAACATGTCCCAAGCCATTGCATTACAGCTTTCCTTCATTTACAATTCTACTTTAACCGATGACTATAAACTAAGCACACATCATTTATTGCTTGCATTATATATATCTTACTTTCATTTTGGTGGTGGAAATGAAGATTACATATGAAAAGCCAATATGAAGTGGAAAGAACCCAAACAAAGATTCTGTTTTGCTTCTTAATAACATCAAATTAATTAGGGGAATGAATGGATCACATTCTGGCCCACACTCACATGACTACTTCTGGTTGTCAGTGATTCTCTCTCTCTCTCTTACAGTGCAGTGAGATTATGACAAGTGTGTCAAGCAGCATTTGTTTTTGGTGCATTACCAAATCTAAATATCAATTCTTAGTCTACAAGTTTCCCCACTTTTTGCTCTCTATTTTAAATCCTTTCTCTCAGTTCACTTGACCCAATCACCCTCACATTCCAACCCAAAGATACTTTACAACAATCATGGAGTCTAGGCTAAACCAAGGTGGAGAAGGCGGCCGGGCAGAAGCAGATCCAGCCAGAAAAGAGGGTGATAAAAAAGGGGCATATCGGTTCCAAGTGAAGAAAGGGAGTGTGTTTCCAGTGAAGAAAAAGCTTGTCAAGACAATGATGGCTGAATGCATTGCTAATTCTTTATCCAGTAAAATGGGTGGATCCTCCAACACGACTGTTACTAACACTACACCAAAGTCCTCCAAAAGCAATAAGATCAGTACTGTGAACATATCCCCAGACCCTTGATTGATCAATACAACATTCATCACATAATTTATAAGGTAGTCTTGGTTCATAACACCATGGTTATCTTTAACTCAGTTGGGAAAATTTCCTCTTGTTTTTATTGTTTGCATAATTTCCTTGTATAGTAGGTATGAATTGAATAATTTGGTTTCTGATTTCATTTGTCTTTATAAGGGAAGTATGTTGTAAGATGTTGCTGTCACTGTCACCTATATGTGCACGTTTTTATTCATACATTAATTCAATTATATACTTCTAGTTGGGTGAGAATTCTTGCAGAGTTTGAGTCTGAGTTTGATTTTGAAGCCTATTTAATAAGTAAACAATATGAAAAACTTAATAATTAATGCAAAAAGAAAAGAAAAAAAACATATAAAGTATGATATACTTAATAACATGGGGTATCCATTTTCGAGAATCTAATAACAGTAGAAATAGGTTGGATTTAATTGAACAATATAGATTTGGTGTTAGTGGATGGTACATGGATGGAGGACTATTTAAAGCAATGGAATTAAAATAACATGAAAAGGTGATATAAGGACAAGTATAGAAGACCTGAGGAATAATCTTTATAGCCGTATTTTAAAGAAAGAAAAAAAAAATGGAGTAATGTTAATTTAGAGAGTTATTTTAAAATATTTGTGTCTTATTCCCAGAGTTGGAGTTGGAATTTGGAAGATTCTCTTCACTTGCCACCAATTTCATTTTTCTTTTAAGAAAAGAAGGGTATAGTAAGTAAATGAAGGAGAGGGAACAACAGGATCTAGCATCATGGAATGTAGCATCTGCGTTTGGAATAAGATAAGGGCCAAAAAAGGGCCACTGCACTATATTACTAAGCCTTCCTACGTATGACAGCTCCGAAGAGATTGATGTTAATCTTGGTCTTCGGTCAGAGATTTTGGAGGGATGTGCCCACTTTTTCAGTCTGCTCATAATAACTCTCTTTTTTACTCCAAAATTTGATAAATAATCTTTACTTTTAACAATAGGGCTAGCTGGATTCTCCTTTCCTCCAACATCAATAATTGGCCTTCATCTCCACGCTTTTGTTCTATCTATATACAAACAAATATTTATAAATTCAAATTCCAACTTTGAAAAAAAATAAAAATAATAATATGCAAAAGTAATTTATGTTCAAATTTAAAATAAATAGACGCATTCCATTCATAGACCATTACAGTAGAGCTACCTCTCTTACACACATTATACACGTGCGAAAATCCAGCACTAAGATATCTTGATAACACCGAACCGATATCATCAATCACAACAGTGCCTCTTCTTTTCCGGATTACATTTTACCCTTTCTTTTTATCTTACTCTTACATCCATACTTATAAATGAATAAATACGCAATATGGATTTATCGTGTAAAACGCTTCCCAAGATAAATAAATAAAACTTTCAAAACAAATATTACTTTGTATAGAGAGTTACAAATCATTGAATTTAAAATCTTTCAAATTTACAATTTACTCATTATTGTGATAAATTGTGTTTCAATCAATTTTATTGAGTTCAGTGACTAATCTTTATGTTTTATAAGCCCTCGATTTTAAAACTGTCTCATATCCAAGGTAAAAATCGAACCTTCAATTACTGATTAAGGTAGAAAATATCCTTACCATCACACCTGAACTATAATTAATTTTCTCTCTTTTTCATTTCGGGTTTTAGGCGAAAATGGAAGGTTGATTTCATGATGATATCATTACCAATCCAATAATTAAGAACCCTATTATTTCATGTCTATGAGTTTCTTTTGGAAAGGAAAAGTTTTTCTTGGTTTCTTTGATTACTTTTCAACTACCTAAAGTATAGTTACCTTTTTGTTTTATAGTTTGAATTCTTTGTGTCGTAACCATTTTTCTATTTTTGAATTTTGAAAAATAGGGATCGATTAAAAAGTAAAAAAAAGGGAGTCGCCACCGATCCTTTTTTGAGGTGTGATCTGGTAAAAAAAATGGGAGTCGCCACCGATCCTTTTTTGAGGTGTGATCGGGTCATCATAAAACTTTGGTTTATTAAGACAAATTTTGGTCTACGAAACTCGAAAAGAATGGGTTTGGGAATCGGTTACGTGCGAGGAAGGATTAGCACCCTCGCAACGCCCAAAATTGGTACCTAATTGATTTCTTAATGCCCTAACATCGAACGTTTGAAAAGATTTTAAAATACGATCCTTTTACTTAAAATAACGTTTGAATGGTCCAAGATGAAAATCAAGACCCGCTCATCTCAAAGAAATAAAATGCCGTACCCAGTAAGTTAGGATGCAACATCTCAATTTCCCGAAATTAAGCTTGTCCCTTTTTTATAAAAAGGAATTTCATGTGCTTAGATTCAAAAGGATACTTGATTATTTTAGGTCGAATAAAAAACAGAACCTAGTAAGTTAGGGCTTGATTTTCCAAATCCCAAAACATAAAGTATTGCCTTGATTGATTTTTAATTCTTATCTCAAAAAGAATGAAACATCACATCCAGTGAGTTAGGACGCAATGCCTTAAATTCTCGAGAGTAAGTTTTTATTTGAAAATTTATGCGTTTTAAAAGGACACTCGATGGCTTAGGTTTAACGAGAAAAAATCGGAACCTAGTAAGTTAAGGCACGACTTTCTGAAAATTCCCCAAACACGAGCGTTACTTTTCTTTAAAACTTGTGAATGAAATGTAACAATGCTTTCTATTTGGAATCAGGTTCGTGAATGAAATTACTATGCGAACATGATTGAACACACTAACAAAACACATTGTGATGATCACATTATTTACAAGCTAACATGGTAATTAAAGATAAGTGGGTAACAATTTAAAGAGAAATAATATCAAGCAAATCGCAATCAAACATAGAACATTTAAAACAATAACAAACAATTTCAAAGTAAATGATAAAATCTGAAAGTCGATAATATGTAAAAATGAAAACAACACTAAATGAAAATATTAAAATAAATAATATGTGCAAATTTAGAATAAAACCTAAAATAATATACTAAACAATTTTCCATAAAACAAGTTAAAGCGTTATATAAAAAATTTTAATACGGGTAATATATATATATATATATATATATATAAAGTATTCTAAGTAATAAAATGAAAAATTATAACAAGACAAGAATGATGAAACAAAAATAAAATAACATTATAAACTATTACTTAAAATAAATAATACATGAATAATAAGACAAAATAATTTAAACAAAATAGTTTAAAAGAGATGCTACTTAACAACTTGAAATAAATAGACAAAATATGTATTTAAAAGGGTGAAATCAAATAAAAAAATGATAATTTAAATGGGTGTAAATAAATTAATTTAACAATATGAAAATAATAGTAGGTGATAAAATAATAAGGACATTAGACGTAATAATTATAACAATAATAATAGTTGTAAAACATTAGTAAAATATGATATTAATAATGATAATAATAATAATAATAATAATAATAACGATAATAATAATGTTACAATTAATAGCTAATTTGAAAATAAAAAAACAAAAATAACCAGAAGGACTAAAAAGAAACTCAAAATTCAAATTTCGGGGCAAATCCGATAAAAATAAAAGTGAAAAGGACTAAAATATAACGCGCGTAAACCCAGGAGGATCAGGAACACAAATATTCCAAGTTTCAAAACGCAGCGTTTAAACGCGGGCCCAAAATGCGAGTTTTAAAATTAAACGGGGCGATTTTAAAAAAGAGAGTGAGATTAGATTGCAAATAAATGAAAATGCGGAGGGACCTGGGACATAAATATCCCAATAACCAAAAATGCGCGGATCCTCCCTGGGTCGGGTCACACGCGCGGGTCGAGGGCTTCTAAACGACGCCGTTTTGGGCATTATAATGCCATACTAAAACGACGCCGTACCATACGGGTATAAATATCAAAAAATCCCAAAAAATTTTCATTTGGTAACCTCCTTAAGAAAAAAAATCTGAGAGAATTCTCTCAAAAGGGGACTCGGCCCTCCGAGCACCGACCGAAGGGTCGTTGTGCTCCGGTCATCGGGCCGTCGTGCTCCACCGTGCCCACCACCGTATGCGGTGGTCGGGGCTCGCAAAATGGGCTGTTTCAGCCTTTTAAACCCTTTTTAACCCGAATCTAAGCCTAAAACACCCGAAACCCTTACTTAACAGACAAAACGAGCGAGAAACGATTCGGATTCGGGCTCCAGCGACCGTAAAAAGGTAAAGTTTCAATTTTTATTGCTATTCTATGCATATACGCGGTAGATTCAAAGTAAAATAGACTGGTACATGTGAAATATACCTTCTTTTTATTCCTTTTGTATTTCAAAATAAAACGTAAGTGATACAGTGGTTTTCTCGGCTCTTATATAGCCGATTTGAACATAAAAATGAAAAAAACTATCCCCTTTTTTGTTTGTTTCTGTATTCATTGTTATTCCTTACTTCTGTCGTCTGCTATTGCGTGTTTCTGTTGTGTTTTTGCTCATTTTGGGTCATTTTGCAGGTGTAGAAGGAAGTCAACGACCGGGGCTTCCATTTTGGTGCAAGGACTGTGCAGAGGTCGAGCCTCGGGCCCTGGAAGTGTCGACAAGCACGTGGTCTGCGTGGGGGGATGCGGCGCTAGGATAGCTAGGGTTTCGTCTAGCTGAAACATGGTTTAGGTGTTGGGCCTATTGGGCTAACGGGAAATGGTTTAGGCTAGTGTTTTGGGCTAGGGGTTTTGGGTTTTAATTTGGTATGTAAATGGAATTTGATTATTATTTGGGTTTTTATATTTTATGGTTTATTTATTTTGGTTTATTTTTTGGTTTGAAATGATTTAAAATGGCCCGGGCAGATTTGGGCTTTTACAGCTGCCCTTTTTTGCTTATTTTCGTGTAACGAGAATAGAGCAAAGACCTCCAAGAAAGACCAATTTTGCCCGGGCTTGCTGAGTCTTGATCTCTTCGGTGTTTCTCTTCTTCTAGTAGCTTCATTCCAATTTACTGTATCTTCAAAGGCATAGGAATTGTTGTTTCGCCTTAACAAAACTTTAGAGAGAAGAGATTTGTAACTTTGACCTACTCCACTGGGACTTCAAGAAGATAATGATTAGAAATTGATCCTGATCCAATGTGATTCCCTTAAATAAGGATTGGAAATTGATCCTAATCTGACGTGATTCTACTGGGATTTCAAGAAGATAAGGATTAGAAATTGATCCTGATCTACCGTAATTCTCTGGGACTTCTAGGAGATAAAAATTAGAAATTGATCCTGATCCACTGTGATTCCCCTAGATAAGGATTGGAAATTGATCCTGATCTGATATGATTTTAACTGGGACTTCAAGAATTCAGGGAGAAGAGATTTGTAACCTCAATCTTCTTTGTTGAACCTTTAAAGAAATATTGATTGATCCTCAATGTAAACTCAGAGAGGAGGGATTTGAAACCTCAACCTATTCCACTGGAACTTCGAGGAGATGAGAATTTAGGGAGAAGAGGTTTGTAACCTCAATCTTCTCTGCTGAAACTTTAAAGAAATAAACTTCACTGTTCCCGATTTGCTCTGCTACTATCTCGAGGGAACAAAATCTGAAATTTATGATCTGTTTTCTTGCTATTTTTGGAAGATTTCAATCTTCAGTCTGGCCCACTACCTTCTTGAGGAGACAGAATCTCAATCTTTAGATTGTTCTACTACTATTTCAAGGAAGCAAAATCTGGAGTTTTCAATCCGCTCCCTTGTTGGTTCTGTGAATTCATCAATGTTGCTACACCGTCCTCTGGGGTTCTGTCATGTAGAATCAGTTTATGTGCTTATGCTTATGCAAAATGATTAGGATGCTATGATTAAAGTGAATCGAATGCTCCTAACTGAATGCATTATGAATACAAAATGTGATAAGAATAATCCTTTTTAATACTTAAGGTCTTATTACTCGTGTCGCGCTGTCTTCTTGTTTGGCTGGCACGTTGCCAATCACCTTTTTGCTCAAATGTTTTGCCCCACTATAACCTCAGGGTTTGTTCCGTAAAGCTTGTACCATCACTAATCCATTCACTGTCATTAGGGAATAAAGGATTTGTACCATTCCTCAAAACGATTTATTATGCCCTCCTCTAGGTACCGAATGCAGAATTTCTCTTTTTTTTTTTAAAGAGATTTTCTTCTTGCTGCTTGCTAGTTAAAGCCTTACTACTGATGTTTTGTTCATAAATTCGAAGGAGTCTTCAATATCTAGATGCCCATTTCCTAAACATTTCCAAACCTTATATCTAGCGGGTTTTAAACAATAGTCCTGCTTTAGGTTTTTGTATTATTTAGAAGCTTTCAGAATAATATGTGAAACTTCTTTTACGAAAATATTATTAGTCCATTAATCATTATTTTAATGCAACATGCTTGTAAAAGGTATTTGTAACACCCCCAACCCGTATCCATCGTCGGAATAGGGTCACGAGGTATTACCGGAGTTTATAGAATTTTTTTTTTCAATTAATCACATAATAACTCATTTTATAAGAAATTGTATAACTTAAATTTGACCACTCTTCCATAAGCACAAGTATATTTTCATTTGATCATTTACCCTTTCGACGTATTATATAATAATCGTATTACCATTTAACCAATAACTGGGCACTTGTCTAAGCTTCAACAATAACAGTTGTTAGCATACTTGAACATATTTCATATAATTTTAGAATCGATAAACTCATTTTGTCAACATACCATACTCGAGATTATCACTCATCATGGCTTACCTAGTTTCCATGTATCAGCATATTAAAGATAGTCACATGTTCATGTATCATTGTTTTCATGAATTTTGCATATATTTATTTCAGGATAATTCTTAATATTGAATATGCATAATTATCAAGTAAGTTTCATACATGTATTTTCCATGTCATATTTTAAAATATCAAATAAATATTATTTTCGTGTATTTCAAGTTCAATTTCATGGTTATTGTTTCGTGCTCGAATTATTCCATGTCGGGACTTTATTCATCAAGTCATTCGAAATATCGTCGTCATACAATTAATGTTTTTAAGGTATACGAATCTATAATCATGGATCCATATATTCATCAATAAATTCCATGTACAAATATCATCATTTTATATTTCCATATTTCCAGTATCACTATCATTTTTCATGTACTTCAGGAATATATATGTACGAATCTTTTTATAGACATATTCCATTTTCTGGTTAGGACTTTTACCTACTGAATTTATCGGAATATCAATAGTTAAGATCATATAGTATATTTAAAATATGCAAATCCATAATCCATTAATTCACATTTACCCTTTTTAGCTATGTGTTTACCATCTTCTATATTTATCCCGTTGAATTTCTCAGAATTTCGATGGATTCCCAATAGTACACTCTTGGTGTACAATCTCATTAACCGTCAATTCATACAGGGGTACACTTTTAGTGTACAATTCCGGGTCCATCAATTCATATACATATGTTGCCATGGTATCTTTCAACCATGGTCTTATTCATTGCCATGGTATCTTTCAACCATGGTCTTATTCATTTTCTCAATTTGTTGCCATGGTATCTTTCAACCATGGTCTTATTCATTGCCATGGTATCTTTCAACCATGGTCTTACACATTTCATTTCAGTAAGCACACTCCCGCGAACCTCACTCTCCCGCGAACCTCAATTCTTGGCACACTTTCGCGAACCTCAGCTCCCATGTATTCTTCGGAAGGGCCTATACATATGTATTCTTCGGGAGAGCCACCAGCACACTCCCGCGAACCTCATTTACCATATATTCTTCGGGAGGGCTGATATTAGGATTATCCTTCCGGGCTTAATCCTTTTTCCTGTATTCTTCGGGAGGGCTAATAATAGGATCACCCGTCCGGGCTAGATCCCTTTTTACCTTCAATTCCTTTTCAGAGATCCATCGACTTTTCCTTTCATTCAACCGGGATTTCTTCCCATTTTTATCAAATATATCAATGTTTCATCAATTTTCATATAATGAACATTCAATTCATATTCACATCAATAACATACATTTCAAGCATTTAAGAATATAATTCAAGTTACACGAACTTACCTCGTTGCTTTTTCGTGTTTATAAATTCATTAATTCGATATCTTTTCTTTTCCATGTTCAAGTCTCGTATTTGAGTCGTTCGGAACTTTATAAATAAATTTGACCATTGTTTCCATTCATTCCATATTCTAATACATTCAATTAATGCTCTAGGCAAAATTACCATTTTGCCCCTAAACTTTTAATTAATGACGATTTCATCCTTAGGCTCAGAAAATAAAATTATTGCAATTTAATCCTTATTTCCAACTGTTATCATCATATATTTTCATCACAGCCCATAAATTCTATAATTATCAGAATTTTCCATAATTTCAACACTTTTCAATTTAATCCCTAAAACATGTTTTTTCCCGATCTTGAACTAAATTAATAATTTCATTTAAATTTTTTCAATTTAAATAATGAAATAATCCATTTCATGCAATTTGGTCATTTCTAACATTTTTACAAAATTGCCCATAAATTTTTACTTTATTCAATTTAGTCCCTAAGCCTAAAACATACAAATTAGCCATGCTAACTAAATATTCATACATATTTTCATCCTCCTCCACTCCATTCCACATCCTTAATTTATATAACATGCTTATAAGTAACATTATCAAAACTTTCACTATTTACTTATATGTATTTTCAAAACTGTCTATTTGAGTCATAGTCACTAAATTATTTATATCTTGAGTTACAGAACTCCAAATTAAGATCCACTAATTTTCCCTGAAACTAGACTCACATATCTTCTTACCATAAAATTTTCAGAATTTTTGGCTTAGCCAATAAGTACAGTTTATTCTTTAAAGTTACCCTTGTTTTGCTATATAACTGTTCCGACCTTTCTTCATTAAAATTTAATTATCTCCTCGTACGGGACTCGGATGATATTCCTGATTATTTCTCTTGAAAATAGACTAATTAAGGATTTCAAACACATAAATTTAAGTCCCTAATTATTTTTATACAATTTTTTGTGATTTTCCAAAGTCAAAATAGAGGATCCCGAAATCATTCTGAACCAGTCTCACAAAAATATAAATATCTCAGAATACAGAATTCATTTACTTGTTCTGTTTCTTTTATATGAAAATAGACTCAACAAGCTTTAATTCCATATCTTACTCAACTTCTAATTCAGTTTCTACCATTTTTGGTGATTTTTCAAATTTAGCTTACTGCTGCTGTCCAAAACTGTTTTAGTGCAAGATATTAATTATTAAGTTTATATCACCCTTATTTTCTTTCTCTACACCATTTCCCATCACTTTATCTTATTTTCTCTTCACTACCATATCAAGAACATAGAATCATATATAAGGAAACTCTACATTAACATCATTTACATGCTTTTTCAATAATATTAAACTTAAAAATACATGGAAATCTTGATGTTCTTACCTTGTTTTATTGTTTCCAAACTTTAACTTCACTTTCTCTCTCCTCCAGCTTCTATTTCTTGAATCCAACTTGATATTCTAACTCCTCATAGCCTCCTTAATATTTTTCTCCGTCGGTAGCTATGGAAATTCTTTTGATTTCTAGGTGAAAATGGTGAATTTTTGGTGGAAGGACCAAATTGTAAAGAAATGAAAGTTTCTTTCTTCCTTTTTTTCTCCATACGTTGAGTGCATGGAATGGATGGTATGTTCTCTCTCCTTTTTTTTTTCCACACACATACATATATATAGACTAAATAAAATAATAAAATAATAAAATATCTTATTAAAATATCATATAAATAATAATTATCTAATTAAATAATTATAAAATATCACCAACATCATCATTACTTTCTAGATTTCTCTCTCCTCCAATTGACCATTTTGCCCTTTTTGATCTTTCAAAATTTCATTCTTGAGTCATCACTTAATTTGGTAAAATTACAATTTAGTCCCTCATAATTCTTCACCTATTCAATTTGGTCCTAATTCATCCATTTTTCCTAGTTTCTAGATTATTCCATCCTTAAAATATTTGCACTATTGGTCCTTCAACTTTTCCATATTTACACTTTAACCCCTTAAATTTTAAGTATTTACTCTTGGGCCACAAGACTTTTCTCACTTTTACGATTTAATCCTTTCTTGGATTAATACATCATAATATACTTCCTACATAGATTTTGTTGACATAGTTCAAAATTTCTCTTTTTATTTCTTTATTTCCTTCTTTTACTATATCAAGAATAGAAATTTTAGGGGTATTACAGTATTATTAATAGACAAGAACAAAATTGGTGTGAGGTAAAAATCGAGATGATTTATCCAAGAAAACGGAAATAGAAGAAGTTAATTGGAAATGCATATCTTGAAAGGAACAAAGTATTCAAAGATAGCCAATACAATATGAATAAGAACAAACATTAGGTGCCCTAGATATCGCATCCTGAATTTCTCTGTACTAGCTTCTTGAGAACCATCTTTAAGCTCTATATGTGTTTAGGGGATCTGGAGCACTTTTTCGATGCCCCAAGACATAGCGTACTTCCTCATTGTTAATTTAAGCATAGCAAGACTACTGCATGCCCCACTTTCACTCGAAATTCAAGCCGCCCTTTTCGGGTTTTCGACTTAAATCCCCTTTAGCCTCAAAGCGCCCTTTTAGGGTTTTCGCCTTGGCCTCTCCTTTTTTTTTTGAAGGTCGCAAAGCGCCCTTTGTGGGTTTTCGCCTTGGACTCTTTTTCCGTTATGTGTAGTACTTCTTAACCAAATCCGAGTTTACAAGATTGGGCAAGCTTTTTCCATCCATTTCGGCCAAGATCAACGCTCCTCCGGAGAAAGCCTTCCTTACCACGTACGGTCTTTCCCAATTTGGCATCCATTTTCCTCTGAAATCTTTTTGTATAGGGAGGATCTTTTTCAGTACCAAGTCCCCTTCATGAAATTCTCTTGGGCGGACCTTCTTATCATAAGCTCGTATCATTCGTTTTTGATACATTTTACCATGTTGGATAGCCCTCAGCCTCTTTTCCTCAATCAAGTTCAATTGATCATATCGGGATTGAGTCAATTCTGCTTCGTCTAACTGTAACTCTGATAAGACCCGAAGAGAAGGTATTTCTACTTCAATGGGTAGAACTGCCTCCATTTCGTAGACCAATAAGAAAGGTGTTACCCTAGTAGAAGTTCTGACAGACGTCCGATAAGCGTAGAGAGCAAAGGGTAACTTCTCATGCCAATCTTTATAAGTTTCTGTCATCTTTCCTACAATCTTCTTAATGTTTTTATTGGCCGCTTCCACTACACCATTCATTTTCGGGCGATATGGCGACGAGTTATGGTGTCTGATCTTGAACTGATCACAGACCTCCGCTATCATACTGTTGTTCAAGTTAAGCGTATTATCCGATATAATCTTCGCAGGCATCCCATATCGGCATATGATTTCCTTTTTTAAGAATCTGCTAACTGCCGACTTAGTGACATTGGCATATGAAGTAGCCTCTACCCACTTGGTGAAATAATCGATGACCACGAAGATGAATCGATGTCCATTTGAAGCTTTTGGAGAGATTGGCCCAATGACATCCATGCCCCACATAGAGAAAGGCCATGGGGAAGTCATAACATGCAAAGGCGAAGGGGGCACATGAATCTTGTCCCCATAGATTTGGCATTTGTAACATCTCTTGGCATAGCTGATATAGTCTCCTTCCATGGTGGACCAGTAGTACCCGAATATCATAATTTGTCTAGCCATTGTAAGACTATTGGTATGGGTTCCACAAATACCCTCATGGACTTCTTCTAGAATTTTCTTATCTTCGATAGCGTCCACACATCTCAACAAAACCTGATCTTTTCTTCTTTTATACAGGATCTCCCCATCCAAAACATAATCACAGGCTAGTCTTCTCAATGTCCTTTTGTCGTTCTCAGTCGTCTGATCGGGATATTCGCGATTTCTCACGTATCTCAATATATCCTGATACCAAGGGTGATCATCTCTTTCTTCTTCATCCACATTGTAACAATGGGCTGGGGCTTCGTAGATACTCATTTGAATAGGCTTCACATCCTCTTGTCTATTTACCTTAATCATGGAGGCCAAAGTAGCCAAAGCATCCGCCATCTGGTTTTCTTCTCGTAGGAGATAACTAAAGGTGACATTATCAAACTCCTCAATCAACCTTATGACTACCCTTCGATAATTGATTAATTTGGGATCTCTTGTTTCTCATTTACCCTTTAGTTCGTAGATCACCAGCGCAGAATCTCCAAACACTACTAGCACTCTAATTTTGCGCTCTATGGCTGCTCGGAGCCCCATGATGCATGCTTCATACTCTGCCACATTATTTGTGCAATCAAAATCCAATTTGCAAGTGAATGGATAATGATCTCCATTTGGAGACACTAGGACTGCCCCAATCCCGTTGTCGACAGCATTTTAGGCTCCGTCAAAATTTAGTTTCCAAGGAGGACCTTCTTGAGAGTCCCCTTCAGTGGTCGCAACATACATTAAGTCCTCGTTTGGGAAATTGAAAGTCAAAGGCTCATAATCTTCTACAGCTCTACTAGCGAGAAACTCCGTTATTGCACTCCCTTTGACGGCTTTTTGACTCACATAAACGATGTCAAACTCAGAAAGCAAAATTTGCCATTTGGCCATCCTTCCGTTTAAAGCAGTTGACTCCATCATATACTTTAGTGGATCCAATTTCGATATCAACCAAGTCGTGTGGTACAACATGTATTGTCTCAACCTCCGCATTGTCCAAATTAAGGTGCAGCACAGCTTCTCGACTGGTGAGTATCTCATCTCACACTCAGTGAATTTTTTACTGAGGTAATATATTGCTTTCTTTTTCTGTCCTGACTTATCATGTTGACCCAACACACATCCCATGGAGTTATTAAACACTGTCAAATACAATATTAATAGCCTATCTGGGCGCGGAGGTGATAACACTGGGAGACTGGATAAATATCGCTTAACCTTGTCAAAAGCTTCTTGGCATTCATAATCCCATACACCTGGGTTGTGTTTCTTCAGAAGACGAAATATAGGGTCACATTTCTCGGTTAATTGTGAGATGAACTGAGTAATGTAATTTAGCCTTCCGAGGAAACCTCGAACTTCTTTTTGGGTGCGTGGCCGAGGTAATTCCTGTATAGCCCTGACTTTATCTGAGTCGATCTCAATTCCCTTCTTACTGACAATGAACCCCAGCAATTTTCCAGATCTAGCTCCAAAAGTGCATTTCGTTGGATTGAGTTTCAATTGGAATTTTCTTAGTCTCAGGAACAACTTCTTCAGAACTTGGATATGTTCTTCCTCTGTTCTGGACTTTGCACTCATATCATCCATATAAACTTCTATTTCCTTGTGCATCATATCGTGGAATAAATTCACCATGGCCCTTTGGTATGTAGTTCCTGCGTTTTTTAATCCAAACGATATCACTTTATAACAGAACGTACCCCACAGTGTTATGAAGGTTGTCTTTCCCATGTCCTGAGGATGCATCTTTATTTGATTGTACCCCGAGAATCCGTCCATGAATGAAAACAACGAGTAGCCTACTGTATTATCCACCAGAGTATCAATGTGGGGTAAGGGAAAATTATCCTTCGGGCTAGCCTTATTTAGGTCTCTATAATCTACGCATATTCACACTTTCCCATCTTTCTTAGGGAGAGGCACAATGTTGGCTACCCATTCTGAATATTTAATCTCCTGCAAAAATCCAGCATCAAACTGCTTTTTGACTTCTTCTTTTATTTTTAGCACAATATCCGGCCTCATCCTTCAGAGCTTCTACTGAACTGGCCTGCAATCTTCTTTTATAGGAAGACGATGTACTACAATATCGGTGCTTAAACCAGGCATATCCTGATATGACCACGCGAAGACATCCTTGAATTCTTGTAGCAACTCAATAAGACTCTGCTTCGTTTCTTCCGTTATGCTCGTTCCTATATTTACCACCTTTCCTTCTTCTAGCACCACCGTTTCCACCGTCTCCTTATGAGGTAGAATTTGTTTCTCCTCCTACTCTACCATCCTCAACAAGTCTGGTGATAAGCCACAGTCTATGTCATTTTCAAGGTCTTCTGATTTTTCTAAACACGTATCTTGCTCAAAAGGAGACTCAGAGCTACTACCAGTATCACTCATATCATTGATATCCAGAGACCTATTGTAATTCTAAAAGAACATATAAAGAATGAATGAATTCAGGAGTAGATATTTGTATGGCATGATTATGAATAATTATGAATGAATAATTTGAAGAGAATTAAGGAAGCTAAAAGAACAAAAGAATATTTACTTTGAATAATAGGAAAGATGTGCTTCATTAAAATAACGATGTTTGAACATGAGCCTATTTCACAAAAGTAATCTTGTTGCTTCTAGGCTTAAAGCAACAAGTGCATTTTGAACATTATTCTGAGTAAGCTCTAAATACTATAGGAATCTCTTCCGCAGTCCAATTATCCAACACGCTTCCTGGTTCGTAAGGTCGGATATCTGACAAGGTCTATTATTCAATTGCATCCTCGGATACGATGTTAATGCAGGCATTATCTAGCGTTGCTACGATGTCTTCCCCTTTTGGCGCTTCATGAATGATCCCTCTCGACACAAAGGTTTTGGATATGTGCGGGATTATCATGGGTTCCCATTTGATTTCCTCGCCATTCAAACGGGCCCTTCTTCTCTCTTGCCTCCTTTCCAAATCCTTCTTTTTCTGCCTCGGATATGGCTTGAATCTTAAGCCAAAATGATCTTGTTTTTCTTTCAACACTAGGGCCGCAATCCTACCGTGGAGGTGTTTTCCAAGCCCTTTTCCTGGCACAGCTCCTTTTCCCACCGTTAAATGTAATCCCATTCTTATGGTTTTAGATATTGTTGGCACTGGGATTTTACTCCCTTCCGTGACGAATGTTGCATTTACAAACTCCAAAAACTGAAAAGAACATTCACTGGCCTCATCACTTGTCTCTAGATACGGTGCATCACTAGTCACAGCTGCGATAATGTCCTCTTCGGCATTTACCGTCACTAGCCGCCCTTCTGATACTAGCTTCAATTTCTGGTGCAGGGATGAAGGTACCGCTCCTGCCGAATGAATCCATGGTCTTCCTAGTAAGCAGTTACAGGAAGGCTTGATGTCCATGACCAGGAAATCCACCTCGTAAGTAGTTGGGCAATTTAATAAAGGTATCTCAATTCTCCCAATAACTTTTCTTTGCGTGCCATCAAACGCCTTCACTATGCTCTGGCACTCCTTCATGTGTGAACTATCCATAGACAATCTGTTCAATGTGGATAGTGGCAATACATTTAATGCCGACCCATTGTCTATTAAGAGTCTTGGTAGTGTGTACCCTTTGCATCTAGTGGTGATGTACAAAGCCTTAGTGGACCCTCTACCGCCTTATATCGTTGAAGTAGATGAAGTTATCCGCACTTATATTGTTAACTAGCCGGTCCAGCTTACTAACTGAGATATCGTTGGCCACATATATTTCATTCAGGACCTTCATTAGTGCATTTCTGTACATCTCTGAGCTCTGAAGTAAAGCCAGCACAGATATACGTGCCGGCTGTTTGTGCAACTATTCTACGACACTGTACTCACTGTGCCTCAAAAACTTCAAAAACTCCCTAACTTCTTTCTCTTTTACTGGCTCATTAATGGGCGACTCAGACTCGCCTAAATTTTTCTTCTCTTGTTCTACCATGGGGGCTTTCCCCTTTACCAAATCGTAGCGCCTCCCACTACGAGTGCGAGAACCTATGTCTTGGTCCTCATTTGGGGCACTGACTGAATTCTCTCTTCCCGGAATTATCATGTTACACTCGTAGTTCCAAGGTACTCTCTTACTATCGTCATAAGAAAAGGAAGTAGATCTCTGTATTATCACCCTAGGTGTCCTTTGTGCTCCAGCTTCACTATTCCTGGCCCGCGAAATGATGACTACAGGGTAATTGACTTTCGGGGTCTTCGTTGTTGACTCCGTCGTGCATATGTCCATTTCTTCATAAAATTCCATTTTCTTGTTGTCCATCGAATTCTGAACCAAGGCCTTGAATTCTACGCAGTCTTGAATCTCGTGTCTGTTATCTTCATGGAACTCACAATATCCCCCCATCTTCTCACAATCTCCTTCGATATCCGAGAGAATTAGCCTCTTCTTCATCTTCTCTTTCCAGACACACCTAAGAGGGGTTTTAACTTCTGAGATATTTGTTTTGATTTTCCTTCCCCTATTTTCTTCCATCGCGTTTAGCCTGTTATCAGTATGGTTGGGTAACGGGTTTTCGGCGTTAGGTGTATCGTTTAACTTTACAATACCCATGCCAGTAAATCTTTCTACCAACTTCTAAAAGGCGAGGCAGTTTTTAATCGAATGCCCGGTGATCCCTGTGTGGTACTCGCACTGAGCGTTCGAGTCATACCATTTGGGGTATGGAGGCTCCATCAGTTTCAGATAATGGGGGGACACGACGTGCGCATTAAATAAGTTCTGACATAACTCTTTGTACGTCATCGAGATTGGTGTAAAATGGAGTTTCTCGTTGCTTTGCCTCGTGCCAGACTCTTTTCTTGATGACCCCTAATGCCTAGTAGTCACTGTTCTGGGCTGATTAATGGTGACCGCCTTTGAGTGTCCCATATTCGCGTCATTCACTTCGTTCTCTTTCTTCCTTGGGGCTGACCTTTTATTACTCTCTCCCGCCTCTATCCTTCCACTCCTTATTGTGTTCTCAATCATTTCTCCCGTCATTACTACATCCGTGAAGCTTTTTGTTGTACTACCTATCATGTGGGTGATAAACGGTGCCTTCAAAGTATTGATAAAGAGCATAGCGGTTTCTTTTTGTAGAAGTGGTGGCTGAACTTGGATGGCAACCTTCCTCTACCTATGCGCATATTGCCTGAAACTCTCATTTGATTTTTTCTCCATATTTTGCAAGGTAATCCTGTCCGGGATCATATCTGTCACGTAACTGTATTGCTTTAGGAATGCTTGTGCTAGGTCCCTCCATGAACTGATCCTATCACGGGTCAGTTGATTATACCACCTAAATGCCGCCCCCACCAAACTATCCTGGAAGCAGTGTATTAGCAATTGATCATTGCTAACATAGCCAGTCATCCGTCTACAAAACATGGTAATGTGAGCCTCGGGGCAACTGGTTCCGTTGTACTTATCGAACTCCGGCATCTTGAACTTATGCGGAAGTACCAAATTTGGGACCAAACTCAGATCTTTAGCGTCAATCCCACGGTAGCTATCAATACCCTCCATCGTCTTGAATTTCTCCTCTAGCCACTTACACCGGTCCTCCAACTATTTTGGCAGTTCTATCTTTGCACTCTCTCCTTCATCCATCTCATCTAAATCAGGGATATTGATTGGGTGATCGCCTGAACCTGAGCCAGTTTGATGATTTTTGGGTATCGACATACCCGTTTGAAGTTGTTGCGACCTAATAGTAACGGAGGGTCCTCGCGGGTATGCTTCATGCTGTGCCTGTGCATTAGTTGGAGTAAACCCTAGAGGATAAAGTAGATCATCGTTTCCTTCAGTGTTTATTGCTGGACCTTTTCCCTTGTCTGACCCTCAGCTAACAACCGAGTTAGCTGATTCATCATGTTCCTCTGTGATTCCAACATTCGGTCTATCATATCCTGCTGGATTTTGATCAGCTGCTCTTGCATTTGGTCTTGCATCTCCTTCTGGAGTTGCTCCAACCTTTCTATCCTTTGATCCATATTTCTTGACTGAGTTCGGGTACCGTAGCGGTATTTGGTTGGTTAGTTTTTGGTAGTTTCCAGATTAACTTTCTTTCTCTCTAAAATGATTTCCATTTATTAAAGTCTTCTTTATGAACTTTAATGTATATAATGTAATGCAATGCAAATGCATAAAATAAATGCAAAAAGGCATCGATTCTGATTCAGTTCCATTTAGAAAACTTTACTAGAAAGCAAATATCTTTACATAAAATGAATTACAAATACGGCTTTGCCCTAATGTTTAAATTCTTGACTTTCCTAAGTAACGACGCTAACTCTTGACCCCTATCTGAATTCAGCTCATACTTCACACTTAGCACGTCTGCTTGGACCGCCAAAGCTTGCAGGTGATCAGCTACCTCTCGAATCTGTGCTACGGCTTCACCCATGATATAGTCTCGACTACTAACTTGGCTCTGAGAGTGATGAAGTTGTTCTCTCCAGCGTTCCTCATTTTTTTCAAGAAGCTCTACTCGAAGTTTACAATTTCGTAAAGCAGATTCCAACTCCTATTCTTCCCTTCATCTCTTCAATCTTGCTTAAACTAGCTCTCAATTCAGCAGCAGTATTACGATTTCTATACTGATGTAGCACCTTTTCAAGCTCTGCTAGTCGGGTTTTCAATTCTCCTTTGTCATTCTGGGCTTCTAACAAACTCTTCTCTAGGGCCTCTCTGTGTGCCTGTCCCTCTTGGAATATTCTCTGCCACTTTTCCGCATTAGTTCTTTCTACCTGGATCTCTTGTCGCCACTGATCTGACATTTTTCCTAATCCTGTCGTTCTCACTGATTGACGATATTTCTTATAATACGCCTTCAAACCATCTAAGTCCTCTTCGGCTTTGTTCTTTCCTTTCCTTAGTTTTTCAGCTTTTAACTTTTGAACATCAACATCCCATCTCAAATGCACTTTTCTTCCTCCAATTGCTCTATTTTCTTTTGCAATTCTAAATTCCTCTTCTCAAAATCTTGTTTTATTATTTCTAGCTCTGAGGGGACTACCCACAAATATTCTTCTATTGGCCGGACACCTTCTAAGTTCGGTCCTGGGACGTTATCATTAACCCTTCTACTGAACTAGTCACTATACTCGGGAGTCACTGATCCTGCATGCAGATTTTTCACCCGATGAGTCTGATTCCAAGTAGTAGAAATTTTCTTGATTTTTTTCTTGTAACTGTCTCCTTTGTACGGGAACTCACATTGCGCCAAACCGTGCATCGCCGGTACAAACTGCTTCAATCCATATTGCCTTAACGCTATCAAAAGAGCATAACCAATGGCTCCCCAAACTTCGAGCAAATGAACCCAATCAAAATCTCCACATCGGACGAGAATTTCACCGGGCACAAATCAGTGAGCTCTCCATTCAATGTCCTCCTCTCGAAGATTTTGCAGAAGCACTATCCAATTTTTTTCTGTCATGTCGTTTCTTCTTGACTTCGCGACCATTTCTTTTAATGGGGAATATCCATTGAAGAAGACCCCATAAGAAACCTTGTCTACTTTCCAGAAGTGGCTATGGAACCAAACTAACAGCAATTGCACGCACCCTATGAACGTTCATTCTCCGAATCTCTGCACGTATTTAGTGATCTGAAAGTTTCGGCCAAGATTGCAGGAACTGGTGTGACCCCTTGGTCAAGCCGGTTGAAGAGGTCTGTGACTCCTTCGTCTACGTATCCTAAAGCCCTAGGGAATAATACTAACCCATAGATACTGGGTGCAAAGACATCAACTCTCTTCGACGTTTCGGGGTGAGCTAAAATCAAATCCCTCAAATTTTTCCATGGGATGCATTTACACTCGCCTTTTTACTTGATTCTGGCCATAATCCATTGTTCACTCGTTTCCGTTATGTTCATCAACTTTTTCCAAAAGGCCGGGACATAAGCAGCTTTGGAGTAAATTTTATCCACTTGAACCTTCGAACAATTCAATAGAGCCGTGTATTCTTCCACCGTAGGTACTAAATCCACTCTCCCATAGGTAAAGCAACTATATGCCGAGTTCCAATACTAGGTGAGGGCTCGAAATAAATGCTCATCTACGTTAACGTCCAGCAAGCACGGTAAATCCCCATAATTATTGTAGAACAACCTCTTAGTTTCATCATTCCACTGACTCCAAATTTCCTTTAATTCCTGAAGACTATTCTGCGTAACACTAATACGAGTGTAGTCCCATAAATATGATACGTGTCCCGCAGCTAAGCTATCCCCCTTCTCTAATTGTGCTGTCTCAGACCAATTTTGGACCACTGCATTGCGTTCTACTTTATCAAGAAGTTTGTTTTCCATGACCGAGCTCTCTAATTTAGCAATCAAACCTGAATCGACACCCCTTTAATGTGAAAGTGCATGCAAAATATAGCAAAGACAAAACACAAAGTTAGTACAATCTATAAAACAAAATCCAAAGCATGTATAAAGAAAAGGAAACAATCAAGCACCTATCAGGGTGACCACTAGGGTTTTTAGCGCGGCTCTACCTAGAATAGGCTCTTAAGGTTCTTTACATGCGGTTTGGTTCTAAAGTTGGGGTACCTGAACCAGCAGATTCCTTGATCTTCACCCATTATAGGCTCATACAGACCGAGCTCGATTCAGGGGGATAGATTTCCCTATGGCTGCACGGAGATGAAAATCTCACGAAGACATGGGTACGGATGTATCCCGAAAGCGATTCACTATCCTGCACGGAGGTGAAAACCTCACGAAGGAGTAGCTTCTCACTCCCACTTAAAGGTGTGATCCGGCGGTCATGCAATATGATGCGTAAAATTATTTCACGAAGTTTAATCTACGATAATCACATGAAATTTTACAAACCAATTGCGATAAAAGGATCGTAACTTCTTCAAATCAATTTTTAATTTTCGATGAAAGGACAACAAATAATCAATTTAACAGCTTGACTCTCGAATTTCCCCAGTGGAGTCGCCAATCTGTCGAAACCATTTTTCTATTTTTGAATTTTGAAAAATAGGGATCGATTAAAAAGTCAAAAAAACGGGAGTTGCCACCGATCCTTTTTTGAGGTGTGATCGGGTCACCATAAAACTTTGGTTTATTAAGACAAATTTTGGTCTACGAAACTCAAAAAGAATGGGTTTGGTAATCGATTACGTGCGAGGAAGGATTAGCACCCTTGCAACGCCCAAAATTGGTACCTAATTGATTTCTTAATGCCCTAACGTCGAACGTTTGAAAAGATTTTAAAATACGATCCTTTTACTTAAAATAACGTTTGAATGGTCCAAGATGAAAACCAAGACCCGCTCATCTCAAAGAAATAAAATGCCGTACCCAGTAAGTTAGGATGCAACATCTCAATTTCCCGAAATTAAGCTTGTCCCTTTTTTATAAAAAGGAATTTCATGTGCTTAGATTCAAAAGGATACTTGATTATTTTAGGTCGAATAAAAAACAGAACCCAGTAAGTTAGGGCTTGATTTTCCAAATCCCAAAACATAAAGTATTGCCTTGATTGATTTTTAATTCTTATCTCAAAAAGAATGAAACATCACATCCAGTGAGTTAGGACGCAACGCCTTAAATTCTCGAGAGTAAGTTTTTATTTGAAAATTTATGCGTTTTAAAAGGACACTCGATGGCTTAGGTTTAACGAGAAAAAATCGGAACCTGGTAAGTTAAGGCACGACTTTCTCAAAATTCCCCAAACACGAGCGTTACTTTTCTTTAAAACTTGTGAATGAAATGTAACAATGCTTTCTATTTGGAATCAGGTTCATGAATGAAATTACTATGCGAACATGATTGAACACACTAACAAAACACATTGTGATGATCACATTATTTACAAGCTAACATGGTAATTAAAGATAAGTGGGTAACAATTTAAAGAGAAATAATATCAAGCAAATCGCAATCAAACATAGAACAATTTAGAACAATAACAAACAATTTCAAAGTAAATGATAAAATCTGAAAGTCGATAATATGTAAAAATGAAAACAACACTAAATGAAAATATTAAAATAAATAATATGTGCAAGTTTAGAATAAAACCTAAAATAATATACGAAACAATTTTCCATAAAACAAGTTAAAGCGTTATATAAAAAATTTTAATACGGATAATATATATATATATATAAAGTATTCTAAGTAATAAAATGAAAAATTATAACAAGACAAGAATGATGAAACAAAAATAAAATAACATTATAAACGATTACTTAAAATAAATAATACATGAATAATAAGACAAAATAATTTAAACAAAATAGTTTAAAAGAGATGCTACTTAACAACTTGAAATAAATAGACAAAATATGTATTTAAAAGGGTGAAATAAAATAAGAAAATGATAATCTAAATGGGTGCAAATAAATTAATTTAACAATATGAAAATAATAGTAGGTGATAAAATAATAAGGACATTAGACGTAATAATTATAACAATAATAATAGTAGTAAAACATTAGTAAAATATGATATTAATAATGATAATAATAATAATAATAATAACGATAATAATAATGTTACAATTAATAGCTAATTTGAAAATAAAAAAACAAAAATAACTAGAAGGACTAAAACGAAACTCAAAATTTAAATTTCGGGGCAAATCCGATAAAAATAAAAGTGAGAAGGACTAAAATATAACGCGCGTAAACCCAGGAGGATCAAGAACACAAATATTTCAAGTTCCAAAACGCAGCGTTTAAACGCGGGCCCAAAATGCGAGTTTTAAAATTAAACAGGGCGATTTTAAAAAAGAGAGTGAGATTAGATTGTAAATAAATGAAAATGCGGAGGGACCTGGGACATAAATATCCCAATAAATGCGCGGATCCTCCCCTGGTCGGGTCACACGCGCGGGTCGAGGGCTTCTAAACGACGCCGTTTTGGGCATTATAATGCCATACTAAAACGACGTCGTACCATAGGGGTATAAATATAAAAAAATCCCAAAAAAATTTTATTTGGTAACCTCCTTAAGAAAAAAAATCCGAGAGAATTCTCTCAAAAGGGACTCGGTCCTCCGAGCACCGACCGAAGGGCTATCGTGCTCCGTCGTGCCCACCACCGTATGCGGTGGTCGGGGCTCGCAAAATGGGTTGTTTCAACCTTTTAAACCCTTTTTAACCCGAATCTAAGCCTAAAATATCTGAAACCCTTACTTAACAGACAAAACGAGCGAGAGACGATTCGGATTCGGGCTCCGGCGACCGTAAAAAGGTAAAGTTTCAATTTTTACTACTATTCTATGCATATACGCAGTAGATTCAAAGTAAAATAGACTGGTACATGTGAAATATACCTTCTTTTTGTTCCTTTTGTATTTTAAAATAAAACGTAAGTGATACAGTGGTTTTCTCGGCTCTTATATAGCCGATTTGAACATAAAAATGAAAAAAACTATCCCCTTTTTGTTTGTTTCTGTATTCATTATTATTCCTTGCTTCTGTCGTCTGCTCTTGCGTGTTTCTGTTGTGTTTTTGCTCATTTTGGGTCATTTTGTAGGTGTAGAAGGAAGTTAACGACCGGGGCTTCCATTTTGCTGTAAGGACTGTGCAGGGGTCGAGCCTCGAGCGCTCAAAGTGCCGACAAGCATGTGGTCTACGTGGGGGGATGCGGCGCTAGAATAGCTAGGGTTTCGGCTAGCTGAAACCTGGTTTAGGTGCTGGGCCTATTGGGCTAACAGAAAATGGTTTAGGCTAGTGTTTTGGGCTAGGGGTTTTGGGTTTTAATTTGGTATGTAAATGGACTTTGATTATTATTTGGGTTTTTATATTTTGTGGTTTATTTATTTTGGTTTATTTTTTGGTTTGAAATGATTTCAAATGGCCCGGGCATATTTGGGCTTTTGCACTTTGAATATGAAAATGGAGAGATAAATAAAGGGAGACAAAAGGCAAGGTTGTATTTTTGACCGTCTTCACATTCCGTTCATCTATGAAAGCATTTCTTGTTACATCTCATCTAATCTAACCAGGTTTATATTCATCTAATGTAATTAAATTTGTTATGGTAAATGTTTAGTAGGAGTACTTTCGTTTTTCATTTTCTTAATAATTCTACCTCTGTGAAATTAAATGTTAATTACATTTTTTCAGACGTAATTTGTAACATCTCTAACCCATATCCATTGCTGGGATAAGGTTATTGAGCATTATCAGGGTTTATGGATCAATTAGACAGAAATTTTAAACGTTTCATTAAATATCAATATTCGTAATAAAACCAATAAAAAATCCTATATATTGTCCCTTAAACGAGCCCTCAAGGCCCGAAATACATATTAGAAACAAGTAGAGACTAAATCGAAAACTCAGAGAATTTTTTTAGAATTATTTAAAATTTTTAACACTGCATGGGTCACATAGCCGTGTGGCCATGTAACACCCCCTAACCTTTAACCCTAAACTGTCGCCGGAACTCATAAATAACTTCTTCTTTACTAGTAGCACTGTATATCCCAAATAGTTTTCAGAAAAATATGGTATCTCTTTCAAAACCCATCTTTATTTACTAAACCATTCTCAGTTTTAACTGCTTTATTTATCATTCAGTCACTGAGCTCTTCAGTTCCACACCTCTAAACTAAATCAATATAAACCTTATGAATTTCATTATATAACTGTACCAATAAGGGGGTGGAGATTGTAAAGCCTCACAATTTATCTTTCATGTACTCATATAACAAAACATTTACCATTTCTTATGTATTGTTAAACATTTATCTATACTTTTTCGAATTCTATTTCATCATAAGTAACATTTTACTTAGATACTTGAGTATCACTTTCAGAATTATCGAAATTAATTCGACTAGAAAAACATCTTTTTTTTTTTTAACATCTCATTTTCCTACACAAGGGGATAACTAACTCTATTTCATTAAATTTATAAAGTCATCATTTCCAATGTACATCACTAAATCAGTATTATTCATTCTTTCGTAAGACATCTTTAATCTATAATACAGAAATAAACAAATAGGTCAGCATCCAGATCCCGATTCAATTTCGACTTGACTGTGGCATGTACCTTGTACCTCTAGACTCATTTATGAGCTTGATTTAGTCTGAGAATTGACTAAATCTGATAGCTCTGATACCAATAAAACAATAAAATGTAACACCCCATAACCTCAAATCATCGTCAGAACAGGGTTACGTAGCATTACCAGACCTATCAGATAATATACAAATAATGCGCAAATGAATGTTAAACATAATGTAAAATAATCATATAGTCCCTTATATGGACCCTCGAGGCCCCAAAAAAATACGAGTTAAGAGTAGTTCGGGACTAATTCGGGTACTTATAAAATTTTTTGAACATTTTAAAATTTTTCTAAAGAGCAGCACTCACACGCCCGTGTGGATTGGGGAACACGCCCGTGTGACCCCATTTTATGCCCGTGTTAATGAACCGTGTGGTTCAACACTGACGTGGTGGTTTAGGACACCTTCGTGTCCCCTACCCATGGAGCATTCTAATTTTCTCACACGGCCAAGCCACACGCCCGTGTGCTTAGCCCGTGTACTATTCTAATTTCACATTGTAAAAATGCAGGGGACATATGGCCAGTTCACATGCCCATGTACTAGCCACTTGTCTCACACGGTCTGGTCACACGCTCGTGTGCCAGGCAGTGTAGACTCTCTATTAGCTTTAAGTTACTAAACTAACCTCCCTGCAATTCAATCTACATTCAATTCCATATCAATAACATAATCAATTCAATTCATATACTTGACCATCTAAAACATTCCAACATGGGTACTAAGGTTTACTAAGTGATTATTAGATTGAATCAAAGAACTTTATTTCATCATATTATCATACCATAATACCCTTTCTTGGTTCTAACTTATAACATAATAGTTTAATTCAGGTTTCACATTTTTCCATTCACAACCAAAATCACTAATACTCAAAGACTCAACTTAGGTACATGCCACTTTATCCAAAGGAACATACATTACCAAATTTCTGCTGAAGTCGGAATCACACTGGAATGCTGGACCGTTACTCTAGACACTTATTATCCTGTGCACGAAAAACAACCGTACACTGAGTATGGAAATACTCAGTGGTATTACCATAATTCAAATTTATAACATTAAACGATAATTTATTCTCATTCAATTTATGCCTACAATTATTCTTTAATTATCTCATAATTTAAAACAACTTGATCATTAATAACAATAAGCAATAATTTAAACCTTATATTTAATTGAATTTATACATTATTCACTATCTTAAATTTTACTGAATTTTTCTCATCTCATTCCATTAGTTCATTTCAATTCCTATAAAATTCATTTAATTTATCACTTTATCTAATATCAATTCTATTGCAATTTGTATTTACTAAAGTCATATATCAACAATAACAATTTCACTAATTGATTTCATATATCATCACTTTAAACTTTAACCAATTCATAGGCCTTTGGTTTATATTTTAAATATCATATCTTTATTTCATTTTCACATATCAAATTCACACTCAAATTACATAATTCAATTATATTATTCTTTTAAATTAACATCTCACACTATTTATATAATTTTCAAACAATTTGTGATCTTTAATTTCATTTCTCATTCTTATATAATATTTCAATTCACAATTCAATTTTGAACACTTCATGAACCTTTGGTTCATGCATTCCATCTCATAGCACAAATTTCATTTCATATTTTATCTCACAATTTCACTTTCTCACTTCATTCAGTAGCTCAACTAATCAAATTCATTTGATTTTATCAATTCACTTATTTACCCCTATTAAAAAGACTCGGACCTTGGCAGATACACAGATCCAACCAAACACACCAGAATGGCGACCAATGCCTCATCAGATAGTTCGAAGAAAATAAGTGACGGCCAACGTCTCATCGGCTAAGCTGAAGTAAAGTGGCGACCAACGCTTCATCGAATCTATCCGAAGCAATATAATGATACACCAAGTGTCTCATCGACTCGAGGTCGAAGAATCCCTGAACTCTTCCAATCCTATAGCATGCCAACTATATCCACCCTAGCCCGACTAGTTAATACGGTTTCCAAATCGCATTTCAATTCAATCACTTTCTTATACTTTCAATTCAAATAATTCCAATTTAATCACAACTCAATTCAATACATTTTCCACTTTCCAATCAATATATCATCAAATACTCATACACATTCATTCTTCATTTCAATTTCTCATATCAATTCAATCTTAATTTATCTCAAATTCACATAATCACATGTTTCCATAATTCAATACAATCCAAATCAGTTCAATCACTATTCATATTTCGATTGATATTTTATTTGATTCCAATTATCAAATTTCCCATTCATCATCAATATTACATTTCTCAATTCAATTTCAATAAAACTAATATAAATCACAATTCAATTCCAAACAAAACCATTCCAATTACAATTTCTCTTATTATTAATTCAATACCACATTAATTCTTTAATTTAAATCCTATCACTAGTAATTTCCATTCAATTCACATACAATTTAATAACATTTAATTTAATATCAAATATGATACTTACCTCAAGTTACTTATCATGTATATTAATTTAAAATTTATCAATTAATAATTAAATTCGAATTATAGTAATACTAACCCGAATTTCTTATGTTTACTCCTCGTTTATTTTCTCCTTGCCTTTCGATGTTGTTGTCTCGGGTTCTTTGTTGGCTATGGAAATAATAATTTATACTATTAATTTCAACATTATTTTATAATAAATAATAGAATTTTTATTCAACTTCTATACTATTTTTAATCTAATTCTAATTAATTTCACTTACTTTACTAACTCAATTTACACTTCATCTCTACTTAACTTGTAACACCCCAAACCCGGCGCAGACGCTATGGCCGAATCCAGTGTGTCACATTGAAGTGTTTTTACGAAAACCTTGTTTTCATTGAAAACCTCTCTTAAGAAAAAGTTAAGTAAAATCCTTATTTATATTTCTTTTCAAAACGATGTGTATTTAAAAGCTATTTCTTGTTATAAATTACTAATTACTTGGAAAATATTTACTGCGGAAGCTTAATTTAAAAAAAAAACAATAAATTTTAGATAATCTTGAAAAGTGGACGAAGCAACTAAATCCATGTTTTGTTTCTATTTATAAAACATAATAACAATAATGAAATAAAATCCAGAGATAAGGCATTATTACAATTCGAACTAAAATAATTTCAAAATACTAGGAATTCTAAAGAAAATCCAAATAATAATATCTTGCTAGCTGGCCACCTCTAAGTCCCACCATCCGTCAAACCGCCTACTGAGGGTCACCTGAAAATATTAAAAGAAGGAATGAGTTTCGAAACTCAGTGTGTACTTCCCTCAACAAGCAAAAGCATGCATTAAATCAAATCATTTTGGGCCTGAGCCCAATACAAGTACCGTGGCCCTTGGCCTTAATAGGGGCCCATATCGATTTCCACATAGCATATTTAATTGGGCCGAAGCCCATTTCAACATCAGATCACAGTTCATGAATGCAATGCTTATATCCTATCTTCTTGTACACCCCCTTCCAACCCACACTCCTGTGAGGAGATACTCGACCCACCTGTCCTTATTACAACCTGGTGTGGAACCAATGCGGTCCACTTAACGGTGCAGCATAGCTGCTTATATATGGTGTAGTACTGGTTACATCACTACTTAACGATGTAGCAAAGCTGCTCGGTGGCTTAAAGCCTTACGGTGGATCCACAGTCGTCAAGCAACCGTGCGACCCTCAGTTACACTTCCTCCATTCAAAATCCCAGCCCATATGCAATATTGTAATGCATGAATGCAGCAAATAACATGTAACATACATTAATCATACTCATACACATAAGGGTATTTTAGTCATTTTACTACCTAAGGGTATTTTGGTAATTCTACCTTACAAGGGTATTTTAGTAGTTCTACCCTACAAGGGTGTTTTAGTAGTTCTACCCTATGGGGGTATTTTGGTAATTCTTAACAGCATGGGTTTTAATTATGAACTTTGGCCCGTCAACAAGTCCTCGTTGGTCAAAGTAAACAGACACTATGCACTAGGTAGGATTCCAGAGAAGAGGAGGTGGGTCATCAAGACCGCTTAAGTACCAAGCTCCCACTAGATCCAATCCTAGACATGCATATGCCCATTGCCACACCTTAACCGCACGACTTGCCCACGAACTTGCTTTATAGTTATTGAAGTTTTATGAGCATTTGAGAAATCATTAAGAACTAGGCCTACAAGTCCAGTATAAAACCCTAGCAAGCCCACTTACTTACCTACATCATTTAGCCCATCAGACCCAATCACCTACATATATGGTCCTTTAGGCCCAATCACACAAATATGACCCAATAGGCCCAATCTTATACAGATTCATGCAACTATATGCTCATTTCATCACTTAATAACAAATTATTAGTTTTGTCTATTAGGGGCCCTATGGCCCATGAGGCCCATTTGGCCCATCTCGGCCCGACTGGCCAATACACGACCTAAGTCCATGAGATTGCTCATGGGGTTTCTGGTAACCTATCGGTTTCCCCCTCAAGAGTGTTCGTGCACTCTCAAGACTATTATAGCCAACTTTCGGCTTTTCAGTATTTCGGGATTTTGCCAACCTGATGTGTGTATAGTGTATGTACACACCTGGTAATAAAGCGTGCAGCAATTCCTTTATTCAAGACCCTTGAGTGACACTTCCTAAACAGTTCATTCCTTTAATCACTAATCACAAACACTCCTAGATCTACACTTTTAAAACCCGAAACACCTAAGGAGTAATTTGGCAGGGATCTGACCTACGATTTGATACTAATTCCCTACCAAAACTTATTAGGAAGAGTGAAGGAGAGGAGTAATTGGTATTAACAATAGTAACCGAAAAAGAAATAAGGTACTTACACCAATAGAGTATCGGCCCAGGGACTTCTCGACTTTTCGGCTTTTAAACTAATATGGTGAATAAGGTTTATTCGGCACCAATTAAAGAAGAAGAGTAGAAGAAGGATTCGGCTAAACCAAGGGTAAATCTAAGAGAATTTGAGAAGAAAAAGAAGAAAGTTCAGCAAGTGAGGAAAAAGAGTTTAGACTAACAAAAATTGGGGAGGTGAAAGAATGAAAATCTGCATCACAAAGAAAAAGAAAAAGATGAGGGATTCGGCATTAATTAGGACCTCAAAATCGGCACACATATATATAGCCTATGGCCGAAACTTAGCTACCCCTAAAGTCCCAAACGGCTCCACCTCTTCCCCATCTCATCTCCTCATTTTTCTCCCTGATAACTCCCCAATCCTTTTCCTAAATTTTCTCTTCTGATCACTCTCCTTAGAGTCCATCATCACACCACTTCCAACCTTCTAGAAGGCCAAAATTAAACTCCTAAAAAAAATTAAGCTAGGATTCGAACCTAAGATCTCATTGCTAGCCCATAATGCCACCTTCTTATATCCTAAGTGGCGTCTCTTAGCCACTCCACCACAAGGCTCTTTGATGCCATTTTTCCTTATTTTTATTTAAAAGCCCAACTACTCAACGCCCTGGTTCTTTTAATAATTAATTAAAAATTCCTTCACATTAAAGCTTGGACTCAAAACTTAATCAAGGGACTACTAACACATACATAACGCTTGGCTACAATATTAAGCTCACATTTCTCATTAAAACCGAAAAATAAAGGTTCAGGATTTTTGGGGCGTTACATAACCCTTTTGCCATATTTTCCTTGACTATCTAATGTTCATAATAAAACCTTAATTTCAACTTTCTTTTAATTTAATCCCTACTATACGAAACTTATACTTTACTTTACAATTTAATCCTTTAATCAATTCTAACTATAAATTTTATCAATAAACCTCTAATTCATCTTTTTGTTCAACATATAATATGTTCAAAAATCTTAAAACTTTAAAAACCTCAACTTAAATCCATCAAAACCTTGTTCTAAAGCTTATAAAACATCAAAATTAAAAGAAAATGGACTAAATTGACTTATCAATTTAAGTTTGAAGCTCAAAAACCCTATTTTTCCTTTTTCTTTTCATTTTTCGCTTTCTTCCTTCCATTTCGTGAGCTCTCTGTTTCTTTTTTATCTTTGTTTCATTTCTTTCTTTTGTTTTTCTAATAATAATATAATAATATAACATACAAATATCTTTTATAATTAATTAATAATAAAGAAATATATGTTGTACAAATGTATGTATAAAAATTATTACACAAGTATTAAATTATTACAACACAAGTGTCACCTTTTAGTTTATTTCATAATAATATTTAATAATTTATAATTCAATAAAATAATAAAAATTAACTAATTAATTAATTAAGTAAATATCTAAGAAAAATCTTAGATTTTTCATATGTTTGCCGCCACAACCATTAGGATGGCTTATTTGCCATTTTGGTCCTCCCTTCTTTGTATTAATCTCTAATTAAACTTTTACACTTAATTCAATTTAGTCCTAATATTTAATTAACCTTAATTCAACTACATTAGTCTAATTGGTCACATAACTAATTTCATAAATACTTTTCATAAGTATTTATGAGTCCGTTTTGCTAAAAACGGAGACCCGATAATTCACTTTCCGATACCCGTACTTTTGATGTCGTTACAGGCCAGGCCATGTAACTCATACGATTAGAAGACACGCTCGTGTCTTAGGTTGTGTGAGCATTCGAAACAAGGACACACGACTGTGTCTAACCCGTATCCGTATTTGTGTAACTCCCTGACTCGGGTCACATGGCCAAGTCACATGCCCGTGTGTCAGGTCGTATGAACATACTAACTTGCATTCTTAAAAGAGACAGGGGACACACTAAGACACACGCCCGTGTCTCTACTCGTGTGACGAAAATAGGCCATTTTCTATTCCACATTTCTTACCCAATTTGACACCAACCTAGCCTCAAGAAATTGCACATCAACAAGCCATAACAAGGCATTCAAAATAAGCTAAAATTATATCTTAAACATGTATTATCACCACATACAACCAATATGCCATTAAGTACCTTAAATGATAACTTTAAAAAAAAAGTCCAAACTTACCTTATTATTTACCTAACCAAGTTACCAAAGTTCACTATAATTCAATTACATACATACATACACATAACACTCATTCTCATACCAATATGTAAGTTGGTTATTTAAACAAAATATCTATCATAATATTTTCACAAGCCAAGCCTTGACTAAATCGTACAAAAACCTATACATGCCATATAAACCATATTGAACATTTTAAAAACTACCAGAATAAGCTGGATAGTGTGTCTTGAGTGTTGATCCGATCATCCAACCTTCCAAAAATTTACAAGGACATTAAACAACACATATAAGCTTAATGACGCTTAGTAAGTTCGACGAGTTAAACATAAATCTTATCGAACCTAATATAACAAGTTAAATAAATAAAATCATTCATGTCATCTCCCTGTCATTCACAACTTCAATTAATAAATACCTTCGTATTCAAATCAATACAAAAATACATAACATGTCTTTCAAATTCATTAAATAAATCACTTTACCGAAATTTTCAATTCAAAGAATGACTTACGGATAAGAGTACATTGTCAACAGAAACTCATAAGAGCTGGGCCTCCCAAATATACTAATTAGAAGCTCGTAAGAGCTAAACAAAAACTCATAAGAGTTGAACAGAAAGTAAAATATGAGAGTTCAAAACAAATGCTGAACCCCGGTTTACTTGGGAAAAATGTCATTGTCTCCTTCCAATACCATCACACACCAAAATACGAATGTACTCAAATCCCACATTCCATTCAAACTGAAATCCAATTCAATATTATAATTCCAACAATAGAATAAATAAATAATACCATTAATCAATTTATACAACATATTAATTTTTTTAACCGTATGAACTTACGTGGGTTGAATTGTAGCAATTGTAGAAGTTCAGGGACTATTCTACTATTTTTTCCTTTTTCACAAGTTTCTACGGGATCTTGATCTAAAATATAAAATTACTCATTCATTAGTATATATTTTATTTCCAATTCACTTTATAGTTAATACCCTTTTATTTTTTGAATTTACACAATTACCCTAACTTTTACAATTTTTACAATTTAATCCCTTAATTAGTTAATCTATCAATTTAACTAATTTTTCGATGAATAATTTATCCATATATTCTAGGGCTTCATAAAGCCCCTAATAAACTCAAAATTCACTATCAAACCCTAATATTTTAACCTTTTCATAATTTAATCCTAAAATCAATATTTAACAAAATCACTTTATAAAATCATCATACAACATAATCAAAGCTCTAAATCCATATTATTCATCAAAAACATCTAGTATTTATCAATGACAACTTCCAAAATTTTTAATAAAATAAAAAACAAAGGTATAGTTTAGTTGGACCTAATTGTAACAATCTCAAAAACATAAAAATTACAAGAAACTAGTAAGAATTCAACTCACATGAAGCAAAAGTATGAAAAACCAACTTAAACTCTCTCCTATGGCTATTTTTGGCTGACAATTGGAGAAGAAATGTCTAGAAAACCTTTAAATTCAATTTTTTTAATTTCATCAAAATTGCCATTTTGCCATTGAATAATTTTATTTTATTAGTTTTCCTTCATATACCGCCTCACCTTTTAATTTTGGTTTAATTATTTCTTAAGTCCTCCTTCATTTATTAATTAAGCCATTAATCACTTAAATAGTATAATTAGCAAGTTTTGCACTTTTTCAATTTAGTCTTTTTTAATTAATTAACTATCGAAACGTTAAAATTTTTTAACAAAACTTTAATACCACCTTAATTATTTATAAAAATATTTACTGCATTGTTTATAGAAATGAGGTCCTGATGCCTCACTTTCTAAAATTACTTAACCTAATAAATCATTATAAAACACAAATTACCAATTTAAAAACCTTTTTAAAACCATATTTGACTCATAAATATTAAATAATAATATTACAAACTTACTCACCGGATTTGGTGTCCTCGAACCACTATTTCTGACACCATTGAAAAATCGGGCTGTTACATAATTATTTTTGGATATGAATGTACATTTAATACGAGTATTTTTTTTTTTAAATTCACATATTTACATGATGACATTTAGAGGTGTTTATGGGCCAAATCGGATTTTACCGAAATTTTAGACCCAATTGGGTAAGTCCGGGCTCGGCCTGTAAAAATAAACTTAAAATTTTGTTCAAGCCCAGCCCGGATTATAGATGCTAAACTTAGACCTGGCATGTATTAATTTTTTTGTTTTAAAAGATTGAAGAGAATTTCAACTCTCCATTTCTCGTTTATGAGAAATATACAGATAATCGTACACAAAAAAAAAATATTTGTAAAGTAAGAGAGACAGATAAATGCTTGAAAAAAAGTTTAAGGGCCATAGTTTTTTCTCACGCAATAGTTGGAACGAATGCAGGTTTTACTTGTTTTGATGGAATTATATATGAACTGTAGAAGTAGCATTTAAAAATTTATTTTCTTTTTCCATATGAAAAATAGAAGAACAAAATAAATGAACTATGGAAGCAACAGCGGAAGCAGTGGAAGTATGGTGCATACATACCGAGCAAACTAGTGGGACGACAATGATTGAAGGTTGGAGCGGAGAAAGCAACAGAAGAAGCAACAATGGTGAATGTTGGCTATAGAGGAAGCAACAAGAAGATGGACAACGCAAGTCTTAATGCTGATGGGCTGGAGTGGGACGATGGAATGGTGATGGGCGCCAACGACAGAGGAAGTGGGAGACGAAGTGGTGAGCGAGAGATGGGCAGGCAGCGATGCTGGAGATCACTGGTGGAGGTGGTGAGCGGCACTTAAGGATTTTGTTTTTAGGAACTAATATTGATTAGCGATTAGGAATAAGGGGAATTAGGGATTGACACTTGGCAGTAACTCAGTATAAGTTAAAAATTTTAGTTAAAAAATTCGGGCTCTGAAAAACCTTGCCTAAAGCCTAACCCATTTTCTAAACGGGCCTTTGTATTAAGTTCAAGCCTTTTTTCGAGTTTATTTTTTTGCCTAAGTACTCCTACATTTCGGGTAAGCTTTCGGGTCAAATCAGATGACCTAGGTCTAATCATATCAAGTATATTTAATTTATTTAAAAAAATTGATTGATTTATAAAATAAAATATTGGTGGCATTTCAATTTTTTTGGATTTGCATGTTCATATGGCGGAATTATTTTGATGGAACATGGTTTAGGCAGCATTAGGGGGTTAGTTGAGTCAAGGAATGTGTTAGTTCCTAATAATAATTTAAGATTTTGACCCATTTGGGGATTTCTAAGACAAGGACGTTCCACTTTTCTTTTATAACTCTTGGTTTGTAGTAGATGTGTTGGGATAAGAAAAGTAAAGGAATTCAGACAAATGCAATTGCAGCCATTCAGCTACCCTAAGGAGACATTGCCAACTTCCTTAACATCTATTGTTTGCGTAATATGATTTAGAGGTGATCATGGGTTGGGCGACCTGGCCTGAAGGCTCGCCCGAAAAATGGGAGGGTTTGGGTAAAAATATAGGCCCGAAATATGGGTTTGGGCAAAAATACGAGGCCTATTTAGAAAACAAGCCGGGCCTCGGGCCAACCTTTTTTGGCCCGGGCCCAGCCCGACCCAAATTATATAAATATAAATATATTTTATTTTTTAACCATATTTTTAGTTCTAACTTGTTTCAATTTTAATATAACCACTTTTTATTATATTTTTAATTTGTGTATTGTTTTAAGAATTGTTTGTCTCATTTTTATTTTATTTGTTGTTTTAATATTTGTTTTTATCTTTTTAAATGTATTTAATTTATTATATTTTTAATTTTTTTAATAAAATAAGTAAAAAAATAATATGAGCTGGGTCGGACCGGACTCGGGCCTAGACAAATTTGTAGGCCCATATTTCGGGCTGGGCCGGGCCGGGCTGAAATTTTTTCTGGGCACCTCTAATATGATTCCATCCTTTTTCTTTATTCATAACAAGTTAAATTATTAGAAAATGTACCTGCAATTCTTTCGTTCGTCAGATATTTACGGCATATTTGGTTTGGTGAAATAATTATTCCATTTCATCATTCATCATTTGCGTGATTGTGTAAAATAACTTTCCTTCAAGTACCAGACTCAGTGCTTTAAATAGCTATGGAAACCCCTAGTCAATAGAAACAAAAATGTTCTTCCCAAAATCTCCTTAACAAAATCGCATCTTGGCACACAAATCATATATCAAAGAAAATTCACAATTTCCATTCTTTTCAAAAAATTTTACTCAATTTAACCATCAAACTTACTAAACCAAAACCAACTTAATCAACTGGATTAAGTCCAATTTAACCAACTTTTATTCTCCCTGATTATGAGTCTACTGAAAGTCCCTTATTTTTTTACAAAAGGGGAAATTTTATTTTAAGGATTTTTATTTTTATTTTATATAAATTTTAAAAAATACATACATAATGAAATTTGATCTTAAAATATCATAAATTTTAATTTTTTAAATTTACTATCTCAACTAAAAACATATTTAATATTTATATATTTTTTTATAAAATTATTAAATAATAGTATGATAATCTAGTATATGTTATGATAAAAACGTTGTCTATAAATATATCATTTAAGAAGTTGAAGAATAATTACAATTACAATTGCAAATAATATGTCGGAAATATAGACCCTCAAAATGGAGAGAAAAATGAATTTTATTGCTCAAAAAAATGGACAGAAAAATGAATTTTATTGCTCAATCAATTAAGAGAGTACAAAGAAAACAAAAAACAGTGCGGTAAATTAACCAAGAATAATGGTCTATTTAAATTAAAAAGTCTCCTAAAATATCTCAACTAAATGGAGAGTAACTCACGTACTCTTTATTTGCACAAATTGAGGAACTAACTTTTGACTCATAAAATAAAAGACTTGACTAATAATAAGTTGCACTAACTTGTAACATAATATACAACTAAATAACTATAATCATAAATAATCATTTCAAAGCATAATTATATTGAAATCAAAATATATTCAAATCTATATTAAAATAAGTATGGACGGAATTTAACATAGTGTGATTTAAATGAGAATAAAATTTAAATTGAAAATCCATACATTATATACATAAAAGTGACCTCAAACTTGAGATTTCAAAATTATCAATAAACCAATATCTCTTTCATATTCGTTGCATAAAAATTAGGATAAACTACTCAATTTGTCATCCAATTTTTAGGACACTTTTGTTTTGGTCTTTCAAAAAGTAACCATTGCAATTTTGTCACAAACTTTAGGGTGCTTTCATTTTAGTCAACTAAATATTAAATCTCTAACAACGGTTGATTGTATACACCACTTCATGTTTACACTTTCATTTTGGTCACTTAATTTCTAAGTTGCTTTCATTTTGGTCAAAAAAACTTTTTCTTTTAAATATTGATCGAGGTAAAAAAAATAAACTTTGAAGTGAAAAAGCAGTAGAAAATAAAATAATACATTATAATTTTTTCATATTTTACTTGTTTACCCCTTGTCGAATGTTCTACATTTTCTTCCAATATTGAAAATTTAAATTTCAAAACATCAAAATCAATAAAATAATTTGATGAAAAAATTTTATCCATTGAGAGTGTCGGTCGATTTGTTACTATAAAATATTAAAATTAATTAATTTAATTTAACCTCCTAAAATTTAAAATTTTATTTTATGTTTCCAAGTCAAAATCAAATCAAATAGCTCATCTTTAATGAATCTCAAGTTGTGGCCTATTAACCGAGTGTACACCTACCTCGAGATTTAACATGGGTTTGAATCATCATTATACAAAAAAAAAATTCATGCTTAATAATTGTCTACTAAACCCAAATTTCTTTTGATAATATAATCTTGAATATTCCATGCTAAGCTAAAAGAAAAAAAAAAATCCTTGTAGTTGCTTGTTCTTAGTTTAGGTAAAAAAGTGTTCTGAAAAAATATGATTTAATAATTTTTAGTGTTCTCTATTGCTACCAAAAATTATGGTTGAAAGTTAAAATGTTCTTTTTGGACATGATAATGGAAGTTAAAAATTAGTTAAGTTATATGATATTTAAATAATTTAATATACGGTATATAAAGTACAAATTTTGAATACCTTTTTAAGTTATTAATATAAATTATTTGTAAAAATTAATGATACATAAAATACTTCAAAAACTTAAATGTAATAAAAATGGTATTTAAATAATTTAATATAATAATAAATTATATTTAAATAATTTAGTATAATAATACATAAAATATAATTTAATCTATTTTTAATACACTTTTTAAATAATTAATATAAAATAAAGGTATTTTGATTATTTTCATAAATCATAACTTTTACGTTTGGGTGGAAAAACTTCTCCATAACAATTTTGACCCCAAAAGTAGACCTGCTCATGGGTCGGGTGGCCCAGCCCGGCCCGAAGGCCCGCCCGAAATGTGGGAGGGTTTGGGCAAAAATATAGGCCCGAAAAATGGGCTTGGGCAAAAAAATAAGGCCCGATTTAAAAATGGGCCGGGCCTCGGGTAAGGTATTTTTGGCCCGGGCCCGGCCCGGCCCTGCCCGAATTTACTAAATGAAAAAAAAACTGCTTTTTTTTTTTGTTTTTAAATGTTATTTTATTGATGTTTTCTCCCTATTTTGATATCATATTACTATTATGTTGCTACTATTTTTTTGTTATTGTTTGGATATTGTATAAAACTTATTTTATTGTTAATTTTGTTATTATTTTAAAGGCATTTGTTAATTTTATTATTATTTTAGAGATATTTGCTTGTTAAGTTGCATCTATCTTAGTGTTATTTAAGTCTACATATTTTTTAAAATTAAATTTCAATTTGTTAGGAAATATTTATTTTAATTTTTTAGTATTTTTGATGTATTTTATATATATTTAAAAATTATATAAAATAATATAAAAAATTAATACGGGCGGGCCGGGCCGGGCCCGGGTTTTAACATTTTTATATGGGTCGGGCTTGGGCAAAATTTTAGGCCCATTTTTAGGCCTGGCCCAACCCGAGCCCGATAAATGGGCCTAAATTTTTAGTTGAGCCCAGCTCGAACCCGGCCCGACCCGGCCCATGAGCACCTCTACCCAAAAGGCAGGTGTTATTCATTGTTTTTTTAGTACTTTTGAAACTCCAAGCGCAATAAAATTGAAAAGCAAATTTTTTGAGTAACGGACGAGCATGAATCCTTGTACTACTCGAGAATTTCATAACTCGTAAGAATTGAACCAATGCTAATTAATTTTCAATTTAACTGGTTGAATCAACTGTTCAATCATAATAAACTAAAAAAATTGTAAAAAAGTTGTAACAAATTTTATTTAATAATAGAAATATAAACATTTATTTTATAAAGTATAATAAAAAATATTTAAACTAATTTTACCGATTTTTATTGATCCAGTTATTTTTATTATATGATATAGGTAAAACTAAGGTAGTCAATACTGCACTGATGGTCGTATCATTTTTTTACCAAAATTGTAACGTGCCAATAATAGTCTATTTCAGAATACTGTTTCGGAATTATCGATATTTAAAAAAAAGAAATATGTATATATATAAAATATTTACAAATATCATATAAATGATACTAAATAAATTTTAAATATAAAATATTTATCAATTATATAATATACTTATAAATAAACTCTACAAATAAAAATTTGTTATTCAATAAATTTAAAATTAACAATAAAAAAGAAGGTCGAAGGGAAAGGAGAGAGTTTTTTTCTTTGATAAATGGGTGAGCGGATTTTTTTATGTTATATTTTAAATTTGAAAGTAGTCAACAAAAAAACTTTAAATTTTAAAATGTTAAACTTTACTCTCCGATTTAGAATTTTTTTTTAATTGATGAGTACATTTCAATTAAGTTTTTTGTATAATAGTAAATAATTATAAGTTTTATAATTTTTAATATTATTTATGCATCTAGCGGATGCACCATATTCCAATTAGAATGATGGGAATTAACCGAAACAAATTGATAAAACTGATATAAACCAAAATTTTTATTGGTGCGAAAAAAGGTATTATTCGCTACGCTTTAACATTAAAAATGGGAACCGACCACCATAGTGTAAAACCATTAAACTTATAAAATTTTAATGCAATCCACCCATCCAACCAATTTCTAACAATCATGCGAGGTAGAACCCAACTATGGGGACAAGAGAGATGTTTTGCTAAAATGGAAAAAAATGTAGGACATGGAATGGAAGGCTGTCCTGTTTACTACATTAGGTAATTATTTATCTCAGACTCAATGAAAGAAGAACATAGGGTGGGTCCACACGGTGGTGGCTTCTCCCATTTCACACTGCCGACAATCATATTTAGTTATGGAATCCTTCCAAAAGGAGAGGCTTTTTGCCTTTTCTGATATCAGATCAAACTGCTCCCTGGCTAAATTATCACACACTTATTCTTCTCTTTTGCTAAACATATTTTGTCATATTATGTTTGCAGCCTCTAATTGTCGTGACTTCCCATGTGTATTGACAGCGTAATTCAAATTTAATCGTAATATACCCTTATCAAATCATCCAACAACTATGTTTGCAGGAAAAATATGGTGAAGCTCAACCTTGTAACCTGCCTTTTAAGTCTTATCCCCTCAAAGCACCATGACACATAAAAAGAGCTTGCCCGACCTCTAAAAATTATACACGGAAGAGTTGTTGTTAGCACCTATTAATCCATCATTCACAACAATTGAGCATCAATCATGTAGGGTAAATTATACATATTTAAAAAATGAATATATATTTATTTTTCATATTAGATTAATATATTGTTTGTGTATGCAATATATCAATATAAAATTATGTTAATTCTATAACGGTTAAGTCAACATAATCATAGTTAACAAAAAAAAAAATTGTTAGTCATATGACTTAATTGATGCTTTTCAATAGCTAAGGGCTTAATTGGTGCTTTTTTGCAAAGAAACTTGATAAATTTTTTCGAGAAAGTACACGAACTTTTTTAACCTTAAGCCTAAATGTTATAATGATTGATCGCGATAAAATATCCGTAATAAATATATATGCATATATATATATATATATATACACACAAGTGTTAATGCTTTTTAAAAGTTTGGTTTAAAATTTAAGTGTTTAGTATTGTTGTCAAAATATTCTTTTAAGAAATAAAATATCCATTTTAGGCATGATGTAGTAAAGTAAAAAACCATTTAAATAATATTTAAATTTATTAATATTATGATATTTGGATAAAAATATAAAAATGATTTATCATTACTCATTATGATATTTTGATATATGAAATATAAAATTTGAATATTTTTAAATATTTAATATTAACTATTTATAAAATTTAATTTAAATACATAAATTATATTTTAAATATTAAAATATAACTATTACAAATTTAGATATATAATTTTTATATTTGAAATAAATTTTCATAAAAAATATTTTTATATCTAATATAAATATTATATAAAATACATTAAATTATAAATAAAGATTAAAAATATCATTTAACTTTAAAAGCATTTTTAACTCAGAAAAATTACTTGCTTAGTATTACTTATATTTCAAAAATATTTTAATAAAAAAATGCATTTTGAAAACAATGCTAAAGCTAAAAGAATTTAGAAATATAAAATTGCCAAATTTAGTGACATAGAAGATAGACAAAGACACAAGGCAAAATGTACATAAATATTCAGACTAGAAATTATCATGGCTGACCCCATCTAACAAGAGAACCGCGTGGAATTGGAATTAATTGTTGTTCGAAAATGGTGGGAAAAGTTTTCTTTTTTGGTTTAAGGGTAAAAAAATTTCTAATTCTTTTAAAAAATAATTAACTTCTTTTTTTTTTTTTATACTCAATTACTTACTTAAATTTTCAATTAATTCTTTACTTTTTTTTTTATTCAATTGGGGCACTTGAATTTTTAAATACATAAAAAAGGTTCTCAAAACTTTTTAAAAAAAAAACAATTAAGCCCCTACTTTTTTTTCACTTAATTGGGTATTTGAATTGCCAAAATGCATAAAAAAGCCCTCAAAATTTTTCAAAGAAAACAATTAAGTCCCTGCTTTTTTTTTCATTCAAGTAGATACTTAAACTGCCAAAATACATTAAAAAGGCCAAGGGCAGATCTAGGGGGTTGGCAGGGGCCCGACCCCCCTAAAATGAAAAATTCCCATTTAGACACTTTATAATTTATAAAATTTTAAATTAATAATAGTAAATTTGCACTTTGGTCCCTAAAATAATAAAAATTTGATTTAATCTTCTAAAAATGATAAAGATATAGACTATTAAAATGGCTAAATTGTATTTTTACTATCATAAAAATATATAATTTAATTTCGCCCCAAAAAAATTTATTTTTGACTTCACCTCTACCATGCTTCTTTTGGTACGATAATTTTTATATTTTTTTTACAAATTTTACATTTATTTACATTTATTTATAATTTTCTTACGACTTTATAAAATTTTATAATTTTTCTATATTTCTATATAATTCTATATTTTTTTTACAATTTTTATAATTTTTTCTTCTATTTTTTAATAATTTTTATATTTTTATTAAATTTTAATAATTTATTTATTTTTATTTTTATCATTTTTTGCCACATGTCACGCCATTGTTGATATGTGGTGGCTTTAACTGAAAAAATTTAGGGGCGATTAACTTTAACGGTCAACCATTAAAGTTAACAGTCAAAAGGCTTTTTTCAGTGGCAGATCTAGAAATTAGACTAAGGGATAGCCTATATCTTTATAGTTTTTAGAGGATTAGATCAATTTTTTTTTCATTTTTGGGAGCCAAACTGCAATTTTACCATTATTAATTTAAATTTTTATAAATTATAAAGAGCCTAAATAAAAAAGTTTCTATTTTAGGGGGGGCGAGGCCCTTGGTAGCCCTCCCCTAGATCCTCCAATGGCCTTTTTTATGCATTTTGTTAGTTTAAGTACTCAATTGAGAGTAAAAAAAAAGGAACTTAGTTGCTTTTTCTAAAAAAGCTTGAGGGCCTTTTTGATGCCTTTTGAAAGTTCAAGTACCCAATTGAGTGCAAAAAAAAAAAAACACAACAACAACAAGGGCTTTACATATTTTCTTGTTTGTTTATCGTCTTTCATCTCTATCAGTAGCCCATATTTATTTTTATTTGGTCCAATCAAAAAATAAGTTATCATTTCTATATTCACAATTCAATAAAGATGAGTATTCCATAACATATATATGTCTTACCCTCATTTTTCTCAGGTTATGTAAGTGCCAATTTGTTACCTGTAATAGGCCAATTTAGCCTGGGCCAATACAAAAAAATAATAAACCCAAAAATAATAAAACAAAATCCAAGTCCAGTTCAAAATTACAATATCATTTAGCCCGATCAGAATGGCCCATTACTTGAAAAGATTGAAGGTCCATCTACAAGCTTGACGCATATGAAAACATAATCTTCAAGGATATGTAATCTTAGATATGATATGCAATCTTAGAAGATATGATTTTGTAATCTTAGAGATTTAATTTGTAGATACCCTTTAATCTTAGCCGTTGATGTAATTGATCTGTACCGTTGAAGTTGGGGAGGCTCAACTATAAATATAGGCCTCTCCCTTCATTGTAAAGGACTTGAGTTTTGAGCAATAAAAATTTTTAAGAGCATTCACTCAAATTTCTCTCTCTTGCATTCTTATTTTCTATGGCTTGTTTTTATTTTGTTTTCATTCATCTTCGTTTCTTTTTGAGTTGGATTTTGGTGGAGGAATTTCTTTGAATCCTCATATTGTGAGAATTAGGTTGACTTAGGCATTTTTTTAAACTTTTTTTTTATTTATCCATTTAATTGTTTAGTCATTAATTATTCTTTTATTTTTATTCGTTTATTTATCCATCAACTTTCTTATTTACATATTGTTCATTCATTTAACCATTCTTATTATTCTTTTATTTTCTTCCATTAATTATATACTTTATTTGTTTTTAATGTCACACATGTTGTTTATTTAAAAAAAACTCATTTTTATAAATAATCCATTTTAAATTGTTTAATTATTTGCTTTAATTTTTTTCCATATATTATCAATTGCAATTTTTTTATACTATCCATTTTATATACCATTTATTTTTAAGATGTTTTGTGTACAACTTATTCTAAATTCCTTATTACACAATATTTATTTTTAAACTCATTTATATATTATTACTTTATATATCACCTATTTTCATTTTATATATATTATTTATTTAAAACTTATACATATATTACCTACCTTTATTTATAAATATATAATTTATTTATTGTTTTGTATATTGTTGATTTCAAATTTTTTTTCCCTTATTATTCATTTTTAAGTTCATTATTTATAAATTTATTTACATTTTATTTTGCCTTATAAATTTTTTTTCTTTATACTCTTTGTTTTAAATTCATTGGTCTTTGATTATTGATGTTAGTATTTAAAAAATTGCGATTATGTGTTTTATAAATTGTTTATCTGTATTTTCATACTGTCGCTTTTTTTATCAAAATTTTTATGTATCGTTTTAATATTATATTAATTTTCTCAAAATTCAAAAAGAAAACTTTTAAAAACAAGGCAATATTTTGTGTTTGGAAATTCGAGAAATTGTGCCCTAACGTGCTGGGTTTCGATTTCCGTTTGACGAAATAACCAAATATCCTTTTAAATTTCAATGCATGAGTTTTGAAAATCAAGAGACGACCTTAGATTCGAGGGTTTAAAATATCGCATCTTAACGTACTGGATGTGATATTTTATCACTTCGAGATAAGAGAATTGTAAACACCCAAATTTGCCCGGGCCCAAAGTAAATAAACAAAAATAATAAAAAGTCCTTAACAGTCCATTTTACATTCAAAACTGACCCAATAACCCAGAAACCCACTACCCGATTAGCCTAATAGCCCATACCAGGCCTAAACCAAATACTCTAACCCGATTACAAACCAAAACAGGCCCAATGTCCGATGACCCAAACTCAGTAAACTTACCCAGCTAACCACTGCTCCTATTACCTGTTACCCACTCAAACCTAAACCTAACAGAGTCCAAAATTAAAACCCAAATACCCATTGCACCCATGACCCAAACAAACGACGGCCCAAAAGGCCCAAAAAATTAAGTCCCTCAGCTAGGGTGTCAAACCCTAGCTTTTTGTGCGCCGCAAGCACCCACTGGTCCCTCGGGTCAAGCCGCCTTCAACGCCCCATCAGTGCACCGTAACCTCATATCGCGCCGCAATTGGCGTGAATCAGTAGTCCTGAAAACCGGATCCTTGCTGGTACCTGCAAAAAGAGTAAGAAAACAGTAGCAAATATAGCAAGAAATTGGCCTATTTTACTTTCTATATATGTATTTTACTATAAAAACAGAACAAAGACAGTGCAAAGGGGTACGAGTTTTGATTTTAAACACATATGTACAAACAGTATACAAGAAATAAAAACTCACGGCAGATTCAAAGGTTTTACTGTTTTTATTCCCTATTATTTTCTTCTGTTTTTTTTTTGTTTTATATATGCATGTATTTTTAATACAACAGAAGATCCAAAAACAGATTTGAAAATCGAAAAAGAAAACAGTCCACTTTTTGAAGTTGTAATACACAAAATACTTTTTAAAATAAAGAGGAAAGGTACTACCTGAGTTTCGGCTTGAAAGGAGGAGTTTTTTGGACTCTAGACCGCCGTATACTGCGGCGCCGGTGCCGGCGAGTGCGATGGAGCCCTCGCCGGAGGTGAGCTGGAAATCGGCTCAGGGAAGAAAACCAGAGAGGTTTTTTTGTTTTTTTTTTTAAATCGGTTTTCAAATATTTTTTTTTTAAAACGAACTTAACTTATATAGGACCCATAATCCGACCCGAAAGATCCGCGTGTTTCTGTTAAATGGTCAATTTACCATTTAGGTCCTTTCGCAAATTTCTTTTTTCTAATTACGTCCTTTTTTATATTTCTAATGCGGCCCAGTAATTAAGTCATTGTTCCAATTTGGTCCCTAAGGCCATTTTAAAGCTGACTTTAGAACGCTGCCGTTTTGGGAAGAGGGCAAATTTCCCAGTGAGTCCCTAATCTTTAAACACGCGTTTCAATTAGGTCCAATTTTTATTTTTGTTTTTTAAATTAGTCCTATAATTTTATTTAAATTTCATTCTAGCCCTATCTTTAGTATTTTAAATTTTATTATTTTTATTATTTATATATAATTAGTTTATTTAAAAAAAAAACTATACATATATTATTATTATTATAAATACTATTTATATTTATATAAAATTTTATTATCATATATATTACTTTACTTTTCTATATTTATATTATATTTTTATTGTATAGTATTTATTATATTATTATTTATTTTCATTATACATTATATTATTCATAATTTTAAATTATTATTATATATTTTAACTTGTGTTTTATATCCACTTTATTATTAATTATTTATTTTTATTATACATTTTTTTGACCTATATACTTTCATATTATATGTTTATTATTTATTTATATATTATCATTACATTTATTTCTTATACATATATGTATATTATTGTCTTACATTATTATTTATATATTATCATTATTAAAATTTCATTTTAAATTTACATTATATACTCATTTCATTACTAATTATTTATTATGTATTATTTCATTTTAAACTTATATTTTTATTTTATTATAAATATAAATTCTTTTACATATTTTATATTTTATGTATTATTTTTCTAAACCAATATATTTTGTATTCTTATATAATTATTATTCTTATATATTATACTTTAAATTTATTATTAAATATCACATTTTTTTTATATATGCTTACTCTATTTATCAATTATTTATATTTATATTATACATATATTTTTAAAACTTATGTTTTTCTATTGTACAATATTTGTTTTTACTTTAGAATTAATGTATTATTGTTATATTTTATATATTATGTAATATCTTAGACTTCTATAATTTATTTTCAAATATATATTTTTATATACATGGACATTGATATATTGCATTATATGCATCATCTCATTTATTAAACCATTCATGTGTACATTAAATTATTGGATTGTATATTTTATATTTTATGTAAATTCTATTTATCCATTTTTATGCATGTCATCTATTTTTACCCATACATATTTTATACATTAATATTTACCATGTTATTTATTTATTTAATGTTTTATTTATGATATATTGTATATAATCATCGCATTTATTATATTTTCTTTTTACTATTTCATTTAGGTACATTCCTATTTTGCTTAGCATGATTATTTTTATCATTTTATTTTGCCTTTTAGATATAGTGATTGCATTTGTATAAAGTGTCATAATATTTTGTAATATATGTTGTTTGAATATCTATGTTTTGTAATACAAAATTATCACTCTAAAATGTCATTTAAAACAATATTTAGAAGTTTTATAAAAACAAAGGCAATGCTTGATGTTTGGAAACTTCGAGAAAAGTAGTGCCCTAACTTACTGGGTTGCGACTTTTCTCGATGAGTTCGAATAATCAAACAACCTTTTGAGTGTTTTCGAAGTTTTTAAAATACGAGCAACTATCTTGAAATTTCAAAGCGTTGTGTCCTAACTTACTGGATATGGCGTTTTGTCGTCCTAAGATAGGGATTTTCAAAATGGTTGGCTTAGCTTCGAATGTCTTAAAAATCTTACGTCCTAACTTATTGGATGTAATATTTTGATACATTCGACACAAGTGAGCCCTAATTTTCAAAACTAAAATATTTTAAAGAGGATTGCATATTAAATTTTTTAAATTTCTGATATTAGAGACATTTTGATAATCAATTAGGTACCAATTTTTTTGGGCATTACGAGGGTGCTAACCCTTCCTTGTACGTAACCGGCTCCCGAACCCGTTTTCTGATTTCGTAGACCAAAACTAATGATTTTAAAACAAGAAATGTTTTAAAGGTGATCCAATCACACCTAAAAAGATTGGTGGCGACTCCTGTTTTTCGTATCTGTAAAAGTCGACCCCGTTTTTTAAAACCTATAAAAAAATGGTTTCGACAGCTTGGCGACTCTACTGGGGACAATAAGTGAGTCAGGCCATATAATTGATTACCTTTTGTCTTAATGTCGGAAATTTGAAAAGTTTTAAAATTCAATCCTCTTTGCATTATATGGGTTTGAATTATTGCATGTGCTGCTATATTCTGATATACATAGCATTCTTGCATGACCGTTGTGGTCATACCCTTAAGTGGGAGTGAGAAACTACGCTTTCGTGAGGTTTTCTCCTCCATGCAAGATAGTGGATCATTTTCAGAATACATCCGTACCTATGGTTTCGTGAGATTTTCATCTCCGTGCAGCCATAGGGAAATGTATTCCCCTGAACCGAACTCGATTCGAATGAACCTATAATGGGTGAGCATCGAGGAATCTGCTGGTTCAGGTACCTCAAACTTTAGAACCAACCTTATATAGAAGAATCGTAAGAGCTCAACTTAGTTAGAGTTATACTTTAGATATTACCCTTATAGATTATCTTTGAGTTTTATTGATGTTATGCGATACTAACTATCTCTTCTCTTTTTGTCTGCATGGCATTTTACATTAAAAATGTATCGATTTTTGATCAGTTTCTAAGTTAGAGAGTTTTATTATGGAGAACGAACTTCTTGATAGAATGGAAGACAATGCTAACGTCCACATATGGTCAGAACAAACTCGGTTAGTAAAGGGAAAAATAGACGAGAATTTGTTTCGGGCTATCACTCAGTATTGGAATCTTGTTACTTTACGTTTGGGAAAGCCGATAGGGTACTTGTGGTAGAGGAATATTTAATTTTGTGGTGTTGCCCCAAGATTCAAGTTGATAAAGTCGACTCAAGGGTTGGCTATATTCCAATTTTTGTGAGGAAGTATGGAGAGAGAGTGAGCTAAAAAGGAAAAAGCAAGAGGAAATGGGGCAGCATTGGAATTTCGACTTCTTCTGCCACTGATGCTTCCTAATGTTGTTCAAATCAAACAGAATTGGATGCGAGGAAGATTGTTCGACACCCTATGGTAAGGCGTGCTGCAGGAACTAAGGGCAGAAGGTAATGTATTCACCAATCACTTCAAGGTGAACAAGCAGAGTACTGATGGACACTTCTACCATTACAACATTTCTCTTTCATATGAAGATGGTCGATGGTAAGAGTGTTGGAAGGAAAGTGATTGACAGAATGCATGGGACCTACAAAAGTGAGTTGGATGGAAAGAATTGTGCTTATGATGGTAAAAAGTTTATTTACTATAGGACCAAACAACAAGTATGAGTTTACTATGTTGCACCTATCAAAAACAATAGAAATGCAAGCCCTGATGGCCTGCCCAAACGGATGCAAAAGAATAAGATTAAAGAAAACCATATCATTAAAAGACCTTTAAAGTAGAGATTAGCTATGCTGAGAAGATACCCATGTAAGCATTTCAAAATATTCTGCGTAGCTCTCAAGAAACACTGAAGGTGCCGGATATCATTTCAAGGCAGTATGCTATGCCTACTTGTTCGCCAATCTTTCTTTCAAGATAATCAGAACAACTTCACAGACATTGGAGGAGGTGTCCATGACTATAGGGATTATCTCATGGGTGAAGTCATAACTCAAATTCAAGATGGTAGTAGATCATTTACAGACCCTGAAGGTACAAGCTGATACATTGAGCGCGAAATACAAGCTACAGTCAGATTGTGGTCAAGAGTTAGTTTTATTGTTTAGGAGAGTTAAAGCTTTGGGCCATAGGGCGAAGGCGTATTTGTAATCCATTCATATGTAAAGATATTCTTTTTCTAAATAAATTTTTCTAAATAAAATTGAATCGAGATCGATACATTTTTGCATTCATGCATTTGCATTACATCACATCGCATCATATGCATTTAAGTCCATAAAAAGACCCTAATTAGGCAAAAAATATTTCAGAGGGTCAATCGGGGATATGGAACAAAAGTTGGAGAGATTGGAGCAAAGGCAAATACAGATGCAAGAGCAGTTGACCAGGATTCAACAAGATATACGTGATCAAATGTTGGAGCTCCAAAGAAATATAATTGGCCAGCTGGGACAGTTACTAGTCAAAGGGCTTGAAAAGAGGAAAAGCCCGGTGGTCAACACTGAAGATGATAATGAGGTCATCATTTATTCCCCAAGTTTTACTCTAATAGGGGTCCAGACTCAACTAGACGCACATCCGCTAGAGATACCAGTTACTATCAAACCCCAACAGTATCAGGCCAGTGTGTTGGCGCCAGTAAATTATTCAGTAGGCTCAGGTCCTAATTCGGGGAACAATTTAGCTAGCCTTGTTGTCATTAAAGAAGCAAGGAAGGCCAGTGTGGAGTGTCCGAAATAGTGCAAAGCTTTTAAAAAGCAAGAATGGAGCTCCCAATACAATACTCGAGGGCAATGAAGAGAAAAGAAAATGAGGTAAAGCTGTTGACTGTAAGACAGCCAAGAATGTCAACTACTAGCCATTAGGTCCCTCAAAAGCAAGAATCCAATCCGAGACCGAATCCTAAAAAGCTTCCCTTTACGTCAATTCCAGTGTCGTATAAAGAGCTATATCATAGATTATTTGATGCACATGTAGTGTCCCCGTTTTACATGGAACCGTTGCAGCCCCCATACCCCAAATGGTATAATTTGAACGCTCAATGTGAGTATCATGCGGGACGCACAAGACACTCAATTGAGAATTGCACTGCCTTTAAAAAGATGGTCGAAAAACTCATCAAAATAGATATTGTAAGCTTTGATGATCCCTCTGGGGCAGAGAATCTGTTACCTAATCATCTAGATAGAGAGGTGAATTCTATGATGGAAAGGGGCATGGGATCCAAGAATAGGGCTTTTGAGCAGGACTTGATGTTGGGGAATCTGAATAACGTATCCGAAGAGGGAACCAAGGAATAAAATCGGTGAGCCCTTGCACATTTGGAAATGTTTTGAACAATGAAGTTGTGGAAGTGATCCTTGTATTTTAAAGTTAATTTAGAGTAATGCTCAGAACAGACTTGTTGTTTTAAAGCCTAGAAACAATAAGATTTCATTTGTGAAATAGGCTCATGTTTGGACATCGTTGTTTCAATAAAACATATCTTTCATGATTAATTTGAGCAATTGTTCCCTCATTCATTATTCTTTGATTTTCTTCATTCATAACGTAGATAGTTATTCTTGAATTCATTTATTCCCTGTACATGCTTTTGTGCCTATCGTAGATCCCTAGATATCAATGACAGGGGCAATGATACTACAGATTCAGAGTTCTTTTTGAGCGCTACATGTGTTTAGAGGAATCTCAGTACTTTGAAGATGACAGAGATTGCGATTTGTTTCTAAATTTGTTATGGTAAAGCAGGAAGAGAAATAAATTCTACCCCATGAAAAGCGGTAAAAGATATAGCCTTAGAAGAAATGGATGGCTGTAAATTGGAACAAAGCTAGTGTACCTCACATTGATGCCTTGGTGGACAATATTACCAGACACTCGGAGCTCCGTAGTTCCTTCTTTGTTTGCTTCTCGATAAGAAAAACTCCGATTTTTATGGGCCATGGATGCAGAACAATCTGTCTGAGTATGGCATCGTGACTCAGTGTATGGCACCAGCTAGGGTGAAAGATCAGTGCTTTACAAACCTGCTTTTAAAAATCAATGCAAAGCTTGAAGGACTGAATTCCATGTTAGTAATTGAGCAAACACCTTCAATTCTAGTTGTTTCAAAGGTTCCAACCATCATCCTTGGAATGGATGCATTATTTGGCTCTCCAGAGCAGTTTGATGTACCGTCAATAGCTGCGGTGGTTAGTTTCAGGCAGTGGCCATTGATTTCCAGTTATAGGGCATCAGGCCGTACACAGTCTCTAAAGCTTGAAATGATATATTCTCTCTTCAAACCAGTGGATGAGGGTATCATAAGAAAAGCTTTCTTAGACTCCTATACAAGTTTAGGGAAAAGGAAGCCTGATCAAATTATCATATTCAGGGATGGAGTTAGCGAGTCACAGTTCAATCAAGTATTGAACATTGAACTGGATCAAGTAATTGAGGCTTGCAAATTTCTTGATAAGAGTTGAAACCCCAAGTTTGTGGTCATTGTGGCACAAAAAAATCATCATACTAAGTTTTTCCAGCAGGGATCTCCTAACAATGTCTCGCCTGGAACCGTTATAGACAACAAAATCTATCATCCTAGGAACAATGACTTCTATCTTTGTGCCCATGCTGGAATAATTGGAACCACAAGACCTACTCATTATCATGTTCTCTTAGGTTAGATTGGGTTTTTGGCTGATGATCTGCAGGAGCTAGTCCATGCTATATCAAAGAAACGCCACAGCCATATCTGTTGTGGCCCTTATTCGCTGCGCTCATTTGGTAACTTCACATTTAGAGCAGTTTATAGAGTTTAAAGATACTTAAGAAACATCATCAAGCCATGGTGGAATGATAACTCCAGGAGCAATTTCTGTACTTCAGCTTCCCAGAATGAATGATAATGTCAGCAGCTCCATTGAACTATCTTTTATATAGAGCTTCTGGATTTTAGCTACTATTCGCTTTCTTTGTTTGACAAACATCAGCCCGGATTTTTGCTAGGGCAAAAGAATTTCATGAGGGTGAACTTGTGTTGCAAGAGATTCTTTTCATGCAAAGGGAAATGGATACCAAATGGGAAAGACCATAGATTTTGAAAAAGGCCTCCTCTAGTGGTGCAAAAGATTTACCTAATACAGTGAATTCAGACTCAATTAAGGAGTATTTTGTCTGAAAGTAAAGGGAAGCCAAAGTGAAAACCCGCAAAGGGCGCTTTGAGACTTCTATTTCAAAAAAAAAAAGAAAAAAAAGAAAAGAAAAAAGAAAAATAAAAAAAGAGAAAAAAATGGAGAGGCCAAGGTGAAAACCCGCAAAGGGCGTCTTGAGACCAAAGGGGTTTTGAGTTGAAAACCCGAAAGGGCAGCTCAAATTTTAAAAGGCATGCAATAACCTTGCTATACCGGATTCAAAAAGAAGTGAAGTATGTTACATTCCGGGGCATCAACAAAGTACTTTGGGTCTTCTAAACACATGTTAAACTCAAAACAGTCCTCATGGAATTTGTATATAGAAGCTCAAGCTGCGATATCTAAGGCATCTGATTTTTGTCTTGTTTACTATCTTTGGATTCTCTTTCTTCTCAAGAATAGATTCCTAGATTAATCTCCTTTGTTTTTCTTTTGATAAATCATTCAAACTCTAATTTTCCTCAAGATTAATTTATTGTCCATTATTCATGAAGTATGTTGCATTGAAATAATGATTGATGAACTAAAATATCTTCACAAATGAAGTTTTGCATATTACTCTGGAAATTTCTGGACAATACAAGAAACTGAAACATGACAATTGTTTAAGGAATTCCCATTGAGTAAGGATTGGAGGTACTCAAGAAATTTTCTTCTTCGGTCCGAATGGTGATTAGACGATGTCGATCCTAAGAAAGGATCATTTCATAAACATCTCCAAGGGGTCGTAACATTCGGGAATGGTACGGTGGACCAAATCGATGGAGAAGGATCAAAGCATACGAGCGGAATATAATTGATACATTGGAAACAACGAAGATGAAATCTAGATGAATGAATGAGAGATAACACTTGAAATAGGAATCATTCTCATAACATTTTGTATCATAATTAGGAAGTATTTGGCTCATTCCGATCATGGCATCTTAATTACTTGGCATAAGCATAAATTCCAGGAAATCAAATTCTATAGATGGATTCCCTAGTAGATAATTTAGCAAGATTGATTGAAACTACAAAATTTAGCAGATCTTATCTCTCTGTAATGGACGGGGAGCAGATCCAAGATGACAGATCTTATCTCTCTGTATTCGACGGGGAGTAGATCAAAGACATAGCAGATCTGACCTTTATCGGGGCAGATCCAAGATGGCATATCTTATCTCTCTGTAATGGATGGGAAGCAGATCCAAGATGACAGATCTTATTTCTCTATATTCGATAGGGAACAGATCAAAGATAGCAGATCTTATCTCTCTGTAATGGACGGAGAGCAGATCCAAGATGACAGATCTTATTTCTCTGTATTCGACAGGGAACAGGTCAAAGATAGCAGATCTTATCTCTTTGTAATGGACGGGGAGCAAATCCAAGATGACATATCTTATTTCTCTGTATTCGACAGGGAACAGATCAAAGATAGCAAATCTCATCTCTCTGTATTCGACGGTGAGCAGATCGAAGACATAGCAGATTTAACCTTCATTAAGGCAGATCAAAGATGATTTGCCATCTCTGTATTCGACGGAGGGCAGATCGAAGAACTCAAGACTCAGAAAGCCCGGGCAAAATTTGGCTTTTATAAGCCTTTGCTCGATTCCTGTTGTACAGCAATGAGCAAAGAGGGGCAGCTGTAAACACCCAAATTTGCCCGGGCCCAAAGTAAATAAACAAAAATAATAAAAAGTCCTTAACAGTCCATTTTACATTCAAAACTGACCCAATAACCCAGAAACCCACTACCCGATTAGCCTAATAGCCCATACCAGGCCTAAACCAAATACCCTAACCCGCAGGCCCAATGTCTGATGACCCAAGCTCAGTAAAATTACCCAGCTAACCACTACTCCTATTACACCCGTTACCCACTCAAACCTAAACCTAACAGAGTCCAAAATTAAAACCCAAATACCCCTTGCACCCATAACCCAAACAAACGACGGCCCAAAAGGCCCAAAAACTAAAGTCCCTCAGCTAGGGTTTCAAACCCTAGCTCTCTGTGCGCCGCAAGCATCCACTGGTCCCTCAGGTCAAGCCACCTTCAATGCCCCATCAGTGCACCGTAACCTCATATCGCGCCGCAATCGGCGCGAATCAGTAGTCCTAAACACCGGATCCTTGCTGGTACCTGCAAAAAGAGTAAGAAAACAGCAGCAAATATAGCAAGAAATCGGCCTATTTTACTTTCTATATATGTATTTTACTATAAAAATAGAACAAAGACAGTGCAAAGGGGTACGGGTTTTGATTTTAAACACATATGTACAAACAGTATACAAGAAATAAAAACTCACGGCAGATTCAAAGGTTTTACTGTTTTTATTCCCTATTATTTTCTTCTGTTTTTTTTTGTTTTATATATGCATGTATTTTTAATACAACAGAAGATCCAAAAACAGATTTGAAAATCGAAAAAGAAAACAGTCCACTTTTTGAAGTTGTAATACACAAAATACTTTTTAAAATAAAGAGGAGAGGTACTACCTGAGTTTTGGCTTGAAAGGAGAAGTTTTTTGGACTCTTGACCGCCGTATACGGCGGCGCCAGTGCCGGCGCTTGCGATGGAGCCCTCGCCGGAGGTGAGCCGGAAATCTGCTCAGGGAAGAAAACCAGAGAGGTTTTTTTGTTTTTTTTAAATCGGTTTTCAAATGTTTTTTTTTTTAAAACGAACTTAACTTATATAGGACCAATAATCCGACCCGAAGGATCTGCGTGTTTCTGTTAAATGGTCAATTTACCATTTAGGTCCTTCCGCAAATTTCTTTTTTCTAATTACGTCCTTTTTTATATTTCTAATGCAGCCCAGTAATTAAGTCATTGTTCCAATTTGGTCCCTAAGGCCATTTTAAAGCTAACTTCGGAACGCTGCCGTTTTGGGAAGAGGGCAAATTTCCCAGTGAGTCCCTAATCTTTAAACGCGCGTTTCAATTAGGTCCAATTTTTATTTTTGTTTTTTAAATCAGTCCTATAATTTTATTTAAATTTCATTCTAGCCCTATCTTTAGTATTTTAAATTTTATTATTTTTATTATTTATATATAATTAGTTTATTTAAAAAAAAAACTATACATATATTATTATTATTATTATAAATACTATTTATATTTATATAAAATTTTATTATCATATATATTACTTTACTTTTCTATATTTATATTATATTTTTATTATATAGTATTTATTATATTATTATTTATTTTCATTATACATTATATTATTCATAATTTTAAATTATTATTATATATTTTAACTTGTGTTTTATATCCACTTTATTATTAATTATTTATTTTTATTATACATTTTTTTGACCTATATACTTTCATATTATATGTTTATTATTTATTTATATATTATCATTACATTTATTTCTTATACATATATGTATATTATTGTCTTACATTATTATTTATATATTATCATTATTAAAATTTCATTTTAAATTTACATTATATACTCATTTCATTACTAATTATTTATTACGTATTATTTCATTTTAAACTTATATTTTTATTTTATTATAAATATAAATTCTTTTACATATTTTATATTTTATGTATTATTTTTCTAAACCAATATATTTTGTATTCTTATATAATTATTATTCTTATATATTATACTTTAAATTTATTATTAAATATCACATTTTTTTTATATATGCTTACTCTATTTATCAATTATTTATATTTATATTATACATATATTTTTAAAACTTATGTTTTTCTATTGTACAATATTTGTTTTTACTTTAGAATTAATGTATTATTGTTATATTTTATATATTATGTAATATCTTAGACTTCTATAATTTATTTTCAAATATATATTTTTATATATATGGACATTGATATATTGCATTATATGCATCATCTCATTTATTAAACCATTCATGTGTACATTAAATTATTGGATTGTATATTTTATATTTTATGTAAATTCTATTTATCCATTTTTATACATGTCATCTATTTTTACCCATACATATTTTATACATTAATATTTACCATGTTATTTATTTATTTAATGTTTTATTTATGATATATTGTATATAATCATCGCATTTATTATATTTTCTTTTTACTATTTCATTTAGGTACATTCCTATTTTGCTTAGCATGATTATTTTTATCATTTTATTTTGCCTTTTAGATATAGTGATTGCATTTGTATAAAGTGTCATAATATTTTGTAATATATGTTGTTTGAATATCTATGTTTTGTAATACAAAATTATCACTCTAAAATGTCATTTAAAACAATATTTAGAAGTTTTATAAAAACAAAGGCAATGCTTGATGTTTGGAAACTTCGAGAAAAGTAGTGCCCTAACTTACTGGGTTGCGACTTTTCTCGATGAGTTCGAATAATCAAACAACCTTTTGAGTGTTTTCGAAGTTTTTAAAATACGAGCAACTGTCTTGAAATTTCAAAGCGTTGTGTCCTAACTTACTGGATATGGCGTTTTGTCGTCCCAAGATAGGGATTTTCAAAATGATTGGCTTAGCTTCGAATGTCTTAAAAATCTTACGTCCTAACTTATTGGATGTAATATTTTGATACATTCGACACAAGTGAGCCCTAATTTTCAAAACTAAAATATTTTAAAGAGGATTGCATCTTAAATTTTTTAAATTTCCGACATTAGAGACATTTTGATAATCAATTAGGTACCAATTTTTTTGGGCGTTACGAGGGTGCTAACCCTTCCTTGTACGTAACCGGCTCCCGAACCCGTTTTCTGATTTCGTAGACCAAAACTAATGATTTTAAAACAAGAAATGTTTTAAAGGTGATCCAATCACACCTAAAAAGATTGGTGGCGACTCCCGTTTTTCGTATCTTTAAAAGTCGACCCCGTTTTTTAAAACCTATAAAAAAAATGGTTTCGACAAGAATCTCAACATCCTATTTGAATTATACAAACATTTTTTTAAAAAAGGGATCATATTTTAAATTTTTTAAAACTTTCGACATTAGGACATTAATTAATCAATTAGGTACCAATTTTTGGGCATTACGAGGGTGCTAATCCTTCCTCGTACGTAATCGACTCCCGAGCCCGTTTTCTTGAATTTCGAAAGCCAAAATCGTTGTTTTAATAAAACAAAATGTCTTACAAGGTGACCCGATCACACCTAGACAAAAAGGATTGGTGGTGATTCCATTTTCATTTTTAAAGTCGACTCTCATTTTTCAAAATAAAAAAAAAAGTTTCGACATTACCTATATTTGAGACTGAATTTGTAATGATTATTATTTTTTTTATTTTTTGAAATATATGTAAATACTTTTTTATTGATGATTTTAATGAATATCAAACTAATAAATTATAATTTAGGATTTGAAATAGTAAACATTTTTTAAAGGTGAAAAGGAACAAACTAAAAAAAGTCTATTTTCTAGCATGCTTTTAGTCTGCTATATTCTAGCACGATTTAGGTTTTAAGTTTTGTGTGTCTGGTTTTGATGGGTACGCTTTTAGGGTTTTGGTGTTACTTAGGTGTTTTTTTATTTGTTATTATAACGACCCGATAGTTAGGGATGTCAGAAATTGTATTTTCGAGACTCCATTTTCGTAAATCGAACTCGTAAATATTTATTAAACATATTTACGAAGTTAGTTGTGTAGTTAATTAGGTTTTGGTTAAGTGAATTTGTATTAATTAAGAGTAATTAGGTATAAAGACTAAATTGCCTGTAGGGTGAAAGTTAAATTATAGATTAAAAAATATTAAAAAGACTAAAGAAGCAATTAAACCTTATTTCAACAAGTGGATGGTATTAGTAATTATATGTGTAAATTTAATATACATATGTATATATTAATAAAATATGTTTACTTAATATTTAAGTATATATATTTTACTATTATGATAATTAGTAAATGAAAAAAAAAAGAAAGAAAAAAAGTCAAGAAGGCTAAACGAAGCAGAAAGAAAAAGAAAGAAAAGAAAAAGGGGAAAGAAAGAAAGGAGAAAGACAAGGCCAGGGTTTCAAAGTTTCTAAATTCAATTGGTTAGTTAATTTAGTCTCTTTTCTTATAATTTTTATATTTTTGGAATCCCGGTGTTAAATATTACCCTACCTATGTCAAAATTTTAGAAATTATTGAGTTTTTAAGTGTTGTTAATGTTGAATAATTTTAGTATTAGGGATTAAATTGATAGATTTTTAAGCTAGAAGTGAAAAAGGATTAAATTGTAGAATAAATTGTAAATTTTGAATAATAGGGACTAAATTGTGAAAATTTTAAAATTTAACAATTTAAGTGAAAATAGGGAGTTAAATTTAGTTTAAAGTGAAATTTGTGTGAAAATATAGGATTAATTGTAAAGAAATAAAGTTAGTCTTCGTTTAGGAACTCAATTGAAAATTAGGCAAATATTGAGCAAAATTGAAATATGCAATATGAAATTGAATTGTGTTGTATTGATCAATTTTAATTGTTTTAATTCCGTAGCTAACGTCATACCGAAATCCTCGACTAAAAAGGGAAAAGATAAAGTTGACGGGGAATAGCTCGGAATTCTTAATTTGTATTTCTATAATTCAAACTTAGTTGTTAATTTGTTATAATTTAATGTAATGCATATGGTAAGTGTTGAGGTGAGTATTTGGCACTTTGATATTGAATTGAATTAAAGTTGATTGAATGGATTGAAGTGATATATTATGAATGTATTGATTATTTGAATTGAAATGGATATATATATATATATATATATATGTATGAGTAAATGTGCTAATGTGAAATTTGGATATTTTTTGTATTTGTTGTAGTCGGATATAGATGGCATGCCATAGGATTGGAAGAGTTTAGGGATTTTTTCGACTTCGAGTCGATGAGGCACTAGGTGCCAATTTACTTTGGATTTATTTGATGAGACACTAAGTGTCAATTTACTACTTCGAATTACCCAATGAGGCACTGTGTGCCAAACTGGTGTGTCGGTTGGATCTGTGTATCCATCCAAGTCCAAGTCGTGTTAATAGGAGTAATTAAATAAAACAGTACTATGATTGATATTGGATGATATTGTATGTGAATTGAAATTGGAATAGTAATTTGAAATATGAAGATGAGACACATGAATTATGTATTCATGAATTGAATATGGAACGAATAATGCCATTGTTTGAATGAAATGTGAATCAAATTGTGAAAAGCTATTTATATAGCAAGTATGAGAATTGGGATATTGTAAAACCAATGAACTATGATATGCTATCATGTATGAATTCAAAGAGTTGGCATATAGTAGTTGTGATGGTTTTTTTAAATATTAATATGTGTCTATGTTTCAATTATACATTTGTAATATCTTGTCTTTAAATATTCATATTATAGAAATACCACTGAGTTTTACTCAATGTACGGTTTTGTTTTTTATGCGCAGGTTAGGTGCTTAACTTTTGATTATCAATTTAGCATCCAATAACGATCCCGATCTCAAATGTGGTGATGTTTATCCTTTTGTGTCGGCATGTACCTAGGGTGTCTATATAATAGTTATTTTGTGGTTTGATTGTAAATAAGGTTATAAGTTTAATAATGGTTTGGTATTGATCTATTATGTGTGTGATGATAAAGTAATATGATCGTACCTAAAAACTAACTATTAACATGATAAAGGCAAGCGCACATATCGAACAGTATTATAGTTTAGTGGCAAGATCAGAATGTCGAACCCACAAGAACTAAAAGTACTAGTAGTATCTTTCTTTCTATTATCTAGCTTAGAAATAAAGGGGAATTTTTTTACACTAAAATCTAACTAAACTAAAATGTGACAAAGAGTAAATTCAGGAAAATACTTTTGGAAAACTGATTGATAAAGGCAATACCCAAGGAAGAATCCACCTAGACTTTACTTGTTATTAGATTCTAAACTAGACGATTTATTCACTTGACTTGGTCCGTAGAAATCCCTAATTTATGTTAATATCTCTTTCAAGACTAAGAACAACTAACCTTATGTTGATTAATTGAAATCTCTTTCTAATTAAAACCCCTTGTGTTGCATTAACTCGATCTATAGATTCCCTTATTAGATTTAACTCTAATCCGGTAGATTTTCGTCATCCTATGTCTAGGATTGCAATCAACTCCGCTTAATTGTGTTGGATCTACTCTTAAACAGAGACTTTTGCTCCACTAAATAAGCACATTCAACTTGAATTAATATCCTGAAATATTAACATAAGAATTAATATCCTGAAATATTAACATAAGTATTTATCATATAATTTAGAAAATAATAACAAGATCTATCTTAGGTTTCATCCCCCTCAGGTATTTGGGGAATTTGGTTCATAATTATAAAGGAAAACATATCAAAATTGGGAAAAGAACAAAACATAAAGAAAACAAAAAAAACCCTGAAGGAAATTAAAGGGAGATCTTCAGTCTTGATGGAAATCCTGCTTTTAAGATGGATCAATCGGTGTTCTTCGAGTAATTCCTTACTTTCTACTCTACGTGTCCCCTTTAGCCCTCTCCTAGGGTGTTTAAATAGACTCTGGAATACCTTTCTTCGCCTCTAAGTAGCCTTTTCTGCGTGAAATTAAAACAAGTCACGACAGGGACACGCTCGTGTGACACTCCCGTGTGACTCGGGCCCAGGTCATGTTCAAGTTTTCTAAATAGACACGGGCGTGTGGTGTACCCGTGTGAGGATGTCCAGGCTATGTTGATTGCTCACTTTGGCCCATTTTCTCCGTTTTTGGCCCGTTTCTCGCTCTTTTTACTCTCCTATGCTCACCTAAGTATAAAACATGAAATTAAAGGATTAGGAGCATCGAATTCCAATAACCTAATGATAAATCATCCATAAATTTGCTAAGTATGGGATACAAATATGTATATATTATAGTTTATCAGGTATATACATATGAAAATATGTTTGTGTTTGAAGTTATATTATGGCATGTTAAATTGATGTTTAAGTGTTCAAAAACTAGGCAAAATGAATTAAATTAGGTATGTTTATAATTTGGGCTTGAATAATGCTTTAATGATATAATTTGATGATATAATTGTGGTACCAATGAGGGTACATTGGTGAGACACCTAGGATGATTGTTTTTACATGATTTGAATGTGTTTGATTGTGTTTTGAATTGGTTAAACAAATGATTTTTGAATTACTTAGTGTCCAAGCTTGCAGGGAATGGTAAGCTTGTTGTTTAAGGTACATTTTGAGTTCACACGGTTAGCATACGAGCGTGCGAAGCCATTTCGAAAGGGTACACAGTCTGGCACATGGGCGTGTGGCTGGCCGTATGACCCAAGTTAGAGAGTTATACGAGCATGGACAAGGGTTGGGACACGGCCGTGTGTCCCTATTTCTAATGCCCACACAGTCTAAGACATGGGCATGTCTCCTGGCCGTATGAGTGACACGGCCATGTAAACCTTGGAGCTTTAAAATTTTTTAATATTTTTCAAAAAATTTCTTAAGTTTCCAAATTAGTCTTGATTTGTTTCTAACGCGTATTTTTGGCTCGAGGGCTCGAATAAGGGACAATATATATGAGTTTGATTGGTTATGACTTAAATATTATATGATGTGAAATGTTTGTAATTTATATCTGTTTGATTGGTAAACTTCGGTAATGCTCCAAAACCCTATTCTGGCGACAGACATGGGTTAGGAGTGTTACAGCCATGCAGTTTTGTTTTGTGCTCATTTACAAAGGTTAGGTGTGGGTAGTAAGTTATTGGGGTTTAATGATGAAAAGGGAACTAGCGGCTTTGTCTCTGGATGATAAGGAGGACGAGATTGTAGAGGTGCAGAGACAGGTGGAATTGGCAGTGAATGAGAATGAGTTATGTTTGGTACGGTGCTTTCTAATGACTAATGTCATTCACTTTCCTGGTATGAAGAGTACAATGACTAATTTTTCACAAGATGGGTTTGGAGCGGGTTATTAATAGGGCTCATTGGACGTTTAATAATCATTTATTAGTGTTTCATCGGTTGGTTATTGGGGAGGATCCACTAAATGTGCCCTTGATTTTTTACCTTTTTTGGGTTCAAATTCATGATGTTCCACCGGGTTTCTTTTTTAAGTTGCTGGCAAGACAATTAAATAATTTTATTGGGAAATTTGTGAGGTTTGATAATGCGAGTATAGGGAGGGGCTTAGGAGTTATATATGGGCGCATATATGTTTGGATGTTAGGCACCCTTTGAAGAGAAAAAAGAAGCTAATGTTTGCACCTAGAAATTGTGGATATGTGTATTTCAAATATGAGCGTTTGACTCTGTTTTGTTTCTTCTATGGTCAATTAGGATATAATGATTCGTTTTGTCAGGCAAGAATGTCTTTAGGCATTAAGGTATTAGAGATGGGTTGTGATTTGACATTAAGGGCTCAATCTATGCAAGTTATGACGATGAATAGTGTGTGGTTAACGGATGAGAGTTTAGGGGTGAGAAGAGGGGTAATTATGGAAGGTGGAGTTCGATTCGACAGAGTTAGGGGCTAGAGGAAAGAATGGAGAGTGTGATTCGTATTGATCTAATGTTAGGGTTGAATTTAAAAGGGGACCAAACCATTATGTCCCTTCAAGAAAGTGATCCGTCTAAGGCACTAGGTTTAATCGCCGTGGAGCATAAATTGGAAGAGCTTATATTAGAGTGAGGGGATGGTAAAAAGATCCTAGAAGGGATTTAAGTGAATGCAGTCAAGGGGTGAAGTTGGGATCTTTAAGGACGGTTGATGGGAATGTGTTGGAACAAAATTATTTTGTACCAGTGACAGCCAAAAGGCATGTTGACCGATTGCAATGAAAATGATAAGTTGGAACGTTCGAGGGTTGGGGAGCCCTCGAATTGTGTGAAGATTTCGATATATGCTGAAGTTGCATAATCCACAAGTAGTCTTCTTTATGGAGATTAAAATGTAACGACCTCAAAAGTACGGATATCGGAAAATGAGTTATCGGGTCTCTGTTTTTAGTAAATGGACTCGTAAATATTTATTAAAAATATTTACAAAGTTAGTTATGTGTTTAATTAGATTCTAATTAAATGAATTTAGCTCAATTAAGAGTAATTAGGAAAAATGACTAAATTGAATAAGGGGTAAAAGCCTAATTATAGATTGAAAGAAAGTACAAAGGACCAAATAGGGAATAAAGCCTTATTTGGAATTTGAGGGGGCAAATTGAAGAAAAATGTAAGATTTTTCTTTTATATTATTATTATTACTAATTAATTTATATTATAAAATTTTATATAATGAATAAATGATGATTTTGACAAATGTTTGGTAAAGAATAAATACATGTGTATTTATAGTATTGGTACAAATGTATATTAAATATATATATTTTCTTATAATTTAAAAGATATTTATTGTTTATTATTATTTTATTAAATTATAAATTATACTAATTAAACTATGAAATAAATTAAAATCAAACAAGTAAATGGTATTGATAAAATACATGTGTAATAAAACGTGTGTGTACAAGTGTAATATAATTATTTGTTATTAAATAGATTTTTATAACAATACTTATTAAAATAAACCAATATACATCTATGTATATAAGATAATAAAGAGAAGGAAAAAATGGAGGGAAAGAAACAGAATAGCAAACGGGAAAGAAGGAAAGAAAAAGAGAAGGAAAAAGAAAAAAGAAAAATTGAGGATTTAAAGCTTGGATGTTTAATAGGTAAGTCAATGAAGTCCTTTTCTTTTAATTTTGATGTTTTAAAATCTTTAAAACAAAGTCTTGTTAAGATTAAGTTGATGTTTTGATAGTTCATTGATTTCTAAGAATAGTTCATGTTAAGCAAGATGATGAAATAGGGGTTTAATTGATAGAATTTTAAGTTAGAATGAAAAAGATGATTAAATTGTAAAAGAGGCCATAAGTTTTATATAGTAGGGATTGAATTGGAAGAAGTTTTAAATTTGAGTTCTAATATAAACATTGGATAGTTAAGTTAAATATGGGAAGAGATTAAGTAGAAATGAAGTATGAAATGAGTTGTAAAAGTAAGTAAACTTAGTTAGGATTTAATTGCAAAATAAGCTATAAGAAACAGTTTTGGGCAGCAACATAAGCTTAACTTTGAAAAATCACCAAAAATTTTAGAAATTGAATTAGAGGATGAATAAGATATGGAATTAAAGCTTATTGAGTCTATTTTCATATAAAAGAAACATAGCAAGTAAAGGAATTCTACATTTTGAGATAATTATATTTTCATGAGACTGGTTCAGAATGATTTTGGGATCCTCTGTTCTGAATTTGAAAAATCATCAAAAATTGGATAAAAATAATTATGGGATTAAATTTATATTTTTAAAATCATGAATGAGTCTATTTTTGAGAGAAATAAATGGGAACATCATCCAAATCTCGTATGAGGAGATAAATAATTTTTAGTGAAGAAGGGTCGGAACTGTCAGACAGCAGAACAAGGGTGACTTTAAAGAATAAACTGTACTTATTGGCTGAACAAAAAATTCTGAAAATTTTATGGCAAGAATATGTGTGAGTATAGTTTCATGGAAAATTAGCAGATATTAAATTGTAGTTTTATAGCTCAAGATAAAAATAATTTAGTGACTATGACACGGATGGACAGCTTGAATATTCATATAAGTAAATAGTGAAAATTATAGATAATGTTACTTACAAGTATGTTATTTATACTAAGGATGTGGATGGAGAGGAGGAGGAGGAAAAATATATATGAATGACTTGTTTATAAATTGATCACATACCCGATTATAATCGGTAAATGTTGAATTAGAAATGATACAATGTTTTATTTGAAATACTTATTATGAAATTATGATTATCATTATAATATAAAAATTGAATTTGTAAGTTTATATGGCTAAGTTTTAGTGATAATTTGTTAATCTTATGAATTTCATGATGTGTTATTTCATATGTATTGATGATAAAATCGTGAATAATGTAAAAAGCATGAAAATTGAATAAATGATCAAATTGAGCACTTCAGTTTAGTGAAAAGTGATGAATTGACAGAAAAGACCATGGTTAAGCCATGGCAAAGAGTAGATGTAAGACCATAGTTGGGCTATGGCATTCAAAAGCGAAGAATTGATGGTGAATTACCCAAGTAAACTGAGATTCAACATTTGTTGTGAAATCTCATGTTTACTTTCAATTTAGCTCTTTTGATCTTCAGTTTAACCTTCGAGTTTCAGTTTAGCTCTTCTGAGCTTCAGTTCAACCCTTATGGGTTTTCGTTCAGCTCTGATGAGCTTTAGTTAGCCTTCGAGCTTCTGTTTAGCACTTATGTGCTTCAGTTAGCCTTTGGGCTTTAGACTACGATGTACTCAACTTCGTTAGCCATTCATTGCATTGACAAGTTGGTAAGTAGAAAGTGGAGCACGTGAGAAAGGATGTGGTAAGTATTTACATGGTTATTATTGAGCTCATTCACATGAATCTGTTGTTTGAAATTGTGATAGACAGGAAGAAATAGTGAATGACATGCTTATGTATAGTTATATGTATTTATCTGAAACACAAGAAAATGATGATTATTGATATATAGAGACATGAGACTGTGATATATAGACATGGAATATGTTTGATAAATGTGTTCATACGTATTTATGGAATTATGTACCTCATGTATATTATATACATAAAGATGATATTTAAAATACTTTGAAGAATAAAGCTTAAATATGAAATAGTATGAAATCGAGACAGGTTGTTATGAAAATGTATTTAAATTACAGAGATATGGTGGCTATATGTTATATGATTACATAATGTGAATTTGTGTATATATATGAGAAATTTAATGAGAATTGAGCCCATACATATTTATTGAAATTTATATGAAATATTCGACTAGTACTGGTGATGAGGATATAAGTTAGAGCTCATGATCAAATTGATTAAATGTGTTTTGCATGTTTATTTTGAATATAAATGAATAGCACTTGTTTCGGTTTAATGAAAAATGGTTCTGTAAACTCCGGTAATGTCTCGTACCCTATTCCGGCGATGGATGCGGGGAGGATGTGTTACATAAAATAAGTAGTGTGAAAATAGAGAAAGTTCGGAGAATGTGTTTGAGATTCATAGCTTTCTGGGGATGGCAAGATACTACCGTTGTTTTGTAGAAGGGTTCTCTTTGATCTCAGCTCTGTTGACTAAACTGTTGTGGAAGGGAGTTCCTTTCGTTTGGGCTGATGCATAGCAGAAGAACTTTGAGAAGCTCAAGACAGTGGTAACTCAGGCTCCTATTCTGATACAGTTTGAGCCTATTAAGGACTTCGTGGTATACAGCAATGCATCACATGTGGGTCTAGGTTGTGTTCTGATGCAAGGTGGTAAAGTGATTGCTTATGCGTCACTACAGCTCAAAACTCATGAGGCTAATTATCCGACGCATAATTTGGAGTTAGCAACAGTAGTCTTTGCTCTTAAGATTTGCAGGCATTATTTGTACGGTGAGAAGTGTACTATTTACACTAACCATAAAAGCCTCAAGTATCTCCTCACTCAGAAAGAGTTAAACCTTAGGCAGCGACGATGGGTTGAACTGCTTAAGGATTATGATTGCAGCATCGAGTATCATCCTGATAAGGCCAATGTGGTGGCCAATGCATTAAGCTGTAGAGCTATGACCGATCTGAAAGCAATGCTCGCTCGACTGAGTCTATTTAGTAATAGGAGTCTATTGGCTGAGCTGCAAGTGAAGCTGACATGGACTGAACAGATTAGAGTGAGACAGATGAAGGATAAGTCACTCGAGTTGTGGTTCCGTTAGGTTGAGAGTGGCACCACTACTAATTTTAGGGTTAACAGTGATGGGATATTGTGTTTCTGCGGTCGAATTTGTGTACCGAATGACGAGGACTTGAGAGAGTCGATTCTGAGGGTAGCGCATAGTAGCCCTTATGCTATGCATCCCGGTGGGAACAAAATGTATAGAGATCTCCGAGAATTATATTGGTGGCTAGGGTTGAAGCGTGAGGTAATCAACTTCGTTGCTCACTGTCTGATTTGTCAGCAGGTTAAGGCTGAGCATCAATTGCCTTCGGGTTTGCTATAGCCAATAAAGATATCGATGTAAAAATTGGAACGAGTGACGATGGACTTCGTTAGTGGGTTGCCTTTAACACCCACTAAAAAGGATTCTGTATGGGTCATCACAGATCGATTGACCAAGTCTGCGCATTACATTCAGGTCAGGACAGACTTCTCCTTGCAAAAATTGGCTACGCTCTACATCTCTGAGATAGTGAGGTTACATGGGGTTCCTATCTCGATCATCTTCAATAGGGATCCTCGATTCATGTCACGGTTCTGAAAGAAATTTACGGCGCTTTGGGTTTAGGATTAGACTTCAGTATTGCTTTCATCCTCAAACAGATGGTCATTCAAAGAGGGTGATTTAGATACTAGAGGACATGTTAAGGAGCTGTGTGATTGCTTTTCGAGGAGTTGGGAGGAGTACTTGCCTTTAGCAGACTTCACTTACAATAACAACTACCAGGCTAGTATACAAATAGCACCTTAGGAGGCACTATATGGTCGTAAGTGTCACATGCCTTTGTACTGGACTGAGTTGGGTGAGCAACGTATTTTGGGTCCAGAGTTGGTATCAGAGACTGAGGACAAGGTTTGATTGATTCAAGAGCAATTGAAAGTGGTTGGATATAGACAGAAGTCCTATGCTAATTTGAAGAGGAAGGACATTGAGTATTTTGTGGGGGACTTGATTTTTCTTAAGGTCTCGCCATGGAAGAAGGTTCTGAGGTTCGGTTGCAAGGGCAAGCTGAGCCCTTAGTTGGTACGAACTCTGATGCATATCTACCAAGTCTTGAAAACTCTCGTTCATAGTCCACTATTGTCATTTCACCTTGTTTCAGCGTTAAAAATTCTTGTTTCTTGTCTTCTATATACATATCCCAATATACTTCTTTGGAAATTCTTTTTAGAATAGACCCATGTTACTTGATCAGTCGGCAAATGTCGAATAACAGATTCCCACCATAAATATGCCTCACCCTATAGCAAAGATACAGCACATAACAAACTTTCTCGTGGAGTACATTCCAATTGCTGTAAAATTCTTTTTGTTGACTCCATCCAATTTTCAGCTATAGACGGATCAACTCCTTTCAGACCCGAAAATTTCGTAGCACCGTACTTTCTCAACTCTTTAATTGGGGCCCGTCTCTGAGTAGGTACTCCACTACTCGCTGAAGAGCATCAGTTAAAATTCTTAATAATTTAAAATCATTTCTACCTTTTTCATCTCTCTCCCTAATGTTTTCTCTTTCTACATTGGGAGGCTGGTTTCTAATTGGATTCACACTGGGTGTAGCTGATTCGATTTCATCTAAATCATATGATTCTTCATCCATTTCTTCATTTATACCATTCAAATGTTCATCCGACATCTTCAATCTATAAAATAAAAACAATTAAATAGGTTAGCATCCAAAAATCCCGACTCAGTTTCAACTCGACAGTGGCATGTACTTCTAGACTCAATCCCGAGCCTGATTTAGTCAGAGAATCGGCTAAACCTGATAGCTCTGATACCAATAAATGTAACACCCCTTAACCTTAAACCGTGGCCAGAACAGGGTTACGAAGCATTACCGAACATATCGGACAATTTACGAATAATTCATAAATAAATAACATACATAGCATAATTTAATTTTTAAGTCTTTATAATGGACCCTCGAGGCCCAAAATACGTATTAGGAGTGGAATGGAATTTATTAAAATACTCAATTTTTATTTTATTTTTATAGAAATTTCAGCAGCATTTCTGCTTATTTTTATATAAAACCCCCTACAAGTTCAAACCGAAAACAACTAATACCAATGTATTTCAACCACTGCAATTTCAAACCTAGTTGCATTAAAATCATAGCTATGATTTTGAAATGATAATTTACCCTAAAAGCATCCATATTACCATTAAAATTTAACTTATAATTTTATTCATTTTATTCTAGATTCAGCACCAATTGTACCATATATATTATATAAAATTTCATACCATTTCATTAGTATAAACACTAAAATATTAAATATCATTCCTTACAACAAAAGTCATGCAACAATTTAAAATTGACCAAAATAACACCTATGTACATGCCACTTTTATCAAAAGAAAATACATCACCGAGTTTTAAGCTGGAGTCGGGATCGTCTGGATGCAGAACTGGGACTCTGAACACCTATTAACTAGCGCACAGAAACAACCGTACGCTAAGTACATGTATACCCAGTGGTATTATTATAATTCAAATTATAATAATAAATAATTAAATTTAAATATCAAACATATAACAACTAATTTCTTAAGTACTAATAAATTTTCTAGCTTCCACTCCTTAATAATAATTCAATCTAACCAATCATCACTGATTATCACATATCATCAATTTGAATTTCAATTACTTTACGAACATTTAGTTCATGCCTTTCATTCTCGATTTCAATTTCATTTCACATTCCAATTCACGATTCAACTTTTCATTTCTTTTCAATAGCTTAATTGGTCAAATTCCTTTGATTTATCATTTCATATATTTTCCCCTATTAACAAGACTTGGACTTTGGCGGATACACGGATCCAACCAAACACACCACTAGACTCATGAATATTTTTAAAAATCATTTTCAAACTTATTTCACTAAGACGAAGACCCTATAACTCACTTTTTCGGTGCCCGTGAATTTTGGGTCATTACAGTGCGCACGTGAAATGGGCGCGACAGACATGATCGTGTAAGGCTAACGAGGCCGTGTGCGAGGCACGGGCTTAGTTAATTGGGTCGTATGGACCTACACGGATGAACCAAATGGGCGTGTGGGATTTTGGGCCAGGCCGTGTGGATCCATTTTGGACCATGTGGGCCACACGGTCGTATGGTCCCACAGCGGCAGACTACATGGGCGTGTGAGTCCATTTTTCTGAAATGTGATCTAAGGTTGCACGGGTCACCCAAGTCTATTGTGACCTGTTGTAGGGTCGGTAAGGTTATCTTAGACCCATTTTCTATGATCTGATATTATGATGCATGATTTATGCATGTGATACTTAGCATGTCATTTATGTTCTGTTTATCTAGATTAAAGCATGCCATTTATGTATATTGCATTACATTGGAGTGGGATTATTGATGAAATGAAGGAAGTATCTGAAAGGCTTTTAAGCTTGTTATCGGGCAGTTATGCTGCATATTTCTGATATGTACTGTATCATGGTACCTGATAGTGTGTAGGGTTGGATGGGTTGATTTTATCCCCATATTTGGTGTGTAGGGCTGGGTGGTCGATTTTATCCCCACATGGTGTGTAGGGTTGGACGGAGATGGTATGTAAGGTTGGTGGGCATGTTTCTGATAATCTGATTTGTTATGCATGCTTTCTTTGTATGGGTTAAGGCCTAACTGTATCTGATTCTTTTTCTGAGTGGGTTAAGGCCCAAAATATGACTGTATTATAATATCTGACTGTATGCATGCTGAACTGTGGGGATGTACGCACTGAGTTTGCGAAAATTCACCCATTTTATTTGTTTTATCTGTTAGGTAATCCTCAGCAGTAGATGGATCGGTGTAGCGGAGGGCTCGACGGTGACTACTGCTTTACGCATTTTGGTTTAAAACTTTAATGCTTTATTTACTATTTTTGGGAATTTTTAATGTAACTTTTTTTCTTTTTTTGGACTTTGAGACTATTTTGGTTTTATTTTGGGATTTTAATTATTATAGACTATTAATATGCAACACAACAAAATGCGTTTTTCCTAAAATAAACTAAAGGTTTTTTGTAAATATAAACGACTTTCTAGAAAATTGAACGGTTTTAAAAGTTTTCGCCCAAAAGGAAGATTTTGAAGCAAATCAATTAGTATACGTTTTTCAGAGTTAAGTAAAAGATAATAATCTGAATAAGTTTTTATATTCAAATCGGTTTTTAAAACACTCTCATGTGACATCACCAGATTCGGCCATAACGTCTAGGCCGGGTTTGGGATGTTACATTACTTTTGTCATTCCAAAGTCATTGTGCTGCTTGCATGTTCACTACATCATATATAGACTTTTGCGCCATTTTATATTCCTCTTTTATCATTTTGTTTTTGTTTTTTTCCTATCTTATTTTAGTTGCATTTTATTATATCATATTCATATTGTTCTAAGGATTCAAAAATTAGTAAATTTACTAAGTGAAAGTTAAAATTTTTATATGAGTTGGTAATACAAAGTTTCATAATTTGATTGAAAAAAAAAATATTTTAGATTTTTTAAAGACCCGAATTATGTTATAAGTATACAAGCACAATTCTTTTCTTTTTCCCTTAATACTAAATTCAAATTATAGGCTAATTCTTTTTAGGATAAATTATCTATTTAGTCAACTGAGTTTACCCACATTCCTATTTTGGTTACCCATTTCAAAAATTTGTTAGTTTAGTCACTCCTATTAAATAGTTGTCAATTTTCGTTACTCCCATTAGATAAGTTGTCAATTTTAATCACTTTACCATTAAAATGGATTTGATCATCAAACAAAATGCTAACGTGGCTGGGTATAATAACAAAATTAGCCCTCAATATTCATCCATTTTATTAATTTAATACTGATTTTGAAAAAGCAACAAATTTAACCCTTAATATTTACACATTTTACCAATTTGATCAGAGTTCTAAAAATTAAGAAAATATAAATTAAAATTAAAAAATGCATAAAAATTCAAAAAGTATTAAAATTTATATATATAATACTAAAAAATATAAAAAATATATATTTAAAATTGTTAAATTTTAATATATTTCACACATTCCTTTCCCTGGAGTCCACGCATTTCCTTCTCATTTTTCTCAACCAACACCAGTTTTTCTTCCTCATTCTCTCAAATATTTTCTACAGTTATCATTTTGAGCTTATATAAGTTTGAACTTAATTTTTCATTGTAAAAAAGTATTAATTTCTTATATAAGTTTTCTTTGTCAATTTGGATTATTTATTCGAATTAAAATAATAACAAGTCGGATTTTTAAACTTTTAGACTTTGAAAGGCAATTAATTCGATAATGCAGTTAAAGAGAAAATTTAATTCAATTGCAAATCACTTAAAACAAATGCACACCAAGTATTTGTTAAAATGATAGACAAAGATTCAATTTTCCCAATCCAATTAATATAATAACAGTATCTTCTTTATCCTACAATATAAAATCATCTCATCCCCCACCATCTTTCCACTGTTATTTTTGTTTTTACTTCCCTCCTTTTCGCTTTGATGGTTCCCTCCAACCATGGCCTATGTCATCTTCTTATCTTACTTTTCTTGTAATACTTTCGCATCTCTGCTCATTGAACACAATTTGCAAAACCACAAGTAAAAAAACAAAAATTCATAATTTAATTGTGAAAGTATTTGAAAGTTTCTAAGTGGATACAATGCTTCGAAGTATCCATAACTCATCCTAACCCTTAAATAGGAGTATAGATGTCTTAGCCGAGTGAGTCACACAGCCTGGCCACATGGCCTTGTGAACCCTATAGTTTGAAGAAAATTCTATCTTTTTCTATGAAATTATAAATGTTTTTTTATTAAGTCTCGAATTGTTTCGAAAGTTATTCTAAGGCCCAAGGGCTCGAATAAGGAACATTATGCATGTGTTTGAATGAATTATGCTATGATATATGAAATGTTGGAAATGAATGATTTGAGTTATATATTTACGGTAATGCTTTGTAACCCTATTACGGCGACAGATACGGGTTAAGGGTGTTACATTCAGTGGTATTAGAGCTACGATTTAGTCGGTTCTCGGGTTGAACATAGCATGTGTGAAGTCTAGAAATACATGCCATTATATAACATGTAGTAGTGTGATATCTTCCGACACTGATGAGATTGTTTTATTTTTAAATAGAGATGCTTCCCAACCGAGCTAATTCCGATAATGCTGGAAGCAATATTCTTCTGCATGAGTAAAAAGTTGCTTATGATGAGTCACAACTCATAAAGATATGAATAAAAGTTCATAATATTATGTTAAAGATAAATTCCATGTTATGTGTATATATGTGAGAGTCAAGTTTAGAGGCTTTACGATCTCCACCCCTTATGTAACAGCCCGGTTTTAGCTAAATCAGAATAGTGATTTCGAAACCATAAATCTGAGATCAAAAAATTATTTTAATATTATTTCATGTGTTTACAGCATGTTAGCAAGAATGTGTGAAAATTTCGTGAGCTAATTTTATCGGTTAGGTGGTTAATTTGATAAAAGGACTAAATCGCGTAAAATGCAAAAGTTGCATTCTATTTGTTTAAATGCTTAATTATTTTGATTTATTAAATGTGAGGTCCTTATGATGTGAATAGACCATTGATAGTGGAATTTGTCATAAATGGCCTTATATTTGATTATTTATAAGTTAATTAATACGGGATAATTTAGTAATTGTGTAAATAATGATGATTAAAATAAAACAAACAAAATATCTTCATTATTTCTCATCTTCTTAGCCGAAAATAAGAAAGAAAAGAAGCCATCTTCATGCTTTAGGGTTCAACACTTTGTGTCTTTGATTAAGTTACGGTTTTAGCTTGGTTTTTGATGATTTCTATGTTTTTGTGATCGTTGTATCGAGTACTAGCTAGCCCAGGACTATTTTGCAAAACTGCTTAATGTTTTGAAAGTTGCCACTGATGAATGTTTGAGCTTTTGAATGTTTGATGATGAAAAGTGAGTGTTTGATGATAGATATACATGTTTTACAATGTGATTTTGAGGAAAAAATGCCTAGTAAGGATTAAATTATGAAATTTGTAAATTGAGGGGTTGAAATGTGAAATAAATGAAAGTTAAGGGCTACTAGGGACCTATAGTGAATTCGTCTAAAAATGGGTGTATTGAAATTTAATGTAATTTGTGTTTTTTTTATGAAATAAGGACTAAAGTGCAAAAATGTGAAACTATAGGGGGCTAATGTGTAAAAATGCCCAAACATGTGTTCTTGGATTAAATTGAATAAATAGATAAATAAAAAAGTTAATTTTGAATTCATATATAATTTTGAATTCATATAGATCAAGAAAGAAAGAATTCGGATTTAGATCGAGGAAAAAGTAATGTTATCGAGTAGTCGACTCGATTAGTCAATTCTATACTCGAGGTAAGTTTGTATGCGATAATTTCATTATAAATGTATGTTAAATACATTGATATTGCCTAAACTATGATTACAAGATTATCGATAATGTATGAATTGTAGAAACGACTTTACGGAAATATTAGACGATGGAATCGACAAGTGTGAAATCCAATTGAACCTTAGGAATAGATTTGGATACTAGTGACATGTCATTAGGTTATACAATTAGTTGGCTTCAGGCCATGATATTAGCACTTCAGGTGCGAATTATACCAATTTGGCTTCGGGCCATGCATATCGGATGATTTGGCTTCGGGTCATGATAACAATTCTTCGGATAAGTTACCTTGATTTGGCTATAGGCCATGGTATAGGTACTTATCATACGAGCCTCCTAAGTATTCAACTTCTATTTCGAATGGTTCAACGGGTAAATGAGTGATAGGGTTGAGAAAGAGGTTGATACGAGATGGTACAGGTATGTAAAAAGCCTACTCGAGTTACAAATGATGATAATTTGATGAGTTAATGTTTGATCATGTTATGAGACATGAGAAAGATTTGTAGTTGATGTGTACATTGCCATGTTATGTTAAATTGGTTGAATTGCATTTATTCAATGAATTCTATTGTTACCATACAAGCTTACTAAGCTTTATAGCTTACTTGATTTATTTTTTTCGTGTTTTATAGTGTTAATCGAAGCTAGCTTGGATCCACGGATCGTCAGCGAGTCTATCACACTATCAAGTCTTAATTTGGTACTTTGTTATTTTAGTACACATAGCCATGAGATTTGGCTTGTAAATGATGTATATATTTTGGTATGTATATATAGCCATGTGTGATGACTTATTTTGAGTTGTTTTGGTTTATTTGATAATGTATTAATGCACAATGTTTATAATGCCTTGTGATGTGCTTTGATTGGTATGTTTGGATTGATGGCTTGAGAAATGCTTGTTATGGCATGATCCTAGATGTTGAATTGGTTGATTACTTGGTAAGCTATGTATGTATGAATAATGGTGGATGAATCATATTATTTTGGCATGTAATTAGTTTGGTAAATAGTAGTGAATTGAAATTTGGAATTGATGGAATTGTAATGGTATGAATTATGCAATTGGTTGATGATTTTAACTACTCATTTGTGTATGGAATTGTTACTATGTGACTTATTGTAGGTATACACATTATGGGTGAGAAATGTGGCTTAAATATAGCCTATTTTCATCCACACGGCTGAGCACACGGGCGTGTGGCTCAATCGTGTATGATACACAGCCTTGGTACACGGCTGTGTGTCCCTTGATGATGTTTTAGAAATCAAGTCAGTGAGTTACACGGCCTAGACACATGGGCGGGTGGTCGGCCGTGTGGCCAAGTCAGTATGCCCTTCAGTTTTCACATGGCCTTGCACACAAGTGTGTCCTCGGCCGTGTGATACAGGTCAGTATGTAATCCCTGTTTCCACATGGCCTGGAAACGGGCCTTTTTGGAGGCTGTGTGAGGCACATGGCCTGGTCACATGGGCGTGTGACCCCTGTTTGTATGAAATTTTCTAAAATTTCCTAAAGTTCTTATATGTTATCGATTTAGTCCCAAACCATTTCTAAGCATGTTTTAAGGCCTCGTAGGCTGTTTTAAGGGACATTGTGATATGTTTGGATGATGAATGATTAATGAATGACAAATTTATATTAGATTATGTGAATTGTTGGTAATACTCCATAACTCTATTCCAGCGATGAATACGAGTTAGGAGTGTTACACCTTACCCTCAAAATCATGTATAACGGAATATACAAGATTTATGTTGATTAGGTTTGCAAAAGAAAAGCTATAGAATTCAACGATTCAAATAGTAATAATATGGTCAAATCCGAGAATTGGTTAGCAAGTAAAGACGGTTCTAGAAGAGATATCAGATTTTTCTGAAGAATTATTCGGGGTACGCAATGTCGCTGTTAAAGAAGAGGTTATTCACGAGTAATCGACTTATTCAAGTATGGCATCCACAAAATGGATTAACCAAAATTTCTTCTGAATTGATTTCTTTAGTGAATTGATAATGTAGGATTATTGATAACTTTAGTTGTTAGTGGGATAGTGTTGAAATTGTAAAGATTTTTGAATGAAGCTGTTAGAGTTGAGTATCTTACAGTGATCTCTTCCGGGTATTCCATATGTTCTTTTATCCTCAAAGGTATATGCAACTGTTCATTTTCAGATGTGATTCTTATCATATAAAAAGGCTGGATAATCATAACGTTAGTCGGAAGTATTGTTACTCTGGTTGATTTATGATCGGCATTGCTCTATCTTTCTTTGACATTCTATTCTATTATGTTTGGTAGAAGATTCAATGATAAAACTCATATGATGTTATTTTATTTCTTCTACTAGTTGATGCTCTTAAAATATATATATGTAATTTATGTTGCCTCTGTCACAACTAATTCCAGTGCATATGAACGATATTCTTCATCTAGACTATCTCTAGGGTATCATTGATATATTTATCATTCAATATGGGTTGTATTTTCAGATATTCAGTATAGCTCCATATCTTAGATTTCTTTATTTCAGTTTTATTCTTGTTTTTATGGTCTATTCTATCAAACATGGTTCATCTGTAAAGGATGTCCATTGGTCGGAGGTAATTACATTTATTACAATTATTATTCCTGGCTAGATCATGGGAGCACGGTGATATAGATTTTAGATTTATAGAGGTTGTATTTTTGCACAGGTTGTTACTGGAACTACATTCGGTTTTTCTCTTTTAATTCGAAGTACCCTATTGATGGTTGGGGTATTGTTCTATATATACGATTGAAACTTCGATCATATTATACCACTATGATTTTAATTTATCTGATGGTTGTGGCTCCAATATGGTTCAAAGTTTTGATATTATTAATTGAAATAGTTTCATTATATATCTCATTTCTAGCTTTCATGAAAGGGATAGGTAACAACAAAAGTGTAGACAGTAGAAGATCGGGCTTAAACATGTATTATAGTTCAGGTAGTCTCGATTTATGTCAACGAGTTAAAACGGGATGTTATGTTTTGTAACAGCCCGAATTAGGTCCTGGTCAAAATAGTGGTTTCGTGACCACAAATTCAAAGTAGAAAAATATATTTTTTGATTATTTTTAAGTTTATGACATGATTGCATGATAGTGAGAAAATTCCATGAGGGAATTTTTATGAGATAATGATTAATTTGTCCTTTAGGACTAAATTGTAAAAGTTACAAAATATGAGTTTTTAGAAGTTTTAAGGATGAAATAGCATTAGAAAATTTATTAGAGGTCCTTATTTAGCAATTAGACCAATTTTATCATTATGGACAAAAATACCCAAGAGTAGAAAATTTTCCAAAGAAAGGGTATAAGGGCATTTTAGTCATTTGGTTAATTAATGAAATAAAAAGAGAAAAAGAAAGCAAAACTATGTTCATCTTCTTCCTCTAGGTGCCAAAATTTCTAAGCCCTCCATAGTTAGGGTTTCTTTCATTTTCAAGCTCCAAGTAAGTGACTCTTGGCCCGTTTTTCATGTTCCTCATATTTTTGAAATCCTTGTAGCTTAATTTAGTTATTTCTACCGCTAATTCAAGCTAGGGTTTATATTTAAAAATATACCCATGCATGACATGCAAGTAATTTGATACTTAGTGGTAGAAAATGAAAGTTTAAAGTGTAGTAAATATCTTTTTCTAAGTGATTTTCATGAAAAACCCTAATAGGGACTAAATTGCAAATGTGATACAATGTGTAGTAAAAGTGAAAGTTTAGGGGCAAATTTAGAAATTTAGGGGCAAATGTGATGCCTAGGGGTTGCTATGAGCACATGAAAGGTTCGGCTAGGCTTGGGTAGTCAAGAAAATAAGTGCATTTTATTTTACGGGCCGAGGGACCATTTTGAAATTATGTAAAAGTTTAGGGGAAAATTTAGAAATTTTTCCAATGTATATATTATGAGCTAATTAGCCAATGTGAGGATTAAACAAGCTTAATTTGTCATTTTAGATCAAGAAACATGAAGCCCAAATCGAAACAGGGGAAAAAGTAAGGTAGTGGATTAAATCGAACGTCCACCCTAATTTTGGACCCGAGGTAAGTTGTATGTAATAATTTTGTGTTATGAATTATAAAATTTATTTTGATGTTATCATATGAAATACATGCTATTTTTCATGAGATATATTGATACGATTTTTATAGAGAAATGATGATGTTATAATAGAGAATACGAGGGATATCGTAGCCAAGACATGAGAATTTGTAGGTCCCGTTGATAAATGCTAAATTATACATATTTTTAGCTCATGTTTAGCCTATATTTTGGATGGATTCTTATCAGTTTTGTGAGAATTGGTGCTCTTAATCCTTCCTTTTTATATCTTATACTCAGGAGAGCATAAGGAAGAGAAAAGAACGAAAAATAGGCTAAAAACGGTGAAAAATGGGCCAAAATGTGCGAACAACACGACCCAAGACATGCCACACGGGCGTGCCACACAGGCGTGCCATATGAAGATCACATGGTTAAAGCCCCGATAAGCACGGCCAGGCCACACGGCCGTGCCTCCACCGAGAAAATCACACGGCCTTTGTCGAACCCATATGGGCGTGGCACACGGGCGTGTTCTAGTCGTGAGGAAGGGGAATTTCACTCAAATTGGGATGCTTAGAAGCTAAGAAAGGCCCCCCAAAAGCTCTATATAAAGACCCCATGAGGCAACAATAGAGATATTTTTAGATACAAATAGAAGTAAGGGATTACTCCAAAGGAGAAAGCCGATTGATTCATCTCAGAAGTTGGAATTCTGCAGCAACATAGAGGATCTCCCTAAATTCCTTCAGGGGTTTTTGGTTTCTTTTATGTTTTATTATTTTATGTCTTCTGTGATGTTTCTTTTCTTTATCATGAACTAAACCTCTCAAATACTTGAGGGGAATGAAACCTAAGACAGATCTTGTTATTTATTCTTGATTTATTTGATAAATACTTGAACTGTTCTTAATTATGCGTTCTTCATTCTTGATTTAATAATCTTAGGTATTATTTCAAGAATTAGATGTGCTTAGAGCAGAGGAGCAAAAGTACCTGTGATAAGAGTAGATCTATCATAATTAAGCGGAGTTGTATGCAACCCTAGACATAGCGCGACATAAATCTGCCGGATTAGGGTCAAACCTAATATGGGGAGCCATAGATCGAATTAATACAACCTAGGGAGTTAATTAATAAGGGAACTTTAATTAACAACTTAGGCCTAGTTGCTCTACGCCTCGACGGAGGGTTTAGCATAAGTTAGGGATCTCTACGGATCAAGTCAAGTAAATAAATCATATAGTTTAAGAAAATAATAACAAGTGAAGTCTAGGTGGATTCTCCCTTGAGTATTGCCTATATCAATCAGCTTTTCCCTAAAAGTTTTCCCAATTCACTGTTTAAACTTTCTTAGTTAGTTTTAGAATTAGTTTAAACAACCCTATTTTATTTTTAGGTTAGATAATAGAAAGGAAGTAAGTACTAGTACTTTTGGTTCCCTTGGGTACGATAACTCAGTCTTGCCACTAAGCTATACTACTGTTCGACAGGTGCGCTTGCCTCAACGTCGTGATATTAGTTAGTTTTGGTGTGATCAAGTTCTTTATAAATTTTATTACTTAATATCACGCGATATTAAGTTTTTGGCGCCGTTGCTGAGGAACTAAAATATTACGAAAGCTCGATTTCTATTACTTTAGCCATTACTATATATATATATATATTTATTTTTCCTTTATTTTTATTTTCAGTTTTTATTTATTTATTTTCTCTTAAATTTTTAAGTTTTCTTTGCTTTTTCTTTTCAGGTATTTTTAGTTTATGACTAGAAACAACCCAACAGGACCACTACTTTTTGACGAAGATCTAGAAGCGACAGTTCACAGAAATCGCAGAGATATTAGACGCAGTCTACATTATCCTGAACAAGAACCTGATCAAGAGCTACAACTTACAGAAGAGATAGAAGCAAATGAAAACGTTCCACCACCTCCAGCAATAGTCACGCCACCAGTAAATCAAGAAGAAGCTCCTCGCACTATGTATGATTATGCTAAACCTAGTTTGGCTGGTACCCAAACTAGCATTCTTAGACCTACTATTGCTGCTAATAATTTTGAGTTAAAGCCTAACATTATTCAGATGATACAGCAATTGGTGCAGTTTGATGGTTTACAGGACGAAGATCCAAACTCACATATAGCCAATTTCTTGGAACTATGTGATACCTTCAAAATAAATGGCGTTTCTGATGATGCCATTCGATTGAGGGTATTTCCATTCTCTTTGAGAAATAAAGCCAAACAGTGGTTAAATTCTTTACCACGAGGCTCAATTACCACATGGGAACAGATGACCGAAAAATTTTTACTCAAATATTTTCCTCCAGCTAAAACAGCCAAATTACGAAACGATATTTCTTCTTTTGTGCAGATGGATTTAGAAACACTATATGATGCATGGGAGAGATACAAAGATCTTTTGAGAAGGTGTCCTCATCATGGTCTACCTTTGTGGCTACAAGTTCAAACCTTCTACAACGGTTTAAACCCGTCAACTAGACAAATGATCGATGTAGCCGCAAGAGGGACGATCAATAATAAAACACCTGAAGCAGCTTATGAATTTATTGAAGAGATGTCATTGATAATTATCAGTGGCAAGTCATGAGGGCAAAGCCAACAAAAGCCGCAGGAGTTTATAATAATGATGCTGTCGCCATGCTTACTAACGAAATAGAACTTTTAAATAAAAAGTTTGATAATTTTGTTAGTTCTACGCAGGCACAACCAGTGATGCAATGCGACGCGACTCAAGGAAACACGTTTAATCCAGATTTCGCATCTTATGGACACAGCATGGAAACTGAATAAGCCAACTATATGGGTAACAATTCTAGATATCAAAATAACCCTTATAGTAATACTCATAATGCAGGTTGGAGAAATTACCCAAAATTTTCATGTGGAGGACAAGGAAATCAAAGAAAACAACCTCCTCCAGGATTTCAGCAACCACCACCGCAACATGAGAAGAAGCCGAATCTTGAAGAGATGTTTACCAAATTTATGGCTGCATCAGAAACCTGTTTTCAAAGCACTGAAACGACACTAAAAAATCAACAAGCATCAATTCAAGGGCTTGAAAACCAAATTGGTCAACTTGCAAAATTAATTTTAGAAAGACCACAAGGAGGATTACCAAGTAACACTGAGCCAAATCCCAGAGAACATGTCAAAGCGATTACTTTAAGAGATGGAAAGGTCCTAGCCAAACCAGAAAAGAAGACTATTCCAGAACTAAAAGAAGAAAAGATAGAGGAACCCAAGGACAACACTCCACCACCACTCAAGGAATACAAACCGCGCATCCTATATCCAGCAAAATTGAAGAAAGACCATACAGACGCTTAATTCGGTAAGTTCCTTGAACTGTTTAAACAATTACACATTAACTTACCTTTTGTTGAAGCAATTTTACAGATGCCGAAGTATGCGAAGTTCCTTAAAGAACTTCTGACAAATAAAAGGAAGTTGGAAGAATTGGCCACAGTAGAACTCAACGAGGAATGCTCAGCTATTCTCCAAAATAAATTGCCAGCAAAACTGAAAGATCCAGGGAGTTTTACTATCCCTTGTTTGATTGGTAGTTTACTTATTAATAAAGCTTTAGCTGATTTATGTGCTAGCATTAATCTCATGCCTTACAAAATGTTCAAACAACTAGGTCTCGGGGAACCCAAGCCCACTAGGATGAGTATTCAATTAGCCGATAGATCTGTTAAATATCCTAGGGGAATCATTGAAGATGTGCTAGTGAAGGTAGATAAATTTATATTCCCTATTGATTTTGTTGTGCTTGACATGGATGAGGATATTGAAGTGCCTTTAATTTTGGGACGACCATTTTTAGCCACTGCTAGAGCTGTTATTGATGTAGGGGATGGCAAATTAGTACTTAGAGTTGGCGAGGAAGAAGTTGTCTTTAAAATTTATGATGCCATGAGATTCTCTAAAGAACAATCTGATTTGTGTTATTTTGTTGATATTATTGACTATTTTGTTCAAGATAATCTCCAGGAACTTTCTCTCACAGACACGTTGGAACTGTGTCTTGTTCAAGGTGGGGGGAAAGATAAAACCACCCCCGAAATTAACGAAGTAAGGAAAGAGTTGGATTCTAATGAAATCATCACTAGGCACATAAGTTATGAAAATTTAAAGATGAGTGATGAATTGAGACAAAAACCTTTCATTACTGAACCCCCTAAATTAGAACTAAAACAACTGCCAGATCATTTAGAATATGCCTTTTTAGGGGAAGAATCAACTTTACCAGTCATTATCGCATTTGATTTAAGCCTTACAGAGAAAGAGGAACTACTCCATGTGTTAAGAGAACACAGACGTGCTATAGCCTGGAAAATTTCAGATATCAAGGGAATTAATCCTTCTTTCTGCACCCACAAAATTTTAATGGATGACGAATTCAAACCATCAGTGTAAGCCCAGAGACGATTGAATCCCAACATAAAAGAAGTTGTAAAAGCCGAGGTAATTAAACTTCTAGATGCAGGTATTATCTATCCTATTTCTGACAGTTCTTGGGTAAGCCCTGTGCAGGTTGTTCCTAAGAAAGGTGGATTGACCGTGGTGTCTAATGACAAGGAAGAGTTAATACCTACAAGAACAGTCACATGATGGAGAGTTTGCATTGATTACAGGAAGCTGAATGACGCCACTCGGAAAGATCATTTCCAATTGCCTTTTATTGATCAAATATTGGAAAGATTATCAGGTCATATGTATTATTGTTTCCTAGATGGCCTCTCTGGTTACTTCTAAATCCCAATAGCTCTAAAAGATCAAGAGAAAACAACGTTCACATGCCCATACGGTACTGTTGCTTATCGCAGAATGCCTTTCGGTTTATGTAACGCTCCTACTACTTGTCAGCGATGCATGCTAGCTATCTTCAATGAATTCGTGGAAGACATCATGGAGGTATTTATGGATGATTTCTCAGTTTTCGGTAATTCTTTCCAATTTTGTCTTAATAATCTAGAACGTATTTTGATCAGATGTGAAGAGACAAATTTAGTGCTAAACTGGGAAAAATGCCACTTTATGGTTCAAGAGGGTATTGTTTTAGGACATAAATTTTCTAGTAAAGGGATAGAGGTAGATAAAGCGAAAATTGAAACTATTGAAAAACTACCTCCTCCTAATTCAGTTAAGGCTATAAGAAGCTTTTTAGGACATGCCAGTTTTTATCGAAGATTCATTAAAGACTTTTCTAAAATAGCTAAGCCTTTAACTAAATTACTAGAAAAAGATGTACCCTTCAACTTTGACCAAGAATGTCTGAAATCTTTCAACAACCTTAAGGAAAAGTTAGTTAACGCCTCGATTATGAGTTCACCTGATTGGAATCTACCTTATGAACTAATGTGCGATGCAAGTGATTTTGCAGTAGGTGCAGTTTTAGGACAGCGAAGGGACAAGCACTTCCAGCCGATCTATTATGCTAGCAGAACTTTGACAGCCGCTCAAGCAAATTACACTACCACAGAGAAAGAATTGCTAGCTGTTATTTTTGCATTTGACAAATTTAGATCTTATTTAATTTTATCAAAAGTCATTGTTTATACTGATCATTCAGATCTTCGCTACCTCTTAACTAAAACTGATACAAAACCTCGATTGATAAGATGGATTCTATTGTTACAGGAATTCGACTTGGAAATAAAGGACAAGAAAGGAACCGAAAACTTGGCAGCAGATCACCTCTCAAGGCTAGAGAACGCACAGCCCAAATATCTTGACAAGATGAATGATTTGTTCCCTGAGGAACAACTCCTAGCCTTAGCAGATACGACACTTCCTTGGTTTGCTGATTTTGCAAATTATTTAGTAGCTCATATAACCCCAAAAGGGCTAACCCATCAGCAAAAGAAGTGATTCTTTGCTAATGTGAAGAACTACTTTTGGGAAGATCCTTTTCTTTTTCGAATTTGTGCAGATCAGGTTATACGAAGATGCGTTGATGACACAGAAGCATATCAAATTTTGAATCACTGCCACTCAGGGCCCACAGGAGGACATCACAGTGGAACAAGAACTGCTCATAAGGTACTCGAATCAGGCTTTTACTGGCCTACACTTTTCAGAGATGCCAACAGGTATGTGACCTCTTGTGATAAATGCCAACGAACAGGTAATATCTCTCAGCATAATGAAATGACTCAGAACTATATACTTTCATGTGAAATATTTGATGTATGGGGTATCGATTTCATGGGTCCATTCCCTAATTCATTTGAGAATAAATACATATTAGTAGCTGTAGATTACATGTCAAAATGGGTAGAAGCCCAAGCTCTACCTACAAATGATGCTAGGGTGGTAGTACGCTTCTTGAAAAGACTTTTTTCTCGATTTGGAACACCTAGGATAATTATTAGTGATAGGGGTACACATTTTTGCAATACCCAATTTGAAAAAATCTTGAAAAGGTATGGACTACACCATAGAACAGCCACCCTTTATCACCCACAAACCAGTGGCCAAGTCGAAGTAACAAATAGGGAACTAAAACGCATCTTAGAGAAAACAATAGAAACAAATAGGAAAGATTGGTCAAGAAAGGTAGATGATGCATTATGGGCTTATAGAACTGCTTTTAAAACACCCATAGGAACATCTCCCTATAAACTTGTTTTTGGAAAAAACTGCCATCTACCATTTGAACTTAAACATAAAGCATTCTGGGCTATAAAATTTTTAAACCTTGATTTTAAAAGTGCAGGAGAGAAGAGATTAATGCAGTTGAATGAGCTTGATGAATGGCGCTACAATGCTTATGAGAACTCACGACTATATAAGGAAGCCATGAAGCGACGTCATGACAAAAGGCTGAAAGACCCTAAACAGTTCAAAACAGGTGATCTCGTCTTACTCTACAACTCAAGACTGAAACTATTCCCTGGAAAACTCAAGTCAAGGTGGTCAGGTCCATTCACTGTTCTAAATGTCTTTCCATATAGCACCATTGAGGTAACTCACCCTAACCACGGTACGTTCAAGGTAAACAACCATAGGCTTAAACATTATACAGGTGAGAATTTTGCGGAAAACAGGGAGGAGCTTTGGCTCCACCACACCCCTTCTTGACATATCCAGGTAGAGTCGAGCTTGGACTCTAAATAAGCACTTCTCGGGAGGCAACCCGAGCACTAACTTAGTAACTTTTTTTAAAAAAAATTTAGTATTTTTTCATGCATAAACTAACTCTTTGAATGCAGAAATTTAGGACCACAATGCCAGGCACACGGGCGTGCCTTAGGCTGTGTGCACACTTAAAAATAGGGGCACGGTCGTGTACCCAGACTGTGCACAAACAGAGTAAAATTTTCCCAAACACAGGCCATCGATAAATTCCCACGGCCATGAGATATGGCTGTGGCCACCTTACGAATTCCACACAGGCTATCAACACCTCCCCACGGCCGTGCGACATGGCCGTGGCAACCCTGCAGTATCAACACAGGCTTGCACAAATCCCCACGCCCGTGTCCTTAGCCCGTGGAAGACACTGTCAAATTTCACATGCCCATGGCACATATCACATGACCGTGTAATACACGAACACGATCGCATATAGCCATGTATAACATCACACGACCGTGTGAGTAACGAAGACTTGATCTCCGACAGCCGTGTGAACCAACCATACGGGCATACTCATCGGAACCAGGCGTGCTATACAGACCGATTTTCAAAAAACACGAGCTAAACACGACTCACACGGGCATGTGACATGCACGTGTGACCCAAAATGTATAAATAGGAGGCATTTTTCACTTTCCCTTTTCACTCAAACCCTAACATTTCTCACCCAAACTTCCCCCTAAGCCACCACAAACGCCGCCACAGCCCTCCAAACGCCACCATACACGATTTAATCCTTCCCACGCCTGTGTAACATCCCCACGACCGTGCAACAGCATAATTGGTTCTATTTTCTCATTTTTCTCATTTATTTTTGTTTTATTTCATTTATTTAATTTTTATTTTATTTTAGTTTTGTCTAAATTGTTGATACAAGCATGGAACTAGGAAATAGAGGATGAATAATCTAGACTAATATAGAATCAATTAGGATTACATGCCACTTAATTTTATTTTTGCTTGCCATTTAGATTTCATTTTATTTTGCCACTTGGACATATATTTGCATGCCATTTTTCTCATAAGTTAATATATACATGCCTATAGTTCTTAGTTTTTGTTATAAGTTTTTAATATGATTAGATTTTACTATTCAGGTTACTCCTCATTTGTTATTTTAGGAAAAATATCAATTTACATTTTAAATCATTTTAATCTCAATATTTAGGACAAATACTTTTATTTTATTTCAGATACTATGTCTTCTTCTCGCGCTAGAAAGACTGCTATCCCCGTTTCCAAGAAACGAAAGGGGCCGGAAAGTTCCTCAGCAAGACCCACCTCTGAGACACGCCACTCGTTCCTCACATTTCCACAGGACTCCCAGGAAGAACGCTACCAGTTACTCCGAGCACGCACTATCTCGATGGGCCGATGCATTGACTGGGAGGCCCTCGCGCAAGTAAACCTGGTGGACGATGTTCGAGCGCTACTAGCTACCGACCCATGGGACCAGTTCTTTAGGATTGTAGAGCCCACCTACCTAGAACTCACTCTCGAGTTCTGCTCCACATTCTACCTCCAGATTGTCATGAACAGATTCGACGATCTCGGCATGGTCCAATTCCGATTAGGAGGTCTTGTGCGACAGCTGAGTGTCCCAAAGTTCGGCACGGCTCTCGGTCTCTATATCGAGCAGTTCATGGCAGAAGAAGACTTCCCTACCCTCACTCGACGCATCCACATTCGGCCCATCGAATGCTGGAATGAGATAGCCCCAGGACGTCAGACTTATAACCCAAGCGTTAGCAAGGCATCCGCCCTCCTTCCTTCTCTCAGGTATATTCACGCCCTCTTTGCTCACACCTTGATAGGTAGACGGGAGAGTACAGACGTTGTCAACACTCACGACGTCTATTTTCTCTGGTGCATGCCCAATGGCCACCCCATCGACCTTGCCTACTTCATAGCGTTGGCAATGCAGCATCAAACTGAGAGGCACCGCAAAGGAGTCGTATCCATGGGCCCGTACATCACACGACTAGGCCGCTACTTCGGCCTACTCAACACTGCAGCCCAGACATCCTCGTACACCCTACTTGGCCAGATGTCCTCCCAAGGTATCCAGAGCGACGGCCAGGTGGCGACCACTTTCACTTCTGCCTTGTCTAGGAAGGCGAGGACCCAGAGGACGTTACTGATGATGTCCCACCGCCACCACCTGAGGAGGATGCACCCGCCGAGCCATCATGCCCCAGACGACCCACCCAGTCAGCAGCCCCATACGCTGACATATACGAGCGCCTAGACCGATTTGAGCAGCAATGCTTCTAGCGCTTTGATTATATCGACGCCACTTTAGCGCAGATATGTCAGCACCTAAGCATCTCCCCACCGCCACGAGACCCATCAGAGGATTAGATCATCTTTTATCTTTTATTTTTGTTTTATGCTTTTTTTATTTTTATTTTTATCATTTATCTTTTATTTTTACTTTATCCTAACTCTTAAACACCGATCCTTATTTTCACCTTTTTCTAACTTTATTTTCCTTTTTAGGTTTATTTTTAATTTTTTTTCAGTTCAGCTTTTTCTTTATTTGAATTTTTATTTTTTTATATATATTCTGTTTATTTTATTTTATTTTCTTCTGCCATCTCCTAATGAAGTAACCCCTCTTCATTTTAACATCCCACAACTAATAAATCCCTTCGCAGTTTCAAAGGAGCTCTACAGCTCAAATCTCTGTGGAAAAGGGAACACCGTGCCAAAACTTCCGTCTCACAAAGCCATCCACATTTCAGGGAGTTTCATATCTCTCCCTCTCTTATGATATTATGCTTTTATTGCTAATATTATCCTTGTACATTGAGGGCAATGTACATCTTAAGTGTGGGGGGGAACGTACTTTAAATTTTATTTCATTCTCTTTGAAATCCCTGAAATTGTTCTAACTAATTGCACTGTCCTCAATAGCATGATCTTCAGTCTATTATTAGGAATTAATTCTGATTGACTTATAATTTTTATTAATATGTTGAGAATTAAAGAAATAGGTGATTGTACTTTAAATATTCAAACTTAAAAACATTAAGGAATCAAGAATGATAAGTTGAAATTTTTGAGAACTCTAATTTTTTTGCATAAGTTATCTTCCCTAAATTTAAGTACTATCTTGAGATTTGAAATTCGCAGGATTGACATCAAAAGCCATAATTCTGGTGAGATTTTGAGCCTTTTTGAGCATACATTCTTTCGTGCTCACTTTTATTATTGCTTTGAGTGAGTCAACACTGAATTGTTATTCTAGAACTTGCTTTGATTATACATGTCAAGACTACATCATTGATTTGATATACCGAGATGATAAAGGCACCTAGGATTTAACCCACTTACTCCACAAAAGCCTACCTCCATAATCTAACCCCTAGTGAACCCCATTGAGCCTAACAACCTTTTCCTTGACTCACCCTCTAATTATTAACCAATAACCCATTTTTGTTGAATTTTCCATTCAATTACTTTTGATCCCTATTTTTGTCGAGATTTGAGTTGAATTTATTATCTAAGCTTTATTCTCCTTTCCAGTATGTAAATCTTTACTCAATTCATTGTATTACTTGAATTGTTCTTAAAAAAATGTGTACATACAGTCAAATTCAGTTGTAATGTGTAATAGTTCAAATTAAGTTTTTGCATATTTCTCTCTTAAGGCTACCAAAATGATGTTATTAAGCTTGGAAAATATGTTCTAGTGATAGAGATTTTTCTAGCTAGATAATTTTTTCAGTTTAATCTCGATTCTAACCCTTTTTTGTAGCCTGTGACAATACCCCTAACCAAGCCCCGTTACAACCATGAAAAGACCTCTTGATCGATATATCATATCAAACTATAGTGGTGGAGATTTGATTTTCGTGCAAGCTTATGGTAATAACTTTTCAGGTTGACTAGAGAGTGCTTAAAATTTTGAACCCTAAACACTTTGAGTGAATAGAGTGAACCTTTTGTGAGGATGTCAACTCCTGTTAATTAAGATGGAGAGACAACTACTTAGAAGGACGGAAAAGACTTATGTTTTCAAATGATAAAATTCTCAACTTAGAGTAATTGAATCTTTAATGTTCTTCTGATTGAATTTTTCATTGTATGATTACTTGTAGATTAGTTTGAAACATTATTGATAAAAATTGTAGGTTGAGAAGAATAATTCTTTTTAGGGATTGAGATTTTGCTTGAGGACAAGCAAAGGCTTAAGTGTGGGGGTATTTGATAAACGTTCAATTATACATATTTTTACCTCATGTTTAGCCTATATTTTGGATGGATTCTTATCAATTTTGTGAGAATTGGTGCTTTTAATCCTTCCTTTTTATATCTTATACTTAGGAGAGCATAGGGAAGAGAAAAGAACGGAAAACAAGCTAAAAACGGTGAAAAATGGGCCAAAATGTGCGAACAACACGGCCCAAGACATGCCACACGGTCGTGCCACACGGGCGTGCCATATGAAGATCACATGGTCAAAGCCCCGATAAGCACGGCCAGGCTACACGGCCGTGCCTCTATCGAGAAAATCACACGGCTTTTATCAAACCCACACGGGCGTGTTCTAGTCATGAAGAAGGGGAATTTCACTCAAATTGGGATGCTTAGAGGCTAAGAAAGGCCCCCCAAAAGCTCTATATAAAGACCCCATGAGGCAACAATAGAGATATTTTTAGATACGAATAGAAGTAAGGGATTACTCCAAAGGAGAAAGCCGATTGATTCATCTCAGAAGTTGGAATTCTGCAGCAACATAGAGGATCTCCCTAAATTCCTTCAGGGGTTTTTGGTTTCTTTTATGTTTTATTGTTTTATGTCTTCTGTGATGTTTCTTTTCTTTATCATGAACTAAACCTCTCAAATACTTGAGGGGGATGAAACCTAAGACAGATCTTGTTATTTATTCTTGATTTATTTGATAAATACTTGAACTGTTCTTAATTATGCGTTCTTCATTCTTGATTTAATAATCCTAGGTATTATTTCAAGAATTAGATGTGCTTAGAGCAGAGGAGCAAAAGTCCCTGTGATAAGAGTAGATCTACCATAATTAAGCGGAGTTGTATGCAACCCTAGACATAGCACGACATAAATCTGCCGGATTAGGGTCAAACCTAATATGGGGAGCCATAGATCGAATTAATGCAACCTACGGAGTTAATTAATAAGGGAACTTTAATTAACAACTTAGGCTTAGTTGCTCTACGCCTCGACGGAGGGTTTAGCATAAGTTAGGGATCTCTACGGATCAAGTCAAGTAAAGAAATCATATAGTTTAAGAAAATAATAACAAGTGAAGTCTAGGTGGATTCTCTCTTGAGTATTGCCCATATCAATCAGCTTTTCCCTAAAAGTTTTCCCAATTCACTGTTTAAACTTTCTTAGTTAGTTTTAGAATTAGTTTAAACAACCCTCTTTTATTTTTAGGTTAGATAATAGAAAAGAAATAAGTACTAGTACTTTTGGTTCCCTTGGGCACGATAACTCGGTTTTGCCACTAAGCTATACTACTGTTCGACAGGTGCGCTTGCCTCAACGTCGTGATATTAGTTGGTTTTGGTGTGATCAAGTTCTTTATAAATTTTATTACTTAATATCACGCAATATCACCCGTGTAAGACCATGTCTGGGACAAGGCATTGGCACCGAGATGAGATATAGATCCCCTGTAAAACTATTTCTAGGACATAGCATGGGCATCTAAGAGAGATCCCATATAAGACCATGTCTGGGACATGGCATCGGCATCGGATTACGATCTCGTGTAAGACCATGTCTGGGACATGGCATCGACATTGATATGAGATCCTGTATAAGACCATATATTTGATATGGCTTCTGCATCGACTTATGATCCCATGTAAGACCATATCTGGGATATGGCATTGGCATCATACCATGAGATTGACTTACGGGTATCCTTCGGTATTCTAAATATTTAAAAGAGAAAGTATTCAAGATAATTAGTTTAATGAGAAATACTACAGTTTAGTATGAGTGTTACAGGTGCACTTGGGTAAGTTACGCGAAAAATAAAAATGTAAGTCATGAGAATAAGTAAGTTATAAGAATGAGTAAGAAAGTATATGACATTTTATGATACTTTATTAGAATGATGTTTCATGATCTATGTTGCTATTTTATTTTATGCAACTTACTAAGCATTTTATGCTTACCCTTTTATTTTCCCTTTTTCCATGTAGATTTGCTAATTTAGCTCGGAGATCGATTAAAGTCGGAGCTCGAAGTCACACTATCAAACCATCTATTTTGGTATAGTATAGTTTAGTTATTTTAAGTATGGCATGTATAGAAAACATTGGTCATATTGGTATGTGTCATTTGAGTAGCCAAATGTGTTGGCTAATGATGCTACTTAAGTTATGTTGTAATGGCCTTTGGAAATGGGCTAGTATTGTTTAAGTTAAATTTATGCAATGTTGATGAAGCTCATGAGTGTGCAAGCTTGCATGTTTAAGTAGAGTAGAGATTAATGAGAATGAAATGCATGGTGGCATATGAGTGCCTTAATTTTGAATGTTTATAATGGATATTATGCCTTGATTTGTAAGGTTGAAATTGGTATGAGTTTGGTTGTGTTTCAGGGTGGCAAAAAGTCTTGGAAAATAGCCTATATTTGTCCACACAGGTAGGCACACGAGCGTGTGTCTAGGCCGTGTGTGACACACGATTCGCCCCAAGGGTGTGTAGCTCGACCGTGTGTCCCCTGCACCTTAAGTTGGTCAAGTCAGTATTGCACACAGGCGTATGCCTTGGCCATGTGAACCCAAGTTGTTCATAGTGTTAAAATAGAGAGGTACACGGGTTGAGGACACGAGCGTGTCTAGGCCGTGTGAAGGACACGGGCCATGGACACGGGCGTGTGCTCAGTCGTGTTAAAAACCCCTGTAGGTTCAAAATGAAAAATAAATTCAACATGGGCTAGGTACATGGGCGTGTGACCACACGGCACACGGCCTGGCCACACGAGCGTGTCCCACCTCACACGAGGGTGTGGCCTTATTTTAAGCAAGATTTTTCTAAGATGCTCGAAAGTTCCTAGATTGGTTTCAAACCACTCTCGATGTATGTTTTGGGCTTCGTAGGCCCATGATAAGAATATTAAGAGTACGTTTGTAAAAGTTTTAAATTGGAGTGAGAATTAAGGTCCGATTTGGTATGTATGAGAATGTTTAAGTACGATAATGCCTCGTACCCTGTCCTAGCATCGGACTTGGGTAAGGGGTGTTACATTTTTTTTTTGAGTTAATGCAGCTTGTAGAGATCTTTGATTGGTATTCTGAGGGAACTATGATAGACCGTATGTCTGGGTTGTCTTAACAACAAGAAGAATGGATTATTCTGAAATGTTTTTATCCGATAGATGAAATCCACTCAGTTGTTTTAATCAGAGTGGGTTGTTCATTTGAAAAGTTAATTGAGTTATATGCATTTGAGTTTATCCTCAAGTTCGGGAATAAAATTTGTGCATTCATGGGTAAATTGAAGGACAATCAGAATGAAGGATTTATATTCTAAAAGACATGATACAAAAATATATTTATTAGATCAGTTCTAATCGAGAAATTGTTATTATGGGTTAAATTCGTCTCGATAGTTGAAGTTATTGCGCTTGTGTTAAACAATATTGCTTGACGCTTTCCATATAAGGGGAACAAATATAAGTTGAAAGTTTCAAATGCCAACATGTTAGAAGCATCAGTCAGAGTTTGATGATCCAGGTTTCTCGGTTATATTTCATTAGACGATCACTGTGAATTTCTCGGTAGATATACTACTAATGATAAAGTGATGATAGGAGAACATCATAGCTGCTTAGTTAAGTTCAAATATAGTATCAAGATTTAATATGAGTTCTGATGCGAGTTCTGAATCGAGGTAAGTTATAAATGATTTATCTATGGATTACCATTAAGAAGATGACAGAAAGACTCCACTTGATAGTATGTATCAGGTGAGAAATTTTGAGGACGAAATTTAGTTAAGGGGGGAGAGTTGTAATAGCCCGTTTTTCAGTGGTGTCGAAAACAGTAGTTTTGGGGCCACCAAATAAGACGAGTAAGTTCATAAATATTATTGTTTAATATTTACGAGTTAAATGTGACTTTAAAAAGGCTTTTGATATATTGATTTTGTTTTATAAGCGATTTATTAAGTTCAAGTGGTATGACCCTAAGGTTAAGTGGTTTTAGAAAATGAGGTATCAAGACCTTGTTTCTATAAACCGAGCTGTACATATTTTTATAAATATTTATGGAGTGTTATTAAGGTGTTATTAAAGTTCCGTTGAAAAATTTTTACGTTTCGATAGTTAATTAATTAAAAATGACTAAATTGTAAAAGATGTAAAATTTAATCACTATTTGATTTGAGTGATTAAATGGTTAATTGAATAAAGGAAAAGGAACTTAAATAGTAATTAAACCATGGTCAAAGTTTCGAAGGGGTGGTGTTATGATTGAATCCACTAGCTCTTAGATTCATTATTCTTTTAGTCCTAATTAGTTTGGGATTAAATTGTAAATAAGTTTATTTAGTTAGAATTTAATTAAATTGCAGGACCAATTGTGAAATTAAACTTTCCTTTGATGGTAATTATGCCATATATTTATGTGATGGACAAATATGTACATGAGTTTGGTGTTTTATTTATTTATTTATTTAATGGCAAAATGGTAATTTGATGAATTAAATTAAATTAAATAAAAAGAAAAGCTATCATTATCTTTTAATTTTGGTCTTCTTCACCGAATAGTTAAGGGACGGAATCCATTTTTATACCTTCAATTTTCAGCAACTTCACAAGCTAAATTGATTAAGGTGGATTGGAAAATTGAGGAGAATGAAAAATTATCAAAATGCCCATGTACTTTGACATTTCTGCAATTTAGCTAGGTAAATTCGTACATTTAAAACTTAACATTTGTATAAATTGATGATTGGTATTATGTAACACCCCCTACCCCCAAACCGTCGCCGGAACAGGGTTACGAGACGTTATTATCGGACATATCGGACAATTTACAAATAATTCTTAAATAAATAACAATCATAAGTTCATATAAATTTTTTTAAATTTCAATATAAACCCTTTATAAATATTTAACCTTCTTTGCAATTTTCAAACAACAACCAATCCAAACCAATAGCACAACCAAATACAATTTAAACTCAAATACACCTAAATCATGACCAATTCATTAACTTAGTAATTTAATAACTAAACATTCATAATATCATTCAAAATTAACTAATAACTTCATTCATTTTCTATTCTAACTTAATGCCAAATTATATAATATATTCTTTACCATTTTATTAAACTAATATCAAAATATGGTATACCATTTTTACAACCAACATTACAAGCATATCTATGTAACCTATACAACAGCTAGTACATGCCACTTTCAATTAAAAAAGAAAGCATCACCAAAATTTATACTGGAGTCGAGATCGTTTTGGATGCTAGACCGAGACTCTGAACTCCTTTTTAACCTGCACACGGAAACAACCGTACGCTGAGTATTTATTCTCAGTGGTATTACCATAATTTAAACTATAATAACAATAATAGAATATAAATATTAAACATATAACAATTGAATTTTTCATATAAATTCTTTCTTAAACTTTATTATCAATATCAATACACTTTTAGTATGTATCACTTTCAACATATATTAGAAATTCCATTATAGTCACTACATGAACATTTAGTTCATGTTTTTCATTTCCGATCTCAATTTTGATTCACATTTCAACTTCCTCATTTCTTTCAATATTCAATAGTACGATATAGTTTCACATAAATTTCTCAATTTAGTTATTCACCCTATTGACAATTCGGACTTTGACGGATACACGGATTTCAACCCAAACACACCAGTACGACATATTGTGCCTAAAACGGTATATAGTACCTGATCAGTATACGACACATAAGTGCCTGAAATGACACACGAGGTGCCTGATATGACACATGAGGTGCGGTGCTTGATACGACACATGGGGTGTATGAAATACGACACATAAAGTGCCTGATCGGCAAAGCCAATAAATCCTGTACTCTTGCAAATCCTATGGCATGCCAACTATATCCGACTCAGTCCGACTAGTTAATAGGGTATTCAAATTATTTCTCAATTTCATTTTCACTTTCATAACAAATTCAATTTCAATATCAATTACACTTTTCCAATCACCAATCAAAATATAATTCAATACTAACACATATTTCTCATTCAATTCATTTTTTTTCAAATTCAATTCAATAAAGTCACTTACCTTATTTTTTTTATTTTTTATTTTTTATTTATCAAACACATAATTTAAATTTAACATTAAATGATAAATAATTTGAATTATAGTAATACAATTTGCTCGATTATTCCTCAATAACCTTCTCCTGTCCTTTGTGTGCTGATGCCTCGAGTTCCTTGTTAGCTACGAAAATAATAATAATAATAATAATAATAATAATAATAATAATAATTTATACTATTAATTACAGCATTAATTTATAATAATAATTGAATTTCTATCCAATTCCTACCTTATTCCCAATTTAATCCTAACTAAGGTTACTTATTTTTCTAATTCAATTCATACTTTATTTCTATTCAAACTTCACCCAAACTCGAATTTAACTATTAAATTTTCAGTATATTTTCCTAATTTCGAATTTTCCTCTATTTAGTCCCTACAACATAAAACTCATAGCTTACTTTACAATTTAATCCTTTTATCAATTCTAATCAATAATTCTATCAAATAAATCCCTAATTCATCTTTTTGTTCAACATGAACTATGTTCAAAAACCTTAAAACTTCCAAAACCTCAACTTAATTTCATCAAAACTTTGCTCTAAAACTTCTAAAACATCAAATTTGAGTAAAAAGGACTTAATTGACTTACCAATTTAAACTTCTAGCTTTAAATCCCTAGTTTTTCCTTTTTCTTTTCTTTCTTTCTTCCCTTTCCCCTGTTTCGAATGCTCTCTGTTCTTTCTCCTTTCTTTTTCTTTTGGTTTCTTTATTCTTTTATAACATATATATATATATATATATATATATATTAGTTTATATTAATAATTGTTTTTATAAAAATCTATTTAATAACAAATACAATTAATACAATTGTACAACTATATAATTTACATTTGTCTCTATTGAATTTGTTTACCTCATAAAAATCTTATAATTTAATTAATTATCAAATAAACATCTTTTATTTAATAATAATAAATAATAAATGTCTATTTAATTACTAATATTTGTATTACAAATGTTTTTACTTTAATTAATACACATGGACTTTATCTCAACCATACATTTGTCATAAATCTATTTTATTTATCAACTAAAAATCTCATATTGTAATTATTTAATTAATAATTATCTTTTACTTAATAAATATAAATACTAAATATCTATTTACTAATTAATTATTTTTATTACAATTGTATACATATATTTTCCTACATTTGTCTATTTTTATCACCTTACACTTGATAAACCATAATTGTAACATATTTTTATACCATGCTTAGCATATTTTTGGATGATTTTCTTTAATTTAATGAATTTGATGCTCCTAATCCTTTAATTTCATGTTTTATACTTAGGTGAGCATTTGAAAGTGAAAAGAGCAAGAAACGGGCCAAAAATAGACAAAATGGGCCAAAATCAGTATTCAACACGGCCTAGAAGCCTCCACACTGGTACACCATACGCCCGTGCATCACGGGCGTATCGATGATTAACCAAGTTAGTATTGCACACGACCTGGGCACCTGTACACGGGAGGACCACACGCCCGTGTCCCTGTCAAGCCCTGTTTCAATTCTACTCAGAAAAGGCTAAATTTTAAGTAATTTGGGCATTCCAAAGGCTATTTAAACACCCTAAGAGAGGATTAAAGAGACACACAGAGTAGAAAGCAAGGAATTACTCGAAGAACGCCGATTGATTCATCTCAGAAGTAGGATCTCCATCAAGACTGAAGATCCCCCTTTAATTTCTTTCGGGAGTTTTTTAGTTTCTTTATGTTTTGTTGTTTTCCCAATTTTGAGATGTTTTCTTTTATAAACATGAACTAAGTTCCTAAATACCTGAGGGGATGAAACCTAAGACAAATCTTATTATTTTCTGAATTATATGATAAATACTTGATTTGCTCTTAATTATGTGTTCTTAATTCTTGTTTTAATATTTCAGGATATTGATAAAAGTATTGATGTGCTTACTTAGTGGAGCAAAAGTCCCTGTTTAAGAGTAAATCCAACATAATTAAGCGGAGTGACCCCTACATTTTCAAAATTTTCATCTTTTCTTTAAAATTTCTATATGTTTCCGATTTAGTCCCGATTTATTTCTAATGTGTTTTTAGGGCCTTGATGGCTTGTATAAGGACAATATGTATGTTATTGATTGAAGTTGCTATGATTGATGTTGAGTTATTAAATGATTACAATTTTTTATAGTTTTGAAATGTAAACTCCAGTAATGCTCCGTAACCCTATTCCAGCAAAGGATATAACTTAGGGGTGTTAGCCATGTGGGACAAGTCAGTAAGTTACACAGGCACGTACACAGGCTGGGACACGACCATGTGTCCCTATTTCAAATGTTACACGGCCTGAGATACGGGCGTGTGTCTCAGCCGTGTGAGTCACACAGCCTTCTGAGACACATGGCTTGTCCACACGGTCGTGTGTACCCTATAGTTTGAAGAAAATTCTATCTTTTTCTATGAAATTATAAATGTTTCTAATTTGGTCCCGAATTGTTTCTAAAGTGATCCTAAGGCTTGAGGGCTCGAATAATGGACGTTATGCATATCTTTGAATGAATTATGCTATGATATATGAAATGTTGGAAATGAATGATTTATGTATTTACAATAATGCTCCATAACCCTATTATGGCGACAGATACGAGTTAGGGGTGTTACAATAGATGTGCTTCAGCACACTCGAACCTACATCCTCTTGCATTAAGACTCAATCGCTAGAGGTTAACGCTTATTTTTTTAATAATTTTTTAGTATTTTATATATTTTAATAATTTTTTATTTTTATGTATTTTAATTTTTAATTTTAATTTATATTTTTAAAATTTTTAGAGTGATGACCAAATTGGTATAATGTGTAAATAATAAGGGATAATAAAATTGATAAACATTGAGAACTAATTTTGTTATTATACCAAATCACGTCAGCATTTCATTTGGTGATCAAACTCATTTTAACCGTAGAATGATTAAAATTGGCAACTTATTTAATGGGAGTGACTAAAATTATAACTTATCTGGTAAGAATGAAAAAAATAACAAAATTTTGAAATGGATGAATAAAATAAGAACATAGATAACTTCAAATAACTAAATAAGTAGTTTACTATTTTTTTTATATGGGTCAGAAATTTTGTACAGAAATTTTTACGTTTTCATTAAAAAAATTATTAATTAATAAAACATATTTCAATCTAATTTTAGATTTTATAAATATTTAAACTAATGATCATGTAAAATTTTAATTTATATTCAAAACATTCAATATATATTTTAATGTCAAAGTAAACATAACTGGGAAGAAATTTTTGGATCTTCAATGCCCACGTAATTTCTTGTTAGACTGGATATATCTTCTTGGTGGGTTCTTCGTATATGTACCGATTAACTTGTGGGGCACAACCACGTTTAAACTGAATAAAAACAAATTAAGATTCTTCTAAGATTAGGGGAGGGTTACTATATATATTTTTGGGTAATAAACTAACGGAATCAATTATAAATTAATAGAAGTAACATTTGAAGTTTAAGATAAAAACTTTATATCTAAACGAACATGTTCAACAACTTTAGCTGGGGGACTTGAAAATTGTGGATCATGTGGGAAATCCTTCATTAAGTTTGACAGTATGTGAGGTGCAAAATTTGCATTTCTTTGAATTTATTTGACGACCACATGCTAGTCACGTTTACAGGGCTCTTGAATTCTTGAGATCAAATATTTATTCGTATGTCTTTTAAGGCCACTAAATATATCTTTAACAGCTGTATTACAATCAGTCTCTACTATAACATTTTTACATTTGGCGCTCCGCATAGATTATAACCCATAACCATTTGCATGAATTGCAAAGTCCATAATTACCTACAAGGGTTCCTCATGAGTTGATTTGGTGAAATCAAGTTGATTTAATTAATGTAAAGACTGAAAAGATATGGTGGATACTTAATCCATTTTTGATGATGTCCAAATTATCCATGTGGCAAATGTTGTGTCCTCTACAAACCATTTAACACCTTTTGTAGCACGTAAAAATAAATTTAATTATCAGTTGAGGTGGTATCAACCACGTATTTCGTAAAAATAGACTTAATTAAAAGATGTAGTTTCGATGAGTATACAAAGTCCAAAGTTGAGCCTAGCCTGATGCGTATTAATTAAGCAGACATCCATGTCCCAAGGCATTGTATTTGAACATTCTTTCATTAATAATTTTGTATTTGCTTGTATATATATTTATATATATATGTATATGTTAATTATGCATTTTTGAGGTGGAATTGGAGATTAAATGTGAAAGCAATAGGAGGTGGAAAGATCCCCGAACAAAGATTCGTTTTGCTTCCTATTCGTAATAGCAAACATCATATTTATTATTAGAGAAATATATAGGGAAGTAAGGTCCTCAACTTTTTGGCTTTATTGTGTCAGCAAATTTATCTTACCCAATAAATTTCCCCACTTTGCGCTCTCTCCCCTTGCTCATGCTCATGCTCATGCGCGTTTAACTTTAAACCTCTCTCAGTTCTCTTCACTCAATTCCAAAGATACTCAAAACTTCACAACAATCATGGAGTTTAGGCAAAACCAAGGTGGAGAAGACGGCCGGGCAGAAGCAGATCCAGCCATAAAAGAGGGTGTTCAGAAAGGGGCATATCGGTTTCAAGAGAAGAAAGGGAGCGTGTTTCCAGTGAAGAAAAAGCTTGTCAAGACAATGATGGCCGAGTGCATTGCTAATTCTTTATCCAGTAAAAAGGGTGGATCCTCCAACACGACTGTTACTAACACTACTCCATCGAAGTCCTCCGAAAGCAACAAGATCACTACTTTGAAAATATCCCCAGACCCTTGATTCTTCACATCACTAATATATAAGGTAGTTTTGGTTCATAAAAGGTATGGTTATGTTTAAGTCACTTGGGAAATTTTGATCTTGTTTTTATTGTTTGCACCAAGTCCTTGTGTTGTATAGTAGTTTGTTTTTAATTAAATAATTTGGTTTCTGATTTCATCTGTCTTTACTAGGGACGTATGTTGTACGCTGTTGCTGTCAGTACTGTCACCTTAATGCCAACTGCAGTGCTGCTGATGTTTTTATTCATATGTTACAGTTGAATCCATAAAAGTATAAAATCTCAATTGTATCCTTCCACTTGAGGAGAAGAATCGCAGAGTTGAGTTTAATTTTGAAGTTGATTTGATTATAGTGTACGAACCATGAATCCAACTCGTAAGTGTTGTGTTTAATAATTCATATTGATGTGATCCATGTGAAAAAAAAAACCATGTAGTAAGACGAATTTAATAAGATGATGAAAGTATTTTAGGTTTAATTGAACAAGAGTGTCAATAGAAGGTGGGGTTGGAGGAATATTTCAACTTTCAAGCAATGAGATTATAAAGTAATATGAAAAGCTGACCCTGAGTATCTTTGGAAGATATGAGATATAACGACAATTATAGAAGACTTGAGGAATGATGTTTATGTCCCTAATTTAAAGAAATTAAAAAAAGGGACTAACTTAAGTTTATAATGTTAATTTAGAGAGTTATTTTAAAATATTTGTGTCTTGGAATTTGGAAGCTTCTCTTCTCTTGCCACCAATTTAATATATAAAATTCCTTTTTTCTCAAAAAAATTAAAAGTAAATGAAGGAGACGGAACAGGATACGTAGCATCTATTTGAGGAGTAAGATAACGAAATCTTTATGGGGCAGAAAGGACCACAACACTGCACATACAAATTAATATGGCAGCTCCGAAGAAATTGATGTTAATCTTGGGCTTCAGTCAGAGATTGTGAAGGGATATGTGGCTGTTCACAACTCTTTCTTTCAGTCTGCTCATAATAACTCCTCATTTTTAAACTCCAAAATCAAATAAATAACCATTACTTTTAACAACTCCAGTTTATGGCTTGCCGGATTCTCCTTTCCTCAAACATGAATAATTGCCCTTCACCTCCATGCGTCTGTTCTATCTATTTACAGACAAATATGTACACGTAACAATATGCCTCATAATACTTGGTGGATTCAATAAAATAACAGTTAAAAAGTTGAGTCGAATATTTATGGAAAATAGTTTTTATCCTAAAAATTGGGTTAGTAAAATCGAATTAGTAAATTGAGGGCTAGTAAATCGGAAATTGAAATTAGGTTAGATTGTTAAAATAAATAGGAATAAATGAAATAAAATATTAAAATAATTAGAATTAAAAAAATTAGGTTAAGAAATTAAAATTAGGTGTCCAACAATTAATTTGCTTAGAACGGACCTTAAAAACGAGATCAAATTTGAAAATAATTTAGAAAATGAGTTTTAATTGAAAGCAAGGACTAATTTGAAAAGGGAAGAAATTGGAGGTGGTTAAAAGGACAATTGTAACATCCGCGTTTTAACTCAAGGTTAGGTATAGTGATGGGTCGGGTCAAGAATTAATATAAAATTTTTTAAAATATAATAAATAGGAATTTTGAGTATTAAATTAGAAAGTATATAGATCTAATAAGAAATTTAAAAAAAAAATACTCTTTAGATAAGAAAGCTTAAAATAGATACATTGATTTAATTGAAAGAATAAAGAAATTGTTGTAGCCAAAGTAGGAAAAATATCAAGTTAGGAGATATATAATAGTAAAGGAAAGGAATGAATGATTAAAAAGAAATTTAACCAAAGTGTTGTATGAGTCATACTAGTAAATAAAAGATGAGGAATGACAAAGTGGTAATTAGCCAAGTAGATATTTAATAGGTGTAATGATATGGGTAAAAGTAAAAAGATGGATACCTTAAGGACTTAGTAGCAATTTAAACATTTTAATTAAAAAGGTGAGATATTTTAGTGGAATGGTGTAAAAAAGTGGAGAAAACATGAAAATATATCATCTTTTCTCAAACACAACCCGTCACTACTTCTTCCCCCCCCCCCCCCCAAAAACTTCCATCCAACTTTTCTTTTAATTTCCTAAATGTCCTTCCATAATAGTTGAACCATCCAAGCTTCAAACATTCATTTTTCTTTGAAATTTCCTTAGTCAAAATCAAAGAACTAAGGTAAGAAATGATGAAATTATCATATCATACATGTTTATTTTTATTAAATAGTATAGAAAGTTGCTTGATTGTAGTTTTTTTTTTATTTTACATATTAATGTTATATGTTTTATATGAAATTGAAGAGAAAGAAAAGAAAGGAGAGGACCTAATTGAAGAAAAAGGGAAAGAGAAGGCTAAGGAGTGAAGGAAGAAGAAAATACATCATCTCAACCTTTTTGTTGTAAGTACTACAAGATTTTTAAATTATTTTTATTTAAATGCTTATATTGTAGTATGGAATTACTTAGAATAAAAATGTAAAATATATATTTAAATTTGTAAATAAAAAAAAGAGAGATTAGATTATGAAATTATGAAATTTGTAAAGAAAATTATTGGTGGAGAATAAGAAATGGTGTATTGTTTGAACATTAAGTAATGATGTTGTGGTAAAAGTATATGTGTGAAAAATGTGTCATATTTGTGATTTGTGAAATGGGGACTAAATTGTAGATGATGGAGAAATGAGAAATTTTTTTCGAAATATTTATGTAAAGTATTTAAATGTATGAAATTTGGCTTTAATGCCCAAGTAGATGGAATTTAGAACTACTAGGATATTAGTGGCATGCCATTAAGGGATCTTAGCACGCTCTCCGATTATTAGCACATTAGTGCTCTCCGTTTAGCACATTCGTGCTCTCTGTATAGCACTTTAGTGCTCCCTGTTCAATATTGCATAATAATGCACCTTTGTATTTGTTTCATATATCCGGTGTATTCTATAAAGTCTACTTTGGGCTAAGAATATGAGTTGTGAACAAACGTGAACCATCAATGTGTTGAGGTAATTTTGATAACTTACAAAAGGTAAGTTAAGTTTCCTTAAAGTAAGGTATAGTTGAAGAAACTTGTATATGTATAAATATATATTAGTTGAATAAGTTGTGTAAATATGTAGTAGTTGAATAAGTTAAAAATATTATGTTATGTTTCATTTATCTATTTAATTCTTGTAGTGCTTACTAAGCCTTCACAGGCTTAATGAGTTTATTTTTAACGTGTAGGTACAATTAGACTCGAAGAGGTAAAGTTGGGTCAGGAGATCACTCATCTCATCACATCCTCAAGAGCTTCAAAAGTAGGTACCTTATTTTGAATTAAAATGGCGTGTACATAGGTAGACCAAATGTGTTCCCATGTGTTAGGGACTAAAATGAAAACTCTTGAAATTCTATCTAATTTGGTTTACTTGAAGTATTTTGATCTATATGAAATGAATTAGTGAAACTATAAGTATGTTTGCAAGTGTGGTTTGGTAAGTTAAAATACTATGTATAAATGTTTAAATTAAATAGTATCTAGTCAAAACCGTTTTGGCACCAAATGTAATAGTCTTATACCGGGTCCATACAATCGGACTGGGTGTAGGGGTGTTACAACAATTGCTTAATTTTTAAAAATTGGTTGCCTATTTAACAACCCCATCGTCCCTTCCCTCTTATTTTTATCTCATTCAAAAATTTCCCAAACACCAAATTAAAACTTCTCTCTCAAAATTAATTCATCCTTTTAGAATTTTTAATCTTCCAAACACGAATTCCTCCATCAATTTTAAAGAAATTCATCTTTTCTCCTTCAATCTCACTATTGCTCTTCAACATGTTTTTGCCGAATTTGATGCTAAACTTATCAATTACTTCAAATTGAGGTAACGTTTTGACTTTTTTATAAGTAAACTAAGTATGTTGTTAATTCAATTCAAGTTTTAATTGATTTAATCAAGATTTCAATAAATTTAATGATTTTAAACCAATTTTTGGCTTGAAAATGGTAGATATCATAATACTAAGCTAAGTTATTGTTTTAAAGTGGTTTTCAACTTATTTTGATCTAATTAAAAGGTTTTTAAACTTAATTTAACAAATCCTCAAAGAATTTTAAGGAATTGTATGTTTTCCCCTTTTATGTGTTCTTATAAACTTTACTTTTTCAAAAAAATTAGACCTGTGTAACTAGATAAAATTGATCATTTAGATCTGTAATTAAAAGATATTTAGGATGTTTAGAAACTTATTTAAGGCTTAGAAATGAAAATTAAGTGATGAAACCTCTTATTTCGATAAATCTAGTTAGGTTTCGATATTGTGAACGAGAAGCTTAGATTTGTGATTTTACTGCTATTTGAATGAATTTATGGTTGTTCATCATATGTTTGCAATTTCTTTAATGTGTATACAAAGTGCCAAATCAATTGGGAGCCTTTACAATTAAGGATAAGGGCAAACAAAAGCTTATTTGAGCTTTGGCTTTGAAGCAAAGTTTGGTTAAGGTGAGTGATCTAGTGTGCTGTAATTAATGCACAAATTAGCGTGTTAAAGGAAAGCCTAGGTAGCCTAAACACCTATTTTAAGTTCCAAGAGTAAGTGTCTCTTCCTTGAGCTATAATATTTTGCAAATGGTGATGAATTGTGATCATATATGTATATGATATGTTAAAGAAATAGATGTGAATATGTCAGAACATGCCTATTGATGTAACACCCTAAACCCAGCCTAGACGTCCAGTCCAAGTTTAAAGAGTTACATTATTGATACTCAAATACCACACATATAACACAATAATACTAGACCGTACATCGCATAATATTCATCACAAAGATTAGTTAAGTATATAATCATCCAAAAGTCATACTATCATAGTTTACTGAAATTTCTAAAGTAGTATTTAAATGAAGGATAAAAGCTTAACCGAGCTTCCGAGGTGCCGACCCGTCCAAGACTCAGAACTACTTAAAATCCAACCAACAATAAAGTGAGTTGTGAACTCAGTGCATAAAGAAGTTTGTTCACATAAACATATTTACCAAACAATGTCCGTATTCAAAGATTTGATCTGATAACAAAAACATTTCTAGTTCAGATCCAAGACAGATTAATTTCAGATGTAGAAACAATTTCAGTTTCATATACAGAACAGATCAGAGTCAGATGTAGATATTCCTAACCTCCATACGTTACACACCATCTTTGGCTATCCGAACACACCGTTAAAGGCATTCAATGCCCAGCCAACCCTACACACCATAGAGTGTCTGTCTGACACATTTACAGAAACGCAGCTTAGCTGCTAAATCATAATGCAACAAAGCGTCAGGATCAGAATTATACATATGGTGGCTTAGCCACTAATCTAGAACAAATCACTTCCTTCTTCATAATATCCCAACCCATGCATGTGCAGAGAACCAATATCCACAATATGTATTCAGTTATTCTAAATTGTTCCACAAGTAGATAGCACAGTTCAATATCAGACTAAGTATCACAGTGCACATACAGATATAGAATTCATGCATATGTCACAAGGTATCAGAGAATTCTCATTCAATCAAATTCAGACCATTCATACCATAAAGACGTCAATACCAGTCTTAAGTAACATTTACGGCCTCAAAAACGGTTTTCGGGCCCTTTTATATACGCCACACAGCTTGGACACACGCCTGTGTCCTTGTCCGTGTGGTTCACATGGCCTGGGCACAAGCCCATGTCCTTGCCCTTGTGGTTTTAAAGCATAAATCAGAGAGTTACAGGGCCTGGACACACAGCTGTGTCCTTGCTCGTATGACTCATACGGCCTGGGCACACGCATATGTGCTCGCTCGTGTTGTCCTAAATTACAAATAGTGAGTTACACGGCCTAAACACACGCCTGTGTCCCTTACCCGTGTGAACCCCGCGTTTTGGTGGTCAGTAAGGAGAATCATGTAAGTGGCTAATGTGACATTCCAGATTTGGGTCGATCCCTCCCGACTGAGTTTAGGGTGCCACAATAATACAATCGATTTTTTTTATTCATGGATATTAAAACCAAGATGGAACATATCTATTTTCAAAAATAAAAATAAAACATATCTAATATAATATTTTTAATAATCTTATATTCATTCACTCTTTTCTATTATTATCTTTTAACCTACAAAATAAAGAAAATAAAAAAAAATTCATTCCTCCTTTATATATACATATACATTTTTCATCAAACACAGACTATGAAGTGAGATATGTTGGAGTTGGGGTAAGCATACAAAGTTTTAACCTATGGGCTAGTGGAGAAGCTAGCTGACATGCTTGACCTGGCTTGTCCGGAAATGTTTTGGGCTGTCCTTCATGAAACAAAAAGATCACGTAATTTCATGGATTATCACAATATAAATGTTTGACATTGACGAAGCTGTATCCATAGATTCTTTTTTATGTCAAATATAAATAAATTTTATGAAAAGAAGCAGTTGAAAGATTAAAAGAATTTAGGTTTCAATTAGAATAATTATTTGTTGTGTTTAATGCTTCTTCAGAATTTGATACAATGAGACACGGGATATTAATAAATTAACTGTATAAGTAGAAGAACAGTAAAAAAAGTTAATGAATGGCTTCTGTTATTATGAAATTTTAAGTTTTAAATTTTTGAAAAAATATGCTTTTATTTCCAAAACAACTACTTACATATTAACTTTGAGAAGCAGAATGGATTTTAATTATCGAAAAATTATTTATTATATTTGTTCTTTTTTATATAATGCCTAAAATTATTCATAGTTTCTCTCTAACCTTTTAAATAAGAGGATAATGCACTTCAACTCACTCGAATCCACATTCTCTTGCACGGACAACAATGTCAATACCAATCGAGCTTAATTTAAAAAAAATTATATAAATTTTTTATTCATATCATAAACAAATAAATTGACAAAATGATATTAATAAGTTATATTAAAAAAATGAGAAATGGAACAGTAAAAACACTACAAGTTGAAGCAATATGGAAGATTCTTGAGTGGTGGAGAAAAGCAAACATTCATCATATTCATTCCCTTTTTATGTGTGACCGTTACCCAACGGGCTTCAATTTCAAACCCGGTAACAAAATTCAAAAAACGCACAGCATAATCTAAAAAAGTGAGCGCAAAAGCAAAAGCTACACACTTTACCTTTTGTCCAAATCCAACAACCTTCCACTGTATATAAAAACAAGTTATTTGATGTTATCTATGAGCTCACAAACCAACAAAACTAAAATGGGTTCCTGCATTAGCAAATGCAAACCCAAGAAATGTTACATTGAAGATTTCGGTCATGTTCAAGACAAGATTGTGATCTCATCATCACAACCTCCCAAAACTCCCATTCCTGCTGTCTCAAAGAAAATCTCCCCATTACCTTTTTCCCCCACCATTTCATCTTCTTCAATTTCTTCCTTTACTTGTTCCACCGTCAACACTGCAACTAGTTCGTGTTCTTCAGTTTCAAGCTCGGCTTCGGTGTTGAGCTCCAAGGATCGGTCTTTTTCCAATGAGTTTTTGTGGGCATGTGTTAAGGAAAACCCTCATATTGTTCGTATTAATTCAATCAAGGAAGCTTCACGTACGTTAGCTGCAACTAGATCTCCTTCTCACATACCCGAGTACTCCCCGGTTAAACCAGCGCCAGGGAAACAGGCGATCCCGACGAGGGAGAAAGGCTCTACACCGCAGAAAAGAGGACGGTCAAGTTCACCGTCGACGTTAACGAGACAAAAGAGCTTTCGAAAGGACCCTGATCTTAGGCTTAACTCTCCATATAATAATTATTTACCAGGTAGGGGTTTGAGGTCGCCATCACCAAGCAGGAGATTTAACGGAGATAATAATAATAGTAGTAGTAACTATCGAGGATTATTGGCAAGTACGTCCAAGGATATGTGTTCATCAAAGCGAATTGTTGGTCCCAAGGTGAATGCACTCAACTCAGTGTCTCCCTCTCAAAGAAGGGAAAATTTGAGGGTTTCGAGTCCGAAGCTGAACAGCTATGATCGAAACAGTCCATCGAAGTCTTGTTTGAGAAATCGGGAGACTTCTGTTCATCGAATTAGTTCCAAAATTGACGAAACTGCGCTGCGAGCAGCCTTCTCGTCACCGCAGCAAGAAAATGAGTCCATTAGCATGGAGGACATGGACAATCCTCTTATATCCCTGGATTGCTTCATTTTTCTGTAGATAAATAGTTGGCATGCATGCATACAGAACATCTTTCATGTTCATTCATACATTTACTCGTATTCTTTTTTGGTTTTGATGTTGGTTCATTGCTTTTTCGGTTTGTTTCTCCATAAACAAGGATCAACAAGATCATATATCTAGAATTGATATGTTGAAATTTCTTGTTATATATAAGATGGAAGCGTGAAGATTATTTTTTTTATCTGCTGGAAATCCAATTTCCACAAGGTCTTGTATTAAATTTGAAGTGGCATGAATTAATAAGCTATACTGCCACTAATAAGAAATTAGGAAAAGTATATTTTATTTTATCCACCACATTAGATAAAATAATAACTTATAATATTTCTTCAAATCTTTGTTAATTAAATTAGTAAAGCGAACTAGCTAAATTCCTTCTTTTTTTCAATAATCAACAAAAATGGAAGTCTTATAATAAAATTACTACCAAATCTTATAGTATTAATCTATGATAAACTTAGTTTTATTTTTTAAGAAGGCATGGACAGGCAGCGAATGTAGAATAGTATAATGGATACAAGGAAATCATATTATTGGATTAATATCAACTTTTTTAAAAACATTTAAATTTTCAAATTAAACTTAACGTCCTACAGTTAGTGAAATATTTAGAAATTTCTCACTTATAAGCTATGCGCTAGCTACAAAATTTGATCATAATGCAACAGTATAAAAAAAGACCCTACAAATTTACAGCAAAGATGATACACCTTTCTTCCCCTTGGATGATATCAGACATTAGTCTAATTGGTAGGTTGATTTATAGTCTGTTGCGAAAAAACATTCTTTACCCATTACAAATTCTTTCACAAATCAAAAGAATTCATAAGCAATTCATTCCTTCAAATATGTCATCGCAACTGTACTAATCATTTCCATGTGCTTATAATTCATATGAAAAATTAAGATAAATTTACCTCTTCACTTTTATTTATTTTGTGATTTTTACTTTCCTTTTCTTTATTTTTGTCCTCTTTAAAATTTAGTTAAATTACTTATTTTTTTAAACGAAAAAATTAACTGAACTGTTAAAATTTTAAGGTTTAATACTTAATTTGGCTTTCGAACTATGTTTGTTTTCTCACATTCATACCTAAACTATTTTTTATCCTAGATTGATACTTAAATTATCCTTCCGTTATCCGGTTTAACTTTTTTTGTAACGGTGTTAAAAAAAACCTGATCGACATATGCCGCCAATCAAAATGTGCCATGTGGCACCTTTCAACCAATCCAAATATGCCACGTGACATTTGGGTTATTTAAAATAAAAATATTAATCCACCATTGACTAACATTGATTGTTGTTGACCGATTGTTGACCATCCACGTGGCAGTATTATAATAAGCCACATCACCCTTCTATTTTTTTAAATATTACCCATAATATGTTGTTTAAAAATGTAAAAAAAATCATATATAATATATAAATAATTCAAAAAAATTTAAAAGAGTTTAAAAATATGAAATATAAAATTCTAAAAAAATATAAATATAAATTTTTAAAAATAAAATTATTATATAAAAATTAAATATATGTCAAATTTTATTTTTTTAAAAGAAATTCTAAATTCTTAAAAATTCAAAAATATATATCTAAATATCTAAAAGTTTATGACAAATTTTCAATTTTTATATAATATTTTGATTTTTAAAAATTTATATTTATATTTTTTCAATTTTTATATAATATTTTGATTTTCTTTTTTAAATTTATAATTATATATTTTAGAATTTAATAATTTCTTAAACTTTTAAAAAAATGAATTATTTATATATTATATATGATTTTTTTACATTTTAAAATAATATATTATAAATACTATTTTTAAAAATAAAGAAAGGTAACATGACAATTCTAAATGTACCATGTGGATGGTCAATAATGGTCAGTGGTCGATCAATGCCGATCAGCAGTCTGTCAATAATAGTCAATGTAGCGACGTAAAATTTGCTTTGCAGCATTGGTCGCTAATTGTGGCGATTTAAAATCTTGAAAATGAATTTTGATTTTATTAAAGCAAAGGAGTCGCCACCGATCCTTTTTCCTAGGTGTGATCGGGCACCTAATAAAACCTTTTTCTAGCAGAAAATTCGTTTTTTGGATAAAGAGGAAGGCTCAGTTTAGGTCTACGTTGAAATTCAAAAAGAAATAGGGTTCGGGAGTCAGTTACGCGTGGGGAAGGTATTAGCACCCCCGCGACGCCCAAAATTGGTATCTTTCAAATATACGTTGTCTTAATTTTTCAAAAATACAAGTTCAACTTAAAATTTAGTTGTGATCCGATCAAAATAAGCATTTAAAGGTTTTTATTTCTGAGAAGGATATCCCGCTTTTAACACGAGCCATCCGTGATTCACCCAACATAGCGATGAAATCACCGGCTTAATGTTAAAATCGGTATATTGCCTTGTTTATTAAATCATGAAAAGATTATAAATGAGTAATATCGATGAAGAAATCAAAATGTGAATTAATATGCTATATTAAAAACACATAACGAATAAGGTGAAAATAAACGAGATGAATAATATAATATATACAACAATGCATACATGATAGTGACAGTAATAATGCAAATAAAAAGAAGCAGTAAACATGTATAAAACATATACGAAATATATAATAGTATTTAAACACATGCACGTAATATATATTAGGAATAACGGAATTATAAATATATGAGATAACGACAATATACGAATAATGTGATGTTATGAGTATACACGTAATGTATAAGTATAATATATAAAATGCATGTTTCGGGTAAAAAATATATATATACATATATATGAATATATGGGTAAGTAATAATAAAATAATAATAAAAAATACTAATAGTGAAAACCACAAGTGCGACATATTATTAGGATCTATACATAATATATATGAATATGGCATTAAAATATAAATACATAATACATATTAGAATATTGACACAACTATTAGCACACTAATGTTTACATATAATATGATAATATTAAAGATATATATATATGATGCAATATATAAATATATGTAAGAAAGTATTTAGAAAACATGAAATAAATATAATGCGATATCAAAATACACATAAGATAATATACCAGGAAACATATGTGGAAGGTAACAATAATTTTAAAATAAATAGTGAATACTGAGAACAATAAGTATAACAAATACATTAACGTATATAAAAAGGGTATAAAGTATGTATATATAATACTTATACACGTACATGCAAAATATACTAGGAAAATAATAGCACAATACAAGATACACATGTGTATATATTGAAACCAATACATAATAATACTTAAGAATATATCATATAAATTAAGTAAATAAAATATAATAAAAGTAAAATAATAATGACAACAATGAGAATAATACTAAAACAACTATAAATATATATATATAAACACACACCTACACATATTTAAGAAACAAATAAAAAATAATAATATTAAAAACAGGTACGTAAAATATATATATATAGATGTATGAATTAATAATGATAATAATAAAATTAATAATAAAATAGTAATAATAAATAATAATTAAGTATAATAATAATAAGACAATAAACAAAATAGCAGTATTAATAATATAAACAGTATATATATATATATAATAACATTAAATAAAAAGGAAACAAAAATAACTAAATAAACTAACAAAATGATAAATAAGGATTTAATTAAAAACAAAATGAAATAATCGGGCCAGATTTAAAAAATATAAGCATGCGAATGGGACTTATTAGAACACGCTAGAAAACTGTGGGGACCAAAAGCGCAATTTACCCAGCTATCTTAAAACGCACAGCAGCCAGGGGATCAAATTGGAACACGGGACAACTTCCAGGGCCAAATTGTAAAGGGGATAGGACCTGATTGCAGATTACATAAAAAGCGGAAGGATTGGGGTTGAAAATATCCCCAATGACGTCAGAGCACGCGGATCCCAGGCGGATCTGGGTCGGGTCGACCCGACCCAGGTCGGTTACTATAAAAGGGCCATTTTTTTGTTTTTGGTTCATTTCTCACCCGGGGAAGAAAAAAAAAAGAGAGAAGAGGGAGAGAGGAGAGGGGAAGGAAAGGAGAGAGGGGGTCCGGGGAGGGTCCGGTCACCGGACCGGTCAACGTCCGGTCACCGGCCGGTCACCGGCCGATGATCGGACCACCGTGCGCCGCCGTTCGCCGCCATTCCGGCCACCGTTTTAGTGGCCGGAAAGAGGTAAAATTTTTAGTTTTTTTATTTTTTTTAGTTATTATTTATGTATGTTATGTACATATGCATGTAAAAAATAAAAAGAAATGAAAAGCAAAAAATGGAAAAAAACAGATTCTGGAAAAACCTTTTGATTTCGTGTTTCGATGTTCAAAATGCCTTGATATTGAGTTTGCTGCCTTGGTATTCTGTTTTTGAAATGTTTTCTATTTTTATTGATGTAAAAATCGATCCTCTACAATCTGTTTATCGATCGGCTTTTATAGCCTAAATTTCCTTTACAAGTTGTGTTACTGTTTCTTACTTTCTGTCTATTCTCTTTTATTGTTTTGCAGGCATTTGGGCGGTGGTGAGAGAAGCCAAGGCGGTGAAACAGCTGAGTGGGCGGTGATGGGACTGTTGGCAGATGACAGAGACAAGAGGCAGCGTCAGTGGGGAAAAAGATAGGGGCTAGGGTTTCCTGGGTATTGGGCTGATATTGTAGTGGGTTAGGGTTAATTTGGTATTGGGTTTGAAATGTTGGGCTAAGGTTGTAATTGGGTTATGTTTGGGTCACGGGTTTGTGTCTGTTTGTAAGTGGGTTGATAGGGTTACTGTAAATTGGGTTTTGATTTATTGTAAATGGACTGGACTTATTTAATTTTGGTTTCTGTTTTGTTTCTGTTTGGGTTTATTTCTGTTTGCAAAATTGGGCTATAACAGTCAATGTCAATCAACATTTAGTCAATGGTGGGTCAATGTTTTTATTTTAAATAGTGCCACGTGGCACATTTTGATTAGTTGAAAGGTCCCACGTCGCTCATTTTGATTAGAGCTGTGCATGGACCGGGAGGCCCGGCCCGGCCTGAAGGCCCGCTCAAAATGTGGGAGGGTTTGGGCAAAAATATAGGCTCGGAAAATGGGCTTGGACAAAAAAATAAGGCCCGTTTAAAAAATGGGTCGGGCCTCGGGTAAGGCATTTTTGGCCCGTGCCCGGCCCAAATTCACTAAAGACAAAAAAATTCTATTTTTTTATTATTTTCTTATTGTTTTCTCCCTATTTTGCTACCAATTTACTATTATGTTTCTACTATTTTGTTGTTATTGTTTAGATATTGTATAAAACTTATTTTATTATTAATTTTGTTATTATTTTAAAGACATTTGTTAATTTTGTTATTATTTTAGAGTCATTTACTTGTTAAGTTGCATCTATTTTATTGTTATTTACGTATACATATTTTTTAAAATTTATTTTTAATTTGTTGAGAAATATTTATTTTGATATTTTTAGGATTTTTGATGGTTTATATATATTTTAAAATTATATAAAAATAATATAAAAATTAATACGGGCGGGCTGGGCTGGGTCGGGCTCGAGTTTTAACATTTTTGTTCGGGTCAGGCTTGGGCAAAATTTTAGGCCCATTTTTTCGGGCCGGGCTGAGCCGAGCCTGGACCTAGCAAACGGGCTTAAATTTTTAATTGGGCCCGGCCGACCCGATCCAGCCCATGCACACCTCTAATTTTGATTGACGTCATGTGGCAACCAATTTTTTTAACACCATTACAAAAAAAAAAGGCTAAACCGAGTAACGAAATGATAGTTTAAGTATTAATCTGGGACAAAAAAAAATTAGGTACCAAAGTGAGAAAATAAACATAGTTCAGGGACCAAATTGAGCATTAAGCCAAATTTCAATGACATTGACATAACAATTCATGTGACATTTTACGTATACTTCACTACTAACATGGATAAATTTTTTATTTTTTTATGTTTTTAAAAGTTTTTAATTTTTAAATAATTATTTATTTTTTTAAATTTTATGAATTATACGTGGACTGCCTCACTAGTGGTCACATCAATACTATTAAAATTGTAATAGTTCAATCACTTATTTCATTAAAAAGCGAGCAATTGTTTGTAAAAAAAATACTCTTTGACAAAATTTTAAAAATTGAGGGCCAAAATGAGTAAATGTTGAGGACTAAATTCATCTTTATGTCAAAAATCAATATGAAGATTTCTTTAAATATCTTTTTTGAAACATTTTGATGAATGCTCAATTACTTACATTTTTAATAATTATAATTTTTGAATAATTTTAAATAATTTTTTATTTATATTTTTTTGATTTTTTAATAATTATTTATATTTTAGTAATTTCTATTAAATTTTGTAATTTTTATGATTTTTAGGAATATTTAATATTATCATATCATTTTTAATATTTTTAAATAATTTCTAATAATATTTTTATATTTTTTTTAATTTTACATTCTTAATGAACTTGGACAAATGAATATTCAATTTAAATGAGTATGGACATTCACAGGTCTATAATCATAATGGACGTATATTTTTTTTGTAATTTTTAAAACAAAATATTAAAATATTTTATTAATTTTTTAAAATTTTTGTTAATGTGACATAACGGTTGTTAATTTATTATGACTTTCATACACCATGTCAGCAACTGTTGACTATCAAATTGGTTGAAGATTACATTCCATTAATGGAAGGAGCCAAACAATTTTCTGGATCACTAACCGCTTATTTGGTACACTTTTTTTTTCTTATAAAAGCGTAATCAATCTTCTAATTTTTTTTTTTTTTTTGGCTTTTTAGCTTAAAGAGAACACTAAATGAATTTTGGATAATGTATAATTTTTAATAAAAATATTTTAAAGTTGTTGGTTAACAAAAGAATGACATCCTTATTGTTTAAGGTAGTTTCATTCATCACTTTTGATCTTGCTTAACTAACCTTCAATTAAATTGTTAAGAATGCAAAGACCAAGAACTCTGGCCATATGTTGTCTTTCCCTCCTCTCATCTATCAAATTCTGCTTAAGCAAAAGAAGGAATCCTAAACTAGTTGCTACCTCAATTACAACTAGTTCAACATTTGATATACGACCCAATACTGATAAACCCATACTTATGGCTTGGTATATATTGACAAATAACCATACCACTTGGAGAGCAAAATGAAGCTCCCCAGCAAGCAAAAGACTAGCTTTCTCTGTTACAAGTCAGATTTGCTTGCTCAAGATTTTTGAAGCCTTTGCATTTTTAGCAAAAACAGGGGAGAATAAGTCGTGGGAGTTAGGCCTTCGGGGGACGAGTATGACAGATTTTATTGTTCCAATTTGTTTAGTTGATGATCTGCTGATGCTTCTTGTACTTTAGTTTTTGGATTTTATTTTTGGGCGTGTACTTGTTGCTGCTATCATACTATGTGTTTGATTATTAATACTATATGTTTCCTTTTCTTTAATGATTGATTCCATAATTGTAGTTCATAATCGTATGATAGATCAATAAGGAGAAGTGTTTTGTTGAAAACCGTACTTATCTTGCTTAATATGTTATTTTCCATATATATATATATATATATATATATATATATTACTAAAATGAGAGCTTGTTAATGTCAGTTACATTGTACAATTGCAACTCAGCTTCCATTTGACACATTATATAACTTGCCATATCTTCTTATTGAATATCTTTGGACTCTTTATAAGTACATCTTTGAGGTGTTTTCAACACTTTATCAAATTACGTGAAAAAATCAAGTTAATTAAGAGTTTTATGGAGACTTTCAATGTAATCAAGTTTCATTATTTGAAGAGATTTGATTTCTAAAGGAGATTACAGTAAGAAGATCTCTTCTACTTTTTTTTCCAAATTGAAGACTTGATTGAAGTGAATTTTGAAGACATAGCGATTCAAATTAATTATAATATTTAGACAAGCCAATTTATGCCTATTTAAAAGAAGGCTTACTTATTGTTCATGTGTGAGATTGAGAGCACTTATATTGTTATTGCGAGGAATTTATTTCAATGCATTATTATTGTAAATAAATTGTTTTCATTGTTCAGTTTGTAACTAAGTTTTCAAGTAGAAAGTTTTGGTCGAAAGAGTGATCTAACTTATATATAAGAGTAAAGTTTCAACTTAGAAATGTTGAACTTAAATCATACCTTATACAAATAGACCAATAATAAATTACTCTTTAAGCAAAGCTCTTTAAATGTAAAAAATTTATTACATTTTGTAACCAAACTTCTGTAATCATCTTCTTTTTCTACTTTATTAATAAAATCAATTGCAACTAAATGTGCAATTGAAAGGTAAAATCAACTAACTCTCAAGATCAATTAAAACATATATATATATATATATATATATATTTGATACTTTAATTTTTAAGATGAATTCATTTTGGTTTTGAGCATGACATATATGTGTTAAAATTTATATATTACTAGTATAGTTTTAGGTTTCGCCTTGAATTGATTGTTTGTTTGTGTTAAATCATGAAGTAAAAATTTGAAGGTTAAAATATGTTTTAAGTCTTATCTACTTTCTACATTTTGAATTTAGTCTCTATACTTTATTTTTAAAAATCTAATCTCTTTACTTTTCGAGTTTATAATTTTAGTCTAGTTGTTACCACTATTAAAATTCTTATATTAAATTTATTTATTTGACATTTTCAAATTTAAAAAAAAAAATCAATTGGTAATCATGTATTCATGTGACAATAGAAAAATACACATTCTTACTTTTTATGGTAAAAAAAATTTATTTGTTGGAATAGTGTTTCTAAGAAAAAGTGATGTCAATATTCTTAATGAAATAATTAATAATTTTAACTATTTAGATCAATTAATAACATTATAAAAAGTAGTGAGACCAAATTATGTAAAAAAATAAAGTATATAGATAAAATCTCAAATTTCAATATAATTTAAGGGCGAAATTGAAATTTAACCATTATCTTATAATATTAAAAAAAAGCGACGTGGTGCTGTTTAGGTCCTTCTAATGTACCATTTTAATAGAAAAATTAATTATATTTAGTTGAAGTAATTATAACAGAAAAAAATTTATGTAAGAAATTGAAGTTCTCTAACTATTTTTTATAATATATATATATAGAGGAGTAATATAGTCGTACGTGTTAATAGAGCAAAGCCCAAAGACCTTTCCGATGGAAACCCTCAAAAACAATGACGTCCGAAAACAATAGGGAGATTAAAACCAATCAGACAGAAGAACAGTGCAGCCCCTTTCCCAGCACCCAAAACGAGCCTTTAAAAACAAGCCACTTTGAGTCAACCATCAAAACGAAAAAGCAGCCATTTGCGACACCTCAATTTCAATGATTAACAAAAACTCGCATCACATAAAAGAAGAGCATTACCAAAGGCAAACAGACAAGAACCCAGGCCAAAAAATTCGATATTCAGGTCAATGAGAGAAAACCTGGTAACAAGGACACCAAAAACCGAACTTTCTAAAGATCGATACTGTCTCCTTGCTTCAATGAATTACTTCATCCTCATTACCAATAATCCGGAGTCCTAACCTCTTTCCAAGCTCCCAAGCCTTCTAATTCTTTTACGATTTTGAAAATCGGAGTCGGATACAGATTCATTTGCTGCTGACGGGAATTTGTTTTTATGCTTTCTTCCTCTCCCTTTTTATCCAATTTGCTAGTGCCCATACTTGCAAGTCAGCTCTCCTAAATCCCGAAGAGAGATTTAACTTTTCTTTCTCTTCTTTTCTTTTTACTCTTCATATTCATACTCATACTCAATTCACCCACCTAAGATTTGTTATCCCGAGTCGGCATCATCATCAAATCCCTGCCCTCGACACTCATCACCCTCTTCCAAACGAACAGATGCAATTTCATCTTCAGAATATGATTTATCCAAAGCCTTGCTATTTGTCTCTGGAATTGGGCTTGAAACAAGTGAACAGGGTTGAGGCTCCAAAATTTGACTTATAATAACAGGACTGCTAGGACACCATCAACCTGGACTAAATGGGCCGAGCTATCAATTGCCGCACCCACCTCTTGGGCTAAGCCGTTAGTATCGAGATCCATATTTAGGCTCGCCTGATGCTATTGCCTCATCAATGAATCCCTAAAATTATGAATATTACCGCCAAAATCTTTCCGATTCTCACCAGATGAATTAGCAGCTTTGAGAACCTGCTTATCATTATTGTCAACAGCCTTGGGCCCTTCAAACACTCAATGAGCGCCGCCATTTTGAGAGAACGCATGAGATTGTTGGGTTTGGAACCCGCTTGTTTTTGCTTTTCATCTTTTATTCACACCATAATCATTTGTATGAGAAGGCAAGTCTGAATTTTCACTATCAATTATATCGACCCAACCCTTAGATTCTTTATTATTTATCAAAACCACCGGTTTAGTCTCAACAATGCGAATCTTATATGATGAGTTACCACAGTTCAAGGTGAAAGAATATGAATATTGCCTCTCACCAAAGTTTGCTGCAATATTTGAGAAAGTCTAAATATTCCACAAGTGAATTGGTACTCCATAGCAGGAAATCCAAACAACTCTATTTTGCTGCATAAGTCATGTCCCTTTATTAATTAACCATTATCTTCAAACTTTATATTCAATAATATTCAATTAAAAATAATAAAAATTAATTAGTTATGCAAATATTTTAATTATTATTAAATTATAATGTAATTTGCATTATATCCTAACCATTTGTTTTATTGGAGAAGGTTTTTTTTTTTTTTTGTTGAGTTTCGCAAATTTATAGACATGGAATGTCTCTGTTTTAAAAGCTAAAAGCTTTGGTTAGGAAATTTAAAGATCAAATTGATAGAATTTATAAATGTGAAGGGTTAAGTTTATTAAATTATTTATACATTAGGATCAAATTAATAGAATATGTAAGTATTAAAAACTAAATATGTGATTATACCAGGTAGAATATATCCAAATATTAATGCCTAAATTAAAAAAAATTCTAAAATTAGGTGACCCAATGTGAGCATAGTTATCATTTATATAGTTTATACCCTACAAATAACAATTAAGCTGAGCTCAAAGGCTTAAAAAGTTCAACTTAGACTTGAATTAAGAGACCTGAAGTTGTTTAATTAGGTTTTTTATTTAATAAGAATTTGACTTGGTTTTTATATTTGAGTGTTGAAGCTTGAGTTAGAGTTGAAGTTTTTTTTTTTAATATTAATTAAAAATATAAAAATTATACATTAAAAACAATAAAAGCTCCACTAGGTTTTCAAATTATTCAAACCTTATTTAATTTAATTTTCTTGAATCAAATTTAAAATGTGTGATTAAACGAGATGAAGACACATAATTGAAAATAAAGTTATAATATAATAGTATATCATGAAGTAATTAATTGAGTTAATAATTCAAATATTAAACCAAGTTATAATAACAGATATCTTAATTATTGTAGTTATGTTGTTTTGGACATCTCAAATAAGGTTAAGGTGAAGTAGGTTTGGAATTTGGAAGTATTAGGTAGCAGATTGGTGAGTGGCTGTTTGTTGGGCAAAGTATAGACAACAAAAGGGGGTCCTCCTACGAGGTGATACAACATTTGAGGAAGTGATTGATGTAATAATTATGATAGAATGGAAATTCTTTCTTTCTTTTTATGATATTCCATTCACTCATCAATACCTTTATCTCTGTCCAATAATGTTGATCTATGTCTTCCACAATTTTAAAGTTCCAACTACTACTCAAATGTCGCATGCCCACAAAGAAAAATGTTGCTAATTAATCTTTTTACACGCAACTTTGTCTTATAAGCAAAAGGAAGAAACAAAAAAAAATCTTGTAATGATGAAAAATATAAAATGATTGAGATTTGCTTGATTTATAATCTTTTCAATCAGATTTTTGGGTTATGTTAATATTTTGAATTGTATTTAACTCATCAATTAAGACCATATCACTTTGAGAAATATGTTTGAATGATTGGAACGATCTATGTCTATCGGATTCCTTGGATCGAGAAAGTTAGATTGAATTAGAATGTTGAAGACTTAACCGATAATCGTCCTCGTTTACCGTATTTGTTACAATTATATTGCATTCAACTAGTTTAGCTGTTGTTGAATAGAGATTGATATAGATCTTCATTATGTTGAGAGATCTATATAGATTATTGTACTAATTATTGAGATCACTTAATTTGTTTAAGTAAGAAAAATTATTTGTGAGAGCACATTTGATTGTAAATCTTTTGTGTTGTGGTTTTACAAGCTACGTTCATGAGGGTGAATTTAGTGGTGAGAGTACTGGTCTTTAAGGGCACAAAAGTGAGAAAATTGTCATTGGGGTGTGTTTGATTTAGGTTCACTTATCATAAGTGTTGAGGATACTGAATATTTTTCAATGAGTTAAGCTCTGCATATGTAGGGAAAGCGACCTAAGTAAACAATTTTGTTTCCCCTATTTTTGCACTTTGTTCGCAGTGCTTGGAGAAGTGTCAACTTCCCCAGTCACTTCTCCCAACACTTAGCTTGTTCTGTAGCAACTGCTTCTAGGCTAACATCATTCATATATATATATATATTAACTTTTACCTAAATTGGTTTTATGAGTTAACTGGTCATTAGTTTAACTGAGTAACAACTAAAATATCATTCCTTTACATTGTAAATTATATTATTTTGAAGATATTTTATTTTTTATATCTTTTAATTAAAAAATAGAAAAATACATGGATTTAAACTAAACTAGAGGTGAGCATGGGCCGGGCCGGGTTCGGGCTGGGCTTGACTAAAAATTCAGGCCGTTTGCTAGGCCTGGGCTCGACCCGGCCCAAAAAATGGGCTTAAAATTTTGCCCAAGCCCGACCTGAATAAAAATGTTAAAAACTCGGGCCCCACTCGGCCCGCTCATATTAATTTTTATATTATTTTTATATAATTTTAAAATATATATAAAACATCAAAAATACTAAAAATATCAAAATAAATGTTCCCAACAAATTGAAAATAAATTTTAAAAAATATGTATACTTAAATAAACTAACATAGATGCAACTTAACAAGCAAATATCTCTAAAATAATAAAAAAATTAACAAATGTCTTTAAAATAATAACAAATTTAACAATAAAATAAGTTTTATACTATATCTAAACAATAACAACAAAATAGTAACAACATAATTGTAAAATGGTAGCAAAATAGGGAGAAAATAACAACAAAATAATATTAAAAAAATCATTTTTTTGTCATTTAATGTCTTACCCGAGGCCCAGCCTAATTTTAAACGGGCCTTAATTTTTTGTCTAAGTCTATTTTTTGGGCCTATATTTTTGCCCAAGCCCTCCCACATTTCCGGTGGGCCTTCGGGCCGGGCCACTCACCTCTAACCTAAACCACTATGATTGCTAATCCTTATTACTTTACTATTTATTTTTTATAGATATATTTGTTATATAATTATATTTTTTATCTACATAATTAATATAATATAACTGGATAAATTCTACTATTAGACTTTATACTTTGCATAAATTGTGAATTTAATACCTATACTTTAATTTGATCAATTTAGTCTTTGTATTTTTTAAGTATTGAAAAATTTGTCTTGACCCAATAGTAAAAGTTAAATCTGTTTGGTTAAATTATGTCATTTGCCTTGTATTAAGCCTAAACTTATAGAATAGTCCAATTCACCAATTGGATCATTCTTAGTGACTATATTTTTTAAATTTCAAAATTTTAATCTTAATGCAAACAATAGTCGTTAAATCTATTAACTGATTTTTTGTAAGTAATATGTGAAAATAACAAATAGACATAACATTACATATGTGATAATATGTTTGACACATCAAAGTTTAAAAATAACATAACTTAATTAATTTAATAGCCAAATTAAAATACATGTATGAAATCCACAACTTACGTAAAATATAAAATTTAATAGCAGAATTTAATTAAAATAATCTAATAATATTTAAACCTATTTACAATTAAGTGATTCATTGGACTCATACGAACTAAGAAATAATGGTATCAATATTCGCAGTATATATATTTAAAACACTTTTTTTTTTCTTTTTTCCTTTTAAACTATATAAACCATTATTTCTCTTTCAGATCCCCGTTAGAATCAGAAATCACAACCACCAAAGCCACCGAGACCAACCCACCACAACCAGTCATAACTCATAACCCCTTTCTAGCCCTTTCTAGCCCCTGATTTTTCCCAAATATAAGAAAAATATTATAGTAATGTTAAGAGAGTTTCTGCTGTTTAGCTAGTCTATTAGTTACTAATCTGTTAGTCAATCAGTTAAGTTGCTAGCAAACTGATAGCATGCTGTTAACAAGAAGCAGTTACTCTTTTGTTCTATAAATACCATAGTTACAGTGTATAAACTCAAGATTAAAAGACTAAATACAAAGAATTATTTTTCAATATTCAGAATGTTCATTCTATCTTTAGTGTAGCTTTGTTTACAGTACATTACAACCTTCAACTTACCATAGATTTCAACAAGTAATAACTATTTGAAACTCACCACCATTTTTTTGGTAGCCTTGGGGTTGGTTGGTGACGCCTGTCACTCTGTCAATTCAACAACCACAATGGAACAAAAGGCTCAATTTTTTTTGTTATCTTGTTTCGGACATGTTAGCGCGAGAGAGATGACACTTGAAAGCAAAATCTTCCTTGGGAACATTAAAAGGAACATGTGTTTTTCCCATGGTCTCAAAACGATATTATAAAGAGTGAGATAGAGATGGATGAAATAACCATTGGTTGGGTTTTCAATACCCATTATTATCGGTGGGCAAACGATTTCTTAAAAATGAAATGCATACTTTTTAATTTAAAAAAGAATTATCTAAAAATTGTACATAAATTTTAATTTAATGTGTAAGTATATATGTGAAATTTTAATTGTGGTTTAAATATATATTTGAAAATTTAATTTTAATTTAATCATACACATTTAAAAAAATAAATGCATCAATTTATTTTTATATTGAAATATATAAATATAAAATGATGTTATATCAATAATTGTATTAATAATTTACAAGAATCGGATCAAATCAAAATTTCATGTATAAAATTACATAAAATCAAAATTCATGTATATATTAAACAATAATTCATTTGCCTTTAGAATTTTTGGTTGAATTGTATATATTTGATATACATTTAATTGGTGACATGTACTTATTTCTAAAAAAAAAATTAGTTTTATTTATTTATTTGATTGATTAGGTTGATGGAAGATGTAATAGGAAGTATGTTTGATTTGATTTATATTTATACATCCTAAGATCCATCTAGCATGATGGTTAGGACGGATAGTGAAATAAAAAACATAAGCACCAAAAATAAGAGAGAAAGAGATGTGGAATTGATGGGCAGTACCATTTTCCTGACTCACACAGGAAAATATGTGCTACAATATAAGTTATGCATGGGATAAAAACTGAGATTCTCTATTTTTAATTAGAATTTAGAATAAAAGGAAAGAGTGGGTGATCATGATTCGACATTCATAGGGAACCTTAGCTTGAATTTATCATTCTTTGAGACTGGTTTAGTTAATTTTGATTTACTACATATATAATATTTAATTGACATCTGATTTGAAAAGTTCGTTTATATAATTATTCTTAAGGAGTTGATACCCGGACAGAGTATGATCCACTATTTTATAAAATTATTTGAAATTTGAACTAGTTGCATTTGCAACTTTTTCCATTAAAAAATTTCCTTGATCTTTGAACCCTGCACATGATACCAAATAATTTGATAATAGCTTGTAATGGGAGTCTATTGCCTATATTTAATGCAACTCTCTCACCTTCTTGCCCTACGTCCACATACACTGTCTTCCTAATGGATTCAACGCATCTCCTTTCCTCTCCGCTTGAGATTCAAGATCAAACACTAGTCGACCATCATGATTCTTCTATCGGCTCATCTTTTCTCCAAAACCAAACCAACGTCCCCAAAGAATTTCTTTGGCCCAAAGCTGATTTAGTTAATGCTCATCAAGAGCTGTTGGAGCCACTTGTAGATCTTGAACGCTTCTTTAGAGGTGATGAATTGGCGATTCAACAGGCTGCCAAGGTCATTAGGGCTGCTTGTCTAACCCACGGTTGCTTTCAAGTCATCAATCATGGGGTTGATTCCCACCTCATCAATGCTGCATATTATCACCTCAATCGTTTCTTCCATTTGCCACTTAGCCACAAATTAAGGGCTCGAAGGGCCACTACTGCTGGATTAAACACCTTGAGCTATTCAGGTGCACATTCGGATCGTTTCTCTTCGAATTTGCCATGGAAGGAAACTTTAACTTTCCGGTTCCATGAGAATCCCAAGGAATCCAGTGTCGTAGATTTGTTCAAATCCAGTTTAGGAGATGATTTTGAAGAAATGGGGTTAGTTTCTCTTTTTCTTCTTCTTCTTCTGAAGAAATTTCTTGTATAGTTACTCACTCACCCTAACCCTAATTTGTGCTTATTGACATAAAAACCACAAAGTTTTACTCAAAAAAGCTTTCCATTTTGTAGCATAACATATCAAAAGTACTGTGAAGGAATGAAGAGCTTAGCTCTAGCAGTGATGGAAATACTAGCAATCAGCTTGGGAGTTGATCGATTGCACTATAAAAATTATTTTCAGGACGGTGAGTCTATAATGCGATGTAACTATTATCCGCCATGCCCCGAGCCAGGACTTACCTTCGGCACTGGTCCTCATTGTGACGCCACATCTTTAACAATTCTCCACCAAGACGAAGTTGGGGGCTTGGAAATCTTTGCAAACAACAAATGGCAGATTGTTCGACCTCGTCAGGATGCCCTAGTAATCAACATCGGTGAGACCTTCACGGTAGGTTTCCAATCTTTCAATGGAAAATCGTCTAGATTTTCGATTTGTTTTTTTTTCTTTCCTCGTACAAGACATAATCATTACATTACATGACAAACTTTTATATTCGCGTGGGACTGCCCTAATTTGTCCCATGCTTGTGTCTTTTAAAGGGTTGGCCCATATATATATTTTCCAAGGGAAATTGGGAGATGTATTCTCTCATAGAGTGAAACACAGAAGAAGCTAGCAAAAATACAAGATTTTTGGACGTACATACATACATATGTATGTATGAGATACAGTAGTGATTTTGTCGGCAACTAAGCAATACACAAATAGTAAACCAGGATTTACTTGTTCAAATAATTAAGTTGACAAAGAAGTGCTGTAGGTGGGGAAGTTTACAAATAGATATATTATAGCCAAGCATACAAACATAGGAGTATGTATCGTTTATTAATTTTGTTTGTGGTGTCTAAAAATAAATAAATTAATACAAAGTGGGTGTGCAGGCATTAACAAATGGGAGATACAAGAGTTGCCTGCATAGGGCAGTAGTAAACAGCGAGAGGGCGAGAAAATCATTGGTATACTTCGTTTGCCCACGAGAAGACAAGGTGGTGAGACCCCCAGAGGATCTTGTACAAGGTGATCAACTCCCAAGAGCTTACCCTGATTTCACATGGTCCGATTTCCTCCATTTCACCCAAAACTACTACAGAGCTGACGCTCATACTCTCCATAGCTTCATCAAATGGCTCTCATCTTCCAACCCCATTCATCACAACCGTTAATTATATATGTATATATAGTACCTTCTTTTCTATATTATATTATATGTAGCTCTCTATAATTAATTTATTAATTAGATTTATGTATCGTGTCGATAAATGATTATAAATTTGCAGATGGATTAACTATTTCAGTTCCACGCCAATGGTAATATGTATATATGCATTTTACAATTACATCATGATTTTATGTTCACAGTCTAATAGAGAAATGGGATGTGAGAGCCTATGAAATGTGGTCCTTGTGCATTTTTATATAAATTTAAGGACATGAATTGCAATATTACTTTCTACGTTTAATCCATCAAATTGAAAGTATATGTACAAAATTTTCATAAAAGGACCACACCTGCCCTGTACTATACTTTAAATCGCATTTTGGTCCCTCTAATAAAAAAATGAGTAAACAGATCCCTATGACGTTAGATAATGGAAAAATAGCCCTTTTGTTAAAATTATGTCATTAAATACTTATTTTGGCCATATATATATATATGAAATAATAATAAATTTAGTCTTTAATCTTTATAGTTCTATTCAATTTGACCCCTACTCTTTTATTTAAAGAAAATTGGCTTATTAACCTTTTGTTGCTATTTGCTAATGTGACACGGTTTTTGTTTTCTGCTATTTTAGCAAATAATTTAAAAATTATAGAAAATTCAAAATTCAAAAATCACAAATACAAATCATTAACAACAGGGATGAAGGCAAAGGCACAAGCAATGGCCTTTCCCCCAACCAATGATAGATTTATTGCCGTTTAAATTTTTATGAAATTATAATTTTAACTCCCTCAAGTAATTTTCTAACTTCGTCCTTATTCAAAAATTATAAACAAAAGTTTTTCAAATTTTTTTTAAAAGTAAAAAACTCAAAAAATATAGAAGTTTTTCAATTTTTGATTTTTTTAGAAATGTAAAATAATTTTATTTTTTAAAAAAATTAAAATTTATAAATATTATAAGAAATTAAACAAATAAATTGAAATTAGAAAAAAAAGCTTTTTTTTTAAATAAATTATAGAGTTAATTACATAAAACATCTTCAAACTATGGGTTAGATTTTACTAAATATTTTTATTTTTTGAGATAATATCACATATGACATCTGTAATTTCATAAAGTATCCAATGTGGTAGTTGAACTATGCATCTGTGTATTATCATGATACATGTAGTTAATAGTATTAGTAAATACTAAAACATATAAAGGAAGTATGTGGATTTTTTTCAAAGCATAAATTCCGCATGTATAATAAAATATTGTGGGGAAAACTAAATAAAAAAATGGAAATAGAATGGAATTAAACACAAAATAGTTAAACCTAAGGGTGTATGGTTAATAAAAAATATATAGAGTTGAGTTAAAAACTAAAAGGTGAAGAAAAATTTTGAAGGGTTTCGTGAATTTTATAAAGGAATTATGTAGTTTATTGTGAAATCATTTCTCCTTCTCCAAAAACCAACACCAGTTTCGTGAAACCCTAAATATTTGCCTGATGTTTTCTTAGAGGAAATTTGAAGTGCAAAGTTATTAAGAATAGTTTTGTGGTTGCAATTTTTAACACAATTTTTCAATTTTTTAAAACTCTAAAATTTCTCAAAATTTATACAAAAATCCAAAATTTTCCACAATTTGATTTGCTTTTGGTTTGTAATTTGGTTGAGGCCCTTCAAAGTATGTTAAGTTTTTGAGAGAAAATTCGACTGAAACATTACAAAAGTTATAATTTATAATTTTTTAAAAATTATATTTTTAACCATTATTTATTATCTAATATATTTTTTGGTAATATTTATATTAGGTATGTAGTTATTTCTTTTTTGAAATTTATTTCAAAATCTATATTTCAATTTGTAATGGTTATATTTTCTATGATTTTAATATCATAAATATGATTTATATAATCCAAATTAAAATTTAAAAATAATTTATATTAATTGCTTAAAAATATTTAAAATTTATATTTCGTATATCAAAATATTAATAATGCATAATAGTAACTTTTTTTTAGTTTTTATTATGATTTAAGTTGATATATTTCATACATTATAATATTAATGATTTAAAGATAATTAAAATGTATATTTTTTACTTTACAATATTATGCCTAACTTTGACATTTTGTTTCTTTAAAAGTACTTATTAATAATAATGTTAAACAACTGAATTTTAAATTAAATTTTTCAAAAACATTAACCCATATTTTTTAAAAACACTTTTTGAAAATAATACTAAACCTCTCCTTAATAATAACTCAAGATTATTTTCATGAAGATGATACTAACATTCCATTGGAGATTTCAATTTGTGTTTTTTTTCTCTTTTTGGTCAAAATGAAAGTATTTATAGCTAGCAATAATGAGTATTTTTTTCGTCGTGAATGCTCTTTGAAGAGATAAATGACTGGCCACAAAATGTGTCCATTCACATGAGTAGGGATTAAACCCCACCCATATGATTAAGAGACAACGCGAGCAATCATCATACCACACCTTATGGTTAAATTTTTTGGGCCTTTTCAAATTCCCAAAACACTTTGGGAGCATTTGGTATGATGTAAAGAGATCACTTTCGTGGGAATTTAATTAGTTGGAAAGTAATTCCAATGTTTGGTATGTCTTTTTTTTTTTTTTTTTTACTTTTCTTATAATCTAATTTTCCCTTGGGTGTTACTTTCCTATAAACATGGCAATGTGATTTCCATGATAAAAAAATGGGAAAGTTACTTTTTCATATAGATTGAAAAGTTAAAAAAAATAGTAAGACAAAATTAACCCTATTTTATATTGGTTTAAGGTATTAGTATTAATAAAGGTTAAAAAAAAGCTATTGTCCCCTTTCTCCTTCCCATATTTTCTATTACTTTAATGGATTCTTTGCAAAAAAAATTTATTTTATTTTTATATGCATGTTTAATCATCTATATACTATATTGTTTATTGAAGAAATGAGGGGTACTTGCTTTGCAAACAGAAACTATGGCTAAAATAGTGCTGGGAACTATGATCATAGTTTTAACTACGAAATCAAAAGTGCAAAAACGTACAAATGAACACCAAGATTATTTACGCAGTTCGACCTTAGTCTACGTCTATGAGGCCTTGCCTAGAGCAATGATATACTATCTTTCTCATAGTATAACCTATGATTTAAGTCTTAACAATTATCTAATTCACACCAATTTAGTGACCTCACTGTTGTATAAAGGCTAAATCACTCTCCCAATAAACTTCCCCCTCGAAAACTTAGTTTCACAATACAAGAGACTCTCTTAATTGCTTAAAAAAATAATGCACACATAAAATGTTTCTAACTTGAATAAATTTAAGACATATTATTACGTGGTTTGCTACATGAAGATTTTGGAAAATTTTCATCATAAATAAATTTTTATTTATAATATTATTTTTTTGTTAAAATCAACAACAATTTCTTTTATGAAAATAAAGAATCCAACTCTTGTGTACCTACAAAAATGAAATAATTTGGATGTGTTTTGAGGTGTAATATGCGAATATCAATGTCCTTCTCTATAGGGAAGTTGTTATGTGAGAATTTTTGGAGATAATATTTAGTTTTTGTATGTGAGAATGAGAATAGGATAACCAACTCTTTTCTACCTACAAAGATTAAGTTTTTGGGATAAAGAATCTTGTATATTCATTCATCCTATCAAAACCCTTCTTACTAACAAAATCAAAACTGTTGAGAGGAGCAAAACCTGAAACATTTTACTCTACATCTAGGAGAGTAAAAACAATCCAAAATCAAGATGGCCCAAATTGGGACGCTAGCAACCCAATCAGCACCAACCTTAGTTCACATTAATATAAATATTTGGATACAAATTTAAAAAACTTATAATATTTTATTCTAATGGCGGGTAAGTAATGTAGTACACAATTAAAGATAGTTTGGTTGGATCAAAACTCTCTCTATATAATAAGTACTATATTTTTTACTGTACCAAAATTAGCTATTATCTTTTAATTTGTATTGGAATAATTTTAATCTTTAAGTTATATATTTATGGTCAAACCCAAGTTTTGATTTAGCTTTTATATATATATATATATGATAATATACTTGTCCACACGTAACTCGTTAGTTTATTTTCATCATCTCATATTATTTTTCTAAAAAAACAATTCATTTTTGTAATTTTTTTAAAATTTTTTTATTTAAGGTCATGTATTACTTAGCATATTTTTTTAATAGGGTTAAGTTTATTTTGGGTTTTAAACTTGACCATTATTTTTAAATGTGGGGTTTGATATTTCCTTAAAAATCTTAATGTATCGGCCATAATATGGGAACAATTGTCAAGTTTAGGAATTAACTTAGACAAAAAAAAGTTCAAGTCCTAATATGAGAACAATTACTTAGCCCAAGCCTCAATATGGAAATAATTATCAAGTTTAGAAATTAACTTAAAAAATATTCAAACCCCAAACAATAATTTAAACTTTTTAATATTTACTTTATTATAATACATATTATGATATGGATTACATAAATATGTGTTGCTTAAAGATAAATTTTGTCGTCCAATCCAAATCCAAATTAGATTGAGTTTGAAACAGGATAATTTGGATCTAATCAAATTTGGATTACTATATAATAAAAATATGGGTAAATTATATAGATAGCCATTTAATTATAAAAATTCATTTGACACTCAAAAAAAAAATTACATTTTAAGTACTCAAGTTACATAATTTAATTATTTTGACTTTTTTTTATTTTAGGTACTTAAAATGAAAAATTTTGATAATTGTGTGATTGTATGGTTTACCCTAAAAATATATTATCTAAATATAATTATTAAAATATTTAAAGATTGATAAAAAAAAAAATCTACTTTAAACAAGAAGTAAAATCTTACTGGTTCATTTGATTAATTAAATTTAGTTTTTGAGTTTAGACTTGTATGGACCGAATTCAAATCATGCTATGTAAAGGACATTCATTTAGCACGAATTCAACTCGTGTTATTCATCTCCCACCTAATATTATATAAAAAAATTGTTTTTTTGAAAGCATTAATTGAAATTGTTGAAATGATGAAAAGGGGATTTATTTGATTTTCTTATTAATTGATTTAACAAGGTTTTAGAAATATAGGTGAAGTTCTTAGCTCAAGACAAGTGGTTTGAAAGAGTAATTCTTTGGCGGCCAGCATTGAAACTCTTTAATTATAAACACAAAGATGCAATTAATTTCAATCCAACTTCTCCAATTTGGAAAAGGTTAGCAATTATTTCCAAATTTTATATCATTTTATTATTATCACGTTTTTATTAATTAAAATAATTTTTCTTTGATTTATTCTTTTTGAAGGTAAATTGTCTATGATTTATTAATGGTCTAAAAATTTTCAAATGAGTGGTCAAGTTTAAATTATATTAGAATAATTTTAAAATGTTATTTTTAGGCATTTAATAAGATGTGTTATTTCATTTTTCTAATAATTTTGAATTAATATTATATACTTTTTAACTCTACGTCAATTTTCTTTAATAATATTTTAACCCTAATTAGTATTTGATTAATTAAATAAAATTAATATAAAAAATTAATAGATAATAATAGTAAGGGAATGTTTATGGGGTTTTTTTTTTCAAGATTTATGATTTATGGTATAGTGAGATAGGATTTAGAAATTTAAGATTTATGATTTTAGAAAAAAATGTTAGATTAAGATTTAGAGTTTAAAAGGTTTAAAGTTTTAGAATTTTATAAAAAATATTAGAATTAAAAATAGTAATAAAAATTAATTTAATATATTATTTATGCATTTTAAAAAAAAGTTATGATATGGCATATTATTATTATTATTGGGTGTGATTTTAGGATGATACTAATGTATGTTGAACTCTTCTTTTGTAATCTAAACGCATAGACAATGACGTTTTGTTTGCCTCTCAAGGACGGCCATAAATAATAAAAAATTCAATTTGATTTCTGCAGATTTCAATATTACAAATTTAGATAATTTCTAAAATTTAGATGTTAAGATTAATTTATTATTTTTAATTTAGTGTAATTGTATATATTAAATTCTGATTATGGTTTAATTGTATACATTTAATTAAATAAATATGTCAATTTATTTTTATATTGGATAACTATAATTATTTATGTAAAATCTATAAAATTATAACTTAATATATGGTAAGCTTGCAATTGAGCCTTCTAAAAATGATAAAAGTTTGATTTAGTCCTTCTAGCAACTTTAAAGATGTAAGGTAATACAATGGTGAAATTGCATCTTAGCTTTCATAAATATATATAACTTAATTTTTTCCCTCTAGAAAAAATTTCTATCTTTATTACCCATGTAAAATGATTTTATCAATAATGGTGTTAATGGTTTGTGAAAATTAAATCAAATCAACATCTTATGTGTAAAATTGCACAAAATTAAATTTGTTCATAAGATTGTACATTAGACCAAAGTTAATGTGTAGTTTTGAACTTTATCTTTATTTACAATTTGTAAAAGGCATAATGATAAATATAGTTCTTAATGTTACATCTTTTTTCAATTTGGTCATTATTCATTTTTTAGCTAAATTTGACCCATAAACTTTTAATTGTTGTTTTTTTTAACGCAAATACTGATTAAAACTTTGAAATTTTAAACATGGTAGCTCACATAGCAATCCATGTGTAATTCAAGTGCTTTTTTTTTAATTTTTTATAATTTTTAATTATTGTTGATGTGATATATAAAATAAATAGTATCATATCAAATAAAGTAAATATGAACTACCACGCATGTTATGCCAAGATTATTAAAAAAAAATAATGTTTTAGTCAACATTTTCATCAAAAACAATAATTTTACTCTTTTTGAAATATTACCATTTTAGCTCAAAAAAATAATGATCAAATTGACCAAAAATATAAAATATTGAGGGCTAAATTTAACATTATATATTTTTTTATAGAAATATATATGGGATGTTGAATTCATTATAATTATGTCTTCGATAGTATTTGAATCTATTATCTTAAATAATGGGTTTGTATATAATATTTTAATTTCATCTCCATACGTAATTCTTATTTTATTTTATATTTTTATCATTAATAAATATTGATTTAATCGATTTGGCTATTTAATATTCTTACAATAAATCAATCATAGATAAATTTGGTTTATCATGTAATTTTTAACATTTCAAAAATTCCAAACAGCCCGCCCCGGCCGGCCGGCCGGCCATTTATATGTGTCTAGATAGGTAGAAGATCGCTATATGCTGGAGCCGGTCCACAAGACATTTGAAGAGTTGACTAGTCAAGGTTTCACAGCTGATATTCCAAAGACAATAAATCTAATGAAACTTAAAACCTCATTAATCTATTGTCATTTACTTATACATATTCAAGCCCTGAAATGCAATTTTCATTTTCACACGACCTGAACTTCAGATGTATATATACATATATATTATATTTATTGCAGTCTATGCTGAAGCTCGTCAGGAGATGGTTTCATTGAAATCTTGCAACTCATTTCAAATCAACAACTCCAAATAAACGTTTTGACTGAAGAATTAGTCTTTCCAATGTGTTACTATATGTCAGGAATAAATGCCACAGAAATATTCTACGCACGCATTTGCCTCCAAAAACACGCAGAGAAATGAAGCCCTCCATGGGAGATGAAAGACGAGCTTGGCATCTTGCACTTGTTTGCCTGTTACTAGCAGCAGTTGCAGCAGCAGAATCAACTCCAATAGCCAAGCTCGGTTGCCAAGACAGATGTGGGAACGTCAGTATCCCGTATCCATTTGGTACAACGACGGATTGTTATCTCAATGAAGATTTTTACATAGCTTGTAATTCAACTCACTATGATCCTCCACGAGCATTCTTAACAGGAAGCAATATAGAGGTGACAAACATAACTGTCGAAGGCAAATTGCGGATTATGCAATTTATAGCCCGCGATTGCTACAATAAATCGGGCTTCCCAGTTTCCAGCAATACTCCTTCCATCACGCTGTCCAAATTCAGGGTCTCGGATACTGATAACAAGTTCGTTGCCATTGGTTGCGATACTGAAGCAACCATTCAAGGTGTTCAAGACGCCAAGGGATACACGAGTGGGTGCATAAGCAAGTGTGACAGTATTGACTATGTGGACAATTTTACATGTTCTGGTATAGGCTGTTGCCAGACATCCATTGCTAAAGATGTAGGGTATTTTGACATATCTGTAAGAAGCTACAATAATCACCAAGGTATCTGGGATTTCAATCCCTGCAGCTATGGCTTTGTTGTTGAAGAAAATAGATTCAATTTTTCTTCGAATTATCTTCGTGATCTGCAAGATGTAACCATGATGCCCATGGTGCTTGATTGGTTTATCGGGAACGAGACGTGTGAAACGATAAAGACCAAGAGTTCGGGTGATGTATGCCAGGGAGATAGCTCTTGTTATAACGTGGTTAATGGATCTGGATATCGTTGCAAGTGCTTGGATGGCTATCAAGGAGATCCATACCTACCTGATGGTTGCCAAGGTATTTTATCCCTTTATTTCCACAAATTCAATTTCCTTTAGATTTTCAACAGTCTTATTAGTTATTTAGAGGTTATACTAGTAGCTCCTTTTTGGTGAAATTGTGGTGGGAATGGGATCTATTCTTTTACAGACATAGATGAATGTAAAGACCCAAATCTCAATAAATGTGAAAAGATATGTGAAAATACAAAAGGAAATTACACGTGCTTGTGCCCCAAGGGTTATCATGGAGATGGAAGAACAGATGGTACAGGTTGTGTTGCCAATCAATCTGGAGGATCACTTATAATTGAGCTTACTGTTGGTAAGGAGTTCTACTCGATTTCAGTCTTACAAGTTCTCTGCTATACTATTTAAGCGTCCTTAATGCTTATCTTCTGAGTCTCAAAATGGATTCTGATGATTGTTTTATGACAACCATGATATAATAGGGCTTGGCGTAGGCATTACAGTATTGATAGCAGGTAGCACTTGGTCGTACTGGGCATTCAAGAAGTGGAAGCTCATCAAACTTAAACACAAGTTCTTTCGACAAAATGGAGGCTTGATGTTGCAGCAAGAACTCTCCAGGCGGGACTCTTCCACTGAAACGGCTAAAATTTTCTCAGCTGAGGAGCTGGAGACGGCCACCAACAACTATGATGAAAGTAGGATTATTGGTCGAGGTGGTTATGGCACAGTCTACAAAGGAACTCTATCAGATGGGAGAACCGTAGCAATTAAGAAGTCCCAAGTTGTTGATGAAAGCCAAATCGGTCAATTCGTCAATGAAGTGGTTGTGCTTTCCCAAATCAATCACAGGAATGTGGTGAAGCTTTTAGGTTGTTGCTTAGAGACGGAAGTTCCATTACTGGTTTATGAATTTATCACCAATGGTACTCTCTTTGAGCATATCCACAACAAAAGCAAGGCTTCTTCCTTGACATTTGAAACCCGGTTACGTATAGCAGCAGAAACTGCAGGTGTGCTCTCATATCTGCATTCCTCAGCTTCCACGCCAATCATTCATAGGGATGTCAAGTCTACCAACATTCTCTTGGATGACAGTTACACTGCCAAAGTATCCGATTTTGGAGCTTCGAGGTTGGTTCCACTAGACCAAGCCGGGATATCAACGGTGGTTCAAGGGACCCTCGGATACCTGGACCCTGAATACTTGCAGACAAGTCAGCTGACAGAGAAAAGTGATGTTTATAGCTTTGGGGTAGTCCTTCTAGAGCTACTGACCGGACAAAAAGCACTTTGTTTTGAAAGGTTAGAGGAGGACAGAAATCTTGCAATGTATTTCATTTCAGCTTTGAAAGAAGATCGCTTGGTGCAAATTCTTGAGAAGTGCGTAGTGGATGAAGCAAAGATAGAGATGGTTGAGGAAATTGGTAGCCTTGCAAGGAGGTGCTTAAGAGTGAAAGGAGAAGAAAGGCCCACAATGAAGGAAGTCGCAATGGAGTTGGAGGGGTTGAGAATGATGCTGGAGCATCATCCATGGGTAAACAAGGATGAGTCGAGGTTAGAAGAGACTGAGTATTTGCTCGGTGAACCATCGTTGAAAATTGGTTCTAATGGCGGTGTGAATAATGTTACATATGATAGCATCAGAGATCATATAATTTTACAAGTTGGTCATGGAAGATGACAGTTTCAATCTTTCACCTCAGGATTTATTTTCTAAACTTACAAATCTTTTTGTTTGTATTAAAAAGAATACTTTGTAAATTTTCTAGTTTTATACCTTAATTTTTTTCCAAAGTCATCCAACGTTATGTCATTGCTATCAAATTATATTACCATTTTAAATATTTTTATAGAAATATAATTAGAATAGTCGCCGTTATATTACGTCAATATTAAATTTAAATTTCAAAATTTAAATAAATGTAATAAAACTTTAAAACATAATATCAATAAAAAATAAATATGCAATCATTCTGTCTTTTAATTTTTCTATATTTACTTACACTCGAATTGTTTGAAATATGAATATAACAATATTTTACTATAAAATTATTAATTAATTTGATGTAATAATTTTAAAAAATATATAATTCTTAATTTAATTGTAAGTTAATTTTTTTAAATTATAAATTTTAATATAAACATATAATTTCAATTGGATATTATAAAGATTATGATATTTATATAAATACATATATATTTTTACTTTGTTAACAATTAATCAAAAAATTGACAATTGTAATAATAAAATTTACAAATATTATTTTATTATCAATTTTTAATATTTTTATGTTTTATCATTTATTATTTTATGCATAATATTTTTATCTACTTTTATGTTTATGCTATTAATTGATTATAAAATGTTATTATTTATATAAGTTGAAATTTAATTATAAGTTGATAAAATTTTAATTTAAAACATGCAGATTAATGAATTAATCAATGATTTCACTTTTTTTGGTACTTCATTAATAAATTAAAAAGCAGCTCTAAACATAACACTACCAGCCATATCGGCTTTAACAAACTGAAGCATAAAGCTCGACATAGACAACATAGTCTTTAGAAGAGTCTCTTATACAAAGCAAACTAGGAGTGCTGCCCTTTCTAGCCAGTACATCAAGGAAACTATTTCCCTCCCTGAAATTATAAAGCAATCAACTATTCTGGAAGGTCTCCAATAAAGTCTTGCAAACATTCACCAAGGTGTTGCAAAGCAAATTTGAACAAGATTGATTCTTAATAATAACTGTAGTAGCATCAACTTCCACAATAATATCAACAATGTTCAAATTTTTAGCAACAGTGTTTGAAGAATAGTTGAGAAATCTATGACAACCAGACACCCATCTTCCTTGGAAATCTCGAATTAGAGCTCCAGCTCCTGCTGAACCAGGATTTCCTACCGAAAAGCCGTCACAATTAAGTTTGAACCACCGAATCTCTTGTGAAGTCCATTTCACTTTGATGAATCTTGGCATATTTGTATACTTGATCTTATTGGAGATGGAAAAGATCTCCGTTGCATTAGCAAGAGCAGTTGGGATAATCAAATCAGGATTGTACTGCTTTCCAAAGACTTTAGCATTCCAACCAACTAAATATTTCTCAATATAGATGAAAACCAAGTACTAAGGTTTTTTTTTTTTTTTTTTTGCCTGGTGTAAAAACATTTTGCTAAAGAGTTCACTTCAATCCAGTCTTGAAAAGGACGGTTGAAGGTAGAAAGAAGTCGGGGTGGAATTCCCAATCTTGACCAGATTTCAAAAACAACTTGAGAGTCTCAAAGGATATGATTAAGTGTGTCTGTACTCTGTACCCGTTGCGTAAAAGGGCCAACAATCTTGCAAGTTTAAGCCGTGTTTATTAAGGAAAAAAACTATGGGAAGGATGAGGTGAGCGATCTCCCATAAGAAAAAGGTGATTTGGGGGATAAGATATTTGATTTTCCATATTGATAACTTGTTTTAGAATAGTTTTTATTTTAGTGTTTTAGGAGGTTATTTTAGCATTTACTTTAGTTTCTAGTGCATTTTATAGTTTTTTTTTATATTAATTATGTTTTATTTGATTTTTATCATTTTTAGATTTAGTTGGATTTATTTTTTATTATTTTTATATTATAGGTTTTGAATGAAGAAAAGAAATGTTTGGAGTATATAATAAAAAAGTTGTGAAAAGAAGTCTTCCGCTCCACTGAATATCTATGTGGTGGATCACAATCTTCACTTCAGAATTTTGAAACATTAAGCAATTTGCTCCACTGCACTTTCTGTGTCTGGATGAGCAAAACAATTAAAACCCTAAAAATAAAGGGTGACGTGATTTAAGAGAAAAGAAGGGGGAAAATAGTAAAAGAAATCAACTTGGAGGCTAAAAGGAGAAGAAAAAGAGATCTAAGCACTAGACACTAATTCAATAATTATTTTTCCCTCTAGATTATTACTTTTTACTTTATCTTAAATGCAAGTTTGTTTTGAATTTTTTCTTGTAATGCTTTCTCAAATCAACATGAATTAAATTCGATTTTCTTGAAACAATAATGAATCTGGTTTGTAGTTAATTAATTTATTCTCTCTTCAGTTATTTCGATCCTTGTTAATTATTTATTCAACCCCATGCATTTTTAATCTACTTGTTTGGCCACAAAGTTGTATTAATTTGATAATCTTGATTTGTCTTGGAAGAGAAAATTAATGTTCAAATCTAGATTGAATAGATTAGGATTAAATGTAGTAGCATCGACGAACTAGTTAATTTGAGGCTAAAATAAAAAAATACATGATGCCTTCATCAACCCAATATGTTTGATCATAGTGATTTCATCCAACTTACTTAGCATAGGAATATAGCTAGCAGAAAGAGGGACTTAGCTTAGGTAGATACTAGAAGGGTCTAGTTAATGTCATTGAATCATGTGTTAGTAATTAAATAGATTCAACAATTGACTGAAAGATAATTTATTAATGGAATTAGGTGAATTTAGAGTTCCAAAATCTTAAAATTGATTGAAAAAACTTAGTAATTTTCATTGTTTTAGTTTAATAAAAATCTCTTTAATTTATTTAGTTTAATTTTAGCAATAGTTATAATTTATTTTTCTTGATCTAGATTTAATAAAAATGAATAGTTGGTACTTAACAGTTTAAAATTTAATCTTTGTGGGATGGTATTTTTTTTATTACTTAATTATTTAATTCGGCATGTGCATTTGTGTAACGAATTTTCAGAAATTACATATCCAGCTCTAGTCATTACTAGAATTTTATGTTGTTGTTTCCTTGATACCAAGGGCCAATAGCTATGCAGATTCCAAAGAGCTAGAAGATCCCGGTAGAAGTCAAATTCCATCTAAGAATATTCTTGCCTCTGCGAAAAGTGGAAGTTGAGATAGCATTTAGAACACTTGGAGAGGTGAGTTTTTCTCCATTGAATTTAAAGGGTTAGCAATGAATGATCGAAGGGAATTGAGCCCGACCAATTTTCGTCCCAAAGATTAACAGAGGTGCCATCCTTGACGATCCCTTTAAAGCCATCCCCAAAGTAACCTTGAATGCTTTTGAGAGCATTCCAAGTGATAGAGGGCTGTGAGGAATGTGAAAGTTCTTGAAGATACTTTAATTTTAGGATTTTAGCCCAAAAAGATTTAGAGTTGTGTAATAATCTCTACTCTCTAGCATAATTTGATAAATTGGGCTTTGTTTTGAACTTTCATATGTAAAATCTTTAGTTCCTCTAACCTTTTAAGTTTTATAATAGTCAATCGATTAATTCTATATAATTTAAATAAAATTGTGGTTGATTTGATTGATTGAAGAATAGATACTATTAGAACGCTTTGACCAGTACGGAATATTTTTAAATTTTAAAAAATAAAAAATATTTTTAAAAAATTAAAATAGAAAAAAATAGAATGTATTTTAATAAATCAAATGAAGCCTAAGTGTTGAAAATTTAAATGATGAACTTTTAATGTTAAATTAGGGATAAGTCACCAACTAGTGTTAAGTGTAAACTTTCAAGTAGAGAATGCATATTTAAACATTGGAGACAATATCGTAAGGATGGGCAGCCACAAGCTTCGAAAATAAATTATAAAACGAATAGAATGTACAAAAAAAAAAAAACTGATGTCATTTTTAGCTTGTAAGTGGATTAGATATATATGCAAAAAGAGAAAAGGAAGCTAATTGTAAGGTGTAGTGTAATAATTGCTCACCTCATTCCACAATTATGTGATCAGAAATTTGATCCTCACTCATAAGAGTTTAACATTTGAAATATCCTCTAACGCTTAAGTAAGTGAACGTGAGAAAGGGGAGGAAGATATGAATACGAAACAAATTGTCAACAGACCTAGCTCTATGATTACCATGCATGTTTATAGACTTCTTTCTCTCTGCCCTGGGTTGATTGAGCAGGTGCTCAAATCTTCATTTTCAAATTAAACGAGTTAGAAAAACCAAGTTACATAAATTGAAATTTAGGTACTAAATTTTAAAAGTTTGACAGGTATAAGAATTGGAGTATAATTATACGTTATATTTATTGAAGACTATGCTGAAACTTCAGGGGAGGTGGCTGCATGGAAAATTTGCAATCAACAGCTCTAATAAACTGTTTGGGTGTGGAATATGAAACTAGTCAATCCAATTGTGTTACTTTATGAATGCTAGAGAAATTTTCCACGCCCTTGCCTTCAAGAGCACACAGAGAAATGAAGGCAGCCATAATTAGTTTTACATCAAATTGTACCCACATAAGGTCAGAGTTGTGCAGTCTCTCATGTTCTATTGATCCCTTGTGGGTAAACTTGATTTGGGGAAGATTACTTTTCAAGAATGTAATTGAAAGAAATTATAGGATAAACTAGTTTTTTTAGTTTATTAGCTTTTAACTCCATTTTACGAATAATCAACAAAAGAGAAAGGAAAGGATCTACGCTGCAATAAAGATGATTAATAAGGAAAGAGTCTATGCTGACCTAACTCATAAACATGATTGGTGTTTCCATTTAAACCAACTTTGAATCTTCAAATAAGCTTTGCTATAAATATGAAACCAATATTTTTATTCAAGCAATAGCCGAGGAAAAAACCAGAGGCCATGGGTTTGGATCGTATGTGTAAGGAGTTTGCTCTGCTTTCACTTAAGTTAACAATTATAGCAGCCTGGGTAGCAGCGCAACCAAAACTGGAGTGCCAGAGCAACTGCGGGGATATCAGCATTGTACGGGCCTAAATTTGCCCGGGCCCAAACCAGCAAACAACTTTGAAATCAAATAAATCAAAATATATTAAAAAACCATCAAAATTAAAAGTCCAAATGTCCAAATTCTAAAGTCCAAAATTACAAAGAAATAAAACCCAATTACAAGGCCCACATACACCATTAGCCCGTTTAACCACTTAACCCAATTCTCAAATTAAACCAACAGCAGCCCAAACCTCAAATACCCATCCAACCCATTTACAAACCAAATCAGACCCGATTAACCCAAATCAGACCCGATTAGCCCAAATCTAACCCAAATCGGCTGCCCCAAATGCCAGAACCCGAGAAACAATTTTCAAACCCTAGGTGCGGTGCACCTAGGGGTCCTCTGGCACCATCACCACAGGACTGCCACCGCCGTTCGAGAACGTCCCACCGCATTTATTGACAATGACTCCTGCAAGTTCAAAATGAAAGACAGCCAACAGAAAACAGAGATGGAAACAGTGAAATAGCAATCAAATAGGGATTTTTTTTATTTATCTGTTGGATCCTATTCGGCTATAAAAGGACCGAGAGGAAAATATGAAAGGGGTCGGCCATTTTGATAATAAAAAAAAAGAAAAATTTCCAGATATCAAATAGAAAAGAAGAAAACAGAGGTTTTCATAATACAAAAAAAAGAAGGTATTTTTCTTGATTCCAATCGATCTTTGCTTTAGATCCATCGCACAGGAACATAAGAAGGCAATAAAAATTAAAACTTTCACCTTTTGGCATGGTCGGAGTTGGAATCCAAAGACTTCGTTTTGGTCTATCGGTTTTTCGAAAGTTTTTTGGGTACTCAGGGTCTCGATTTGAATTTAAAGAGAGTAAGGGTTAGGACAAAGGGAGGTTTACCGTACGGAGGCCATTGGACTCGCTCGTCCTTCGTTGATATCGAAGTTGCGAGGGGGTTTCGGGGCCGAAATCAAGAAACCCTAGGGTGTTGGTTGCCTTCGAACCCCTCCTAGTCCGGCAAACCCCTATCTCTTTCGAGATTAAAATCGAAACAGAGGTTAAAGGCAGATCCTTTCGGCCTACGCGCGAGGGCAATCGCCGATTCCAATAGCGTTTTAGCCGATCGGAAGGTCACATACCATTCAACCAAGCGAACATTTCTTTTCCTTTTCAGCCGAACGAGTGGGGGGAAAGGGGAGTTTAGTTTCCTAGGGTTTTCTCTTCAGGCCTTTATTTTGTTCTATTCGTTTTAACAGTAGAAACGGCGCCGTATAGGAAGATCCATATGGATCACCCGATGACCCGACTTGAACGCGGTCTAACCCGCGTGTTCAGGTGGCTGAGAGGATATTTACGGGAACGATCCTTTAGTTCATGTCGTCATTCAATTGAACCCCTTTTCCATTCTTTTGATTTTGGCCCCATAACTTTGTACCGTTTTCTTTTCGGTCCATTTCAGCTCTGCGTTTTGGATGTTTCGTGATATTTGTGCATTTCGTCCTTAATAGTTTATATGTGATTCATTTTAATCCCTGTTATTGAACAAATTTACTTATTCGTAAATCGCATATATGCTATGTCTTGTATTTTTGTACATTTCGCCCATTATATTATTATTATTATTATTATTATTATTATTATTATTATTATTATGTGTATTTTATAAGTATTGGTATTTTGTTATTGTCATTGTTATTATTATTTATGCAATGTTTGTGTACTCCATAGGTCGTATTTTATACTATGTCATATGTTTATATGTTATGTATATATTTTTATATTATCCTTATTATCATTAATATTAGTATATGTTTTGTTATATATGTATATATCTTTAATATATATGGGTATATATATATTTCTGTAATATTATTAATAGTTTTTTTTTAACATTATTGTTTCTAATATGTATATATTATGTAGGTATTTTACTATTATATTATGTATATGCAGTTTTATATATTACGTATATATATACCTTTTTAATATTGTATTTTTATATATATCATGTATATATTTCGAACACCATATTATATTTTTTCTTACATATTTTCTTATATATATATATTTTATAACTATATATTATGCTTGTATTTTTAACATTATATAATGTATATATTTTTATACTATGTATATACTTTGTAATACTATTATTATGATGTTTATATTTTAAATATATATATGTATGTATATAGGCAACATTATTAGTGTTTTTAATATCATGTTTCCCTCACTTTACTAACTATTATTATTATCATTGTATATATATATATATTCATTGTTTTTATTTCGCGTTTAACACTATTATTACTTTAATATCGCATGCATTGTTATTGTTTTAATGTTATTGTCATATTTGTTATGTGTTTCGATGTATTTCCAATTCTTTTATTGTTTCCCGCTCATTTTATATTATTTTGTTATTCACTACTTTAAAGAATCTGTTATTCATATTTTCAATTAATTTCAATAACTAAAGCAATGTGCCGATTCAACATGAAATCGTCAATTTCATCGTTATGTTGGGTGAAAGTCGACGGCTCGTGTTAAAACGGGACATCCTTCTAAAAATAAAAAATCTTGAGATTTCCTATATTTTGAATGGATCATGATTAAAATCTCAAATTGAACTCGTATTTTTGAAAATCGAAACAACAAATGTTTATTAAGATACCAATTTTGGGCATCGCGGGGGCGCTAATACCTTCCCCGCGTGTAACCGACTCCCGAACCCTATTTTACTCTGGATTTTAAACGTAGGCCTAAGCCCGATTTTCTTTCTTTAAAACAAAGATTTATTAGGTGTCCGATCACGCCAAGAAAAAAGATCGATGGCGACTCCCCTTGTTTTAATAAACTTGAAACTCAAATTTCATAAATCGCCACAATTAGCGACCCAAGCTGCAAAGCAAATTTTACGTCGCTACAAGCATCCCTTATCCTTTTGGAACAGGCAATGGGTGCAACATCAGCCGCAACTTTTTCGTTCGTTGCGACACCACTTCCAACCCCCCAAAAGCTTTCTTAAGTTCCACTGATATTGAAGTTCTCCACATCTCTCTAGATGGTTATTTGCGCATCCAACAATTGGTAGGTTTTGACTGTTATAATTCATTAGGACGCAGTTCATATGGCGAGTCATATTCAGTTTCAAACTTCCCCATATCTAATACCAGAAACAAGTTCACAGCCATTGGTTGTGATACCTATGCTCTCATTGAGGGTACCGTGGGACATACGTATTCAACTGGGTGTGTAACATTCTGCAGTGACGTGGAGGATGTGATAAATGGGTCTTGCTCTGGTATTGGCTGTTGCCAGGCAGCTATCCCTAAAGGAGTGAGGAATTATGTCTTAAATTTTGATACCCGTCGGAATCATTCCAATGTATTGGACTTCAATCCTTGTAGTTATGGATTTGTTGTGGAAGATGGAGCCTATAATTTCTCTGTTTCAGATCTTTCCAATGTTAATTTCAACACAACGAAATTCCCAATCATTCTTGATTGGACAATTGGGAACCAAAATTGCACTGAAGCTAAATTGGATCCAAAAAACTATGCTTGCAAGGAAAATAGTGTTTGTATAGATCCAGAAAATTATAATTGCAAGGAAAATACTAGTTGTATAAACCCTGGATATTTGTGCAAGTGTCTTGATGGCTTTCAGGGTAACCCTTACCTCTCCTATGGCTGCCAAGGTAAAGATATCAACTTCTTTTTCTGTCCAGATTCATTTTGATGAATACTTTTAATTTTGTTCCCAATATTTTTTTTCTGCTTTAAAATGTTTGAAAATTTGTAGATATTGATGAATGCCAGACACTGAAGCCTTGCAATGAAACTGCAACATGTGATAACGTATCTGGAAGTTATTATTGTTCTTGTCCTGAGGGATTTGAGGGTGATGGCCAGAAAAATGGAACAGGGTGCAGTCCTAAAGTCAAATCACACCAGAGTTTTCCCACTCTTCTTGTTGCATTAGGTTGGTTGGTATAAACCAAAAGTTGGTAGAAAATGTTGATTTCTTTTTATTTGGTAAATACTTTGTGCAAACATATTAGTACTGAGATGAAACTAATCCAAATTTAAACCGATTTAATTGGTCTAAATAGTTTTCATATTCTGATTAATGCATCATTGTTAATGTTGGATGGGATTAATCCTTTACTTTGTTTTGGATTAAAATCCATCCAAGTTTGTTATTTCTACAACGTCACTATTAATTTCTCATGGAAAAGAACTATATGAAAATTAATGTTGTGATGTATGTTTACAAAACATATCAGATCAAGGTTTACAAAGTTTAGGCAAACATTAATGAGATATGGATATTAACAACATAACAAAAGATATTAAAGCTTATCAGTTTTAATCCATACAAAGTTCAATTGAAACTATAAAAATGGAGCTTTTTTTTTTATTTTTGATTTTAAATTACAATTTCTAGTCTCATATTGTTACATGTATAGGCATTTTATTTTCGTTGTTATGCTCCTCATGGGTGTATTTGGGGCTGAGGTAAAGAAAGCTCAACAAACTGAAACAAGAATACTTTCGGCAAAATGGTGGGATTTTGTTGCGGGAACACCTTTCACGATATAAAGAATACGGTGAGACAGCTAAACTCTTCACAGTCGAAGAACTCAAAAAAGCGACAAACAATTACCATGAAAGTAGAATCCTTGGACGAGGAGGTCAAGGTACCGTTTACAAAGGATTGTTGCCTGATGGTCGCAGTGTTGCCATTAAAAAGTCCATCATTGGAGATCAAAGCCAAGTTCAACAATTCGTTAATGAAGTTATTGTGTTATCCCAAATCAACCACAGAAATGTGGTGAAATTGTTGGGTTGTTGTTTGGAGACACAAGTCCCTTTGCTACTCTATGAATATGTAAGCAATGGAAGCGTCTTCGATCACTTACACAATACCGATCATGAGTCTTTCATATCATGGGAAGCTCGTTTGAAAATAGCCACAGAAGCAGCAGAAGCCCTTTCCTATTTGCACTCTGCTGCATCTCCGCCTATTATTCATCGTGATGTCAAGTTGGCCAACATACTTTTAGATGAGAACTACAATGCTAAAGTATCTGATTTTGGTGCTTCGAGATTGGTCCCTTCAAATAAAGAACAAATCACAACGCTCGTGCAGGGAACTCTGGGCTATTTGGACCCAGAATATTTTCAAACAAGTCAGTTGACTGAAAAGAGTGATGTTTATAGTTTTGGAGTTGTTCTCATAGAATTACTAACAGGTTTGAAAGCAATTTCTTTCGAAAGACCCGAACATGAGAGGAATTTGACTCTCTACTTTATTGCTGTTATGAAAGAGGAACGCTTGCTAGATATTACTGATGGACGAGTGCTGTATGTTAACAACATTGAACAACTTAAGGAAATGGCAACTTTAGCTAAGAGATGTGTGAGAGTGAAGGGAGAGGAAAGGCCAACTATGAAGGAAGTTGCGTCTGAGTTAGAAGCATTGCGAGCATGGAGAAAGCTGAAGGAGGAAGAGGCTGAATACTTGCTCGATGACTTTTATGACACTACTGTATATAATATATAGATACTATGGTGGATGTACCTAAGAACTATAGGGACATAATTAAAATAATCCCAAATCAATTTAGTAGTATATTATAAAAAAATCTTATAAAGTCTAATTGGAATAAAGTTCATATTTATCATTTAAAAATATCATTTACTATTTAACAAAGTTAACATTTTTAAAGCTTTTATGGTTAACTAAATGAAATCTGTTGGAAATTGGCCAACCATGTTGCTGCTACTTTTTGTTGAGTGCATACAGCTTGTATGCATGCTGCAGCAAGTGTGCATGTTGCAGCAACTTTTTTTCTGTTGTAGTTGCAATTTAGTTTAGTTTGGTTGAAAGTGAACTAAGTTGTTGATGTTTTGATGGGTTTAGGTGATGATTGAGCTGATAATTCAGCTTATTGATGTGTGCAAGCAATGTTTAGCAAGTCCCTAGGCTACTTAGTGGTAGTAGGTAATATTTGGTAATGTATTTTAGCTATAAAAGCATTGTTTCCTTATTGAATCAGTGAGCTAAATGAGCTGAAGCCATAGCTCCCTTGCTTCACATTTGTGAGCAAGTAAAAATACTGCCTTGTTTGTGTCTTGTATTTCTTCCTCTGTTACCAAAAACCCAATAAAATCTTTTGTTTGAAATTGAACTACAATTGAAAAAATAATTCTCAAAATATTTTTTATACTGTAAATGTTAACTCTATTACAACTTAAACTTATATTATTCTTTTTAATAATATATAGACTAAATTAATTCACTTAATAATAGATAAGTAATTTGATTCAATCCTTATAATTTAACAACCTCCTATATACTTTTAACTTAGATACTATATATTATATATTATTCAAAATAATATATACTTCTAATATATATACAACAATCATATGCATATATATGATATGTATAATATAACGCCTAGGAAAAAAAAATGTAATATAAAATTGAAGGCATTTAAATCACACATCTATTCGAAAATCATTCTAAAAAGAAAGGTTTTTCAAAGAAGTATATAGGTATTTTTCAGCACTCTATATCACCAAAATCAAAATTAAGTTCATTAATTCCGATTTAATTTTTCTTCGTTTCGTGAATATGTCTATACATTTATTTCAATTTGTTAAAAATAATTTGAGTGTAGACACAGTATTCTAATATGAGATAAAAGCATTGTGTCTTGAAACTAACATTTATTAACTGTTTTTCACAACCAAAGACAAATAAATTATTCTTTAAAAATTTATATGAAATACATTTTTTATAATTTTAGGTAGAACTAATTTTTTTATGACTTGACATGAATTAACAACATTAAAAATCAAATTGTATTTAAAATTAATGGTAAAACATATAGTACTCTTAAAGAAAATTTGAGTTTGAATTTAAAAAATGACATCGTCGAAAGGATAATCACGAATCTAAAATAATTAATCTTTATATATCATAAAACTAATATTCTAAAAAATATAAAAAGTTGAATATAATTTTTCCTATAGTACTTTTAGTAACTTATCATCCAAACTAACACTCGTTAAATACAATTATTTTTTGAAACAGATTACTGGTATTCCATTAATGACAGGAGAAATAAAACAAACAGTTTTATGAAACAAAACATGAAATGACAAAAGGAAAACAAAACGAAAAAAACAATAGAAACACACAAACCAACCCAGAAAAACAAAAACCATCAAACTCAAAACAGCCACATAAAGCAAAACCAACAGCAACGAAAAAAAACTCAAGGAATACCAGCCTAAGCTTTCCGAAATAAGCAGAAACCCTTCAACTAAAATGTGAAAGACAGAAAGAAAAGACTTTGAAACCCGCATTAGATATTACGATGAACCTTCTCCAATCTTCAAAGCCTTCAAGCAACAAATCAGCTCCTATGATGCCAAGAAAATCGATCCTTCTCAACCAGCGTTGTCACAGAACTTGGTGCCTCTTCAACCTAAAAACAATGAGAACTCCAATGGTGGCCTTCCAATGCCAATGCATGTGCCGCCCGATTAGTATCCCAGGGAACAAACTGGTACACTACCTTCTCAAAAGACCTTTCAAGAAACTGAATATTCTGTAAAATAGGACTTAGAATAGATCTATCCATTATGTTTGAGTTTAGCTTCTTAATAATAGTGAGAGAATCCCCTTCCAAGACAACTCTTCTGAAACCCATATCCTGCGCAAAAATGAGTGCCCGTTCACATGCTCTCACCTTTGCTACAAAAGCATCCGCCACATCTGAAAACGGGTAAGTACAAGCACCTAAGATCTGACCATCCTCGTCTTGGGCAAGTACTGCTGAAATAGATAGATTGGAATTTCTTAAAAATGATGCGTCAAAATTTAACTTAGTAAAACCAGATTGATGTGGCCTCCACAAAATAGTCCTTGATGAAACCATAGAGACACTTTGAATTTTACTGGCTCCGAAATTCTGGGCGTAACTTTGAATAAACCCCACAGTTTCGTTAATGAAAAAAATTCAAACCATCATTAACCAGTCTATTCCTCTTGTACTAAAGAGCCCACACAAAAATAGAAATAACTTCTTTAATATTCATATTTGCTGCAATAAAGAAATTTATGAATTGTTTTCTACCATCTGAGGGACCAATACTGTTAACAAGCGGGAGATGCAAACGAGACCACAGTTGGTGTAAGACAATGCAGATCCATAGGAGGTGGTACGAATCTGATACTCGCAATATTAAGTAATAAAAACTCGCGATATTAAGTAATAAAATTTATAAAAACTGATCGCACCAAAAACTAACTAATATCATGATTTTAAAGGCAAGAGCACCTATCAAACAGTAGTATAGTTTAGCGGCAAGACCGAGTTATTGTACCAAAGGAAACCAAAAGTACTAATACTTACTTCCTTTCTATTATCTAGCCTAAAAATAAAAGAGGATTGATTAAAACTAATTCTAAAACTAACTAAAAGTGCACAAAATGTAAATTGGGAAAAACTTTCGGGAAAAGCTGATTGATATGAGCAATACTCAAGGAAGAATTCACCTAGACTTCACTTGTTATTAACTTCTTAAACTAGACGATTTCTTCACTTGACTTGATCCGTAGAGATCCCTAACCTATGTTAATACCTCCGTTGAGGATAAGAACAACTAATCTTAAGTGGTTAATTAAAGTTTCTTTATTAATTAACACCCCTAGGTTGCATTAATTCGATCTATGGATCCCCATATTAGGTTTGACCCTAATCCGGTAGATTTATGTCGCCCTATGTCTAGGGTTGCATGCAACTCCACTTAATTATAGTAGATCTACTCTTAAAACATGGACTTTTGCTCCTTTGCCTAAGCACATCAGTTTCTTGAAGTAATACCTAGGATTATTAAATCAAGAATGAAGAACACATAATTAAGAACAATTCAAGTATTTATCATATAATTCAAGAATAAATAATAACAAGATCTGTCTTAGGTTTCATCCCCCTCAAGTATTTGAGAGGTTTAGTTTATAATTAATAAAGAAAATATCTCAGAAGAAATAAGATAGCAAAACATAAAGAACCCAAAAACACCTGAAGGAATTTAGGGAGATCTTCTATCTTGATGTAGAATTCTGGCTTTTGGGATGAATCAATCGGCTTCCCTTGGAGTAATTCCTTACTTTCACTTTTTGTGTGGGCAGAAATACGGCGCTCCTTTTAGGGAGAAAAGAGTATTCCCTTAGCGGGAAATAAGCACCCCCTTGAAGGTGCCTCCTAGGGTCCTTATATAGAGTTTAGAATGGCTTTCTTAGCCCCTAACTATCTTTTTTTGAGTAGAATTAAACTTCCTCACAATAGGGACATGTCCGTATGCCACGCCCGTGTGCATCGATAAGAGGCCGTGTGCGGGCCTTTTGATGGTGGCACGGCCGTGTGGTCTGGCCGTGCTTGTCGGGGTTGGGCCGTGTTGGACTTTATGTGGCACGGCCGTGTGGTGAATCCCTAGACCGTGTCATTTTCTCATTTTGGCCCATTTTCTCTGTTTTTTGCCTGTTTCTCATTCTTTTCTCTTCCCTATGCTCTCCTAAGTATAAGACATGAAATAGAAGGATTAAGAGCACCAATTCTCATAAATTTAGTGATAATTCATCCAAAATATAGGCTAAGCATGAGGTAAAAATATGTATAATTTATCGTTTATCATAATCCTCTGGGCCTTCCTTACATAAGGGACATACATTGTCAACACGTAATCTCCTTTTGGCCAGATTAGAAAAATAAGGAACATAATCCTTCAAAGTACGCCAAAGATGTATTTTTATCTTAGTAGGGACTTGAAGCTCCCATATAGATGTATAGAGTTTTTTCCTATTGGCACCTGTAATTAGATTACTGTCTCTATTCTGGGTGTCTGTCATAAACAAAGCTCTGTACCCACTTTTTACCGAATATTCCCCTGAAGGATCATATCTCCAAACTAATTGATCAGGAATACAACAGTCAGCGAGAAGGATATTAAAAATTCATTGAGCTTGAACTTCATCACAAATCTTCAAAATCAGCTTCTTATTCTAAGTACCGGATTCTGGATTAATTAATTGATTCATAGTTGACCAGCGAATGTCCATATTTGTTACTGACAGTCTGCTATTTTCAGGACCTGGAAGCCATGGATCGTTCCAGATATTAACCTTCGTCCCATTGCCAATTCTCCACAAGAGCCTATCTTCCACCAAATCCCTTGCACAACAGATACTTCTCCAGGTAAGAGAGGGGTAGGAACCAATCTTAGCTGATAAGATATCATTAAACGGATAATATCAAGACTTAAAAACTTTTAAAAGAAGGCAGCCAAGCTGAGTTAACAATCTCCAAACTTGCTTAGCTAACAAAGCTCTATTAAACAAGTGAAAATCTCTAAAGCCCATACTACCGTTAACTTTCGGCACACAAAGCTCACGCTAGGTACTCCAATGGATACTTTTGGCCGTCTTACTATTTGCCCATTAGAACTTGTTTAAAATACCTTCGAGCTGGGAACATAACTTTTTGGGCAATGCAAAACATTGCATCACATAGACCGGAATTGCTTGGAGAACGACTTTAATAAAAATTTCTTTTCCCCCAATTGATAAAAACTAAATCTTTCAACCTTCAATTCGCTTATGGAATCTATCCACGAAGCTGGCAAAAGCCCAATTTTTCTTCATTCCAACTATCATGGGCAGGCCCAAATATTTTTCCGGGTTTGATACCGATCTCACCCCCAAAATGTTTACAATCAGATCCCTAATACCAGCCCCAACGCAAGTGCCAAAATAGATGAGAGACTTATCTAAATTAATTCGTTGCCACAAAGCTACCTCATACTTTAGGAGAATATTATTAATTGTGTGAGCGCCCTCTACCGAGGCATCACTAAAAATGATGCAATCATCGGCAAATAGCAAATGTGTGATTACTAATTTTCCTCTACTAATCGAAGCACCTTTTAACCTATTCTTAGCTTTTGCCTCATTTAATAAAAGAGAGAGGCCTTCTGCACAAATTAAAAATAAGTAGGGACTGAGTGGATCACTTTGACGCAAGCCTCGAGACGGTACAAAGCATTCACTGATGTGCTCATTTAATCTCACCGTATATGTAACCGAACAAACGTATCGCATAAGGAGAACAACCCAATCTTGATGAAAACCCATCCTGATTAACATCCAACCAGAAAATCCCATTCGACTCTATCATAAGCTTTGCTAAGATCAAACTTCAGGGTAAAGTTCCCATGCTTCCCTTTCTTCTTCATCTTGAGTGAATGTAGCACCTCATAAGCAATTAAGGTGTTGTCTGAGATTTGTCTCCCAGGGATAAAAGCACCTGGGCCTCATTAATGTAGCAATCTAACATAAAACTCATGCGATTCACTATAACTTTTGCAATGATCTTGTATAAGACATTACATAAGCTAATAGGGCGAAATTGAGATAAGTGTTTTGGCTTGTCAACTTTAAGTTTTATTGACGTCTCCCATTTCAATCCTTCCATTTAAAATCTCCAGAAAAAAAGATGATACCTCATTGCGGACAATGTGCCAGTCCTTTTGGTAGAATAAAGCTGGAAAACCATCAATCTCTGGAGCCTTCAGGGGCGCCATTGATTTAACCGCAATCTAAATTTCTTCGTTTGTGAAAGGTGTAAGGAGGGCTTCATTCATACTGTCAGAAATTCTCTTCTCAATGAGATCAAGCACCCGGTCATCTTCTTCCGATTCAGAAGCCGTAAAGAGTTCTCCGAAATATTTCAAGGCACCTTAAGTATATCCTCAGGATTAAAAACCTAATGACCAGTCTCATCCGCCAACCCAAGGATTCGATTACGATTAGAATGAGCTACAGCAGCTTTATGAAAAAACTTGTGTTCCTATCTCCATTTAGCAGCCATGTCTCCCGAGCACGTTGAGACTAGTAGACCTCCTCTTTATCTGCTTCAAGATTCAAACCAAGTTGTACCTCCAAAATTTCAACTAACACCTCATCAGACAAATCTTGGTCAATGAGGACAGAAAGTCGTTGCTCAAGCTTCAGGCGATTCCCTTTTTGTTCGTAAGAACGTGATCGACTCCATTGTTTAAAATGATCAACCACATTTAATAACTTTTCCGGCAGACTATCATTTTGAGAAACCAGAACCTTCGTAGCATCTCTTCAAAAGAACTATCTAAGCACCACTTAGCTTCAAAATGGAAAGGTTTAGGCATACAACTTTTTCCATGCCGCAACTTACCCAAAGTATCTACCAAAATCAAGTAATAATCTAAAAACGAATTGTTATAGCCCAATTTTGTATTTTAAACCAAACAGAAAACCCAAACCAAACAACAAAAACAAAACGAAACCAAAATTAAAAGTCTCAGTCCATTTACAATTTTAAAGCCCAATTTAAATTATCCCCAAAATTAACCCAACACACCATGAAGCCCAAGACCCAGAAAACCCTAGCCCCACTCGTGCCACCCTAGCCCGAACTTTCTCCCACTTGCCATTCGACCGCCTCTGACTCAGCCCTCTGCTCCACCGCCATAGTCACATCGATCTACCGCACTTGCCAATTGGTACCTGCAAACAATAAATAAGAGGAGGCAGAAAGTAATAGAAAGAAAATAAAATGTATGGCTATATAAGCCGATTCAAATCACAATGTAAGGGGTTCGGATTTCTTTCAAAAATAGAAGCAATATACTGAAATTTCTATTCTCAAAGAAAGAACAGCAAATTCCAAGCAGTAAACAAGAGTTCTAACGCTAACACAGTGAAGGGATACCCCCCAATTTGGAAAATATCAGAGAACAGACTCGAACAGTGAGGTGATTCTGTTTTACAATTCTTTTTATTTTCATGCATGTTTTTTTTTAAATAATAATAACAGCCATAATAATATAATAAAATACAAAAAGAATACAAAAAAAAATCTAAAAATTTTACCTTTTTCCGGCCACAGGAACGGTGGCTGGAACGGCGACGATCGGCCGGTGACCGGTCCGGCGACCGGATCCCTCCCCCAGTCCCCCTCTTCTCTCTTTCCCTCTCCCCTCTTCTTCTTTTCCTCTCTTTTTTTTCTTCCCCGGGTAACAAATGAGCCAAAAAATGAAAAATGGCCCCTTTTATACTAACCGACCTGGGTCGGGTCGACCCGACCCGAACCCAGGAAGATCCGCGTGCTGTAACGTCACGTGGGCAATTTTCCACCCCGGTCCTTCCGCTTTTTATGTAATCTGCAATCAAGTTATATTTCCTTTGCAATCTGGCCCAGAAATTGGTCCCGAGTTTCAATTTGATCCTCTCTGGCACGATACCGTTTTACAGAGGCGGATAAATTGCTGTTTTGGTCCTCCCTGGTTTACCCCGTGCTCAAATGAGTCCTGCTATTGCATTTTTATTACGAATTCGCCCCGAAAGTCCCTATTTTAATTCAAATTCGTCCTTTTTACCTTTTTCTCATTTTAATATTATTACTTGTGGTTATTGTTATTATTGTTATTTTATTTTATTGATACTATTTATTATATTATTGTATATTATTATATATGTATATATTATTATTATATTTTGTGCTACTATTATATTATATTTATTCTTAAATATTGGTATATGTTTCTTTATAAATGCATATCTCTAGTATATATTTATTATTAGTAGTATATTTTAACCTAATTATTGATAATAATATGTATATATACTCTGTATATCTTTAATATACTATAATTATTTTCTTATACATTATATTATTTATACCATCTTATGTACTTTTAATATTTTACCGTATATTTATGTATATATGCCATATCTATTTTGGTGTATTAATATATGTGTCACATTTATGTACATACTCTTTTATTATTATTTTATGTTATTCCTATTAATTAGTTTTTTTTATATGATATTATTATGATATTTTACTATTACGTTTTATTATTTTCATTATTATTATTAAATTGTTTACTAAGGTTTTGTTATCATTAATATTTGTATTATTCATTTTTTGCTTAACATTCATACATATTATATATAAATCTTAATAACGTATTGTATTTGTTATTTTCATTATTATTATTTACTCTTAACATTATTATCATTACCTACTCACATATATATATATATATATATATCATTTTAGGCATGTGTCTTTCGTTATTGTATGTATATTCGCAATATTATATTGTTCATATTTTTATATTTTATTCTATTATACTATTACATATATTTCGTAAACCTAGTATTATATGTTTTATACATGTTTACTGCTTCTTTTTATTTGCATTATTACTGTTACTATCATGTATGCATTGTTGTATATATTATATTATTCATCTCGTTTATTTTCACCTTATTCGTTATGTGTTTTTAATATAGCATATTAATTCACATTTTGATTTCTTCATCGATATTACTCATTTATAATCTTTTCATGATTTAATAAACAAGGCAATATACCGATTTTAACATTAAGCTGGTGATTTCATCGCTATGTTGGGTGAATCACGGATGGCTCGTGTTAAAAGCGGGATATCCTTCTCAGAAATAAAAACCTTTAAATGCTTATTTTGATCGGATCACAACTAAATTTTAAGTTGAACTTGTATTTTTGAAAAATTAAGACAACGTATATTTAAAAGATACCAATTTTGGGCGTCGCGGGGGTGCTAATACCTTCCCCGCGCGTAACTGACTCCCGAACCCTATTTCTTTCTGAATTTCAACGTAGACCTAAACTGAGCCTTCCTCTTTATCAAAAAAACGAATTTTCTGCTAGAAAAAGGTTTTATTAGGTGCCCGATCACACCTAGGAAAAAGGATCGGTGGCGATTCCTTTGCTTTAATAAAATCAAAATTCATTTTCAAGATTTTAAATCGCCACAATTAGCGATCGAGCTAAAATTTTTCGTCGCTACACGAATGATTCAGATGTTCCAAAGATGAGTGTTGGAAAAGATCCATCCAATCCAAAGTTGCCACTCCCCTATCTAGTCTTTCCTGGATATTAGTAGACAAAAATCTCTCACTTTCCCAAGTGAAACTTCTACCAACAAAACCAATATCGTGACGGAAGCAATCCTCCAAAGCAGATCGAAATTCAGCCATTTGACCTTCTGAACGAAGCCTTCCTCCTTTCTTCTCAAAGGAGCTTGTAATTTCGTTAAAATCACCAAACACAAACCACGGTACTAAGCAGTTATACCCAAAAAAATGAAGCAACTCCCAAGATTTCCATCGAGAGCGGTCATCAGGATTACCATAGAAACCAGTTAGCCTCCATGTTTCCTCAATATCTGGGTCGTGAATATCCGCATCCACATGAGACAGAGAATAACTTCTAATTGAAACCAAATTGTTACCCTTCTAGCCCAACGATAAACCTCCCTTCGAACCAACAGCCCAAACATCAATCCCATTATGAAACCCACATTTCAGACGTACCATTTCCATTTTTTTCGAGCTAAGTTTTGTTTCAATAAGAAACAAAATGCGGGGATTAATGACTCTCAACTTGTTACGGAGCCTATTCACAATCCGAGGTCTTCTCAAACCCCGAACGTTCCAACTAAGTAGTTTCATTGTGCCCGGTTACTCTGCCCAGCAGAGCTAGCTGATATCTCATTAATTTCTCCATCAGATAGATGTCCCATTTTTGTAATAGATTACATGTCATGCGTTGAGGTCATTCTCATCATCTGTTTGCAACTCCATAGGCCCAAGCCCATTTGCCGTCTCATTAGTTGCATGGGTTACCACAGTATTCCACCTAGCCAATCCCTTAAAATTTGCTAATTGACCAGAACTAAGGGGGATGAGATTGGGATTAGGATAAAGTTGACCCAAATTATCTCTTAAAAGATTCTCTGAATCACTCAAACTGCCTAAATTTCGGCCTGACAAATCCCTTTCCTTCTCTAGCAAAAAACTCTCTGACCCGTTTGCTTCCCGAAGCCATCGACTAGCAGGTGGAATACGCCTTCTTGCTGCCGCACGTAGGGATAAATCCCAGCCAAAAACGAGAAACATTGCAAATGTCATTATTGATTAATAAAAAGAAATTATTTTTTATTTTTTTATTATTTATTCCATAACATATTCATTACAGTAATTTTAAAACAAATTAAAATAATGAAAAATAAAAGCGACGTTGATGTCTTTGTTATCCAAGTTTATTAATCTAAAACTACATTACTTAAGTTGAAAAAAACACTTAATATTAAACTTATATTTACAAAAATGTATTCAATAATTGAGTAATGATGGAGAGGTCAGTCATTTATAAATAAATGTTATTTCGCTTGAGGTTTAATATTTAAATATTTTAATTTTAGTTATTTTATTTAACATTTCATATAAAAATAATAAAAAAATCATATATTAATATTTATTTCTTTATTAAAATATGGTTTTTAAATAAATTTTTTGGCCAAGTTAGCATTAAATTGACTCATAACACAAATTTTAATAAAAAATATTATATATAATATATAAGTATTAGATGTAATAATAAGACGCATTACATTCTTAAAAAAGAAGATGCGGATTCAAATTCAAATATTGAAAAATAAAAATATGTATCTTGAATATAAACTGTAAAATAAACATGCAAAATTATAAAATAAAATAAAAACAACAATACATATATTATGGGTAGGGCGACACCATAAATTTTTTTTAATTGGGCTGAAATTAAATTGTAATTTTTACGAAGAAAAAAATTATATTTTTATCATTTTAATAGTTTATATTTTTATAATTTTTAAAAAATTAAATTAAATTTTTATATTTTTAGGAGGGTCAAAGTATAATTTTATTTTTATTAATTTAAAATTTAAATAAAAAAATTTCTATTTTAAAGGAGGGGTGGCTGTCAGTGACCATAGGTTAAATAAAATAAAAGAAAAGACTAAAACCACGATGACTTGGAGTCAATTGTTGTTCTCCAAGGCCGGGTCGTTGCCGTTGGTAGCTCTCATTCAATTACCCCACTTCTAAAATTTGCTGTGTGGAACAAGTCATTGATAGTTATTGTAGTGGACGGGATAGTGGAAAGATAAAACTAAACAAATTAATAAATACAAAAAATTATAATTTAAAATATAACATTGTTTTAACAGGGATATGAATGATCATATCACTTGGCTCATGAATAAATGATCATCCGCACTGAAATAAAAATCATGGATTCAATATTTTTTCACTTCCCACCCTAATAAAGTAATAACTAATCAAAATAGCAAGAATAATTTTACTATATATTCTACCCACAGAAAATCAGAAATGTGTTACCAGTACTCTTCATCCATCCAGGGTAAATTAAATTTGGGGAAGACATTTATCAAGAAAGATATTGAGTTATGAATAATTAAAAAAGAAAAAAAAAAAGGAAAAAGGATAAGTACTATAGAATAGGCTACGGTGAAGATGAGTACTAGAGACGTTGGTGGACGACAGCTACGTCAGGGTTACGCTAACCTAACTCATAGATGTGATTCGGTGCTTCCCAATTGACACAGCTTGGAATCTTCAAACAAGCATTCCTATAAAATTGTAACCAATATTTAGATCTTCCCCAATATCTTATTCTAGTAATAGCCGAGAGAAAAAAAGAAGCAAAGATCATGGGTTTGAGTTTTATATTTAAGAAGATTGCTCTGGTTGCAGTTACGTTGACACTTACAGCAACTTCAGTGGCAGCTCAAACACAACCAGGTTGTGAAAGCAGCTGCGGGAATATCAGCATTCCTTATCCCTTCGGTACAGGCGATGGTTGCAATATTAGCAGCAACTTTTTCATTACTTGTAACACCACTTTCAATCCTCCAAAAGCATTCTTAACCACCAGTTATATTGAGATTCTCGACATCTCTCTGGATGGTTATTTGAGCATAAGTGAATCCATAGGTTATGACTGTTACAACGAAGTCGGGCGTACTTCATATTTTGATATGTGGTTGAAGCTTTCAAAATTCCCCATATCTCACACCAGAAATAAGTTCACAGCCATTGGTTGTGATACTTATGCTCACGTAAAGGATTATTTGGGAGATACGTATTCAACCGGATGTTTAACGTTTTGTGATAATATTACCAATGTGGTGAAGGGATCTTGCTCTGGCATCGGCTGCTGCCAGACGGCTATCCCTAAAGGAGTGAGGAGTTATCATGTAACGTTTGGTAGTTCTAACAACCATTCCAATGTGTTGAGCTTCAATCCTTGCAGCTATGGATTTGTTGTGGAAGATGGAGCCTATAACTTCTCTATTTCAGATCTTTACGATGAAAATTTCAGAGACAAAGAATTCCCAATGATACTTGATTGGACAATCGGGAATCAAACCTGCGCAGAAGCTAAAATGGATCAAGAAAATTATGCTTGCAAGGAAAATAGCGACTGCATAGATCCGGAAAATGGTCCTGGATATTTGTGCAAGTGTCTTGATGGTTTTCAGGGTAACCCTTATCTCTCCCAAGGCTGCCAAGGTAAAGTTACCATCTTCTCCATTACGATTTCAAGTTTGATGAATTTATGTTATATATATACATGGTCAGTTAAATTCGAGCCAATATATTATACTGTGCCTAATTTAATAATTCAGTTTTACCCAATGTGTGAGAAATTTCAGATATTAACGAGTGCGATACGTTGAAGCCTTGCAATGGAACATGTAACAATGCGCCTGGAAGTTATAATTGTTCATGCCCTGATGGGTCTGAAGGTGAAGGCTTGAGAAATGGAACAGGATGTAGTCCTAAAGTAGTAATGCCCCACCATCAGAGCTTTTCTGTTGCTGTAGTTGCATTAGGTTGGTACATATAAACGCTACTATAGTAAAATAATGTTTTAAAATAATGTAACTAATATATATTCTGTCATGAAAACAGGTATAGGCGTAGGCGTCTTGTTTTCACTCTTGTGCTTGTCATGGGTTTATACAGGGCTTAGGCAAAGAAAGCCCACCGCAGAGAAATCGGAAAACCTTCAGCAAAATGGCGGGATGTTAATCCGAGAACAGCTTCCAAAACGGGCTGAAATGCTTAAAACCTAAGAGCCCAAGATTGGAATCTCTCCATTTTCCTAACTGCAACCATGATCGGTGCTTCCCAATTAAAAAATAAGTTTGAATCTTCCAAACATGTTTTCCTATAAATTTGAAACCAATATTTATTTACGTGTCCTTTCAAAAAGTTTATCTTAGGTTTTATGTATTGCCAACAAAATTTAAGGAGCACTGTTCTGTTTGTAGTTTAACAATTATAGTGACTCCATTGTACAAGAAAATCGAGTAAAATTCCTTTTTTAAGTTCATGCACTTTGAAAGTTGTAGCCACAACGTTAAGCTTTAATTTATTCAAATTTGTACACGTAAATCCATTCTTTTGCGAGCAATTTATTTAGGTTTTACCGATTTAAAAATATACTTTCAACATTTAGCAACAATCTTTTGTAATTCTTTTATTCATTTAATCACGTCTAGATTATGATCACAATGAGAATGTTATATGAGATTTAGCCCATTTAAAAGCATCATAGATAAAGAGTGCCTCTAAATATGACTGGCTTCAATTTAGCGAGTTTTGAATTAGCATGGCCAATAGACTTGAAAGGAAAAAAAGAGCTCCTCCACATCAAGTTATATTTTTCCTGAGAATACCTCCAATATTAACATGGCCAGGATTATCAACATTATACATATATAACTGAAAAAGGAGGAATAAAAGTTAATGATCTCTTGAGATTAATCTCATGAACTTTGAGCCATCTTACATTCTCCATTTGATAAGCTGCTAGCAGAATATACCCACCGCTTCTACTATAACCATATTGGGTGAACCAAATGTTATATTAGTTTAACGAGATATGAAATGGCAAGTCAACTAATGACACAAATAGCCTCAGTTTTGAAAAGAACGAGTGTGAGGCCTGTTGTGCCTACACCTATCTATTATCCATATGTTGAGTAGAGTTATGGTTGAGGAAATTTTTATTTTCTTTGCTCAATCCATCATCTTCTAATATCCATTAGATTCACCTTTTATTTATTATTAAAATTTTAAAATATTTTTATTTTTATAATTAAACAATTAAATTAATCCTAAATTTATTTTATCTAAACTCAACCTAAATTAGATTCAATTTATTGAGTTAAATAGATAACTTGACCCTTTATGGTCTACTTGAAATTTCTATGTAACTATTCTTTTGGAACGAATATTATGATGTAGATTGGTACTTGGAAATTTAAGAAATAAATTTGTTACGTTTCTAATGGATGTTAAAATAAGGAAGAAGAGAGACTTAAATTGATAGCTATGTCGTTTTTGTTACAAGCCACTTCTCTCTCCAAGCCCAGTCGTATTTGCTACAATTCAATTGCTTTACTTGAATAAGTCATTGATAGCTATGCTTGTGATAAACAATAGAAGGTACTCAATCTTGTATTTATGGACACATAAGTTTTATTGGAATTTGTAGCATTTTAGATTTATTAATATTTAAAAAACTATTTATTTTATAAATAAATTTAACAAACAAAAATTTATCATTTAACAAATTTAAAAGGGTTAAAGTGTAAATTTACCATCACACACTATAAATGAATATTAAAATTTGTCACTATACTTTATTTTTATTGATATTTGACATTATATTTTAAAAATATGAGTAAATTTATTATTCAAATCTTATGTAATTTAATTTTACTAATAAGTTTTATCAGCCACAAAGCTACTAGTCAATTAATAGATAAATAATAATAATATTAGTTTGCGAAAGGAAAGTAATGGTATTGTTAAAAACCAATATATATAAAGGATACTTGTGATTATAAATAAATAAATAAATTGGTCAGCATCTTAATAAAGATGGGTACTATATAGATATACGTTGACCGCATGACTTCATCATGCTACTCGATCATATGGGTTACGCTAACCACTTAATATGATTGGTGCTTCCCAACTAAAATGGCTTTGAATTTTCATACATGCAATTCCTATAAATTAGTAACCAAACAGTTAATCCTAGATACAGCCGAAAGAGAGAGATGGGCTTTCACATTATGTTTAATGTTCTTGCTGTGTTTGCAGTTACGTTAACAGTTGTAGCAGCTGAAGCAAAACCTGGGTGTCAAAGCAACTGCGGGAATATCAGCATCCCATACCCTTTTGGCACAGGCAATGGTTGTAACATCACCAGCAACTTTTTCATCACATGTAACACCAGCTTCGACCCCCCGAAAGCGTTCTTAACCACCAGTGATATCGAAGTTGTCCATATCTCTCTGGAGGGTTATATGCGCATCAGTTTAGAGGTTGGTTATGACTGTTACGACTCATACCAACGTACTTATTTTGATATGTGGATCGAGCTTTCAAAATTTCCCCTATCTCATACTAGAAACAAGTTCACAGCCGTTGGTTGTGATACTTATGCTTACGTGAACGGTTCTTTGGGACATACATATTCAACCGTATGTTTAACGTTCTGTGATAAAATTGCCGATGTGATAAATGGATCTTGCGCCGGCATCGGTTGTTGCCAGACGGCTATCCCTAAAGGAGTGAGGAGTTATAATGTAACGTTTCGTAGTTCTAACAACCATTCCGATGTATTGGGATTCAATCCTTGCAGCTATGGATTTGTTGTGGAAGATGGAGCTTATAACTTCTCTGTTTCAGATCTGTACGACTATAGTTTCAGCAACAAGGAATTCCCACTGATACTTGATTGGACAATTGGGAAGCAAACTTGCACTGAAGCTAAACTGGATCCAGAAACTTATGCTTGTAAGGAAAATAGCGTTTGTATAGATCCAGAAAATGGCCCTGGATATAGGTGCAACTGTCTTGATGGTTTTCAGGGTAACCCTTATCTCTCCTATAGCTGCCAAGGTAAAGATAACATCAACTTTTCTTATGTAGATTCAATTTTACCAGTACTTTAATTTTGTTCCCAATATACAATTTCTTTTCTGGTTTAAATTGTTTGAAAATTTGTAGATATTGATGAATGCGAGACACTAAAGCCTTGCAATGAAACTGGAACATGTCATAATACACCCGGAAGCTACAATTGTTCATGCCCTGAAGGATTTGAAGGCGATGGCTGGAAAAATGGAACAGGATGCAGTAAGCAACATCGTCAGAGTTTTCCCATTCTCCTTGTTTCACTAGGTTGGTATATATAAAAGCTAGAATATAATGTTAATTTCTTTTTATTTCGTAAATACTAATTAGAACAAGCTTTTGTGCAACGATATTAATATCTAACTGATGGAAACTAATCAAAGTTTCAATTGAACTTGCTGCACTAATAAGGTTATAACGTTTTGAATTTTTTTTCTCTGCCATAAGCTTAGATCAAGTTAACATATGCCATATTGCCTCTTACTACCATAGTATTCAGGAAGCTTCAAAAGTTTCCTCAACTCCAACTCATATCTCCCCTAGAAAAAAAACCTGCCAACAGGAGCTGTCTTTCATAAACTGTTGAATCTATTTTTTCTGGTGTAAATCCATATTTTTTTATTAGTATAATTTTATTAAAAACATAAAGTTGGCAATAATTCTAAAAACAATCATGATACGATGTTAGATTTTCGAAATACCCAACTAGTAATCCTCAACAAATGTATTGTCTCTTAATTATAGGTATAGGCATCAGCCTTTTATCTTCGCTCTTATGCTCCTCATGGGTGTATTTGGGGCTCAAGCAGAGAAAGCTCAGCAAACGGAAACAGCAAAACTTCCGGCAAAATGGTGGGATTTTGTTGCTGGAACAACTTTCAAAACATGAAGAGTGCGGCGTAACAGCTAAAATCTTTACGGTCGAAGAACTCAAGAAAGCAACGAACAACTACCATGAGAGTAGAATCCTTGGAAGAGGAGGTCAGGGTACTGTTTACAAAGGAATATTGCCTGATGGTCGCAGTGTTGCCATTAAAAAGTCCATCATTGGAGATCAAAGCCAAGTTCAACAATTTGTTAATGAAGTCATTGTGTTATCCCAAATCAACCACAGAAATGTGGTGAAACTCTTGGGATGTTGTTTGGAGACGCCAGTCCCTTTGCTAGTCTATGAATATGTCAGGAATGGAACCCTCTTTGATTATTTGCACAATGTCGATCATGCATCTGTCATGTCATGGGAAGCTCGTTTGAGAATGGCCACGGAAGCGGCAGAAGCCCTTTCCTATTTGCATTTTGCTGCATCTCCGCCGATTATCCATCGTGATGTCAAGTTGACCAACATACTTTTAGATGAGAACTACAATGCTAAAGTATCTGATTTCGGTGCTTCAAGATTGGTCCCTTCAAATAAAGCACAGATAACAACGCTTGTGCAAGGAACTCTGGGCTATTTGGATCCTGAATACTTTCACTCAAGTCAATTGACTGAAAAGAGTGATGTTTATAGCTTTGGGGTTGTTCTAATAGAACTACTATCAGGTTTGGAAGTGATCTCTTTCGAAAGACTGCAACATGAGAGAAATTTGACTTTGTACTTTGTTTCTGTTATGAAAGAGGAACGCTTGCTAGATATTGTTGATAGACGAGTGTTAGAGGATAAGAACATTGAGCAGCTTAAGGAAGTGGCAAATTTAGCTAGGAGATGTGTGAGACTAAAGGGAGAGGAAAGGCCAACTATGAAGGAAGTTGCATCTGAATTAGAAGGATTGCGAGCAATGGAGAAACATCCATGGGGAACACACGACTTACAGGAGGAAGAGACTGAATACTTACTTGATGACTCGTACATCAGTGGCATTCGCTATGATGGGTCAAATAGCTTCTCTATGGGGTCGGACAGCATAAAAAAACAGGCTCCATTGGAAATCAGTGGTGCAAGATGATTTTTATTTTTCTTTATGTACAAAAGTAGCCACTAAATAAAAAAGGAAATCCATATTAACTACCTTCATTCCCTTCAATTAAATTTTACTATTAATCTATTTACTCTGTAAAAATTGTAGATTTAATTTTATACTTTAATAATAGAACTTAGTGAATTTAATAATTATCGTTTGGAAGACTAGAGGTGTCCATGGATTGAGCCGGGTTCGGGCCCAACCAAAATTTTATGCTCGTTTGCTAGGCATGGCCCGAAAAATAGGCTTAAAATTTTGCCCAAACCCAGTCTGAATAAAAATGTTGAAAACTGTGCCCGGCCCACCCGTATTTTTTATATAATTTTTTTAAAAAATATAATACATCAAAAATATTAAAATATTACAATAAATATTTTCCAACAAATTGAAAATAAATTAAAAAAATATATATAGACTTAAATAACATTAAAATACATGCAACTTAATAAGTAAATGCCTCTAAAATAGTAATAAAATAAACAATAAAACAAAAGTTATACAATATCCAATTAATAACAAAAAAATAAATAGTAGCAACATAACAGTACAATAGTAGCAAAATAGTAAAAAAAATAATAAGAAAATATAAAAAAAAACAGCAAGAATAGTAGAAAAAACACTTCCTTTTCTTTTCTTTTCTTTTTTTTTTTTGTATATTCAAGCTAGGCTAAAGCCAAAAAAGCCTTACCTGAGGGCCAATTCGTTTTCTAAACGGACATTATTTTTTATCTAAGCCTATTTTTCGAGTCTATATTTTTACTTAAATTTTCTTAATTTTCAAGCGAGTCTTCAGGTCAAGTAAGTCAACCTATGGACAAATTTAGTAAAGACTGAAATTTAAAAATTTGAAAATATAAGGACTAAAAATAAAGAAATTAAAATAAAAGGATTAAATCCATAACTTTCTAGTAGGTTGTTTTTCGGTGGGAGGCCAAAACGTATTGCGAAAACAAAACAACCCCTCGTCAAATCGTAAAACATCATAAAAACGAATGCCTCATAATAATAATTAAAAAACTCAATCATCCAAATTACATACCCCTTGAAAGTTTAAATTAAAAGTGCCACCCCCGAAACGACAAAGATGTCAGAGTCGAATCAACTACTCATTCCCAAGTCCTATAATAACAAAGACGAAGACTTGGAGTCTGCTCATTGCCAAGTCTACGGGGTTGATTCGGTAGCTATCCTCAACTGCACTACTTAATTTTGCAGCACTAATACCAGCCTCGTCCAGAGTATCTGCATTGCCATTTACCATCCTACACACCTGTAAAATTCTTTAAAAAGAATATATACATATATATATATATATATCTTATCGACAATTTAACAATAAATGCTATTCTTAAGATAGAAAGTATTTATATTATTTAATAACAAAATAAATCAATATTATTGTAATATTTGGTGGTACAAAATTAGTACCGAAATAAATCAATATTGTTGTAATTTTTGATAGTACAAAATTAATTAAAACATCTAGAAAAGCTAATATATCATTGTTGAGATTTTATTGATTAAACTTCACCGTTTGGTCATTTATTTATTTGATTAGTTATGTATGATCTGCAAAGTTTCTAATTATTCTATATTATTCTAATGATATTTTATTTGATATCCTTCAAAACTAGGGGATTTTAATGACATTGATATTATGTTAATTTTTATTATTTTTAATTCAAACACAATTATTTGTGGTATAGATTTTCATTAAATAAAAAGAGTTTTTTTTTGTCAAAATAAAAATTATAAAATAAATTGACTAGACCCCCAAAGGAGGATCCTCGATCAATCTTAACCCAAGTTGTTTAGAATGAACTGACTTGGCCAGACTATCTACTATTGAGTTATCGTCCTGAGATATATATTGGATTTTCCACTATTTTACCATGTCCAGAATTTGAAGAATTCCTTTGACTAAAGTAGAATTAGAGTTTCTTGAAGAACCATTTTGGATAACGTTTATGGCCTCTAAACTGTCAGTTTGGATTGAGACCATTTCAAAACGCATGTCCAAAATAAGGTCTAATCTATCAAAGATCCCCCAAAGCTCTGCCCCTAAAACTATGCAATTACCCAAATATCTATAGAACTAATGATCCTCCCACCATTCTGATTACTTACAAAACCCCCCAGCTTCTACAAAACCTTTGTCAAGCCTAATTGAACCATCAGTTTTCAAACATACCTACCTACTAGTTGTGGGGGAAGTGTAGAGATAGCTTTGTAGCTTATGAGGTGTTGTTTTCGAAACTAAATAATATTATTTTGCCTAACTATAAGAAATTTTAAGTATCTCATCATAACCTAGGAGATGCCTTGAAAAGTAAGCAAGTTTCGATTCTTCCAAATAAGTTAAGCGAGAATCGCAAAAAGAGACGACCAATCTACTCCATCCAATGAAATGAAACGATGATTTTGAAGATGTCCCGTCATCCAATTAAGGAGGGAACTGGTATAGAAACTGGAGAATTTATCTTTTAGAATGAGTTTGTCCCAAATGGTTCTAGCAGCAGGGCAATCTCTAAGCACATGTAACACATCCACATATTCCTACCCACAAAAACCACAAGCGTTGCTACTTCCAATGCCTTGTCTTACTCTTTCAACATTCGTAAGTAAGTGTAACGGCCTAAAACCAGGCCTAGTCAGAATAGTGATTTTGAAATCACTTCCCGAGGTGTAAGAAAATTGTTTTAGTGTTAAATTATATGTTTTAGTAATTTTATAAGTATGCATGAGAGTTTTGGTGAATCAATTTACGTGATTGAGAGTTTAATTTCAGAAAAAGGACTCAATCGTATAAAGTGCAAAAGTGTTATTTTTCTAGCAAAGTGTACCAAATAGCTATAGATTATACTTTAGAGGCCCTTAGTGGGTAAATAAGCCCCTTTTTAGTATGGTGGCCAGCCATAGGAGAGAGAATAGGAGACAATGGTTGAAAAAAAGTCAATGTTAGGTAGCCTAATTTTGATAAAATAATACCTAATAACCTAGCCCTTGTCCATACTTTATCTTCTTCTTCATCTTGCTGAAAATATCAGCCAAATTAAGGGTTTTAAAGCTCAAATTTCAGCCAAGCTATTCCTCTTGAAAGTAAGTGATTTCTAGGTCCTTTCTTTGATATTTTTACATTTTTGGAACCCTTGTAGCATGAGCTACATTTTGAGAGGTGTATCTTACATTTTAGTTGAGAGTTTAAGATTTTTCCATGAATAGGTAAGTATTGTTTGCTGGAAATTTTGGAAAGAAAATGAGCTTTTGGGGCTAGGAAAACAACCTATGAAAGAGTTTACATGAAAATACATAGAATGAGACTTAGTTGTAGAAGTTACAAAATAAAGAGGCAAATGTTAGAAATAGTGAGGATTTGAAGTAGTAATGGGAATAAAATGAGCTATCTAGGCATGAGAATTGAGGAAATCCGATAAAAATCGATTTTCGAGCCTAGGGGCAAAATGGTTAATTTGCCATAGTCTAGGGGCAAAATAGTCATTTTTGCCAATTCGTGAATTTTAGACTGATTGTATTAAATTAGTGACTAAATTGGAAAATTATTATTGTTATAGATCAAGAAACTACAAATTCGAACTTAGACCGGGGGAAGGACTAGCAAGTTGAGTAACCGAGTAGTTGACTACATTTTGTATACCGAGGTAAGTTGTAGGTAAATAATACAACATTACTAAAATTTATGCATGAGAATGTTGCCTTATCTTATAATATTGCATTAAGAGATGAGTTATGCATAAGGATGATAATTCATGTGTGAATGGTTGAATAATAAATTTATGTATTATGAACCGATGAGAATTTGTATAATAGAACCGATTGAACATTTAGAATAGAATTGGATATTCATGCCGTGACATTGGGTGATATGTGTGTGCTAGTGTAAGACATGTCTGGGACATGCATCGGCCACACTACGAGAGCCAGTGTAAGACATGTCTGGGACATACATCGATCTCGAGATTTTATAAGCTAGTGTAAGACACATCTGGGACGTGCATCAGCTTGAGATGAGAGCTAGTGTAAGACATGTTTGGAACATGCATCAGCCTCGGGATATACAAGCTAGTGTAAGACCTGTCTGGGACATGGCATCGGCTTGTAGTGTGTTAGTGTAAGACCTGTCTAGGACATGGCATCGACACCGATAGAGGAGAGCCAGTGTAAGACCTGTCTGGGACATGGCATCAGCTCAGTAACCATGTTAAAGGCTTGTCGTGTAACACTTCAGACCCGGCCCAGACGTTATGGTCGAATCCGGTGATGTCATATTAAAGGGATTATTTCCAAAACAACTTTGTTTGAATAAAAACATGTTCGATAGAGAAGTTGCTTGGTTAAAAACTTAAATTTGTGACTTAGAAAATCAAAATTCTTATAACTTGTTAAGTTATAATGGAAGCCCATGTTTTAAGAAAGCGTTCCCATATTAGGGTTACTTAGAAAACCACGTTTAGTTTTAAAAAAAATAAAAATAATAAACCCAATGTACAATCAAATCAGAGATACAAGGCCTTATTAAATGAAAATAAAGTAATTAAACTAAAGAAATTCGAATCTAATTTAAAATTTCTAAGTAGCCTGCAGTGTGGCCATCTTCGAGTCCTCTCCCACGTCGAGCTGTCTACTGAGGGTTACCTGAAACATTAAATTAAAGGGTGTAAGTTTCGAAACTCAGTGTGTACGACCCTTGGAAATCAAATCAATTCAATATACAAATATCACATTGGGCCTAAGCCCTAACAATATCGGTGGTCTTGGGCCTTAGCCCATATTGACCTCAAATCACATCAGTTTCACATGAATGCAATGCACCTATCCTAAATCCAACCCTGCACTCCATTTCCCGTCCAACCCTACACTCTTGTGGGGATATAAATATCAACCCACCCATTCCTACACTCCAAAGGTAGCACCAATAACGGCACTACTCAAGCATTGCAGCAAGGCTGCTATTCATATAATGGGCTAAAAGCCACCGGTAGATCCACGATTGTCAAGCGACTATGCGATCCTCACATATCTTCCTCCGTTCCATTAAACCCACCCAAATGCAACATACATTTCATGAATGCAACATACAAGTTTTTTCACACATTAAGCATTTAGGGGTGTTTTAGTCATTTCACTATCCAAGGGTATTTTCGTAATTTTTACCCTACAATGGTGTTTCAGTAGTTCTACCCTACAAGGGCATTTTAGTAATTCTACCCTACAGGGGCATTTTAGTAATTCTACCCTACAAGGGCATTTCCGTAATTCTACCCTACAGGGGCATTTTAATAATTCTACCCTACAGGGGCATTTTCGTAATTCTACCCTAGAGGGGTATTTCCGTAATTTCTACAGTTTGGGTTTTAGTTATGAACTTTGGCCTATCAACAAGTCCTCGCGGCTAAGGTGAATGAACACTATGCACCAGGTAGGATACCAAAGAAGAGGAGGTGGGTCACTCGGACCGCTTAAGTACTAAGCTCTTCCTAGATCCAATCCTAAACATGCATACATCCATTGCCACACCCTAGCCTAGCGACTTGTCCACAGACATGTTTGATTATTTAATTAAGTTTTATGCAATTTGAGAATTCATCAGAACTAGGCATAAAGTCCATTAAAACCCTAGCATGCATTTCTACAATCCCATAAGGCCCACTAAGCCCAGTCATGTTCATAAAGCCCATTAAGCCCAATCATGCTTATGTAGCCCACTAGGCCCGATCATAATCAAGTCATACAATCATCCATATCAATCCATCATATAATTTCACATAACAACTTTTTCCAAATTGGGCCCACAAGCTCGGTAGGCCCATTTAGCCCTGTCTGGCCCGGTTGGCTAAACAGTAGCCCGAGATCATGAGACCGCTCTCTAGGCCTCGGTAATCATATCGATATCTCTACTCGAGTTTTTACACACTCGTGTGATTGCCGGCGTCATCCTTTCGGCATTTCGGCATTCCGACATTTCAGGATTTCGGCTTTTACCGATTAGTCGTGTGTGTAATGTATGTACACACCTGGATAATGACCCGTGCTACACTATCCTCAGCGTCAACCTACATCAATACCAACCTCGAATCAATTCCATACTTAATCACAACTTTTACCAAAAACCGAAGTCTTACCGTGGCCTTACCGTGTACCACCAGTTCTAAAAGCCCTTCTTAGCTACTATTCCTGAATATCCTCTAGATTTGCATCAACACATATACTATCAACATCAAGTGACTCATATTCCACACGAGTCACCTCTATAGGCCACACTTACATTCGATCACTTACTAATCCAAAAATTGAGACCAGTACACTTACCACTTGCTAGTGATCCTTACCACGCTTGCGATCTTTGAACCGTCCCCTTGTTAATACAGGGTTAACGATAAGAAGGATTTAGATAGCCCTCTGGCTTTTACCAAAACACACTAAAGAAGGTTTGATTAAGTACTTACCGAAACTAGCCTTTGATCCTGCGGCCTAGATAGCTACTGAGTGAGATCCGACTTTTAGATCTTGATTAAGGGTAGTAGATAACAGAAACAGATTTGCGATGGAGGAAATCAAAAAGAAATCAGCAACTGAATATAGCTATTCGACTTTTAAGAAATTAAGGAAAGAAATCAAGAAAGGGGATATAGGTATTCGGCTTTTAAGAGATTAAGAATGGTATTCGGCTTTTGAGAGAAAAAGAAACACAACGCTTAATGGAAATTTCAGCAAAAAGATAGTGGGTTATTCTGCAGTAGAATGAGAGGGAGAAGAGAAGTCGACAATGGAAGAATTCGGCAAAGCAAAAGAACCCCTCAAGAGCATTCGGCACCCCCCTTTTATAGCCAAAAGCCGAAACTACCTTCCCCCAAAGTCCCATTCGACACCATCACCTGTCCTCCTCAATCTTCTATTTTCTCTCCATTATCCTTACCTTAAATTTCTCTCCTGAACACTCTCTTCCAGAGTCCACTCTAACGCCACTACCTTCCTTCCATGGTACAAAAATAAAGTCCCCAAATTTACCACTCTAAGCCTCGAACCTTGGACCTCTTTAACTGATAGTGACGCCACCTATAACTCCCTAAGTGGCCCTACCTTGCCACTGAGCCACAGGCCCATTTGCGTCTTATTTCCCCTTAATTTGTTTAAAAGGCCTAATACTTGAGACTAAGGTTCCACTAAAGCAAAAATTAAATTTTTGCTAAGGTCTAGGTTTGAACCCAGGACTTCTCCAACACTCCCAAACACTACCAAATCTCTTAGCCAACACACCAACATGCCACTCAGCGTACATGGGCCCAGGGCCCCTTACGCAACCTATGTGAAGCCTACGTGCTCGCATGGCCCGCTAAGCCAGATTTGCCCATAGCAACATGTACGGCACAGCCGACCCACTAATTCTCGCAAATCCAAAGATAAACACCCATGTAGCGTTCACAAGCCCATTGGGCCTACATGGCCCATTCTTCCAGGCCCAATTTCAGGGTGTTACATGCCGAATATCCATATGTATTCTAAATGGTTCAATGGGAAGAATCTTTTTGTATTAGCATCAATAATGAATTGATGAGATTGTGAGTGGTGCAGGTACCATTGTGAGAGTATAACATGCAAGCTTGAATTCATATTGTGTAATTAGAATTGGATGGGATCGAATAAGCTATGATAATGGTTAATCTAAATTGTAGTATGCATGGGTTGTGATGTACACAGAGTATGACTAAATTTTAGAAATTGTTGTTATTCATTTACTTATAACTTACTAAGCTCTAAGCTTACCCTTCTCTTTTCCCTTTTCTTTTAGTGCTGCCTAAGTGATCAGAGAATCTTGTCAACATTGGAGGTAGTGTCCACACTATCATTCGAAATACTCTGTATGATTGTATTTTGGGTGTGTCTAGAAATGGCATGTATAGTAGCTATTGTGTTGTCCATTTATAACATTTAAGCTTATTTTGTAAATGGCCATTGGAATTGGCTAAAATGATCCTAAATCTACTTGATGAAATGAGATAGGCATCACTTTTGAGTTAAATGATGTTTGGACACTTGATTTAAAGGTATTGAGATTAGGAATAGTATTGTGTAAATTTTTGTTGATTGAGGCATGTTGTGTATGTTTTTCAGGGTGGCAAATGGCTTGGTAAATAGCCTGTTGTTGTCCACACGGCTTAACACATGGGCGTGTGCCTTGGCCGTGTGTTTAAAACAGAATGCCCTACGAGATATATACTCGGGCATGCTTAGGCCGTGTAAAGGCCTACGGTCTGTGGACACAGGCGTGTTGCCCGGCCATGTTAAAATTCCAGTAGCTTGAGTTTTAGACATGATTCAATCGGGCTGTAGACACGGTCGTGTTATAATTCCACACGGGCGTGTGGAAAGGGTCACACGGTAATGTGACGAGAATTGTAATAGTTTCCGAAAAAAATTTCCTCAGAACCTAAAATGGTTCCGAGTTATTTCGAAACCATGATTTAGGGCTTGTAGGTCATATGAAAGTCTATAAGACTATAATTAAGAAATTTTTAAAAACGAATGCATCTATTTGAGTTGATGTTAGATGGTGTATGAAAATTTAGAGAAGTAATGCCTCATATCCTGCTCCGGTGTGGGGTACGGGTAAGGGGTGTTACAGTAAGCGTTGCTTGAGGGCAAGCTATATGAAGAATCAGATCCGTTGAGGGCCTTTAAATTTCCAAGGTATCTCCCAATTATATTCTTTTGAGTTTAGTACACCTTCTCAAATCTTTTCGTATACGCTTCTGAGGGAGAAAGAGCCAGACGAAGTAGTCCCCATATTGTTTTATCTAAGCCCAATGAAGGGTGAGGTGGCGAAATACCTACAATTTTGTTAATTATATCTTCTGAAACCTATAAACTAAAAAGTTCCAAGTTCCACAATCTGTCACTTGCAATCATGTTATTAAGAGGATAATCTAGATTAAGGTTAGAAGAATACGAAATTTGAGTAAATAAGGGACCATAATTTGGGATCCATGGGTCACGCAAGCACTGAATACTATTACCATCCTTAACAAACCATAAAAGGTTTTCACGAATAAGGGGCCATACCTTAGAAATGGATCTCCACAAAAAAGAACAGTGCCCTATTGAAATAAAAATAGTTTTTTTACATCTATAGAAGCCCATCATATTGAATCCTATTCCATAAAGTAAATGCAATTATAATAAAGTTAAATAGCATAATTGTGAATATGATAAGAGGTTCACAATTAGAAATGGAGGAGAAATAACTTATAATCTCAATGAATGAAATGTACCTATCGTACACTTAAATAACTTAAATATTTTAAAACGAAGGAAACATATGTCTACAATACAACAATGCATACTATACTTAGGAATAAAAAATATTTTTTTTGTTTTGTAATGAAACAAACTAAGTAGTACAAAATTATTTGAAGGCTCCAAAAGAGTTAATACATTGTTATTCGAAGAAACAAAATGATAATTAATGTATTATTTTCTAGTCAGTCTCAAAAAAATTATTTTTTTAAAAGATATTCTGTGTAATGGAGCTCATATTAAGATTGTGAATAAGGAAAATTGTATTTAGTATGAATCACTCTTACTATAAATATCTACATATTTTGATAGAGAAAGATTTAGTTCTTAAATTATATTATGCATGATACATGGATACCTATCTTTATTTTGAAAAAGGATAGAGAAAAAATGAGTTTTGATTGTGAAAGCTCCACTTGAATTGTGGATTAATTTAAAAGAAAGATATGACCATAGGAATATGATAAATTTATCTAAAGCTTGTTATGATTTGATGCACTTAAAGTTGCACTATTTTAAATCTGTAAGTGGATATAACTCTACAGTATTTAAAATGAGTTTTCAATTATGTTAGAATAATATTATTAATGAAAACTTGTTAGAGAAAACTTTTTCAACTTTCCATACATCAAATGTGATCCTGTAGTAGCAATAACATGAAAAAGGTTTTAATATATATTATAAATTAATATCATATTTGCTTATGGTTGAATTAAATAACGAGTTATTAACTGAAAAACCATAAACCGTATTGTGTTAGATATGCTCCATTACCTGAAGCGAATATAGCAATATATAAAGACATAATCTTTAATATGGATGTAGTAAGTGGCTTTATAATAATTGCAAAAGGAATGGTCATGATAATTATTCTCACCATCGGAAGTGGAAAATAAAAATAACGTAAACACTAATGATAAGATTGATGGTGAGTGCATTTATGGTGTGATCATAGGCTTTGTTTAATTTTCTACAAGGAGATATTTGTTTGTGTACATTTTAAAAATGGATAAATTCTATTTGCAGCAAATACATGTGACTTGGGCTTTTATTTTATTGTATTGAGTTTGGATGCTTCAAAGATGACACCTATAACTACCTCTAGACTTATTAATTTGGTATTTTTTTCTACAATGCTAGTATATCTAATTGTTTGGTTACACATGACAATAAACTAAAAATTTACATTAGTATTGTTAAATCGCGTGCATAATAAATAAAAATTTTATTAATCCAAATAAACTGTTTAGTTGATATGATAGGTTAGACTATCTTAAGCAATAATGATGTAACAAGTTAGTAATTTACATGAATATTTATTAAAGAACTTGAAGGATTACGAGCAAAGGAGAAAGATCCATAAGAACACATGACTTACAGAAGGAAGAGACTGAATACTTACTTGATGATTTGTATAATATTGGCATTGGCTATTGATCGTGATCTCGAGTGATGATGATAAAGTAATAAAATCTGATCGTACCTGGAAACAAACTAATATCACGATAGAAAGGCAAGCGCACCTATCGAATAGTAATATAGTTAGTGGCAAGACCGGAATATCGAATCCAAGGAACTATGAGTACTAGTAATGACTTTCTTTCTATTATCTAGCCTAAAAATAAAAGGGGGATTTTGTTTCTAAATTAACTAATCTAAACTAAACTGAAAAGAAACGGCAAGGAGTAAATAGAGAGATTGCTTTTGGGAAAACTGATTGATTAAGGCAATACCTAAGGAAGAATCCACCTAGACTTCACTTGTTATCTAACTCTGAACCAGATGATTTTTTCATTTGATTTGATCCTTAGAGATCCCTAAATTATGTTAATACCTCCGTCGAGGATAAGAACAACTAATCCTAGATTGATTAACTGAAATCTCTTTCTAGTTAAAACCCCTAGTCTCGCATTAACTCGATCTATGCCTCCCCATATTAGATTTGACTCTAATCCGATAGATTTTCGTCGTCCTATGTCTAGGATTACGATCAACTCCGCTTAATTGTGTTGGATCTACTCTTATGCAGGGACTTTGGCTCCTCTACATAGGCACATTCGACTTAAATGAATATCCCGAAAATATCAATTTAAGAGTTAAAAACACAATTAAGAATAAATCAAATATTTATCACACAGTTCAAATAACAATAACAAGATCTATCTTAGGTTTCATCCCTCTTAAATATTTGGGGTTTTAGTTCATGATTATAAAAGAAAACATCTCAAAAGAAATAAAATAGCAAAACATAAGAAAACCCAAAACTCCTAGAAGGATTAAAGGGAGATCCTCTGTCTTTATCTAGATCCTGGCATCTGAGATGGATCAATCGGTTTTCCTTCAAGTAATTCCCTGCCTTTAACTCCCCGTCTTGGTAGAAAAATAATGTGTCTTTGAAGTTGCCTCGTAGGGTCTTTATATAGAGTTTAGAATGGCTTTCTTAGCCCTTAAGCAGCTTTTTCCGAGTGAAATCGCACTTCCTCACGATAGGGACACGCCCGTGTGCCACATCCGTGTGGATCGACTACCAGGCCGTGCTCGAGCCTGTTAAAGTGGCATGGCCGTGCGGCACGGTCGTGTGGCGAACCTCCAGGCCGTGTTGATTACTGAATTGGGCCTAATTTGCCCTTTTCGGCCCGTTCCTTGCTCTTTTCCCTTCCTTATGCTCACCTAAGTATAAAACATGAAATAAAAGGATTAGGAGCACCAATTTCCACAAATTCAATGATAATTCATCCAGAATTTAGGCTAAGCATGAGGTAAAAATATGTATAATTTACGGTTTGTCAAATACCCCCACACTTAAGCCTTTGCTTGTCCTCAAGCAAAATCTCAACTCACAATTAAAAATCATTCTTCTCAACTTATAATCCTTATCAATAATGTTTCAAACTAATCCACAAGTAATCATACAATGAAAATTTAACCAGAAAAACATTAAAGTCTCAAACACTCTAAGTTGAGAATTCTATCACAGAAACATAGGTTTTCTCCCTTCTCCTAAGTAATTACCTTTCAACCAAAATCAACAATAGTTGACATCCTCACTAAAGATTCACTCTATCCACTCAAATGTTTAGGGTTCAAAAATTAAGCACTCTTTAGTCAACCTAAAAAGTTATTACCATAGGCTTGTAGGAAAATCAAATCTCCACCACTATAGATTGATATGACACATCGATCAAAAGGTCTTTCAATGGTTGTAATGGGGATTTGGTTAGGAGTGTTGTCACAAGCTGAAAAAGAGGGCTAGAATCGAGATTGAATTGAAAAATCATCTAACTAGAATAATCTCTATCCCTGAAACATATTCCTAGAGCTAAGCCTTATAATGACATCGTTCTGGATTCGGAAGCTTATAATAGAAAGATGCAAAAATATTGAATTACAACTAACATATGAATAATAACTGAATTAACTGTAAATACATTTTTTTTAAAAACAAATCAAATACAAATAAATTGAATATTTATGAACTTTACAAACTAAAAAAGAGAATAAAGCTAGACAATTATTCAACTCAAATCTCGACAAAAATAGGGATCAAAATAATTGAATGGAATTCAAAAAAAACGGGTTATAGGTTAATATTAAAGGTAAGTCAAAGAATGGGTTGTTAGGTTCAATGGGGTTCACTAAGGGTTAATTTATGGAGGTATGCTTTTGTGGAGTAAGTGGGTTAAACCTAAGTGCCTTTATCATTTCGGTATATCAAATCAATGATGTGGTCTTGACATGTATAATCGAAGCAAGTTCTAGAATAACAAATCAGTATTCACTCACTCAAAGCAACAATAAAAGTGAGCACGAAAGAATGTATGCTTAAAAGGCTCAAAAGTCTCACTAGAATTATGGCTTTTGATGTCAATCCTGTGAATTTTAAATCTCAAGATAACACTTAAAATTAGAGAAAAAAACCTAGAAAAAATTTAAATTCTCAAAAAATTCAACTTATCATGCTTGGTTCCCTAATGTCTTAAAGTTTGAATAATCAAAGCATAAGTACCTATGTCTTAATTCTCAACATATCAATAAAAATCATAAATCAATCAAAATTAATTCCTAATAGGAGATTGAGACTAATGCAGAGAGTTCAAAATTTGAGAACAATGCAAAAAGTTAATGGTAAAATGTTTAGGGGTTTCAAAGATAATGCAAAGAATGAAAGTGAGTTTCCCCTCCACACTTAAGATGTACATTGCCCTCAATGTACAAAGATAACATTACTAGCAATAGGAGCATAAGATCATAAGATAGGGAGAGAAGTGAAACTCCCTGAATTTTGGATGAATTCTTTGAGCTGAAGGTGTGAAGACTTAGAGAAAGGACTACTTGAAGTTCGTAATTCTGGGTGATTGAAGAGAATAAATACAATTGTGTGTAAATTTCAAGGATTGCTCGATAATAATTTAAAAATAAGGGAAAAGGGGAATATAAAGTAAAGAAAATGAAAATTTAAAATTTAAAATTTAAATAATGAAAATTTGTCCCCACGGCCTTGGCGCACGCCTGTGTGACGTGTGGGTTGGCCGTGTGTGCCATGGTCCTATCAATATAGCCACCGTTGGTCGGCACGGGCGTGTCTCTTGCTCGTGTTAATTTCTCAATTTCGCCCAGGGCTTATTGGCACGGGCGTGTTGGGACACACGGCCATATAGCACGGTCGTGTCTTTTGGTATTCGCTTCTCCCACGATCGTGTTTGGAATCTCATGCCCGTGTATGAATTGATAGGTTTGGCCACGGCAGTATCACACGGCCGTGTTTCTACTCGTGAGATGTCCACAGCCTTAGGTACGCCTGTGTTCCTGGTCGTGTGGTCCTGGGGGATCTGTGGTTTAAGGAGTTAGTTATGCATCTAAGAAAATCAAACTTGTTAGTGCTCAGGTTGCCTCCCGAGAAGCGCTTGTTTATAGTCTAAACTCGACTTCTTACCTGCACCTTTTACGAAGGATTGTGGAGTCTAAGCTCCTCTCTATCTTTCTTAAAGTCGTCACCATAATATAGTTTAAGTCGGTGACCGTTTACCTTGAAAGTGCCTTGAGTTGGATGTGTTACCTCAATTGTACCGTAAGGAAGAACACTTTGGACTATAAATGGGCCTGACCATCTCGATTTTAGCTTTCTAGGGAATAATTTAAGCCTTGAGTTATACAACAAAACAAGATCGTCAGGCTTAAATAATTTATGTTGCTTCAGACGAGCATCATGGCGTCGATTTGTGATTTCCTTGTATAAGCGTGAGTTTTCATATGCATTGCAACGCCATTCATCCAATTTGTTTAGCTGCATGTGTCTCTTTTCACCTGCAAGATCAAGGTCGAGGTTTAAAAATTTAATGGCCCAAAATGCTTTATGTTCTAGCTCAAAGGGTAAATGACAACTTTTCCCATAAACAAGTCTATAAGGTGATGTTCCTGTGGGAGTTTTGAAAGCGGTAATATAGGCCCATAGAGTGTCATCTACTTTTATTGCTCAATCTTTTCTATTTGCTTGTACGGTTTTCTCTAGTATGCGTTTTAGCTCTCTATTAGCTACTTCAACTTGTCCACTGGTTTGAGGGTGGTAAGGGGTGGCCGTTCTGTGGTACACTCCATATTTCTGTAAGACTTTTTCAAACTGAGCATTGCAGAAATGTGTTCCCCTATCACTAATAATTGCTCTTGGTGTCCCAAATCGAGAAAAAAGTTTTTTAAGGAATTTTACTACCATTCCAACATCATTAGTAGGTAAGGCTTGGGCTTCCACCCACCTAGACACGTAATCAACTGCTACTAAAATGTATTTATTTCTGAATGAACTAGGGAATGGACCCATGAAATCTATGCCCCACACATCGAATATTTCACATTCAAGCATATATGTCTCAGGCATTTCATCACGTTTAGAGATATTACCTGTTCGTTGACATTTATCATAAGAAATAGTATACCTGCTGGCGTCTTTGAATAATGTGGGCCAATAAAAACCTTATTCGAGTATTTTATGGGCGGTCTTAGTTCCACTGTATGTCCTCCTGTCGGTCCTGAATGACAGAGTTCAAAAATCTTGTTTGCTTCAATTGTTGTAACACATCTTCGAATGACTTGGTCTGCATAAATACAAAAAAGAAAAGGGTCTTCCCAAAAGTAGTTTTTCACATTAGTAAAGAATCGCTTCTTTTGTTGATGTGTTAACCCTTTTGGGATTATGTTAGCAGCTAAGTAATTTGCGATGTCGGCAAACCAAGGTACCTCAGAATCAGATATGGCTAAGAGTTGTTCTTCAGAAAACGAGTCGTTTATTTTAGCTTCATCAAATTCTTTGAGATATGGGTTCTCAAGTCTGGAGAGGTGATCTGCTGCTAAGTTTTCAGCTCCTTTTTTGTCTTGTATTTCCAAGTCGAATTCTTGCAACAATAAAATCCATCGTGTTAGTTGAGGTTTTGCATCGGACTTAGTTAAAAGATAGCGAAGGGCGGAATGATCAGTATAAATGATGACTTTAGACAATATTAGATATGGTCTAAATTTGTCAAACGTAAAAACCACAGCTAACAATTCTTTTTCTATGGTAGTGTAGTTTTCTTGTGCTGCTGTTAGAGTTTTGCTAGCATAGTAGATTGGCTAAAAATGCTTGCCTCTTCGCTGTCCAAGAACTGCACCTACTGCAAAATCATTCGCACCACACATTAGTTCAAAAGGTAAATTCCAATCAGGTGCAATTATAATTGAAGCATAGGTGAGTTTCTCTTTGAGAGTGTTAAATGCCTTGATATGCTCGCGCTATTAAGTAATAAAATTTATAAAAACTGATCACACCCAAAACAAACTAATATCACGGATCTAAAGGCAAGCGCACCTATCGAACAGTAGTATAGTTTAGTGGTAAGACCCAGTTATCGTACCCAAGGGAACCAAAAGTACTAATACCTAGCCTAAAAATAAAGAGGATTGATTGAAACTAATTCTAAAACTAACTAAATGTGCACAAAAAGTAAAATAGGGAAAACTTTTGGGAAAAACTGATTGATCTGAGCAATACTTAAGGGAGAATCCACCTAGACTTCACTTGTTATTAACTTCTTTAACTAGATGATGTATTTACTTGACTTGATCCGTAGAGATCCCTAACTTATGTTAATCCCTCCGTCGAGGCTAAGAACAACTAGGCCTAGGCTGTTAACTAAAGTCTCTTTATTAATTAATACCCTAGGTTGCATTAATTCGATCTATGGATCCCCCTATTAGGTTTGACCCTAATTCGGGAGATTTATGTCGCCCTATGTCTAGGGTTGCATGCAACTCCGCTTAATTATGGTAGATCTACTCTTAAAACAGGGACTTTTGCTCCTCTACCTAAGCACATCAAGCTCTTGAAGTAATACCTAGGATTATTAAATCAAGAAAGAAGAACACATAATTAAGAACAATTCAAGTGTTTATCATATAATTCAAGAATAAATAATAACAAGATCTGTCTTAGGTTTCATCCTCCTCAAGTATTTGAGGGGTTTAGTTCATAATAAAGAAAGAAAACATCTCAGAAGTATTAAGATAACAAAACATAAAGAACCCAAAAACCCCTGAAGGAATTTAGGGAGATCCTCTGTCTTGATGTAAAATTCTGGCTTCTGGGATGAATCAATCGGCTTCCCTTGGAGTAATCCGGTGCTTTCACTCCTTGTGTTGGCAGAATTATGACGTTCTTTCTTGAGAGAAAAGAGTATTCCCTTAGCGAAAAATAAGCATACCCTTGAAGTTGCCTCCTAGGATCTTTATATAGAGTTTCTAATGGCTTTCTTAGCCCCTAAGTATCATTTTTTGAGTAGAATTGAACTTCCTCACGATAGGGACACGCCCGTGTGCCTCGCCCGTGTGGTTTCGACAAGAGGTCGTGTGGGCCTGTTAGGGGTGGCATGACCATGTAGCCTGGCCGTGCTTGTCGGGACTGGGCCGTGTTGGACCTTGTGTGGCACGGCCGTGTGCCACGGCCGTGTGGTGAATCCTTAAGCCGTGTCGTTTTCTCATTTTGGCCCATTTTCTCCGTTTTTGGCCCGTTTCTCGTTCTTTTCTCTTTCCTATGCTCTCCGGAGTATAAGACATGAAATAGAAGGATTAAGAGCACCAATTCTCACAAATCTGATGATAATTCATCCAAAATATAGGCTAAACATGAGGTAAAAATATATATAATTTATCGTTTATCAAATACCCCCACACTTAAGCCTTTGCTTGTCCTCAAGTAAAATCTCAATCCCTAATTAAGAATCATTCCTCTCAACTTACAATCTTTATCAATAATGTCTCAAACTAATTCACAAGTAGTCATACAATGAAAATTCAATCAGAAGAACATTAAAGATTCAATCACTCTAAGTAATCATCTCTCAATTGAAATCAACAGGTTTTGACATCCTCGCTAAGGGTTCACTGTATCCACTCAAAGTGTTTAGGGTTCAAGAATTAAGCACTCTCTAGTCAATCTGAAAGGTTATTACCATAGGCTTGCAAGAAAATCAAATCTCCACCACTATAGATTGATACGACACATCGATCAAAAGGTCTTTCAATGGTTGTAATGGGGCTTTGGTTAGGGGTGTTGTCACAAGCTGAAAAAGAGGGTTAGAATCGAGATTGAATTGAAAAACCATCTAGCTAGAGAAATCTTTATTACTGGAACATATTCCTAGAGCTAAGCCTTATGATGACATCATTCTGGATTTGGAAACTTGTAGAAATATGCAAAAACTATTGAACTATTACAGATTACAACTGAATTAACTATATATACACTTTTTTTTTAGAACAATTCAAGTACAATACTTTGAATATTGACAAACTTTACAACTGAAAAAGAGAACAAAGCTAGATAATAATTTTAACTCAAATCTCGACAAAAATCGGGATCAAAATAATTGAATGGAATTCAACAAAAATGGGTTATGGGTTAATATTAGAGGTAGGTCAATGAATGGGTTGTTAGGCTCAATGGGGTTTACTAGGGGTTAATTTATGGAGGTAGGCTTTTTATGGAGTAAGTGGGTTAAATCCTAAGTGCCTTTATCATCTCAATATATCAAACCAATGATGTGGTCTTGACATGTATACTCGAAGCAAGTTCTAGAATAACAAATCAGTATTGACTCACTCAAAGCAATATTAAAAGTGAGTATGAAAGAATGTATGCTCAAAAGGCTCAAGAACCTCACTAGAATTATGGCTTTTGATGTCAATCCTGCGAATTTCAAGTCTTAAGATAACACTTAAAATTCAGGAAAATAACTTATGAAAAAATTGGATTCTCAAAAATTTCAACTTATCATGCTTGATTCCCTAATGTTTTAAAGTTTGAATAATCAAAGCATAAACACCTATGTCTTAATTCTCAACACATCAATAAAAATCATAAATCAATCAGAATTAATTCCTAACAAGAGATTTGAAGATAATGCAGAGAATTCGAAATTTGAGAGCAATTTTTAGGGATTTCAAAGATAATATAAAGAATGAAAGTGAGTTTCCCCCCACACTTAAGATGTACATTGCCCTCAATGTACAAAGATAACATTAATAGCAATAGAAGCACAAGATCATAAGTTAGGGAGAGAAGTAAAACTCCCTGAATATTGGATGGAACCTTTGAATTGTGAAAGTTGTCTTGGAGGAAGGAATACTTGAAGTTCATGGTTTTGAAACTACGATAGCACTTATGGGATTTTAGGTATTTCAGGATTAGAATAATTACTCGTTAGGAAATAACCGATATAAAATAATTGAAATAACATAAACTAGTTCTGAGAATACTAAAATTCAAATAAAGAAAAAGATAAAATAAAATAAAATGGAAAAAACAAAAATCTTAGGGATTTTAGCGCGTCTGGCTCGAGACACACGTCCGTGTTGCGAGGGCGTGTTGAGACACACGGCCGTGTCGTACGGTCGTGTCTTTCGATGTTCGCTTCTCCCACGGTCGTGTATGGGGTCACACGCCCATGTTGGAATTGATAGTGTTGGCCACGGCTATTTCGCACGGCCGTGGCTATTTATCGTAGCCAAAACTAACTAAGTAATAAAATTTATAAAAACTGATCACACCCAAAACTAACTAATATCACGGATCAAAAGGCAAGCGCACCTATCGAACAGTAGTATAGTTTAGTGGTAAGACCGAGTTATCATACCCAAGGGAACCAAAAGTACTAATACTTCCTTCCTTTCTATTATCTAGCCTAAAAATAAAGAGGATTGATTGAAACTAATTCTAAAACTAACTAAAAGTGCACAAAAAGTAAAATAGGGAAAACTTTTGGGAAAAACTGATTGATCTGAGCAATACTTAAGGAAGAATCCACCTAGACTTCACTTGTTATTAACTTCTTTAACTAGATGATGTATTTACTTGACTTGATTCGTAGAGATCCCTAACTTATGTTAATCCCTTCATCGAGGCTAAGAACAACTAGGCCTAGGCTGTTAACTAAAGTCTCTTTATTAATTAACACCCTAGGTTGCATTAATTCGATCTATGGATCCCCCTATTAGGTTTGACCCTAATCCGGCAGATTTATGTCACCCTATGTCTAGGGTTGCATGCAACTTCGCTTAATTATGGTAGATCTACTCTTAAAACAGGGACTTTTGCTCCTCTGCCTAAGCACATCAAGCTCTTGAAGTAATACCTAGGATTATTAAATCAAGAATGAAGAACACATAATTAAGAACAATTCAAGTGTTTATCATATAATTCAAGAATAAATAATAACAAGATCTATCTTAGGTTTCATCCCCCTCAAGTATTTGAGGGGTTTAGTTCATAATAAAGAAAGAAAACATCTCAGAAGTATTAAGATAACAAAACATAAAGAACCCAAAAACCCCTGAAGGAATTTAGGGAGATCCTCTGTCTTAATGTAAAATTCTGGCTTCTGGGATGAATCAATCGGCTTCCCTTGGAGTAATCCCTTGCTTTCACTCCTTGTGTTGGCAGAATTATAACGCTCTTTCTTGAGAGAAAAAAGTATTCCCTTAGCGGGAAATAAGCACACCCTTGAAGTTGCCTCCTAGGGTCTTTATATAGAATTTATAATGGCTTTCTTAGCCCCTAAGTATCCTTTTTCGAGTAGAATTGAACTTCCTCACGATAGGGACACGCTCGTGTGCCACGCCTGTGTAGTTTCGACAAGAGGCCGTGTGGGCCTGTTGAGGGTGGCACGGTCGTGTAGCCTAGCCGTGCTTGTCGGGGCTGGCCCGTGTTGGACCTTGTGTGGCATGGCCGTGTGCCACGGCTGTGTGGTGAATCCCTAGGCCATGTCGTTTTCTTATTTTGGCCCATTTTCTCCATTTTTGGCCCGTTTCTCGTTCTTTTCTCTTCCCTATGCTCTCCTGAGTATAAGACATGAAATAGAAGGATTAAGAGCACCAATTCTCACAAATCTAATGATAATTCATCCAAAATATAGGCTAAACATGAGGTAAAATATGTATAATTTATCGTTTATCATGCCTCTAAACATTCCTATTCAAAATTGAAAGGTACGTCTTTTTCTAGTAATTTTGTTAATGGCTTGGCTATTTTAGAAAAGTCTTTAATGAATCTTATATAGAAACCAACATGTCTTAGAAAGCTTCTAATTGCTTTAACTGAACTAGAGGGAGGTAGTTTTTCAATGGTCTCAACTTTTGCTTTATCTACTTTTATCCATTTACTAGAAATTTTGTGTCTTAGCACAATACCTTCTCATACCATAAAATAGCATTTTTCCCAATTGAGAACAAGATTTGTTTCTTCACATCTTATCAAGACTCGTTCTAAATTTTTGAGGCAAAGTTGGAAAGAGTTACCGAATACTGAGAAGTCATCTATGAATACCTCCATGATATCCTCCACAAGCTCGTTAAAAATTGCTAGCATGCAACGCTGAAAAGTAGCATGAGCATTACATAATCCAAAAGGCATTCTACGATAAGCAAGCGTACCGTATGGACAAGTGAATGTCGTTTTCTCTTGATCTTCAGGAGTTATCAGATTTGGAAATAGCCAGAGAGTCCATCAAAAAAAATAGTAGTACATATGTGCTGATAGTCTTTCTAACATCTGATCAATGAAAGGTAAGGGGGAAGTGATCCTTTCTCGTGGCATCGTTCAATTTCCTGTAATCAATACAGACCCTCCAACCTGTGACAGTTCTTGTAGGGATTAATTCATTCTTTTCATTGGCAACGACAATCATGCCACCTTTTTTAGGAACCACCTGCACAGGACTTACCCAAGCACTGTCAGAAATAGGATAAATAATTCCAGCATCTAGAAGTTTAATTACCTTAATTTTGACCACTTCCTTCATGTTGGGGTTTAGTCTCCTTTGAGCTTGTATACATGGTTTGTATTCATCTTCCATCAAAATTTTGTGGGTGCAAAAGGAAGGATTGATTCCTTTGATGTCAGAAATTTTCCAAGCTATGGCTCTTTTATGTTTTTGTAGCACTTGAATTAATTCCTCTTTTTCCTTAGGTTACAATTCTGAGGCAATAATGACTGGTAGTGTAGAATTGTCTCCTAAAAATGCATATTCTAAGTGCTTGGGTAATTGTTTGAGATCTAATTTGGGGGTTCGTCAATAGAGGGTTTTTATCTTAGTTCATCCTCAATTTCAATGCCTTCGTAACCTATTTGTCTTGGGGAAGATTCGTTGGAGTTTAGTTCAGTTATTACATTTTCCATTTCAGTGGTGACTTCGTGCTCTCCCTCACTTTGAACAAGACACAGTTTCAATGTGTCTTAAAGAGTGATTTCCTAAAAAAAATATTGAACAAAATGATCAATAGAGTCAATAAAATAACAAGAATCATCTTGTTCCTTAGCAAATCACATGGCATCATAAATTTTAAACACAATCTCTTCTTCACGTACTCTAAGCACAAGTTTACCGTCTCCTACATCAATAACAGCTCTGGCAGTGGCTAAAAATGGTCGTCCTAGGATTAAGGGTACCTCAACATCCTCATCCATATCTAATACGACAAAGTCAACAGGGAATATAAATTTATCCACCTTAACTAATACATCTTCAATGATACCCCTAGGATATTTAACAGATCTATCGGCTAATTGAATACTCATTCTAATAGGTTTTGGTTCCCCTAAGCCTAGTTGTTTGAACATTTTATAGGGTATTAAGTTAATGCTAGCACCTAAATCTGCTAATGCTTTTTCAATATTTAAATTACCAATAAAATAGGGAATAGCAAAACTTCCTGGATCTTTCAATTTTGTTGGGAGTTTATTTTGGAGAATTGCTGAACACTCTTCGTTAAGTTCCACTGTGGACAGTTCTTCAAACTTCCTTTTGTTTGTAAGAAGTTCTTTCAAAAATTTTGCATATGTTGGCATTTGTGAAATAGCTTCAACAAAAGGTAAGTTAATGTGTAATTGCTTAAAAAGTTTAAGAAATTTACCGAATTGGGCATCTATGCTGTCTTTCTTCAATTTTGCTAGGTATGGGATAGGTGGTTTATATTCCTTGAGTACTGGTGGAGCGCTTTCTTGGGGTTCGGCTTCCTCAACTTTTTCCTTTTCAGGCTCTTGTAAAACCCTCTTTTCAAGTTCGTCTAGTGTTTTCCCACTCCTTAGTGTAACAACTTTAATGTGTTCTTTAGATTTAGTTTCTGTGTTGCTCGATAACCCACCTTGTGGTCTTTCAGAAATTAGCTTAGCGAGCTGGCTTATTTGAGTTTCGAGTCCTTGAATGGATACTTGCTGGTTCTTTAGTGCCATTTCGGTGTTCTGGAAATTAGTTTCTGATACGGCGATAAATTTCATGAGCATCTTTTCAAGGTTCGGCTTTTTCTCTTGTTGGAATGATGGTTGTTGAAATCTCGGCGGAGGTGGTTGTCTTTGATTCCCTTGTCCTCCCCATGAAAAATTGGGGTAGTTCCGCCAACCTGCATTGTAAGTGTTACTATAAGGGTTATTTTGAGATCTAGAATTATTACCCATATAGTTAGCTTGCTTGGTTTCCATGCCATGTCCATAGGAGGAGTAATCGGGATTGTACATGTTTTCTTGAATTGAATCACACTGCATTACTGGGTGTACCTGCGTAGAACCAACAAAGTTATCAATCTTTTTATTAAGAAGTTCTACTTGATTAGAAAGTATAGTGATTGCGTCAATATTAAAAACTGCGGTAGCTTTTTATGGCTTTGTTCCCGTGACTTGCCACTGATAGTTATTCAATGACATCTCTTCTATAAACTCGTAAGCTGCTTCTGGTGTTTTGTTGTTGATTGTTCCACCGGCGGTTGCATCGATCATTTGTCTTGTCGAAGGATTCAAATCATTGTGAAAGGTTTGAACTTGTAACCACAGAGGTAACCCATGGTGAGGGCACCTTCTTAATAAGTCCTTGTATCTCTCCCATGCGTCGTAGAGTGTTTCTAAGTCCATCTGCACAAAAGAAGAGATATCATTCCTTAATTTAGCCTTTTTAATCGGCGGAAAATATTTGAGCAAAAACTTTTCAGTCATTTGTTCCCATGTAGTGATAAATCCTCGTGGTAGAGAATTTAACCATTGTTTAGTTTGTTTCTCAAGGAGAATGGGAATAGCCAAGGACGAATGGCATCATCAGAAACGCCATTTATTTTGAATGTATCGCATAATTCCAAAAAGTTGGGTAGATGCGAGTTAGGATCCTCATCCTGTAAACCATCAAACTGAACAAACTGCTGTATCATCTGAATAATGTTAGGTTTCAGTTCAAAATTATTTGCAGCAATAGTAGGCCTAACAATGTTAGATTCAGTGCCTGCTAAATTAGGTTTAGCGGGATTTTGCTCAACAGGATTTGCGGCTACTACAGGAGGTAGCTGATTATCCTGATTGGCTTCCATCTCTTCAGTAGGTTCTGGCTCTTCTTCTTGTCCTTGTTCTGGGTATTGTAAGCTTCTTCTTATCTCTCTGTGAGTTCTGTGAATGTAGCTTCTAAATCATTGTTAAAAAGCAGTGGTCCTCTTGGGTTTCTTCTAGTCATAAACTAAAGATACCTGGAAGGGAAAAAGGCAAAGAAAATTTTAGTAAATAAATAAAAATAAAAATAAAGGCTGAAAATAAATAAAAATAGTAATGGCTAAAGTAATAGAAATCGAGTGTTCCTAATATCTTAGTTCCCCGGCAACGGTGCTAAAAACTTGATCGTGATCTCGAGTGATGATAATAAAGTAATAAAATCTGATCGTACCTGGAAACTAACTAATATCACGATAGAAAGGTAAGCGCACCTATCGAATAGTAGTATAGTCAGTGGCAAGACCGGAATATCTAATCCAAGGAACTATGAGTACTAGTAATGACTTTCTTTCTATTATCTAGCCTAAAAATAAAAAGGGGATTTTGTTTTTAAATTAATTAATCTAAACTAAACTAAAAAGAAACGACAATGAGTAAAGAGAGAGATTGCTTTTGGGAAAGATTGATTGATTAAGGCAATACCTAAGGAAGAATCCACCTAGACTTCACTTGTTATCTAACTCTGAACCAGATGATTTCTTCATTTGATTTGATCCGTAGAGATCCCTAAATTATGTTACTACCTCCGTCGAGGATAAGAACAACTACTCCTAGGTTGATTAACTGAAATATCTTTCTAGTTAAAACCCCTAGTCTTGCATTAACTCGATCTATGGCTCCCCATATTAGATTTGACTCTAATTCGGTAGATTTTCGTCGTCCTATGTCTAGGATTACGATCAACTCCACTTAATTGTGTTGGATCTACTCCTATGCAGGGACTTTTGCTCTTCTACATAGGCACATTCGACTTAAATGAATATCCCAGAAATATCAATTTAAGAGTTAAAAACACAACTAAGAGCAAATCAAATATTTATCACACAGTTCAAATAACAATAACAAGATCTGTCTTAGGTTTCATCCCCCTTAAATATTTGGGGTTTTAGTTCATGATTATAAAAGAAAACATCTTAGAAGAAATAAAATAGCAAAACATAAGAAAACCCAAAACTCTTGAAAGGATTGAAGGGAGATCCTCTGTCTTGATGTAGATCCTGGCTTCTGAGATGGATCAATCGGCTTTCCTTCGAGTAATTCCCTTCCTTTAACTCCCCGTCTTGGCAGAAAAATAATGTGTCTTTGAAGTTGCCTCCTAGGGTCTTTATATAGAATTTAGAATGGCTTTCTTAGCCCCTAAGCAGCTTTTTCCGAGTGAAATTGCACTTCCTCACGATAGGGACACGCCCGTGTGCCACGCCCGTGTGGATCGACTACCAGGCCGTGCTCGAGCCTGTTAAAGTGGCACGGCCGTACAACACGGCCGTGTGGCAAACCTCCAAGCCGTGTTGATTACTAAATTAGGCCTAATTTACTCGTTTTCGGCCCGTTCCTTGCTCTTTTCCCTTCCTTATGCTCACCTAAGTATAAAACATGAAATAAAAGGATTAGGAGCACCAATTTCCACAAATTCAATGATAATTCATCCAAAATTTAGGCTAAGCATGAGGTAAAAATTTGTATAATTTACGGTTTATCAGCTCTGATGACTCACCTAGCTTCTCTATGAGGCCTGACAACATAAAAAACCAGATTCCACTGAAAATTGACGATGCAAGATTATTCTTATTTTTCTTTTGGTACAAAAGTAACCTCCGGAAATCAACTAAAACCCTAATTTTTTTATAATTCCCTTTTAGTCTTCTCTTAGATATATATGCTCTTCCTATCTCATTGTGTTGTAACAAAATGTAATCCTATTATCTTAATTAGTGTTTGTATAACAACTTTGGATTTCGTTATGATTCATTGTAATGAAATTATGCATTTGAGTTCAATCTGGAAAAAAATGGCACAAAAATTGTAATTGACATAAGTTGGTCTAGAATGTAATGATATCTATAAATTGCATTAGCAGATGGATGAGTAGATCTATGATAGACTATAATATCATGCCATGTAAGCATCATGGTGAAACAATGGCAGATTTCTGATAAGTTCTTTTGTTGGAGGTCAAAACGTCTTGAGAACTCAAAGCAATCCCTCGTTGTCAAATCGCAAAACATCATAAAAACGAATGCCTCACAATTAAAAAACTCAATCATCCAATTCCATTCCCTTCAAGATAAATTCAATCATCAAAACTATTTCAAGTCCTAAAAAAAAACAAAGACTTGGAGTCTGCTCATTGCCAAGTCCAGAGGGTTGGTTAGGTAGCTGTCCTCAACTCCACTACTTAAATTAACAGCATAAAACAAGTTTTTTTTTTTTAATTTGGGGAAAGATTGATTTTTCAAAACTAAAAATTAATTTTTTTTACCGGATGAGTATTCATTAAAAAAACTGTTGAAATTCAAAGATATGGAATAGAGCAAACTACTAGTTTCCATTTTTGGGTTACCGTGTAGAATTTAGAATTTGAGTGAAATTAAGATTATGAGGGTGTTTAGTTTGCAGGGTTATATCATCCAACATAATTTTACATTTCGAAATTAAATTACGGTATTTGAATTGTTAATATTTTAGTTATTTCGACCAAATAGTATTAAAATATCGTAATATAAGATGCAATGTCATTATAGGTCATTCTTTAAGTTATCTTAAATTACAAGCGTAATATTTAATTTTGGACCTATTTATCCTTTATTTTTGTTATTTTTAATCAATTTAGAGTTTTTTAAAATAAAATTAAAGACAACAAAATTATATATTTTTTTAGTAGTGAATCAATAGATATCATACATTACAATTACAATTATTATATTTTATTTATTAATTAGTTTATTAACTATGGTTATTATTATAATTATGGTTGGTGTTGAAATATATAAATTTTCATGAATTATTATAATTATAATTATAAATTTATTTCAACATTATTTATTAATATATAAATTATAATAAAAATAAAATTTGTAATAATTTATTATAATCTCATGAAAATTAAGACTAAAAAAATACTAAATGAACTAAACTTGTTAAAAAACAAATTCTATAACAACGGACAATTGAGTAAAATGTGCTTCTAGGTAAATTTACGTTTTATCAACCAAACATCTGAATCTTACATTCCAACCAAATAAATCAATTAGGTAACCTCATATTCCACCCATAATCTTACATTCTTGTAATTCTATTACGAAATAAAATCTAATATTTAATGAACCAAATAGATATAATATAGAGTAAACAACTCATTTTTGTTGGTGTTAGGAACAAGTATTCCGGAATAAGTATGCTTTCTTGTCAACAACGTATTTAATCCGGAGAAAGAATGAAGGAAACTTTGAGAATCAAGTCTGGAGTTTTAAGCAAAAAACAGAAACAGAATTGAAAAGCAAAGAAAAATAACCAAAGGAAATGGAGAGGATATTGAATGAAAAAGATGATGATTTTTCATTAACATAAACAATGGCAAAAGCCAATAAATATATCAGTAGTACATCCTACTACTACTAATTACATTGAAAGAGCATTAAATTTGATTAAAAAGATCATGCTAAAAAACAACTAAATGATAACTTAAGACCTGCCGAAATCTGTTAAGGACAGATTTACTTTATCCTTCAAAAAGTAGCTGTGAAATCAGATACAGGTCACATGTTACAAAAAAAACATACTTAATCCGGGTAACATACGTATATTTGTATGCTGCTGTATTTTATCCGGAATTATTACAGTAGCTTGACCTTTTTCTTTATAGTTGCATGGTCACCTTTGCTGCTGCATGCGTTGCATGGGAACTAACTTCAACACTCCTCCTTAGTTTCCATGCTTGTAACACCTAGCAGCTTTCTTAATTTGCTAAACCTTGATGCACTAAAGCCCTTTGTCAAAATGTCTACCACTTGGTCTTCAGAATTGCAATGAACTAGCTTTATCTCACAAGCTTGTTCCATCTCCCTTACCACATGTAGCTTTATGCTGAAGTGCTTTGTTCTACCATGGAAGACAGGATTCTTTGCAATTGCAACAGCAGACTTGTTATCACAATAAATCTTTGTTGCTTCTTTTTGAGGTAGATTCAAATCAGCTAGAATTTTCCTCAACCAAATCGCTTGATTAACAGCACTTGCAGCTGCAACATACTCAGCTTCAGCTGTTGGCTGAGCTACCATCGACTGCTTCCTTGAACTCCAACAGAACATAGTTGAGCCTAATGTGAATGCATAACCAGAAGTACTCTTCATATCGTCCATCGAGCCAGCCCAGTCACTATCGGTGTATCCCACCAATTTCAAGCTTTCAGCTTTTCTAAATAGCATCCCATAGCTAAGGGTCCATTTGATGTACCTTAGCACTCTTTTTGCTGCTTGAAAGTGTTGGTTATTGCAGCAGTGCATAAACCTTGAGAGCAGACTCACAGCAAACATAAAATCGGGCCTTGTTGCAGTTAAGTATAGCAAACAACCAACCAAGCTTCTATAGTCAGTTTTACTAACCTGTTTATGATCACCTTGGCTCGATAGCTTTGTTCCAGCAGCAACAGGTGTGCTTGTTGGCTTGCAATTCTCTATTGAGAACTTATTCAGGATCTTCATGGCAAATGTCTTCTGACTTAGGAAGATTCCATGCTTCGTTTGCAACACCTCCATGCCAAGAAAATAAGACATTCTGCCTAGATCAGACATTTCAAACATTTGCATCATTTTTGTTTTAAAATATGCCAAGAGAGCTTGATCTCCTCCTGTCACCAACAGGTTATCAACATAAAGAGAGACAATAAGCTGTGTTTCAGCTTCATTCTTCTTGACATATAGTATTGGCTCACTTGCACTTCTTTCAAATCCCAAACTGACCAAGTAGTTATCAATTCGAGCATACCAAGCTTTAGGAGCTTGCTTCAAGCCATATAAGGCATTTTTGAGCCTGTATACCATGTGTTCTTTTCTAAAAACAACAAAGCACTGAGGTTGGTCTACATAAATTTCTTCTTCAAGAATGCCATTGAGAAATGCTGATTTCACATCTAGCTGGTGAATGATCCACTACTTTTGTGCTGCTCAGGCTATTAGCAGCCTTATGGTGTCTAATTTGGCCACTGGTGCAAAGGTCTCTAGGTAGTCCACTCTATATTTTTGACTGGACCCCTTGACAACTAACCTTGCCTTCAGCTTGTTCAAGTTGCCATCAGCATTGAGCTTGGCTGAATAGACCCATTTTACTCCAATGACCTTCCTATTTGTTGTTCTTTCAACCAATTCCCAAGTGTGATTTTTTTTAATCATGCTAATTTCATCAGCTATGGCCTGTTTCTAGCCTTCATGAGTTTCTGCTTCTTCAAAGCAGCTTGGTTTTGCCACAGCTACATGAGCCTTTTCATAAATTTCAATTAGTGGTCTTGTGCTCCTAACTGGTTCATCATCAACATCCATCTCAACACCATTTTGATTTGGTTCAGGCTGATCAACCATCAACTCTTCAGAAATAGCTTCTGGCTTATTTCTTTCTCAATTCCAGCATCTTTTTTCATCGAAGATTACATCTCTGCTTACTTGGATCTTGTTTGTTAAAGGGTCTAAGATCCTATAGCCCTTCTTGACCATACTGTAGTCGGCTAAAATACCAGGCAGAGTTTTCTTGGACAGCTTATCCCTCTTTACAGCTGGAATTTGACTGTAACATAGGCAACCAAAGACTTTCATATGAGCCAATGATGGCTTGAACCCAAACCAAGCCTCAAAAGGTGTCTTATGAGCAAGTGCTTTAGTTGAGAGCCTGTTTTGAATGTAAACAACAGTGTTAACTGCTTCAGCCCACATATTCTTTGGCAAATTTTTCTCAAACAGAAGACATCTGGCCATATCCATCAAGCTCCTATTCTTCCTTTCACTTACACCATTCTGTTGAGGTGTGTAAGTGTTGGTGAGCTGGTGTTTGATGCCAGCTTCATCACAAAAGGTATTAAATCCGGATGAAGTATACTCAGTCCCATTGTCTGACCTCAAAGTCTTCAACTTGTAACTTGTTTCAGTCTCTACTACAGCTTTGAATTTCCAGAATATTGAGGTACTTTATACTTATTCCGGAGGAAGTATACCCAATAATACCGAGAGTAATCATCAATGAATAAGATGAAGTACCTACTTCCATTCATTGATTCAGTCTTTATGGGGCCACACACATCAGTGTGTACAAGCTGCAACTTCTCAGAGGCTCTCCAGGCTTGATTGGTAGGAAATGGCAATCTTACTTGTTTTCCCAGCTGACACACCTCACACACATCTTCTTTCTTCATTGAGTTGATGAAATTTTCAGCTAGATTCTCCTTGCTTAGGTGGTCCAAGGATCTGTAGTTGACATGGCCAAGCCTTTGATGCCAAAGCTTGGATTCATCTGAAGAAACAGCATAGGCACTGTGTAGGCCTTTATTCCAGTCCACAACAAAACTCTTATCTGTCATGGCTACTGTCATTAGCATGGATCCTCTTGGATCACTAATTTGGCACTTATTACCTTTAAATACAATAGCATAGCCCTTCTCAAGCAACTGAGCTATACTAAGCAAATTTCTATCAATCTCAGGTACAAACAACACACTTGAAATGAGTTTGTTACCTATAGGAGTATATATCAGCACATCACCTTTGCCTTCAGCCTTTATGAACTGACCATTACCAACTTTCACCTTGGTTTTGCAACTCCTGTCCAAGGTCTTGAAGATGGTTTCATCTGGTGACATGTGGTTAGTACAACCACTGTCCAACAGCCAGCCATTTGAACCCTTTTTATGACTAGCTGAGCATGAAACAACAAAGACCTGCTCTTCATGGTCACTTTCATCTTCAGCCACTCGAGCTTCAACTTTTTACTGCTGTAGTTGGTTTTGCCTTGGTCTGCCTTTGTTTTTACAAACCCTTTCAACATGCCCTTTTTGTCTTGCAATGTTGACATAGTGCATCTGGTCTAAACCAGCATCTTTCTTATAGATGACCAGGCCTTTTACAGTACCTGCATAGTTGGTCATCACTACTTGTAGCATCAGGCTTATTCCTGATTTTCCAAGTCTTCTTGCCTTTGTAGGCTGAGGAACTTGAAGTAGACTTGGTTTTAGCTTGAAAAGCATCCTCTTGGTGTTCCTCCATCTTGCTAGCTCTCCTTTGCTCCTGAGCATAGAGGGCATTAATGAGCTCAGTTAAAGAGATGCTTTGTAACACCCCGAATTTTAGGCCTAGAAGTATTGGGCCTTAGTTAAGTTTTGGATCCTAGCTTAGTATTTTTAGGAGTTTAATTTTGGCCTTCTAGAAGGTTGGCAGTGGTGTTGGTATGGAATCTGATAGGAAGTGATCAGGAGAGAATTTTAAGGTATAGATAAAGGAGAAAAAGTAGGAGATTGAGAGAGGGGAAGTGATTGTGCCGAATTGGACTTTAGGGAAGGCTAGGTTCGGCTATTGGATATTTAAGGAGTGTCGAATTTCATAGTAGGGTTTTCCTTACTTTCATATAGTTTCTTTTCTCTCCTCCTTTTGCCGAATTCTTCTTCTCCCCTTTGTTCCATCTTTGCCAAATTTTTCCTTTGCCAAATAGCCATCTATTGTTTGTCGAAACCCTTAGTAGTTCCCTTTTTTTTCTTAAAAGCCGAATACCTGTGGTTCCTTACCGATTTCTTTTCCTTCATCACTATTCGTCTTTGATTACCATCCTTAAGTTAGTGTTGAAAAGCCAATTGCTTAAACAGCAGATATCTAGGCCGTTAGTTTGAAGGCGAGTTTCGGTAAGTGTCTCATTCTCAATTTCAGTTTCTTAGGGGGGTGGCCGAATATATGTGTAGCCATAAGGGTGACTTGTGTGGAAGACGAGTCACCTAATATTGATAAAATATGTATGTTGATGTAGATCTAGGAATATTTGAGACTATTCGCTAATGAAAGGCTAGAAAAGCCGAAAGTTCACGGTAGGGCTTTGAGATTTGATAAAGTTTTAGTAAGGTTTAGAGTTGATTTGGAAGTGGTTTTGATTGTAGGTCAAGACTGAGGATAGTGTAGGTATAAGTCGTCAATCAGGTGTGTACATACACTACACACACGAAAATTAGCAAAAGCCGAAATCCCAAAATCCCGAATGGGCCTAACGAACTTGTGGGCCCAAAGTGGCAAAGTTGTGATATGAAATTGTATGATGAATTGACATGCATGAATGTATGATTAGATTGTGATCGGGCCTAATGGGCTACATAAACATGATTGGTCTGAATGGGCTATATGAACTTGATTGGGCTTAGTGGGCCTTATGGATTTTAGAAATGCATGCTAGGGTTTTTAGTGGACTTTAGGCCTAGATCTGATGAATTCTCAAATAGCATAAAACCTAATTAAATAATCAAACATGTCTGTGAACAAGTCGCTAGGCTGGGGTGTGGCAATGGATATATGCATGTCTAGGATTGGATCTAGGAAGAGCTTGGTACTTAAGCGGTCCTAGTGACCCACCTCCTCTTCTCTTGAATCCTACCTGGTGCATAGTATCTGTTCATCTTAGCCGCGAGGACTTGTTGATGGGCCAAAGTTCGTAATTATAACCCGTACTATTAAGAAATTACGAAAATACCCCTGTAAGATAGAAATTACGAAAATACCCCTGTAGGGTAGAATTACGAAAATACCCCTGTAGGGTAGAACTATTAAAACACCCTTATAGGGTAGAATTACTGAAATGCCCTTGTAAGGTAGAATTACCAAAATACCCCTGGGTAGTGAAATGATTAAAATATCCCTAGGTGCTTAATGTGTGGAAATGTGTATGTTGCATTCATGAGATGTATGTTGTATATGAGTGGGATTTGTAACACCCCAAACCCAGCCCAGACGTTACGGACAAGTCTAGTGTGTCACATGACCTACCACTAACCATGTTACCTAGTTACTAAGATTAGGGCTAGCTTTGCAAAACTGATGTTAAAGTTTTAAGAGAAATTCCCGATTTATTGGTGAACGTCCTATCCACTACCAGTCATTAAGATACTTATAAAATTTAACTTTATTACTCGTTTGTAACGTGTGATTAATTTTGAAAAACGTTTGAATAAATTTTAAGAAAACTCGCGCAGCCTTATTCAAATCATTTAAAATATAGTGTAAATAAATAATTGAAAACCCAAAATTAAAATAGTTAAAGTGGCCTTATTACACCCCAAAACCAGAATAAAACAACTAAAATAAATACGAAAATGATTAACTTAATTAAACCAAAAATGCGGTCTATGTGGCCACTCTGAATCCCTCCTAGCTCTAAGTCCACCAGTCTAGAGCTCACCTGCATGGATGGAAGAGAAGGGGGTGAGTTTGGAAACTCAGTGTGTAAAGAAGCCCATCCAGAGCCCAAGTCAGCTCAAGCCCACTGGGCCTAAGCCTTATCCAGTCGCAGTAAGATCTGAGCCGAAGCCCTATTCAGTATTCAATTAACTAGGCCTTAGCCCTATTCAGTAAATAGTACATCTGGGCCTTAACCCTTTTCAGATGGCAGTACGGCCCATAGGCCCATTACAGTAACAGAACAGATATCATACATGAATATAAAGCTCATCACATGTGGGGAGACTACTCAACCCACCCAACCGCTACACTCCACCCGTACCAGCCCTACACACCTTGTGGGGAAACTACTCGACCCATCCAGCCGCTACACTCCAAAGGTAGCACCAGTTGCGGCACCACCCATCGTTGCAGAAGAGCTGCTCATAGCTCAAAAGCCTTCGTTGTAGCACCGATGGCGGCACTACTTATCGTTGCAGCAGAGCTACTCGTGGCTCAGAAGCCTTCGTTGGATCCACAGTCGTCAAGCGACCGTGCGACCCTCATATACACTTCCTCCAATCAAAACCCAGTCCCATGCAACAGTTTAAACATGTTATGGCATACAGTGAACAGAAATAGTAAAGCATGCATTTCAGTCAAATTTAGCCCTAGGGGTATAACGGTTATTTTGCACCTAGGGGTAAAATATTAATTTCTTACCCTTAAGGGGTATTTTAGTAATTATACCAATTTTAGGGTTTTAAGCATATTTCAATTATCAGCAATCCTAGTTTCATCACAGTAGCTTATTTAGCCCATTTTAGCAGTTTAAAGTTATTAGGCGCTAAAACCCCTAATGGGCCCTACAATGTCCTTTAGCTATTTTGACCCGTCTAGCCTAAATTCCATGTCCGATTTTAGAGATTTAACATACGGATTGCCAGAATATGCTTACCGCTTGATTTTACCCGTATGGGCCTGTAAGCCCATTGGGCCCAGATTCAGCCTATCGAGGCCCCAAATTACCAAGGTGCACAAAATCGCGCACTCATCCATCTTACCATTTGTGATTACAGATCTCACTATTTTCAACCGACTTACAAGCGCTCGCACGCTCACAATCCCACGAAATGCCAGAATTTTGGCATTTCGGCTTTTATCGATTTAGACTACAGAAGGGTGTTTGATACACACCTGATTTGCAATTACTACGAAAAGATCTCCCACACGATTAACCTTTGTCGATTTTAATCTACTAAATCTAGATCTAGAACGCTTCCACGTCCCTAGCTTTTATTCCTCCTTACTTAGATCACTTTTCCTTGCACACTAGAACACATAAACCGATTAGTACGACTAGCCTTACCTCTCACCATAGTCGACAGCCTCCCTAAAGAGTTTAGGGATTTCGGCTTTTCTTGAATCCCAAAATAAAGAATGGAACAGAGAATTTCGATAACTTACTGAAGATATACTAGACGAGAATACTTCTAACTCAGATTTGACGCAGATCTAACCTCAAGGCTCGAGTAGAGAATGGATCTAAGTAATCTTGGGGTTCAATTCCCGAATTACTCTGAATGTGGAGATTTCGGCTTTTGGTATAATGAAAAAGAGAAAGTAGAAGTTGCAATAAAAAAGAGAAGGTGTCGACAAAGCTATGGAAGTTGTGAGATTCGGCTAAAAGAAATTTGGCTAACAAAGATTCAGGTTTAGCAATATTCGGCTATCATGGAAAGAAAAAAAAAACAAAAGGGAAAAATTAAGAATATGGGCAAAGAGACAATACAAAGAACAAAACCAATTCAATAAAAACAAAGGAAGAAAATAGCTCATAAAGGCCAACAATTTTTAAGTGCAATTCAGCACTTATCTTCCTATAGCCGAATGAGTCCTTAATTCGGCACAAAAGAATCCTTCCCCAAAATCAAATCCCATGATTTGCTCATTAAATTTAGCAACCACCCAATTTGATTTCCATCCAAATTCCTTCCCAAAAATAAATTCCATGATTTTAGCTAAAAACAAAGTTTGAATTTCATTCAAACTTCTCCCCACCGCTTAGCAGCCTTTATCCACTCCCCCACCGCTTGGCCGACACAGTTTGCTTAATTCAGCACAATTACTCTCCCCCACGCATGCAGTAAAAAGGCAATCCTCCTGCGTGTACAGCAACTCGAACCCGGCACCTCCAGGCACCCATGCACGTTACTGGCCACTGCGACCTGATTTCCCTTTTGATATAATAGCGTCGCATTTAATTTTAAGGCTTATCCGCTGAAGCCTCTTCTGTTTAAAAATAAAACTAAAATTTTGTCTGCGCTTGGACTCGAACTTGCGTCCGCTCAGACCCTCTAGCGCGCTGCTGCCACTACGCCACAGGCGCTCTTTGCGATAAACTCTGCTCGCAACTTATCTTAAGCCTTATTTTACTGCACCCCTGATTATTAAAAATAAAAAGAAACACCCTGCGCACGCTGAGAATCGAACCTGTTTCCCTCCTCCTGCTTCCTAGCGTGCTTAGCCATTGGGCCAGGCACTTCCTTGTGCCTAAACTTAGCCCAGCTTGATTATAAGGCCTATAGCCCAGATTCCCCTAAAGAAGCAAAACTTAATTTTTTTTGCTAGAGTCTTGGATCGAACCCAAGACTTTTCTCACACTGTAAGTCCCTCCTAACTTATTTAATTACTAAACTAAACGTGAAATTAATAATAATAATAATAATAATTTTCTTACCTATTTTTTTCCTAATAGTAACAATATTTAAAACATCTAAATTTTTCAGGCCATTTCCTATCCGAACCCAGACTTAAGGCCCAATTCTTCTAGGCCCAAATTTAGGGTGTTAGTTTGAGAATGTTTGCGATAGGTAGATGTCTTGGGTGTGTATTAAAATTATTTAGATTAGAGTGCGCAGCGGTAGCGTAGTGGATACACGACCACCATGTTATTTAGAAATTTCGAGGACGAAATTTTTTTAGGAGGGGTGAATTGTAACACCCCGAATTTTGGGCCTAGAAATATTGGGCCTTAAGTTTTGGATCCTAGCTTAGTATTTTTAGGAGTTTAATTTTGGCCTTCTAGAAGGTTGGAAGTGGTGTGAAGATGGACTCTAAGGGGAGTGTTCAGGAGAGATTTTTAAGGTGGAGATAATGGAGAGAAAATAGAAAATTGAGAGAGAGAGGGAGTTGGTACAGAATGGGACTGTAAGGGAGGCTTGAATTGGCTTGTGCCTATTTAAAGGAATGCCGAATGTGCATGAGGGTTTTGGTTTATTTTGCCGAATTCATTCTATTGCCAACCTCTTTTCTCCCTTTTCATTCTTTTACCAAATTCTATTAAGTTTCTTTGTTTCTCAAAAAGCCGAATATCATTATTGATTTCTTGAAAGCCGAATACTCATGTCTCCCTTGCCAATTTCTTTTCCTTCATCACTATTCGTCTTTGATTACCATCCTTAAGTTAGTGTTGAAAAGCCGATTGCTTAAACAGCAGATATCTAGGCCGTTAGTTTGAAAGCGAGTTTCGGTAAATGTCTCATTCTCAATTTCGGTTTCTTAGGGTGGTGGTTGAATATATGTGTAGCCATAAAGGTGACTCGTGTGGAAGACGAGTCATCTGATGTTGATAAAATATGTGTGTTGATACAAATCTAGGAATATTCGAGACTATTCGCTAAAGAAAGGCTAGAAAAGCCGAAGGTTCATAGTAAGGCTACGGTAAGGCTTCGGGATTTGATAAAGTTTTAGTAAGGTTTGGAGTTTATTTGGAAGTGGTTGTGATTGTAGGTCAAGGCTGAGGATAGTGTAGGTGCGAGTCGTCAACCAGGTGTGTACATACACTACACACACGAAAATCAGCAAAAGCTGAAATCCTGAATAGGCCTGACGAACTTGTGGGCTCAAAGTGGCAAAGTTGTGATATGAAATTGTATGATGAATTGACATGCATGATTGTATGATTGGATTGTGATCGGGCCTAATGGGTTACATTAGCATGTTTGGGACTTAATGGATTAAATGAATATGATTGGGCCTAGTGGGCCTAATGGGATCATAGAAATGTATGTTAGGGTTTTTTATGGACTGTAGGCCTAGTTCTGATCTATCAAATTTTACATAAGACTTAGTTAAATAACTAAACATGTCCGTAGACAAGTCGCTAGACTAAGGTGTGGCAATGGATGTGTACATGTCTAGGATTGGATCTAGGAAGAGCTTGGTACTTAAGCGGTCCAAGTGACCCACCTCCTCTTCTCTTGAATCCTACCTGGTGCATAGTGTCTATTCATCTTAGCCACGAGGACTTGTTGATGGGCCAAAATCCATAATTAAAATCTGTATCATTAAGAAATTACGAAAATACCCTTCTAGGATAAAATTACGAAAATATCCTTCTAAGATAGAATTACGAAAATGCCGTGTAAGGTAAAGCTACTAAAACACCCTCGTAGGGTGGGAATACCGAAATACCCATGTAGGGTAGGTTTACAAAAATACCCCTGGGTAGTGAAATGACCAAAATACCCCTAAGTGCTTAATATGTGAAAATATGTAAAAATGTGTGAAAATGTGTATGTTGCATTCATGAATTGTATGTTGCACTTGGGTAGGTTTGATGATACGGAGGAAGTGTTTTGAGGATCGCATAGTCGCTTGACGACCGTGGATCCACCCTAGGCTTTTAAGCCACCGAGTAGCTTTGCTGCACCGCACATATATAGCAGACTTGCTGCAACGTGAGTAGTGCCGCAGCCAGTGCTACCTTTGGAGTGTAGAGGATGGGTGGGTTGATGTAGACATCCCCACAGGAGTGTAGGGTTGGTACGGGTAGAATGCAGGGTTGGATTTGGGATGGGAACATTTGCATTTATGAAATTCTGATATGATATGAGGTCATTGTGGGCTAAGGCCCAGACCACCGATATTGTTAGGGCTTAGGCCCAATGTGATATGTGTATATTGAATTGATTTGATTGACAAGGATCGTACACACTGAGTTTCGAAACTCACACCCTTATTATTAATATTTCAGGTGATCCACAATAGACGGCTCGACGCTGGAGAGGACTCGGAGATAGCCACACTACAAGTTACTTAGGAATTTTCAATATAGATTTAAATGAATTGTTTCCTTTTAATTACTTAGTTTTATTACTTTATTTTCAATTAATGTAATAAGGCCTTGTGTCTCTGATACGACTGTATTTAGGGTTTATTAATGTTTCGACTGCCCAGTTTTATATTTACTTAGATAAATTTCTCAAATTAAACGTGGTTTGAAATAACATTATTATGTGGGTGTTTTTGTTTTAATATGGGCTTTCATTTTTGGACTTAACATGAACTTGAATTTCTAAATCTCAAACTTAAGTTTGTAAAAAACAAGTAAATTTTCTACCGAATATGTTCTTAAATGAATAAAGTATTTTTGAAAAAAATAGTCCTTTCAATGTGACATCGCCAGATTCGGCCATAACGTCTGGGCCGGGTGTAACGCCCCTAACCCAAATCCGTCACTGGAATAGAGCTACGGAGCATTACCGGAGTTACCGATTTATTTATCAGATATTTTACTTCATCTAAAATTCATATTTGAAACCAATTAAAATTAAACATATTGTCCCTTAAACGTGCTTAATTTTTCTCGACATGTTTTACTTGAATTTATGGTCTCAACATACTTAATTTTCTTGTATCAACATATCAATGAAAATCACATATTTACATGTCATGATAAATATTATTCTCTTGCCTTTACTTCATAAACATAAATTAAGTAACTCATTATATCGATATTTCATGTATTTAAAAATACAATCCAAGTTACACTAACTTACCTCGTTGCTTATTCATGTTTATAATTTCAATAATCTTATATCTCTTCTTTTCCACTTTCTAGTCTCATATTTGAGTCATCCGGATCTCTATAAATAAAGATGATCGTCATTTTCATTTATTTCATGTTCTAATACATTCGACTAATGCTCTAAACAAAATTTACCGTTTTGCCCCTAAACTTTTAATTAATGACGATTGCATCCTTAGGCTCAGAAAATAAAATTCTTGCAATTTAATCCTTATTTCTTGCCGTTATTCTCATACATTTTGATAACAACCCATGAATTCTATAAAATATTAAAATTTTCTATAAATTTAACACTTTTTCAATTTAATCTTTAAAACATGTTTTTCCCCCGATCTTGAACTAAGTTAATAATTCCATTCAATTTTGCAATTTTAAATAATAAATAATCCATTTCATGCAAATTAGCCATTTCTAACATTTTTACAAAATTGCCCATAAATTTTTACTTTTATTCAATTTAGTCCCTGAGCCTAAAATATGCAAATTAACCATGCTAGCTGGATATTCATACATATTTTCCTCCTCCTCCTCTCCATTCCGCATCCTTAATTTATATAACATGCTATAAGTAACATTATCAATAATTTCACTATTTACTTATTTATATTCAAAACTGTCTATCCGTGTCATAGTCGCTAAATTATTTTTATCTTGAGCTACAGAACTCCAATTTAAGATCCACTAATTTTCCCTGAAACTAGACTCATACATCTTCTTACCATAAAATTTTCAGAATTTTTGGTTCATCCAATTAGTACAGTTTATTCATTGGAGTCTCCCCTGTTCTGCTGTCCGACAGTTCCGACCTTTATTTACTAAAAATTAATTATCTCATCATACAAGATTCAGATGATATTATAGTTTGTTTCTTATAAAAATAGACTCATCAAGGAATCTAACCATATAAATTATGTCCCATAATAATTTTTATACAATTTTTAATGATTTTTCCAATTCAGAACAGAGGATCCCGAAATCATTCTGAACCAGTCTCACAAAAATATAAATATCTCAAAATACAGAATTCATTTAATTGCTCTGTTTCTTTTATATGAAAATAGACTCAATAAGCTTTAATTCCATTTCTTACTCATTCTCTAATTCGATTTCTACAATTTTTGGTGATTTTTCAAAGTTAGACCACTGCTGCTGTCCAAAACAGTTTTAGTGCAAAATATTGATTTCCATTTTGCCCCAAATTTCACAATTCATACAATTCAGTCCTTGCTCAATTAGCCCCTCAATTAAGATGATTTTCTCTATTAATACTTTCCATAAACATTATAAGTTATTTCATAACTCATGAAATTCAGAATTTCCACATAAAATTCTAACTTCAAACTCTTTTACAATTAGGTCTCAAACATTCACTTTCTATTCAATTCTTTTAATAAAATCAGCATATAAACAATTTAAAACTCTAATTCCATGCCAAATCATCATTTACTTCCAGCACATATTCATGGAAACTTTCAATTTCTTTCATAGAATCAAAAACTAATGAATTCAACAAGTGGACCTAGTTGCAAAAGTCACAAAAACACAAAAATTTCAAGAAATAATCAAGAATTGAACTTACTTGAAGTAAAAATATGAAAAACCAGCTTAAGGGAACTCTTCCATGGCGTCTTTGCTCATGAGAATGCAGAAAAATAAAGAGAAATCTAGATAATTCCACTTTAGTCCTAGCTTTATTAAGTAAATTTTTGCAATTTTCCAATTTTGCCCTTAATTCTCCTTATTTTCTTGCTGATTTCATGCCCTTGCCGTCCAGCCCAAATAGACCTTGGGTCTATTTTCCTTTTAAACCCTCTTTCTTTTATCATTTAAGCTATTTAATCATTTCTCACAATTTTACATTTGATACAATTTAGTCCTTTTTGTTCAATTAACTATCAGAACTTTAAAATTTCTTGACGAAACTTTAATAATAACTTATTAATACTCCATAAATATTTATAAAAATATTTATGTCTCGATTTAAAATTCCCGAGGTCTCGATACCTCGTTTTCGATTCTAATTATTTTAATATTTATTTTTAGTACACTATTCACTATTTCAAAATTTTTCCTAACTTCACATTTAACTTATACTCACTAAATTAATAATATTTCCTACTCATTTGTCGAATTTAGTGATCTCGAATCACTGTTCCGACACCATTGAAAATTAGGCTGTTACACCGGGTCTGGGGTGTTACAATTATTCCCAAACTTCATTTTGGGCTTGTGAACATCTTAGTGGGTCGATTTTCAATAACTTTGACTTGTGACCAATTCGCTCCTGAAATTAATTCATTTAAGCTCTTACATGTAATACATCATGTATCGACTTCAAGATTTGATTTCTTAGATCAAGAATTTTAAATTTTAAAATATTGATTTTTTTTTATTCTTAAAATCTTCCAAAATTGTATAATTGGACCAAAATTCAATTTTTAATTTTTTTAAAAACAAGAAAATGAATGTTAATTTTCGTGATTTTATCTTCTTAATTTCTTTTTATACCTATTAAAGATAAGATTAAGCGTCAATGTAAAGTAATTCAGATATTATATAAACAGAGGAACACTATGAGCTAGTCTAAACCCATCCAAACCCATAACCAAATTTTAATTTTTGTATTTTATCCGATGAAATTTAGGGAGATTTAATAATTCTATTTTATTTTAACTCAAAATATCTAATCTATTTTGAACCAAAATTTTATTTTATTTTATCCAAACTCATCTAAGATAAAACAAAAAATACATATAATTTCTTTTTAAAATTTTCATGTCCGTGTAATTTCATAGCTGTGGGTTTTTTTAGTCTTAATATTAGAGGGATTCACGCAAATTTTATTAAACTTTTTAGATTTTAAATTAAATTGATAAAATATATTAATATTAAAGTGCTAAATTATTATTAGACTAATAAAAGAAAGCACATGTTAGATTTTTCTTACCAAGTTAATTGCAATAATTGTGAAAAAAATAAAATATTTAATTTTGAAAAATTAAGTGTAAATAAAAAGAATTAATAATTGGAAAATAAAATCAAGTGCATAATTAAGTGACTATTTTTTTAATTTATCCTAAATTTTATTAGACATATATAACTAGAGATAGATCCCGGAAGATACACATGGTTTTTATTAATACTTTTTTTCTTTAAGGTAAATTATGTAAATGATCACTTAACGATTTAAGTGTTTTTATTTTAGTCATTCAATTATGAAAATTTTTTATTTTAGTCACTAAAATTTTCAAAATTAAATTTTTTAGTCACCCTTCTAAAAAATTCAATAAATTGAACCATTAGCACGTACAAAATGAAAAATCTAATTTTAAAAACTTTAATAACTAAATCAAAGAAAAACTAAATTAGATGACCAAAACAAAAATACTTTTATTATTGGGTGATGATTTGTGTAGTTTATCCAAGAAGAAAAGGAGAGAACAAGTGGAATTAACCAGCTTTTTCCATCCGAGCCTGGACCGTTGATAGCTCTCTTCAACAAAATGTAGAGCAGGTCATTGATATGTACCCCCAAACAATAGAAAAAAAAAAGAAAAAAAAAAAAAAGGAGGAAGCATGTCATTGATAGGGGTGTTCAAATTTCGGGTAAAATCGAATTAATTCGGTTAACCGATCGATTAACTGAATTAATTTGGTTTGGGGTCGGTTAATAATTTTTTAGAAGTTCGGTTAACGGTTAATTCAGTTCAAAATTGGTAGGTTAATCTAATTAACTAAATTTAATAAATAATATTATAATATATAGGTATTCAGTCGGTTCATTTAATTTTTTGGGAATATATTGATTAATTGGTCGGTTAAGTCGGTTAATTTTTTATATGTTTTATATATGTTTTAACCAAAAATAAAAAATATATATACATTTCAATTAATTCGGTTAACCGACCAAATTAACTGAAAAAGTTCGGTTCGGTTAAACTTTTTTTTAAATTTCAGTTTCGTTAACAGTTAAGTGTTTAAAAGGATCGGTTAATTTAATTAATTGTAGTTCGGATCGGTTAACCGGTCAGTTAACTGATTAAACACCCCTTGTCATTGATAGTTAGCGTAGCAACCAAAATTGCAAGAAAAGTGATTTTTTAATAAATTATTATATATAGGTTAAATATCACATCGGATTATAAAAAAATGAAAATCCAAATTCATCAAATAAATTAAAATAGGGATAAAAATCAAATTTATATATAAATTTTTATTTAATGTGTAATTTGATACACGAATTTTGATTTGGTGTAATTATATACGTGAAATTTGAATTATGAATTATATGTATATACGAAACTTTAATTTTGATTAAATTATATATATTTAAAAAAATAAATACATATATTTATTTTCAAATTTGATTAATATAATTGTTTGTAGATGCAATATATCAATGCAAAATGGTGGTAATTCGATAATGTTGTTAGTAATTTGTGAAATTTGAATTAAATCAAAATTGCAGATATAAAATCGCACAAAATCAAAATTTATATATAGTTTTATTATTTAAGAGTTTGATAACATTAATATTTTATCTAATATTAAGTAATGGTTGTTAGTAGATGAAATTTTGGATCATATTCAAATGATACGTTATTTTATCTAATTACTTAATATTTTATAATTGAATGTTTCCCATTTTTTTTCAATATTTTAAAAATATTTTATTCTCTCAACTATTTATCAAAATTAGTAAACTTATACTTAAATTAGATCGATCCTAATTTATTTAGTAAATATTTATTTTTAAAATATATATTTTAAGATTATATTATTTAATAAATTAAAAAATAAACAACTAGTTATATATATATATATATATATATATGTAAGCATGAGTTTAGGAAAACATTTGAACCAACAATTACAGCTTATCCATTATATTACTCACTTTACCATTTTAAATATTTTATTATTATTTATAAAATTTATCACATTTATAAATATGATTTTTAATTTTACTAAAAAATTTATTAAAAAAATTAACTTGATAAGTGATTTTATCATACTTATAAATAAGAATTTTCATTTTATTAAAATAATTTTATTAAATAAATTTATATAATTTTATATTAAACTATTTATATTTAAATTATTATTTTTCATTAAAAAATAAAAATAAAAAATTACATTAATGTTGTTTTAAATAGTAAATTTTAACTATTTATGTAATTAAGTATATTTATATTAATTATAAATTATCTAGGAATTATAACGGTCAATTTCTTGGTTGTTAAAAAATAAAAATTAAATTGAAGAGTTTAATTTACAATATTTCAATTTTTAATTTTTTTACAAATGGTTTCATAACAATTAATTTTTGTATTAGCATTATATTTGAATTACCAAAATAATTATGTTGATAGTTATTATTTTGAGTAATGTTGTTTTGTATTAATTAATGAAGTAAAATTACATTATATGTTGAATATATTAAAAATATTTTATTTATTATTTGATTTATTATAATTTTTAAATTAATAAATAAATTAACATATTTTAATTATATTTAACACTGCAAATAGTAAATATTATTTTACACTAGTTATAGTAATTAAAAATATAATATTTTAAAATTAATTGAAAATTAAATGCGTAAAATTAGATATAATATTAAAAATTAGTTGTGAATTAAGTTTTTGCATGATTGGCGTAAGCATTGCTGCTGGTATAGAAGAACGTTGGTTTGAGCGTGTTGAAGCACATTATTCTTCTATTTAAGGATTAAGTAGGAGCTATAAGTAGTTTTAAGTATAATCTTAAAAAGAATAGATATGATTAAAACTTATAATAAAATTCTTAATTACTCAACCATCTATAATTATTTTATTTTATTATTATCTACTAGATAAAATGAAACACTGAAATCTACCAACCATACTAGTAATTTCGCAATAAATTGTAACAACAGAAATGCGTACTTGCTCTTATCTATAATTCAAACCGTCAAGTGTATGTTTAATTCAATTTGATTTGGAGAAGAATCTGGTCATAGGGGGAAAAAACTGAAATATGAATAATTAGAAAATGATACATCGATGTTCAATGCTTACCAATTTCAATTTCCAAAATATAGTTGGTCGATGGTTGCCAATTCGTCCATTAACCCTCTATATCCAAAACAGAAAGGACAAAGTCTACGATACAATGAAGATCAGTACTACTGACATACGTCGACACCTTACTTTGGGTTGCACTAACCTAGCTAATAAATATGGTTGCTGTTGCCCAATTAAAATGGCTTTGAATCTTGCCACATGCATTTCCTATAAATTACTTACCAATGAGCAGTCCTAGATACAGCCGAGAGAGATTAAAAAAAAAACAGAGGCATGGGCTTCCGCTGTATGTTTAAGGCGCTTGCTCTGTTTGCAGTTACGTTGACAGTTACAGCAACCTCAGTAGCAGGTCAAGCAAAAGCAGGGTGCCAAAGCATCCCATACCCTTTTGGAACAGGCAGTACTGATTGTAATATCAGTAGGAGATTTTTCATTCGTTGTAACACTAGTTTCAACCCTCCTAAAGCATTCCTAACCACCAGTGATATTGAAGTTCTCCACATCTCTCTCAATGGTTATTTGCGCATCCAATATTCGGTAGGTTATGACTGTTATAATTCATCAGGAAGTGCTTAATATATAGATGCAAGGTTCAGGCTTTCAAAATTCCTCATATCTCATACTAGAAACAAGTTCACAGCCATTGGTTGTGACACCTACGTCTACGTTGAGGGTTTCACGGGACGGACATATTCGACCGGATGTGTATCCTTTTGTTACGACGTGGCCGATTTGGTAAATGGATCTTGCTCTGGCATCGGCTGCTGCCAGACGGCTCTCCCTAAAGGTGTGACGGATTATGAATTGAGTTTTGATAGCTATTGGAAGCATTCCAAAGTATTAAGCTTCAATCGTTGTAGTTAAGGATTTACCGTGGAAGATGGCGCTTATAGCTTCTCTGTTTCTGATCTTTCCAACACTAATTTCAGCAAAAAGAAGTTTCCAATTATTCTTGATTGGACAATTGGGAACCGAAGTTGCATGGAAGCTAAAATGGATGTAGATAATTATGCTTGCAAGCAAAATAGCGATTGCATAGATCCAGAAAACGGCCGCGGATATTTGTGCAAGTGTCTTCATGGTTTTCAGGGTAAACCCTATCTCTCCTACGGCTGCCAAGGTGAAGAATACAGGATTCATTTTGATGGACACTTTAATTTTGTGAACAATATACTGTTTTTTTTTCTTTCTTTAAAAATGTCTGAAAATTTTTGTAGATATTAATGAATGCGATACACTGAAGCCTTGCAGTGGAACATGTCATAATCTACCTGGAAACTATAATTGTTCATGCCCCAAGGGTTTTGAAGGTGATGGCCGGAAAAAAGGAACAGGCTGCAATCCGAAAGTCAAGGCGCATTTTCCCATTCTTGTTGGCACACTAGGTTAGTACATATAACACTCATTCGAATAAAATTCATGCAAAATTATTAATAAATATTTTTAAAAACCTTTGTACAAAACATTACATCTTTCTACTTTTTCTATTTAAAAATTAATGATGAATTGTTTGACACCATTATTATTTCATCAAAATTTTTCATAAATACACACATACAATCATGCTAACCTTACAACTAAGTCATTATGAACTCAATAAACAAACACGATGGTAACAAAATTTTTCAAAATATACAAACAATATCAATGATTGAATTAGAATTATTTTTAAATATACAATTTAAGAAAACTTAAATTTTAAGTTTTTAAGTACATGGATTAATTCTAAAACTTTCATGAAGTATAAGTACCAGAAGCAAATTTATAGTTTAAAGGTCAAATTTAATTTTGGTCCCTCTACTATGCTTAAATTTAAAATTTAGTATTTATACTTCAATTTGACATAATTTTGCTCCGTTACTTTCATAATGTCATGAGTTAGAGTCCAAATCATTAACACAATTAATTGTTGCAATTAAATGCTTAAAAACACTCTTTCCAACACATACATGCAACAAAACAAAATCATATAAACATAATGGAGTTAAAATGAGTATTTTTAAGTAAAATGTTTTGGATTAATATCCATTGAAGTATGTTATTGTTAATAACCTTTACTACATTTTTATTTGTCCTTTCTCTAGTTTTACATTATCATAATTAGTCGTGCTTGATTATTCAAAAACAAATTTACTCCTAACATCTATCCTATAACACTATAAAATTTCTCTCAATTTTAATTTATTTATTTGTGTTGTCTGTTTTTTTCTCTTGTCATACTTGAATTAAAAATATTACCTGCTTGGGTCAGTTGTAGTAAACCACTCAAAACTATAACTCAAATCTTAAATTACTTTCAAATTTAAAAATATTACAATTAAATTTAAAAATAATCAATTTTATATTAGTTAAAATTTTCTTGTCAATTTAATTGTAAATTTATACATTAAATGTGAGCTTGAATATGATGCAAAACACATCTAAAACATGTGTACTTACCACTTAGGGATCTAATTTTTTTTAAAAGTTGTATTAAAATTTATGAGGTTAATTTTTTAACACGTGAGATTTGAACTATCAGTGCAATAAATTCTTATGTGTTTTGAATATATGTAAACTCATTGCATCAACAACTTAGAAATAACTGTTAAAAAAATAACACTATTAATTTTTTTTCTTTTTTATTTTTCTAAAACATATATTCAAATTTCTGTGCAATAAATTCAAGAATAGTTTAAATATGCATAATGGCAAAACTAATATATTTAAAAACTAAGTTGAGAAAAATTATAAAAAAAAGGATAATACATTTAAAAAAAAAAACAAAACCCACCCCTCAATCCAAACCCAAATTCAACAGTGCGAAAATAGGCGTGTCATCATCAACAAACCTTTTGCCATAATTACAGGTATAGGCATGAGTCTTCTATTTTTCCTCGTATGCTCCTCATGGGTGTTTGGGGCTCAGGCAGAGAAAGCTCAACAGATTAAAGCAACAGAACTTTAAGCAAAATGGAGTTTTGTTGCGAGAACAGCTTTCAAAACGTGAAGATTATGGTGAGATAGCTAAAATCTTTACCCTCAAAGAACTCAAGAAGGCGATGAACTACTACCATGAAATAGAATCCTTAGACGAGGAGGTTAGAGTACCGTTTACAAAGGATTATTGCCTGACGCCCGTGTCCCTAACCCGTGTAACTCTCTGACTTGCAACTTAATTAAGTGCATGGGACACACGGCCAAGTCACAAGCCCGTGTGCCCAATTCTGAACATTCTATTTCTCAATTTTAAGATGCAGGGGAGACACGGTCAAACCACATGCCCATGTGCTAGGCTGTGTATCACACACGGTCAAAATACATGCTCGTTTGGACAAAATAAGGTCATTTCCTAGCCTTATTTCTCACCGAAATTTGCCAAAAACCTACACCAATACTTGCAAACATATGCAAACCAATTCAAGCATTATAACCAAACCATTTTTATCATCTAACATGATATATCATCCCATGCATTTCAAGTTTATAATCTTACTTTTTACAAACATACATGTTTAGCCTAACTCAAATAATCCATGCTAAACACATATGTATTCATCATAATTTTAATCTTATAAATATACCAAAACAACATTAGCCATGCCATCACTAGCCATTCTAATGGCTAGATTACAACCAAAACATTTATATACTCTTACTTGTTGCCATTAGCCTATACATGCTATTGTTCCAATACAAATTTGCTAATTTACACCAAAATGAGCTAGAGGATAGTGTGATGTTGCTCTGACCCACGTCCAAGCTTTACGAGCTTCCGAGCACTATAAAATAGAAGAAAAGAAAACCGAGTAAGCATTTCAAATGCTTAGTAAGTTCGCATAACGAAAATTTAACTTACCATACATCTATAGATTAAGCAAACATACACATACAATCCAAGCAATTTGGTCATAGCCTAGGCACACAATCTCATGAAACATGTTAGTTATTTATTTCATATAAATATTAATAACAAAGATGAGCTCATCAAATACCAAGTTCCATGCAATAATATATTTTTTTTCAGATATTTATTCCATTTGATTTTCACTTCTCTACTTATCAGAATTTCACTCGTTAAATCATTTGAAATCTCGATGGATACGAGGGTAGTACACCTAAAGTGTATAAATCAGTAATCCGTCAATGCGTGTCCAAGAGTACTCATTAGAGTACTATCAGAAAGCACACTCTCAGCTATATAACAGAATGCTCATATGAGCATATAACAAAAAACTTATTCGGGCTTGGTAACGGAAAGCTCATAAGAGCCATAATCAGAAAGCTTATAAAGGGCAGCTTCGAAGAACACTTTAACAGAAAGCACCGGATAGCCATATAACAGAAAGTTCATAAAGAACTTATAAACAGAATGCTTATAAGAGCGTGGGTGTGTCTACAACAGATGCAAATCACGATCAATTAGAATGCTCAGAAAAGTATAAACGGGAAGCTTGAGAGGGCTTATATCAGCATGCTCTTTCGAGCTATGGTATGTCTGCTACATATGCAGATCACTACCATTTCGGAAAACAGAACCCTGTATCCAATCGAATTTCATTCATTTAAAAGGATTTAACATTTATCGAGTATTTTTTGATTATGTGATTAGATTTCATATACATGGCCAATTCACAATTCACATACTATTCATTCAAATCAATTCAAACATTTAATTACATAATTAAGTTACATGAACTTACCTTGATACTTGTTCGTATACAAAATCTACTAATCTGAAACTTTTTCCTTTCCTCAATCTAACTTCAAATTTGAGTCATCCGGAACTATATAAATGAATTTAATCATCAATTTATCACATTTCATATTCAATTGAATTCAATTTACACTTTAGGTAAAATTACCATTTTACCCCTAAACTTTTCATAAATTCCAATTTCATCCTTAGGCTCGGAAAATGAAATTCAAGCAATTTAATCCTTATTCCAAGCCCAACCAAAATTTTCATATAACATTTGTAGCACATATATTTCATAAAAATAAGAAATTTTTCATGAATTTTACCACTTTACAATTTAGTCCCTAAATTACAATTTCCTCACAATTTACTTTGTAAAAATTGTTTATCTATCAACAACCTCTCATTTTCTATCATAAATTTCAAATTTTCAGCATATTCATCCATGGAAAATCTTCTATACTTTGATAACTTTTCAAATTAACCCTCAAAATGGATAGATTAAGCTATCTCGATCTTAAAAATATAAAAATTACATAAAAAAGGAACAAGAAAACATACCTAATTAAGCCAAGAAAGTTTTCTTTCTTTTTCCTAGGGTTTCCATAGAAAATATTTGGGGAAGAAGATGAAATAAGATGATATTTCTTTAATTAATCATTTATCATCTTTTATTATTTTAATTTCCAATTTAGTCCTTTTCTTTTCTTAAATTTCCATAGATGATTCACCATAAATATCTACAAACTTTTTCTTAATAGTCTAATTCATATATAAGGACCTCAAGTTTTGAATTCCATAGCTATTTGATACCTATAGCTTTTAGAATTCAACTTTTGCATTTTATACAATTTGGTTCTTTTCCTTATTAAACACATAACCGATAAAATTTTCTTTTCAGTATTTTCATATAACATTTCTATCATAATGTAGATCATACAATAATATTAAAATAAATTTTCTTTTTGACTCGGATTTGTGGTCCCAAAGTCACTATTCTGATTTCACTGAAATTGGGTTGTTACATTTATTATCTTTAAAATTTTATAATGTACCACTATTTTATTGGTGCCTAATAACTATATTTTTTAAATCATTCTAATATAATTTATTCTCTTAAAAAAATATTTTCTATAAATGGTAACCACTACTAAACAAGAGTAAAAGAAAAGCATAACAAAAACACCAAAGCGAACCATAATTAGATTTGACCGATATGAATTTTTAGGTGTTCGATTCCCTTTTTGGAAGATCCTAACGGTAAACATGAAGCACAAGGGAGTGGCAACAACATATTTAAATTCTAAGCTAATTCGACTATGGATTTCAAAGATTAAAGAAAGAGAATTCAAAACTTTGAATGTGACTATAGGAAAATCAAAGATGATTTTGAAGAAATAAAGGTCAGGTTTTGAAAGAGGAAAATGGATAAAAAAGAAGAAAGAACATGGATTTTAATATAATTTTAATCTTTTTGGAATTAGAGTTAAATTGAAAAAAATTGTAAATGTTATTGAATTTTTTAGAATAAGGCCCATATTAGTATCCGTCACTCATCTAACGACAAGTCGACAACTAACGAGAGGGTGACTAAAATATTTAAGTTTGAAAAGTTGAGTGACTAAATAAAAAAATTAATAGTTTAGTGACCAAAATAAAACTAAAGATATAATTTGATGACTATTTTTATAATTTACCCTAAAACTTTTACAATTTTATTTTATGTTTTTTAGAATATGACCAAATTACACAATGGATAAACATTGAAAACTAATTTTTTTTAGATTTAGAATCAAATTGACTCAAATGTGACAACATTAAAAACTAAATCAATTATTATGTCAATTTTTATAATTGTTGCATTATCTTTCTAGTATCCAATGAGGGTTGGTAAAAAAGACAAATGCAATCAGTCAAATGATGTTTCTATAATTTGGTGAACAAAATAAATCTTAAACTTAATTAAATAAGTTGCATTATAATTTATTTAAATTACATTAAAAACAATTATTTGTATCATAAAATCAAAAATCAAAAATTAAAGATTTAAAATTATTGGAATGAAGAACAATATAAATCCGAAAAAATTGGAGTCCACCTTATTACAAACTCTACTTACCACTTTCCTTTCAAAAATTATAGTTGATGGATGCGTAGGGAGTTGACTGTTGTTATAGTTCTGATTGCAGTGAACATTTGAAAAACAGTGATTTCTTTTTTATGGGATTATATAAAAAAGTAGAGATAATATTATGTATAATACAAATATCATCATAATTTTCTAACTATTAAATCAATGGTCTTTCTTAGTTTTCTTTAATGATAAGAAAAAAAAAAAAAAAACACAAACTTTCCTCCTTCTTCTTCTTTTTAGAAAAGTAATGTTCTTCTGTCCACTGCAATTTTATTTTATTTTTTAAATCCAGTGAATTGTTGAGATATTCTTTTACCCATTTTGTTTTTTCATTCATGTTCTCAATTAATTTGGCAACTGCTTTTGTTGCCCTCTTTCCTAGATCTTCCTTGATGAGTATGACCCATCAATAGCATGTGCTTGCAATTTTTTATTATGTATAGTAAATCGAAATCCAATGCATGTTGACGAGGATGACCAATCAATAATATCTGCTTGTAGCCTCCTTATTATGTATAATAAATCTCCTTCAAAAATATTAGATTGAAACAAGAGAATTTTAGAGTCTTGAACATTGTCTTGTCCAAACGTCAACTATTTTAAAGACGAACTATAAAATTAAGAGATAGAGATTAATAAAAAGAAATTTACTCAACTAAGAGAAATAATAAAACTAAGAATTAAAGATTATTTTTCATCAACTATTTTAAAGAGTGGCAATAAAATTAAGAGTTAGAATTTTATTCAATTAAGGAAACAATAAAACTAAGAGATAATTATTATTTTTCATAGTATTTGATGGTATCGGTCAACATAATAGGCGTAGTTAGGGGTTAGCAAGGGTCCCGGCATTTCTGAAAATATAAAATTTTTTATTTAAGCTTTTTAAAATTTTTAAAATTTTAAATTAGTAAAGGTAAAATTACACTTTGGCATACTAAAAATGATAAAAGAAATTGATTTAATCCTTTAAAATTTATAAAAATATAAACTATTAAAATGGTGAAATTACATTTTTACTATCGTAAAAAAATTCTGAATCTCATTACTTGATTTGACAATATTTGTAGTTCTTGATTGAAGAAATTGCTTGATTTTGTAAACTTAGATTAGAGTATTATTCTGGTTTCTCATCAGAGTACAAATCACAAACAAAAGCATTTTTAAATTCTAACTTATTAACATAAGTTCAAATTTTTGCATCTATGTTGGAATCGTTAATATTTTAAATTTTATACTCAAAGTAAATTTGTAAAAAATAAAGAAAAAAAAAATTGCTGAGATGCAATAATACAATTCATTAAAAGAATCTGTAATGCAATGCATTTAAAAAGAAAAAAATTCAGTTATATTGTCTGAAAATTTATTAGAAGAAGAAAATAAAAATGGATGAAAGTTTTTCAGTGGCATGGAAGAGATGACTCTAAAATGTAGTAAATAATATTTTTTAATGTAAGGAAAGATTTTGTCTTTTATTATTAAAGAAAACTAGGAAAGTTTAAAAAGGTTTGTAAAATTTAGTTTGATCTGATTGTTAGAAAATTATGTATGGTGTCGGTAGATCTTTCCCTTAAAATGAATAATCAAGAAAAAAAGAAATGCAACAAATGATAAATAACAAAGTTAATAGTGGATTGAACTCACAAATATATACAGAAAAGGAAGAAATGTTAAATTTCAGACTAAAAACGATAAAGACTTAGGAGTCGAGTCAACTACTCCTGTAAATATCCTGCGGATATGTAATAAATAGAATGACAAACGACCAAGACTTGGAGTCATTTTCATGTCGAGGGGTTAGCTGTCCCCAAGTACACTATTAAACTTACCGTGTAAAACATGTTAATGTATGTAAAAGCAATTACTTATGCACTGTTCATCCATGGAAAGATAAATTTAATTTGGATGGAAGGTTCCTTTGCGCCTTTGTGAACGAGTCAACACAAGACTAATGAATCATGGGCTCACTTTAGTATCTTACAGTGGATTTGAATCTTCATACATGCTATTCCTATAAATTACCAACCAATAGTTAGATGTTACCCAACAAGTTCTCCTAGCGGAAAGAGAGAGTGCGATGGACCTCCGTTGTCTGTTTAAGGACATTGCTCCGTTTGCAGTTAACAATTTTAGCAACTTTGGGTAGCAGGTCATGCAAAACCAGGGTGCCAAAGCAAGTGCGGAAATCTAAGCATCCCATACCCTTTTGGAACAGGTAATGGTTGCAACATCAGCAGCAACTTCTTTATTACATGCAACACTAATTTCAATCCCCCAAAAGCATTCCTAACAACAGGTGATCTTGTAGTTCTCTACATCTCCCTGGACGGTTATTTGCGCATCCAAACTGCAGCAGGTTATGACTGTTATAATTCATCAGGACGTAGTTCCTATCACATTAGAGGGATCCGTCTTGTAAAATTCCCCCTATCTCATACCAAAAACAACTTTATCGCCATTGGTTGTGATACCTATGCTTACGTCCAAGGTTCCTTGGGACATACCTATTCAACCGGGTGTTTAACATTTTGTTATAACACTACTGATGGAATAAATGGATCTTGCTCTGGCATTTGTTGCTGGCAGACGGTTATCCCCAAAGGAGTAAGGGGTTATAGTGTAAGGTTGTCTAGTTCTTACAATCTTTCTTATTTGTTAGACTTCAATCCTTGTAGCTATGGATTTGTTGTGGAAGATGGGGCCTATAGCTTCTCTGTATCACATCTTGCCGACAATAGTTTTAGCAACAAGACATTCCCAATCATACTTGATTGGACAATCGGGAATCAAACTTGTAAAGAAGCCAAAATGCATCCACTTAATTATGCTTGCAAGGAAAACAGTGCTTGTATAGATGCAGAAAATGGCCCTGGATATTTGTGCAAGTGTGTTGATGGTTTTCAAGGTAACCCTTACCTCCTCTACGGCTGCCAAGGTAAAGACATCAACTTCTTCATTATGTATTCATTTTGATGATATAGCTTTGTGCCCGATATACTAATTTTTCTTCTTTGGAAATGTTTGAATTTTGTAGATATTAATGAATGTGATAAACTGAAGCCTTGCAGTGGAACATGTTATAATACGCCTGGAAGTTATTATTGTTCATGCCCGGAGGGGTTTGAGGGTGATGGCTGGAAAATGGGAACAGGATGACGTCCTAAAGTCGTTACCCAGAGACAGAGTTTTTAGGTTCTTGTCATTGCACTAGGTTGGTAAACATAAAAGCTATTATATAAGTTAGGAGATAATGATAAATTTAATCTTAATATTTATAATTTTTTTCAATTTGATAATATTTATATTTTTTCAGTTTGATCCTTATTTTTTAAGTCAAATTTTTCAGTCCGCATTTTAAAAGAGTTTGAATTTGACCCACAGCTTCTAAAAAAATTGAATTTAACCATCGGTCTTTCAAAAAGTGTCTAAATACTACATTTAACAAAAATATTGACTAAAACATTAAATTTTTAAATATCGCAACTCAGATGATAATCCACGTGTACTTTATACTATATTTTTATGATTTTTTATTGAATTTTGAATTTTTTTATTAAAATTGACTGGGTATTTATTAATAAAAGAGAATAATAACGAAAGCCCAAAAACATTGGGCTCAGGCCTACTGAAACAAACAAAGTATCAAAATCGGCCTTCACTATATTGTTTTTAGTGAATACCTCTTAAGTAAACTTAATAAAAAAAAAAAAACAAAACTTAATAACAAAGCAAAGCAACAAAATGAATCTGGAAAAAAGGAAACCTATTGTTTACCTTAGTCAAATTCAAACAGGCTGGACTCCATAAACTTTATCGACTTTTCATTTCAAATGTTCCATCTGTTCTAATGATAGCATTTTCCAAAGAGTTTTCTTTATTTGCTATCTGTTGTTGCTTTATTTCCTCTCAAAGACACCTTAATCTGGGCTCATTGACCATCGCCCTTCGGGAGCAATTGTATTGTGATTCGACGCTTCTCTCACCAGGTATGAGTTCTCTCCTCTTACTAAAGCTTCTTTCACAATTATATGGGCTCGAGTGTTTTTTGATCTATGAATATACTGGAAATCAATTTCTTGGAAACAAGATTTCTTACTCTGAATATCCCTGATAATTGCCCCAATAATTGATTTGTCTGTTGATGATGTTTGTCATTTCTTGATATTGTTCGTGAATCCCCCATTATTATTACTTAGTGTATACCCATTGAGATTCCTAACTTAATGGCTTGTAAACCTGCATATGCTTCTGCTGCAAACGGAGACGAGATGTTGTTGTGAAGGGTCGTCTTTGATGCTAGAAATTCACCCATCAGACCCCAAACTACTAAACCAGACACCGAATTGGAATTTCTTTTGTCAAACGCTGCATCAAACTGAATTGTCATCCTTGTTATGTCCTCTCTATGTTTTTGGTTTTTATACATATTTAAGGTGATCTTCTTTACTCCCGCTCCTTCTTGTTTCGCCATATACTTTTGTATTCTCTGTGTTAGGTCTCTACCTGACGTATTTTTCCTCTCATGTACTAACTGGTTCCTTGAATTCTAGATTGACCATAAGGCATAACAAAAACATCGACATTGTTCATCGGTACCTCTCTTGAAATCCCAGGTTAGCCACTCCCAAAAAATTTGACTCGTGTTGTTTGTAACCCAAAAGAGACTTAAATTCTGCCATACTTCTATGGTCAGAAGGCATTGCCGAAAGACATGGTGACAATCTTCTTCCCAGGAGCAACAACGGGGACATCTAGCATTTGTAATAACTCTTTTATGTCTGAGGTTTACTAGAGTAGGAATGTAGTTCCAAGAAATTAGCCAAATTGTGATTGTAATTTTTTATGGTAGTTGTAGATTCCATAGTTTTCTGTAGAATTCTTTGATTTCGACCTATATCAAATAACTATAAGGATCCGGGTTAGCAGTTTGTAATAGTTTATAGGCACTTCGTACTGAGTATTCACCAGATGGTTCTCATTTCCAAACTTGAATGTCTTAATGATTTGTTTCTGCAAGAGGGATCTGCAAGATTTTCTGAGCAATTTTGGCTTTGAAAGGTATTGTTAATCAAATCCGTCTTCCATTTTTTATTTGTGATATCAATGAGATTTGACACTAACTTTAACTCTTCATTGTCTGTTCTATTGTGCCATTCATTTGTATCAATCCCCAAGATCCATCGATCATCCTAAATAGAGACTTCATTCCCTTTTCCAACTCTCCAGCATAGCCCATTTTGAATAAGGCCCTTTGCTGCCCAAACACTCTTCTAGGTATATGAAGGTAGATTTCCTAACTGTGCATTTAAAATTTTCGAATGTGGATAATACTTTACTTTTAATACCCTGGCCAATAAATAATTTGGATAATTAATAAGACGCCAGCCTTGTTTGGCTAATAGTGCAATATTGAATTGACCAAAATTTCGAAACCCTAGTCCACCGTTTTCTTTTAAGATGCAAAGTTTCCTCCAAGTACACCAATGAATTCCCCTTTCTCTATATCCCTTTTGCCACCAGAACTTTGCATAATACTTTCAAGGTCATCACATAGCAATTTAGGTAATAAGAAACAAGCTATCGTGTAAGTTTGTACGGCTTGAAGAATGGCCTTTATAAATACTTCTTTCTCGCCCTGAGATAGGTACCTAATACTCCAGTTATCAATGCGCTTTTTGAGTCGGTCCTTCAGATTTTGAAAAGATTCTTTTTTTGTTCTACCAACCATATTCAGCAAACCTAGGTAACGTTCTAGGTCACTTGAACTACATACGTTCAGTATATTGACAACTAACCGTCTCTTCCTCCGATGTGTTTTTACTAAAAAAATACAGTTGATTTATCAAAATTTACACACTAGCCCAAATAAGATCTGTACTCGCATAGGATTTCTTTGAGTAAATTTGCTCCCATGTTTGTTGCCTCCTCAAATAAAATGCAGTCATTTGCAAATAGTAGGTATGATACTTGTGGGCTGCTTCTGCTAACCTTAACACCTTTTAAATGTAAGAGTATGCCCAAAGATCAATCACGAAATTGTTGTAATAACATACTTGATTTATCATGTTTATTAATATAAGGCGTTGCCATTATTATTTCAGTTTCTTTTCTGTGTGCATAAATAAATTGTTTTATAATAATGTCCTGAGAATAATATGATTATTGTTAAAAGATCCTTAGTCAAGTATTATTGTTGGCTAGGACAACAATAATGCATTAAGACTAACATGTAGTTGATTGATGATAAAGAGTTGTCATTGATATGGAGTGTCAGAATCAATAGATGAATATGTGTGTTAGAGAACAACATATTGGACTGACCCGCTATGAGTATGTTTCTTGGATTATTATGTAATTGTCACAACATTACTCATAGTGATTAATATGTATATGATCCTCATACTTGAGATCATCATTATCCCAACATCGTGAGTTGTATATTTTGATATAGTCAAACGAACACCGTAACTAGTTGTTCTATAAAGACTGATGTTGGATATACCACAATCTATGTAGAGGGATATGGTTGATCAATATAGGATAAGTCCCTCCTACATAATGGGACTAATATCTCAGGCCACTTGATTGAGTGAGACTAGAAATGCATGGCCATGCTCAAATAAGTTGATATGAGATGTCATACTTATTTGTGTATCATAGTCTACTCAAGGTATCAAGAAACATGGGATAGACTATGCAAGTGTGACTATTCCATGACTTGTGTCCATTCCAAAGATATAGGACTTAAGGATTAATGCATGAAAGGTTAATCACAAAAGGTTATGTCGAATCATGACTTCTTGTAACTTAGGTAGCAATGATGCATTGCTAGATGCCACTCATTGTTTGTAACATTAGAATCGTTCTAATATTACTGCTAACGTTACAAGAACCTATAGGGTCACACCCTATGGTTGAAATGAACGGAGTAAAACATAGTTGGTATTGTGTTTGGTTGTCACATGAATTAAATTAATTATAGAATTAATTTAATTGGGCAATCAAATTGTTGAACATACTATATGTACAGGGATGTTGTACACATAATCAGAATATAATTTTATTAATATATGAATTTGGTTCGTATATAAGTTTAAAGAAAAATAGTTTACCGAAATCTTTATTATAATTAATGTAATTATAATTTTAGGTTAAATTTTATTATATTTATTTTAATGATGATTATTATGTTCGGATTAATTTTAATGAATTAAAATTCGTTATAAAGATATACCAATTAAAAGGGAGTTATATATAGCAAGGGTAAAAACCCTAAAAAGTTAATTTATAAACAAGCCCGAAACTATGCTACTAGGTCTAGCAGCCGTCAAGTTAAATAATCTCTGAAAATAGTTTTCTGGGATTTCTACCGTTCATTGTCAATTGGGTGGACTACGTAGAGGCCGACATCGGAAAATGTTGCGGCTTGGTTCAATAGTGGTTCAAGATTCTCGTTGCCTAGGTGTCGCTGTCTACTCAGATTGAAGTTTCGATAATTTTGAAACCTTTTATCACCCCGATTCGTTCCTTACACATGGATCTATGGTTTGGATCGCCAGATTATTTTATTTTTCCGCTGCACCTTGGAGGCACCGGCGTTCCAACATTAAAAGCCTTTCCTTTTTTACTAGTCTTATCAGGCTCGATAAACCCTCTCCACATATTAGGAATAAAAACGAGCTTAAGGGGTCACCTTATCGAAGTCCTCTGGTCAGATGAAACTTTTCTCCAACATGACCATTAACATTTCATAAGAGCATCTATCCATTTTGGACCAAACCCCATTCGTACCATTAACTCCTTGATAAAATTCTATTTGACCCTATCATAAGCTTTACTCATGTCTAGTTTTACTGTCATAAACCCTTTTTTTCCCAGTCTCTTCTATTTTAACGTATGCAATATTTAATAGGCTAACAGCACATTATCTGATATTAATCGTCCTGGCACAAAGGCACTCTGCGCACCATTAATGCATTTTTCAATAACTCCTCGAAATCGATTTGCTATAGCCTTTGCCATAACTTTATAAATAACATTGCATAAACTAATCGGACGGAAATGCGTCATATTAGAAAGGCTGGTAGTTTTTCGAATAAGCACAATATGAGTGGAATTTATCGCACTAACCTTCATGTCTCCATTTAAAAGTTGTAAACAAAATGAGGTGACTTCTTCTCCAATTAGCATTTTTTATAAAATAAGGTTGGGAATCCGTCTTCCCCTGGTGCCTTCGTGGGCCTTATTTCAAATACTGCCTCCCAAATTTCTTCTTTTGTGTAGGACGTTGTAAGTTTTTTATTATCCTTCTCATAGACACAATGGTCTATCATTGATAGCAAATGTGCATAGTTTCCTCTTTCCTTTGCGGAGAGTAATTTTTGAAAATAAGATTGTGTGACACCGTCCATTTCCTGTAAGGCCTCCGTTTCCCTTCCATCTTCATTTTGCAGCTTACGAATAAGATTTTTCCTCCGATGCTGTGTTGCTTGACTGTAAAAAACTGTTGTGTTTTTATCACCAAATTTCAACCAGTCCAGTCGAGCCCTTTATTCCCAGTAACATTCATCCTTCTCAATATCAAAATTTAATTGGATTTTTGTATCAATCATCTAAGCCAAATTTTTATCATTTGTTTCAGCTTCAGTCAATTCAGATAATTTTGCTGTTAAAAGCTCATTTCTCTTCTTTCTATTTATTTGTATTTGACCAGCCCCTTTTTTCAAACTTTTTTTTTAAATTTTCCAACTTTTGCAACAAGTCCCATGATGACATCACCCAAATATGTTTAACTTCATCAATGAATGAATCCTCCAGTGACCACCAATGTTCATATTTGAAAACGTTGCTCTTCAGCTGTTCTTCTTCCCTTCTTGTATTAATTAGAAGAGGACAGTGATCTGAAAAAGAATACACTAGATGTTGAATTTTAACCTCCGAAAACATAGAAATCCATTCCGGATTGGCGACTCCTCTATCCAATCTTTCTTGTATGTTTATCTCCGATAGATTGCCTCTTTCCCATGTGAACCAATTACCAGAATACCCCACATAAATCAGTTGACATTCCTCCAATGTTCTTTGAGAGAATTCCATTCTTCTTTCATCTCTGGGCAGACCTCTCATTTTTTCAAACCCATACAAAATTTCATTAAAATCTCTGCATACGAACCAAAGGATACCCTCAGCATTAGATAAACTTTTCAAAACAGCCCATGAGTCATCTCTATCTTATGCATAAGGGGATCCATAAAAGCCTGTATATCTCTATTTATTTCTTACTTCATTATCTTCTACTATCACATCAATATGTCTTTTAGAGAAATTTCGAAGCGTGATATTAACATTAATTCTCCATGCCAAACACAATCCTCCTCTAATATCTTTTGAATCGACTTCAATACCATTCACAAAACCGCAACTTCGGTGAACTCTTTCTATTTGACTTCTACAAATCTTTGTCTCCATAAAAAAGACTATTTGGGGATTATAGGTCTTCAGCAAACGCCGAAGTCTTCAAATCGTCCGTGGACTCCCCAAACCATAGACATTCCAACTTAAAATTTTCATTGCGCCTGGTCGGCTTGCCTCTTGGCAGCTGTAGATGATAAATGATTAAATTCTACCATTCCTTACCATTAAGTTATTATTCTCTTCTTTCCCTGTTAAATCTTTCATCTCCCCTCTATTTCTCTTTTTCCCCTCCTCTCCTATTAAAACACCATCTTCCAAATCATGCTCCATAGCAGTTTGAGTCTAATCTGCCAATAGTTGTTCCTTCCATTGATCGAGAGATGACAATCCCCCTTCTAAATTAAATCCCAAAATTGGATCAATAATCTTTCCACATCTTTTTTTTATTTCCACATCCCGTATTCGATTTCCCAATACTCGATTATCCTTCCAGTTTCCTTCCCGTTTTCCTTCACCTTCTTCACGTAACCAGATACTATTTATTGATAAAGCTCTTCGAGATTGTACTCGCAATGATAAGTCCCAACCCATTTCAGCAATTTCCCTTCTGAGCGTCATTTTTGCTTTACAAAAAGAGTCACTATGTCCCAATTGACCACAATAGAAACAGAAAAGTGATAATTTTTTATACTTAAATCTGACATATGAACATCTTCCACAAAACAAAACCTGCTTCTTTATTTTCAAAGGACGTCTAATATCAAGTTGGACTCTTATTCTCATGAAGTTTCTATTTTCTTTCCCTAGATTCAATCCATCATATTCTAGAAAATTCCCTAAAAAATTGCCCAATTGCATTGCTAAATTTTCAGAAAATAGACCGATAAGGACGTCATGAATTTGTACCCAAAAAGGAGTCAAAATTAATGTCACTTTTAATAGATCCTCCCCCCTTTGCAATTTGTAAAGAACCAACAAGTGGTTGTTGAAAGTCCACAGTGAACCCTTTAAAACCCTTTCCATATTCATAACATGCAAAATTGAAACAAATACATTTTCTCCCCCAGATCTCTAATTTGAACACCTCAAACAGAATGCCACAGATTCGCCATAGTAGTTTTCATGGCTGGGAAGTGTATTATACTGGCTGTTAGGAAGCACCCCACTAGTTGAAACTCCCCCACCTCTCTTTCCGTATTCAGATCTAGTTGTATCTGGAAGACTTCTTCTTCTTCCTCATTGAGTGTCAATTCTACAAATTCATTTTCCATGAATGCAGGTGTGGAGCACGAACATGAGTAACACTTTTTCACCTGTAGAAGAAAGGATTTGCTTAGAGCAACGCCTTCAACAAAACAGAAAAGAACAAGAAAAACAAATAAACCTAAAAACTCATGCCAGAGGCGGCAGACATTAGCGTGCTATGGTAGCAGACTTAATACTGCACCATTTAAGTTTTTAACTTGCCATATTTGTTTAAAATAACTTTTATCATTTAATTTTGAATATTTTTAGTTTTGAATATTTTTATAATTTTTGAATCATTTGTTTACGCATGTAAAACAAATAATGTCAGCAGAAAGTATATGTGGACTACCACACAGGTCACTACACCAATATAATTAAAAAAATAATATTTTAGCTAACATCTCCATTAAATAAAGATTTGACTTTTTTTTAAAAATTAATAATCAAATTTAACTTAAAATAAAAAAGAATAAGGATCAAATTAATTAAAGATGTAAAAATACGATTTTACACTTTTTTTTTAATAGCCAAATTTGGTATAAAAGATACACAAATTAGCTAAGTTTATTTTTTTTAGATTTAAATCCTTTATTTTATTAAAATCATAAATTTTGCAGTTATTTTAAAAGAAAATAATCATATGATCTTAATGTTTCTAATTACGCAACTAATAATCATATGCAAATGTATTGTCTCCTTAATTACAGGTATAGGAGTAAGCCTTTTATCTTCGCTTTTGTTCTCCTCATGGGTGTACTTGGGGCTCAAGCAAAGGAAGCTCACCAAACTGAAACAGCAAAATTTTCAGCAAAATGGTGGGATTTTGTTGCGGGAACAACTTTCGAAACGTGAAGAGTGTGGCGAAACAACTAAAATCTTTACAGCCGAAGAACTAAAAAATGCAACCAACAACTACCATGACAGTAGAATCGTTGGACGAGGAGGTCAAGGTACTGTTTACAAAGGAATACTGTCTGACGGTCGCAGTGTTGCCATAAAAAAGTCCATCATTGGAGATCAAAGCCAAGTTCAACAATTCATCAATGAAGTTATTGTGTTATCCCAAATCAACCACAGAAATGTGGTGAAATTCTTGGGATGTTGTTTGGAGACACAAGTCCCTTTGCTTGTCTATGAATATGTAAGGAATGGAACTCTCTTCCATCACTTGCACAATGCCGCTCATGCATCTATCATATCATGGGAAGCTCGTTTGAAAATAGCCACAGAAGCAGCAGAAGCCCTTTCTTACTTGCACTCTGCTGCATCTCCCCCGATTATTCATCGCGATGTCAAGTTGACCAAGATACTTTAAGATGAAAACTACATTGCTAAAGTCTCTGATTTTGGTGCTTCAAGATTGGTCCCTTCAAATAAGGCACAAATAACCACGCTTGTGCAAGGACCACTGGGCTACTTGGATCCTAAATACTTCCATGCAAGTCAATTGACTGAGAAGAGTGATGTTTATAGTTTTGGGGTTGTTCTCATAGAACTACTGACAGGTTTGGAAGCAATTTCTTTTGAAAGACCGGAACATGAGAGAAATTTGTCTCTGTATTTTCTTTCTGTTATGAAAGAGGAACGCTCGCTAGATATTATTGATAAACGAGTGTTGAACGATAAGAGCATTGAGCAGCTTAAGGAAGCGGCAAATTTAGCTAGGAGATGTGTGAGATTGAAGGGAGAGGAAAGGCCAACTATGAAAGAAGTTGCGTCTGAGTTAGAAAGATTACGAACAACGCAGAAACATCCATGGGGAATACACGACTTACCTGATGAAGAGACTGAATACTTGCTTCATGGCTCTTATGATTGTGGCACTAGCTATGATGGGTCAACTAGCTTCTCTGTGGGCCCTGACAGCATCAAAAACCAGGTCCCATTTGACATTGATGGTGCACGGTGATTCTTTAATTTTCCTTTGGCATAAAAGAAGCCACTAAAAAGGAGGGACACTAAATCCTATATTCGCTATGATATCCTTTTCAATGGTATTATGTTAACGAGTGTGTTTTTATAACAAATTAGATTGCTCGAAGTTTTTACATTTTGGATTTAATTATTAGTACTAGTTTTAGCACTTCCAAACCCATTTTACTTCCAAAACCATTTTTCAAGCAGAACTCTTAATTCAGCTCATGAACAAGTCTAATATTTTCAATGTGAAAATTAATATGATCAACAAAATTTATCCCTTTTTCTCTGAAAATGATGTTAAAATGCAAAAAATATTTTTGGAAAAAGAAAATCAACCCCTAACCGTAGAAATAACCATGAAGCATGAATTTGATCTCTTATAATCCATACTATCGAAATTATGCATTTTAATTCAATCTGAAAAATTTGGCCCAAAAATTGTAATTGTCATAAGTAGGTATGATTTTGCATTAGCAGAAGGATCACTAGATCTACGGTAAACTATAACATCTCAGATTATATTCTAGGGCCATGGCATGTTAAAGTTATGTGAGCATCATGTTCAAACAATAGCAGACTTTATAGGTTCTTCTTCCGTGGGACGCCAAAATGTCTTACGAACACAAAGCAATCCCTCGTTGTCCTTGGAATATATCATTCGGATCTCCCATTTTAGTGATTTAGCCATGCTCTCCACCTCGCTTATTGTTTCAAGATTGTCTCGTACGATCAGCTTTCCTTCTGGCCTCAGAATCCGATCAACTTCAGCAATTACAGCAACCAACTTGCACCTGTGGCCAGGAAAACGACATCAAATATATTAGGGAAGTAATCTTGGTTGAGAATGACATCTGCAAGAAATATAACAGGGAAGAGAGCAAACCTCTTTTTGATACTAGAGAAGAGATGATCAGCATGAACAACATCATACGTTCTAGGGTATGTATTAAATGACTCACACCAATCATGATACATTCCAAACAAACCACGTTCATAGATTACTGGAAGTGTATCGGGAGAGTCGATTGGAACTACATTCATAACCCAAACTTTCAGGTCTTTCAGGGCCGCAGCAAACCTGTACACAGAAGCAAACAAGCATATAGGAAGAATAAGCCCCAAGAGAATGTAAACGTAAGTTTACAATTAAGCTCAGCTTTTAGATTTCAGCTAGGGTAGTTTCGGTCTTGATTAGGAAGGGCTAAATGAAATCTGTCATAGCTAGCAAGAGGTCAAACAAAATACCCTCCATAAACGGCTTTCATATCCATGACATTTCTCACAGAAGACCAGTCGATTCCCATCCCACTCAAATAGGACTGGGAGACCACTTTTTTCCAGTGACTGTAGTCTGCAGTGAGATCACTCTGAGCAGCTTTACCATAAACGCCAACCTGAGAATTCAACCAATATGGTGGCTTCTCCAACCGTTCCGGCCATTGTGCAGGCCAAAGGGAACCACGCTTTGCTGAATCTACTGGCACTTTGTGCATGCAGGCCTGAAGGGGTACATCCCTGATGGCATAAACCAGAAAATATTGTCCAATTAAAGTATTGCAAAACATTATTTGTCAAAAAGGTAGGGAGTATTTGAAATGCTCCTTTAATCTAGAGAAGTTTCCAATTGATTATGAACTTTATCTCATAACGTATTCAGGCATAATTTACACTTATAATGGAATTGAACAAATTACTTCCAATCAAGGAAAAATATACTGATGGTAAAATTACCAGGCTGCATTGGGGTCATCAGATTCTTCACAAAGTGGAGGTGCATTTCTAGATCTTTTATTGTAACAATCATTGGAAGTTGGCTTTCGATATATTGCAGCTCCAACATTGTTCAACTTGTCCTTTTTAACAACCACCAGTTCCCAGCACATTGACTTTGTTAGCCGAGACATTTCTGCCATCAGTAACCACAGCTTACAAAATGGAAAGGAGGATATGTAAAGCTAAACCAAAATATTGCTATCTTCAGAGATATATGACTGGGTTAAAAAGCATTTTACCTTGCCAAATGCCAACATCTTCAGGGCCCTTCCTATAAACTGGTGTAGCAGACCAAACAAAGTAACCACCAGGTCTTAGGACACGGTTGAGCTCTAACAGAAGTTTGCCACCTAAAATATGCCTCAAAATGTGTCTCTGTATTAGAAATAATATAACACTATATAACTAAATGACTAAATATAAGAAAATGAGATCCCACCTTCGACATGCCAGGGTACCCTGCAACGTGCACAGTGCACAAGATCAAAGACAGAACTAGGAAAAGGTAACCTTTTGGTACCCATCACATTTAATATGGCAGGAATTCCCCGTTCAAGTGCAAACTGCACTTGGGCTTCATGCTCATCCTTAGGTGCAAATGACATTGCAAGAACATTTCTTTCGGAAAGATAGCCTCCAAAGCTAGCCACCCCACACCCAACATCCAATACAACACGGGTTCTTTTTCCCCAAGCAATTTCAGGAACAGACTGCATTATTGAAGCAAATATGCATTCAAATTTACATAGTCAGATAATAGTCAGGAAAAAGAATAAAAGCCATACAAACTGAATCCTAAAACAGTTAGCTTACATGAATAAAATATTACACAAGTAGAAGAAAGGAGCAAAATAAAAGTTAAAGGAATACATGTATAAAAAGGAGCAGAAACAACAGTAACAAACACTAGCAGTGGATGATGGTTTGAGTATAAGTTTCTGAAGAAAAAAATAATATCAATGTCTTGAAATAGCTTCAAGTTCTTTGGGGAGGCACTGGTTACACAATTATAAATAATCAGAGACGTGTAACCAGATAGACTTCTGCTTCATTGATGAAATGACATATCAAAGAGAAAGAAAACCCTAGTAACTAAAAATAGGCTATAGCCAATTTGCTTATTGGAAAGAATTAAGTTTGTGCTCATGCACGTCTATGTATACAAGTACACATGTACAGAGAGTGAGAGTCAGCTTCTTAGACTTATGTATATGCATGTGTATACAAGCCGAAGCTTAAGAAATACCTCATCTGGATACCTTGTATATGATTGACCTGCATATGGTCATTTATGCAGCATTTCTAAATACAAGAACTGTATTGATGCATGGATTTAAGAAGATCATAGACCCAATGATTTTAATCATGTCAATAGTAAACTATCTAGCAAAAAGGAAAGGGAAATTCTTAAAGTTGTTCTTCTCAATTACATGCTGCTTTTTCCTTTGAACGTGTAATAAAAGTAGCTGGTAATCACATATCAGCAAGCACCAAGGCAAACTAAAAAGAACAATATATCCAGACAGGCTATGTCAGTAGACAGAAAATATATATAACAAAATGGACTTACCTCTTGAATAAAATCGATATAATGAAGAGCACCATTTACAAACTGAGTTCCGCCACCAGGAAAGGTAAGGTATTCACCAGTAACCTTAACCCAATTTTGATGCCCCTTAACCTCTGCAAGCTTGGTGTGGGGAACATTGTAGTACCATATCTGCACCAAGCACCAAAGAAATTTCAATCAAAATAAATACACAAAACGAAAGCACTTGTTCATGCAGTAAATAGGTGCTTACTTTATCTCTACTCTTAGGCCACTTTATCGAGCGCTTGTATCCTTCAGGCAGAGGGACAAGACATGTAGGAGCTTCATCAGGACAGTGTCTCTCACGATGTTCATAATGCATTGTGCTTGGAAGCTTTCTGATAACTTGCCAATTGTCTAGGCAAGGTATGTAGTCTGGCCCAGCAGTTGACTTACAGAGTTTCCAATGGTGATCATTATTTTTACTGGATGTAGAAGACAGTTGTGATTTCTTCTCATTCTGGGATTCTACTGCTTGAGTAGACCAAGCTCCATTTTGAGTAGTAGTTTCGGTCAAAATTTCTGATTGAGCACCAACAGGGAGAATCTCATTTGAAGCTTGATTGTTTTCCTTGCTTTCCACAATATTGTGATCAGCACTTAGCTCCAAATGTTCATCTTGATTTTTACCATTCTTCTCCTCCGTCAAATTCGCCTCTTTGCCAACATGTTTCAATTTATCTGCAGTTCCATCTACCCCATAGTTCTTCCCACTCTCAGCGGACTCAGATCCATTTTCACCTGAGCTCTCCTCTGATTCAGTGTGCAACTTGTTTTTCATTTCACCACCTTCATTCTCTGCTTCTCCAGTCTCTAGATTTGATTCTCTGTCTCTTGAATTTGTCTCCCTATCTTTCCCATCATCTTCATCAACCATTTTTTGTCCACTTTCTGACTCAGTTTTCTCATCAGAACTCTCATTTGCATGATTTTCTTCCAGGTTTTTCTCAGCTGAATTCTGAGACTCCTTTTCCTCATTATTACTCTCAACCACTAGGTTGTCCAACGAATTATCCTCATTAGTGATTCCCAATTCTTTACTAGACAGACCACTGCCATCTTCTCTTGTTTCGGCCCCGGATAGATCACCTGAGGTATCATCAAATTGCTTAGAATCACTTTGTGACAATGTTTGTTTCACCTCATTTCCGGTCTCCATAGATAAAAATTCTGAATTCTTAACTGGAACAATTGATGAAGACATGAGCATCCAAATCCCAACTAAACAGAAAATAACAAACACAACTATAGTAGCTATCGAACAGTAACTCGATGACTTCCTCCCATCTACTCTGGAATACTTTCCGGTAGCCATGCTTCTTTCTATTGGATTTTCTTGCTATATACAGCTGGAAGGGCAATAACAACAAGCAATTAGTATCACAAACTTCTACCACTCCATTCATTTTTCTAAGGAAAACCAATAGCTGAAAACATTAAAGCCAAAACCTCCCGCAGAAGTGACCATTACATGTTGCTATTAAAGAGTTAAACCCTAGAGTAGGTAAAAGCTACTCTTACCAATAAACGAGAAACGTCATAGCCTAGGTAACAATAAATCAGATAAATACTGCATTTTTTTCTGAATACAATCTTTCAAATAAAGATTAAAACTTTATACTCAAAATGAAATCTTTTTTTTTTTTTAATTTACGAAAGAAACCCAGTTCCCAGAAGTCCACTAGAATGTGATTTTTAATCTTTAGCCATTAAAAGTTCAACTTACAGAAACCCTGATCAGCAAAAAAAGAAAAAGAACCAGTAACTTAAAAACACCATTAGAAGCACTTCAATTCCACGAAAAAAAACCATAACCAAGACAATCCCTTAACTGATAAGGAAAGAACTCAGCCACACAACCAAATGGTATCTAACTTGAAAACATGAACAGCAAAGGAGAACTTTTTTTATTTAAAAAAAAAAAGAAAGAAAGAAGAAGAAGCAAGAGTAATATGTTCAAGACTGTACCTTTGGTGAAGGGTTGTTGAAGGGATCTGGGTTTGGAGAAATATAGGTGGTTATGCCAATTTTTTTACTCTCATAATTAAAAAGAGTGGGGATGAATGATAGAGAGGTGAAATGAAGCAGAAGCTGCCACTGACTTGATTTCTTTATGCAAAGCGGAGGAAGTCCATTCCAACGGTATTTGACGGCAGATGATTAGTATATTGTAGTTGGCTGGATTCCAACGTTACCATGGAAACCGTAACATTTGGAAACATTAGAAATGATCTTGAATATTGTGTACTCATTACTTGGCAAAATTGACTCATTATGATTTCACATGCACCTGACACAACTTTGGGAAATTTCGCTATTAGTGATTTTACAAAAAAAAAAAAAAAAAAAAAAAAACAAGTACTCTCAATATAAATATGGTATATTTTAATAATAAAACAAATGATTAAATTATTGTAATTAATTATTAAGTTAAAATTATGTAATATAAGCAATCAATCTCTCACATGTTAAAATTCTATTAAAGATTACGTTAATCATGATATTTTTCTCGATCAAATCTCCATTTCATTAGAGATATTTTTTTCTAACTAAAATATAATTATTTTGCTAGATATTCAATGTGCAATGATTTTAATTTTTGTATTTTATTTTTATTTGTTATAATTTGATCATATCCAAAATAGATAATTACCTATTCATATCTACTTCTTTTTTATTTATCAATGTCTTTTTTTAAATATAATATTTAAATATTTAAATATATTAAATGGTTTAAATTAAATATTTTTAAATATATAAATATTAATTAATTATATAAAATTTTATCATTTAACAAATCTCAAATAAATAAATAAATAATTTATATGGCACTTTGCACCTTGATTGTAAGTATAGTATAAAGTCAAGTTATAGAGCGACAATAAATTTATGCTGGAATGTAAATGTTTTAATTCGGGACAGACCGTGACAAGTTTGGCATTTGCATATCCCTTCTCATGTGAAGGAGCTTATTTGGCGTTGTTTGCACTTCTTTCTTCCGATTAAAAGTTGGCTTCTGAAAGGGTATTCCCGTTATACAAGTATGTAGGGAAGGGGATGGGAACAAGGACATTGAGCATGCCTTGTTGAACTGCTGTGAGGTGCAAGCTGTTTGGACTACAGCAACAATACCTACGGATGGGGTTACTTTGTCGGATTTCTTATCGGGATTGCTGACTTAGTCGAACAGTGAGGCTCAGGAGGCTTGTGTTGTTGTGGCAAATGTTTGCAAACGTTTCCAATCATTATGATCACATCATTATTGAGTCGAATTGTGTGTCAGTAGTGTATGATGCATTGAATCGATTTATTATTGACGATTCAGAGTTCTCTGTTTAATTTCAATTTATTTAATGTTGAGTACTTTGTTTTAACGTTTATCCTTTAGTTAGGTGCATTGATTGACTAATAAGGTAACTCATTTACTTTTTCAAGTAGCCTTATTACATGCAAATCACACTGAATAGTCTATTTTATCGTCTTCGTTTTTTGATATTTTCAATGATAATAATTTTTCTGTATCGTCTTATGGGTGTTTGGGTGAATCTATTGACTCGGGTCTTAATGTTCCTCCCTGTTAATTGTTGATTTTGCTGATTAGGTTCTATTCAAATATAAATTTTCTCAAAAAATATAGAGTAAACAAAGGAAAAAAAAAACATAAACATATATCCATAACATTACTTTAAAAATATTTATAATAAAATCATTGCATACTAAATATATAAAATGAAAGTTTAATAAAAACATAAATATAAAGTTGTGTTGATCATGCTTTTAAAAATTGTTTTTTTCTTTTATTTTGTTTGTTATATAATTTTTTTATTTTTTTATTTTTTTATTAATATTCTATTTTAAAATTTAAAGTTAGCTCATTTACTTTGGTAAAAGTTTAGAAGTTAAAATTTTAAATTTAGGTGATAAAAAAATTTTAAAGTTAGTAAAAATTTATAATTTTATCTATTTTTTAACATTATTCATGTATTGATTAGTGTGTAATATTTTGGCCGGTGTAATCTAAATTTTTCGGAATGAATCGGTGCAACTGGTACAAGCCGAAATTTACATTGATACAAAAAAGAGAAGTGAATGTTTTGCTTTATTACTAAAACAATGCACACCAACTGATGCAATTGACTGATTGAGACCAATGCGAAAACCTGCAACATTAATCTGAAATTGTCAAAAAAAAATTGTTAGTTGTTGGCTTGAAATTAAATAAAAAAATTTCAAATAAAGAGGTAGAGCTTATTTTTATTAAAATTATAAATTATAAAAAAAATAACTATTTTGATGTTTATAATTTCACCTTTTAATGATACAAAGGAATTTTAAGTCTTGATATTTTAGTAAAATACTAAACCGGCTGGTTAATAAAAAATTTTAACGGTATTCGTGATTTAGATTAAGAAATAACATTAGTAATAGTAGTAAAACTATGATAAATTAAAGAAATAAATATTAAATTAACATTTGAATTTTGAATTTTTTATAATCCAAACATGAAATTTAATTTATAATAAATATAAACATAAAATTTTAATTTTAATTTAATTATATAAAAAATTTATTTTAGTTCAATTGTATTTAATTAAAAAAATAAATGTATCAATTTTATTTTCATATTTGATAAATATAACTATTTTTATATTTAATATGTAAATGTTAATAATCATATTAATAATTTATAAAACTGAAATCAAAATATCATAAACTCAAAATTCGTCTAGTCTTTTGCCAAAATTAAGAGATACAGAGAATATAGCGGCCCAAAAAAATAGTATATTGGTTATCTGTTAACAATACCCTTTCAGCTCTTCTGGGTATACTATAGCCATACTTGTGAATTTATGAGAAGGATAAATATTCATTCTTAAGCGTTGAATAGCTTCAAAGAGCTGTATTGCAAATTATGCTTACTCTGCCACATTGCTCAAACGAATAGCAGTTTTCAATTTCTAGGTTGTAAGGCTCTTGGTTCCTCCAACAAGTTTCCAAGCTTCCAAACTGAAAGTTGTGTTCATGGGAAAGGGACTACCAAATTATTCTGCAGTAATCCCAAGAACCTACATCCTTTCCCACTGTGATTTCACAGCCAACTTAACATTCACAATCTCTAATGTCATCAACCTTCATCGGGTACGAATTCCATTAGTTTCTATCTGAGGATTTGAACTTTGCACTCTTTTTATTTATCTAAAAGCATGATGGTGGTATAAACAGTTACATCTTTCATGGAGTGAGCTATTTGCATTCAGTGCTCAGTTGAAAGGTTGGTATAACAAGGATGATGCGGTTGCTGAGTGGAAGAAAGTGAAAGAGACCACGTTTCTGAACGTGCACTGTAATGTAGGCGGTCCGAATCTCTTGCTGCGGAGTTTAGATAACCACATTTTCTCCGAGGAACTGCCTTTGCTAAGTTTTCCACTATTGAATCAGGAAAAGAATAGGACTAAACGATGATTAGGAAATTTAGAAATCGGCTTTCACGTTTTCAACTTGGAGTCTTAGATATTTCATATTTGTGATCTCAATATGAACTTGCTCCTTCATTTAGCCAATTCATGGACAGATTTTCTTTTTCTTTCGGCATGCTGTGTTTTGACAGTGCTAGCGACATTCTCATGGCAATGTTGTGTTGCAACATAAGCCAGGAACTTAAAGCTGTGCTGCATGGAGATTCAGTCCTTTTCGCAAATCACCTGGAGCTAACGAACACTGGACGATTAAGCTCGATTATTGAACCAAGGTCTTCTTCTTTTTTTTTTCTTTTTTTTTTATCTCAGATATCGTAGCATTATTTGAAACAACATTATTGGAAAGTACCCTTGTTTATGTTCAACCAAGTTAACTGCAGAAAGTTACTCTCCTAACGGCAAAGTGGGGAAGAAGTTCAAAATCCATCTTTCAAGCACTGTTGACCTTCCTTCTTTAATCCGTGACTCGAAACAAGGGATCGATTTCATTAAGGGATTTTTCTTCCGGTTCTGTTTGTGATTGATTGATTAAGAAATGAAAATGCATACTTTCGTATTCAAACTGAGCCCATTTCCTTCATTCACTGACTAATTGGCTATTTTCTTTGCTCCTCTGTAAATCAACAGTAAAGCTATTATCAGATAACTTCGTCTGGACCGGACCATGGAGACATCTGCTGTGGAATCTAAAATAATTTAGCAGTAATAAAATGACAAGATGCGCATCAATTTGAAAGTATGAAAATCAAGTGCTTGCTTGCATCAAAATATATGCAAGATCAAACTGAAGAAATGATGCACCCAGTATTAATCTATGCAAAATACATTGAATATATCCAATAAGCAGTTTCTCACAAACTAAACCAATAAACAGCATAGAAAAAGCATAAGCAATGTATAAACCCGTGTTTATTTAATAACATGAGACCTCATAACCTACTACAAAAACTGATAATCTATAACTGTTCACAAGCTGTACCATCTGGAACCAAGCTGACTACTGGAGATGATCAAAATGACCTGTTATTGGGTTTGGATGATGAAGATGACTTGGCTTTGGCAAAATCAACCAGGTCTTTGAAGAGAGCATCTTCTGGTTTTTCTTGTTTGGTTGGGGTCGTTGAGTTAAGGGAAAGATTTTGAGTTTGTCCAACCAAGCCATCATAAGAGGAACCTGATCCGTTACTGGAGTTGGAAGAACCGCCAGGATAACCATGTTGTTGGTCAAAGAACTGCTGTCTCTGATTAAACTTCGAAGGTGGTGGTGGAAGGTTTCCTGCAGCAGTGTCCCAGGGTGCTGGAGGCAGCAACTCAGAATCAGCAGATTTGCTCAAAGAAGCTGGTTTGTCGTATATAGGCTGCCCACTGAGCATAGGTGAGGAACCAGAGTCACCTGAAGGGTAAGGAGGTGATGATGTACGAGTGCGAACAGAATGAGCTGCAGGTTCTCTTGTTTCAGGGGAATTCTCAGATTTGTACGTATCACCACTAAGGTAATCAACCATGCCGGCATTTGTAGCAACCGGACTTTTTGACGAGGGTGGAGGAGGAAGAAATGGATCAACTCGCCCAGTCTCACTTTTAGGCGCTCTCCTGCCCTGTCCTTGAGAATTATCCCTTGATGATCTGTAATAAGCAAATACAGGGATTCATTATTTAGATCAAAAGCAAAATTAGCATAGGCAAGAAATAAGTAGTCTTTATGCATGTTTAACAAGACGGGATGCATATAGAGAATAAGTAGACAAGACAACTGCTACACTTTCATCCATAAAATCCAGCTATAACTTCAAGCTTAAGTTCAATTATATAAATAATGGGTTCCTCCAATGGAAACAAAAATCCCAATGAAGATCAGGGAATGCAACAGATGGACACAAGTTGGTTAATTGCCCATGGTTCAATTCCATGTGCTAAGTAGATGAATTACAACTGGTAAAACTTATTTGGGCCTTTCATGGTTTCAAAATGCAAGGCTAATCTGGTGGACTAGAAATATTTACGGCAAAACTAGCAGAAAAATGTTTTAAAGCAAACATAGAAGGGAGTGAGGAAGAATAACACAATGGAGTCACCTATGAGATAGCTGAGCAAATTCATCTTCCGACTCATCATCCTCATGGTTAATATTAACAAATGGCACAACAGGAGTCTCTGCTACTGCTCCAGTCGGAACAGTATTTCCTTTCAGAATGTCATCATGCCGGCAAAGAACACGTTGCAAGCTGTCATTTAGTGCTAACCCCTGACATAAAAGTTCCTCATCTCTGAAAAAGAAAAATCAATCATCAGCATCATTTTAACAGGAGGAAATCAAATGAAGATACAAGCAGATCCTCACGTGGTATTATTAACAAGAAGCATCACACGCTTTTGGTAAGAACGGCATTGATCAACAAGGTCAACAATGACTTCTTGCTTCACAGCCTGTATAACATCAAAAACAGTGAAGGAGTAATCATTTGACTTGCATCAGGCTAAAAATAGTTATTAATTTAATCACCTCGCATGCATTAGGATTGTTCAGTCACAAACTATTATCAAAGAAGAATAAGTAATGAAGTTCAGAAACAGAATGATCCTACAGACAGACACAAATATCCAGTGTAAAAAAGGAGGTCAGAACATAAATTGATCAGATTATCTAATAATTTCTGTAATAAACAAAGGAATCCATTTAAGAGTCTGCAGCAGAGGTGTTATGCATCAACTTAAAACCAATTAGACCCAACTTGAATCTATAGGACCACATGAAAAACCAATACTCAATAGATGTGGTATAACACCACTTACAGTCCCCAACACATGTAGCTCAACAAGGTCTTACCCGTGGACAACCTCAATGAAGGTCATAAACCTCAAATGGAGTTAGGCAATAAAACACACCTGGGCTCCAATACGATGTTAGTCCAACTTAACACTAATTGGCAGGCAAAAGGGTCTAACTTGAATACAAGACCATAGAAACCCTATGCTTAAATAGACTTTGGATAACACCACCTAACAAGGGTGTTAGATAGCTCGGAGTCAATTGAAATTAAGTAATTATTCACCATAATGGAAGGCAGAAAAATAATACGAAGAACCAAACAGGTACTGTTGCCACAGATTTAAGAAAGCACATTGCACAAAGTGCAACAGAAAAAGAAGATTAATGAAGCTAATCGCATATAAACAGATTAAAGCATTGCTTGGTAGAGTGGAAAGAAAATTGTAAAGATGGAAGATTGAAGGGATAGAAAAATAGAAAACTGGAAAATATAATTTTTCTTTCCATATGTGAGCTTGATGGGAAAGAGGAAAAAATTGGTGGGGGGGGGGGGGGGGGAGGAATCTTACTTTTTCTTTCTATTCGGTGCTTGGTAGAGTTGTAAAATGGAAGGAAAGAAACTAAAACATTTGAAAAATGCATAATTTTGAACTAACATACACCTCTCTCTCATTTTCTCTCCTCTCATCATTCAAATTTGGAAGGATTAGTTTTTATGCGTTAGGATTAGTTCTTCACTACCAAGCACACTCCAAATACATTTTCTTTGCACTTTTCCACTCCCTCCTCCCATCCCTCCACTTTTCCACCCAACCAAGCACACGTTAACTTTTAGAAAAATAACCTTCCCTGTACTAAAAAAAAAAAAAAGGTGAAGCACTATGTTTATCAGCAATCAAACAAGCAGAAAATTAGAACCATAGACCACATGACAAGCATAATGATCCATTTGAAGGGCAACATTTTTACCTCAGGAGTCTTGGGATCCAATGCACTAAGCATTTCCATTAATATTTCTGCTAGTCCAGAAGCATTTTGAATCTCCGGCAAGCTGGAAAAACATGAATTTCAACTTCAATCTCTAGAGGCTATGGTAACAGAAACAATGCAGGTTTATGCAGGAAGTTTACACGTCAGAAGCAAAGGTGTAAGAGAGATGCAGCATAGTAACTTTGCAGTGGTTTATTATGGTTTAACCAAGTAGAAAGACAAAATACAGCTTACACATTATGTCCTAAAATTGGAAATATTATCTTCGAAGCAAAGATAAGCTGGTCACAACAATCTATCAGAAGTAAAACCTGAAGTGATCTTTTTTATCATCACAGTGAGTTAAAATCTAGTAAATTTTCTAACTTCCAATTATCTTGAACAATTTACTTAACTATTAAAGAAGAAAAGGTGTTTAAAGAAAGGTTTTCAGAAAATGCCCTGCTTCAGTTTTAGGGTTATTAAAGAAAATAAATTCAAACATTTCATTTATACATATTGTAGATTTTATATAAAAAATACATATACTGAAATAATCCAAGGAAAATGCGATAGAAATTCTGAGATAATAATGCAAATTATAATGATTATTATTTAGCATAATTTACAATATATATCTAACATAAAAGTAAACATGACAATTTTGCAGACACCCAAAACAAGTCTTCTTCTTTCAATCTAAGGGACTATTCAGTGAAGCAATAGTTCCAAAATCCTCGTCCTGTCAGACATGTTTTAAGTCAAAGACGGCTATCTAATCCACAACCAGAACATAACAGTTTTCGCACATATAATACCTGAGGCCAGAAGCATCAGACTGTAGAGAGGCCTCAATAGCAGCATCCTCGTATGTAGAAGCAGGGTGGTGACTTACTGGATGGGTCTGAGGTGGAGTAAATAATGGTACAGTATTCTCTTCTCTAGGAGGAAATTCAACTCCAGCAGCCTGATAAATACCAAAAAGAAAAAAGAAAAGTTTAAGAAATTATGGATAGATGTGTATGTGAGTATTAAGCATAGCAGCCCCTGCAGTCACTAGAACCCTAGGCAAACAAACTTATTTGGTTCAACTCTAGAGAAAAGATAATCTAGGGAAAATGAAAGGTAAAGGAGAAAAGTTTGATCCTCCAGTCTTCCATCACATACTAACAAAACTAAACAATAAAAGCAATCGTTTCTCTCAAAACATAATATAGAAGAAATTAAAGTGATGTATTACACGGATCGAAGTGCAGCAACCCTTGAACCTAATGCATTCAGGAATAACAAGAACATACTTGATAATATTTATGCTTAGAAAATTAGAAGCTTATGAAGGGCCAACAAAAGAAGGGAGAGGCACATAGAGGCATGAGAAAACATTTACCTGTAGTTCATTATATGCGGCAAAATATTGAGGATACCTTCCACTAGATCCTCCGAGGGCTTCTTGCCATGTGTCTATCAAAATAAGTATCTTTTCCCTAACATTCAAGTCAGGCTGCACCATAATCCAGAAGGAAGAATACAAGTATTAAATGCCAGAAAGGCGGAAAACTAACAAGAAAAATCAGGAATCAAAAGTCAGGTGAAGATAACTCACCTTCTTCTTTACTATTTTAACCATTTCACGCAAGATATCGCGCTCAACAATCTGCTGAAAAACATGCTCGCCACAATTTTTGCTGAGAGAATCCAATACCTGAACCAAGAAATCAGATATATTGTGCCTGTTACCTCTTTATCATCATGCGCCACTAAGAGAAGGGGGGATAGTACCAAGTTAATAGTCACTTGGGAACACATGATTAAAGTAAGTTATCAAAAACTAACTTATAAATGTTATTACACCAATAGAGTAGATTTCAAGTAAAATAATTAAAAGAGATATCTATATGTATGACATATGAACATGGGGAAACATGTAACTCACAAAAAGAGCTAATAGCTGTATTTTTGGATTTTTACTGCCCAGCCGCTTCTTGATAATTTTCAACGCATCCTTAGCCTGCCTGCAATAGAAAAATAAAGAATGTCGATCAAATAATTTAGGATTCCACCATGCATCAGCAATGTAAATAAGAGGCTACGGAGTTATAACAAGGCAGCAATGAACTACACCTAAGCACAGGACAACCATGCAACTTTCATAACAGATGGTGCTCCGGTTCTATCGAAACCTTGGAACACAAGAATCATACTTCAAACAATTAAATAGATCTTTCTTCTTATTCAAACATTTTCAACTCTTATTCAGACTTCAAATCCTTCAATGCTTTTCCTAGTAAAAGAGATAAATACAACCCCAGGAAACTACCCAGTTATTCAAAACACATTGAAAGACATTGAAGCCAGATAAAGCGATCGCTATATGTTGTACATATACTGATATACATATGTACATGTGTGTATATATGTAAATATAATAGAGAAGGGGAGAGTATCCAAGGAAAGAACGATAAGTTAATAGAGACACATAGACATGGACACCAAACAATATACTTCCAACAGAACTCAAGAGTAGCAAGTCTGTAGCATATGGCATTCTACAATATAATATGGAGTCATGTGTACATTCTAACCGGGATATGTCTTCACATCTCGCTCACAGCCATTCCAAAATTTTAACTTACACAGTCAAGCTAAAAGGAATCCAAGAGTAGAGTACAAGCATGCATGTGCCTTAAAATTCCTCTACTTCCTTTGTCAAAGTCACAAAAATCTCTCCTTTCACCCCTTATTCATGGCATATAAATCTTGCATAAATTTTCTCTCTACTCTTGCAAGACCCACAGGATGCCATACTTGAAAGATACAAAATTCTTTCCCTTCCACCTTCCCTCCCTTCAACACTCTCTTGGAAAAATCAAGTCAAGACAACTTGCCATTAGCATTATCAGGCCAAGCTCCTCTTGATCGAAGTTGGAAAGCTTAGCTCTTATCTACATCAATGGCAGAGCAAATCAAGATAACCAAGCAATCTCCCTCCAAGCTCTGCCTCTTTCCTTATTGGAGAACATCTGAACTACATTGAAGTGTCCCGCAAAAGTGAATCACAATCTCTTCTAATGATATATTATACTAGGCAAAGATGGATGGCATAAAAAATTTGGCCTAAAATAATTTAAATAGTGATTACAATACTCTCGGCAAACAAGACTTGCAAGTTCAAAAATCATTAAAGTATCCGCATTGCAGAATTCATACCACAATTCGCATGGGTAGAAGTACTTCTGCTTCCGAGTAAACCAAACAAAAATTCCAAAATAACAATTATAGGTACCAGAATGCATCATATAACAGAAATTATGAAAGTAGATAAAAAAAACACAGCCAAACATAGAAATAAAAGGAATGATACCCTGGGTCCATGTTTATAATGTCACATAGCTCAATGTTTAGAGCCCAATCCGGACCAATCAACATATCATTGGTTGCCCTCTCAGCACATGCTGCCGCGGTATGAGCCATGTTATCTGCCTCTCTTGTGAAGTAACAAATCCCTGTTTATTGTATAAGCACAGCCTACAAAAAAGTCAATCACAACACCGTTCAAAATCATGAATATGAAAATTAAAATTACGAGTTTAATAAAATGAACAGCAGATCAGACGCATTTCTAGGTAAACGCTTATCAAAATCAGCTCTAGACGATGGTTATCAATAAACCCAATTTTGCAATTAAAAGAAACTATAGCTAACTTTTTGTAAGAATAATAACAGTCAGTATAGAACTTTTTTTTCTTAAAAGTAGATAAAAAGAATACCAAGAATTGAATCCCCAAAATTATACATATATCCTTAAAAGCCACAAATCATAGAAAAATCCAGGACAGTGATAAAAAAACCCAGAATGGAAATCAACAAATTTGATAGTAGTTGCAATAAAATAGTAAGCTTGAATAACATTACCTTACCCCAAGTGATCAAACCAATAAAACCCACCTCACCCCTAAAAAAAAATTGAATAACAAAGAAATCCTTGAAGGGTATGGATTGAGGTTTTTGCCTGACTAAACCGACCAAGAAGAAGAAGAAGGAAGAAAGAGAGAGAGAGAGATTGGGTTTATAGTAAGCTTAAACTTGTCTGCGTTTTCCGTGGGACGTTGTTGAAGACCTTTCTGCTTTTTATTTTGTTTTGATAATTTTTCTTTGCTTTTTTTTTTTTCTTTTTTCAATTTTGGCTTTGCGTCAGGCATTGGGTAGTCACTATATGTTGGAATCAAATTGGACTTGTTCTTTTTTTCCTTACTTTAGGTTTTTTTTTTTTTTTTTTAATTGTGGAAAGAAAGTAAAAAGAAAAGAAGAAGAAGAAGAAAGGGGTTCGGCTGAATTTTCAATGGTTTTTTAAAGTTAAAACCTAAAAAGAATTCCTTGTGACAGGCTGTGATGATGGTTTGGGTGACCGAACCATTAATATTAATCCATCTTACGAGAAAATTGGATAAATAAAACATATTCCAAGTTTTATATAATATTTTATTTGGGTCAACAATTATGAAAAATCAATTAGTTTTTCTAATTTCCCAACAAAATAAATAAACAAATCTGTAAATCTAAATAATTAAAGGTGGGTCGGTCACTGAAAACAAATTAAGGTTTATTTATTTATTTTTCAGGATTTCCTATTTTGACTTTTATCTAGGAAATTTCTAGAATCAAAGGCGTGTACAGGTTGGAGAAATTAATAACTCCTTTTTTTTTTTTATATACCAAACTTGTTATTTTGATATGAATTATGTGTTTATTTATTTTAATTTACATCCCAATTTATTATTTGATTTTAGTTTTTATTATAATAAAAATATATTATTTGATTGGCCATGATTGGAGGCTGGGTGGCTGGAGAGAAGTCAAGCCAACCCAAAATGTTATATTTGGTCCATGTTTCCCATCTTCTTTTTCTTTTGGTCCTATCTTATTTGCATTTTCCACCACATTCTTTATTTCCATCTAATCATTAAGTTGTGTCTAAGAAAAAAATTCTAATTAAAAAATGAAGTTCATATGATTATTTCTAATTTTTCATTAAATAAATGGGTAGATTTAAGATGTATTTTATTATGCAATTCCAAATTTCGTTGTTTAAAATCCAAGGTATCAAAGGCAATTAATTCTAAATTCCTGGTTGACATTTTGGGTCGAAAAAAGTAGTGGGAAATGTAAAGTGTTCATACAATAACCTTGTTTTCTTATGATCCAATGACTTTTCTATCTCTATCCAAAGAATATTTTTTCAATGGACATCATGACCCCAAGCTACAAAATCAGAAATTAAAATTAAATTATTTTATTATGTTTCATTTAATAATCTAATTTATATACAGAATGCAGTTTTAAATGATTTTGTTTTTCTAAATTAAGAATTTAAAGGTAAGTATAATTCGATATTTAAGAATGCTTGGATTAAATTATTAGGAATCAATATATGAGTTTGGTAAAAAAATTATGCTCATTTCAAATATAGGCTAGACTTAGAGATCAAACATTCAAGGTATGAGTTTGACTCTTTTTTATATTGTTATATATTATTTTAATTTATGTTTATATATTATGTATTTTATATTATATAAAAAATACAACTTACCTATTAATGACAAGAAAAAGATATAAAATTATTGAACATTAAATTAAAAATAGTATAATTTTTTATTAAAAAAATACAGGTGAGCCTAAAAGAAGATTAATTTAGTTTTACAATAAATAAAATTTAATAAATTTTAAGGTTATATTTTAGAATTCAACCTAAGCAAATATAGATTATTCGGACTGATGTAACCCAAATCCAGAGTGCTTCATCTTTCCGTGTAACAAAATGCATATCTTCATCATGGGGAGCATAACATGAATCATTCATTCCTGCTTAACATTGTGGTTGAATCTAGCTTTCAAAATAATATTTTGGTTACAATTTGTTATAAGCTAAGAGGCTTTAGAGAAAAAAAAAAAAAAAAAGGTTTGGTGATTTTGCAAATATAAAGTAGCGAATTCAAGTTTGAAGTATTTGAGTGAAAGGAAAGCTTACGAGGGGGTAAGAAATTGAATTGTTAATTTAGATTATATAGAAAATTCAAAAGGATGTGTTGTCAATGTAAGACGATGTGGATTTGAGTGCACTAAAACGTATTATTCTTTTATTTAAGGGTTGAGAATGGACTATAAGTAATTCTAAGCATTATATCAAAAAATAAATATTAAGAATTGTGATACTATACTCATATAAAAGGAAATAAATCAAAAAATAAAAAAGATGTATTGATGCAAAATGTGGTAAAGAAGGCTACAAATGGTTTACAAAAAGGAGTTGAAAATTATTAGGTGGAGCTACGAGGGAGAATTTAGTGACATTTAGGAAGAGTTTACGTAGGGGACTTTGTGGTAGATTTTTTTATACAAATATCTATGGAACAAGATTATAAGTTTGTTCAAGTCGCAGATTTGACCTAATGCTTTAGATGAAGGAAAGAAAAACTTGAAATTTGACACAACCTAAAACGCAAACAAATTCAAGTCAGATCTGCAAATTAAAAAAAAAAAAACAACAATTAAAATAAATAATTAAGATGAAAAGAAAAAAGAAAATTTAAATAAATTAAAGATTTGAACAATTAAACAAAAACAATATAGAATAAAGAAGAAAATAAAGAATATAAATGGAAAAGATGGAAAGTGCCATGTAGAAGTTCTAAAAAGCCTTGGAAACTAGATGAATCCATAACCTTTTTCGAACGGTTCTAATTTTCCTTTCAAGAAAGAAAATTTGGCAAGAAAAAGCTTGAAAATGATCCCACAATATAAAAAGATTGTTAAAACTTTTATAAAAGAAAACTTAAAAATCGCATTGTGTACAATGAATAGACCTTTACATAGGTTAGCTAAATACATCTAAATAAAACTCCCAAGTTTATTGAAAGTAGTTAATCTAAACAACAAGTAGTGTAACACCCCCTAACCTTAAACCGTCGCCGGAACAGGGTTACAAGGCATTACCAGACTTTCTAGAACAATTACGAACATTAATCAGATAATTAGCATACATTTCACAATTATATCATAATGTCCATTTTATGGGCTCTCGAAGCCCAAAATAGATGTTAGAAGTAAATCGAGACCATTTCGAGAACTTTAGAAAATTTTCGTGAAATTTTAAAATTTTTCCTAAGTGCAGGGCTCACACACCCGTGTGGCCTAAGGACATGCCTGTGTATTTAGGCCGTGTGGCAACACACGCCCGTGTCATTATCCCGTGTAACTCTCTGACTTGTAACTCTATTTAACGTAGGGTCATACGGCCAAGACACATGCCTGTGTACTATGCCGTGTCCCTCACACGGTTGAGACACATGCCTATGTCTCTACCCGTGCGCCTAAACTTGAACATTCTGTTTCAAATTTTTAAGTTGCAGAGGACACACGGCCAAAATCACACGCCCGTATTCTAGCCGTGTGTCTCACACGGTCTAAACACACGCCCGTGTGCCAGCCCGTGTGGACTCTATATTAGTCTTTTCATCAAGATATCTAACCCTGCAATTCTTAAATCTTAAGCAACTCAGTAATCAAACTTTCAACCAATTTAAAATATGCTCAAATACACATAATTCATATCGAAATCATCATTCTAATAATCTAACTATTGTATAATCATAAACAATTTACTAACTATATCATAACAAATCAAATATTACTATATTCAATCCTACTTTAATTTTCATACCAAATAGGCTATTTTATAAACTTAACTTTTCATATATATATATATATATATATATATATATATTCTATATAACCCTTCAAATTCTCATTATAACATCAAAACATCATAAAAAATCAATTGCCAAAATGTCATTTTACAAAGAAAACATACTTCACCACTTTATCGAGTTCGGGATTAACTTTGGATGCTAGACTGAATTTTTGACTTTACCTAACCTGCGTACGGAAACAAACTGTACATTGAGTATGCACTCAGTGGTATTACTATAATTCAAATTTCATAACATTTTACAGTAAAATATACATATTCAATTTATGTCTATAATCTTTCAATAATCAATTTATACACTAGACCAATTTATCTCAATAGTAATCACTATTTCAAAGGGTTTGTACTCAATTGAATTCACACATTATTTCACTTTTTCCAAACTATTTTATTTTTACATTCTTATTTCAATATTTCATTCCATTTATATATAAAATCATTCAATATCAATTCTAATTATCAATTCGTAACATATTACAATAAAATTATGCATAATCAATTTATACCTTGAATCTTTCAATAATCAAATTAAACATTTAACCCAACATGTTCCAATAATAATAACTACTTTTATAAGATTGTATTCAATTAAACTCATACACTATTTCTTAATTCAATTTATACCATTAATCTTTCAATAAGCATTTAACACATTAAATCAACTTGTTTTAACAATAATAGTAATAATAATTATTATCTTAAAGCTTGTATTCAATTCAATTTATACATTATTTCATCTTCTCAAATCTATTTCATTTTCACATCTCATTTCAAATTCTCAATTCATTTCATATACAACCATTTAGTTTACCAATTCATTCAATATCGATTCTTTTGCCAAATTTGTTTATTTACCCCTATTAAGACAACTTGGACTTTGGCGGATATACGGATCCAACCAAACACACCAGTACAGCACATTGTGCCTAATCGGCATTGCCGAAGTAAACGGTACTCAGTACCTAATCAGATTTATCAGTAGCAATAATACGACACACATGGTGCCTAATACGACACATATAGTGCCTCATTGACTTGAGGTCAAAGTATCCCTGAACACTTCCAATCCTATGGCATGCCAACTATATCCGACTTAGCCCGACTATTTAATAGGGTATTCAAATCACATTTCAATATTCAATTAATACACATTTCAATTAATCACATATAATCATAATTCAATTCAATTCAATCACTTTTCAATTTCACTCAATATTCATATCAATTTTAATTCAATCACAATTTCTCATATTTTCAGTTCAAATCACTTTCTCAATTAAATATGTATTTCAATTGCTTACATATAATTACAATTCAATTCAATATCAATACTTACTTCAATTTTACCCATCATGCATATTAATTTAAATTCAACAATTAATAATAATAAAATTCGAATTATAGTAATACAAACTGTAGTTTTTCTCGAGTTACTCCTCGTCAATTTTTTCCTTTTCTTTCTTGGCCGATGTCTCCGGCACGATACTAGCTACAAAAATTAAATTAAATTTACAAAAATCAATAAAATATCAATTTACATCAATTACTTTAAATTTTCTATTCAACTTTTACCTTAATTCCAATTTAATCCTTAACTAAAATTTTCTTCATTTCCATTACAATTTATACCTTATTTTCATTTAATTTCTACTTATAGCTTAACTTAACTCTCTAATTTTTATCACAAAACTCTAATTTCAAATTTATTTCAATTTAGTCCCTATAACCCAAAACTTATAACTTATTTTACAATTTAATCCTTTACCCAATTCGAACTTGAAATTCTATCAATTTAACCCCTAATTTTTTATTTATTCAATATAATCAATGTCTAAAAATCTAATAACTTCCAAAATTTCAACATAAATCATGAAATATTTTATTCTAAGTTTTTAAAAACTAAAAAATTACAAGAAAAGAAATTAAATTGACTTATCAAATTAGCTTTGAACCTTAGTAACCCCAAATTTTCCTTTTTCTTTTTCTTTCTTTCTTTCTCCCCCGTTTCTTCTCTATTTTGTTTTTATTTCTATTCTGTTTCCTTTTTCATTTGTTTTGTTTTATATAATATAATATAATATACTTAATTATTAAGTTATTATAATATAATATATATTTTAATTAGAAATATCTTTGATATTTCTCTTACAAACCGCCTCAACATTTAAAAATAGTGTAATTACCTATTTGGTCCTTTTTACTTTCTTTAATTTATAATTAAACCTTCACCCTATATGTAATTTAATCCTTATATCTAATTATTTTTAATTCAAGCAAAATCATTTAACCAAAACCTAATTAACTACACAACTAACTTTGTAAATATTTTTAAATATTTATGAATTTGATTTACTGGAACAAAGTCCCGGGAATGCACTTTTTTTTTCAATTAGGTCCTTTTTAATCAATTAACAATCGAAACGTTAAAATTTCTTAACGAAACTTTAATACCACCTTAATGACACTCCGTAAATATTTATAAAAATATTTACGGCTCAGTTTATAAAAATAAGGTCCCAATACTTTATTTTCTAAAACCACATGAACTTAATAAATCACATATATAAATTATCAAATCAAAAACCTTTTTAAAAATCACACTTGTATCGTAAATATTAAACAATAATATTTACGAACTTAATCATCGGATTTGGTGGCCTCGAACCACTATTTCCGACAGTACTGAAAATCGGGTTGTTACAAGTAGTTTTAAACTAAACATTTTTGTTGACATAAAGCTCTTAGATAACTTAAAATACTAAAAAATTATCCAAAATTCAGAATAAATAAGTAATAGAATAATAAAACTCGAACGCAATCTGATTTAAACTCGAATAAAAAACCTGAAGCTCATAAATTTCGTAATAATCCTGTTCAAAAATTATTCTCACGCAGTCTTCACTAAAACGGTCATAACTTGAGTTCTCGAACTTGAAATTGAGTGATTCAAAGTGCATTGAGAAGCTAATAGACAGATCTCCAATCGATAAGTAGACATATTGACCCAAAAATGCTTAGACCCCTTCCAAAAATGCACCGCAAGTCAACTAATTATAACATGGCTAGGGGTGTGGGCTTGGTTGGGATCCTTGAAGTATAACGCCTAAGCTTATTAACATCTTCCACATGGGCTTGTCATCGTGGATTGAGATTTTAAGTCTACGAACAAATTTCGTCTCTTTTAATTCATCCTCGCTCCATATTGAACTCCAAAGTCCATTGTCTTGGATCTTCAAAATTTCTTCTCAAAATTTTTTTCGTGATAGAGTCTTAAACGAATAAGTTGAGTTTTGACTTCAACTGCTTAGATTTGAATATTGCAATTCAGCCTTGAGGGAAACCAAGCCCATCATGTCCATGGACATAAAATTGGACCTTAAGACTTGTATCACATTTTTTTTAAAAATTTTTGTACTAGTTTTAAATTAATACAATGACGTTGCATTTTGATATTCTAACTATGTCTCTGAAAATGTATTTTTGCTTTGATAGAAGTAAAGAGACTTAGCCTTTTTGGAGGGAGGATATAAATGAGGGGCCATCGACCTCTCACAACAAGTACCCTACTATGGTAGAGGTAAGGTGTGCTTTATTTGGATATGACTGGATATGATCCAACTCTAATTATATAACCAATGGTAGAGCGGTGGGATTTTACGAAATGTGATGGAGTAGTTTTTGAGCGAATCTTAATATAACTTTATGATAGCTTAACATAGGGACTTTTAATTAAGTGAGTGATTAATTTTACAGTTTTTGTGCAAGCAAATCTTCCTTAATCGAGTGATTAATTTGAGGACAAGCAGTTGGTGAAATATGCAAGTATAACAAAATGCGAGGACTTGGTAAGTTTTTTATTCATATTTTTGTGCAAAATTTGGGTAGTTTGTATGAAATGGATGGGAGTTTCTTATACGGACATTGCCGTTGCATTTACGTTTTGAGTTGATAGGTTGAGATTTTCTTCAAATGATGTTTTATTGGGAAAAAAAGTGTTAACATAAAGATGGTAATGTTTAATGTTGGTGCGGAGTGGAAGTTCTTCTATTTACATTCAATTGTTGGTGGCTTTAGTAGACAATCGAGCATATGAAAGCCTGACGTTCGCATGGTTCATATTTAGACCCAAAGAGCGCATAAATCCAATCAAGGCCCAATATTAAGTACCAGAGTCTCGTCAAGTAGCCATCAATTGAAACCCAAAGATGTCCTCCGAAAGGCAAAGGGTAAGAAGCTGATGACCCAATGATCAATTTAGCAACATTGTGGAAAAGAATAGGGTATGTAGTTTATGAGTGTTATATATATGGGTACTCGATTTTTACAATTATTTTCAGTATCTTAAATGTAACTAATAAAAAATATTTTTTTAATATCTGAAAGTAATAATATCAATTTTTTAGTGTTTAAATTTGAGTCAAAATTATTTAGATAAAAGTTCATAATTAACTAATAATAATAAGAATTTATTTTCATTGAATCAATACCAAAACTCAAAAAAAAAATATCAACCATTAATCTATATTTAACAAATTAAATAAATCCGCAGTTAACACTAAGTTTATTCTATTAACAAAATCATGAAATTTCAAACCCTAATAATATTAACGATTAACTTATATAATTAACCCTAAAACCCCAATTAAATATTAAAAAATTAACATTATTATCTTTGGCTACTAAAATACATAACTTTTTTGAAATATATGTATCACATTGAACCAAAAAAATCTAGATACCATATTAGAGAAAAGTGTTAAAACATGATATATGGTATATTAAGTGGAAAATCATTCCATACATAGCTTGTGGAGTTTTTTAAGTTCCACAACCGGGTTGAAGGTATAACAAGTATCTTATGAAATATAGTAAACAATAAAAAATTTTAATTATATAATTAGATGGGACACTTGCCATATTTTCAACCATGTTAGTGGAGTCTAAAAACTCCATAAGTTATGTATCAAATAATTATACAATGATAGTCAACTTTTTTAACTTCACAAGCAGAGTTGTCCTATTTATTTAGTTTTTATTATTTTAAATATCAATTAATAAAGTATTAGTTGATTGGTAAATTAAATGTTTTACTAATACACATAGCATTTCTGTAATTTACTGTTAACCGGGCACCAAATCATTCAAGAGCTTGTATAGATATACAATTGATGGAGATAATAAAATGTATAGTAAAATTAAAATGTACAAAATATCAACTTTAAGCTTTAGCTGAATGATAAAGTAAATGTTTTACTAATGTAATTGATTGAATGTGGGTTTAAATCTCACTAGTTTCATATTTTTATTAATTTTTTAAAATAAAAAAATTAAAGTACCCTCGATATAACTTATCTTTTATTATGAATAGGTATTTTTGTATTTTCCATAACCGAGTGGTGCCTGGTTAACTCATGACACCAACTCAATCAGGAGATTAAATAATAGTAAATATAAATATACAATTGAATGAGGTGATAAAGTGTGTAGTAAAATTAAAATGTATAAAAATGTCATATTGAAACTTTAGTTGAGTGGTAAATTAAAATTTTTACTAATGTAATTTATTGACGTGGATTCAAATCTCACCATTTTCACATGTTATTGGCTTTTAAAATAAAAAGACTAAAATACCCTTGAATGATATAACTTATTTTATTGTGAAAGGGTATTTCTGTAATTTTCATAATTAAGTTGGTGCTTAGTTGACTCATGACACCAACTTGGTTATAAGCTTAAATAATAGTATGGATAAAATAATTATAATTATTTTATTAATTATGTTTTCATGATTAGGCCTTGATGAACTATTGAAAAAAATTAAATTCATTGAAAATTAATTTTTTTCAATGATTTAATTTTTTACTCGTGCTTGATAATCCAAAATTAAAGCAATCTGATAGAATTTTTTCTAAAAAAGTGTCAAAAATAATAAGTAAATAAGAACCATTTATCACTTAATGAAGAATATTTTCAATTATTTCAATTTTACTTTCTTTATTTTAATGTTATATTATCTATAAAAACTTTGCATTTAAAATTTTTATTTTTGTTTAGAATAAAATGAAATGTTTAAAAAATAAGGATAAAATGTAGAATATATTTTCTTTTACAATTTAAAATTTATATTTATCAAACAAAATATGTAACGCCCCAAAATTTCTATTTTTGTGTTTGTGTATGTATAACATAAATATCTATATGCTTTAGTGGTTAAGTGTTTTGGATGTATATGAGAGGTCCCAAGTTCAAGTCATGACTTGGGCAAATTTTGGTATTTTTATGAATTAAGACCTATCACTGGTTAGTAAGCTTTTAATTAAAAGTTTGTAAGTAATAAATAGAATGAGTTTGTTGGTTTGGTGGATAAGTGGAGTGTTGGAGGTCTTGTGTTTTAATCCATGCATGGGCAAGGGAGAATATTTTTGCTCGTTCGTTCAGGAGAGTTTGATTTGGACTAAAAATCTGAGTAGTTGGATGTAGTAGGGTTAGTGGAGTGATTTAGGGGATTGAACAGTTATCCCAAAATATTTTTTTTTTTGCAAATTTCGGTTTTCCTCTCTTCTCCAAAATTCACTGACGTCGTGTCTCCTTCTTCTTTTTGTTGTTCTCTCCAATTTCCTTTTCTTTTCCTACCATTGCTATCGATTTTCCTTTCTCCTCTTTACTATCATCTTTATTTTTGCTTTCCTATCTCTTATTAAGTCTCTTTAAATCATTACTTTCTGTGTGTTGAAGCGATAACGGTAAGTTTGATGGAGTACTACTTTTGTTTTGATTAACGAATCTTCGATTAATGAGACTCGTTATGTACTTAGGTGAAGTTTGAGGGGCTGTGGTCAGCCAATCGGGGTTTTCATGTTATTGAATCGTTGCCACCTACTCGAAGGTAAGGATTTCGTCGGTTTAAGTGTTGTTTGATTAGTTGAATTTTAGTTTGGTATTGACTTAAGTTACTGAATTTGGGCTTTTGATGGTTGATTTTAGGTCTTGAAGTGCTCAGAGATCGTTTTAGCATCAAATGTAACCAGGTGTGTACCCAAAAACGCAAAAAAGGAGATTTCGACGAAAGCCGAAAACCCATTGTCGATGCCACACAAGCATGTGGTAGGTCGTGTGCCCCTATACGGCCGTGTGATCGATGAGGCCAGGCCGTGCATGAAGGACATGGTCGTGTGATGGCCAGGTAGGCCGTGTGTGAGACACGGGCTAGACTGTTTTGGACCGTGTGGGCCCACACGCCCAGGCCACATGAGCGTGTGAGCCCATTTTACTGAAAAAAGTTCTATGGTTACACGGGTCGCCCAAGTCAACTGTAGACCTACTGTAGGGTCGGTAAACATCACTTAGACCCCAAATTGTGTGAACTAACTGAATGATTGATATATATATATACTGAGTATGATGATAGTGTGCATGTTTACTAAACTGGTTATATATATTGATATCATAGGATAACATGTCATATATTGTATGTTGCATTGCATTGGGTTGGGTTGATATAACATGATTCACAATATAGCATAATACACAAATAAAATTGGCTCACATTACAGTTGAGCTTGCACTTAGCATTTCACGATAATATAATTTTGCACTAATCAAAGCTCGCAATAGTGTAAAACTCATAATTCACTTACGGGTTCATGGATGCATAAATGTGCATTATCATTAAAATTCGCATATTATAGAAGTCCATATTATATTATTTTTTTTATATCCATTTGCAAGCATTACAAAACCATATACGAATATATAATACAAAACCTATAAACACATATATATTATATATAATTAAACTGTAACAACTCAATTTTCAGTAGTGTTGTAACAGTGATTCGAGATCACTATATCGGACGAGAAAGTTAGAAAATTTATTAATTAATAGTTATGAGCTAAGTGTGGTTATAGAAATATTCTTAAATTAGTGAATTTTGTGATTTAAAGAAATTATTAGGGAAATTAGGTTGAAAACGAGGTATCGAGACTTCGATTTCATAAATTGAGTCGTAAATATTTTTATAAATATTTACGGAGTGTTATGAAGATAGAATTAAAGTTTTGTTAGAAAATCTTAATGTTTTGATAGTTAATTAAAGTAATGAATAAAGGAGGACCAAAAGGATAAATAGACCCTTCTTAAAGGCATGAGGCGGCATAAGCAGAAAAAAAATCAAGGATTAGGTATGAACTAAGGGCAAAATGGTAAATTAGTTAAAATTAAAAAATAAAACAAGTGACCAAATTGAGAAATTTAGAGATTTCTTCCAAATTTCCAGCCAAAAAAGCTATAGAAGGGTTCTTTAAGCTGGTTTTTCATATTTTTGCATCAAATCAAGAATCCAAAGATAAACATGGAAAATAGAAATTAACGGATTAATCCTTGAATCGTTACAATTTCTACAAATTGTCCTAGGTAAGTTCATACGGCTGAATTCTTATGCTTATTTATTAAATTAGAAATGATATAATGTATTAATTGAAATATTTATTATTGAAATATGCTTATTATAAAAATATGAGTTGAATTTATGAGTTCAAATTAAATAGAAATCAAAATTGAGTACAATTGTCCAGTGATAAGTGATGAATTGACGGATAAGACCATGGTTGGACCATGACATAGTGAAAATGTAAGACTATAGCTGGGCTATGGCATTCTAGTGAAAAGACCATAGCTTGGCTATGGCATCAGTAGACCTCAGTGAATATCACTGAACATCAGTGAACATAAGACCATGGTTGAACCATGGCTGTAAAGTGAATAGGTATAAGACCATAGTTAGACTATGGCACAAGTGAAAAACGACGTACTTAATTTTGTAAGACGTTCACTAATTTGATAAAAAAAATTGATAAATGATATGTGAATTAAAGTGACAGAACTTAAGTAGTTAACGATACTGAGCTCACTCACATGAATTTATCATTGGAAATGTGATTGGCAGGAAGTGTTAATGAAATACTTGTTTTATGAATTGTGGTAATATATTTGGTAAGATATATTTTAAGGCCTATGAACTTACTAAACTTCCATAAGCTAACTTGTGTGGTTTAAATGTTTTTGTAGATAACCATGAGATTGGAAGATCGGATCAACACATCAGAAACACACTATCCAGATTACTCTGGTAGTTTTTGGTTAAATATCTTTTGGTTTATATGGCATGTATAGGGATTTGTTTGATAATGAAATAGTTGGAATTGAAGTGGTGAAACTTAAATGTGTATGTATGTATTAGTAATAGTGATGTTTTATCATGTTTAAATGCATGCTTTGGCTTGAGTTGGCTGCTTAATTGGATTATATTGGTATATGAGTGTGTTTAGTGCAGGTTGGTTGTGTAAAGGGTAAGAAAATTGGCCTTAAAATGGCCTATTTTCGTCCACATGGGTAGGCATATGGGCTGTGTCTTAATCGTGTGTGTCCCATGGCCTGATACATGGGCATGTGGCTTAGTTGTGTGTCCCTTGCATCCTAAATTGGAGAAACAGAATGCTCGTGATTGAGCACACGGGTAGAGACATAGGTGTGTGTCTTAGCCGTGTGAGGTATACGGCCTAGAACATGGGTGAGTTACATGGTCGTGTGAAACCTGCACCTAAATTTTAAAAAATTAAAATTAACCACACGGCCTAGTAGACGGGCATGTGACTTGGCCGTGTGACTTCAATTTCTTCATACTTTAGAAGTTAGAGAGTTACACGGGTTAAGGACACAGGCGTTTGTTGCCATACGGCCTAAGACATGGGCATGTCATATGGCCGTGTGAGCCACACGACCTGTCCACATGGACGTGTCCCTTACCACATGGGCGTGTGACTCCATAATGTGAGAAAAATTTTAAAATTTTGCGAAAAATTTTCTATGATTCCAATTTAGTCTCGATTTAGTTTTAATGCATGTTTTGGGTCTCGAGGGCCCATGTAAGGGATGTTATGATTGATTTTGGAAAATAAATAGTAACTGACTTAAATTATCGGTAATTGTTCTGTAAACTCTAGTAATACTTCGTAACCCTGTTCTGGCGACGAATAAGGGAAAAACCCACACATATAATATATATATACAACCCCACACGCTTATATATATTACCAAAACCCATTAATATATATACTATATATAAAATAAAGCCCATGTATATATATCATAAGTTCATGCATTTTTTTCACCATTAAAATCGCATAGTGTATATACTCAACAATTCAACCAAAATTGTAAGGATTTGCACAAGGAAGAAGTCAAGGTTTGCATGCCATAAGTGGGGTTCACATATGTTACCTTAGCCTGTGTACTAGAGTTTAAATGTAGTATATCAAACCGCTCACATTAGCAATCATTGCTTCAACTACCATGCTCAAGTAAGCTTCTATTTGCCTTTGTCCATGGTTGTAGAGGCTCCCAAATGAATTGACACTTTTCATACACATCAAACACATTACAAAGGTATTACTAACATCATCAAGCACCATTAAATCATTCCAAAATCCTAGATCAAAGCTACTTAACCTCTATATCGAAATTTTAACTAGTTTTGTCGAAATAGGTGCTTAACCACTCAAATCTTACTTCTAAGCTTGAATTTCAACTTCATACATCCTAAATATCATCTAATTACAAATCTAAACCATAAATTTTACCCAATTTCATGGATTTAATTTTTTTGAAAAAATCAAGCTTGTGTGATCTTTTAAAAAGGGGAAAACATTTAATTTGCTTAAATTCATCAAGGATTTGTTAAAACCAATTTAAATACCTTTTACCTTTTAATTGGATCAAAATGAGTTAGAAATCACTTTAAAACCAAAGCTTAGCCAAGAAATACGAGATCTACCATTTTCAAGCCAAAAATCAACTTAAAATTAAGTGATATATTGAGATCATGATTAAATCATTTAAATCTCGAATTGAAATAACAACTCACTTAGTTTAATCATAAAAAGTTAGAATCTCACTTCGATTTTGCAAAATCGACGAGCTATGGAGCTAATTCGAGCTAAAACATGTGAAGATCTCTTGAAGATTTTAAGGATGAAAACACGAGTTTTCTTCAAAATTGAAAAGAGATTTTGTGTTTAGAGAGATTAGGAATAAAAAAAAAACTAATTTAGGGAGAAAAGCTTTGATTTGGTGTTTGACAAATTTTTGAAGAAGATGAAGAATGAGAGGAAAGGTGTTTGATTTGGTGTTTGCCCATTTAACCACATCTAGTTTCTTCCCTTTTTCAAATAGGTCCTTACTTTTCAATTAAAACTAATTTCAAAATTATTTTCAAATCAAACCTCATTTAAAAAAAAAAATCATTCTTCATCAAATTAATTCCCGTACACCTAATTTTAGTTTCCTAACCTAAAATTATTAATTCTAATTATTCTAATATTTTATTTAATTAATTCTCAATTATTTAATTGTATAATCTAATTACGATTTCTAGTTTACAAACCCCCGATTTACTTACCCGATCCTCCTAACCTGGTTTTTGGGATGTGACAGTTGTTATCACTTAGTTAGACTTTATTAATATAATTAGACTTAATTATAATTATGATTATTTTAGATTAAGGATTACTTAATTAGTGTTATAATTATATACCGATTAAAACTAATATTTAGATTATGCATTAATAAGCTATTTTAATTCAAATAACATCTAAAAAATTATTGAAAACAGAAATCATATTTTAATATTATTTAATAGATTTTGTTTTCATCGCAAAAAAGTATAATTTTCATTATTATTACTTTTTTAATTATTAGTTTGATATTAAATAATTTTACTATTATTATATTTTAATAATTGTAAATAAAATTTACCATTATATTTTGAAATATTTCAAAAGCTAGGTAGCATTAAGTAATGTTTCTATAGAAGCAATTTTAACTAAGTTATTTTATTATCGAATATTTAATTACTTAATATTTTATAATCAGATATTTTCATTTTTTTTTATTTTCAATACTTTTAAAATAATTTATTCTCTGAGTAAACTTTTACTATAAATTAGACGTATCCTTTTCATAAACCCATATCTCAATATCTAAAGCTCGTTTATTATTTATTTAAGTTGCAATCAGCCAATAAATAGCGGTGGTCAATCTGAGTGTATTGAATGATTCAAGCTTCCATAAAAAGTTTGCATCATTCTAGATTCTAGAATGGTATTCAGGAAGAATCCTGAAACATCATTTTAATGTGCAAAGTGATTATTATATCAATTTTTATTTTCGAATATAGTTTAGGGTAAAGTAAAAGAATAGTGATCCAATAATTTAATTATTTTATTTTATTCACTCAATTATTATTTTTTAATTTAATTATTTTAATTTTTTAAAATTAAATATTTTAATCAATTTTGTTATTATCTTATTTAAATAACGAAAGTTTAACATGGGTCTTTTTTATTTACCTAATAAAAAATTTAGCTCTTCAATTTTAAACATTTTAACAATATGATCTTAAATTTAAAAAAAAATTAGCCCTTAATGTTTACAATATTTATCATTTTAGTCCTAATTATAAAAATTATAAAAATCTTAAAAAAGTAAATATAAAAATATTTTAAAGATTTTTGTACCAAAATTAACTTCCAACAAAATTGAGTAAATATTTTTAAGATTTTTGTTCTTTATTTCATTCAATTGATGAAATTGAAAATATCAAACGTCGTCACCTTAATCTGCAATCTTAGTAGCAAAGAGTAACATCGTCGAAATTGGTGTCGTCAATCCAACTATTTTTCTGGGTTTATAAATTTGTTTCTTTTGAGTTTTAATTAGACATTTGATACGAATAATGTAGCAAAAGAAAAAGTGGACTAAATCAAAAGAGACCAAAAATAGTTTTACTTATGGGGTTTTTACATGTTTGGTCGATGAGAAAAAGTAAATATAAAAATATTTTAAATACATTTTATAATTTTTAGAATTAGAATTAAAATAATAATTTTTGTAAACATTACGGGTTAAATATATTGAATTTTTTAAAGTTAAGATCAAAATGATAGAATGTATAAATATTAGAGGCTAAATTTATTATTAGACTAATAAAAAAGTCCAACTTTTATTACAAAGATAATAACAAGAGTAATTAAAATTTTTGATTTTGAAAAAAAAATAAAACCTTAAATTTCTGAAACATACCAATTGATTCATTTACTTTCCAGAAAACTATTAATTAAAATTATAAAAGAAGAGTAGCGCCTGTAATAACTTGAACTAAATACCTGGGAAAATTCATTTTATTTTTTACTCATTGGTAAGTAGTTTATTCTTATGGTTTATGTTGATATAAAATTGAACATTTCTTAAAGACTTAAATTTCGTGGGCATATCACTTTCAAGCAGTGGTGATGGCATTGTCTCTCGCACAAAACAAGCAAAACAGGGTTCCGCAGAGAAATTTCAATGAAAATCTTAGCCTTAGCCTTCTGTTTTCTTCTTTGATCAGTTTTCCACTCAAAGTCTTGGATAGAAAATTAATTAAACTGGCCCCTCACGTGTGGCTTGGCGACGACAGCTTTGACACGTTGATCCTTTTTTCCAAGTCTGTTTCAGTCTTTCCTGGAAATTCAGAGACAAGTCTTGACAGTATATTTCATACTATTTCTCAATCAGCAAAGGGAATACTAAGTTGGTAGACTTTGCATGTTGGGACTCCCTTTTCTTTCCTGTTTTGATTGAGCCGCCAGTTTCGCCCTAATTTTGCTTCTTTAACCTTTTATCTTCCTTTGAAATTTAGAAATTAGTTTTGTGATTAACTTTTAATAATTTAGAAATTTATTTATTTTTCATCTTAACGAATGAGTAAAATACAGTTGTTGAAAGGTTAAAATCCTGGATATCATCTTCCTAATATTTACAATATGGAAATTTTGAATTAAATACAAATCGAAAACACCGATTGATTTGTTATGTGCACCCAAAGAAAAAGCGAGATTGTAAAGTTAAAGTGACCTATTCTCCTTTCCTCAATACAAAGCTCGACTTCCATTAGACAAAGGAATATGAAAACAAACAAACACAATAACTTGGCACTCTTTGAAAAGAAAGAAAAACCCTAGGGGCAAGACTTTACCAATTGTTAGATATTAGGATACTTTTCATTGTAACTTTAAAGGATAGCTACAAAGGATAAGTGAATTTTTATTTAAAATCTATCAAGCTAATAAGTATAATGATGAGTAGTGAAATAGTGTCCAACAACTCAACTCCATCATTCAAAAGAAAAAGACCATAAAATACAAATTAAGAAAAGCTAAATTACATAAAGCAAAAGGTAAGCTTTTTACACTTTACAAAACATTTCACAAGCTATTTCCTATTAATCATTCAAAAAAAAAAAAAAAAAAACACTAAAACACCACTTAGCTACCCAACACAACTCCACAATTTACTCAAAACCTTTATCAATTAACACCTTTGCCCAATGCTCTGAAATAAAATATACCAAAAGATTAAAAAAAAAAAGGTTGTATCATTAACTTTGAATTTTTCTTCTTATACAACGCAAAGGACCTTTTCCATTAATTCCTATAAACTAATAATTACAATTTTATATTTTTGAATGGTCATTCAATTTGTATTTGATAATAAAACACATAGAGGAAATAAACTTGGCAAATTCCAAGTATATATTATTATACAAATAAAAAATTTGTATTGTTTTAAAGAAATTTAAAAATTATCATGATCCAAGCCCTTACATAGTACGAGCTTCATATCTATACTTTTGTCTTTAATCAGCATTTTCTATATAAGGGCTTGAAGTTTTAATGTTACTTTCACTCTCATATTAATTATTTTGATCTAAATATTATTATGTGCCAAGTTCTCCAAAAATTAGTTTACTTTAGGTTAGATATATTAGCCCAAAAATTTAGTTATCATAATTTGCGTATAATAATAAAATATTCTTTCTTATTTTGAAGATTATTATATTCCTAGAAAGAGATTAGTAAATATTAGTTTTGTGAAGGTTTGTTGAATGAATTTGATAGAATTAGTGAAGCTCAAATGCAAGGAGACCACATTATCAGTTCTCTTTTTAGTGCATGTTTATTGGAAAGAACTAGTGAAAGAGATGGAGAAGTTTGTGTGAAGATGTATGACATGATCCGCAACATGAAGCTTGAAGCAGAAGAGAAGGAAATTTTTTGTCAAAGTTGGGGTTCAATTATTCGAATAACCAAATGTTAGGGCATGAAAAGGTGCAGAAATAATGTCAGCAATGAAAAATCAGATTGAAGTTCTCAAAGGAGCTCCTAAATGCCCAACTCTTCGTATTGAAAGGGCTTTATTTAGGTGGTCTACCGGAATTGAAGAGCATATATTTGGATGCCCTACCCTTCCCATGTTTGGAAATTATTTTTGTAGGGATCTATCAAAAATTGAGAAGCTTCCTCTCGACTCTTACAATGCAAAAGGAATCAGATCAGAATTCAATGAAGCAAAGATGGGTGGGTAAGGTTAGAGTGGGAGAATAAAATCACTCGAGATGCTTTTTTGCCCTCTTTCAGATGTTTTCCATAAAAATAATAATGCTTTCATAGAGAAATTTTCTGTATTTATCACCCTAAGCCTGCAAACCTGACGCGGATTAGACTCTTCAACAATAATATTTTTTACCGGTTTTAAGACCCAAATCGGAACCACTAATTCTGATTTGTGCCTCCATTTAGTAATTTTTTACGTAGAAAACATATTATTTGAGTAATTAATTTTTCACCTTTAGTAAAATTATATATATTTCATATTATTTGGGTAATTTTCTCCAAAATAATTTTTGAAGTTCAAATTTTTTATCTTACAAGAATTATATGTATTAAATCAAATAAAATTATCATGATTTTTGAAAAATTAGTTATAATAACTAAGATTACGTTTGGTTTTAAAAATATTTTATTTTATTTTTCATTTAAAAAAATTTTATTTTTAAAAATTAAAAAAAAGGTATTTGGTGAATAAAAATAAAAATTATTTTAATAATAAAAAATAAAAACACAACCTCCATTTTTCTATATTAGAAACATAATAAAAATGTTCTACATCTATATAGATTTGAAGCAGATAAGAGATTTGATATTTAAAAATCGTTGAAAAAAATTATTTTTATTATGAATTTTATTATTTGGTGGATGTATATTAAAATCAAGACAAATTTTGATATAATTTAAATTTTAATGACTCATTACAATTAGAGTTCTATTTTATTCATACTTCTTATGTCTATAAATATAAACTCTGAATAAACATTGTATATTATTCCCATTGATCAATAAAATATGTAATCTCTTTTGCTCTACCATTTCCTTTATTCTTTACTATCTGTCTTTTTATTTTATAATACTTTATCAGTATGATGATTCTCTCTTTCTTTCTCTCTCTTTCACTTCAAAATCTTTTGAAGTCGTCTCATAAATCCAATTCCTCTTTCACTCATATAATTTCATCTCCAAGATGTTTAAAAATTCAATTTCAGAATGGATCATGGTTCTTAGTCTCGATTTTTGATTTATCATTGTATAAACATAGGTAAAGTATAGATTTGGTACGAAACTTTTATATTTTGATCATATTTTCTTTTTCAATTAAGGTATGACTACTACTATTTTTTATTTGACATAAATTTCACATTTTGATGGTATTTTATTTTTGCCTCTTTAGGTTAAATTTTTTTTAATATAAAAGACATAATTATTGATTACATATGTTTGCTATTAATATAATATATAATACATATATATATAATTTTTTGATAACTTATTTTTTTAGGATGAATCTTCTTTGATTAGATTTAATATTTTGTCACGAGTTATATAATTCCTTTCATAGTTGAATTATGATTAACTTATTATATATCAAAATTATTAAGTGATTTTTCATGTGTTCTATTAATGAATAAAATAATCATGTTCGTCTTTGATTTATTGGTTTATTTTTTTTATTTTAAAATATATATTATCTTAACGTTATTTATATATATGTCATGTGAGATAGTATTTTGTTTTTAAATTGGTTTCCTACTTTCAGCCAAATTTTGTGGAATTATTGAATTGTAGGGATTTCAATCAACTAAAAATAATTTGAATTAGGTGCTTGTCGATGAATCACTAAGACATTATATATATTTGTGATTTAAAGTAAGTGCTTGTTGATTCGCAGAAATAATTACTAATCTATTTGAGTCACAAATTAGTAGTGTTAATTTGGAAGCAATATGATAATAATAAACCAATTAAATTTAACTAAACCTAAATGTACTCCTAGGTTAATGTATCGACTTTTCCTATTCTTTATTTCAACTATACGAGTTCCTTTAACCTAGATCTAATTTCTTTACCTAATTAACTATTGATGTAAGGCTCTATTCAACCAACTAGTCATCAACCTAGCTGAGTTTCTTGGCGTCCAACCAACCTAATGATTCAGCAAAAACTACTTATCTCTCAATGTCACAATTCAAACCAAATTGGGGTAAGGTTTTATCGGATAGGTAATACCGATTTCAGGTTCATTCCCACCTATATGACTTCCGAAGATCATCAAGCCTAGGGTTTTAGCTATAGTTATGTGTAAAAAGGGATGTAAATAATAATGTAATTCGTGGCAGATCAGAAGTGTGTTAAAATTTGAAAAATTGTTCAGTTATATGAATTGAAATAATTTGAACATATGTGGTAAATTTGACTTAGTAAATAGTAGTTGAAGGAGGATTATAAAATGATCCAAAATACCTATTTGTATTTTTATAGAAGAATCATGATTAAAGTTTGCTACAATTATTGTTGAAACTCTTGAAGAGATCAAAATATATTTTTCCAAAATTTTCCTTACTCATAACTTTCAAAAGAATGGTGATATAAATGTTTAACAAATACACTCAAATAATTATTTGAAAAGTTAGTATTCAAGATTGAATACGTAGAATATGAGATATTATATGATGTTTTCATGAGGGGGAGTAAACACATGTTGTACTCTTTTTTCCTTAACTGATATTTTGTCCTATTAGGTTTTCCTCACAGGGTTTTTATTTTAGTAAGGTTTAACAAGAAACATTATCTATCAATTGACATCCAATGGAGAGTGTTGTGAATATTTTATTATTAATTAGATATTCATTAAAATTAAGATAAGTTTTAATATATTTTAAATTCTAATAGTCATTAGAATTAGAGTTCTATTTCATTTATACTTCTTATATCTATAAATATAGATTTTAGAGAAACATTGTATATTATTCCCATTGATCAATAAAATACGTTCACTCTTTTGCTCTCCCATTGTTTTTTGTTCTTTACTCTCTATCTTTTTATTTTATAATATTTTTTACATTTATTTGAGTTTGCACTTTTAAAATTAAAAACAACCCCTTATTTCCTTATTTTTAACATTTTTAATTTTACAAAATATTTTTAGAGAAAACAATGAAAATCACCATTTTTTCATGAAAATGACCATTGTAGTGTCCAAATGTACTTTGATATTTTCTTTTTAACTTTTTTTTAAAAAGTAGCTCTAAACAGCTTTTTTTAATTAATAATTAATTCTATTTAAATTTCTATATTTTGTTTTTTTCTTTAAATATTTGTGTAATACAATGGAAATTTTATTTAATTGTATAAAATATTTAATTAAATTTAAATATGAAATATTATTAAATATATTTAAAGATAATTTTTTAGAGTAAACTACACTCAAAGTATTAAACTATTAGTAAATATAAGTTTTAGTCATTCAACCTCAAAAAGCTACAAAATGATCATTGAACTACTCGAAAGTTTTTATTTAAATCATTGGGGCTATTAAGTTTTTTTTAAAGTTCAGCTAGTGAGCTCCAAGCGTTGATTTGGTGATCAGTATGGTGGATCAGTAACTATTGACAAACAGAAGAACATATTTTAAATCCAAGTCAATTTAATAGTCAATGTTGAAGATTGAAGAAGAAAGCTGTTTGGATTTTTGTTAGCAGATACATCGCATTGTTAGAGTAGTAGGTTGTTATAGTTTGTTATTCTGCTGTTAAACAACAGAGCAATAGCAGTTAGCAAGAGTCTTCTATAAATACCAGTTGTAATGTACAGAGAAAGCAAGTTAATCAGATTCAACAAATAATTCATTCCTTTAGTAATCTGTTTTACCTTAGTTTCAAACATGGTATCAGTCGCTTAAGGTCTTGGCCTTTTGCTTCCGCTCTGAGGTTATGGATCCGGTGGTTGATCCACAAGCTGGTGGTTTTTCACCTCTTTCTGCTTCTAGTTCTCGATTGGTCTATAGTTTTCCTCGTCATGACGTTGCCAAATTGGATGAATCCAATTTCGTTCAGTGGCAGCACCAAGTTCGTCTCATTGTTGATGGCTATGGTCTTCAGGGGTTCCTGGATGGCTCTGTCGTTGAACCACCGAAGGTGATAACGTTGTTTGATGGAGGTCTTGCTACAAATCCAAATGCGATCTGGTTCATGCAGCAGGACAAGCTGCTTGCGTCATGGCTTCTCTCGACGGTGAGTTTCTCTCTTCTCTCTTATTTCATATCAACTAAGACTACCTATGATATCTGGAGTGCGGCAAGCCATTTCTTCGCAGCCACCTCCGTTGAAAAAATTTCTTATATCCGTCACGATCTCCATGTGGTTCGAAAGGCTGGTTCCACGGTCAAAGAGTTTGTGTCCAAAATTAATACTCTCTGTGCTCTGCTCAAGGCATCGTGGTCGACGGCTCCGGAGGCGGAGAAGGTCGAAGTTCTTTTTGGTGGTCTCTCTTCTGATTTTGATTTGATTTTTATGGTGGTTTCTGCCTCGTCGGAGCCTTTATCCTTTTCAAAGTTAGTTGACATACTCATGGCGTTCGAAAGTCGTTAGTTGCGGGCGGTGCGTAATGTCCCGATGGTTGCGAATACGGTCCAGGCTCCTGGTGCGACGGTGGAGTTTGAATATCGTGGCTCACATAGTGGTCGAGCGCCATCGGGTTCGCGTGGAGGACGTGGATTCCGTTCACGAGTGCAGTGTCAGATCTGCAACCGCGTCGGTCATCTTACACAGCGTTGTTATTACCGATTTGATCGGGACTATGGTGGCTCGTCGGATACTGTTGGAGGAGGTGAGTCGGTTCGTGTGCGTGCTCCGTTGCAACGTGATGATGGGCAGTGGGTTTGGCAACCAAATCCTCCTGCTGCTAAAGTTGCTTATGTGCAGCCCGATTGGGCCTTTGACTCTATTGGGTCTTATCAAGGTTTTCTTCAATCTGGGCCGAGTGTGCCCCTTGTGTATGCTCACCATAGTCGGCCAATGTTGGCCAAACGGACGCACCCTGATGTGGGCCAGCAACAAGGGCTGAATGTAGGCCCCATGCCTAGGCAGTCTGGGCCAGTTGATTCTCAACATGGATTTATTCTTGCTCCTCAGTATGTGTCTCAACAGTCCCCTGGCTCTCCGATTGTAAATTTAATTGGAGGTGATAGCTCTTTTTTGACCACCACTCCTGACGTTTCATGGAGTACAAAGCCTCGTGCTCGTGTTTTTCCTGTTGATAATTCTTGGGGTATTGGATTACCTCGTGTTCCGAATTTTCGTGCCTCTGCTTTTTTTGATATGTCTCGATTTGATTCTAGCTATGGCGGTGGTAATCCATATGCTCATACACCAGTCGGGACTGAGTCATGGTACCCTGATTCTGGAGCGTCTAATCATGTGTGTTAGACTCCTGTGAACTTGAATACTGCAACTCCGTATTCAGGTACATTTGAACTTTTAATGGGTAATGGGGCGTCTACTAAAATTGCCTATGTTGGGGACACGGTTATTACAGCTAATTCGAAATTATTACGACTAACTAATGTGTTGTGTGTCCCAAGTATTCGCAAGAACCTTTTGTCTGTATCTCAGTTCGCTAAGGATAACAATGTATTTTTTGAGTTTCATCATTCTTATTGTGTCGTTAAGGACATCAAGACAGGGGAAATTTTATTGCGGGGCCGAGTTCGTGATGGGCTCTACCAGTTCTCAGTTGAGTCACCGACTTTCTCGCTTGGTGTATCTGAGGCTCACAATGTTGATCTTTGAGCCAGTTCGTCCTATTCTGATGAATTTCTTCTCTGGCATATTAGGCTCGGTCATCCGTCATCTTCGGTTGTTAATACTGTTTTGAATAACTGTGGTATTAGTACTAATAAGGGCTCTCTTTCTAATGTGTGTATTGCCTGCCAAAAGGAAAAATTTCATAAACTTTCGTTTTCTTCGTCCGCTACTCAGTATTTGAAAATGTTTGAGTTGGTTGTATCTGATGTATGGGGCCCGGCCTCGGTGGCATGTGAAGGAAATTTATACCACATTTTGTTTGTAGATATGTGCAGTAGGTTTACATGGGTGTATTTGATTAAACGCAAGTCCCAAGCAATTGAGTGTTTTCATCAGTTTTAGAAAATGGTAACAACTCAACTATTAAAGTGTTTTAAAGCGATTGGGGAGGAGAATTTCGGGCATTCGCGTCCGCTCTGGCTAATCAAGGTACTCTTCATCGCCTATCTTGTCCTCACACTTCTGAACAGAATGGTGTTGCCGAACGTAAGCATCGGCATATTGTTGAAACTGGTCTCACTTTGCTTGCTCATGCTAATATGCCAATGAAATACTGGGGCTATGCATTTCGGAGTGCGGTTCATCTCATAAATAGGCTACCTACTCTGGTTCTTCAAGGACAGTCTCCATATCAGAAACTTTATGGGTGTGCACCAAAGTATGACTATCTCAAAGTTTTTGGTTGCTGCTGCTTCCCATATTTGCGACCGTTCCTGAGTCGTAAGCTGGACTTTAGGTCTCAACCCTGTACCTTTTTGGGGTATAGTTCTCAACGCAAGGGCTATTTTTGTCTTATTCCAGAAGGGTCCGTAATTGTCTCTCGTCATGTAGTGTTTGATGAGTATCGGTTTTTGTTCATGTCTTCATCGAAGACTGATGATGACCGTCCTTTGTCCAGTGATACCTATGTGCCTATTGTTCAGAAATCTTCCTCTGTCCTATCTTCACCAGTCTTGGTGCCTCCTACGGTGCCCCTTGTTTCTGCTTTAGGTGGTGAGAATTCTAATTCGGAGATGATGCGTGGTAACACTTCGTCTGCCATATGCAGTTCTCTAGCTGGGGCTAACGCTGCATCAAGGTCTGAACTGAGAGGTTATTGTTTTCTTTCAGCTGGGGTTAATACTGAGTCAGGATCTGACCTGAGAGGTGATTGTTCTTCATCTTCCTTTTCTGATACTTCGTTACCTGTAGTGTCATCCTCTGATCCGTGTGTTACGTCGAGGAATACACATTCAATGATTACTCGGTCCAAGGCTGGAATTTTTAAATGGTGATCTTGATACTGAGGTATTCATACATCAACCTCCTGGGTTTGTTAAGCATGATTCTGTTGGGAAGCCTCTTTTCTGTTGGTTAAAGAAAGCTTTGTATGGCCTTCGATAGGCTCCTCGAGCCTGGTTTGATAAACTCAAACAGTTTCTTCTCTCTATTTGGTTTGTGGCTTCTAAATCTGATACGTCTCTTTTTGTTCGAGTCACGTCATGTTTTGCTCTTTATGTCCTTGTGTATGTAGATGATATAATTATCACTGGAAATGTGTCGACCGTGATTATAAAGTTTGTTGAACAGCTGAATGCTAAATTTTCACTCAAGGATATGGGTGATCTTCACTATTTTCTTGGAGTCGAAGTGACACGATCCTCAACTGGATGTCTTCATTTGTGTCAGAAGAAGTATATTCGTGATATACTTTATAGGAGCTCCCTCTTGCATGCTAAGCCAGTGCATACACCTATGGTCAGTTCTGTACAATTGTCTAAGGATGATGGTGATCAATTATGTGATCCTACAGAATATCGAAGTCTTGCTGGTGCTTTACAGTATGTTGTTCTTATTCGCCCGGATATTACGTATGCTGTTAATCGTGTTTGTCAGTTTATGCACAGTCCTACTATTGTCCATATGGGTGCGTTGAAACGAATCTTACGGTATTTATGTGGTACTCTTGACTATGGTGTTGTGTTTCGACCGTCTTCTAAATTATCTCTAGTGGCTTATGCCGATGCTAATTGGGGGTTGGATTTCAATGATCGGAGGTCTACGTCTGGATTTTGTGTTTACTTTGGACACACACCTGTCTCGTGGGGTTCCAAGAAACAACAAGTTGTCTCTCGATCGACAGTTGAAGCTGAATATAAGAGTCTTGCCACAGCTACTACTGATGTCACCTGGTTAACTTCTTTACTTCAGGAATTGCAGTTTCAGTCTGCTGATACTCCTGCCATTTGGTGTGATAGTTCTAGTGTTGTTGCGGTTGCAGCTAACCCGGTTCTTCATTCCAAGTTTAAGCATGTGAGCTTGACTTGTTTTTTGTTCGTGAGAAAGTGGCTAGTGGGTCTGTTGTTGTTGGTGAGGTTCCTGCCTGTGATCAAGTAGCTGATATTCTTACCAAGCATCTTTCTCTGACATCGTTTACTTGGTTTCGACAACTTCTTCGGGTCTTACCGATTGGGAAGATGGATGCATGTTAGAGTAGTAGGTTGTTATAATTTGTTATTTTGTTGTTAAACAACAGAGCAATAGCAGTTAGCAAGAGTCTTCTATAAATACCAGTTGTAATGTACAGAGAAAGCAAGTTAGTCAGATTCAACAAATAATTCATTCCTTTAGTAATCTGTTTTACCTTAGTTTCAAACACGCATTCAAAGTTTTTTCATGAAAAACAAATTGATTTGTAGATGAGAAGGAGAAGAAGAGCTATTAATTGGTACAAGCGATACAAATAAAGAAGGCTGTAAAGTAGTAATTTTAATATTTCAATGACTTAAATGAAAGTTTTTAAATAATACAGTGATCGTTTTGTAACTTTTGAAGTTGTATGCTCAAAATATAAATTTACTAATAATTTAATGACATTGGATGTAGTTTACCCACTTTTTTTAATACACTCTTGAACTTTTGTTACCAAAAATACATCTAACATATTAATTTTAATTCGATAAATACATTTTCATACTTATTTTATAATTTATGTTTGAATTTTATTATATGACTACTTCTTTCAATAATGTTTGCTTCAAAATAAAAATTTATTTTCTCTTTTAAAATTGTAATATGCGTTAACTAATGTCATATTCCCCTCCCCCAAATTTAGCATTGAATTTTAAAAGAGAATGTTTTTTTTTTTTTCTTATTAATTTTATCGGTAATTGTTAGAAGTCAAAACAAGAAACAGAGAAGGGACAAGGTGTTTCTGTTTTTAAAATAAACATAAAAAGAAAACAAAGGCGTAATCTCCTCAAAAGACCCCAATATACATTTAGATAGATACATGTTGTGGTGAAAAGGATGGCCCTCTAGAATTTATTGACTTTTATAGCCAACCGCCCCCCCCCCCCCCACCCCCCGGGGGCCAATACCACACCATTTGAGCCATCTATTCCCCTTATTAAAACCAATTTGTTAAAAAGAAAATGATAAAGCGACTATAAGGGTCATTGGTTAAAGATAATGGCTCGACACCCACTTTCACATAAATAATCCTCAATCATTCCCCTGACACTTCCTTCGCCTTCCACCCAATTTTCTTCCCCAAAAAACATGCTTCATCCTCCCAAATCTAGTTTCTGTTTATCGGAACACATGGTGAACAACTATGATTCTAGAGTGCAAAAGACAGCTCAAAATTATAGGCGTTGGAACACCATGGAAGCTGATGTGACTTCGATGATGGAAGACGACTCTGGAGCATCCACTCCTTTATGGGGATCAACCAATCCTTCAAGGAGTCCTTCGCATGGAAAGAACATAAATTACCGATGCTTATCACCGTCATCCAAGGCTCAAGCTATCGCTAGAGGCCAAAAGGAGCTTATGGAAATGGTCAGCAGAATGCCCGAGTCTTGTTTCGAGCTTACTTTGAAAGATCTTGTGGAACAACAACAGCCTGTGGTTGTTGAACCGAAACAGGAGAGTTTTGCTGAAGGGAGAGGTACCATCGACCAACATACATACAACAAAGAGAAGGGGAAGAAGAAGATGAAGAAGAATCCGAAGCCTCAATTTAATAGAAGTGGGAGCATAGATAATGGAGGGCTTCTTCTGAAAATGGTGTTTCCATTTTCCTTAGGGTCAAAGTGTAAGAACAAGAAGAAGAGTGAGTCTAATACAAATCATAATTCCAGAGTTTCTCCAAAGCCAACTGTATCAGATGAATCTGGTAAGAAAGTAGATAAAGAGTGGTGGAAGAAGAGATCGGGGTCGAGCGAGAGTGAAGGTGGTGGATCCAATATTAACAGTGGAAGTAGCAAAAGTAGCCGTAGTAGCAGCACCGGTAGCAGTAGCAGCAGCAGCTGCGGGAACATCAACAATACCAGCCACAGGTATGTTATAACTGAAAATTTCAGCTATCTTTGTGCTTTCAAATGTTGGATTTGCTTAAATGATAAATAACTCAATTTTCACTTCAATCATGAATCTTAATTTTTCATACTCATAACAAAATATGTATAATAGCAAAGGTCGGACACTGATTAGGAATTTCTTTAACTTTATGCAAATGATAATTATTTCCTGGTTTTAGAGTAAGTTTCTTATAGGAAACAGAACAAAGTTTTGCTGTAAATGCAGGGACCGCAGAGTCATTAGCCTTATTGTAGTGGTTACATATAGCAAGTAATATTTAATTGTTTTTTCAAAATTCTAGAATAGCTAAACAGATGAAAATATCATCTACTGTAAATTTCCAGCTCACAACGTCCTAGTCAAAGTCTTTTATAAAGAAACAAGAAGCAAAAGGAGATAAAATCATATACGACATATATTTTTATTTCAAACAGGACTGCAGCTTTTGCACCAAGAAACCTTTATATATAATATCAATTAAAGGCAAAGATTCAAATTTCAATCTAGAGACCTCCATTTTGAAGGATACTATCAGCATTTAATGTTTAAGCCAAATAGTCAAAAGCTATTATGAATTATATATAAGTTTCAAAAAGTTGTGGGGATTGTGGCTAAATGCATACTAAACAGGAAAGGACAAAAAGATGCCACCTCTTAAAGCCTTTAAGAGATGACCAATGTTTATGAGCCGTAACATTTGAGTTCTTATGTTGAAATAATGCAGGCATAAAGGGAATGGGTGCTTAGCTTTCATCTTCACTAGGAAAAGCAAAGCATCGCGGTGAAAGGGCGGCCTTCGGCCAACTTTGAAAATGAAGTTCAAGGTGTAATTATGTTCCAGTAATGCTAAATGTTTACGCTAAATGAGGTTGGCATGCAGCTGCAAAGCCTCAGAGATTGTAATTACAGAGTCCTCCGTTTTTTCTTCTTAGCTGAAGATGAATCATATTTTGGTGTCCTCTAGTTTGAAATGAGCAGAAGACAGGTGATTAAGGAGCGCCAAGATGAACAGGTTTATGGGGAATCTGTGAATGATATCTCTTACCATAGCGACCAGATTTAAACTGTATCTTGTATATCTTCTTTCTTTATGTGTTAAAACTTGGGAACTTTTTTGCTTGATCTTAACATTTTACTGAAATCATATTCATATCATGGGGTTGTGTTTTTCATTTTGATTACGCCTTTATCTTTTCAACTCGACCTTGGTATATTCATTAAAAGTGAATCAAGCAAGGGCCTGGCAACAAGTCACTTTGATAGCTCATATCATAACATATCCCATCCCCCCCCCCCCCCCACCATGGTCTCCTATCAAAGTCCAAATTTTCAGGCCCATTATTTCAACTTCGAGTAGACATGTATCATTAATTGTTTCCTGGTCCACCTTCCGTTTATTTATTACCTTTATTTGATTTTCTTCAACGTCATCGCCTACCTAAAACTGTCATCCCATTCTCCTCAAATGGCAACTTCGTAGATATATAATATGTTTGTTTATTCATTTCATATTAACATATTTTATTATATTACAATAAAGTTTAGAATATTGTTATACACCTATTCTAAGGAGAACATGTGGCAACATGAGAACCAGCTAGAGACACCTGTGAGCAACCTTTCGCCTTGTATTGTCCGGATAGTCACCTAATGACCGAGTATCTCTCCCTCGGAAGGAACTATCTATCATTGACCACCTAGTCGAGTCCTCTATTAAGCCATCCGTTATTAATGAATGCACTCTACTCAAAAGGAGACCACTAGAGAACCATCACCTCTCCTATAAATGTCTCAAAAGCACAACATAGAAAGGGCTCTCCCATTTCCTTCTAACAAAGCGTAAGAAGCCAAGCCATCATCCTCTTCCCTCCACTCTCCTACTTTCTTGGCCCTTGGCCCCAGTGTGGGTGAATCGATCTTCCTCCTCAACATCCCCTCCTCTTTTTCCAATCTCGTTGATTTCGCGTATCAACAATGGTGCGGTGAGTGTAGACGGTGCCTTCTTCATTCCCTGCATTTTTCACATTGATTTTCCTTTGTTGTTTTGCATAGTTTCGCCCCTACGACTACTTTCTTAGAGCTCTTTCATGGTGATCCGTACATGCTATTCACTAAGTTTTCCTCTCTCCCTCTCCTCTCTTATTTCCCTTTCCCCGTCTCTCTTTTATTCTTATTCCGTCTCATGATATGCTGTTTTTCTGATGTTTTTTAAAGATTGGTTTAAGCCAAGGCCTTCGAAAGTTTCTTCGAGAAAGTGTAATGATATGCTTTTTTAGTTTCTTAGCACTTTGTTATATGGTCAGTGACTGCTGACCGTTTGCCTTAACTGTTAGAATATTGCAATACATTAGGGCATTGCTCTATGAACATATGGTTTGATGTATAGGGGTCATTGTTGATGCTATAGTTGTTGTTGTATGGTTAAATTGCCAAGAGTAGCAAAGGTTTAGCGAAAATGAGTGCCATTAAAATCTTTTTCAAAGAAAGACTTGTGCACTTCATTCTTTTTATTAAATGGGAAACCATCATTGTTGGTGATTCATGGCTTTATTATCATAGTGACACGTTATCTAAGTGATTGGGGAGGGTAACATATTTGCTTTGATTAATTCTTTGAATTCAGTAATTATATCATTTCTCGTTCAATATTCCTTTTAGATTTCTCTAACCATTAATTTGGGCGCCAAAGTTCTAGTTATTGATAAAAATTTTCTGTTCTTTATTGGGTCATCCCATGTTCTCAATTTTTGAGGTGTCTTCTACATGTGGGTTAAGGAAGTAAAAGAGTTAAGAGCTACATCATAGGGATTTTTATGGGTTAATTTTTCTTTCAGTATTAGAGACTTTTTAGTAGAGTTGCGTAGATTTTAGTATGGTTTCTTGTCAAAAGAAAGAGCGAAGAAAACTTGAAATTTGTTAAGGACCTTTCTTTTCAATTATTATTATTATTATTATTTTTTAATTAGTGAGTGTTAAGCTTTAGAATTTAAAATTTTCATTATCTTAAAAAATAATAATTAATAAATATAACTACTATTTTTAGCTTTTGTTAATTACCAACTTTACCTATCACTCATACAAAAGTACTTGAAAGTGAAAATTTTAGGTAATAGCTAACTAGCTCTCTGCTCTGCTTTGTTTTAGTTTTTGACCAAACTCAATGGACATCCCCTTCATTTCCCTTTCACTGATCCGCTATCCTATTGTAAGTCAGATCTTTCTTTTTCTTTTAATATGCATAAACATACAAGCATATTAATAATATATGAATAGCAATAGCTGTCTCATGAAGCGGTGTTAAGAACCTCGCCAGGGGTGACAACATGCAATGCAATGCATGTATCTATATTTAATAAATAAAGTAGGAAGTTGTTAAAAGGGAAACCACAAAGGGTTACGACTTTTTTTCCCTAATAATTTGGAAAAAAGATAATTATCAAAATAATATGAATTCGTTTAATTACATTATAGAAGCAAAGTTTGTAGCATGTTATGAGACATTAAACCATGGACTATGGCTGTGAGGCTTTATCATTGGATTGCGTATTTTGGAGAATATAAAAAGATCACTCAAATTATTTTGTGACAATAAGTCAGTAGTGTTGTATTCCAACAATAACAAAAATTCATTTTAAGTCAAATCATATTAATATAAAATTCTTAATTGTGAAAGAGAGTGTGTAAATTAGACAAATATTCATATAGCACATTGGGACAAATTCCATGATAGCAGATCTGTTCACAAAAGTTTTACCATCTAAGGTCTTTCATGAGCACACTATCATATGAGTGTTATATTATTTGAGGATATCATGGTTTAGTGGGAGTTTGTATTTTGTTTGCTTTATGTTTGTTTTCAAACATTTATGTATTTGGTTATTTTTTTATCAGAAATGAAGTATTCAGTTTATTTGATACTAACCTCACTTAAATTTAAGGAGGACCAATTGGAAATAGGCATGTTTGGTTCACATTGCATATAATTTTCATGCTACGCTTCCATTATTGATCTATGTCATTTGACTATATTTGTATATGTGACCGTTGATGAGTTTAGTCATGATTAATATGACAAAGACTGCTTTTGTAACACTCCTAACCTGTGTCCATAGCCGGAACAGGGTTACGGAGCATTACCGGAGTTTACAAAACAAATAGACAAAAATTTTAAACATTTCACATCACATAATATACATGTTAGAAACCAATCAAAATTAAACATATTGTCCATTATACGAGCCCTTGAGGCCAATAATACACATTAGAAACAAATAGGGACTAAATCGGAAACTCAGAAAAATTTTCGGAAACATTTAATATTTTCAACACTGCAGGGGTCACACGGCCGTGTGACTCACACGGTAAAGAGACGCCTGTGTCTAAGGTCGTCTAACTCACTGACTTGCATTCTTTTTAAAAGATACAGGGGACACACTGTAATACCCCCTAACCCTAAACCGTTGTCAGAACAGGGTTACGAAACATTGCCAGACATATCGGACAACTTAAAATTATTACAAAAATAAATAACATACATATTATAAATTAATTACTAAGTCCCTTTAATAAACCCCCAAGGCCCAAAATACGTATTAGAAGTGAATCGGGACTTGTTCCATTGCTCCGAAAATTTTTCGTGAAATTCTAAAATTTTTCTTAAGTACAGGGCTCACACGCCCGTGTGGATCAATGACATGCCTATGTAACCATATGACACGTCCGTGTAGTTGAGACATGCCAATGTCTTAGGTAGTGTGGTCACACATGCCTGTGTCCCTTACTCGTGTGATTTTTGGGAGCATTCTGACTTCCAATCCCTGAACAAATTGATTTCACGTTACCAAGCCACACGCCCATGTGCTTAGCCCTTGTGGATTTATTTTTCAATTCGAATCTAGTGCAATTTTCACACGACCATGAAACACGCCCATGTTCAAGGCTGTGTCCCTCACACGGCTGAGACATATGCCCGTGTCTCTTTCCGTGTGTTAAAACCTAGGCATTCTGTTTCAAAATTTTAATATGCAGGGGACATACAGCCAGTTCATACGCCCATGTGCTAGCCGTGTGTCTCACACGGTCTGGTCACACGCCCTTGTGCTTGGCGGTGTAGACTCTATATGAGCCTTATATAATAATCTAACCAACCCTGTAAATTTCAAACTACAACCAATCCAAAACAAATACTTCAACCAATACAATTTATAATCAAATAAACTTAAATCATACCTAAGATTTCGACTTGATAATTTACTAATTAAACATTTATAATATCATTTAAATTAATTTGTAACCTCATCCATTTTTATTTCAAAGTTTATATCATTCATGCCATTTCATATCTTAACATTTCATTAACCATTCAAAACTTTATAATTAACCTTTACAACCAAAATTACAAGACTCATGCATGTGACCAATACAACACCTAGGTACATGCCACATTTACCAAAACAAAGGTTACATCACCAAATTTTCTCTAAAGTCGGGATTACTCTGGATGCTGAACCGGGACTCTTGATTTCTACTGATCTGCGATCAGAAACAACCATACGCTGAGTATGGGTATACTCAGTGGTATTACCATAATTCAAACGATAATAACAATAATGAAATACAAATACAAAGCATGTAACAATTTAATTTCTTAAGTATCAAATTCATTCTTTAACTTTCATTCATTAACAAAAGCAATTCAATTTCAACTATTCATCAATTACAATCACATATCATAAGCTTCAATTTCATTCACTTCATGAACATTTAGTTCATGCCTTTAACTTTCAATCTCAATTTCAATTCACAATTCTACCTTCTCATTTCTTTCAAAAGCTCAATCAATCAAATTTATTCGATTTTTTCATTTCACTTATTTACCCCTATTAACAAGACTCGGACCTTGGCGGATACACGGATCCAACCAAACACACCAGAATGGCACTCAGTGCCTCATCGGATAGTTCGAAGCAATATAGTTGACACCCAATGTCTGATCGGCCAAGCCGAAGAAAGTTGGTACCTAGTACCTCAAATCTATCCAAAGAAATATAGTGACACCCAGTGTCTCATCGACTCGAGGTCGAAGTATCCCTGAACTCTTCCAATCCTATGGCATGTCAACTATATTCGACTCAGCTCGACTAGTTAATAGGGTATTCAAATCACTTTTCAATTTCACTTTCAATTCAAAATCACTTTTCTATTTCAAATCAATATACAATTCAATTACACATACATATTCAACATTCAATCCAATTCTCAATCAATTCAAATATCAATACTTACCTCAATTTTATTTTCCATGCACATTAACTAAAATTTAGCATTTAATAATAAATAATTCGAATTATGGTAATACAAACTGGATATTTTCTCGTATTATTCCTCGATAACCTTTTCCTTTCCCTTCTAAGCCGATGCCTCTAATGTGATGTTAGCTACAAAAAATTAAGATAATTTCATAATTATTAATACAATACTAATTTTACATCAAATATTTGAATTTCTATTCAATTTTTATCTTAATTTAAATTTAGTCCTAACTAAATTCACTTACTTTTCTATCTCAATTCATACTTTATTTTTACTCAAATTTCAACTAAACTTAGACATAACTATCTAAATTTCATCATAAAACCCTAATTTTAAAATTCTTGCAATTTAGTCCCTATTATGCAAAATTTATGGCTTACTTTACAATTTAATCCTTAAACTAATTCCAACTAGAAATTCAATCAATTAAATCCCTAATTCAACAATTTGCTTAACATGAATTGTAACACTCCTAACCAGTATCTGTCGTCGGACTAAGGTTAAGAGGCATTATAAAACAATTCACAATATTTAACCATATTTTACAATTCAACAATCAATCATAATCAAATATCATTCATTCTCAAACATAACATCCTTCATATAGGTCTACAAGACCTTAGACATGCTTAAGAGAGGGTTTGGGACTAAACCGATCTCGAATAAAAATTTCTGAAACTTTAAAAGTTTTCTAAGTAATAGAGGTCAAACGCCCGTGCGAACAGTTCGTGTCGTGTAAAAACAGGGCATACATACTGACTTGTACCACAAGGCCAAAAACACACTCGAGTGCCAGGCCGTGTGAAAATTGGAAGGATCACTGACTTGGCCACACGGCCAGTCACACGCCCATGTGTGAGGTCGTGTGGAACGCCCAGGCTCAATTCGAATTGAACCTCTGAACAACATGGCAGAGACACACGTCCGTGTCCATGCCCGTATGGGCAAAAATAGGCCATTTACAAAGCCAATTTGCCACCCTTAAAGGGTCTACCCTACAAGCTCAAACAAAGCATCATTCCATATATCATTTCCAGCCAAAATCATACCTATTCATACACAATTCATACCATAATAACATCCATCATTTCTAAACACAATTGCCAACCTAAAGTAAGCTAAATTAATATGTTAAAATCACTCAATTATCTTATAACCAACTAAACATTATCTCATCCATTCAATTACCAAATCATCCACAACTATCATACCAATTTCATCAACCAAATCTCATATCGACTATTCCATTTTTACTACCATATTACATCATGAATAAGTTACCTATTCAAGCATTCACAAAACATAAGACATATTTGACATAACATATACCATATATCATACTTATCAAAATGAACCAATTAACATAGCTAAATTCACATCCAAATTGACATCATTCTCAAGCCAATTCTCATGGCTATATTCACATTTCAAAATATACCAAATCAACACTAGCCTATACATGCCATATACCACATTTACAAGTTTCAAAAGTACCGAAATAGCGATCGATAGTGTAACAATGATTCTTGACGATCCCCGAGCTCGAGCTAGCTTTGATTATCTATTAAATAGGGAAATAACACACAAAGTAAGATTTCTAAAAGCTTAGTAAGCCATATAGAAATAAACTTAACACATGAAGTAAATATAAACCAATTCAACTAAAGAAACATGGTTAGTCACAAATTCAAGTGTCACATTTCTCATATCATTCTCTTAATCAACATTCAATATGCATTACTTACCTTTCTTTCATTAATCACATAAACATCAACAGACCTGTATCGTTGAACTCATTTACACCTTCTTTCTCATATTAACTTTGCCCGTTGAACCGTTTGGAATTGTCAAGGATACTCAGATGGTACATAAGCTTGTACAATACCATATCCCATATATGGTCTTACATGTTATCACATATCAATGCCACTGTCCCAGACAGGGTCTTATACGGAATCGTATACGACGCCAATGTCCCAGACATGGTCTTACACGTAATCTCACATCGATGCTAATGTTCTAGACATGGTTTTACACGAAATTTCACCTCGGTAATCCTAATGTCATGACATTTGTATCCTATACTATTCCTAGGGTTCGTACGGGGCTTTCGGACATCATAACTTTGTTGATACTTTCTCGTACTCAATTATTCAACATCCAAAACAGCTCAATATCAAATAAACATATATAATACAACTCAAATACATTTATTTGCAGATAAACTTACCTAAAAATGGGATAAACGTATCAGAGCGACTATTCAACAACTTTTAACTTCCCCCGATCTAAATCTGATTTCTTTCGTTCTTGATTTATATAAATTCAAATTTAACTAATTTAATTACCAAATCATTCAATTTCATCCATAACACACAAATGGGCATTTTTACACATTAGCCCCTAAAGTTTCACATCTTTTACAATTTAGTCCTTATTTCATAAAATCATAAATTATGTAACGCCCCTAACCTGAATCCAACACCGGATTAGAGTTACGGAGCATTACTGGAGTTACTGACTTATTTATCAAATATTTTATTTCATCCAACATTTATATTTCGAACCACTTAAAATTAGACATATTTTCCCCCAAACTATTTATTTTTCTTGACATATTTTATTTGGATTTATTATTCGTCTCAACATACTTAATTTCCTTGTATTAACGTCTCAAAGGTAATCACATATTTACATGTCATGATAAATGTCATTTTTCTTTCCATATTCCAGTCTCGTATTTGAGTCATCCGGATTTTTTATAATAAATTTGGTCATCGTTTTCATTTATTCTATATTCTAATACATTCAATTAATGCTCTAGGCAAAATTACCATTTTGCCCCTAAACTTTTGATTAATGACGATTTTACCCTTAGGCTTAGAAAAATAAATTCTTGCAATTTAATCCTTATCATCATACATATTGATAATAGCCCATAAATTCTATAAAATATCAGAATTTTCCATAATTTCAACACTTTTCAATTTAATCCCTAAAACATGTTTTTCCCCGCTCTTGAACTATATTAATAATTTCATACAATTTCATAATTTAAATAATAAAACAATCCATTTCATGTGATTTCATCATTTTTCATATTTTTACAAAATTGCCCATAAAGTTTTACCTTTATTCAATTTAGTCCTTGAGTCTACAACTTGCAAATTAGTCATGCTAGCTAAATATTCATACATATTTTCCTCCTCCTCCACTCCATTCCACATCCTTAATTTATATAACATGCTTATAAGTAACATTATCAAAACTTTTACTATTTACTTATATGTATTTTCAAAACTATCCATTTGAGTAATAGTCACTAAATTATTCATATCTTGAGCTAAAAAACTCCAAATTAAGATCCTATAATTTTTCCTGAAACTAGACTCACATATCTTCTTACCATAAAATTTTTAGAATTTTTGGTTCAGCCAATTAGTACAGTTTATTCTTTAAAGTCACCCCTATTCTGCTATCTAACAGTTCTGACCCTTCTTCACTAAAAATTAATTATCTCTTCATACAGGATTCGGATGATGTTTTTGTTTATTTCTATTGAAAATAGACTCATTAAAGAATCTAACAATATAAATTATGTCCCATAATCATTTTTATAAAATTTTTAATGATTTTTCCAAGTCAGAACAGAGGATCCCGAAATCATTCTGAACCAGTCTTACAAAAATATAAATATCTCAGAATACAGAATTCATTTACTTATTATGTTTCTTTTATATGAAAATAGACTCAACAATTTTTAATTCCATATCTCACTCAACTTCTAATTCAGTTTCTACCATTTTTGGTGATTTTTCAAATTTAACTTACTGCTGCTGTCCAAAACTATTTTAGTGCAAGATATTAATTACTAAGTTTATAACACCCTTATTTCCTTTCTCTACAATATTCCCCATCACTTTCTCCTATTTCTCTTTATTAATATATCAAAAACATAGAACCATAAATAAGAAAACTCTACTTTAACATCATTTCCATGCTTTTTCAATATTATCAAACTTAAAAATATATTGAAATCTTGATATACTTACCTTGTCTCATTGATTTCAATCTTTAGCTTGATTTTTCTCTCTCCTCCAGCTTCTATTTCTTGAATCCAACTTGATATTCTAACTCCCCATAGTCTCCTTAACATTTTTCTCCTGTGGTAGCTATGGAAATTCTTTTGATTTCTAGGTGAAATTGGTGAATTTTTGGTGCAAGGACCAAATTGTAAAGAGAGTAAAACTTTCTTTCTTTTTCTCTTCCTCTCACGTTGGTGCATGGAAAAACGGTGGGTTGATGTGTTTTTTTTTTCTCTCATTCTTCCTTTCCACACACATATATATACTAAATAAAATAATAAAATAATAATAAATATCTTATTAAAATATTAATAAAGTAATATTTATCTTATTAAATAATTATAAAATATCATCACACCATTATTACCTTCTAGATTTCTCTCTCCTTCTAATTGACCATTTTGCCCTTCATGATCTTTTAAAATTCCATCCTTGAGTTATCACTTAATTTGGTAAAATTACGATTTAGTCCCTCAAAATTCTTCACTTATTCAATTTGGTCCTAATTCATCCATTTTCCTTAGTTTCTAGATTATTCCTCCCTTAAAATATTTGCACTATTGGTCGTTCAACTTTTCCATATTTACACTTTAACCCCTAAAATTTTGAGTATTTACTCTTGGGCCACAAGACTTTTCTCACTTTTACGATTTAGTCCTTTCTTGGATTAATACATCATAATATACTTCCTACATAGATTTTGTTGACACAGCTCAAAATTTCTCTTTTTATCACTTTATTTCTTTACTTAACTATATCAAGGATAATATCTTACTTTCTTACTGTAGTAATTTTCGGGGTATTACAAATTACACAAAATTTCATTAGACCTATGTTTAGCCGAATTTCATGTGAGTCCCTAACAGCCCAAAACTTTCATTTATTTCACATTTCAATCCCTCAATTTACACATTTCACTATTTACTCCCTAATTTGTATTTTCTCTAAAAATAACTTAGCAAAACATATTAATCTATTAACAATTATTCATTTTCCATCATCAACATTCAAAAACATCAAGCTATTATCGATGGCAACTCACAAATTCATCAACCAATTCAAAAATTAAAGCACGGGCTAGCTTGTATACAAAGCAATGATCTCAAAAACGTAAAAATCATAAAAAATCATGTAACACCCCAAACTCGGCCTAGACGTTATGGCCGAATATGGCAATGTCACATGAGAGTATTTTTAAAAACCCGTTTCGATACATACAAACCACTCAAATTATTATCTTTTACTTAGTTGAAAAACAACTACTAGCTGATTTGTTTGGAAATATTTCTTTTACGCGGGAGCTATAAAATCAATCATCTTTCGGTGTTGAATTAATTACAAAAACCTTAGTTAATTTTAAAAAAAAATTGTGCTTGTGGTGTTGCAGTTTATAAAACCAAAAATAACAGTTCAAAGTCCCATGTTAAACAAAAACAGTCCCAAAGTCTAGAAAATTACATAAAATTCCCCCAATATAAACCATAAAATCTAAAATATGTGGCAGTGGTCACCGTCGAGCCCTCCGCTGCACCGATCCGGCTACTGCTGGGGGTTACCTGAACAAATTGAACAAATAAGTGGTGAGTTTTCTCAAACTCAGTGTGTAATCCCCACAGACAGCAAGCAAACAAACATTAAGCAAATAACAGATAGTTCGGGCCGAAGCCCTTTACAGAAACGGTGTGGACCTTAGCCCACTCAGAAACAGAATCAGATACAAACTTAGGGCCTTTACCCATTATAAATATCATATACATATCATATCAGAATATTAGAAACATGCCCACCAATCCTACACACCATCTCCGTCCAACCCTACACACTATGTGAGGATAAAATCGACCTACTCAACCCTACACACCAAATATGGGGATAAAATCAACCCATCCAATCTTACACACCAAGTGGTACCGTAATATGGCACAAGTCAGAAATATGCAGCATAGCTGCCAGATAGCAGGCTTAGAAGCCTTTCAGATACTTCCTTTACTTTATCAATCCCACCCCAATGCAATGCAATATATATAAATGGCATGCTATAATACAGATAAACAGATCATACATATATTCTCAGAACAGTACAGATATACATACATCACAGTATAATATCACGGAACAGGGGTCAAGTAATGCTTACCGACCCTACAACAGGTTACAGTCGACTTGGGCGACCCGTGTAAGCTTATAGTATATTTCAGAAAAATGGGCTCACATGCCCATGTGGTTTGCCCGTGTGAGCCCACACAGCCCAATTGGCCGAGCCCGTATCTCGCACACAGCCTCGTCGACCTTCACATGGCCTTGTTCATCGCGCCCGTGTCACGCGTGCACGGCCTGGTTCGTCGTTCACATAGAACAGTACAGATATACATACATCACAGTATAATATCACGGAACAGGGGTCAAGTAATGCTTACCGACCCTACAACAGGTTACAGTCGACTTGGGCGACCCGTGTAAGCTTATAGTATATTTCAGAAAAATGGGCTCACATGCCCATGTGGTTTGCCTGTGTGAGCCCACACAGCCCAATTGGCCGAGCCCGTATCTCGCACACAGCCTCGTCGACCTTCACATGGCCTTGTTCATCGCGCCCGTGTCACGCGTGCACGGCCTGGTTCGTCGTTCACATAACCTATCACACGGGCAGTTTACACTCCCTGTGGCGTCTACAGAAAGCTTGTCAGCTTTCGTCGAATCTCATTTTCTGTACAATCGGAGTATATACCTGGACTATTTCCGACGCCTAAGCACTCCTAAGTCCTTCCAAACCTAAAATCGACAATCCAAAATCCAATTTCAGTCACTTAATCCAAATTGCTACAAACTGACAATTCTCAAAAACCATCGACAACCTTACCTTGCTTAAGCAATCCTAATTTCGCACAACCATAACGTCGATTGGAATCCACCAGCCCCTTAATTTGCGTCTAAATAAAAAATGACTCTTGTCAAATGAAAATTCATTGAATAACTGAAAAGAACCACTTATCACTTACCGAATAACACACAAAAAGTAAAAACGGAGAATGATGAGGGAAAAGAGGCAAAAGAATTGATTTGGAGAGCAATGAAATAGTGTGAAAAACACGACAGCAATGGGGAGTTCGACTACAACCAAAAAGAAAAAACGGAAGAAAAAGTAGAAAAGGAGACGTCAGTTTTCTTTCTCTAGAGAGAATTTTGGTACCCAAGTGTTGTCACCCAAATCCCCACTATATAAAAAAACCCTTATTCTTCTCTATCAAATTCTACTAACCACCCACTACTCGGAGTCCACTAATAGCACAACTCTAGCAAAAACTAGTAGCAAAAATAATACCCCTTGATTGCGCAGAGACTCAAACCAAAGACCTCCATCATATTAACACACCACTTATCCACCAAACCAGCAGGCCCATTCTAATATACTTTTACCAATAATTACTTAAAAGTCTATAAACCAAAGGTAAGGCTTTATTCAAATAAAAACTAAAATTTTGCCAAAGACATGGCTTGAACTTGGGATCTCTCACACACACCCAGAACACCTAACCACTGAAGCAGATAAATATTTGTGTGAAACAATTACGGAAACATATTTATAAAACTTGGGGCGTTACAACCGAGTTAGAATCACATACCAATTTAATCCTCAAAGTGCCGAACATCAAAAAGCTTTCTAACCCTTATTTTCTTTGTGTTTTTCGGTGATGAACATAAAAGATGATGATATTTTTGTTTTAATTTTATTTAATAAACATTAATATTTACTATTTTACCCTTGATTATTAAACCATTTAATCATCAAATATAAGACCATTAATATCCATTAACCTTATCAATGGCATAATAACATCATAAGGACCTTTAATTTAATAAACCATAGCAAATAGACACTTTTAACTTATAGCATGCTACTTTTGCATTTTACGCGATTAGATCCTTTTATCAAATTAACTAACCAATCGGTAAAATTATCACACAAAACTTTCACACATATCTAATCACATGCCTTAAACACTAAAAATAATATTAAAGTATTTTTATAACTTTGAATTTGTGATTCCAAAACCACTGTTCCGATTAAGCTCAAACTGGACTATTACATGAATCATGTTCAAAATTTTAATAACTTTCAAAATTTCAACATCAATTCAACAAAAATTTGTTCTAAGACTTCAAAAACATCAAAATTAAAAGAAAAGGACTTAATTGACTTACCAAATTAAAGCTTTAATCCTTAAACCCTAGTTTTTCCTTTTTTTTTCTTCTTCTTTCTTTCCCCAATTTCGTTTGAACTTTTCTGTTTCTTATTCTTTCTTTTGTTTCTTCTTGTTTTGTTTATTATTTAGTTAATATAATATTTTATTAATATAATAACTTAATATATAAAATACCTTTTACTTAAAATTTAAGTAAATTACATATATATTACATTTGTACGTACATATATAATTACACATGTAAATTATTTTTACCACACACATGTCACTTTACGGTTTAATAGCTAATTTAGTCCATTTGACTTTTCTCTATTCTATAATTAAACTTTTATACTCTATTCAATCTAGTCCTTTCTCATAATTACTTTCAATTAAGTCAAAATTTTCTAATTAAAACCTAATTTAACACACAACTAGTCTCGTAAATATTTCTAATAAATATTTACGAACCCATTCTGCTAAGACGAAGGCCCATAATGTACTTTTTCAATGCCCATGAATTTTGGGTCATTACACACATGGCCGTGTCACCTGGTCATGTGTCACACACGGCTGAGACACACACCCGTGTTTCTGCCTGTGTGGACGAAAATAGGCTATTTTATAAGCCATTTTTCTCACCCAACAAGGGATGTACCTTTAGTTAACATTGTGCATATAAACAAGTCATATTATGGCATCCAAAACAAGTAAAATCAATCCGTAAACATGTAGTATATTCACATACAACCAATATGCCCTTAGGCACCTTAAATGACAAATACAAATATGTTTAACCATATAATCCATGTAACCAAGTTATCAACCAACTTTTATGTCTAATTACATTAATACATAACATGTAAATCATTTACTAAAACTTACCATTTGGTACTAATAGTACCACTTATTCAATAACATCAAATACATATACACTTACTATAGCATAGTACCAAATCACACCAAGTTATAAAATGTACCTCATATGCATTTTCAACTACTATTTTACCTTTCATCATTCAACCACAAATCATTCCACACATCAACATTTTAAGACAAATTATTCACATATCAAAATACCAAAACATAAGCCTAATGAGTGGCTAAACTCAACAAAACACATATAGCCCAACATGTAGCCAAAAATAACCTATACATGCCATTATAACCAAAATCAAAACATTCAAAAGTACCGATAGAATCGATGGATAATGTGATGTAACTTTGACAAGCTTCCAATGTAACACTCTTAACTCGTATCTGTTGCCAGAATAGGATATAGGAGCATTACCGAAATTTACAGATCAAATTCAGACATTTCATATTACTTCACATTCATATCAGATATTAATCTTACAGTCCCTTATATGAGCCCTTGAGGCCCAATTTACACTTTAGAATCGAACCGGGACTAAATAAAAAACTGAGAGAATTTTTCACAAAATTTTAAAATTTTCCAATGTACAGGGGACACACGCCCATGTGGTTAGGCCGTATGGCTCACACGGCCAAGTGACACACTATTGTTTTAGGTCGCGTGGTACTTGAGGTAAGGTACACAGCCGTGTCCCCAGCTCGGCAACTCTCTGACTGACAATAAATTTAAGTGCAGGGGTCATACGACTAAGTCACACGCCCGTGTGCTAGGTCGTGTGAAAATTTCTGAGCATTCTGTTTTGAATTTTTAAGATGTAGGGGACACATGGCTAGTGTAACACCCCGAATTTTGAGCCTAGAAGTATTGGGCCTTGGTTAAGTTTTGGATCCTAATTTTGTATTTTTAGGAGTTTAATTTTGGCCTTCTAGAAGGTTGGAAGTGGCATGAAGATGGACTCTATGAAGAGTGATCAGAAGAGAAAATATAGGAAGAGGTTAGGAGAGCTTATCGTGGAGAAAAATTAGGAGATGAGATGTGGATGAAGTGGAGCCAATTAGGACTTTAGGGGTTCAGCTTTGGGTATTTATAGAGGGTGTTGAATTCTTTTTGAAGAGTTTCCCTTGCTTTGCCAAACCGAATGCTTCATTCTTCTCCTTCTTTCTAGTTCTTTTTCCTTTTTTTGCAAAAGCCAAATACCTATATTCCCCTTTGCCGATTTCTTTCATTAATCTCTTAAAAGCCAAATACTAATATCCTCTTTGCCGATTTCTTTTGCTTTCATCCATTACAAATTTGTTTTTGTTATTTACAACCTTTAATCAAGATTTTTAAAGTCGATCACACTCAGTAGATATCTAGGCCGTTAGTTTGAAGGCGAGTTTCGGTAAGTGTCTCATTCTCAATTTTAGTTTCTTAAGGGGGTGGCCGAATATATGTGTAGCCATAAGGGTGACTCGTATGGAAGACGAGTCACCTGATGTTGATAAAATATGTGTGTTAATGCAGATCTAGGAATATTCGAGACTATTCGCTAAGAAAAGGCTAGAAAAGCCGAAGGTTCACGGTAAGGCTACGGTAAGGCTTCGGGATTTGATAAAGTTTTAGTAAGGTTTGGAGTTGATTTGGAAGTGGTTTTGATTGTAGGTCAAGGCTGAGGATAGTGTAGATGCGAGTCGTCAATCAGGTGTGTACATACACTACACACACGGCAAATCGGCAAAAGCCGAAATCCCTAATGGGCTTACCGAAATTGTGGGCCCAAATTGGCAAAGTTGTGATATAAAAATTTGTGATGGAATGATATGCATGAATTGTATGATTGAATTATGATTGGGCTTAATGGGCTTTATAAGCATGATTGGGTTTAATGGGCTTTATAAGCATGTTTGGACTTTGTGGGGTTGTAGGAATGCATGCTAGGGTTTAATGGACTTTAGGCCTAGTTAAATGGACTCTCAAATTTTCATAAAACTTAACTAAGTAATAAACATGTCTATGAACAAGTCAATAAACTACGGTGTGGTAACTGACATATGCATGTTTAGGATTGGATCTAGGAAGAGCTTGGTAATTAAGCGGTCCGAGTGACCCACCTCCTCTTCTCTTGAATCCTACCTGGTGCATAGTGTCCGTTCACTTTAGTCGCGAGGACTTGTTGATGGGCCAAAATCCATAATTAAAATCTGTATCATTAGGAAATTACGAAAAATACCCTTTTAGGATGGAATTACGAAAATACCCTCTAAGGTAGGATTACTATAATGCCCTGTAGGGTAGAATTACTAAAACACCCTCATAGGGTAGGAGTACTGAAACACCCTTGTCGGGTAGAAAATTACCGAAATACCCTGGGTAGTGAAATGACTGAAATGCCCCTAAATGCTTAATGTATGGAAAAACTTGTATATGCACTCGTAAAATGTTTTATGTGCATTCATAATATGTATGTTGCATTTGGGAGGGATAAATTGAACGGAGGAAGATATGAGGATCGCATAGTCGCTTGACGACTGTGGATCCACCTGTGGCTTTAAGCCCATTATATAGCAGCCCCACTGCAACGATTGGGTAGTGCCGCAACTGGTGCTACCTTTGGAGTGTAAGGATGGGTGGGTTGATATTTATATCCCCACAGGAGTGTAGGGTTGGTACGGGTGGAGTGCAGGGTTGGATTCGGGGTGGGAGCATTGCATACATGTAACTCTGATATGATATGATATGAGGTCAATGTAGGCTAAGGCCCAGACCACCGATATTGTTAGGGCTTAGGCCCAATGTGATATGTGTATAATGAATTAATTTGATTGCCAATGGTCGTACACACTGAGTTTCGAAACTCACGCCTTTATTATTAATATTTCAGGTGATCCACAATAGACGGCTCGACGCGGGAGAGGACTCGGAGATAGCCACACTACAAGTTACTTAGGAATTTTCAATATAGATTTAAATGAATTGTTTCATTTTAATTACTTAGTTTTATTACTTTATTTTCAATTGATGTAATAAGGCCTTGTGTCTCCGATATGACTGTATTTAGGGTTTATTAATGTTTCGACTGCCTAGTTTTATTTTTACTTGGATAAATTTCTTAAATTAAATGTGGTTTTGAAATAACATTATTATGTGGGAGTTTTTGTTTAAATATGAGCTTTCATTTTGGACTTAACATGAACTTGAATTTCTAAATCTCAAATTTAAGTTTTTAATCAAGTAAATTTTTCTACTGAACATGTTCTTAAATGAATAAAGTCATTTTAAAAAATAGTCCTTTCAATGTGACATCGCTGGATTCGGCCATAACGTCTGGGCCGGGTTTGGGGTGTTACAGCCAGAACACACTCCCATGTGCTAGGTCGTGTATCACACATGGCTAAGGCACACATCCGTGTCTTTGCCCGTGTGGACAGAATAAGGCTATTCCAAGCCTTATTCCTCACCCAACTTCACCTTTGTAATACCCCGAAAATTATTAAAGTAAGAAAGTAAGATATTATCTTTGAAATAGTAATATAAGGAAATAAAGTGACAAAAAGGGAAATTTTGAGTTATGTCAACATTGGAAAGTATATTATGATATATTCTAAGAAAGGACTAAATCACAAAAGTGAGAAAATTTTTGTGGCCCAAGAGTAAATACTCAAAATTTGAGGGGCTAAAGTGTAAATAAGAAAAATTTTAAGGACTAATAGTGTAAATATTTTAATGGTAGAATGATCTAGAACCTAAGGAAAATGGATGAATTAGGACCAAATTGAATAGGTGAAGAATTATGAGGAACTAAATCGTAATTTTACCAAATTAAGTGATGACTTAAAGATAGAATTTTAAAAGATTATAAAGGGAAAAATAGTCATTTAGCAAGGAAGATAATTTTGAAGAGTAATGATGATGTTGGTGATATTTTAGATTAAAATCAAATAAATAATAGTTTATTAATATTTTGACATGATTTTTAATTATATTATTATTTTTATTATTATATTTTGTATATAAGCAAAGAAAGATGAAGAATTCTTTTCATCTTTCTATGCTACAATGTGAGAAGAAGAGAAAGAAAAGAAATTTTCTTTTCTTTATAATTTGGTCCTTTACTATGAAATCTCACTTTTTCTCTTAAATTCTTTGAAATTTTCATAACCACCCAAAAGAAGAAGTGAAGTAGAGACACTAGAAAGTTAAAATATCATCTTGGAAGAGAGAAATTGGAAGTGAAAGTGGAGAAAATGGTAGAAAAAGTGAGGAAATTAAAGAGACAAGGTAAGTACTTCAAGAAATTTACTTTATTTAATTTTAATCAAGTATAGAGTATGCTAAATTAGTTGAATTAATTGTGAATGTGCTAATATTATGTATGAAAATTGAAATGGTATATTGAAGTAGTAGAAAAAGAGAATAAATTGTAAAGTAAACAAAACAGGTTATGTGAATTTGAATGTTTAAAAGAGAATACAAATGAAGTGTGATGATATAAAAAGTGAATGTGTGGGAAAATTTCAAGTTACATTAAATTTTTTATAATAGGGACTAAATTGTAAAGTGTACAAAATTTTATGTGTGAAATAAAGTATTGTTTTAGGAAGTTTAAATGGAATGTTAAGTGTTAGTGAATTAGTTACAAAGTGATGTTAAAGTGAAATTATAGTAAATAATGAATTTTCCAGATATTAGGAATTAAATTGTAAACTTGTGAAAATTTATAATTGAAATAAGGAAAGTTATAATAAAAGTTCATGATAAGTGAGTTTTAAGGACTAAATTGGACAATAATTAAAAGTATAATGATTATGTATGTCTAAATGAAGGTTAATACAAAGAACCATGAAAGAGTAAAATTAACATTAAAATAGTTTCTGGACAGCAGAAATGGTTCAAATTTGAAAAATCACCAAAAATTGTGGAAATGGAATTAGTGGTTGAATAAAATATGAAATTAAATTTTATTGAATTGAGTCTAGTTTTTTATAGACGAAACGGTGTAAGTAATGAAATTGTAAATTATAAGATACAATAAATTTTGGGAGACAAGGTCAGAATGATTTTAGGTTCCTCTGTTCTGATTTTGGAAAATCATCAAAAATTGTAAAAAAAATACTTAGGGGTTTAAATTTATATGTTTAAATTCTTAATGAGTCTATTTTTAAGAAAAACAAACAAAAACATCATCGAAACCTCATATACAAGATAATTAATTTTTAGTAAAGAAAGGTCGAAGCTGTCAAACAATAGAACAAGGATAAATTTAAAGATTTTACTGTACTTATTGGCTACATTATAAAATCTAAAATTTTTATGGTAGGATGATATTTGAGTCTAGTTTTAACAACATCAAGCAGTTCTTAATTTAAAATTCTGTAGCTCAAGATATAAATAATTTAGTAACTATGACTCAACTGGACAGCTTTGAATGAACCTATAAGTAAATAGTTAAATTATAGACAATGTTACATATAAGCATGTTATATACATTAAGTATGTGTAATGGAGAGGAGGAGGAGGAAATATATATATATATATATATATATATATATGAATATTCAGCTAGCATGGGTTTACATTAAAAATGCTTAATTTGCATGTTTTAGGCTCAGAGACTAAATCGAATAAAAGTAAAATTTTAGAGGCAATTTTGTAAAAATGTCAAAAATGACCAAAATTGCATGAAATGAATTTTTTTATTGTTGAAATTAATGTATTGAAAGAAATTATTAATATCAAGTGGGTTTAGAGCATTAATTTTGTTATATGATGATAATATAAAGTGATTTTGTTAAATATTGATGTAAGTATCAAATTGTGAAAATAGTTAAAATATTAGAGTTTGGTATTAAATTTCTGCTTTATTAAGGGCTGTATGATAGCCTGGAATATTTGGATAAATTATTAATCGAGAAAAATTAATTGATTTGATAGATTAACTAGTTGAGGGACTAAATTGTAAAAGTTGTAAAAGTTGGGGTAATTGTGTAAAGTTGAAAATTGAAGGGTATAAATTGTGAAATGAATTAGAATTGAAATATATGCTAATGAATAAGAAATTTTATATTTTAGAGGAAGATTCTGAAGATACTTGTGAAAAAAAGAAGAATAGCAGAATAGTCCCTGAACTCCTGCAAATACTTCAATTGAATTCAAGTAAGTTCGTATGGTTAAAATTTAATGGTTACATATTAAATTGATGAATGGTATTATCTATTTATTGATATCTATTGTTGAAAAAAAAATTTATTGTTAAAATTATGAAATTGAATGGAATGTTGTTAAATTTATTATGTATTTAACATATTGTTGAAAAATGAAATATTGTTAAATTATGAATTGAAATGAACATTCGGCTAAAGTGGAACGCAGGATTGAATACGACCGTTCCGTGCCAAAGAATGAATTGAAGGATAAGACCATGGTTGGACCATGGCTATGTTTAAATGTAAGACCATAGTTGGGGCTATGGCATGTTAATGAAAATACCATAACTAGGTTATGGTACGTTGAACGTAAGACCATGGTTGGACCATGGCAGTATATATACATGTGTAAGACCATAGCTGGGCCATGACATTATGATGATAAGACCATAACTGGGTTATGACACTATGAATGTAAGACCATGGTTGAGCCATGGCAAACCATGTGTAAGACCATATTGGACTATGGCATAAAGAAAACGATGTATTCATATTTGTAAGTCGTTCCTCGATTCAGTAAGAATTGGTAAATGACATATGTGAGTGAATTGGAATGATATGCTTATGACTGGTGTGTTATGCATACGGAATGAATGTGGAAAGTAAAGAAAAACAAATGAAAATAAAGAAATTTGGAAGAGTTAAAGTTGTCTAAAATCTTACTATGGTAGGAATAATATGTATAAGTGATACTGTAGATTTATTCACTTAATGAGATGTTAAATATAACTTCATAAGTATTGAGGTATCAATATTGGTCTATTCTTGATATGTTTAAATTTCATATCTGAAAAGAAGTATTATGATTAAAGTTTATACAAGCTTACTAAGCATTCATTGCTTATGTACTTGTTTTCCTTTACTTTTCAGATTATTGGAAGCTCGATTGGTTTGGAAGCTTGTCGGAGTTGTATCACACTATCCATCGATTCTATCGTTGCATTTGAATGTTTTGATTTTGGTTATAATGGCATGTATAGGTATTTTGTTTAATGATGGCCTATTTTCGTCGACACGAGCAGAGACATGAGTGTGTGTCTCAACCGTGTGTGACACACGGTCAGGTGACACGAGCGTGTGACCCCTGCAGTGTTGAAAATTTTAAATATTTTCGAAAAAAAATTTTGAATCTTCAACTTAGTCCCTATTTGTTTCTAATGCGTAATTTGGGCCTCAATGGCTCGTTTAAGGGACAATATGTATGATTTTGATTGGTTTCTAATATAAATGCTAGATGAAATGAAATGTCTGATAATTAATTTGTAAACTCCAATAATGCTCCGTAACCCTGATCCAGTAACGGATTCGGGTTAGGGGTGTTACAACCTTCCACCTACATAAACTCTTAAACACATACCCAGTCGAATACAATCATTTAAACCAAGCCAAAACTAAGTCATATACATGATATTTCATCACATGTAAATACTATATTAACATGCTTTACCAATTCATTCATTATCAATACCAACACTTATATCAAACATGACAATCCATACATATATAAATTAATATGAAACATAACCAAAATGCAAATTCTAATATTTACACAACCAATTCAATCCCTATACATGCCATATAAAACATAGTATGTTTAGCAAAATCTACCGGCAGTTGCATAGTGCGATTCAATGTGTTGATTCAATCCTCCGAACTTCTTGAAAATCTACAAAGAATGTATAACAACATGAGTAAGCTTAATAAAGCTTAGTAAGTTCAATAGGTTAAACAATGATCTTACCGAACTTAATATAATAAACTAAATTGTAAATAATTCATATATTTTCCCTGTCAAATATGCATAAGTCAATGAACACATTTCTTTTAGATCAATATCATTAATAATCAATATATCCTTCAATTCATTCACATAGGTCTTTTACAAATTCTTACCGAATCGAGGAACAAGCTACGGATGTGAGTACATCGTTTTCTTTGTGCCATAGTCCAACTATGGTCTTTCACATACATTACCATAGCCCAGCCATGGTCTTACACTCGTAATGCCATAACCCAGTTATGGTCTTATCATCAGAATGCCATAGCCCAGCTATGGTCTTACATATAAATAGTTCCATGGTCCAACCATGGTCTTATCCGTCAATTCCTCCTTTACACTGAACGACTGTACTCAATCCTACGTTCCGTTCGCTTCGAACATTCACTTTAATTCCATAACTTTAATAATAATTTTATTTTCACAAATGATATAAATGAATATACATTACCATTCATCAAACTAACATATAACACTAAAGTTTAACTATACGAACTTACTTGGGTTAATTTGTAAGATTTGCAATAGTTTAAGGACTATTCTGTCAATTTTCCTTTTTCTTGTTGATTTACGGACTCTTGGTCTAAAATATAAAATTATTCATTCATTAGTATATATTTCAATTCTAATTCACTTCAAAATTTATACAACTTAATTTTTGAAATTGCACATTTTACCCCAACTTTTACAGTTTTGCAATTAAGTCCCTCACCAATTAGCTCATCAAATAAGCTAATTTTTCTCAATTAACATTTTATCTAAATATTCTAAGCTATTACACAGCCTTTGATAAATAGAATTTAATACCAAACCTTAAGATTTAATCATTTTCACAATTTGGTCCTAAAAACCAATTTCTATTAACATTACTTGATAAAATCACCATATAACAATATTAAAGCCTCAAATCCATGTTAATTCATCATAAACATCTAGCACTCATCAATGGTAACTTTCAAAGTTACCCATAAAATCAAAAACTAATTAATTAGATAGTTGGACCTAATTGCAAAAGTCTTAAAACACAAAATTTACAAAAAAAAAGGCAAGAATTGAACTTACATGAAGTAAAATAAATAAAGCCAGCTTAAAAAATAAATAAAACCAGCTTAAAACCTTCTCCTATGGCCTTTTTGGCTGATAAATTAAAGAAGAATAGCCTAGAAAAGTTTAGAATTCAATTTATTTAAGTTAATTTCACAAAATTTACAATTTTGCCCTTTAATCAGATGATTTTTGTTTTCTTTTCTGCTCATGCTTCCTGATGCCTTTATTAGGCATAATTGCTCCTTAAGTCCTCTTTTTTTCATTAATTAAACAATTTAATCACTATTTCTTTAATTAGCAACTTTTGCACCTTTTTCAATTTAGTCCTTTTTAGTTAATTAACTATCGAAACATTAAAGATTTCTAATGAAACTTTAATACTACCTTAATGACACTCCATAAATATTTATAAAAAAATTTTGTGGCTCGATTTATGAAATTGAGGTCTCGATTCCTTATTTTTGAAACCATTTAACCTAATAAATTCTTTTAAATCACAAATCACTAATTCAAAAATCTTTCTAATATTACACTTAACTCATAAATAATAAATAATAAATTTTTTGAACTCACTCGTCGAATTTAATGATTTCGAATCACTGTATCCAACACTACTAAAAATTGGGCTATTACATCCAACCCAATCGAACTTCTAATAATTTAAAAAGTAAAGGAAAATAACTACGTAAGCAATAAATGCTTAGTTAGCTCGTATAAACTTTAATCTAATTCATTAAAAATATGAAATTTATACACATAAAGGATAATCCAATATTAATACCGCAGGATTCATGAAGTTATATTCAATAATTCACAAGATAAATAAATCCACAGCATCACTTATACATATCATCCCTAGCATAGTAGGATTTTAAATAACTTTAAATCATACCACTCTTTCATGAGCTCAAGCATATTTTTATTTGAGCACTTACCATTTCAATGCAACTTATAATTAAACATATTACCATTCAACCAACAGGTTGGCACTTGCTTAAGCATCAAACAACAACACTTGTTAGCATACTTGAACATGTTTCATATAAATTCAACATCGGTAACCTTATTATCTCAACATGTCATAATTGAGTTTATTACTCGTCTCAACTTACATAATTTTCATCTATCAACATATCAACGATATTCATATATGTACATGTCATGATACATATCATTCTCTTACCGTTTTTTCATATACATATATCATCCATTTCAATATATCAATATATCATGCACTATCATTTCCATGTATTTCATGTATAAACCAATATTAGTTCGTATCGAACTCATATCGTCTCCTAACAAAACATTGCTCGCTGAACCTGTAACACCCCAAAATTTCTATTTTTGTTTCTGTGAAAATGTGACACAAATATCTGCCTGCTTTAGTGGTTAAGTGTTTTGGGTGTGTGTGTGAGGTCCCAAGTTCAAGCCTTACTTGGGTTAAATTTTGGTATTTATCTGAATCAAGCTTTATCTCTGGCTAGTAGGCTTAAGTTTAATTAATTGTAAAATCATGTTAGAATAGGCCTGCTGATCTGGTGGTTAAGTGGAGTGTTAAGTTTACTGGAGGTCCTAAGTTTGATTCTCTGCGATGGAAAGGAGTAGTATTTTTGCTCCAAATTTCGGCTAGAGTTGTGCTGGAGTTGAATTCTAAGAAGTTGAGTGATAGTTATTTAGTAGGGGAGTAAATTTAAGAATTTTGGAAGTTATCAGTTTGATTTTTATTTTTTCCTTTCTGTACTCTTTTTCAAAATTTTTGGCTCCCAATCTTTTCCCCAAATTCTGACGCCAATCTCCTGTCTTTCTCTCTAATCTTTTGTTGCTCTCTTTTCTCTTTCATCTTCGTCGTTCTTTTCTTGTTTTTATCATCGAGTTAACCTTAAGTCAGGCGCGTGCTTGGTAAGTATTTCATTTTGTCCATGTTTTTGGTGGTGAGATATTAGTCATGAAAAAATCTGATTCCTGCAAATGATTGTATAGGAGAAATCGGTAGTGAATGAGGTTCACTTTGTTAGTTTGAGGCGTGTCGATATTGGTTTTTAATTACGGTAAGTTCTTGTGATATTTTTGGAATAGGAGATGGAATATTTATTAGGCACTAATTGGTCAATGAATTACTATTTCGTAGGTTTTTGAGGCCTTGGGGTTACTGTCACACTTTAAACGAATAAGTGTGTACCCGAATACTCAGAAAACAAGGTTTCAGCAAAAGCCAAAAATCTCACTATCGATGCTACACGGGCGTGTGGTCGCTCGTGTGGTAGGCTGTGTGTGATGACACGGCTGTGTGTCTGGCGAAGGCCAGGCCGTACACTAAACACAGTCATGTGATGGCCAGTTAGGCCATGTGGGACACATGGGCTAGACCGATTTGGGCTTTGTGGGCCATACTGGCGTGTAGGTCCATACGGATAGTCCTTATGGGCATGTGGGATTCAGGGCCAGGATGTATGATCCACATAGGACAAGGCCAATCTGGGCGTGTGGGCCTACACGGGCAAGCCACATGGGCGTGTGGACCCATTTACCTGTAATGTTTCCTAGGGTTGCATGGGTCGTCTAAATCGACTGTGAACCTACTGTAGGGTCGGTCAGGTCTACTTTGACCCCAATTTGTATGAACTGAATGACTGATGTATGTTATACGCACATTTTAAATATTGTTTTTATGTATAACTGTTAACTGGACATTAGCATGTAAGCATGTATTTTTGTATGAATGTATTGAGCACGTTTATTTACATTTGCATTGGGATCGGATGATGATTTTGGAGGAAGTATACTGAAAGGCTCTTATGCCTATTATCTGGCAGCTCAGCTGCAATATACTGTTATGTGCCACATTCGGTATGATTTGGTGTGTAGGGCTGGGTGGGTGTTTTAAACCCCACATAATTTGTAGGGACGGTCGGAGATAGTGTGTAAAGGCTAGTGGGTAGGATATTAATTTCTGTTACTGTATGCATAACTGTATCTGAGATGGGCTAAGGCCCTAATTTATATATGAAATTATATTTGAATGGGATAAGACCTAAATTGTATCTGAATCTGTAATGGGCTTAGGCCCCAGATTGCATTGACTGATCACTGTTGTTGAATGTTTGCATGTTTTCTGTGGGAATTACACACTGAGTTTACAAAAACTCACCCCTTTCTGTTTAATCTGTACAGGTAATCCCCAATCATAGATAGATCGGTGCGACGGAGGACTTGACGGTGAACACCACTATATCGAACTACTTTAATTCTATTTTTGATTTTATATTATTTTCTTTCTATTATTTTTAGGGTATTTTGATGTGATTTAGAACTTTTAGACTGTTGGTTTTTATTTCAGATTTTGACTGTTTTTATGGACTTTTAAACTGCAAAACTCAACAAAAACTCGATTTAATTAAAAATAATATTTTCCTAAACTCAAACGATTTTTCTTAAATATCATGATTTCTAAAAGCTTCTGCTACAAAAATATGTTTTTAAACAAATAAAGTAATGAGAAAGTGATTTTGAAATTGATGAGAGATAAATAGAGGCTAATAAACAGAAACGATTTTAACTTGACAAATTCGATTTCAAATTCAATTCCATGTGACATCTCCAGATTCGGCCGTAAAGCCGAGTTTGGGGTGTTACAAAACCATTTAGAATATTGTTGGATACATGGGTAGTACATACAAAGTGTACAAAATTGTTATCTGTCAATTCATGTACACGCACGCTCATACAAGCATGTAAACTGAAAGCTCTTTCGAGCCATATAACAGGAAGCTCATGTAAGCTGTATATCGGGAAGCTCTAGCGAGCCAAATATCGGGAAGCTTAAAAGAGCTGTTAATCGGGAAGCTCATGAGAGCCAAGGATCGGGGAGATCAAGAGAGCTGTGGTATGTCTGTAACACATGTAGGATCACAACCAAATCAAGAGCCCTAATGACATGTCATTTGTATCCTCTGAATTTCTAATGTTCAAACGAGACTCAGTATTTGTCGGATATGCAATCGATAATTATACATGACATTTATACAAATAACACACAATAATATTCAATTTAAAACAAATAATTGAAAATTTAGTTGCACGAACTTACCTGGCTAAATGTAGAAATACCAAGACTTAGGGGCATTTTGGTTATTTTCTATTTTCCTCGATTTTTCCACCGAATCTTGATCTAAATTAATAATTTCATTCAATTGATTAATTTATAAAATAAAATAATTTATTTCATACAATTTGGTCATTTTTGAAAATTTTACAAAATTTCCCCTAAAGTTTTACTTTTATTCAATTTAGTCCCTGAGCTCAAATAATGAAATTAACCATTTTTAATTAAAACCCATGCTAGCAAAATATTCATGGCATTTAATACAGCCAATTTTTATAATAATTTCACAAAAAACCCTTGTGTTTTTATTATTTCAATAATTTAGTCCCTAATCGAGACTTAACAAAATACTTTTAAATATCAACCAATATCTCAAATTCATCATTTAATAACTAAAATCATATAGATTCATCAATTGAAACTTCCAAAAATTTTAATAAAATAAAAAACTAAGGTAAGATTTAGTTGGACCTAATTGTAACAATCTCAAAAACATAAAAATTATAAGAAACGGGTAAGAATTGAGCTCACATGAAGCAAAAATATGCAAAGCCAGCTCAATGTTTGAACCGAATATGGGAGAAGAAATGCCTAGAAAACTTTAAAATCTAATTTGCTTATTTTTAATTTCAACTTATTTACCATTTTGCCATTGAATGGCCTTTATTATTATTTTTTTCTCCTTATGCCACCTAATCTTTCAATTTAGGCATAATTTTTTTTAAGTCCTCCATCATTTATTAATTAAGCCATTTAGTCACTTAATTATTATAATTAGCAAGTTTTGCACCTTTTTCAATTTAGTCCTTTTTAATTAATTTACTATCGAAACGTTAAAATTTTTCAACGAAAATTTAATATACCTTAATGAAACTCTGTAAATATTTATAAAAATATTTACGGCTTATTTACAGAAACGAGATCTTGATATCTCATTTTTTAAAACCACTTGACCTAAGGTTTTATCACTTGAACCTAATAAATCATTATAAAACATAAATTACCAATTCAAAAATATTTTTAAAACCCTATTTAACTTGTAAATATTAAATAATAAAATTTACGAGCTTACTCACCAGATTTGATGGCCTCAAACCACTGTTTTTGATACCACTGAAAATCAGGCTATTACAGCTTTGATCCTATATGGATCTAGTTGATGGACAAGATTGTTATAGAACATCTGTTATATAATAGCAAACTTTGAGCTCATAAAGTTTTACATTTTTTAGGAAACATATGTTGTCCAAATGGGAGATTGTTGGATTAAGATCCTCAATTATGGGCACATATGTATAATACATAATGCTATTATAAAGTGCGATACAAAATTAAGAGACCAATTATGTTATAAGTGTAATAGGTATTGTCGAAACCATTTTTTTGAAAAATAAGTGGAATCGACTTTGGGTTTTGAAAATGAAAATTAAAACGGGAGTCGCCACCGATTTTTATTTTGAGGTGTTATCGGATCACCTCGTAAAAGTTGATCATTTTAATAAAATGCGTCAAGTTATTAAAACGATGGTTTTGGTCTACGAAATTTTGAGAAATCAGGTTCGGGAGTCGGTTACGCACGAGGAAGGATTAGCACCCTCGATACGCCCAAAATTGGTACCTAGTTGATTAATTAGTGTCTTAGTGTCTAATAATTGAAAAGATTCTAAAAATACGATCCTTTGTTTAAAAGTTTTTTTTTTAGTATTGAAGTGAGAATCGAGGTTCGCTTATCTCAGATGAATAGGAATACTGTACCCAGTAAGTTAGGATGCAATATCTCAATTACTGAAATTAAGCTTGCCATTTTGGCTTTAAAGAGCCTCGTATTTAAATCCAAAAAGGAACATTTCATTATTTCGGATCGAACGAAAAATCGAAACCCAGTAAGTTAGGGCTTGATTTATCGAATTTCCAAAACATAAAACATCGCCCCTATTTTGAAATTCTTATCCCGAGTCCATGGATGTTACATTCAGTAAGTTACAACGTAACACCTTAAGTCTCCGAGAATAATTTTTATTTGAAAGCTCACATGTTTTGATTTTGAAATCAATACTCGATGGTTCAGATTTAATGAGAAAGATCGGAACCTAGTAAGTTAAGGCTCGATTTCCTCAAAGTATCCAAATACGAGTCATGCCTTTAAAAGTCCTTAAAAGGGAATTTTAAACGAAGTGTTATTAAGCACGATTTTTATAAAAATGCGAATATGGAATCATAAAGTACAAAGCAAGGAAATAATTTGTACACAATATGTATTTCATCGATAAATCATGATAATTAACGAATACGAAATGATACGCGTAATAACGATCCTACAATATGCTGTCACGTACAAATAATAATATTCATATTTGAAGCTTAAAAACAAATTTAAAAGAAGTCTTAAAACAAACTAAAGTAAATAAAATTTAACAAGCAATAAATGAGAATGAATAATTATGAAAGAGGTTTAAAACTATAAAAGTTCGAATGAAAATTGTAAACGTGTAATATATTATATAATAAAAAAAATAAGGTCTTTAAAGTAAAGAAATTATATACCTATAAAAATATGTATACATACATAATATAATATTTAAAAGATTTATGTAGTTTAATACAAAAAGTATGTAAAGAATGACAAGTATAAAATAATATATATATTATATATATAAAAATAAAAATAATATTTGAATATATGTACATACATATACGTACTACACGAAAATATTTATGCATAATAATATTAGGGAATATACATGAAATAATAATAAAATGAGTAAGATGATATAAAAATGTATGTATATAAAAAAATAATGACGTACAAGAACGAATATTAATACGATATATAATTAAGTATATATAGATAATAATGGTGTTAAAAAATTAGGAATATGTATGCATGAAATAGTGTAAGAATATATGTAACTATTAGAATGAAAAGTACATATATAATATATATAAGGATGTAATGTATACAAAATATAGATTTAAAAATATAGATGTAATATACAAAACATACGTGATGTAGTATTTAAAATACATACATAGAATAACATAAAAATACGTATACAACTATAATATGGAAAAATATATATAGATATATATATTCAGTATATAGTTAAAAGAAAAAAAAAAACGTATACATATATATAATATATACAATATATGTTAGTAATAATAAGCATAAAAAGAAAACATAATAATAATAATAATAATAATAATAATAATAATAATAATAATAATAATAATAATAATAGTAGCAACAATAACAGAAAACAATAATAATATGTATATATATAGTAAAACATGGAAAAATAAAGCTAAATATAATATACTAGTAATATATTAAAAATGTTAGTAAAATACGATAGTAATGAGATAACAAAAATAATATATATTAGTAATAGCAAATAAAAAATAATACATTATTAAGGGTAATAAGAATAATAATAATAGATAAAATAATAGTAATAATAAAACAAATACTAATGATGATAATAAATATAATAGTAAAATAATAATAATAATAACAATGATAATAATAATAATAATAATAATAATAATAATAATAATAATAATATAAAGAAAACAGAACTATATTGAAAACAAAATAGAAAATTGGGGCCAAAATTAAAACAAGGAAAGATGGATATGGATGAAGTTGAACGCGCGAAGACAGTGGAGGGACCAAGGGAGTAATAAACCCAAGTCTTTAAAACACTGCACAGCACGGAGGACTTAAATGAAACAGAGTTGAAATTAAAGGATAAAATCAAAAAGGCAAAGAGAAGAGCAAAAGGGACCTAAATGAAGTGCGCATCAAAATATAAGGACCAAATGGGGCAAAAAACCCCTAGCTCAACATGCGCACTAAGACTGATAGGTCAAAGGACCTATTTAAAATAAGAGCAAAATCTGATGGCCAAAGTGAAACAATGTTTGATCGAAAGGCGCTAAAATAAGGAGGACCTTAGGCGCAAATATCCCAATGATAGGGAATGCACCTATTCATAACCTTACCAGCGCCGTTTCATTAGTGTTTAAAAAAGTTTTTTTTTTTTATAATACCCATCATTTCTGCAGTTCTCTTTTCTTTTAAAACAAAAACCAAAACAGAGGCATTTTCCTCTCATCTTCTTCGACCAAAGGGGCGACCATTGGGTCCACTCACCGCCCGGCGTACTAACACCACCCACGGTGGCCGACGGTGCGCAACGTGGCACGTTCTCCCCCATTTTCAGGTGAATATGAAGGCCGAACCTTCTTGATCTCCAAAGGGCGAAGAAAGCTCCCCCATCCGTCCTTTTTGGGTCCGATTCCATCAACGGAGGAGAGACCTCCGGCAAATGGACCACGGGGTGACGGCATGGGGTAACTCCGGTGAGTTCCCCTCTTCTCTTTCCCTCTTTTTTTTGTTGTAAAATAACTCAAAAAATAAAAAGATTGAAATAGAATCTAAAAGAAAAGAAAAAAAATGGAAAAACTTCTCAAATCTTATTTTGTTCCTGTTCTTTCTTGTATCTTCAAACAACCCCCCCTCTATTACATTGATTTCAATATGGCTTTATAGCCGAAAATACAAAGTCCTATCGCTATTTTGTTACTGTTCATTTCGTGCTCTGTGCTCTGCTTGCGTGTTGCTTTCTTTGGCTTTCTTTTGCAGGTATCATGGTCAACAGAGAAGAAAGCTTGTCATTTTAGTGCAAGGTCACAGACGGTGTTAAGCTTTGGGCGCGGTGCACGCTGAGGAGGCACGTGGGGTGGCGTGGAGGCAACGGCGCTAGAGATCCTAGGGTTCCTGGCTTCTGCTGAAAATTTTCTTGATTGTGGGCCGGTAGTTTGGGTTAGGTGGGTAGGGCAAAAATGGCCCGTTACAGGTATTAAAGTGTTATGGAAATAATGTGTAGATACCATAAGTAGTATTTATAATTTGATGAGCGACCAAATTATAAATGCCCAAAACTGATTTAATAATTAGTTTCTTTAAAGAGTTAGTGGTCATCAAGTAATAGATATATCTTGTATTTCTTTTTATCCCTATCAGAAAGTTATACTAAGAGAAGAAAAACTATTTTCTTCGAAAATCAAAACCTTCTAGGCAATCTTTAATAATGGGTTCAAAAACGTTTCCGCATATAGTTTTGTTCTTTATGATCTAACATGACAGATCCTAGTTTATATCAGATTCTTTCAGTTCTGTTAGTAGGACCTCTTGTAAGGCCCCTCATATATGGGAGCAAGGCCTCTTATAAGCATCCTCTATGTACGGGAGTAGGATATTTATTACTTTTTACGTAATTCTAGGCTGCGAGAGTCGACGATAATGCAATCTATCTTTGATCAACATTTGGGCCCCTCCGTGAACCGTTCAATGACTCTCTGTGGATGCGAGGTATATCCCTAGACATCAACATTTGGGCCCCTTTGTGAACCATTCAACGAGTCTCTATGAAGGTGAAGCATATCTTCAAAAATCAAAATTCGAGCTCTTTTATGAATTGTTTAGCGGATCTTCACAGAGGTGAGGTGTAGCTTCAAAAGTCGACACACGGTGCCCTCTCATGTATTCCCTCCCACAAGTACCCTTCCCACGAGTACCTTCTTATGGAACCACCCAAGTTACAGCTCTCCTACCTTTCCGCTAAGGGTTCATTTTCAATCCACTAAGGGTTTATCCATTAAATGGTGGCTCATCTTATTACATTCGCATAATCTCGAATGGTTGCTATTGCCTTCAATGTGAGCTTAATTTCGAATGGTTATTTTTCCTTTAACGTTAGGATAATTTTAATTACTCATGAATAACATTTCCTTCAACTAGGAAGAAGGCAGCAATTATTACAGAAATGAATGTTGACCACAATGTGAGTCTCACAAAAAACCCTTATATATATCCACCCCATTTGGGATCCGCTGACATTGTTAAAAGGAGTAGACATGAATTCTAATAGCTTCTCAAGGCATTGTACATTATTGGATCATCGAGGTAATAATTGCATCCTCTATCCCGTTGCTTCATTTGTAACAACTACTACTTGTAAGGGCAACTTGCAAATGGTCTCAAGGCACAATCACTTTATAATGGCCCAAAATTCACGGGCATCGAAAAAGTACATTATCGGGCCTCTGTCTTAGCGAAATGGGTTCGTAAATAATTATTAGAAATATTTATGAGTCTAGTAGTGTGTCTAATTAGGTTGTGGTTAAGTGAATTTGACTTAATTAAGAGTAATTAGTAGAAAGGACTAAATTGAATAAGGTGTAAAACTTTAATTATAGATTAAAATAAAATAACAAGGACTAAGTAGGCAATTAAGCCTATTCCATCAAATGAGGCAGCAAATGTGTATAAAAATCTTAGATTTTTAGGTTAATTAATTATAAAATATATTATTATTTTATCAAATTATAATTTATAATTAATTATATTATTATATTATGTAATAAATTAAATAAAGACAAGTGTATGGTGATGATAAAACACAAGTGTATTAATTAAAATATGTACAATTGTAATATAAATATTGTTATTTAAATAAAAATTTTATTATATTAATTATATTATAATAATATTATATTATGAAATACACTAAATTGTGACAAATAGGTGGTGATGATGATATACAAATGTAAAATATATATGTGTACAATTGTAATATATATATTTGTTATTAAATAGATATTTATTATAGTTATTATTGTTATTATTAAGTAAATAAAGTACATAAAATAAAAGAATAAAGAAACAAAAGGAAAAAGAAAGGAGAAAGAACAGAACCATTCGAAAGTAGCATGAAAGAAAGAAGGAAAGAAAAATAAAAAACTAAGGTTTTGAAGCTTTAAGTTTTAATTAGTAAGTTAATTAAGTCCTTTTTTTAATTTAGATGTTTTAGAAGCTTTAGAACAAAGTTTTGTTGAATTTAAGTTGAAATCTTGGAAGTTCTTTGATTTTTGGACATGAGTCATGTTGAATAAATTGATGAATTAGGGGTTTAATTGATAGAATTTCTAGTTAGAATTGATAAAATGATTAAATTGTAAAGTAAGCTATAAGTTTTGTGTTAGATGGACTAAATTGAAAGAAATTTGAAATTAGGGTTTATTCATGAATATTAGATAGTTAAGTTGAATTTGGTAGGAAATTGAGTAGAAATAAAATATGAATTGAGATAGAAAAGTAAGTGAATTTAGTTAGGACCAAATTGAAATTAAAGTAGAAGTTGAATAGAAATTCAATTATTTAATATAAATTAGTATTGTATTAATAGTATAAGTTATTTTAATTTTCGTAGCTAGCAAAGAACCAGAGGCATCGGGGAGTAAACTCGAGAAAATCACGGTTTGTATTATTCAAATTATTTACTATTAAATGCTATATTTAAATTATGTAGTTGGTAAGTAAATTATGAGGCGAGTGTATTATTAAATTGTATGAAATTGAGTTACATGATTAATATGTTTTGAAATTGAGTTGCATGTGGATTGAAATGGAAAATGTATTGAGTTGAATTGTATATTGAATTGAAAGTGAAATTGATATGAAAGTGAAATTGAATTAAGAATTGGAATACCCTATTAACTAGTTGGGCCGAGTCGGATATAGTTGGCATGTCATAGGATTGGAAGAGTTGAGGGATTCTTCGGCTTTGCCGATGAGGCACTGGGTGCCAATTTGGTGTGTTTGGTTGGATTATTCTAGTGTGTTTGGTTGGATCATTCTGGTGTGTTTGGGTGGATCATTCTGGTGTGTTTGATCGATTGAACTATTGAAAGTATGAGAAAGTAGAATTATGAATTTAAATGTGAATTGAAATTGAGACATGAGATTGAAAGCTTGAACCAAAGGTTCATGATTTGATTAAAGTTTTAATAGATGATATGTGATGCCAATTGATAAAAGACTATTGTTGATATATGAAATTAAAGTATAAATTAACACATATGACTTATATTGTTACATATTTGATGTTTATTATTTATTTTAGTTTTTTTAATAATTTGAAGTATGGTAATACCACTGAATATAGACATGCTCAGCGTACGGTTGTTTCCGTGCGCAGGTCATTAAAAGTCAAAGGTCCTGGTTCAGCATCCAGATCAATCCCGACTTTAGCATAAACTTGGTGATGTAATTTTCTCTTTTGGTAAAAGTGGCATGTACTTAGGAGTTGTAAAGGTCACTTAAAAGGTCCTGGTTCAGCATCCAGATCAATCCCGACTTTAGCACAAACTTGGTGATATAATTTTCTCTTTTGGTAAAAGTGGCATGTACTTAGGAGTTGTAAAGGTCACTTAAATATTTCTTGTGATTTTAGTTGTAAAGAGTTGTTCACAATGTTTAAATGGTTAAATGAAATTGTAAGAAACTTTGAAAAATGTTTTGGTACTTTAGCACCAAGTTAAGTGAAAAGATGAATGAAGTTTAGTAATTAATTTTGTTTGATATTATGAAGGTTCATAGGTCAAATTGTTAAATCGATGTTGTAGGCATAATTAAGTATGTTGAATATGGAAATTGTATGGATTGTGATATTGGTTTAAATTAATGGTGGTTTGAATTTGTAGGGAAGGTTAGAAGTTTATAAAGGGGCTATATTGAGTTCAAAAAAAAATTTTAGGAGCACCTAAACAAGTCCCGATTCACTTCTAATAAGTATTTTGGGCCTAGATGGTCCATTAAAGGGGCTTTATGATTAAATTATAATACGTATGTTATTTATTTGTGAATTAATCATAAATTGTCTGATATATCCAGTAATGCCTCTTAACCCTGTTCCGGCGACGATTTGGGGTTAGGGGGTGTTACACACTTTATAACCTAACTCTTGACTAAGGGAGGGGACTATTGTTATACCCTTACCGCAATAGGGACATGTGGCAACACAAGACCTAGTTGTAAAGACTCGCAAGAAAACCTCTACCTTTTACCATTCTAACAGTCTCTTCGTGACCAACTATCCCCTCCACCGAAGGAACCGTCCATTCTTGACCTCTCGATCAAGTCCTCTATTAAGTTATTTGTTATTAATAGGTGCACTCTCCTCAAAATGGGACCGCTCAGGAACCACCATCTCTCCTAGAAATACCCCCAAAGCCTAAGAAACCAAGCCATCATCCTTTCCCTTCGATTCTCCCCTCCATTCTCCTACTTTTTCGGCTCTCAACTCCGACGTGGGTGAACCGACCTTCCTCATCACCATCCTTTCCTTTTTTCTCCAACCTTGTTGATATCATGTATCAACAAATTTTGTATGTTTATGTAAATTTTGATAAGTTATTAATTTATATTATAATTTACCTACTAGTTAAATAACAAATTTTATCTAAATGAATTATCTAAAGAAAAAAATAACTTTACTTAAATAAAAATAATGATAAACTTTATCTAAATTACTACATTAGTCCCCTTCTCAAAAAAGAAGTTGTCCTCGAGTTAATTCATCTTCCAAATATAAAAGTTCATCAGATGGATGATAAAGGGAGAGATCAATTACATTAAAAGTTCTAGAGATTTTGCATATTCTTTGACAGCTCCATTACATAACCATTGCCATTTATCTTCTTTAAAATGAGTTCGTCCCATACTTATTGTGTTGTGGCTTGTTATACGTGCCAACCAGAAACCTTTCCTTCAGCGAAGCATTATAACATTATATTTTTCTTCAAAAGTTCGACAACTTCGATGCTTATCAGCAACAACTTTATATTTAGCATTGATCTTTCCAAGTCTTTGTTTGATTTCTGCTTGTATGTTTTGTACTTGTTTCACCATGTGGGCTGCGATTATGCTTGATTGCTAACAACATTGAACAGTGCCTAGTGGAAACGTTCAGTCCATATGGTATTGGCGATTGGAACACATTGTTCTACATAGTCCATCCTGGAGGACCATCTATCCTTAGAGGAATTGAAGAGAAGCTTGGATTGGGAAACGAGAAGCTTAAAGCAAGCTGGCATGTGCTAAGTGAATATGGAAGGAGTCCAAGCGTGCATTTGTTCTTGATAAGACGAGAAAAATCATAGTAAAATCAGGCAAAGCCGTCGCCACCACCACCACGAGGGAAGGGTTAGACTGGGTGTATTACTCGCCTTTGGGCCGGGTCTCACAGTGTAGACTGTGGTGCTTCGAAGCTTTGCCTTGGATTCAACTTAATTACCAACTAGCCATCAGATGCTAGCTTTGTTCCCTCTACATTATTAATAAATTCTCTTTGGATGTGAAAAGATGAACATGAAAAACCTAGTCATTTCTTCTTCTTTTCAAGCATATAAGTTTCTCTCTCTTTTAACAAATGAATTTTCATTAATAAGCGACAAGCAGTAACAAGACAAAAAGTAATAACGGAATTTTGTCTTATTGACTGGCAATATCCAAAGTTTGTTCAAGTTATTCTCGAGTGAAGCTCAAATTGCAACTTGAATCACGCAGCCAGACCCTTCTTGCAACTCTGCCTTTGCATTATACCCAGCGGGGCAAGGGGGACGAAAGCTTACACCTTCCATCTTCTAAATCAATCTTAAAAGTTATCCGAATTACCATTAATTAAATTAATTAAAATCATAAGTTTTAATTGTTAATCAAATAAAAAAATTTTAACTGACGGAAATAATTTAGGGTTTCTTTCTTTTTTATTTTTTATTTGTTTTTTTAGTTTAAAAATATATAAATCTATTGTGATTTTTTTAAGCTCATTATAATAATTTGTATAAATCCAATTAGTTGAAAACTCATTCTTTAATTTTTATATTTTGAGCTTACATAATATATTGGGCCTATAATATTTTATTATTAATAAATATGGTTAATCGATTAATTTAGTTAATTATCTAATTTTAAACCGAATTAATTAAATTTAAAAAAACTTTAATTGATCCCTAACTGAATTAGATTTGGTGGTCACTCGATTAACCAAAATAATTCGATTCGATGGATTAATTCAATTAAAACCAATTTATGCACACCCTACTTAAAGCCACCCATTCCAAGAAAAATGGATATTAACAATTAAATTTCACAATATTTCATATTGTAATATCAAAATATTTAGTTGCTAAATATAATCTTCAAAATATTAAATAAAATGACAAATGTTGTTATAAATTTATATGTAACAATAAAATAAGTTGTTAAATATTATAATATTAGCTACGACTATAAAATATTAATATGTAATTTAACTTTTTATTTATTAATAGTAATAACATTAAATGTGGTACTGTAAGATTGAAATATTTGCAATTGTTGCTAAATTTAAATATTAATAATTCCAATAATAAAGTTTTTTTGTTGTAAATTTTTAATTTTAAGTTAAATTTTGTTATTAGTCCCTATACTTTGTAAAAATTTTAAATTTAATCCTTATATTTTAATTTAATCATTTTTAATTTCTATATTTTTTAAAATTTAAAATTTTAGTACCTAATATTATTTTGTAATTTTCGTTATCATTTTGATTATAATTTCTACCTAACCCACCAAAAACCAACCAAAAGGCAAACTGACTAAAGTAAATCATTTTTGTATAAAGAAAGGTGAAAAACGTGCAAATTATGCGTCTGCATCGATTCTCATTGTGATGGTTTAAATACAGAATGAAAATAAAATATAAATACCTCTTAGGTGACTAATAATTTCAAATTGGAGTAAATTGATACCTTTAAAAAACAATTGTCTCTCAATTCCAAAAATGAAAAAAAAAATCAATGATGACGTTAAACTTTTCTATTATTATATATATAATTCAAATAAAATCTGACAATCATAAAAAAAATTCTAATTTTTTGAAATTTTTAAAAAATATTATTTACAAATAAAAAAATTCAGATTTTCGTAAAAGCTATAAAAGAAACTCAAAATAATCTATAAAAATTAAAAAAATTATAAAAATTCCAAAATCTTATTAAAAATTGTGAAAATTTTAAATGAATTACATAAATATGTGAGTTTTGATTTATCAAGCTTTTGATATAACAATATTTAAGATAAAAAAATTTAAATATTTATTTCTAATTCATTTTGTGAAAATATTATTGAAAATCTAATTACAACTCTACAATACTCAAAAACATTATAGTAAAATGATTTAATATATTTCAATGTATTTGAGTCTATCCAAAAATGATCTCAGGGTGTTTAACGTATTCTTTAAAGAATTGTACAATATAGAATCAATCTCTAAAAGGGTAAAGGATAGGGGATCGATCCCTATGCCTAATAGTTAGTGAGACTAATCAGGAAAAGGTCTAGGCGTCGAAAAAGTTCCGAGGCGAATCAAAATAGTACCATTCCAAGGATGCAACGAGGGTGTTGCGAGAATGGGTGAGGGGGAATGTCACCGGCCGTGATTCAAAGTCTGTGACTAAAGCATAAAGAGCGTCTCATGGAGGTCTACATATTAAATGGGAGTCGTTCAACCTGCTTGAACTAGCCCGATTCATGGAACATATATAGGCAGAAGTCCATCTACTTGAATCATGGCTGAATTGAAATACTCTAGTAAATTGTATTTTACCAAAACAATTATTGTAAAATCCTAAAGGATAAACATATATAGAATTTAAATCCCTTAGGACTCTCTTATTGTAGATGGAAACTAATCTTGATTGTTGATGTTACTTAATCTGTACCGTTGGATTTAGGGGAACTCAACTATTAATAGATGTTTCCCTCTTCATTTGGTGTGCCGTCTCTTTTTGTGGCTTTTTTTATCCGTGGCTTCTTCCTTTTTTAGAGTTTGCTTCCACTTTGCTTCTGTGCGATTACCTTTCACTTTTCTTCTGTGCGATTACCAACCTTAGGTTCGAGAAAAATTAGGGATACAAGAGAATAGTAAGAAAAAGAACTTGAAAGTGGGAAAGTATTTGAGAGAGATAAGAGGGAGAGTTTGTGCAACAAGAAACCAAGATTAAAATGTTATTTAAAGAATGATATTTATAAAAAACACATTTTTTTATATGTTTATAAATATAAGGATAATGTATAACACCTTCCACAATGATATTGATCCACGTGATCAAAATTTCTAGGGGATAGACCAAATTAACTTTAAGAACTTGTGAATATAACTGTAACCAACTTTATGGATCGACATGATTAAACAAATTCAAAGAAAAGGGTATTAAATTGTTTCTTTAAAATAAAATTGATAAAGGTGAAAGACATGTAGAAAAATATTTTCACTTATTTATTTATCCAAATCCGCGTCTGCATCGGTGTCCTAATCTTGTGGGTTATCTATAAAATGAAAATAAAAGGGGGAGTGGGCTATAAAGCTCAATGTGAGTTCCGTCGCAAGGGAACCAATGCAAACAGTAGACAAGTCAAGCAAAATATCAACTCATTAAACAAATCACAATTAATTAGCAATACAAAATATCGGTAATTCAGAACAACTAATCAACATAATATTTCAATGTTCGTAGTCATGTAATTGCTTATGAATGCAATGCAAGTTCAGTTTAATAGTAAAAAAGTTCTACCCCATCGCAACACACCACAGTTAGGGGTTCCCTAAAACTCCTCTACCTTTACACCACATTGTGGATAAACCACTGATTATTGCAGATGAACTGCTAATGATAAATATATTGGTGGATGAACCTTCCGTCTGTGTAGATAGAAGTTGCGAATACATTGTGGATAAACCACTGGTTGAGTAGATGACTGTTGACTAAAATACATTGTGGATAAACCATTGGTCGAGCAAATGACTACTGACTAGAATACATTGTGGATAAACCACTGGTTAAGTAGATGATTGCCGACTACTTCCTCCGTTCAAATGTCTCACCCCATGCAATGCAACATGACTTGTTATAGCAGCTAAGTGTGGTAGCATTAACATGCTTATATCAAGTATATACAATAGCAATTATTATGCTTACAACATATCATAATAGTAGCAACAAACTTGCTCATCATATGTTCAATTTAATGGTAACAATGACATGTATCTCATGCAATCAATGTCATCGTTGTTTTGCATAAAAATATCAGTACATCAGAATATGGTGACAATAGATATGTAACAATCACGTATCATGCACACAATCATGATTCAATTAATTATATCATGGATTCTAGCATAATTCATATTATCAGGGGCTTAATTGAATAAAATAAAATACTAAAAATAGTTTGGGAACCAATTAGGGACTAAACTGAACATATCATAAAATTTTGGGTAAAACTGTAAAATCTAAAAAAAAGGAGCACATGACCGTGTAAGATGCCTCAGGCTGTATGGAAAAGTTACGCGGTTGTGTGGCCAGGCCGTGTAATAGATTGAGGCCGTGTGGTTTACGAACTATATTAGGGTTTCCAGGGCACATAGCCGTGTGGTCCACATGCCCGTGTGTGAAGCGAACTATCCTAGGGTTTACAAGAGGACATGGTCGTGTGGTCTACACGGCCATGTGACCTTATCCTAGGCACGGTTTTGTCCTGATTCGCTTGTAAAAGAATACACACATTTCACTGGGGTCTTAAACAACGACCCTTATGTCCAAACCTGATCCCCGGGATATCTACAACGAGTCTTTCAATTGGCAAATACGCAAGAATTAATAAAGATTTTCAAGAAAAGTCAAGATTACTAGGAATTATCAACAAAATTCGTAAAAGATCATTTAATCGATCTTGAAATTAACATGAGTAGAAATTCTACAGGTATTTGAGATCTAAACATCGGTATTCAGAATGTTCTTACAGATCTTGGCAACGTTAGAGATAAGATTTGATGGCGTTACTTTAAACTGATAACATGAACGGTTGAATGGAAGTTGATTTCGGGTTCGGGATCAAAATAAGTTTTTTAGCAATGAAGGAAAATATTTGCAAAGGGCAATATGAAAAAGAAAAATGGGAAGAAATAGGGAAAAACAAAACAAAACTTTTAGTACAATTAGGAAAGAAATTAGAGTTTTACTTTGATTTGGAGAGGGGATTAAATACTTAAGGTTTTCTAAATTTGAGGGGTTGGATGGAAAATTCTCCTTTTTAGCCAAAAATAAAAAGAAATAAGGTGTGTGTGGTGTGACTTGAACCTAAAGAGTAAAAGGCTAAATGCAAAAGCCTTACCACCTAGGCTACTACCCATAGTGAAAATAACTTTACCAAAACTAGTATATATCCTAGTTCAATTTTGTTCCTTGGTTGCTGAAAAATGTAATTAGGATCAATAGAGAGTATACTAAGCTCTTAACCAACAAGAATAAAACTCATTTCTTGATAAATTAATACTTTTAACCTTATATATATTGGGGTATTACAAAGATAATTAATTAAGTATACCATTGATAAAAATATAAGATTTCAGCATCACATTACTTCGTTTGGTTCAACAATTTTCTTTTCTTGAGTTGATAATATGATAATACAAATTCGACAATATAAAAATTAATTTCATTATTAGAATCTATTTTTGTAAGTAATCTTTCATTTCCACAGGATGATAAGATTTGTGTCAATTTTTATTCAGTTTTTACCCCTTACTTTTTCTGATTTTTAATTGATTTTTTTATAATTAACTTTAAATTATTTGATTTGGAATTTAGTTTGTATACTTGAAATAATTTTTATTTTATATTTAAAAAAATATGATATCATTAATATTTCTATCGAAATTCGTTATCAACACATACATTAAATCAAACTATTCGTTAATTAAATTAAAAATTTTAAATTGAAAAAATTTTAAAAAAATAGTCCTAGATATAATAGAATGCCTAATTTTTTAAATTAATAATTTAAAATTATCTCAAAAAGAAAGAAACATTAAAGTAATGGTTGTTCGAAGAGATAATCTTTAATTATATTTCAATAATAATAGCCCTAGATATAATAGAATCCTATTTTTTTTTGTTATTTAATTTAATATTATAGTTTTTTTTTATTTTAGTTTAAAACTTCTTTATTATTTTTATTTATCGTATTATCAGTTCAATGTTTTATTATTTCTTCGTAATATTATATTTTTTTATTTAGTTCAAAATTTCTATAATAAAAAGAATGTATTAATTTAATGTTTAATTTATTTTCAGTTAATATTGATTTTACGTTTAGTTTAAATTATTTTCAAACAACTAGTGGCTAATTCTCTATTGCTATTGCGGCAGAAAAGTGTTGTAAAAAAATATCGTTGGAGGTTAAAATGTCATTTTTGAATAAGATAGTGGAAAGTTAAATTAGTTAAGTTATATAATATTTAAATAGTTTAATATAATGGTACATGAAGCATAAATTTTAAATATTTTTTAAGTAATTAATATAAATTATTTGTAAAATTAATGATATATAAAATAATTTAGAAACTTAAATATAAGTAATTTAATATAATGATAAATGATATTTATATAATTTAATATAATGAAACATAAAATATTTAAATAATTTAAAATAATGATACACAAATACAAATCAATCTATTTTTTATATAATTTTGAATAGTTAATATAAATAAAGGTGTTTTGATAATTTTTGCTTCAAAACGTAAAAGTCAAAGCACTTAAATCTCATCTTTTGCTTTTGGATGAGAAAGCAGTTTTCCACCTCAGTTTTGACTCCAAAAGTTAGGTGTTATTCATTGTTTTTGTTAGGGGTGAGCGTTCGATCGAATTGAATCGAATCGAGTTGAATCAAATCGAATGAAAAAATTTCGAGTTAATCGAGTTAATGAATTATATTTTATCATCCTAATTTGATTTGAAATTTTCTCGAATCGAGTCGAGTAAAATGGAATTCGAATCCAATCGAATATATTTTTTTCGAGTTAAATTTTAAAAAATAATTTTAGGTCCTTGTAACTACTGATACTCACCGTAATAAAATTTGTCCACTGTAATCAATTTTTTATTAACTTTCATCACCTCATATTTATTTATTAATGTTTTATACACGGGTTAGCTTCTTTTCTTGCTTAGTTGTTTCAATTATCTTCAGATTCTTGTCACTATGTATTTTGGAATTAAAAAATATATTAAATGTAAAAATGTAATTTTTCAATAAAAGTTATTTTAAAGATGAAATATGAAATTGATACTAGTACAAAATTTTAACACGAATATTTTATGGCATCATAAATAATTCAATTTTAATATAAATATTCAATATGACTAAACAATTCAATAATATAAATAATATAAAATGTGAATTTAATTTAATAATATAAATAGTAGATATAAATAAAATTATTACTATTTATGTTTAAGAATTTTTTTGGATAATTTGGATTTTTTATTTGGGAGTAAAGGGTGAGAAGTAAAAGTTTAGGGGGAAAATAAAAAGTTTTAGGGAGTAAATGTTTGAGAGAAAGTAAATAGGGGGAATAAAATTTTGGAGGGAAAATATGAAAAAAAAATTGGGGGATGGGTTTGGGGTAGATGGGAGGTGGGATGGGAAGAGAGTAAAAGTTTTAGAGGACAGTGGGAGGGAATAAAAATTTGGTGGCACAATAAAAAGTTTTGAGGGTTTTTGGGAGTAAAATTTTGAGAAAAAGTATATAGGAGAGTAAAATTTTGATGGGAAATGAATTTTGAGTAGATGGGAGGTTGGGATGGAAGGGGGTAAAAGTTTTGGGGGAAAAGTGGGAAGGAGTAAAAATTTTGAGAGAAAAGTAAAAATGTTTGAGAGTTTGGGGTAAAAATGTAAAATATTATAGTTTGATATTCGAATTATTCGAGTTATTTGAATTTGAAAATTCAACTCGATTCAAACTCAAAATTCGAAAAAAATTCGAGTTGACTCGAATAACTCGATCCGTTTAACTCAAAATTCAATTTTTTTTATTTTTTTGAGTCGAATCGAATCGAATTTTGATCACCCCTAATTTTTGTAGTGGAAAAGCACTTTTAGCTTTCCAAATGCAGTAAAGAATAGGGTCTAAATTTCAAGAAGTGATGCATGATGTGTCGTGAAACTAATAAAAAATTTGACTAAATCAAGTACACCTACAAATTAATAGTATAGTTACGATGAGTAAATATATTATTTTCATGAAGACTAAAAGTATTAGTAATTATTGTCTTTTTATTATTTAACCGAATAATTCAAGTGATTGATTAAAAACTAAAATTAACTAATTAATTACTAACACACACGACAAAGAACAATCCACGAAAATAATCTACTAACAACCAAGAAGCAAAACAATACTTAGGAAAGAATTCACCTAGATTTCATTTGTTACTATCAATCTAAATTACACAATTTCTTTACTTAGTAACTTAATTCGTAGTAATTTCTAAATTATGCAAATATGTCTTTCGAGCATAAAAACAACTAACTCTAGGTAGATTAATTTATATTACTTTCTAATTAAAACCCCTATTATCACATTAACTCGTGATATGGATTCCCCTATTAAATTTGACTTTAATACGGTAGATTTATGTCATCTTATTTTTAAGATTGCATGCAACTCTACTTAATTATGCAAGATCTACTCGTAAACAGGGTCTATCCAAACATGGATTGATAAACTAGAAATATCAAATCAAGAATGAAGCACACATAATTGAGAATAAGAAACTAAATATTTATTGCGTAAACTAAAAATCAAACGACGGAATCCATTATAGAATTCATCTTCCCTAGGTATTTAGAAAATTAGTTCATACTTGAAAATAAAAACATTCAAGATATAGTATAATCGAAAGAAATAAAAAAACTCTTGATAACTTCCTAAGAAATCAACTAGGAATCTTCAATCTTCACCAAAATATGCTTCAGAGTCGACTTCAATGGTGTTTTTCGAGTTGTTTTCTTGAGTATTCTTTGACGACAAACTCCTATCTTCTTATCGTTGTCATATATACGTATTAAAATGCACGAAAAACCTAAAAATAATAATTTTTCGCAATTCAGTACACAATCCCTTGAAAACGACATGGCTTACCACACGCTCGTGTAATTTAGTCGTGTGAAATGGTTCAACTCGTGTGGCTTTTGCAGCTTGCTCTGACACTCTGATTTGCACTTTTTTTCTCCTAAGTACTCTATTAAGCATTAAAACATGAATTTAAAGGATTAGTAGTATAAAATTCACAATTAACATTGAATAATCACCCAAAAATCCATTAAGAATAAAGTTAAAACATATTACTTTTAACACTTATCAATACAAAATTCAAACAATGATTTTAATGATGCTGTAACAAAATTCAAAGATAATATATAAAAAAGTTATGACCATTTATTACATAAATTTAAAGTAATAATGAACAAAAAATCTAAATCTTCTTGTAAGAAAAGAAGTTTATAATCACAAGCAAATGTAATGCTGTTGAACTAAAAAGAAAAGGTCCATTTTCATTTATGAAAATTAATTGAGAAATAAAGGTAAAATCTAAAAATAGACAGAAAAAAAAAGCCAATAAATAAAAGAGAGAGAAAAAACAAAGAGCAAAAACATTTGCAGAGAAAACGAAACCGTTAATGGAAGAAAATAAGAAGGTATAAATATATTTCACTTTTAATATTATGAAAATAAAAAATAAAAAAATTATATTGGTTTTCTTATATTTTTATGGTTAATTTTTTTTCTCTCCTTGTATTTAAAAAAAATAAAATTGATAAATTTTTCTAGATTTTAAACGTAGTGAGGATGAGGAAAATGAAATTTTAACTAAAAATAATGAATTAATAAAACGAAATAATTTTTTTTGAATAAAACAAATTTATCTATTTTTAAATAGCCCCATAATTTTTTTAATTATATACTTAGATTTTCTATATATGTTCTAGATTTTTATATATTTCTTTTTTTTATAAATTTGTTAAAATTTAAAGATATTAAAAAATATACAAAGTTTTCTCTAAAAATTATTTCAATCAACTGTAATTATAAAGCATCTAAGGATACAACGGTATACTCAATAAATATGTGAATTTGTGGATCTCATAAACAAATGAGCTAAAAAAATAAAAAGAGAAAAACTTCGAAGAAAGATTTGTATGAATCATTTAATGGAGACATTACATTAGAGTGAAGCTGAATGATTGATAAGGATGCCTTTTGAAAAGCTGAAGAGATGGCGTGTTGGCGACTACCGGAAAGATAAAAGTAAATCTGATTTCCCCCACCAAAAGCTTGCATTCTTATCTCTACTCTCCTCTTACTTTCTTCTTTTTATTTTATTTATAAAATTATCCTATCCTTCTACACATTAATACTTAATATGACATGTGATAATCACATTCGTTTCTTATATATATATATATATATATATATATAAAGTAGATACAGTAACAATGCTCTTGGCCTCTAAATATTAAATACTAGGTGTAGTAGGGCAATTTTGCCCGGCCCAATTGAGTAAAACAGATACAAAATTAATAATCATAAAGTCCAAATCATAAAAGTCCCATTTACAAATGGACCCATTACAAACCCAATCCCGGAGCCCGTTACAAGCCCAAACCCAGTAGCCCACTTAAACTAAAGCCCACTACCCATTTCCCTTAACCCAATTAACCCAACCATTACCCAAAACCCCCCAAACCCGGATGGCCCATGCTCCAAATCCAACTAGGGTTTCAAAAACTGAAACCCTAGCCACCTTGTCCCATCTACTGCGCCGCACACCTAGCCACCCACCGCCACTTTAGCCTCTGCCACCGAACCTGCCTCCATCCCCTCACATCAACTCAAGACCTACAAAAACAGTGGAACACAAGGTAGAAATAGCAAGCAGACACGCAAAGAACAGTCATTAACAGTGTAAAAGTCTTGGCTATAAAGCCTTAGTCTAAATGTAAAAAGGGGGTCATTCGGGTTTTTTTATTTTTTGGCTATCTGGTTTTGCTAGAAACAAAAACCAAAAACTAAATGTAAAAAGGGGATTTTTTAGAGACTTTCTCACCGATTGTGGCTAGAGATAGAGGCCAAAACATTTGTAAAATGGGGGGATCCCCATTTCTTGTACAAAAAAGGATCAGAAATCAACAAGAATGGAAGGTTGATTCTAACCTGTTCTTTGATCATCTCGTTTTTTATTTTTTTATTATCCCTTAATCTATTTCGAAATGAAAAAAGAAAAAATAACAAAGAATAATGAGGAAGGGACTCACCGGGGTCCCTTGGTCGCGGCGTTGGAGGCCTTACCTCCCTCATCGGAATCGGCCTCGATGAAGGGACCGAGAGTCATCCGCGCTTACCATCTTCGGGCCTTGAGAGTTGGCCTTCAAAGGCACTTCAAGGCGGGGTGAGGAGGGCCATTCGTCGCACCTCCAACCACCACCCACGGTGGCAGCATAGTGGTGGCTGCAAGGATGGGTTCCGCTTTTGAAACCCTAGCAGAGCAAAATTAGGAACTGGTGGGGGGCTTCCTTTCTTTTTTTTACCTAAAATCAAATAACAAAAAAGGAAACAGAAATGGTTTTTAAAACTAAGAAGCAAACGACGTCGTTTCGACGTGAATAGGGTACCCGATTGCAACCTGACCCGTACCCGGGGAAACCCGCGTGTTTCTAAGCAATGGGCGAATTGCCCTTTTGGTCCTCCCATATTTTTGCTCCTCTATATGCGTCCTATTTTGTTTTCTTAAATGTGCCCCATTACCTTTATTTCTGTTTCAATTTGATCCGTGTTTTGGCTACTGAAGCACATCGTGTAAAAGCGTGGGATATCCTCCCATTTAGTCCCTCTGCTTATGCATGCGCGTGCAAATAGATCCTCCTCCTTGCATTTTATTCTTAGATTTGCCCCGTGTGTTTGTTTTTAATTTGATTTCAGTCCTTTTGGTTATTTCCTTCTTTTTTACTCCCTGCTATTATTATTTTTAGTATTATTAATTATTATATTACTATTATGTTTTCTTTTTAATATTTTTGTTATTACTAATATATATTGTACATATTATTTATATTATTTTAACCATATTATGCATATATATATTATACTTACATATATTTTTCATATTATATTTATATATGTACTTTTCAATGGTATAGTTGTATATATATTCTTTTACATTATTTCATATGTATCTTCAATACTAATACATACTTTATATATTACATCTATTTTAAAGTTATATTTTGTATATTATACACTATATTCTTATATATATTATAAATGTGTCTTACATATTTTTCTTATTTACATATATATATTTATATATTGTATTAATAATTATTTTTATATGTCGTTATTATTTGTTAATATGTATATGCTTTTATATCATATTATTCAGTTTTTGTTTTCTCATGTACATACTTTAATTCTATTATGTAAACGTTTTCATACGTTACATATGTATATATTTTCCATATTACGTATATTTTTCACATTATGTATTAACTATTCTTTTACATATTTTTTATATATCACTATATAAATATTTTAAATACTTTATAATGTATGTGCATGTATATTCTCTATACATGATTTCTTTACTATAAAGACTTTATTTTTATAACATATTGCTTGTTTGAAATGTTATTTAAATTCTTATAACCTTAAACACTCCTTCATAATCATTGATTATTATTTGTTAAAAGTTGTTTTAATTTCATTTTGTCTTATATTTCTTTTAAATTTACTCTTAGTCTTTGGAGGTTAACATTATTATTTGAATAAAATGATATGTTATAATTGTTATCGCATGTGCATCATTTTGTATTGATTCATTGATGTAGCATGGTGTTTATAAATTATTTCTCTATTTTGCAATTCATTATTCTATGCTCGTATTTCATAACAAACAATCGTATACTACTTTGTTTAAAAACTTTCATTCAAAGGTCTCCAAAAGAATTACTCGTGTTTGGGTACTTCGAGGAAATCGAGCCTTAACTTACTAGGTTCCGATTTTACTTATTAAACCCGAACTATCGAGTGTCGCTTTCAAAATCAAAACACGTAGATTTTCAAATAAAACCTATTCTCGAAACCTCGAAATGCTACGTCCTAACTTACTGAATGTGGCATTCAGTGTCTCGAGATAGGAATTTTAAAATTAAGGTAATATTCTATGTTTTGGAAATTCGATGAATCGAACCCTAACTTACTGGGTTCCGATTTTTCAGTCAGTTCGAAATAATAAGATATTCCCTTTTGATTTAAATACTAGGCTCTTTAAAACCAAAATGGTAAGCTTAATTTTAGAAATTGGGATGTTGCATCCTAACTTATTGGGTACAACATTCCTATTCCCCTGAGATAAGTGAGCCTCGATTTTACATCGATATATTCAAACGCCTTTCAAAACAAAAGGATCGTATTTTAAAATCTTTTCAATCGTTCGATGATAGGACATTAATTAATTAACTAGGTACCAATTTTGGGCGTATCGAGGGTGCTAATCCTTCCTCGTGCGTAACCGACTCCCGAACCTTTTTTTCTGGATTTCGAAAACCAAAATAGTTGTTTTAATAAATTAAATGGTTTATTAAAAACAACCACATTTCGAGGTGACCCGATCACACCTAAACAAAAAAGATTGGTGGCGACTCCCGTAATTTTCATTTTTAAAACCAAAGTCGATTCCCCTATTTTTCAAAAAAGGTGGTTTCGACAGCTTGGCGACTCCACTGGGGACCTAAAAAGAGAGTCAAGCCACTAGTTGATTAATTTTTGTCTTTTTGTCGAAAATTGAAATTTTTGGTTTTAATATACGATCCTTCTTTTGCATTTCATCTGTTTTAAATTTTGATTTCCATTATTGGGTTCCTATTTTTTATTTCGAGTTTTGTATATACTTGTGCATTGCATTGCATGACCGTCGGGTCACACCTTTTAAGTGGGAGCAAGAAGCTACTCCTTCGTGAGGTTTTCACCTCCGTGCAGGATAGTGAAACCGCTTCCGGAATACATCCGTACTTATGTGCTTCGTGAGATTTTCATCTCCGTGCAGCCATAGGGAAATGTGTTCCCCTGAACTGAACTCGATCCATATGAGCCTATAATGGGTGAAGATCGAGGAATCTGCTGGTTCAGGTACCCTTACTCTAGAACCAAGCCTCATATAGCAAACCTTAGGAGCTCACCCTAGGTAGAGCCACGTCGAACCTTAGTGATTACCCTGATAGGTCCTTGATTGTTTCTCTGTTTCCATACGTGTTCTGAATTTCATTTTACACATTGACATTCTGTGTTTCTCTTGTTTTTTCTATGGTTTGCATACCATGTCGCATTTAAAAGGTATCGATTCACGTTCGATTTCTAATTTAGAGAATTTTATTATGGAAAACGGGATCCTTGATAAAGTGGGAAACAATGTGACTGTCTGAAAACGGTCAAAGGGAATACAACTAGCAAAAAGAGATTGCCTAGTTGAAGGATATACATCAAAATTATGAGGTTAAACTTGCATCAATGCGACACGAAATGACCCATGGAAGTTAAAGGCGATATGAGGTCAATAGAGTAACGTAGCCAAGCAGTGGTTCTACAGCAACTGTGGGGACTTACAGTATTTGCTTGACATAAAAATGATTGAACAATTTAAAGTAAGCTCAGAGAGTACGGACGGATACTTCTACCATTACAGCATTTCCATTTCATATGATGATGGTTACTCTGTGGATGGTAAGGGTGTTGGAAGGAAAGTAATTGACAGAGTGCATGAGGCCTACAAAAATGAGTTGGTTGGAAAGAATTTCGCTTAAAATGGTGAAGAAGCTTAGTCACTATAAGACCGTTACCAAACAACAAGCTTGAGTTTACCATGGCATTTTAGGATGGTGCACCTATGGAAATGCAAACCCTGATGACCTAGACAGCCCAAATGGGCGTGAAAGAAAGAGATTAAAGTAGATCGTGTTGTTCAAAGACCTTTAAGGTGGAGATTAGCTATGCTGCGAAGATACCCACGCGAGCATTTCAAAATGTTCTGTGTGGACAGGAATCTAAAGACTCTCAAGAAGCACTGAATGTGTCGGATATCTTTTTAAAAGTAGCATGCTTACCAATCTTTTCCAAGATAAGCAAGATAACCTCACAGACATTAGAGGAGGTGTCTTTGGCCGTAGGGATTACCTCGCGGGTTAAGATATAGCCTAAATTGTGCACATTAAGCATCAATGTGAGCAACAATCCGATCTTGGTTAAAAGTTTGCTTTGTTAAAACTTCGAACGTTAGGGCAAACGCATATTGGTAGCCCGTTTTATGTAAAGGATTTTGTTTTTTTTAATAAAGTTTTCTAAAAGAAACTGAATCAAGATCAATGCCTTTTTGCATTCATACATCTGCATTACATTGCATTACATCGTTATAGAAAAGAGGTATTGATTCATATTCGGTTCCTAAATAGGGGAGTTCGACATAAAGGGGACGAATTTCTTGATAAATTGGATTATAATGCGGTCACCCTGATATAGCCCAAGTAAGCACGACAGAAAAAGGTTGATAGTTCACGGAAGAATACAAAACTCTGCCCGAGAATTCAAACCAACAAGAAGTATTCGAGAGCAATTACGTCAGAGGAGCTAAGGAGCATCACAAGGATAGGTGAACCATGGATCGCGATCAAGCAAAAGAGAGTTAGCGGAGGCATCTATTGAAAGCTCACAAGATTCGACCATAACATCTAGACAAAAAAAGGAGCGGAGTCTTCACTTAGATTCTAAGGGCAAGACCACATATGTGATCCATTTTATGTGAAGAAATCTGTCTTCTAGAAAAATTCTCCTAATGGAACTGAATATAAGGTCGATGCTTCTTTTCTTGCATTCATTTGCATCTCACGCATTCGCATTGCATCATTTGCATTGCATTACTTACATCGCCTTATTTGCATCAGATTTTCACGAAACGACCCTAATTGGATAGAAATTATTTCAGTTAACATAAGAGCCATGGAACGAAGGTTAGAGCGAATAGAGCAAAGGCAGATACAGATACAAGAGCAGTTATCTAGGATACAACAAGATATGCAAAGCCAAATGTTAGAGCTTCAGAAAAATGTGATTAGCCAGCTAGGTCAGTTATTAGTCGAAAGGCTCGGAAGGAGGAAAGATCCAGTGGACAACAGCGAGGATGATAATGAAGACATCGTTTATTCCCCACATTTCACTCCAATAAGTGGCCAGACCCAACCAGATGCACCTTCGCAAGGGATGCCCATTACCACTGAACTCCAGCAGTATCAGGCCAATATGGAGCGCTTGAAACCGTGCGAAACTCTTAAGAAACAAGACCGGAGCTCCCAAAATAATACCTCGAGGGCAATAAAGGGAAAGGAAAGTAAGGTGAAGCCAGTTACCATAGGCCAGCCAAGAATGAAAACCCCTAGCCATCAGGATCCTCAAAAGCCGGAATTCAATGCTAGATCAAGAACAGAAAAGCTCCCTTTAACGCCAATTTCTATGTCGTATAAGGAGCTATATCAGAGTCTATATGATGCACACGTGGTGTCCCCTTTTTATATAAAGCCAATACATCCCCCGTACCCTAAATGTTATGATATGAACTCCCAATGCGAATACCATGCTGGAATTACGGGGCATGCGATCGAGGATTGCACTGCTTTCAAAAAGGTAGTTGAAAGACTTATCAAAATTGGGGTTATAAAATTAGATGATCCCTCTGAGGAAGAAAATTCGTCACCCGACTTTTCTGTTCAAGGGATGAACATTGTGAGTACCACGATGGATAGGGGCATGGGATCCAAAGGGGCATCAAGTTCGGGGCTCCAGAGCAAGGCGAGATATTGGGGAATTTGAACGTTCAATGGCGCCTCTGAAAAGGGAACCGATGACTTAAAGGTCTCCATACCCTTATGTACTAGGAATGTTTTGAACAAACGGGACTGTGGAAGAAGTCCCTGTGTTTTTAGAGCTAACTTAAGGTAATACCCAAAACACGCTTACTGCTTTAAGCCTAGAGGCAGTAAGAATCCTTTTGTGAAAATAGGCTTTTGTCTAAAAATCTTTATTTCAATAAGAATGCATCTTTTGAGTAAATTTTCATTTATTTCTCATTTCACACTATACAATAATTATTCTTTGATTCTCTTATTATTTCATTTATAACCATACTGCACAGTTATTCTTAGATCTTTCTTGTTCTTCGAACTCTTCTACTCGTTCTTCATGATCATGACACATAAATAATCATTCTTAGATTCATTTATTCTTTGAAATCTTTCTATACCTGTAAAAAGGGTCTCCAGATATTAATAACACGAGCAACACTGTTACTAAATTGGAATATCCTTCAGAGCAAAATGTGTGCTTAGGGGAGTCTTAGGACTTTGAAGACGACAAAAATTGTAGCCTATCTTACGATTTGTCAAGGATGGTAGAACAAGATAAAAATGAATCCCACAAGTTATACCAAGACATGCTTGGGGCTACCGAGATAAGGGCACATCAAAGTTTCAGAAGAGGCCCACAAGAACATTTGTTAGACACATGCTAGTGGTTGTACAATAGCCAAGCTGTTCATAGGGCTGAAATATTGCTAACTCGCCATGAAAGAGAACTACATCAGCGTGTTGTAAAGGTCAAATTGAGGAAGATAAGATTTATGTTTCTTCATGGACTCTCCATGTGGGGCACGAACATCACTAGGCCAGCTTCACCGACTTCAAGTCACCTTCACGATGATCCATTACTTCACCGAGAGAGTAAGGTAGCTTCGTGTGCTAAAGTCACCAAGTAACGGTCATCAGATTCAAATTCAAATTTAAAATCCAGATTCAAGGCCGAATCCAAATCTGAGTTTGAATTCAAAACAAAAAATACAAAAAAAAAAAAAAACAAAAACAAAAAAACAAAAACAAAAAAAAGAAAAAAAAGAAAAAAGAAGAAAAGAAAAGAAAAGATCATATCCAATTGCACAATCTCAAAAGTTTGCCGTCTGTTCAAAGATAAGGCACCACACCACAAAGGTTGCCAAAAGAAAAGAAAAGAAGAAGAAATAACTTTCAGAAGACGACCGAGACTGGTAAAGAGTGGTATAAGACACTACCACTTGCTCTCTATGCTGACGCTGAAGCAAACGCCTTCAAATCCCTACGATCTTAAAGGTTCCAAAATTCCAAGAGTTCTAATTATTATCCTTGGAATGAATGTATTACATGACTCTCCTAGACCGTCTGATGTGCCATCAATAGCTGCGATGATTAGCTTTAGACAATGGTCGTTAATTTTTCACTACAGGGCATCAGTCCGTACACAGTCTCTGAAGCTTGAAATGATAGATTTTCCTTTCAAACCAGTGGATGAAGGTATCATGAGGGAAAACTTTTATACAACTTCAGAGAAGAAGAAGTCTGATCAGCTCATTATTTCTAAGGATCGAGTTAGCGAGTCTCAGTTCAATCAAGTTTTGAACAAAGAACTTGATCGAGTCCCTTGATGAGGATGGGAACCCCAGGTTCATGGTCATTATGGCACAGAAAAACCATCATACTAAGTTTTTCCAGTAGAGATTTCCTGACAAAGTTCCGCCTGGAACCGCTATAGACAACAAGGTCTGTCATCCCAAGAACAATGACTTCTATCTTTGAGCCCAGGCTGGAATGATTGGAACCAAGAGGCATATTCATTGTCATGATCACTGAGACCAAATTGGGTATTTTGGCTAATGATCTACAAGAGATAGTCCATTCTCGGGTATATGTATATCAAAGGAGCACCACTGCCATACCTGTAGTTGTTCCTACTTGCTTTAGTAGCCTCACAGCTGGAGAAATTCGTGAGGTCTGAGGATACTTCAGAGACATCATCGAGCCATGGTAGGGTGAATGCTCTGGGAGCAGTTTACGTACCTTAGCTTTCCAAGTTGAAGGAGAATATCAGCAACTTCATTCTTATTTGCTGAAAATCGTTGAACCATCTTTTTGTATAAAGCTTGCCAAACGACAACTAGAATTGCTGCTGGGGCAACCTCTTTCTCATGGGTTTATGGATCAAGATTTCTTCCCTCAAGCCTCGATAGAGTCAAGGTTTGAGTATCCCTAGTGAACTTAACTTGAGAGTATTCATCTTAATCAAACGTGCCAAAATGGGTGATACAAACTTATGTCGAGGAGAATTTGTCCACAAGAATTTCTCAAGAAAATCAAGGTAAAAACTCGAAAAGGGCACCGTGAGACCTTGTAAAGAAGTCGATCAAAAAAAAAGAAAAAAGAAAAGAAAAAGAAAAAAAAAAGAGAAAAGAAAAGAAAAAGAAGAAAAAAAGAAAAAAGGAAAAGAAAAGAAAAAAGAAGAAAAAAAGAAAAAAAAAAGAAAAAGAAAGAAAAAGGAGAGGCCAAGGTGAAAACCCGCGAAGGGTGCTTTGAGTCCAAAGGGCATTTGAGCTGAAAACCCAAAAAGGGCGGCTCAAATTCTGATCAAAAGTAGGGCACGCGGTAGCCTTATCATGCTTGAATTAACAATGAGGAAGTATGCTACGTCTTGGGGCATCGACAGAGTACTCCGAATCCCCTAGGCACACATTGAGCTTGGAGGAGTTCTTAAGAATTGGGACAGAGAAGTTTAGGTTGCGATATCTGGGGGACTTAGCTTTCATCTTTCTTAGCATATTTGCTATCTTTGAATCATGACGGGCTGTGCTCCCGATCAATTTCCTTCTTATTGATTAATTTGTGTCGAGCTATGCTCCTAATAAATTCTTTCTTAATCGCTTTTGCTTAACTTGCTTGTTTCGAGTTATGCTTGCATTCAATTTCCTTTTTGTCCATTGTCATGATCCTTTTTCAAGCATTTTGTATTGAAATAATGATTAGTGGACTAATAACACTTTTATGAAAGGAGTTTTGCGCATTACCCTGGAAACAGGACCAGTGTTTAGGACTTTCCACGCTTAAGGGTTGGAAATCTCTAAGTTCAAATTGAAATCTTCTCTTCAGAGTTTTAGTCAAAAATATCTGCTGAACAAAAGAGCCAAGATATCGGGTCGATGGTGCAATCCCGATAAGAAAACGAGTAATCGAGATTATTCTCAAAATGGTACTCTGCATCCACGCAAGTATCGGGCATACACATCTGGTCAGGTCACCCAGAGTATGATCAATTGATGAGACAAGTCCATATACCCTTAACTAGTAGTGGGATAGATGAAAGTGGATATAGATCCTGGAGCCATGAATTGCAATGGGGTGATTTAAAGATAGTACAAACCTTATGTCCCCAAGTTACAGCTAAATGAACCCTGAAGTTACGGTGGGGCAAGCTAATTAAGCAAAATACGATTATTTTGGACAAAATGCCTGCTCAGCAAAAGGGCAGCGTACTACCAATGATAAAGCCTTGAGGGCTAATGAGTCAAGATGCCCTAAACATTAAAAATTATCATGTTCATGACATTTTGCATTCATACCAGTGTCATTCGCAATGCATTGAATTAGGAACAGTGGATTCATTTTTAATCATGTTGCATAAAGCATAATCACATGCTACAAGACAGGTCCCTCAGAAGATGGTCAGGCAATGTTGATAAATCACAGAGCTGACATCCTCGAGATCGCTAAGATCAAATTGAAGTTAAAAGATTTGACCTTCCTGAAAATGCAGGGGCAGATCGAAGATTTGTCTTTCCTTGAGATTGCAAGGAGCAAATTAAAGTTAAAAGATTTGACCTTCCTGAAAATGCAGGGGCAGATCGAAGATTTGTCTTTCCTTGAGATTGCAAGGAGCAAATTAAAGTTAAAAGATCTGACCTTCCTGAAAATGCAGGGGCAGATCGAAGATTTGTCTTTCCTTGAGATTGCAAGGAGCAAATTAAAGTTAGAAGATTTGACCTTCCTGAAAATGCAGGGGCAGATCGAAGATTTGTCTTTCCTTGAGATTGCAAGGAGCAAATTGAAGATTGAAGATTTGTCTTTCCTTGAGATTGCAAGGAGCAAATTGAAGATAAAAGATTTGACCTTCCTGAAGACGCAGGGGCAGATTGAAGAAGAATCTGACATCCTTGAGATTGCAAGGAGCAGAGTGAAGATAGAGGATCTGGCATCCAGCCGTTATTGGAGCAGATCAAAGATTTAAGTCTGGCTTTCCTTGAGAATGCAAGGAGCAGATTGAAGATAGAAGATCTGGCATCCAGCCATTACTGGAGCAGATTGAAAATAGAAGATCTGGCATCCAGCCATTACTGGAGCAGATCAAAGATTTAAGTCTGGCTTTCCTTGAGAGTGCAAGGAGCAGATTGAAGATAGAAGATCTGGCATCCAGCCATTACTGGAGTAGATTGAAGATAGAAGATCTGGCATCCAGCCATTACTGGAGCAGATTGAAGATAGAAGATCTGGCATCCAGCCGTTACTGGAGCAGATCAAAGATTTAAGTCTGGCTTTCCTTGAGAGTGCAAGGAGCAGATTGAAGATAGAAGATCTGGCATCCAGCCGTTACTGGAGCAGATCAAAGATTTAAGTCTGTCTTTCCTTGAGAGTGCAATGAGCAGATTGAAGATAGAGGATCTGGCGTCCAGCAGTTACTGGGGCAGATTAAAGATTTAAGTCTGGCATCCTTGAGAGTCCAAGGAGCAGATTGAAGATTTGGCCTTCCAGAGATGCATGAGCAGATCGAAGATTCGAGGCTAAATCGAAGAAAATAAGCGCCAAGAGACCAAGACCCGGCAAGACCGGGCAAAATTGGCCCTTTTTGGAGTCTTTGCTCTATTCTCGTTGCACGATAATGAGCAAAGAGGGGCAGCTGTAGTAGGGCAATTTTGCCCGGCCCAATTGAGTAAAACAGATACAAAATTAATAATCATAAAGTCCAAATCATAAAAGTCCCATTTACAAATGGACCCATTACAAACCCAATCCCGGAGCCCGTTACAAGCCCAAACCCAGTAGCCCACTTAAACTAAAGCCCACTACCCATTTCCCTTAACCCAATTAACCCAACCATTACCCAAAACCCCCCAAACCCGGATGGCCCATGCTCCAAATCCAACTAGGGTTTCAAAAACTGAAACCCTAGCCACCTTGTCCCATCTACTGCGCCGCACACCTAGCCACCCACCGCCACTTTAGCCTCTGCCACCGAACCTGCCTCCGTCCCCTCACATCAACTCAAGACCTACAAAAACAGTGGAACACAAGGTAGAAATAGCAAGCAGACACGCAAAGAACAGTCATTAACAGTGTAAAAGTCTTGGCTATAAAGCCTTAGTCTAAATGTAAAAAGGGGGGTCATTCGGGTTTTTTTATTTTTTGGCTATCTGGTTTTGCTAGAAACAAAAACCAAAAACTAAATGTAAAAAGGGGATTTTTTAGAGACTTTCTCACCGATTGTGGCTAGAGATAGAGGCCAAAACATTTGTAAAATGGGGGGATCCCCATTTCTTGTACAAAAAAGGATCAGAAATCAACAAGAATGGAAGGTTGATTCTAACCTGTTCTTTGATCATCTCGTTTTTTATTTTTTTATTATCCCTTAATCTATTTCGAAATGAAAAAAGAAAAAATAACAAAGAATAATGAGGAAGGGACTCACCGGGGTCCCTTGGTCGCGGCGTTGGAGGCCTTACCTCCCTCATCGGAATCGGCCTCGATGAAGGGACCGAGAGTTATCCGCGCTTACCATCTTCGGGCCTTGAGAGTTGGCCTTCAAAGGCACTTCAAGGTGGGGTGAGGAGGGCCATTCGTCGCACCTCCAACCACCACCCACGGTGGCAGCATAGTGGTGGCTGCAAGGATGGGTTCCGCTTTTGAAACCCTAGCAGAGCAAAATTAGGAACTGGTGGGGGGCTTCCTTTCTTTTTTTTACCTAAAATCAAATAACAAAAAAGGAAACAGAAATGGTTTTTAAAACTAAGAAGCAAACGACGTCGTTTCGACGTGAATAGGGTACCCGATTGCAACCTGACCCGTACCCGGGGAAACCCGCGTGTTTCTAAGCAATGGGCGAATTGCCCTTTTGGTCCTCCCATATTTTTGCTCCTCTATATGCGTCCTATTTTGTTTTCTTAAATGTGCCCCATTACCTTTATTTCTGTTTCAATTTGATCCGTGTTTTGGCTACTGAAGCACATCGTGTAAAAGCGTGGGATATTCTCTCATTTAGTCCCTCTGCTTATGCATGCGCGTGCAAATAGATCCTCCTCCTTGCATTTTATTCTTAGATTTGCCCCGTGTGTTTGTTTTTAATTTGATTTCAGTCCTTTTGGTTATTTCCTTCTTTTTTACTCCCTGCTATTATTATTTTTAGTATTATTAATTATTATATTACTATTATGTTTTCTTTTTAATATTTTTGTTATTACTAATATATATTGTACATATTATTTATATTATTTTAACCATATTATGCATATATATATTATACTTACATATATTTTTCATATTATATTTATATATGTACTTTTCAATGGTATAGTTGTATATATATTCTTTTACATTATTTCATATGTATCTTCAATACTAATACATACTTTATATATTACATCTATTTTAAAGTTATATTTTGTATATTATACACTATATTCTTATATATATTATAAATGTGTCTTACATATTTTTCTTATTTACATATATATATTTATATATTGTATTAATAATTATTTTTATATGTCGTTATTATTTGTTAATATGTATATGCTTTTATATCATATTATTCAGTTTTTGTTTTCTCATGTACATACTTTAATTCTATTATGTAAACGTTTTCATACGTTACATATGTATATATTTTCCATATTACGTATATTTTTCACATTATGTATTAACTATTCTTTTACATATTTTTTATATATCACTATATAAATATTTTAAATACTTTATAATGTATGTGCATGTATATTCTCTATACATGATTTCTTTACTATAAAGACTTTATTTTTATAACATATTGCTTGTTTGTAATGTTATTTAAATTCTTATAACCTTAAACACTCCTTCATAATCATTGATTATTATTTGTTAAAAGTTGTTTTAATTTCATTTTGTCTTATATTTCTTTTAAATTTACTCTTAGTCTTTGGAGGTTAACATTATTATTTGAATAAAATGATATGTTATAATTGTTATCGCATGTGCATCATTTTGTATTGATTCATTGATGTAGCATGGTGTTTATAAATTATTTCTCTATTTTGCAATTCATTATTCTATGCTCGTATTTCATAACAAACAATCGTATACTACTTTGTTTAAAAACTTTCATTCAAAGGTCTCCAAAAGAATTACTCGTGTTTGGGTACTTCGAGGAAATCGAGCCTTAACTTACTAGGTTCCGATTTTACTTATTAAACCCGAACTATCGAGTGTCGCTTTCAAAATCAAAACACGTAGATTTTCAAATAAAACCTATTCTCGAAACCTCGAAATGCTACATCCTAACTTACTGAATGTGGCGTTTAGTGTCTCGAGATAGGAATTTTAAAATTAAGGTAATATTCTATGTTTTGGAAATTCGATGAATCGAACCCTAACTTACTGGGTTCCGATTTTTCAGTCAATTCGAAATAATAAGATATTCCCTTTTGATTTAAATACTAGGCTCTTTAAAACCAAAATGGTAAGCTTAATTTTAGAAATTGGGATGTTGCATCCTAACTTATTGGGTACAACATTCCTATTCCCCTGAGATAAGTGAGCCTCGATTTTACATCGATATATTCAAACGCCTTTCAAAACAAAAGGATCGTATTTTAAAATCTTTTCAATCGTTCGATGATAGGACATTAATTAATTAACTAGGTACCAATTTTGGGCGTATCGAGGGTGCTAATCCTTCCTCGTGCGTAACCGACTCCCGAACCTTTTTTTCTGGATTTCGAAAACCAAAATAGTTGTTTTAATAAATTAAATGGTTTATTAAAAACAACCACATTTCGAGGTGACCCGATCACACCTAAACAAAAAAGATTGGTGGCGACTCCCGTAATTTTCATTTTTAAAACTAAAGTCGATTCTCCTATTTTTCAAAAAAGGTGGTTTCGACACTAGGGAACTCACAGCCACCACCATCAACCATAATATACCATTTCACAATCCCATTCTAATAAACTCAATTTGAAGAAAACTGAAATAGCTGGATGGGGTCGTTAGTTACAATGAATGAGAACCGCCTAGGAAGAGCTGCGGTTCTAGCGATTGGCACTGCAAATCCGCCTGATTGTTTCTACCAAGTTGATTACCCTGATTTTTACTTTCGAGTTACTAAAAGCCACCATCTTACATCTTTGAAGGATAAGTTTCGACGTATCTGTAAGTATCAAAGGCTTACCTTGATTTTCTTTTTAACTTTTTAATGCAAATCTTTATTACCAAGGAGTGATTTCTATCAACTGAGATAGGAATAATTATAAATTTAGTTCTTTAGTACTTACATTTTTTATCAATTTTACCTTTATTTTTTTTAACTAAATTTGGTCTGCCACCAATTTTTAAAAAGAGTTAGCATGTTTTTTTTTAATGAAAATATCATATAAAATATTAATTTTTTAAACATGATAATTTACATGCAATACACTATATTTCATTCTAATTTCTTTTGCATGTTTTAATAATTCTGAAATTATTTTTTTTGATATAAATTATATCACGTGAACATAAAATATCACACCAACATCTGAAATAAGTGTTAAATTAACAAAAAATTTAAACATCAAAAGGGCTCAACGAATAAATAAGAGAAATAGATACCCATAGAAGTCCAAAAACATGTTGCGTTTAGTTAGTTAACCAAAACTTGAGCTGATGACCGATATTTCAAATAAAAACAGTTTAATTTATATTTTCATGGAGATGTCTACTATGGTTTTAAACTTTGAGTGTTTTTAGGTGAGAAATCAGCAATTAGGAAACGTTACATGCACCTGACGGAAGATATTATCAACAAGAATCCAAACTTAATTATCTACAAGGCTCCATCTTTTGATGCTCGTCAAGAAATACTTATAACTGAAGTGCCCAAGCTTGGCAAGGACGCGGCATTGAAGGCCATCAAAGAATGGGGACAACCTATTTCAAACATCACTCACCTTATATTTTGTACATCATCAGGGATCGACATGCCAGCTGCTGACCATCAGCTTGCAAAGCTCATCGGCCTAAAATCTTCAGTTCAGAGATTCATGCTTTATCAACAAGGTTGCTTTGCTGCTGGGACCGCCCTGCGCCTCGCCAAGGATTTGGCAGAGAACAATCCCGGAGCTCGAGTACTTGCTGTGTGCTCTGAGATCATGGTAGGGTCTTTCCAGCCACCCTCGGAGACCCATTTAGACGTACTCGTGGGATCTGCACTTTTTTCTGACGGAGCTGCAGCTGTCATTGTTGGTGCCAACCCTAACGCCACCATCAACGAGCGCCCTTTGTTTCAAATTGTATCAGCTAAACAGGCTGTTATCCCCGACTCTGATGACGTGATAATAGCAAAAATACGTGAAATGGGTATGGCGTATTATTTGTCTAAAAAGTTGCCCAATGTGATTGCCAACAACATTGAGCAATGCTTATTCGAAACATTAGGTCCATCTGGTGTTGATGATTGGAACAAATTGTTTTACGTAGTTCATCCCGGTGGCCCAGCTGTTCTTAAACGTATTGCAGAGAAACTTGGATTGGGAAGCGACAAACTTAAAGCAAGCTGGCATGTGTTAAGTGAATACGGAAACATGTGGAGTCCAAGCGTCCTATTTGTTCTTGATGAGATGAGAAAAAGGTCAACAGAAGAAGGCAAAACCGCCGCCGCCACTGAAGGGCTAGAGTGGGGCGTCTTACTGGCCTTTGGGCCGGGTCTCACGGTGGAGACCGTGATGCTTCGTAGCATTGCTGTGGATTCAGCTTAATTATTAACTAGCCTTGTAAATGGAAACAAGGCGGTAAAGGCCGCAAGCCGAAGAAAATCTTGCCACATGATCTCCAAAATAAAATCCCATTATAATTAGGTGTAGTGTCCATAATATCCACTTGTTAAATAAGACAACTAAATTAAAGTTGTCCCATCTTTAATGCCTTATTGTCGTTGAGTGGGTGAACAATATTTATTATATATGCAGGCAATATCATAAATTTTACTATTTTATTGTTGATACAAGAAAAGAAAGATGTAATCTAATTCTAATATATATTTTTAACTAGAATGGAAACTTTAAGGACATTTGACACAATAAAAAATTGTTATGTTTTATCATATAATTTACAAATTTCTATGGAATTTTTTGTATTCTCCAGCTTGAATTTCATAAAATTCTTTTCTTACGATGATTGGATCATCATTAATTACAAAATTTAAATTTTTTGTTAATAAAAGTTTATTGGCGAGAAAAAAATTTATTTAATTTTCAAAACTATGTGTTTTTCTTTAGCATAATCAGTAAAAAGGTAAGTTGATGTGGTGCATTTGTATATTACTCAACTCAACCACTAATTTGGCTTTTATTGACAAATTTTCAGCTAATAAAAAAGGACACAACTACGGTAACAGATACACATAAATTTTGCTCTGTAAAATGCAATCATTTCATGGCTATGCCTTATCAAAAGAAGAAGCAAATTTGTTTCCAAAAACAAAGCAAAAACGACATTTAAAAATATGGGAAAGCCTTTCATCAAGTTTTACCCATCTTCGTTTTTTCTCTTTTGAGAAAGGTAAGCAAGCATCTTCATTTGTTACTTTTTCCCAACCAAATTCCTTTGGATATCTCATGTTTTATTATTTCTTAGTTTCTTACTACACAAACTAATTCTGGGTTTATTTTAAAACATTTATAAATTCTTGGTTTTTTTTTTTTATTTTAATCTTCAATCTTTATATGTTCAAATTGGGGTATTGATTTTTTTTATTATAAACTGCCATTCAATTTCACTACGATTTTACTTATATTCATGCCAAATTTACATACCTTTTACTCTTTTAATTTTGATTATTCATATCTTATTTCCATCCTAATAAAAAATAGCCAACCATCGTAATAATTAAATTTCTTTCCTAAATTTACTATACCAAAACTTGTAAATTGCGTTGTTACTTCTCAACTCCAATATATGCATAACTAGTAGTAATATGAAAATATATTATAATTTAATTTTTTACTAATAATAGAACATTATTAATTGCAATAAATTATGTGGGAAAAAAACAAAAAGTCAATTTGATTTATTTTTAAATTTGAATAAAGACAGTAAGAATAAAAATTTGGGTATTGTATAAAAAGAAACTCACTAATCTAATAACAAAATTAAAGAATTAATTACTCAAGTTGATTTTTACATGCTTTTGATTACAAGCAGCGCTCAATTATAAAAGGATACGACGGTATACTTAATAAATATGTGAATTTCATTAATAAATGAGTTAAAAAATAAAAATAAAAGATTGATAGTAGGGTTATAACGTACTCACAATAGGTTTATTGAGTGGTCTACTAAATGTGATAGAATGTGATATGATACTCACAATAGGTTTATTGAGTGGTCTACTAAATGTGATGTGATTATATTTTATAGAGTTTTCAATAAAGTTACGATAAATTCTTTAACTAGACTTGATGTGCCCTAACAACAATTCACAAAGTATTGAGGAGCTTTTAGTTGGGCAAGTCCTTATAAGTGCGACGTGGTTGACTCCACAAGGTCTTTTAAGTAAGGTTATAATTTGTAGTTTTCTCAATTTGGTCTAAATATTAGACCAAGATTCGAGAGATTATATCAATCACCTGAATATCTTAGTAGCAATCGAGGGTTTAAAACAATTATTTTAGAACATTTTTTTATTTTTAAAAAATTTACGGGTTATCAAAAATTGATTTAATTTAGCTTTTCTATGTAACGGTGACTACTTTTAAAAAAACATTGTTAATTTTCCGTTTTATTTAATACTCAATTCTTATTTATAAATTAGCGGCGAAAAAATGATAATAGTTTAAATTTTTAATAAAAATAGAAGTTTATGCATAATTAATTAATATTCATATTTTGATATCCTAAAATCAATTAAATGTCATGTATGCTAAAAGAAAATAAAACTTAAGTCCCATGCCATGGTAATCCTTAAGATATCAAATAATAACTTAAGAATATTTTAGTAAATAAAATCGAGCTGAGACCCTTTAGATATCGTGTCCGCGTTCTAACCTTGTGGGTTATTTACAAATGTGAAAATAATTAAGAAGAGAGTGAGCTATGAGACTCAGTATGAGTTCCATAAGAAGGCAGCCAGTGCAAACAACAAACAAGTCAAACAGATCATATCAACTCATAGAAAAAATCACAACTAATTAGCAATACAAAATATCGTAATTCAGAGCAACTAATCAACATAATATTTTAGTGTTTGTAGCCATGTAATTGCTTATGAATGCAATGCAAATTTGGTTTAATAGTAAAAAGGTTCTACTCCACTGTTACACACCACAATTAGGAGTTCCTTAGAACTCCTCTACCTTGATACCACATTGTGGATAAACCACTACTATTATATAGAAATCAATATTCTGACCCGATCCTCCGAATGTCAAGCCCCCGTCCTAACCTTGTGGGGGATAAGCTAAGAAAGCTCAGTGTGAGTTCAATCATAAGGAACCTGAAACAAAATAGTATACAAAGCACATGAATAAACAATTCTAAGAATAATCACAATCATTTGGCACTTTAGATTAATGATTTTACATTGCATCACTTCACTGCACTATTTCGGAAATCATAATTTTATATGCACATGCTAATGAATGCAATGCAGTTTCAAATTAACAGAAAAATCCTACTCAACTCCGCTGCACACCTCACTTATGAGTTCCCCAGAAGTCATGTACCATATCACTCCGAATTGTGGACGAGCCACCATTGCTTTGTAGATAAACTGCCATGTTGTAAAGAAAAAAACGTAGGTAAACCACTAGTATTTTAGATAAAAACATTTGCAGTCACTGTTACTTGTTATGAATACACAACATGGTTGCAGATTAAACAAACTACTATTGGTTTGTGGGCAAGCCACCACTTGTTTGTAGATTAAAAAACTGTCACTATTCCTTCGTATAATATCGTGCATCATGCAATGCACTATGTCATGCTATGTAATAAATCAACACTAATAATAGTCATGTAACATATACTCAATTTATTACTATCACCTAACATGCTTATCATATTCTTCGTAGGGCGGTAACAATATCATCACTTTCAATTTATCAATTTCACTTTATCAAAAATACCTTTTCTAGCCACTTGTTTCAAATTCTAGAAGCAACATCAACACCCTTACGTAGAGCTTAGATAGTGAGGTTGAAATATATTTTTCTAAATTTAAAATTTGATTAAAAAGTCAAAAGATTACAAAGCTACTATAAAGTTAGTGTGACCACAAGTAAAAACTCATCATGCCTAAGCACTAAATTACCAATGAATTGACGCAAGACCATATTTAGAGCTTAGGGTCTTTCTATTTTTTTTCCAATAAGCATTCTTCAATTTCCTCGAGCACTTTGAATTTGTTTCATAACGCACTCTAGTAGTATTTCAACATGGCCCGAAATCTGGACCTATTTCATATAAAGGCCATGAAGGCCCAGGTTTGTTAGAGAGTAACGGCCCATCGTTATTATCCCCACTCGATCTCATTTTATCGGGTCACGTTGATCCTTTTATCCAGTCACTTGTTTCAAATTCCAAGGCAGCTAGGAGTGTTTTTGTCGATACCCTTACTTGCAATGAGCCTGGATTGATGTAGTGAGATCAAGATTTCCCCGATGTAAAGAAAAAATTATACATGTAAATGTTTCGTTCGTGAAAGCTGAATTTAACCACTAAATCATTCATCAATCAACAATTTTTTTAAATGTAAAATTTTATTAATTTTATGTCTAGAAATAATAGCAATGCTTCATTTCTTTTAATAGATTGATAAGTATTGATGTTATGTTTGTAGTTTAAATTTTTTATATCAATAATACGAAAGAAAAATTATAAAAAAAAAAAAGAGATAGAAAACAGATTATTTATGAAAATAAGTTGTGTTAAAAATAATCTAAATTCCATCCCATTTTCTTAAGTTATTTATTTTTCATATTATTGACATAAAAAACCCTTATAGTTTTTTTATTTGTTATTTATTTTTTGTATCGAATCTGTTAATTTTTTTATGTACAGAATTTATATTTTATTATGTTTATATTATATTTTTAATAAATATACTTATTTTTTATAATTATTTATTTTTTTATGTATACTAATCTTTTTATAAAATTAAAAAAATTTAAAAATTTAAAATAATATATAAAAATTGAAAAAAGTTATAAAAATAAAAAAAAAAGTATTTAAATTTCAAGTTTTTGCAAAAAAAAAAAACTTGAAATTTAAATACCATTTTAGAAGTTTAGAATTTTATAAAAAAATATTTTAAAACTTTTTTAAATATTTTTATAATTTTTTTACATTTTTTGTAATAATATTATTAATTCCAACTAACTTCTTTTCAATTATCATGTTGTTGTTGTAAATTTTAGTTTTATAATTTATATTTTTTTTCTAGATTTTATATTTTTCTGAATTTTTATATATTTATTTTTATTTTTATATTTTTAATGTGTATATACATTTAATAAAAGAAAATATTTATTTTTTGTAATACCCTCAAAATTTTGGTTTCTAAGAAAGGACAAGTGTTTTAAAGATGAACTAAGTATTTCGAGAGAAATTATGAATAATGAAATTTAGTAAGGATTAAATTGTAAAATTTTAAAAGTTGAAAGGTAAAAGTGTAAATTTACCATTTTAGAAAAAGGGGAAACGTTTTAAGAAATATTTTTTTTATGAATGTGACCGGGGGAGATATATTGATATGTGAAGTTCAAAAATCAAGATAAGGACTAAATTGAATAAAATGAAAAATTACGAGACTAAAGGGTAATTTTCCCATTTTGTGAAGAAGGGACCTAAATGCAACTTTTCTATTTTTAAATAATATTTGGAGACACAATGATGATGTCAAAACACCTAAACTCATGAGTTGTAAAGTTTTAAGGAAAAATGTGGTAATTATGGATGAAAAGTGGCATAATTTAATTGATTGATGAAATAAGGATTAAATTGAAAGAAAAGAAAATTGTAGATAGTTCTAGAGGAAAGGTAAAGTGGGATGGCAGCTTGGACAACAAAAATAAAAGGGAAAGAAAGAAAGAAAGAAAGCGAGAGAAAAAGAAAGAAAATTTTCCATGAATTTCATATTTTAGAGTGTTATGGAAATATTTTCAATCATAGAAGCAAGCAACTTAGATGAAGATGAAAGTGAAGGGAAAGCTTGAGAATGTGAAGAGAAATGTTATTTTCAAGTGAAGAAATAGGTAAGTGCTTAATTGAATTCAAGTTTGTTTATTTTATTTTGAATGTTTTAGTATTTAAAACTATAATATGAAATAAATAAATAAGATATGATTGTGAATATTGAATTTAGTAGTGAATACATAAATAAAGGTATGTTAGTAATGTAAGAAATGATAAAGTGATAATTTAGTGATTAATGAATTTCATGAAACTAAAGATTAAATTATAAAGAGTGAAAATTTATTTATTTGTCATAAATTGATAAGTGAATAGATGTAGTAAAGTGAAATTACTATAGAGAGGACTAAATTGGAAAGTGGATAAAAATGTGCTATGTGAAACCAATATTGTGATTAAAGACTTAAATGAAGTGTTATGTAATATTAATGAAGTGTAAAGTGATATAATAATAATTATTGAATTTACATGAAATTTAGGATTAAATTGTAAAACGTTTAAAAGTTACTATGTGTGCTAAAATAGTGAAATAAAATATTTAAGTGAAGTGTTATAAGGAAGTAAAGTGCTTAATGTTAGTGAATTAAAATCTAAAGTGCTAAGTGTCGTGAATATATGCTATGTTTGTATTTTTATAAACTGTGAATAAAGTGATATATGTGAAATAAAAATGTAGTGAATATGTTTATGTGATTTAAAGTGAGAAAGTAATATGATACAAAGTGATATATGTATGATATATCAAGTATGTTATATGAAAGTGATATGTAAATAAATGCCTTAGTGAACTCAAGAGGAAATATGACATGTGATAATGAAATGACTATGGAGTTGAGAAGGGTTGAGGGTTCGGATGGGAACTGTGTTGGTGATGCGGGGGTTCAAAGGGGATCAGGAGAGGAGTATTGGGTTATGTAATGTGTTAAATGGAGTTCCTCTATATTTTTTTGGAGTTCCCTTCATCAAAGTTTCATTATAGGTTGGGAGTTCATTTTTTGCATCAAAGTTTCATTATAGGTTGGGAGTTCATTTTTGGCCTAAATCTCTCAATGTATCGAAATTATTGAAATCCTCTAAGATTTAATAAGGACTGCAAAAATAATATGTAAAAGTAAAAGTAAAAGTAAAAGTATATGTGTGTGTGTGTGTGTGTGTGTGTAATGATATGTGAAAATAAATATAAAGGGAACATGTGAATGAAATGTTAAATGATATGTGTGAATTAAGTGTTTATGTTATGTTTGTGAAATGAGAGAATGATTTTGATATGTGAATATGAAAGTTAATTAGTGATAATATATGTGTTAAAGTAAAAACTATAAGTTATAAAGTTAATTTAAATCATTTTATGTTTTGGAAATGAATTAAAAGTATGAGTATATTAGTGAAGAAATTTTGTGAATAAATATTATTAAAATTTTATTTAAATTATATATATATATATATATATATATGGGGCAAGATTGAATTCAGTTGAGTGCTTACTAAGCTATTCACGTAGCTTAATGCGTTTATTTAAACGCGTAGATAAAAAAAGTAGTTAAAATATAAAAGGAGTTCTTCTTCACAGGAATCACATCGACTCTCAAAGTTCCAAATTCTTTTTGGTATATATATAAATTTTGGACTTTAGAGATGGCATGTACTTAGGTTTGGTATAGTGTAAATATGAACTATAATTGTATAATATTATAAGGCAAGTGTATGAATGTGATTTCAAAAGATGATTATGTGCTTAAATGTAATATCTCTTGCTCGGATCTGTTATCGAATCAGGCGAGGAGTGTTACATGTTTTTACATAAAGATGCACGTGGCACTTTGTGAATGATTATAATATATATTTTTAACCTCTAGCAAAAAATGGACTAAAAAATATAACGGAGGTGTGTTTTAGGTACCAAATTGGAAAGTGAATGTTCTTTAGATATTAAATGGACCAAAAAAAAAATTTAGGCACCAAAGTGAAAAATTGGGTATACTTTAGGGGCTAAATCTAGATTAAGCCAAAAAATAACCCTCTTAAATTTTGTTGGCATTGTCTATTGCTTTAAAAATGCTGAATGTTAAACTTGAACTTATTAACACAAAAATTGTCAATTAGCCTAATGAAAGAACCTAATTAGAACATTTTGAAGTATAATTACCAGTTTAAAATAGGAGAGATAGTTTGAAGAGGTTTGGTGAAATTAACCTTTATTGAAATAAGCAAAAACGATAAACATATGTCAAGATTGGAACAATGTATGACCTGTCAATGTCTGAGTGTCGACCATATCTAATCTCCTGCCGAATGGCGTGTCGACAAAATAAAAAAGATATCTCTTCCACCTCACTTTGCCCTCCCATTTTCCTTCAATTCAATACCAATCCATTTACGTTCTTTCACATTGATTCCTTTTCAGTTTTCCTTGTATCTTTTCATTAGTTATACCATCTAGGACTAGCTCTATAATCAAAAGACATAAAATCAAACAATAAAAAGAAAAGAAAACCTTTGTTCTTAATTAATCTCCCATGGCGAATTGGTTGAGAATATCATCAAGAACTGTTGCCAACCACATAAAGAAACGTATGAACAAAGGGTTCATGGGGGATGCTGTCCACGTTAACCATAGTTCTGGTTTATGGTGGGGTTTGAACCGTGGAGGGCCGGTTTCTGATCGGAACCGGAGACATATGGATCCATTGGCATGGAACAGGGCTACCCTTCTCTGCGTTCAGCGTTTCAAGTCCACCTTAGCTGAAAAGCAACATGATTCGTTTCTGTCTAGCGATAGTGATGATGATAATCAGGTACGTACTATTGGCTTGCCTTCTTTGCATGCTTATTACGCTAGAATGAAATTTTTGGGTTAATCTTGCTAAGTTAATAATTCCCAAGAATGTTGAAAATTTTAAGGAGTTTTGTATATATAATATAGTTATAACATTATTCATATTGAGTGACAGAATGAATGGAAAGTGATCTTTTTAATCATCTAATAATAAATAATAATTATCAAATGTTCATCTCAAAATCTTAAACTCCACCGGATGCACTTTCACTTCATGAAAAATGTCGTTTTCCGATAAGTTTGCTGTGGTGGGTAACCTTAGACCCAGCTCTGTAATAAAGTTTTACTCTCTCTCTTCTTCTTTTTTTTTTTTTTCAATGAAAAACGTGTAAAATATGAGCCGTTAAACAAGGGTATTGTTTTAGACGCTATTGTACGTTTTTCAGCTTGCCTTATCTGATTCGTATATGCTTTTTTCTTTGGGTTCAATTTGCATCTTAATTATTTTATAATAATGTTCCTTTTAATGGAAGAAATTAGTATTCAAACTAAAAAAATGGGAGCACCTGTCCTTCAGGAAGTACAAGGCGGTTCAACTAGGCCCAATCACAGTTTTTAATCAAATTGGTACAAACATGAACATAGTAAATTTTAAATTTATTAATATTAAATATATATTTTAAAAATGTATTAAGTTTATAGACGTAGAGAAGGGGCAATTGTAGTTATTTTTGCATCATACTTTAAAGAGAGAGATTTAGCCGACAACCTGTTGGTGTTGGCATAAAATATATTTTAATGGTTTTCAGAGTTGAATTCCCGACGACCTCACTTTTAGTCACAATTATAAAAAGAAAAGGAAAGGAATAGAGATGGACTCGTAGAAGTAAAAATGAAGGCATAAAAGCGACAAAAAGAAATGGGGGAACAGACGTCTTACACTGGAACTCTTCTACCATCTTCTTGTTCAGCACAATAATTAATAGTAGGAAACCAACAACCAAAAAAAAAGGGTTGGCTTTTACTTGCTTTGCTCCAATTCAATCAATCAGGGTTAATGCAAGTCTCTATCTTCTAACGCATTCGACATTGGATGGATGCTTATCTCTAATCTCACGGTACTAACGCTACCACGTCTTAATTGCCCTTACTTCAACTAAACCCACCAACAAGACATCTGAAATTTTTATCATCTCTATTTATTCATTTATCATTCAAGATTGGGTTGTGGCTTGGGTGATCCAGCTGACCCTCTTCCTCTTAAATTAATATAAATTATTTTTTATTTAAATTTTCTATATAAATATTAATTTATAATATTTAAACCCTAAAAATATTTTAGGTAGGATACAACTCAAAATTTACATTTACAATAAAAATTTAAAATTAATAAAGAGATTGATGTAATTAAAAGATAAGTTGCATGTAGACCTATTCATAAATAGGTTAGATTATTTGTTCAAGTTTGAAAATTCACCCTAAATATGAAAAGATTTGGACCAAAAAACGAGATTTAAAAATTGAACTTGAATAAAAAATAAAACTCGTTTAAAATATGAATAGAGTTTAAACTTCAATATTCAAAGTCCGAGCTTAATCTAACCCAACCTATTTTATACTTTTTTTAATATGTTTTCATTTAATTTTGATATATTATATAATTTAATTTTATAATAATATATAAACATTAAAAAGATGTCTAAATTTAAAATTTTAACAAAACAAAACCCACCTTATAAATAATATATTTAAAAAATAATAAGTGTGCCTAAATTATGTTTATGTTAATTATTCATAAATATGGACAAATATTTTGAGTAGAGTTTGGACAAATACAAATGTATTAACATCATGCATGGTCTCAATACAAACCCCGTCCAATCTGATCCCGCACCTGAACGCTTAAAGCTGCATGAAACCTATATAGGAGTACATTTGTAAAGGAGGGGAATCATATAGCTGAGAGGAGAATTTAGCCTATTTGAAAATTTTCACTAATAAATTATAAATGACCTTGGCATGGCAGTCAGTGGACTTTCCGGGGGGAAAAGTTTCATATACTTCCGAAATGAGTTTCATCTCAGAATCTTCACAGACCAGAGTACCTTGCTATCGAGTTCTGGACGATGATGGAGACTTGATTTCGGACTGTGATTTTCAACAGGTTTTCGCTTTGCTTCTCGGTTTAGAATCTTGACAATGCTAACCTTTTAATACCCTCATTACAACTAAAAAATATTGTAAAGTTAAAAAATAATAATATATTATTGCAGGTAAGCAAAGAAGTTGCAGTAAAAATATACAGTAACATGGTGACTTTACAAATAATGGACAACATATTCTATGAAGCACAAAGGCAAGGAAGAATATCCTTTTACCTCACCTCTGCTGGTGAAGAAGCAATTAGCATAGCCTCTGCTGCTGCTCTCACTGAACAAGACATTATCTTGCCTCAGGTGAACACCCGCTACTCCTCTCTTTTTTCGACTTCCCAACACAGCAAGAAGAAAAACAACAGTTAATATTAGTCCACTGTCTTGTCTGTGTGATTGAAATTGAAGCATTATTTAACCAATGTAATGCCAGTACCGTGAACCGGGAGTTTTGTTATGGCGTGGTTTCACGTTGCAAGAATTCGCAGACCAGTGCTTTGGAAACAAAGCTGATTATGGAAAAGGCCGGCAGATGCCGATTCATTATGGGTCCAAAAAGCACAATTTCTTCACCATTTCGTCTCCCATTGCGTAAGGCTTCTACACTCCATCTTAAACTGCTACTGCTCTTTACATAATCCGCATAAATTTTCTTCGAATGTACCTAAGTTTACCAACTTTTGGCGTTCATTTCTAGAACACAACTTCCCCAAGCTGCAGGCATAGCTTATTCTCTTAAAATGGACAACAAAAAAGCATGTGTTGTGTCATACATTGGAGATGGTGGCACCAGTGAAGTTAGTAGACGAATAATCTCATACTTTATTTGCTTATTATAGACTAGTTAGCTCATGGTTTTCCATTTTTTTTTTGTTGCAGGGTGATTTTCATGCTGGTTTAAATTTTGCAGCAGTCATGGAAGCTCCAGTCGTTTTCTTCTGTCGCAACAATGGCTGGGCAATCAGTACAAATGTATCTGAACAATTTCGAAGTACGTAGCTTTCCTCATTGTTTGCTTAAAGGGAGCCCCTCTAGAGTTTCCAGTTTGGAACTTATTTAGAATACATTAATTATGATGGGCAGGTGATGGCATTGTTGTAAAGGGTCGAGCCTACGGAATCAGAAGCATCAGGGTGGATGGAAATGATGCAGTTGCTGTTTACAGTGCAGTTTCTGCAGCCCGAGAAATGGCTATAAATGAGCAGAGACCAATTCTTATTGAGGTGACGTCTCATCCAGGATTTAAAGCAAAATAACGACCGTAACCTCGTGTTTTAAGTTTTTATTTTACTTAATTTCAGGCCCTTACATACAGAGTAGGACACCATTCCACATCTGATGATTCAACCAAGTATCGCCAGCTTGATGAAATTGTCTACTGGAAAAAGGCTAGGAACCCTGTAAACAGATTTCGAAACTGGGTCCAAAATATTGGCTGGTGGAGTGAACAAGAAGAAACTCAGCTTCGGAACAGTGTGAGGAAACAGGTGATCATTTGATTAATCGGTTTTGATTACCAGAAATTTGCATTTTGGTTCATGTTTGTAATACACAGAAAGCAATTTGGTGCAGTTATTGGAAGCAATTCAGGTGGCAGAGAAAACTGAGAAGCCTCCACTTTCGGAGTTGTTCACCGATGTGTATGATCATCCACCATCAAACCTTGAGGAACAAGAGAAACATCTCAGGGAAACCGTCACCAGACATCCAAAAGATTACCCTTCCGATATCTCTGTCTAGATTTTTCTTCATCTCTATTAAGATTGTTTTTCTCAATGTTTGAAGTAAGATGAAGCTGTTAATATGTAAGTTTTTACATGATATCGATAAAGCACTTTCCTGTATTAATTTATGTATATGCATTTGGCATTTGATTTCAGCAAGAATCCTGGCGACTTTTCCTCTTAAAATGAGCTTTTATTATTAGAAAACTTTGGAAGTGTTAGTAACTTAAGCAAACCCCTGCAGTTCATAAAATTAACAACTCAGGTAATTTTGCATAAACACAAAGTTGACTCAACATGCAAATTTATCAATCGTTATCACTGTATATAAACAGAAAGTTGAAAGTTTATTTATATATTTTGATTTTGAAAAGCCTAGTATTTGCCGAAATGCTATTGAACTAATACATATTAACTTTTTATATCTATTTTTAAATATATATATATATATATATGTAAAACATACAGAACAGTTGTAATAATCCACACTTCTAAGGAGGCAAAGTAAATAAAAAGACATGAAAATCTGGTGAATGGTCAGCAACACCTTGAAATTAATGTTGCCATATTCCCTTTGTTACGGGACGGCACATTTCCGTTAACTTTGTGGTGAAATCATACGGCATATCCAAAGGCATATTTCCTCCGATATGCTCAACAATCTTTCCCGATATTCACGCAAACTAGACGAAAGAAGAATAAAAAAAAAAAAAAAAGAGCTTCAACAAATAATCAAATGCAATTCATTTCAAAGTTTTATCATAAACCCATCAAACGAGAAGTAGTAAGAATTAAAACTCAAGTGATCAAAAAGAACTAAGTAAGGTAGCTATAATGGGGACAACACCTCCTTCACCATCGCATGTTGTTATAGCATTGGATGCAACAAAAGATTATAACGAACGAGAGCTGCGAATTGCCATACAAAATATATTAGTAAGAGGTGACATTCTACGTGTTGGTGATACGCTTCTTATGCTTGGAGTTTTGCATAGAGTCACTCACCCAAGTAAGTGCAATTTCTTCTTCATTCACTATTGCTACCTACTACTACAAACAAGTGCTCAAGCAAAGCAATCGCGATTCCCATCAATTTTTGTTGTACCTATATCTATTCACTTTAGTTGTTGGATAAAACGTTGTACAACATGTCTACTCACCCGTTGTTGTCTTTAATGTTCCCTTGTCTCCTGTTCTCCTCTCTGGGTTGGTGCACTGCAGTGGGTTACCAGAGCAAAGCATGTCCGGAATCTTTTGGAACAAGCATCCGCGCCATGGGGGAAGAAATCTCAAAGAAGGTTGATGCATATGTTAATATGCTCCAACAAAGTGCTGAAGATTGTGGAGAGCAAGGGGTAAAGTTTCTCTTGTATTACATTACATAGATGCAATTTTTAGTTTTATTTTCCGCCAAGTTTGCTTAATAAGATGGCAAGTGACCGGATAGAGCAGACAGGCTCACTGTCGCTTTCTTTACTCACTGATGTCACGTTTGGGTTTCAAAGGCTAGATTTGGCTATGAACTTGAAGCTTGACAATGGATATATATCTCTGTAATTGCGTACATTCCTACTGAAAGATTCTCATTTAGAAGAGTTGTAGATTCAAACTCTCTTGAATTTATTATGGCCATTCACTGTGTTGGGATGCACTTGCCTATTTGGTGAACTTAAATATAACTATTGAGAAATATATCAATCTGAAAAAGGGTGTGTCAACATAGCAGTCTTCATGTGTATCAGTTCAGTAATACATCCAACAGTTTGGTTAAATCCTAGGAAGAGGAGATGGGTGGGATGGGAGCAGGCTACGCCTTGGTTTTTAGCTCAAGAATCACTAGACCTTTTGAACAAAGGAGGAGGCTTCCTTAAAAGGGGTTCATCAGATTTATAATAAATGTAAATTTATACCCTATAAAAATTTCTATGGATCATGGACCTATCCAGATCTATCATCATAACAAACACTACACAGCTGGAAGCAGCATGCACATATCAGTTTTATCTGGAATCTGAGCCCTCCCCCACTTATTGTGCTCTGTTGGTGATAGTAACAATTTTCATGTATAGGTAAGCATTGAAGTTAAAATTACAGCTGGATTTCCCATAAAGAATGTCATTATACAAGAGGTGCAAACCTCTAATGCAGCATGGGTTTTCCTTGATAGGTAAATATTTTGTATTCTGGATACTTGGATCATCATTTACCTTGGACACTTTCCTAGTTATCTGTTTTATGTTTGACTGTTGAAAATTATTCCTTCACTAATGAAGGTTTTCCATCTTCGACACTTTCTTGATGATAAAATCATGTAGTGTTTGATTTTTCTATTTCTCATATATCAATATGTAGCATCTTGTATGCATAATCTTCAATACTGGTTTCAATGGGAAAAGAATTTACAATCTCTATTTCCAAGGCTCTGGTGATATGCTTACTTGCTTTTAATCTAGAATTAGAAGCTAATTACACGTGTCGTAAATTGAAACATGATATAATTATTGATCATTTGATATCTTTGGTTTGACATGTTTGATGAAAGCATATTTGTAACTTCAGCTGCTTCCTTTCTGTATTCCTTTAACTATGTCATGTCATGTTGACTTACAATCTTAACAGGCATTTTAGACGGGATTTGAAGTTATATGTTAAACAGATACCTTGTAAGGTTGCATTAGTTGATGATAGCTTGAACGTGGAAGTTTTGAGGAATCATACTCTAAGTCAAACAGATGTGGTAGGACAGAAACCTTCATATCCTTCCATGTCCAAGCCAGTGCCACTATCAAATTTTCAGTTTGGTGAAAATATCGAGCAGTCAGAAATCTCTGTTAGAAGCTACTCCTGGACCCCGATTTCAATTGAAAACTCCAGTAGTGGCCACTTGATGCCTTCGTTTACATTAAAATCAGAGGAGCAGAACTTCTCATCTTCTAAGCTGGAAAAATCAGGTAATTCAGTATGTTTTCAGTTTTACATAAGTTGACAAATACTATATGTTGCTTTCCACTTCCAATTCTAAACATTTTTCCTTATGCACGGAATGGTTTCTTCCTTTCTGCTCCATTAATCCTCTTAATAGTACTTAGCATAGATAAATTTTAGGTTCATTATGATCATACATGGCAACCTATTGAACGGCTTAGCGTCAGTAATAATGGATTACTTCCCTCAGCATTTAACAGAGATACGTATTTCAGATCCACATTCAAAAGGAGAAAATAAGCAACCTACTATGACCTTTTTCCAAAGGAAAAGAAGAAGTTGCTGCCATACTAAAAGCTCAGGAGCACCTCTTCTTTGTGCTGCTTGTGGGCTAAGGACTGAAATGTACATCCAAGATTCTAAGAAATTCACTTATTCAGTGATTCAACAAGCCACCAATGATTTTTCCATGGAGAACTTGCTTGGAGAAGGTGGATACGGCCGTGTATATAAAGGTAAGCTTAAAGATGGACAGCTGATTGCGGCAAAGGTTAGGAAACAGGAAAGTACCCAAGGATTTACTGAATTTAATTCTGAGGTATCTGTCTTAAGTTTCGCTCGACATAAGAATATTGTGATGCTGCTGGGTTATTTTTGCAAGGACAAACTCAACATTTTGGTATATGAGTATATATGCAACAAGTCTCTTCATTGGCATTTATTTGGTAAACTCAATTCTAGTATCATCTCATGTTTCTTTCGTTAGATTTTGTAAACTGAATTACTTCTTTAAAATTTTCTAATCTGCTTGGAAATGGGGACATTTCCACAGATAATATGGAAAATGTTCTTGACTGGCACCAAAGACGTGCTATTGCAATCGGCACTGCAAAGGGCTTGCGTTTTCTTCATGAAGAATGCCGTGGAGGTCCTATTATTCATAGGGACATGCGTCCAAGCAATATACTTCTCACACATGACTTAGTTCCAATGGTAAATTAATTATGTTCTTTAATGTTCGACGTTATCAATATGAGTTCATTCATTCTTTATAAGATAAACCATTGATTATAACTAGGCATCAGCATTATGATAAAGTCCATTGGTGTTAACGTATGATTTTGAAACAAGGTGAAAAGTTTTTTCTATGAATTTGCTTGCTCACTTGAATAATTGTTTTATACACACAGCTAGGTGACTTTGGTCTTGCCAGAAGGAAAATAGATGATGATACTCTACAGACAACAGTACTTGGAACACTAGGGTAGGACTTTCATTCATTTTCAGACTGTATGCGCCTGATATTTAAGGACTTCCATTCATTTTCAGACTGTATGCTCCTGATTTTTACCGTTAAACTAGTGTAACTGGACTTTTGGTAGATACCTTGCACCAGAGTATGCGGAGAACGGATTTGTTTCAGTGAGGACAGACGTTTATGCGTTTGGGATAGTTCTGCTACAACTAATGTCAGGGCGCAAAGTAATTGATCTGGAAAATAAAGGACAAAACGTATCTCTGCGACAGTGGGTATGTTGGTTTCAATGGCCACAAACTTAGATGTGTAGGCATTGATAAATCTTTTACTTATTCTTATGGCTCTAATGCTATTTGTCCATTTAGGCAAAACCGTTGATCAAAAAGCTTGCACTACACGAGCTCGTTGATCCTCGAATCGGGGAGTCATATGACAGTTATCAACTATACCTCATGGCTAAAACAGCTTACTTATGTGTGCAAAGAAGCCCTGAAATGAGGCCATCAATGGGGGAGGTAATTGTTCTTTGATGCACACCATATAATCATGAGAACTTAATTTCAATTGTCATTTTTGGTAGGGGGTGTACCGGTGTAAGTTAAATCAATAATCTGCAAAACAAAAGCATTACCACGTTGATTATGTTTCAAAGTTAGCAGAATGAAATGCTACCAGAAATCACTGTTTCTTCTAATTATGATCAATGTCATCGCCTTGTTTCCATTAACTCTGTGTTTGAATAGTAATATTGAACTGATGGGTTACATCCCACAGGTTTTGCGGCTTCTCGAAGGAGAGAGCGATCATTTCCATCGCTTGAAGGACAAGATTGGGCCTCATTATACAAAGCGATGAACAACAACTACACCCAATCAAGATTTCAAAGCATGGCCGTCATTGTCAACATGAGAATGCTGATTTGATTATTGGATAGAAGTAGTAGTTGCAATTTGTAAATGTATATACAAACATATTTGTTTATATTCTATGAGAGTGAGACATTGACCGGAACAAAGACCAAAAATCATAACTGATGGAACACCCTAGTTAGTGCTGGGGATTACCACATGTTGGCATGCACCAAGTTAAAGCATTTGTGAATCTGATTTGGTCCACATATATTATGATTTAGACATGTAACCAAAGACTCAAGTATGTTTTGTTTCTCTTCCTCTCCTTGAAGAAGTGGGGTTTTTCTAAGGGGAGTCTTTGCCCTTTCTCTTGGCCTGCCCCCTTCGTTTCTTTTTCGTTTTGCGCTCCTATGCTTTTTCTGTGTTGCTTGCCTAAATGGATCTAAGCGGCTGTCCGCCTGGCGTAGAAACAAGGACCACAAGAAATTTGAGCCATGGCCTCCTCCGCTGTTATTGACAAGTTTGAAGTTGTTGGGGATTTAGAACAATTTATCTGGAGGAAGTATGAAGCTCAGTCAAGAACTTGAACAACAACGTAATAAACCCGAATGAAGAATGAAGAAACCTTGAAATTTAAGTCTAGAGATTTTTGTTTGTTTAAGTCTAGAGATTTTTGTGTAAACGAACAGAATTTAGCTTGAACTATGAATGCAAAAATGAGAGAGAGTATTTTTCTTGATGATTTCTATTGAAATTCATTAATAAAAAAGATGGCATAATGCCAATACATATACCAGTCATAAGCAGGTCAACTTTAACAAGTTGCCCTGCAACTGGTACAACTTGCACATTACAACTTTCAAAGTACAACTTGCACAATTAGGTAAGTTGGTCTATCAATCTTATTAGCACCCACTTGCATTAAATACATTAACTACTTAGTTCTAATTAAACTAAGTTACAAAATATTACCTAAAGTAACAAAATAAGATCAAAATTGCACAGTAGCATCAACTTCAGTAGCTGCATATGCTTCATGTGGTGTAAATGCGGTTTAATCTGCTTCTTCATACTTCATCCACATAACTTATATTGCAAGGTCTGCTCCTTGGTTGCTTTATCTACTGCATGTAGGCCAACTTCAACAGAAGTAATAGTATAGTCTTAACCTTTCTGTCCCAATAGAAAAAAAAAGTGCAAAGGCCTAAAAGTTGTTGTGACTCTAGTCATGAATAGATTCTACGTGTTGTTGTTTTGGCCTAGAGGGTTGCATGCAATTCTGGTTTTATTCGGGTTAAGCTGTATTTAGAAGATTGTTACAAGGCCGGCAAAGGTGAGGGAGGGTTCACTCCAGGGAGTTGCTGCTATGGCTTCTCCTGTCAAGGTTTGGACACTGATCCCACTATTTTTTTGTCTCATTAATGTGCGTTTGTTTTGTTTGGATACCTTCCTTAGCTATGCGGGCTTAAGATTTCGTATTTTGTTGGTCCTTTCAAGCTTATATTTTGTTGTGGCTATTGCTCAGGGGTTCATCCTTTCGGATAAATAAGTTGAAACGACTAAACTCAATCCAATTAATAAGTTCGAACCCCTAGACTGTCTCGTCATAAACCCTTGGCTATTTTTGCTTTTGTATTTTGACATTCATGTGTACCCGCTGGTCAGAGGGTGTTTTGAACGAAATAAAATGATGTTTCCTTTTTATTAAAAAAATTTATGTTATTACTGAATAAATTACAGGTATGTTTTCATTTTGATTATTTAATTAAAAATTATATCATTTGATTACTAATATTTTCGAATTTGTTTTTCTTTGGCCATTTGCATATTAAGTGGCATTTTTTAATTGGTATAATAACAACTTTATTTTTCAACTTTTATATTTTATGTCAATTTGACCCTTATTATATATATATATATATATAAACCTCAAATTCATTAAAACTTAAAAAATTTCTATATAAAAATGCTAGAAAAATAAAATCGCAAATATGTTTTTGTTGAAGAACTAATTTGTATTGGAAAAAAAGAAAATTACTATTCAATAGAATCCAATGACAAATTATAAATAAAATAAAAGTTAAATCATGACTTGCTTCCTCAATATTTCTCGAAACCAAACTAATAATATCTTTAAGTCAAATTTCATATCTTTGAACAATATTGAAAATTGATAACTACAAAAGCTTGTGAAATGGATGATGCCATTTTTTAGCAAAAAAAAAATCTATTACATACTCAATTTATTTAGATTATTTTGTAAAACTCAAATTATGAAAACATATTATATTTTAAATATTTTTTCTTATAACAAAAAAATTATTTCAAGAAATAGAAGAGGTAAAAGACAGAATCAATAATTTTACTTAATTTTTTTATGTTTTTTTTAAAATTGAGTATTTGATATTTTTATAAAGATAATACAGAGAAAAATTAGGTTTAAATACAACTGTTTCTCATTTTCTCTCGCTTTATTTATTTTAAAATTTTTATTACTTATATTTAATTTAAAATTTTAAAAAGAATTTTAAATTTTTATCATTTTACATAATCAAAGTCAAATTGACAAAAAATATAAGAATTAAAAACTAAAATTATTATTATATCAACTAAAAAATATCACTTAATAGTCGAATAAAAGAATAATTTTAAAAATACTAATAATCAAATTGCAATCTTTTTTAATTAAGTGATTCACTAATGATGTTGTGTGCTAAAAATAATAATAAATTACTTGTTGATATTGACCTAGATTGCAAGCTTGTGAATGGATAGAAAACTGTTTCAAAAATAAAAAAGAACCAATCTTCTTAAACTTGTTGAAAAACATAAAACTTGGAAATGGATTTTAGTTTTAGTTCTCACTAAATTCTCTAAGACAAACAATTATAAACCATATAAATAAACTATGGTAATTAGGTTCAATAATTACTCAATTAAATTAATTAAAATATAATAAAATATTAAAATTTACAATTTATTCTTTTCTGCACAATACATAAAATTACTTCACATTTCATGTATCCAATCCGTGTGGTTCCTAAAACTTGTTTCTATTTTTCTATTTTCGTTTATTTTTACTCTTAAATATTCTCTTAAGTATAGAAACATAAATTTAAAGGATTGATAGTAAAAAATTCAAAAACACATTAAGAATGAGACTAGAACATGTTATTTTTGGTATTTATCAATCCATAAATAAGAAAATAATGAGTTTCAATGTACTCAAATTCACGTCCTCCTATATTGACAATAATATTTATTGAAGAAAATTCAAATTATTCTTAAACAAACGTAGTCAATTTTACAATATAAAAAGTCCCCATCTACAGTACAGAAAGCTAAAACGTAGTGTGGGTGACGTAAAGATCACGCGCACAACTGAGAGTGGGTTAACAATTGTTATGCGAACACAAAATACATTGAAGAGATGAGATCAGGTGGCCGCGTCATTTCTGAGTAATAAACCAATACAATATTAAATATGTAAAACGAATACAATCTCTGTCTGTCACTTTGCTTTTATTCCATAGAGGAACCACAACATTCCAACTCAACCAAAATGTCCTGTTGTTACACATAAATTCAAAAACCATATTTATGTGAAACTGCCACCTTTTTCTTTCACCAAAAACAATAAACTTGTCCTTTTCTTTTTACCTTCTGTTTCTAAGAGAGAATATGAAGAAGAAGAAGAAGAAGCAGCAGCGGCAGCAAAGGTGTATAAGTTTTTGAACAGACATTTGCAAAGGTAAAATTTATTTACGTAAAGTATTTGCTTTTGACGTATCTCCTGACACCTATAATCCCTCCCTATGTATTTTCTTTCGGTTTTTTCTGCATGGATTTCTTGTTTACATTACCATAAATGAAAACTACAAACAAATTTGCTCTGTTTTCCAGTTCAGTCATTTTCTTCTATTTTCAAGATTTTGGTTTTCTTTTTCCTTCTTCTGTCCATCTATTCTTTTATGTTTCCTTTATACATGATTCTCTTAACAATTTGTATGTTTCTTTCATCTCCTTTGATATAGAGAATTCATCAGATAAAAGGAATCAACTTCTCTTTGGTATGTTGTTGTAGGATAATTTCTTTTGCAGCTTTCTAAGCTTTGCTTGATCTTCTCTTCTAGTTATTAGAATGATTACTGAAGAATGATAGATTTTGGCTATTGCTAGTATAGACAGTATGATATACTTGTCCGCTCAAACTCCAGTTGTCTATATATATATATTAAAGGTCTGAACAGCAATATTAGAATTCACATCTAAATTTCTATGGTAAATCTGGGGAAATTCGTTTTTCTTTTCCTATGTATGCTCTTCTTCTTCTTCTTCTTCTTTTTTATAGCAATCCAAAATTCACATCCTTCTCTTTGAAAAAAGATGCTGATGGTAAAGCTCCCCCAACTTAATTATTATTATTGTTCAGAACTGAATAAGAGTATAGTGATGCTAACAGTGAGCTTTAGGGGTATGTCATTTTCTTTTATATATTTGTAGGGTCATACCTGAGGTTTAAAGACATAAGCAACGAACTTACCTAGTTGCTTAGGTAAATGGACTGTTGTGGTACGGATGATAAGGGAAAAAAAGCAATTATTAGGAACCAAATCCTTGTGTCAATTCAAAATCGTTTTGGTGTATTTTGTTCTTCCCTTTTTGTTTTGTAGCATTCATTCTAATCACATACTGCCTCCTGCTTGTGGGGCCCTTTTATTTTTTTTTCTTTTTATCTTTTGTGACTCCAAACAGACCGTTGCAGTCGTAGGCACATGGTAGTGAAAAATGAAAATTTAGGTGATCTATTTTCTCAAGCTGGGGTTCTCAAAGGATGATCAGAAGACTGTTGTTTTTTAATCCCTTTTCCATGCTTTACCATTGAGCCAAGAGAATTCCCACTTGCTTTGTTTCATTCCAGGTTTGGTATCGTAGAGCTTTACTTGTTTGTACTTCAAGTTAAAAGGTCATGACCGATTAGGTTAAAATTACTCACAAGTGCCTGATAAATCTCCTGTAGTAACTAGTAGTTGAGGTATGTAACTTGTCTTTCTTCTTTATTAAGTACTTTGTTGCTCTGTTATTTGAATTTCTCAATTAGAAAAAGTAAATGATTTGTTAATGCTGTGCCATTATAACATACCTCTAAAAAGGGAGGAGAAAGGCATAGCCACAAAGCCATCTTTCATTATCAATTCATAAATATATAAGTCCCTGCAATTGATGGTCCTCCATTTATGTGCAGATAATTTACAGCCATAAGTGAATCTGATGTCCATCTATAAGGGATTGTCACATTAAGTGTCAACCTTAACTAGACGCTAAATCATCAAGAATCCCTCTTGTTTCTTCAAAAACGGTAGTTCTCTTACTCTCTTAGACAAAATTTAATAATATTGTCTAGCATTGTAATTAAAAGCTCCTTTAAGTCCACCTAAAATACACGTCTTCCAATATAGAAGTTCTTAAGCTTTCTCAATTCATTTGCTCTTATTAAACAAAAGTTTGGAAACATTTGCATTGCTCCTATGTTTTACTTTGAATGAATTTTCCAAAAAAATTTTGGTTAGATTGTCGAGTTAACATGCTTCTTGCCAAAAGCAGCTAGATCATACATGATGTTCTCCTCCATCATTGTTGGATGGCTTGCATAGAAGAATGCGCCTTTGGCTTTTGCTTTCTGCATATCCTAATGCAAATAGACTACTCTTAATTTTCTTTGGGGGGGGGGTATTTTGAAGGTTTCTAGCTGATTAACAAATAATAATATCTTGTCCACATATTTAAGTCGGTTTCAGTTTTGAAGGAAGGTCAGCTTCTGTCTGCCGTGACACAGAACGAGAAACACATCCAGAGTACTTTGAAGCTGTGGTTTAAATGGCTAAAGCTTGTTGGCCATACTTTGATCCCGAGTATGAGACCCTAAGTGCCAGAATCAATCCTCCAAGGTTCTTTTTCTTTCTCTGTACGTACACATTTCTAAAGATCATTCGTCAATTTTGTTCCAAAACGAACTACGTTCAGCAACCTTGATGGTTTAGTCACTATAATTCATTGGATTTAAAGTTTGCTAAAATAGGTACTTTGATCAATTTTATGGTAGAAAATTGCATGCTGGTGGTATGGGTTTTTTAATACTAGAGGAAAAGCCAACTTATAAGACACTTGCACGCATTTTAGCAGTTCTCATCCTTCTATAATTATAACTCTTTGTTTCTCATACCTTCTCTGGCAGGGTGTCTGTGGACAACATTAGTTGCAGACACTGTACTGTTGTAAAGGTAAATTTCAATATAAATGAATTTTGTGCCTCGCTGGCTTTTGAACTTCTAATACTTTTAGTACCAACAAGTATTTCACCATTTTCAAATAGATTGACAGCGTGAATAAACCTGGAATATTGCTGGAAGTTGTGCAAATACTAACTGACCTCGACTTCACTATTACTAAAGCGTACATCTCCTCTGATGGTGGATGGTTCATGGATGGTACGGATACTGCCATTTATCAAGTTATTTTATATTAGGTTATAGAACTTTGTACCTATATAGTCCCTTCCCTGTTTCCCCTAATCTCTTCCTAATATTAAGTGAATATTTGACCATGTTTTTATTTCTTTCAAACAGTGTTTCACGTCACTGATCAACAAGGGAAAAAGATCACTGATGGAAGAACAGTTGATTACATAGAAAGGGTGCGACCTATCTTTTCCTTTGGAACTCTTATGTTCCTTGGTCTACTAAAATTGCCCCTAAACACAGCTCAGCTAGTACTGTTTGAATGTTCCTTTCAAAACGACCATACATATGCATTATGAATCCGTACCCGTTGCCTCTTATGATTCTCTTCTCATATTCCATATTTTTTTTTGTCCAACTTACATGTACTGGGGAATTTGGTATGGCTCCGTGCAGAACTCAGACACTTGTAAGTGGCAAGGGTTTCCATAAATGCTTCATTTGGGCATTTCCCTTATATGCTCTCTTAATGATTCGGAGTGAAGTAGGAAGCACTCACCAATTTATTTGAAAGATGCAGCAAGTGTTAAGATAGCACCTAATTTCCTCGTAAATTAATGACCCTGAGCTGTTATCATTCCGAATAGAGATGAAAACAAATAAAAAATGAAACCTCAACAACCCTTTCCTTCCATTATTCTCCATGTGTCATATTGAGTGCACTTTCCTTATTACTGTTTTACATATTAGCTGCATTTTATTTCAATAGGCTCTAGGACCCAAGGGCCATGCAGCTGACGGGATGAAAAACTGCCCTGGTAAACGTGTCGGGGTGCACTCCGTTGGTAATCACACTGCAATTGAACTCATTGGGAGGGACAGACCTGGTCTGTTATCAGAGATCTCTGCTGTCCTTGCCGACCTTCAATTCAATGTTGCTGCTGCAGAAGTATGGACACATAATAGGCGAATAGCTTGCGTGCTCTATGTCAACGATTATTCCACAAATCATGCTGTGCACGATCTAAACAGACTGTCTATTATGGAGGAGCAGCTTAAGCATATCCTGCGTGGTAGTGAGGATGACGACAAAGTGGCTCGTACAAGCTTCTCCATGGGATTCACACACACAGACCGGAGGCTTCATCAAATGCTGTTTGCTGATAGGGATTATGAAGGCCGTGGAGTGACAAGTGAAGTTGATTATCCCTCATCCTTCAAACCCAAGATCACAGTTGACCGTTGCGAGGAGAAGGGTTATTCTGTTGTCAGTGTCCAGTGCAAAGATCGAGCTAAGCTCATGTTTGATATTGTCTGCACACTCACAGACATGCAATATGTAGTTTTCCATGCCAATATCTCTTCCAGTGGCCCCTATGCTTCACAGGTATGCTTATCATTTGTCATAGGTTTAAAGAAGGGGGGGGGGCATAAGTATTCTACTGAAATATCATTTTTGCAAATGTTGTTAATCAAGTATCCCAAGTAACCAAAAATGAAGCAGGCGATTTTGCTCACTTATGCACATAGAAACAAACTTACCTGCAAATATGGTATTTATGGCCAAATTTATACAGATACAAATCATCAATTCCGTTCTTCTACAATCTGAGGTCTCATCGTTTAACTATATATATTAATTATAAAGTTGGAAAGATTAATGACCTTTGGAGGAAATTATGGCTTATTAATGAGCACAGTTCAAATGAACAGAAATTTCCATGGCTCAGCCAATTGTAGACTATTTATAATGGCTTACATCCTTTAATCACTGTGCTAACTCCAAAAAACGTTTTTGAAGGATTACATATGCATAAATTATCTTAATGGCTTTCATGCAGGAATATTTTATCCGCCACATGGATGGCTGCACACTTGATGCTGAAGGAGAGAAAGAAAGAGTCATTAAATGTCTAGAAGCTTCAATTCATCGAAGAGTAAGTGAGGTGAGTTGTATATCTAACTGAAATGTTCTGTTCATGTTAAGCCATTGATTGTTTTTGTTGTAGCTAGTGTACCTTTCATTCAATTAAGACAACAAATGTTATTTTTTCTATTGAGAAACATCTACTTGTCATTTAAGATTGGGTTTCAACGAATGCAGGGTCTAAGTCTGGAGCTTTGTGCAAAGGATAGAGTTGGTTTGTTGTCTGAAGTAACGAGGATTCTCCGAGAGAACGGATTGTCAGTAAGAAGAGCAGGGATCTCTACAATTGGGGACGAAGCAGTGAATGTTTTTTACGTAAGAGACACTTACGGGAACCCAGTAGATTCGAAGAAAATCGAAGCACTCCGTAGGGAAATCGGGCACACGATGATGCTTAATGTAAAGAAGGATCCAGGCAGTGCCAAAGCACCCGAGGCTGAGGCTATTAGTGGATGGGCCAAGACAAGTTTTTTCTTTGGAAACTTACTGGATAAGTTGCTGGCATGATCAAAGAAAATGAAATATCTCCATGTTTGACTGTAACAGAAACTCCGAACTGTCTACAATAAATTCAAGCTTTTGCATACCGACCATGCCAAGAACTTGATGTCCCTGCTTTGTTAAAGAAATAAATGTTAAAAAATTTGTTTCAAAAATAAAATTTTGTTTTTCTGACAATCTAATTACTCAAACCAAACTTTGACAACCTATGTTTGTGCTCATGGGTTTTCCCCTTTCCTGTCATTGAGTACAAATTATTTAATGTGTTTATATCCTAGACACCCAACCTATTCTTGATCAAAGTTGAAAAAAGTTCATAAATTTTTTTAGCTGGAAATCGACTTAACTATTAGAATTTTATAGTAAAGTAAATTTTATTAACTTTTTTTAAAATTTGTTTTTTTTTAACCTCTATTAAGTATACTAAATTTCAATACGAGTTGTCATATTAGCATCATTAAAAATTTAATAGTTTAATTGATTGAGTTTTAGTTTAATTTTTATCGACATTATTGTCAATAAAGGAGAACATAAATTTGAGTATGCTCACATCTATTTTAGTTTTCTATTTAAGAGTTGGGAAAAATTATAAATATGAATATTTTTAGACATTGTATATAAAAAATTAACAATCTAATTAACTTTTTTTCATTTGAAAAAAAAATTTAACTAAAATTTAAAAATTTAGGTCAACTAAATAAAACAATAAAAGCTAAAGGAACTAAATTCATCATTTTATTAAGGTAATCTCGATTCCTTTAACAATTTTTTACTTAAAAAGAATTGATAAATGGCAAAATTTTCATTCCTCTTGTCTCATTTAGTTACTAATTAATATGATATCATTAGGAAAAACTTTATATACATTATAGAATAGTTAGACATAAAATAAAGAATAATTGATATAAATTTAAATTTAAAATTAAAAAAATAAAAATTTATATAAAAATAAAATCTCCTCAAAATAAGTGTAATTTCTTTTTTCTCTATACTAAAAATAAATCATAAAAATAATTAAATATTATTAATTAAATTAATTTATTATTAACTTATATACTAAGAGATATCTAAAAAAATAATACACTCATATTTAGACTACACAGGAAGGTGTTAGACCTTAGGCCTTAAGGCCTTCCTTCCTTGACAACAGTTCATTTCTATTTACTTCCCTTTTTTTTTTTATATGTTATAAGCCGTAAGGCCTTCCTTGCTTTGACACTTTCTCCATTTTCATTTCTTCTTGTTGTTTATATGTCAAAAAAGTTTTTAATAAAATGTAAAAAAAAAATTAAATTTTTATATTAAATTTACATTCAATTAAAGGCTTGTCATTAATTGAAATAATCAATTAAGCCACTCCATTAACAATTTCTTTCATTGACCACATTTATTGTAAAAATAAATTGATGAGTCAATTAAATGGTAACACGTAACAGTTTCTAGTTTAATATAATATTTTTTACATAAAAATATAAAAATTCAAAAAAATTATAAAAATATTAAATATTAAAAATGATATAAACCTACTTAGATTATAAAAAATCATAAGAACTTATAATTATTATAAAAATATATAAAATCTAATAGATTATAAAAAATATAAAATTAATAAAACTTATTTAAAATTAAAAAACATATTAGAATTCTTAAAAAATAATAAAAATTGTAAAAAATTATAAACAAATATTAAATTTGATATAAACTTAAAAATATTATAAAAAAATTTATAAAAAATTAAATTGGATAGGTGATTTGCCACAAATCGATGAGGCAAATTAGGCTTTTCCGACACATTTAAGGAGATTTTTCTCAAGCAAAATAGAGTTTTTAGCATAGTTTTTCACTATTTTTCGGGTAATAAGTAAAAATATCTCATTTTTGTTATTTTTTTACACAAATTGGCCGCTAGTGCCATTAAGAGACCTAACGTGTGTTTAAATGCTATAGGGGCGTGTCGAAGGTCGAAAACGAGTGAGAACAACACCTAGGGCAAGGGTATTGCGATATCCAACCCTTGGAATCGCGATACCTCTGATAATGTAGAAGACCAAAGATTCTCTTCAGTGGTATCACAATATCCTCTTTGGGTATCGCAATATCTACTTCCTAGGGAATACCCCAAGTTCCAACATTACCCAAGATATCGTGATATCCTCTTCTAGGTATCGCGATATCACCTTTGTCGGGGGACAAACTTGGACAAAAAAGACACCATCTGTTTACTTGACCCAGCAATCACATAAGTCCTGTGTAGAGGCATTTTTTTTGCAACGAAAAGTCATTAAAATACAATTCAAAATAGCCAAAAATTGCCAAGGAGGAGAGAGACACATTAGTTTGGTTTTAGGTTTAGTTTTCTTTAGGTTTTCTCTGCACTTTTTTAGAATTTTTATTTTTCTCTTCTTCTATCCTAGATTAGAGTTTATTTTTCTGTATTTACTTCATGTTCTTGTTATTCTTAATGTTAGTTAATTTAGTTTTCACTGTAGCAAATGTTTATTTACATTTCCAGTCTTTGTACCTTACTTTTAAGACTCTTTAAGCTTTAGTTTAATGTATTTCAGTTTACTTTACTTTTACTATGTTACAAGCTGTAACAAATTAAATTAGGATTTGAATTCTTATCAATACGCCCAATCTGAATACCTTTCCCTTTTAACCCTCAACGGACTTGCCCCCATTTAACTATATTTGATTTTTGTGGTTGTAAAGAAGAAGATCCATCATGATGAAGATGTAAATTGTCATCCCCACTGTTTGGATTTTTATTCCCCATGAATTTGGTATTTGAATTCTTATTAATATGCACCGTAGTATGTTTTTTGTTTAAGGAGGTAATAACTCATTGGGCATTGAAATTCAAAGGCAAAAGCGATTGTAGAGGTCTTTGATTAGTATCCACCCTAGTAGAAAAGGGTTCAGCTAGCCTACCATCCTTGTTTCATGGTGCAAAAACACCCAAGTTAATACTCTTTAGCTTATTTTTAACAAACCCTTTCTTAGATATCTTACCATGTCAGGTTTTAGGTCCAAAAGAAGGCCCAACAATATTATTACCCATATTAAACCTCTCTTATGAAAAGTAACAAGTGCCATAATCTCTTCCCTTGTATTTTCCTGAATATCCGTAATTAAATGAAATCTTGAGCCATTATTCTTATAAACAAATCTCTCTATCCCTTCCATATTTGACCTTCCTTAGCATACTTTCCGCTAAGATTTTTGTTGGACAATCATCCATGAGTCGTAATTCTCACTCATTACCATGTTTTCCACCAACAACGGTGTTGTTTGGTCAATGGAATCATCATTCTTAGTTGTCGTCTTACGGACAAAAGGGTAACTTTCTTGGAAATAAAAGGTTTACTTAAATCGATCTAGACGACAATTCTAGTAAAACGTCCCTTTATATCGTTCTCTGTATTGTAGTCCACCTTAAACACTTGTTCTATAACCTCTCTAATTGTAGCCAAAATACTTCGTCTATGAAACATTGAAGGAAAACATAATAAGTGAATCCATGCCACCATTGTAACACCCCTTACTCGAGACCTCACCGGAGTTGAGTAAGAGGCATTACCGGACTCAAAACAATGATCACAAACATAGTTCACAAACATTCTCAGAAAAACACATAAAGTTCTATCCATTTTCGCCTTTACTAAGGGTTCTCAACACTAATATTATCGATACAGACCATTCGGATTCGAATCCTATCAATCAGACGCACGGAAAATTTTTCACTTTTTATTCAATATCACACGCCCGTGTGACTATGTGGCACGGCCGTGTTGAACCACACACGCCCGTGTCCAAAGGCCGTGGTTGAATCTGTCGAATTGGCCACGGTCCTCCCACACGGCCAAGGCACACGCCGTGTGCCCTGCCATACAGGCCGTGCCAGGCTATCTACCAAGCCTTTGCCTCCCTAGCACACAAGCAACAACATCCACCACCAATTCAAACAAATGTAATTAACATTTTACTAAAATGACTACTTTTATACTAAACAACTTACCAATAACATTTTTTTTTTTATACATGCCACAATAATCTAGTAAATGTGAGTTATTATTTTTTTTTTCCAAGATGACAAATTGATAGTGTGGTGCAACCTCCGACGATCTAATCTCCAACCCCGAGCTAAATCCTGAAAACAATGAGAGAAATAGGAAGATTGTGTAAGCTTCATAGCTTAGTAAGTTGGTATATCACAATAAATAATTCAATTAATAAGATTCTCCCATTCCTCAGCAAGAATTTTAAGAAGATAGAACTATTATTCCCATGATTTCACAATTTTACTCAAGTTCAGTTTGAGCTGTTTTTCTGAGTCACAGACGCTAAATTAATTATTTCTTTAGCTACAGAGCTCGGAATTAAGTACCGTAAATTTTCCTTGAAACTAGATTCATATATCTTCTTGCCATAAAATTTCCATAATTTTTGACTTAGCCAATTAGTACAGTTTATTCATTAAATTCTCCCCTGTTTCACTGATCAACTTCACTGACCTTTGTTCATTACGAGTTAAATATCTCACTGCACAGAATTCGGATAACATTTTCGTTTGTTTCTATTGAAAGTAGACTCATCAAGGAATTTAAGCATATAAACTTCATACCATAACCATTTTTACACAATTTTTGGTGATTTTTCAAATTCGGAACAGGGGATCACGAAATTATCCTGAACAAGTTTCACTAATGTTTAAATATCTCATAATTTATACTTATTTTGCTTACTCCGTTTTTTTATAAGGAAAATAGACTCAATAAGCTTTCAATTCATATCTCATTCACTTTCTAATTCAATTTCCACCATTTTTAGTGAATTTTCAAACATACACAACTGCAACTGTCCAATACTGTTTTAATGCAAATTTCACCTTTTTATGCTTTCTTAATAAAGCTTTAATGGTAGTACTTACCCCTCATCATTCTTACCATAATTCGATCAATTATCCAATTTATTGCTCACCATTTACACTTACATACCTGCACTTTTCATTAGATTTCATGTTCACACTTATCATATAAATGCATCATTTTCGATATTTAAATCCATATTCAATCAATCTGATTTCCCATGATTCATAAACTTTGATTCATGCTTTCAATCACACATCACAAATCTCATTTCAAGAACTCAATCACTTTCATTCGGAATTTATCACTTCACTTATTTTCCCCTATTAACTTGACCCGGCCTTGGCGGATACACGGATCCACTTAACATATCAGAATGGCGACCAGCACCTCATCGGCATAGCCGAAGCAAAGTGGCTACCAAAGCCTCATCGGATAGTTCGAAGTAAATCTATGGCACACCTAGTACCTCATCGGCAGAGCCGAAGCAAAGTGGCTACCAAAGCCTCATCGAAACTATCCGAAGCAAATCTATGGCACACCAAGTGCCTCATCGACTCGAGGTCGAAGAATCTCTGAACTGTTTCGATCCTATGGCATGCCAACAAGTGTCCCATCGGCTGAGCCGAAGCAAAGTGGCTACCAAAGCCTCATCGGATAGTCCGAAGTAAATCTATGGCACACCTAGTACCTCATCGGCAGAGCCGAAGCAAAGTGGCTACCAAAGCCTCATCGAAACTATCCGAAGCAAATCTATGGCACACCAAGTGCCTCATCGACTCAAGGTCGAAGAATCTCTGAACACTTCCAATTCTATGGCATGCCAACTATATCCACTAAGCCCGACTAGTTAATAGGGTATCTGAATCACATATTTGTATTATTTTCACTTTCTCAATTCAATAATTCTTTCATCAATATACTTCTAATAATCACATATATTTACACATCTTCACAATTTTATACATTTTCATTCTATTCAACAATCATATTTCAATTATTCATATTAATTCATAATTGAATATAATTCAATTCACTTTTCAATATCAAGTATTCAAATATCACAAATCTCATATATTTATATCAATTTCCTCATGTTTCCAATATCAATCACAATTTGTTTTCAATCCACATAATCACACATTTTCATTTTGTTACACATATAAGTCATAAACAATTCCGCACATATATATACAAATATACTGGTTCATCAATTATATCCAATCACATTCAACCAAATATCACTACTTACATCAATTTCATTTCCATGCATTTACATATAATGAAATTGAACATATATAATAATAAATAAGTTGAATTATGATAATACCAACTTACCTGAATCCTCAACGAATTAAATCTCGAGATTTAGTCGAGAACTCTCTTTTTCCCCGTTCTTGGGCTTATCATATCTTTCTTGGTAAATAAGCATGGAAAGCAAAGAAACCCTTGGCCATGGAGGAGAAGAAGAATCGGCAGCCATATGAAGAAGATGAGCAGATTTTTTTCTTTTATTTTGTCTTTTTATTCATTTAAAACACTAAATGACTAAAATACCCTTTAGGCTTTTCTTTTAAATTTTGTCCTATTCATGCCCATTTTTGTCCATCAAGTTATCCAATTGTCTAATTTCCTTTTAAGGACCTTCAATTTAAACTTCATAACAATTAAACACTTCTAACATATGGAACTCAACTTTTGCATTATTTACAATTTAGTCCTTTTTACCAAATTGAGTGCCCAAACGTAAAAATTTTCGAATGAAATTTTCACGAAATGTTTCCGTGAAATTTTAGATCATGAAAATAATATCAAAATAATATTTTTCTCATTGGATTTGTGGCCTCGAAACCACTATTCCGACTAGGCCCTAATTCGGGATGTTACAACTCTCCCCCCTTTAGGGATTTTCGTCCACGAAAATCTTACCAAAATGAGGTTTGGTATCTTCCTTCACAGTTTCCAATATCACTAAATGAAACTTTTTAAAATGATAGTTTTAGAAATACTGTCATTGATTCAAGTGCTACTATGACCAAGTTTCACCTTTGTATGGCTTCATAGTCATACACGAATCAACAGAGATTAACACGTTATAGATGTCACTATTTTATAAACTAATAATTCAACCAATCTTGTTAAACCAGAATTCAATACATGCTGATATGATTATGCAAATCCCATTAAAAGATCGGAAATAGTCCAGTTAGCATTTCTTTTATTCTAAAAAAAATGAAGGAATTCTAATACTAAGTTCATAATAGCCCTATTCATCATTATTTCAATATCATCACTAACAGTATTTACCCTGAATGCACATGACATTCGATTTAATCCTGTTGACAGAGCAACATTTAAATACAAAATCAGGAATATCAAGTTCATATCCATATACCAAACATTTACTGCAATTTACTGCACTTTTTATTTCTTTTTAAATGGATAAGCAAGATACTACTATAAGCTCTGTGCAAAATCCTCTGTAATAACTCTAAGTTCCTCAGTACATAAGGTCTATCTTGGCATAATAGTAACAATAATCAATTCTAATCTGAAGTTCAGAATCAAAAGTCGATCCTCATTGTACTCATTTAGCTTATCTCTCATTAACACATTCTTGAGTTCTTCAAACTTGCAAAGTAAACATCACTTCAGTTCTTTATTTAACTAAAATCAGATCGTCATCAAATGAGATCAATTAAATAACCAACTCACACAAGGTAAACAGGGATTTTCCATACACACATCTGTAACTACTATTGCTCTCTCACCAGTTAATCAATTATTATTCACAATCTTTCAATGGCTCAAGTCATCAATACTGTCTTAAACTCAGATTTTTCTATGTTGCTAAATATATTCAACTCTTAAGATCAGGGAGCATATAACAATCTTCGTCAATCAAACAATGTCATCAAATTCTCAATACAGACATAATAGTGATCGTCTCTAAATCACTAGCTAAACAATTCTTCTTCTTCTTCTTCTTCTTCTTCTTCTTCTTCTTCTTCTTCTTCTTCTTCTTCTTCTTCTTCTTCTTTTACCATTTGAAAACATGAATCATCACTTTCAAACCAAATAATAACCATTAATACTATGTAGCTTAATTATTTTCCCAAATCGATCAGCCTACTCTAATTAGAACAACTGAGGTAACTTTATTTGTTCAATAACATTATACAGAGATCACTTCTTTATGTTGTTAGAACAGATTAACCATAAAATCTTCCATAATCCTTTCAATTGATCAATCACATATATTTACGAACCATATTGACTCAGACGAAACATAACATCTTGTTTGCACTCTGTAACATCCCGAAATAGGGCCTAATCGGAATAGTGGTTTCGTAACCACAAATCCGAGATAGAAATAATTATTTTATAATTATTCTGAGGTTTATATTATGATTGCATGATAGTGTGAAGATTTCATGAAGAAATTCCATACATAAAGTGCTTAACTTGGAATTAGGGACTAAATCGAATAAATTGCAAAACTTGCATTCTAGAAGTTTTTATTATGAAATTGTTTTGGAATACTAATTAGGAGGGTTTAACTAGCAATTTGACCCATTTCTATGTTCATGGACAAAATAGGACATGGATGGAATTTTTGAAAGTTTAATAAGGAAGGGCATTTTGGTCATTTGGTTATTAAATGAAATAAAAAAAGGGAAAATAACACAAAATTCATCATCTTCTTCATACGTTGCTGCTGAATTTTTCTCTCCACCATAGCTAAGGGTTCTTCAACTTTCAAGCTTCATAGTAAGTGCATCCAAGCCCCGTTTTTAATGATTTTTATATTTTTGAAATCCCGGTAGCTCGACAAAGCTTATGCTAGCAATAATTTAAGTTAGGAATCAAATTGGGAAAAATACCCATAGGTGAAATTTGTGTATTTTGATGTTTTATGATAGAATATGAGGTTTTAAATTATGTTAGACAACTTGAGCTACTCGGTTTTAGGTAAAAACGAGTAAAAGGGCTTAATTGGTAAAAATACCTATTGTACATAAGTGTATGTTATAGTAGGAATTTGAAGATGATATTGGTAAATAAATGATCAGCATGTCTTAAAATACAAGAATTTGTGATAAGTTTTGATTTCCGAGCCTTGGGGCAAAAGTGTAAATATGCAAAAGTTTAGGGGCAAAAATGTAATTTTGCCAAAGTTTGAGTAAAGGGTTGTTTTGATAAATGTTGATATTAAATAAGCTAAATTTGCTATTATAGATCAAGAAGAACGAAATTCGGGAGTAGATCGGGGAAAAGAAAAAGTAAAAGACTAAATTGTAAAGTTTAGTCACATTTTGTATCGAGGTAAGTTTACGGTAAATAAATGCAATATTTCATTGTTTTACATTGATATTGTCAATTTCCAGCATTCATATATTTATTTTATGGAAATATTCAAAGTCGAATTTAAAGAGAAGTGACAGAGAAGAAGCATTAGAAAGCCCCGTTTGAGCCTTAGGAATGCTAGGATATTTGGGTTAACAGACAGACAGTAATGAGCCATGTAAGTCCATATTAAACATATGGCTTTGGAGACAGGACAGTATTGCGCCATGTAAGCCCATATCGTGTATATGGCCTTGGAGACAGGACAGTATTGAGCCATGTAAGTCCATATCGTATATATGGCTTTGGAGACAGGAATATTTCATGTAAGACCATGTCAAGGACATGGCATTGGCAGTATTTTATCAGACAAGAATAACCTGAGTATCCTTAGTATTCCGAGTGGTTCAACGGGTCATTGTACAAGTTAAATTCAGTGAACTATCAGCAAAGGGAAGTTAGATTATGTTTATGAATAACGAAAGGTCAGGTAAGAAAGAAGGTAGTAAGTGAGAAGTAAAGAAAGTTTATGATGCTAGACGATATTATGTATAATTGCTCAATATGTTAAATGTTGCAATTTATTTGCTTGTAAGCTTACTAAGCCTAGTGCTTACCCCTTTATTTTCTTTCTTATTATAGTTCTTGCCAAGCTTACTCGGGGATCGAAGGAAACGTCGGAGTTCAGATCACACTATCAAAGGAATCATTTTGGTATAACTAGACGTTTCATTTTGTGTATGGCATGTATAGGGACTTAGTCTTTTATGGAATGATATGTTCAATATATGGTGTGTAAATGCTTGGAAGTGAATAGCTAATGAAATGGCTAACCATGTATGTGTTTAATGGTATGAATGCTTGAATAATAATTACTACATGGGAACTATGAAACATGAGGAAGTAGTTTGAAAACACATGCAAACAGCAGCAGTGACGTGAATTTGAAAAATCACTAAAAATAGTAAGAATGGAATTAAAAGGTGAATAAGGTATGAAATTAAAGCTTAATGAGTCTATTTTCATGTGGAAGAAACAGAGTAGGAAAAAGAGTTGTATATTATGAGAAATTTTCATTTGAGTGAGACTGCTCCAGATTGACTCTGTGATCCCCTGTTCTGACTTCAAAAATTCACTATAAATTGCACAAAAATAATTAGGTATTATATTTTATATGCCTAGATTCCTTATTGAGTCTAGTTTCTAATGAAACAAACGGCATGCCTATTTGAATTCTGTACAGGGAAGAAATTAATTCGTAGTGAACATAGGTCAGAGCAGTTGAGCTGGGTAACAGGGGAGACTTTAACTAATAAACTGTACTAATTGGCTAAGTCAAAAATTATAGAAAAAAATTAGTAGATAGATATATGAGTCTAGTTTTAGGGAAAATTTACGGATCTTGATTTTGAGTTTCGGAACTCGAGATATGAATTTCTAAGTGACCTTGATGCAGAAAAATAGTTTATTCCGAAAATTTAAATAAGTGGTTTAAAGTTGTTTAAAAGGTAAGATAAGTTTAGTAACACCTCATGTTCGACTCCGGCGACGGTATCGGGCGTGGGGCGTTACACACTCACTAAGAAATATCAAAAGTACCGGATGAAACAAAATCATTATACCATTTGAATTTAACTGTCACAATCTATACTTTTATCGATCTCGATTCATAAGTAAGTCATACTCGGTAGTTTTAAACAATATGGATGGAAAGGAAAATCAAAATAATAAAATTCGAAACACAAGACCATACTGAATGTCCGAGAACACCACTCACACGAAATAATAGAAATCCTAACGGTTCCGTAAAGATAACCAAAAGAAAAGAAACACAGTTTGTATGTTTCAAAATTACTTGTAACAGAGACAAGACATATTCCATACTGATACAAACAGAACAATAGACAGAAGAAACAAAAGAACAGTTTCATATAAATCCTTTATCTCAGGCGCAACAGAATAGAATACCAATAGAAAATAGAGGAATGCCACTCATGGATCAATTAATTTAACAATACTCCCATCAGGAAACAAGCAATCATAAGTGTCTCTAAAAGTGTATAAACACATGAAATACCCAGAAGAAAATAACTGTAAATTGCTCAACCGTGATTATTATATTTAATCATCTTCACATTTCAATCATTATTCTTTTAACTAATTCTATCCTCACTAATTCCACATTATTCTTTTCACTAAATGAAAGTCAATTTAGAAAAATTTCAGTTAACACTTCCTTTCAGTGCCGTATCTGAATAAGTCGGTTTACCTAAATTAACTTCTTCACCAACTATGATAGCGTATAGCCGAGTAGTTCTTTAATTAATATACCGTCTTTCTAGCCTCATTCTTCACTTATCAACCATTCTCAATCTCTGATCATGTTTAGGCACTCTGCCACTGAGCTCCTTAATTTCGTACTTAGAAATCAATATGATTCCCATAAATTTTTCCATTATGAATACTTTATCAGTAAGGGGGGTGAGATCGTACAACCTCTAACTTAATTCTCTCATACGTAAATACATATATGACATATCTATCATTATCAACATCTATCATCACAATTACATTACCCACTTCAAACAAGTTAACATTCATATAGACTTTTCACAAAATTTTCAATCATCTTATTCAAACAAATATACTCATTCATAGTTTCAATAAATTTAAATGACTTTACCAATCACATTCACTAATCAATTTAATCAAGCATGCAATAGTATATGAACGCTAAACAGATCTGAATAAATACATCACTATATAAACTTTCATTTCACACATTATCACAGGTACACATATCACAAATTCTTATTCATACCTTTTCGAGCTTAACTCATCAAAATTACACTTTATTCAAATGCTTCAGTATCATTAACAAATGGTCGGATATAGCTCGATTGGAGAATATTTCCGTCTAAACAATTGATCCTCAATCACATCGGAAGGCATCACACTATCACATATTTGTGGCATGTATAACTAAACTTTCACACTTGCTATATTAGTCCGAGAACCGACTAAACCATAGCTCTGATACCACTAAATGTAACACCCCTTACTCGAGACCTCACCGGAGTTGAGTAAGAGGCATTACCGGACTCAAAACAATGATCACAAACATAGTTCACAAACATTCTCAGAAAAACACATAAAGTTCTATCCATTTTCGCCTTTACTAAGGGTTCTCAACACTAATATTATCGATACAGACCATTCGGATTCGAATCCTATCAATCAGACGCACGGAAAATTTTTCACTTTTTATTCAATATCACACGCCCGTGTGACTATGTGGCACGGCCGTGTTGAACCACACACGCCCGTGTCCAAAGGCCGTGGTTGAATCTGTCGAATTGGCCACGGTCCTCCCACACGGCCAAGGCACACGCCGTGTGCCCTGCCATACAGGCCGTGCCAGGCTATCTACCAAGCCTTTGCCTCCCTAGCACACAAGCAACAACATCCACCACCAATTCAAACAAATGTAATTAACATTTTACTAAAATGACTACTTTTATACTAAACAACTTACCAATAACATTTTTTTTTTTTATACATGCCACAATAATCTAGTAAATGTGAGTTATTATTTTTTTTTTCCAAGATGACAAATTGATAGTGTGGTGCAACCTCCGACGATCTAATCTCCAACCCCGAGCTAAATCCTGAAAACAATGAGAGAAATAGGAAGATTGTGTAAGCTTCATAGCTTAGTAAGTTGGTATATCACAATAAATAATTCAATTAATAAGATTCTCCCATTCCTCAGCAAGAATTTTAAGAAGATAGAACTATTATTCCCATGATTTCACAATTTTACTCAAGTTCAGTTTGAGCTGTTTTTCTGAGTCACAGACGCTAAATTAATTATTTCTTTAGCTACAGAGCTCGGAATTAAGTACCGTAAATTTTCCTTGAAACTAGATTCATATATATTCTTGCCATAAAATTTCCATAATTTTTGACTTAGCCAATTAGTACAGTTTATTCATTAAATTCTCCCCTGTTTCACTGATCAACTTCACTGACCTTTGTTCATTACGAGTTAAATATCTCACTGCACAGAATTCGGATAACATTTTCGTTTGTTTCTATTGAAAGTAGACTCATCAAGGAATTTAAGCATATAAACTTCATACCATAACCATTTTTACACAATTTTTGGTGATTTTTCAAATTCGGAACAGGGGATCACGAAATTATCCTGAACAAGTTTCACTAATGTTTAAATATCTCATAATTTATACTTATTTTGCTTACTCCGTTTTTTTATAAGGAAAATAGACTCAATAAGCTTTCAATTCATATCTCATTCACTTTCTAATTCAATTTCCACCATTTTTAGTGAATTTTCAAACATACACAACTGCAACTGTCCAATACTGTTTTAATGCAAATTTCACCTTTTTATGCTTTCTTAATAAAGCTTTAATGGTAGTACTTACCCCTCATCATTCTTACCATAATTCGATCAATTATCCAATTTATTGCTCACCATTTACACTTACATACCTGCACTTTTCATTAGATTTCATGTTCACACTTATCATATAAATGCATCATTTTCGATATTTAAATCCATATTCAATCAATCTGATTTCCCATGATTCATAAACTTTGATTCATGCTTTCAATCACACATCACAAATCTCATTTCAAGAACTCAATCACTTTCATTCGGAATTTATCACTTCACTTATTTTCCCCTATTAACTTGACCCGGCCTTGGCGGATACACGGATCCACTTAACATATCAGAATGGCGACCAGCACCTCATCGGCATAGCCGAAGCAAAGTGGCTACCAAAGCCTCATCGGATAGTTCGAAGTAAATCTATGGCACACCTAGTACCTCATCGGCAGAGCTGAAGCAAAGTGGCTACCAAAGCCTCATCGAAACTATCCGAAGCAAATCTATGGCACACCAAGTGCCTCATCGACTCGAGGTCGAAGAATCTCTGAACTGTTTCGATCCTATGGCATGCCAACAAGTGTCCCATCGGCTGAGCCGAAGCAAAGTGGCTACCAAAGCCTCATCGGATAGTCCGAAGTAAATCTATGGCACACCTAGTACCTCATCGGCAGAGCCGAAGCAAAGTGGCTACCAAAGCCTCATCGAAACTATCCGAAGCAAATCTATGGCACACCAAGTGCCTCATCGACTCAAGGTCGAAGAATCTCTGAACACTTCCAATTCTATGGCATGCCAACTATATCCACTAAGCCCGACTAGTTAATAGGGTATCTGAATCACATATTTGTATTATTTTCACTTTCTCAATTCAATAATTCTTTCATCAATATACTTCTAATAATCACATATATTTACACATCTTCACAATTTTATACATTTTCATTCTATTCAACAATCATATTTCAATTATTCATATTAATTCATAATTGAATATAATTCAATTCACTTTTCAATATCAAGTATTCAAATATCACAAATCTCATATATTTATATCAATTTCCTCATGTTTCCAATATCAATCACAATTTGTTTTCAATCCACATAATCACACATTTTCATTTTGTTACACATATAAGTCATAAACAATTCCGCACATATATATACAAATATACTGGTTCATCAATTATATCCAATCACATTCAACCAAATATCACTACTTACATCAATTTCATTTCCATGCATTTACATATAATGAAATTGAACATATATAATAATAAATAAGTTGAATTATGATAATACCAACTTACCTGAATCCTCAACGAATTAAATCTCGAGATTTAGTCGAGAACTCTCTTTTTCCCCGTTCTTGGGCTTATCATATCTTTCTTGGTAAATAAACATGGAAAGCAAAGAAACCCTTGGCCATGGAGGAGAAGAAGAATCGGCAGCCATATGAAGAAGATGAGCAGATTTTTTTCTTTTATTTTGTCTTTTTATTCATTTAAAACACTAAATAACTAAAATACCCTTTAGGCTTTTCTTTTAAATTTTGTCCTATTCATGCCCATTTTTGTCCATCAAGTTATCCAATTGTCTAATTTCCTTTTAAGGACCTTCAATTTAAACTTCATAACAATTAAACACTTCTAACATATGGAACTCAACTTTTGCATTATTTACAATTTAGTCCTTTTTACCAAATTGAGTGCCCAAACGTAAAAATTTTCGAATGAAATTTTCACGAAATGTTTCCGTGAAATTTTAGATCATGAAAATAATATCAAAATAATATTTTTCTCATTGGATTTGTGGCCTCGAAACCACTATTCCGACTAGGCCCTAATTCGGGATGTTACAACCATATTCAACGAAAAATCAGGAGTAGTCGATGACGAAGGCTGCACGGTCAAATAATGTCCAAAAACCACCTATAGCCCCTGTGACAAAGCTTTGTATAATCAACTTTCAATTTAAAACATACCATAAAATATTCATTATCAAGATTCATCAATTGGAAATATTGTTCCATAAAATACAAATCTTAGAGTATAGCATGTTGAAACTAATCTTACGTCCAAGAAGTTTAATCACCACAGTTTTATCCATGTTTTGTGAGACAAGTTGGTGAACATGAGGAGAAAATCGAATGGTTGGGATTCCATCAATTGTTTCTAAAATAATATCACCCTCTTGAAGGTCAAAATCATCAACTTAGGCTTATTCGTCATTTGTACATGTCCTTTTCTCGTAAATGTACTTTCTTAGTAACTTTGTTACTAGTCCCGCCACCATAGTGAAGAGAACTTGTAACACCCCTAACCTGTATCCGTTGCCGAAACAAGGTTACAGAGCATTACTAAGGTTTACGGATTAATCAGATAGAAATTTTAAACATTACATTGCATATCAATCCTCATAATAAAACCAATCAAAATCATATATATTCTCTCTTAAACGAGCCTTTAAGACCCGAAATACATATTAGAAACAAATCGAGACTAAATTGAAAACTCAAAAATTTCTTTCAGCATTATTCAAAATTTTCAACACCAGCCATGTGACCCGCATGGTCAGGAGACACACCCATGTCTCAGGCCATATAGACATTCGAAACAGGGACACACAGCTGTAATGGCCAATTTTGGCCCGGAACAAACAAATAAACCCAACCTTTTTTACAAATTAACCAAACCAAAACAAACCTCTAATTCACTACCCATTTAACCTTAGCCCAATTACATTACCTAACCCAATACCCGGAAGCCCAATAAACCTAAACTACCCATGACCCAATATCCAAACCCAACAGAAACCCTAGCCACCTGATCCCACTTGCTTCTGCCGCCCCAAGCCTCTGCCATTAGACCTTCACCCCACTTGCTCTGACTCTCCTGCAAACACCGCCCCAGGTCATTCCCACCGCCCATGTCAGCACCAACTTGCACCTGCAAAAACAATAAAAGGACTAGACAGAAATAATATAGAAAAAAATGTATGGCTATAAAAGCCAAAATCGAAACATTTGTAATGGATCGGATTTTTCTTCAAATACATACAAACAGCAAGCTTTAAAACAGAAAATATAGCAATCTCAGTGTTAAAAGTAGAATACCAATCCAAATCAGAAAGCCAAAACGCAAAGGCCAAGAAATCGAAGGCCAATGTGAAATTTTTAGGGTTCCAGAATCTGTTTCCCTTTTCCTTTTTTTTGTTTTCACATGCATAAACGTATATTTTAAAATAGAAAAATACAAGGAAAAAATATAAAAAAAAATCTCACCTTTTTCAGAGTTCCGGCCACCGTCCACGGTGGCCGGAGACCGTGGCCGACGACGATCGGTGACCGGTCCGGTGACCGGACCCTCACCGGGCACTCCCTTTCTCCCCTCTCCCTCTTCTCTCTTTCCCTCTTTCTCTTCTCTTTTTTTTTTCTTTTTTTTCTTTGCTCCCGTACAAATGGCCCTAAGCCAAAAATTTTGGCTTATATATTAAAAGCAAGTCCGACCCGATCTGACCCGGACCCGCCTCAGGGTCCGCGTGTTTTTAATCGGAGGGGCTATTTTCGCATTTAGCCCCTCCGCTTTTCCAAGCATATGCAATCCAGTTTTTTGATTTTTTTAATTCGGCCCAACAATTTACTTTGGTTTCCGATTTGACCCCCCGGGTTCCTGATTTGTTTTGGAAAAGGAGTTTATTACCGTTTTAGTCCCCCAAGTCTCCCCCCGTGTTCGTATTGGTCCTTTTTCTCTCGTTTTCATTTTCAAATTTACCCGAAACTGTTGCCTTTAATTCGATTTCGTCCTTTTTGTATTATTTTCGTTTTAATACCGTTATTATCATTATTATTATTGTTACATTATTAATATATTATACTATATTTAGTATTATTATTATTTTAAACATCGTGATTTTACTATACTTATTACTATTATTATTACCTAAATTTTTTACTACTATATTTACTAGTATAGATTATTATTATTTTTATTATATCATTAATATTATTAATATTAGTTTTAGTTGTAATTAATTTTTTTAATATACTCATATACGTATATATTTATCGTCATTATTAGTTATATTTTAATATTAGTATTTCTAATATATATGTATGTATATTTTTAATATATGTATTATATATATCTTTTATGTATCATATATATATCTTATTCTATATTATATATACGTATTTCTAATTTTATGTCATGCTTTTTAATATATTTTTAAATGTTATTAATTATATACTTTATACTATCTTAGATCTATACTCTTAACACTATATTATGTATTTATTATATTTATACATGTTTTAATATTATATACCATTTCATACTATCTTATATATTTATACTTGTTATATTATTACACATATTTTTGCGTGTTACACATATATATATATACTTTAATTCTATATCATTTTATACTATATATCTTATATATTTTTACTACTACGTACGTATCCTTTTGTATAATATATAAATACTTATCTCCAACCCTATATCTATGTGCTATATCTATATATTATGCATCCATTTTATATATATATATATATATATATATATGTATTCTTTCATTTTATTAACCATATACTTTTTGTTATATCATATAGATATTCTAACGCCATTGTGTGTACAATTTCTATACTCTACTCATGCATAGCTTTTACATTATATCACTCTTATCTTTCTATTACCTCGCACATTTTTGTTCTAACTGCATTTATGTAATATTTCAACATTATTATGCCTTTTTATACTCTTCTAGAATACACTCTCGTTATTATCCTTTACTGCAAATATCATTACTGCTATCCTTTTTCAGTATCACATTTTGAGTTCAATAGCATCATCATTTCAAAATTACGTTCCATATTCAAAATGTTTTAAAAAACGAGGCAATATTTTTGCGTTTAGAGATTTGGGAAATAGTGCCCTAACGTGTTGGGTTGCGATTTCTCGATCGTCTAAATACCTAAAATACCCTCTTAAATCTTGGAAATCGCGAGATAACTTTAGTTTCGAGGAATTTAAGAACTTCGTGTCCAATCGTGCTGGATGTGATGTTCGTATTCTTCCGAAGTAAAGGAATCTCGATTTTTCAACCCAAATCATCCCAATTTTATTTAAAATGTTCCAAAAACGAGGTAATATTTTTGTGTTTAGAGATACGGGAAATAGTTCCCTAACGTGCTGGGTTGCGATTTCTCGCTCATCTAAATACCTAAAATACCCTTCTAAGCAAAACTTTGTAACTCATGAGACGACTTTAATTTCGAAGGATTTAAAGAACCTCGTGTCCAATCGTGCTGGATGTGACGCTCATATTCTTCCGAAGCAAAGGAATCTCGATTTTTCAAACTCAAATTATCCCCGTTTCAAAAAAGAATCCTATTTTTAAATCTTTCTAAATTTCGACTTAAGACAGAAAATTGCTCAATTTGGTACCAATTTTGGGCATCGCGGGGGTGCTAATCCTTCCCCGCGCGTAACCGACTCCTGAACCTATTTTCTCTATTCGTCGTAGACCAAAACGTTTTATAAGGTGATCCAATCGCACCTAAAAAGGTTGGTGGCGACTCCCATTTCCATTCTTTAAGTCGACATCCGTTTTTTTTCAAAAAATGGTTACGACACAGCCATATCCAACCTGTGTCCATACCCGTGTAACTCTTTGACATGGGTCACACGGCCAAGCCACATGTCCGTGTGCTAGGCTGTGTGAGCATACTGACTTACATTTTTAAAAGATGTAGGGGACATACAGCTGAGACACACTGTAACACCCCCTAACCCTAAACCATCGCCAGAACAGGGTTACAAGGAATTACCGAACTTATACACTAACATACGAATAAAAACGAGACATAAATTTGAGTTTCAATCTAAAACTATCCAATTTCCATCAAATAATTCTTAATATTGGCCTACGGGCCCAAAATAGGTCTAGAAAATGATTTGGGATTAAACCGGGAACTTTAAAAAATTTTCTTGAAAAACAGGGGCACACACCCGTGTGGCCTAGGCACACACCCGTGTAGCCTGGGCACACACCCGTGTGGCCTGAGACATGGCCGTGTGGCTAGCCCGTGGGCAAAACTAACTTTGCCACACGGCCTGGGCACACGCCTGTGTGTCTTGGCCGTGTGAAAACATAATTTTTCACCATTTTTAAGCTACTTTTACCCACTAAATGTACCTAATTCATACCCAATTCATTTACTTATAAATATTGATCAAATGACATTCATTTCATCTATCAAACCTAGTAAATATTCATTTATTCATATCAAATGCTTCATAAGTATTACATATCACATTATACCCAAAACATAACATTCATACACATATAAGTGACTTGAACAAAGTCTAATATATATATATATACCACTTTTATAATAATTTAATCTTTTAACCATCAACTAAGTTTTATACACACATGCATACCATCACGTTTCACATAACATAACCATCGATAACTTCATCTAACCGACCAATTTATACATGCCATATAAACCAAAAGATAATAACCCAAAAACTACCGGAGAATATCAGGATAGTGTGATTCCTCGTGATGATCCGATCCTCCGAACTCACGTTAATCTACAAAATATGTTAAACACATTCAAGTAAGCTTATGAAAGCTTAGTAAGTTCATAGGCTTGGAAAGTAAACTTACCAAAAATAATAAAACATTCACTTAGTATATATTTCACTAATATCTCCTGTCATTCACAAATCAAATCAATGTCATTTAGTATTATTTGATAATACTCATATTCGAATTCATACTTTTGGGCCCATTTATCAATTACTATTTCTTTTCAATTTGGGAACTATACGGAATTGAGTATATTGCCTTCTTTTTGCCATAGTAAAACTATGGATTTACACATAATCACATTTCATTTTCCAAAGCCATAGCCCAACCATGGTCTTATACGGGTCACATATCTCACTGATGCTTGAACTAATGGCAATTTTATAAATAAGTTAAAATCCAATAGTATACTATGGATTAAATTAGAAGAAATATCTAGATTTTTCATTTTCTTTCATCTTCTCCAGCAAAAACACCATAGGAGGGTTTCTAAAAGCTGGGTTTTCTTATTTTTACTGCAAGTAAGTTCAAATCTTGATTATTTCTTGTGATTTTTGTATTTTTGTAACTTTAACAACTAGGTCCTCTTGTCTAATTTAATAGTTTTTTATTTTATGGTTGATTTTGCAAGTTGCTATGAATATGTTCTGGAAGTATGTGATGATTTAGCATGGAATTAAAGTTTTAATTTGTTTATATGTTGATGTTATTGAAAGAATTGAATAGAAGTGAATATTTAGGGACCTATTTGTAAAAGAGTTTTAAGTTAGGGTTTTATCTGGAAATTTTGAATTCTAATGGTTATAAATTAGCTTATAAGATTTAGATAAGGTGTTAATTGATGAGGAAATGTCCTATTGATGAGTTAATTGATTAAGGACCAAATTGTGAAAACTACAAAATTTGGGGTAAAAATGTAATTTTAGGAATTAAAAGGTACAATTTTTGGATTGTAGTAAAATTGAAATAAATGCTAATAAATGGATGGTTTTGCAATTATAGATCAAGAAATCGAAGTAAATCGAGGAAAGGAGAAAATAACCGAATAATTCCTGAATTTCTTCAACTTTTGTGAATTAGCCCAAGTAAATTCATGTGGCTAAATTTTAATGATCATTGTTAGTATTATGAATTTTTGTAATGTATTATATGATGTGTATGTAACAAAATTTTGTGATAAAATCATAAACAATGTAAAAGCATGAAAATGAAGGGAAACATCAGATTGAGTACTTTTGTCTTGTGATAAGTGGCGAATTGACGAAAAAAGACCATGGTTGGACCATGGCAATAAGTGACAAGTGACCCCCGTATAAGACCATAGCTGGGCTATGGCATCGGTGAGGTGTGCCAAGTGATTTTCGTGTAAGACCATAGCCAGGCTATGGCTTCGGATTAAAATGATACAAGTAATCCGTATAAGACCATAGTTGAGCTATGGCATCGGAGAAAAGTGATAAGTACTTCCGTGTAAGACCATATCCGGGATATGGCATCGGTGTGATATGTGACCCGTATAAGACCATGGCTGGGCTATGGCTTCAGAAAATGAAATGTGATTATGTGTAAATCCATAGTTTTACTACGGCAAAAAGAAGGCAATGTACTCAATTCCGTATAGTTCCCAAATTGAAAAGAAATAGTAATTGATAAATGGGCCCAAAAGTATGAATTCGAATATGAGTATTATCAAATGATACTAAATGACATTGATTTGATTTGTGAATAACAGGAGATATTAGTGAAATATATACTAAGTGAATGTTTTATTATTTTTGGTAAGTTTACTTTCCAAGCCTATGAACTTACTATTGGAGAAGATGAAAGAAAATGAAAAATCTAGATATTTCTTCTAATTTAATCAATATTATACTATTGGATTTCAACTTATTTACAAAATTGCCATTAGTTCACACTATATTTCAGCCAATTTTTAACCCATCCGTACTGCCCATTTAACTTTGGGCTTAATTACACTTTAAGTCCTTCTTCATTTAACCTTCATGCTATTTAATCACTTTCCACAATTTTGCATTTTATTCAATTTAGTCTTTTTTACTCAATTGACCATCAAAACCTTAAAATTTCTTAACAAAACTTTAATACTAACATACTAACACTCCATAAATATTTATAAAAATATTTATGGCTCGGTTTAATTTACCTAGGTCTCGATACCTCGTTTTCACTTCTCAATTATTTAATAATTTTTTCTAAAATACTATTCACTATTTCAATTATTTTCCTAACTTCACATTTAACTTATACTCATTAAATTAATAATATTTTCTTACTCATTGGTCGGATTTAGTGATTTCAAATCACTATTCCGACACCACTGAAATTTGGGCTGTTACAACTTCCCCCCTTTAGGAAATTTCGTCCTCAAAATTTCGTACTTGAAAATAAGTGTGGATGTTGAGATCTCATTAATTCTTCCGTTTCCCAAGTTGCCTCCTCCGACCCATGACGATTCCACAGTACTTTAACTAACGGTACCCGTTTGTTCCTTAATTCTTTAATTTCCTGTGCCAAAATTTTCACTGGTTCCTCCGAATAAGTCATATATGACTGAAGCTCTATCTCGGTAGGAGGAACTATGTGCGATGGATGTAACACCCCAACCCATATCCATCATTGGAATAGGGTCACGAGGTATTACCGGAGTTTATAGAACTTTTTTTTTTATCACATGATAACTAATTTTATAAGAAATTATACAACTTAAATTTTACCACTCTTCTATAAATACATGTATATTTTCATTTGATCATTTACCCTTTCGACATATCAAATAATAAACATATTACCATTTAACCAATAGCTTGGCACTTGTCTAAGCGTCAACAACAACAGTCATTAGTATACTTGAATATACTTCATATAATTTTAGAATCGCTAAACTCATTGTATCAACATATCATACTTGAGATTATTACTTATTACGGCTTGCCCAATTTCCATGTATCAGCATATTAAAGATAGCCACATATTCATATAATATGATACATATTATTCTCTTGCCATTTCTTCAAAAACATAAATCATTCATTATACCAAAATTTCATGTATCATTGTTTTCATGAATTTTGTATATATTTATTCCAGGACAATTCATAATCTTGAACATGCATAATTATCAGGTAAGTTTCATATACATGCATTTTCCATGTCATATTTCTAAAATATCGAATAAATATCGTTTTCTTGTATTTCAAGTTCAATTTCATGATTATTGTTTCGTGCTCAAATTATTTCCATGTCAGGGCTTTATTCATTAAGTCGTTCGAAATTTCATCGTCATACAATTAATATCATTAAAGTATACGAATCTATAATCATGTATGCATATATTCATCAATAAATTCCATGTACAAATATCATCATCTTATATTTCCGTATATCCAATATCACTGTTATTTTTTTCATGTACTTCAGGAATATATGTACAAATCTTTTTATATACATATTTTCTTTTCTGGTTAGGATTCTTACCTACTGAATTTATCGGAATACCGATAGTTAAAATCATATAGTATACTTAAAATATGTAAATCCGTAATCCATCAATTCACATTTACCCTTTTTAGCTATGTGTTTACCATCTTCTATATTTATCCCATTGAATTTCTCGGAATTTCGATGGATTTCTGATAGTACACTCCTGGTGTACAATCTCATTAACCGTCAATTCATATAGGAGTACACTTTTAGTGTACAATTTCGGGTCCGTCAATTCATATGCATTTGTTGCCATGGTATCTTTCAACCATAGTCTTATTATTTCTCAATATGTTACCATGGTATCTTTCAACCATGGTGTAACGCCCCCACGCCCGAGACCGTCGCCGGAGTCGAGCTTGAGGTGTTATTGAACATAATTTACCACTTAAAGAACTTTGAATCCTTTATTTCTACATTCGCAACCTGCTGTCTATCTACGTCACGGTTACAAAAAAAATCATATCTCGAGTTACGAAACTCGAAATCAAGATCCGTAAATTTTTCCTGAATCTAGATTCATTTATCTATTTACTAATTTTTTTCTAGAATTTTTGGTTGGGCCAATTAGTACAGTTTATTAGTTAAAGTTACCCCTATTTCAGGACTCGACTGCACTAACCTCTGCTTACCACGAACCACTTTTCTCTCTGTAAAAAATTCATGTGACTATGCCGTTTGTTTTTCTTAAAACTAGACTCAATAAGGATTCTGAAAATATAAAGTACATCTCCTAATTATTTTTGTACAATTTATGGTGAATTTCCAAATTTGGAATAGGGGATCCAGAAATTGCTCTGACCCTGTTTCACTAAAACTCAAATATCTCATACAATACAACTCTTTTACCTGTTTAGTTTCTTCCATATGAAAATAGACACAATAAGCTTCAATTCATATTTTATTCACCACCTAATTCTGTTTCTACTATTTTTAGTGATTTTTCAAACTCACGTCACTGCTGTTACTCATGGTCTTACACATTTCATTTCAGTGAGCACACTCCCGCGAACCTCACTCTCCCGCGGACCTCAATTCCTAGCACACTTCCGCGAACCTCAGCTCCTTTGTATTCTTTGGAATGGCCTATACACATATATTCTTCGGGAGAGCCACCAGCACACTCCCGCGAACCTCATTTCCCATATATTCTTCGGGAGGGCTGATATTGGGATTACCCTTTCGGGCTTAATCCTTTTTCCTGTATTCTTCGGGAGGGCTATATCAGGATAGGATCACCCATCCGGGCTAGATCCCCTTTTACCGTCAATTCCTTTTCAGAGATCCATCGAATTTTCCTTTCATTCAACCGGAATTTCTTCCCCTTTTTATCAAATATATCAATGTTTCATCAATTTTCATATAATGAACATTCAATTCGTATCCCCATCAATAACATACATTTCAAGCATTTAAGAATATAATTCAAGTTACACGAACTTACCTCATTGCTTGTTTGTGTTTATAATTTCATTAATCCAATACATTTTCTTTTCCACGTTCGAGTCTCACATTTGAGTCGTTTGGGTCTTTATAAATAAATTTGATCATTGTTTTCATTGATTCCATATTTTAATACATTCAATTAGTGCTCTAGGCAAAATTACCATTTTGCCCCTAAACTTTTAATTAATGACGATTTTACCCTTAGGCTCAGAAAAATAAATTCTTGCAATTTAATCCTTGTTTCCAGCCGTTATCATCATACATATTAATAACATTCCATAAATTCTATAAAATATCAAAATTTTCCATAATTTTAACACTTTTCAATTTAATCCTTAAAAATGTTTTCCCTCGATCTCGAAATAAATTAATAGTTTTCATTTAAAATTTTCAATTTAAATAATATAATAATCCATTTCATGTAATTTGATCATTTCTAACTTTTTTACAAAATCACCCATAAAGTTTTACTTTTATTCAATTTAGTCCCTGAGCCTAAAACATACAAATTAGCCATGCTAACTGAAAATTCATACATATTTTCCTCCTCCTCCTCTCCATTCCACATCCTTAATTTATATATTATGCTTATAAGTAACATTATCAATAATTTCACTATTTACTTATATGTGAACGTTCAAGCTGTCCACCTGCATCATAGTCACTAAATTATTTATATCTTGAACTACAGAATTCCAAATTAAGATCCGTAAATTTTCCCTAAAACTAGACTCACATATATTCTGACAAGAAAATTTTTAGAATTTTTGGTTTAGCCAAATAGTACAGTTTATTCTTTAAAGTCACCCCTATTCTGCTATTTGATAGTTCTAACCATTCTTTACTAAAAATTAATTATCTCTTCATACAGGATTCAGATGATGTTTCCGTTTATTTCTATTGAAAATAGACTCATTAAAGAATCTAAACATATAACTTATGTCCCATAATTATTTTTATACAATTTTTAATGATTTTTCCAAATCAGAATAGAGGATCCAGAAATCATTCTGAACCAGTCTCACAAAAATATAAATATCTCAGAATACAGAATTCCTTTACTTGTTCTGTTTCTTTATATGAAAATAGACTCAACAATCTTTAATTCCATATCTTACTCAACTCCTAATTCAGTTTCTATCATTTTTGGTGATTTTTCAAATTTAGCTTACTGCTGCTGTCCAAAACTGTTTTAGTGCAAGATATTAATTACTAAGTTTATATCACCCTTATTTTCTTTCTCTACACCGTTTCCCATCACTTTATCTTATTTTCTCTTCACTACCATATTAAGAACATAGAATCAGATATAAGAAAACTCTACATTAACATCATTTACATGCTTTTTCAATAATATTAAACTTAAAAATACATGGAAATCTTGATGTTCTTACCTTGTTTTATTGTTTCCAAACTTTAACCTCATTTTCTCTCTCCTCCAGCTTTTATTTCTTGAATCCAACTTAATATTCTAACTCCTCATAGTCTCCTTAACATTTTTCTCCTTCGGTAGCTATGGAAATTCTTTTGATTTCTAGGTGAAAATGATGAATTTTTTGGTGGAAGGACCAAATTGTAAAGAAAGCAAAACTTTCTTTCTTTCTCTCTTCCTTTCATGTTGGTGCATGGGAAAGATGGTGGTTTCTTCTTCTTTTTCTTCCACACACACACACACACATATATGTATACTAAATAAAATAATAAAATAATAAAATATCTTATTAAAATATTAATAAAGTAATATTTATCTTATTAAATAATTATAAAATATCATCACACCATCATTACCTTCTAGATTTCTCTCTCCTTCTATTTGACCATTTTGCCCTTCATGATCTTTTAAAATTCCATCCTTGAGTCATCACTTAATTTGGTAAAATTACGATTTAGTCCCTCATAATTCTTTCTCCTATTCAATTTGGTCCTAATTCATCCATTTTCCTTAGTTTCTAGATTATTCCATCCTTAAAATATTTGCACTATTGGTCCTTCAACTTTTCCATATTTACACTTTAATCCCTTAAATTTAAGTATTTACTCTTGGGCTACAAAACTTTTCCCACTTTTACGATTTAGTCCTTTCTTGGATTAATACATCATAATCACTTCCTACATAGATTTTATTGATATAGCTCAAAATTTCTCTTTTTATTTCTTTATTTCTTTATTTTACTATATCAAGGATAGAAATTTTCGGGATATTATAATGGATCCGATCGATACCGTCTCATCATAGACACATGAAATACATCATGAATTTTCTCAAGTTCTGGAGGTAAGGCCAACCTATAAGCAACTGGGCCAATTCTTTCAGTAATTTCATACGGACTGATAAATCGTGGGCTAAGTTTTCCCTTTTTACCAAACCGTATAACCTTCTTCCATGGTGACACTTTCAAAAATACTCGATCGCCCACATTAAATTCTATATCTCTTCTTTTCAAATCTGCATATGATTTCTGATGATCGGAAGCAGCTTTTAAACTATCTCGAACAATACGAACTTTTTCTTTAGTTTCCCGAATCAGATCAACTCCTACTAATTTTGATTCACTCAATTCGGTCCAATATAATGGAGTTCTACATTTTCTTCCATACAAAGCTTCAAACGGTGCCATTTTGATACTAGTCTGATAACTATTATTGTAAGCAAACTCGGCTAAGGGTAAATACCTTTCCCAGTTGCTGCCGAATTCCAGTACACAGCATCTTAACATGTCTTCTAATATCTGAATTACCCGTTCTGATTGCCCGTCTGTCTGGGGATGAAAAGCTGTGCTGAAGTTTAACTTGGTGCCCAAAGCTTCTTGTAACTTACCCCACCTCAAGGTAAACCTCGGATCTCGATCAGAAATAATAGATGTCGGTACTCCATGTAATCTCACTATCTCTGACACATATATTTCCGCCAACTTTTCAAGTGAATAGTCTGCCCTAACTGGAATGAAGTGCGCCGATTTGGTTAACCGATCTACAATCACCCAAATTGAATTTTTCTTTTTCGAAGTCACTGGTAACCCAAACACAAAATCCATAGTGATATGTTCCCATTTCCATTCTGGAATCATAATGGGCTGTAACAACCCCGTCGGTACCTGATGCTCAGCTTTCACCTGTTGACAAATCAAACATTTGGCCACATATTCACAAATTTCCCGTTTCATGCCGGGCCACCAATACATTTTCTTCAAATCACAATACATCTTGGTACTTCCCGGATGAATAGAACACATACTATTATGAGCTTTTGATAGAATATCATTCTTTAAATCTGCATTATTTGGAATACATATCCTATCACGATAATATAACATACCTTTATCATCAATAGAATACTCCAAGCTCAATTCATTTTGAATCATCTGTCGTTTCAACACCAATTTTGGATCTTCATCTTGTAATTCTCGAATTCGTTGAAAGAGTACTGGTTTGGCTTTTAATTCTGCTAATACAGAACCATCTTCATTAACAGACAGATGAACATTTAGTGCCCGAAAAGCAAACAACGACGATTTTTGGCTAAGTGTATCTGCTACAACATTAGCTTTCCCCAGGTGGTAATCAATAACAATATGATAATCTTTCAAGAGTTCTAGCCACCGCCTCTGTCTCAAATTCAGCTCCTTCTGTGTCATTACATATTTTAAGCTCTTGTGATCGGTGTACACATAACATTTTTCACCATATAAGTAGTGTCTCCATATTTTTAAAGCAAACACGATTGTAGCCAATTCCAGATCATGCGTAGGATAATTCTTCTCATGTGATTTTAATTGCTGAGAAGCATATGCTACACTTTACCTGTCTGCATAAGTACGCAACCCAAACCATTCAAAGATGCATCGCTATACACTACAAACGGCACACCTGATTCCGGTTGAGTCAACACCGGTGCTTCTGTCAACATCTTCTTTAATCGATCAAAACTTTGTTGGCACTCTTCTGACCACAAAAACTCAACATTCTTTTGTAATAATCGAGTCAACGGAGAAGCAATCATTGAAAAATCTTTAACAAATCAACGGTAGTATCCTGTTAATCCCAATAAACTTCTTACTTTGTGACGTTTTTTGAAATTTTCCAATTCACCACTGCCTCTACTTTACCAGGATCAACACGAATTCCATCAGATGAAACAATATGACCCAAAATTGCAACCTCATGAAGCCAAAATTCGCATTTACTAAACTTTGCGTACAACTGTTTCTCTCTCAAAATCTGTAATACTATCCTTAAATGCTGAGCATGCTCAGATTCTGTTTTTGAATAGATCAAAATATCATCAATAAACACCACTACAAATCTATCCAGATAAGGTTGGAAATTTTGATTCATCAAGTCCATAAATGCAGCAGGAGCATTGGTTAAACCAAATGGCATCACAAAAAATTCATAATGTCCATAACGGGTTCGGAAAGCAGTTTTCGGCACATCACATTCTTTTACTTTTAATTGATAATACCCGGATCGAATATCTATTTTTGAAAATACTGCTGCTCCTTTCAACTGATCAAATAGATCATCAATACGAGGCAGAGGATATTTATTCTTCACCGTTACCTTGTTCAACTGTCTATAATCTATACACAACCTTAACGAGCCATCTTTCTTCTTCACAAACAAGACAGATGCACCCCAAGGCGACATACTTGGTCTGATGAATCCTTTATCTAACAACTCTTGTAACTGTGTCTTCAACTCTTTTAATTCAGCCGGGGCCATTCTATACGGTGTCACTGAAATGAGAGCTGTTCCTAGAATTACATCTATCACAAATTCCACTTCTCTATCAGGTGGTAAACCTGGTAACTCTTCAAGAAACACATCGGAAAATTCATTCACTACCGGTAAGTGTTCTAACTTAGAATCGGGACCCCGAGTATCAAAGATATAAGCCAAGAATGCCTCATTTCCTTTGTGTAACATCTTATGAGCAAAGAAGGCTGAAATAATATTAACAGTATTGCCCAAACTTTCGAATCCAACAGAAATCATATCCCCTGTTTGACATTTTAAACTAATCTGTTTTTCACGACAATTTACTATCGCACCATGCTTCATTAGCCAGTCCATCCCCAAAATAATATCAAATTCCCGAAAGGGTAATAACATCAAATCAGCAGGGAACTCACAGCCCTTTATTCTCAGTAGACAATTTCGACATATTAAATTAACTATTACACACTGGCCTAATGGGATTAGTAACTTGCATATCAAAATCAGTAGGTCCAACAGATAAATTCTTTTCAGAAGCTAACATAGTGCAAATATATGAATGTGTAGATCTAGGGTCTACCAATGCATACATAGTATCATCATAAAGATAGAAAATACCAGCAATTACGTCTGGGGCTGTCGCTTCTTCTCTCGCTCGAATAGCATAAGTACGTGCAGGTGCTTTAACATCTGATCGACTTTTAAATTCTTTCATATCTGAACGAGTAGCTCCTGTAGCACTGCTCTGACCTGAACGTTTACTTCTTTGAGAAGGGGTTCTATTTTTCTCTTTTTGATCTGCTTCTTCTCTTTGTAGTTGAGGACAATCCCGAATAAAATGATTACTAGATCCACACCTATAACAAGCTCCTGTCTTGCTCTGGCATTCACCAGGATGATTTCTTCCACAATACTAACACTTCAATCGAGGAGCATTTTGAACACTGCTCATACTAGCTGCAGGTCTGTCGGATACTCGAAAATCAGATCGTCTGGATCTACTTTTCCCCGATCTTTCTAGCACTGAAGTGGTTTGACTAATTTCTTCTCTAGACTTTTTCATCGGTGAGGATGAAAATGATTTAGATGCACCCCTTTTAAAAGACTCTTTATTCTTCCTATCACGCTGCATTTTTCTGTTATACACTTCTTCAAGTTTCTGAGCATGATCTGATAAAACAACAAACTCTCGTATCTCATTACCTCCTATCATCATTCTGATATTATCATTCAAACCCTCTTCAAATCTAATGCACATTTCCTCCTCTGAAGGTACAACATCCCAAGCATATTTGCTAAGATAAACAAATTCTCTTTCATACTCGGCTACTGTCTTATTTCCTTGCCGAAGATCAATGAATTCTGTTTTCTTTTTATCTAAATACCTTCTGCCCACATATTTCTTCTTGAATTCACTTTGGAAAAATTCTCAATAAATTTTCTCTGCTGATACAACAGCTTTAATCGTTTCCCACCAATGGTAAGCTTCCTCTTTCAGTAAGGACACAATACATCTCAAATAATCATCAGGTGAACAAACCATTTCTTTGAAAATTCTCATCAAATTCTATAACCAGTACTCAGCCTTAACTAGATCATCATCTGCTCTTCCCCGAAATTCTTCAGCTCTAAGTTTTTTGAGCTTTTCCAACAGAGTACGTCTACTAAATTTAGTTGTCGGAGGAGGTGGAGGGGCAACTAGGGACGTTACAGGTGGCACAGTAGGGGGAGGAGGTTGTTGAGCCTGATTTCCATCTTGCATCTTTTCATTGTACCATTGATTCATAATCCCATAAATCATATCTTTAAGTTCTTGATGTCGCATTAGAGAAATTGGAATATTACTGTTTATCCCTTGTTCAGAAGCCTGCACTCTACTATTTACTTCTTCTTGCTCATTACGTTCTTGTCCGTCTGACATCTTTTCAATAAGAGAATATCTATAAAATAAAAGGAGTTAGATCGGATCATACACATTACACTATCACAGATTTATATGGCATGTATTTCTAAACACTTTAAACCTCGTAAATATTCTGAGAATTGGCTAAACCGAGCTCTGATACCACTAAATATAACACCCCCTAACCCCAAACCGTCGCCAAAACAGGGTCACGAGGTATTACTGAACTTATACACTAACATATGAATAAAAATGAGACATAAATTTGAGTTTCAATCTAAAACTATCTAATTTCCATCAAATAATTCTTAATATAGGCCTACGGGGCCCAAAATAGGTCTAGAAAATGATTTGGGATTAAACCGAGAACTTTAAAAATTTTTCTTGAAAAACAGGGGCACACACCCATGTGACCTGGAACACACTCGTGTGACCTGGGCACACACCCGTGTGGCCTGAGACATGGCTATGTGGCCAGCCCGTGGGCAACATTGACTTTGCCACACGGCCTGGGCACACGCCCGTGTGTCTTGGTCATGTAAAAACATAATTTTTCACCATTTTTAAGCTACTTTTACCCACTAAATGTACGTAATTCATACCCAATTCATTTACTTATAAATATTGATCAAATGACATTCATTTCATCTATCAAACCTAGTAAATATTCATTTATTCATATCAATTGCTTCATAAGTATTACATATCACATTATACCCAAAACATAACATTCATACACATATAAGTGACTTGAACAAAGTCTAACATATATATATATATATACCACTTTTATAATAATTTAATCTTTTAACCATCAACTAAGTTTTATACATACATGCATACCATCACGTTTCACATAACATAACCATCGATAACTTCATCTAACCAACCAATTTATACATGCCATATAAACCAAAAGATAATAACCCAAAAACTACCGGAGAATATCAGGATAGTGTGATTCCTCGTGATGATCCGATCCTCCGAATTCACGTTAATCTACAAAATATGTTAAACACATTCAAGTAAGCTTATGAAAGCTTAGTAAGTTCATAGGCTTGGAAAGTAAACTTACCAAAAATAATAAAACATTCACTTAGTATATATTTCACTAATATCTCCTGTCATTCACAAATCAAATCAATGTCATTTAGTATCATTTGATAATACTCATATTCGAATTCATACTTTTGGGCCCATTTATCAATTACTATTTCTTTTCAATTTGGGAACTATACGGAATTGAGTATATTGCCTTCTTTTTGCCATAGTAAAACTATGGATTTACACATAATCACATTTCATTTTCCGAAGCCATAGCCCAGCCATGGTCTTATACGGGTCACATATCACACCGATGCCATATCTCGGATATGGTCTTACACGGAAGTAGTTATCACTTTTCTCCGATGCCATAGCCCAACTATGGTCTCATACGGATTACTTGTATCACTTTAATCCGAAGCCATAGCCCGACTATGGTCTTACACGGAAATTACTTGGCACACCTCACCGATGCCATAGCCCAGCCATAGTCTTATACGGGGGTCACTTGTCACTTGTTGCCATGGTCCAACCATGGTCTTTTTCCGTCAATTCGGCACTTATCACAAGACAAAAGTACTCAATCCGATGTTTCCTTTCATTTTCATGCTTTTACATTGTTTATGATTTTATCACAAAATTTTGTCACATACACATCATATAATACATTACAAAAATTCATAATACTAACAATGATCATTAAAATTTAGCCACATGAACTTACTTGGGCTAATTCACAAAAGTTGTAGAAATTCAGGAATTATTCGGCTATTTTCTCCTTTACTCGATTTACTTCGATTTCTTGATCTATAATTGCAAAACCACTCATTTATTAGCATTTATTTCAATTTTACTACAATCCAAAAATTTTACCTTTTAATTCCCAAAATTACATTTTTACCCCAAATTTTGTAGTTTTCACAATTTGGTCCTTGACCAATTAACTCATCAATAGGACATTTCCTCATCAATTAACACCTTATCTAAATCTTATAAGCTAATTTATAACCATTAGAATTCAAAATTTCCAGATAAAACCCTAACTTCAAACTCTTTTACAAATAGGTCCCTAAATATTCACTTCTATTCAATTCTTTCAATAACATCAACATATAAACAAATTAAAGCTTTAATTCCATGCTAAATCATCACATACTTCCAGCACATATTCATAGCAACTTGCAAAATCAAACGTAAAATCAAAAACTATTAAATTAGACAAGAGGACCTAGTTGTAAAAGTCACAAAAATACAAAAATCACAAGAAATAATCAAGATTTGAACTTACTTGCAGTAAAAATAAGAAAACCCAGCTTTTAGAAACCCTCCTATGGTTTTTTTTGCTGGAGAAGATGAAAGAAAATGAAAAATCTAGATATTTCTTCTAATTTAATCCATATTATACTATTGAATTTCAACTTATTTACAAAATTGCCATTAGTTCACACTATATTTCAGCCCATTTTTAACCCATCCGTTCAGCCCATTTAACTTTGGGCTTAATTACACTTTAAGTCCTTCTTCATTTAGCCTTCATGCTATTTAATCACTTTCCACAATTTTACACTTTATTCAATTTAGTCCTTTTTACTCAATTAACCATCAAAACCTTAAAATTTCTTAACGAAACTTTAATACGAACATACTAACACTCCATAAATATTTATAAAAATATTTATGGCTCGGTTTAATATCCCGAGGTCTCGATACCTTGTTTTCACTTCTCAATTATTTAATATTTCTTTCTAAAATACTATTCACTATTTCAATTATTTTCCTAACTTCACATTTAACTTATACTCATTAAATTAATAATATTTTCTTACTCATTGGTCGGATTTAGTGATTTCAAATCACTATTCCGACATCACTGAAATTTGGGCCGTTACACACACGCTCGTGTCTCTACCCGTGTCGATGAAAATAAGCCATGTTCTAAGCCACATTTCTCACCCAAATTGATACCAACCTAGCTTTAACAATTTGCACATCAATAAGCCATAACAATACATTCAACACAAACTAAAATCGAGTCCTAAACATGTATTATTACCACATACAACCAATATACCCATAGGTACCTCCAATGACAACTTGAAAATATGCCCATCAAGTAACCAACTTTACCTAATTGACCTATCTAACCAAGTTACCAAAGTTCACTTTAACTCAATTATATTCATACCTTAATTTCTTGCCAATGTGTATGTTGGTTATATAAATAAAATATTATTCATAATTTTTACATAAGCTAATTTTAACTAAGTTTGTACAAAAGCTTGTACATGCCATATAAATCATATTGAATGTTTCAAAAACTACCAGAATAAGTTGGATAGTGTGGCTTGAGTGCTGATCCGATCGCCCAACCTTCCGTAAATCTACAAAGACATTAAACAATACATGTAAGCTTAATGAAGCTTAGTAAGTTCGACGGGTTAAACAAAATCTTACCGAATCTACTATAATAAATCAAATAAATAAAATCATTCATGTCAATTCCCTGTCATTCATCATCAATTTCTTATCATTTATAACCTCTATTAATAATTACATTCGTATTCAAATCAATATAAAAGTAAATAACATGTATTTCAAATTCATTTAATAAATCTCATTACCGAAATCTTTCTATTCGAAGAACGACTTACGGATAAGAGTACATCGTCAACAGAAGCTCATAAGAGCTGGTCCTCCCGAATGTGCCAACAGAAGCTTGAAAGCTGAACAGAAGCTCATAAGAGTTTAACAGAAGCTCGAAAGAGCTGAACAGAAACTCGTAAGAGCTGAACAGAAACTCATAAGAGTTGAACAGAAAGTAAAACATGGGAGTTCACAAAAAATGTTGAACCCTGGTTTACTTGGGAAAAATGCCATTGTCTCTTTCTAATACTATCATACACCAAAATACGAATGTACTCAAATCTCGTGTTCCATTCAAACCGAAATCCAATTCAGTATTATAATTCCAACAATAACTCATTTCCAACAATAGAATAAATGCATAATATCGTTCATCAAATTTATACAAATATAAAATTTTAACTGTACGAACTTACCTGGGCTGAATTGTAGCAATTGCAGAAGTTTTGGGACTATTCTGCTTTTTTTCCTTTTTCACCAGTTTCTACGGGATCTTGATCAAAAATATAAAATTATTCATTCATTAGCATATATTTCACTTCCAATTCATTTCACAATTAATACCCTTTTATTTTTAAATTTACACAATTACCCAAACTTTTACAATTTTTGCAATTTAATCCTTTAATTAGTTAATTTATCAAATTAAGTCATTTTCCTCAATCAATAATTTATTCAAACATTCTAAGCCATTATACAGCCACTAATAAACCAAAAATTCACTATCAAACCCTAATATTTTTAGATTTTCACAATTTAATCCTAAAATCAATATTTAACAAAATTACTTTATAAAATCATCATACAACACTATCAAAGCTCTAAATCCATGTTATTCATCAAAAACATCTAATATTCATCAATGGTAACTTCTAAAATTTTTAATAAAATAAAAAAATAAGGTAAAATTTAGTTGAACCTAATTGTAACAATCTCAAAACCATAAAATTTACAAGAAGCGGGTAAGAATTAAACTCATTTGAAGCAAAAATATAAAAGAAACAACTTAAGCTCTTCTCCTATGTCGATTTTTGGCAGAATATTGTAGAAGAAATGCATAGAAAGCTTTTCAATTTCAATTTGTTTTATTTAATTTCATAAAAATTACAATTTTGCCATTAAAGGCTTTATTTTATTATTTTTTTCTCCTATGCCGCCTCATCCTTTTAATTAAGTTTAATTGCTTCTTAAGTCCTCCCTCATTTATTTATCAAGTCATTTAATCACTTAAATTCTATTATTAACAAGTTTTTCACCTTTTTCAATTTAGTCCTTTTTAATTAATTAACTATTGAAACATTAAAATTTTTCAATGAAACTTTAATAATACCTTAATGACACTCTGTAAATATTTATAAAAATATTTACGACTCGATTTATAGAAACGAGGTCCTAAGACCTCAATTTCTAAAACCACTTGACCTAATAAATCATTATAAAACACAAGTTATTAATTCAAAAACCTTTTTAAAACCATATTTGACTCGTAAATATTAAATAATAATATTTATGAACTTAGTCACCGGATTTGGTGGTCCCAAACCATTGTTTCAAACACCACTAAAAAATCAAACTGTTGCAGAACCACTTTAAAGACTAGATATTTAAAAGGTAACATAGTAGCTATCACACACTCATCTAAGCTACTACGCATGCACGGCTTGCAAATCGATCCTATGATCTTAAAGATATATTGAACACCGTTAATCAATAAGTCAAATGTTAGGGTTCTAACCTAAATCAATTGATTCTAAAAAGAAATAAAATATGTTGTAATATTGTTGTCATGATGCGAAAGGAATATGAAGTTATTGAAGATAATATTAAAAAAAGAAAAGTATAAGACCCAAGCTAGATATATCAATAATGGACCCAGTTTGGTTCAATTTATTTAAAAATCATCAATGATAAAAGAAATTCAACATCTATCAATAAATTATTATAGAAAATATATAAGCGGCCGTTAATAATTCAGCAAAATGCTTTTGGTACAATAATTTCTTTTTATAAAATATAATTTAAATCCAATTTTATTACTCCATAATCACCTACTCGGAGAAAACGATCAAAAACACCAATCAGGCGATTATTAAAAAAATCATTAATTGAATAAAACTAAGGTTAAACTATTAAAATAGTCATTTTTATTTATTTTAGGTCGCATTTTAATTATTTATATTTAAAATATTATATTTTAATCACTTACATTAACGTGTTGTAATATTTTAGTCACTAGGCCATTAATTGTCATTATTGGTGTAACGATAAGTTGATGTGGCATATTAAATTATCATTTCAAAGAAAAATTTTAAGTTAAATTACAAACTTAGTCCCCATATTTTTTCATTTTTAACAATTTAATTTTTTTCGTTTTATGTTCTTTTAGGCTTCAAAAACAAGAAATTTTCTGACTTCAAGTCCTTGTGCATTACCCCATTGAATGACAATTATGACCACCGTTGCGATTTACCTAAACAAATTAGGCGCTTCCTTTTTCGAATAATGACATTTGGCTATAATCCAATCAAACAACTCCCCTCCGACACACAGTTCCATAATCAAATTCACTGAGTGTCAATCATTGTAAACAGCTTTTAGCTCAACAATATCCCTATCAACAACACCATTAACTTAAAAATCTTTAAAATGATAAAAATAAACAATAAGTTTTGCTTTGGGAGGGGGCACCTATGGCCGGTGAGATGATACATGATCTGAACTTCACAGCTGACATCTTCGATATCGTCACGGTTGATAAGCTTACGCTTGGAGATGGATTTACAAGCAAATTGCTGTTTGGTTTTCTTATGAGTTACCAAGTAGGTAACGCCAGACTAACCATAGCTGAGTGCACGGTCTAAGATGTAAGTTGATCGAACGTCCTCTATGGGGCGGCCGAACACACAATTGAATAAATTGTCTATAAACATAAAAAAAATTAACAAATGAAAAATATAGAAAAACTACGTTAAAAGAGATGGAAAAAGGAGGAAAACAGAGGGAGAAGCAGAAGAAAATAGAAAAAAAAGAGGAAAGTTAAAAGAATAAAAAAATTGCTTAAAACGAAAAAATATGTTGTATAATTCAACATAAAATTTTTGTTTGAAACGATGATTTAATGTGTCACGTTAACTTACTGTTATATCGGTAATAATAATTAATGGCTTAGTGACTAAAATATTATAACATAATAAGATAAATGATTTAAACGTAATATTTCAAATATAAATAATTAAAATATAAATTGAGATGAAAAAAACTACCTATCAATCATGTCTTGAGGTCAAAACTTTGCTTTTAAGTTTTCTATCAGTCGACCGGCATCAAATAATTCTCTGTAATTTCTTTACATCTTTGATTATATTTAGAGCGTGGGGACTCCGCTATTTAAACCAAATAAAAGACCCAATGCTTTAGATATCCAAGTCTCATCTTGACATAAAATCTCATTATCAAATCCCTCAACTAGAGTTGACTATGCCGTCACGTCTTTCATAAACCCTTACTTGAAAAACTAGAATGGGAATCTCGTGATGTGAAAGTGCACAATCAAGTTCCTCTATCTCTCTATCGACCAGGATAATGAACCTAGACAAGTTTTAGTGTCAAATTCAAGACACAAGAGCAGTGATGGTAGGGGAGGCTGAGGTAAATAAAAATAGTTGATCAGTTTTAGAGAAAACAAAATACCAACTTTTTATTATTTTGGTGGAAGATTACATGGCAATGGCATTTGTACGATATAAAAACAAACAAACCAGCTAAGAAAAACTGAGCAAGTGATAGAAAAGAAAGTTCCAGAATGCATTTACTTTTCTCCACGTCTATATATCATTCAACGCAGGTACGTATCAATGATGGTGAAATTTTTAATTTTTCTCAAATACTTTTCTATTAATCAATTTAATAAATTTTTAAAAAATATTAACGATTTAACTTTAAAAAAAATTAAAATTAAATATTTATTTCTAATATACAAAAAAATAATTAATGTTATACTAAAAATTTCATAAATATTATTATAATTCTAAAAATTAAATTTAAAAAAACCTAGCTTTAGTCCTATTTCTCAATACTAGTCATCCTAAATTGCACTATTCATTTTTTCATAAAATCGAACTCATCAATAATAGAATTTGTTGAAAATTTTTAAACTATCTCTTTTTTTATGTATACCACCAAGTTGAAAGAAAAATATCCTCCATTCTGTTGTGAAGTATTGTCTTCACAATTTTCATAGCTCAAAATTATTGTTTGGTTGTTATAGTAGACACAAGAAGAGTTAACACAAAAAGAATAATTCTATCAAGAAGATGATAAATACTTGATTTATATGAAATACAAATTGAAGAGGAAGCGAATTATATGAAATACAATTTGACTAAAAAGGTGAATATTATATAATATGAATAATAATTTATATATAAAATTAAAAAATCTGAAAAATTTAAGGGAAGGACCATCCCGCCTTCCCAGAATCCATTCCTGATCTTACCCATCATGTAAAATTAGAAATTATTTTCTTTACGTGAAACACTACGAAAGTAAAATCATGAAAAAATGGGCTTATAATTAGTTTAAGCTAGTATGTTTTATTAGTAATAAATAAAAGATTTAGGATTTGTTTTGAATTTAACCCAACTCTGGATACAGTTGCATCCAAAGGGCAAACGGAATGCACCTTGCGGTGTAATTCACTAATCTGCTTTCCAGTTGACCAAGGAGGATTCAGGGGCTTTTATTAGATCCTGCTTGAGATACAGCTACAGCTTCACCCTTTATTTTGATATCTAAATGTAATGATATTAATACTTTATTGTTTAATTTTGGCGGTAGGGGAAATAATTAATTTTATATTATAAATTTTAAAATCTAAAAAATTAACAAAATTTCAAGTTTAGTATTAATTTAATAAAAATTATTCACTAAATATTATTATTTTTTTAATTATGATTTTTTGATAAATTAATTCTAAAATTTAAACTGAACACTAAAAAAATTAACATTGTTACATTTACATACTAAAATGTATGAAATGTATAACTTTTATCAATGTAAAAAAAAAAAAAAAACACATTTACTATGTTAGGGAAAAAAACTCAAGACCTTAAACAAAATAATAAAAAATTATCACTTAAAAAACTCAAATGTCCAGTGATTGAACCATGAAGATTTTATATATAGATTTATATATTAAAAAAATCCTTAAAAATGAAAGTAAATTAATTAAATCCTTGTATTAAATTTGCACTCCATTAAGTCCTTATCATTAATTAAAATAATTAATTAAGCTTTTCTATTAATGATTTTCGTTATTGACTATGTTGATGGGTAAAATAAATTGACGAACTAATGAGATTGTGACATGTGATATCTTTTAGTTTAATTTAATATTATTTTTATAAAAATAAAAAAAAAATATAAAATTGATATGAAGATATACAAAAATTATAAAAAATTTAATAAAACTATAAAAAAATATATATACGTCCCCCTCATGCACTACTATGTTCGTCTTCCAAACAAACCACAATGTTCCTCGCGGGATTATTAATAATACAAAAGATTTTTAAGGTTAATATTTTGGGGCAAGTAATTTACTCCAATACTCACCAGCCAAACAAAGCTAAACTACCAAAAATGTTTATTTTAATTCTAAATGAGCTTTTATTTATTTCAATTTCTTTCCCGCCCTCATTTAATGCGACACATCTTTATTCTTTTATATTGCTTTCCAGTGCGGCTTCTGTTTTAAACAAAGCACACCGAACTTTCTACATTAATCTCAATCCCTCCTTTTTATTCATACCTTTTCTTGGAAACAAAAATAATCAGATTTCTTTTCTTTTTCCCCTTTAAAAAAAAGAGAGACAGAGAGCTTTTGATATGATTCCTTTTGTTACTATTAATTCGTAATAATAATTGATAAGTAAAGTTTAATCACGAAAATCTATTGCTCCTATTACGTTGTCACTGATGGATTTCTGACACGTATCCCCTGATCCTCTTCCCGAACGTTTCTCTTTCTTTAATCTCTGTTTTATGTCTTAATAACCCCCCCCCCTTTGTCTTTGCCTGCTTCTCTGTTTCTCTTTTTAAGAACACAGAAAAACACCCAAACGAATTTGTAATAGAACAAAGCAAAGAAAACGAAGAAAACCCAGAGAAAGGTATGATTATAATCTGAGCTTTCCATAATTTTCATCCCTTCTTTTGTTTCCTGTTGGGAGTTTTCTGTTGTTTTAATTTTTGTTTCATCCATTTCTTTTTTGTTGCTTAAATTTGAGCTGCATGTTTTCAAGCTGATTCATTTTTAAATCTTTTTGTTGAAAAACCACAAATTCCTGTACTTATATAAAGTTGTTACTTTTACCTACAAATATTTAGTCAAATAAAAGTCATGGTTTTAGTTTCCTTTTTCGTTTTCGCCGATCATTTCTGTATTTCTTTTTATCGTTATCTCTCTAATATCCAGTTTGTTGAAATGGGTCTTTCTTACACCCCCAAAAAGGTTTGTTTTTGTTTTTCTTACGAACAACCTGTTTTGGTATGTCCCTTGACGAGTTAAAGCTAAAAGGAAGGTAAATTTTTTAGTTTGGTCCAAGGTACTTAGAATATGCAAAAAGAAATTTTTTTAAAGGAATTTGATTGTTTTTATGGTCCTCTGTTTTATGCAGTTTTTCTTAGGTTTTGGCACATAGATTTTGTTGCCTTTCTATACACTTGTCGTTTTTATTAGGCTTTGGTCACTGAATTTAAGGTCTGGTTTTTTGGTTATAGGCATAAAGGAATAATTATCTACTCCAGAACATAAAAATATAAGTTTGTGTAAGGCGGTGGTAGAGAAAGAGTTAAATGATAAGCAAAGCAAAGGTGGGAAGTGAAGAGTTGAACTCGTGCTTTGAGAAGCTGCTGATGGTTGCTGCTGGAAATAGTGGCGTGGGAGTTAGGATGGAGGCAGCGGTGATCACCGAGTGGAAAGATATTCCTATGGAGCTGCTGTTGAGAATTGTGTCTCTTGTCGATGATCGGACTGCTATTGTTGCTTCCGGTGTTTGTTGTGGGTGGAGGGATGCTATTTGCTTCGGCCTCACACAACTCAGTCTCTCATGGTATATGCTCTTTTCACTATTTACTCTTATATAAACGTACCAACACTTGTGCAGTTGTGCTTTTATTTTTCCTTTTTTTTCCCCATTTCAACCATTGTTTGATGTTTATGTCATGCTTTTTGTGCAGGTTAGCTATTATTATATCTCTAATAGTTATAAGATTAAAACTACTAAGTAATAGTATCTCCTTTTGATGTAACGGACGAGTACTGGCACAAGCAAACACATTATTTTAACAGTTTTAGGGGTAAGACTTAGATAATAAATAGGTTTTTGTTGTTTGTGAAAACTAGATCTTTGAATTAACATAAAGCTGATTTTCTGTTTAATGATTGTTTATTTCTAGCTCTAAGGTAAAAACCTTTTAGTAGTTTTGATCAAATTGCAGCCTATACTCATCAGATAATAATGCTTTAGTCCAGACCTTTTCTTAATGCTATGTCCTGGTGACAATATTGTTGCTCTCTTTGCATAGTATCAATTCTAGATACTGTTCATATACATCAACCCCAACTTGAGGAATTGTGAATTTTCTTATTGCTAGTTTCTCAGACTGATAGGCAACAAGAGCCTAAACCATTCTCCCAAAGAACTCAATATATTGGATTGATTCACAGTACTAGTTATCAAAATGAACCAACTGTTGCATCAGTCTCTATTTTTAAGTGCCTTTAAGGCTTTTCAATCTTCCTCCTCAAGAATTTGTTTAGTTAACTCATAAATTTCCATTTTCAGTTTGCTTCTGATTCATGCCTTTTCTATTTGCACTGCTCACTTTGTGTTTGAATTATGATAAGCCAGCAAACTTGCACCATTTGGAATGCTGGCACCTCCCGAGTGGTCTATCCTGGTCAATTTTAACCTTCATAGCATGAAGTATCATACCTTTTGGCAGTTTGGTTATTTATTTGTCTTGGCTTTTTTTAATTTTATGGAAGCTTCATTAAGGATACAAGATTATCAATAATATATTGGTCATCCCATGTTTTTATTAATATTGAAGATGGGGTCTGGTTGATTTTATCAGATACTCCGAGCTTGTAATGCCTAACATCTCTGTTTCTGAATGGATAGCATAAACTTATGTGATCCATGAGCAGAAACCTAACTCCAGCTTGGGTTGATCAATTGTCCTAATTTACCATTAATCATGGTTATGACAGTTTTTCGTGCTCCACCTGATAGTCATTACATAACATGAAAAACATATAATCTTAATACTGTTAGGCTTGGTTTAGGAGGAAGATCTTCGGATATCTTAATTCTAGCTTGTTGGCCACAAAAGTTTTTCATATTCTTCTTAGCTGCATTTGCATTTTTTTGTGTTTGTTATGCATTTACTTCTTGCTTTCTCTCCTGTATGGAACTAGTTAAATATTAATTTTTTTGCCCAATTAATACTGTTTTAGCAATGAGTGACATGTTGTCCATTTCCTTATTTTATCTTCTAATTTATTCTTTTGCTCGTATTTGGGCAAACATCAGATCATTTGTCCTTTTTACCTTTTTTCCTCAATATCCTACTTGTCATATAATTGGTTTGTGTGAAATCTTGCATCAGGTGCAAAAAGAACATGAACAACTTGGTTCTATCTCTTGCTCCTAAATTTATCAGATTGCAAACTCTAATACTGCGTCAAGAGAATCCGCAGCTTGAGGACAATGCTGTTGAGGCTATTGCAAACTTTTGTCATGATATGCAGGAGCTGGACCTAAGCAAAAGTTTCAAGCTTAGTGATCACTCTTTGTATGCATTGGCCCGTGGTTGTCCTAACATTACGAAGCTTAATATCAGTGGCTGCACATCTTTCAGTGATGGAGCTCTTGAATATTTGACTAACTTTTGTCAAAAACTAAAAATATTAAATCTCTGTGGATGTGTTAAAGCTGCAACTGACCGTGCATTGCAGGTACGAACAGTACTTCTGAATTGTTATTTTTCCTGATTAAAAACGAGTTGCTTTAATTGATTATATGCACAGGCTATTGGACGAAACTGCAAAATGTTGCAATCTTTAAATCTGGGATGGTGTGATAATGTTGGTGATATAGGAGTGATGAGTCTAGCTTATGGATGCCCTGATCTCAAATGCCTGGACTTGTGCGGCTGTGTTCGCATAACAGGTATTACTTGGATTCGGCGCTTAGTTGGTATATGTATATGTATGTGTATTTGTATATGTATATGTATATGTATGTGTGTTTGTAATTCAACATATTGCTTTGGTTTCTGATTCTCTAGCCAGATTTTTATCTTTTTTCTATTATATAGATATGTATCTTTACCTTGCATGTTTCTTCAGGGAATAGCCTTCTATGTGTTGGCGAGGGTAGCAGCAGTCTAATAAAGTGAATATGCAGCACCTTGTCCCAATGATAGCATATAAACTCAATTTTAAAATTATTCGTACTTTTTATTGAGTTGAATTTGTCTTTCCCTTCGCTTTTCCTAGAGATGATTTTGTCTGTCTTCCCCTCATAGCAGTATCAGATTGAAACATTATTTGTTGATTTAGGAACTAAAGTATGGCTTGTTTTGAAGATGAAAACTGATAAGCTCTAAAAATCTTATTGTAGATGATAGTGTGATTGCGTTGGCAGACAAGTGCCTCCATTTAAGGTCACTCGATTTGTACTATTGTCGCAATATCACAGACAGGGCGATGTACTCGCTGGCTCACAGCCGAGTGAATAACAAGCCTTCGTTGTGGCAGTCCATGGAGGGTAGATATGATGAGGAAGGTCTTAGAAGTCTGAATATAAGCCAGTGTACTGCACTGACTCCTCCAGCCGTACAGACATTATGCGATACGTTTCCAGCCCTTCACACTTGCTCCGGAAGGCATACCCTTGTCATGAGTGGTTGCTTGAGCTTAACATCAGTGCATTGTGCTTGTGCGGTCCAAGCTCATCGGACACTCAACACTATTCCCCATACTGCTCATTGAAGGGGATTTCAATGTTGATATTGTAAGTAAATGTACTTATCCAAGGGCTTAGGCCAAAGAGAGAGAGAGAGAGAGAGAGAGAGAAGGCAAGATCTCCTGTACGAAGGGTTGTTTTGAAATATATATTTATCATCTTGTTGGACAGCAAGGATTCTATGCACTTTATATTTGAGTCTGGTTTTCTTCCATTACTTTGATAAATCTTTATTCACTATGACTTTACAATTTAAGTAGTCATGTGAATTGTAATGAGAAGATCTGAGCCGGATTTTAGTCCTTATAGTAGCTATGTCGGTCAATTCTGAGTTCTTCTAAAAGCTTGTTTCAGCAGCGGATGTTGCCATAATTTTGATGGATATTATTGTTTACCGACAGGAAGTTTAAGGAAAAGCAAGGAAATTAAAATGAGATAGATAAAAGAAATTAAAAATTTTGAATGAAAATATGTAAGAGCTCATGCACTTGATACTTGGCCTAATGAATTTAACCTTTGGCATGGTTCATAGAATCTTGAGGGGAGGACAATACCCCAAACCCACTATTCCTAAATGGCTAATGGCTCTAAAAAAAAGGAAGAGGGGGGTGGGGTCTAAAATGATGAGCATTAAGAAGACTTTGACATTTGACAGGTATCATCGCAAAACCATACCTTTCTAATCATGAAGGAAACAAATTCCAAACTATCGAGAAGTTCTTTGTTGAGTGTATTATTCCTTTCGTCTCTGAGTTTCCTTTTTTCTTTGGGTTCAATTTAGGGGTATCAAACAGTGGTCTGGCTTCGGATTCCGTACTACGTAAGAATCCATCTTTATTACTTCGGACATATTTTGACAAGAAAATCTTTCAATGATGTTGCCATCTTTTCTTCTTTCTGAACAGCCTCCATTCTGGATTGCACAACGAAAATTGCTGTTATGAATTACAGAAAATATGTTGCAACAAACTTAAAACAACCTAACTAGAACTGTTATTAGTTTGATGTTTGATAAGGACTGACCATCCATTTCCACAAGATGGAAACTTCAGGAATTAGTGTTAAGTGGGGGAGCCACACTTGCTTTCGGCTTATCGTGCAGTTTTTTGAGGATTGTCTATCTCAGTGGCTAGTTCTGAAGAAGCTATTGATGCAACAACAAGGTGCACTAAACAGTCCTCATAGAATTCACGTCCAAAGACTATTATTGGATCAAACATGGTTTGTCTGAGAAACGAAAGGTTAGAAAGAAACTATATTTTTATGTTATTTGAATGCTCAAAATAAAGATAGGAGTCATTATTTGTTGTCATTAAGAACCAAGGTTTAGATCAAGCTACAAACAACTTAAAAACGAAGTTGTAAATATGATTATATGCAAGTGCAACTATTAGTCATCATCAAGTTAGCATTTGTTTTGTTATCCAGGATTTAGTATAAGTCCATACGATCATAACATTATATGGACTTGGAATTCATATAGAAACTCTACATGTTTTAAGTTCGAAGTTGATTCTACCACCATTCTTAAACTCTAGAAGTTGAAATTAATTATCAACTGCATATACATAATGTCACCCTAACCGTCACAACATAAACAGAAGTTAATCGGGTGAAACAACATGTATGATCAACAAGTAATATCAACTAAGAACATACCTTGTATGGCATGTTAGGATTTAGATCGAGTTAGACTAATCGTTATGTGGGTTTTGTTTTAAGTCATTCATACCTCACTTAGCATGAATCAGCCTGAACCAAATAAAACATTGATAATATATAGATTATAATAATTTATTTTTTTAAGGGTGTAAAATGATTAATATATTTAATAATATAGTTTACATTCATACCACGTCGTACATGTGTTGTTGTAAGGACTGAGGCTAGAGAAGAAATTCAGTTACAACCTAAACATACATGTACCACGTAGGACTAAATAATAGAATTAATAGTAAGTAAAGAAAATAAAGTTAAAAATCCAATTCTAGTTTCACAGATGGGATACAGAGCACTGTTTCAGCTATAAAAAGCCTTGCATTATTTTTGTATATACATTACACTATGAAAAAAATACATTACATAATTTTTATATCGATTGACTTTCAAGTCAATCAACGTGAAAAAGCTGAACATCGTTGGCCTTCAAAGGAGCATATTCTCCCTGCAGGTAAACTTCTAGGTGATCCGACAAGACAGTTTTGTCGATGTTTTCATGATGGTAAGATTTGCAGACGAAGTAAATCACAGTCTCGATGACTAATCTGAAAAGACTCATCGTGGAAAGCAACAATAAACAAATGATTGCATAAACAAACCTGTTAGCCATGCCCATCCTGGCTCCTCCCACAACCAGCCTCCGGAATGCGATGACGTTCAATCCCCCCGCCAGCTCGAGGATAAAGGTTATGGATATCGCCAACCATATCTTTCCTTTGATCAGGTTCTTGCTCTTCACCATGGCTGCGAACCCATATACCTCTTCTAAAACAGTGACAATGCTAGCCAAGAGGCAGATCGTGATCAAATAAAAGAGCCCCACACTGAACAAAATGATTAAAATGACGAACACTGCAACACCCATGATTTGTATTTGTCCCACAGGAATTCCGCAACTAATCAAGACAAGGGAAACTGCACCACAAGCAACCAGGACAAGGAAAAGTACAAGGAAATAGACAAACATGGCACCCAAAATACACAGGAACGTGACGAGCAGCCGATTCCAAACTTTGGGAACAACGCTTATTATGACTTGGTTGAAGGTGAGTTCCTGAGCTGTATATATGCAGGCGGTGGTATAAACAACTGCAGCAACTGAAAGAAGGGAAAGGATGAAAGTCAACGTGGAGCAGGCTGCGTTGAAAAGCCAAAGGTAAACTGTTTCATGGGAGATAAGATGAGATAGTTTCTCGAATTTTGCAGTGGCCGGTGGTGAATGATTCAGTGCTAATTTGTTGAGGATATTATTCCTTGAGAATGGACTTGAAACTTCAAAATGAACAAGGAAAATAAAGGATAGAGGAAGGATTAAAGCTAAAGTGATCTTGGCGAAGAGTTCTGTGCATGATGATATGATTTTGTAGGATTGTTTGAATATGCCAAAGAACCCTACAAATTGCATCTCTTCTAGATTTCTAGGCATGCTCTTCTATTTTTCTACAATTTTCTTTTCAATGAAGTTTTTAGTTGGAGAGAGGGAGATATTTAAAAAGAAACGTCCTTGCTAAACCCATGAAAAATAATGTTACATTTTGACTTATTCTTTTATCAATATTTTGCTGTGGTTTGGTTAAGAATATTCTCAATGTAATAAATTTCAAAAAGTTAGATTTCTTCATGAATACACAAATTATTATTACTCTCATCACAATTATCTACATTAATAATTAAAAAAAGAGCCTGAAATTAAAATTAAGAAAAGTTTAGATATCAAAATATAAAAAAGAAAAGTTCATTTCACTTTTAACCCTCTGTTTTATTGGTTTCCCCGTGAAGGTCTTTTGCTTTCTCTTTATTTCATTATTGGTCCTCTAATTTTTTAAATCTTTATCCAACACAGTTTTTAATTACTGCAGTCTATTAAACACACAGATGAATCCACTAAATTAAAATAAATTTGGCAACAATTTTTTTTATTATCTTGTTAAATTTGTAGCATATTCATTTTTATGTAGTAATACTTAATTATTACTATTTTCCATTTTAACATTTTCCAATTATTTTTAAAGTCAACTACCTAAAATTACGTATTGACTTTTTCATAGTTTGATTCAGTAATAACAGAAATTTTTTTATTCAATCTGGACGATTTAAATCATTTTTTTACGTGTGTCGATGCCTTCTATATATGTAATTGTGCTCTACACTAAACAATATGGTTAAAATATATTATATATGATTTGATATACTCTATTTAAATTGTTTTAATATTTTTTATTACAACTTTTTTAAATCAAATTTTATATTGTTAGTTTTTAAATATTGTTTCATAAAATAATTAAGTAATAGTCTGTAAATGCTGATAAGATTTTAAATATTGAAACATTTTTAATATCAATATTTATGCCATAACAATTTAATAATATAAGGAGAATTTTTTTAATATTTTATAATTGTTAGTTATTAAATTGTTTTTTATAATTTGGGTATTCGATATAGGTTGCAATTATTTATACCATAACAATTTAATAATATAAGGAGAATTTTTTTAATATTTTATAATTGTTAAGAATATTAAATTGTTTTTTCTAAATATTCTATAATAATGGATCGCTAACATTTACCGCAAGTGTAGGAAGTGTGGGCTATGTCCTTCCCCCCCGGAAAAACAAGTCGTCGTAGCATCACTTACCAAGTGTTTTAGTGAGCAGTCAAAACGCCTTGGTCTCTTTCCTCGAAGTTCCCTCAATTCTTCAACTTAACAATTCCTCTTACATTTCACAAAATTCAAACCAAAATACAATAAGACAATCCTCGAGTTGGTCTACTTTGAAATATATTTTCATAAAATAATACTTAATTAATTTATATTTTATATATTGCACCAAATATAAATCATATATATTTAACTATAACAAATTAAATCATTAATTTTTTGCAAAAAAATATAATTTATTTTTGGGTTAATGAGGAATATATGTTAATTTAAAAGAAAATTTAGGGTTTTTGGTCAATTTTTTTCAAAAAATAGGAAAATAGACTGTTTTCAGAGAGAAGGGGTAAAAATGCCTCTTGCAGGGAACGATTTTAGTTGACGTGTTAGGAGAGAGACTAAAAGTGCAACATATTCACCAAATTTTCTCTCATTGTGCAAGAACCTTAATTTGATGTAAGGCAAACTCGAAAACACTCTCATCTTTTAACCCATGAGTAAGTAAGATCATACGTACTTATGATCTCCAAGAAGGCTTTGGTGTTTGTATTGGTCGGGGTTGGACTCGTTTTCCTTTTATTTTGAAATGAATCTCTTCTACTCAATCATACATATATGTATATAATATTTGCAAAAACGACTCTTATAGGGAGTGCTTTTAGCGACGTGGCAAAAGAGATGGTGAAAATTATGTGCCTGTAAAAGGCGTTTTTACTTCTCTCCAAAAATTATTTTCCTAATTTTCGAAAAAAATTAACCTAAAACCCTAGATTTTCTTTAAAATTGGCATATGTCCCTCATTAACCCCTTATTTTTATTGTTATTTTTTATTGATAAATGTAATATTAAAAAAATTATGGTAAAATTTGAACCCATATCATTTGAGTGTCTAATAAAAATTCTAACCATTACTACAAATAATTCTCGTTACTCAATTCTAAGTGATATGTTTAAATCAATAAGTTAAGAAAAGTTGCAATTTGATCATTATTCTTGGAGTCTTAAAGACTTGCCTTCCTTCATAATGTAGATACAAAGTCGTATATAGAAATCATGTGTCATTCTTTGTTGAAGGGAGGTCCAAAAAAGAGTCTATAAAGCTTTCTTTGTTGGGAGATAGACGGACCTTTGAACATTTTGATATTATTCATGGTAAAGGTTTATCTCCCTTAAAAAGAATTTCTAATGCTTGAAGAGGTAACTTAAAGAGACAGTAGATTCAACAGAGTGAAAGCAAATGCTTGATAAAGTGGACCATACTTCAATAGAGTGAAAACTTCTTATTGAATGCTTGATAAATGTGGACCAATGCATATGACCACTCACAAAAGAAAAATGATAAAAAAAAATTTAACAAAATTTTAACGTATTATTGGGAAAGAATCCTACTTAAAATGTCTCCCTTAAGGCTTAAATACCTTTCTAAACCCTATAACATGTAATGACCCAAAATTCATAGGTATCGGAAAAGTGCAGTATCGAGCCTCCGTCTTAGTAATCCAAGTCCGTAAATAATTATTAGGAGTAATTATGAGTCTAGTAGTGTGTCTAATTAAGTTTTGATTAGGTGAATTTAGCTTAATTTAGAGTAATTAAAAAAGGGACTAAATTGAATAAAGGGGTAAAAGTCTAATTATAGATTGATAGAAAGAAAGGGAGACCAAAATGGCAAATATGTCATTTAAGGTAATTGAGGCGGCAAGTTGAAAGAAAAATCTAGGATTTTTCTTTAGATTTTATAATATAATATAATTTAAAATTAAATAATTAAAAAGCCAAATGTATGATAAAAATTATATACATGTGTAGTTAAAATATGTAAACAATTGTAATTTATAGATTTAATTTACTTATTAATTAAGCATAAGATATTTATTGTTATTGTTATTATTTTTATTAAATTATAATCTATAATAATTGTCGAAACCATTTTTTGAAAAAGAACGGATGTCGACTTAAAAAGGGAAAAAAGGGAGTCGCCACCAATCCTTTTAGGTGTGATTGGATCACCTTATAAAACTCTTTGGTCTACGAGAAATTAGAGAAAACGGGCTCGGGAGTCGGTTACGCGCGGGGAAGGATTAGCACCCCCGCGACGCCCAAAATTGGTACCAAATTGAGCAATTTTCTGTCTTAAGTCGAAATTTGGAAAGATTTAAAAATAGGATTCTTTTTTGAAACTGGAATTATTTGAGTTAAAAAGATCGTGATTCCTTTGCTTCGATAGAATACGAACATCATATCCAGCACGATTGGACACGAGACTCGTGAATTCCTCGAAATTAGAGATATCTCACGAGTTGCAAAACTTAGGAGGGTATTTTAGGTATTTAGACGAATGAGAAATCGCAACCCAGCACGTTAGGGCACTATTTCCCGGATCACTAAATACAAAAACATTGCCTCATTTTAAAGACATTTTTGAATTAAGACAAGACGATTTAAAAAGATCGAGATTCTTTCGTTTCGGAGGAATACGACCGTCACATCCAGCACGATTGAACACGAAGTTCTTAGGTTCCTCGGAACTAGGGATATCTCGCAAATTGTAAAATTTAGGAGGGTATTTTAGGTATTTAGACGAGTGAGAAATCGCAACCCAGCATGTTAGGGCACTATTTCCCGGATCACTAAATACAAAAATATTGCCTCGTTTTTTGAAATCTTTGGATAATGACGCGATTGGGCTTTAAAAAGAAGCGACATATGGAGGATTTGTGAAATGTATTGAAGTCGTATATGTTTGTGACAGTATCAAAAATACAGGGCATGTGTTTTAGAATAATTGTAATGTAAAAATAGTTATTAATAGTAAACACGTAACTTTATGCGTATATATGTATATATATAACATGCAAATAACAAAGTGTAAAATATAGTGACTATAGTATATTAGTGAGGATAATTTTTAGTGTTATAAGGTACTATAAACCTACGGGATATGGAATAACCTAATATTGAGAATATGTAACAAAAATACGGTATTTAGACTTATATGCAATATATGTATACGTGAGGACGAAAATATATACGTAAATTGTTATATACAAATATAAAAATATGTACGTAATATGTTGCGAAGAATATAAGTTTAAGTCAAATATATGGTATATATATATTAAAAAAGATACGTGGAATATGAAAATATAGCATATATAAAAAAAAATTTATATACATATGTGATATATATACACATACAAAGAATATATTAGAGGAATATATACATGACGTATAGGTTAAACTGAAACATATGTATAATATATATTTATATTGGCAGTATTGATATTTAAATAGGGTTAATAATAGCATAAAGTATGTGCATGGGATGATATATGGGTATAAACATGCTTAACATGCATAAAACATAAGTTGGTATGAAGTATATAATTAGCAAGATTAAAATATGTAGATAAATATAAAATAATATGAAGATACATAAGGATATTTACAAAATATGTAGGTTTAAAAAATATAAAATATATTAGAAGTGATAAAAATATGAAATGTATATACGTAAAATAGTTATGTGCTATAGGAAGGATGCATAAAATATATATATACGTAATATATGAACGTATACAATGTTATTGAAATATAAAGATATAGCTTTACATAATATGTATGTAATATTGATATTAATATATATAAAGAGTATATAAAGGGAGGATAGGTATATAACATATAGGTTGAAATATATATATATGTATAATGTATGTAATATAATATAAAATGGTAGTTAATAAAATATATAAAAATATATAAAAATATATATATGCATTGGGTAAAATACGAAGTACTAATAGGTGATAATAATGATAATAAAAATAATAGTAATAATAATGATAATATTAATAATAAACCAAAAATAAGAGAGAAAATTAACAAAAATAGCAAAAGGGATCAAATTGGGCTAAAGCCATAATTCCCGGGCAGATTTTAAATTAAAAACGAATGAGGGGGCTTATTTGAACACGGGGTGAAATAACAGGGGCCAAAAAAACAATTTTACCGCGCGTCTAAAACGCAGCGTTGCAAGGAGGACCAGATTGTAACGCGTAATAAACTACCGGGGCCAATCTAAAAATCTGGGAATTTAATTGCAAAACATTACAAAAGCGGAAGGGTCGATTCAGCAATAAACCCATTTGGGTTTAAAAACACGCGGATCCTCTGGGACGGGTCGGGTCCGTACACGGGCATGGTCAAAACGGTGCAGTTTTGGGGCTTAAATGTAACCCCCAAAACGACACCGTTTCGGGGGGCTATAAATAGCCTAAAACCTTCAAAAAAATCATTTGAAACGGGGAGAAGAGAAAAAAAAGGGAGAGAGGGGAGAGGGGAGAGCTCCGGAGCGATTTCCGGTGGTCGGTCCGACCACCGGCCGGTCACCGGACGGTCACCGGACCGCCGCGCCGGCGCCGGTGCCGGCCACCGCACACGGTGGCCGGAGAAGGTAAATTTTAATTTTTTTTTTAATTTTTCTGTTTATTTTATATTTTATTTTTTTCTTGTTATTTTATTTTGTTATTTATCAAAAAATGGGTATTTGGGTATATATGTGAGATGAAACAGAATCGAGAAATGTTTTTTACCTTCAGTATTTTGGGCTTTCGGTTCTGAAACTTGGTGATTCGGGGGTATCCCTTCGCTGTGTTACTTGATCGGATTTTGTTTGCTATGTATTTGGACTAACTTCGTGTTTTTGGAATGTGCTGTTTTTGTATCGAGAAAGAAGAAAAATCCCCCCTTTTACAAAATCTGATTCGGGTTTTATACCCCTTTTACAAATTATTTTCTATTGTTTCTGTCTTTTCTTTTTAATGTTTGCAGAGGCTTGGGCGGTGCTGGGACGTGACCATGGGCGGTGGAGCAGGTGGCTGCTGTCAGAGCAAGTGGGCAACAGGGGTTAGGGTTTCTGTTTAGTGGGCAATTGGGTAAATTTGGATCGGGTAATTGGGTTGTGGGATTAGTAAACGGGTTTGGGTTATTGGGCTTGTAACGGGTTGGAATTGGGTAGTGGGTAGTGGGTCCTTTTGGTTTTTTAGGGGCTTTGTTTGCCCCGGGCCAAAATTGGCCTGTACAGCTGCCCCTCTTTGCTCATTGTCGTATAACGAGGATAGAGCAAAGACTTAAAAAAAAGCCAATTTTGCCCGGTCTTGCTGAGTCTTGACTCCTTCGGTGCTCTTCTTACTCGGGTAGTCTCTTTAACCCACCGCCTCTTGTAGCTTTGGTTCAATCTACTGTGATTTCAAAAGGTATGTCTTGTAGCTACAATCTGCTCACATCTTCAGGGATATAATAATTTAGCGAGAAGAGATCTGCAACTTCGATCTTTTCTGCTAAACAATACAAAGATTTTCAAATCTGCCTTCTTCGATCTGCTTTTTGCCAGAACAGAGAGATAATATCTGCCGAAGCTTGATCTTGTTACCCTACTGCTTAGGGGGTTAAGATCCGTTAACTTTGCCTACTACCCTACTGCTTAGGGATTTAAGGCGGGCGACTAGAATCTGCTCCGTTGCTGACGTATGATGAGAAAATTCGATCTGCTACCCTACTGCTTAGGGGGTTAAGATCCGATAGAATGCGATCTGCTCCGCTCCTGATCAACGAAGATAAGATCTGCTATGCTTTGCCTGTTACCCTACTGCTTAGGGAGTTAAGGCGAGTGGCTGAAATCTGTCCCAACACCGCTGTATGGAGATAAGATTCGCCAGAATTCGATCTGTTACCCTACTGCTTAGGGAGTTAAGATCTGTTGGAATGTGATCTGCTCCGCTCCAGCTCAGCGAAGATAAGATCTGCTTTGTTTTGCCCGTTACCCTACTGCTTAGGGAGTTAAGGCGAGTGGCTGAAATCTGATCCATCACTGCTGTATGGAGGTAAGATTCGCCAAAATTCGATCTGTTACCCTACTGCTTAGGGGGTTAAGATCCGTTGGAATTTGCTGTTTCCATCAATCTAGCTACATCGTCCACTGGGGAGTTTATCTGTAGAATTGATTTCCTGGGGTTTATGCTTATGCAAATCATTAGGATGCCATGATTGAACTGAGTCAAATGCTTCCTAATTGTGCGTACTATGATGCAAAAATGCTATGAGAGTGATCCTATTTCGACTATCACTACTCATTCATCCAAGTTTCACTCGAGGTGTCATTCACACTCTGTTTGTATGCCTCAAATCGAGTTGGTCTTGTTATGACCTGCTAAAATCCTTTCCTCGGATCAAATTGTTTGCGTTTTCTAATCATCACTTCGAACTGAAAATGAAATTTCCTTTGGGCATCCCCAATCTTTACAAAGGGGGTTTTTTAAACAATCGTTCTGTTTTAGTTTCTTGCATTATCAGGAGATTTTACAGAGTAACATGCAGAACTTCATCTGTAAAGATATTTTAGTTCATCAATCTTTATTTCAATGCAACACACTTTGTGTATAGTGAAAGAAAAAACTTTGAAGATAGTCAGATTCGAACAAAGTTATCAAAGATACAAGGGAAATTAATCTGACAACATATCTTTGAGAGGATCAAAAGATAGTGAACAGGACAAAAAGGGTCAGATACCCTAGATATCGCAACTTGAGCTTCTGCATGCAAACTCCTTACAGACTACTTTGGGTTTGACATGTGTTTAGAAGATCCAAAATACTTTGTTGATGCCCCGGCATGTGATATACTCCACTTCTTGCTAGGTCAAGTATAGTGAGATGCTTGTCGTTTGAAATTTGAGCCGCCCTTTCGGGTTTTCAACTCAAAACCCCTTTAGTCTCAAGGCGCCCTTTGCGGGTTTTCACCTTGGCTTCTCCATCATTTCATTTTTTTTGTTGTTTTTTTTTTTTGTTTTTTTTTTTTTTTTTTTTTTTTTTGAATAGAAGTTCCAAAGCGCCCTTTGCGGGTTTTCACCTTGGCTTCTCTCCTTTCAGACAAAATACTTCTTGACTGAGTCCGAATTCACTGGATTGGGTAAGCTTTTCCCATCCATTTCTGTCAAAATTAACGCACCGCCAGAGAAAGCCTTTTTCACGACATACGGCCCCTCCCAGTTTGGCATCCACTTTCCTCTGAAGTCTTTTTGTATGGGAAGGATCTTTTTCAATACAAGGTCCCCCTCGTAAAATTCTCTTGGACGAACCTTTTTATCGTAAGCTCGCATCATTCGCTTCTGATACATCTGACCGTGACGAATTGCCTTTAACCTTTTTTCCTCAATCAGATTCAATTGATCGTATCGTGATTGAATCCATTCTGCCTCATCCAGCTTTATTTCCGACAAGATTCGCAGGGAAGGTATTTCCACTTCGATGGGTAACACTGCCTCCATCCCATAAACTAGCGAGAATGGAGTTGCCCCGGTAGAGGTTCTAACAGATGTTCGATAGGCAAATAGTGCAAATGGCAGTTTCTCGTGCCAATCTCGGTAAGTCTCAGTCATCTTTCCCACTATCTTTTTGATGTTTTTGTTGGCCGCTTCCACTGCCCCGTTCATCTTTGGGCGGTAAGGAGATGAGTTATGATGTTTGATCTTGAATTGACTGCAGACTTCTGCTATCGTGCTGTTATTCAAGTTCAGTGCATTGTCTGATATGATTCTCTCAGGCATTCCATATCGACAGATGATCTCTTTCTTCAAAAATCGACTCACTGCCGCTTTGGTGACGTTAGCATATGAAGCAGCCTCCACCCATTTCGTAAAGTAATCGATGACCACAAAGATGAAACGATGCCCGTTCGAGGCCTTAGGTGAAATTGGCCCAATGACGTCCATGCCCCACATGGAAAAGGGCCATGGAGAAGTCATAACATGTAAGGGCGACGGTGGAACATGAATCTTATCTCCATAAATCTGGCATTTATGACATTTCTTGGCATAGCTGATGCAATCCCCTTCCATAGTGGACCAATAGTATCCAAATCTCATAATTTGTCTTGCCATTGTGAAGCCATTGGCATGTGTCCCACACACACCTTCATGCACTTCTTCTAAGATTTTCCTAGCTTCTACAGCGTCGACGCACCTTAAAAGCACCTGATCTTTCCCTCTTTTATAAAGGATATCTCCATCCAACACATAGTCGCAAGCTAACCTTCTCAAGGTTCTTTTCTCATTCTCCGTTGCCTGTTCAGGGTATTCACGATTCTTCACATATCGTAATATATCCTGGTACCAAGGGTGGTCATCCTTTTCTTCTTCTTCGATGCTACAGCAGTGAGCTGGGGCTTCGAAGATGCTCATTTGAATAGGCTTCATATCCTTCTCTTTGTTTACTTTAATCATGGATGCCAGAGTTGCTAGAGCATCTGCCATCTGGTTTTCATCTCGTAGGAGGTAATTAAAAGTGATGTCGTCAAACTCCTCAAGTAGTCCCAGAACAACCCTCCGATAATTGATCAGTTTGGGATCTCTTGTCTCCCATTCTCCTTTAAGCTGGTAGATCACCAATGCTGAATCTCCGTATACTTCCAATGTTTTAACCTTCCGTTCTACGGCAGCTCGAATTCCCATGATGCATGCTTCATACTCTGCCATATTGTTTGTGCAGTCAAAGTCTAATTTGCATGTGAACGGATAATGATCTCCATCTGGGGATATTAAGACTGCCCCAACTCCATTTCCTACTGCGTTAGATGCTCCGTCAAAGTTCATTTTCCATGGACACCTCTCGGCAGTTGCTACGTACATCAACTCCTCGTTAGGAAAATCAAAGCTTAATGGTTCGTACTCTTCCAGAGCCCTACTGGCTAGAAATTCCGCTATCGCACTTCCTTTTATGGCTTTTTGATTCACATATACTATATCAAACTCAGAAAGCAGTATCTGCCATCTCGCCATTCTTCCGTTTAGGGCTGCTGACTCCATCATATACTTTAATGGGTCCATTTTCGAAATCAGCCAAGTTGTGTGATATAACATGTATTGCCTCAACCTTCGGGTTGTCCAGATCAAGGCACAACACAACTTCTCAATCGGTGGATATCGCATTTCACAATCGGTAAATTTCTTGCTGAGGTAATATATCGCCTTCTCTTTTCTTCCTGACTCATCGTGTTGGCCTAGCACACATCCCATAGAGTTGCTGAACACCGACAAGTACAATATCAGTGGTCTATCTGGATTAGGCGGAGATAGTACTGGAGCGTTTGACAAATATTGCTTGACCTTATCAAAGGCATTCTGACATTCTTCGTTCCAGGTACCCTGGTTGTGCTTCCTCAGAAGGCGAAATATGGGGTCACATTTCTCCGTCAATTGTGAAATGAAACGGGCAATGTAATTCAGTCTCCCAAGAAAACCTCGAACTTCTTTTTGAGTGTGTGGTGGCGGCAGCTCTTGTATGGCCCTGACTTTGTCTGAGTCAACCTCTATTCCTTTTCCACTGACTATAAAGCCCAATAGTTTCCCTGACCTGACTCCAAATGTACACTTTGCTGGATTGAGTTTCAACTGAAACCTTCTCAATCTCAAGAATAATTTCCTCAAGGCTTCGATATGTTCCTTTTCAGTTCGAGATTTGGCAATCATGTCGTCCACGTACACCTTGATTTCCTTGTGCATCATATCGTGGAATAAAGTCACCATAGCCCTTTGGTATGTTGCGCCTGCATTCTTTAGGCCGAATGGCATTACCTTGTAGCAGAAGGTGCCCCATAATGTTATGAAAGTGGTCTTATCCATGTCCTCAGGATGCATATTTATTTGATTGTATCCCGAGAAGCCGTCCATGAAGGAAAACAATGAATAACCCGCCGTATTATCTACCAGGGTGTCAATGTGTGGCAAGGGAAAGTTGTCTTTTGGGCTAGCTTTGTTCAAATCTCTGTAATCGACGCACATTCGTACCTTCCCATCCTTCTTAGGAACAGGCACAATGTTAGCTACCCATTCTGAGTACTTGACCTCTTGCAGGAATCCAGCATCAAACTGCTTTTTGACTTCCTCTTTGATCTTCAGCACGACGTCAGGCCTCATTCGTCGTAATTTTTGCTGAACTGGTTTGCAATCTTGTTTGATAGGGAGACGATGCACCACGATATTTGTATTCAGCCCCGGCATGTCCTGATACGACCATGCAAATACATCTTTAAATTCTCTCAGTAGCTCGACAAGATCTTGCCTTGTTTCCTTGGTAATGTGCGTCCCTATTTTCACCTCCTTCCCTTCTTCCAACGTTATGTTCTCTATCGTCTCTTTCTCGTGTGGCAGAATTTGCTTCTCTTCTTGCTTAACCATTCTCAACAGATCTGGAGATACATCACAATCTCTGTCATCTTCAAAATCCTGAGGTTCTTCTGAAAACATGTCTTGCTCAAAGGAGAATTCGGGACTTGCAGTGTCATTGCTCATATCATTGATATCTAGGGACCTGCGGGGTATGAAAGAATGTGCGAAGAATGAATGAATTTAAGAATGATTGTTTTTATGTTATGAATGAGTTAAAAATGAATGAAATTAGAAGGTCAAAAGAATATTTGTCGATAGAAGAATGAAAGAAGCTTGCTTGATTTGACAAAAGTGTTCTTTATTGAAACCAAAATATCCGAACATAAGCCTATTTCACAAACGAAATCTTATTACTCCTAGGCTTTAGAGCAACAACAGTGTTCTGGAAAATTACTCTGTAAAGTTCCTAAAGGTTACAGGAAGTTCTTCAGCGGTCCAATTGTTTAAAGAGCTCCCCGGTTCGTAAGGACGGATGTCTTCCAAATTCTTTTGCTCCGTCTCTTCATCATGTATGGCGTTGATGTGATAGCTTCCTTTCTCGAGTGACCCCACCTCAGGGTGAATTATCCCCCCTGACACAAAAGTCTGGGATATGTGAGGGAACGTCATCGATTCCCATTCAACTTCTTTTCCGCTCAGACGCGCCTTCCTTCTTTCTTGACGCTTTTCTATCTCCTTCTTTCTCTGTCTGTTATCTGGCCTGAATCCTAGGCCAAAGCGATCTCTTTTCTCCCTTATCTCGGGGACTCGGGTTCCACCTTGGAGGTATTTGCCTAACCCTTTTCCAGGCAAAGCTCCTTTTCCTACCGTCATTTGCAAGCTCATCCTCGTGGTCTTGGACATCTTGGGCATTGGTATCTCATTTCCTTCCGAAATGAAGGTCGCATTGACAAATTCTAAGGAGCGGAAAGGGCATTCAATTGACTCCTCATCTGCCTCCACATAAGGTGCATTACTGGTAACTGTTGCTATAATGTCTTCTTCCGCATTTATGGTCACCAGTCGTCCATCAGTTACCAACTTCAGTTTTTGATGTAAAGATGAGGGCACCGCTCCCGCTGAGTGTATCCAGGGCCTTCCTAACAGGCAGTTATAAGAGGGCTTGATATCCATTACTAGAAAATCCACCTCATATGTGTTTGGCCCGATCATTAGAGGGACGTCAATTCTTCCCATCACCTTTCTCTCCGTGCCATCGAATGCTCTCACTATGTTATGGCATGCTTTCATGTGAGAACTGTCTATCGGCAACCTATTTAATGTAGATAATGGCAGGACGTTCAGGGCTGACCCATTGTCGATAAGTACACTTGGCAGCGTATACCCCTTGCAACGAGTGGTGATGTGTAGGGCTTTAGTTGATCCCATGCCACCTGGTGGGATTTCATCATCGTTGAAATAGATGAAATTGTCAGCACTTATGTTACTAACAAGGCGATCCAGCTTATTGACGGATATGTCCTTAGTAACATAGGTTTCATTAAGCACTTTCATCAATGCCTCACGGTGTACTTCTGAACTCAGGAGCAACGCTAATACTGATATCCGGGCCGGTTGTTTGCGTAGCTGTTCAACTACGCTGTACTCGCTGTGTTTCAGGAATTTTAGGAATTCTTTAGCCTCTTCCTCCTTCACTGGCTCGTTAACAAGTAATTCAGCCCCTTTATCTTTCTCGAATACTAAGGCTTTTGCCTCTACAGGCTCGATCCTGATGCCTCCCGCGTCATAACGCTTGCCGCTACGCATAAAAGAACCTTCGGTCTGAGTTTCTTTGGAAGCATTAGCTATTCCTTCTTCTTCCGGTATCGTTACATTGCAATCATAATTCCAGGGCACCCTCTCGTTATCCTTATAAGGAAAGGAAACAGGTTTGCGAATAATGATCTTTGGTGTTGTTTGCGCCCCCGCATCGTCATACTTAGGTAGGGAAATAATGATCCTTGGCCGGTTGGTTCCTTGATTCGACGATTCTCCCTCCAATGCGCATATGTGTCTTGCATCCGAGCCCTCTTCATAAAACTCCAGCTCCTTATTATCCATGAGGTTTTGTATCAGAATTCTAAACTCAGCACACTCTTGGATCTCGTGACCTTCGACCTGATGGAACTCACAGAAGTTCTCCGCTTTTTCACTTCTTTCTTTGGCGACCAACATTCCTCTTTTCATCATCTCTTTCCAAATCACCTTTAATGGTGTCCTTACTTCAGCAATGTCTTCTTTGACCCTTCTCGTATCGGTTTCTCCGATTGCGTTCGCCCCTTGATCGCCGTGGTTCGGTAAAGGGTTTTCCGTATTAGGGGTGTCGTCAAATTTCACGATCCCCATTTTTATAAGTCTCTCCACGGCCTTTTTGAAGCTGACGCAATTTTCAATTGAGTGTCCCTGTGCTCCGGCATGGTATTCACACTTGGCATTAGCATCATACCACTTGGGATATGGGGGCTGCAAGGGCTTCAGGTAGTAGGGAGCTATTGCGTGTGTATTATATAAACTTTGGTAAAGTTCTTTATATGTCACTGGGATGGGTGTGAACTGGATCTTTTCAGTATTCTGTCTTGCATTAGATTCCTGCCTTTGGGATCCTTGCTGCCCTCCCGTGGCCGTTCTTGGTTGGCTAACCACAATCGCCTTTGGGCTGTGACTGCTAGCATTGTTTACTTCATTATCCTTCCTTCTTGGGGCTTGCCTTTTAGCGGTGTCTCCTTCTATCTTACCAACCCTTATGGCATTTTCAATCATTTCTCCCGCCATAACTATGTCGGCAAAGCTCTTGGTGGTGCTTCCGATCATGTGAGTAAGGAATGGGGCCTTCAGGGTATTTATGAATAGCATAGTAGTTTCTTTCTCCAATAGTGGCGGCTGAACTTGCATGGCGACCTCTCTCCACCTTTGTGCATATTGTCGGAAGCTTTCATTATGCTTCTTTTCCATATTCTGTAGGGTCATTCGATCGGGCGTTAAGTCAGCCACATGGCTGTACTGTTGCATGAAAGCGTGTGCCAAGTCTCTCCAGGAATTGATCCTATCGCGACTTAATTGGTTATACCATTTAGCCGCGGCGCCGACTAAACTGTCTTGAAAACAATGAATCAGAAGTTGATCATTGTTTACGTGCCCTGTCATTCTCCTACAGAACATAGTAAGGTGGGCTTCAGGACAGCTAGTCCCGTTATATTTTTCAAACTCGGGCATTTTAAATTTGTGAGGGAGGACTAAGTCTGGGACCAAGCTAAATTCTTTAGCGTCCATCCCTTGTCGGCCATCAGCACCTTCTAGAGCCCTAAACTTTTCCTCCAGCCATCTGCAGCGTTCCTCCAATTGTTTTGAGGATTCGATCCTTTCCCTTTCCTTCTCAGCCAAATCTAAATCAGGGGTAAGTGAATTGATGGGATTTTCTAACGGGTTAGATCCCGAACCGTCTTGTAAGTTCACAGGCATTCCAATATCAATTTGCCCCTGTTGAGGCCTAATGGTGACAGACGGCCTTCGCAGGGGAGCCTCTGTCTGTGTTTGAGTGCGGGGTGGTGTGAAACCTGGAGGATAATCATCATTATCTTCCGTGGTAGCAGCTATAGGGGCCTTTCCCTTATCCATTGCTCCTTTCAGCAGCTGAGCCATTTCAGCCACCATACTTCTCTGAGCCTCCATCATCTGTTCACGCATATCGTTTTGTATTTTTGCCAGTTGTTCTTGCAATTGTTCCTGCATTTCCTTTTGCAGTTGCTCAAATCTCTGATCCATATTCTTGGTTTTAGCACGCGTACCGTAGGGATGTGGATTTTCCAGATTCTTTCCTTCTGTAGCAACTTTTACTAATCAGGGTCTTTCGGTTTTTAAATGTATATGATGTAATGCAATGCGGATGCATGAATGCAAAAGATATCGATCCCGATTCAGTTTCAATTTAGAAAACGTTGTTTTCAGGAACAAAAATCCTTACACAAAACGAATTACAGACACTTCCATCGTTAGGTATAGAGTTTCAACCCATTTTTCTTTAATAACAGGAACAAAAGTTTTTTTACAACAAGTTGATTACAGATATGCCTTTGCTTTTAGGCCTAAAGTCTTGATTTTCTTAAGCAACGCCGCCAATTCCCGACCTCGGCCTGATTCTTGCTCATATCTGACACCTAACACATCAGCTTGCACTGCCAGGTCTTGCAGATGGTCGGCGACTTCTCGGATCTGGACGATGGCCTCCCCCATAAGGTAATCCCTATCTCTGACTTGACTTTGGAAATGGTGAAGCTCTCCCTTCCAGTGTTCCTCTCGTGTTTCAAGCTGCTTGATACGAAGTTCTCCGTCTTGCAGTGCTGTCTCTAGTCCCTCAATTTGATGTTTCATCTCTTCGATTTTATCTTGGCTTGCTTTCAACTCAGCCGCGGAGTTACGACTTCGGTGGAGATGAAGAGACCTTCCGAGTTCAGTTACCTTAGCCTTTAATCCTTGACTTTCCTTTCGATTATCTGCTAAGCTCCTTTCCAAAGCTTGATTCTGTGCCTGCATCTCTTGGAACTTCTTCTCCCAATGGTTTGCTTTGGTTTTCTCTTCCCGAACTTCTAGCTGCCATTGTTCAGAAGTCTTTCCTAGTCCAGCTCTCTTCTTTGACAGTTGCATCTTCTTGTATCGTTCTTTCAGGTCATCTCGGTCTTCTTCTATTTTCCTCTTTTCTTTCTTCATCTTTTCGACCTCTGTTTTCTGTACATCAACGTCTAGGCTCAGGTACATCTTCTCTTCTTCTAACTTCTCTATCCGTTTTGCGAGTTCTAGATTCTTTCTCTCAAACTCTGACTTTACGAGTTCCAATTCTGAAGGAATTACCCGTAAGCTTTCCTCTATTGGGCGAGCAGTCTCCCAACTCGGCCTCGGGATGTTGTCATTAGTCCTCTTGTTAAACCATTCTTTGTACTCAGGGGTCGCCGTCGGGCCATCAGTCAAAACCTTTATGCAGTAAACCTTTTTCCAGGCATCGGAAATCTCTCGTATCTTCTTTTTATAATTGTCGCCTTTGTATGAGAATTCGCTTTGGGCCAGGCCATATGTTACCGGTATAAACTGTTCCGCTTTATATTGCCTCAAAACGAGCAATGGCGCGTAACCGACCACTCCCCAAATTCCAGGGAGAGGTACCCAATCAAAAGTTCCGCAACGATAAATGATTTCTCTAGGAGCCATCCAAGGAGCCTTCCATACAACATCTTCTTCTCGGAGATTTCGCAGTATCTCTATCCATCTTTCCTCTGTGATGTCATCTCTTCTTGAGGTAGTCGCTGCTTCTTTTAAAGGAGAGTAGTCCTGTAAGAATACTCGGCAAGGACCTCTATCGACCCTCCAGAAGTGACTATGGAACCACACTAACAATAACTGTGCACAACCGATGAATCTGCCTTCACCAGTCCTCCTACATGCATTCAAGGACCGAAATGTTTCTGCTAGGATTGCCGGTACCGGTGTGACTAGTTTGTCGAGTCGATCGAATAAATCTGTGACCGCCTCGTCTATATGCCCCATAGCCTTCGGAAAAATCACCAACCCGTAGATACTCAAAGCCAAGACATCCATCTTCCTCTTCGTGTCAGGGTGCGTCAGTATCAAATCCCTTAGGCTGGCCCATGAAATACATTTGCTATCACCTTTTTGTTGGATTCGAGCTGTGGCCCACTGTTCACTCATTCCCGTGATGATCATTAATTTCTTCACAAAAGTTGGAAGATTGACAGCCCTGACATAAGCTTTGTTATTTTGAATCCTCGGACAGCGGAGCAGGATGGTATATTCTTCCATAGTGGGTGTTAAGTCTACCTCACCAAAGGTAAAACAGCTATAAGCGGGGTTCCAAAACTGTGTCATCGCCCGAAACAGATGCTTATCCACCTTAATGTCTAGCAAATAGGGAAGATCTCCGTAATTCTGATAGAACAATTGTTTAGCCTCATCATCCCATCGGGTCCAAATATCCCTCAATTCCTGAAGTTCGTTCTGTGCCGAACTGATACGAGTAAAGTCCCATAGCTCCGACGTATACCCCTCGGCAATACTATCTCCTTTTTCTAACTGGGCTTTCTCTGACCATGTCCGTATGTTAGCGTTGTCTTCCACTTTGTCAAGATATTCATCCCCCATTACAAAACTTTCTAACTTAGAAATAGAACCGTGAATCGATACCTTTAAATGCTGGATGACATGCAATGATGACAAAACAGAAAAGGTTAGTGTTACATATAACAGATATTATTTCAAAGAAAAATAAACAAGCACCTACATAGGTAGTCACTAAAGGTCACCTCCGAACTACCAAGGATAGGCACTTAAGGTTCATTATATGCGTTTCGGTTCTAGAGAAAAGGGTACCCGAACCAGCAGATTCCTCGATCCTCACCCATTATAGGCTCATATGGACCAAGTTCAGTTCAGGGGGACACATTTCCCTATGGCCATGCGGAGATGAAAATCTCACGAAACCATAAGTACGGATGTATCCCGAAAGCGATTCGCCAGCCCATGCGGAGGTGAAAACCTCACGAAAGCGTAGCTCCTCACTCCCACTTAAGGGTGTGACCACAACGGTCATGCAAATGCAATGTGTGCGAGGAAAGATAACAAACATATTCAATAAACGCACGTAAAATGTTGTATTAAAAATGTTCCAAGTTTCTAACATTAAGACAGAAAATGTTCAATTTTTGGCCTGACTCACTTAACGGTTCCCCAGCGGAGTCGCCAAGCTGTCGAAACCATTTTTTGAAAAAGAACGGATGTCGACTTAAAAAGGGAAAAAAGGGAGTCGCCACCAATCCTTTTAGGTGTGATTGGATCACCTTATAAAACTCTTTGGTCTACGAGAAATTAGAGAAAACGGGCTCGGGAGTCGGTTACGCGCGGGGAAGGATTAGCACCCCCGCGACGCCCAAAATTGGTACCAAATTGAGCAATTTTCTGTCTTAAGTCGAAATTTAGAAAGATTTAAAAATAGGATTCTTTTTTGAAACTGGAATTATTTGAGTTAAAAAGATCGTGATTCCTTTGCTTCGATAGAATACGAACATCATATCCAGCACGATTGGACACGAGACTCGTGAATTCCTCGAAATTAGAGATATCTCACGAGTTGCAAAACTTAGGAGGGTATTTTAGGTATTTAGACGAATGAGAAATCGCAACCCAGCACGTTAGGGCACTATTTCCCGGATCACTAAATACAAAAACATTGCCTCATTTTAAAGACATTTTTGAATTAAGACAAGACGATTTAAAAAGATCGAGATTCTTTCGTTTCGGAGGAATACGACCGTCACATCCAGCACGATTGAACACGAAGTTCTTAGGTTCCTCGGAACTAGGGATATCTCGCAAATTGTAAAATTTAGGAGGGTATTTTAGGTATTTAGACGAGTGAGAAATCGCAACCCAGCGTGTTAGGGCACTATTTCCCGGATCACTAAATACAAAAATATTGCCTCGTTTTTTGAAATCTTTGGATAATGACGCGATTGGGCTTTAAAAAGAAGCGACATATGGAGGATTTGTGAAATGTATTGAAGTCGTATATGTTTGTGACAGTATCAAAAATACAGGGCATGTGTTTTAGAATAATTGTAATGTAAAAATAGTTATTAATAGTAAACACGTAACTTTATGCGTATATATGTATATATATAACATGCAAATAACAAAGTGTAAAATATAGTGACTATAGTATATTAGTGAGGATAATTTTTAGTGTTATAAGGTACTATAAACCTACGGGATATGGAATAACCTAATATTGAGAATATGTAACAAAAATACGGTATTTAGACTTATATGCAATATATGTATACGTGAGGACGAAAATATATACGTAAATTGTTATATACAAATATAAAAATATGTACGTAATATGTTGCGAAGAATATAAGTTTAAGTCAAATATATGGTATATATATATTAAAAAAGATACGTGGAATATGAAAATATAGCATATATAAAAAAAAATTTATATACATATGTGATATATATACACATACAAAGAATATATTAGAGGAATATATACATGACGTATAGGTTAAACTGAAACATATGTATAATATATATTTATATTGGCAGTATTGATATTTAAATAGGGTTAATAATAGCATAAAGTATGTGCATGGGATGATATATGGGTATAAACATGCTTAACATGCATAAAACATAAGTTGGTATGAAGTATATAATTAGCAAGATTAAAATATGTAGATAAATATAAAATAATATGAAGATACATAAGGATATTTACAAAATATGTAGGTTTAAAAAATATAAAATATATTAGAAGTGATAAAAATATGAAATGTATATACGTAAAATAGTTATGTGCTATAGGAAGGATGCATAAAATATATATATACGTAATATATGAACGTATACAATGTTATTGAAATATAAAGATATAGCTTTACATAATATGTATGTAATATTGATATTAATATATATAAAGAGTATATAAAGGGAGGATAGGTATATAACATATAGGTTGAAATATATATATATGTATAATGTATGTAATATAATATAAAATGGTAGTTAATAAAATATATAAAAATATATAAAAATATATATATGCATTGGGTAAAATACGAAGTACTAATAGGTGATAATAATGATAATAAAAATAATAGTAATAATAATGATAATATTAATAATAAACCAAAAATAAGAGAGAAAATTAACAAAAATAGCAAAAGGGATCAAATTGGGCTAAAGCCATAATTCCCGGGCAGATTTTAAATTAAAAACGAATGAGGGGGCTTATTTGAACACGGGGTGAAATAACAGGGGCCAAAAAAACAATTTTACCGCGCGTCTAAAACGCAGCGTTGCAAGGAGGACCAGATTGTAACGCGTAATAAACTACCGGGGCCAATCTAAAAATCTGGGAATTTAATTGCAAAACATTACAAAAGCGGAAGGGTCGATTCAGCAATAAACCCATTTGGGTTTAAAAACACGCGGATCCTCTGGGACGGGTCGGGTCCGTACACGGGCATGGTCAAAACGGTGCCGTTTTGGGGCTTAAATGTAACCCCCAAAACGACACCGTTTCGGGGGGCTATAAATAGCCTAAAACCTTCAAAAAAATCATTTGAAACGGGGAGAAGAGAAAAAAAAGGGAGAGAGGGGAGAGGGGAGAGCTCCGGAGCGATTTCCGGTGGTCGGTCCGACCACCGGCCGGTCACCGGACGGTCACCGGACCGCCGCGCCGGCGCCGGTGCCGGCCACCGCACACGGTGGCCGGAGAAGGTAAATTTTAATTTTTTTTTTTAATTTTTCTGTTTATTTTATATTTTATTTTTTTCTTGTTATTTTATTTTGTTATTTATCAAAAAATGGGTATTTGGGTATATATGTGAGATGAAACAGAATCGAGAAATGTTTTTTACCTTCAGTATTTTGGGCTTTCGGTTCTGAAACTTGGTGATTCGGGGGTATCCCTTCGCTGTGTTACTTGATCGGATTTTGTTTGCTATGTATTTGGACTAACTTCGTGTTTTTGGAATGTGCTGTTTTTGTATCGAGAAAGAAGAAAAATCCCCCCTTTTACAAAATCTGATTCGGGTTTTATACCCCTTTTACAAATTATTTTCTATTGTTTCTGTCTTTTCTTTTTAATGTTTGTAGAGGCTTGGGCGGTGCTGGGACGTGACCATGGGCGGTGGAGCAGGTGGCTGCTGTCAGAGCAAGTGGGCAACAGGGGTTAGGGTTTCTGTTTAGTGGGCAATTGGGTAAATTTGGATCGGGTAATTGGGTTGTGGGATTAGTAAACGGGTTTGGGTTATTGGGCTTGTAACGGGTTGGAATTGGGTAGTGGGTAGTGGGTCCTTTTGGTTTTTTAGGGGCTTTGTTTGCCCCGGGCCAAAATTGGCCTGTACAATAATTATGTTATAAGATTTTTATATGATAAATAAAGTATGATTTTGACAAGTGGATGGTGATAAAAATATATAAATGTAATAATAATATGTATATAATTGTAATATAAATAGTTAATTACTTTTTATTTAAGTATAGATATTTATTATTTAATATTATTAAGTAAAAGATATTTATTAGATAAATAATTAAATTATAAGATTTTTTATATGATAAATAAATTAAATAGTGGCAATTGTAAGGTGATGATGATATAAACTCATAATATATATATTGTTTATTTAATAGATATTTGTTATATTAATTATTAATTACTATTAAGCTAATTAAATAAAATAAGTAAATAAGTAAATGAAATAAAAAGAAATAAAAGTATAAAAGAAAAAAAACAAAGGCAAAAGTAACAGAGAACCATTCGAAACAGAGCAGGAAAAAAAAAGAAAGAAAAGAAAAAGGAAAAACCAAGGGTTTAAGGTTTAAAGCTTTGATTGATAAGTCAATTAAGCCATTTTTACTTAATTTTAATGTTTTAGAAGTTTTAAAAAAAAGTTTTGTTGAAATTAAGTTTAAGTCTTGGAAGTTCATAGGTTTTTAAGCATGTTCATGTTGGATAAATTGTTGAATTAGGAATTTAATTGAATGAATTTCAAGTTAGGATTGATAAATGGATTAAATTGTAAAAGAAGCTATAAGTTTTGTGATTGAGGGATTAGATTGAAATAAATTTTAAATTAGGGTTTTATTATGAACACTTGATAGTTAGGTTGAATTTGATAGGAATTTGAATAAGATCAATGAAGTATGAATTAAGTTAGTAAAGTAAATGAGTTAATTAGGACCTAATTGAAAATAAGGTGTAAATTGAATAGAAATTTAATTATTTGTTATAATTAGTGTTGTAATTAATGGTATAATTATTTTAATTTTCATAGCTAGCAAAGAACCCAAAGCATCGGCATCGAAAGGAAAGGGAAAAGTTGTTGAGGAGTAATTGAACAAATCCAGGTTTGTATTACTATAATTCAAATGTCTTTTTATTAAATGTTTTATATGAATTTTATATTTAATAAATGAGTATAAGGTAAGTATTAATATTTGAGTTGAACGAGAATTGGATTGGATGGTGAATGTGTATGTATAATTGAATTGTATATTGATTTAAATGTGAAATTGAAATTGAATAGTGATCTTAAATTTGGTATGAAAGTGAAAATTTAATTGAGAATTGGAATACCCTATTAACTAGTTAGGCTAAGTCAGATATAGTTGGCATGCCATAGGATTTGGAAGAGTACGGGATTTATCGGCTTTGTCTATCAGGCACTTTATATGTCGTATTTCAGGCACCTCGTGTGTCGTATCAAGCACCTCGTGTGTCATTTCAGGCACTTATGTGTCGTATACTGATTAGGTACTATGTACCGTTTTAGGCACAATGTACCTTATTGGTGTGTTTGGATTGGAATCCGTGTATCTGTCAAAGTTTGGGTTTGTTAATAGGGTGAATAACTGAAATGGGAAAAATTAAATGAATTTGATCGATTGTACTATTGAAAATGGGAGAAAGTTGAATTGTGAATTAAATTGAGATTGGAAATGAAAGGCATGAACTTAATGTTCATGTTGTGATTGAAATTGAGACATATGATATGTGTAACGACCTCAAAAGTACGATATCGGAAAAAAAGTTATCGGATCTCCGTTTTTAGTAAACGGACTCGTAAATATTTATTAAAAATTATTTATGAATTTAGTCATGTGGTTAATTAGATTTTGATTAAGTAAATTTAGCTTAATTGAGAGCAATTAGGAAAAAGGACTAAATTGAATAAGGGATAAAAGTTTAATTATGGAATAGAAAAATATTAAAGGACTAAATTAGTGATTAAACCAAATGGGTGACATGTGTATGTTAGAAAATAAATAAATGTGTGCTTATATTATTGGTACAAGTGTATATTAGATATATATTTACTTAATTATTAAGTAAAAGATATTTATTTATTTGTTGTTATTATTATTAATAATTTTGTAAATATTATATTTATTAAATGTTGAGATAATGACAAATGTATGGTGATGGAAATATGCATGTGTATATGAGTGTATAATGTAACGCCCCTAACCCGAATCCGTCACCGGAATAGAGCTACGGAGCATTACCGGAGTTACCGATTTATTTATCAGATATTTTACTTCATCTAACATTCATATGCAATTCAATTAAAATTAAACATATTGTCCCTTAAACGTGCTTAATTTTTCCCGACATGTTTTACTTGAATTTATGGTCTCAACATACTTAATTTTCTTGTATCAACATATCAATGAAAATCACATATTTACATGTCATGATAAATATTATTCTCTTGCCTTTATTCGTAAAAACATAAATTAAGTAACTCATTATATCGATATTTCATGTATTTAAAAATACAATTCAAGTTACACTAACTTACCTCGTTGCTTATTCATGTTTATAATTTCCATAATCTTATATCTCTTCTTTTCCACTTTCTAGTATCATATTTGAGTCATCCGGATCTCTATAAATAAAGATGATCATCATTTTTATTTATTTCATATTCTAATACATTCGACTAATGCTCTAAACAAAATTTACCGTTTTGCCCCTGAACTTTTAATTAATGACGATTGCATCCTTAGGCTCAGAAAATAAAATTCTTGCAATTTAATCCTTATTTCTTGCCGTTATTCTCATACATATTGATAACAACCCATGAATTCTATAAAATATTAAAATTTTCTATAAATTTAACACTTTTTCAATTTAATCTTTAAAACATGTTTTTCCCCCGATCTTGAACTAAGTTAATAATTCCATTCAATTTTTCAATTTTAAATGATAAAATAATCCATTTCATGCAAATTAGTTATTTCTAGCATTTTTACAAAATTTCCCATAAATTTTTACTTTTATTCAATTTAGTCCCTGAGCCTAAAATATGCAAATTAACCATGCTAGCTGGATATTCATACATATTTTCCTCCTCCTCCTCTCCATTCCACATCCTTAATTTATATAACATGCTATAAGTAACATTATCAATAATTTCACTATTTACTTATTTATATTCAAAACTATCCATCCGTGTCATAGTCGTTAAATTATTTTTATCTTGAGCTACAGAACTCCAATTTAAGATCCACTAATTTTCCCTGAAAGTAGACTCATACATCTTCTTACCATAAAATTTTCAGAATTTTTGGTTCATCCAATTAGTACAGTTTATTCATTGGAGTCTCCCCTGTTCTGCTGTCTGACAGTTCCGACCTTTCTTTACTAAAAATTAATTATCTCATCATACAAGATTCATATGATATTATAGTTTGTTTCTTATAAAAATAGACTCATTAAGGAATCTAACCATATAAATTATGTCTCATAATAAGTTTTATACAATTTTTAATGATTTTTCCAAGTCAGAACAGAGGATCCCGAAATCATTCTAAACCAGTCTCACAAAAATATAAATATCTCAAAATACAGAATTCATTTACTTGCTCTGTTTCTTTTATATGAAAATAGACTCAATAAGCTTTAATTCCATATCTTACTTATTCTCTAATTTGATTTATACAATTTTTGGTGATTTTTCAAAGTTAGACCACTGCTGCTGTCCAAAACAGTTTTAGTGCAAAATATTGATTTCCATTTTGCCCCAAATTTCACAATTCATACAATTCAGTCCTTGCTCAATTAGCCCCTCAATTAAGATAATTTTCTCTATTAATACTTTCCATAGACATTATAAGTTATTTCATAACTATTGAAATTCAGAATTTCCACATAAAATTCTAACTTCAAACTCTTTTACAATTAGGTCTCAAACATTCGCTTTCTATTCAATTTTTTTAATAAAATCAGCACATAAACAATTTAAAACTCTAATTCCATGCCAAATCACCATTTACTTCCAGCACATATTCATGGCAACTTTCAATTTCTTTCATAGAATCAAAAACTAATGAATTCAACAAGTGGACCTAGTTGCAAAAGTCACAAAAACACAAAAATTTCAAGAAATAATCAAGAATTGAACTTACTTGAAGTAAAAATATGAAAAACCAGCTTAAGGGAACTTTTCCATGGCATTTTTGTGCATGAGAATGCAGAAAAATAAAGAGAAATCTAGATAATTCCACTTTAGTCCTAGCTTTATTAAGTAAATTTTACAATTTTCCAATTTTACCCTTAATTCTCCTTATTTTCTTGCTGATTTCATGCCCTTGCCGTCCAGCCCAAATAGACCTTGGGTCTATTTTCCTTTTAAACCCTCTTTCTTTTATCATTTAAGCTATTTAATCATTTCTCACAATTTTGCATTTGATACAATTTAGTCCTTTTTGTTCAATTAACTATCAGAACTTTAAAATTTCTTGACGAAACTTTAATACTAACTTATTAATACTCCATAAATATTTATAAATATATTTATGTCTCTATTTAAAATTCCCAAGGTCTCGATACCTCGTTTTCGATTCTAATTATTTTAATATTTATTTTTAGTACACTATTCACTATTTCAAAATTTTTCCTAACTTCACATTTAACTTATACTCACTAAATTAATAATATTTCCTACTCATTTGTCGGGTTTAGTGATCCCGAATCACTGTTCCGACACCATTGAAAATTAGGCTGTTACATATAATACATGTGTATTATTTTTATTTGTTATTAATTAGATATTTTATTAGAAATTATTAATTATGTAAATATTATAATTTATTTAATAAATAATAAATGAAGACAAGTGTGTGGCAAGGATTGATACATGTGTATATATGTGTATGTATACAAATGTACGTAAATAATTAGTTATTATATTAGATATTTATAATAATTAATTAATTAAAGTAAATAAAGTAAATAAATAAAGAATAAAAGAAAAAGAACATAGAAAAGAAACAGAGAAAAAAATGTGAGATAGGAAAGAAAGGAAAGAAAGAAAAGAAAAAGGAAAAATTAGGGTTTTAAAGCTTCAAGTTAATTTGGTAAGTTTTATTAAGCCCTTTTCTTATGATTTTGATGTTTTTAGAGTCTTAGAGAAAGATACTCTTGAATTTATGTGGAAATATTGAAAGTTGATAGACTTTTGAATAGTGTTTATGTTGAGAAAATGATGGAATTAGGGATTAATTTGATAAAGTTATTGATTTGAATTGATTTAGGGACTAATTTGTAGAATAGATTATAAGTTTTGAGTTTTAGGGGCTAAATTGAAAGAAATTTGAAATTATGGAAAAATGATGAAAATTTGATAGTTATATTGAAGTTTTGATGCAAATTGAATAAGAAAATGATGTGATTTGTAAAAAGGAAGAAGATGAATGTGTTTAGGACAAATTTGGTATTTAGGTAAAAGTTGCATGGAAAGTTAGTAATTTATATAAAATATGTGTGTTATTAATTAATTGTAATTATGTTAATTTTCGTAGCAAACAAGGAAACCGAGGCGTTAAATATGAAAGGGAAGGAAAAAGTGATCGAGGAGTAAATACGACAAATTCGGGTTTGTATTATCATAATTCAACCCATTTATTATTATGTGTTCAATTTCATTATGTATAAATGCATGGAAATGAAATTAAGGTAAGTAGTGATATTTGAATTAAATATGATTTGGAATTGATTGGTGAATGTATGATTATGTGAATCGATTTGGAAATGATTGGTGAATGTATGAATATGTGAATTGATTTGGAATTGATTGGTGAATATGTGATTATGTGATTTTGAAGCAAGTTGAGATTGAAATGCTATTATGCTTGAATTGAATTTAAATGATTTCATTCAATTGAAAGTGGAAGTGAAATGAATAAGTGATTCTGAAACCCTATTAACTAGTCAGGCTTAATGGATATAGTTGGCATGCCATAGGATCGGAACAGTTCAGAAATTCTTTGACCTCGAGCCGATGACGCACTTGTTGTGCCATAGATTTGCTTCGGATAGTTTCGATGAGGCTTTGGTAGCCACTTTGCTTCGGCTCAGCCGATGAGACACGTGGTGTGTCATAGATTTACTTTGAACTATCCGATGAGGCTTTGGTAGCCACTTTACTTCGGCTAAGCCGATGAGGCGTTGGTCGCCATTCTGATATGTTAAGTGGATCCGTGTATCCGCCAAGGTCCGAGTCATGTTAATAGGGGTAAATAAATGAAATGAGTAAGTTATATGAATTTGATTATTTGAATCAGTGAATGAAAAGTGAAAGAGATGTTGTGATATGAAATGTGAAATGAGATTCTGCAATGAGATTGAGACATGAACCAAAGGTTCATGAAGTGTGATACTTGAAATGTGAATGTGGATAATTATATGTGGTTATGGAAGGAACCAAAGATTCTTGAATTGTTAGAAATCTTGATGGTTATATATTGAACCCTTTATTTGAATTGTGCTGACTTAGTATGAATTTATATGTATGATTTATTAGTTATTCATACATGTTATGATATTGTTTTGTTGCTATAGTTTGAATTATGATAATACCACTGAGTATTTCCAATACTCAGCATACGGTTGTTTTCCGTGCGCAGGTTAGGTAAAGTTGTGGTTCAGTTAAGCATCCAAGTCAATCCCGACCTCATCTCCAATTTGTGGTGATGTATCTATCTTTTGGTAATGTGGCATGTACTAGGTTTAATATGTGTTACTTGTAAATGTTTATGTTAGTATGTAAAAGTGGTTTATAAACTTTAAGAAGTTTTTGGAATGAATGAATGAGTTTTTGCTAAGTTTAGAAATGAAATGAATGGTATTTGATTAAGGTTTATAAGTCAATGATTTGGGCATGTATTGGGTATGTTTTATAGGTAAAAGTAGTTTAAAAATGAATGAATGACTTGTACACGGGCTAGTCACACGGCCGTGTGTAGCAAGTCAGAACTGCCCACGGCCTGGCCCCACGGCCATGGGGATCCACACGGGCAGGCCACACGGCCATGGCCAAAGCCACAGGGCCATGTGCCTCTGTTTTCCAAGAAAAATTTTCAAAGTTCTCGGTTTAATCCCAAATCATTTTCTAAACTTATTTTGGGCCCCGTAGGCCTATATTAAGGGCTATTTGATAGAAATTAGATGGTTTTAGGTTGAAGCTCAAATTTATGTCTCGTTTTTATTTCGTATGTTAGTGTATAAGCCCGGTAATGCCTCGTAACCCTGTTCTGGTGACGGTTTAGGGTTAGGGGGTGTTACAATATGTGAAATTGAAGAATAGCTAAAAAAATTATATTGTTATTGTTAATGAATGAAAGTTTAAGAATGAATTGATATTTGAGAAATTGGATAGTTATATGCTTGATAATTATATTCCAATATTATTATAATTTGAATTATGGTAATACCATTGAGTATGAAATACTCAGTATACGGTTGTTTCCGTGCGCAGGTCAATAGGAGTACAGAGTCTCGGTTTAGCATGCAAACGATCCCTATTCCAGCACAAAAATTTTGGTGATGTTTTCTTCCTTAAATGAAAGTGGCATGTACATAGGTGTTGTAATGGTCACTTTAAATGTTATATAATTTTGGTTGTAATGAATGATATTTGGTATTTTGGTACTAAGTTTAATAAAATGATATGACAAATTTGGTAAGTTTGGGTGATAAACTTGGAAAGAAAAATGAATAAAGCTAATTAGTAAAATTTTAAATGATTTTATTAATATAATTTGATTATATGGTTAAGTCAAAGTTATAGACATAATTTAGGTATATTAAGTATGCAAATGTATTGGTTGAAAGATTGGTTTTGGATTGTATTCGGTTTGAAAATTGCAGGGAAGATTAGATGTTTATAAAGGAGTTATATTGAGTTTTTTTTTTTTAAATTTACAAAAAATTTCTAGAGTACTCGAACAATTTTCGTTCCACTTCTAATACGTGTTTTGGGCCTCGAGGGTCTATCTAAGGGCTAATTGATTACTTAATAATATGTTCGATAATTATTTGTATATTAATTGTAAATTGTCCAAAATGTCCTGTAATACCTCATAACCTTGTTCCGACGATGTTTTAAGGTTAGGGGGTGTTACATAACAAGACGCAGACACTAATCTATCAACACACAATTTTCTCCTATAACCCCTGTACCATATTCTGTAATGACCTAAAAAGTGCAAGCATTGGAAAGTGAATTATCGAGTCTCCATTTTGGTAAAATGGATTTGTAAAATAATTATTATTAAAAAACAAAAATAAAAAATAAAAAATATTTATGGAATTAGTTATTTGACCAATTGGATTTTAGTTAAGTGACTTTAGTTGAATTAAAGTTAATTGAATATTAGGACTAAATTGAATTAAGTGTGAAAGTTAATTATAGAATAGAGAAAAAAGTAAAAGGACTAAACTAATAATTAAACCATAAAAAGTGACAAATGTGTGGTAATTATAAATACATGTATAATAAATATATGTATACATTTGAATTAATATACATACATACTTATTAATTAAGTAAAAGATATTCATATATTATATTATATTAATATTAATTAAATAAAAGAAAGAAATGGAAATAAAAGAGAAACAATGAAATAAAGATAGAAAAAGAACAGAGAAGCTCACGAAAAGGAATGAAAGAAAGGGGAAAAGAAAAGAAAAAGGCAAAATAGGGTTTTTGAGCTTCAAGCTTAAATTAATAAGTCAATTTAGTCTATTTTCTCTTAGTTTTAATGTTTTTGGAATCCTAGAACAAAATATTACTGGATTTATGTTGAAATTTTATAAGATGTTAGATTTTTAAACATGGTTCATGTTGGGAAAGATGATGAATTAAGGGTTAAAGTGATTTAATTTCAAGTTAGAAGTTAGTAAAGGATTTAATTGTAAAATAAAGTGTAAGTTTCGAATAGTAGGGACTAAATTAAAAGAATCTCGAAATTAGGGATTTATGGTGAAATTGAAGAGTTAAAATGAGATTATAGTAAGAATTAAGAGAGAATATGGAGTTAGATTGGGAAAATAAAATTAGTATTGATAAGGGATTAAATTAGAATTTAGGTAAAGTTTAGGTATAAATGAAAATATTTAGATGAAATTGTGTATTAATGATTTTTAATTATTTAATTATGTAGCTAATATCGTGTAAAAGTCATTGACCAAGAAAGGAAATGAGAAGATGGACGAGGAGTGATTTGAGAGAAATTTTCGTTAGTATTATCATAATTCAGTTTCTTTTTCTCTTTGTTTTTTTGAGATGTTCTCACATTTCCTCTGCCTATATATATACATATATATTCAAATTTCTTTCCATCTTTCATACTAATTTTTTAGTATCTATTAATTACATTGGACCTTAAAAAGAAAGCTATTTGAATATATTTGGAAAATAGGCTTGAGAGGTCAAATTATAGTGTTCGTGAATAATATTTCGGCAACCATGCATTGGAAAGGGCTATGGGCGTTATTCAACTTTCATGGAGTGGTGAAAGATGCATTTATTCAGATAAAGAAAAGCAATGATGGAAGAAGGCTTGGATTTGTGGATTTTCAAACGTCACAAATGCTTATAGGGCAATTGACAGACTCAATGGTTTCATCTTATTGGGGTATAGAATCGGAGTGAAGATGGCTAGCTTCGGAGGTAGTAGGAATATTTAGAGGAAACAGGAAACTGTAGCTAATGCAACTAACAAAAAAGATCATTATGGTATTGAGAAGGATAGTACTGTTTGGGAAAAAGAAGATACCTCTGGAGTTTTGAAAGACGATCGATGAAGAAATAGTGATTATTTGAAAAAGAATGGGATCTAAACTAGAATAGTAAAATGTTTTGTGGATGATGAAATGCTATGGAAACTCCAAAGATGTTTGGTAGGGGAATTAGCGACTATTTGTGATTCAAGAAGTATGGCTGAAAGATTAGCTAAGTTTGGTCTTGGGGAGTTATCTGTTAAGTGAATTTAAGGAAGATTTTTTCTGATTGAAATTCCGGATGAGGAGTATATGGATGTTCTAAAACAAAAAGATTGGGCGTATCTGAAGGAGTGTTTCATTTCAATCGAACCATGGTCAGAAAAAAAGATTTTTATCGGAAAGGGTGTCATGGGTCGATGTAGCAGATATTCTGTTACACTGCTGGAATTTTGAAACTTTTAAAAGAGTAGCTGAGTTATGGAGCAAGTTGATATCCATGGGTGAAAGTTGGAATGATCCTAATTGTTATGAGAAGATGGAGATGCTGATTTGAATTTATCAGCCATAACAGATTAATGAATTATTAATGCTGGAGGTTGGTGATTACAAGTTCCCGATCAGGATTAATGAAAGAGGATTGTTAGAAAGCAAAATTGAGATTTGCTTGAATGCACGACTTCAACCGAAGGAAGAGGGTGAAGAATCACCAAAAGTTGAATCATGTTTCAGATCAGAATTAGAAATCTCCTCGAAGGGAAGGCAAAATGACGTGGGAGGGGCATTAAATGTTATTAGCCTTGAAGAATGTGTTATTGAAAAGCTGGCATGGGGTCTTCTGCTGTAAATCTTCTGCCAGAGGAAAACTTTTTTGGGAATAAAAATGTCATTGAGGATGTGGGAATGGGAACTAGAGTCGAAGTGGATAGGGCCAGAGAGGACTTGTTCAATATGGGCCTTATTATACAAGGGAATCCAATTGGAGATTGTGGGCAAAAAAAGGGTTTGGATCAAACGGTAGATTTGATAGGTGATAATGGGCTGGCTTTAAGATGTGGTAGCAGCCCATCTAATTTTGATGTAAGAATTAATGGGTCGGGGGATAGGAGTGTGAGAGAAGCATAATATAGGTTCAGTATTGGGGAGGATTTTGTTCAACGAAATCAAAATAAGAGAAAGAAAAAATCTTTGAACAAAAGGATTCAGTCGATACGTGAAATTCAAGACGGTGTTTTGTCGACTAAGGAAAAACAGAGAAGGGATAGAAAGGAGAAGATCGGGAAGGGAAAGGTGATAACAAGGTATGAAGATTCAACAGTAAATTTATCTTTATCCGATTCAGATATAAGCAATCGAAGGAGGGTCATTTTAAGTGAGGCAAAAAAGAACTTGGGAAGTAGGAAAGAAGCTGGGTCTAAGTGTGAGGTGGGACAAAGAAGAAGTTATTGAAGAAATCTAGAGATTAGAGGACCAGTAGGGTGAGGGGCTGAAGCAATCGAATGAGTCAGAGACTAAATGGCTGGTGAGTTGTTTTGATTTTGAAATTTTGTTTTGTTCTTATATTATAGCTTGATTTGGGTAGGGGTATGAGAATTTTATCTTGGAATATTAGGGGTTTGGGTTCAGAAGTGAAAAAGAAATCTATGAAAAGAATCTGCCGGTTGTCTAGAGTGAATGTCTGTTTTAGTCTGGAAACAAAACTTGAGATGGTTACTAAAGACGATGTGAGAAAATTATTGAAGGATGAGAATTGTGAGTTTAGGTTTGTTACAGTCTTAGGAAGATTAGGTGGTCTATTGACAATTGATAAACCATAATATATACATATTTTATCCCACATTTGGCACATTTATGGATGAATTATCATTGAATTTGTGGAATTTGATGCTCCTAATCCTTTAATTTCATGTTTTATACTTAGGTGAGCATAGAAAAGTGAAAAGAACGAGAAACGGGCTAAAACAGAGAAAATGGGCCAAAGTGAGAAATCAACACTGCTTGGAGCCCCTTACACGGGTATACCACACGCCCGTGCCAAATTAGCAGACCCGAACATGGCTTGGGCCCGACTCACACGGGCATGCCACACGGGCGTGTCCCTATTGTGACTCATTTTAATTTCACGAGGAAAAAGCTACTTAGAGGCTGAAGATCTTCTTAAATTTCTTTCAAGAGTTTTAGGTTTTGTGTCTCCCTTTAGTAAGGATCTACATTAAGACTAAAGATCTTCTTAAATTTCTTTCAAGAGTTTTAGGTTTTCTTTATATTTTTTTGTTTTCCTTATTTTGAGATGTTTTCCTTTATTATTATGAACTAAATCCCTCAAATACCTGAGGGGGATGAAACTTAAGACGGATCTTGTTATTGTTATCTGAACTATATGATAAATATTCGATTTGTTCTTAATTTCTTTTTAATTCTTGAGTTAATATTTCATGATATTGATTCAAGTCGAATGTGCTTATTCAGTGGAGCAAAAGTCCTTGTTTAAGAGTAGATCCAATGCAATTAAGAGGAGTTGATCGCAATCCTAGACATAGGACGACGAAAATCTGCCGGATTAGAGTCAAATCTAATAAGGGGATCCATAGATAAAGTTAATGCAACACTAGGGGTTTTAATTAGAAAGAAATTTCAATTAATCAACCTAGGGTTAGTTGTTCTTAGTCTCGAGAGAGATATTAACATAATTTAGGGATCTCTACGGATCAAGTCGAATGAATAAATCGTCTAGTTTAGAGTTAAATAATAAGTGGAGTCTAGGTGGATTCTTCCTTGGGTATTGTCTTAATCGAGTAGTTTTCCCAAAGTATTTCCTCAATTTATTCTTTGTCGCGTCTTTAGTTTAGTTAAATTTTAGTTTAAACCAACTCCCTTTTATTTTCTTAGCTAGATAATAGAGAGAAAGTTATTACTAGTACTTTTAGTTCCTTTGGGTTCGACATTTCGGCCTTGCCATAAGCTATACTACTGTCCGATAGGTGCGCTTGCCTTATTCATGATAATAGTTAGTGTCTAGGTACGATCATAAAAATTTAAAACCTATCACGAGCACATCAAGTTTTTGGCACCATTGCTGGGGAACTAAAATCTTAGGAACACTCGATTTCTATTACTTTAGCTATCTTTACTTTTATTGCAATTTATTTTTTATTTTTATTTTATGTTTTATTTACTAAATTTTTATTTCTTTTTATTTTTCCCTGACAGGTTTCTTTAGCTTATGACTAGGAGGAACCCGCCAGAACATTTGCTTTTTGATAGTGAGATAGAAGCTACAGCTCGCAGAAACCACAGAGAAATAAGGCTAAGCTTACAATACGTAGAAGAAGCGTAAGAGGACAACACTGAGTCTACCGAAGAGATGGAGGCAAATCAAAATAATCAGCTACCTTTTGTGGTAGCTGCAGATCCTGTGAATCAAAATCTTGCTCCTCATACTTGATAAACTGTAATTTATACATATTTTTACTCCATGTTTAGCATAATTTTGGATGAATTATCCCTTGAATTGTGGAATTTGATGCTCCTAATCCTTTAATTTCATGTTTTATACTTAGGTGAGCATAGAACAGTGAAAAGAACAAGAAATGGGCAAAAAACAGAGAAAATGGGCAAGAGTGAGAAATCAACACGGCCTGGAGTTCTTCACACGGGTACACCACACGCCCGTGCCACATTAGCAGACTTGAACACAGCCTAGGCTCGACTCACACCGACGTGCCACACGGGCGTGTCCCTGTTGTGACGGGTTTTAATTTTACGTGAAAAAGGCTACTTAGGGGCTAAGAAAGGTATTCCGAAGTCTATATAAACACCCTAGGAGCAGACTTAAAGCGGGGAGAGCCGACACACAGAGTAGAAGGCAAGGAATTACTCAAGGAAAGCCGATTAATCCATCTGAGAAGCAAGGATCTACATCAAGATTGAAGATCTCCCTTCAATCCTTTCAGGATTTTGAGTTTTCTTTACGTTTTGTTGTTTTCCTTATTTTGAGATGTTTTCTCTTTTTATTATGAGCTAAACCCGTAAATATCTAAGGGGGATGAAACCTAAGATGGATCTTGTTATTGTTATCTGAATTATATGATAAATATTCCATTTATTCTTAATTGTGTTTTTAATTCTTGAGTTGATATTTCAGGATATTAATTCAAGTTGAATGTACTTATTCAGAGGAGCAAAAGTAACTGTTTAAGAGTAGATCCAACGCAATTAAGCGAAGTTGATCGTAATCCTAGACATAGGAGGACGAAAATCTGCCGGATTAGAGTCAAATCTATAGGGGATCCATAGATTGAGTTAATGCAAAACTATGGGTTTTAATTAGAAAGAGATTTCAATTAATCAACCTAGGGTTAATTGGTCTTATTCTCGACGGAGATATTAACATAATTTAGGGATCTCTACGGATCAAGTCGAATGAAGAAATCGTCTAATTCAGAGTTAAATAACAAGTGAAGTGATATGTGTAATATGAAGTAATAAAATTTATAATAATGATCGTACCAAAAACTAGATATTATCACGACTTTAAGGCAAGCGCACCTATTGAATAGTAGTATAGCTTAGTGGCAAGACCGAGATATCGTACCCAAGGGAGCCAAAAGTACTAGTACTAACTTCCTTTCTATTATTTAACCTACAAATAAAAGGGGTTTTTATAAAACTAATTCTAAAACTAACTATGAATGCACAAAAAGTAAATTGGGGAAAACTCTTAGGGAAAACTGATTGATTAGGACAATACTCAAGGGAGAATCCACCTAACCTTCACTTGTTATCAATTCTTAAGCTAGACGATTTATTCACTTGACTTGATCCGTAGAGATCCCTAACTTATGTTAATACCTCCGTCGAGGATAAGAACAACTAATCCTAGGTTGATTAACTGAAATCTCTTTCTAGTTAAAACCCCTAGTCTTGCATTAACTCGATCTATGGATCCCCTTATTAGGTTTGACCTTAATCCGGTAGATTTATGTCGCCCTATGTCTAGGGTTGCATGCAAATCCACTTAATTATGCTAGATCTTCTCTTAAACAGGGACTTTTGCTTCTCTAAATAAGCACATCAATTTCTTGAATTAATACCTAGGATTATTAAAACAAGAATTAAGAACACATAATTAAGAACAATTTAAGTATTTATCATATAACTCAAGATAAAATAATAAAAAGATCTGTCTTAGGTTTCATCCCCCTCAAGTATTTGGGGGGTTTAGTTCATAATTAATAAAGAAAACATCTCAGAAGAAATAAGATACAAAACATAAAGAACCTAAAAACCACTGAAGGAATTTAGGGAGATCCTCTGTCTTGATGTAGAATTCTGCTTCTGGGATGAATCAATCGGGAAATAAGCACACCTTTGAAGTTGCCTCCTAGGATCTTTATATAGAGTTTTGGAATGTCTTTTTTAGCCCCTAAGCATCCTTTTCTGAGTGAAATTGCATTTCCTCACTACAGGGACATGCCCGTATGGATCGACAAGAGGCCGTGTGCGAGACTGTTGATGGTGGCACGGCCGTATGGTCTGGCCATGCTTGCGGGGCTGGGCCGTGTTGGGCTTAAGGTGACACGGCCGTGTGGTGAATTTCTAGGCCGTGTTGTTTACATATTTTGGCCCATTTTCTCCGTTTTTGGCCTGTTTCTCGTTCTTTTCTCTTCCCTATGCTCTCCTGAGTATAAAACATGAAACAGAAGGATTAAAAGCACCAATTTCCATAAATTCAATGATAATTCATCCAGAAATTAAGCTAAGCATGAGGTAAAAATATGTATAATTTATCGTTCATCATGAAGACTAGGTGAAGTCTTCCTTGGGTATTGTCTTTATCATTTAGCTTTTCCCAAAATAATTCCCCAATTTACTCTTTGTTGCGTCTTTAGTTAATTAGAATTTTTAGTTTACAAACAACCTCCCTTTATTTCTAGGTTAGGTAATAGGAAGAAAGTTATTACTAGTACTTTTAGTTCCTTGGATTCGACATTCCGGTCTTGTCACTAACTATACTACTACTCGATAGGTGCACTTGCCTTTTATCGTGATAATAGTTAGTTTCTACGTATGATCATTATTATTACTTCATCACAATCACGATCAGTACTATGTATGATTATGCTAAGCATAATTTAGCTGGTACTGAATCTAGTATTCTTAGGCCTACTATCGCTGCAATTAATTTTGAACTAAAACCTAACACTATTCAGATGATTCAACAGTTTGTTCAGTTTGATGGTTTGCAGGATGAGGATCCTAACACACATTTAGCTAACTTTTTGGAATTCTGCGACACTTTTAAGATAAATGGCGTTTCTGATGACGCCATTCGCCTTCGGTTATTTCCTTTTTCCTTGAGGAATAAAGCTAAACAGTGGTTGAACTCTCTAGCACTAGGGTCTATCACTACTTGGGAAAAGATAACCGAAAAATTTTGAGGAATAAAGCTAAACAGTGGTTGAACTCTCTACCACGAGGGTCTATCACTACTTGGGAACAGATAACCGAAAAAATTTTACTTAAATATTTTCCGCCGGCTAAAATGGCAAAGTTGAGGAATGATATTTCTTCCTTTGTGTAGATGGATCTAGAGACACTCTACGATGCTTGGGAGAGATACAAGGATTTATTGAGAAGGTACCCTCACCATGGGCTACCTTTATGGTTACAGGTTTAAACTTTTCATAACAGTTTGAACCCTTCAACAAGACAGATGATCGATACAGCTACCGGTGGAACCATAAATAACAAAACACCTAAGGAGGCTTATGAGTTTATAGAGGATATGTCACTGAATAATTATCAGTGGCAAGTCATGAAACAAAGCCACAAAAAGCTGCTAGTGTTTTTAATATCGACGCAGTCACAATGCTGTCAAATCAGGTAGAACTCTTGAATAAAAAGATTGATGGTTTAGTTGGTTCTACGCAGGTACATTCAGTGATGAGGTGCAATTCAAATAGAGGAGGAATATACAACATAAATTATTCATCCTACGATCCTAGCACAAAGAATGAACAAGCCAGCTATATGGGTAATAATTCTAGATCTCAAAATAACCCTTATAGTAACACTTATAATGAAGGTTGGAGGTACCACCTCAGTTTCTCATGAGGTGGTCAAGGAAATCAAAGGCCACCACCCCTCCAGGCTTTCAACAACCTTCTTATCAGCAAGAGAAAAAGTCGAATCTTGAGGAGATGCTCACGAAATTTATCTCAGTGTTAAAAACCCATTTTCAAAACACCGAAACAGCACTAAAAAATCAGCAAGCATCAATTCAAGGGCTAGAAACTCAGATAGGTCAACTTGCTAAGCTAATCTCTGAAAGGCCACAAGGCGGTTTGCCAAGCAACACAAAAACTAACCCAAGGGAAAAACTCCATGCCATCACTGTGCACGACGAAGAAGGGTTAGCTGAACGTAAATCTGAAGAGGGGTAAGAAGTTATGGTAAGTAATGGTAAGATTGAGGTAAGTCATAGTACACAAAAGCAGGTAAGTAAGGAGTACAAACCTCGTGTCCTATACCCAAATGCGACAAGGAAAGATCGTATAGATGAACAATTCGATAAATTCTTTAAATTCTTAAAGAAATTACATATTAACTTACTGATAAACGATAAATTATACATATTTTTACCTTATGTTTAGCCTATATTTTGGATGAATTATCATTAGATTTGTGAGAATTGGTGCTCTTAATCCTTCTATTTCATGTCTTATACTCAGGAGAGCATAGGGAAGAGAAAAGAACAAGAAACGGGCCAAAAATGGAGAAAATGGGCTAAAATGAGAAAACACACGGCCCAGGGATTCACCACACGACTGTGGCACACGGCCGTGCCACATAAAGTCCAACCCGGCCTAACCTTGACAAGCACGGCCAGACCATATGGCCGTGCCACCATCAACAGGCTCACACACGGCCTCTTATCGATCTACACGGGTGTGGCACACGAGCGTGTCCCTATCGTGAGTAAGTTCAATTCTACTCGAAAATGGATACTTAGGGGCTAAGAAAGCCATTCTAAAACTCTATATAAAGACCCTAGGAGGCAACTTCAAGGGTGTGCTTATTTCCCGCTAAGGGAATACTCTTTTCTCCCAAAAAGGAGCGCCATATTTCTGCCAACACAAGGAGTGAAAGCAAGGAATTACTCCAATGGAAGCCGATTGATTTATCCCAGAAGCCAGAATTCTGCATCAAGACAGAGGATCTCCCTAAATTCCTTCAGAGGTTTTTGGGTTCTTTATGTTTTGTTATCTTAATTCTTCTGAGATGTTTTCTTTCTTTATTATGAACTAAACCTCTCAAATACTTGAGAGGGATGAAACCTAAGACAGATCTTGTTATTATTTATTCTTGAATTATATGATAAATACTTGAATTGTTCTTAATTATGTGTTCTTCATTCTTGATTTAATAATCCTAGGTATTACTTCAAGAAATTGATGTGCTTAAGCAGAGGAGCAAAAGTCCCTGTTTTAAGAGTAGATCTACCATACTTAAGCAGAGTTGCATGCAACCCTAGACATAGGGCGACATAAATCTGCTGGATTAGGGTCAAACCTAATAGGGGGATCCATAGATCGAATTAATGCAACCTAGGGGTGTTAATTAATAAAGAAACTTTAATTAACCACCTAGGATTAGTTGTTCTTATCCTCAACGGAGGTATTAACATAGGTTAGGGATCTCTACGGATCAAGTCAAGTGAAGAAATCGTCTAGTTCAAGAAGTTAATAACAAGTGAAGTCTAGGTGGATTCTCCCTTAAGTATTGCTCATATCAATCAGCTTTTCCCCGAAAGTTTTTCCCTAATTTACTTTTTGTGCACTTTTAGTTAGTTTTAGAATTAGTTTCAACCAATCTTCTTTTATTTTTAGGCTAGGTAATAGAAAGGAAGTAAGTATTAGTATTTTTGGTTTCCTTGGGTACGATAACTCGGTCTTGCCGCTAAACTATACTACTGTTCGATAGGTGCGCTTGCCTTTAAAATTGTGATATTAGTTAGTTTTTGGTGTGATCAGCTTTTATAAATTTTATTACTTAATATCGCGAGTACCACTTTCCGTTTATTGAAGCTCTTTTGCAGATTTCAAATGCAGTTAAATTTTTAAAGGACTTTCTAACAAACAAACGTAAGTTGGATGAATCATCGTATGCGGAGCTGAATGCAGTTTGCTCAGCCATTTTGCAAAACAAGCTACCCAACAAACTAAAAGATCCAAGGAGTTTTACGATTCCTTGTTTAATTGGTAGCTTAGATGTTAAAAATGCCTTGGCTGATTTAGGGGCTAGCATAAACGTAATACCTTATAAAATGTTTAAACAACTAGGTCTTAGGAAATCCAAACAAACTAGGATAAACATTCAATTGGCTGATAAAACCATTAGATTTCATAGGGGTATAATTGAAGATGTGCTTGTTAAAATTGATAAATTCATATTCCCAGTAGATTTTGTTATTCTAGACATGGATGAGGATATCGATGTGGCTTTAATTTTAAGACGTCCCTTTTTAGAAACCACTAGGACTATCATTGATGTGGGCACAGATGAACTCACACTTTGTGTAGGCAATGACACGATTACTCTTCAAGCTCGCAATTCTATTAGGACTTTTAATGATAAAGATGATATTATAAGTTCTTTTAATAAGAGTAATCATAGTGTCCAATTTTCTTTACAGGATACTCTTCACAGAAGTACAATTGAACCACGTTCAAGTTCATGTGACAACAAGGGAGCAGTCCATGAAGAAGGAATGTTACAGATCGAGGAGCTAGATGAATGGCGACACTATAGCAAGAAAGAACCTAGGATACACCACACAGAACTAAAGCAAAGCCATGACGAGTATAAGGCTGATCAATTTAAGGTAGGAGATAAGGTGTTATTAGAAAATGAGAACCCTCAAATTTTAAATTCAAAACTTCATACAGATGACGCACCTCTCTTCACGGTAATTAAAATCTTCCCCTACGGTACAGCCGAGGTAATACATCCCAAATTTAGCATTTTCAAGGTAAATAGTACTCAACTCAAACCTCATTATGATAAGATTGATAGTAGGAGAGAGGAGTTTCAACTCCTCAAACCACCGTGACCATGCGAAAGGGAAGTAAGTCGAGCTTAGACTTTAAATAAGCGCTTCTCGGGAGGCAACCCGAGTACTAACATTGTTAATCTCTTTAATTTCAATTTTTAACATCTAAATCAGTAACTGAGTCCTTGAATGCAGGTTTTTCAGAACCACACAGCCAGGCACACGGGCGTGCCTAAGGCCATGGACACACCACGGGTAGAGACACGATCGTGTGAAAATAGGGCAAAATTTTTCCAAGACACGGCTTTCGACAAATTGCCACGGCCGTGCGAAGTGGCCGTGGGCGAAATTGCTAAATCAATACGGGCGTACTACACACCCCTGTCCTCAAGTCGTGGTTAAAGTTGAGAAATTAGTACGGGTGTTTGACACATGCCTGAGGCTCGTGGTCGAACTTGCTAATTAAACATGAGCGTGTGACCTCATACATGGGTGTGGGAGAAGCGAATGGAGTAGCACTGACCGTGCGACACGGCCGTGTACACTTCCATGCCCACAACACACGTAAGTGGGCCAAATATCAGGCGCACCAAAAATTCAAAGCCTCTAATCACACGGGCTAAACACGAGACACAGGGGCGTGTGCCACGCCCGTGTGCCCCAACTTCTATATATATCCACCCAAAATTTTTACTATTCATCTTTTCCTACCCTCAAAACCCTAGCCATCACACCCCCTTTTCGCCGTCGCCGCCTCCAATTCTGGCCACCACCCTCATAACTTTCTCCATTTTACTCCTCATTTCTCATCTTATTCCTTTCCTTTTTTTCTTGCACTCAAAACCCCCAAACTCCCTCTCTTACCATTCTCCTTCTCACTTCCCCACCCATAGTCAACACCACCAACCTCCTCACCCCTCCGGTGCCGTCATGCCTTTAACCACCACAGTCCACGCCCGTGCACCCTTACCACGCCCATGCGCCATTACACCTCTGGCCTCTAGCTCTTTCCCATCGGTTCCCCCTTTTTCTCCTCTTCCTTTTGACTGTTTATTTCAATTTTATTTCATTTTTTAATTATTTAAACTTAGTTATTTTTTTATTTTTCATAACTTATTTGCTTCTCATACATTCCTCATGCTTAGAATCTATGTCACATAGTTTGCACCCCATTATTACTGTTATTATTAGCTTTTTCATAAGGAATAAATTATTAGTCATACTATTTATATGCCAATTACTGTCGAAATTCTCCATTTTTGATTGACTTTAACAATGTTAGTTCTTAGTTTCTTGGTTGATTTTTGTTTGAATTTGGTAGACTATTTTCATCGTCGTAATTTATTAAGAATTGTTAAATTGTTTTCTTTCAGAAACACAATAACCCCTCCACGTGGGAAAAAGGCTGCTGTCCTCGTTTCCAAGAAGTGAAAGGGGCTTGGTTGAATATCCTCGAATGCGACAACGGAAATACGCTATCAATTTCTTTATTTCCCACAAGGGTCCTAGAAAGAATTATTCCAAATTTTTAGGGCTCGACCTCTTGGAGTGGGGCGGTGTATCGATTGGGTTGCCTTAGAACAGGTCCAATTAGCTGACGCAATTCGGGCCATGTTGATGTTGACTACAGAACCATGAGATTGGTTCTTTAAAATCGTCGAGCCCACATATCTCGAACTCACTTTAGAGCACTGTTCCACCTTCCACCTACAGACGGTTATGTCCCAGTATGACCATCCTAAAACGGTCCAGTTCTGCTTCGGTGGTTTGGTACACTAACTTAGAGTGCTCGAGTTCGGTATAGCCTCTACACCGAAGAATTTATGGAGGAAGAAGACTTATCTGAGCTTCATCGTCACATCCACTACTCTCCATCCAAGTGATGGAGGGCCCTGGTCCCTACTTCAACCTCCTACTATCCTAGTCACTTTAAGGCGACTGCTCCCTCTCCATCATTGAGGTACCTTCACGCCATCCTCACACACACTTTGACGGGACGACGGGAGAGCACCGACGTCATCAACACTTGCAATGCCTATTTTTTATGGAGTATGGCGCACGGGCACGTGTTCGACCTTGCTTATTTTATTGTCTTCGCCATTCAACATCAGACAGAGTGACATAGGAAGAGAGTAATTTCTATGGGCCCTTATGTGACTCGACTAGCTTGCCACTTCGGCCTCCTCAATACAGTGGCACAATCATCCTCCCTCAGTCTTATTGGTCAAATGTCCCCACAGGGCATCTTGAGTATGCTACATATAAGGATGATCGAGCAACGACGTGGGATCGATCCTCCTTAGTACCGCCTAGTCCAGTCCACCGAGTAAGAAGACCTTGAGGATATTACTGATGATTTCCCTGCCCATCACGAGGAGCCACTGTTTCAGCCACTGCCCATTCATCGTCCAGTTCATGCGGCAGCTTCACTTCCTAACATCTCTGAGCGCTTGACACGATTTGAGCAGTAATGTTTTCAGCGTTTTAATCACATTGATGCTACTCTCCATCAAATTTGTCAGAATCTTTATATTTTATCATCGCCCCCACCTCACGAACCATCTGAGGATTAGGACTTTCAGGTCCTCTTATCTTTTCCTTTATTTTCCTTCTTTTTATTTTCTTTTTATTTTTATTTTTATTGTTATTTTTAGGTTCCTTTAGCTTTATCTTTCTCTTTATTCAAATTTCAATTTATGTTCTAAAAACTTAGCTTCATCTATTTTGAACATTTTATATCGGCTATTTCTTAATGAGTAATCGTGCTAATTTATATACCCCTAAAAAATACTATTAATGCTATCGCAGTATAAAGAACCCAAAAGCCCAAATCCAACTCTAATGGGAAAGGTACTTCACGACTGCAATATCCTGCTCGACCACGACCATAGCCACCGAAACACCAAGTATAATATTCTTTTGGCGCAGCACTCGTGGTCTAACAACCTCTTCCACCATCAGAATACCTTCCTCCAACCTCCACTTTGGCCCAGCTACAAACACACTTCCGAATCAAGTTTCCACACTTCCAACTAAAGGATTTCATCTAATATTCAGGGAGTTTCACTTCTCACCCTATCTTATGATTTTATGCTTATATTTTTAGTAAATTTATCTTTGTACATTGAGGGCAATGTACATTTTAAGTGTGGGGGGGATACATTACAGAAAATTTCTTTTTGCATTATTATCATATTCCTGAATCTTGGCTTTCACTATTAGAATAAACTTGGATTGATTTATGATTTTTATTGATATGTCTTAAATTAAAACATGGGGAGTTATGCTTTGATTGTTTAAACTTTAAGGCATTAGAGAATCTAGCATGATAAGTTAAAATCTTTTTAGGATGTTTCCTCAAGTTTAGGTATTATCTTAAAGTTTGAAATTCACAGGATTGACATCAAAAGCCATAATTTTTGTGAGATTTTGAACCTTTAGAGCACATATCCTTTCATGCTCACTTTTATTATTGCTATGAGTGTGTCAATATTGATTTGTTATTCTAGAACTTGCTTCGACTATGCATGTCGAGACCACACCATTGATTTGATATATTGAGATGATAAAGGCACTTAGGTTTAACCCACTTACTCTATAAAAGCCTACCTTCACAATTAACCATTAGTGAACCCCGTTGAGCTTAACAAGCCATTTATTGATGTCCCTCAATATTAACCCATAAACCTGTTTTTGATTCCATGAGAATTTCCCACATTCTAATTTGATCCCCATTTTTGTCGAGATTTGAGTGGACCAATTATCTAGCTATGTTCTCCCCCTTAATTAGTAAAGTTTAATTACTTCGATTTGTTCTTAAAAAAATAATTATACCCCCTAACCAAAGTCAATTCAGTTGTTAATTTATCAAATAACATTTTGTTACTGAGTAATGATTGAACGAAGGAAAGTTCAATTCTAGGATTATTTATTTAGGAATATAATTTCTCAGTATTAGTATTTTTCTAGTTAGATAATTTTTTAATTCAATCTCGATTCTAACTTTCTCTTTCAGCTTGTGACCACACCCCCTAACCAAAGCCACGTTACAACCCTCTAAAGACCTTTTGATTGATGTATCATCTCAATTTATAGTGGTGGAGATTTAATTTTCATGCAAGCTTATGGTAATAACTCTTCATGTTGACTAATGAGTGCTTAATTCTGAACCTAAACACTTTGAGTGAATAGAGTGAATCTATAGTGATGATGTCAATTCTATGTAGTTTCGAATTAAGGATAATTACTTAGATGAAGGGGAGATACCTATGTTTTCGTAATAAAACAACTTGGATTGTTTGAAACTCTGATGTCCTTTTAGTTGAACTCTCAAGGTATGATTACTTATGGATTATTTCGAAACATTATTTGTAACACCCTCTAACCCCAAACCGATCCCGGAATAGGGTTACAAGGCATTACCAGATAAATCAGACAATTTACAGATAATTCTTAATAAATAAATAAACAAGAAAATTATTATTTAACAATCAATTTTAGTATGATCATATTTTACTTTATTAATTAATTTTATTCATAAATTTTTTTTTATATTTTTATAAAAATTTCGGCAGCATTTTTGCTTATTTTTACATAAACCTCCTGCAAGTTCAAACCAGAAATAAACCATTCCAATTCACTTCCACATAACATATACTTATATACCATTCATTTCATAAACTTAGGAATCATCCATTCATACGTCAAACTCTTTAAAGTTGTTACATCATCTTTCACATTCAAAGCATTAAATATGTACAAGCGACAACCTAAAACCTAGTACATGCCACATTATCAGAAGACAAGATTTTCACCACAAAATGAGCTGGAGTCGGAGATGATTTTGAATGCAGAGCCGGACTCTACTTTACCTAACCTGCGCACGGAAAACAACCGTACGCTTAGTATTGGAAATACTCAGTGGTATTATCATAATTCAATTCATAACATTAAATCAAGTTCAAAGCATAAATGCACAAGTAGTCAATTGAATATGCCAATTCATATTACATTAATATCATTCAAATGATTATAAAATTTTCAACAACATGTAAGCACTTAATTCATAACACTTTCATGTATACATAATTTATAAACATGAAGTTCATGCTTTCAACTTCATAGTACAATTTCTTTTTTCATTTCGTATCATCATTTCCTTTCACCTTTCATTCGATAATTCAGATAATCAGATTCAGATAATTTTGCTCATTTCACTTATAGGCCCTATTAACCTGACTCGGACCAAGGTGGATACGCGGATCCAACCAAACACACCAGAGTGGCGACCAACGCCTCATCGGATAGTTCGAAGTAAATCAGATCTATGGCACACCAAGTACCTCATCGGCCAAGCCGAAGCAATGTGGCTACCAAAGCCTCATCGAAACTATCCGAAGTAAATCTATGGCACACCTAGTGCCTCATCGACTCGAGGTCGAAGAATCCCTGAACACTTCCAATCCTATGGCATGCCAATTATATCCACTAAGCCCGACTAGTTAATAGGGTTTCGATCACATTTTCATTTCCGAAACATTTTCACATATCAATCAATTCTCTTATATTTCTCAATGTAATCACAAATAATCAACAATTCACATTCAAGTCATTTTCATGCACATTCATATATATATACAAACAATTAAATATACAATAATAAATACTTTGAATTATGATAATACAAACCGATTTCTCCGAGCTATTCCTCGACCACTTTCTCTTTCCCCTTCGTATTGGTTGCCTCGGTTTCTTTGTTTGCTACGAAAATTAGCATAATTATAATTAATTAATATAATACAATTCAATTTAATTCATAAGCCTAAACATGCAAATTTGACCATTAAGCATAAGCTGTCTATTTAAGTCATTGTTACTAAATTATTTATATCTTGAGCTACGAAACTCCAAATTAATATCTGTAAATTTTCCTTGAAACTAGACTCATATATCTTCTTACCATAAAATTTTCATAATTTTTGATCTAGCCAATTAATACAGTTTATTCATTTAAATACTCCCCTGTTACTCCATTTGACAGTTCTGACCTCTCTCTACTAAAAATCAATTATCTCATTGTACAGAACACGAATAAGGTTCTTGTTTATTTCTTTTGAAACTAGATTCATTAAGGAGCTCACACATATAAATTACACTTCATAATAATTTTTTTACAATTTTTAATGATTTTCCAAAATCAAAACAGAGTGTCTCGAAATCACCCTGAACCAGTCTTACAAAATTTCAAATATCTCTTGATTCATATATTCATTGCTCACATTGTTTCTACTATAAGAAACTAGACTCAATAAGCTTTAATTTCATATCTTATTCATCCTCTAATTCAATTCCTACAATTTTTAGTGAATTTTCAAAGTCAGACCATTGCTACTTCCCAAAACTGTTTTGATGTAAAATACTAATAACCAAATTTATAACATCAATTCACACCTTATTTCTATTCAATTTCCATCAAAATATTCATATAACTATCAAATTTTCATCATTTTTCCATAATTCCGAATTTCTTTCAATTTAATCCCTAAAACTCAAAACTTATGGCTTGTTTTACAATTAAGTCCCTAATTCAATTCAAATTCACAATTTTATCAAATTAATCCCAAATTTCACCATTTTCTTAACATAAACCCTAATCAAACTTCCATTATTTTCTAATATTTTCACATGAATTCAAGAGAATCTTTCTCTAAAGCTTTAAAAACATCAAAATTACAAAGAAATGGACTTAATTAACTTACCAAATTAATCTTCAAGCCTTAATCCTTCAATTTCCCCTTTTTTCTTCTTTCTTTCTTTCTTTCTTTCCTTTTCACGTTTTCTTCTCTGTACTCTTTTGTTCTTTCTTTTCTTTTCTTCTTTTTGTTATTTGTTTTATTACTAAATTACTTAATTATTAAAATATCTTTTTAATTACCAATTAAAATTAATACACATGTGCCATTAAAATTCCCACACTTGTTTTAATCCTTACCATACACTTGTCATTATCACACAATTTAATAAAATAATATTTACACAATTAATAATAATTACAACAAATAAATAATTAAAATTACTTAAATTCTAAGTAAATACACACATAAAATACAATTGGACCAATAATAGACATACACATGTATTTATTCATCATTAAACACATGTCACTTTTATGGTTTAATTACTAATTTAATCACTTAATAATTTTTCTATTCTATAATTAAACTTTTGCACTTTATTCAATTTAGTCTTATCTACTAATTGTTTCTAATTAAATTAGATTCACTTAATCAAAATCTAATTTAACTCCTAATTATCCTCATAAATATTTTAAATAAATATTTACGGACTTAATTTTTCCTAAGACAGAGGCCCTACGACTCGTTTGTTCCGGTGCCCGGGAATTTGGGTCATTACATTATTAATAGAAATAAGTTGAGAAAAATAAATTTTAATTGTGAGTTGAGGATTTTGCTTGAGGACAAGCAAATGCTTAAGTGTGGGGGTATTTGATAAACCATAATATATACATATTTTATCCCACATTTGGCACATTTATGGATGAATTATCATTGAATTTGTGGAATTTGATGCTCCTAATCATTTAATTTCATGTTTTATACTTTGATAAGCATAAGAAAGTGAAAAGAATGAGAAACGGACCAAAAATAGAAAAAATGGGCCAAAGTGAGAAATCAACACTACTTGGAGTCCCTCACACGGGTATATTACATGCCCATGCCAAATTAGCAGACCCGAACACGGCCTGAGCCTGACTCACACGGGAATGCCACACGGGCGTGTCCCTATCATGACTCATTTTAATTTCACGAGAAAAAAGCTACTTAGAGGCTAAGAAAGGTATTCCAAAGCCTATATAAACACCCTCGGAGAGGACTAAAGGGAGACACAGAGAGTAGAAGGTAAAGATTTACTCAAGGAAAACCGATCGATCCATCTCGGAAGCAAGGATCTACATCAAAACTGAAGATCTTCCTAAATTTCTCTCAGGAGTTTTGAGTTTTCTTTATGTTTTGTTGTTTTCCTTATTTAGGATGTTTTCCTTTATTATTATGAACTAAATCCCTCAAATACCTAAGGAGGATGAAACCTACGACGGATCTTGTTATTGTTATCTGAACTATATGATAAATATTCGATTTGTTCTTAATTTTATTTTTAATTCTTGAGTTAATATTTTAGGATATTAATTCAACTCAAATGTGCTTATTCAGTAGAGCAAAAGTCCCTGTTTAAGAGTAGATCCAATGCAATTAAGCGGAGTTGACCGCAATCCTAGATATTGGACAACGAAAATCTACTGGATTAGAGCCAAATCTAATAAGGGGATCCATAGATTGAGTTAATGCAACATTAGGGGTTTTAATTAGAAAGAGATTTCAATTAATCAACCTAGGGTTAGTTGTTTTTAGTCTCGAAAGAGATATTAACATAATTTAAGGATCTCTACGGATCAAGTCGAATGAATAAATTGTCTAGTTCAGAGTTAAATAATAAGTGAAGTCTAGGTGGATTCTTCCTTGGGTATTGTCTTATCGATTAGTTTTCCCAAAGTATTTCCCCAATTTATTCTTTGTCGCGTCTTTAGTTTAGTTAAAATTTTAGTTTAAACTAACTCCCTTTTATTTTCTAGGCTAGATAATAGAGAGAAAATTATTACTAGTACTTTTAGTTCCTTTGGGTTTGACATTTCGGTCTTGCCATAAGCTATACTATTGTCCGATAGGTGCGCTTACCTTATTCGTGATAATAGTTAGTGTCTACGATCATAAAAATTTAAAACTTATCACGAGCACATCAACAATGTGGAATAAAGATGAGTTCATTTTTTACAAAGAATAGTGTGATGACAGAATATTAGTTATTAAAGGAAAATGGGTTAAGGAGGACTTAGATGCGGTGTTAATTAATATTTATGCTCCTAACATGGTGTCGGAATAGATTATTTTATGAGGATACTATCTGAGCTAAGAAATCAATTTGCAAGCCTTTGGATTGTGGGAGGAGTTTTTAATGTGGTGCGTTGCATAAGCGAAAGAAGTAGATGTTTGGGGTCTAAGAAGGGGTCTAGAGAGTTTGATAATTTTATCCATAATTGCAAGCTCATTGATTTGCCCATGGTGGGGAAGAAATTCACTTGGTACGGACCGGATAACAAAAAGAGCAGGCTTGGCAGGTTCTTGCTGGAAGAATTTTGGTTGATTCAGATCAAGGATATTCAGCAGCTGGGGTTAAAGAGATCTATCTCTGATCATTTTCCAATCTTGTTAGCAGACATTGAAATTGATTGGAATCCAAGGCCATTTAAGTTTATCTCAATGGATGGTTAAAGAAAAAGGAATGTGCGGGCTTGATAGAGAAAGAATGGTCGAATATGAGCAATTTGAATGGTCAAGTAGCTATGAAGTTGAGAAAACTAAAAGGGGTCTTGAAGAAGTGGAATGGGGATAATTGCAATGCACTAGAAAATAAAATTACACATTGTGAAGAAAGGATTAAGGTGTTAGATGAAATAAGTGATCAAAGAGTGCTTAACGAGGGTGAAATGAAGGAGCTTAAAAGATTGAACGTTGATATTTGGGACACTATGAAATTCAAAGTATCATTATGGCAACAAAAATCTAGGATGATGTGGTTGAAAGAAGGCGATGCGAATACAACTTTTTTCCATAGAGCTATAAAGATAAAAGCTAAAAGAAAGACCATTTATAGAATGAAAATTGAAAGATTTTGGTGTAATGAACCAAAGGAATTAAAAAAGAGAGTGTATGATTTTTTTAAAAATCATTTCTAGGGGCATTCGAGGAATTGGAGGATGGATATGGAGCTTGGTTTTAAGAGATTAAATAAGAGTGCAATAGAAAAGCTGGAGGTACCTTTCTCAAGAGAGATGATTCGAGATGTTGTATGGAGTTATGAGGAATCAAAAGCTCCAGGTTCGGATGGATTTAATATGTGTTTTTTAGAAGATGCTGGAATATGGTAAAAAATGATTTGTTTAGTAAGATGTTAGATTTTTATAGGTCTGGGAAGCTTGAAAGTTCTATCAATTACTTGTTTATTGCTTTAATTCACAGATTGGATAATTCGTGCGAAATTACTGATTTTCGGCCAATTTGTCTGGCCTTATATAAAATTATTGCGAAGCTTCTTTCTCGTAGACTAAGAGAGGTTATTAGTGATTTGGTGAGTGACACACAATGCGCATTTATTAGAGGGAGGCAGATTTTTTATGGGATTTTAATCGCTAATGAAGTGATTCATTCAATGAAAAAATAGGAGGAAATGTGGGAAATTTAATTTTTAAACTGGATTTTTCCAAGGCGTATGATTGCGTCCATTGGGACTTCTTAAAGTTAGTTTTACAAAAGATGGGTTTTGGAGACAGATGGATTGGTTGTCGACGGAATGTGTTTCTACAGCGAGAGCAGCTGTCCTTGTCAATGGTTCGACCACAAATGAATTTCATTTTGGTAGAGGGTTGCGTCAAGGAGACCCCTTATCTCCTTTCTTTTTTATCCTTGTTGCGAAAGTGCTTTACTTATTGATAGAAAAAGCTAGGGTACTGGGACTAATTGATGGTATTCATGGTGTTCTTCCGGATCAAATGATTTTGCATCTACAGTTTACAGATAACACGATATTATTTTTAAATGATGAGGAAAATGTGGTGGAAAATATGAAATTTTTTCTCCGTTGTTTTGAAATTTTTTCGAGTTTGAGTATAAATTTCAAAAAATCGTGTATGGTGGGGATGGGTGTGAATGAGGAATTCCTCTATCGTATGGCAACCATTTACAAATGTAAGATTAGGGTGTTGTCGATTTGTTATTTGGGGTTTCCATTAGAAGCGAATCCAAGAAGGGTGGCTACTTGGGAGGTTGTGGTTGAGAGATTTAGAAAGAAGTTTTCGGGTTAGAAAAGTAGAACTATGTCATGGGTTGCTAGGGTCATGTTGATTAAGGCAGTGTTGTCGTCTCTTCCAATTCACTTCATGTCCTTATTTAAGGCTTCGGTGTCAGTAATAAAAAGAATTGATAAAATTAGGAGAAACTTTCTATAGGGTGGTTTTGATGGCAAACGGGAAATGGTGAAAGTTAGTTGGAAATAGATATGCAGTCCAAAAAAAAAAGGTGGAGTCGGTGTGGTAAACCTTGAGATTAAGAACAAAGCTCTCTTAGCAAAATGGAGATGGCGTATAGCGATAGATAAAAATGCGTTGTGGTGCAAAGTGATTTTAGCAAAGTATGGCTCTAAGAGGAAACAGTAAAGATATAGTTCGAATAATTTGAAAGATATCTTGACGGTTTGGAGAGTGATTGTGGAGAATTCATTGGATACTAGAGTGACTAGATGGATGAGGGATAAAGATTTTGGCTGGAAGATTGGGAATGGAAAGGATACGTCATTTTGAGGGGATAAATAATGTGGTAATGGTCCATTAAATTGAATTTCCCCAGACGTTTTCGTCTAGCTAAATTTAAAAATGGTTTTGTTTTTAATTATTCGTTCAATTGTGGTTTTTTGCAACGTTAATTAGGTTGATTTTTTTATCAAACCTCTATTAGATTGAGAATTGGAGATCTTGAATCTTCTTTATCGATAGGATGAGCAGTGTGGTCTTGGTTCTGGAGGTGTAGGATAGGATATTATGGGATCACGATAATAAAGAAGAGTTCTCAGTGAAACAGTTAACTAAATTATTGATTGAAGGGGAGGGGGATGATTCCTGTTTTGTTTTTGATAAAATATGGAAGTTGAAAGTCCCTCATAGGGTGAGAAATTTTCTTTAGTTGCTAGCAATTGATAGAGTCCTCACGAAGGATTTCCTGATTAAGAGAGGGGTGAAAATTCATGGCATATTGAATGTGTGTCCTTAGTGTAACCGGGAGCAGGAGAAGGTAGATCATTTGTTTTTTAATTGTACTTTTATTGCTGGATTTTGGAAGCAGATTTTTAATTGGTGGGATGTTGGCTAGAAAGTGGTGAATAATTTTGAAGAATTTTATTCGTTAAGTTTCAAAGTGAAGATCCTTGGATCTTGTAAGATTCTGTGGTTGATTGTAATTGCGACCTCTTGCTGGTCAATTTGGCTTGCGAGGAATGAGATGGTGTTTGAGAATAAAGTGATGTCGATGGATACTTTGATTTTCCACTCCAAGATAAGGACATTATTATGGGTAAGGGTTGTGATCTCGTGATGATGAAGTAATAAAATCTGATCGTACCTACAAACCAACTAATATCATGATAAAAGGCAAGTGCACCTATCGAATAGTAGTATAGCTAGTGGCAAGACCAGAATATCGAATCCAAAGAACTAAAAGTACTAGTAATGACTTCCTTCCTATTATCTAGCCTAAGAAATAAAAGGGGTTTGGTTGTAAACTATTTTAAACTAAACTAAAGAAACGACAAAGAGTAAATTAGGAAATTGCTTTTGGGAAAACTAATTGATGAAGGCAATACCTAAGGAAGAATCCACCTAGACTTCACTTGTTATCTAACTCTGAACTAGACGATTTCTTCATTTGACTTGATCCGTAGAGCTCCCTAAATTATATTAATACCTCCGTCGAGGATAAGAACAACTAATCCTAGGTTGATTAATTGAAATCTCTTTCTAATTAAAACCCCTAGTCTTGCATTAACTCGATATATGGCTCCCTATATTAGATTTGACTCTAATCCGACAGATTTTCGCCGTTCTATGTCTAAGATTGCGATCAACTCCGCTTAATTGTGTTGGATCTACTCCTATACAGGGACTTTTGCTCTTCTGTATAAGCACATTCAACTTAAATTAATATCCTGAAAATATCAATTCAAGAGTTAAAAACACAATTTCGAACAAATCAAATATTTATCATATAGTTCAGATAACAATAACAAGATTCGTCTTAGGTTTCATCCTCCTTAGATATTTGGGGTTTTAGTTCATAATTATAAAAAGAAACATCTCAGAATAAATAAAATAACAAAACATAAGAAAACCCAAAATTCCTGAAAAGATAAAAGGGAGATCCTCTGTCTTGATGTAGATTTTGGCTTCTGAGATGGATCAATCAGCTTTCCTTCAAGTAATTCACTGCCTTTAACTCCCCGTCTTGGCGGGAATAATGTACCCCATTGTAGTTGCCTCCTAGGGTTTTTATATTGAGTTTAGAATCTTTCTTAGCCCCTAAATACCCTTTTCCGAGTGAAATTGAACTTCATCACGACAGGGACACGCTTGTGTGCCACACTCGTGTAAGTCGATGTGGAGGCCATGCTCGGGCCTGTTAAAGTGGCATGGCCGTGTGGCACACCCGTGTGACGAACTTCTAGGTCGTGCTGATTATTAATTTAGGCCTAATTTTCCCATTTTTGGGCCGTTCCTTTCTCTTTTCTCTTCCTTATGCTCACCTAAGTATAAAACATGAAATAAAAGGATTAGGAGCACCAAATTCCACAAATTCAATGATAATTCATCCAGAAATTAGGCTAAACATGAGGTAAAAATATGTATAATTTACGGTTTATCAGGCTGCTTTCGATGAGTGCCGGATTCAAGAGAGATTATGGTGGTTTTGCCTGTATAAGTGCGGTTTTTCTATTTCTATTTCAAGAGGTTGGTATTACCCCCCACATGGTTGGCTGAAATTCAACACTAGAGGCATTGTTGCTGAGGGCGCTTCGAGCGGTGGAGGAGTGCTGAGGGATGAGGAAGGTATTGTTCGAGTTTTATTTTTGGGACCAAGTGATGCCTGTGATACTGAGTCAGCTGAACTGGAAGCCATTATCACAGCAATGGACATTTTTATTGACTTCGGTTGGGAGGGGTCTGTTTCTTTTATAATTGAAATGGGTTCGAGGGTGGCTTATAATTAGATTTTGGAGAAAGCAAGGAGACCTTGGTCGCATCAAGCGACATTTGCAGATCTAGAAAGGAGGTTTGTCTGTGTTGGAAAGCTATCGTTTTCAATTGCTGAAGTGAATGGAAATAAAATGACAGATTCTTTAGCAACTGCTGGAATGAGTAGACCTTGCATGTTTAAGGCTTGGTGGTGAGTATGGTCTGAAATAATGTCTGTCCATATGTGTGGTTTGCTGTTAGTGGTGTGTTGTGGTTTCGATGTTGATTTCTATTCTGGTGAACTTTAAGCAGCTTTTGACTAAGGGGCTTTCGGGCTTGAGGTGTTTTTTATGGACTATGAAGGTGGGTGATTTTGTTATTGGGTGTGGATGTTTGTCACGGGTAATATTGCATTTGTCAGTTTTTACTGCATCTGCGTTTTTGTAATAGCTTTACTGAGCAAAAAAAAAAAATACCATAATTCGAATTTAATTATTAATTGTTAAATTTTAAATTAATATGCATGATAAGTAAATTGAGGTAAGTGTCAAGATTGAATTGAATGATAAATACGTATTGGTATTAAATTTATTATTAGCAATTGTTGAATTTTTAATAATATGTCTAGTAAATAAAAATAATGTGAATATTGATGTTAAATTAAATGATTTTAAATTGTATGTGAATTGAATGGAAATTACTAGTGAGATGAATTGAATTAAAAGAATTAATGTAGTATTGAAATGCATATTGGAATGAGAAATTGTAAAATGAATAAATCTGAAATGAAGTATGAATATGTATGAGCATTTGATGGAATATTGATTGGAAAGTGGAAAATGTATTGAATTGAATTGTGATTAATTGAAATGATTTGAATTGAAAGTATGAGAAAGTGATTAAATTGAAATGTGATTCGGAAACCCTATTAACTAGTCGGGCTGAGTCGGATATTGTTGGCATGCCATAGGATTGAAAGAGTTCAGGGATACTTCAACTTCGAGTCAATGAGACACTGGTTGTCATTATATTACTTCGGATAGATTCGATGAGGTATTGGGTACCACTTTGCTTCGGCTTGGCTGATGAAACACTGAGTGTCAATTATTTGCTTCGAACTATCAAATGAGGCACTGGGTGCCATTCTGGTGTGTTTGGTTGGATTCGTGTATCCGCCAAGGTCCGAGTCTTGTTAATAGGGGTAAATAAGTGAATAAATAAGTAAATAAAATTGATCGATTGAGTTATTGAAAGAAATGAGAAAGTGAAATTGTGAAATGATATGTGAAATGGAAATTGAGATATGAGATTTGAAAGTATGAACCCAAGGTTCATGATTTGATTAAAATTAAATTTTTGATATATGATATTAGTGGATACAAATTGCAATAAAAATGATATTGAATAAAGTGATAAATTGAATGAATTGTATATGAAATGAAATGAACTATTGGAATGAAATGTGAAAAACCCAATGAAATTGAGATAGTGAAATAAGGTATGAATGCAATTAAAGACAAGATTTGAAATATTGCTTATTGTTATTATTGAACAAGTTGGGTTAAAGTATATATGAGATAATTAATGAATAATTATAAGCAAAATTTGAATGTATATAATTTAATGTATAATGTTACAAATTTGAATTATGGTAATACCACTAAGTATATCCGTACACAGCGTACGATTTGTTTCTGTGCGCAGGTTAGATAAAGTCCATCCAAGTTAATCCCGAACTCAAATAAAGTGGTGATGTATAGCTCTTTTTGTTAAATGGCATGTACCTAGAATATGTGTTTGGTTATTTTAGTAGTGGATTATAAATGATGTATAGTTGGTTATTTTGGTAGTGGATTATAAATGATGTATAGTCGGTCTTAAATGGTATATTTTTGTATAAACTTGATTTGAATTAGATAGTATTGGTGAAATGAATATGAATAAGCCTTGAATAAGCTATTAGATTAAAGTTATGTCATGATTTAGGCACATTTACATGAAATGAATATGAATAACAAGCCTTCGTTGTGGCAGTCCATGAAGGGTAGATATGATAAGGAAGGTCTTAGAAGTCTGAATATAAGCCAGTGTACTACACTGACTCCTTCAGCCGTACAGACATTATGCGATACGTTTCCAGCCATTTGCATTTGCTCCAGAAGGCATACCCTTGTCATGAGTGGTTGCTTGAGCTTAACATCAGTGCATTGTGCTTGTGCGGTCCAAGCTTATCGGACACTCAAGACTATTCCCCATACTGCTCATTGAAGGGGATTTCAATGTTGATATTGTAAGTAAATGGACTTATCCAAGGGCTTAGGCCAAAGAGAGAGAGAGAGAGAGAGAGAGAAGACGAGATCTCCTGTACGAAGGGTTGTTTTGAAATATATATATATATATATCATCTTGTGATGGACAGCAAGGATTCTATGCACTTTATATTTGGGTCTGGTTTTCTTCCAGTACTTTGATCAATCTTTATTCACAAGTATGACTTTACAATTTAAGTAGTCATGTGAATGGTAATGAGAAGATATGAGCCGGATTTTAATCCTTATAGTAGCTATGATCAGTCAATTCTGAGTTCTTCCAAAAGCTTGTTGCAGCAGCGGATGTTGCCATAATTTTGATGGATATTATTGTTTACCGACAGGAAATTTAAGGAAAAGCAAGGAAATTAAAATGAGATTGATAAAAGAAATTAAAAATTTTGAATGAAAATATATAAGAGCTCATGCACTTGATACTTGGCCTAATGAATTTAACCTTTGGCATAGTCATAGAATCTTGAGGGGAGGACAATACCCCAAACCCACTATTCCTAAATGGCGAATGGCTCTAAAAAAAAGGAAGGGGGGCTACAATGATGTGCATTCAGAAGACTTTGACATTTGACAGGTATCATCGCAAAACCATACCTTTCTAATCATGAAAGGAACAAATTCCAAACTATTGAGATGTTCTTTGTTGAGTGTATTATTCCTTTCATCTCTGAGTTTCTTTTTTTCTTTGGGTTCAATTTGGGGGTGTGAAACAGTGGTCTGGCTTCGGATTCCTTACTACGTAAGAATCCATCTTTATTACTTCGGACATATTTTGACAAGAAAATCTTTCAATGATGTTGCCATCTTTTCTTCTTTCTGAACAGCCTCCATTCAGGATTGCACAACGAAAAGTGCTGTTATGAATTACAGAAAATATGTTACAACAAACTTAAAACAACCTAACTAGAACTGTTATTAGTTTGATTTTTGATAAGGACTGACCATCCATTTCCACAAGATGGAAATTTCAGGAATTAGTGTTAAGTGGGGGAGCCACAGTTGCTTCCGGCTTATCGTGCAAGTTTTTGAGGATTGTTCTGAGTGGCTAGTTCTGAAGAAGCTATTGATGCAACAAGAAGGTGCACTAAACGGTCCTCAAAGAATTCAGTCCAAAGACTATTATTGGATCAAGCATGGTTTATCAGAGAAACAAAAGGTTAGAAAAAAATTATGTTATGTTATTTGAATGCTCAAAATAAAGATAGGAGTTATTATTTGTTGTCATTAAGAACCAAGGTTAGATCAAGCTACAAACAACTTAAAATGAAGTTGTAAATATGATTATATGCAACTATTAGTCATCAGGTTAGCATTCCTTTTGTTATTCAGGATTCAGTATAAGTCTATACGATCATAACACTGTATGCATGGACTTGGAATTCATATAGAAATTCTGCATGTTTTGAGTTCGGAGTTGATTCCACCACCATTCTTAAACATTAGAAGCTGAAATTAATTAGCAACTGTATATACATAATGTCACTCTAACCTTCACAATATAAACAGAAGTTAATTGGATGCAACAACATGTATGATCAACAAGTAATATCAACCAAGAACATACCTTTTATGGCATGTTGGGATTTAGATCGACTTAGACTAATCGGTATATGGGTTTTGTTTTAAGTCATTCATGCCTTATTTAGTATGAACCGGCCTGAACCAAATAAAACATTGATAATAGATTATAATAATTTATTTTTTTTGAGGGAGTAAAATGATTAATATATTTAATATTATAGTTTATATTCATACCACGTCGTACATGTGTTGTTGTAAGGGCTGAGGCTAGAGAAGAAATTCAGTTACAACCTAAACATACATGTACCACATAGGACTAAATAATAGAATTAATAATAGGTAAAGAAAATAAAGTTAAAAATCCGAATCTAGTTTCACAGATGAGATACAGAGCACCGTTTCAGCTAAAAATGCCTTACATTATTTTTGTATAGATTGACTTTGAATACATTACACTGAAAAAATACATTACATAATTTTTAAATCGATGCACTTTCAAGTCAATCAAACATGAAAAAGCTGAACATCCTTGGCCTTCAAAGGAGCATATTCTCCCTGCAGGTAAACTTCTAGGTGATCCGACAAGACAGTTTTGTCGATGTTTTCATGATGGTAAGATTTGCAGACGAAGTAAATCACAGTCTCGATGACTAATCTGAAAAGACTCATCATGGAAAGCAACAATAAACAAATGATTGCATAAACAAACCTGTTAGCCATGCCCATGCTGGCTCCTCCCACAACCAGCCTCTGGAATGCGATGACGTTCAATCCCCCCGCCAGATCGAGGATAAAGGTTATGGATATTGCCAACCATATCTTTCCTTTGATCAGGTTCTTGCTCTTCACCATGGCTGCGAACCCATATACCTCTTCTAAAACAGTGACAATGCTAGCCAAGTGCCAGATCGTGATCAAATACAAGGACCCCACACTGAACAAAATGATTAAAATGACGAACACTGCAACACCCATGATTTGTATTTGTCCCACAGGAATTCCGCAACTAATCAAGACAAGGGAAACTGCACCACAAGCAACCAGGATAAGGAAAAATACAAGGAAATAGACAAACGTGGCAACGAAAATACACAGGAACGTGACGATCAGCCGCTTCCAAACTTTGGGAACAACGCTTATGACTTGTTTGAAGGTGAGTTCCCGAGCTGTATATATGCAGGCGGTGGTATAAACAACTGCAGCAACTGAAAGAAGGGAAAGGATGAAAGTCAACGTGGAGTAGGCTGCGTTGAAAAGCCAAAGGTAAACTGTTTCATGGGAGAGAAGATGAGATAGATTCTCGAATTTTGCAGTGCCCGGTGGTGACTGATTCAGTTCTAATTTGTTGAGGATAATATTCCTTGAGAATAGACTTGAAACTTCAAAATGAACAAGGAAAATGAAGGATAGAGGAAGGATTAAAGCTAAAGTGATCTTGGCGAAGAGTTCTGTGCATGATGATATGATTTTGTAGGATTGTTTGAATATGCCAAAGAACCCTACAAATTGCATCTCTTCTAGATTTCTAGCCATGCTCTTCTATTTTTCTACAATTTTCTTTTCAATGAAGTTTTTAGTTGGAGAGAGGGAGATATTTAAAAAGAAACGTCCTTGCTAAACTCAAAATTCAATCCATGAAAAACAATGTCAACGTCCTTGCTAAACTCAAAATTCAATCCATGAAAAACAATGTCACATTTTTTACTTATTCTTTTATAAATATTTTACTGTGGTTTGGTTAAGAATATTCTCAATATAATAAATTTCAAAAAGTTTGATTTCTTCATTTTGATATTGAAGACCAATTTATTCATCTTTACTATTTAATTATTTCCACTTTAATACACAAATTATTATTATTATTATTATTATTATTATCTACAATAAAAAAAAGCCTGAAATTAAAAATAAGAAAAGTTTAGATATGAAAATATTAAAAAAAAAAAGGTTTCCCCGTTAAGGTCTTTTGCTTTCTCTTTGTTTCATTATTGGTCCTCTAATTTTTAAATCTTTATCCAACACTGTTTTTAATTACTACAGTCTATTAAACACAAAGATCAATCCACTAAATTAAAATAAATTTGGCAACAATTCTTTTATTATCTTGCAGCCCAAAAAGTTAATTTTGCAGCATATTCATTTTTAATTACTATTTTCCATTTTAACATTTTCCAATTATTTTTAAAGTCAACTACCTTAAATTACGTATTGATATACGTCTTTCATAGTTTGATTTAATAATAACAGCTTTTTTATTCAATCTGGACGATTTAAATCATTTTTTTACGTGTCGATGCCTTCTATGTAATTGTGCTCCACAGTAAACAATATCGTTAAAATATTATATATATATATATATATATATATATGATTTGATGTACTCTATTTAAATTATTTTAATATTTTTTATTACAACTTTATATTACTTTTTAGATCAATTTTTTTATTGTTAGTTATTAAATATAGTTTCGTAAAATAATTAATTAATAGTATGTAAATGCTGATAAGATATTAAATATTAAAACATTTTTAATATCAATATCATCACAATTTTTTTTTTTTATAATTTGGGTATTCGATATAGGTTGCAATTATTTATGCCATAATAATTTAATAATATAAGGAGAGAAAAAAAATTAAATATTTTATAATTGTTAAGAATATTAAATTGTTTTTTAAATATTCTATAATAATGGATCGCTAACATTTATCGCAAGTTGTAGCATAACTTTCCAAGTCTTTTAGTGAACAGTCAAAACGCTTTGGTCTCTTTCCCCGAAGTTCCCTCAATTATTCAACTTATCAATTGCCCTTACATTTCACAAAATTCAAACCAAAATACAATTAAGTACAACAATCCTCGAGTTGGTCTACTTTGAAATATATTTTCATAAAATAATATTACTTAATTTATATTTTATATATTGCACCAAATATAAATCATATATATTTAACTATAACAAATTAAATCATTAATTTTTTCGAAAAATATAACTTATTTTTGGGTTCATGAGGAATATATGTTGATTTAAAAGAAAATTTAGGGTTTTAAGTCAATTTTTTTCAATAAATAGAGAAATAGACTTTTTAGAGAGAGAAGGTAAAAATGCCTCCTACAGGGAGTGATTTTAACTGACATGGTAGGAGAGAGAGTGAAAGTGCGGCATATTCGCCAATTTTTCTCTCATTGTACAAGAACCTTAATTTCATGTAAGGCAAACTTGAAAATACTCTCGTCTTTTAATCCTTTAGTAAGTAAGATTATACGTTCTTATGATCTCCAAGAAGGCTTTGGTGTTTGTATTGGTTGGGGTTGGACTTATTTTCCTTTTGTTTTGGAATGAATCTCTTCTACTTAATCATACATATATGTATATAATATTTGCAAAAACTTCTCCCATAGGGAGTGTTTTTAGCTGATGTGACAGAATAGATGGTGAAAATTATGTGCCTGTAGAAGGCGTTTTTACTTCTCTCAAAAAATTATTTTCCTAATTTTTGAAAAAATTAACCTAAAACCTTAGATTTTCTTTAAAATTGGCATATATTCCTCATGTAGCACCCCTTACCCATGTCCGATGCCGGAACAGGATATGAGGCATTACCGGACTTAAACACTTGTAATCATATAAAATCGTGTCATGAAATTCCACTTAAAATTAAAACTTTTCAATTCCATGCATTTTGTATATGGACCCTCTAGGCCCAAAATGTAAGTTAAGCGTGGTTCAGGACTAATTTAAGAATTCGAAACAATTTTCAGAAACCTTTAAAAAAAATTCTTCCTAGATACAGGGCTCACACGCCCATGAGGGTTGGGGACACGCCCGTGTGACCCCAAGTCATGCCCGTGTTGTTGAACCGTGTGGCTCAACACGGCCGTGGTGGTTTGAGACACACCCGTGCCTCTTACCCGTGGACTACACTAACTTGTGCACACGACTACAAGACACGCCCATGTGCTAGCCGTGTACCTCACACGGTCTGGACACACGCCCGTGTGCCAGGCTTTGTGGACTCTATATGAGTTTTGAATACTAACCTAACCTCCCTTGCACACTTCAAACCAATTTCAAACTAATATTAATACTCAACCAATTCAATATACAAGCATTACAACCCATTAATCAAAGTGAGTCATATCTTATGGCCAAAACAATTGATAAATACATAAAATACTAAATTCCTATACATGCCATAGACTTATGAGATTTATTATTATCTTTACCTCACCATAATAACATGATAGTGTGATGACATCTCCAACAATCTCCAACTTGAGCTAACATACAACCCTAAAAGAGATGGAAAGGAAGGGAAGTAAGCTTCAAAGCTCAGTAAGTTTATATGCAAATAATAATAAGCAAATAATAACTTGTTTGAACTAATTCTTACAATTTTGTTTCAAAATGATATAATCATTATTTCACTTATTTACACTTTTTACTCATGTTCTCACTAAGCTGTCTATTGGAGTCACTGTCACTAAATTATTTATTTCTTGAGTTACAGATCTCCAAATTAAGCTCCGTTAATTTTCCCTGAAACTAGACTTACTTATCTTCTAACCATAAAATTTTCAGAATTTTTGGTCTATCCAATTAGTACAGTTTATTCATTAAAGATTCCCCTATTACTCCATTTGAAAGTTCTAACCTTTCTCTACTAAAATTCAATTATCTCATCGTACAGAACTCAGATAAGGTTCTTGTTTGTTTCTTTTGAAACTAGATTCACTAAGGAGTTCATAAATATAAATTACACTCCATAATCATTTTTATACAATTTTTAGTGATTTTCCAAATTCAAAACAGGGGATCCCGAAGTTCATTCTGACCCTGTCACAGAAAACTTTAAATATATCCTATTCTGTAAATCTTTCGTTTACATCATTTCTTTCATGTGAAAATAGACTCAATAAGCTTTAATTACATATCTCATCCAACTTCTAATTCAATTTCCACCATTTTTAATGATTTTTCAAAGTCACATGTCTGCTATTGTTCAAACTGTCTTATAGCTAGTTTCTCTCTTTCATATCTTCTTTGTATTATTAACATTATACACATATAACACCAAGCATGTCTATAGCTAGTCATTTAAATAAATACTCATTATCAAATATTTACAAGAACTCATAATAACACTTACTCATTCACAATCTTACCAATGGTGTTACACATACACATATTCACAATTATCATTCCTTTGTTCATAATTTCACTTATAATCCTGCACAAACTTGCATTAGCTTATAACCAAACTCATCCAATAAAAGTTTCACATATATAATTATACTCACTTTTATAATATAATTACATGCTTTCTCATCTTACTATTTCATCAATTTACCCGTTGAACCATTTGAAATAGTAAAGGATACACAGAAAGCTTGCACATAAGTGTCACACTGATTTATAGCCGAAGCTGCCACTGATATGTAGCTGTAGCTACCACTGATAAGTAGCCGAAGCTACCACTTATCACTAAAGTATTCCTAAGGTTCAACTGGGATTTCACTTATTTATTCAGTATCATTTTCTCATTTCCTTAGTTAACTCACTTAATTAAATTCATTCGATCTTCTCCTTTTATCTGTTTACCCCTATTAACAACACTCGGACTTTGGCGGATACACGGATCCAACCCAAACACACTGGCACATTGTGCCTAAAACGGTACATAGTTCCTGATCAGTATACGACACATATAGTGCCTGGAACGACACACGAGGTGCTTGAATACGACACACGAGGTGCCTGAAATACGACACATGAGGTGCCTGAAATACGACACATAAAGTGCCTGATTGGCAAAGCCGATAAATCCCATACTCTTCCACATCCTATGGCATGCCAACTATATCCACTAAGCCCGACTAGTTAATATGGTATCAGATTCACATATTAATTTCACTTTCACATTCTCTTTTATTGCAAATCATTCAATTCCAAATCAGTATAATTTTAATTCAATCAGAACTCAAATACACATTCTCTATTCAAATTCACTACCAATCAATATATATTTCAATTTCACATATATATAAATATAAATATATTCAAAGATTAAATCCCAATCACATTCAATTCAATTCATATATCATTGCTTATCTAAATTTCATTTTCAATTAAATCTTTCTATCACAATTTCAATTCAAGAATCAAATACACTTCCTCATTTCCAAATCAATACACATTTCACATACTAATATTTTTGCAATTATTAAATATTTGTAATGGCAATTATAATATCACATATGTAACAATTTAACAATACATAAATTTATTTAAACACAACAGTGCTTTATTTACATATACACTTACCTGGCCAATTTACAGAAGTTGTAGGAAATTCAAGAACTAATTAGCTATTTTCTCTTTTTCACAGCTTCCTTGAGCTCTTAATCTATAATATAAAATTCCATTCATTAGCTTCTAATTTAATTAACAATTTATGCCTTTCAATTTTTGAAATTACACTTTTACCCTAAATTTTACAGTTTTACAATTTAGTCCCTGATCAATTAACCCATCATCGAACCTATTTTTCTCAATTAACACATTATTCTATCATTCTAAACTACTATGTTCTCTTTAGTATTCATAATTTCAGCATCAACCTTAATTCTAAACTTTTTTCCACAATTAGGTCTTAAAAATCAATTTCTATTAAAAATCACTTAATAAATTCATCATATAATGAATTTAAAGCTTCAAAACTATAATAATTTATTATAAACATAAAGCACTCATCCATGGCAACTTCCAATATCACCCACAAAATCAAAAACTAATGAATTCAATAGGTGGACCTAATTGTAAAAGTTACAAAAATATAAAAATTATAAAGAAAAAGCAAGGATTGGACTCACTTGGTGTAAAAATGTGAAAAACCAGATTTGGAGGTCAGCTATGGCGTTTTTGCTCAAGAAAACTGAAGAAAAATGAAGAAATATCTAGAGATTTAATTTAGTCCAACTTTTAACTATTCAATTTCAACTAAATTACCAAATTGTCACCAGTTCACACTATCTTTCTGCCATTTCATGACACAACCGTCCAGCCCATTTTATTTTGGGTCCAATTACCCTTTAAGACCCTTTTATTTATTAATTAAGCTATTTAATAACATTTCACAAATTTGCACTTAATTCAATTTAGTCCTTTTTACCCAATTGACTACGGAAACCTTAAAATTTCTTAACGAAACTTTAATACTAACTTATTAACACTTCATAAATATTTATAAAAATATTTACGGCTTAATTTATGATATCGAGCTCTCAATATCTCGTTTTCAACCTAATTTACCTAATAATTCTTTTTAAAACACAAAATTCACTAAAAAATATTTCTAAATTCATACTTAACTCATAAATTCTAATTAATAAAATTTTCCAACTTGCTTGTCGGATTTAGTGATCTCGAATCACTATTTTCGGCACTACTAAAAATTGGGCTATTACACCTCATTAACCCCTTATTTTTATTGTTATTTTTTATTGATAAATGTAATATTAAAAAAATTATGGTAAAATTTGGACCCATATCATTTGAGTGTCTAACAAAAATTCTAACCATTACTACAAATAATTCTCGGCTGCACATTTAATTACTCAATTCTAAGTGATATGTTTAAATCAATAAGTTAAGAAAAGTTGCAATTTGATCATTTTTCTTGGAGTCTTAAAGACTTGCCTTCCTTCATAATGCAGACACAAACTTGTATATAAAAATCATGTGTCATTCTTTGTTGAAGGGAGGTCCAAAAAAGAGTTTTTAAAGCTTTCTCTGTTGGGAGGACGAACCTTTGAACATATTGATATTATTCTTGATAAAGGTTTTATCTCCCTTTAAAAAAAATTCTAATGCTTGAAGAGGTGACGTGAAGAGTCAATAGATTCAATAGAGTGAAAACATCTTATGGGATGCTTGATAAAGTGGACCATACTTCAATAGAGTGAAAACTTCTTATTGGATGCTTGATAAAGTGGACCAATGCATATGACCACTCACAAAAAAAAACGATAAAAAATTTTTTTAACAAAATTTTAATGTATTATTAGGGAAGAATCCTACTTAGGGTTAATGTGGCAATACTTTTAAAAAGTACTTTTGAAAAGTACTTTTGAAAAATGCTTTAAAAAGTGCTTTTAAAAAGTGCTTTAAAAAGTACTTTGAAAAATGCTTTTGAATTGTTTGGTTTAAAATTTGAGTGTTTAGCATTGCTGTCAAAAGTGCTTTTGAGAAATAAAATTTCCATTTTAAACATGTTATTATTAAGTGACAAATATGCATTTAAATAATATTTAAATTTTTTAATATTATTATATTTTAGTAAAAATATAAAAAAATTATTATAACTTGTTGTTAATATTTTAATATATGAAATATAAATTTTAAATATTTTTAAGCAATAAATATTAATTATTTATAAAATTTAATTAGAATATATAACTATATTTTAAATATTTAAAAATAACCATTAAATATTTGTAATTAGTATTTTAATTTTTTTTATTTTTGATTAATTATTTTAACACATTTGTAATTAAGCACCAAGAAAAAAAAAAGGAAAAGTACTATGTTATTGGAGGGGTGAAAAAGTAATTAAACATTAAAAATACTGAGGAAAAGCTAAAAATTTTAGTTTCTCCTTTTTAGAAGTACTTTTTAAAAATCAAACTTCTAAAAAGTTAAAAATTTCAGCAAAAAATAGATTATTTAACACAACTTTTCTTTTAAAAATATTTTTAAAGCCAGAACTGTTTTTTTTAGGCGTTGCAGATAAGGCCCTTAAAATGTCCCCCTTAAGGCTTAAATATCTTTCTAAACCCTAAAGCAAGACACAAACACTACTCCATCAACACACAGTTTTCTCCTGTAACCTTTATATCATCTCCAACATTATTTGCGGCTCTTCAGCCCATAGAAAGAACAGCCACAATAGCTACCACCAACATTCACCCTTCAATGCAATCATATTTTATTGGGGTCTTATGATCTTAAATTAAATTTGAAATTTGAAATATAAGTATGATGGATTCATTTTTATTCTTCCAACTTAAATTTAGAGTGAAAGTTGAATTTCGTTGATTATTCGACATATTTGAACGTTGAGCGTCACTCATATTTTAAATAGGCTTAATTTTTTTACCGAAGCTCATTTTTTGGGTCAAATACTTCTGTCCAAACCTTCTAAAATTTTGGTTGAACCTTCATGCTTAAGTTGGTAGCCCAAGCCTTAAACAAATTTACATGCAATATGTGGGTGAAAAAAAATTTAACAATTATAATAAAGTCTTATATTCAAATTCCACCATATTTGAGTTTTTATTGATTTTATATAAAATATAAAAAGACAAAACTACCATCATTTGAGCTAGTACACATTTTAACTCGTGACACCAATTTTACTAGAGTTTTAAATATAGTATAGATTAATTTTGTTGTTAACATTACTTTTTTTACGTGGGTTCAAGCGAAACATTTTTCTCGTCTTTTTTAAATGCTGAAGAGGACTTATATAAAAAAAATTACAAATAAAGAAAAGAAAGTAAAGGTTTTTTATTATTATTTTTCCTAATTTTAACACAGGCTAGCAAGTGATTCATAATGTTGTAACTTGATTTAGAGGTTCCATACCTTTTTATAGAATAATAGTCTAGTTTAACACATACAAACAATATTCTGTATACTGCAAATTATTGATTTATTGTATAGAAGTACTATTGTTCTTATTCGAGGCCTGCTATTTAATTAATTGTTTACTATTGTTATCGCAAAAGAATGTTGTCATTGTTGAGTCATCCCCCTCATCAGGCTAAAAATCCAAGAAAATAGTTTATCTATCACTCAACCAATGAAAATTTAATGTAAGAAAAAAAAAATAGATTATTAGGTTCATAAATTTAATGAGGCAAAAGAATGTTGTCATTGTTGAGTCATCCCCCTTCGGCTTTTGCTGCAGAAGCGATGGCGTGTTTTCAGGCGCTCAGGTTTGGTCTTCATCTAGATCTGAAGAAAGTTGAGGTTGAAGGCGATTCTCGAACAGTAATACAAAAGTTGCAAGAGGGAGGGGATGACAGATCAGAAATTGAAGCTTATATTCAAGATTCAAAATTTTTGAGCTGGGGATTTGAATCTTGTGTGTTTCATTCTGTTCCTCGGAAGGCTAATAGAGTTGCTCACCTCGTTGCGAAGGAGGGTTTACGAAGGGGCGAATCGATTTTGTTGCACAACGGAGTTCCTTTTGGTGCGGAGGAGGCTTTGAAGGAAGATCAAAGAGGGATGGAATCGTCACAGAGATGAATCATCGTTTTTGTTGCCTTGCAAGTTTGCTGAAAGCTGGAGCGTTCTGGGAGGAATAAAGTCTGTACAGTGTCTTTTGGAAATGGTGGAACTGGTAAGCATTAATTGTGGTTTCTTTATGAAGAATTGTTTTACCCCAGTTGTCTTGATGTTTTGAGGGTCGGGCTAATGTTTTACAACTGGCATTTTGAAGTGGATCTTGGGCCTTCCGACTCTAGTTGCTGGATCTTTGTTTTCTTTTGGTTTTAAGTGTTGTTATTTTATATTTCCTTTTGTTTTTCGGATTTGGTTTGGCTTGCTCTTTAATTTTGTACTTTTATTTTTCTGAATAAAGATCCAATTATATTTTTCAAAAAAAAAAAAGAAACATTTATCAATCACAGACAAGACAACTATAACATTATGTTACATTGAAAGTCAATCAAACACGAAAAAGCTGAACATCCTTAGCCTTCAAAGGAGCATAGTCTCCCAGCATGTAAACTTCCAAGTGATCCGACAAGGCAAATTTGTCGATGTTTTCGTGATGGCATGATTTGCAGACAAAGTAAACCACTGTCTGGATGACTAAATATTGGAAGAGAATCCCCGTGGAAAGCAACAAGAAACAAATGATTGCATACATAACCCTGTTAGCCATGCCCATGTCGGTTCCTTCCACAACCAGCCTCTTGAATGCCATATGGTTTAACCTCATTGCCAGTTGCAGGATAAAAAACAAGGCTATCGCCAACCCTAGCTTTCCTTTGATGAGGTTTTCACTCTTCACCATGGCTGCAAACCCATATGCCTCTTCTAAAACAGATACAGTAGTAGCCAAGTGCCAGATTGTTGCCAAATAGAAAAGCCTCGTGTTGAACGAAACCACTAAAACGGCTAACACTACATCACCAATGACGTCCATTTGTCCCACTGAAACTGCTGCCCAAATAATCAAGACAGGGGTAGCTACAATAAGATAGAGAAAAATGGCAACGAAAATACTCATATCCCAAATGGTACGACTCAAACTCTCAGTATGAGTACCACGCTAGGATTATAGGGCATTCAATAAAAAATTGCCTTGCTTTCAAAAAGTTGGTCGAAAGGTTTATTGAAATGGGAATTGTAAAGTTCGATGATTCCTCAAAACCTAATCGCTAGGACGAAGCGGTAAATGTGATAGTTGAAAGTGGAGGCAAAAGAGTTGCGATGCCTTGAACAAGTTAAAAGCTGGAAGGAATATTGAGGGATTTGAACATTAATGACGTATTTGAAGAGAGAACCGAGGAATCAAAGTTTCCAAGCTTCTGCTTTTACGTACTTGGGAGTGTTTTGAACAATAAAACTGTGGATGAGATCCTTATATTTTCTAGAACTATTTCAAAGTAATGCTCAAAAACGCGCTTGTTGCTTTAATCCTAGAAGCAACAAGAATCCTTTTGTGAAATAGACTTATGTCAAAAAATTTTATTTCAATAAAATGTATCTTTGTTATCATTTTGAGCAAATATTCATTTCATACCGTATAAACAATTTTTCTTAGGTTCTTGTATTCTTGACTTTCTTTCAAATATTCTTTTATTATTTACGATCATACCATAATCATTCTTAAAATTATTTATTCTTTGGAATTTGCCTTCGTACCTACAATAGGTACCCAGATATCAATGATAGAAGCAACGCTGTTACTGACTCCCTTTTAAGTGTAATATGTGTCTAGAGGGATCTCAAGACTTTGAAGAAGACAAAGATTGTAACCTGTCTCTTAATTTGTTAAGGATGGTAGAATGAGATCCTACCTTACAAAGAATTAGTGGAATCTGTGACCTTTCTCTATATGGGGCATAGATGTTTTTGGGCCAATTTCGTCAGAAGCTTCTAGCAGGCATCAATTATTTCGTTAAAAGGATGGAAGTAGTTTCATATGCTGATGTTACAAGGTTCATAGTCATTAAATTTCCAAAAAAAAATCATGTGCCAGCAAAGAATGCCAGAAAATATCACATCTAGCAACACAATATTAAATGTATGAAGTCTGTTCAAGGTCAGACGTCGTATCATAGTGCAACAAAGGCAACTAAAAAGAAAAAAGTATAGAAATCATGGAAGGTGACTTAGACAGGTAAATATTGACATAAGAAGTTACCATTCACCCTCTATGTTTGCTGAACGCTAATACCTTCGCTTGGGCAATACCTTAATTTATGGAACAGAAACATTTTGTCCATCGAAGTCGAGATTCTTTTTTCAAGTCTTGTCAGAACTGAAATTGAATAAGGTAGAACAGATCTAATCCCGATATGATCAGTTGAATTTAAAGAGAAAACGTTAAAAGCTATCTGTCATGGTCAGATGATGTGAGCTTACAACAAAAAGGGTTCGCCCTAGAGAATTTCATGATGGGGCATTGAAGAATATTTTTCCCACGTAAAAGGGACTTCAGAAGAAAGTGGATGCCAAACCAGGAAGACCTTATGCAGTAAAGAAGGCCTATTTTGAGTATTAATATCGACCGAGATGGATAGCAAGGACCTACCCAATCTAGTAAATTTCGATTTAGTCAAAAAATACTTGAAAAGAAAAGAAAAAGAAAAAGAAAAAGAAAAAGAAAAGAAAAGAAAAGAAAAAGGGGAGACCAAGGCGAATATCCGCAAAGGGCGCTTTGAGACCAAAAGGGTTTTGAGCTGAAAACCTGAAAAATGCAGCTCAAGTTTTAATCAAAAGTGGGGCATAAAGTAGTCTTGCTATGCTTGAATTGACAATGAAGAAATATGCTACGTCTTGAGGCATCGACAAAGTACTTTGGATACCCCTAAGAACATATTGAACTTAAAATGGTCCTCAAGAAGTTTGAACAGAGACGCTCAAGCTGCGATATCTGGGGCACCTAGTTTCTATTTTACCCATTTTAAATTAGTTATCTTTAATTACTTTATTCTTTTCAAAATACGCTTCCAATAAACTTTCTTTTCAATTGCATTTACTATCATTGTATAATTTTTTTGTTTCGAGCTATGCTCCCAATCAATTTCTTTCTTGTCCATAGGTATAATCTTTTTCAAGCATTTTATATTGAAATAACGATTAATGGACTAATGATACTTTCATAAAAGGAGCTTCGCATATTACTCTGGAAGTCTCTAAATAGTATAGGAACCTGAAACGAGACTATCGTTTAAAACTCACCAAGCTTAAGGGTTGGAAACATTTGAGCCCAAAATGAGGTTATCTCTTTGGATTTTCTATCAAGGACATTGGTTGATCAAATGATTAGATATTGCGTCGGTGATACAATTTCGATAGAAAACGAGCAATGACAACCCAAACGTAGAAGGGATTATTCTCGAAAAATGATATTCTACATCCATGTGGGTATCATGCACACATATCTGGTCGGGTCACCTAGGGAGTGATCAATGAAGGAACAAGTTGCAAATCCTAAACCCCAAAGTTACAGTGGGATGGATTGAAAAGGATACAAGTCCTATACCCCTGAATTGTAGTGGGAACAGATTGAAAAAGTTTCAAACCCTATAACCCTAAGTTGCAGTAGGATGGTTTAAAAATGGTACAAGCCTTATGTCCCTGAGGTACAGTGGAAAGGACCCTGAAGTTACAGTGAGGCTAATCAGTTGAGCAAATACGAATGTTTTTCGGGTTAAATGCCAACCGAGCAGGAAGGTAGCGTACTACGTAATGAAAAAGCCTTGATGAGCAACGAGTGATGATAAAAAGGATCGTCCTCATGAAATTTTGCATTCATACATATATCATTCAGTTAGGAGCATTTGATTCATTCCGATCATAGCATCCTAATCATTTTGCATAAGCACATAAAACAGATTCTACAGGACAAGTCCTTCAAAGTGTGATGTAGTAATATGGTGAAGATAATAGATCTTGTCTACCTGAGTTTATAGCAAAGCGGATCGAAGATACTAGTTTGGCATCCCTGAGTTTGCAGTGGAGCAGACTAAAGACAACAGATCTTGTCTTCTTGAAGTTACAGTGAAGCAGATCGAAGACATCAGCCCGGCATCCCTAAGTTTGCAGCGGAACAGACTAAAGACAATAGATCTTGTCTTTCTGAAGTGGCAGTGAAACATGTTGAAATCACTGAATCCTTATTTTCGTGAAGTTTCAGCAGAAAATATTGAGGTTACAAATCTCTTCTATCTGAATTCTTACCTCCTCGAAGTTCTAATGGAGTAGGTTGAAGTTGCAAATCCCTTCTCCCTGAGTTTACATTGAGGATTAATATTTCTTTGAAGTATTAGCAGAGAAGATTGAGGTTACAAATCTCTTCTCCCTTAATTCTTATCTCTTGAGGTTCTAGAGGAGTAGGTCGAAGCTACAAATCCCTCCTCCCTGAAATCCTTATGTCCTTGAAGTTTCAGTAGAGAAGATTGAAGCTACTAATCTCTTCTCCTTAAATTCTTATCACCCTTGAAGTTCCAGCGGAACAGGTCGAAGCTACAAATCCCTTTTCCCTGAAATTACATTGAGGATCAGTAGAGAAGATCGAAGCTACAAATCTCTTCTCCCTAAATTTTTATTCCCTTGAAACTCCAGCGGAGTAGGTCGAAGCTACAAATCCCTTCTCCCTGAGATTACATTGGAATCATGATTCTTATCTCCTTGAAGTTCCAGCGGAGTAGATCGAAGCTACAAATCTCTTCTCCCTAAAATTACATCGGAGCGGCTCGAAGCCACTATTCTTATCTCTTTGAAGTTCCAGCAAAGTAGGTCGAAGCTACAAATCCATTCTCTCTGAAATTACATTGAAGCCATCAGCCTTATCTCCCTGAAGTTGCAGCTGAGTAGACTGAAGAAAGGTAATCTTATTTCCGTAGAGTTACAGTGGAATAAATTAAAGAACCAAGTTACTAGCCTTATCTCTTTGAAGTTGCAGTGGAGCAGGTTAAAAAAAATAGCAGATCTTATCTGCTTCAAGTTGTAGTGGAGCAGATCGAAGAGGCGAATCTTATCTTTTTGAAGTTGCAGTGAAGTAGATTGAAGCCATCAGCCTTATCTCCCTGAAGTTGCAGCGGAGCAGACTGAAGAAAGTAAATCTTATTTCCTTGGAGTTACAGTGGAATAAATTAAAGAATCAAGTTACTAACCTTATCTCTCTAAAGTTACAGTGGAGCAGGTTAAAAACAGCAGATTTTATCTCCTTGAAGTTGCAGTGGAGCAGATCGAAGACGGCGAATCTTATCTTCCTAAAGTTACAGTGAAGCAGATTGAAGTCATCACCCTTATCTCCCTGAAGTTGCAGCGGAGCAAACTGAAGAAAGCGAATCTTATTTCCCTAGAGTTACAGTGGAACAGATTAATAAACCAAGTTACTAACCTTATCTCTCTGAAGTTGCAGTGGAGCAGGTTAAAAAATAGCATATCTTATCTCCTTAAAGTTACAGTGGAGCAGATCGAAGATGGTGAATCTTATCTTCCTGAAGTTCTAGTGAAGCAAATTGAAGCCATAACGAGTCTTATTTCCTTGAAGTTGCAGCGAAGTAGACTAAAATTACAAATTCCATATCACTCTAAAGTCACAGAGAAGCAGATTGAAGCTACAAGTCATATCCCTCTGAAGCGGCGGTGGAGTGGATGTAGTGGACTGGAATTAAGCTACTTGAAGAAGAGGGGCACCAAAAAGGGCGAGACTTGGCGAGATCGGGCAAAATTGGTCCTTTTCGAAAGTCTTTGCTCTATTCTCATTACACGATAATGGGCAAAGAGGGGTAGCTGTAGAGGCCCAATTTAGCCCGGGGCCCAATAAATCTTAAAACCCAATACATACCAAAATAAACATAAAAGTCTATTCAAAGTCCATTATTTTACATGCCTAATTTACAAATTAAGCTCTACCCAATAGACCAAACTAAAACAAGGCCCAATGGCCCAAAGTGCTAAACATTTTCGGAGGATACCCTAACCCTAGGGTTTTCTTGTGCGCCGCTGCCTCCACATGCTGGGTTAGCGCATTCGTCACTCGAGGCTCGACTCCCCTGACACTGCTAGCACTGAAATGACAAGCTCTGCCCCGTTGACTCTTCTCTAAACCTGCAAACGAAGCAAGAAAAAAGGAACAGAGATAGACAACAGCAACACAGAGAAACGCAGAGCAGAAATAGTAGAAAGCAAATAGTGATAGAATAGTGACTAGGCAATAATATGTAAATCTGCTATATAAAGTTGCAGCAAACAATGTAAAAAAAATTGTTAAATAAAAAAAATGGAGGATACGAATACAAAAATCCTTCCAAAAAGGTTTCCAAAGTCGATTAGTTTTCGTTATTTTTGCTTTAAAATTTCTTCTATTTGTTTATTTCTTTTACTTTCTTTTTTACATACGAAAAAAACTAAAAAAGAAAGGGAAGAAAACCTCACCAAAATACCTACAGACGCGTCGGCGAAAGGCCTTCTCCGTTGCTGCGGGTGGATTCGAAAGGGGCCAAGGTCCTCTTCTTTCGTTTCTTGTAGGCGCCGAGGGTTGGCTTTCAAAGAGAGGATCGAAACAAGGACTAAAAAGCCCATTTTGTCCGTTGCCAGCCACCGGATACGGTGGTGGCACGGCGGCGGATCCCCACGCTGATGAGAAGAGAGTTTGAGAGGAAGGAGTGAGTAGATTTTGATTTTTTTGAAAAAAAGGCTGAATATGAATGCTTTAAAAAAAAGGTTGTTTAAATACTTAGGTACCAAACGGTACCGTTTTGGGCTTTATGCCTTAGGTGCAAAACGGCGCCGTTTTAAGGGTGACCTGCGCGCGACCCGACCCGCTCCAGGGGGATCCGCGCGTTTCTGAGTTAAGGATTATTTATGCTTCTGGTCCTCCCGCTTCTGGGGGCGTTTTAATTCGGTCTACCTTCTCTTTATTTATTTCTTTTAGATTTGGCTTATAATTTTCGATTCCTTTCAATTTGGTCATCTGGTTTGTCAAAGAGATTTGCGTGCCTGGTGGGTTGGGATATTTTCCTTATGAACCCCTGTTCCTTAGAGCGCGTTTTACTCTGGTCCCTCGCAGTTTTTTTTTATTGACGATTTATACCCTGTATTTTTGTCTTGATTTCAATTCGACCCTTGACCCCTATTATTTTAAATCGTTTTTTATTTTATTTATTGTATATTTTAAATTTTATATATTACTTAACTTAAACTATGTTATATGTTATTTTAAAATCTTTTATATTATTTATTTTTAAATTGTCTAATTATTTATTTCAGGCTTGATATACTAGTTATTTTATATATATATATATATATATATATATATATATATTATCCCTTTTACATCATTCATTTTCAAACTGTTTTATTTTTTTATTTTCCTCTTTTAAATATTATTTATTTTAAACCTTTTTATATGTTATTTTAAGTTACAGTAGGCATTATTTATTTCAAATTTGTTTTTATGTATTATTTAAAATTATTTTATATACTTTATTTTAAACTCCATTTTATTTATTTTAAAATGTTTCATTATTATTTATATATTTTTTCATATTATTCATTTTATCCTTTTGTATATATACATTATTTGTTTTAAATTTTTATATATATATATATATATATATATATATCATCTTTTCAAAAAAATTGTTTCGTATATTATTGACTTTAAATTAAATTTTTCTTTCTTTCTTTCACATCATTTTTTAAAGCTCATTTACTATCATTGTAAATTGCTTTATATATTATTTATTTTAATTAGCTTTTTACTGTTTATTTTTAAATTAATATGTATACTATTAAATTCATATGTCTTTAATTATTAATGTTAGTATTTAATATGAGCATATTGTGAGATTATTGTCATTGCATGTACTTCAATTTGCTTATTTGTATTCATATTATTGTCATTCGCTTGTGTAATATTTTATTCATGTATCATCGTTCCATGTCGCGTTATATTTTTATTTTATGTACATAGTATCGTGAATTAAACTCTAACGTGCTTATCCAATGTAGTCATTTTACTTCAAACAAATTAGATAGCACACATCATTTTTTTTTTTTTTGTAATCGTTATTATTCTAAAAGTATTGAAAATAAAGGTAATATTTCATGTTTGGGGAATTTAAGAGATCGTGCCCTAACGTACTGGGTTGCGATCTTTCTCGTTTGACCCAAATGATCGAATTTTTTAAAATTAAAATACATGAGTTTTAAAAATTAAAAGACAAGCTTATTCTCGAAGGTTTAAAATGTCGTGTCCTAGCGTACTGGATGTGATATTTTATTACTTTGAGATAAGAGGGTCTTAACATCCAATTCGATTTATTCAAGTTTTCTTTAAAATAAAAAGGATCGTATTTTAAAATCTTTTCAAACTTTCGACATTAAGGCATTAATTGATCAATTAGGTACTAATTTTGGGCGTATCGAGGGTGTTAATCCTTCCTCGTGCGTAATCGACTCCCGAACCCATTTTCTGGATTTTGTAAACTAAAAAATCATCGTTTTAGTAAAAGTAAACTTTATTAAAATGATTGAATTTTCGAGGTGATCCGATCACATCTTATAAAAAAAGGATTAGTGACGATTCCCATTTTTCGTCTTCATTTTCAAAACTAAAGTCGATCCCCGCTTTTTTAAAAAAAATAATTTCTACACATTGATTATGCCAAACAACCCTCAGAAGTGCATCTCTTCTTGCGCTCTATCCATGCTCTTCTTTTTTTCTACAGTTACTTTTTTCAATGGATTTTTTAGTTGGACAGAGGGAGATATTTAAGAAGGGAGGAGATGAGATGAGAAGATTATAGGAAGTTCTTTTCCATAATAAACTATTAACAGTCTCCACATTTTGACTTTTCGACGTACTGTTATTTAAAGGGCGAATTGAGGAGTTGTTTTGCACATTTGTGTAATGATTGAACTCACGACTAAAAATGTTTAATTATATCATTTCATTTCAACTCAAGTATATATATATATTTATAAAAGTATTTTAATATTATATTTTTTTACCACCCATTTTGTGGGGTGATAAAATTTAATTATTATTTATATATTTAATTGAAGTGGTATAGCACACTATTAAAACACCAATTTTTTTTATATAAAGTAAGAAATATTGTACTATAAAGGTATTTTTATTTTTTTATATTTTTTATACAAATTAAAAAAACATAAATAATAAAATTTAAACTTAATGCAACATTATTTTTAACATCTCAACGTTATTATATCGATTAAAACCTCATTTATTTTTTATATCAATATTTTATAAATATTTTTGTTATATAAATTTTCCACTTGATATGGAAATTTCAATAATAGGTTATTTGCTTTTAATAGACTACGTTGAAATGTGTTTATCATCTTATTTAACAGTTAAATAAAAAATGTAGTAATTTTAAGTATTATATAAAAAAATAAAAAATTAAGGAAGTTTTATTTCTAATTTTAACACAGGCTGGCAAGTGATTCATAAAGAAATATGTTATTCATATATTGTTGGGTTATTTTAATCAAACAAATAAAAAAGTTAATTGTAACTTGATTTAGAGGTTCCATACCTTTTTATAGAATAATAGACTAGTTTAACATATACAATGAACAATATTCTGTCAATTGCAAATTATTGATTTATCGTATAGAACGATTATTGTTCTTTTTCAAGGCCTGTTATTTAATTAATTGTTTGTTATCGTCATTGTTGAGTCATCCCCCTCATCAGGCCAAAAATCCAAGAAAACAGTTTCTCTTCATCACTCAACCAATGAAAATTTATTGTAAGAAAAAAAATAGATTATTAGGTTCATAAATGAGGTAAAAGAAACATTTATCAATCACAGACAAGACAACTATAACATTATCTTACATTGAAAGTCAATCAAACACGAAAAAGCTGAACATCCTTAGCCTTCAAAGGAGCATAGTCTCCCAGCATGTAAACTTCCAGGTGATCCGACAAGGCAGATTTGTCGATGTTTTCGTGGTGGTACGATTTGCAGACAAAGTAAACCACTGTCTGGATGACTAATTGGAAGAGAATCCCCGTGGAAAGCAACAAGAAACAAATGATTGCATAAACAACCCTGTTTGCCATGCCCATGTCGGTTCCTTCCACAACCAGCCTCTTGAATGCCATATGGTTTAACCCCATCGCCGGTTGCAGGATAAAAAACACGGCTACCGCCAACCCTAGCTTTCCTTTGATGAGGTTTTTGCTCTTCACCATGGCTGCAAACCCATATGCCTCTTCTAAAACAGATACAGTGGTAGCCAAGTGCCAGATTGTGGCCAAATAGAAGAGCCCCGCGGTGAACAAAACCACTAAAACGGCTAACACTGCAACACCCATAACGTGCATTTGTCCCACTGAAACGGCCCAAATAATCAAGACAATGACAGCTACAACTAGATAGAGAAAAATGACAACAAAAATACTCAAGAAAGTAACAAGCAGCCTCTTCCAGACCTTGGGAACAACGCTTATGATCGTCTTGAACGTGAGTTCCCGAGCTGTATATATGCAGGCGATGGTGTAAACAACTGCAGCAGTTGAAAGAAGCGAAAAGATGATGAACAAAGTGAAGTAGACAAAGTTGAAAAGCAAAAAGTAAAGGGCTTCATGGGAGATAAGGTTAGATGAATTCTCGTATTCGGCAGTGTCTGATCGAATACGATCAAATTGTAATTTGCTTGAGAATAGACTTGAAACTTGCACGTGAACAAGGTAAATGAAGGATAGAGGAAGGATTAAAGCTAAAGTGATCTTAGTGAAGAGCTTTCTCCATGATGATATGATTTTGTAGGATTCCTTGAATATGCCAAAGAACCCTAGAAATTGCATCTCTTCTTGCCCTCTATCCATGCTCTTCTTTTTTTCTACAGTTACTTTTTTCAATGGATTTTTGAGTCGGACAGAGGGAGATATTTAAGGGGGGGGGGATGAGATGGGAAGATTATAGGAAGCTGGATTCCGATTCTTTTCCATAATAAACTATTAACAGTCTCCACAGTTTGACTTTTCCACATACTATTATTTAAAGGGAGAATTGAGTTATCGTCACCTGTAATTGACTATTGCACTTGTCTAACGATTCAACTCACTATACCAATTTTATGATTTCATCAAAACTCAATTTCTATCCACCTAGTGTGCCAAAATCTATTTATTACCATTCCTTTTATGAAGTGAGAAATATTATATTATAACAGTGTTTTTATTTTTTATTTTATATAAATTCTAAAAGAATACAAAAATATAAGATTTAAATTTAAAGTAACATTATTTTTGACATTTCAACTTTATAATATTCACTAAAGCCTCATTTTTTATTTTTTATGTTAATATTTTTGTTTTATAAATTTCCCACTTGATATGGAAACTTCCTTGATATATATATATATATATTTGTGTGTGTGTGTGAATGTTTGGTTTGGTGAATAAATTTTTAATTAGTATAATAATGATTAAACAGAGTAGGGAGTTTCCCATTAGAAAATCCACAAAAGATTCTTTTCTGATACCTTTAGTACAGCCCCGCTTTTGTGTTAGTTTTATAATATGCTTAAATTCTGCTGATTTGACTTAGTGTTTCAACTTTAATTTTTTGTATTTTTATATAATTTGAAATTTTAATTTAAACTATAACATAAAATTTTTATATACGTTGGAATTAGTGCTCTTATCTTATTGGGCATCCCAATTAAAAGGCAAGGATTTCGATGCTTTTATTTCCTCCGGAAAACACGCTTTGCTCTCTTTCGGACAAGTTTCCTCATTTCTTCAACTTACCAAATTGCCCTATATTTGAGAAAAGTAACAAGAAAAATGAAGCGAAAATTCAAAGTTGGTCACCCAACTTTCACAACTTTTTCATTTACAGCATTAAAAGTAAAAATTTTGCAAAAAGGGCACTACTGTTACTAACCATTTTCATTTACCTACCTACCTACCTACCTACCATCATCCCCTTCTTCCTTGATCTTCAAAAATGTTTCTGGAAACCACTATTCCAACTCTTTATTCATCCGATTCATTGAAAATTTAGGGTCTCTTCAACCCAAATACATTCACTAGTCACCACCAATCTTCGAAAATTTTCATTCATATCGTGGGTGTAACATAATTTAGTATTATTTAAATTTATTCATTGTGTGATAATAAATTGAGTCCTAACTATAATAACACCCTTTAGTGTGATCGTATTCCATTTAACATTGTTCTGAAATAGTTATGAAGTTGTTTAGAAAGTACCAATTTTATACTAGGAACTCAAATAAAATAACACCCTTTAGTGTGATCGTATTTCAAATCTATAAATTAGAGAAAAACAAGAAACTGATTAATTCTTGCAAAAATCAATTTGTGAAATCAAAATGGAGAGTAGTTTTTGTTGAACTATCTTGAATAAATGAGGGTGATTGAAGTATCATAATCTATATTTACTCTTATTCCAATATAAGCAGAACACGGATGTTAAACATAAATATTTAAAATAAAAATAAAAAAAAAGTTGGGATAACATTATCCTTACTTAAAACCAAAGACGACAATGTAGTAGCACATTCAACCTATTATTTAGAAGAAAAGGCAATAATCTGTGTCACACTGCATTTATTGCAATCTTCATTCCAGACTCACAGTGACCAGCAGTATTGCACATAAAGAAGTTGAGTCCCTTGGCCAGTTTTATCTTATCTTTCCCTGAGTTGTACACTTTTGCACCTGCAGGTATGGTACAACTAGTGTACCCTCGTCTGTTCACTGCTACCACATTGTGGATAGTCGCATCGTAGTTGAACACTGCAACATCACAGTACAAAGTTTTTTTTTTTTTTGAATTACTTCAGACACAGACTAGGAAATATTTTCATCATTTTGTTTACTTATTTGGAGTTACCTAGCACGTCGCCGGCCCTGAACCGCTTCCCTTTTGGCCAAGTAGCCGTGTTAAAAGTCCAACCATTAGAGCCACCGACAGTGTAAGTAGCTGCATCAATGGTTTCCAGGCAAACCATTAAGCACAATAGCAATGCAATTGCGGACATGGTCGCTTGACTTGCTCTGCCCCTTACCTGCGCCATCTCTGAGAAAAGCTAAAGGTTTTAGAAGTGGAAAAGGTTGTTCGAGTGAGCGAGGTGGGGGGAAGCACAAGTTTTTATGCCTATATAAGCAGTTTCAAAACTGGGACTAGACAATCACAAAAGTGGGGGGGCTTTTGAGATTGTCATTGATTAAATTTAAGCCAACAACCGCATTAACGACTATTAACTTTCGGTGTTGATAATAAAGATTTGAAAATAATTAGAGGTGAATGATGACATTAATTTGGATGGGAGTATTCAAAAGAGAAGATTGTTTAGTGGAATGTGAAGGGGGTTTGGTGGACTATGGCACTCACATGGAAGAGTTTAGCAGCAGTCACAAGCCGAGAACTGAGGTTGAAGTTATTGGGCGGAAGCTGATAGTTTCAGGGGAATAATGGGATGTCAATTCAAAAGGCAAAAAGGACAAGATTTTCAGGGACTATAAAGATGGCCAGCTTGACTAGTTGCTTATATTGTGTTTTAAGAACATCAAGCAATGAAGGAGCTGATGTCTAAGGCAGCGGTGACCCTACCTTCCATCATGTTACAATCTCTTTAACCTTTTCTGTGCCGTTCAGTCCCGGGAAGGTTAAAACCGAATCTTGGTCGGACATCTAACTTATGCCCCAATCCATTTATCATACCATTAAATTAAGTTAGGTACTTAAATTTCATTTTAATGTTTAAATTGATCCGTATAGTTTTTGGTTTAAACTGCTACTACCCCACTCTTTTAAAATTTTTTAAAAAAAATTAATCCACATTTTCAGCTAATCATAAATGAACAAGTGTTTAAATGATTATTATTATTATTTTGCATATATATATATATATATGTGGATTTTATATTAGAATATTATTCTAATATCCTAAAATATTTAAAAATTTAATTTAATTTAATATTATTTTAATATATTGAGAATCCAAAGTTCTCTCTTGATTGTTTCCTTCGGTTCATGACTTGAATTATCTTCATAGCAATAAAAAGAAAATTTAAAACTCAAACCTATTTTGTTGGAATCCTCTTTTTAGTATGATGTCTTTATTATTGGTAACCCATAGCTATATTTTTTTTTTGAAACCCATAAATCTCTTCATGTAGCTCCTTTCTCCGGTTTGTGTGTTTTGAAGGCTAAAACCAAAAATTCATTTTGATTGGAACTCATATCTTCCTCACTCATCCCAATTTAAAATTCTATAAATTTTTGGGAAAACTTCAGATAAATTAAAGGGATTGAATCCTAAATTCCTCAAATAAACTCCCTAAAATTCCCAAGTTTAATCCAAACTGGACCACGGAAAAGCATCAAAGGCTTATTTGTTGAAAAATGGTTTCCGAATCCTGATCAAATTGATGACGCATAAACACGGGTATATCTCGAGCATACTCGAGTAAGCAACAAGTTCTTGAATTTTGATTCTTCAAGATGAAGAAGCAATGCTCCATACACGGATCAAACAATAGTCAAAATGTTAGGTACATTTTTTTTTACCACATCTATCATAGTTTTTGTACAATAAAACAATGCTATTAATAAATTTTAGGTAAATTATATTAGTAGTCACTCAATTATATGTTTTTTTTCACCCAATTAAGAAAAGTTACAAAATTGTTTTTTTTTTTTGTTATCCAACTATGAAAAGTTACAAAATGGTCACCCAAATATTCAATTTTGTCTTTTTTGGTCACCAACTAGTAGAGGTGATCATGGGTTAGGCCTCAATAGAATTTTAGGCCTTTTTTTAACCTTGGATCCGACCTAAAAATGGGCCTAAAATTTTGTCTAAGCCTGGCCGGAATAAAAATGCTAAAACTTGAGCCCTGTCTGCTCATATTTTAACAGCCCATTTTCGGTAAAAATCGAAACAGTGGTTTATGGTCTATGGTATGATAGAAACATCGTGTGAAAATCTCGTAAAGAAATTTCATCGGTTACATGTTTAATCGATGAAAGGACCAAGTTGCATAAAATGTAAAAGTTGAGTTCTAGTAGCTATAAGTATCAAATAGCTATAAAATTCAAAACAAGAGGTCCTTATTTGGCAATTAGACCAATAAAGAAAAGTTAGTAGATATTTTTGATGAATCATCCATGGAAAATTAGAAAAAGAAAAGATGAAATTGGAAAGTGATAAAATTAAAAGATGATAAATAATTAAATAGAAATAAAAATCATTTGATATCATCTTCTTCCCCAAATATTTCATAGAAACTCTAGGAAAGAGAAAGGAAGCTTTCTTGGCCAAATTAGGTAAGTATTCAAGCCCCGTTTTTAGTAATTTTTATATTTTTAAAATCAGGGTAACTTAATCTATTTATTTTGGGGATCAATTTGAAAAGATATCAAAGTATAGAATTTTTACCACAGATGAATATGCTAAAATTATGAAATTTATGGTAGAAAATGAAAGGTTGTTGATAGATAAACAACTTTTACAAAGTATATTTTGATGAAAACTTGATTTAGGGACTAAATTGTAAAAATGAGAAATTCATGGAAAAATTCTAATTTTTACGAAATACATGGGCTGTAAATGTTACATGTAAAAATCAACTAGGCTTGGAACAAGGATTAAATTGCATGAATTTCATTTTCCGAGCCTAGGGACAAAATCGTCATTAATTAAAAGTTTAGGGGCAAAATAGTAATTTTTCTTAGAATGTAAATTGGACTGAATTGAGTTTAAATAGTATTAAATTGATGTAAAATTTACTCGTATAGATCAGGATAGACCAAATTCGGAGTAAAAAATGTCAGATTAGTAGATTTTACATATACGAGCATTTATCGAGGTAAATTCGTATAACTAAATTGTATATGTTTATATGCTTGAATTGAATGTTGTGTATGTAAATTATATAAATGCTATAAATATATGAAATTATCACATATTCGTTAAAGCCCTATAAAAGCAAGTACATGAAATAAATGATAATGCCCGATAAGTGATAAATGACAAAAATATTATTTTTATGCCTGAGTTGAATGTGAACATTTGACTTGCATAAATGCATAAATATATGAGATTGATCACATACTAGACAATTGCCTGATAAAATGTTTGATATTATTGAGAAAATGAGAAAGTCCCAGTTGAATAAAAAGGGAATTCAGTAGATTAAGGAAAATGGGATATTGCATGTGTTGCAGAAGAGATTTAGCCAGACGGGTCCTGATATTAGCCCTCCTGATGTATATGTTATATAATGGATTTAGCTTGGATGGGTAATCCTAATTGAGCCTAAGTCTGGATTTAGCTTAGACTGGTAATCTAGATCAAGCTCTACAGAGTATTTGTCACTGAAAGGATTTAACCTGGACTAGTAATCCTGACAAAACTCTTTGAGTATATGTCACAAAGGATTTAGCATGGACTGGTAATCCTGCTGTGTGAGATGAGGCTCGGGAGTGTGCTTTCTAATAAATATGAATATGAATTAACGGATTATGAATTTGTACACTTCAAGTGTACTACAGGGTATCCATTGAAATTCCAGTAAATTCAACGGGTAAATACTTGGAATAGATAGTGAATCTTGGAATAATTTATTCTTGAAAAGGTACATGTGATATGTGGCTTGAGAGAGTGTGCTTTCTGATTATGTGCCCTAATGGGTACCCCTGAATGTGAATTGACGGTTTTACTGATTTGTACATTTTGTGTGTACTACCTGAGTATCCATCGATATTTTCAATCATTCAACGGATAAAATCCTGAAATGAAAAGAAATAGGTTTTTACATGTACCAGCTTGAAGTACATGGAAATGATATTTTATGAAATATAGAAGTATGAAATTATGATATGTGAACATGGAAATTGATTGATGAATATACTCGTCTATGAGAATAGATTTGTACACCTCAACTGTACTACCTGTGTATCCATGGATACTCCGAACAAATTCAATGGGTAAAAGTCCAGACATGAGAAGATATGAATAACGGAATGGATTATTACAAGTATTTGCGGGAAGTACATGAAAATGATGATATATGATATATAGAAATGTGAAATGATGTTTTATAAACATAGAATTTGATTGATGGATATGTTCATTTGTGATTATAGAATTGTACACCTTGAGTGTACTATCCATGTGACATTGATGTTTCAAATGATTAAATGAGCAAAGTTCTAATATGAAACAATCTGAACTCGATATGACTTGTTATGAAAATGTACTTAAAAATACATGAATATGATTTTGTATATGAGTTATAAGTATATTAATGTTTCAAATGATTAAATGGGCAAAGTTCTAATATGAAACAATCTGAACTCGATATGACTTGTTATGAAAATGTACTTGAAAATACATGAATATGATTTTGTATATGAGTTATAAGTATATTGATGTTTCAAATGATTAAATGAGCAAAGTTCTAATATGAAACAATCTGAACTTGATATGACTTGTTATGAAAATGTACTTGAAAATACATGAATATGATTTTGTATATGAGTTATAAGTATACATGGTGTGGAAAGCATATGACTATGGAAATCTTGTTATTGTTGAGCACATGTATGTTTCTTGGTGTTATTATGGAATATATTACTAACAAGGGCAATGAGGATATGTGTAGGGCTTGAGATCAAATTGATTTAACATGCCTTACATGTTTACCTTGAAATAGAATAAATGGTAAGTTAAGTACCATGCTATACGAACTTACTAAGCATTATATGCTTATTTTGTATTATTTTTCCCTGTTCATTAGTGATTCGGAAGCTCGTTGGATTGGAAGCTTGATGGAGGTCACTTACACTATCCACTGGTCTGTTTTGATATATATGGTAAATTAATTAAGGTTATAATGACATGTATAGGCTAGTAAGATTAATGCATATATTGAAATGGATGAATGTAACCTAGCCATTGGAATGGCTAGTAATGACTTAATTTTTGGTATATTATAAAACAAATTAAAGTTTATATGTATGCTCGATAATGATTGAATTGTTGAGATTAAACATACAAGTTTAAAGAAGTAAGATTTATACTAAGTGTGCATGTGAAAATATGACATATTGAATGATGAAATTGGTTGAAAATCATGCTTGAATTGGTTAGTTGCTATTGGAAATGTTTGGTGCAGGTGTTGGATGGAGATGGGTGAGAAATAAGACTTGGAAAATAGCTTTACACGGGCGTGTGTCTAGGCCGTGTGTGACATACGGTTTAATACGCATCCTGAAATTTGAGAAACAAAATGTCCTGTTTTGAGCACACAGGCTCAACATTGAAAACCTGCACCTATTTTTCAAAAATTTGAATTAACCATACGGCCTAGATCACGGGCGTGTGGCTTGGCCGTGTGACATCAATTTGTTCATGAGTTGCAAGTCAGAGATGTACACAGGTTAGGGACATGGGCGTGTGAACCCACACGATTAGACCACACGGGTGTGCCCCATACCACACGGGCGTGTGACTCTTATATGTGAGAAAAAATTTAAAATTTTGCGAAAAATTTGCCGAGATCCTGATTTGGTCTCGAATTGATTCTAATGCATGTTTTGGACCTCGAGGGTCCATTTTAAGGGACAATATGATTAATCTTGAAAAGTGAATAATAAATGACTCGATTTATCTGAAATGGTTCTGTAAACTCTAGTAATGCCTCATAACCCTATTCCGAAGACGGATACGGATTATGGGTGTTACAATATTAATTTTTTATATTATTTTTTATATAAAAACAAATTTAAAAAATACAATACATAAAATAAACTAAAAACATTAAAATAAATGTTTCCCAAAAAATTGAAAATAAATTTAATAGATTATTTATATTTAAATAATACTAAGATAGGTGCAACTTAACAAGCAAATACCTCTAAAATAATAGTAAAATTAACAATAAAACAAGAGTTATATAATACCAAACAATAACAACAAAATAGTAGCAATATAATAGTGATATGACACCAAAACAACAGTAAAAATAGTAAAAACAGTAGCATTTTTTTTTTTTACAAATTCGGGTCAGGCCGGGGACAAAAAAGTTTACCCAAGGCTTGACTTGTTTAGAAAATGGGCATTGTTTTTTAATCCAAGCACATTTTTCGTGCTTATATTTTTTCTCAAATCCTTCCGCTTTTTGGGCCAGCCTAGCGGCCCGACTCATGATCAAGTCTACCAACTAGCAACCGTAAAAAATGAAAACATTGTGACAAAAAAAATAAGAATTGAATGACCAATTTGTAACGTTTCATAGTTGACTAATAAAAAAATATATACATAATTGAATGACTATTTTATAACTTTTCATGTTACTAATATTTTTTTTTTCTCACGCTCACCCTTCCTTTTTCATCTATCACTCCTTTCTCTTCCAACCATTCATCCTATATATTTTCTTCCAAGGTTTTGTGAAAGTTGAAGGAAACATTTAAGTGATGTCTTCGCATCCTGTTTTTTTATTTATTTATTTTTTATTTTTTCTTGTCAATACCTCACAAAATTGAATGGTAAAGATTATTAAAACTTTTACAAACTTACTACTCACCTTCCGTTTTTTATTTTTATTTTTAAAATTTTTCTTGTCAACACCTCAAAAAATTGAATTAAATGATATCTATAAAACGTAGATTCGGTTTAAAGAACATAATTTCATTTTTCCTTTGATTTTTAGATTTTCTAAAAAATGATCATTTTTTCTCTACTACAATTCAAACTCAATTCTCACCATCCTAATAATTTTATTGACTGCTGTAACTTAATTTAATTTCTTTTTAATTTAAATATTTGTTTCAACTAATATTTGCAATTTATTTCAAAAGATTGTTCAAAAGCGAATAAACTTGTTTAGGTTTCAAAATCTGGAAAAAAAAACTGGGATTCAATAAGCTTACATGGTGTGATAAGCAAAAAAAATCAGTTTATTGTAGTATATTTCAATAGCTTGTTAAGATAGTTCCAAAACCTGAAAGAAAATGTGCAAGATGAATGATTGAAAGAAAGGAATGATAAGTGAAAAAGGTGAGTAGTAAGTCAGTAAAAGTTTTAATGATGTGTAACTATTTTCTTATGTCATGGGCTGCACAAAACAGTCCGTAATTAACGTGTATATTTCAGATTTTTTTTTTTTTTTTTTTGAGTTATTCGGTTCATCAGAATTGTCTCACCACTTTAAAGAAATTTAAGGTTTATCTACTTGAATTTTAATTGAATTAAAACATTTAATAAATTATATTTTACCACTTTAATTATGGTAAATCTTAAATGTTGTACATAGATTTAAATCTCTTAGAATTCTTTTATTATAAATACGAATTAATCTTAATCATTGATTTAATTTAATCAATACTATTGAATATGAGGAAGCTCAACTATAAATAGATGTCTCCTTTTCCTTTTATTATAAATACGAATTAATCTTAATCATTGATTTAATTTAATCAATACTATTGAATATGAGGAAACTCAACTATAAATAGATGTCTCCTTTTCCTTTTGTAATAACTTCATTCTTTTTTAGTTAAAGAATATATTGAGAATATATATTCAAATATATTGTGTGCTTTATTTTCTTGCCGTTTTTTTGTTTTTTAGTTACTCTTTCATTTCAAGTTACTTTCGTCATATTTTTCAGTACCTTAAAAAATTTGCGAGAAAATTCTTACTTTTCGAGTGTTAAGTTGACTTAGACATATTTGAAGCGAAGAAATCACTAAGATCGCGCGATTTGTCAGATTAAAATTCTAACTCCATAACACTTACATGATATTGTTTTATTAGACAAAGATCATGACTATCGAGGTAAAAAAGCCTACTTAATAATCTTTTCAAAAAGATGGAGACGGATTTTTATTTTTCTTTTTTTCCTTTTCCTTTTATACAATATTTAAAACTACTCATAATTTCACCCTAACTTTTAATTAAAAAGATAAACATGCATGCTTTAACCCACGCCATTTAATTCTTTCTTTCTTTAATGAAAGAAATAAAGAGGATTTCATTATCCTCATTTATTTTCTTTTCAATTAAACCTAATTTTTTTATAATTAGTAAAATCAAAATAAATTAAAAGCTTTTTATTTAAAATAACAAATATATTTTTTATTTCCATCATAGAAATTAGGTGGATTTTTTTTAATACACATGTTTGGTTATAATTAGTTAAAATTCATAGATTAATCTGAAATAGATTATATATCCAATTTTAGTATTTAGTAAATTAAAAATTCTATCCATAAATCTATTGTGAATAATAATTGAAAACTTCAAATATTATTTGAATTCATAGATATCCTTAAATGTCCAATTTAAATGTAAATTTAGCATTTAAGAAGTAATTGAAAATTTTAGCCTTTACTTGGTACTAGGGGTTAAAGTATAATTTTATTTTTATTGATTTAAAATTTTAAAAAATTTAAGAGGTATTCCATTTTAGGAAGGCTTCACCAGCCCCCTAGATTCACCCCTACTTGGTATGAAGGATGTGAATCATGTATACAAATATGAGTAGATTTAGATAAAATTTTAGGGTTGAGCCAAATTTAGATAAATATAAAACATGTTAATATCATGCTCAAACCCGATTCAATCAGGTATATGAACTCCCCTAATTACCAGTTCGATATTGAATTAACACAAGTCATAAGCTTAACCCCATAACTTCCGAAAACCCTTCACCAAAACTACCGCAGGATTTATGCATATCAAAGTTGGAATGCCCTTATGATGCCTTTCCACCCAACCAGAGATGTATCTATTCTTCACAAATGCATAGGAACTAATGTGATGAATATAGTTTTATTTCTAAATTACATAATTACTTAAAAAGTTGAAAAAATAAATTTTGTAAATTAAATTTTATTATTAAATAATTTAAATTACAAATTTGGTTAATATATCTTAACTTTTAGGTTTTCAATTTTCCTACATTTTATATTAAATTACTTCCTTTAGTTAAGCATTTAACTCAACTTTTTTCCTTCGTAATTAACAAGTTGAATAATGATAGATTGATGTGAGATAAAGAATAAATGGAGGTTGATATTTTTATTTTTTATGCTCAAGAATTAAACCGATAGGATTTTTTAAATTAAGGGTTGGTATAATATATTCCTAATCAATAATAAAATCCATCTGAATGGATGATTTAATTAGGACATATAAAATCCTTTCTCAGAAAATAATTAAGATAAGACTATATTTTATTTGATTAACAAATACTTGGTAAACTTTTTTATATTCAACAAATATCTCCAATCAATAAACTGAAAAATTAGATACTTGATGATAAACTAATATTCTACTCTGAATATCTTTAAATTCAATAGCATTCTTTCTACTTTTACTGGAAGAATGATATTTAGAAAGAAATATTTTCCCACTTATTTATTTTCATCAAATTCAAGTGAAGTGCTATTCAAAAAAGAAATATAATTGTTGGTAGAAACAAGAAAGCAAGTTTGTGGTATGTTCTAAATACTGCTCCTTAATCGGTAGTTTTATACATAAAGATCTCCACGTTTCTTCTTTTTGGTAAATCAAGAACAGAAGAGAAAAGAAAAGAAAATGAACCCCCAACAAGTCTATCACCATGTAGAATACAAATTCAGCATCAAGATCCATTATTCTGTATTCATGGCCAAATTTGTAACCCACAAACATCATCTAATGTACCCATCCTACAACAAAACCCTTAAACACGTGTAAACATTCTCCGGAGTTGTCTCTGTGTGAACATTTTTCAGTGGCAGATACTACTAATGAATAAAAGTTTGAACCTAGTTTCACATATAGTAGCTGGCTAGTTGATGTTGATGCATGTCTCCTTCAATCGGCCCAAGCTACATGCAAAATAATATATATGATGACAATGAAGCTACACTATATATAATGGCTTGTGACATTCCCCTTTTTCATTTTCATTTCTTGATTTTCTTAGCTATTATCATAAACCCTTTGCTTCAAACTCACAAGGGTGTTCATTAAATTAATCAAGCTGTGTATGTATGTATTGAAAGGAACTTCCAACAAGAATGATTTCTGACCCTTGTCTACTACTTGCACATCAGCAACTCATGATAGTTTCCTACGAAAGCTTTAGCTCTTAACAACATTGAAAACCTTTTGATTTTCAATTTTAATGTAAGGTTGCAACTGCAACCAGCTGTTTAGGTTAGAATTTAGAAATTTTATATATAAGCATATAGCTGGAGTTGCATATATTTATGACATATTCCCACCACCACCTTTCCACTTTAAGGAAAACTTATAGCACTTCTGTCATCTTTTTTTCCTCAAATACTTGATACAGATCAATTGAGGAAAAAAAATGCTAATGATTACTGTTTTTTAGCACTTTGATGCATTACATTGAATGCAACAACAGAAGATATATTGACTCAATGAAGGATCCCAAGGACAAAGAATTGCTAGCCTGGAGACCAATATTCATGTCCTATGCGAATTAAAACTCAAAACTTGACTGAATTGTCTGAAAACTTGCAAACAGACCTTATTAAAAATATTGGATATTGAAGAAAAATGTTGTTTTTTTTTCCTCTAACTGCTAAAAAGCTAATATATTGTCTTTTCTGCTTAACTTTTGCATGTTAATTATGAACATGTATGATCATAATGATGCAATGGAAAAGCAAAGCTAGTGCTGTTATGCATACCAGGAAAAATAGTTAAATAAGATGGGATTTTTTTTATGATCATGATGAAATACCAACACCAAGAAAATCTATGAAAGGAACATCCTTTGTTTTGTCTGGTTCATCTTCTTGCTCCTGCTGGGAATTACTCACTCTAAGATTTGCAGACTTGGGTGCATTATCAGTAAAGCTCAGGAACTCCTTGGTCATCACACCATTATTGCTTTCAAAATTATCACCAAGTTTAAGGTAGCCAAAAGGACTTGGAACCACCCTCCTGTAGTTATGGATCCCAAATGCACTGGAATTTCTGAAGCTGCTACAATATGCTGAGGCATTTGAATGATATTTATAAAGAGATTGATCTAAAAGCTTTGAGGTATCCATTGAGTAATAACTAGAACCAGACCGCAGTAAATGATTTTTCCCGTCTCTTATTGATAACTGAGCTGAAGATGAGTTGTTTGAAGCCACCATTGTTGATGAAGCAAAATTCCAAGATGGTGAAGAAGTAGTCGATGTGGATGAGACTGAGAAAATCTTATCTTTACCTTGGTTTTGAAACTGGTCGAAAAACCTACTGTCTCCAAACCCAAATCTGGAGCTAAAAGCCTCTTGACATCTTGCTAATTTCCTTGAAGTACTAAAACCAGTAGAGCTTAGCTTAGAGTCGCTAAATGCATCTTGAAAACTTCTCTTCCCACATAGCTTGGATTGTTCTCTTTGTTTTCTAGCCATTATAACGTGCCAGTGATTCTTCACTGCATTGTCGGTTCTACCAGGAAATAATCTAGCTATCAATGCCCATTTGTTTCCATGGATATGATGAGCAGCAAGGAGCCTTTCTTCTTCTTCTTCTGTAAATGGTCTTCTGTTGATTCTAGGGTCAAGTTGATTAAACCACCTCAACCTGCAGCTCTTCCCTGTGGAAACATATGCATAAAGATTAAGCCATATGGATATGGGGGTAAATATTTGCATAAGTGTATATTATATATACTTACACTCTAAAATTAAAGGGAAGGAGAGGAAGAGATCATCCTTTAGTTTATCATCACATCATGATTGTAGATCAGAAGCAAATTAATTATTAATCATGCATATCTTCTCCTGTGCTATTGAAACTTAAGAGACTATAATTAATTAAAAAAGGTTGGTTAAGTAGGTAGATGAGAAATATTTGACATATGTGAAGAAAAATGAAATCTAAAAATACACTAATCAACAACCTATATGATCACACCAACTCAATCATGGCGGAAGAAACATCTTTTTCTGATTTAATCTTAAGTTTTGAAGCAGCTTATTAAAATTTTGCATGCTTCTACATCATACTTTTAACAAATTCCCCTAAAGACTATATTAAAAAGAAAGTTAAACCAAGTTAGAGGATCAAGAAATAGCTTATAAACCAAGACTTTAATATATTCCAACAGTAATGAATTATAAAATGATCACCTGATCTTCCTTGGAGCTTTTCTGCAATAGAGTTCCAGTTTTGTGCACCATACTGTTCAACAAGTTGCCTGAGCTTTTCATCTTCAGCTGGCCTCCAGTGTCCTCTAGGACAAGTCTTGTTGACATCATCACTAGAAGCAGCTCCTGAATCCTCCATAGATATAACTGATATAGATAGATATATGTTAATCACAAGCTAGCTATGGGAGAGCTGTAAAATTATTTGTCAACAAGCACAACAAAAAGGAAGCCCCCAAGAAGATATATATATAAAGGAGGTAGCAAGGAGAAAGGGGGGAAAATAATGAAGAGAGAATAACAAGAAAGTGCGGTTGGTTTAGGGTTGTGGATGAGAAGTCACTTTTGTTGGTTTTACACGACACATTAAGCCCTATATGTATGCATCTGTAGAACCACTGACTGACTTACCCTTTCTTTCAACTGTTATGCTATTGGCCCATGAACCACTCTTTTTATATCAATATTTTCCCAACTATGTCTATCTCTCTCTCTCACACACACACATATATATTGCTTTCTTAATTAATTGCTTCCCTCAATTTCTCTCTCACTTACAAGTTTAAGCCATGGTATTACGTTAAATCAAGCCTGGTGATTAGGGCAGCTAGTAGTTTTTATTAAAGGGACAGCTCTCCTGGTCCAAATTCATTAACAAGGGATCATGATTCATAATCATGATTTATCACCTTTAATATACTTTTATTTCGTTTTCGAAGGGTGTTTTGTCATGCATATAGTGCATGGATGCTGCCCCTTCACATTATTAATCAATACTCACCCTTTTATTTTTAATGACCCTATTAGCATGAAAAATTGTCAAGTATCTTATTTGTATAGCTGTGAATTACATCAATTTCAAACTTAGTTAACATTCAAAACCCCTAATTATCAAGAACGAAACTCAACTAAAACACAATGCACTGTGGGTTGTTATGGACAAAAAGATACCTTAATGACCAATAAGTTCTATTGAAGAAAATGATCAATTAATAATACATAAATAAGGGTTAAAGATTGAAATTTTCTATAATAATTTTTTTTCTGAGCCAAAATAAAATTTATAATAATGTTGCATCTGGAATCACATAGTTAAGTTGAAATCAGTGGGAAAAATAGGTAGGTAAAATTGGAAGCTGTCATATACCAGAATCGGGAACAAGATAATGTTATGATAAGCAAGCATTTTAAAGCATGCACATGCATGCACTATGCTAAATCAGATGAATATTCCTAATATAGGGATTTCATTTGTTTGTTTTTTGACATGATTATTTATGATTTCCAGAAAGAGTTGCTCTCTTTGTTATACCGAATTAAAATCGGCCATTTTCAGTTGAAAGCCATCAAGCTTTAAGTATTTAAACAATGTTAACCTAGCAGTCCAAGTAATTATATCTTTTCAGTCTATATGAATGCTTCAAAGTAGACTACGGTCTAAGAAGCATGGAATACAGGTATGAGATGATACGGTTCAAGGTTTAACATAATTTGGTTTCTGAGTTTGGAATTTCCCATTTTTTCTCTCTTCAATGCGATATATGTATTTGACAAAAGTTATACATTTTGGTACTTAAAGGTAACGATGTTAGCTTTTTAGTTTTTAATTTAAATTTTAGAGTTCGATTTGTTGAAAACTCTTAATTTGCAACTATCTTCCATCAAATCAATCCTAAAACCTTTATTAAATCACATCCAGCATATTGTATTTGACAAATTAAATGCAAAGTTAAACAAATTCACAATTACCATTTTATTTATTTTATTAACAAAATCATGAGAACTCCAAACCTAATAATATTAGCAATTAACTTTTACCAAATCAATTCTAAAACTCAAATTAAATACTAAAAAGTTAACACCATGACCTTTGGTACCAATATATATATATATATTTCAAATATAAGTATTAAATTGGACCAAAAAATAATATAGGTATCACATTAGAAAAATGTGTCAAACTTGGGTTCAAAATTCTATATTAAGCCAAAATTTAAACATTAAATGTGTGGATATGATCAATGTGAAGCCAAAAATCATTTTTGGAAATTAAATTTGAATTATAATTTTTTGGCAGAACTAAAGTATAGTTTTACCGTTGTATTGACTTCGTGCATGTATATATATATGAATTTTATAGAGACTAAAAAAAAATTACAAAGACTCCAAAACAATTTTATCATTTTGAGGGGCCATGGCCACTGTAATCCTCTAAGATTTGCCACCAGATATGATATAGTATGACAATAAAAAATAATTTATAGAATAATATAGAATAAAAATGTAAAAAAATATATATATTTATGAAAATTTTATATTAAAACCAAGTGAGTCATTGTTTGAAATTGTTAACTTAAAAATTTAGAGTTAATGTGTTCCAAGTTTAAATCTCATTATAATATTATTTTATTAAAAATATAAAAAAATAAAAATACCCTAGTATTAATGTTTGTTATTTTGCATATAAAAAGGTATTTCAACAATTTTCTAATTGAGTTGGTACAAAGGCAGCACTAGAGGAGCCCAAGTAGGGCCATGGACCCCTAAAATAGAAAATTTGTGTTTTAACCCCTCTAAAATCTAAAAATTATAAATTAATATATGATAAAATTGTATTTTTGAGCTTACAATAAAAGTAATGCATTTTGGCTCTCATAAAAAAATAATTTAATTTTAACTTAAAATTGATATTAATTTTGGTGTAAAATTAAGAAAGTTGGATTGACATGTATTTGTTAAATAAAATTTGGATTTATGCATTGGAATAAATTTGTTGATTGATGAAAAAGAAAATAATCCTTGTTGGTATGACCAGGTGTGTCCAACAAGACCTATTCTGGAACCAGCAGTTAGTTGGTTCAACATTCCTTAATATTTTGATGATGATAACAAATTTATATGATAAGACAAAAGAAGCTAACTTCCTGCTTTGTCTTCATATATTATATTACTTTTTCCCCATAGTAAAAATAGTATACGTAATTTCTTCAACAAAGTCCTCCCCGATGCCTGCCATTGCACGCTTGTCTTTCTTGTTATAGTAATAACATGTCAAACCAAGCATAAGTAATATTTAAATTGAAAACTACAGAGACTATTTCAATTTTATGTCGAGATTCACAATACTGATGGATCCAAAATAATTGTGCGCTCATAATCTAAACCTTTAACTTTGTTGTCCAATGATGCATATAAAGCAATGAATAGTTTGGAGAAAATGACATAAATAACAGTTGAGGCATAATAATAATAATAATAATAATAATAATAATAATAATAATAATAATAATGATGTTAGAGAAGATTATTGGTGATGAGGAAATGTAATCTTACACACAAGGGTTAAAGCAAATGCCGTGCAAGGAGGGCATCAAGAAAAGTATGGGTAAACCGTCTGCCTTTTTTCATACTTGCATGCAGATGGCAAGTCAAATACAAACGTTGAAACATTATCATGTTGAAAATATAAGCAGCTATTTTATAAAGGAAATTATTGGCTTTTCTTAACTGATTGAGATTTTATACCCATGAAATTAAAACATCTCAAATCGCTTCTAAATCCATTAACATCATCAGGTGTAGTAGATGTAGAACCCAGACGTTCTTAATGTGGAAGGTATGTAAATTGGTGTCTAATTCTAATTCGTTGATGGTGTTAGTTTATCTATACTCCATATTCCATCACACTTGTATCATTTATAAACCAAAATAGAAAGGATTAATAATGTTCATTTCATTAGTTAATAGAAACCCAAACTCCATCCCCAATAACCAATTACATGATCATGTGGGACTTTTGTACACCCCCCCCCCCATCTCCATATTATTCTATTTTAAATTTCAACATCATTCATCTATCCATCCAAACTGTTTAATGCTTAAAGCTCATTTGATATGTTGTTGAACCCTTTGTGATGACTATGAGGACGATGAATTAGTTTTTGGGTAGGTAGGGGAGGTTGTCGATCAGGTTTCATGTACAAATCAGTATAATAAACCCAGAGATCAAAGTTTTTGGAGTGTATTGCAATTTTAGAAATTTCCTACTGATATAGAACAACCTCAAAACCGCCCTCTTTAACTCTTATGCTTGACTTCAGATTTGTGTGTATATATGTGATAGCACAAATGACCATTTCGTTGATGTTTCTTTCTGCCAGTATAGCAGCTTGAGGGACATGATTGAATGATGCCAACTGACCAGTGAATCTCAAAGCAACTTTAAGAAGGAATGACTTGTAATAGTAATGATTCCAAAATGATATATTAATGAAGTCTCTTTGTTAATGACATTTAAAGCAATCTAATTTTCAAATATAATACTTATATATTTATATTTAATGCACCATCAATATATAAATTGTTATACCTCTATTAGAGTATGACACGTGGCAAGCTATTGGACAATTCACAAAGCGATAACCCTCCACGAGGAATGGTTCGTAGGTGACCTCCACAAGGAATGATTTGCAAGCAAGCCTTCATGTGGGACAGTCCGTAGACGACTCTACATGAACCCTATCTAAGTCAATTTAGATACAGTCCGCTACACACCCCTCGCTAGGACCACCAAGGCATACCTTCCTCGTATGACCTTACAGATGGAAATGTTAGAGCAAGACCACATAGTACACTCCATGGCGACAATGAACCTACAACAACACTGCCACTTAGCCAACCCGCACAGCCATGCAAGACACAATGTTGTCGACTATGTGTTACTATAGGACAAGAGGTGACCTCTCTATATAAGCCTGAGTGCATAAGAGGCCAAGGATCGAATTCTCTCCCTAGTAACCCTTACACAACAACCCTAGTGCATCCTCATCCTTCCTCTTAACACTGACTCTTCGACAACCACAGATAAACCGACGCTCCTCTCCACCATCCTTTCCTCCCTATTGGTAACTTGTACTAACATAAATTTAAATATGATCAATTACATTATGGATATTGTTGGGGATCGACCCGATTAAGCAACGAATAAGTAAAAATAACGGAAGAAATTGAGTAATTGAACACACAAATTTAACGTGGAAAAACCCCTCCAAAAAAGATAAAAAAACTACGGGCAAAGATAAATTTACTATAATGCAAAAGAACAAAGAGTACAAAAGATGGAGATAAAAACTAAACCTCGAAATTTGAAAAGAAAGAATCCTCAAAACATAAACACAAAATTCTCTAAATGTGATATGAGTTCTAATCTCTAATGGGTGTGAATTCTAAGGTTGTAAAAGAGCCTATTTATAGGCTAAATTCATAGATCATCCAGTTCATAGAGAACTGCCTATTCCCACCTCGAACGAGAAAGAGATCTAAGGCATTTTTGAAGAAAGTCAAGCATGAATAGATGCCTACCTAGACTTTATTTGTGAAGTCTCTATTCCTTGGTAATCAAAGCCCAAAGATCTATGAACTAGCCTGTGTTTGACTAGCCAAACAGACAAATCTAAATTGCTATTTTTTTGTTTTTAATAACCTTCTTTCTAACAGTCAAGTATTAGAGAAAATGTGACTCTTGCTTTTGAAAAAAAAATGAACATCAATTCGAATTGACCTCCTTAGATTAAATTATTAATTAAAATTATTAAATAAATTGAAATTCAAAATTTTAAGAATCATAGGTTTTTCTTTCCATTGGAATAATAGGGACGTTATACTCATTACTAAACTTGTTGAAGAGATGAAATATAACCAAGGTATATCTTTTTTATCAGAGGTTGAATTGATCATCAGAAGAAGAATTAGGCCAAAAATTAGGCTAAAAATTAGGATACATTCTGGGAAAATAAAACTTCCATCGAAGAGAAGCAAATGATCAGAGTTTAATTGAAACAAATAAATAGAGTTTAATTAGAAGATTATTTCTCAAATTTGACTGAAATAGGAGTCGTACTCAACAAATCTCCACCTTAACTCATATTTCCACAATGCCATCTTAGCTAAAGCTCGCCATAGGCCTATCTTTAACTATGCAAGAAATTAACTGAGTTGCATCTATACGTAAAAATTATAAGACTTCTAGCCTTCGACTTGTACATTGCCGAATCAAAACTAACCCAGGTATGATTTTCACGAACAAAGTGTCCTAACTTTTCAAAACCTGCACCTAAAAAAGAACCTCTCTTTAATGAAACGATCATACATTTTTCCCTCCTATGACCAAGTTGCTTCTGCTCCAAATGAGTTGACTTTGACTCCGTAACAGACGAGGGACATCCAATTTCACCGGTCACTGTAGAACCTTCCAAAATATAAAGACTGACAGATCTTTTACATTTTAACAAAACGAGAGCTCTACGAAATACTTTAATCCGCTCTACTTGGTGTTGATTCTACATCCTTTCAAGTCTAAAATACTCAAGGAGATGAGATTCTTTCGTAAATCAAGTACATACTTAACATCTGAGAGTATCCTAATTGTCCCATCGTACATTCTAATTTTAATAATTCCAATACCAATTACCTTACTAGATGAATCATTTCCCATGCGCACAACTCCACCTTCAACCGAACTGTATATAGAGAACCATTCTCTATTGGGACACATGTGGAAAGAACATCTTGAATTTAGAATCCACTTAGATGTAAGCTCGGAGCTTTCACTTGTTGACACTAACAAGAAATCATCACTGCTTTTGTCGGCCAAATTAGCACCAGCTACATCTTCTCCGTTACTCTCAGCAACTCTTTTATTTCACAGTTCATAGCAATCTGCCTTGACGTGACCTAACTTTTTACAATAGCGACAACTTTTTGTCTCATTTCTTTGATGCTACCAAAACGGAAGCTTGCCTATCTGCCTTACTATCCAAACCAAACTCATTGTTGAGTTTACCTCTACTCAACAAACAACTATTCACATCTTCGAACGAGAGTTTGTCTCTGCCATAAATCAAGGTCTCCCTAAAAGACTTGTATGAAAGGGGTAAAGAGCACAATAATAGTATAGCCTGATCTTTATTATCAATCTAAACTCAACATTCTTTAAATCATTTAAAGAGTAATGAATTGACTAATGTGATCTCTAAGAAGTTCACATTCGTTCATGCGAAACATAAATAGACGTTGTTTCAACATTAAACAATTAGCCAGAGACTTAGTCGCAGAAAGAGTTTCTAACCTTTTCCACAAGGCGGATGAGGTCTTCTCCATCAATACCTCCTGCAATACTGTATTCATGAGGCATAAATGGATCATAGACAAAGCCTTTTCATCAAGCTCTTCCTATTCTGTTTGATTTAAATTCTCAGGCTTTTTCCCGGTAACAACCTTTTTCATGCCAGTTTGAACTAGAATTACCATCATCCGAACTTGCCATAAAATTTGTCTCACCATCGAACTTCTCAATTTCAAAGCTTGTTACTGCCATCTTTAAATGGGCTAATCTATGTAAATTAAACTAGCTTTGATATCACTTGTTAGGGATCAATTTGATTAAGCAACGAACAAGTAAAAATAGTGGAAGAAATTAAGAAATTGAACACACAAATTTAACGTGAAAAAACCCCTCCAAAGAGGATAAAAAACCACGGGAAAAGATAATTTTACTATAATAGCAAAAGAACGAAGTATACAAATGATGAAGATAAAAACTAAACCCCGAAACCGGAAAACAAAGAACCCTCAAAATGTAAATACAAAATTCTCTAAATTTGTTATGAGTTATAATCTCTAATGGGTGTGAATTCTAAGGTTGTAAAAGAGCCTATTTATAGGCTAAATTTATAGGTCAAATAATAATAAAATAATCTAGACTAACCAAAGTTTGATTGAAACAAATAAATAGAGTTTAATTAGAAGATTATTGCTCAAATTTGACTAAAATAGGAGTCATACTCAACAAATATATTTAATTATCTTAGAAAATGTCTGGTTATTTGAAGTGCTACAAGAAATGTTGTTTGAATTATTGGAATAGTTTATTTGACACTAAGAATAAAAAGTAAAAAACAAAGCACACAAGTGCACTAAGAATTATGTCTGTGATTCAGTACACAAACCTACATTTGCAGAGTCTCACCTAAAAAATGATCCTCTCTATTAAGTCGATAGTAGGTTAAATTCAAAGGATAATGCCAGTACTTATCAATTTACATGTACTTAGGCAATCTATCTTTATTTGCTCAAAGTTTGTCCCTCTATTTTTCGATTTGCTTATTTTCAGCCATTCTGTTAACTTATTACATTAACTCTGTTAAAAAAAGGCCAATCACAAATATAGCCCTTCAACATTTACAACTTTTGTCAATTTGGTTGTTACTCTTTTTTTCTTTTAATTATAAAAAGTTTTTTTAAAAAATTATTAGACTTTCCCAACTATGTCAACAAGTTAAATATTGAAAATACCAAAACTTACTATTTATCATTACCACTAGAAATTTTAACCTGAGTGATAACAAGTACCATACATATCTATAAAAAATAATAATTAGCATTGATGAATATAAATGTTAATAAATGATGTTATGACCAGCCCCTCTTATTGAATCTAAATGACTTTTATGTATCCTAGAGATAAAATAGATTTGAGAACTACAAACTAACTAAGCACTCATCTCTTTAGTCTTCAAAAATTTTACATCCTAGAAATACAAAATAAGATCTTGTCTTTTGCTCGTCTTTGCTTTGATTGGACATGGCTTGCTTTTATCACATAGAAACACAAAGAAATTTCCATTATTTTATGGAAAATATATTGGTCATTGTTTGAATCAATGTTATACACTTACTTTTATAAAATTGAAGGCATAATTCAAGCTTATTCTAGACTCATTAAAAGAGGGACTGGTCAGAACATTATTTATAAACATTTAGATTCATCAACACTAGATTTGTAATGATTTTTGTTAAATATAAACCATACTTGTTGGTGAATGAGAATTGCAAGTTAAAATCACTAGTAGTGATTAATAGTGAATTTTGGTTTTTTTTTTTCTTCTATCTTTGATTTGTTGATGTGTTTGGAAAATTTTGTAAAATTTTAATTAGTCTATAATTTTTTTATTTTAATATAATTTTTATAATTTTCTATAAACAAAAAAGAGAGTGAGGGTTAAATTAATTGACAAAAATTGTAAAGGTTAAGGAGATAAATTTGTGATTATACCTAATTTTTAAATAGAGTTAACGGAGAAAGTTAATGGAATGACCTAAAATGACTAATTAAAAAAGTAGAGGGACAAATTTTAAGGAATAAAAGTAGAGGAACTAAATTTACACAAATCGATAAGTATAAGGACATCTTTAGAATTTAACCCATAGTACATCCACCAATTTAAGCCTAATCAATTTTAAGACTGTCACAACCTCACCGCCATACACTTCTAAGTAGACACTAACAAGAAACTCTTGTTTTCAAGTACCTTTTTACTAAAAGAAACAAAATACTTATCTCACAAAATGAGTCAAGATAGAAGACTCTTTTTGAGTAACTTTAATGCTCTCAAGTCATGTTATTCATTGAAGATTGTAGTTTATAGACTCCAATCAACTAATAAATCTCATTAAATTATCCCTCCTAATTTGCAAGACAGAAAGGATAGCAAGATAATCTTTTTAACCACTCTATATTTTCCATAAATCAACCAGATCCTTTTCAAGTAAGCTTTTCATTTTATGCTAGAACTGACCCATACTTCATTGGTCCTCAAAATCATATGTGTTACTCCTCTTACTAATTATTTACCATTGCCTTTATTATGACTTCTAAAGCTCGACCTAGCTTCGCCCCTTTCCTTGTGGCGAGGATCCTAAGCCAGAAAATTGTTTAAGTTGACCTCTCGCCTAACAACTTCCTCTGTAGCATCTTTTAATAAAATACAATCTTCAAATTTATGGCCTACATCACTGTGAAATTGACATCTTTGGGCTGATTGACCTTGATATTTGTTAAGCTTCATCTATGGTAATATCTCAAGAATATCCTAATCTTGAAACTGGCTTCAAATGTGTACTCGCAATGAATTCAATGGAGTATAACTAGAAAATTTGTTAAATGATGCTTGTCGCATTCTCTCATCATATAACTTAAAATGGGATGCAATATTCCTCAAAGGATTAGGGAAGCGAAAATGATATTGCCTCTTCCCCCAAGTTTGCTTGCAAACTAGGGAGCATTCTATGTTGATCTCGATTGGAAGGTTGCCCAGTGGAAGGGTGGTCTAATATTTGATATGGGAGCCAAAATACCTAAAATTAAACTCTATGTTGGACAAGTTCATATCTTTTGTTTTTGTGTATTTCTGAGCCTCGTCATACAAATTAGTGAGGTGTTTAAGCTTATTTTATGCGAGAACATATTTCAAATGCTCAAGACTTACTCTTTTTATAAAGGCTTCCATAGCCCATTGATTCGTCAAATCCCTATTACCCATGGTCGCAGTATTAAAGCATTTAATATAATCACACAAGGGCTTATTGAGTTGTTGCCTGATAGCCAGTAGGCTAGTGGTGTTTCAAGATAGTTTTGTATGCGCGAAAGAGACCTAACTCAAATATGTGAATGGTGTTAGTGCGTAGGGACAAAAATGAACTTATGATAAATTAAAGAAGGATTTAAGGCGTGTATCAACGCCACTTTTTTTAAGGTTCTATTTGTCCCCACCTATATTTCGATATGTAAAAAAGTTATTAGTAACCTCGAGAATACAATGAAGCCCAATAACTGTCTACATTTTACACTGACGGAAACAGTTCACTAAGTATTAAACAAAGTAGAGCTACATCAATTTCTATAAAGAATTTATGCAAACAAATGAAATTTGATTCTTATTTATAGGAATTCTCATGTTTCTTTATAAAGATATAATTATTTAAATAGATAGTCATATCTTTTAGTAATAAATATAATTATTTAATAGATATCTACTTGAATAATTATGACCATTTATTATTAATTAAGTGATATATCTTTTGGTAACGAAAGACAACCTATCATTATGAATAGATATAACTCTTGGTTAACAAATAAGTGACATAACTTTTAGACTACTTATAACTTTTCAATTATAACTATTGGAAGATTGTAAACATTTTGAAAATGTTCCAACAAATCGAACCTTCAAAAAGAGAAAAGTACCCTTTTTTTTACATTTCTCCTCAAAGTAGTGGTAAAGGGCCTGCACTTAAAGGCATCAAAAGCTCCCAAAACATTCATGTAATCAGTGTTTAACCAGGTCTTTATCCCCCTCATAAATGTCCTTTAAAGTATTTTGGTAGGTCTACAACTACTATTTCAAGGCAAGGGGGTTGTTGGAGTAGGAATCCTAATCCATGTCTTTAGTGTTAAGCTTTAAAGCCTGAATATCTCAGCTTAGCACTTCTATTTCTTTATATCAAGCTTGAGGTTGCTATTATGGAAAGATCGAGTTTGGCTAGTATTTCGAGTACTTATTATGGTCCTGGCCTTGTAAATTAAGTGAAAAGGCAACCTTATCATGTTGTCACAGAAATTATGGGTGGAGGGTTTTATCCTACTCTTAGCTCTCTCATCATTTTAGCATTCTGACGGATATGCTTTTTGGTACTGATAGTATTATTATTTATGTCTCAACTTCTGTTGCATCATTTGACCTCTCAAAGCTCTCATTTGTTCTTGTAGCTTTATGAATTGCTAGGAGGAAAAGTTGGGATTTTGGGTTGTTTGTTCATCGAAGGTTGACATTGGTCATGTATTAGGTGAGGGGTGACAGATTGTGGTACCTAGGTTGTTGACGGTACGAATTTTCATACGCATCACTGTTAGGATTGTAAGGGCGTTTAGCTAGTTGAGGGTTTCTGGATTGGCCAGTGTGGAAAGTTTTGTATGCTAGGATTAATTGTAGAATTAGAATTCTCAAGGATGTTTCTCTTTAGGAGTTATGTCATTCATGCTCATTGCGTTAAATTGTTGAAAATAGTGTTGTTGGAACCAAACTAGCCGGTCAAACTAATTAGACTGAAAATTGATTGGTATACTAGTCCAAACAATGGAATTGAACCGATCTATAAGCGAATCACTCGAAACCAGTAAAAACAACCCAAAGCTGGGATAAAAAAAACTATCAATTGAAAAATATATATAATTTTTTGAAGTTTTATAATTTTTAATTATTGTTGATCAATGTTCGAACCATTGAATCGAGAACTGTGATCTGACTGATTTGACCATTGGTCTAGTTTTTAAAACATTGGTTGAGAGGGAAAAGAGGAAGGATAAGGAAAATGGTGATTTGCATGGTGGTAATGTGCTGAAAGCCACTCAAGAGGAAGATTGAGCAAGGGAAGAGCATAAGAGAAAGAGATTGAAGAAGAAACCTCCTTAAGGTCAAGGAAATGTATTTATAGATGAGCTTGATTCGTCCTTTGTCCTCAGGGTTCAACACATGTCCATTTTGGTCTTATTGTGGTCAGTTCTTTAAGGGACATGATAACCTTCCTAGCTACGCAATGATGAGATTGATGTGGACTTAGTGAAGTTCCATATGTACTTCATGTGAAAAAGAGGCTCAACACTTGTCTTTGATGAGGTAGATTGGAGATGCTCCATGTGTTAGCCATACATGTGTTAGCAAGGTGTCGTCGATGGGCAAATTTGCGACTAGCAAGCATGTTTGGTGAACCCCTTTTTGATCAAGTAGGTATAACAAAATTGGGAACAATTAATTTATTCATTATGTATGCATTTCATTTTTATAATTTATAAAACAAGTAAAATCCAAATCTAGATTTTAATATTCATATTTCCAAAAATAACATTAATTAATATCCTTATAAATAGAAGGGTCTGAAATAGCTTTCCAAAAGTAAATGGATTTCAGTTACTTGAACAGCCAAACCTTCATTTTCTTGGGACGTCCTTGTATTGAAAACCATGACATTACCTATGCCTTTCCCCTCTCACCTTCCCAATACAATAAGCAAACCCGCCCATCGTCCCAACTACACCCAATTTCTGCATTTATAGATATAAAATTAGAGAAAAAAACCCAACTGAAATCCCACAACAAACTACTTTGACTCTTACAAGGTTAAATCTCATTATAACCTTTTTATCTTTCACCAATCTTTTATATATTTCTTGTCATTCTCAGAAATGATACTTTTTTGTTACAATAATGGTAGTTGGTCTTTATGCTAACATCATTTAATCTTGTTTTCTTCAATTTATACTTTGAAATATAACGGGATGGATGGAATATTTGCTCATGGGACTGAGGGGGAAAATGCTACAAATTAACCCATTTCCTTCTCTTAATCCTACCTACCATGGAATCAATTATACTTTCAACTTCATATAATTTGACTAAGTTCTAGTCATGCCATTTTGTATTTTTTTTTTTTTTATAAAATCATTACCAATCACAGATGAACTCTCAAAGTATATATACTGATTAAATTCATTACTTCTCTTCTTAAAGAATATATATACTTAAACATATGTAAGTCGATATTAATGCGATCCATATTAAGCGTTTATTTTATTTGTGTTAGTTTCAAATCAACCAACTAATTTTTTTTATTTTTTATTTTTTTGTAAACTTTGAATGTAATAACTTGGTAAAATTTAATTAGACATTTACAAAATAACATTATTTTAACTCGATTTCAAGATTTGGTTTCTGTGGACATCAGGGATACCGTTGAGTTTGAGAGGGTGTTAGTGCAACAAATGTATAATCAGAATCTTATCAAAGCAATAATAAGAAGTATGACATGATTCTAATAAGAAGCAATAATCAAGTTTATAATGGTCAGATGAGAAGGAAATTTTTATTTTAAATTTGATTTAAAGGGTATTATAAAAAATGTAAAATTAAAATAATTATTTATGTGAGATTATAATTAATTCTAATACTAAGTTATGAATACCAATGATTTTAATTTTGTGGCATAACCATTATTATTCTTTTATATATGTTGCTTACATATCCATGGATTCATTTTCTTGATTGCCATTGACAAGTAGACGCAGCAGCCGTAGATGAGGTTGGAAGAAATAGAAAAAGAAAAAGAAAAAGAAAAGCGATGACGTGTAATCCAACACAAGGGTGAAGTAACCCATAAGGATTTCATTGTTGAAACTAATTTCTTGTTTTCCCTGCTCATTAAAACTAACTCCATTATATACGAATTTTAAATATGGGTGAAGTACAATTCAGTTGATTTTTTCTTTGGTATAATTGAAACTTCCCTTCTTTTTACAAAGCAGATAATGACATCTTCAATTTTGAGTGCTGGGTGAATATGACATCTTACCTACCTTTATGCTTCTCTTTTGAAACCGTCATCCTCCTTTTTATTCTATTCTAAAAATAAAAGCTAGGTTGCCCATTTACCTATCCTTCTCAATTCACATAAAATCATGTCAATCTTGTTGTAACTAGGAATCCTATTTCATCACCATCAAACCATACCCCAAATAGTTACTGTGCTCAATTTTAGGATTTTTCTATTTTTTTTATTACATTAAATTCTTTGAAATTTAAATTTAATATCCATAACCCATTGAGAAAAAACATGTTTAAATTCACCTTTTTTTTTTAATTATTGCAGTTATAATTATGTCAGTAAGTTTAAAGTTGAATCAGCAAATAATGGAATTGTCATGAAAAAAATCCACCTGAACACAAATATTTAATGAATTTAAATTTAACTAAATAATATTATAAAAATAATATCCAATATGGAAACCCAACGCCATTTGCAAACCATTTCATCCTTTTGATCCAATTAAAGTGTTTCAACAAACTTAAAAAGTAGATTAATGATCGAATTATATGTATGTATATATATATATATATTACTATTAACATTCCAAATCAAAGTAGGTGAGTATTGTACTATCAAGCCGCCTTTAAGGTGAGCAATTGTGTTTCTGTGCTGGGAAATTAAGAAAACTATAACAATTACATAAATAACTATATGGGTGAGGCTCTTTGTTGCTTCCCACATCTAATAACCTCTCACTTTATATATTTAAACTACATGAATATCTGAAATTAATAATAATAATATGTACAAAATTAAAATAAAAAATAGTTTAAATTGTAAGTAAATTGAATTTTTTTATATTGTTTATTTTACGATTCATATATGGGGTTCGTGAGTTACCTCTTTCAATAATGTTGTTTCCATTATTTGAACTTATGTTCTCCTCTAACAAGTGCAATGTGTCTTATTATCACACTCACCTCTTGTTAGTTGAGTAAAAGAAAATTAAAATATGTAAATACATCATACTACAAATATTAAATGCACTCGAATTATTTATTATGATATTGTTATTTTTTTTAGTTGGTATCGATATTATCAATATATACAAATAATGTAGGTTAAGCAATTTGTATAATAAAGTTGAAATGTATAAAAATAATAAAATAAAAACTATGGTTGAAGTAATAAGATGTTGGTTGCATGAGTTCAAATTTTAATATTTATTATTTTTTATCAATTTTTAATAGAAAAGTTAAAAATACCTTTATAATAGTATAATTTATTTAAAATTTATAAAGTTATTTTAATAATTTTCTTGACCAAAGTAATATCGGACGCAAACTAAATTTCGTATAAATTCAATTAGTAAATAGTGGGAAGTTGGAACGGTTATTAACATATTGGATACTGTTATTTGACATTCTACCAAGTACCAACCATATTCATATGCAGGCAAATCATATTACAGTTATACCATATTTTGAATTAAAGCATCACAATATATCTTTACATATACCCAATCTTAATTAATAATATAGCAAATAAAAAAATAACCCAAAAAACCAATCGTATGGTATCGGTGGTTTCGTCCTCTTTTACTCTTTTTATATAATCAAAGTATAGGGATAAAATTGTCGCTGCAATTTGTAAGATTCTTTTTATTACTTATTTTTTATTTATAACTATTTTTTTTCAATATAACTATATAATTATTTAACAGAATTTTATATTATTATTAATTTAAAACATTTTTATATGATTATTTAGCCATTACTATTCCTTAGTTCATATTAATTTTAAATATATTATTATACATTAAAGATTAATTACGTATTTAAAATATTATTTTTATTAAAAATAATTCATTATTTATATAAAAACAAATAAATACAACAACATTAAGGAAAACAAAGATACAAATATTTTTTGATATGATGTTATTTATTTTATTTCTATAACATTTGATTGTGCTGGTGTCACAAATTATTCGAACTTTAATTTAATTAAGAAAAAAATTTACTTATCCTTTTCTTTTAAATAATAATTAATATTATTACAATAATACTTTTATATTTTCATGTTTTTATATTATTTTTAAATAAAAGAATTAAACAATATATCTAAGAATCAAATGATTGTTTAATGATAAGATTTAAGCACAATTTTTTTTTTACCACTCCAATGATCAATTATTGATTAAATTTAAAAAAGAAAAAGAAAAGGAATTTTTATACAAAATGTTTTCCTTCACGGGTGACATAATCCAGTTTTTATTATTTTCTAATGATTGATGACATTCATGTAATTTTGATAGTTCTTCATTAGTTACTAGTCTCATAAATGTCAAATAATCTAATATGTTTATTATACTACAAATTTTTATCTAATGTCAATGAAGGTCACTTTTTTTCACTACAATTCACCTAATTAATTATCATAATTCTTTTATTATCCCCACACATATTTCTCCTTCAATTTTATTTTTTCTTCAATAAATAAAAGTATTTTTTTAATTTTGGTGAAAATAAAATATTATCAATTAATTACATGAAAATATTCTGAAAAGGAATCGGTTTCTAAAAGATCTAAAACTAACGTAGGAGGGAGATAAAAAATTTACAATTTTCTTTTTTCACCAAAACTAATTTGACTAAACAATCCACAACTAAATATTTTTTATTTATTCAAAATGCATAATCTCTGCAAGTACAAATAATAATAATAATAATAATAATAATAACTACTTAAAGTGATCAATCAATGATAAAACTAAGCTGGTAGTGTAATAAAACAAGGTTGACTAATTGCTATTCCCCATCAATTTTAATCTCTTCACTACTCGTTGTCGTCTAAAAAAAGGTTTGTGTTTTATTCGTAATAAAAAATAAAAAAAAAATTTATGTATTAAAAAAATAATATTTGGTACATTGTAAGTAGAGATTTTAAATTTCACAATGTTAGAGGTTGACAAGTATCTTATAAAAATATAGTAAAATATTATAAAATAAATATTTTAAAAACACGCATGGTAATTTTTTAAAATTACTTATGAAATAAAAAAAATACATTACTAGTGTACCAAATATTAACCCTTAAAATAGGTGTTAATAATAGAAATTTATTTATGGAATTAAAATTTTTCACTAACAATATATTAAATAATTTATATTTTAATATATAATTATAGGTAACACTGTTAATGAAAATTTTTGAATTTCATAAATAAATTAAGGGTGTGACAAATATCATATTTATTTATATAATTATTTTTTTAATTTTTTACTATCCATACACTTGTCAGACTCTAAACCTATTTATAAAATTTAAAAAACTCAACTCTGAAATAATTAGTTGCTTTTAACAATTTTTATGTCAAACACAACAAAAATTTGTTAAAATAAAGTTAAATGTAGTTAATCTCAAATTATTTGTGCTTTCTGTACTATAATTTTTTATTTTATTTTCCTTTAAAATGAATTAATTATTACATTACTCTTTTAACCTAATCAAAACTCTAAGACCTCTCTAATTTTGTTTCTCTTTCCTTAAATAGCTTTACTTGTTAATTTTCTCAAACATTTTTTTTTCCTGTTTTTTAAGATTTATATATCCCAATAACTATAATTTTTTTTCTCTTTTAAGTGTTAACTATCTATTTTAATTTTTAATTATAATTAGTTTAGATTGTTATAGTTTCCTTTGGGCCATTTAGCATCTTATAAATTTAGTAAGATAGTCTAAAATGGGTTTCGTTTCAGGCTTATGGGCTCATGAATTGTCCTTCCTGTGTCCTAAAGGGCTTTGGGCTTTATTCGTACAAAAATTAAACTTTTTTCGGCCTACAATGAATTCCAGTTTAACTCATTGACGACGTTACATAATATTGATTTTTTAAAAAACTAAAATATATAATTAATTCATTGTTTTTAATTTTAATAAAATTAATGCATTAAGGCTTTACTTGATAGAGTGGAAAGAAAATTAAAAAGATAGTAAAATTAGAAGATGGAAAATACAAATTTTCTTCTTATAGATGTGTTTGGTAGGAAAAATGAAAAAAGAAAAAGAAAAAAATATTTTTTCCATCCATTACTTGTAAAATTACAAAATGAAAGGAAAGAAAATAAAACAATTGAAACGTGCATGATTTTGAACTAATATTTTCATATTTTATTTCCTTTCCTCTTATTATTCCAATTTAAAAAGATTGATTTTTCTATATTAGGATGGAAAATAATCATCTCTTATATTTTTTCCTCTCGCTTTTCTTCCCTACTAAGCACACTCAAAATTTATTTTATTTTCATTTATTCATTCTCTCATTTCATTCTTCCAGTTTTTCATCCACTCATTTCATCTCTCCACTTTTCCACTTAACCAAGCACACAATTTTTTTCTTTTCAAAAATAATACTAAAAAATTAAACACAAAAATAGAGTGGGGAACAGATTAATTATGAAAATGATATGTTTGCTACAGTATTTTTAGTGCCGCCACTATATCAGGCGGCACCGACCTACTTTTCGCCCAGTCATGCTTTAATCATTACCTTTAAAAAAATATTTTTTTAGTGGTGTCGCTTGATACAATGGCAACACCGAACTAATGTGTAATAAACTAAAACGTTCAGGGACCTGATGAAGTAATTACCCTTTTTAGATTGGTTGAAAAAAGGGGTGTGGCTGATAGTGTGGCGACACCAAATTAAATGGTTTTCAACTTTTGGTCTATTTGCATGTTAGGTCTATCCTCTTTTGAAATTAAATTTAAATAGCTCTTAAAAAATATAAGAATAAAAAAATAAATCCTTCTCATTTTATTTTATTTAAAAAAATAAAATTTAAAGATTATATAAAATTTTTATTTAAATTACCCAAATATATCCCTAACAAAATTTCCTTTCGTCACAGTATCAGATGACACCCCTTTTTTTAGCCAATCTAAAAAGGACAATTGCTTCATCAGGCCCCTAAACGTTTTGGTTTATCACACTTTAGTCCGATACCACCACTATGTCAAGTGACACCACTAAAAAATGGTTTTTTTAGAGGTAATGATTAAAGCATAATTAGGGGAAAAGTAGGCTAGTGCCACCTGACAAAATGACGGCACCGAAAAATACTTTAGCAAACATACCATTTTCGAAATTAATTTGTTCGTCACCCTATTTTTGTATTTAATTATTTTTAAAAAAAATCCTAATCACACTCTAAATGAGAAAAAGAGTCCTAACAGAATAATTAAAAAAATCCTTAATCATGATCACGAAAATATATATATATTTTTTAAGAGAAAATATTTAAGGAAAAACGGTAAGTATTTAAAAACTTTAATAAATTATTAAAATATATACTTTTTTATCTAATTATTATATGTCATATGTAATAAATAATTGATTTTTTAAATGTACCTAATACTTTTTTTTTTTGAATTTATAATAATGGTATCTAGCATATTTTTATTTTCATTTAGTACTTTGTGACTGTCATTTTATTTTGTCTACGGTAATGTCAGGAAATTTAGTCTAGCATTTTTTATTTTCAAAATTTAGTCCATCCATTTATATGATATTGTTATACTCCTTATTCGGTAAGGACGTGTGGCACCATGAGAAGATACTTGAGAGATATCTATGAACGACCCTCCGCCTTACATCACTTAGCTCCTCAATTGAGGAGTACTCAATTGGTCCACCGTCTTACAGCACCTAGTTGGTCATGGGGCAACCAGCCACCTGAAAGTATCATCATCTTAGCCATCGCTTCTAGCGAGAATGCACTCACCTCCAAGAGGGGACCACCAATGAGCCACTAGGGTGTAACCTTATACTACCGCAGCCAAGGGAATATTAGAGCAATACCATGTATGAGGACAACTGGCCTGCCACCTGGTCGACCACACGAGTAGTCCAGCACAGGGATTTAAATAGCGGCCCGATATCGGAATAGCGGCCGTTATGTAGCGGTAGCGGCGCCGTCCGAAACCGCTATTGCTGAAAATAGCGGTGTGAAGCGGAGTCACACCAATTGCGGCAGATCGCGGCCGCAATTTAACGGGTAACGGCCGATTGCGGCAATAACGGGCCGCTATTCCCGTTATTTTCCGTTATAGTAAAAAAAAAAAGCAAAATCAGAGTTTTCAATAAAAAAAAAGTAGAAAGAAGTTGAATGATTTGAAAAGCAAACAACAGAACTGCATTCAGATTTCGGAGGATAGAAAACAACACACAGCAAAAACGGTAAATGGACTTGAATGTTGAATCTGCAATGAATATGCTCTTTAGAGAGTAGAAACTATTCCGATTTCCGATAGAAAACAACACAGCATTCAGAAATCAGAGCCATAGAAAACACCATTTAGGCATTTACCCAATTTTTTTCTCAATCTCAGCAAACAAGATAAACTGAGGAATTGAATCTGAAAAGCAAACATCTCTAATAGTTTTCAAGTAAGGTACTTGAAAATTTTGTCTTGATTCTTGCATGCATGTCTTGAATCTGCATTGAATATCTTCTTTAGAGACTTTAGGGTCGGATGAACCGATGAAGGGAGAAGGAAGGAACAACCAGCAACATCTTCAGTTTTTCTTCTAAATTTTGTGCGGATTTAGTGTTTACTTTACTGTTTAGGGAGAATTTACTGTTTAGGCTTTAGGGATTTAACTTTTAACTAAGAACTAAGAAGAAGACAAGTGAAGAAGAAGAAGAACAGAGACAGACTAGAAAGGCGTTTTAGTTTCAGAAGACTTGAAAAATATTTTGTGGGTGGGTAGGTGGGTTATAAATTGTGTGTTTGCCGTTCCTGTTCTTTTTTTTTTTAATTAAAATTGAAAAATATTTATTTTGTGGTATAAGTTATATAAATATTCAAATAGGCACATTAAAACTTATTTGCACAATATATTTAAAATTTATTTTTTAAAACTTGAAACATTAATTTGCACAATATATATTATATAGAATTTGTGTATTTTATTTTTATAATTATAATTATAATTATTATATTTTATAATAAGTTGTGCGAATTTTAAAAAAATTCACGACCGCGATACCCGCAGTGACCGCAATAGCATCCGTTATGTCCGCAATCGCGATAAACGCGACGCGACCGAAAACGCGGCCGCGACCGCAATTTAAATCCCTGGTCCAGCACTCATATTGTAGGTGACGTGGCACTACCAGCCAGGGGTCCTTCACTTTATAAATACCCTCCAGGACGATGAAGGAATAATCTTCCCTTTCAACAACCTTAAGCCTTTACTTGCATTAAGTCTTCCTGCTTCCTTATTCCTCTCTAATTTATTCTCTTTTTCGGCTTTTCGACTATTCAGGTGAACCAACACTCCTTAGCACTACCACCTTCTCCTACTTGTCTCCTCCTTATTGAACACTTGTATTAGCATATGTGAAAATTAAAAGTTCAATTAATAATATTGTTTTATGTCTGATCAATTTGAATATGTGATATTTTAATATTCAAATGTTTGAGTTAAAAATTAGAAGATGAAGTGATAACACATATTCAAAATTAACAGAAGTGAATTAAAAACTTTACCAAATGGACTTTAATGTTAGATGAAATAAGTATAGAGGAATTAAAAATGGAGGAGTAATTGGAAAAATCTGAAGAATACAAGGACTGGAAGGCGAGTTAGGCATTGGTAACTTTAGATTTTCAAAAGTAATAAACATGGAACAGATAAAATGCGTTAATTTTTAATAATTAGGTAGCAGAAAAAATAAAATGATATTTTCATAATTGGATATAGTTCACCCTTGCCGAAGGGTTTTATTAAAAAGAAAAAAGATTGCCTAAATTGATGGGCATGATGGTTGCCACAAGTGATTAAAACTAAATTAAATGGGATTAGTTATATAAAGTGACATTGGTCAAGAGGAAGTAAAGTAGGCCATTAATTAGTACAAAATTCCAAGTTGCTAACATACTAATACTAAGTCTTCTTATCCCTTTCTGACTTGTAACATAGCAAATGGATAATGTGATTAGGACTCCATATCAAGGAAATTGCAACCTTTTCAATACCCCACCCATTCTTATCACAACTTTATATTTTTTATTCATTTTCAGTTGTAATTTTGTTCAATAACAACAAAATTAGAATTAATAATAGAGGTTTAGTTTAGCAAATTGAATAACAAGTGGACATTAACTTTAAATTTAATCATTAAATAATCCTTACTGTTTACCTCTTATACAAAAATAGTATATTACTAAATTTTAAATAAAAACAACCATCTAAAAATTAATTGTTTAAATAAATAAGCTTAAGAATTGAGGTGATTAGAATTAGTTTAATACCATGCCTGTTGAAATTAAATTGGACTAGTTGATTGGATTAAGAATTGATTGATATATAAATTTAAAGTATAGTAATAAATCGACTAAATTGAATTTAAAAAATAATTAAACCGAAATCAAACCAATTGAACTAGTTTTATAATTTTTTAATATCTAAAAAACATGGTACTACAAACCATGAAATTGTCGAATTAAACTAATGTATTAACTAAAGGATTGAATTGTAGATGTACCAAAAATATAATTGAAATAATCAGAGAATAATGTAGTAGTTGATTAATATCGATGTTAATAACTAATTCTTAGATTAGGGAGCTAAATTGATAAATTTTCTAATCGGTTTAGTTTTACCTATCAATCACTAATTTAACCAATTAAACAATTTAGTCCAATTAATCTCTCAATACCACTTAGACTAAATAGTAACAATTAATGTATACTCGATACGTCTCCTATCGATCTTACTTATCTAATTATTCACATAGAGTTGTCAATTCTAGGTTCCTACGTTTATTCAATTAGCCCTTAAACCGTAGATTAGTTAATTAATATTTCGATTAATCAACTACAATAGAAAATTAGTCCATGCCCATATTTATCAAACAAAACTCATTCATTTTCATATTAATTTAAAGATTTAAATCACACAAAAATAATAGAGTCTAGAAAATGCTCAAAAATCTCAACGAAGTCCTCGATTTGGTCGTTCAAATGAAGCGTAAACACGAAATCCACAACCCTGATTATTTAATTGCAAGTTTGGATTAAGAAATAAATCTAAAATCTATTGAACTTTGGTGTAAAAATCAAAGGATATAAATGGTGACAGTACCTTTGAGTGCCAAAAGAAAAGTGCAGAAATTTATATCTAAAAACAAGTAGAAACTAAACCCTAAAAATTACTCTAATGAAAAAAGCTCTTTTCCAAAAAAAAAATATTTTGACCAAAGTTAACCTAAAATGGATAAAAATGTCCCTATTTAGCAGTTGCCTTAGACTTGAATTGACTGAGAAATGCCCCTTGCAAAACTTGTCTCGTCGAGCTTCAATATTGCAACACCCAAATTTTAGTGTTGCAGTATCCTAAGCAGTCTACTCCCAGGGATGTTTGCTAGCTTCAGTGTCACGACCATGATCTCCAATGTCGCAACTTGCACCTTTGGATGAATTGGACTCCTCAAACCTAGTGATTGCCCACAATGTTGGGACCTTGATGGCTCAATGTCACGTTCCCAAGGTTGATGTTGCGACTCCATCAATAGTCTACTTGTAGTGTGATTTTGTTGAAGTTTAAGTCCTCGTGGTGATAGAAGACTTCGATGTTGTGACACCAGTAGAAACATTTCTTCAAATTTTGGCTTTATCACTTCTTGTACTAGCTCAAGTTAATCGTTAAATTCCCAAAGGCACGATTTTATCATCTTGATCTCAAAAAGTACTCAAATACATAAAAAATAAATTCTAAAGAAAAATCTAATAATTACTAAAAAGTACTAAATAAAGCTATAAATATTTGAGTACAATCTCATTAAGTGTTGAAAAGGGCCTAAATTGACGTGTCAATTCACGACAGGTCATGGCTTGTAAATTGTGGTTGATTTGGTGCCATAGGAATAGAGTTTTGTTTGACAAGATTTCTCCAAGTTCGGTTACAGTAATTAGACAAGCAAAAGATCTATTAAACTATGCAGGATGGCTTGCTAGTAAAAACAAAAGGATACAGATTCATTAAGGAAGGAATGAGCTGAATTTGACATTATTTTTTGCTGGTTTAGGAGAGAAAAGGGGTGGTCACAAGATGCACTAAAATTATTGTTGATGATGCAATTCATTGGACTATTTACTGTTAGGGAGGTACTTTTGGAGATAACTTTCAAAAACCTATCCAATTACATAATTTGGGGAGTGAGAAAGTGAACACTCAAGTGGAGGCTAGAACCCATATCTACACCAAATTACAAAATTTGGAGATAACTTCTAACAACCTCTCCAATTACATAATTTGGGGAGTGAGATGTTGGTCTTTTCCGCTTTTTCGCTTCCCAACTTATATAATTGAATAGGTTTGTGAAGTTAATTTGGAAAGAGTGAATGAAGTATACTCAATTCTAAAAAACAATAATATCCGCCCAATTTCTGTAATTTTATTTGGCGTTGACTGTTTCTCATATTTCCATAGTTACAATGAATTAAGAAGGAAGATGTAAAATAAGTAATTTCCGGAGGCTATCTATTCACGCGTTTTGGAAATACGAGCTTACACGCCTGAAGTTAGCTTGCTTAGGCGATGAAAACACATAAAAATTTTAATTTAACGATCTAACGTGTATGGACATCCATTATTTTAGTGAAAAAAAGGAATATATGGGTAATTTTGACAATGATGTATAGTTTTTTAAATTTGTGAGAATAAATCTATGGGATGGATTTTTGAAGAAATATAGTTTAAGGGGTTATATGAAAAATAAATATTTAATACTATGCAATTTTTTATTTGGATATTTAAACTTTTTGTAATTAGCATAAGTATTTAAAATTTTATTTTATTATCACTTTAAGTACCAACTATTAACTCTCGGTTAAAAAAAAAACTTCTAAATCAATCAAATTATGACACATAATATTTTTAATTAAATTAAAATAATTAAAATTAATGTAATCAGCCCATTTTGCTCGGGCCCACTCCAAAGACCAAAAACAAAGACAAAATAAAAATCAAAATTACAAAAATCCAAAATTAAATAAAGTTCAAAAGTCCATTTACAAGCCTATTTCAGGCATGGCCCAAATTACCCACTACCCCTGGCCCAAACCTAAACCCTTTACCCGGTAGCCCAACAGGCCCAACACTTAGACCCGATTTCGGTCACCAGAAACCCTAGGTCGTGCCTAGCGCCGCACACCCACGTGCCTTGTCGGCACTTCCAGCGCTCAAGGCGCCACTGTTGCTGCTTCCACGAGGCCCAAGGTTCGGCCACGCTAGCTTCTTAGCATCAGAACGGAAAGAACCATCCGTTGACTTCATCCTTCACCTGCAAATAAACCAAAAACAGAAAGAAAAGAACAAGAACACGCAAGAGCAGACTGCAAAGGCAGAACAGCAACGAATACGAAGAAAAAAGAAAAATTGTATTTTCATTTCACCTTTTATTCTCGGCTATAAAGAGAGCCGAATAAACCTTTGTTTTTTTTACGCTTTGAATACGAAAAAAACACAGAGAAGACCAATACAAACAGAAGTATTTTCTGCGAAAGAAAGGTTGTTTTAGTTTCGGATTTATTTTTTCCTTTTTTTGTTTGGATTCGTCTTTAAGTTTAAGCATTAGAAAACAAAGGAGAGGGGGAAAAGGAATCTTGCCTTACGATTCGGCCACCGGTTCCTTTTTACTTCGTTAAAATCAAAGCCTAAAAGGAATCCCAAGGCTAAAAAACCACTCCTTCGACGTCTGAAATCGTCAGTCATCGTCGGTGACAGAATCGGAGTACAAAACAGGGACTTAGGGTTTGTTAGTTGAGAAGAAAGGGGGGATCGGGCCAATTCGGCTGAAGGAGGCTGGTTTCGGTCCTTTTAAAGGATCAAAAACGGTGTCGTTTTAAGCCTGGTTCAATGGCTTCAAAACGGTGCCGTATTGGCCATGCCCGTGTGACCCGATCCGAAACCCATGAGGATCCGCGCGTTTGCTTAAGAGGGATATTTGCGCATTTAGTCCCTTCTTTTTGCGCAGTCTTGTGATTGGGTCTTCTTTTATTTTTCGTGATTTTTCAAATCTGGCTCATGTGTTTTGTTTGTTGTTCAAGATAATCCTCGATTAAGCACTGTGTATCAGGGTTGGAATATTTTCGTTTTTAGTCCCTATTTGTTTGTGCGCATTTAATCCTGGTCCTCAATACTGCCTCGATAATTAGATTTATTTATAAATTGTGCTTTTAAATTTGTTTTTTTTCACTCGAGTTTATTTTTAAATTTCAGTTTTTATCCTTTTTTTTATAATTTATTTAGAGATCACTTTAATATATATTATTATTACTTGTAAAGTGTTATTTTTACTTTCATTAGTTCATTTTTTTTATCATTTATTTTATGATTTATTTGTTTCAAATGCTTTTCATACATTTTTGCATTTTTAAATGGGTATAATATTTAATATAATTATTATTTCAAATGCTTTTATAAATGCTTGTATGCGATTTTTTTTATTTTACGTATTATTATCCATAAACCAATGTGCTATGTTTTAAATCATTTTATATATTATTAACTTCCTATTATATAGATTTTATTATTATTCATACATGCATATAAATATTTTTAGTATAATCTCTAAATCACTTTGTCTATACATGCTTATTCTTTTAGTATAAATATTTACATTTTGTAAATTGAAACATTTATATTCTTTTCAATTATTGATATATATATATATACGATTTGTTTTAGAATTTTATGTAGTTTTGCAACGCGTTATGTGCATAATTTTATAGATTTCATTTACTTATAAAATGTACTTCAAAGTGATATCATATAATATTTCTAGGTATAATGTTTATTTCAAAATTTATATATATACATGTGTATTTAATATAACTTATTTTTATGATTGAACTCATATCCTTGTTTCTATATTGTTTTTATGAATTTTATTGATCGCATATTGGAAATTTCAAATTCTTTTTATTCTATTGGTTTTTAAGGTTCATTACATCATACCAATGAAAGTTTGTTCGGTATTAGTCGTTAGCTTGTTGTTTTTAGATGTTAATATTGGTATTCTTATAGTATTAATGAAAAATGCCTATATTCGTATGTGGTATTTGTTATTGTATATTTCATCCTATACTTATCTGTTATTTCCTCGCCCGTCGTTATTGCATCATGATTTCAACTCCAATTCACATCTAATTTTGAACCAAGTATTTCGAACTGGTTTTAAAATCATCTATCTGAAAATTCTTTAAAATAAGGCAATGCTTGTGCTTAGAACTCTCGATAAAATCGTGCCCTAACTCACTGGGTTTCGATTTTTCTCGTTAAATCTAAACAATCGAGTACCCTTTCCTTTTTTGAATCGAACCATATAAATTCCAAATAAATAAAAGTTCATGCTCGAGAATTTGAGACATTGCATCCTAACTTACCGGATGTGATGTTTCGTTTTTTTAGCTAAGAAAAAAAATCAAGGCAATGCTTTATGCTTTGGAATTCGAAAAATCAAAGCCTTAACTTACTGGGTTCTGGTAATTTTTTTTTGACCCAAAGTAATCAAGTATTCTTTTTGAATTTAAGCGCATGAAATTCCTTTGTTTTATAAAAGAGGGACAAGCTTAATTACGGGAAATTAAGATGTCGCATCCTAACTTACTGAGTGCGGCATTTTATTTCTTTGAGAATAGCAAGTCTCGATTTTCATTTTGGACTATTCAAATGTTATTTTAAATAAAAGGATCGTACTTTAAAATCTTTTCAAAGCATTCGACGTCATGACACTAAGTAATCAATTAGGTATCGATTTCGGGCGCTGCGAGGGTGCTAATCCTTCCTGGCACGTAACCGACTCCCGAACCCGATTTCTCGAAATTTTCGTAGACCAAAATCTTTGTTTCAGCAAATTAAAATACCTTAGCAAAACGACCAAATTTTGCGAGGTGACCCGATCACACCTTAAAAAGGGATCGGTGGCGACTCCCGTTTTTGACCCTCTTTTAAATCGACACCTATCTTTCGAAAAATAAAAAACAAAAAAATGGTTTCGACAATTAATATTCAATAAAAATATCCTCTCTCAATCTTTCTCCTTCCATCTTCATGTTCTCCATCTTCATCTTCTTTACCAAAAAAAATACAAAATTTTAAATAAACTCTATTTCAAATTTCTCCCATTAAAACAAACATCATTTTCAATATTAAAATAAATCCCATTAAAACAGACTCCCATTTTCCATATTAAGTACTCAAAATAGAAAAGAAAAAAATGGCAAAAAAGAAATGATAATTATTTGGTACACTTGCTGTGGAAAGTTTTAACTCCATAAGTGGAGTCAAGGGGTTGACAAATGATCAATAGGGTATAGTAAAATATTTAAAAAATAGAATATGTCAATTTTTTTAAAACTACAAAGTATATTGCCAATGTACCAAATACTCACCCTTTTACTTAATGTTAATTTTAAATATTTATGCTATTTATGCTATGCAATTGGCAATTATTCTGAAGGGAGTCTGCTCTGAAATAGAGAAGATCATTCGTAATTTTGTATGAGGGAACACGGAGGAAAAAAAAGGCTTAATCTGGTTAAGTGGGATGATATTTGCAAAGACACAAAACAAGAGGGCCTTGGTTTCAGGAAGCTCAAATACCTCAACAATGCTTTCCTCATGAAGATTGGTTTTAATATTATCAAGAACCCTAAGCAATTTTAGGTTCAAGTGTTGAGATCTAAATATAAGAGGAAATGTCACCTACGTGCTGTTTTATTTGCCAGAAATGTGCCATGATTAATTGGAAGGGGATAAATCACGCGTGGAGTCATATTTAGGATGGTATTATATGGAATGTTGAAATGGCTCGTATGTGGATTTTTTGAGAGATTACTGGGTTAAAGATTGAGGACCACTTATTAATGTATGTACACAATCTGAAAATGTCCCTATAGAGTATGTTCCTGTAAAAAATATGGTTACGCCGAGTGGGGAGTAGAATTGGTCTGCGATTAGCTTGGTTTTGCCATCCCAAGTTCTTTTGAGCATTTTTGCTTATAAACCTCCATCAGCTCAGGATGTGGATGACTTTATTGGATGGCGACATGAGAAGATGTCTGCTTTCTTCGTTCGTTCTACCTACTCCACTAACTATAGAATGGAAATAGCTATAAAGGGTAGTATTTGGCATAATCTGGGACCTCAAAAGGTACGTGTTTTTCTCTGGTTAAATTTTTTAAACAGAATCCTTATTAATGAGAACCAAATGAGAAGATATCTAACCTCGGATGCAAGTTGTAAGGTATGCGGAAGCTTATCTGAAAGCATCGATCATGTACTACATATGTGTACCCCAACTATAGCAACATGACATTCGGTGATCAAGGTTGCAAAGAGACGGAAGTTTTTCTCTATTGGGTTGGCTAAGTGGTTTGAGATTAATCTGTAACAGCCCAATTTTAAGTGGTGTTGGAACAGTGATTTGAGATCACTAAATCCGACGAGAAAGTTAGAAAAATTTGTTAATTAATAGTTATGAGTTGAGTGTGGTTATAGAAATATTCTTAAATTAGTGAATTAAACGATTTGAAGGAAGATTTTTAGGTAAATTAGTCTTGAAAATGAGGTATCGATACCTCAATTTTATAAACCGAGTCGTAAATATTTTTATAAATATTTACAGGGTGTTAGTGAGATAGTATTAAAGTTTTGTTAGAAAATTTTAACGTCTTGATAGTCAATTTATTAAAAAAGACTAAATTGAGAAAGGTGAAAAACTTGTGAAAGGGATTAAATAGCTTAATTGAAGAGTAAAGGAGGACCAAAAGGGTAAATAGACCTTTCTTAGATGGTTGAGGCGGCATATGAAGAGAAAAATTTGAAAGTTGGTGTGAATTAAGGGCAAAATGGTAATTTGGTTAAAAATAAAAATAAAACAAGTGACCAAATTGAAAAATCCAGACATTTCTTCCTAATTTTCAGCCAAAAATGCTATAGGAGAGTTCTCTAGGCTGGTTTTTCATACATTTTCATCATGTGAGTTCAATTCTTGCTCTTTTCTTGTATTTTTTGTATTTTTAAGACTTTTATAATTAGGTCCAATTATCTAATTCATTAGTTTTTGATTTAATGAGTGATTTTGAAAGTTTCCATGGATAATTTCTGGGAGTTTATGATGAATTAAAATGTACTTAAAGCTTTAATTTTATTATATGATGATTTTATCAAGTGATTTTAGTAGAAATTGATTTTTAGGACCTAATTGTGAAAAAGTTTGGAACCAGGGTTGGGTGTTGAAATCCTGAATGTCAAAGGCTGATAAATGGTCTATAATGGTTAAATAAAGTGATAATTGAGAAAAAAAAAGCTCAATTAATGGGTTGTTTGAGTAGGGACTAAATTGTAAAAACTATAAAGTTTGGGTAAAAGTGTAATTTTAAAAATTAAAGGGCATAAATTGTGAAGTAGAGTAGAATTGAATTAAATGCTAATGAATAATCAAGAATATTTCTATAACCACACTGAATTGTTGCAATCTTTACAAATTAGCCTAGGTAAGTTCATATGGCTGAATTTTAATGATTGTTTGTAAATTTATGAATAATATGATGTATTAGCTCATATGTTTATTATTGAAATGTGAATATTATTAAAGTATGAAAAGTGAATTAAATGTTCAAATTGAGTAGAACGCAAGATTGAGTATTTTGGTTCAGTGATAAAAGATGAATTGATGGAAAAGACCATAGTTGGGCTATGGCATCGGTATGTGATTATATGATCTCGTATAAGATCATAGCTGGGCTATAGCATCGATATGTGAATATGTGATTACGTGTAAAACCATAGCTGGGCTATTGCATTGATATGTGGTTATGTGTAAGACCATAGTTGGACTATGACATTGAAGAAACGAAATACTCAATTCCATAAGACATTATCTAATTTGGCGATGTTGGTAAGTAATACATGGAGATAAGTGATTGATTTGTAGAGATAATGAAATTAAGCTCAACTAAGTGATTTTATCATCAGACTGTTATGTTTGGCAGGATATGTTAGTGAATTATATGTTGTAAATTATTACGTTTAGTTTGGTAAGAATTATTTTAAATCCTTATGAACTTACTAAGCTTCAATAAGCTCACTTGTGTGCTTTAAATGTTTCTTGTAAATAATCGTGAGATTTGAGGATTGGATCAACATATCGAGCAACACTATCAGGTTTCTCCGGTAGATTTTATTAAACATCTTTTGGTTTATATGGCATGTATAGGGTTGAGTTGACAATGAAATAGTTTGGAATTGAGATGATAGGACTTGAATGATTAAGTACGCAATATAACTAGATGTGTTGGATATGCTAGATCATATATATGATGCATATTTTGACTTGATTTGGTTGTTTGGTTGGGCTATATTGGTATATAAATGTGTTTATGTGCAGGTTAGTAGTGTAAGGGTGGGAAAAGTGGCCTTAAATGACCTATTTTCGTCCACACGGGTAGACACACATGCGTGTGTCTTAGCCGTGTATGGTCATGTGTTTTGCCTGTGTGTCCCTTGCACCCTAAATTTGAGAAACAGAATACTCAAAATTGAGCACATGGGTAGAAACAGGGGCGTATGTCTCAGTCGTGTGAGATACATGGCCTATAACATAGGTGTGTGCAAGGCCGTGTGAAATCTGCACCTAAATTGTAAAAATTAAACTAACCACATGGCCTAGCACACGGGAGTGTGACTTAAATTTCTTCATGGGTTACAAGTCAGAGAGTTACACGGGTTAGGGACATGGGCATGTAAGCCACACGGCCTGACCACACGGGCGTGTGACTCCTTCATGTGAGAAAAATTTTGAAATTTTATGAAAAATTTTCTAGGATTCCAATTTAGTCCTGATTCGATTTTAATGTATGTTTTAAGCCTTAAGTCTCTGTGAAAGGGACGTTAGTATTAAATTCGGAAGATGAATAATAAATGACTTAAATTATCAGAAATTATTCTGTAAACGCCGGTAATACTCCATAACCCTGTTCCGGCGACAGATATGGGTTAGGGGTGTTACATAATCTCTCTAATCCTCAATATTTTTCTTGTGATTCTACCGACTGACAATCACTTTTTGGCATCATTTGCTGGGAACTTTGGTTCAGAAGGAACAATTATGTTTTTAACGATGATTTCATGGAAAGTGGAAGTTTATCGAAGAAGAGTTATTGTAACGCCCTCTTACCCGAGACCGTCACCGGAGTTGAGCTTGAGGTGTCTCTAAACTTAATTTATCAATTAAACAACTTTAAACCCTTTATTTTAACTTTTAGAATAAGCTGTCCTTCTGCGTCATGGTCGTAAAAAAAATCATATCTTGAGTTACGAAACTTGAAATTTAGATCCGTAAATTTTCTTTGAAACTAGACTCATATATATATCTACTAATTTTTTTCTAGAATTTTTGGTCGGGCCAATTAGTACAGTTTATTAGTTAAAGTTTCCCCTGTTTCAGTGTTCGACTGCTCTGACCTATGTTTACTACTAATCACTTTTCTCTCTGTACAAAGCTCAAATGACTATGTCGTTTGTTTCTCCTAAAACTAGACTAAATAAGGAATCTACAAATATATAGTATGACTCCTAATTGTTTTTTTACAATTTTTAGTGAATTTCTAAAGTCAGAACAGGGGATTCAGAAATTGCTCTGACCCTGTTCCACCAAAACCCAAATATCTCATAAAATACAACTCTTTTACTTGTTTCATTTCTTCCATATGAAAATAGACACAATAAGTTTAAATTTCATATTTTATCCACCACCTAATCTTGTTTCTATTATTTTTAGTGATTTTTCAAACTCATGTCACTGCTGCTGAAAAATTCTGTTTCATAATAAAGATCATCTTCCTATGGCATTTTATGAACTAAGTAACACATTAAACATACATGACACCAAATATAATCAAGATTGGCCATTCCAATGGCTAATCATTTCCAAGCATTTCCTTATCAAACCATCACCATACCATAAGATTATTTACACAAAATGATTAGATTGCTATACATGCCATACATCAAAATAGACAAGCTATTGTACCAAATTCTTCCGTGGATAGTGTGATTGTTCCTTCGACCCTTCCCGACTTCCAAGCTGGCTTGTCACAACTACAATGAATAGAAAGGAGGGAGTAAGCATAAATGCTTAGTAAATTCATATGTAAATAACAAATAACATAATTATGAAATTCAACATAACATCAATTGCAATAGCATCACTAAAACATTCATGGCACAAGAACATTAGCTATCTTACCATATTATCATTCTACCAAGTTCTCAACCCAAAGTTTAAGGTCATACCTGGCCAATTTCTCTTTCACAATACGTTTCAACATACCTCGTTTGTTTAGGCGCTCTCATTATTCATTTATCAAACTACTCGTTGAACACATAGGAATATAACTTGAATACACAAATCATATACTCATAAGTGTCATATTCGTAGCTAAGCTACCATGTAACCCGCCCATAAACGAACTCGGACTCAACTCAATGAGCTCGGGCGTTCGCATCCATAAGTGAACTCGGACTCAACTCAACGAGCTCGGATGCCTAGTTACATCTCACGAACTCGGACTCAACTCAACGAGTTCGGAACTCAACCATCCTAGTGACGTGTCACTTGTATCCTAATCTATTCCCAAGGTTCAAACGGGATTTTCCTCAAACACACATTTTTGGTCATCCTCCTCGGAGCACCAGGACCCATACTCGCTAGCATTTCATGCTTATCAAGCTAATCACATACTTTGCATATCAACAAATAATATTTCATAAGGCACACTATTTCATGATAATAAGCATCATATCATATAAATAACACTAAATCACTTAAAATAACAATTATGTTACCTTATTTATACATGAACTTACCTCGGTACCAAAATATCAATAATCGAGCCTATTCCTCGTAAACTTTGTTTTTCCCTCGATCACGACTTGAATCTCGTTTCTCTTGATTATGAAGCTTGAAAGTTGAAGAAACCCTAGCTATGGAGAGAGGTGATATTCGGCCAAGGTTGAAGAAGATGATAACAATTTTGTCATCTTTTTCCCTTTTAATTCATGTTAATAACCAAATGACCAAAATGCCCTTAATGTCTTTCTTTGAAAATTTTCATGTACAAGCCCATTTTTGTCCAAAATTTTAGAAATTGGTCAAATTTCTATTTAAGACCTCCTAATTAATATTCCAAAGCAATTTCATACTAAATGCTTCTAGAATACAAGTTTTGCAACTTATTCAATTTAGTCCCTAATTTCAAATTAAGCACTTTATGCATAGAATTTCTTCACGAAATTTTCACACCATCAAGCAATCATATCACAAACATCAAAATAATTATAAAATAATTATTTCTATCTCAGATTCGTGGTCACGAAACTACTATTCCGATTAGGCCCTAATTCGGGGCATTACAGTTATCACATGAGGGAGTATTATCTGGCCTCCAATCATGGGTTGGCAAGTCTGTCGAGGCATACAAGTTATAAAATTTGCAAGTTAATAAGGTGGATTCTGCTAGATGATGGATGGCTAAAGGTGAACACAAATGCTGCTGTTTGTAATGGATTTAGGAATGCTTTAGCAAGTGGACTAATCTGTGGCAAGCATGAGAGATATATTGCTGGTTTTTCAAAGAATATTGGTTGTTGTTCAGTCATAACCACCAAACTTTGGGGTGCATTGGAAGGTCTCCAATTAGCCTCGAATCTTGGGCTTGAACGAGTAATCCTTGAGATGGACAGTACTAAAGCAATCCAAGTTATTCAAACAACTGAAGCGGATCAACAATATTTTGTTGTATGCGAGCCATCAAGAGCCTACTCCAACTTCCTTGGATGGTTAGGATTGCACATATCTTCCGAGAGGGCAATAGGGTTGCTGATGGTTGGCTTTAATGGCGTTCTCAAGACCATTGGGTAGATATACTTTTATGTAATCATCGAATGAAGTGCTCTATTTATTGCACGATGACTACTCTGGAATGGCTTGGTCTCACTTAGTGTAGCTATGGTTTATTCCTTCTTCTTGTACAAAAAAAAAAAAATGTTATGTGCCATAATTTGATTGATTTAGAAGTTTTCTTAATAGGAGTTAACGAAAGTGGTATCAAATACTCACCCTTTTACTTAATATTAAATTTAAAACTTCAGGTATGATAATGAGAAAAGTTGCATAGTTTGAATACCAATTTTTCATATAAGCCAATGAAAAAAAGGGTTCTATTACATGTGGATAAGAGAGAGAGAGATTAAAATGGGTTCTAGATAATAAAAAAACAAAAGTTATGATATAAGAGATAACGCAACATGTAGATGATGAAGTGGTTCAATGTTAAAATACTACCTTATTTTATGGATAAAAATTAAGAAAAATTCTAAATTTAAGAATTAATATAAAGTATAAACTCAGAAAAAGGTTTTAGGATCAAGTTTAAATATTGTCTTATCATTTATCATAAATTAACAAAAGAAAAATAATTAAATATATTAATATATGATAAAGTAGTAGTTTATGAAAGAAAAAAAAGTAGATAGATATTATTTGTTTTATATAATATCTATTTTTACCCTTAATTTCTTTCAAATTTTTAAATAGAAGGAAAATCATATTTTAAATGCGTTCAAATTCATATTTTAATGGTTGCTGCAATAGCAATTTTATCAATTAAACTAAAGGTCAACCATCATGTGCATAGTTATTTATTTTTTAAATGTGTAGGTAATGTTTAAAAATATAAAATATTGTGATTAACATTAATATTATTATTTTAAGTGAGATTTTTATAATAATATTATGTATGAAAAATTACTCTATACGAACTTTAGAAATATATATATCAACAAAGAGGGGTTAAGATTGATTTTTTATTCATTTATTTAATTTTAGAATTAATTAAATTTTCGTATATAATTGTTATTAATTTATTTAACTTTAAATGAACTAAATATAGAAAGTACAGCCTGTTACTTTTTCTAATCAATGGATTCCTTTAGTAAAATTTGTTATAAGAAAGTTTTAAAAATTTAATAAATTTATGGATAAAATAATAGTAAATGATTACATAATAGAATAATTATATAAAATTTTAAATAATCACAATAATTGTTTGATGAATTTTTTAACTCAATAAATTATCTTTAATTGGTATTTAAAAATTTTAAAACTAAATAAATGTGACATTAATTTCTAAAAAAATTCCCTGTATATCAAGTTATAATTTGTAACTAATATAAATAGTAAAAAAATTCATATTTTTAAGAACTTAATTATTTTAGTATACAATTGTTATTAAACATTTAAAAATTAAATTATGGTAATTTAATAGAAAAATTCAAAATTAAGTCTAACCATCCTTATTATAAAAATTTTTTACAAAATAATATTAAATAATTGACAACGTACTAATTAATATTAAAAAAAATTCATGTTGACAAATATAAAAAATTTCAAAACAAACACTTGTAACTTGTAAGCAATTAATAACATTGACGTAAAAATAGTATTAAATAATTTATAATTCATGACTAAAAGATTTATGAATGGAGGAATAGCAAATGATATATAACATAAAAAAAAGTTAATAATTTCAACAATTTCTTAATTTAATGCCAACAATCCCATTCCCCTCCCAATTATAAAAAAAAAAAATAATATTAAATTTTATAATTAAAATTGTATAATTAGGTAAAAAAAAATATCATAAATATACATACGGTGATGAGAAGTGATGGTGCTATTGGAACACACCATGAAACTATTCTGTCAAACAGCTTATCTGAGTCATGCAGACTAAAACGCATACAAAGAAAATAAGAAGTGTTTGTTTTAACCTTTTTTAGGGATGTAGAGTTGTTGACAAGAAGTTTGTGTCTTTAGAAACTAAGAACCCCACCCAAAGAAATGCAAGTTTTTTGAGTTTAAGGTCAGTTTCTCTCTACTTTAGATTTCACAAGATTCGAATTTCTATTCGAATTTCTTTCTTTTACTTATTCAAAATGAGGTCATAGAATATTCATATCTTCAGATTCTTGCATATGGTAGCTTTTTTTTTTTTTTACTCCCGTGTCTTCAGTAACTACGTTAGTGGGAATTCCAAAACAAAATTTCAGCTTAAACTCGAATCACCAAGTTGTGTATATGATAGGATAGCTTTAAAGTTTAAACCCTTTGCAATCACCCGTGGTATATATAATTAAATATTTCCTTATCTGTGTCTTCTTTCTTTATTTTTTTCTTCTTATAAGTTTTGTTTTGTTTCTACTTCTTTGTTGGGATTTGTTATTTCATTCATACCCAACCTCATATCTAAAGTTTTTTTTCCTTTTAATATATGATTAAAGAATAACAATAAAGGAGTTATATTTGCTTTTGGGTAGGTATTTAATTACTTCAGCACAAAGGTCAAATGCCTTTTTTTTCTTCTCCCTTGGGAGGCTCGTCTTTATATTGAGAGTTATCTGCTAAATTGCAGGATTTGACTGTACAAATGATGGTATTTGCTGCTTTCCCTAAAGTCCTTTCTCATCTATCAGGTGAAGTAGAAAAGCCTTGGAACCTCTTGATCTTCATTGATTTTCTTTTTCCCTTTTAGATTATTGTTCAAATGATATGAATCTGCATCTTGTTTTATAATTAACTACAGTATGATTCTCTTGATGTGTTTTTCATAATCCCAGAATTTGAATGTTTAGCTTTTTCCCTATATGCTGCCTACTTTCTATCATAACAGTCTCTTCTTGGAATTTGGTCCTTGTAAGAAACTAGATTTTTGACTTTATTCATAATTTCATTTTTGGTTATGTTCCTATTGGGATTTATGATTGTCCCAAAACAGTGTTCTTTGCCTAGGGATCTTTAACTGAAAGACTGCCGATCTTTATTCTGTGCCTATACTTCCAGCATCATAGACTTTCTTACCTTCTCTGTTATTTGTGCATTCATGATGTTACCAAATCATGGGCAAATTTGTTCTATTAATTCATTATCTCGCTCCTCGGCATCTTCCTTAAGATGTTCCTAGTCTTGAATGCAGAAACTTCTTACCTTGCTGCCGATGACTAGTCACATAGCATGGATTATGTTATGTTAATCATAAGCTATTCAAGTTCATAGCCAGTTTTACTTGAAGAGGCATTCTTCTATTTCATGTCTTTCATCAGCAGGCATACTAGGTTCCTCCTACTACGAACATGAGATAGGCAACTGTTTAACTTGCACTAGCAATTTTTTCTTCAGGATTCACTTTGTAATACGACCATCCCGAGAGTTGAAACCATGTCTTTAGTAACATCCACAGAATCAGCTATCACAGCATGTAGAAATACAAAGCTCTATTCAGTACAGGGTAGCGGTGACAGTTCTGGCTTGTCCACTCAAATGTTTGGCTCTGATAAGCATAAGCCTAGATGCATTACTGATTCATACAGCAGTGAGAGCTATGAAAAGTTCTTTGTTGGATCTCCTTCGGAAGAGCTTATGCATCCATCTAGTTCTGATGTTTCAGAAAGTTCAATTCGCCAGCAGGATGTCTCTTCTTACCAGCCAAGAGGTACTTCAGTTTCCTCCTTAACTGGTCAGAAACCATTGAACTCTTATGTTTCCTTAATTTGATTTCTTTTGTCAGATTACTTGCAAGTTCAAAGTGCAGATACATTAGACCATGATACAGATAAGATGAAACTGATGCTTCAAGAACTGGAGAGAGATCTGCTTGGTGATAATGATGTTGAAGTAGGTGATATGTTTGGCACTGGTCTGAACATGGAAATAGATGGTGAATGGTCCGGTCCTGTCCGGACAGAATCAATTCATGAATCACCAAAGGAGTCATCTTCCTCAGAATCTAATCTCAGTAGCATCAGCAGCAACAAAATGGCATCACATTTTTCATCTAGGACTCCTAAGCAAATGCTTATCGAGTGTGCTGCTGTACTCGCAGAAGGCAACATTGAAGGAGCTTCAGCCATAATAAATGAGCTTCGCCAGCTGGTGTCGATTCATGGAGATCCTCCTCAGAGAATCGCAGCCTACATGGTTGAAGGTCTTGCTGCTCGCGTGGCTGCATCTGGAAAATATCTTTATAAAGCTTTAAGATGCAAAGAGCCCCCTTCTTCTGATAGGCTTGCAGCCATGCAAATCCTCTTTGAGGTGTGCCCTTGTTTTAAATTCGGATTTATGGCAGCAAATGGTGCAATTATAGAGGCATTTAAAGATGAAAAGAGGGTACATATAATAGATTTCGATATAAATCAAGGTAGCCAATATATTACACTGATTCAATCAATTGCTAAGTTGCCTGGTAAGCTACCTCACTTGAGGTTAACTGGGGTTGATGATCCCGACTCCGTTCAACGTCTTAACGGAGGTCTTGAAATCATTGGACTAAGACTCGAGAAGCTAGCTGAAGTACTTGGCGTGTCATTCGAGTTTCAAGCTGTTGCCTCAAGGACTTCACTTGTCACTCCATCTATGTTGGATTGCCGGCCTGGAGAAGCGCTTGTAGTGAACTTCGCATTTCAGCTGCACCACATGCCTGATGAGAGTGTTTCAACAATAAATCAGCGAGACCAGCTTCTTCGGATGGTTAAGAGCTTAAATCCAAAACTTGTTACTGTCGTTGAGCAAGATGTGAACACAAACACATCTCCCTTTTTCCCAAGGTTCATTGAGGCCTACAGTTACTACTCCACTGTCTTCGAGTCCCTGGACGTTACTCTTCCAAGGGAGAGTCAAGACAGGATGAATGTTGAAAGGCAGTGCTTGGCACGGGACATAGTCAACATTGTCGCTTGTGAGGGAGAGGAAAGAATAGAGCGGTACGAAGTTGCAGGAAAGTGGAGGGCAAGGATGACGATGGCTGGCTTCACTTCTTGTCCAATGAGTCCAAATGTGATCGATATGATCCGGAAGCTACTCAGGGAGTATTGTGACAGGTACAAGCTGAAGGAGGATTTAGGAGCACTTCATTTTGGTTGGGAAGGCAAAAGCTTGATTGTTGCTTCAGCATGGAGGTAGAATTATCGTGTTAATGTTACCTTTTTCCTGGGTACCTGGCTTTGGTTCAGTTATGTATGGTCATTGTAACTATAATTTTGTGTAGGATCCAGATACACTTCTTTTGTGCTGATGTCAAATCTCAGGGACTAATAGGGATTGTTACTTGTAATATAATATTGATCCATATAAAATATTTGCTCCCATTTAAGGATTGGGTCTTCAATTAGATATTCTCAAAAGTTAGAACCCATTGAGAAGCCCACAGTTTAGGGTTTAACCTGCCCCTACCAAGCTGAGGGGCCGATGGCCAACCAATGTACGTAAGGCCTATATTTTGTGAATGCTTAATGGATGAGAAATTTGTGGTCGACCAAGGAAACCACTCCACTGCCTTATGATTTATTTTTCCCTTTTTGCCTAATGTAAAAAATTCACTAAATATTAAACGTTATCCACTTCAGTGTCAGCTCTCTCCAGCACCTTACAAATATTAAGCCAAAATTTCCAAAGTAAAAAAAAGAAGAAAAAAGGCACCCCCGGCAAGGTCCATATCTTTAACATCTATCATCGATCCTTGCGAGACTTTCAGGGGAAGAGCTAAAGATGGCCTTGGAAAACTGTTTTCAATTGAGCTCAGTTTGCACCACTAGAGCTTGTGTGATGCAAAGCTACCGCCATCAATTTTCATCTGTTGAGAAGATTCATTTGCCGACATTTCGAGGGTTCAACAAACCCAATCTGTCATTCTCTTCATCTTTTGCTCATTCATTCAATGGCAGATGCCAAAAATCCAGGCTCATCTGCAAAGCTAGTGAAGCTGTTGATCAAGGTACGCAGCTATCTCTTATAAATTAAAACATTGTTTTATTGTTAACTTTAATGCTATGCAAGTCCTGTATAAGTTTTTATGTAAACAAGCTCAGTAGCTGAGCGTCCATGGTAGGTACTTAAAATTAAAGAGTACGCATTAGAGATACGAAGTTAAATGCATTGCCTATCAATAAGATTCCTAAAGTAATTTGGTTATTGTATGAAATATGAATGACCTGAATTTTATACTTTTAAGGAATAGTGAGGATGAGGCCTGATGGGTCATAGGAAAAGGATTCTATTGCTGTGTTAAATTGGGTGGTTGATTATCCCAAAGGTTTAAATTAAAAGAAAAATATCTCAACTATCATACAGTGGCATGAATGATGAAAATTTGTAGGAAATAAAGTTATAGGCAGAATTTAATTAAGGTTCTGCACATTTGCAGTTGAAGCGGTGACAGAAGCAAGCTGGGGACAGCTTGTGCGGGGGAGTGAGACCCCAGTATTGGTGGAGTTTTGGGCACCATGGTGCGGACCTTGCCGCATGATTGAGCCAGTGATCGCAGACTTAGCAAAAGAATATGCAGGAAAAATAGCTTGTTACAAGCTCAACACTGATGAAAGCCCCAACATCGCAACGGAGTTCGGGATAAGGAGCATCCCGACCATGCTGTTTTTCAAGAATGGGGAGAAGAAAGAGAGCATCATCGGTGCAGTGCCAAAGTCCACCTTGGCCGCTAGCATAGACAAATATGTTGATAGCTGAAAACAAATCAAAAGATTGCTGTACATGGAATCGAATGTAAGAGCTACGTACATGGTATATTCATGACATACCAGTTTCTATATATCATTCATTCAAATTGCCTATCTATCAACATTTTTCCTTGTTTAATTATCTTGTGAACACTAGTGACAAAAAATCCTTTCTCTTTCTAATCTACAATGCTCTTTAATTAACCTGCATTTTCAACGATACTTCATTCTCTTTTCTTCTTCTGTTTCTCTTTAATGATGTAATGCAACTACGTATTAGCTTAAATGACATGCATGCTACATACAAGTTTTTGGATGTTGTGCGCTTGGGAGGGACTTCAGCTCATTATGTACCAATATGTATTACCCTATTATGTTATGTTCAAGATGAGGAATTTAATGAAATGATTACATTATCTATGTATTAAATAAAGTACTATTAAGTATTTTTGAAAATTGAGAAATTAAAACAAAATAATATATATTTAATTTTAAATAAATATATAACTATTATCCTAAATTAATTATTAAAATGTTAGTATCTGGTAATCTAGCAATATACTTTTTTTATCCACAAGCAACCTTAAAAATTTGTCATGTCTTTTCTTTTTTAAAATATTTATTTTTTAATATTTTACTATACTCTATCGACCACTTATCAAGCTTCTAACCCTTCTTGTAGAGTCTAAAAACTTCATTGACAATGAAACAAATATTATTCCATTATTAATCCATTATTACCATCCAAATTTTTATTTGTAATATGTTTTTTAAACTATTGTGTATAACAAAGTGCTTTTAATTTGTTAAATTGAATATGATTTAATTTAATTTTTTGAAAAATTAAATTTTAATTATTTTGAATTAATTAATAATTATTATATAAATTAAACGAATAATAAATTGTTTAGAATTTTCTTTATGATTTTAACAGTATATTTAAATAAGTTTTACATTTTTTAGAAATATGTTTTTAGACTGATGGAAGTTTTAACATGGTTATTTAAAAATTACAAACAATTTTTTTTATTTTAATTAAATTTTGAAAATATAACCAACTTGCTTCATAAAAAACTTGCACTAACTTACATGTAATTAAAAATTCGAAGGAGTTAAAAAGTTGATTTAAAACACTTAATCAAACACCTAGCCAATCTAACTTCAAAAAAATAAGGACCAAAAGTGAAAATTATTATAAATTTTCGATTCACTGAATTAAAATTGATTAGAGGGACCAACTTGCATGTAATTAAAATCTTGAATGAGTTAAAATAGAAAAACACAAACTAATCTTATTGCGCAACATATATATGTTAGAATTCACTAAAAACACATATCACTTAAAGTTCAACTCAAACAAAATCAAAATCAAAATTAATTATACAAAACATAGTGAAGCTAAATAAATTATACAATAAATTGAAGCTTCATGAAAGGGTATTACCAAATAATTCAAATCATATAAAACATAAACTAATTTCAATAAATAAATTAAATTAAAAATAGGAACTAAATTATAAATCTAATAAAGCCAAAAGGACGTATCTAGCAGATATTCTCACAAAAAACTTTCCTCGCATGAATTTAAGTTTAGGGAAATTTCTAGGGAAAGTTTCTACAGTTAGCTTCCCGTAAGCTCCCCTTTAATACTAAAGTACGGGGTAATTTGGTAAAAGAAAAGAACAAAAATTTTCTCCCTTTATTTATTTATTTATTTCTTCATGATTTTTTTTTTTTGTATTCTCTCATAATTTTTAGTACTTTTTCATATATATTTTTTACTTTCGTAGAATTTTGTATCTCGTAACCTTTTGTATTCCATAATTATTTGTAATCTCTCATAATTTTTAGTATGATATGCTTTCAAAATTAAGTTTTGACATGAGAAATCAAATTTTGGTATAAAAATATTATTTTTGCATACTAATAAAATTTAGTATATATACTAATAAAATTTAAAATATAAAAAATTAAATAAATAGGCAAAAATTTTAAAACAAACCAATAATTTGTATTTCCTCATAATTTTTGGTACTTCCTTATATTTTTGGTATTCCCTAAGAAAATTTTTGTATACTTTCAATATTCTATTTTTGGTACTTTTCCCTCTTCCTTCCCCATCACCACTTGTTTCTTCTCCTTTATTCTGCTCACCAATGGTGGTGGCCTCCGAATTGGTTACCACTCGAGTTTTCCTTCCTCCCACCAACTCAATTTTCCTTTTTTCTGTAATACTCCGAAAATTACTACTGTAAGAAAGTAAGATATTATCCTTAATATAGTAAAAAAAGGAAATAAAGTGACAAAAAGGGAAATTTTGAGTTATGTCAACAATTGGGAAGTATATTATGACATATTAATTCAAGAAAGGGTTAAACTGCAAAAAGTGAGAAAAGTTTTGGGGCCCAAGAATAAATACTCAAAATTTAAAGGGTTAAAGTGTAAAAGTGTAAATATGAAAAAGTTGAAAGACCAATAGTGCAAATATTTTAAGGGTGGAATGATATAGAAACTAAGTAAAATGGATGAATTAGGACTAAATTGAATAGGTGAAGAATTATGAGGGACTAAATCGTAATTTTACTAAATTAAGTGATGACTCAAGGATGAAATTTTAAAAGATCATAAAGGGTGAAAAGGTCATTTAGCAAGGAAGATAATTTTGAAGAGTAATGATGATGTTGGTGATATTTTAGATTAAAATCAAATAAATAAATAATAGTTTCTTAATATTTTGACTTGATTTTTAATTATATTATTATTTTATTTAGTATATAAGCAAAGAAAGATGAAAAATTCTCTTCATCTTTCCATGTTGCAACGTGAGAAGAGAAAGAAAAGAAATATTCTTTTTTTTACAATTTGGTCATTTACTATGAAATCCTACTTTTTCTCTCAAATTCTTTGAAAATTTTCATAATGTAACACCCTAAACCCGGCCTAGAAGTTTAGACCGAATTTCAGATGTTACATTGATCACAGAAGTGATTGTAGGAAAATTTTACCCAAAACTAATAGTCTCAAATTCCACTACAACATTTTTAAAGTTTAACAAACCGAAAATATTTAAAACGTTAACTTTCAATCAGAAAAGTTATAGTTAAGTTTAATAAACAAATCAAAATAAAATGTCTCTCCAATATGCGCACACAAGACTCGAACTCAGATCATTGAAGTAAAGTAACTCTAATTCAACCACCAGACCAACAGGCCCATTTTGACACTTAAACTTTAACCCCAAAATAGCACACCCTTCTCTTAGACCCTAACCACACACTCAAAACTTCTAACCCTAAAATTCAGGGTGTTACAACTCACCCCTCCTTAAAGAAATTTCGTCCCGAAAATTTTCAACTAACAGAATAGTGGTATAACACACTATACCACCACTCTCCCGTTGCGCACTCTAGCTCAAGCTACACCATATCAAACTTAAGACCTCATACACACACATAGAACACTTAGCTATTGAAGCAAATACACAATTGTCCTATCACACACAATTACTATGCTCTAATCAACACATCGAAATATTTACCACCATACCTGTCTCAGAATCGTTGAGGACACTCTCGGATTCGATGCTCTGTGGACTCGCATCGAAGACATGCTCTCGTTTTTTTCAGCAATTACCTGGATGGCACTTCTTACAGTGCTCACAAAATGGAGTGCTCACACCACTACTGGTACCCTCCGAAAAATTGATATTGCCACTCAAATGTGTTTTAACACACTTCGCAAATGAGGCTCCAACCTTGGAGAACTACGATATCTTTTCTTCCCACATCAACGCACCTAGTGTAATGCCCCAAAAATGTATATTCTTGTTTTTGTAAAAATATGACACAAAATATCTGTTTGCTTCAATGATTAAGTGTTCTTGGTGTGTGTATGAGGTCCCAAGTTCAAGCCTTGACTTGGAAAAATTTTGGTATTTTTATGAATAAAGCTCTATCTCTGGTCAGTAGGCTTATAGTTAAAAGTTGGTAAAAATATATCAGAATGGGCTTGCTGGTCTGGTGGCTAAGGTGTGTGTTGGCATGTGGAAGGTTTGGAGTTCAAGTCCTTGCACAAGCAAGGGAATTATTTTTGTTGCTTGGCCGTGTGGCGTGGTGGAGTCCTAGTTAAATTGAAATTTCGAGTAGTGGAGTTGTTGTGGGAGGTTAGGGAGAGAATTAAGGAAATGAGTTACCAAATTTTTAAGCTTTATCTTTTTGTTTAGTTTTTTTTTTTTTCAAATTTCGGACTCTTTTCCACCTTTTTGACGTTATTCTTCCCTTTCTGCCAAAATCCCCATTTTCCCTCCTCCACTCTTTGACGTTTTCTCTCTTCTCCCTTACTCTCAATTTTCAATTTTCCTCTTTTTTTTAAATAAAATCCTTACTACCAAATTTCCTTTGAATTCCCCTTCCGTTTTCATTGTCTTTCTTCATCTTTTCCCCTTTGTGTAAGCTTGCAATTGTGTTGTACAATAAGTTTCTATTTTATTAAACTCGAATGTTACTCTGGATAAGGGATTAAGGGGTGTTTTGTTGATTGTTTAGGAGTTGATCATGAGGCTGGAATTAACGTCCGTCGATTTGACTCGAAGTGTTGATCGTTCCGTAAGTGTATAATGTATGCATTTTCTTGTGTTATTTGGGCGAGTAGTTTTAGCTTTGAATTCGTTCTTAACTTTGTCGAACTCTTCGTTAATGAGGAATGGTTATTTTTACAGTAGCGAATCATTTCGATTGCTATCTCCCTCGTGTTGAGTAGTGGTGCGAAGTTAGAAGGTAAGTGATGAATAGACAAGCTTAGACCTTTTGGTACATGAATACGGTTTAATCTTAGTTTAAGATCGATTCTAAAGTTAGGATTGTCAATTATAGGTTTTTGGTGATCTTGGGATTACGTAAGCAACAAAAACGATACAGGTGTGTACCCAAAACACAAAATGGGATTCGACGAAAAGTCGAAATTGCTTGCTGTCGAGAAATAAGAGAAATAAGAGAAAATGATGCGAAAAATTATAGAGAAAGGAAATAAGGGTGTTATAAACTTGGAAATCAACATTTTGCACCAAAACAGTTTTAGACAGCAGCAATAGTCAAAATTTGAAAAATCATAAAAAATAGTGGAAATTTAGTTAGAGGTTGAATAAAATATATATTAAATTTTATCGAGTCTAGTTTTTCATGGAAGAAACAGTGTTAGCAATGGAATTGTAAATTATGAGATATAATAAATTTTGTGAGACAAGGTCAGAATGATTTTGGGTTCCCCTATTCTGACTTTGGAAAATCATCAAAAATTATAAAAAAAAATAATTAGGGGCTTATCTGTCAACAAAAACACAATACCCCTTCAGGGTTCATCCCAAAATCAGTAATGCTACCACTCTCAATCTATCGAAACTGATGACCCAAAGACTCACCCTCCAACTGCTTACCGTTAATCTGCTCAATCCATTTCGATTTAACTTGAAGCTCAGCTAATAAGCTACCCTCATCGAATAAACTTAGGCGAGCAAACATCGCCCTTAAATCAGTCATAGCTCTACGGCTCAGTGCATCGGCCACCACATTGGCCCTATCAAGGTAGTACTCAATGATGCAGTTATAGTCCTTCAGTAGCTCATCCATCTACGCTGCCTAAGATTTAGCTCCTTCTAAGTAAAGAGATACTTGAGGCTTTTGTGATCAGTGTAGATGATACACGTCTCACCATACAGATAATGCCTCTAAATTTTTAGTGCAAATGCCATAACGGCCAACTCCAAATCATGTGTCGGATAGTTTGCCTTATGAGTCTTAAGTTGACGAGATGCATATGCTATCACCTTACCATCCTGCATCAACACGCATCCCAAATCAACATGTGACGCGTCACGATATACTGTGAACTCATTCTTAGATTCAGGCTGTATCAGAATAGGAGCCTCAGTCGGTACAATTTTGAGCTTCTCAAAGCTCTCTTGCTACGTATAAGTCCAATCAAATGGTACACCCTTACGTAGCAGCTTAGTTAAGGGTGTTGCAATCAATGAGAAACCCTCCAAAAATCACTGATAGTAACCCGCCAGTCTTAGAAAACCGTGGATCTCAGACACTTTCCTAGGCTGCTTCCACTCTAACACAGCCTCGATCTTTCGAGGATCAACTCGAATCCCCTTAGTAGAAACCACATAGCCCAAAAATGTTACCTCATGTAACCAAAATTCACACTTGCTGAACTTAGCATAGAGCTACTTTTCCTTCAAAGTCTAAAGGACAACTCTGAGGTGCTCGTCATGCTTATCCTCAGTCCTCGAATAAACTAGTATGTCGTCGATAAACACCACCACAAACCAATTTAGATAAGACTGAAACACTCGATTCATTAGATCCATGAAAGCTATTGGTACATTAGTCAGTCCAAATGGCATTATTTGGAGCTCGTAATGACCATAACGAGTCCTAAACGTTGTCTTATGTACGTCAGCCTCCTTAACCCTCAACTGATGATACCCAAATCGGAGGTCAATCTTAGAGAATACTGAAGCTTCTTAAAACTGGTCAAACAAGTCATCTATCCTCAGTAGTGGGTACTTGTTCTTAATGGTCAGCTTATTGAGTTGCCGATAATTGATACACATCCACATGGATCCATCCTTCTTCTTTACAAATAGTACTGGTGCTCCCCACGGAGACACACTAGAGAGGATGAACCCACAATCTAATAAATCTTGAATCTGAGCCTTAAGCTCTACAAGCTCCTTCGATGCAATTCAATAAGGAGCGATAGACACCAAAGTTGTACTTGGAAGGAGCTCAATCGTAAACTTTACTTTATGATTGGGAGGTAAACCCGGTAGCTCCTCAGGAAAGATGTCTGAAAAATCCTTTACCATTCTAATATCCTTAACAATAGAGTCCCTAGTATCAGAAACACTTACGTAGGCCAAAAATGCCTCACATCCCTTACAAACCAACTTCTCCACCACCAGTGTAAAGATCACATTAGATAAATAATTCTGGCATTCTCCAATCAAAACTACCTTATTATCCTCCTCAGTCCTCAATACGACCCTCTTAGTCGCACAGTCCAAGGTAACACGATGTTTGACCAACTAATCCATTCCAAGAATTAAGTCGTACTCCCTAAATGGAAGCTCCATCAGATCAGCTAGAAAGATTGCCCTATGAACCTCTAAAGGGACGTCTCTAAACAGCTTGTTAACCCTTACAGATTACCCCAACGAACTCAGTACAGTAACCTCACTCGTAGTGCTCTCAACCAGAATCCCCAAGTTTTCAGACACAGTACAAGCTATATAGGAATGAGTAGATCCTATATCTATCAATGTAATATAAGGTACATTATAAATGGGAAACATACCCGTGATGACGTCCGGAGCGTCTTCATCCTCTCAGCGACGTGCAGCATATACTAAAGCTGACTGCCTCACCTTAGTCTGTCCAGCACCTCTACTCAGTCCACTTTGCCCACCAACTATACCATTTCCACTCCTAACCTGACCACGGCCTCTCGATGGCTGTGCGGTACCAATACCCTGAGCTTGCATCTGATTGGCCCTCAACAGACACTTCCTGATACGAGGATCCAAAGACCCACATCTTAGACATGCCCCAGTCCTCCTCCAACACTCGCATTGATGGCGTCTACCACAATTAACACATGGCTGTAGTCCAATAGTAGCAATAGGGAGCCTAGCTCTGCCCTTTTTCTTAAGCCTCTATATGGAACTCGAGGGCTTTAAATTCCTATTGTTCTTACCTTACTCTTTGTCACGGTTTTGGCACTCAGCGCGCTTAACCTCCTTGGCGATATTCGCCTTCTCAACTGGTAAAGAAAAATCACGCTCCCTCTACAGAGCTATCAGGACTCTCAAATTATCCTTGAGGCTATCCTCAAAGCGGACACATCGCTTATACTTAGTCGCCACCATACCTCGCGCATAACAGCTCAGTCGTAGAAATTTGGCCTCATCCTCGGCCACAAATTGATCTCCCTAAGTAAGGTTCAGAAACTCCCTCCTATGGGCATCTACGTAGCTCGCCTCCACATATTTCCCTTAGAAGGTACCTTAAAGAACACCTAGGTCAAACGTTCGGTCTGAGTGCCCTCTTTAACAGTCAGTCACCACTGATAAGCCTCATCTCACAATAGTGAAACTACACCCTTTATTTTCTGCTCACGGGTGCAATCCAGATTATCCATGATCCTCTCTGTAACCTCAATCCAATACTCGACCATATTAGGGGCGACTCCAGTGACACCTCTGAAAAGCTCAGCTCCATTTGGCCGAAGTCATTCCGTAACTGACCCTCGGCCCTCAAATTTAGTATTGGGCCCAGCGACCCTCTTCAAAATCCTTAGCATAGCCTAGGATAATGTGCCATCCCCAACCATGCGATCTTGAGACCCAGTCTCAATAGCATGCGACGCTGGCGTCTTAATCGTGTTCAAATTCAGCACACTACTGATAAACCATAATTTATACATATTTTTACCCCATGCTTAGCATATTTTTGGATGAATTATCTCTTGATTTGTGGAATTTGATGCTCTTAATCCCTTAATTTCATGTTTTATACTTAGGTGAGCATAAGAGAGTAAAAAGAACGAGAAACAGGCCAAAAAAGGAGAAAATGGGCCAAAGTAAGAAACCAACACAGCCTGGAGTTCCTCACACGGGCACACCACACGCCCGTGCCACATCAGCAGACTTGAACACGGCCTGGGCTCGATTCACACGGACGTGCCACACGGCTGTGTCCCTGTCGTGACGAGTGTCAATTTCACGCGGAAAAAGCTACTTAGGGGTTAAGAAAGACACTCCAAACTCTATATAAAGACTCTAGGAGGTGACTATAAGGGTGTACAGTGTACCCGCTGATATACGTGATATGATGTAATAAAATTTATAAATACTGATCACACCAAAAACTAACTAATATCACGATTTTAAGGCAAGCGCACCTATCGAACAGTAGTATAGTTTAGCAGCAAGACCGAGATATCGTACCCAAGGGAACCAAAAGTACTAATACTTACTTCTTTTCTATTATTTAACCTAAAGAATAAAAGGGGTTTTTATGAAACTAAACTAATTCTAAAACTAAATTATGAATGCACAAAAAGTAAATTGGAGAAAAACTCTTTGGGGAAGACTGATCGATTTTGACAATACTCAAGGGAGAATCCATCTAGACTTCACTTGTTATCAATTCTTGAGCTAGACGATTTATTCACTTGACTTGATCCGTGGAGATCCCTAATTTATGTTAATACTTCCGTTGAGGATAAGAACAACTAATCCTAGGTTGATTAACTGAAATCTGTTTCTAGTTAAAACCCCTAGTCTTGCATTAACTTGATATATGGATCCCCTTATTAGGTTTGACCCTAATCCGGCAGATTTATGTCGCCTTATGTTTAGGGTTGCATGCAAATCCGCTTAATTATGCTAGATCTACTCTTAAACAGGGACTTTTTCTCCTTTGCATAAGCACATCAGTTTCTTGAATTAATACCTAGGATTATTAAAACAAGAATTAAGAACACATAATTAAGAACAATTCAAGTATTTATCATATAATTCAAGATAAAATAATAACAAGATGTGTCTTAGGTTTCATCCCCCTCAAGTATTTGGGGGGTTTAGTTCATAATTAATAATGGAAACATCTCAGAAGAAATAAAATAGCAAAACATAAAGAACCCAAAAACCTCTGAAGGATTGAAGGGAGATCCTCTGTCTTGATGTAGAATTCAGCTTTTGGGATGAATCAATTGGCTTCCCTTGGAGTAATTCCTTGCTTCCACTCTCTGTGTTGGCAGAAATATGGCGCTCCTTTGTGGGAGAAAGAGTACACCCTTAGAGTTGCCTCCTAGGGTCTTTATATAGAGCTTTGGGATGCATTTCTTAGCCTTTAAGTATCCAAATCCGAGTGAAATTGCATTTCCTCACGACAGGGATACGCCCGTATGCCACGCCCGTATGGGTCGATAAGAGGCCATGTGCGGGCCTGTTGAGGGTGGCACGGCTGTGTGGCCTGGCCATGTTTGTCGGGGTTGGGCCGTGTTGGACATTATGTGACACGGCCATGTGGTGAATCCTTGGGTCGTGTCATTTTCACACTTTAGCCCATTTTCTCTATTTTCGGCCCATTTTTCGTTCTTTTCTCTTCCCTATGCTCTCCTGAGTATACAACATAAAATAGAAGGGTTAAGAGCACTAATTCTCACGAATTTAATGATAATTCATCCAAAATATAGGCTAAACATGTTTATCGTTTATCACCCACCAAGAGACACAGAGGAGAAGGCAATGAATTACTCAGGGAAAGTCGATCGATCCATCTCAGAAGCCGGAATCTCCTTCAAGACTGAGGATTTCCCTTCAATTTCCTTCAGGGGTTTCAGGGTTTTCTTTATGTTTTGTTGTCTTCTTTATTTTGAGATGTTTTCCCTTTTTTATCATGAACTAAATCCCTAAATACTTAAGGGGGATGAAACCTAAAACGAATCTTGTTATTGTTATCTGAATTATATGATAAATATTCGATTTGTTCTTAATTGTGTTTTTAATTCTTGAGTTGATATTTCAGATATTAATTCAAGTCGAATGTGCTTATTCAGAGGAGCTAAAGTCCCTGTTTAAGAGTAGATCCAACATAATTAAGCGGAGTTGATCGCAATATTAGACATAGGACGATGAAAATCTGTCAGATTAGAGTCAAATCTAATAGGGGGATCCATAGATTGAATTAATCAACACTAGGGGTTTTAATTAGAAAGAGATTTCAATTAATCAACCTAGGGTTAGTAGTTCTTATTCTCGACGGAGATATTAACATAATTTAGGGATCTTTACAGATCAAGTCGAATAAAGAAATCGTCTAATTCAGAGTTAAATAAGAAGTGAAGTCTAAGTGAATTATTTCTTAGGTATTGCTTTTATCAATCAAGTTTTCCCAAAGAAATTCCCCAATTTATTCTTTGTCGCGTCTTTAGTTTAGTTTAAAATTAATTAATTTAAAAACAAATCCCCCTTTATTTTTAGGCTAGAAAGTCATTACTAGTACTTTTAGTTCCTTGGATTCGATATTCTGGTCCTGCCGCTAACTATACTACTACTCGATAGGTGCGCTTGCCTTTTATCGTGATAATAGTTAGTTCCTAGGTACGATCATTATTATTACTTCATCACAGTCACGAGATCATGTTTTTGGCGCCGTTACCGGGGAACTAAAATATTAGGAACACTCGATTTCTATTACTTTAGTTATTTTTACTTTTATTACAATTTATTTTCTATTTTTATTTTTTCTATTTACTAAATTTTTATTTCTTTTTCCTTTTCCCTGACAGGTGTCTCTAGTTTATAACTAGAAGAAACCCGTCAGGACCACTATTATTTGATAGCGATTTCGCAGCCACAGTTTGCAGAAACCGAAGAAACATAAGGCGAAGCCTACAGTACACAAAACAAGGACAAGAGGAAGAAACCGAATCTACTGAAGAGATGGAAGCAAATCAGGATAATCTACCACATCCTGCGATAGCAACAAATCCTATGAATCAAAATCATGTTTCTCGTACTATGTATGATTATGCTCAGCCAAATTTAGCTGGTACTGAATCTAGTATTGTTAGGCCTACTATTGCTACAAATAATTTTGAACTGAAACCTAACACTATTCAAATGATCCAACAATTTATTCAGTTTGATGGTTTGCAGGATGAGGATCCTAACGCACATTCAGCTAACTTTTTGGAATTCTGCGACTGATATCGCGTGATAAGAAGTAATAAAATTTATAATAATGATTGAACCAAAAACTAACTATTATCACGACTTTAAGACAAGCGCACCTATCGAACAGTAGTATAGCTTAGTGGCAAGACCGAGTTATTGTACCTAAGGGAACCAAAAGTACTAATACTAACTTCTTTCCTATTATTTAACCTAAAAATAAAAGGGGTTTTTATGAAGAATAAACTAATTCTAAAACTAACTATGAATGCATAGAAAGTAAATTGGGGAAAAACTTTTGGGAAAGACTGATTAATTTAGGCAATACCCAAGGGCGAATCCACCTAGACTTCACTTGTTATCAATTCTTGAGCTAGACGATTTATTCACTTGACTTGATCTATAAATATCCCTAACTTATGTTAATACCTCCGCCGAGGATAAGAACAACTAATCCTAGGTTGATTAACTAAAATCTCTTTCTAGTTAAAACCCCTAGTCTTGCATTAACTTAATCTATGGATCCCCTTATTAGGTTTGACCCTAATCCGGCAGATTTATGTCGCCCTATATTTAGGGTTGCATGCAACTCTGCTTAATTATGCTAGATCTACTCTTAAACATGGACTTTTGCTCATCTGTATAAGCACATCAGTTTCTTGAATTAATACCTAGGATTATTAAAACAAGAATTAAGAACACATAATTAAGAACAATTCAAGTATTTATCATATAACTCAATATAAAATAATAACAAGATGTGTCTTAGGTTTTATCCCCCTCAAGTATTTGGGGGATTTAGTTCATAATTAATAAAGAAAACATCTCAGAAGAAATAAGATAACAAAACATAAAGAACCCAAAAACCCTTGAGGGAGTTTAGGGAGATCCTCTATCTTGATGTAGAATTCGGCTTCTGGGATGAATCAATCGGCTTCCCTTGGAGTAATTCCTTGCTTCCACTCTCTGTGTTGGTAGAAATAAGGTGCTCTTTTGTGGGAGAAAGAGTACACCCTTAGAGTTGCCTCCTAGGGTCTTTATATAGAGCTTTGGAATGCCTTTCTTAGCCTCTAAGTATCCAAATCCGAGTGAAATTCCACTTCCTCACGACAGGGGCACGCCCGTGTGCCACACCCGTATAGATCGACAAGAGGCCGTGTGCGAGACTGTTGGAGGCACGGTCGTGTGGTCAGGCCGTGCTTGTCGGGGTTGGGCCGTGTTGGATTTTATGTGGCACGACCGTGTGGTGAATCCTTGGGCCGTGTCGTTTTCACACTTTGGCCCATTTTCTTTGTTTTCAGCCCATTTTTCGTTCTTTTCTCTTCCCTATGCTCTCCTGAGTATAAAACATGAAATAGAAGGGTTAAGAGCACCAATTCTCACAAATTTAGTGATAATTAATCCAGAAATTAGGCTAAATATGAGGTAAAAATATGTGTAATTTATAGTTTACCAAATACCCCCATACTTAAGCCTTTGCTTGTCCTCAAGAAAAATCTCAACTCACAATTAAGAATCATTCTTCTCAATTCACAATCTTTATCAATAATGTTTCAAACCAATTCACAAGTAGTCATACAATGAAAATTCAATCAGAAGAACATTAAAGATTCAAATACTCTAAGTTGAGAATTTTATCACGGAAACATAAGTTTTCTACTTTTTCTTAAGTAATTATCTCTCAATCAAAATTTATAAGAATTGACATCCTTACTAAAGATTCACTCTATCCACTCAAAGTGTTTAGGGTTCAAGAATTAAGCACTCTCTAGTCAACCTGAAGAGTTATTACTATAGGCTTGCAAGAAAATCAAATCTCCACCACTATAGATTGATATGATACATCGATCAAAAGGTCTTTCAATGGTTATAATGGGGCTTTGGTTAGGGGTATTGTCACAAGTTGAAAAAGAAAGGGTTAGAATTGAGATTGAACTGAAAAATTATCTAGCTAGAAAAATCTCTATCACTGGAACATATTCCTGGGGCTAAACTTTATGATGACATCATTTTAGCCTTGGTAGCCTTACAATAGAAATATGCAAAAACTATTGAACTATTATAGATTACAATTGAATTTTTTTAATATGCATACGTTTTTTTGTAAGAACAATTCAAGTACAATACAATAAATAATATTTACAACTTTACAATCTGGAAAAGAGAATAAAGCTAGATAATAATTCAACTCAAATCTCGACAAAAACAGGGATCAAAGTAATTGAATGGAATTCAGCAAAAACGGGTTATAGGTTAATATTAGGGGTGAGTCAAAGAGTGGGTTGTTAGGCTCAATGGGGTTCACTAGGGGTTAATTTATGGAAGTAGGCTTTTTGTGGAGTAAGTGGGTTAAATCCTAAGTGCCTTTATCATCTCGGTATATCAAATCAATGATGTGGTCTCGAGATGTATAATCAAAGTAAGTTCTAGAATAAAAAATCAGTATTGACTCACTCAAAGCAATAATAGAAGTGAGCACGAAAGAATGTATGCTCAAAAAGTCTCAAAATCTCACCAGAATTATGGCTTTTGATGTCAATCCTGCGAATTTCAAATATCAAGATAATACTTAAAATTAGGGAAAATAACTTATGAAAAAAATATGAGATTCTCAAAAATTTCAACTTATCATGCTTGATTCCCTAATGTTTTAAAGTTTGAATAATCAAAGTACAAGTACTTATGTCTTAATTCTCAATATATCAATAAAAATCATAAATCAATCAGAATTAATTCCTAATAGGAGATTGGAGATTTTGAGGATTTGAGAACAATGCAAAAAGTTAGAAAAATTTTTTAGGGATTTCAAGGAGAATGTAATGACTGAAAGTAAGTTTTCCCCCCCACACTTAAGATATACATTGCCCTCAATGTACAAAGATAACATTAGTAGCAATAGAAGCATGAGATCATAAGATAGGGAAAGGCATGAAACTCCCTGAATTTTGGATGAATTTGTGAGATGGATATTGGAATTGGAAGAGCCGGCAGTTATGGCAGGGTGTTCCCATTTCCATATGGATATGAGCTGTAGAGCTCCTTTGAAGCTGCGAAAGTATTTATCAGTCGTGGGGAATTTGGATTAATAGAATATGTTTATTAGGGGCTGGCCGATATGAAATAATTAAAAATAAAGAAAGAAAATAAATTAAGTTCTAATAATACTAAAATTCAAATAATGAAAAAGATAAGGTGAACTAAAAATAAAAGTAAAAGTAAAAAGGAAAATAAAGGGGAATAAAAGAAAAGGTAAAAATAGAGATCAGAGTAAAAATATAAATTAAGATAAAAAAAAAGTTAAGAGGAATAGAAGTCTCTAATCCTCAGATGGGTCACGCGGTGGCGGTGGTAGAGTGATGTGGAGCTACTGGCATATCTGCTGTAGTGTCGCATCGATATGATCGAAGCGCTGGAAACATTGCTGCTTGAATCGTGAGAGGCGCTCAGATATGTCAGCGTGAGAAGCTCCCACATGAACTGGTCGGCGAGGTAGTGGTGGCTCAGCTGGGCCCTCCTCTGGTGGTAGTGGTGGGACATCATCAGTAATGTCCTTTGGATCCTCAGCCCCTTGGATGAGTCGGTACTGTAGGGGGTCGGCTCTTGGTCTTCGCTGGATCATCCTCATGTGTAGTATGGTCTGGATGCCCTGAGGGGACATCTGGCCTATCAATGTGTATGAGGATGTCTAGGCTGCGGTGTTGAGTAGCCCGAAGTGGCGGGCTAGACGTGTGATGTATGGGCCCATGGATATCACTCCCCTACGATGCCTCTCCGTCTGGTGTTGGATGGCATGGGCGAAGAAGAAGGCTAGGTCGATAGTGTGAGCGTTCGCCATGCTCCATAGGAAGTAGGCATCATGTGTGTTGACGACGCCAGTACTCTTGCGTCTACCAGTCAAAGTATGCGTAAGGAGGGAGTGAAGATACCTCAAAGATGGGGCAAGGGCGGTCGCTTTGGTGCGGCTAGGGTCATATATAGGATACCCTGGGGCGAGATCGCGCCAACAATTGACTGGTGTGAGATGGATGCGACGGTGAAGTCTGAAAAAATCCTCATCGGCTATGAACTCGTCTGTGTAGAGTCCTAGTATGATGCCAAACTCAGGGACGCTCAACTGGCTTACTAATCCACCGAGGCAGAATTGAATAGTGCCCGGATCAGCATGGCATCAGCGAGTTGGGCTCACTCTAGGGCGGCCCAGTCAATACAACGTCCGGCGTCTAGGGGGCGGGATCGTAGGATTTGGAACAGCTCCTCTTGGGAGCTCTGTGAAAAATGGAGGAATGGATGGTGGTTTTCAACGACGGGCCTCGAGGAGGATGAACCACTAGGTCCCTTACGTTTTTTGGAAGCAAGAGCGGCAGTTCTCTTTCCGCGTGACAAAGACGTAGTATCTAAAAACAAAATAATATACATTAGTCCTAAAAATTGAAATTAAATTGAATAAAAAATTATGAAAAATAATAAGTGATAATGTGACTAAAACAATTTGGAATGGAATGTGGCCTAACCTAAATAATATAGTTTATTCATCCTAACATGATATCAAATTTAAGAGACATGGGTATGTATTTATACTAAATGCATGTTAGTTGAGATAGGAAAAAGTGGCAATCAAATGTGAATCAAAGTGGCATGATATCATAAAGTTCTCTATAACATTCTAGATTATTCATGCTAATTCAATCAATTCCATGCTTAAAACAATGCTAAGACTAATAAAAATAGAAATAAGCAGTAAAAATTTGAAAAATATGAGAAAATAGAACCAAATGTGAGAGGTATGAGGCGGAGCATGGTCGTGGGTGAGGCGGCACGGTCGTGGGTGAGGCGGCACGGTCGTGGGAGCACTGTAGATACCGGCGGCGGTGCTAGGGAAGTTTATGGTAGGGTTTGAGTGGGAGGGTTTAGGGTTTAAAATGAGAGAAGATGATGAATAGTGGCCCCTATATATAGATTTTGGGTCATACGGGTGAGGCACACGCCCGTGTGGCTTAGGTTTTGCCTGTGTTGTTCGAAATTTGAAGATTTTGGCACGCTTGGTTCAAAGCACACGTCCGCGTACCTAGGGCGTGTTGTGGCACACGGTCGTGTTGCGCGGCCTTGTCTTAAGGTGTTCGCTTCTCACACGGTCGTGTAATAGGTCACACGCCCATGTTGGATTAGACAGTGTCGACCACGGTCTTGGGGCGCGGGCGTGTCACACGCCCATGTTTGGGTTACACGGCCGTATCGCACGGCCGTTTCCTTCTAGTCTCAGCCCGTGTCTCAATTGATAGTTTTGGCCACAGTTTGGTGGCACGGGCGTGGGAAGTTGTCGAAGCCCGTGTGAAAGTTAATATGTTGGCCACGGCCACATCACACGGCCGTGGCGATTTGTCGTAGCCCGTGTTTTGGGGAAAATTTTACCCTGTTTGTATACGGCCAGGGTGCACGACCGTGTCTTTGCTCATAGTGTCCACATTGCCTTAGACACGCCCGTGGGCATGGCCGTGTGGTCCTAAAATTCTACATTTAAAAGAGTTAGTTGACGTATAAAATGACTAAAATCAAAATAAAAGAAAAGTTACTAAGTTAGTGTTCGGGTTGCCTCCCGAGAAGCGCTTATTTAGAGTCTAAGCTCGGCTCTAACTGGGTGTATCATGAAGGGATCTCATGGAGCAGAAGCTCCTCCCTATTTACTTTAAAATTCTCACCTCTATAGTGCTTAAGTCGATGGCCGTTTACCTTGAACGTACCGTGGTTTGGGTGAGTTACCTCAACTGTGCCGTATGGAAAGACAGTTTGAACAGTGAATAGACCTGACCACCTTGACTTGAGTTTTTCAGGAAATAGTTTCAGCCTTGAGTTATAGAGTAAGACAAGATCACCGGTTTTGAACTACTTAGGTTGTCTTAATTGTTTGTCATGGAGTCGCTTCATGGCTTCCTTATATAGTCGTGAGCTCTCGTAGGCATTGCAACACCATTCATCTAGCTCATTTAACTGCATTAGTCTTTTCTCACCTGCAAGCTTAAAATCAAGATTTAAAAATTTAATAGCCCAAAATGCTTTATGTTCAAGTTCAAATGGCAGATGACAGCTTTTTCTGTTGAGAAGTTTATAAAGAGATGTACCTATGGGTGTTTTGAATGCAGTTCTATAAGCCCATAAAGCACCGTCTACTTTTTTTGACCAATCTTTTTTATTTGTTTCTATCATTTTCTCTAAGATGCGTTTTAATTCCATATTTGTTACTTCGACTTGACTACTAGTTTGTGGATGATAAGGGGTAGCTGTTCTATGGTGTACTTCATACCTCTTTAAAACTTTTTCAAATTGAGTATTGCAAAAATGAGTACCCCTATCACTAATAATTACCCTAGGTGTTCCGAATCGAGAGAAAAGTTTCTTCAAAAAGTGCACTACCATTCTAGCATCATTAGTAGGTAATGCTTGGGCTTCCACCCATTTTGACATATAATCTACTGCTACTAGGATGTACTTATTCCCAAATGAAGTAGGGAAGGACCCATGAAATCAATACCCCACACATCAAATATTTCACATGAAAGTATATAGTTCTGAGGCATTTCATTATGTTGAGAGATATTACCTGTTCTCTGGCATTTATCACAAGAGGTAACATACCTGTTGGCATCTCTGAAAAGTGTAGGCCAGTAAAAACCTGATTCAAGTACCTTATGAGTAGTTCTAGCTCCACTGTGGTGTCCTCCTGTGGGTCCTGAATGGCAGTGATCTAAAATTTGGTATGTTTTTATCTCAGCAGTGCATCTTCGAATAACTTGATCTGCACAAATACGAAAAAGAAAAGGATCTTCCCAAAAGTAGTTTTTCACATCAGCGAAGAATCGCTTCTTTTCCTGATGGGTCAACCCTTTTGGGGTTATGTTATCTGCTAAATAATTTGCAAAATCGGCAAACCAAGAAACTGCTTCGTCTGCAATGGCTAGGAGTTGTTCTTCAGGAAACAAGTCATTTATTTTATTGACGTACCTGGGGTGTGGATTTTCTAATCTCGAAAGGTGATCTGCTGCCAAATTTTCAGCTCCTTTCTTTTCCTTTATTTCTAAGTTAAATTCCTAGAGCAATAGAATCCATCTTATCAATCGAGGTTTTGCATCAGTTTTAGTCAAAAGGTAATGAAGAGCAGAATGGTCAGTGTAAACAATGACTTTTTACAATATTAAATAAGATCTGAATTTGTCAAATGAAAAAATAACGGCTAGCAATTCTTTTTCTGTGGTAGTATAATTTGCTTGAGCGGCTGTCAAAGTTCTGCTAGTGTAATAAATCGGTTGAAAGTGCTTGTCTCTTCGCTGTCCCAAAACTGCACCTACTGCAAAATCACTCGCATCGCACATTAGTTCAAAGGCATATTCCAATCAGATGAAATCATAATTGGGGCATTGACTAACTTTTCTTTGAGAGTGTTAAAAGATTCTAAACATTCCTGGTCAAAGTTGAAAAGCACGTCTTTTTCTAGTAATTTTGTTAAAGGCTTATCTATTTTAGAAAAATCCTTAATAAATCTGCGATAAAAACCGGCATGTCCTAAAAAACTTCTTATAGCCTTAACTGAATTAGGGGGAGGTAGTTTTTCAATGGTTTCAATTTTTTCTTTATCTACTTTTATCCCTTTACTAGAAATTTTATGTCCTAATACAATACCTTCTTGAACCATAAAGTGGCATTTTTCCCAGTTTAATACTAAATTTGTCTTTTCACATCTTATGAGAACACGTTGTAAATTATTAAGACAAAGTTGAAAAGAATTACCAAAAACTGAAAAATCATCCAAAAATACCTTCATGATGTTTTCCACGAATTCGTTAAAGATCGCTAGCATGCATCGCTGAAAAGTAGCAGGAGCGTTACATAAACCAAAAGGTATTCTACGATAAGCAAACGTCCCTTATGGACATGTGAATGTCATTTTCTCCTGATTTTCTGGAGCTATCGGGATTTGGAAATAACCAGAGAGGCCATCTAGGAAACAATAATACATGTGACCTGATAGTCTTTCCAACATCTGATCAATAAAAGGTAAGGGAAAATGATCCTTTCGAGTTGCGTCATTCAGCTTTCTGTAATCAATGCAAAGTCTCAATCCAGTGACTGTTCTTGTTGGAATTGACTCCTTTTTGTCATTAGACACCACGGTTATGCCTCCCTTTTTAGGAACAACCTGCACAGGATTTACCCAAGAACTGTCAGAAATAGGATAAATAATACATGCATCTAGAAGTTTAATTGCCTCAGCTTTTACGACTTCCTTCATGTTGGGATTCAATCGTCTCTGAGCTTGCATCGATGGTTTATATTCATCTTCCATTAAAATTTTGTGGGTGCAAAATGAAGGATTAATTCCCTTAATATCTGAAATTTTCCAAGCTATAGCCTGTTTGTGCTTTCTTAACACTTGAAGTAGTTCTTCTTTTTCTATAGTGCTTAAATCTGATGCAATAATTACTGTTAATGTCGAATCATCCCCTAAAAACGCATATTCTAAATGATCTGGCAGTTGCTTTAACTCTAATTTAGGGGGTTCATCAATCGAAGGTTTCTGTCTTAACTCATCATTCATTTTTATACTTTCATAACTTATGTGCCTTGCAACAAATTCATTATGGTCTAATTCTTTCATTACCTCTTTCACTTTAGTGGTGGGTTCGTCTTTCCCCTCACATTGAACAAGACACAATTCCAATGTGTCTGCGAGGGAAATTTCCTGAAATTTGTTTTGAACAAAATACTCAATAGCATCAATAAAATAACATGAATCATCTTGTTCTCTAGAAAATCTCATGGCATCATAAATTTTAAAAACGACTTCCTCCTCACCGACTCTAAGTACTAATTTACCTTCCCTACATCAATAACAGCTCTAGCAGTAGCTAAGAATGGGCGTCCCAAAATTAAAGGCACCTCAATATCCTCATCCATGTCAAGCACAACAAAATCAACTGGGAATATAAATTTATCTACTTTTACTAGCGCATCTTCAATGATTTCTCTAGGATATTTAACAGATCTATCAACTAATTGAATACTCATCCTAGTGGGTTTCGGTTCCCCTAAACCTAGTTGCTTGAACATTTTGTAGGGTATTAGATTAATGCTAGCACCTAAATCGGCTAATGCATTATCAATAATTAAACTACCGATTAAACAAGGAATAGTAAAACTCCATGGATCTTTCAGTTTTGCCAGCAATTTATTTTGGAGAATAGCTGAGCATTCCTCGTTGAGTTCCACTGCGACTAATTCTTCCAACTTCCTTTTATTTGTTAGAAGTTCTTTAAGAAACTTCGCTTACTTCGGCATCTGTGAAATTGCTTCAACAAAAGGTAAGTTAATGTGTAATTGTTTAAAAAGTTCAAGAAATTTACCGAATTGAGCATCTGTGTGGTCTTTCTTCAACTTTGCTGGATATGGAATAGGCGGTTTACATTCCTTGAGTGTTGGTGGAGTGTTTTCCTTGGGTTCCTCTACCTTGTCTTCTGCGGATTCTTGAACTGGCTTTGTTTCTGGTTCAACCAGTACCTTCCCATCTCTTAAAGTAATTGCTTTGACATGTTCTCTGGGATTTGGCTCAGTGTTACTTGGTAATCCACCTTGTGGTCTCTTTGAGATTAATTTTGCAAGTTGACCAATTTGGTTCTCTAGCCCTTGAATAGATGCTTGCTGGTTTTTTAGTGCCGTTTCGGTATTTTGGAAACAAGTTTCTGATACGGCTACAAATTTGGTGAGCATCTCTTCAAGATTTGGCTTTTTCTCTTGTTGTGATGGTGGCTGCTGAAATCCCGGAGGAGGCGGTTGTCTTTGATTTCCTTGTCCTCCCCATGAAAAATTGGGGTGATTTCTCCAACCTGCATTATAAGTATTACTATAAAGATTATTTTGAGGTTTAAAATTGTTACCCATATAGTTGGCTTGCTCAGTTTCTATGTTGTGTCCATAAGATGAGTAGTCTGGATTGAACATATTCCCTGGAGTTGCGTCATATTGCATCACTGGTTGTGCTTCCGTAGAACCAACAAAATTATCAAACTTTTTATTTAAAAGTTCTACCTGATTAGTGAGCATGGTGACAGCATCAATATTAAAAAATCCTGCAGTTTTTGTCGGCTTTGTCCTCATGACTTGCCACTGATAGTTATTCAGTGACATCTCTTCAATAAACTCATAAGCTGCTTCGGGTGTTTTGTTGTTGATTGTTCCTCCTGCGACTGTATCGATCATTTACCTTGTTGATGGATTTAAACCGTTGTGGAAGGTTTGAACTTGTAGCCACAAAGGTAACCCATGGTGAGGGCACCTTCTCAAAAGATCTTTGTACCTCTCCTAGGCATCATAAAGTGTTTCTAAATCCACCTGCACAAAAGAAGAGATATCGTTTCGTAATTTAGCTGTTTTAGCTGGACGAAAATATTTAAGTAAAATTTTTTCGGTCATCTACTCCCATGTAGTGATTGATCCACGTGGTAAAGAATTTAACCACTATTTGGCTTTATTTCTCAAGGAGAAAGGAAATAATCGGAGACGAATGGCATCATCAGAAACACCATTTATTTTGAAAGTATCACATAATTCCAAAAAGTTGGCTATGTGTGAATTTGGATCTTCATCTTGTAAACCATCAAACTGCACAAATTGTTGAATCATCTGAATAGTGTTAGGCTTTAATTCAAAATTATTTGCAGCAATAGCAGGTCTAATAATACTAGATTGAGTACCAGCCAAATTAGGCTTAGCATAATCATACATAGTACGCGGAGCATCATCTTGGTTCATCGGTTTTGCGGCTATCGCAGGAAGTAGTGGAATGTTTTGATTTACGTCCATCTCTTCCGTAGGTTCTGGCCTTTGTTCTTGGTCTTGTTCTGGATAATGAAGGCTTCGTCTGATCTCTCTGCGAGTTCTGCGAACTGTCGCTTCGAAATCTTCGTCAAAAAGTAGTAGTCCTCCTGGGTTTCTTTTAGTCATAAACCAAAGGTACCTAGAGGAAAAGAAAATTTTAGTAAAATAAAAATAAAAATAAAAATAAAAATAAGCTGAAAATAATTAAAAATAAATATGGCTAAAGTAATAGAAATTGAGCGTTCTTAATATTTCAGTTCCCCGACAACGGCGCTAAAAACTTGATATCGCGTGATAAGAAGTAATAAAATTTATAATAATGATCGAACTAAAAACTAACTATTATCACGACTTTAAGGCAAGCGCACTTATCGAACAGTAGTATAGCTTAGTGGCAACACCGAGTTATCGTACCCAAGGGAACCAAAAGTACTAATACTAACATCTTTCCTATTATTTAACTTAAAAATAAAAGTGGTTTTTATGAAGACTAAACTAATTCTAAAACTAACTATGAATGCACAGAAAGTAAATTGGGGAAAAACTATTGGGAAAGACTAATTGATTTAGGCAATACTCAAGGAAGAATCTACCTAGACTTTACTTGTTATCAATTCTTGAGCTAGACGATTTATTCACTTGACTTGATCCGTAGAGATCCCTAACTTATGTTAATACCTCCGTCGACGATAAGAACAACTAATCCTAGGTTGATTAACTGAAATCTCTTTTTAATTAAAACCCCTAGTCTTGCATTAACTTGATCTATGGATCCCCTTATTAGGTTTGACCCTAATCCGGCAGATTTATGTCACCATATGTCTAGGGTTGCATGCAACTCTGCTTAATTATGCTAGATCTACTCTTAAATAGGGACTTTTGCTCCTCTGCATAAGCACATCAGTTTCTTGATTTAATACCTAGGATTATTAAAACAAGAATTAAGAACAAATAATTAAGAACAATTCAAATATTTATCATATAACTCAAGATAAAATAATAACAAGACCTGTCTTAGGTTTCATCCCACTCAAGTATTTGGGGGATTTAGTTCATAATTAATAAAGAAAACATCTCAGAAGAAATAAGATAACAAAACATAAAGAACCCAAAAACCCATGAAGGAGTTTAGGGAGATCCTCTGTCTTGATGTAGAATTCAGCTTCTGGGATGAATCAATCGGCTTCCCTTGAAGTAATTCCTTGCTTGTACACTCTGTGTTGGCAGAAATAAGGCGCTCCTTTGTGGGAGAAAGAGTACACCCTTAGAGTTGCCTCCTAAGGTCTTTATATAGAGCTTTGGAATGTCTTTCTTAGCCTTTAAGTATCCAAATCCGAGTGAAATTGCACTTCCTCATGACAGGGACACGTATGTGTGCCACGCCCGTGTGGATCGACAAGAGGCCATGTGCAAGGCTGTTAATGGAGGCACAGCCGTGTGGTCAGGCCGTGCTTGTCGGGGTTGGGCCGTGTTGGACTTTATGTGCCACGGCCGTGTGGTGAATCCTTGTGCCGTGTCGTTTTCACACTTTGGCCCATTTTCTTCATTTTTGGCCCGTTTTTAGTTCTTTTCTCTTCCTATGCTAAACATGATAATGTTTAGTGATAATTCATCCAGAAATTAGGCTAAACATGAGGTAAAAATATGTATTATTTATCGTTTATTAGCGACACTTTTAAAATTAATGGTATTTCTGATAATGTCATTCGCCTTCGGTTATTTCTTTTCTCTTTGAGAAATAAGGCAAAACAGTGGTTAAATTCTCTACCCAGAGGATCAATCACTACTTGGGAACAAATGACCGAAAAGTTTTTACTTAAATATTTTCCGCATGCTAAAACAGCAAAGTTGAGGAATGATAGCTCTTCTTTTGTGCAAATAGATTTAGAAACACTCTACGATGCTTGGGAGAGATACAAGGACTTGTTGAGAATGTGTCCTCACCACGGGTTACCTTTGTGGCTACAAGTTCAAACTTTCCACAACAGTTTGAACCCCTCAACGAGGCAGATGATTGATGCAGCTGCCGGTGGAACAATCAACAACAAAACACCAGAGGCAGCTTATGAGTTACCGGGGTTTTTAATGTTGACGCGGTCACAATGCTGTCAAATTAGGTAGAGCTCTTAAATAAAAAGATTAAAGGTTTAGTTAGCTCTACACAGGTACATCCAGTAATGAGGTGCAATTCAAATGGAAGAGGAATGTACAACACAGATTACTCATCCCACGATCCTGGCACAAAAAACTAGTAAGTTAACTATATGGGTAATAATCCTCAACCTCAAAACAATCCTTATAATAAAACTTACAATGCAGGTTGGAGGAACCACTCTAATTTCTTATGGGGAGGACAAGGCAATCAAGGAAATCAGAGACCACCACCCCCTCCAGGTTTCCAACAACCTCCTTACCAACAAGAGAAAAAGCCGAATCTTGAAGGGATGCTCACGAAATTTATCTCAGTGTCAAAAACCCGTTTTTAGAATACTGAGACGGCACTCAAAAATCAGCAAGCATCAATTCAAGGGCTCAAAACTTAGATAGGTCAACTTGCTAAGCTAATCTTTGAAAGGCCACAAGGTAGCTTGCCAAGCAATGCAGAAACTAACCCAAGGGAGCAACTTCATGCCATTGATATGATCGATAAAGAAGGATTAGTTAAAGACAACTCAGAACCAAGACAAGAAGCCGTGGTAAGTAATAGCAAGATTCAGGTAAGTCATGGTACACAAAAGTTGGTAAGTAAGAAGTATAAACCCCGTGTCCCGTACCCAAATGCGACAAGGAAAGACCGCACAGATGAACAATTCGATAAATTCCTTAAACTCTTGAAGAAATTAGATATTAACTTACCGTTTATTGAAGCTCTTTCACGGATGTCGAACGCAGTTAAATTTTTAAAGGAACTTCTAGCAAATAAACAGAAATTGGATGAGTCGTCGTATGTGGAGCTGAATGTAGTTTGCTCAGCTATTTTCCAAAATAAGCTATCTGACAAACTAAAAGATCCAGGGAGTTTCACAATTCCTTGTTTAATTGGTAGTTTAGATGTTAAAAATGCATCAGTTGATTAATGTAATACCTTATAAAATGTTTAAACAACTAGGTCCTGGGAAACCCAAACAAACTAGGATGAGCATTCAATTGGCTGATAAAACCATTAGATTTCCTAGGGGTATAATTGAAAATGTTCTGGTTAAAATTGATAAATTCATATTCCCAGTGGATTATGTTGTTTTAGACATGGATGAGGATAGTAATGTACCATTAATTTTAGGGCGACCCTTTTTAGTGACTGCTAGGACTATCATTGATATGGGCACAAGTGAACTGACACTTCGTGTAGGCAATGACACAATTACTTTGCAAGCTCGTAGTTCTACTAGAACCGTAAATGATACAGATGTTGTTACGAGTTCTTGTAATAAGAATAATCTCACTGTCTAACCTTCTTTGCAGGATAGCGAAAGTACAATTGAGCCACGTCTGAGTTCATGCTACAACAAGGAAGCATCTATGAAGAGCGAATGTTACAGATTGACAAACTAGACGAATGGCTGAACTATAGCCAAGAGAAACATAAGATACACCACACAGAACCACAATAGGCCCATGGCGAGCCTACACTTAAACCAAATCAACTTAAGGTAGGGGATAAGGTGTTATTAGAGGAAGAGGACCCTCGAATTGTAAATTCAAAACCTCATACAGATGACGCACCTCCCTTCATGGTAATGAAAATCTTCCCCTATGATACAGTCCAGATAACACATAAGGTATTTGGCACTTTCAAGGTAAATTATACTCGACTCAAACTTCATTGTGATAGAATTGATAGCAGGAAAGAGGAGTTCCAACTCCTCAAACCATCGTGACCATATGAAATTAAGGTGAGTCGAGCTTAGACTCTAAATAAGCGCTTCTCGGGAGGCAACCCGAGCACTAACTTTGCTAATCTCTTTAATTTCAATTTTTAACCTATAAATCATTAACTAAGACCTTGAATGTCAGTCTTCCAAAACTACACGGCTAGGCATACGGGCGTGCCTAAGGCCGTGAGCACACCAGAGGTGAAGACACGACCGTGCAACACGGTCGTGTGAAAATAGGGCAAAATTTTTCCAAAACACAGCTTTTGATAAATCACCACAGTCGTGCGACGTGGCCGTAGGCGAACCTGCTAAATCAACACAGGTGTGAGACACGCTCGTGTCATCAGGTCGTGGTTGAAGTTGAGAAATTAGCACGGACGTGAGACACACCCGTGCCCAAAGCCCGTGGTTGAACCTTTTTTATTTAACACGGGCGTGCACATAAAGCCACGGGCGTGTCACGAGTAACACGAGAACACGGGCATGGGCTAAGCATCAAGCGCACTAAAACCCTAAATTCACCCCTTTTAAACTCCCCAAACCCTACTCTTTATTTTTATTTCAATTTTTTATCTTTATTTTACTTCATTTCTTATGTTTTTCCTTTTCCTTTTAAAGACTTATTATTATTTTGAATTTTATTTATCCTTATGGTGCTCATCGAGTAATGCTTTAATTCTCTCCACAGTTGTGTTTATTTTCTTAAGTAGCTCAGGATCATTCACCCCAAGTAGCTCTTTACCCAACTCCACTTTCACTATTCCAAGGATTCCATCCAAAATTCAGGAAGTTTCACTTTGCTCCCTATCTTATGATATTATGCCTATATTCTTATTATTTATCTTTGTACATTGAGGACAATGTACATCTTAAGTGTGGGGGGTCATTCATATTATTATCAAGAAAACCCCTGAATTTTGTCCTATTGTCAAGTAACTTCCTTCTCACTATTAGAATAAATTTTGATTAATTGATGATTTTTATTGATATGTCTTGAATTAAAACATAGGGAGTTATGCCTTGATTTTCTAAACTTAAAGTCATTAGAGAATCAAGCATGATAAGTTGACTTTTGAGAATTAAAATTTTTTCTAGGTTGTTTCCCAAAGTTTAGGTATTATACTAAAGTTTGAAATTCACACGATTGACATAAAAAAGCCATATTTTTTTTGTGAGATCTTGAGGCTTTAAGAGCATATATCCTTTCATGTTCACTTTTTTTATTGCTATGAGTGTGTCAATATTGATCTGTTATTCTAGAACTTTCTTCGATTATACATGTCGAGACCACACTATTGATTTGATATACCGAGATGATAAAGGCACCTAGGTTTTAACGCACTTACTCCATAAAAGCCTACCTTCACAATTAACCATTAGTGAACTCTGTTGAACCTAATAACCCATTTATTGATTTACCCTCAATATTAACCAAACAACCTATTATTGTTGAAATCCCCCTAATTAATTTGATCCCCATTTTTGTCGAGATTTGAATTGAATAATTATCTAACTATGTTCTTCTCTTCAGTTAGTAAAGTTAAATATTCGATTTGTTCTTAAAAAAAACATTTACAAAGTTATTTCAGTTGTTCATTAGGCATATTATTACGAACCTATGTAATGCTTGAACTTGAACGAGGATATTCATAAGGAAAAGCTCAATTATAGGATTTTTCAGGAATGTAATTTTTTCTAGTTAAGTAATTTTTCAGTTCAATCTCGATTCTAACCTTCTTTTTTAGCTTGTGACAACACCCCTAACCAAAACCCCATTACAACCTTCTAAAAGACCTTTTGATCCATGTATTATCTCAATTTATAGTGGTAGAGATTTGATTCTCATGTAAGCATATGGTCATAACTCTTCATGTTGACTAATGAGTGATTAATTTCTAAACCCTAAACACTTTGAGTGGAAAGAGTAAACCTATAGTGAGGATGTCAACTCTATGTGATTTTGAATGAAGGAAAATTACTGAGATAAGGGGAGATACCTATGTTTTCATGCTAAAATACTCAACTTAGATTGTTTGAAACTTCGATGTCCTTTTAGTTAAACTCCCAAGGTATGATTACTTATGGATTATTTCAAAACATTATTGATAGAAATTATAAATTGAGAAAAAGGAATTCTTAATTGTGAGTTGAGATTTTGTTTAAGGACAAACAAATGTTTAAGTGTGGGGGTATTTGATAAACCGTAATTTATACATATTTTTACCCCATGCTTAGCATATTTTTGGATGAATTATCTCTTGATTTGTGGAATTTGATGCTCCTAATCTCTTAATTTCATGTTTTATACTTAGGTGGGCATAAAAGAGTGAAAAGAACGAGAAACGGTCCAAAAAAGGAGAAAATGGGCCAAAGTAAGAAACCAACACAGCCTTGATATGCGTGATATGAAGTAATAAAATTTATAAAGAACTTGATCACACCAAAACTAACTAATATCACGATGTTGAGGCAAGCGCACCTGTCGAACAGTAATATAGCTTAGTGGCAAGACCGAGTTATCATACCCAAGGGAACCAAAAGTACTAGTACTTACTTCCTTTCTATTATCTAGCCTAAAAATAAAATAGGGTTGTTTAAACTAATTCTAAAACTAACTAAGAAAGTTTAAAGAGTAAATTGGGAAAACGTTTAGGGAAAAGCTGATTGATATGGGCAATACTCAAGGGAGAATCCACCTAGACTTCACTTGTTATTATTTTCTTGAACTATATGATTTCTTTACTTGACTTGATCCGTAGAGATCCTTAACTTATGCTAAACCCTCCGTCGAGGCGTAGAGCAACTAGGCCTAAGTGGTTAATTAAAGTTCCCTTATTAATTAACTCCCTAGGTTGCATTAATTCGATCTATGGCTCCCCATATTAGGTTTGACCCTAATCCGGCAGATTTATGTCACCCTATGTCTAGGGTTGCATGTAACTCCGCTTAATTATGGTAGATCTACTCTTATCACAGGGACTTTTGCTCTTCTGCTCTAAGCACATCTAATTCTTGGAATAATGCCTAGGATTATTAAATCAAGAATGAAGAATGCATAATTAAGAACAATTCAAGTATTTATCAAATAAATCAAGAAAAATAACAAGATCTGTCTTAGATTTCATCCCCCTCAAGTATTTGAGAGGTTTAGTTCATGATAAAGAAAAGAAACATCACAGAAGATATAAAACAATAAAGCATAAAAGAAACCAAAAACCCTTGAAGGAATTTAGGGAGATCCTCTATGTTGCTGCAGAATTCCAACTTCTAAGATGAATCAATCGGCTTTCTCCTTTAGAGTAATCCCTTGCTTCTATTCGTATCTAAAAAGTATATATCCCTCCATTTAGTTGTTGCCTCATGAGGTCTTTATATAAAGCTTTTGGGGGGCCTTTCTTAGCCTCTAAGCATCCCAATTTAAGTGAAATTCCCCTTCCTCACGACTAGAACACGCCAGTGTGCCACGCCCGTGTGACTTCGAATGAGGCCGTGTGATTTTCTCGGTAGAGGCACGGCCGTGTGGCCTGGCCGTGCTTGTCGAGACTTTGACCGTGTGATCTTCATGTGGCACGCCCGTGTGGCACGGCCATGTGGCATGTCTTGGGCCGTGTTGTTTGCACATTTTGGCCCATTTTTCACTATTTTTAGCCTGTTTTCCGTTCTTTTCTCTTCCCTATGCTCTCCTGAGTATAAGATATGAAAAAGGAAGATTAAGAGCATCAATTCGCACAAAATTGATCATAATTCATCCAAAATATAGGCTAAACATGGGGTAGAAATATGTATAATTTAATGTTTATCAAGCCTGGAGTTCCTTACACAGGCACACCACACGCCCATGCCACATCAGCAGACTTGAACACAGCCTAGGCTCGATGCACACGGGCGTGCCACACGGGCGCGTCTCTGTCGTGACGAGTTTCAATTTCACGCGGAAAAAGCTACTTAGGGGATAAGAAAGAGACTCCAAACTCTATATAAAGACCCTAGGAGGTGACTATAAGGGTGTACAGTGTGCCTGCTAAGAGACACAGAGGAGAAGGCAAGGAATTACTGAAGGAAAGTCGATCAATCCATCTCAGAAGCCAGAATCTCCTTCAAGACTGAGGATTTCCCTTCAATTTCCTTTAGGGGTTTTAGGGTTTTCTTTTTATTTTGTTGTCTTCTTTATTTTGAGATGTTTTCCTTTTTTATCATGAACTAAATTCCTAAATACCTGAAGGGGATGAAACCTAAAATGAATCTTGTTATTGTTATCTGAATTATATGATAAATATTTGATTTGTTCTTAATTATGTTTTTAATTCTTGAGTAGATATTTTAGGATATTAATTCAAGTCGAATGTGCTTATTTAGAGGAGCAAAAGTCTCTGTTTAAGAGTAGATCCAACATAATTAAGCGGAGTTGATCGCAATCCTAAACATAGGACGACAAAAATCTACCGGATTAGAGTCAAATCTAATAGGGGGATCCATAGATCGAGTTAATGCAACATTAGGGGTTTTAATTAGAAAGAGATTTCAATTAATCAACCTAGGGTTAGTTATTCTTATTCTCGACAGAGATATTAACATAATTTAGGGATCTCTACGAATCAAGTCGAATGAAGAAATCGTCTAATTCAGAGTTAAATAACAAGTGAAGGTGGATTCTTCCTTAGGTATTGCTTTTATCAATCAAGTTTTCCTAAAGTAATTCCCCAATTTAGTCTTTGTCACGTCTTTAGTTTAGTTTAGAATTAATTAGTTTACAAACAAATCCAGTTTTATTTTTAGGCTAGATAATAGGAAGAAAGTCATTACTAGTACTTTTAGTTCATTGGATTTGATATTCCGGTCCTGCTACTAACTATACTACTACTGATAGGTGCGCTTGTCTTTTATCGTGATAATAGTTAGTTCCTAGGTACAATCATTATTATTACTTTATCACAGTCACAAGATCAACTACCCAGTAAAGAAGACTTAGCTTGAGTGTAACACCCTTATCCCATAACCATCGTCGGAATAGCTAAGGGGTATTACCGGACTTGTAACTCAGACCAGAGCAGTAATACTTTAAACTTATCAAACATCATAACAATTCATATAATAATCCATCAAAGCATGTTTAAAACAATCATATAGAGCTTCATTCATTCATCAGGGACTAAATTGATAACATACAAAAGATATGAAATAATTTAAGAAAATTATCGAAATAGGGTCACAAGGTCGTGTGCCCAAGCAGTGTGCCTCACACGGTTGCCAGACACGTCCATGTGTCCGCGCTATAGCAAAACAAGGCATACATACTGACATTGTGCACACGGCCAAAAGACACGCCCATGTGTCTAGGCCGTGTGAAATTTATGAAGCTACTGACTTGAGCCCACGGGTACCAGACACGACCACGTCTCTAGCCCGTATGACATCCTGACCAATTCAACTACAATACAGGGGTCACACGGTTGAGTCACACGCCCGTGTACTCTGACCGTGTGGTACGAAATAGGCTTGGTACAAGCCATTTCCATACCTTAAATACTCATGTACCTACAAGCAATGCTTTACAACATTCCATATACTAATTGAGCAACCAATTCAACCAAAAACAAGTGCATTTATACCAATTCATATTCAACCAATATCATACCAATTTGTATCAACCAAACCTGTACTAAATAAGCCAATTCCATACCTAATCAACTTACCAAAATTCTAACAAAGACACCTATCAAATATCCATATTCAAACCTTACCTAAGTCATGTGCTATTCATCCAAAATATCATATAAAGAGCACCACAAATAATGCATTCATGAAAAGCTAACCATTCTCATTTCAAGCCATATCTCATAGCTTGAATAAGTGCCTAAAATCATACCACATTCTTTAACATAGTTACCATAAACATTAACTTATAAACTAGCCTATACATGCCATATTTACCATATTTACAAAGATCCAAAAGTACTGAAAACTTGAGTAGATAGTGTGATTGCAATCTCTGACTTGTCCGAAATCAAGCTAGCTTCTGAATCTATAAAACACGGGAAAAATAAATAGAGTAAGCTTTTAAAGCTTAGTAAACCCGTATAATATAGAATTTAACTTACCGAATCAACATTTAAAACATAAACGACATTACCAAACCAAGTCATATGTTCCCAATGCCTATTTAACCATCATACACATGTTAGTCATGTAACAACCATTTATTCATCCATTCTATAGATGAAACAAACATATATCATCCATGTAATAGCAATTCATGTATCCATTCATCCATTTATCATATACTCACACAGCATATAATCATGTGACCATATAATCATCCATCTATTCATATGATATATCTTATATAACATATGTTCATGTATTAAATATTTATAAGCATGAACTTGTAACATGAAATACATGTAAACATATACTTGTACTTAAAATCCATGTAACTTATATTTCATTTATCAAATAATCATATATGAATCATGTAACATACATCATGTAACCATGTACTTCATATATTTCTTAAAACCCGTATTTCATATATTACAGATCGGTAGTTTGCCTGTTGAACCTTTGAGAACATCGAGGGATACTCAAGTGATACACACATAGTGTATATATGTAACCTGTAAATCTGTCAATTCATCATGTATGCTCATTGATCGTGATTTCGATGAAGTAATAAAATTGATCGTACTTGGAAACTAACTATTATCACGATAAAAGGCAAGTGCACCTATCGAGTAGTAGTATAGTTAGTGGCTAGACCAGAATATCGAATCCAATGAACTAAAAGTACTAGTAATGACTTTCTTCCTATTATCTAGCTTAAAAATAAAGAGGGATTTGTTTTAAACTAATTAATTCTAAATTAAACTAAAGACGCGACAGAGACTAAATTGGGGAAGTGCTTTGGGAAAACTTAATTGACAAAGACAATACCTAAGGAAGAATCTACCTAGACTTCACTTGTTATCTAACTCTGAACTAGACGATTTCTTCATTCGACTTAATCCGTCGAGATCTCTAAATTATGTTAATATCTCCGTCGAGAATAATAACAACTAACCCTAGGTTGATTAATTGAAATCTCTTTCTAATTAAAACCCCTATTTTTGCATTAACTCGATCTATGGATCCCCCTATTAATTTTGACTCTAATCTGGCAGATTTTCTTCGTCCTATGTCTAGGAGTGCGATCAACTCCACTTAATTGTGTTGGATCTACTCTTAAATAAGGACTTTTGCTCTTCTGAATAAGCACATTCCACTTGAATTAATATCCTAAAATATCAACTCAAGAATTAAAAACACAATTAAGAACAAATCGAATATTTATCATATAGTTCAGATAACAATAACAAGATTCATCTTAGATTTCATCCCCCTAGGTATTTGGGGATTTAGTTCATAATGAGAAAGGAAAACATCTCAAAATAAAGAAAACAAAAAAAAAATAAAGAAAACCCTAAAACTCTGAAGGAAATTTGAAGGGAAATCCTCAATCTTGATGTAGATCCTTGCTTCTGAGATGGATCAATCGGCTTTCTTCGAATAATTCCCTGCCTTCTGCCCTCTGTTTTGGCGAGGACACTGTACATCTTTATAATGGCCTCTTAGGGTCTTTATATGGAGTTTGGAATGTCTTTCTTAACCCCCTAAGTAGCTTTTTTCGCGTGAAATTAAACTTCATCATGACAGGGACACGCCCCTGTGGCACGCCCGTGTGAGTCGAGTCCAGGCTATGTTCAAGCCTGTTAATATGGCACGACCGTGTTGTCCACCCGTGTGAGGAGCTCCAGGCCGTGTTGTTTTCTTGCTTTGGCCCATTTTCTCCGTTTTCGGACCGTTTCTCGTTCTTTTCACTCTCATATGCTCACCTAAGTATAAAACATGATATTAAAGATTTAAGAGCATCAAATTCCATAAATTAATGAATAATTCATCCAAAAATAGGCTAAGCATGGGGTAAAAATATGTATAATTCACGGTTTATCAGATCCTCATCCTGCAAACCATCAAACTGAACAAACTGTTGTATCATTTGAATACTGTTAGGTTTCAGTTCAAAATTATTTGCAGCAATAGCAGGCCTAACAATACTAGATTCAGTAGTAGCTAAATTAGGCTTAGCATAATCATACATAGTACGAGGAACAGGGTTTTGATTAACAGTATCTGCGGCTATCGCAGGAGGTAGTAGATTATCCTTATTTGCGTCCATCTCTTCAGTGGGTTTGGTTTCGTTCTCTTGTCCTTGTTCTGTGTACTGTAGGCTCCACCTTATGTCTCTTCGATTTCTGCGAACTGTGGCTTCTAAGTCGTTGTCAAACAATAATAGTCCTGACGGGTTTCTTCTAGTCATAAACTAGAGACACTTGTCAGGGAAAGGAAAAAGAAAAGTTTAGTAAGAAAAATAGAAATAGAAAATAAATTGCAAATAAAGTAAAAAATGGCTAAAGTAATAGGAATCGAGTGTTCCTAATATCTTAGTTCCCCAGCAACGGTGCCAAAAACTTGATCGTGATTCCGATGAAGTAATAAAATTGATCGTACCAGGAAACTAACTATCATCACGATAAAAGGCAAGCGCACCTATCGAGTAGTAGTATAGTTAGTGGCAAGATCGGAATATCGAATCTAAGGAACTAAAAGTACTAGTAATGGCTTTTTTCCTATTATCTAGCCTTAAAATAAAAAGGGATTTGTTTTAAACTAATTAATTCTAAATTAAACTAAAGACGCTACAAAGACTAAATTTGGGAATTACTTTGGGAAAATTTAATTGACCAAAGACAATACCTAAGGAAGAATCTACCTAGACTTCACTTGTTATCTAACTCTGAACTAGACGATTTCTTCATTCAACTTAATCCGTAGAGATCCCTAACTAATGTTAATATCTCCATCGAGAATATGAACAACTAACCCTAGGTTGATTAATTGAAATCTCTTTCTAATTAAAACCCCTAGTTTTGCATTAACTCGATCTATGGATCCCCATATTAGATTTGACTCTAATCCGGTAGATTTTCTTCGTCCTATGTCTAGGAGTGCGATCAACTCCGCTTAATTGTGTTGGATCTACTTTTAAACAATGACTTTTGCTAATCTAAATAAGGACAATCCACTTGAATTAATATCATGAAATATCAACTCACGAATTAAAAACACAATTAAGAACAAATCGAATAATTATCATATAGTTTAGATAACAATAACAAGATCCGTTTTAGATTTCATCCTCCTTAGGTATTTGGGGATTTAGTTCATAATGAGAAAGGAAAACATCTCAAAATGAAGAAAACAAAAAAACATAAAGAACACCTTAAAACCCTGAAAGAAATTTGAAGGGAAATCCTCAGTCTTGATGTAGATCATTGCTTCTGAAATGGATTAAGTGGCTTTCTTCAAGTAATTCCTTGCCTTCTGCCCTCTGTCTTGGTGGGGACACTGTACCCTTATGGTTGCCTCCTAGGGTCTTTATATAGAGTTCGGAATGTCTTTCTTAGCCCCTAAGTAGCTTTTTATGCGTGAAATTAGACTTTGCCACGACAGGGACACGCCCGTGTGTCACGCCCGTGTGAGTCGAGCCCAGGTTGTGTTCAAGACTGTTAAAGTGGCACGGGCGTGTGATTCACCCGTGTGATTAGATCCAAGAGTGTTGATCTCTTGCTTTGGCCCATTTTCTCCATTTTTGGCCCGTTTCTCGTTCTTTTCACTATCCTATCCTCACCTGAGGATAAAAACAGGAATTTCAAGGTTTAAGAGCATAAAATTCCACAAATTAATGAATAATTCATCCAAAATTAAGCTAAGCATGGGGTAAAAATATGTATAAATTACGGTTTATCACTCATCTTGAGCCGATATCAGTAAGCCCGAAGGCTGAACATGTAAGCCCGAAGGCTGAATGGTAAGTCCGAAGACTGAACATGTAATCCTGAAGAATGAACAGTAAGCCCGAAGCTGAACATGTAAGCCTATGAGTTGTGGTGAGTCCGCAACAAATGCAGGAGCTCAACCACCCTGTAGCCCTAGTGACACGTCACTTGTATCCTACAACTTTCTACGGTTCGAATGGGACTCTGTAATCAAATTTGGACATATAATCAATACATAATTCAACATGTATTTAATAGGCAAACTTGATTCCATAGTTCATTAAAAATCCATACAACATTAAAGCAACAATTATAAACATTATACAAGTTCGATTCTAATTATACGAACTTACCTCTATTTAGGTTGTAAACTCGAAATCTACTCGTTGACCTTACGTTTTCCCCGATCAAGTCCCGGGATTTGCTTGCCTTGATCTATATTAATCAAATTTAACTCAATTATTCATTAACGCATTCAATCTAGTCCAAAACATGTAAATTTGGCAAGTTACATATTTGCCCCTATATTTTAACCACTTTGCAATTTAGTCCTTCATGCACAAAATAACAAATTATACATTTTCCACCAAAATTTACCATAGCTGAATATTCATGTTAATCACATAAATACATATCTTTCATTAATTCACATTTCTTACCACAAAAATTCTATCTTTTTCAATTTAATCCATATACTCAATTTTATCAAAATTACTATATAAAACTTGTATATTACTAAATAACCATCAATAATCCACCATTATTTATCAAAACAACCAAGCATTCAACAATGGCACATTTCAAAAACAACACCTATTTCAGAAATTACGGTACAAGTCAGTTAAATCGAGCTGTAACGAGCTCAAAAACCATAAAAATCATGAAAAACCGAAGCAAAACATACCTTTAATTGATGAATTTAAGCTTGCCAAATGAAAAAGCCCTTATTTGGTTTTCTAAGCTTCAAAAATCGGTGAAGATGGTAGAAAATGAAGCTATTTTATGCTTTGTTTTAATTAAAACTAATTTAATAACCAATTTACCATTATAACCTTAATTAAACCATTTAATAATCTTACTAAATATGGACATAAATGTCCACTACCTTTAACAAAGGTATAATATCAACTTAAGACCTTCTATTTAATAATCCAAATTCAAATAAGCCATTTATGCAATAGAACTCATATTTATCGCTTTATGCGATTTAGTCCTTTTTACCAAATTAACTAACCAAACGGTAAAATTTCTTTACGAAACTTTCGTGCGATAATTCTAACATGCTGTAAGACATAATAAAATAATAAAATAATTATTTTGACTCAGTTAAGTGGTCTTGAAACCACTCGTTCCGTTTAGAGTCTAAATCGGGCTGTTACATCGAGCCCCTCTACGGTCTCCACCTCAGCCTCTAGTACCCCGTCCGCGGATACCTCGTGTGCTCATATCTAATCGATTTTACCTATGTTAAAGGTTTTATGAATCAGTTACAGTTCTACTGTTTATTAACAAATATTTTATGTAAAGCAGTACTAGAAGTTCAGAGTTTGGTTTCGTTTGTCGCAGTTTCTAGTAGTTTACTATAGTTTTAGTCTAACTACAGTTTTCAATATATACTAACAAGAGTATTTTCATAGTTTACTACCTACGGTAGCTTCAGAATATCATTCCATTTTCAATTTCAGCAAAAACAAGTTTCAGAATACTTACAGGATCGATACCGGAGACTCGGTGTACTACATACTCAGTAAAAACATTTTCAGTCGTTTAATAGCCAGTTTTTTTTCCAAAAACCAAATTTTAAAACCCATAATCCACAGTCAAGTTTTGCAACCTGGCTTTGATAGCACTAAATGTAACACCCCAAACCCAGCCTAGACGTTATGGTCGAATCTAGCAATGTCATATAATAGTGTGTTCGTAAACTAAGTTATTACATTAAAATCATTTCCATGTTATTACCTATGTTTATCTCGTATTGGTTCTAAAGGAATTTGTTTTACTTATTTAAAACATTTTCTTTAAGACGTTTCTTATTACAGAAGCTTTTAAAACTAAGCAGTTTAAGTAATCGTAGGTTTAGAAAATACTTTAGCTTTTTGAAAATCGAACTTCCTACGACTAGCAAGTATAATTCCACAAAAATAGATAAAAACTGAATTTAAGCAAAAGTCTCGAAGAGTATCTCAAATTACATCCCAATAATAATAAAACCATAAAACATAAATTAAAAAAAGAGTAAAGTCCAAATACTGTGGTCACCGTCGAGTTCTCCGCCGCACCGATCCGTCTAGGCATGAGGATTACCTGTGTACATTAAACAGAATGGGGTGAGTTTACGTAAACTCAGTGTGTAATCCTACAGAAAACAAACAACAGTAAACACAGTGCACAGGCAAAACAGTCTTGGACCTAAACCCCTTTCAGTAACAATAACGGTTTGGGCCTTAGCCCATCTTAGTACAGTATTAAATATGCAGTAGGGCCTTAGCCCATCACAATATCAGTATCAAATATGTAGTAGGGCCTTCGCCTATCACAGTATCAGTATCAGTCATGCAGTATTCAGTAAAAAAGTCCTACCCAACCAGCCTCTACACACCATCTCTGTCCAACCCTACACTCCATGTGGGGATTAAATCAACCCACCTATCTCTACACTCTAAGTAGTACTGAATGAGACACAAAATAGTAATTTTCAGCTGAACTGCCAGTATATTTAGGCTTAAGAGCCTTTTAGTACACTTCTTCCAAATATAATCAACCCAACGCCATGCAATGCAACATACAATACATGACATGCTATCTCATGATATCAGTACATATAATTAGTTCAATATACAGGCATACTATCATCATGCTCAACATGTATCAATAAATAAGTCAGTTCACACAATTAAGGGTCTAAGTAATGCTTACCGACCCTACAGTACGTTCACAGTCAACTTGGGTGACCCGTGCAACGTTAGCAATCAATTCAATAAAAATGGGCTCACACGCCCATGTGTCGTACCCGTGTGGGTGTGAGCCCACACGTTCGTGTGGCCCACATAGCCCAAATTAGCCTTGGCCATATGGAGCACACGGCTTGGCTGTAACACCCCTATCCCATAACCGTTGCCGGAACAGGTAAAGGGGCATTACCGGACATATAATTCAATTCAGAACTATAAAACTTTGAACTTTTATCAAACATCATTTCATTTCAATATAAATCATCCAATCATACTCATAACATACTTAAATCGAGCACACAAAGCTTATAACAATCATTTGGGACTAAATCGATAACATATGAAAACGATAGGAAAATTTAGAAAATTTTTCATATAAGGGTCACACGACTGTATGCCCAGGCCGTGTGCCTCACACGGTCACCAGACTCGCCCATGTGTCCAGGCCGTGTGAAAACATGGCATACCTACTGACTTGGGTCACACGGTCGACCACACGCCCGTATGCCAGCCCGTATGCCACACATGGCTAGTAGACATGCCGGTGTTTCTAGATTATGTCAATCCTGTAGGGTATACTAACTTAATTACCTAAGGTGCAGGGGTCACACGGTCGAGTCACTTGCCCGTGTGCTCATACCGTATGGCACGAAACTAGGCTTGGTTTAAGCCACATTTCACATGCAATTCTCTTGTACCTATAAGCATCAATTTGTACCAAATTCATATACCAAAGAAGCATCCATTTCAACCAAAATAAGTCAAATTTGAACCATTTCCTAAACAACCAAATTCCATGATATTTTGTACCACAAAACATATACCAAATAAACCCATTTATACCTATTCATACTTGCCAATTCTATCACATTAAAACTTATCAATTTGTCATCATTCCAGCATCACCTAAACCAAAATATCATTCATCCAATTTGCCATAACATAAACATATAATAATAAGGTTTTATACCAAAATGACCATATCCAAACCAAGCCATATCACATAGCTTGGACACATGCCAAAGTCATACCAAAATCATTAACATTGATAGCCATAACTTCAACCTATAAACTAGCCTATACATGAAATATTTACATCATTTATACAAGTTCTAAAAGTACCAAAAATTGCTTGGATAGTGCGATAGCAATCTCTGACCTCGTCTGAAATTGAGCTAGCTTTTGAAATCTATAAAACACGGAAAAGTAAACGGAGTAAGCCATGTAACATGTCATATATCATTTCTCACTTATAGAACTCATGTAAACCATGTAACATTTCATCCATACATATCATAAAACTCATCTAACAATTTATTTTATAGCACATATACTCTTATACCATATAAATCATATAATTCATGTATCATATATCATATAAGTCATATACCTCTTGTAACATAAAAACCATTTAATCATGTAATTCATATACATATTGTATCTCTTGTAGCATGTATTCATATGTTTCATATCGGTATAATACCCGTTGGACCTTCGAAAACATTGAAGGATACTTGGGGTGATACACACTAAGTGTATAAATTGGTAATCTGTCAATTCATCATCATGTATGCTCTTTCGAGTCATAATCAGTATGCTCCTCCTAAGCCGATAAACTGTAAGCTCAAATGAGCTGAACAGCAAGCTCCGTAGAGCTGAAACGGTAAGCCCTAAAAGACTGAAATGGTAAGCTCTGAAGAGCTGAACGGTAAGCTCATAAGAGCTGAAACGGTAAGCTCATACGAGTTGTGGTGAGTCCGCAACAAATGCAGGAGCTCAACCAAAAAAGTAACCCTAGTGACATGTCACTCGTATCCTACGACTTTCTACAGTTCAAACGGGACTCGGTAATTAATTTAAGTATAAAACTAATAAGCATTTAAATTCCATAATTCATTAAACATTCATACAACCAATCATATATATAGATAATTCAACAACTTAAAATACATATTTAAGTTTGATTTTAATTATACGAACTTACCTTATATTAGCTCGTATACTCGTCGTCTACCCGTCAATCTTTTGTTTCCCCCAATCAAGTTCCGATATTTGTTTGTCTTAATCTATATATATATTATAAAATTTAATATTTTCAGTAGCTATTCAATTCAATTAAGTCCCTAATTCACATTTTTGGAAAATTACATATTTGCCTCCATACTTTTAACTACTTTACAATTTAGTTCTTTATACACAAAATGACAAATTCACACAATTAAACCAAAACCCATAGTAGCTAAATTCTTTAAAGCCTCTAATCAACCCATATTTTCCTTTATTTCATAATTCTAACAACAATATTTCTATCTTTTTCAATTTAATCCCTATTGCTCATTTTTTCTTAAAAATCACTTTATAAAACTTGTATATCTATTAACAACCATCAATACTCTATCAAGAAACATCAAAATATACATGTATTCAACAATTTCATTTTTCACAATCATCAATAATTTTAGAAATTGAGGTACGGGCTAGCTATATCGAGCTGCAACGAGCTCAAAAACGTAGAAATCATTAAAAATCGAGCTAAAACCGTACCTTAATCAACTTGGAAAGCAATGGCCGAATGTGAGCTCTAAAAATGGTGGTTCTCTCTTGTTAAAATCGGCATGTAGAAGATGATAAAACAAAGTATGGTTTTATTTTTAATTAATTATAACATATAAGATATTTTACAATTTTAACCTGTAAACAATTATATAAAAATCTATTTAAACATGTCCACTACCGTCCATATATATTAATGAAGGTATAATTTCCATGTAAGGACTTCCATAATTAAAACCAAATTCATTTAAGCCATTTTACTAATAAAACTCATACATTTCATTTTACGCGATTTAGTCCTTTTTACTGAATTAACTATTTAAACGATAAAATTTCTTTACGAAATTTTCACACGGTAATTTTGTCATGCAGTAAAACTTACTAAAATAATAAAATAAATATTTTTACTCGGTTAAGCGGTCCCGAAACCACTTGTTCCTATCAGACTCAAAATTGGGCTGTTACACTAGCCTAAAATCTCACACGCCCATGTGGCCCACACGGCCCAATTCAGTCCAGACCGTGTTTCGCACACGGCCTGCCTGGCTATCACATGGCCAGGTCCTTCGCGCACGGCTTGGCCAATTGTAATAGCATGGAAATGATTTTAATGTAATAACTTAGTTTATGAACACACTATCATGTGACATCACCAGATTTGGCCATAACGTCTAGGCTGGGTTTGGGGTGTTACACGTATATACAAAAATTCAATGACGAGAAATATTTAGCTCATAACCAAAAATCAATTGCAATGGGGAGTATTTATAACTTATTGGCTTGATGCGTACAACACGTAAATCAACATAATCTTATGTAGAAATAGGAAGTTTAGTTCTCATAAGTAATTATTTAGATATTAATCAGATGCGTTCAATCAATAATTCCTTTAAACCATTATACGCATAAATAACAAGTTTTTACAAAAGTTTTTCAAATTCAATCAATAAAAGACTGAGATATAAACTCATCAGTTTTAGCAAAATGAATCGTCTTAATTGCATAATCTGAAATTAATTATTTAAACAAGTAATCTTACAAAAGACAAGATGCAAGTTGATAACATATATGTGATTATTTTGTATATGCATCTACCAGGAATCATATAATATCAAAATCATCCACATGGTGGATGAATAAGCCTATATTCATTTCAGAAATGCAAGACATTAAATCTCAAGTTTAGCTAGTGGGTTTCTAAGAATCTATTTTCATCGAGAACAAGCAACAAATGAGAATTCTTTAAATTAAAAAATCTTCTGGTTCTTTAATGAATGTCCATATGAATTCTAATTAATTTTCGTATCATATATAATCCAAGATGGTCTAACCGGTCATGCCAAGTAGTAAATATATTTGTATCAGTAAAATTTTGGTTTACTTTAACATGCATTTCAAATTGTACTAATAAAGTTAATATAAATTGTGACAAATTGATAATTTTACCGTCATTCCTTTTACTTTGTATCCACATATAAATACTATTGTGACATTTACTATTGAAAATGTATAAATCAATGGTGAAGTTTATAATGCCACTAAATCAATATTCGCTTCATGGAATATGCCAAACCTTTTATTCTATGTTGAGTCTTGACTATTTTATCAAGAAGTAAGCAAATTGAAATCGAGTAGTAAACTTTGAAACCAATCAAAATCTATTAATAGCAAACTTTGAGAATGGATCTTATTTTCCAAGTGTACAACAAGTATATAACCAATGACTTTTCATATATAAGTTCTCTCTTGCAAGTTTTCATCAGTCATATTTTTTCAGATAATTTTAATTGAGAACTTATTCTCAATACTGTAGAGTTATACTTACAGTTTTAAAACCTTGCAACTTCAGGTGCATCCAACCAGAACGAGCTTCAGATAGAATTATCATATTCTATTGCTCATAAGTAGATTTTTCACAGTCAAATATTTTGCTTTCAACATCTTAATGGAGATGATGACAAAAGAATGTCATAAAGATAGTCACAATCAATTCAATTTAAGATCAAGAGTAATCAATAATTCAATCCTCTTTTGATTCAAATGAAATATAATTTTTTCCTTATTCCAAATCTCAATATGAGATCCATTACGAATAACTTTTAAAACCAATAGATTAACCATCACAAGATATTAATATATTAGCTATTCTAGAGCTTTCGACTAATTTTGTACTACCAAATATTGGAATAACATTAGTTTTTATTTTCTTTTATGCTTGCATTCACTTTGGGTAATGCAATAAATTTACTAAGACGAACTTATAAACGCCCCAATGGATTCTTTATTTCATAATCACCATCATAAACATGCGTGGATTTCAAATCAAAATTTATCTATTCATGTTTGTCATGATTAGTCTCTAATTATAGTAAACATGATATAATAAATAAATCATAGTAAAATATACCTGAAGATCTTTAACAACATTATCGTCACCTTAGTTATTATCAGGAGCATTGAGTTGTTAAAGGCTCTAATGATTACCCATAGTGCGTAGGCCTCAATTGAAATAGCAGCAACTCTAGGAGACAATCGCCAATAGCAAATTTGGGGATATTCTTGTGACTTATGGAGAAAAAAAATTAAAAGAGAATCATTCTGGTAATGTGTTATAAAATAAAAGGACATAAAGTAAAGAACAAAGAGAATAAGAGAGAAAAGAGAATGGGAGAGCAAAGACAGCATATTTTATTGATCAATTGGAATATTTACAAAGCTTCTCTAAAGTTTCAATTTATAGGCATAAGAAGTATAAATCAAGTGGAGATCTACTTCTAATGACTATTAGAATTTAAAGCATATCAAAACTTATATAGATCTTGATGGACATCCAATTAATAAAATATTCATAACAAAACTTTACATTTCAATGTAATCATTTTTAATTCGTTAGTAAATTCCAATTAAGTCTTTAGCATAATAGTAAATAGTTAAAAGTTTTACTTTTTTTAATATTATTCATTCATCGATCGATGCACCATATTCCAATCAGTGTGATTGGATTTGATTGAAACAAGTTGATGTAACCGATATGAATCAGAATTTTCACCAATATGGAAAAATATGTTGCTTGTTCCGTTTTAAAATTGGATCAATATACTTTAACTGGTATGACTGGAATTGATGCAGAATTGACCACCAAGTTCTATCTACCACTCTCATGGACTTTTTCATATTGCTTTCTAATTCAAAACAAGAAAAGCTCATAGTTAAACCACAATAATTCAAATTTTATATGGATATTTTGCGTATGAAAGTTGTTACTCGTATTATATTTATCGATGTTGCGATTGTACATTCAAAAGATATGCTAAAGCTCTTATCAACCAATACCGAAATTTTTTTCTCAATAATCTTGAGAGAAAGAAATATTAGGTTCAAAATTAGTATTATAAAGTTGAATGATAATAGTACACGAATTAATTTTTAATCATAAAAAGAGGAGTTGGTTTGATGTATTATAAAGTTAAAAACTAATACATGATCATATTTAAACCGTAAAATGAATGAAGACATATGTGATATTAAAAAACTATAATTTAATAAAATCTTATTGATATAGCCAAAAATGGTGTAACACCCAAACCTGGCCTAGACGTTATGGTCGAATCTGGCGATGTCACATGGAATGGGGTTTGAAATCGAGATTGACAAGTTAAACTGGTCCAGTTAATTAACTTTTATTTTATTCGAAAAAACGTGAACTAGCTGATTTGCCTTAAAACATGTCTTTTAAGTAGAAGCTTTTGCAACCAATTATTTTATGAAATCGAAAATCTTAGTTTTTAGTAAAATCGTGTTTTATTGAGTTGTAGTTTAAAAAAATCCATAAAAACAGTATAAAATCCCAAATCCAAACCAAACAGTCCAAAGTCCCAACATTTCAATAATAAATATCCAAAAATAATATAAAAACAAAAGTTGTAATAAAACAGTTCAATAGTGGTGGTCATCATCGAGCCCTCCGTTGCACCGATCCGCTTAAGTCTAGGGATTACCTGTACAGATTAAACGGAAAAAATGGTGAGTTTTCATAAACTCAGTGTGTAATCCCCACAGAAAACATACATACAGATACACATTAGGAAATAAACAAATGCAGTCTAGGGCCTAAGCTCACTACAGATTCAATTTGGGCCTTGGCCCATTTGAATACAGTCTCAGATATAATGTAGGGCATTAGCCCATCTCAAATACAATATGCAATAGCAGAAATCCGAATCCTACCCACCAGCCTCTACACACCATCTCCGTCCATCCCTACACACCATGCTGTACCGAAATGCGGCACATAATCAGAATATAACAAACTTAATAGTCTTTCAGACACTTTCTACAAATAACAATAACCCACCCCGATGCAATACAACATACAGAAGATGTCATGCTATTATGCAATTATAGTAGATACATACAAATATCATAATTCATGCTCGGTACAGAAATCAGATAGACAGATCACTCATATAAGGGTCTAAGTAGGGCTTACCGACTCTTCAATAGGTCCACAGTCGACTTGGGCGACCCATGCAACCTTAGACAACATTTAAGAGAAATGGGCTCACACACCCATGTGGCCTGCCCGTGTGGACCCACACGCTCGTGTGGCCCACCCGGCCCAAATTGGCATTGACTGTGTGATCCATTTTTAATGTAACTCATGCTAGCTAAATATTTGTAACGCCCCCATACCCGAGACCATCGCCGGAGTCGAGTTTGAGGTGTTAATGAACTTAATTTATCACTTAAACAATTTTCAAACCATTTACTTTACCTTTCGGAATAAGTTGTTTATCTGCGTCACAGTCGCTAAAAAAATCATATCTCAAATTAAAAAACTTCAAATTGAAATCCGTAAATTTTCCCAGAAACTAGACTCATATATATATCTACTAATTTTTTTCCAGAATTTTTGGTTGGGCCAATTAGTATAGTTTATTAGTTAAACCCTCCCCTGTTTCAGTGCTCGACTACTTTGACCTCTATCCCTTACAAATCACTTTTCTCTCTGTACAGAATTCAAATGACTATGCTGTTTGTTTTCCCTAAAACTAGACTCAATAAGGAATCTGTACATATGTAGCATGGATCCTAATTATTTTTGTACAATTTTTAGTGAATTTCTAAATTCAGAATAGGGGAGCTCGAAATCACTCTGACCTTGTCTCATATAAATTCAAATATCTCCTAATATAAAAGTCTTTTGCTTACACCGTTTCTTCTATGTGAAACTAGATTCAATGGGATTTAATTCCATACTTATCCAACCTCTAATTCGATTCTCATAATTTATAGTGAATTTTCAAATTTGAACTACTGCTACTAACCAAAAACTATTTTAGTACATAATATTGCTAACTAGTTTATAACATCCTTACTTCATTTCATTTAAACTCTATACATGCCATATAAATCTATAACCATAAAACAAAAGCTACCAGAATTGATCTGGATAGTGTGCCTTGTTGTGTTGATCCGATCTATCAACTTCACTTCAGTTCAATCTACATAACAATGTCAACCACACACAAGTAAGCTTATTGAAGCTTAGTAAGTTCATAGGTTTAAAAGTAATGCTTACCAAATATAATAATTCCAAACAATACCAAAACATTTACTAAAGTTTCCTGCCATTCACAACCACTGTTATAATACTTTACATAGTTGAGCTCAACATTAACAACTACTCAATCTCTTTCATTTGATTCACTTCTCTTGTATTTCTTAATATCAAATTAGGAAACTGCTTATGAAATTGAGTACGTCGTTGTTCAGTGCCACGGTTCATAACTCAGTATGGTTTTCCTCATTGAAATACCATACCTACATTTTATAACTCGGTATGGGAAATGCCATACCTACATTTTACAACTCAGTATGGATTTGATAATACCATACCTACATTTCGCAACTCAGTATGGATGATACCATACCTACATTTCTCACTTTTCCATGGAACAATCATGGTCTTATCCGTTAATTCATCACATATCACGATACGAACATACTCAATTCCTGCGTTTTTCCTAATTTGGATTACCGCCTTTGTTATTCCATTTTATCACAATTTCCACAATTCCACGATAAATTCATATTTAATAACACATTACATCATTCAATCATTCAAAATTAAGCATGAACATTCAACCATATGAACTTACCCGGCTGATTTGTAGAAGATATTGAAATTCAGGGACTATTCCGCAACTTTTTCTTTTCCTCGTTCTTCTTTAGATTCTTGATCTATAATGTAAAATATTTTCACTTATTAGCATTTATTTGTTTTCTATTTCACTTCACAATTTATGCCGTTCAACTTTCAAAATTGCACTTTTACCCTAAAATTTATAGTTTTTACAATTTAGTCCTTGCTCAAGTCACCCATCAATTGGACTAATTTTTCTCAATTAACACTTTATTTTATCATTATAAACTATTTCACAACCTTTGATATTCTGAATTTCAACACCAACCTCTAATTCACAACTTTTTCACAATTAGGTCCTAAATACCATTTTCTATCAAAATCACTTAATAAAACCACCTTAATATGAAATTAGAACTTGAATTTCATAATAATTCATCATAAACTTCCCTTAATCAGCTAGGGTAACTTCCAATTTCACCCACCAAATCAAAAACTAATGAATTCTATAAGTGGACCTAGTTGTAAAAGTCATAAAAACATAAAAATTATCAAGAAAAAGCAAGAATTAAACTCACATGATGTAAAAATATGAAAAACCAGCTTTATCTAGACCTTCTATGGCATTTTGGCTGAGAAATATGAAGAGATCTCTAGATTTCTCAATTTTGTCCTTATTTTATATGTTAAAATTATAAAATTTCCAATTTTGCCCTTATTTCCCTTATTTTTCTGCTGATTTTCTTGCCCTTGCCGTCCAACCTATTCACTTTTAGGCTTAATTTCCCTTTAAATCCTCTTTCTTTTAACACTTAAGCTATTTAATCCTTCTAGCAAATTTTGCATTTGTTACAATTTAGTCCTTTTTATTTAATCAACCACCCAAACGATAAAATTTTCTAACGAAATTTTAACACCACATTACTAACACTCCATAAATATTTATAAAGATATTTTCGGCTCGATTTTAGAGATCGACCCTCGATACCTCATTTTCAACTTAATTTATTTAATAATTTCTCTTTTAAATTTTAATTTAACCTATTAAAGTATTTCTAATATTTCATTCACTTCTAAATATTACTTTATTTTAATGTCCTAATCATACTTGTCGGATTTAGTGATCTCGAATCACTGTTCTGACACCACTGAAATTTTAGGCTGTTACAATATTCATATATGTTTTCACTATTTACTTATATATTCATTCAAAGCTGTCTACTTGAGTCATTGCCACTAAATTATTTATATCTTGAGCTAAATAATTCAAAATTAAGATCCTCTTAATGTTTTTGAAACTAGACTCAAATACCTTTCTACCATAAAATTTTCAGAATTTATAGTTTATCAAATACGTACAGTAAAATCTTCAAATTTATCCCTATTCTGTTATTTGATAGCTTCAATCTTTCCTTACTAAAAATTATTTATCTCTTAGTACGGAATTTGGATGATGTTTCCATTTGTTTCTCTTGAACATAGACTCGTTAAGGATTTAGACATAAAAATTTAAGCCCCTAATTATTTTTTTTACAATTTTTAATGATTTTTCAAAGTCGGAATAGGGGAACCTAAAATCATTCTGACCTTGTCTCACAAAATTTATTATATCTCATAATTTAAAATTCCATTGCTGGCACTATTTCTTCCATTAAAAACTAGACTCAATAAAATTTAATTTCATATTTTATTCAACCTCTAACTCAATTTCCACCATTTTTGATAATTTTTCAAATTTAGACTACTGCTGCTGTTCAAAACTATTTTAGTTCAAAACTATTTTAGTGTAAAATGTTGATTTCCAAGTTTATAACACTCTTATTTCCTTTCTCTACAATTTTTCGCATCATTTTCTGTTATTTCTCGACAGCAAACAATTTCGGCTTTTCGCCCAATCCCCTTTTTTGTGTTTTGGGTACATATCTGTATCGTTTTCACTGCTTACGCAATCCCGAGATCACCAAAAACCTATAATCGACAATCCCAACTTTAGAATTGGTCTTAAACTAAGATTAAACCGTATTCACATACCAAAAGGTCCAAGCTTGTCCATTCATCACTGATCTTGTGACTGTGATGAAGTAATATTAATGATCGCACCTAGAAATTAACTATTATCACGATAAAAGGCAAGTGCAGCTATCGAATAGTAGTATAGTTAGTGGCAAGACCGGAATGTCGAATCCAAGGAACCAAAAGTACTAGTAATGACTTTATTCCTATTATCTAGCATAGAAATAAAGGAAGGTTGCTTATAAACTAAAATTCTAACTAACTAAAAGATCCGACAAAGAATAAGTTGGGGAAAATACTTTGGGAAAAACTTGATCGATAAAAGCAATATCCAAGGAAGAATCCACCTAGACTTCACTTGTTATCTAACTCTGAACTAGGCAATTTATTCATTCGACTTGATCCGTAGAGATCCCTAAATTATGTTAATATCTCTTTCGAGACTAAGAACAACTAATGTAACAGCCCACTTTATACCCTAGTCGGAACGAGTGGTTTCGGGACCACTTAACCGAGTCGAAATATTATTTTTATTACTTCAATATGTTTTACAGCATGATAGAATTACCGTGTGAAAGTTTCGTTTAGAAATTTTATCGTTTGACCGGTTGATTTGAGAAAAAGGATTAAATCGCGTAAAGCGATAAATTAGAGTTCTATTTTATAAATGGCTTATTTGATGATGGCTTTATAAGTGGAAGGCCTTAAATGATTATTTTACCATTTCCTATGCTAGTGGACAATTATGTCCTTAATGAATTGTTTTTAAATGGTTTATTTTTTTTAAGGTTATATTTGTCATTTGGTTAATAATATGTTATATGTTTAAAAATATCATAAAATTCTTTCATAATTGCTTCTTCTCAACCGATTATACAAACAAAAACTAAGGGTTTTCAAGCTTTTAACATTCGGCTACTTCAAGCTTCAAATTGAGGTTCGTTTTTGTTCCGTTTTCGATAATTTTTACGTTTTTGAGATCATTGCTTCGTATACTAGTCGACCCATACCTCAATTTCTAATTTTGAACATGTCTTTGAAAAATGCCATTGATAAATTCATGTTATTTTGATGGATTTTGATGATTTATAGAATATTATGTGGAAAAATACAAGAATTTTGAAGTGATTTTTGATGAAAATGAGTTTAAGGATTTATTTGCAAAAGGATAGAATTTTTGAGGTTAAATTTGGGATTAATTAAAAGATATATGCTTGTATAAGTCCCTTGAATATTCGGCCAAGGGAAATTTAGGGATTAATTGTGTAATTTGCTATTTTGTGTTAAAAGGGCTAAATTGCAAAGTGTTGAAAGTATAGGGGCTAAATTGCAAATATGTCAAAATATATGTTTTTGGATTGAATTGAATATGTGAGTTAGTAAATAGCTGAATTTTGCATTAATTTAGATAAAGACGATCGAATCCTGGAACTTGATCGGGGAAAACGAAAAATAGACGAGTAAATACGGATTTCGAGGTAAGTTCGTATAATGAAATTTAATGTGTTTATGTTTATAATTGTTGTTAATGGAATATATGACATATTAGTTGATTGAATAGCCTATTTGGATGTATACATATGAAATTGAAATGAAATTGTTACAAGTGAGAAATAAATACCGAGCCCCGTTAGAACCGTAGAAGTCGATAGGATACAAGTGACATGTCACTAGGGCTACAGGGTGGTTTGAGCTCCTGCATTTGTTGCGGACTCACCACGTGCTCATGAGCTACAGGTTTATCCTTCGGGATCACATGTTCAGCCTACGGGCTTACCAATTATCCTTCGGGATTATATGTTCAGCCTCCAGGCTTACCGTACAGGCTCGAAAGAGCATATATGACGCATTGACGGATTACAGGTTATATGTATATACACTGTGTGTGTATCACCCGAGTATCCCTCCATGTTCTTATAGGTTCAACGGGTAATTACCGATACATGTTACATGAAGATTGAATGATATATGTATTACATGTTATATGAGACATGAGAATTTCATGGATTATATGGTATAAGTTATATGAAATACATGTACAAGTATTTGAGCAATGATATGATACATGAATGTTGTGGTTGGTACATGAATGAATTTATATGTTACATGAACTAACAAGTGTATGCTTGTGAAATAGGCAATTTGAGTATATGAATTGAATTGGCATTGTTGTTGTAATTATCGCATTGATTCGGTAAGGTTTAATTTCTATATTATACGGACTTACTAAGCTTTAGAAGCTTACTCTGTTCATTTCTTTCACTGTCTTATAGATTCGGAAGCTAGCTCGATAATCGGATGAGTCGGAGATCGCCATCACACTATCTATCAAACTTTGGTACTTTTAAACCTTTTGTAAATGAAATGGTCATGGCATGTATAGGCTAGTACTTTTGTGAACATGATATGTTTTGGTAAATGATCAAGCTATGAGATGTGGCTTGGGTTATATGAGTCTATAATCAAGTATTAGAGTTATTCTTTGGCTATATGTGCTTATGGAAAGATATGTGATTTTGATGAGACTATAAGTTTGCATAATTGATATGTATATATGTGTGGATGAGTGCATGGAAATGGTCATTTAGGCCTTTGAGTTGGTGTGCTTGATTTGTGAATGAATTGAGATGATTTTGGGTCCTTTTTGTGCTTGAATTGGTATGTTTTAGGTTGGTAGAATGGCACGAAATGTTGTTGGTTAATGGCCAGTAGAAATGGCCCATTTTGGGTGGCAAATTTGGCTTAAACCGAGCCTATAACGTGCCACACAGCCAGGGAACACGGGCGTGCGCTTCGACCGTGTGTCCCCTGCACCTTAATGTTTTGGTCAGTTTTGGTACACGGCCTAGACACACGGGCGTGTCTGGCAATTTGAAGCCGTGTGAAATTTGGCAGTATAGTCACACGGTCTGCTCTGTTTTGTACACGGGCGTGTCTGGCAGCCGTGTGATATTTGATAGTTTCGACCACGGGGTAAGGGCACAGGCGTGCCTAGGCCGTGGGCGACACACGGCCTAACCCCATGGGCATGTTGGACGGCCGTGTGTGAAGAACACGGGCAAGGGACACGGCCATGTGTCCCTAACTTTGAAAATTTTGCAAATTTTCTCCTATATTTTAGCATGTTTCCAATTAGACTTCCAATAGTTATATGCATCCTTTTATGATCAATTGAAGCATGCTCTAATGATAGATGATACGTGATGGTTCTTGATTAAAAAGTTTAAAATTTTTACTGTTCCGATAAATGTTACAAGTCTGGTAATGCCCCTTACCTACTCCGGTGACGGTTACGGGATAGGGGTGTTACAACTAACCCTAGGTTGATTAATTGAAATTTCTTTCTAATTAAAACCCCTAGTGTTGCATTAACTTGATCTATGGATCCTCCTATTAGATTTGACTCTAATCTGGTAGATTTACGTCACCCTATTTCTAGGGTTGCGATCAACTTTGCTTAATTGCATTGGATCTACTCTTAAACAGGAACTTTTGCTCTACTGAATAAGCACATTCGACTTGAATCAATATCCTGAAATATTAACTCAAGAATTAAAAACATAATTAAGAACAAATTGAATATTTATCATATAGTTTAGATAACAATAACAAGATCCGTCTTAGGTTTCATCCCCCTTAGGTATTTAGGGGTTTAGTTCATGTTCATAAAGAAGAACATCTCAAAAGAAAAATAACAAAACATAAAGAAAACCCTAAAACCCCTGAAGGAAATTGAAGGGAAATCCTCTATCTTGAAGGAGATTCCAGCTTCTGAGATGGATCGATCGGCTTTCCTTGAGTAATTTCCTGCCTTCTCCTCTGTGTGTCCCTTTAATCCTCTCCTAGGGTGTTTATATAGACTCTGAAATACCTTTCTTAGCCCCTAAATAGCCTATTTCGCGTGAAATTAACACTAGTCAACACAGGGACACGCCTTTGTGACACGCCCGTGTGAATCAAGCCCAGGCCATGTTCAAGTCTACTGATGTGGCACGGGTGTGCGGTGTGCCCGTGTGAGGAACTCCAGGCCATGTTGAATTCACACTTTGGCCAATTTTCTCCGTTTTTGGCCCGTTTCTCGTTCTTTTCACTTTCCTATGCTCACCTAAGTATAAAACATGAAATTAAAGGATTAGGAGCATCAAATTCCACAATTCTAATGATAATTCATCCATAAATGTGCCAAATGTGAGATAAAAAAATATGTATATATTACGGTTTATCAATCACTTACCTTCTAACTTAGCACAATTCCACCACTACTCAACACGAGGGAGATAGCAACCAAAATGATTCGCTACTATAAAAATAACCATTTCTCATTAAAGAAGAGTTCAACAAAGTTAAGAACGAATTCAAAGCAAAAACTACATACCCAAACAACACAAGAAAAAGCATACCTTATACGCTTACCAAACGATCACCACTTCGAGTCAAATCGACGAACGTTAATTCCAACCTCACGATCGACTCCTAAACAGTCAACAAAACACCCCTTAATCCCTTATCCAGAGTAACATTCGAGTTTAATAAAACGGAAACTTACCGTACAACACAATTTCACGCTTGCACAAAGGGGAAAAGATGAAGAAATACATCGAAAACGAAAGGGGAATTCAAAAGAAATTCGGCAGCAAGGATTTTATTTAGAAAAAAGAGGAAAACCAAAAATTGAAAGTGGGGGAGAAGGGAGAAAACGTCAGAGAGCAAAGGAGGGAAAAGGGGGATTTCGGCAGAAAGGGAAGAATAACGTCAGAAAAGTGGAAAAGAGTCTGAAATTTGAAAAAAAAACTAAACAAGATGATAATGCCTAAAAATTTGGTAACTCATCTCCTTAATTCTCTCCCTAACCTCTCATAACAACTACACTACTCAAAATTTCAATTTGACTAGGACTCCACCACGCCACACGGCCAAGCAACAAAAATAATTCCCTTGCTCGCGCAAGGACTTGAACTCTAAACCTTCCACACTCCAACACAAACCTTAGCCACCAGACCAGCAAGCCCATTCTGATATATTTTTACCAACTTTTAACTATAAGCCTACGGAACAAAGATTCGGCTTTATTCATAAAAATACCAAAATTTGCCTAAATCAAGGCTTAAACTTGGGACCTCATACACACACCCAGAGCACTTAACCACTGAAGCAAACATATATTTGTGTAATATTTTTACAAAAACAAAAATATACATTTTTGGGGCATTACAAATGGACTTGTCCTTAGATAAGATAATTTGCCAAACACTTGCCAAGTAGGATTTAATCATCTTGGAGCTTTAGGATTTGGCAAGTTAGGTTGGCCAAATGCTAAAAGTTCATTAACATTATTGCCTAACTCAATTATTTTTGCAATTGAAGTTCTCAAAATAATTTTTATATAAACTCAATTTTGAAAATTTTTGCTATAAAGCAACAAACCAAAAATATTTAGATATGGCAACAGAAAATAACTTAGAGGCTTGTGCAGTTGAGAAATTAGCTACTATTCTAGCTATTGGCACAACAAATCCACCCAAATGCTTTTACCAAGCTGAGTATCCAGATTTCTACTTTCGAGTGACTAAAAGTGAACACATGACACAATTGAAAGATAAATTTCGACGAATATATAAGTATCATAGTTTTGTAAAAGCTAGGAATGGACTGTTATTTTATACGTAATCTTCCATCAAAATATTTTTCCATTTCCTCACTAATATAGATGTAATTTATATAAGTTACCAAGTGAGAAATCTACAATAAAGAAATGTTACATGCACTTAAATGAAGCCATGCTGAAAGAGAATCCCTGCTTTACTATCTACAGGGCTCCATCCTTTGGTGTTCATCAAGATATTCTTGTAAAGGAAGTACCAAAGCTTGATATGGAAGCTGCATTGGAAGCCATCAAGGAATGGGGACAACCTATTTCAAAGATCACTCACCTTATATTTTGTACATCATCAGGGATAGACATGCCTAGTGCTGACCATAAACTTGCTAAGTTCATTGGCTTCAAACACTCTATTCAAAGGTTCATGACTTATAATCAAGGTTGTCTTTCTAGAGCCACTGCCCTGCGTCTTACCAAGGATTTGGCCGAGAACAATGCCGGTGCTCGTGTACTTATTGTCTGCTCCGAGAACATGGTTATGAGTTTCCAACCACCTTCAGAGACCCATTTAGACATACTCATTGGCTCCACAATTTTTTCCGATAAGGCAGCGACTTTGATTGTTGGTGCTAATTCTATTGTCAGCATCAACAAGTGCCCTTTATTTCAAATTGTATCAGCGAGTCAAACCAGTATCCCTGAATCTGATGATATACCAATAATGAAAATACGTGAAATGGCGATGGAGTATTATCTATTAAGAAATTTGCCTAAGTACGTGTCTAACAACATCAAGCAATGCATGGTTGAAGTGTTTACTCCATTTGGCATAAGTAAATGGGAAAATTTGTTTTACGTAGTTCATCCTGGTGGAGTAGCTATTCTTAATGGAATTGAAGAGAAACTTGGATTGAATAAAGAGAGGCTTAGAGCAAGTAGGCATGTGCTAAGTGAATATGGAAACATGTCAGGTCCAAGCGTAATCTTTGTTCTTGATGAGATGAGGAAAATGTCAGTGTTGGAAGGCAAAGCCACCATGGGTGCAGGTCTTGAGTGGGGCGTGTTGTTCGAGATTGGGCCAGGTCTCACGGTGGAGACATTGGTGCTCCATAGCTTTGCTACAAATTAAGCACCATAGTCCATAGCTATTGCCGGTGTGTGAAGCTTTTTTTTGTTCAACAAAATTGACGGTGTGTGAAACAATATGCGAATGTGAACAAGAAGATTGATACATGTTTCTTTAAAAAACAACTTAAAAACATAAGTCTAGAATAATGCACTGTGGAACCCTTAAAAATTTCGTGTATGAAATAATAATCTTTATATATTATTGTTTTAGGTTTCAATATAGTTTGTTAGTGGATTCAGAAAGAAATTCCTTCACCCCTTGTGTAAATATCTACTTTCAATAATAATAAAAAAGCCTATAGCTCATAGATCAATGAATTAGGGCTTAAACATGTGAAGCTAAAAGATAAAATTAGAATAACACAATATACAATCAGAACTAACAATTCATCATTTACATAAAAACAAATAGGAATAATATGTTCCATCACATCTAAAATCATTTCAATCCTTTCTTGATCAAATACGCAAGCTCACCCACCTCTTTCTAGTCGATTAACTCAATCAGAGGTTCGAAATATTTTAATTTGTAGTGATAACATAACTATCCAAATGGATGGTCACATTTATTAATAATAAACATAATTATTCAATAGATCTCTACTTGAATAATTACAAATTTTTATTAATAATCAACATAACTTTTAGTAACAAGAAACATAACTCATCTCTATAAATAGTGATAATTCTTAGTTGAAAACTCTTGGTTAATAAGCAAGTGGCATAATTTTTAAATCATTTGTAATTTTCCAATTATCACTATTAAAATATTATACATATTTTGAAAATGTTTTAACAACTTATAATAACTTTTCACTAAAATTAAATAGCTGGTACTTGCAATAAACCAATGCCAAAGTAAGTAATAACATGACCGCAGGCTACAGCAACAATCGACAGCCACCATGTTCTATAAAAATCTGAAGTTTGTGAAAGTACGATCAATGATTACCAACATAATCGTGAATGAATTGTTGGACATATGACATGGGTTTTTTATAAGGCAGACAGTATCATATTTATGGATATATCATTTTTATTAAAATTAATACGTATTAATTTATTTCGATGTATCATTATTTTCTAAAAAAAAATATTTAATATATGTGTATAAAAATATTTACAATATCAAATAAATTACACTTAATAAATTTTAAATATAAAATATTCATCAATTATATAAAATTTTCATCAATAAACTTCACAAATAAAATTCATTATTCAATGAATTAACAAGAAAAAGAACATAAGGGTGAGTAGGGATTTTTTTTGGTAATAATGTGAATAAGGGTTTTTATATTTTAAATGTGAAAGTATGTCCAAAAAATAAAACCTTTAATATTTAAAATATTAAAATTTACTTTTCAATGTAATTATTTTTTATTTGTTAGTAAATTCCAATTAAGTATTTAGTATAATAGTAAATAGTTAAAATTTTTATTTTTTAATATTATTCATGCATCGACCGGTGCACCATGTTCTATCAGTGAGATTGGAATTGACCAATATGAGCCGATGTAATCGATATGAATTGCAATTTTCACCTGTGCAAAAAGTGGTGTCGCTTGTTCCACTTTAAAATAGGATCAATGTACTTTAACTTCTATGATTGGAATTGATGCAGAACTGACCACCATGTTCTTTTGCCACTCTCATGGACTTTTTCATTGTCCTTTCTAATTAAAAACAATAAAAGCTCATACTTAAACCACTATAATTTAGATTTTATATGGATATTTTGCATTCTTACTCGTATTATATTTATAGACGTTACGATTGTACATTCAATAGATATGCCAAAGCTCTTGTCAACTAATACCGAATTTTTTTTCTCAATAGTCTTGAGAGAAAGAAATATTAGGTTCAAATTAGTATTATAAAGTTAAATGATAATAATACACGAATTAATATTTAATGATAAAAAAAGGAGCTAGTTTTATGTATTATAAAGTTATAAATTAATACATGATTATATTCAAACCGTAAAACGAATGAAGACACGTGATTATAAAAAATATATAAATTAATAAAATCTTATTGAAATAGTCAAAAATAGACTTGTCCTTATATAAGATAATTTGCCAAACACTTGCCAAATAGAATTTAATCATTTTGGAGCTTTAGGATTTGGCAAGTTAGGTCGGCCAAATGCTAAAAGTTCATTAACATTATTGCCTAACTCACTTATTTTTGCAATTGAAGTTCTCAAAATAATTTCTATATAAACTCAATTTTGAAAGCTATTGCTAAAAAATAACAAACTAAAAATATTTAGATATGGCAACAGAAAATAACTTGGAGGCTTGTGCAGTTGAGAAATTAGCTACTATTCTAGCTATTGGCACAACAAATCCACCCAACTGCTTTTACCAAGTTGATTATCCAGATTTCTACTTTCGAGTGACTAAAAGTGAACATATGACGCAATTGAAAGACAAATTTCGACGAATATGTAAGTATCATAGTTTTGTAAAAGTTAGGAATAGACTGTTATTTTATATGTAATCTTCCATCAAATTATTTTTCCATTTCCTCACTAATATAGATGTAATTTATATATGTTACCAGGTGAGAAATCTGCAATAAAAAAACGTTACATGCACTTAAGTGAGGCCATGCTGAAAGAGAATCCCTGCTTAACTATCTACAAGGCTCCATCCTTTGACGTTCGTCAAGATATTCTTGTAAAGGAAATACCAAAGCTTGGTATGGAAGCAGCATTGAAAGCCATCAAAGAATGGGGGCAACCCATTTCAAAGATCACTCACCTTATATTTTGTACATCATCAGGGATAGACATGCCTAGTGGTGATCATAAGCTTGCTAAGCTTATTGGCCTCAAACCCTCTGTTCAGAGATTCATGATTTATAATCATGGTTGCTTTGCCGGAGCCACTGCCCTACGCCTTGCCAAGGATTTGGCCGAGAACAATGTTGGTGCTCGTGTACTTATTGTCTGCTCCGAGAACATGGTCATGAGTTTCCAACCACCTTCAGAAACCCATATAGACATACTCGTTGGCTCCGCAATATTTTCGGATGGGGCAGCGGCTTTGATTGTTGGTGCTAATCCTATTGTCAGCATCAACGAGTGCCCTTTATTTCAAATTGTATCAGCTATTCAAACCACTATCCCTGAATCTGATGATTTACTAATAGGGAAAATACGCGAAATGGGGATGGAGTATTATCTATCGAGAAATTTGCCTGAGTACGTGTCTAACAACATCAAGCAATGCATGGTTGAAGCGTTTACTCCATTTGGCATCAGTAAATGGGAAAATTTGTTTTATGTAGTTCATCCTGGTGGAGTAGCTATTCTTAATGGAGTTGAAGAGAAACTTGGGTTGAAAAAAGAGAGGCTTAGAGCAAGCAGGCATGTACTAAGTGAATATGGAAACATGTGGGGTCCAAGCGTGATCTTTGTTCTTGACGAGATGAGGAAAATGTCGGTGTTAGAAGGCAAAGCCACCACGGGTGAAGGTCTTGAGTGGGGTGTGTTGTTCGGGTTTGGGCCAGGTCTCACGGTGGAGACATTGGTGCTTCGTAGTTTTGATACAATTTCAACACCATAGTTCATCGCTATTGCCGATGTGTGAAACAAAATGCGAATGCGAACAATAAGATTGATACATGTTTCTTTAAAAAAAAACTTAAAAATATAATTCTACGATAATGAACAATGGAACCCTTAAAAGTTTTATGTATGAAACAATAATGTTTATATATTATTGTTTTGAGGTTTCAGTCTCTTTTGCTAGTGGATTCAAAACAAAATTCCTTTTGTAACACCTAAATGTAACACCCCATACCCGGCCTAAACATTAAGGCTAAGTCTGAAGGCTACATAAAAATGTTTAAGGGAAACCAACCTCTAAGTATCTTGAAATTCATCTTACAGAAAACACTTAACTACTTAAACCAACATCACTGTAACACCCCTACCCGTATTCGTCGCCGAAATAGGGTACGAGGCATTACCGGAGTTTACCGAATTAATTTTTTTGTTATTACGAGTTAAATACTATTAATTTATCGAAACATGTTATGACGTCTCTTAGATAGGTCTCCGAAGCCCGAAACATACCTCTGGACCAAACTGGGATTTAATCAAAATCATAGGGATTTTTTCGCAAAAACCCAAAAAAATTTTGAACTTAATATAACCCCATTTATAGATATCTAACCTTCCCTGCAATTTTAAACCGAGACCAATCCAATTCAACATATTTTCAAGATAGATTCATGCATATCCATAAGATAACTACATCACATACCAAAACCAAGATTTGTTAGCCACACCAATGGCTAACTTTACATTCATTTCACATTAACATTTACTTTATTAACTTATACATGCCATTGATTTCCAAAATAAAGTTTCTTTTTATACCAAAATGTTGAGGTTGATAGTGTGATGTGTCTCCGAGTGAATCCGACCTCCGAGCTCTTAATACTACAAAACAGGGAAAAAGGAAACAGAGTAAGCACATTGTGCTTAGTAAGCTCATGTAACAAGAATTATACTTACCTAATATTTTCAATACAATACAATAAACATTTATACATCCATTCAATGCATTGTTACCCTAACATACACAAACTCAACATTCAAGTTAGTCCAATAATTTCAATGTATCAAAAATATATACCATGATTGATGAGCTCATCAATACAATGATTTTTATTCCATTATTATTTTCCCATATTTATCCCGTTGAATTTCTCTAAATTTCGATGATTTTCAGGGGTACACTTTAGTGTACAAATCCGGGTCCGTCAATTCATATTCATGTGCGCACATTTCCATTTCAGAGAACGCACTCCCGTGAACCTCATCCTTACAGCGGGATTATCAGTCCAGGTTAAATCCCCTGTAATATAAATTCATAGAGTATTGTCGGGATTACCAGTCCAGGCTAAATCCCCTGCAACGACAATTACTCTAATGAGCTTAGACCTGAATTACCAGTTCAGGCTAAATTTAGACCCTAATTTGGATTACCCATCCGGGATAAATCCATTTTACACATATTCTTCGGGAGGGATATATCAGGATAGGATCACCCGTCCGGGCTAGATCCTTTCTACCATCAATTCCTTTTCAGAAATCTATCGAATTTTCATTTCATTCAACCGGGATTTCTTCCCCTTTTTATCAAATATATCAATGTTTCATCAATTTTCATACAATAAACATTCAAATCATATTCACATCAATAACATACATTTCAAGCATTGAAGAATATAATTCAAGTTACAAGAACTTACCTCGATACTTGTTCGTATACAAAAATCTACTAATCCCTAACTTTTTCCTTTCTTCGATCTAGTTTCGTATTTGAGTCTTCGGGATCTAAATAAATAAATTTAATCATCAATTTAATATTTCATGTTCATATGTACCATTCTCTACAATTCCACTATTATTTATAGCCCATTCAAAGCTGTCTACTTGTGTCGTAGTCACTAAATTATTTTTATCTTGAGCTACGGAACTTCAAATTATGATTTGATAATTTTCCCTGCAACTAGACTCACATATTTTCTTACTGTAAAATTTTCATAATTTTTGGTTTAGCCAATAAGTACAGTTTATTCTTTAAATTCACCTCTATTCTGCTGTTTGACAGCTACGACCCTTCTTCACTCAAAATTAATTATCTCCTTGTACAAGATTTGGATGATGTTTTCGTCTGTTTCTATTGAAAATAGACTTATTAAGGATTTCAAACATATAAATTTAAGCTAATTATTTTTCTTCAATTTTTGGTGATTTTCCAAATTCAAAACAGGGGAACCCGAAATCATTCTAACCTTGTCTCACAAAATTTATTATATCTCATGATTTACAACTCCATTCCTTACACGTTTCTTCTATGAGAAACTAGACTAAATAAGCTTTAATTTTATATTTCTTTCATCCTCTAATTCGATTTCTACAATTTATAGTGATTTTTAAAAGTTAGCCTACTGCTGCTGTCTAAAACTGTTTTAGTGTAAGAGGTTTGTTACCATTTTTCCCCTAAGCTTTTAATAAATGATAATTTCGTCCATACTCAATTAACCTCTCAATTGAGATGATTTTTCTAAATTAATTTTAAACTACTTTATAGCCTTTGGAAGTCAGAATTTCAGCACTAGACTTCAATTTCACACTCTTTTACAAATAGGTCCTAAATATCCACTTCCTATTCATTTCATTCAATAAAATCATCATATAATAAGATTAAAACTTCAATTCCATTCTAAATAATCATATACTTACAGAAATCAACCATGGTGACTTTCGATTTCATCCATGAAATCAAAAACTAATGAATTTAATATTAGGACCTAGTTCTAAAAGTCTTAAAAACACAAAAATTACAAGAAAAAGGCAAGGATTAACTCACTTGATGAAAAAATTATGAAATACCAGCTTGAATAAACTCTTAGGACATTTTTTTCTGAAGAAAATTTGAAGAGAATTCTAGATATCCCAATTTAGTCCCATTTTTAATTTAGTAAATATTGTTATTTTCCCATTTTGCCCTTATTTCATCAATTCTCCTGATTTTTCTCTACTTATGCCGCCCAAAATATCTCCTTTGGGCTTATTGACACTTTAAGTCCCTCCTCATTTGACAATTGAGCTATTTAATCATTCTAGTAACTTTTACACCTTTTTCAATTTAGTCCTTTTTATTTAATTAACTACCCAAACGATAAAATTTTCTAACGAAATTTTAATACCATATTACTAACATTTCATAAATATTTATAAAAATATTTTTGACCCGATTTTACGAGATCAAGGTCTCGATACCTTGTTTTTACCCAATTTCTTTAATAATTTTTGTTTTCTAACTAACCATTAAATCGGTAAAATTTTTCTATCGATATTTTCATACGATTTTCCTATCATATCAATATTCATGCAAAAATATTAAAAGAAATTTCTCTTTAAATCGGATTTGTGGTTACGGAACCACTGTTCCGATAACCTTGAATTTAGGCCATTACAATCACATCCGAGTTTACAAACCATAGCCTGAAAACATACGTTATTTAAAGTTTAAAAAAATAATAAAATATCTAGTAAGAGATATAACTGAGCTCTTGGCACACCGAGCCTTCCTAAATCGGTGGTTTATCTGCAATTAAGTCATAAATAGAATGAGTTTATATCTCAAAGTGTATAACAATTAGAGGTGAGCATGGGCCGGGTGGCCCGGCCCGGCCCGAAGGCCCGCCCGAAATGTGGGAGGGTTTGGGCAAAAATATAGGCCCGAAAAATGGGTTTGGACAAAAAAATAAGGCCCGTTTAAAAAATGGGCCGGGCTCGGGTAAGGAATTTTTGGCCCGAGCTCGGCCCGAATTCACTAAAGACAAAAAAATATATATTTTTTAATATTATTTTCTTATTATTTTCTCCCTATTTTGTTACCATTTTACTATTATGTTGCTACTATTTTATTGTTATTGTTTAGATATTGTATAAAACTTATTTTTTTGTTAATTTTGTTATTATTTTAAAGACATTTGTTAATTTTGTTATTATCTTAGAGGCATTTACTTGTTAAGTTGCATCTATTTTATTGTTATTTAAGTTTACATATTTTTTAAAATTTATTTTTAATTTGTTGAGAAATATTTATTTTGATGTTTTTAGTATTTTTGATGGTTTATATATATTTTAAAATTATATAAAAATAATATAAAAATTAATATGGGCGGGCTGGGCCGGGCCCGGGTTTTAACATTTTTATTTGGGTCGGGCTTGGGCAAAATTTTAGGCCCATTTTTTGGGCCCGGCCCGGCCCGAGCCCGACAAACGGGCTTAATTTTTTAGTTGGGCCCGGCCCGAACCCGGCCCGGCCCGGCCCATGCACACCTCTAATAACAATTATAAAGACAATATAGCAATATAAATATAACAACAATTTTCTCACCTTCAGATACAGAAGCAGTAACAGATAATACTTAGTATTATCGTAACAGTTTAAATAAAATGTAGAGTAAATTAGATACATATACAGAACATATCAGGATCAGATACAATTTCCTATCCCCATCCACTACACACCATCTCTGACCATCCCAACACACATATAGGGTGTAACACCCTGGATTTTGGGCTTAGAAGTTTTGAGGTTTGTGGTTAGGGTCAGTGAGAAGGTTGTGTTGTTATATTTAGTTGTGCATTTTAATAATAAAATGGGCTTGTTGGTCTAGTGGTTGGATGCGTGTTAGCGTACCTTTGGGTTCTGGGTTCAAGTCCTTGTGTGTGCTTTTTGAGTGAATTATTTAGTTTTATTTTATTACTTATTTTATTTTATTTTATTTTTTACTTTTATTTTTATTTTTGGCTTTCTTTTTCACGTTCTTTTCTCTTCTCTCTCTTTGTTTTTTCTTTTTGGCTCTTTTCTTTTTCTCTAAAAACGGTTTCTGCCTACGGTCTTGGAAGAGCTTCGTTTGGTCATCGAGTTAGCTTCTGGGCATCTATGATTGGAAATCAAGTGTAGGCTTCGTATCTCTTCTTTTTTTTCATTTGCAAACTTTAATTTGATTCTATGGAAGTCGACAATTTGTGTTAGAGTGTTTGCAAATCCGTTACTTTTGTTGTGTACTGTTGTTTTATGCTTAGAATTTGTTAGTTTTGGTATAATATCAAACTATCAAGGGCCGGGTAGTGCTTCGTGGCTGGAAACACATTTTTTGAAGCTGTTTTAGGGTGGTTTCGTGACCACACAGGTGTCCATACGGGCGTGTGTCGATTCACACTGCTGTGTGCTATTGGGAATTAGGGTTCAGGGCAAAATTTGGGTGCCACATGGTCGTGTGGCCGATTTGGGAATTTTGTCAATTTTCACACGGCCGTGCGAGCGTGTGTGATTGAGAATTAGGGATTTAGTAATTTGGTATGACACGGTCGTATGGTTGATTTAGGGATTTAGGGATCCCACACGGATGTGTATTTTAGACACACGGCCATGCCTGTTGGGGTACACGGGCGTGCAAAACCCTCACATAGTCGAGTCTACCCTACACTCTATTTTAAAAAATTTAGACAGTGGGTTACATGGCCTATTCACACGGCCATGTCTCTGGTTTACACAGGCATGTGCCTCTGCTACACGGCTGTGTGCCACCCTCTATACAAGCGTTTTGGCCTTTACACGGCCTAGGTTATTCCAAACGGCCGAAGCATATGGGTGTGTGGTCTTATATCTCCAAATTTAGTTCTATATCAACCTAAATTTTGATCGTGACTTTGTGTGTGTTCTAATCGTTAGCGAGGTCTTAGTAAGGGTAAGCGGGACTTTGGTTTGGCCTAGACTGGTGTGTTGTACAGATGTACCTCTGGTTAAGCAGATTGTATGATTTTTGCTTGAGGTTTGCAATTGATATTGAATCTGGGTAAATGAATGTACGCATTTCTAATTTTGGATGATTGGACTGTGAGTGTTTGTTTGTTGTGTGCATCCTGTGACTGATAAGCGATAAATTGTACATATTTTTACCCCATGCTTAGCCCAATTTCTGGATGAATTACCCCTTGATTTGTGTAAATTGATGCTCTTAAACCTTTAATTTCATGTTTATACTCAGGTGAGCTTAGGGAAGAGAAAAGAGCAAGGAATGGGCCAAAAACGGGCAAACTAGGCCCAGTTCAGTAATCAACACGGCCTGGAGGTTCGCCACACGGCCGTGCCACTTTAACAGGCTCGAAGACGACTTGGGCCTCGATCCACACGGGCATGGCACACGGGCGTGTCCCTGTCGTGAGGAAGTTCAATTTCACTCAGAAAAGGCTACTTAGGGGCTAAGAAAGGCATTCCAAAACTCTATATAAAGATCCTATGAGGCAACCACAAGGGTGTGCTTTTCTCCCACCAATGAGGTACCTTATTCCCGCCAAGACGGGGGTTAAAGAAGGGAATTACTTGAAGGGAAGTCGATTGATCCATCTCAGAAGCTAGGATCTACATCAAAACGAAGGATCTCCCTTCAATCCTTTCAAGAGTTTTGGGCTTTCTTATGTTTTGTTATTTTACTTCTTCTAAAATGTTTTCTTTTATAAACATGAACTAAAACCCCAAATATCTAAGGGGAATGAAACCTAAGACAGATCTTGTTATTGTTATCTAAGCTGTGTGATAAATATTTGATTTGTTCTTAATTGTGTTTTTAACTCTTAAATTGATATTTCTAGGATATTAATTTAAGTCGAATGTGCTTATGTAGAGGAGCAAAAGTCCCTGCATAAGAGTAGATCCAACACAATTAAGCAGAGTTGATCACAATCCTAGACATAGGACGACGAAAATCTATCGGATTAGAGTCAAATCTAATATGGAGAGCCATAGATCGAGTTAATGCAAGACTAGGGGTTTTAAATAGAAAGAGATTTTAGTTAATCAACCTAGGATTAGTTGTTCTTATCCTCAACGGAGGTATTAACATAATTTAGGGATCTCTACGGATAAAATCAAATGAAGAAATCATCTGGTTCAGAGTTAGATAACATGTGAAGTCTAGGTGGATTCTTCCTTAGGTATTGCCTTAATCAATCAGCCTTTCCCAAAAGCAATCTCCCACTTTACTCTTTGTCGTTTCTTTAGTTAGTTTAGTTTAGTTTACAACCAAACCTTCTTTATTTTTAGGCTAGATAATAGAAAGAAAGCCATTACTAGTACTCATAGTTCCTTGGATTCAATATTCCAGTTTGCCACTAACTATACTACTATTCGATAGGTGCACTTGCCTTTTATCGTGATATTAGTTAGTTTTCAGGTACGATAAGATTTTATTACTTCATCACAATCACCAGATCAGTGACTGTAACCGATTGATTGGATGTGAGTCTTTGTGTTTGAATGACTGTCTGAAATCTTATGTTCTAATTTTGTACGCCTGTCTGCATACATACATTTGCATAAGGTATTTTGGGTGGGATTGTGAAGAGAAGGGAGATTGATTTTGATCTAATCTGGTAGTTTAACTGTAACTTGTCTATGCAGCGAAATTTTGCACTACACTATACAGTATATATGTCAGCATTGCTATGTATTCTTATCTGATCTAACAGTTTATCTGTAGCTTATCTGTATAGCAATTTATCGTACTGCACTGTACTGCATATACGTTAGCTTTGTTTTGTATCACTACTATCTGATTTGGCAGTTTAACTGCATATTGGTAAGCCATTGTTGTCGAGCAACCCGGGGTGGCGAGCCATTGTTGTCTGGCAACCGAGGATGACTCTATATGGTGTGTAGGGTTGGTTAAGCCTACGAGGTCCTATGTGGTGTGCTTTGGTTGGATGAGCTTAAACAGCTCTTAAGGGGTGTGATTAAGGGACAAAGAGATATGTTGCCTGAATGGGTTGGTTTCATTACTCGATTGCATTACACGCACATCTATTTAAGTGTAGTGCGTGTAAGATTATCTGACTATATTCTATTTTCCTGAATAGCATTCGTGCTGAGTCTTTATGTGATTTGGTGTACTTGAATGTCATGTTCTATTGAGAGCGTAAGATCCAAGTTCTTTCTGGTTCAGTGAATATCTATAAATCTGATGTAATATTGAATTGAATCCTATGAACTATTTTCAATCTTGGTTCGGACTCACACTGAGTTCGTGTAGCTCACCCCCTCTTAGTGTTTCTCTTGCAAGTACGTTTCTGAATTCTAAAGCTGGACTCGGTATGCAGAAGTTTCGGACAATCTTGGTGAAAAATAAATTTTTAGTTTGTATTTTCATATTCCATTTTGTTAGTCTATTTTTGAACTATAAGGTTTCATAGTACTATGGAAAAAGTTCAGCTTTAAATTTTTAATCAAACATTTTACTCCGTACAGTTATTAAACTTAATAATAACTTCTCTATTTGGAATCTAACGTTTTAATTATTTTCGATCGATTAAACCTTGAAATGTTGAAGAGGAATTTAAAACAATTTATTTTGGGCAAAATGTTCTACGATCACTCCGGTGATCAATGTAACATTCGAAATTTGATTTAACCTTCTAGGCCGGGTGATAAACGATAAATTATACATATTTTTACCTCATGTTTAGCCTATATTTTGGATGGATTATCATTAATTTTGTGAGAATTGGTGCTCTTAATTTTTCTTTTTCATATCTTACACTCAGGAGAGCATAGGGAAGAGAAAAGAACGAAAAACGGGCCAAAAACCATGAAAATGGGCCAAAATGTGTAATCGACACAGCCCAATGGGTCATCACACGGCCGTGCCACACTGTCCAGCCCCCGACAAGTACGGCCAAGGCACACGGCCGTGCCACCTCAACAGTCCCGAATACGGTCTCTTGTCGAAATCACACGGGCGTGGCACACGGGCGTGTTCTAGTCATAAGGAAGAGGAATTTCACTCGGATTTGGATGCTTAGGGGCTAAGAAAGCCATTCTAAACTCTATATAAAGACCCCAGGAGGCAACTCTAAAGATATACTCTTTTCTCTCGAGAAAGAACGCCATATTACCGCCAAGAATTACTCCAAGGGAAGCCGATTGATTCATCCTAGAAGCCAGAATTCTACATCAAGACAGAGGATCTCCCTAAATTCCTTCAGGGGTTTTCGGGTTCTTTATGTTTTGTTATCTTAATTCTTCTGAGATGTTTTCTTTCTTTATTATGATCAAAATCCCTCAAATACTTGAGGGGGATAAAACCTAAGATGAATCTTGTTATTATTTATTCTTGAGTTATATGATAAATACTTGAGTTGTTCTTAATTATGTGTGCTTAATTCTTGTGTTAATAAGCCTAGGTATTAATTCAAGAAACGGATGTGCTTAAAACAGATGAGCAAAAGTCCCTGTGATAAGAGTAGATCTACCATAATTAAGTGGAGTTGTATGCAACCCTAGACATAGGGCGACATAAATCTGCCGGATTAGGGTCAAACCTAATATGGGGAACCATAGATCGAATTAATGCAACCTAGGGTCTTAATTAATAAAGGAACTTTAGTTAACAACCTAGGCCTACTTGCTCTTCGCCTCGACAGAAGGTTTAGCATAAATTAGGGATCTCTACGGATCAAGTCAAGTGAATAAATCGTCTAGCTCAAGAACCAATAACAAGTGAAGTCTAGGTGGATTCTCCCTTAAGTATTGCTCATATCAATCAGCTTTTCCCTAAAGTTTTCCCCAATTTACTTTTTCTGCACTTTTAGTTAGTTTTAGAATTAGTTTCAATCAATCCTCTTCTATTTTTAGGCTAGATAATAGAAAGGAAGTAAGTATTAGTACTTTTGGTTCCCTTAGGTACGATAACTCGGTCTTACCGCTAAACTATACTACTGTTCGATAGGTGCGCTTGCCTTTAAAAATTGTGATATTAATTAGTTTTGGTGTGATCAGTTTTTATAAATTTTATTACTTATATCGCGAGCATATCACCGGGTTTAGGGTGTTACATAGGGTATCTAGTACCCATCAACCCTACACGGCAATTAGTGTCAATATGACACAATTCAGAGTGAGTACAAACAAGCAATCAGATCAGTATGCGATAAATCGCCAGAATCAATTAGAGATTTATGGCTTAGCCACTCAATTACTAGCACTTCCTTCATTATATCATTCCCACACAATGCATATGCAAATTACAAATATCAAATATCAAGGATGTACATACAGTTATCCAAGTACAATTCATAATCAGATAAGATATATCATTGACATTTCAGTTGTCGCATCAATTATACTTATAAATAATCAATTATTCAACCTCAGGTTATTAGACATCTAATTATAAGGTCTAATTCAGATCATACAGACCCTACAAAAGGCCTACATTTGATTCGAACAACATTTAAGGTCCATGTAAAAAATTCAAAAATTTTCCCACACGCCTGTGTAGATTCACACGACCTGGGTGCCTAACCCGTGTCGTCTACACGACCTGGCACACGCCCGTATGGCCATATTAATGTCTCACACAGCCTAGCATACGGCCCTGTAGCTTAAAATAGTGAGTTACACAATCTGACACACAGCCAAGCGCATGCCCGTATGGCTCTAATCTCTAAAATATCTCTTACACAGCCTAGATAGACGCCCATGTCTTTGGCCTGTGTGACACTAATTCAAAAACAATGTGAGTTACATGGCCTAGACACACATACCGTGTCCCTGACCTGTGTGACCCTAAATCACAAACAGTGAGTTACACGACTTAGCATATGGTCGTGTGACACACACTGGTTGAAAATCATATTTTTCGGCGTTTGACACTTGCAGAAAATTGGGTTTTTCTTATACACCTAAATAATTTTGAAGTAGAAACAATGCAAAAGACTCCCAATAGCCAATTAAACAGCTTAATCCACAAAAATCGCACAATTCAACACAAAACTTGCCATGCCGAAAGCTTCAACGCAAAACCTTCAAACAGAATTAACTCTTACTGACGAATCAAAGATAATTACTCAAATTAGAGCGTTAGGGATCGCTACCTTCAATATCTACACCTAAAAAGGAAGCCAAAATATCATTTAACAGAGATTTAAACAAGCCAAGTCAAAACCCACTTCGACAAAAATGAACGAACAAAAGTTTAACAGAAGTTTTGCAATAAAATTCACATAATTAACCTTTTAGTTGACAACAATGAGGTGTGTACTTACCCGATTACACCCAGCAAAATTTTAACAGTAAGTTAAAAGAAAAGGAAGGAAAAAAGGGAAAATAAGAACAAAGAAGAAGAAAAATAAGAAACGAACAATAAAAAAAGGAAGGAAAACTTAAATTTTAAAAGAGCAATTAAACTAATTTTACAGAGCAGCAACAACATATCCCTGCTTCACTAACACAAAGACTCGAACCCCCTAACATCGAACACATAAGCAAAGTACATAGTCACAGAAACATGAGCTTAACTACGACAAAAATCAACAGTCAGACATTCAAATTTTTGGACGTTACACCTTTACCCCTTATGTAAATATCTACTTTCAATTTAAAAAAAAAAAGCCTATAGCTCATACATTAACGAACTAAAGCATAAATATGTGAAGCTAAAAGATAAAATTAGAATAGCACAATATACAATCAGAACTAACCATTCATCAATTACATAGAAACAAATAGGAATTATATATTCCATCCTATCAAAAATCATTTCAATCCTTTCTTGATACAAAAACATACGCTCACTCACCTTTTTCTAGTCGATTGACTCAACTAGAAGTTTGAATTATTTTATTTTGTAGTGATAACATAATTATCCAAATGAATAGTCACATTTATTAATAATGAATATAATTATTCAATAGATATCTATTTGAAAAATTATGACTCTTTATTAATAATCAACATAACTTTTAATAACAAAAGACATAACTCATCTCTATAAATAGTGATAATTCTTGCTTAAGAACTCCTGGTTAATAAGCAAGTGGCATAATTTTTAAATCACTTGTAATTTTCCAATTATCACTATTACAATATTGTAATAGGCCAATTTAGCCGGGGCCCATACAAAAAGATAATAAACCCAAAATAATAAAACAAAGTCCAAGTCTAGTCCAAAATTACAAATATATCATTCCGCCCGATCGGAATGACCCATTACTTGAAAAGATTGAAGATCCATCTACAAGCTTGACGTATATGGAAACATAATCTTTAAGGATATGCAATCTTAGATATGGTATGCAATCTTAGAAGATATGATATGCAATCTTAGAAGATATGATTTTGTAATCTTAGAGATTTAATTTGTAGATACTTTTTAATCTTAACTGTTGATGTAATTGATCTATACCGTTGGATTTGGGAAGGCTCAACTATAAATAAAGGCCTCTCCCTTCATTGTAAATCACTTGAGTTTTGAGAGCAATAAGAATTCTTGAGAACATTCACTCAAATTTCTCTCTCTTGCATTCTTATTTTCTGTGGCTTGTTCTTATTTTGTTCTTCGTTCATCTTTGTTTCTTTTTGAGTTGCTTTCGTTTGAGTTGGATTTTGGTGGAGGAATTTCATTGAATCCTCATATTATGGGAGTTAGGTTGGCTTAGGCCTTTTTTTTAACTTTTTTTTATTTATCCATTTAATTGTTTAATTATTAATTATTCTTTTTATTTTTATTTGTTTATTTATCATTTTTGTATAGAGATTTATTTTATTTTCACCCTTTTGCAAATTTGTATTTTGTTTATTTATTCCAAATTTTTATGTAGTACTTATTTCAAGCTATTTTATTTTATTATTTTTTATATTACTTATTTTAAATAGTTTTATTTTGATTAAGTTTTTTATATTATTACTTTAAATTATCTTATATATCATTCACTTTTCTTATTGTTTTATATAACATTTATTTTAAAGTGGTTTTATTTTATATTATTTTAAACTACTTTATATTATCTATTTTAAGTTTTCGTATATTGTTTATTTTAAACTTGCACATATATTTTTTTAAATTTGTCACATATCATTTTCTTTTAAGTCATTTTGTATTTGCAGATTTTTTTTCATTATTATTTTTTATTTTTCTTATTATCATTTTAGGTTGTTTTTACATTTTATTTCAATTTGCTTTGTTTCTTAAAATTGTTATATATGGCTTTTTAATTCATTTGTCTTTGATTATTGATGTTAGTTTCCTAAATAATATATATGATGTGATTATGGCCATTTTGTGTTCTATAAGATATTTATCTGTATTTTTATATTGTCGTCTTTTCATCAATGTTTTTACGCATTGTTTTAATATTGCATCAGTTTTTCCCCAAATTCAAAAAGAAACCTTTTAAAAACAAGGCAATATTTCGTGTTTGAAAATTCGAGAAATCGTGCCGTAACGTGTTGGGTTTCGATTTTCCGTTTGACCAAATAACTAAATATCCTTTTAAATTTCAATGCATGAGCTTTGAAAATCAAGAGACGATCTTGGATTCGAGGGTTTAAAATATCGTATCCTAACGTACTTGATATGATATTTTATCACTTCGAGATAAGAGAATCTCAACATCCAATTTGAATTATACAAACATTTTTTAAAAAGGGATCGTATTTTAAATTTTTTTTAATTTTCGACATTAAGACATTAATTAATCAATTTGGTACCAATTTTTGGGCATTACGAGGGTGCTAACCCTTCCTCGTACGCAACCGACTCCCGAGCCCATTTTCTTGAATTTCGAAGGCCAAAATCGATGTTTTAATAAAACAAAATGTCTTACAAGGTGACCCGATCACACCTAAAAAAAAGGATTGGTGGTGACTCCATTTTCGTTTTTAAAGTTGACTCCCCAGTGGAGTCGCCAAGCTGTCGAAACCATTTTTATTTTGGAAAACGGGAGTCAACTTTAAAAACGAAAATAGAGTCGCCACCAATCCTTTTTGTTTAGGTGTGATCGGGTCACCTTGTAAGATATTTTATTTTATTAAAACATCGATTTTGGCCTTCAAAATTCAAGAAAACGGGCTCGGGAATCGGTTCCTTACGAGGAAGGGTTAGTACCCTTGTAACGCCTAAAAATTGGTACCAAATTGATTAATTAATGTCCTAATGTCGAAAATTTGAAAAAAAATTTAAAATACGATCCCTTTTTAAAAAAATGTTTGTATAATTCAAATTGGATGTTGAGATTCTCTTATCTCGAAGTGATAAAATATCACATCCAGTACGTTAGGATACGATATTTTAAACCCTTGAATCCAAGATCGTCTCTTGATTTTCAAAGCTCATGCATTGAAATTTAAATGGATATTTAGTTATTTGGTCAAACGGAAAATCGAAACCCAACACGTTAAGGCACGATTTCTCGAATTTCCAAACATGAAATATTGCCTTGTTTTTAACAGTTTTCTTTTTGAATTTGGGGAAAACTGATGCAATATTAAAATGATGCGTAAAAACAATGATAAAAAAACAGCAATATGAAAATATGGATAAATATCTTATAGAACACAAAATGGCAATAATCACATCATATATATTATTTAGGAAACTTGTAGCACCCCAACCCGTATCCATCACTGGAACAGGGTCACGAGGTATTACCGGAGTTTATAGAACTCTTTTTTTTAATCACACGATAACTGTTTTTATAAGAAATTATACAATTTAAAATTTACCACTCTTCCACAAGCACAAGTATATTTTCATTTGATTGATCACTTACCCTTTCTACATGTCATGTAATAAGCATATTACCACTTAACCAATAATTTGGCACTTGTCTATGCTTCAACAACAACACTTGTTAGCATGTTTGAACATATTTCATATAAATTTAGGATTGATAAACTCATTTTGTCAACATATCATACTTGAGATTATTACTCATCACAGCTTACATAATTTCCATGTATCAGCATGTTAAAGATAGTCACATATTCATGTATCATAATGCATATTATTCTCTTGTCATTTCTTCAAAAACATAAATCATTTATTATACCAAAATTTCATGTATCATTGTTTTCATGAATTTCGCATATATTTATTCCGAGACAGTTCTTAATCCTAAATATGCATAATTATCAGGTAAGTTTATACATGTATTTTCCATTTCATATTTTAAAATATCGAATAAATACTATTTTCATGTATTTCAAGTTGAATCTCATGATTATTTGTTTCGTGCTTGAATTATTCCATGTTGGGACTTTATTCATTAAATCATTCGAAATATCATCGTCATACAAATAATATTTTTAAGCTATACGAATCTATAGTCATGGATGCATGATATGCGTGATGAAGTAATAAATTTTATAATAATGATCGCACCAAAAACTAACTATTATCACGACATTAAGGCAAGCACACCTATCGAACAGTAGTATAGCTTAGTGGCAAGACTGAGATATCGTACCTAAGGGAACCAAAAGTACTAGTACTAACTTTTTTTCTATTATTTAACCTAGAAATAAAATGGGTTTTTATGAAACTAAACTGATTCTAAGACTAAACTATGAATGCACAAAAAGTAAATTGGGGAAAAACTCATTAGGAAAAACTGATTGATTTAAGCAATACTCAAGGGAGAATCCACCTAGACTTCACTTGTTATCCACTCTTGAACTAGACAATTTATTCACTTGACTTGATCAGTAGAAATCCCTAATTTATGTTAATACCTCCATCGAGGATAAGAACAACTAATCGTAGGTTGATTAACTGAAATCTCTTTCTAGTTAAAACCCCTAGTCTCGCATTAAACCGATCTATGGATTCCCTATTAGGTTTGACCCTAATCCGACAAATTTATGTCGCCCTATGTCTAGGGTTGCATGTAACTCTGCTTAATTATGTTGGATCTACTCCTATGCAGGGACTTTTGCTCCTCTACACAAGCACATTCGACTTAAATCAATATCCCGGAAATATCAATTTAAGAGTTAAAAACATAATTAAGAACAAATCAAATATTTATCATATAATTCAAGAGAAAATAATAACAAGATCTGTCTTAGGTTTCATCCCCCTCAAGCATTTGGGGGATTTAGTTCATGATTATAAAAGAAAACATCTCAGAAGAATAATGATAACAAAACATAAAGAACCCGAAAACCCCTGTAGGAATTTGGGGAGATCCTCTGTCTTGATGTAGGATTCGGCTTCTGAGATGAATCAATCGGCTTCCCTTCGAGTAATTCCTTGCCTTTAACTCCCCGTCTTGGCAGGAAAAAAATATGTCCTTTGAGGTTGCCTCCTAGGGTCTTTATATAGAGTTTAGAATGGCTTTCTTAGCCCCTAAGCAACCTTTTCCTAGTGAAATTGAACTTCCTCACGACAGGGACACGCCCGTGTGGATCGAAGCCCAGGCCGTGCTCGGGCTTGTTAAGGTGGCACGGCCTTGTGGTCTGGCCGTGTGAGTTGAGGTTGGGCCGTGTTTATGCTCAAAGTGGCACGGCCGTGTGACACGATTGTGTGGTGAATCTCCGGGCCATGTTGATTATTGAATTGGGCCTAATTTGCCCGTTTTTGGCCCGTTTCTTGCTCTTTTCTCTTCCTTAAGCTTACTTGGGCATAAAACATGAAATAGAAGGATTAAGAGCACCAATTTCCACAAATTCAATGATAATTCATCCATAAATTAGGCTAAGCATGAGGTAAAAACATGTATAATTTATCGTTTATCAATGCATATATCCATCAATAAACTCCATGTACAAATATCATTGTATATTTCCATATATCCAGTATCATTATCATTTTTCATGTACTTCAGGCAGATATATGTACGAATCTTTTTATATACATATCATCTTTTTTTGTCAGGATTCTTACCTATTGAATTTATCAGAATATCGATAGTTAAAATCATATAGTACACTTAAAGTATATAAATCCCTAATCCATTAATTCATATTTACCCTTTTTAGCTATGTGTTTACCATTTTCTATATTTATCCCGTTGAATTTCTCAAAATTTTGATGGATTTCCAGTAGTACACTCTTGGTGTACAATCTCATTAACCGTCACTTCATACAGAGGTACACTTTTAGTGTGCAATTTCGGGGTCCGTCAATTCATATACATGTGCACACATTTCCATTTCAGAAAGCACACTCCTGCGAACCTCATTTCTTACAGCGGGATTACCAGTCCAGGCTAAATCCCCTGTAAGAGAGCACTGTTGTAGCCCAATTTTGCAAAACCGAACAGATAAACCCAAACAAAAACAAAACAGAAACCAAAATTAAATAAGTCCAGTTCATTTACAATCTTAAAGCCCAATTCACAATACCCATTACATAACCCAACACCAAATGAACCCGGTTGACCCATTTACAAAATTAAAACCCAAATGCTTCATTACCTATCTTGCAACAGCCCAATTACCCGTTTTTCATAATTAGCCCAAACCCTTGACCCAAATACAGACCCAATATCCACTAAGGCCCAACACCAAAGAACTCAGAAACCCTAGCCCGAACCCCCATTAGCCCTAGCCGCCTTCGCTGTTCTGCCCACTGGCCTTGCAACTCCTGACTCAGCACCTGCCCTCTGCCATCTGACCAGCAGTCCCATCCACCGCCCTTGGCCACCGCCCTTTACCTGCAAGCATTAAAACAGAATAGACAGAAAGCAAGGAAAAGAAAAACAACTTGTAAATTTGCTAGGCTATATAAGCCGATTCGATTGCATGTAAAAAAGGTCGGTTTTTCTTTGAAATAAAAATAGTAGAGCAGTTTAAACATCAAAAAATCAGTCACATTCAGGCACTAAACAGCAAACACAAAAATAGCAACATCCAGCGAAGGGATTCCCCCCAGTCCGACGTCGGAAAACAGAATCGGCATAGAGGTGATCTTTTCATCTTAAAACCTATTTTTTACATATATTTAAAACAATAAACTATAAAAAAAATTACCTTTTTCCGGCCATCGTTCCGGTGGCCGGAGCGGCGACGAACGGCGGCCGACGATCGGCCGGTGACCGGCCGGTGACCGGCTGGCGACCTGTCCGGTGACCGGACCTTCTCCGGACCCCCCTCTTCTTCCCTCTCCCTTCTCTTTTCTCTCCCTTTCTTTTTTTCTTCCCCGGGCACAAATGAGCCAGAAACAAAAAAATAGCCCTTTTATAGTAACCGACCTGGGTCGGGTCGACCCGACCCAGGTCCACCTGGGATCCGCGTGTTGTGACGTCACTGGGGTTATTTTCAACCCCAGTCCTTCCGCTTTTTAGGGATTTTGAAATCGAGTTTTAATTTCTTGCAATCGGGCCCAGAAATTTGTCCCGAGTTCCATTTTAATCCTCTGTGCTGCTGTGCGTTTTGGGACTTCGGGAAAATTTCTGTTTTGGCCCCCTAAGGCTTAACCCGTGTTCTAATAGGTCCCATTTGCACGTTTTATTTTAAAATCCGGCCCCAATATTTTCTTCTGTTTTTAATTTCGTCCTTTTTTACTTTATTTTCGTTATTTTATTCTAATATTATATTATTAACTATATTATCATCATTTAACATTGATATATATACTATCTACATGTATGTTCTTTATTATTGTTACTATTATAATCATTATCTATTTGTTAACATTATTATTATCTTGTTAATTTTATTTGTTATATTATTGCATGTTATCATGTACGTATGTGTTATTATTATCATCTTGTATTACCATTATATCATAATATTGGTATACGTCCCTTTATAAATGCATGTCTCAAGTATATATATATTTATTTTAACCTAATTGTTAATTGTAATATGTATATATACTATATATATTTAATATACCATAATTATTTTCTTATACATTATATTATTCATACAAACTTACATATTTTTAATATTTTTATTATACATATTATGTATATCCTCTTTATTCTATTATGCATGTTTCATACCTATTTTTATACGTCGTATTTATCACTTTCATCATTTATTATATTTATGTACATTTTAAAATTATATATATATATATATTGCATGTGTTTTCATTAGGTATTATATGAATATATTACAAATATACTTTTGATATCATTTTGTGCTCTTTTTAAATATATATATATATATATATATATATATATGTATATTTATGAAGTATTGTCTAAAAGAATATACCTGTTATTACCATTTTCTTCGTTATCACACCATCTTTATCACGCTATTATTATCGTCGCTAATACGTACATATATTTTATGTGGCTTTGTTATCATTGTATATTATTATGTATATATTATTTATATATGTATTTTCTATTGTTATATTTATTAATATTATTATATTTATACGCCTACATATAGTATTTTATATAATATTATTTGCATTTGTTTTAAGTTTTATTTACTTTGTATTTGTTACTATTATATTGTGCTATTCTTGACATTGCATTATTATACGTACTATTATTTTCATTATTATTACTAAATTTATTATTTACTAGTATTTTACTATTATTAGTGTTTGTATCACCTATTTTGCTCAATATTTGTACATACATTTCATGTTTTCCTTAATACTATCATGTATGCATTGTTATATATATATATCATATTATTCATCTCGTTTATTTTCACCTCATTCGTTATGTGTTTTTGATATAGTATATTAATTCACATTTTGATTTCTTCATCGATATTTACTCATTTATAATCTTTTCATGATTTAATAAACAAGGCAATATACCGATTTTAACATTAAGCCGGTGATTTCATCGCTATGTTGGGTGAATCACGGATGGCTCGTGTTAAAAGCGGGATACCCTTCTCAGAAATAAAGACCTTCAAATGCTCGTATCTTGATCGGACCACAACTAAATTTTAAGTTGAACTTGTATTTTTGAAAATTTAGACAACTCACGTTTGAAAAGATACCAATTTTTGGGCGTCGCGGGGGTGCTAATACCTTCCCCGCGCGTAACCGACTCCCGAACCCTACTTTTCTCTGAATTTTAACGTGGACCTAAATTTAGCCTTTTTACTTAAAAAACGAATTTTTCAGCCAAAAGAAGTTTTAATAGGTGTCCGATCACACCTAAGAAAAAGGATCGGTGGCGACTCCTTTGCTTTAAATAAATCGAAATTCGTTTTCAAGATTTTAAATCGCCACAATTAGCGACCAAAGCTACAAAGCTAAAATTTTTCGTCGCTACAGCTGGCGACTCCACTGGGGACCAGTCTTCGAGAGTCGAATCAAATCAAAAGCGTTGTCGAAATTTTCGAAATGCCCTTTTCAAATTAATGTTTAGTCGTGATCCTCAAAATTTTTGGAAAAATCATGCACTTGCATCTCGTTGTGAATATTTTCTAACTTGTTCTGTCTATCTATTTTGAAGCTCTAAATTTCTAAGCTCCAGTTCTCTAAGTTTAGTTTTTAGAATAAAACGAAAGGTTTGTGAGTTTCTCCCCACACACCGCGCACTTGCATTTAGCATGACATGAGCGCCATACCCGGGCTCCGTCCCTCTTAAGTGAAAGTAAACGCTACGCCTTCGTGAGTTAACTCGTCCCTCCGCACAGGCTAGTGAATACTTTCGGGTTACATATGACTTATGCTTTCGTGAGATAACTCGTCCCTCCGCATAGGCATAAGTGAATGTAATCCCTCGAATTGATCTCGTAAGCCTGTGATGGGCTATGACCGAGGTTCTGTACTAATCTTAGTAGATGACAGTACAGACAATTCAGGTACCTTTCTAGAACCTAAAACCACACATAATGAACTGTACGAGCCACCCAATTAGAGCCATGCCGAACCTCTGTCCGTTTAGCAAACACCAAAATAGGCACACGGGAGAAATGCCTCTTACCTTTTGTACTTTCGCTTTGTATATAAGGGGATGGGATCTATTTGGTAAATTGGATCGGGTAGCTTAAAATTACTTTAATTTATTTTCATTTATATTTGATCACTAATCGTGTTTTGACTGTCTTTGTTTTATTCTTCATCATGCATCATAGGCATCATAATAGGACGGTGTTGACTAAAGATTAGTTGCCAAGAACGGGTTTCAAATGGAAGAGTCAATTGTACAGACGACCGAGACAAACACCGTGGTTCGGGATTGGTCTTTGAGGACTCAAAGAGAAAAGGGAAACAGCCTAGTGGAAGATTGCATGGTCAATCTACCCGAACGGGTGACTGTGAATGTCCGTCAAAATAACCTTGAAGACTTGGTTTGGATCTGGAATCAGTGGGATTCGGATACTAGGGGCATTTTCACCGAAAGGTACGGGGACATAGCCCATCTGATTGCTGTCAAAGTAGACGAAAGATTGATTCAAGCTATGATCAGATTTTGGGATCCGGGTTATCAGTGTTTCACATTTAACCAAGAAGATATGACCCCCACGATAGAGGAATATGCTGCTTTGCTGCGTGTCGAAAGCATACAAACCTACAAAATATATGTCAAAGAGCCCAAGCCGATGGCATTCAGGAAAAAGTTAGTAAGGCTGACGGATATGACCGATGCATGGGCCGAAAAGCAAATAAAGAAAAAGAATGAAATCAGCTGCGTCCCATGGTTTTCCCTACGAGACCTGGTTTTAAACCATCCTGACATGTTGAAACGGATAAATTTGTTTGCTTTGGCTATCTATGGTTTAGTTGTCTTTCCGAAGATTCTCGGACATATAGAAGTAGCGGTAGTGGATTTCTTTGAAAAGTTAAAGCAAGGTGTCAATCCTACCCCAACCATCCTAGCAGAGACCTTCAGATCTTTGAGCAGTTGTAGAAAAAGAGGGGAAGGACGATTCATCGGATGCGCGCAGCTACTCAACGTTTGGATTTTGAGTCACTTTTGGAAGGTAGAGCGCACGCCGTTCCACATGTTTTCAAAGACATTTTCACCACTGGAAGCTCACCTTAAGAAGGAGTGGCCAAAGGAGGTTACGGAACAGCATTGGGTCTCAATGTTTCAGAATTTGCGTGCCGAGGACATAGTATGGAGAGCGCCGTGGATACGCCCTTCGCTTGTGTTATACAAAGTTGGAAACCAAGACTGGGTATCACTACTTGGATTGTGGGGAGGGATTGGTTACGCTCCTCTTTTGGTCCAAAGACAGTTCTCTTCACGACAGTTTATACCCGCCACCAGTGGTCTAGCTCAATCAGAGTTTGTTTTTGCGGGCGAAGGTTATATGAAGAAAGTCCGAGATACTGCAAAGGCTTGGAAAAGAATTCATCTGATGGAGTTGGCTTTATATGCTGACACTATCACCCAGGACTACGATGCATGGAGAAAGCAACAGGTAAATAGTTTGCAAGTCTCATCGGCAGATTACGCCTTTCAGAATCCTTTTTCGAAAGAAGTTCCATCCGAGCTAGAGACGGCGAGACAAGAATTTAAACGCGAAAAGACAAAAATGTTACGAGACCTTAGTGCCCTTCAGGAAGAAAACTATCAGCTGAAGATCGATGTTCAGATTGAAAAATCCAGGACCGAGAAAGTGCAAAAGGAAGCTGAGGTCGTAAGAAACGACTTAAAAGATCTCCATTTGGAAAATAAAAAGTTGAGAAGCACTATAAAGAACAGCGGGCTGGGCAAGTCGTCAGCGGAATGGAAAGATGAATTGAGTAATGTCAAAGGTGGGATGGAATTTTGGAAAGGAAAAGCAAAGAAAGAAGAAGGAAAGGCTGCACGGGCTGTAATAGAGTTAAGAAAGAAGTCTGCTGAGTATGAAGCTACATCTGTTGAACTGATGACTAGTCGAGCTAAGCGTCAAGAATTGAAAGAGATGATACAGGATTTAGAAGACACACTACAAGCTCGACAACAACAACTAGATACTCTCTTGGAAGCTTTGGAAGAAAAGAAGGGTCAGTATGATAGAGATACCCGCGCTTACGAAAGAGCTCTCTGCGAAAAGGATGAGAATCTCAAATACTTGATCAACGAGATTCGCGCGGCAGCCATGTGCATAGTACAAATAGCGGATGAAGCCGAGAGTCTTAGTTGCCAGTTCCCGCCTAGACAGAGATCGAGCATATCAAAATTCTTGGAACGGGTGAAGAATTACGGCAATGTAGCAAGGAAGTTTGTATGAAAGCTGAATCAAATGATGAAAAAACGTTTTGTAAATAGACTCTTTTGATTAATGAAATGCCTAGATAGGGGCTGTCTGGAATCAACACCGATTTTTGCATGTGCATTCATAACTAACATTTGACGTGCATTCATAATTAACATTTGACATTCATTCATTCATTCATTCACTGCATATCCCACGATCATTTGCTAAAAATAGAATCGTATACTATGCAGCTGTGACGCTGTAAACCTGGAATCACACCATACGTATAGAACACGTCGACAAGCTAGAGCAATGGAAGCTGAGTTTAACGAAAGAATTGAAAGAATGGAGAGAATTCAGAAAGAATTACAAGAACAGTTAGCCAGGTCGCAACAGGAGACGAGAGACTTGATGATGAGGTCTCGGGAAGAATCTATTGAACAGAAAGATCAAATGACTAAGATGATGGAAATGATGTCGGCCCTAGTCAAAGGAAAGGGACCCCTACAAAACCCTGAGGTTGTGAATCTTGATCAGGATCCGTCTTATCCTCCAGGGTTTACTCTGCCCCATGTGACATATAGAGGATACACACAGGGAGGACCCGCGGGCGTAGAACAACGGCCTCTAACACCCCCTCCTGTAGGACAGGGAGTATTCGTGGCAAACCCAGGAACTGCTCCGGTTGATCCACCTGTCCCAGACCTAGACGATCCCGCAGAAATCGCTAGGTTAAGGATAGAGGATCATGAAGCCCAAGAAAAATATAGAAGTTTGGAGGAAAGACTTAAAGCGATAGAAGGCACTGAAGTCTTCTCGGCACTAAATGCTAAAGAACTTAGTCTGGTACCGGACTTGGTCCTGCCTCTAAAATTTAAAGCGCCGGATTTTGAAAAGTATGATGGCTCGAGATGCCCGAAGGCACATCTCGTTATGTTCTACCGAAAAATGACTGGTTATGTCAATGAAGACAAGCTGCTTATACATTGTTTTTAGGACAGTTTGACCGGATCAGCTCTCCGCTGGTACAACCAACTCAGTAGAGAAAAGATCCGAACCTGGAAGGATCTAGCCGCGGCATTTTGCGAGCAGTACAAACACGTCTCCGATATGGTACCCGACCGCATGACACTACAAATGATGGAGAAAAAGCCATCAGAAACTTTTAGACAATATGCGCAGAGGTGGAGAGACATCTCGGCTCAGGTGGAACCTCCATTGACCAAGACCGAGATAGCAGTCCTGTTCATCAATACCCTGAATGCGCCATTCTATGATAAATTAGTGAGAAGCGCCACAAAGGACTTCTCGGATATTGTCATATCCGGTGAACTAATAGAAAATGCGGTTAAAAGTGGAAGAATGGAAGGAGAAGGTTCGAAGAAGGCAGCACCTATGAGAAAAAAGGAGCCGGAAGCCCACATGGTGGGAACCGGAAACCGTTATGCTCCTAGTCCATATCCTAATCAATTTCGACCTCGAAATTACCCGCCACCAAATTTCTATCATCCACAAACCCCCTATTACCAAACACCATCTCCCTACCATTCTTACCCTGTCTATGCAACCAACAACCCCAGGCCAGCCGCCACGTTTCCTCAAAATGCCGGCTCCACCCAAAGCCAACCCAGAAACGAACCAAGGCCAGCAAGGCCAAACCCCGAGAGACCCCAATTCACTCCTATTCCGGTATCTTATGGGGAACTATACCCCAAGCTTTTGGAGAAACAATTGATATCTCCCCATTACATGGCACCGTTGAAACCCCCGTACCCAAAGTGGTACGACCCAAATGCTAGCTGTGCATACCACTCGGGGAACCAAGGGCACTCTACGGAAAACTGCATTGCCTTTAAACGAAGAGTCCAAGGACTAATCGATGCCAGTGTTTTGCGCTTCGACGGTAACGGTGGTAAAACTGGGAACCCGTTCCTAAATCATACTGAAAGAAATGTAAGCGCAGTGGAGGAGATGAATGAATTGCAAACCAGAAGAGTTGTTTCAGAAATAAACTCACATTTGCAGAGAATCTGGGAGGTGTTGCTTGAAAAAGGGTTACTCTGTCGTCTTAAAGGGGTAACCGAGAAAAGAAATATGAAAACTCGAAATTTTTGTGACTTCCATGAAGTCAAAGGACATAATATCCAGTCTTGTGAGCAATTTAAAGAATTACTCCAAAGCATGATGGACAACAAAGAAATTGAAATCTTCAATGGAGGAAAAGAGGCTGATGAAGGAGAAATATGTGCCTCTGATAGTCAATCATCAGATCTCCCTTACACGGCTGAACGACCACTGATAATTTATTATGATGCGAGGAGAGAACCGGTAAAACAAAAAATGGTAATTGAGGTGCCATCGCCTTTTCCGTATAACGACAGTAAGGCAGTACCTTGGAAATACGATGTCAATATCGTCACTCCTGAAAGTGAAAAATCCCAAGGCACGGCTGAAAATATCGGAGAAGTTGGTCATTTTACCCGGAGTGGAAGATGCTATTCCAAAGAAGTTGAACCAGCAAAAAGGAATAATGATTCTAAACAAAAGGGGAAGGCACCCATGTTAGAAGCTGAGGCTGAATTGGAAAGTCCACTTGAACGGCAAGAGACTAAAAGGCCTGTGAACGAAGAAGAAGCACAGGAATTCTTAAAATTCATTAAACACAGTGAGTACAACGTGGTCGAACAATTAAGTAAACAACCTGTACGTATTTCGGTATTATCTCTGTTATTGAATTCGGAGCCGCATCGAAATGCCTTGTTGAGGGTATTGAATCAAGCCTATGTAGCAAATAATATATCGGTCGAAAAGCTCGATAGATGGATCAATAACTTGAACGCAGATAATTTCATCTCCTTTAGTGATGATGAAATACCACCGAACGGTAGAGGCTCCGTGAAGGCACTGCACATAACAACCCGATGCAAAGGTTATATAATACCAAACGTGCTTATTGATAATGGGTCAGCACTTAATGTTATGCCTCTGGCCACACTTTCCAGAATTCCGATGGATTTGTCCTACTTGAGGCCGTGTCACTCCACGGTAAGGGCATTTGATGGAACGAGACGAGAAGTTATAGGAAAAATTGAGGTCCCTCTAGAAGTGGGTCCTTATGTCTACGACGTCGAGTTCCAAGTTATGGACATTACCCCTTCATATAATTGCCTCCTAGGGAGGCCATGGATCCATTCGGCCGGGGCAGTCCCATCATCCCTTCATCAGAAAATAAAGTTTATCATGGATGGCTGCTTGGTTACCGTTGAGGGTGAAGAGGATATTAATGCGTCTATCTCTGCAGACACACCTTACCTCGAAGCGAACAAAGACGCCGTGGAATGTTCCTTTAGATCCTTTGAGTTCGTCAACGCCACATTTGTGGCTGAAGGAAATAGAATTCCCGTGCCTAGGCTGTCGAAGAATACTAAAATGGGAATCCAGCTGACGGTAGGGAGAGGGGCCCGAGCAAGGAAAGGTTTGGGAAGACATCGTCAAGGGATAGTCAGGGCCTTAAAGCCAGTACCTCATAAGGCACGATTTGGTCTAGGATTCCAACCGAATGCACATCACTTGAAGAAACAGTGGAAGAAGGAGCAAGAAAGAAGGGTTGCGAGGACTCTAGGACGAGAACCGGAATGGGAACCCATCGAGTACCCCCATTTGTCAAGGACATTCACATCCGCTGGGATCTTGTATCCAGGGCAAGAAAATGTGCACAGCCCACTACTACTCGTTGAGAAGGCTTTCCAGAACATTTGTATAAATGTCGTTGATGAAGAAGCTGATGCAAGTAAAAGTGTTTCGAGGATACGCCCTTGTCCCCCGGGTTACATGTTGAACAATTGGACCGCTGAAGATCTCCTTGTGGTTTACAAGTCTTCCTCAGAGTAATATCCGATATTCACTTTTTGTGTCCCTAAATATAATGGGATTCTTTTGTAAGAGCTGTCGTCTGCTCTTTATCTATTAAATGAATATTAATGAAGAAGCATTTTGTCATAACCTTTTGCATTTGCATCTACTCCATAATTATTCTTTCATTTCATGGCCTGTTCTTGCACTTACCTCATACCATGCCATAATGTTTTGTTTGTTGTTGCCAAAACTTGGATGTCCCTCTATAGTGTTCTCTTTCCCATTCAATTTTCAGGTGTTCAGATGCCAATGACATGAACGAACCCGTTACCAATCTTGAAATCGATTTTGAAAGGACCGTTTGTTTAGGAGAATTCGAGGATGAGGGAAATGCCGAAGACTATGTCTCGTCTCCTGACTTGCTAAGATTGGTGGAACAAGAGGACAAACAGATTCTACCTCATCAAGAATCTGTTGAAACAATAAACCTGGGCACTAATGAAAATAAGCAAGAAGTGAAGATTGGGACCTCACTCTCAGAGGACACCAGGCATCATTTGATTGATTTGCTTCATGAGTACAAAGACGTATTTGCATGGTCCTATCAGGATATGCCGGGATTGGACGGGGACATAATGGTTCATAAGCTCCCGCTGAGACCCGAATGTAAACCCATCCAACAAAAATTAAGGCGGATGAGGCCCGAAATGCTGCTGAAGATAAAAGAGGAAGTCAAGAGGCAATTTAATGCAGGCTTCCTACAAGCTTCCAGATATCCAGAATGGGTGGCTAATATTGTCCCAGTGCCAAAGAAGGATGGTAAAGTGCGAATGTGCGTAGATTATCGTGACCTGAACCGCGCAAGTCCTAAGGATAATTTTCCCTTACCACATATCGACACATTGGTGGACAATACGGTGAAGCATTCATTATTTTCTTTCATAGATAGATTTTCGGGGTATAATCAGATCAAAATGGCTCCCGAGAATATGGAGAAAACCACCTTTATAACGATGTAGGGAACGTTCTGTTACAAGGTGATGCCATTCGGGCTCAAGAATGCCGGGGCCACGTATCAGAGGGCCATGGTGACATTGTTCCATGATATGATGCATAAGGAGATAGAAGTCTATGTTGACGACATGATTGCTAAATCCCGAGGAGAAGAGGAACATATTGTGAACCTCAAAAAGTTATTTGAAAGACTGAGAAAGTTTCAGCTAAGGCTTAATCCGGTTAAATGTACATTCGGGGTTACCTCGGGAAAGTTGCTAGGCTTCATCGTCAGTGAAAGAGGCATCGAGGTGGATCCGGAAAAAATAAAAGCCATTCAAGAATTACCACCTCCGCGTACACAGAAAGAGGTCAGAGGATTCTTGGGAAGGCTAAACTACATTTCCCGATTCATTGCTCAACTCACCAATCAGTGTGACCCCATCTTTCGACTCCTTCGAAAGCACAACCCTGGGGCATGGGACGAAGAATGCCAGGAGGCCTTTGACAAAATAAAACAATATTTGTCTAACCCCCCAGTGCTAGTGCCACCAACTCCAGGAAGGCCTTTGATTTTGTATTTAACGGTGTTTGAAAACTCAATGGGTTGTGTACTCGGACAACATGATGAATCGGAAAAGAAAGAAAACGCGATATACTACCTCAGCAAAAAGTTCACAGAATACGAGGCAAGGTATTCGTCGATCGAAAGATCCTGTTGTGCTTTGGTTTGGGCAGCTAGGAGGCTCAGGCAATACATGTTGTATCATACGACATGGTTAATCTCAAAGCTAGACCCGATAAAATATATGATGGAATCACCCGCACTCTCGGGGAGAATGGCCCGATGGCAGATCCTGTTATCAGAATACGATATCATCTATGTGAACCAAAAATAGGTGAAAGGGAGTGCAATAGCTGATTTCTTGGCGGCTCGAACAACAGAAGAATATGAGACCCTGAGATTTGATTTCCGGGATGAGGACTTAATGTGCATCACAGAGAAAGAATGTGAGTCATCAAAAGGGACGCCTTGGAAGATGAGCTTTGATGGTGCATCGAATGCTCTGGGGCATGGAATTGGAGCAGTCTTAATATCACCGGAAGGAGACCATTACCCTTTCACTGCTAGGCTCAATTTCTTCTGCACCAACAACATAGCAGAATATGAGGCTTGTATCATGGGACTACGGGCAGCCATTGAACGAAACATCGAGATCCTAGAGGTATACGGGGATTCAGCTTTAGTGATCTACCAAATCCGTGGAGATTGGGAAGTGAGAGACCCAAAGTTGATTAAGTACAGCTATCTGGTGGCTGAATTGGTCAAAGATTTCAAAGAAATAACTTTTAATTACTTCCCGCGAGAAGATAACCAATTGGCTGACGCATTGGCCACCTTAGCCTCAATGTTCAAAGCAAATAAAGAAGCAGAAATAATGCCCCTCAAGATGAGCATATACGAGGTCCCTGCACATTGTTATAGCACTGAGAAAGAGGCTGATGAACGACCATGGTACCATGATATCTTAGAGTACGTCAAGAATCAAACGTATCCTGAGCAAGCAAACGAGAATGACAAAAGAACAATCAGAAGAATGTCAGTGGGATTTGTTCTTGATAGGGACACCTTGTACAAGAAAGGTAAAGATCAGGTGCTTCTGAGATGCGTAGATACTACTGAGGCCAAGAAAATACTTGAAGAAGTTCATGAAGGAATATGTGGGACCCACTCCAACGGCTTCACTATGTCCAGAAAAATTATGAGACTCGGGTATTACTGGTCGACGATGGAAAGGGATTGCATTAGCTATGCAAGAAAGTGCCACAAATGTCAAATTTATAGCGACAAAATTCATGTAGCTCCTTCTCCCCTTCATGTTATGACGTCTCCATGGCCCTTTTCAATGTGGGGCATGGACGTTATAGGGCCGATTTCTCCCAAAGCTTCTAATGGGCACCGATTCATTTTCGTGGTCATCGACTATTTCACAAAATGGGTAGAAGCTGCCTCATTTGCTAATATGACAAGGGCCGCTGTCTGTAGGTTCTTGAAAAAGGAAATCATTTGTCGATATGGTTTGCCTGAAAGAATCATCTCAGATAACGCCTTGAATTTGAACAATAAAATGATGACAGAAGTGTGCAAGCAATTTCAAATAAAGCATCATAATTCTTCGCCTTATCGACCGAAGATGAACGGAGCTGTAGAAGCGGCTAACAAGAACATAAAGAAAATTATCGGTAAAATGACAGAGACCTACAAGGACTGGCACGAAAAGCTACCATTCGCTCTGTATGCATATCGCACATCCGTACGGACATCTACAGGGGCAACTCCTTTCTCTCTAGTCTATGGGATGGAAGCCGTGCTACCTATTGAAATTGAGATACCGTCCCTACGAGTCTTAATGGAATCGAAACTCGAGGAGGCCGAATGGGTCCAAGCTCGATATGATCAGTTGAATCTCATCGAAGAAAAACGCTTGAAGGCAATCTGCCATGGACAGATGTACCAGAAACGGATGATCGCCGCCCATGACAAGAAAGTAAGGCCAAGAGAATTCCATGAAGGAGAACTCGTGTTGAGAAAGATCCTCCCAATACAAAAAGATTTGCGAGGGAAATGGGCACCTAATTGGGAAGGACCATACGTCGTGAAGAAAGCATTCTCTGGTGGGGCTTTGATTCTCACAGAAATGGATGGGAAGGAGTTACCAAATCCAGTAAACTCCGATGTTGTGAAGAAATATTACACTTAAAAAAAAAAGAGAGATCAAGGTGAAAACCCGGAAAGGGCGCCTTGGTTAAACACAAAGTATTAGGATGAAAACTCGAAAGGGCGTTCTAATGAAGCAAATCTGGATCCAAAGAGCAAAAGTGATTTGAACAGTGGGTCAAGTGACAAGGCTATAGTATGAAGCATTGTTGAAACACTCGAGATCTTCTACACAAGAAGTCTTGCTCAGAAAGATTCTTGATTGAGAAACGTGGCAGGGTTTATACATTGAATATCTAGAACATTTGTATCCGCCAATATGGTTCATTTTCTTTTATAACACTTTTGTCTTTGGTGAACTTTCTTTGTTTGTTACCTTTGAAATTAATATGAAGTCTTTTTCTCATACCTACCTGACCATTTGCATGCATCTTATTATGTTTATTTAAGTGATAAATAGTAATATGACATGCTCTGTACAAAAGAAATGTTGAGTATTACTCGGATAGAAAACTGGACAGACGCAAGAATCTCAAAGCAGGAACAAAAGTTCAACATATACCAAACAAGTGATATCTGAGAAACGCAGTTTACTTGTAGAGCTTGAAAGATGGATATAAAGCCTGAAGAGAAACTTAAGAATCCAAGCAATGAAAGCAGATCATCATGATAAGCAAAACAAGAGCTCGGAAGCAAGAACGAAAGCTCAAATGGGGCAAAAGAATGCTATCCAAGAAACAAAGGTTACTCGTGGAATTGGGAAACGAATACGAAGTTTAAAGGAAAGGGTCAAGAAATAATGAGATCAGATCACTACAAGAGTCGCGATGAAAAGAGATCACGATAAGCAAGCGCGAGGCACATAACATGTTCATATAGGCATGAATGCATTTAAGGCAAATAGGTGCATATCATGATAACATTATGCATAACATACAGATTTCAGCAGAACAAGAGGTTTCGATGACAATTGCATCCAAATCAAAAAAGAAGACACTTGAATTCCACCATGTGAGAAACTTTGGGTGATTTTAATTTAGGTTTTCGAAAATCAATTCATATTACGAGAGGTGAGTTGAGCCTCAAGAAACGTTGAGGTGTTTTTAATTTATGTCTCAAAATCAACTCATATTGCGAGAAGTGAGTTGAGCCTCAAGACACGTTGAGGTACTTTTAATTTATGTTTTTGAAAAATCAGCTCATATTGCGAGAGGTGAGCTGAGCCTCAAGCCACGTTGAGGTATTTTTAAATTTCTGTTATTGACTCATATTGCTAGAGGTGAGTCAAATCTCAAGTCACGACGAGATGTTTTCAACATCTGTCTTTAACTAGGTTTTAAAAATCAACTCATATTGCGAGAAGTGAGTTGAGCCTCAAGACGTTGAGGTACTTTTAATTTATGTTTCAAAAATCAGCTCATATTGCGAGAGGTGAGCTGAGCCTCAAGACACGTTGAGGTACTTTTAATTTATGTTTCAAAAATCAGCTCATATTGCGAGAGGTGAGCTGAGCCTCAAGACACGTTGAGGTACTTTTTTCTTTTTCAATATCAACTCATATTGCGAGAAGTGAGTTGATTTCTTTTAATTTTAGTTTTTTACTTATGTTTTCAATCAACTCATATTGCGATAAGTGAGTTGAGCTCTTTCAATATTTAGTCTTTAATTCATGTTTCAGAATCAACTCATATTGCGAGAAATGAGTTGAGCTTTTAATTCAGTTTTTATTTTCTGCTTTTCAAGAGTCAACTCATGTTACAGAGATGAGTTGAGCTTCTCAATTTCTATCTTAATTTCTGTTTCTCAAAGGTTAACTCATATCGCGAGAGGTGAGTTAAGCCTCGGACCTCATGTCCAGATATTTTCAAACTCTATCCTTTAAAAAGTCAACTCATATCGCGAGAAGTGAGTTGAGCCTCAGTTGGCACACTGAGGTACTTGCAATTTATGCTTCAAAATTTGACCCATATTGCGAGAATGCGCAGGTCGAGCAATTTTTGACTTCGTCTCAATAAATGATGAAGATTGGAGCTGATTGAAGACATCAGATTTTGCCTCTCTAAAGTTGCAACGAAGCTGATGGAAGATACCAGATTTTGCCCCTTGGAAGTTGCAAGAGAGCTAATCAAAGACATAGATCTTACATCCCCAGTGAAGTCATAGTAGAACAAATTGAAGTCACAAGTTTCATCCCCCTGAAGAAGAGATAGATCGAGGCTACAAACCATAGCTCTGAAGTCACGATGGATTGAACCTAGAGCTACGAGAGGCGATGGGTTGGAGCAGAATCCGTTGAAAAGAAGCAACAAAAGAAGTCAAGATTTGGCGAGACCAGGCAAAATTGGCCTTTTCTTTATGTCTTTGCTCTATTTTCGTTACACGACAATGAGCAAAGAGGGGCAGCTGTTGTAGCCCAATTCTGCAAAACCGAATAGATAAACCCAAACAAAAACAAAATAGAAACCAAAATTAAATAAGTCCAGTTCATTTACAATCTTAAAGCCCAATTCACAATACCCATTACATAACCCAACACCAAATGAACCCGGTTGACCCATTTACAAAATTAAAACCCAAATGCTTCATTACCTATCTTGCAACAGCCCAATTACCCGTTTTTCATAATTAGCCCAAACCCTTGACCCAAATACAGACCCAATATCCACTAAGGCCCAACACCAAAGAACTCAGAAACCCTAGTCCGAACCCCCATTAGCCCTAGCCGCCTTCGCTGTTCTGCCCACTGGCCTTGCAGCTCCTGACTCAGCACCTGCCCTCTGCCATCTGACCAGCAGTCCCATCCACCGCCCTTGGCCACCGCCCTTCACCTGCAAGCATTAAAACAGAATAGACAGAAAGCAAGAAAAAGAAAAACAACTTGTAAATTTGCTAGGCTATATAAGCCGATTCGATTGCATGTAAAAAAGGTCGGTTTTTCTTTGAAATAAAAACAGTAGAGCAGTTTAAACATCAAATAATCAGTCACATTCAGGCACTAAACAGCAAACACAAAAATAGCAACATCCAGCGAAGGGATTCCCCCCAGTCCGACGTCGGAAAACAGAATCGGCATAGAGGTGATCTTTTCCTCTTAAAACCTATTTTTTACATATATTTAAAACAATAAACTATAAAAAAAAGGGGAAAAAAATAAAAAAATTACCTTTTTCCGGCCACCGGAACGGTGGCCGGAGCGGCGACGAACGGCGGCCGACGATCGGCCGGTGACCGGCCGGTGACCAGACCTTCTCCGGACCCCCCTCTTCTTCCCTCTCCCTTCTCTTTTCTCTCCCTTTCTTTTTTTCTTCCCCGGGCACAAATGAGCCAGAAACAAAAAAATGGCCCTTTTATAGTAACCGACCTGGGTCGGGTCGACCCGACCCAGGTCCACCTAGGATCCGCGTGTTGTGACGTCACTGGGGTTATTTTCAACCCCAGTCCTTCCGCTTTTTAGGGATTTTGAAATCGAGTTTTAATTTCTTGCAATCGGGCCCAGAAATTTGTCCCGAGTTCCATTTTAATCCTCTGTGCTGCTGTGCTTTTTGGGACTTCGGGAAAATTTCTGTTTTGGCCCCCTAAGGCTTAACCCGTGTTCTAATAGGTCCCATTTGCACGTTTTATTTTAAAATCCGGCCCGAATATTTTCTTCTGTTTTCAATTTCATCCTTTTTTACTTTATTTTCGTTATTTTATTCTAATATTATATTATTAACTATATTATCATCATTTAACATTGATATATATACTATCTACATGTATGTTCTTTATTATTGTTACTATTATAATCATTATCTATTTGTTAACATTATTGTTATCTTGTTAATTTTATTTGTTATATTATTGCATGTTATCATGTACGTATGTGTTATTATTATCATCTTGTATTACCATTATATCATAATATTGGTATACGTCCCTTTATAAATGCATGTCTCAAGTATATATATATTTATTTTAACCTAATTGTTAATTGTAATATGTATATATACTATATATATTTAATATACCATAATTATTTTCTTATACATTATATTATTCATACAAACTTACATATTTTTAATATTTTTATTATACATATTATGTATATCCTCTTTATTCTATTATGCATGTTTCATACCTATTTTTATACGTCGTATTTATCACTTTCATCATTTATTATATTTATGTACATTTTAAAATTATATATATATATTGCATGTGTTTTCATTAGGTATTATATGAATATATTACAAATATACTTTTGATATCATTTTGTGCTCTTTTTAAATATATATATATATATATATATATATATATGTACATTTATGAAGTATTGTCTAAAAGAATATACATGTTATTACCATTTTCTTCGTTATCACACCATCTTTATCACGCTATTATTATCGTCGCTAATACGTACATATATTTTATGTGGCTTTGTTATCATTGTATATTATTATGTATATATTATTTATATATGTATTTTCTATTGTTATATTTATTAATATTATTATATTTATACGCCTACATATAGTATTTTATATAATATTATTTGCATTTGTTTTAAGTTTTATTTACTTTGTATTTGTTACTATTATATTGTGCTATTCTTGACATTGCATTATTATACGTACTATTATTTTCATTATTATTACTAAATTTATTATTTACTAGTATTTTACTATTATTAGTGTTTGTATCACCTATTTTGCTCAATATTTGTACATACATTTCATGTTTTCCTTAATACTATCATGTATGCATTGTTATATATAGATATCATATTATTCATCTCGTTTATTTTCACCTCATTCGTTATGTGTTTTTGATATAGTATATTAATTCACATTTTGATTTCTTCATCGTTATTTACTCATTTATAATCTTTTCATGATTTAATAAACAAGGCAATATACCGATTTTAACATTAAGCCGGTGATTTCATCGCTATGTTGGGTGAATCACGGATGGCTCGTGTTAAAAGCGGGATACCCTTCTCAGAAATAAAGACCTTCAAATGCTCGTATCTTGATCGGACCACAACTAAATTTTAAGTTGAACTTGTATTTTTGAAAATTTAGACAACTCGCGTTTGAAAAGATACCAATTTTTGGGCGTCGCGAGGGTGCTAATACCCTCCCCGCGCGTAACCGACTCCCGAACCCTACTTTTCTCTGAATTTTAACGTGGACCTAAATTTAGCCTTTTTACTTAAAAAAACGAATTTTTCAGCCAAAAGAAGTTTTAATAGGTGTCCGATCACACCTAAGAAAAAGGATCGATGGCGACTCCTTTGCTTTAAATAAATCGAAATTCGTTTTCAAGATTTTAAATCGCCACAATTAGCGACCAAAGCTACAAAGCTAAAATTTTTCGTCGCTACAAGCACACTCCCGCGAACCTTATTTCTTACAGCGGGATTACCAGTCCAGGCTAAATCCCCTGTAATGTAATCTCATAGAGTATTGTCGGGATTACCAGTCCAGGCTAAATCCCCTGTAACGACAATTACTCTAATGAGCTTGGATCTGAATTACCAGTCCAGGCTAAATTCAGACCCTAATTTCTATTACCCGTCCGGGCTAAATCCATTTTCCACATATTCTTCGGGAGGGCTACATCAGGATCACCCGTCAGGCTAGATCCTTTTCACACATATTCTTCGGGAAGGCTATATTAGGATAGGATCACCCGTCTGGGCTAGATCCTTTTTACCGTCAATTCCTTTTCCAATGATCCATCGAATTCCATTCCATTCCATCGGGATTTATTGTCCTTTTATATCAAGTATTATCAATATTTCATCAATCATCGTGCATTGAACATTCAAATCATATTTTCATTACATAACTACATATTTCAAGTATTTAAAAATATAATTCAAGTTACACGAACTTACCTCATTGCTTGTTCATGTTTATAATTTCACTAATCCTATATCTATTCTTTTCCACGTTCAAGTCTCGTATTTGAGTCGTCCGGATCTTTTTAAATAAATTTGATCATTGCTTTCATTCATTCCATATTCTAATACATTCAATTAATGCTCTAGGCAAAATTACCATTTTATCCCTAAACTTTTAATTAATGACGATTTCATCCTTAGGCTCAAAAAAATAAATTTCCTGTAATTTAATCCTTATTTCCAGCCTTTATTCTCATACGTATTGATAACAGCCCATGAATTCTATAAAATATCAGAATTTTCCATAATTTCAACACTTTTCAATTTAATCCCTAAAACATGTTATTCCCTGATCTTGAACTAAATTAATAATTTCATCCAATTTTGCAGTTTAAATAATAGAATAATCCATTTCATGTAATTTGATCATTTCTAATATTTTTACAAATTTTCCCATAAAGTTTTACTTTTATTCAATTTAGTCCCTGAGCCTAAAACATATAAATTAGCCATGCTAGCTGAATATTCATACATATTTCCTCCTCCTCCTCCTCCTCTCGATTCCACATCCTTCATTTATACAACATGCTTATAAGTAACATTACCAATAATTTCACTATTTACTTATATGTATTTTCAAAACTGTCCATTTGAGTCATAGTCACTAAATTATTTATATCTTGAGCTAAAAAACTCCAAATTAAGATACGCTAATTTTCAATGAAACTAGACTCACATATCTTCTTATCATAAAATTTTCAGAATTTTTTATTCAACCAATAAGTACAGTTTATTCTTTAAAGTCACCCCTATTCTGCTATCTGACAGTTCCGACCCTTCACTAAAAATTAATTATCTCCTCGTACAGGATTTGGATGATGTTCCCGTTTGTTTCTCTTGAAAATAGACTCATTCAGAATTTAAAAAATATAAATTTGAGCCCCTACAATTTTTAATGATTTTCCAAAGTCAGAATGGGGAACCCAAAATCATTCTGACCTTGTCTCACAAAATTTATTATATCTCATCATTTACAATTCCATTGCTTACACTGTTTCTTATATAAAAAACTAGACTCACTAATATTTAATTTCATATTTTATTAATCCTCTAATTTGATTTCCACAATTTTTGGTGATTTTTCAAAGTTAACCTATTGCTGCTGTCCAAAACAGTTTTAGTGCAAAATGTTGATTCTCAAGTTTATAACACCCTTATTTCCCTTCTTTACAATATTTCCCATCATTTTCTCTTATTTTCTCTTCACTAACATATCAAGAACATAGAACCATATATAAGAAAACATCTACTTTAACATCATTTCCATGCTTTTTCAATAATATCAAACTTAAAAATATATGGAAATCTTGATGTTCTTACCTTGTCCCCTTGGTTTCAATCTTTAACTTGATTTTCTCTCTCCTCCAGCTTCCATTTCTTGAGTCTATCTTGACATTCTAACTCCCCATAGTCTCCTTAACATTTTTCTCTTTTGGTAGCTATGGAAATTATTTTGGTTTCTAGGTAAAAATGGTAAATTTTTGGTGGAGGGACCAAATTGTAAAGGAAGGAAAGTTTCTTTCTTCTCTTCTCTTCTTTCTAACATGGAATGCATGGAGAAAAGATGGTGGCTGGTGGTTCTTCCCTTCTTTCCACACACTCACGTATATATACTAAATAAAATAATAAAATATCATTAAAAAAATCTATTTAAGATATTATAAACTAATATTTATTTATTTAATTAATCTAAAATATCAACATCATCATTCCTTCTCGATTTCTCTCTCTTTCTAATTGACCATTTTGCCCTTCATGATCTTTTAAAATTCCATCATTGAGTCATCACTTAATTTGGTAAAATTACGATTTAGTCCTTCATAATTCTTCACTTATTCAATTTGGTCCTAATTCATCCATTTTCCTTAGTTTCTAGATCATTCCATCCTTAAAATATTTGCACTATTGGTCCTTTAACTTTTTCATATTTACACTTTAACCCTTCAAATTTTGAGTATTTACTCTTGGGCCACAAGACTTTTCTCACTTTTACGATTTAGTCCTTTCTTGAATTAATACATCATAATATACTTCCTACATAGATTTTGTTGACATAGCTCAAAATTTCTCTTTTTATTTCTTTATTTCCTTATTTTACTATATCAATGATAGAAATTTTCGGGGTATTTACAAAACTAACATCAATAATCAAAGACAAATGAATTAAAAAACCATATATAACAATTTTAAAAAAACAAAGCAAATTGAAATAAAATGTAAAAACAACCTAAAATGATAATAAGAAAAATAAAAATAATAATGAAAAAAAATCTGAAAATACAGAATGACTTAAAAGAAAATGATATGTGACAAATTTTAAAAAAATATGTGCAAGTTTAAAATAAACAATATACGAAAACTTAAAATAGATAATATAAAATAGTTTAAAATGATATAAAATAAAACCACTTTAAAATAAACGTTATATAAAACAATAAGAACAATTTAATGATATATAAGATAATTTAAAGTAATAATATAAAAAACTTAATCAAAATAAAACCATTTAAAATAAGTAATCTCAAAAATAATAAAATAAAACTGTTTGAAATAAGTACTATATAAAAATTTGGAATAAATAAACAAAATACAAATTTACAAAAGGGTGAAAATAAAATAAATCTCTATACAAAAATGATAAATAAACTAATAAAAATAAAAAGAATAATTAATAATTAAACAATTAAATGGATAAATAAAAAAAAAGTTAAAAAAAGCCTAAGCCAACCTAACTCCCACAATATGAGGATTCAACAAAATTCCTCTACCAAAATCCAACTTAAATGAAAGCAACTCAAAAAGAAACGAAGATGAAAGAAGAACAAAATAAGAAAAAGCCACAGAAAATAAGAATGCAAGATAGAGAAATTTGAGTGAATGCTCTTAAGAATTCTTATTGCTCCCAAAACTTAAGTGATTTACAATGAAGGGAGAGGCCTCTATTTATAGTTGAGCCTCCCCAAATCCAACGGTACAGATCAATTACATCAACAGTTAAGATTAAAGAGTATCTACAAATTAAATCTCTAAGATTACAAAATCATATCTTCTAAGATTGCATATCATATCTAAGATTGCATATCCTTGAAGATTATGTTTCCATATGCGTCAAGCTTGTAGATGGACCTTCAATCTTTTCAAGTAATGGGTCATTCCAATCGGGCCGAATGATATATTTATAATTTCGGACTAGACTTGGACTTTGTTTTATTATTTTGGGTTTTTTTTTTTGTATGGGCCTGGGCTAAATTGGCCTATTACAGCTACCCCTCTTTGCTCATTATCGTGTAACGAGAATGCAGCAAAGACTACGAGAAGGGTCAATTTTGCCCAGTCTTGTCGAATCTTGACTTCTTGGCACTTCTTTTCTTCAAGTATCCCATCCCACTGCATCTTCAGGGGTATAGGAATTTGTGTTTCGATCTACTCCAATGTAATTTTAAGGAGAAGAGATTTGCAATTTCGATCTACTCCGCTGGAACTTCAATGAGATAAGAATCATCGTCTTCAGTCTGCTCCCTTGCTACTTCAGGGAGATAAGGCTGGTAGCTTCAGTCTGCTCCACTTGCTATTTCAAGAAGATAAGATTCGCCGTCTTCGATCTACTCCGCTTGCTACTTCAGGGAGATAAGATCTTCAATCTTCAGTCTGCTCCCTTGCTACTTCAGGGAGATAAGGCTAATATCTTCGATCTGCTTTGCTACAAATTCCGGAAGACAAGGTCTATTGTCTTCAGTCTTCTCCGCTGCAAACTCAAGGAGGCAAGGCTGGTGTCTTCGATCTACTTCGCTGCAAATTCAGGAAGACAAGATCTACTGCCTTCAGTCTGCTCCGCTAAAAACTCAAGGAAGCAAGGCTGGTGTCTTTGATCTGCTTCGCTGCAAATTTAGGAAGACAAGATCTGCTGTCTTCAGTCTGCTCTGCTGTAAACTCAAGGAGGCAAGACTGGTGTCTTCGGTCTGCTTAGCTGCAAATTCAGGAAGACAAGATCTGTTGTCTTCAGTTTGCTCCGCTGCAAACTCAGGGAGGCAAGGCTGGTGTCTTCGATCTGCTTCGCTGTAAATTCAGGAAGACAAGATCTGCTATCTTCAGTCTGCTTCACTGCAAACTCAGGGAGGCAAGGCTGGTGTTTTTGATCTACTTCGCTGCAAATTCAGGAAGACAAGATATGCTGTCTTCAGTCTGCTCCACTGCAAACTCAGGGCAAGGCTGGTGTCTTCGGTCTGCTTAGCCGCAAATTCAGGAAGACAAGATCTGTTGTCTTCAGTCTGCTCCGCTGTAAACTCAGGGAGGCAAGGCTGGTGTCTTCGATCTGCTTCGCGGCAAATTCGGGAAGATAAGATCTGCTGTCTTCAGTCTGCTCCACTGCAAACTCAGGGAGGCAAGGCTGGTGTTTTCAATCTGCTTCGCTGCAAATTCAAGAAGACAAGATTTGCTGTCTTCAGTCTGCTCCACTGCAAACTCAGGGAGGCAAGGTTGGTGTCTTCGATCTGCTTCGCTGCAAATTCAGGAAGACGAGATATGCTGTCTTCAGTCTGCTCCGCTGCAAACTTAGGGAGGCAAGGCTGATAGCTTCAATCTACCTTACTACATCGTCCTCTAGAGGACATAACCTGTAGAATGGGTCTGTGCTTATGCCGAATGATTAAAATGTCATGATCGAAATGAGTCAAATGCTCCTAATTAGACGTGCTATGTAACACCCCAAACCCGGTCTAGACGTTATGGCCGAATACAGCATGTCACATTGAAGTATTTTATCAAAAACCTTGTTTTCATTGAAAACCCTTCCAAAAGAAATTTTAAGTAAAATCCCAATTCGTATTTGTTTTTAGGACTAGGTGCATTCAAAAGCTAATCCTTTGTTACGTGTTAATAGTTACTTTGAAAAAAAATTCTCTTTAACTGCGGAAGCTTAATTTAAAAAAATCAATTGATTTCAGAAAAATTTGAAATGTGTTTAATAGGAATAAGTCCATGTTCCATACTTATAGCATAACAATGAATAATAGTAACCAGAGAAAAAGGCCTTATTACAATCCGGACTTAAATAATTAAAATACTAGAGAAAAAAACAAGTCTAAATCGTTTTGCTAGTTGGCCACCTCTGAGTCCCTCCACCCGTCGAACCGCCTACTGAGGTTCACCTGAGAAAAATAAAATAGGGGGTGAGTTTTCGAAAACTCAGTGTGTACAACCCTCAACAAACAATATAGCATGCAACAACAATCATTCTGGGCCTGAGCCAAATATAATATTAGCACAAAATTAAAGCATTTAGATATGCAATAATGCAATTGTAACACCCCAACCCGTATCCATCATTAGAATAGGGTCACGAGGTATTACCGGAGTTTATAGAACTTTTTTTTTATCAAATGATAACTCATTTTATAAGAAATTATACAACTTAAATTTTACCACTCTTCCATAAACACATGAATATTTTCATTTGATCATTTTCCCTTTTGACGTATCAAATAATAAACATATTACCATTTAACCGATAGCTTGGCACTTGTCTAAGCGTCAACAACAACAGTCATTAGTATACTTGAATATATTTCATATAATTTTAGAATCGATAAACTCATTGTATCAACGTATCATACTTGAGATTATTACTTATTACGGCTTACCCAATTTTCATGTATCAGCATATTAAAGATAGCCACATGTTCATATAATATAATACATATTATTCTCTTGCCATTTCTTCAAAACATAAATCATTCATTATACCAAAATTTCATGTATCATTGTTTTCATGAATTTTGTATATATTTATTCCGGGACAATTCATAATCTTGAACATGCATAATTATCAAGTAAGTTTCATATACATGTATTTTCTATGTCATATTTTTTAAAATATCGAATAAATATCGTTTTCTTATATTTCAAGTTCAATTTCATGATTATTGTTTTGTCAGGGCTTTATTCATTAAGTCATTCGAAATTTCATCGTCAAACAATTAATATTATTAAAGTATACGAATCTATAATCATGGATGCATATATTCATCAATAAATTCCATGTACAAATATCATCATCTTATATTTCCATATATCCAGTATCACTGTCATTTTTTTTTTCATGTACTTCAGGAATATATGTACTAATCTTTTTATATACATATTTCCTTTTCTGGTCAGGATTCTTATCAACTGAATTTATCGGAATATCGATAGTTAAAATCATATAGTATACTTAAAATATGCAAATCCGTAATCCATCAATTCACATTTACCCTTTTTAGCTATGTGTTTACCATCTTCTATATTTATCCCGTTGAATTTCTCGGAATTTCGATGGATATCCAATAGTACACTCCTAGTTTACAGTCTCATTAACCGTCAATTCATACAGGAGTACACTTTTAGTGTACAATTCCGGGTCCGACAATTCATATGCATGTGTTGCCATGGTATCTTTCAACCATGGTCTTATTCATTGCCATGGTATCTTTCAACCATGGTCTTATTCATTTTCTCAATTTGTTGCCATGGTATCTTTCAACCATGGTCTTATTCATTGCCATGGTATCTTTCAACCATGGTCTTACACATTTCATTTCAGTAAGCACACTCCCGCGAACCTCACTCTCCCGCGAACCTTAATTCTTGGCACACCTCCACGAACCTCAACTCCTATGTATTCTTCGGAAGGGCCTATACACATATATTCTTCAGGAGAGCCACCAGCACACTCCCGTGAACCTTATTTCCCATATATTCTTCAGGAGGGCTGTTATTAGGATTACCCTTCCGGGCTTAATCCTTTTTCCTGTATTCTTCAGGAGGGCTACATCAAAATAGGATCACCCGTCCAGGCTAGATCCTTTTTACCGTCAATTCCTTTTCCAATGATCCATCGAAATCCATTCCATTCAACCTGGATTTACTTTCTTTTTATATCGAGTATTATCAATATTTCATCAATTATTATGCATTGATCATTCAAATCATATTTTCATCACATAACCACATATTTCAAGTGTTTAAAAATACAATTCAAGTTACACGAACTTACCTCGTTGTTTGTCCGTGTTTATAAATTCATTAATCCAATATCTTTTCTTTTTCACGTTCAAGTCTCGCATTTGAGTCGTTGGGATCTTTATAAATAAATTTGACCATTGTTTTCATTCATTCCATATTCTAATACATTCAATTAATGCTCTAGGCAAAATTACCAATTGGTCCCCAAACTTTTAATTAATGACGATTTTACCCTTAGGCTCAGAAAAATAAATTCTTGCGATTTAATCCTTATTTCCAGCCGTTGTCATCATACATATGAGCCCATAAATTCTATAAAATATCAAAATTTTCCATAATTTCAACACTTTTCAATTTAATCCTTAAAACATGTTTTCCCCCGATCTTGAACTAAATTAACAATTTTCATTTAAAATTTTCAATTAAATAATAAAATAATCCATTTCATGTAATTTGATCATTTCTAACATTTTTACAAAACTACCCATAAAGTTTTACTTTTATTCGATTTAGTCCTTGGGCTTAAAACATACAAATTAGTCATGCTAACTGAATATTCATACATATTTTCCTCCTCCTCCTCTCCATTCCACATCCTTAATTTATATAATATGCTTATAAGTAACATTATCAATAATTTCACTATTTACTTATATGTGAACATTCAAGCTGTCCACCTGCGTCATAGTCACTAAATTATTTATATCTTGAGCTACAGAAATCCAAATTAAGATCCATTAATTTTCCATGAAACTAGACTCACATATCTTCTTACCATAAAATTTTCAGAATTTTTGGTTTAGCCAATAAGTACAGTTTATTCTTTAAAGTTACCCATGTTCTGCTGTATAACTGTTCCAACTTTTCTTCATTAAAATTTAAAATTTAATTATCTCCTCGTACGGGACTCCGATGATGTTCCCGCTTATTTATCTCAAAAATAGACTCATTAAGGATTTCAAACACATAAATTTAAGTCCATAATTATTTTTATACAATTTTTGGTGATTTTCCAAAGTCAAAACAGAGGATCCCGAAATCATTCTAAACCAGTCTCACAAAAATATAAATATCTCAGAATACAGAATTCATTTACTTGTTCTATTTCTTTTATATGAAAATAGACTCAACAAGCTTTAATTCCATATCTTACTCAACTTCTAATTCAGTTTCTACCATTTTTGGTGATTTTTCAAATTTAGCTTACTGCTGCTGTCCAAAACTGTTTTAGTGCAAGATATTAATTATTAAGTTTATATCACCCTTATTTTCTTTCTCTACACCATTTCCTATCACTTTATCTTATTTTCTCTTCACTACCATATCAAGAACATAGAATCATATATAAGGAAACTCTACATTAACATTATTTACATGCTTTTTCAATAATATTAAACTTAAAAATACATGGAAATCTTGATGTTCTTACCTTGTTTTATTGTTTCCAAACTTTAACTTCACTTTCTCTCTCCTCCAGGTTCTATTTCTTGAATCCAACTTGATATTCTAACTCCTCATAGCCTCCTTAACATTTTTCTCTTTCGGTAGCTATGGAAATTCTTTTGATTTCTAGGTGAAAATGGTGAATTTTTGGTGAAAGGACCAAATTGTAAAGAAAGTCAAACTTTCTTTCTCCCCTCTTCTCTCCTAACATGAATTGCATGGAAAAGGGGTGGTGGTTTTCTCCTTTTTTTTTCCACACATACACATATATATAGACTAAATAAAATAATAAAATAATAAAATATCTTATTAAAATATTAATAAAATAATAATTATTTAATTATATAATTATAAAATATCATCAGTGTAATCATTACTTTCTAGATTTCTCTCTCTTCCAATTGACCATTTTACCCTTTATGATCTTTTAAAATTCCATCCTTGAGTCATCACTTAATTTGGTAAAATTACAATTTAGTCTCTCATAATTCTTCACCTATTCAATTTAGTCCTAATTCATCAATTTTCCTTAGTTTCTAGATTATTCTACCCTTAAAATATTTGCACTATTGGTCCTTCAACTTTTCCATATTTACACTTTAACCCCTTAAATTTTAAGTATTTACTCTTGAGCCACAAAACTTTTCTCACTTTTACGATTTAGTCCTTTCTTGGATTAATACATCATAATCACTTCCTACATAGATTTTGTTGATATAGCTCAAAATTTCTCTTTTTATTTTTTTATTTCTTTATTTTACTATATCAATGATAGAAATTTTCGGGATATTACAGCAATGTCCAACCCATCCAACCCATACACATCATCTCCATCCAATCGAAACACATCCTGCGGGGATAACTATATCAACCTACCCATCCGATACACTCCAAGGGTAGCGCCGGTTACGGTACTTCCTAACGTTGCAACAAAGCTGCTGATCATATTTTGGGCTTTAAAAGCCTTCGTCGGATCCATAGTCGTCAAGCGACTATGCGATCCTCATGTAACAGTTCCTCCAATATAATTCCCACCCACATGCACTATCATAACACATGAGTGCAACATATAGCATACAGTATACATAAATCATACTTATAACACACAGGGGTATTTCAGTAATTCTACCCTATAGGGGTATTTCAGTAATTTTACCCTACAGGGGTATTTCAGTAATTTACTAACGTGTGGGTATTAATTATGAACTTTGGCCCGTCAACAAGTCCTCATTGGCTAAAGTGAACAGACACTATGCACCAGGTAGGATTCTAGAGAAGAGGAGGTGGGTCATTAAGACCGCTTAAGTACCAAGCTCTCCCTAGATCCAATCCTAGATATGCGTATGCCCATTGCCACACTCTAACCTTACGACTTGTCCACAGACGTGCTTGATAAATTAATTAAGTTTTATGTGCTTGAGGATTCATTAGAAACTAGGCCTAAAAGTCCGTTATAAAACCCTAGTAAGTCTGCATGCTTTCATACATTCATATAGCCCATCCGGCCCAATCACATTTGTATGGCCCATTAGGCCCAATCACATTTGTATAGCCCACTAGGCCCAGTCACATTTCAAACCATTCAACAACTTTATCAACTCATCACTTATTATCAACTTATCAATTTCTGCTAGTTTGGGCCCACAAGTTCGTTAGCCCATTTGGCCCATTCTGGCCCGGTTAGCCAAAACGTGACCCAGGTCCATAAGATCGCTCATGGAGCCTCTGATAACATGTTGAATACCCTTGTATGAGTGTTCGCACACTCGCAGGACTACCATAGCCAAATTTTTGGCTTTACGGCATTCAGCTTTTTGGGATTTGCCAATCTATCATGTGTGTGTAGTGTATGTACACACCTGGTATCGAAACGTGCTACGATCTCCTTAGCCACGCTCCTACAATCAATATCACTCCTCAATTAATCAAAGACTTAATAAATATCTTGACCAAAACCGAAATCTTACCATCAACCTTACCTTACGCGACAAGTCTTAATAGCCCTTCTTCAACCACTAACCACTAATATTTCCTAGATCTGCATCAACCAACCATTAGAGACTAAATAGTAGGTGGCTTGTATTCCACACGAGTCACCCTTATAATACCCATAACCATTCGGCCATCAACCAATCCAAATATGAAGATGAGTTACTTACCCCTAAAATCCGAAATGCATATGGTAAAATCGGCAGAGGGTTTGGAGAGCAAAGATTCGACTCAATCCCCTACAAATCGACAAGAAGTAATCGGCCCAAGTTGAAGGAGAAGTCGACACGCCAAAAAGGAATAAAAATAGGGCTTTGGCTTTTGAATGCTTTCGAAAAGAAGGTGTTTAAGTGGCTAAAAATCCAAGAGGGCAGATTCAATTCTCGGCTCTTAAAGAAAAGCAAATAAACTATTTAAGAAAAGAGATTAAAGGTTTACCTAAGTGCGCAGAGGAAAACCGAATTCAAAAGAAGAAAATGCCAAAAAGTGTCTAAAGAATTCGGCAATATACTTTTATAGCCGAAATTGCCATCCCTTAATTACCAATTCGGCTCCAACACTTCTCCTATCCCAATCCCCTAACTTTTCTCCAAGATAGGTCCTTAATCCCCTCCTTGAATTTCTCTTATGATCACTCCCTTCAGAGCTCACTCCAACGCCACTACTACCCTTCCAAAGAGTAAAAATTAAAGTTCCAAATAACACCACTCTAGGCCTCAAACCTTGGATCCCCTTACATGCTAGTGACGCCACCCATAGCTCCCTAAGTGGTGCTACTTTGTCAGGGTTCTTTTAGTACTTAAACTAAATTTTCCCTACTTCTAAGTTCAGGTTTAGGGCTTCATGGAAGCTATCCAACACTAAAGAAAAATTTACCTAACTAGAAAATCATTCACACATTCCACATCCAAAATCTCAAAAATGAAGGTTCGAGATTTTTAGGGCATTACATGCTATGAATGATATGCAAAATGAGAATGATCCCTTTTTAATGCTTAGGGTTGTCACTGCTCGTTGTTCATTAGAGTTTTATTGCTGACATATTACGCTGCCATCTCGCTCGGCTAGTTTCTTTGCCATAAAACTCAAAGAAACAATCATATTTTGCTCAAATGATTTGCCTCACTTCAAGGTCCATTCCATGGTACCTCTAGGACCTAAGGCTTATACCATCTTCAAACGCTCTCACTGCAACTCAAAGGTATAGGATTTGAATCTTCCTTCATTAATTTGGTCTGCTACATTACTCCATGGGTGTCATGACCAGACGTGTATGCTTGATATTTGCATGAATGCAAAATATCATTTTTTTTCTCGAGAATGATCCCCTTTTATACTTGGATTGACATTGCTCGTTTTCGTCGAGATTGTATCACTGACGCGATATCTTATCTTTTTGTTCAACCAATATCTTTGATTGAGAATCCAAAGAGATAATCTCAATTTGGACTCAAATATTTCCAACCCTTAAGCTCGGTATGTTCCAAACAATAGTCTTGTTTCAGGTTCTTGTACTATTTAGAAGCTTCCAGAGTAATATATGAAACTTCTTTTATGAAAGTGTTATTAGTCCATTAACCGTTACTTCAATGCAAAATCCTTGAAAAATATCATAACAATGGACAAGAAGGAAATTAATTAGGAGCATAGCTCGAAACAATTAATGCAATAAGAAGAAAATTTATTGGGAGCAAAGTCCGACACGAAATAAAATAACACAATAAGAAGGAAATTGATTGGTCAAAGATAGCAAATATGGGTAAGATGGAAAACTAGGTGCCCTAGATATCGCAGCCTGAGCTCCTCTGTACGAACTTCTTGAGGACCATTTTGAGCTCAACATATGTTTAAGGGATCCGGAGTACTTTGTCGATGCCCCAAGACGTAGCATACTTCCTCATTATTAATTCAGGCATAGCAAGATTACCGCATGCCCCACTTTTGATCGAAGTTTGAGCATCCCTTTTTCGGTTTTCAACTCAAAACCCATTTGGTCTTAAGGCACCTGTAAGCACTAAATTTTGTCTGGCTCGATTCATGTTTAATTAAAAATTTTAAATTTTTTTTAAAAAAATTAAAATACAAAAAATAAAAATTACATTTCGACCCCTAAACTTTCCTCAAATTATATTTTGACCCTTAAACTTTCCTTAAATTACATTTTAACCCTTAAATTTCCTTAAATTGCATTTTGACCCTAAATTTTCTAAAAATTACACTTCGGCCCCAAAAGTTTTACTGCGTTTGCGATTTGGTCCTTCTGGCAAAATCACGAGATTTGAGCACCTACCCTCTGTGATTTCCGGCCACCAGCCTAGGGCATGGCCTCCCTCCTCCCTAGCCACCTAATAGCTGCAAAAAAACAACCATAAAAGGGGTTCTTACCCCTAAACCAAATCGAAAAAAAGAACCCCCGAAAAAAAGAAAATAGAGAAAGAGAAAAGAGAGAAAAGAAGAAAAAGAGAAGAGGGAGAGGGAAGCGTCGCACCACCGGCGGAAGAAGCGACAGAGGCATCGACGATGGCGGTAGTGGGAGAAGAAGAAGAAAGAAAAAGAAGAAGAAAGAAGAAAGGAGAAGAAGAAGAAAGAAAAAGAAGAAAGAAGAAAGAGGAAGAAAAAGAAAGAAGAAAAAAAGGAAAGAAAAGAAAAATAATTTTTTTAAATAGTCGGGCCGACCCGACTCGATCCGACCTGACCTGCGACAACCCAACCCGGCAGCAACCCACCAACAGGCTCAAGTCAAAAAAAAAAAAGAAAAAGAAGAAGAAAAAGGAGCAGGCCCAAGTAAAAAAAAAAAAAAAGGAAAAAGAGGGGAAGCCCAACAAGGACCCATTCTCAGCAGCCCATAACTTTGGGCTTTTGGTATATATTCTTAGCTTTTTTTATTATCCACTTTGAATTTAATATATATATTTGGACTACATTTTATTTTAATATTATTAGTTTTTTAATATTTGTTTTTTTATTTTTTTATTTTTAATTTTTAATTTTTAATTTTTAAGTTTTTATTTTTTATTTTTTATTTTTAATTTTTTATTTTTTATTTTAGAAACGTTTTATTTATAATATTTCATATATTTAATTAATCTCAATAAATAAGGCAACGCATCGATTTAACATTAAGTCGCTGATTTCATCGCGATGTTGGGTGAATATCATTGGCTCGTGTTAAAAATGGGGCGCCCTTCTAAAAATTGAAAATTTTAAAAATTCTCGTGTTTTGAAATAAGATATTTAATTTTGTGATTATTGGTAATTGATCAAATTTTATTTTTAAAATGTAGATGATGATACGTAATGTGTCAAAATTCTAGTGTTGTAAAATTTTCGTGTTTCCAAAAATTTGTGTTTTTTAAAAAAAAATTCGAGTTCCAAAAATTTTCTTATTTTCAAAATTTTTTGTTTTTTTTTAATTTCTCGGGTTTCAAAGATTCTCAGGTTTTCAAAAATTTTTGCGTTTTCAAAATTTCTCGGGTTTCAAAAGAAAATTCTCGAGCTTCAAAAATTTCGAGTTTTCAGAGATTCTCGTGTTTCAATCGGATCACGATTAAATATTAAATTGAACTGGTATGACTAGAACTTATGCATTACTGACCACCACATCCTTTCTACCACTCTCATGGACTTTTTTATTGTCCTTTCTAATTCAAAACAAGAAAAGCTCGTACTTAAACCACAATAATTCAAATTTTATATGGATATTTTGTGCATGAAAATTTTTACTTGTATTATATTTATCGATGTTGCGATTGTACATTCAATAGATATGCCAAAGCTCTTGTCAACCAATACCGAATTTTTTTCTCAATAATCTTGAGAGAAAGAAATATTAGGTTCAAAATTAGTATTATAAAGTTAAATGATAATAGCACACGAATTAATGTTTAATGATAAAAAGAGGAGCCGGTTTTATGTATTATAAAGTTATAGATTAATACATGATTACATTCAAACCGTAAAATGAATGAAGACACATGTGATTATAAAAAATTATAAATTAATAAAATTTTATTGAATAGCCAAAAATAACTTATCCTTAGATAAGATAATTTGTCAAACACTTGTGAAATAGGATTTAATCTTCTTAGAGCTTGAGGATCTGGTAAGTTAGGTCGGCCAAATGCTAAAAGTTCATTAACATTATTGCCTAACTCACTTATTTTTGCAATTGAAGTTCTCAAAATAATTTCTATATAAACTCAATTTTGAAAGCTATTGCTAAAAAATAACAAACTAAAAATATTTAGATATGGCAACAGAAAATAACTTGGAGGCTTGTGGAGTTGAGAAATTAGCTACTATTTTAGCTATTGGCACAACAAATCCACCCAACTGCTTTTATCAAGCTGATTATCCAGATTTCTACTTTCGAGTGACTAAAAGTGAACATATGATGCAATTGAAAGAAAAATTTCGACGAATATGTAAGTAAATAGTTATTAAGTCTTTATAATAATAGTAAATAGCTAAAAGTTTTATTTTTTTACTATTATTCATGCATTGGTCAGTGCACCATGTTCCAATCAGTGTGATTGGAATTAATCGAAACGAGCTGATATAATTGATATGAATCAAAATTTCACTAGTACGAAAAATGGTGTTACTTGTTCCGCTTTAAAACTAGATCATTGTACAATGACTTGTATGACTGGCACTAGTGCAAAATTGATCACCATGTTCTTTCTACCATTCTCATAGACCTTTTCCTTATCCTTTCTAATTCAAAACACAGAAAGCTTATAGTTAAACCACAATAATTCATATTTTATGTAGATTAGTAATACGGATAAAGAGTCAAATGATAATAGTACATGAACTAATTTTTAATGATTAAAAGTATAGTATAAAATTATAAATTAGTACAAGACTATATTTAAACCCTAAATTAGATTAATATGCCTATAATCATAAAAAAAATTATAAATTAGGAAAATCTTATTGAAATAGCAAAAAAAAAATCCACTTATCTTTGGATAAGAGAATTTGCCAAACACTTGTGAAATAGGCTTTAATGTCCTTGGAGCTTTAGGATTGGACAAGTTGGGTTGGGAACTTATTAACATTAAAACCTAATTCACTTATTTTTGTAATTGAAGTCCTTAAAATAATTTCTATATAAACTCAATTTTAAAAGCTTTTACTAAAAAGCAAGAAATCAAAAAATATTTAAATATGGCAACAAAAAATAATTTGGAGACTCCTCAAATTGAGAAATTAGTCGTTATTCTAAGTATTGACACAACAAATCCACCTAACTATTTCTATCAAGTTGATTATCTAAATTTTTACTTTTGAGTGACTAAAAGTGAACACATAACACAATTAAAAGACAAATATAAACGAATATTAAGTATCATAATTTCGTAAAAGCTAGAAATGGACTGTTATTTTATACCTACATATATATAATCTTTCATCAAATGAATTTTCCATTTCTACACTAATATAAATGTTCTTTATATATGTTATCAGGTGAGAGATCTACAATAAAGAAACGTTACATGTACTTAACTGAGGCAATGCTAAAAGAAAATCCCAACTTAACTATCTACAAGGCTCCATCTTTTGATATTCGTCAAGAGATCCTTGTAACGGAAGTACCTAAGCTTGGTATGGAAGCGGCATTGAAAGCCATCAAAGAATGGGGACAGCCCATTTCAAAGATCACTCACCTTATATTTTGCACATCTTCAGGGATAGACATGCCTAGTGCCGACCATAAGCTTGCTAAGCTCATTGGCCTCAAACCTTCCGTTCAGAGGTTCATGATTTATAATCAAGGTTGTTTTGGCGGTGCCTCTGCCCTACGTCTTGCCAAGGATTTAGCCGAGAACAATGCTAGTGCTCGAGTGCTTATCGTGTGCTCCGAGATTACTGTTGCGAGTTTTCAACCACCTTCGAACACCCATTTAGACATACTCATCGGCTCTGCAATTTTTGCCGATGGTGCAGCAGCTTTGATTGTTGGTTCTAATCCTATCGCCAGCATCAACGAGCGTCCTTTGTTTCAAATTGTATCAGCGAGTCAGACCTTTATCCCTGAGTCTGATGATATGCTGATAGGGAAAGTACGTGAAATGGGAATAGAGTATTATATGTCAAGAGATTTGCCTAAGTACATTGCTAACAACATCGTGCAATGCATGGCTGAAGCGTTTACTCCATTTGGCATCACCAGATGGGAAAACTTGTTTTACGTAGTCCATCCTGGTGGAGCTGCAATTCTCAAAGGAGTTGAAGAAAAACTTTGGTTAAATAAGGAGAAGCTTAAAGCAAGTTGGCATGTACTAAGCGAATATGGAAACATGCGAAGTCCAACCGTGATATTTGTTCTTAACGAGATGAGGAAAATGTCAATGTTAGAAGGCAAAGCCACAACTGGTACAGGTCTTGAGTGGGGTGTGTTGTTCGGGTTTGGGCAAGGTCTCACTGTGGAGACCATAGTGCTTCGTAGCTTTGCTACAAATACAGCACCATAGTCCATAGCTGTAACTTTATTTCTGTTAGAACAAAATTTCTGGTGTGGGAATCAGTATGCGAATGTGACGCATACTCAATAAAATGAGAGGATTGATACATGCTTCTCTAAAAAACCAACTTTAAAAAATATTTAATCTAGAAAAATGAACCGTCATGTATTATTGTTTCAAATTTCAGTAAACTCTGTGCCTCTTAGTGTTTCCCTGACACATGGATTGAGTTTTGTGGTCAATCTTTGTTTTCTCTTCTGGTCAAAGAGGGAATTGTGTTCCCTTCTCCAAATCCAGAATGTTGCTTTAACAGATCTGAAATTTGAAGGTAATAATAGTTTTGCCATCAACATTATACCCCGTTTGTTTTCTTCTTCAAATCGATTGAATGTTGCTTTAAACAAATTTGAAATACCAGGAAACTGAATCAAATTGAAGTTGACCATTATGTGGCCATTTTCAAGCAATTCTACCCACCATATTTCTTTTCGATTAATCATCTCAAAATTTGACCCAAACTTTAGGAGTTTATAAGAATTGTGCCCATTAAACCTTAATAGTTTCTCCCTTAGTATTTTCTTTGTAGAATCCGTTTTTAATTAAAAAAAAATGAAATTCTTTTTATATAGAAGTATTTCTACTTTCTTTCATGCCTTCAAATTTTGTTTTTAAAGAAAGCCAGTTAGGGTTGAATTAAAAAACAAAGAGGAGTGATTTTTCTTCTAAAATCTCCAAAATAAGCTATAGTTGAAGTTATATACTTCAATCATTACCTTGAAATTTCATACCTGTTAAAGCTACATTCTACAGAGCAGTGGATTTGGAGGAGGGAAGGTCTTTGACCCAAACAGAAAACAAACGGAATATTATGGTGACGGCAAAATTCAGTTAATTAGTATATAATTATATCATTTACGTGTCAATAAACAAGACAGAAATTTTGTTATTATGAGAAATAAATGCAATGAGCGCTAGGGGAAAGCAGGCCTATGCCGAAATTATAATTTGGTTCTTACATAAATTATATACTTATAAATTCACTCTTTTAAACATTTTCTTCTTACACATATTTTATCTTTATTTTTTTTGGCTATTGTTGATATTATAGGTTTTGTTTGAGTTACATTCTCAATTATTTTTTTGTCAATCCTTACTAAAATTGGTACTTGCCTTTAATACCATTAAAAAAAATTCCCAATCAAACCACTCCCTTAAAATATATTTAATTTTTTATATTAATATTAAATAAAATAATTATATTAAGATTAAAAAAAAAAAAAATTACATCCCCTCCCGCTCTCTCCATCCTCAAAGGTTTTGGAGGAGTTCCGGTCGATGAATGAGTGATTTTGGATAAATTAATATAGTGCAGGGAAATAAGTGCTTTTTGGGTTTGAGTTGGAATGATGATTCTGCTTCATTTAGTTTGTTATAGTTTTTTTTCACATTTGTGTATATATGATATTTGTACATGAATGGCCGTGACTTACTTGGAAAATATTATGTTATGACATATTTTGAAGAATAGATTCAAGAGTTATGTATTTAAGTTGCTATTTGAATTCTGGAATAATGATTTCTGGTTCATTTTAAAGCTGAAGCTTATTTAAGGTTGATCGTTTTATTGTTTAATTTGATTTAATGTCATCGATTAATGTCTAACACTAGAGTTATTTTTATGGGTTTCAAAGAAAAGATATTTGGCTTGAAGTTGGAGAGAGAGAGAGAGAGAGGGTTATGGTTTCGCAGGAAAAACATTTGGTTTAAAAATGGAGAGAGAGAGAGAGAGAGAGAGAGAGAGGTGTTATGGGCTTAAAAAAAAAAAACATATTTCGTTTAAAGATGGAGAAAGAGAGGGGGACATGGGGAAGGATAATTATTTTTATGTTTAATATTTATATAAAATTATCTTTTAATGGGTGATGATATGGTGCAATTCTATTGGTTAAAAAATAGATCGATTAAAAAATAGTTTAAATATCTAATTCAAATAAAATGAATAATTTAAAGGATTGCTGTTAACTTAGCCTTTTTTAAAAGGTAGACTTTGATAAAAGAAAAAATAAAGGGCTATGTTCAAAAACAAATGAAGGGCTCCTTATCCAAATTAGGAGGGCATCCACTTAGGTCTAGGCCTAACTCGATTAAAATCAAAACAACATCAGAAATAAGTCCCGCAAGTATATGGAATAAAGTTTTAATCAATCATTTAGGCTCCATTTGTTTCATTGACATAATAATGATGAAAAATAATCATGGTTACAGGTCATCTGTTATAAGATAAATTATTTAGTTATTTTGTATTAGTAATTGACTTTTTCATATCGAAAAATATAATAGATGTATAGGCCTATTTTCGCCCGGGCCAACCCAAACAAATTTAAAATGGTCAGTCCAATTACAACAAAAATAAAAGCCCAAAATACAAAGAGCCCAAACAGCCCAAAAACTTAAAAATTTTGGAAACCCTAGGGTTCCCTTAATTTCTTCGCGCCGCAGCCAACCCATGTGCGCCCTCGGCGCGCACGACGCCCGATGACGGTGCCCTTGTCGAGGCTTGCACCAAAATGACCATCCAAGCTCTGTTGACCCCTTGTACGACCTGCAAAAGACGAGCAAAAGCAGAGGCAAAAACAGCAAACAGAACATAAAGCAAGCAAGAACACGAAACAGTAGAAATAGACAGAAATACTACATATTTTTGTACAATCAATCGGCTATATAAGGCCGAAACAAAAACCATGTAGAGGGGGGATTCGGCTAGGATAGAAATCGAAAGCATTATGTAAAAGGGGATCCCCATTTTACTCAGATTTTTCCAGAAAATAAAAAAACAACAGAGAAAGGTTTAGAAAGGTTGCTTCTTTTTTTTTCTTTTTTTTTCGGCTCTTTAGTTTCATTTTTTTCTTTTCTTTTTCATCTTTGGATGAAAAATCTAAATAATGAAAAAAGAGGAAGGGAACCTCACCCGAATCCCTATGGACACGTCGTCGGGAAGCCTCCTTCGTCGTCGTAGTCAGATTCGGAAAGAGACCGGATGTCCTCTTCGCTCATCATTCATGGGTTTCCAAGGGATTGGTTTTCAAAGGGTTTCAAAGTGAGGCTAAAGGCTCACTCTCACGTTCTATTGACCACCGAAGCCGGTGGTGTAGCGTCAAGTCGGCGATGAAGGGTTCTAACCCTAGCCGAATATTGATGAGAGGGCATGGGGGCTGCTATCTTTGTTTTTTTTTTTTTAGAAGGTGGCTGCTGTTTTGAAAATAAAAAAGAAAAAAGGAACGCTGGAATGAAAAAGAAAGGGAAGTTAGGGTTTTAGTATAATACATGAAACGGCATAATTTCCCATCCGATCCCTGCAGCTTCACGAGCGTTGCAATCGGGCCCCGTTCTCTTTTTATTTTTCAAACTCGCCCCGTTCTTTTGTTTTTAGTTCAATTTAACCTTTTTAATTACTTTGTTATTATATTCTTATAATTAGTTATCTCGGTATTATCATTATTATTATATTTATTATTAATATCATGGCTTTAATTAATACTTTCATACACGTATATATATTTAGCATTATCAATAGTTATCCTTAATACTATTAACTTCTATTATCTTATTACTATTATTATCATTTTTATATTTTTCTATTACATTATAGTTAACTTTATTATTTTATCACGTTTTACTATATACATGTCATCATTGTTATTATATCATATTACACATATTATTTTCTTTTCATCATTTAACATTTTATATATATATATATATATATATATATATATGTTATTACTTCCTATTATTGTTACTAATACATTATTATTATTACTATTGTATTAGTAGTAAATTGTTACTATTTTCCTTTCATAATTATTAACGTATATATTTTGTACACATGTTATTTTCTAAATATATTATTTTCACACTATATCATTTTATACGTTATGTATATATATTCTTTTATACTATTTTATATATGTATTCTCAATACTAATATATATTTTATACATTTCATCTATTTTAAAGTTATATTTCGTGTATTACACACTATATTCTTATATATATATTATATATGTATTTTTTCACTTTAATAGTTATATATATTTTTATACCATTCCATGTATATACTTTAATATCATTTATGTACAAGTATTTTAAGGTATTGTATATGTATTTTAACATTATTTCTTTTTTATATTATGTATAGTATTTATGTATGAATATTTTCATATGTTATGTGTACATTTATATTTTAATAATATTTTATATATATCATATATGTTATTTTTTTTATTATGTATTTGCCATTTTTTTACATACTTTTTATGTTATACTATGTAAATATTTTAAATATCATGTTATGTATGTATATCCGTATTTTACAATTATGTGATTTATTTACTTTAAAAATCTTATCTTTTATTGTGTAATATATTACTCATTTAAAATTTTTATTCGAATTCTTATAGTTTTAAACCCTTTTTATAATTATTCATTCTTAAAAGCTTTTTAAACTTCACTTATTTTAATTTGTCTTTTACCTCTTTTAAATTTGTCTTAGTCTTTTAATGTTAATGTTATTATTTGTGTGTGATGATGTGTTATGTAATTGTTGTTATTTTGTGCATCATTTTATATTTATTAGTTATCATGATTCATGGATGTGATATATATTTATGAATTCTTTCGTTACTTTGCATGTTATAATTCCATACCTGTGTCTTATAAAAGTCATGTCTAATTCTATTTTGATAAAAACTTTCGTCCAAAAGCTTTCAAAAGGACGACTCGTGTTTGGGTGCTTTGAGGAAATCGAACCTTAACTTACTAGGTTCTGATTTCTCTCATTAAACCCGAACTATCGAGTGTGGCTTTCAAAATCAATTTATATGAGTTTTCAAACAAGATTTATTCTCGAGGTTCGGAAGTGTTACGACCTAACTTATTGGACGTGGCATTCATTATCTCGAGATGAGAATTTCAAAATCAAGGTGATACTCTAAGTTTTGAGACTTTGAAAGATCGAACCCTAACTTACTGGGTTCCGATTTTCCATTCGACCTAGAAATAATTAAACATCCCTTTTCTGATTTAACTACGTGAGCCTTCTGAGAAAAAGAGCGAGTTCAATTTCGAGAAATTGAGATGTTGCATCCTAACTTACTGGGTACGGCATTCTTATTTCTTTGAGATGAGCGAGCTTCGACTTTCAATATGACATATTCAAATGTTCTTTTAAACAAACGATCGTATTTTAAAATCTTTTCAATCTTTTGACATTAAGACATCAATTAATCAACTAGGTACCAATTTTGGGCGTATCGAGGGTGCTAATCCTTCCTCGTGCGTAACCGACTCCCGAACCTACCTTTCTGATTTTCGTGGACCAGAATAGTCGTTTTGATAAATCAAATTGTTTATTAAAAACAACCCTTTTTCGAGGTGATCCAATCACACCTCATATAAAAGATTGGTGGCGACTCCCAATTTTCCTATCCATTTTTCAAATTTCAAAGTCGATTCCTGTTTTCAAAAAATGGTTTCGACAGCTTGGCGACTCCACTGGGGAACAAGTTTGTGAGTCGAGCCTCGAGTTGATTAACTTTTGTCTTTTTGTTGAAAATTGGAATTTTGATTTTAATTTACGATCCCTCTTTTGCATTTCATCTATTTTGAATTGTGGTCTTTGTTTCCCTGTTTCTTTGTATGTTCAAAGTTTTTGTATATACTTGCGCATTGCATTGCATGACCGCTGGGTCACACCTTTTAAGTGGAAGCAAGAAGCTACTCCTTCGTGAGGTTTTCACCTCCGTGTAGGATAGTGAACTGCTTCCGGAATATATCCGTACCTTTGTGCTTCGTGAGATTTTCATCTCCGTGCAGCCATAGGGAAATGTATTCCCCTGAACTGAACTCGGTCTATATGAGCCTACAATGGGTGAAGACCGAGGAATCTGCTGGTTCAGGTACCTTACTCTAGAACCAAGCCTCATATAGTTGACCTTAGGAGCCCACCCTAGGTAGAGTCACGCCAAGCCCTAGTGGTCACCCAATTAGGTGCTTTGTTTTGTTATTTATCTCTGTAGAAGCCCAAATTTGCCCGGGCCCATGAAATACAAAATAAAACCAAAATAAATGTCCATTTACATGCCATCAAACCCATTTACATTTCATACCCAACTAACCCAATTCACTGGCCCATTACACTCAAGCCTAAACCAAACCCAACAACCCGAAACCCGTTTGCCTAGCCCAATACCCGGTTGGCCCAATTACAAATCAAAACCCAATCTACAGTAACCCTATCAACCCACTTACAAACCAACCCAATACCCTGACCCAAATGCCAAACCCATACCCGGTCAGCCCAAATACAACTCACCCGACCCAACAAACAACCAAACCTACCCAAAACCTAAACCTAACAGCAGATGTTCGAAACCCCTAGCCCTAGCTCAGCGGCGCCGTTCCTAGCTTCTGCCACCATCAACTCCACGTCCATCACCCCTCACAACACCTGCAAACAGAGCCGAAAGCAGCAAAAAAACAGCAACCGCAGCAGAAACAAGAAGCAGAATAGAAATAAACAAATGTAATAGTTTTTCTTTCATATATATTCGGCTAGATAGACCGAAAAATGGGGGATCGGATTCGGCTAAAAAAAGAAAGCCGAGAGCTTTTGTAAAAGGTTTTATTTTAGAAATAAAAAGACTAGAAAAACAGAGGTATTTTCCATCGATTTCCCATTTATCTTGTTTTTAATCTATTATAGACACATAGAACTTAAAAAACCGAAACAAAAACTTACCTTACAAAGGCCACCGGAACTCGCTCGTTCTTCGTCGATGTCGGGGTTATGAGGAGTTTCGAGACCGAGATTAAGGGGCCCTAGGTCGTAGGTTGCTTGCGACTCCTATCGCTCCGACGAACCCATATCCTTTTTCGAGATCAAGATCAGAAAGGGGTTCAATGGTGAGCACCTATGGTCGACCGGAAGGCCAAAGATCAGTCGGCCCTAGGTAGTATCTTCATGCGACCCACCGTCGTTCTAGGAGGCGAGATGGCGGTCGGGCGGGGCTGAAACCGGTTGAGGATAGGCATGGGGATTAGAACTTCTTTTTTTCCTTTCTTTGCTGTCTGCTGGTCTGGTTAGAGTCTTAAAAGTTAGGGTTTCTTTTTTTTCTTTCCCATTAAACGGCGCCGTATTTGGCTTCGGTGTGACCCGATCTTAACCTGACTTTATACAAGGGATCCGCGCATTTCATGTTGAGGGAAATATTGCGCATTGGATCCCTCCCTCTTGCATTTGCATTCGATCGGGCCAGGCCTATACTTGTTTTGTTTCTTGATTCTGCCCAGAAACTTGTAGCACTTCGCAAGTTGGTCCGCTATGACCCTGTGCGTTGCAAGTGTTTGGGAAATTTGCTTTTGGGCCCCTTTTGTTTTCGTGCGTTTCCAGATTAATCCCATTTCTTTATTCCTCTTTTAAAATCGCCCCAAGTATTCACTTTTACTTTGATTTTAGCCCTTTTGTGGTTTAATTTGGTTGTTTTACCTTTTGTTTCACTGTTTTAATATTATTTATCATTTATTATTATTATTAGTCCTTGCCATTATTATTAGTATTTACATTTTTTATCTATATGTCTTCTCTTATAATGCCAATTTCTTTAAAATATTATCATTATATCTATATACATATCTTGTAGCTTAATGTTATATCAGTAGTATGTATATACTTCTACATGTTTTATATGCGTTTTTATATTATATTATTCATGTATATATACATATCTTCTTTTCAAATATATATTGTCTTAGGTATACATATTTTTGATATCACATTCGTATATGTATTTTGTATTTACTATCTTATATATATATATATATATTTTTATCTCATATATCATGTGTATATATATATTTTTTTAAAACCTATACCATGTACATGTTTTTAATATTATGTATATACTTTTCATTTCAATTATTATGTATGTATTTTATTGCACGTATCTATATGTATTTATATATCGTTATTATTAGTCATTTTTACATTATCATTATTTTCAATATCTTATTATTTGCCTATATATATATGCATGTAGATATTTTTTATACATTCCTCATTATTCTATTATTGTAAACATATTACTTTCATGTCGCATTGTCATTATTTTTATCCTTTTCTTCATGGAATTTTCTATTATTCTAATGCTCTTATATTTTGTTAATATTTTTCATTTAATACATCGCTATTGGCATTTGCATTTTTCTTGAAAAAGGTTTTCATGTTTTTATCATTGCAAAAGTATCTTTCACGTTCTCAATTAATTTCAATAAACGAGGCAATGTACCGATTTCAACATCGAGCTTGTGATTTCGTCGCTATGTTGGATGAATCATGTTGGCTCGTGTTAAAACGGAACATCCATCTAAAAAATCTAAATTTTGATATCTCTCGTGTTTTAAATGGATCACGATTAAATCTCAAATTGAATTCGCGTTTTTGAAAATCAAGACAACACGTGTTTATTAAGATACCAATTTTGGGCGTCGCGGGGGTGCTAATACCTTCCCCGCGCGTAACCGACTCCCGAACCCTATTTTTCTCTAGATTTTAAGCGTAGACCTAAGCCCGGCCTTCTTTTTATTTAAAAATGAATTTTTTTGTTAAAAAGAGGTTTTATTAGGTGTCCGATCACACCTAGAAAAAAGATCGGTGGCGACTCCCTTGTTTTAATAAAATTAAATTTCAAATTTCAAATTTCTAATAAATTGCCATAATTAGCGACCGAAGCAAATTTTACGTCGCTACAATCTCTCTTGTGCTAACGCGTTTTCTTTTGTTTTGATTGCATTGTATTACATTGCATCGTTATAGAAAAGAGGTGTTGATTCATATTCAATTCCTAAATAGGAGAGTTCGTCATAAGGGGACGAATTTCTTGATAAAGTGGATCATAATGCGGTCACCCCGATATAGTTTAAGTAAGCACAATAGAAGGAGGTTGATAGCTCGCGGAGGAATGCGAAACTCTGCCCGATAATTCAAACCAACAAGGAGTATTCGAGAGCCAGTACGTCAGAGGAACTAAGGAATATCATGAGGATAGAAGAACCATGAGCCGTAATCAAGCGAAAGAGAGTTAGTGGAGGCATCTATTGAAAGCTCACAAGATTCAACCGTGACATCCAGATATGAAGAAAGGAGCGGGATCTCTACTTGGATTCTAAGGGCAAGACCGCATATGTGATCCGTTTTATGTAAAGAAATCTGTTTTCTAGAAAAGTTCTTCTAATGGAACTAAATATAAGGTCGACGCTTCTTTTCTGGCATTCATGTGCATTTGCACTTGCATTTCATTACATCATTCGCATTATATTTTGCGCACTACATTTTCACAAAAGGTCCCTAACTAAGTGAAATTATTTCAGTTAACCTGGGAACTGATAAAAGTCAACCAACTAAACACCGCTACGGCACTCGTTTTAAGACAAGAAATATGGATCAGAGATTGGAAAGGTTGGAGCAGCTCCAAAAGGAGATGCAGGACCAAATGCAAGAACAAATGATTAAGATTCAGCAAGATATGATGAATCGGATGTTAGAAGCACAAAACAGCATGATGGGTCAACTGACTCAGCTTTTGGCTGCAGGACAAGATAAAGGGAAAGGTCCTGCGACAAATACCGAAGAAAGTGAGGATCCACTTTATCCTCCGGGGTTTACCCCACCTAATACACAGACACAACATGAAGCACGCCCGTGTGGGCCTTCTGTTACCATCAGAACGCAACAACCTCAAGTAGGCACGCCAGTACCAGGAAATTATCAAGCTGGTTCGGGCTCAGAACATAATCCAATTAACCTCAATGTCCCCGACTTGGACGAGGCAGCCGAAGGAGAAAGGTTAAGAATGGAGCTGCCAAAACAGTTAGAGGATAGGTGCAGACGGATAGAAGAGAAATTCAAAGCCATGGAAAGCGCTGAAAATCATCATGGGATTGATGCTAGGGACTTGAGTCTCATCCCTGATTTGGTTCTTCCCCCCAAATTTAAAACGCCTGAATTCGAAAAGTACAATGGAACGAGCTGCCCTGAAGCTCACATCATTATGTTCTGCAGGCGGATGACGGGCTATATTCACAGCGACCAGCTATTGATTCATTGCTTTCAAGATAGCTTGGTTGGGGCGGCCTCTAAATGGTATAACCAATTAAGCCGTGCCTCTATCAATTCATGGAAGGACCTCGCTCGGGCATTTATGAAACAATACAGTCATGTGACGGACATGACCCCCGACAGGATTACTCTCCAGAATATGGAAAAGAAGTCTAATGAAAGTTTTAGACAGTATGCGCAATGATGGAGAGAAGTTGCCATACAAGTTCAGCCGCCGCTTTTAGAGAAAGAAACTACGATGTTATTCATTAATACTCTAAAGGCCCCTTTTATCACTCATATGTTGGGAAATGCCACTAAAAACTTCGCTGATATAGTGATGACAGGTGAGATGATTGAAAATGCTGTGAGGAGCGGCAAAATTGAGGTTGGGGAAAGTACCAAGAGATCGGCCCCGAGGAGGGGAGAAAGCGAGGTGAATAACACATGTGCACATAGCAAGGGACAGTCGAGGGCCGTAACCACTGGCCATCAAGGCTCTTCTAGGAGAGAATCCAACTCAAGGATAAACACAGAAAGGCTCCAGTTTACACCTATCCCAATAACATATCAGGAGCTCTATCAGAATCTATTTGATAAGCATGTTGTATCTCCTCGCCACGTGGAACCAATGCAACCCCCATATCCTAAATGGTATGACTCAAACGCTCAATGTGAGTACCACGCAGGGATTACGGGGCATTCAACAGAAAATTGCCTTGCTTTCAAAAAGCTGGTCGAAAAGCTCATTGAGAGGGGAATTGTAAAGTTTAACGATTCCTCAAAACCTAACTGCTCAGACAAAGAAGTAAATAGTTGAAGGCGGGGGGCAAAAAGTGGCGATGCCTTGAACAAGTCAAAATCGAGAGGAATATGGCGAGATTAAAAAGGACATATCCAAAGAGGGAAATAGGGAATAAAGGTTTTTGCCCTTGCATATTTTGGGAATGTTTTGAACAATGGGACTGTGGAAAAGATCCCTGTATTTCAAAATTAATTTAGGGTAGTATGCAAAACACTCTTGTTGCCTTAAGCCTAGCGGCAATAAGACCCCTTTTTGTGAAATAGGCCTATGTCCAAATTTTTCATTTCAATAAAATGCATCTTTTTGAACAAATATTCTTTTTTTCTTTCGTATAGATTCTTTTGCTCTTAGACTTTCATTCATATATTCTTTCATTCTCTATCATACCATGCCAATAATCATCCTTAGAATTATTTATCCTTTGGAATTTACCTTCATATTCACAATAGGTCCTCAGATATCAATGTCATGAGTGACGCTGTTACTGACTCCCTTTGGAGTAAGATATAGGTTTAGAGGGATCTCAGGACTTCGAAGATGATAAAGATTGTACGTATCTTCCAATTTGTTAAGGATGGTAGAACGAGATAAAAAAACGGATCCTGACTTACAAAGGGTCAATTGACATTGCGAGCTGGCGAAGAAGATGAAGATGGAAACATAGCTCATCACAGAGATAAGGCGAAACTAGTATGTCTCATTTGTTTCTTCATGAACTCTCTATGTGGGGCATGGATGTTATAGGGCCAGCATCGCTAACATCGACTCATCTTCATAGTTACTCTACTAAGAGGGTAAGATTGCTTCATATGCCAAAGCTACAAAATAAACAGTTATCAAATTCGAATTTGAGTCCTGATTCAAATACAGATCCTGATTGGAATCCAATCCAAATCCAAATTCAAATCTGGATTCTGATTTATATCTAGATCCTAATTCAAATCCAAATTTGATTTCAAGCCCAAATTTGGAATTCAAAACTCAAAATTCGAGATTCAAACTCGAATTCAAAAAAAAAAAAAGGGGAGAGAGAGAATAATGTACCAATTTACTGTCTGTTCAAAGATCAAGCACTATACTAGTGTAGCAAAAGCAACCAAATACCATCCAAAAATTTTGAAAGATGACTGAGATTTGTAAGGGTTGGCATAAAGAAGTTACCATTTACCCTCTTTACTCATCAAATGTTAGCCAGGACATTCGCCGAGGCAACCCATTTCACGTTGGTCTTGCCTATGGAAGTCGAGATTCTTTCCTCTGAGTTTACCAGAGCCAGGGCGACATATTCTCATTAGTCTTACCAATTGAAGTTGAAATTATTTCTTCTAGGTTTTACCAAAGCTGAAACTGGATGGGACAGGATGGATCTAATCCCAGCACAATCAATCGAAGTTAATCCGTCACAGTACGCTGATGTGGGTTGATGACAAAGAGGTTCATCTTAGAGAATTTCAAAAGGGTAACCTCATATTGAAGAAGATCTTTTATGTACGAAGAGACTTCAAAGGAAAATGCCAATTTGAGAGAGATCTTACACAATGAAGAGGGCTTGTTTGGAAGTACTAATCCAGATAAATGCCAATAACACGCCCAATTCGATGAAGTCAGACAAGAGTTGCTTCACCAAAAAGGAAAGGCCAAGGTGAAAACCCGCAAAGGGCGCCTTGAGACCTTCTAAAGAAAGTCGATCAAAAAAATCAAAAAAAAGGGAGGAAAAGAAAAAAGGAAAAAGAGAAATAAAAAAGGAAAAAGAAAAAAAAAAAGGAGAGGCCAAAGTGAAAACCCAAAAAGGGCACTTTAATTCCAAAGGGGAGTTGAGTTGGAAACCCAAAAAGGGCGGCTCAAATTTTGATCAAAAGTGGGGCACGCGTTAGTCTTGCCATACCTGAATTAGCAAGGAGGAAGTGTGCTATGTCTTGGGGCATCAACGAGGTACTCCGAATCCCCTAGGCATATACTAAGCTTGGAATGGTTCTCAAGAAGTTGGAATAGAGAAGCTCAGGTTGCGATATCTGGGGCACCTAGTTGCCATTTTACTCCTTCTAATTTTGCTATCTTTGATTATTGTGTTCGTTTCAAAACACGCTCTTAATAAATTTTGATCGCATTTGCTTAACTTGCTTGTTTCGAGCTATGCTTTCATTCAATTTTCTTCTTGTCCACTGTCATGATCTTTTTCAAGCATATTGTATTGAAATAATGATTAGTGGACTAATGACACTTTCATGAAAGAAGTTTTACATATTACCTTGGAAGTTTCTAAATAGTATGGGAACCTGAAACAGGACTATTGTTCAGGACTTTCCAAACTTAAGGGTTGGAAATATTTAAGTCCAAATGGAAATCATCTCTTCAGATTTTCGGTCAAAGATATTCACCGAACAAAAGAGACGAGATATTAGGTCGGTGATGCAATCCCGATCGAAAAAACGAGTAATCAAGAAGATATCCTACGCCTATGCGAGTATCAGACGTGCACATCTAGTCAGGTCACTTAGAGTGTGATCAGTTAATGGAAAAAGTCCCTATACCCTTGATTTGCAGCGGGTTGGATTGAAGAAGATGCAGATCCTATACCTCTGAGTTATGATGGATAGGGTACAAGCCTTATGTCCCCTATGTCCCCGAGATACAGTGAAATGAACCCAAAAGTTACGATGGGGCAAGCCAATTGAGCAAAATGCGAATATTTTGGACAAAATACCAGCTGAGTAAGAGGGTAATGTATTATGTCGGTAGTAGAGCCCTGACGAGCGACGAGTAAAGATGCTCTAAAACATTAAAAAGGATCATTCTCATGACATTTTGCATTCATTCAAGTGTCATACATGATACATTTAGTTAGGAGCATTTGATTCATTCCGATCACAGCATCCTAATCATAGGCATAAGCACGTAAAACTGGTTATACAGGACAGGTTCCTCAGAGAACAATATGGCAACACCGGTAAATTCACAGCCCTATCTTCCTGAGCAACAGTGGAGTAGGCTGAAAAATCCAAGTTCTGTTCCCTCGAGATGGTAGTGGGGCAGATTGAAAATTGAAGTCTTCCTGAAATAGCAAGGAAGCAAATTGCAAATTCTAGATTTTTTTCCCTCGAGATAGAAGTGGAGCAAATCGAAAACAGTGAAGTTTATCTCTTTGAAATTTCAGCAGAGAAGATTGAGGTTACGAATCTCTTCTCCCTGAATTCTCCTCGAAGTTCGAGTAGAGTAGGTTGAGGCTACAAATCCCTCCTCCTTGAGTTTACAATGAGGATCAACATTTCTTTGAAGGTTCAGCAGAGAAGATTGAAGTTACGAATCTCTTCTCCCTGAATTCTTTCTCCTTGAAGTTCCAGTGGAGTAGGTTGAGGCTACAAATCCCTCCTCCCTGAGTTTACAATGAGGATCAATCTTTGTTCAGTAGAGAAGATTAAGACTACGAATCTCTTCTCCCTGAATTCTCTCTCCTTGAAGTTCCAGTGGAGTAAGTTGAGGCTACAAATCCCTCCTCCCTGAGTTTACGATGAGGATCAATCCTTGTTCAGCAGAGAAGATTGAGGCTACGAATCTCTTCTCCCTGAATTTTCATCTCCTCGAAGTTCCAAGTAGAGTAGGTTGAGGCTACAAATCCCTTCTCCCAGAGTTTACATTGAGGATCAATCCTTGTTCACAGAGAAGATTGAGGCTACGAATCTCTTCTCCCTGAATTTATCTCCTTAAAGTTCCAGTAGAGCAGGTTAAAGAACCCAGATCTTGCCTTCCTGAGTGAAGCAGATCGAAGATATCAACATGGGTCCCTAAGGTTGCAGGGAGCAGGTTGAAGAACCCAGATCTTACCTTCTTAAGCAAAGCAGATCGAAGATATCAACATGGGTCCCTGAGGTTGCAGGGAGCAGGTTGAAGAAAACAGATCTTGCCTTCCTGAGGGAAGCGGATCGAAGATATCAGCACGACATCCTTGAGTTTGCAAGGAGTATAAACCAGATCTTGCCTTCCTAAGTGAAGCAGGTCAAAAATATCAACATGGTCTCCTCGAAATTCCAATGGGATGTGGTAGATCAGAGCGAGGTTACCTGAAGAAGAGAAGCGCCAATAGAAGTCGAGACTTAGCAGGCCCAGGCAAAATTGGCCCTTTTATAGTCTTTGCTCTATTCCCGTTACACGACAATGAGCAAAGAGGGGCAGCTGTATAGGCCTATTTTCGCCCGGGCCAACCCAAACAAATTTAAAATGGTCAGTCCAATTACAACAAAAATAAAAGCCCAAAATACAAAGAGCCCAAACAGCCCAAAAACTTAAAAATTTTGGAAACCCTAGGGTTCCCTTAATTTCTTCGCGCCGCAGCCAACCCATGTGCGCCCTCGGCGCGCACGACGCCCGATGACGGTGCCCTTGTCGAGGCTTGCACCAAAATGACCATCCAAGCTCTGTTGACCCCTTGCACGACCTGCAAAAGACGAGCAAAAGCAGAGGCAAAAACAGCAAACAGAACATAAAGCAAGCAAGAACACGAAACAGTAGAAATAGACAGAAATACTACATATTTTTGTACAATCAATCGGCTATATAAGGCCGAAACAAAAACCATGTAGAGGGGGGATTCGGCTAGGATAGAAATCGAAAGCATTATGTAAAAGGGGATCCCCATTTTACTCAGATTTTTCCAGAAAATAAAAAAACAACAGAGAAAGGTTTAGAAAGGTTGCTTCTTTTTTTTTCTTTTTTTTTCGGCTCTTTAGTTTCATTTTTTTCTTTTCTTTTTCATCTTTGGATGAAAAATCTAAATAATGAAAAAAGAGGAAGGGAACCTCACCCGAATCCCTATGGACACGTCGTCGGGAAGCCTCCTTCGTCGTCGTAGTCAGATTCGGAAAGAGACCGGATGTCCTCTTCGCTCATCATTCATGGGTTTCCAAGGGATTGGTTTTCAAAGGGTTTCAAAGTGAGGCTAAAGGCTCACTCTCACGTTCTATTGACCACCGAAGCCGGTGGTGTAGCGTCAAGTCGGTGATGAAGGGTTCTAACCCTAGCCGAATATTGATGAGAGGGCATGGGGGCTGCTATCTTTGTTTTTTTTTTTAGAAGGTGGCTGCTGTTTTGAAAATAAAAAAGAAAAAAGGAACGCTGGAATGAAAAAGAAAGGGAAGTTAGGGTTTTAGTATAATACATGAAACGGCATAATTTCCCATCCGATCCCTGCAGCTTCACGAGCGTTGCAATCGGGCCCCGTTCTCTTTTTATTTTTCAAACTCGCCCCGTTCTTTTGTTTTTAGTTCAATTTAACCTTTTTAATTACTTTGTTATTATATTCTTATAATTAGTTATCTCGGTATTATCATTATTATTATATTTATTATTAATATCATGGCTTTAATTAATACTTTCATACACGTATATATATTTAGCATTATCAATAGTTATCCTTAATACTATTAACTTCTATTATCTTATTACTATTATTATCATTTTTATATTTTTCTATTACATTATAGTTAACTTTATTATTTTATCACGTTTTACTATATACATGTCATCATTGTTATTATATCATATTACACATATTATTTTCTTTTCATCATTTAACATTTTATATATATATATATATATATATATATGTTATTACTTCCTATTATTGTTACTAATACATTATTATTATTACTATTGTATTAGTAGTAAATTGTTACTATTTTCCTTTCATAATTATTAACGTATATATTTTGTACACATGTTATTTTCTAAATATATTATTTTCACACTATATCATTTTATACGTTATGTATATATATTCTTTTATACTATTTTATATATGTATTCTCAATACTAATATATATTTTATACATTTCATCTATTTTAAAGTTATATTTCGTGTATTACACACTATATTCTTATATATATATTATATATGTATTTTTTCACTTTAATAGTTATATATATTTTTATACCATTCCATGTATATACTTTAATATCATTTATGTACAAGTATTTTAAGGTATTGTATATGTATTTTAACATTATTTCTTTTTTATATTATGTATAGTATTTATGTATGAATATTTTCATATGTTATGTGTACATTTATATTTTAATAATATTTTATATATATCATATATGTTATTTTTTTTATTATGTATTTGCCATTTTTTTACATACTTTTTATGTTATACTATGTAAATATTTTAAATATCATGTTATGTATGTATATCCGTATTTTACAATTATGTGATTTATTTACTTTAAAAATCTTATCTTTTATTGTGTAATATATTACTCATTTAAAATTTTTATTCGAATTCTTATAGTTTTAAACCCTTTTTATAATTATTCATTCTTAAAAGCTTTTTAAACTTCACTTATTTTAATTTGTCTTTTACCTCTTTTAAATTTGTCTTAGTCTTTTAATGTTAATGTTATTATTTGTGTGTGATGATGTGTTATGTAATTGTTGTTATTTTGTGCATCATTTTATATTTATTAGTTATCATGATTCATGGATGTGATATATATTTATGAATTCTTTCGTTACTTTGCATGTTATAATTCCATACCTGTGTCTTATAAAAGTCATGTCTAATTCTATTTTGATAAAAACTTTCGTCCAAAAGCTTTCAAAAGGACGACTCGTGTTTGGGTGCTTTGAGGAAATCGAACCTTAACTTACTAGGTTCTGATTTCTCTCATTAAACCCGAACTATCGAGTGTGGCTTTCAAAATCAATTTATATGAGTTTTCAAACAAGATTTATTCTCGAGGTTCGGAAGTGTTACGACCTAACTTATTGGACGTGGCATTCATTATCTCGAGATGAGAATTTCAAAATCAAGGTGATACTCTAAGTTTTGAGACTTTGAAAGATCGAACCCTAACTTACTGGGTTCCGATTTTCCATTCGACCTAGAAATAATTAAACATCCCTTTTCTGATTTAACTACGTGAGCCTTCTGAGAAAAAGAGCGAGTTCAATTTCGAGAAATTGAGATGTTGCATCCTAACTTACTGGGTACGGCATTCTTATTTCTTTGAGATGAGCGAGCTTCGACTTTCAATATGACATATTCAAATGTTCTTTTAAACAAACGATCGTATTTTAAAATCTTTTCAATCTTTTGACATTAAGACATCAATTAATCAACTAGGTACCAATTTTGGGCGTATCGAGGGTGCTAATCCTTCCTCGTGCGTAACCGACTCCCGAACCTACCTTTCTGATTTTCGTGGACCAGAATAGTCGTTTTGATAAATCAAATTGTTTATTAAAAACAACCCTTTTTCGAGGTGATCCAATCACACCTCATATAAAAGATTGGTGGCGACTCCCAATTTTCCTATCCATTTTTCAAATTTCAAAGTCGATTCCTGTTTTCAAAAAATGGTTTCGACAATAGATATTATAATTGGGAGAACAAATTTTATCTCAATGAGATTAAGAATATTCTATGAAGGTAACACACTTATAATAATGTCATTGAATGAGTACTTAACTAGTAACTTTCGTAATAGCATATAATAAGGTTTTAATTATGGTATTACAGTGGAATGACTCAATGATTAAATAATGTTGTAATTAATAGGTGGAAAAGTTAAAACTTAATTACAAATTATTTGAGTCTTAATTATATTTGTCTGGCTAGTGTCTCTGCTAACTCGATATAATTAGGAACAAAGTGCATGTTAGAATTGATATTATGCAATGAACGAGAACGATAAGTAGGAAAAATAGATCGCATGTATCACAATTCACAGTAAATGCATTTTCTCGCTAAGTACAAAAAAATGACTTGTGTTAAATATGACTCCTATTTTTAGTCAAATTTGAGAAATAATCTTCTAGTTAAACTCTGTTTATTTGTTTCAATCAAACACTAATTAGTTTAGATTATTTTATTATTATTTGACCTTTGAATTTAGTATATAAATAAGCTTTTTTACAACCTTAGAAATTACACCCATTAGAGATTAGAACTCATAACACATTTAGAGAATTTTTGTGTTTACGTTTTGAGGGTTCTTTATTTTCTGGTTTTTCGGGGTTTAGTTATTATCTCCATCTTTTGTACTATTCGTTCTTTTGCCATTATAGTAAAATTATCTTTACCCGTGGTTTTTTTATCCTCTTTGGAGGGGTTTTTTCACGTTAAATTTGTGTATTCAATTTCTCAATTTCTTCTGCTAATTTTACTAGTTCGTTGCTTAAACGGGTCGATTCCTAACAAATGGTATCAAAGCTAGTTCAATTTTCATAGATCAACCTATTTAGAAATGACAGCAACAAGGTTTGAAATTAAGAAGTTTGATGGTGAGACAAATTTCAATCTATGGCAAGTTCAGATGATGTCAATTCTAGTTCAATTTGGTTTGAAAAGGGTTGTTACCGGGAAAAAGCCTGAGAATCTAAATAAAACAGAATGGGAAGAGCTTGATGAAAAGGCTTTATCTGCAATCCAGTTGTGCCTCGCGAATACGGTATTGCAGGAGGTATTGATGGAGAAGACATCATCTGCCTTATGAAAAATGTTAGAAACTTTTTATGCGACTAAGTTTTTGGCTAACCATTTAGTGTTAAAACAACATCTATTTACGTTTTGCATGAACGAATGTGAGCTTCATAGAGATCACATCAGTCAATTTATTACTTTTTTAAATGAATTAAAGAACGTTAAGGTTCATATTGATGACGAAGATCAAGCTATGCTATTATTGTGCTCTTTACCCCCTTCATACAAGTCTTTCAGGGAGACCCTGATTTATGGCAGAGACAAACTCTCGTTCGAAGATGTGAAAGGTTATTTGTTGAGTAGAGACAAACTCAACAATGAGCTTCATTTGGATAGCAAGGCAAATAAGCAAGCTTCCATTTTGGTAGCATCAAAGAAACAAGACAAAAGGTGTCGTTATTGTAAAAAGTTAGGTTACGTCAAAGCAGATTGTTATAAGCTACGAAATAAAAGAGCTGTTGAAAGTAACGAGAAAGATGTAGCTGGTGCTAATTTGGCTGATAAAAGCGGTGATGATTTCTTGTTAATGTCAACAAGCGATAACTCCAAGCTTACGTCCGAGTGGATCCTAGATTCTGGATGTTCTTTCCTCATGCGTCCCAATAAAGAGTGATTCTCCACATACAATTCGGTTGAAGGTAGAGTTGTGCGTATGGGAAACGATTCATCTAGTAAAGTAATTGGTATTGGTACTGTTAAAATTAGAATACACGATGGGACGATTAAGACACTCTCAGATGTCAGGTATGTACCTGATTTATGAAAGAATCTCATTTCCTTGAGTATTTTAGACTTGAACGGATGCAAAATCAACATCGAGTCAAGCGGCATTAAAGTATCTCGTGGATCTCTCGTTTTGTTAAAAGGTAAAAGAACTGGTAGTCTTTATATTCTGGAAGGTTCTATAGTGACTGGTGAAATTGGATGTCTCTCGTCTGTTACGGAGTCAAAGTCAACTCGTTTGGAGCAGAGGCAATTAGTCATAGGAGGGAAAAAGGTATGATCGTTTCGTTGAAGAGAGGTTCTCTTTTGGATGCAGGTTTTGAAAAGTTAGGGCACTGTGTTCGTGATAATCAGACTCGGGTTAATTTGACAGTGTACAAGTCGAAGGCTAAAAGTCTTCTAGATTCTAAGCATAGATTCGACTCAGTTAATTCCCTGCATAGTTCAAGATAGGCTCGTGGCAAGCTTTGGCAAAGATGGCGTTGTGGAAATATGAGTCAAGGTGGAGATTTGTTAAATATGACTCCTATTTTTAGTCAAATTTGAGAAATAATCTTCTAGTTAAACTCTGTTTATTTGTTTCAATCAAACGCTAATTAGTTTAGATTATTTTATTATTATTTGACCTTTAAATTTAGCCTATAAAAAGACTCTTTTGCAACCTTAGAAATTACACCCATTAGAGATTAGAACTCATAACATATTTAGAGAATTTTGTGTTTACGTTTTGAGGGTTCTTTATTTTCGGGTTTTTCGGGGTTTAGTTATTATCTCCATCTTTTATACACTTCGTTCTTTTTCCATTATGGTAAAATTATATTTGCCCGTAGTTTTTTTATCTTCTTTGGAGGGGTTTTTCCACGTTAAATTTGTATATTCAATTTCTCAATTTCTTCTGCTAATTTTACTTGTTCGTTGCTTAATTGGGTCGATTCCTAACAACCTGGAAATTAAATTCATTTATTCAAATTATTATTTAATTATTTATAATTAAATAAGTGAAGTTCAAGTTGAGAATTCAATTAATTACTCATCATAATTTATTAAATGAGACAATTAAATATATTTCTTCATAGACTTTAATAACGTAAAGTTGTTATAAATTTAATGAAATTAGAATTGGATTGAAAAATAATTTAATTGAGAATTTAATTGGCTTAAGAATCAAAAAAGCCCTTAGTAAAAAATGAAAAAAAAATCAGTTGAGCTCTTAAGAAAAAAAAATGCACCCTATTAAACCCTTAATGACAAAAAAAAATCAACTAAGTCATTTTGTTAATGGAAACCGTTAGTTGACCAGTCTGACCGTTAAAAGCATTAACATGACTGACGACAATCACCAAGAGATGACACATGACATGCCATGTGGAAGAATGCTGATATGGCATGCCACATCAACAAAAAGTTTATTTTTTTAATTAGTTTGTTTTTTTAATAAACATTTTTAAAAAAATTATTTAAAAATAATTAATAAAAACTATATCTAGAATGAATCTGGACATATTATTGTCCAGATATATTTGAATCTGGACAATTACTTATCCAAATTTGTTTTAGATGAGTTAAAAATTAAAAAAATAGAAATTATAAAAAATATTAATAATGATTTAGAAATTCTAAAAATTATAAATAAATAAAAAAGAAAATAATATATGATTAAGGTCCTAACTTCAGCCCTATGCTATTTTGCAACAGCATATCCCCCTGTGCTGTCGGTTTCCACTTTTGGTCATTTGACTTCCCTTTTTGAACCAAGTGAGTGTACTAAATTTATAAAAAAGAAATGGGAACCAGAAACTGAAAAAAAGGACCAATATATTGCTTTGGAATTGAATGTGATTGCAACTTGTTGTCGTTGATGGTGGCTTTTGCTGGGTATGTGGTTAAAGTGGGTGTTCGGAAATGCATACTTCAGTTTTCAGACAATGACTGCAAATGGGGTTGTATTTTATGTTCAAGTTAAGGGTGAGTTTGGATGGGCGGTGCGTTTAGTTGCGGTTAGTGTAAAAACAGCGGTGGTGGTGAGATTAGATACTATGGTGATACTGTAGCGTGAGACAAAAAGTAGGCTAAACGCACCGCATGCACCCAATCGCCCATCCAAACCTACCCTAAAATGAACAGATCCTGTTTCAGGCAATCCACCTTCCAATGGTTTGGTTATGAGGCCGGGACTGAGTTAATTCCATAAAAATCAAAGCATTCCTTCACCCTGAATTTATTGAATTTGAAAAAAAAGGATTAATCAAGTTATAGATGATGTCTGGCTTCTACTTGCGGACCATGCATACGGATATAGTATATATATATTTGCAAATAATAGCTTAATAGAACATCTGGTTGTCAGGCAGTGGTGGGGATAAAAATATATACAGAAAAGAGGGTTTCTTTGTTTATAGAGAAATTCCATGATATTCAAAATATAAAGAGTTAAAAGGCGGTTATTTTACTAAAATGATAAAAAATTAAATATTTATAAGAATAATTCAGATTCAAAAATATTAACGAAAATAAACTAGAAGGAACTATGCACAGTACTGTCGACAACTTTATGATTGGCACCCATTTCTGAAATGATTAAAAAATATATTTTTTTGGGGCCAGCAATATAATGACTAGCATCCATGTGTATTTTTTTCACTCATATTTTATATTTAATTTAAAAAAAAATTGAGTGCCATGTATTAGGTGGTCAGCACCCATTTTCAAAACTTTTTAATTTTTTGGTACTAGTACTGAGGTGGCCAACATCCATTCTCAGTAACCAGTATTTGTTTCTTAGGGTGGGTTTAGATGGACGATTGGGTACGGTACGGTGCGTTTAGCCTACTTTTTGTCTCACGCTATAGTATCGTTACAGTATCTAATCTCACTGCCACCGCTGTTTTTACACTAACCACAACTAAACGCACCGCCCATCCAAATTTACCCTTAATCTCATGAACTCATTAGTTGACATAAGTACATATAGGTATTCCATGATCAGAAAACAAAAAGAAAAAAATATGTAAACTCATCTTCTATAAATGATTCTCTTTACTATTTCTTCCCAAATCCCTTCATTCCTTTTTATCATCTCTTGTTTCAGAAAACTAAAAAGAAAAAAGAAAAAAAGACTTATGATAGTTAATTTGATTCAGAAAATGAAAAGTCAAAAAATATTTTAAAAAATGAAAAAAATTGAGAAGAAGGGAGGAAGAGAAAATAAATAAATTGAGATATTGAAAATGAAAATAAATGGAACGGCTGGGTTTTCAATAAGGGATACAACTCATTTCTTTTTTGTTTTAGTTTTATTTATTTATTTATTTACTTGTTTGTTGGTTTTCAATGTTCTGTTGGCTTTTCTTTTTTGAAACAGTAAAATTATCATAATTTTTTTTTTTTTTTAGCTTTTTGAAACAGGAGATGATGAAAAAGACTGAAAGAGTTTGGAAAGAAATAGTGAGGGAGAACCAGTTGCAGAAGATGAGTTCGTATATTTTTTTCTGTTAGTTTTTTATCATGGGATACTCACATGTATTGTTGTTGGCCACCTGCTATGTGACATCAAAAAGTTATTTTTTTTAAATTAGGTATAAAATGTATTGTACAAAATACGAGCGAAAAATATACATGGGTGTCGGTCATTACATTGCCGACACCAAAAAATATTTTTTAATCCTTTTTGACATGGTCGGCCATGGGATTGTTGGCACCATCATGCATTGCTGCTTCCAGATTATTTTTGCCAATATTTTGAATTTGAGTTATTCTTATAAATATTTAATTTTTTTAGATCATTTTAATAAAATAGCCATCAAAGGTGAAACCTGGAGAATGAAGCCTCTGAATGGATTTAGAGGAAGAAAAATAGTAAGGTAAAAAGAAAAATGAAAACCAGATATGCGAATTCAGTTTTGAACTTGTTTAAACAACAAAATATGAAAATTATATATAATTTTTTTTAAAAATATATATTTATATAGAAACTTGATTTTTTTATTTTTAGTTTTTAATTTTTTTAATTTTTTTATAATTTCTAACCTTTTAGTTTTGAACTCATCTAGAACAATTCTAATCAAATGGTTAACAAGATTCAAATGAACATAGACAATCATATGTCCAGGTTCATTTCAGATATAATTTTTATTAATTATTTCAACATCGTTCCACGTGGTCAACTTCTAGTAGCTATCGTCTACCACATCAACACCTATAATAGTCAAACCGGTCAACTAATTGTTTTTGTTAATAGAAGGACCTAGTTGATTATGTTTTGGTCATTAATGACTCAATAGGACACTTTTTTTAAATGGCTTAATTGATTTTTTTTCATTTTTTACTAAGGGCTTCTTTAACCCTTAAGCTAAATTAATTTAATTAATATTTTGAGAAATAGAGAATAATAATTGGACTAGATAAATTATAAATGTTGGATAAAAATCCGGATAACGTATATAATTGTATCTAATAAACAAGAGGCCCAATAAACATTGTTGTAAAAAGGAGCGAAAAATCATGGTAATTTCTAGAATGTGTCACGGCCCCTTGTATTCCACTTCTAGTAGAAGATTGTATTTTTTATTAAACTATTATTATTTAATTACATCTTATTTAAACAAAACTCTTGTATTGTTTCTCTATAAATAAGAATTATAAGTTAACCTAATTAGTTTTTTTTTTTTTTTGAGAGCTCATAGTTTTCAACTCTTATAGAGAGAATTAACAAACCTATTGAAAGTTAAGAAAAAATATTCACTATGTGCATTGGTTCGTGCAAATCGGGGTTTAAAAATAATAGAAAAGATTGTCAGTAGAAAGTTGAAAAACAACATTGATCTTCTCGCACAAAACACAAGTACTAATTCAATTAAGAATTTATTATTATAAATGTTATAATGCTTGATTTGAAAAATAAAATTAAGCTCTCCTTATACCTAAAAATATTATTTTTTAACTGATTTTTTCAAAAATCCTAACATTAACAAAGATATTGTGTGTACTTGCGGAGGACCCTTGGCTTAAGTAGATTGTTAGGCTCAATATTTATTATTCCTGTCGATTGTTAGGCTCAACATTTATTGTTCTAGGAATGTGATCTATCTCCCAACAACAAATAGATTTAAAAATATGGTAATGTGGAGCATTATCAAGTGAATGATCTTAATGTGTGAAAATTCACTTTTAATGAGCCCATAAAAAAAAAAAAAAAAGAGATACTGACTACTGATTATCGAGTTTACGAGAATCACCGGATCCCTATTAAATTGACAGGTTGTAATAAGTTATGCCTAATTTTCCTTTATTTCTTTGGGGACTATAAATTTCCTAACCAAACTTTGTCGGTTCCTAATGGCAAAAAGAGCTCGCAGGAAAATGATAAAAAATTAAAGATCAAAACGTAGAGAGAGAGAGAGGGGGGGGGTGGGGAAGGCAAGGTTAGAAGATACATTGTGCTTGAGTTAAAGAGGATTTTAATGTTTCTAGATCAATTATATAAAGACAGATACATTGTGCTTCAAGAAAAATGAACACAAATGGATTTCACTTGTGCTATTGTTAATATCTATGCCCAGTATGTTAATGATGAGCAAGTGTTGTTGTGGGGATATTAGAAATAACATTTTTTGACCTTTATGTTATTGGGAAATATATCTATATTATATATATATTCTGGATATTAGAATTAACATTTTTTTACTTTGATGTTATTGGGAAATATATCTATATTATATCAAATATATAATTATTTTTTTTATGTATTTGAAAGATGAGATAAAACAATAATATCAATAATATCATATGAAAGTAACACACACATGACAAGGTTATTGGATAAAACAATTGAATGAATTGCTTTCGTAAAGTGTATACAATAAATAATTTTCAATTATGGTACTTTTTGTAGATTGACTTCATAATTAAGTAAATTACAAATTATTGTAACGATTCTTCTAGATATAAATGCAATTACTCGAGTCTAATTGTAGATATCAATTTGGCCTCTCTACTAGTTCAATGAAAGCTCGACCGGATTGCATTTGAATTAAAAAAGAAATTCTACAACTTTAGAAATAATTTAATTGAGTCGATTTATTTGATGATGAATTAAATTAGGTATGAGAATTTGTTCAACTAAAAATTTAATTAAAGTTTTTTTTCAAAAATTAATTTAGAAAATATCATTGCTTTTTGAGAAAATAAATTTTTTATCAAGTAAGATTAGATTAATTAAAATAAATATGATATTTTTGAAAATTAATTTTTAAGTTAGGCAATTGGCTCAATTGGTAATTAAACTTGAAAATTAGACCTAAGATCGAAAATTGAACCCAAGACCGAAACCCAAAAATTGGATGAACTGAGCTTTGTGTATGAAATTGGGTTGAAGATCCAATCGGTGGCTGGATTGGATCAATCGGGCAGTCATTGGTCCAGATTGAACCGACTGTCGCACCAACCAGGCATGCGAATGTCTAACCCATGGTACCCCAACCACGGCAGCAAGTCATTTGAACAACTTGCGAGGGATCTCGGCCAACTTCATCGATAGCATCAAACTAGGTGTGCAAACGCCTAGCTGAGGGATGTTGCACCTTGTGCGGTTGGTTGTGCGAACGATCAATTTGGGCAGATACCTATCAATTGGGAAAAAAGGGAGGTTGGGCATAGGGCTAGCCGTTCAAAGGGCTAGCTCCACCCTAGCCACGACACTGACGGCCCCGTAAGGAGGCACCGAGTTGACTAGGCCCATTCCAGAAAAACAACAATGGTTCGAGGTGCTAGAGGGAAGTTGCGTCGGCAATGACACCATCAGGCACGACGGTTGCGACGACAATGATCCGGTGACTGACATATGGTCAACGGCAATGGTTTTTCAACCGGTAGATGGTCGGCGACAATGATTCTTTAACAACATATAATATTTTATTAATTTAATATTAATGTGAGATATTAAATTGATTTAATATTTATGATAGTATTTCTTAATTTAATATTAGTGTAACTAATTTCAATCCTAATTTATCTGTATCTAAACTCTCAGTGTATAAGAAGAGTGAACCATTATTTTGATTAAGAGCGAGCCACAAAATACAAATTTTGATTAGTTATTTATTAGAAAAAAGAATTGCTGCAGGTAACTTAAAAACTATTAATTAATTATACTGTTGTATCATGTAAAATAATAAATAAAGAATTATACAAAGTCTCGTAAGCTTCCTCTTCCTTGTCTAGGGTTTCACAAAAAATTCAGAAGTATGATATCGTAAATCTTTTTTTTAGACTTTAGATCCTCGATCGAGTTGCTGCAATGGCCAGAGGAAGAGGTGAGGAAGATGATGACATTGAAGACGAAGAGTACGAAGATGACGACCAATTGTTGGACGATGAGGATTACGACGAGGACGAAGACGTAGGGAGAGGCCGTGGCAGTTCAAGTAAGAAGCGGCGGAGATCCGATTTCATTGATGACGTGGCAGAGGAGGACGATGAGGAAGACGAAGATGATGACGATGACGATGAGCTTTATGGCGGTGGTGGGAAAAAGCATAGCAAGGCTCCTCGTGTTGGCGCTCAGTTTTTTGATCTTGAAGCTCAAGTCGATAGCGATGAGGAAGAGGAAGAGGATGAGGGAGAGGACGGTAATTTCATGTGCTTAATTTTGTTCTTGAAATTGGTAATGAAGTGGGAAAATTGATGATTAATGTGCTCTAATTGATCATATATTGAGATAAATTAGATTAAGTTATTTTTTAGAAATTGGTTTCAAATTCAAAACTTAAATTTAGTTCAACTTCAATATAGTTCAACTTAAATTCAAAACTCTTTAGGTGGTTGTATGTCATTCTGATAACTAAGCAATTATCAGAATGTTGTTTTGAACATTGTTACTTATGGTAGTGTAATTTAACATCAGGAATGACTTTGGTAGTTTTCCAACCTTTTCCTTCTGAACGTGTCTGTGGAAAAGTCTCATTCATTACAATGAACTCTTAATGTGACTATTATTGGCTAGGCAAGGCCGAAATAATGCTACATTGCATACTTGGCATTTAATGCTTGCAGATTCAAGGAATTCCTCCTTTTTGAACATAATCATTCAATTTGAAAATTTGCTACTTCGATAATTGTTAAAATCTCAGCGATTGTTTTCTAATTGTTTTTTTATTCTAAACTTTTATGTGATGAATCCCTCTTTCATTACATTGAATCACAATCATTTGTAGGCATTGAAGAACAGTTCATTTCTGCATAGTTCTTGATTCACTTTTTACTGTTCTGTTGCATTTGGACCTGTGTTGGGATGGTCTGTATTCAATGCTTTGCAAATTCTAAGAATACTTCTTTGTTTTGAAATTTAAATTATTCAATTGCAATTTCAAAGTTTTGTTTTTTCTTTTACTCCCCTGGTTATTGAGTTCTAATTTGGTCATTTTTTTATGCTTCTTAGTTTTTAGCATATTATTCTTGAGAATCTTTTGGTTACCATAATTCTCTATTCCACCTATAATCAATTGGTTATAGCTCCTGCAGTAGCAGTAACTCGGATAGAAATGATGTGTAGAAGCATTCATGTGAATAGCATGGCTGGTATCATTTGTTCACATTTTCAATGTTTTGCCCCAAACAATATAGCTTTCAATTATCGTACATGTTGCTCTGATTGAAAAAGATAAGTGCAGTTCAGATTGACTGATGAGCCATGCATAATCAGCACAATGATTTGATTTGGTAAACCCTTACGGAATTGTCATAGAAAGCTATTTCACTGATAACGAGTGTAATGAATAAGTGGCATATCTTAGTTTGGTGATTTCTGTTGAACCTTCTATTTGTGCCTGGTTTTCATCCTTGATTTTCTTAATGTTGCTGATATATTGATGTCTAGAAATGCAGATTTCATAGTTGAGGCTGGAGCTGATCTACCTGATGAAGATGTTGGTAGAAGGATGCACCGTCGCCCATTACCACTCCGGGAGGATGAACAAGAAGATGTTGAAGCTCTTGAGAGAAGCATTCAGGCTAGGTATGCAAGATCAAGTCACACAGAATATGATGAGGAGACAACTGATGTGGAGCAGCAAGCACTTTTGCCTTCAGTAAGAGATCCAAAGTTGTGGATGGTGAAATGTGCGGTATGATGATGATTTCCTGTGCAGTTTAAGTTTTGAAAACTTGTTATTGGGCAGAAATGGTTAGTACATTAGCTGTGGAGTTCAACTAAGATCATGTTCATGCATGCTAGATTGGTCGTGAACGAGAAACTGCAGTTTGCCTCATGCAGAAATGCATTGATAAAGGATCTGAACTACAAATCAGGTCTGTTATTGCCCTTGATCACCTTAAAAATTATATTTATATCGAAGCAGACAAGGAAGCCCATGTGAGAGAGGTGTGCGATCTTTTATTCTTTTGCTTTAATTTTTGGATGGATATTGTAGCTTTAGATGTCTACATATATTTCTGTTGACCAATTTTGATCTGCTTCAGGCTGTGAAAGGTCTGCGTACCATATTTGCAGCAAAGATTATGCTTGTTCCAATAAGAGAAATGACTGATGTTTTATCAGTGGAAAGCAAAGCGGTTGATCTTTCTAGAGATACCTGGGTCAGAATGAAGATTGGGACATACAAGGGTGATCTTGCTCAAGTAAGCCTTTTGTCCTTTTCTACTTTCATGAATATTCCCTTTTGAAAAATCTTAGTCTGACTGTGTAATTTCTATTTCATAGGTGGTTGATGTGGATAATGTGCGGCAGAGAGTCACTGTGAAATTGATTCCTAGGATTGACTTACAGGCTCTTGCTAATAAATTGGTATGGAATTGATTGCATTTGTTTTAGGTGTTTATCTCATGGATTGTGCATGTTGAAAGCCTTACAATAAGATAGTGTTTTAATTTTCCAATGCAGGTATAGTTTGTTAGTTGTCTATATATGATTGTATTTTAACAGATTTACATGAACTATTTGGCTTTCTTTCCTGGTTCCATCATCTTTGATCTGGTCTTATACTGTTTCATACAGGAAGGAAGAGAAGTAGCAAAGAAGAAGGCTTTCGTCCCTCCTCCTCGTTTTATGAATGTTGATGAAGCTAGGTAGGTTAAATGGTTCCAACCTCTAGTGAAAAATCTACCACATTTATTTGCTTCAGAAAACTTAAGCTCACATGTCTCGATATTTGTTCTTTTTTAGGGAACTCCATATTCGTGTAGAGCGCAGACGAAATTCGATCACTGGTGATTACTTTGAGAATATTGGGGGCATGTTGTTTAAAGATGGGTTCTTGTACAAAACGGTGTCAATGAAGTCCATTAGTGCTCAGAACATAAAACCAACGTTTGATGAACTCGAAAAGTTTCGGACACCTAGCAATGATGGAGAAGGTGAAATGGTTGGTTTATCAACTTTGTTTGCAAACAGAAAGAAAAACCATTTCTTGAAGGGTGATGCAGTTATTGTTGTCAAGGGAGATCTGAAAAATTTAAAGGGATGGGTTGAAAAAGTTGAGGAAGAGAATGTCCATATTAGACCGGAAATGAAAGGCCTTCCTGTAAGAATTCAGTCAATATTGGTATTCTTTGAGTTAAGTCTTTGATCACTAGTGTGCATGTAAGATATCTTATTGCTAGCTCATACTTGGCCTTCAATGATGTTTTGCAGAAAACTCTTGCTGTTAACGAAAAAGAGTTGTGTAAGTACTTTGAGCCTGGGAATCACGTGAAGGTTGTTTCTGGGACGAAGGAAGGTGCAACCGGTATGGTTGTCAAGGTTGAGCAGCATGTTCTCATCATTTTATCTGATACAACCAAAGAACATGTAAGTAATGCATCTTTTGAAGTCTGGTCCAGACCTAAAGAATATCTTTGTGGAAAAATAATTGGCATTTCTTATATTAGATCTGTGTTTTTGCTGATGATGTTGTTGAGAGCTCTGAAGTAACTACTGGTGTTACAAAAATTGGAGACTATGAGCTTCATGACCTTGTGCTACTAGAGTAAGTAGTTTTTCGCTGAAGGATTTGGACTTGTCTTTAGTTAATTTGGGGTCTTAACGTATTAATTATGTTTCAGTAACAATAGCTTTGGAGTAATTATACGTGTAGAAAGTGAAGCATTTCAGGTGAGTGACCTCTCTTAAGTGACCGGATTTTCACTGCTACTCTTTTGACTGTTCTCATGGTCGTTTACTTTCTTTTAGGTTCTTAAGGGTGTTCCAGAGCGGCCAGAGGTTTCTCTTGTCAAATTGAGGGAAATCAAATGCAAGGTTGACAAAAAATTTAATGTGCAAGACAGATATAGGAATCCTGTTTCCGTGAAAGATGTGGTTAGGATACTTGAGGGTCATTGTAAAGTAAGATTCTTGTTTTTCATTTTGGTTTGTCCTAGTATTTACTTTTTGAATTTTTAGTTTACTAACCATCCACTTCTATAAATTTAGGGGCAACAAGGCCCTGTAGAGCACATATACAAAGGAGTTTTGTTCGTGTATGATCGACATCACCTTGAGCATGCTGGGTTTATATGTGTTAAATCTGATTCTTGTTGTATAGTGGGAGGATCACGTTCCAATGGGAACAGAAATGTTAGTCTTTTCTTTTCACTTTTTTGCTGGTTAATTCAAGTGTAATTAACACCATTTAATTGAGGTAGTGAACTTGATTCAATCTTTTAGGGTGATTCTTTCTCAAGATTTGGTAACTTCAAGACTCCACCACGTGTACCACCATCACCAAGGAGATTTGCTAGGGGAGGTCCTCCATTTGATTGTATGTTGGTTTTGTTATCCTTGTTTGTACAAACATGGTTTTTGGATTTGTCTGAATTTTCATTTTTTCTAGTTAAGTGATTAAGTTTCATTATAAGCTTGATGCTATTAGTTTCTGCCTATTCAAAACAGCCAATGGGAGACACAGAGGTGGAAGAGGAGGGCATGATGCTTTGATCGGTACTACTGTGAAAATTAGACAGGGTCCTTTTAAGGGTTACCGTGGACGTGTTGTAGATATTAAAGGTCAATCAGTTCGAGTTGAGTTGGAGTCTCAAATGAAGGTTGTTACAGGCAAGTTCAGGTTAATGTTTGAAATGTTTTCTCCTTTTCTCTAGCATCTTTATGACTTATAGAACTTGTTCACGTCTGCAGTCGATCGCAATTTTATATCTGATAATGTGGTTATTTCAACACCCACTCGGTAAATATGATTTCCTTGGCATCCCTTTTGTTGTTTTTTGACTATGAAAGCTCTCTTCTTACATGTTCTGATGTTGTTTGTTTATTTTTTCACCAGTGATACATCTCGATATGGTATGGGAAGTGAAACACCTATGCACCCTTCACGAACTCCTTTACATCCATATATGACTCCTATGAGAGATCCTGGAGGTACCTTTTTTTTCATGTATTTAGTGTTTTCTTGTGCTTTTCAAGTGTGGATACTTCCACTAATAACTGATATTGTTATATACTAGGACCATAGTAATTGGTTACTTTTATGTTCTCTGTAGCAACACCAATCCATGATGGCATGAGAACACCTATGCGTGACAGAGCATGGAATCCTTATGCACCAATGAGTCCACCCAGGTTTATTTGTAGATTCCATTTATTGAGTGCATCCTGCCTCGGTGGTTTAATCATGCCTGGTTAACGATTGGTTTTTTATTATTATTATGACTGCAAATTAGGGATAATTGGGAGGAAGGAAATCCTGCCTCTTGGGGAACTAGTCCGCAGTATCAGGTTAGGTTTCTTCCACGGTTTGGTGCTATTAGTGATATAGCTATTTTTCCTAACTGAAAATATATGAATTTGATTTGTTCTTTGTAAAATAATTGCAATGCTGTTCCTTTCAGCCTGGAAGTCCTCCTTCAAGGGCATATGAAGCACCTACTCCTGGTTCAGGTTGGGCTAGTACTCCTGGTGGTAATTACAGTGAGGCTGGAACACCAAGGGATAGCAATTTGGCTTATGGTAATTATATTTTGGCTTACTTTTGCTATTTGAATGTTGATGTTCTTTAGTGTTGCACTGTTGCTCATATTGTATGTTTGTTTCAGCCAATGCTCCTAGTCCTTATATGCCATCAACTCCCAGTGGGCAGCCTATGACGCCAAGCTCAGGATCCTATATTCCAGGTACACCTGGAGGGCAGCCGATGACACCTGGAACTGGTGGTCTTGATATTTTGTCTCCTGTAATAGGTACTTTTTCTGTCTCCCCCACCTGTTTTTTTTAGAATACTGAACATTTTTTATTTGGGTCATTGCCTGGTGGTTCTGGATGTTTTTATGGGATTTAAATTTTATTTCCCATATAATTTATTAATTCTTTTTATACCTGATCTGTTTTGGTGACAAATGCTGGATAACTTATCTTTTTGATCAGTTCTTAAAATTTCTTTTACTAGTTCTCTGTTGTTAACCCTGGAATCCATTTTGAGTTTGTTTTTCATTATGACTGAAGAAATGAAGGCTTCGGTACTACTGTAGTTTTTCTAGAATGCTTTAAGTTTATGTAAATTTATTTCCTGCATTGCAGTTCAAAACTTCTAAGGAAATGAAAGAAAAAAGTAAACTGTAAATATCCCTCCAATTTAACATTCAGTGCTTGCAGGTGCTGACAATGAAGGACCATGGTTCATGCCTGATATTTTGGTCAATGTGCACAAATCTGGAGATGAGACTCTTGGAATTATCCAAGAGGTGCTTCAGGTATGTCTTCCATCAATGTTCTAAAAATATTTGCCTTTTGCTTCTGTATAAATATACATTTACAAATTATTTTCTTCAGTGCTATGAAAATTGAAATGGTCTTGGTTTAATTTTTATTACAATTGCTTAATTGGTTATTATCTTTAATGATTACATATTTCAAATATATCTATGTTCTAAAGGTGCATGTACCATCCACGAATGTCCTTTGTTTGAAATACTTGCATTTCGGTTCAGTTTTTCATGTGTAGTCCTCTTAAAAGTTGTCCCCAAAACCAATACTAGGCTAAGGAAATTGAATCCATGTTTAATTGAGAGCTGAGCATTGGTATTAATCAACTTTAGGCTATAGCTTATTGCATGAATTGTTTGGGTTTATAATTATAGATTATATGTTTGGTTATGGGAATAATCTTTTATTGTTAGATACAATATTACCTCTACGTATGTTATGACACGTTCATGTGTTCCTGTCTTTTTCATGTTTTTTCTCATATTACGATTTAATTTTTTTTTCTTGTTATACTTGTGTAATGTCTCAATTCATTTTATATCTTGCATGGTTTTTGGTAGTGGTTCAATTTAGAGGGCAAATAAGTGTTCGTAATTTGTCATAATGGTTCAATTTAGAGAAATTTGTGTTTGTATCGTGTATATGTTATTTTGTTTCCAAAGTATGACAATTTATGTGAAGTTTAACTTTTGTATTCATTTTATATAGATTTTAAAATTTTCATGTGTCGGGTTTTTATGATATTTTATATAGATTTTAAAGCATAGTCAGGGCATATACTCTAGTATTGTAATAGATATTACCACAAAAAATGGTCTGTTTTTAGACCTCATGGTACCAAGCCGTTGTTGAAACCTCATCTGTAGTGAGGCATGTTATAAGGAACTGTTATTGACTGTAATGGGAGTGTTTGAAAAATAATTGATGGTTCATAAATACAGGATGGATCGTGTAAGGTGGGGCTGGGATCAAATGGCAGTGGCGATACCATAATTGTGATGCCGAGTGAGATGGAGATAGTACCCCCAAGGAAATCAGATAAGATCAAAATCATGGGTGGCTCACTTCGTGGGGTTACTGGCAAGTTAATTGGCGTGGATGGCACGGATGGCATTGTAAGGATAGACGACAGTCTTGATGTCAAGATTTTGGACTTGGTTATGCTAGCAAAATTACCCTGATCAACATACAAAAAATAAACATCAAAATTAACAGTATATTATTACTATTATTTATTGAGCAATTTTTTTGTGAGGAATTGTTAATAATATGAAAGCTCTCCCCCTCTCTCTCTTTGCATTGGTGCATAGTCAAACTTATTTATTAGTATGAATGATTTGATTCTCAATTCTCAAATTTCAATGCAAGTTTGATGTAATTTTTCATGTATGGGGCTGCAGTGTTATGTATAAAAAATGTGGGTGCAAGTAGCGGCAAAAGGTCGACCATGACTCTTTATTAGTATATCTAAGCTCTTCCCTATTCAATGGAGGTGGAGGGGCTATGCATGCATGTATTTGGACTTTTAATTAAATGTCACGGGATCAAGTAATGTTAAGCAAGACTCTGCATGTTTTCCAGCTGTTGTTTCTTTAGCTTTAAGAAAGCCTGAGTTTATTTTATGGAATATCTTTCAGGATCTATTAAGGATACCGAGGTCAAAACCTAGACCTAGCATTTCATTATATCAATAATAGATGAAATACGATTGGATTAGAGGAGTCCGGTGCTTGTTATCGGGCCGGGTTGGCCTCCCCCCATTTCGTTTTTCAAAAAATAATAAAATTATAATTTGTTTAATTTTAATTGATATTTTATATATTTTTACAATTAAATTTATAAAATATTTTTATTATTTAAACTGAAATTGGGTCAGGCTGACACGTGAAAATTCTTGTCCAAGCTTGATCTAACTCAGATCGGGTTTACGGGGCTGAGTAGGCTATCCGATCCTTGAATAGTACTAGATAAGATATATAAAATAATGTGATTAAAATAAAATGGGAAAATGGTTGAAAATCCCATACCATGAATATAAAAATTATTAAAAAGGTTTTTATCATTCAAGGCTTCGGAATTTAGTGGCTTCATAACAATAATTAAGTAAAAAAGCATAGTGTGGGAGAATAGATGAGTTAATGTTGCTTGGCATGTAAGCTTTGTTGGCTTTCTCACATATTTTATATTTAAGGTGGGTAACAACTACATGGCGACTGCCAACGCTTGAACACCACCTCACTACTGCTGCAACTCTTCAATCTTTAAGAGAGAAAATAATTTGTAGGCTTTCGACTGATAGAAAAAAAAAAAAACTTTCTTTTAGTCAAGGAAGGATAGATTTTGTAACAATGACAGCACGGCCTTGGAACTGGATAAGGAAGAAGGTTCAATTAACCACATCAAGCATTAGAGATGTGTATATTTTCCAGGGAATTGGTTCATTGAGATGTCAGATGCAGACACTTCAATTATAAACCTTAAACCAAAAAATCGAATTACATTTTCCCATCATCAAGACCATATTCTCTCTTACCAAATTAATCGGAGCCTGATCATCCATTTCAATCACATAAAGAATTTAGTCCTACAATCAAACTCTCTCTCTCTCTCTCTCTCTCTCTCTCTCTCTCTCTCTCTCTCTCTGCCACTACAAATCGAGGTTTGCCCCCATTTTCTTCTGGAGACACCCCCTTATTCCTTTATTATCCTATTGGACAAGCATATTCTGAAACTCGGAACAACTTGAAACTGTATCACACTTTGCTGTATGGTTTACAGTGTTCTCATTCATGAATGGGAGGATGTGTATTGTTCGGCAGTCTCCGGCCATGGATGAATGAACTGAACAAATGCAAGGCTCTTGATGGTTGTGAATATGGTACCATATGTGCAGCCCCCCTCACAGTGGCAAAGGTCAACAAATTTCCGTATTCAGTCATCCATCCTCCAACCTAACCAAAAAACATAGACCCAAGAAAATGAAGAAAGTTGCAAACCTTAAAAGCATAACTCTTTAGATTTGTTGGCAATCATTAAAAACCTGCTGTTTGTGAAACCAAGCTCCATATGGGACTGTAATCTTGAACTTCAAGTCATGAGCTAGTTCACGAACCAGTGTCCTCGAGCCAAGCAATGGCACTACCGAGTCTTGATCCCCACTGCAATCATTAGTTTTGACTAATTATACACACACACACACACACATATAATTATAGCATCCATGCTCTATGTGTGAAATAAGGTAAAGAGATTCTGTATTTTACCTGAATATCCAGACAGGAATGCCATTCAGGATAATTTTTTTGAGAATAGGAAGGATGTTTATGTTACCATCACTGTCACTGTAGCTTAAACGACTGTTCAGTGCACACACAAAAAACCACCATCATGGCGTAAAGGATCATTAGAAATTCTAAACAATACTTTTATAAAAAGCAAAACATGAAGCATGTCACTGATTTAAGATACCATAAGACCCATTACATACTATCCTTAGGATAAATGTTGACACAACTCCCAAACCCAGTTTCATATTTGAACTTACCCACTGCACATACTCCAATCATAAGGTAATTTGGTGCGATTAGCATGAAGTGCCATCTGAACCTCAGGTAGGTTTAAGTAGAAACGCCTTTCAAAGCTCATACACACATCAATACCAATACTTATCTTCGTTGCCTGTGTATATCAGGAAAAGTTAATCATTGCAGAGGTGAAAAAAAAGAAATAACGGGGTTTAATTCAGTTAGTTCATGCAACTACTTGTAAGAAGGAAGAAAGGAAAAGAAAAGTATACCATTTTCCGCAATCTCAATTCTTGTTCGACGAGAGATGGATAACAAATATCTAGGAGAACATCATAATTGTTTACATAATGACCAACGATTCTATTTGCTTCAACTGTGGCCTGGTAGCAGGGGTGGGATACATTATGAGGACTCTCAAAGACATAGTCATCGAAATCACATTCATTCATGATGGTAAGGCCAACTTCATCAGAAATCATCCCATGTGACCAGAAGAATTCATATGTTGCTGGAACGTCCCGATCAAGTCGTAGAAGAGGATTCCCAATCTAAAATCAGAAAAGAAAATTAATAAAATGAAACAAGCCAAGTAAAAATGTTAAACAAATCAAAGGAAGAACCACAAGATCCCAATATCATCTTCCCTTTTATTTCTTATCAAAGAACATAGGGTAGTGCAAGTTTTCTTACAGCAACTCCTTTGATGTTAAACTTGAAACCCTTCGATCGTGCATTATGATCCAGTAGAACTTCAGCCAACTGTGGTATGTAGTGTCCTGTATGACAACGGGTCATGCAACTGTAAAACTGAATCAATGTAAAAGGTGGATTGAAAATTTTCTGATTACTGCCTTAAATAACAACAATACTAAGACTTGTCTAGAATATATCATATTCTATTTTGATACTGTAAAAGAGTAGGAAATGACATAGAATTTTGCTATTGCATCTGATTTGCCATGTAGAAACATGTAGTTGTAGATAGGCATTTTCCAAAGTGTTTCTGTAAAGTAAACTTACCTGCATAGCTTTCTCCAGTAAGAAACAGTTCTCTGGACTTGAATTCTGGGAACTTCTCATACCATTTCCTCATGAAAATATACATATCCTTGGCTGACAGGAAAAAGAGATCAAGTTCTTAACAATTTTTTTCTCCAAAACTATAAATTTCAATATCTATCAATGAAGCTTGTTGCAGGAATTATCCTAAGATCAGTTGATGAAATCACATTACCTGTGGAAGCATCCCCACGGATATAATCTGAAGATGTATTTGTGTAAGACCAGCCTACACCAATAGGGGACTCAACAAACAGGAGATTTGATGCTATTGAGAACAAAAAGAAAAAAAGAAGAAAGTGAGAACATTATTTGTATTCATTAACAATCAAATACTGAAATCTCATTGCATTTTAATGTAATAAACATATTTTGTACCTTTGTTCCATGACATTGAATTTATTCGAAGGCTTCGGCCATCACCTCTAGGATAAAATGGACCCAATTCTGTAAAAGCACCCCCTCCCACGGAGGAACACCCTGGCCCTGAAATGGAATTTGAGGATGACAATCAATATAAACAGAGAATCATCTCTATTCCCATGGCTACAACAAATCATCACTCTCTCTCTCTCTCTCAATACGTTTGAACTAGTTTGCTAAATCCAGGATCTCCACTTTTAAACATGACCAAGTTCATAAGCCCAAACATGAATGAGAGAGAAATATAGCAGGAGCAAGGTCTATTACCCCCGAATTTAGGGCGTTTTGAATACAAATATACTCAATGTTCTAGAGTTTTTGTTTTTTTTTTTTTTTTTACATATATTTAGAATCTCAAAAGATACTCTTTCAGAAATAAGTTAATAATACCAAGCATTGATAGAAGGAACCAAAGTACAACCTGTGGGAGAAAAACGGTGCTTTCACACAACGAAAATGAATCTTCACCCCGGAAAGACAGAAAACAAAACCCAAAAAAAATTTTAAGTACTAAATTGAAAACAATGTGAAAGAAGAAAGAATGAAGTTACAACTACACAACAACCACACAGACAACAATGGGAACATACTTCATATCAAAACTCAATAATTCAGTCCACAAAGCAGCAACAACAACAACAACAAAAAGATTTGAAAATAATGGACTTAAGATTCAAGTTTTATAGAAGAGCAAAAAAGCACAGAACCTCCATTGAGCCAGAGAGTGAGGGGCTGCTTCTCAGGGTTCTTATCAGCTTCAACGAAGTAATAAAACAAGCTCCTCCCAGCCTTTACATCTACATCAACATACCCAGCATACTGCTTAAACCCAACTGGCGGCTGACCAGGTAATTTCACTACCAGATCCTCCGCTGGATACCCTTTCACCCCCACTCCCACCGCCACCGCCGCCAATGCAATGCTAAAAAAAACCCCACCAAACCTGTTCCACCTACCCATCTCAAAATACCCTTTTTCTTCACACATATGAATTATAACTCAGAACCCTATATAATGTCAGGAAAAACACCAAAAAAGAAGTACATAAATGAATAAAGTAAGGGGAAAAAAAGAAAGAAACAGAAACAGAAAATATAATTACGATGATGATAATGATAACATAAGCAATATCTTTAACCAAATTAATACAAATTAACATCTAATTTCTGTTACATATACTTACAAGTAGCACGTGAATTCTGGGTTTGCTTGTAACAAAAAAGAAGAATATAATACGATTATTATATATAAATTTTTAGAAATGAGAAGAGATCTGAGTTGTGCTCAATATAGGAACACTTGCTATAAACAGATTTATAGGGGTTTGAATTGAGGAAGGAAAGAAGCTTCATCCTTACAATTGCTGCCAAGCTGTGATACCGTTTACTACCTACCTATTACTACCCCCTTTTTTTTTTTTTTTACTGTAGGCCAAAACAAAAGCATGCAAAACCTATTCTTACTTTTAATTTAATATCCGTAATTAAAAGAAAATATGTACGTATAATTGTATATAAAACTAAACTGTGAAAAAAATATCCTTAATTTAATTTATTATTTTATTTCTTTTGAATTTTGAATAAATTCTTATTTGACAGTTTATGAGTATAATCTTATTTAGATGATAGTTCGGCAATTGAGATAGTAATTTAAGAATGGATAAGGTATATAAATATATAGATGCATTAAGAATAAAAAAAGAGATACCCCTTGGGCATCTTCGAAACTGAATAAAAAAAGAGATAGACAAAAAGTCTGACAACTTTTGCAGTCAAATAAGTCAAAGGGAAGGAAAAGTCGCCATTTCGGCTTAACTTTTGGCTGCTCCATGCAAAGTGGGTGTTAACATGATTTGGGGAGATTGAAAGGCACGGACCAATGGTTGAATAGGATTTGAAAGGATCTAATGTAGGGAGCTTTCTATTTTTGTTTACAAAATCAATATTTACTTACAAAAAACAAAACTCTCAATTTTTTTTTTCTTTTCTATTACAGCCTTTTTTCAAATCATTTAGATAGCACGCGCCACAGACTTCAAATTGGATTTCCCATCACTCAATTCCACATTGGAATACAGCCTTCAACATTTCACTCTCTCTCAATTATTCATAACTGATTTAATATTATAAAGATTATTATATCAAATTAGTTTTAATTTTAATAAAATTAATATTTTTATTTTTTAAATAGCAAATGTTATCTTTTTTCCTATTTAATACTAGAGGGTCTAATTTAATCCAATCCTTCTTATAGTAGAGGACTTCCATCTATTTTTACTCATTTTAACTCACAGGTTTAGTAGTTAATTTGATCTTTGAACTATTATTAAAATATTAATTTAAAACATCTAGATTTTTCAACAAAAAATCCAAAATTATTAGAAAATCCTATAAAATTTATGAAATTCATAATTTATTTTTTTAGAATTATAAAAAAATTAAGATTAAAATTGTGTGAAAAAAATAAAAATTCATAAGAGATCTTATTTATATATATATATATATATAAAACATGAAATCCCATTGTCTAGCTGCAAAGCTTTTTACTGTATTGGTCCTTTTGTTCTCTTTCACTTGATGAAAAACACAGTTTTCTGCTCATATTTTATGTGAATGGTCCTCGTTTTAAAAGTAAGTTGAAAATGGTGAATATGACGAAAGCACAATTTATGGTTTTTACTTTATAAATCACATATCATCGTATTATGCTAAAAACAATTGAGACCCCGTCTATATATATTGAAAAGAATGTTTTAATGTTAAAATGTCATGAGTCTTGTCGGATAAACTATTTGACCGATTGACTCAAAAGTTAACTATCATCACACAAGTATTATGAGAATGAAAAAAAAAAAAATAGAAAAGAAATTCAGTTTATACTATATATGCCAGCTTTGATGAATTTTTAAAGTTTATACTTGCTTATTAATGAAGTGATTTCATGACCCAATGATGTTAATGGTTTAGATTGTGAACTGATATTTGCAAATAATTTTCCAACAAACGTAAATTGCAGTCGTTAATAGAAAAACATATCTTTTTTTTTTTTTTTTTTTAGCAATTTTTTCTAGAATTTTATGAATATGTTGAATTTTCAACAACTTTTCATATAATTAAAATTTTAAAAAAATTATAACTTTAGAAAATAGATTTTGAATTTTACAATTTTATAATTTTTAATATTTTTTTTTGTTTGGATTTATCATTAAAAAAACTAAAATTATTTATGATAAAATTAAACACCGATCACTCGTTATCTACATACCATGTAATTCAATGATTTCACGTCGCAATGTTAACTTAACAAAAAGCTAAAGAGTGATCAGTTGACCTATCAAAATGCGGCATGTAGTAACCCATATTTATAACCCACTTCTTCCTTAGCAAAGGGATCTAGACATTCTCTCAATTTTGGCCACATTGCAGACATCAGGCAAGACCACTTGCTGCGAGGAAGCGACGGTAACTGAATTATTGGCTTCAACCACCATATCAATATTAGCTCAGTTCTGAATTTGGAACTAAGGGCTATGGTCAATGGTCTCACTATTGCTTGGGAAGCCAGATTTCACATGGTAGAGTTGGAGAGTGATTATTCTACTACTATAGATCTCCTCATGCGTAACAACAATGGTCATGAAGCTCGACATACATTGGATGAAGTTGAAAGGCAATGTAATAGAGATTAACAAGGCAGGTTGAAGCATATTTTCGAAGAGATAAATAAGGTTGCGGATTATATGATAAAACTTATTAATACTTATGACTCTATTTTCATAGATTTAGGTAACCGTCTATGGATATTTGTAAATTGTTTTTAAATGATCTTAATGGTGTTGCGCACATTGCAGTATGTGATATTAAATTTTTAAGTTTATCAAAATTTGACCCTCACTTTCACACGAAAAAAATGTGTATCTCTTAATTATTGATTAAGAGTTGTGATTATTAAAAGAATACCAATTTGAATAGAAATGTTTATTACTAAAATAAATTTGTATTTGTATGAATAGATGAGAAGTTTTTTTATAAAGAGGATTTAAAATTCATTTGCATTGACACAATAAAAAACACCAGAAAAAAAATATGGAGAACAATTTATTTTATTCTCCCTCATATTCAATGGTTATTCTAAAAAGAATTATTACAAAATTTTAGTAAAAAATCACTCTAGTCTCTCTCAAATTTGAAATTGAGCAAATTAGTCACTCTCAAAAAATTGGAGCAATTACTAATTTCTGTTAATTTTAAAAGTGAGCAATTAAAGGCAATTAATCATGGCATTAATGTCTTTTATCAATCGTGCATAATTTTGATTGGTATAATAATAAATTTATCCCTCGATGTTTAAATATTTTGTTAATTTAGTCTTAATTCTAAAAAATCCAATAAATTTAGCCTAAACATTTACACATTTATAAAAATACTGTAGACTAAATTTGTTAAATCATGACCAAATTGATAGAATGTGTAAATTATGATAGCTCAATTTATTATTATACCAATCAAAATTATGTAAAATTGACGAAAAACATTAACATTGTGATTAATTGTCCATTGTTGCTCACTCTCAAAATTGACAATGACTAAATTATTCCGATTTTTTTGAAAGGGATCAATTTGCTCGATATAAAAATTAGAAGAGACTGAAAAGGTCTTTTTATCCAAAATTTCTTTATAAAAATTGATATTCTTATTGTATACTACTCAATGAATTGTTTTCATTGTATTATGAAGCTTTATTTATCAATAATTTTTTACAAACCAACATATGATAGAAGCGAATAAACCCTCAAAAAAAATATTTATACTTTCCGAATCCTTCATTAATTACTCATAAACGAACAAAAACAGTTGTTGAAGTTAAAAATGCCTAGTAAAATTATCATCTTTGGTTAGTGCCTTTATGGTAATCCACTATTGAGGCTGACCAGAGTTAAATTGCACAAACGTAGCTATGTCTACTAGTGGGATAAGATGCTGAGGATGCTTCTCACCTCTTTTGGCGTTGCAGTCACATGCAGGTTATGTCCACAACACTATAACTGGTAGCTTGTCGCGATTTTCTCAATTGAAAGATCCCATATGAGTAAAATAAACGTTTAAAAATAGTAATTCAAAAAAAGGTAAATTATAAAAATAGTTACTTTTATTTGTCTCAGATTACATTTTAATCATTAATATTTAAAATGTTACGTTTTAGTCACATACATTATCATTTTGTTACGAAGTGGTCATTTTACTGTTAAACTCCGTTACCTCCCTAACGGCAATCCTACGTGACAGTCCAAATGAGTTTTAAATACTAACTTAGGTGTCGAGTTGTTGGGATAAAAATATATTTTTAATTAAATAAATTTAATTTGAACTATCACGTAGGACATTCAAGTTGACATTTAAAACCTATTAGGATTTCTATGTTGAACAATTGTAAAGGAGGTAATGAAGCTTAACAGTAGAGTGACTACTTCGTAAGAAAACGATAACGTAAATGATTAAAACGTAACATTTCAAACATAAATAACTAAAATGTAATCTGAAACAAATAAAAATAACTATTTTTATAATTTACCTTTCAAAAAATAGTTTAAAAATAGAATGTTAGGTTGGTAGTGAAATTGCAACCAAATAAGTAACCACTTTGAACGATTAGTAGCTGTAGCAAATACACACTCCATTATAGCAGGAAATTATGACTCAAATTTGGGGGTTAAATTCAAAGTTGCAACTTTCACTACGAGGGTGGTGTGAATTTTATACGGTTGGAGTGTCATTTTAACACCATATTAAGACTTGTTTAAATAAGAATTTTAGCACTTTAAAATATATGATGGGAATGAAAGAGATACTCTCACCCTTCTAAACTCACATTTTGCTGCGTGTTTAATATATAGATTTGCTTAGAATAATGGTTGAAATTTTCATTTAGCATTTAGATAATATGGATTTAAATTATCTCATTTCTACGGTAAAAAAAATCACTTTCTTGAAAATTTAACTGGTTGGATAATAATTTTAATGTTAGGTATATTAAATTTTATTTGTTTTTCTTGAAATCTAACTTTTCCTTAAAAGTTACTTTCTTATTAATATGATAATATGATTCTTATGATAAAATATGGAAAAATTATTTTTCTATATAGATTGAAAAGTTAAAATAAATATATTAAGACAAAATTAATTCTATTTTATATTAATTTATGATATTAGTCTATTGATAAAGGTAAAAGAAAAAGGAAGTTATTGCCTCCTTCCTACTTCCTACTATTTTTTTTCTCTCTTACTTCAATAGATTCTTAGTAAGTTTTTTTCCTTTATTTTATTTTTTTTCTAGCTATAAATTTGATTTATCATTTGTATTTGTATAAATACTTTTATTTTTTAGAATATGAATATAATTGTTCCATTTAAGTTGTGTTAGAATTGTGTTAGACCGCTTATGGTTTTATATTATTATAATTTAATTATTTGTAATTTTCTTCATAGCAATACCTAGGATCAATTATTATTTTTTATATTATTATAGGTGAACGTGATTTCAAATATTTTCTTAAATTTATTCTAAAACATGTTTTGTATATATGTGATTTTATATATGCATTATTATATTTAGAAAATATATGTAAGACAAATTTGAAACAATTTTGCTTTCAATTAAAATTATAAATTAAAAAACAATTTAAAAATTATCAATTAAATTTAATTATTAAATATTTGATCCAAATATTTGTTAAGAATAAAATTTATTATAAAAATTAAGAACATGAATATTACCTTTTATTTAATAAGGTTAAATTCATAAATTATAATTATATTATTAAAAAGGTACTTAACAAATAATGTAATTTCCTTGTGATTTTAATTAATACCTTTTAATGTATACCAAAATTATAAAATAATTTTTCCCACAATCACATTTCAAAAAATCTTAATATAAAAAGCACAAACGCTACTTTAATATTGTAAAGATAAATGAAAGGTGTTTATCAATTAATTCCTTTTAAATAGGAGTTATCTCACATAAGTTGTAAATTGATGTAGGAAAAGGGGTTGTCCAAATTTAAATTTGGACATATTGTGAACAAAAACTTAATCAACATAAGTCATTTATCAAGAATGTAATGTGTGTTTGGCAGTAAGAAAAGAAAATCACAAATTCATCCTCCAAATTCTTTCCCAAATCTCTTTTTCCCCTGCTTTTTAGCCCTTTATTCTTCAAACTTTTTCTCATGCAAATCCTTCTAAAATCTAAACCCGTTAATGCATTTACCCCATTTTCGTCTGCATCACATTGTCTTTACTCAACAGTGGGGGCATGCTTCAATTATCCCTTCTCAAATCTAAACCCGTTCCTGCATTTACCCCATTTACGTCTGCATCACATTGTCCTTACTCACAGTGGGGGCATGCTCCAATTCTCCAAAGTTCCAAAACTGAAACAGCAAAAGGAGCTTTCTTTTTTATCATCATCATCATCAAGGCGCAGGTAAATGCTACTTTTCTCCTTCATAAAGGAAAAGAAAAAAAGGTGATAGCAAAGAATGCATGAGCTTTCTGATATCACGAGCAAAGTAACCCATTAAAAAGCTTGCGGCCCCTCCAATTCTTCTTCTCCATCATTAAGTAGTGTCAGAACAGTTTGCCCCCTTATGCATGTCAAAACTTGAAACAATAAACTTCACCATTTCTAACCTTTCTTATCTTTCTTACTTTGGTGGAGGGACCAGAAACCCACCTCATCATTCTCAATTAACTCATATTTTTCTATCTTTATGTCCCTCCTTTTGAAGGAAAAATTAGTGTGGGACATGGAATCTTTTTACTTCTCTTCTCACAAAGCTCTAATCCCCATCATTTTCGTACATAAGAACTACAGACTAGTAAACAGTTGTTATACTGAACCTTATTGTATTCCCATCTTTGTAATGATAATGACTTTTAGGTTGATGACATTTAATTTCTAAAATTGGCTTTCTAGCAACCATTATTCTTCACATTTGAGTTAGTCCATGACTCTAAAATAGGCATCTAATTATTCAACAGTAAAAGTCAACTTCTCCTACCCTAAAAGAAATCAAAACTGTCATTCTGCTAAAGCTTAATCGTGGGATCAGAAAACTATTTTGTACTTCCGAATCATCATATCCAATGTTCAATAATTATGATTTTATGTATGGTTATTTCTTCAATTTTTAGGTGGAGAGTATAATAAAAATATTTACGTTAACATATGCTTTTAAGTTTTAGGTAATTTTTATATATTTAGAATTTAGTCTTTTTATTTTTATTTGTAGGCATTCAATTCCTTATTTTTTAAATTTAAAAAAGTAATTCTTCTACTAAATTTAAATTTATTAAAATATTGTTTTTGTTAGATAACTACAAATGAGTATTGAAGACATTAATGTAATTAATAGATATTATTTTTAAACCAATTTATTTGAAAAATACAAATATACTATACCAAGAGAAAGGTCCCATTCCCGCCTAAGAGCTCTATATCATCCTTTTCAATAACCGACTCCATCCCATTGTCAGGCTTTCACCTATTTATTAGTTTATCATCCAGGCAATAATATTACATTCTGAACAACTAAAATCCAAAAAGTTGTTAAATTTTTCCAATCAATAGATTGAAAAAGATCGCAAAAATAAAGGTCAATTGTACCAGGATGAAAGTACTAACCTAGGAGGTTAAAGATTCAAGGCTCGTGATTTATAACTTATCTCCAGTATACAGCATCCAAGTATCCTGTCAAATTCCCAACTAAACTACTACGTATGCATTTTTTTTATTAGTTTTGTCCCCTTAACAAATGCATAAACAACCAAATTATGAGCCTAAACAGGACTTGTCAAATTAAATACAGTGATGAACATATCTTTACAACACATACTTGGAGACAGATTGAGAGAGTCAATTTCAAAGGCTGGATGATAATGTTAATAAATATCACCAACTGCCTGCTTGACTATGCATGTTGTGCGAGGGGAAAGAGAAAGAAAATAGAAAAGAGATGAGAAAACATTCATATTTCAGAATACAATCGAACTAAACGTAAAGAATCGAAGCTAGTCTCCAGACGCCATTCCCTCTGCTTTTTGCTAAGTGGTCTTCCTTTCCCAGCTTTTTCTCGATTTATTCTCACGTCTGCTAAACCCCAGATGCAACATTTTGTTTCCATATCAAATGAGACCAGCCTGAAAACACCATCAGCTTCCGAAAGTTTACCGCTGTCAGCTACCTCAGTCACATATTTCACATACAGAGAGCGGTCCTTGAACCGGTCTAGATCCTGTGGTATTCGAACTACTCTTTCAACACCAGGAGATGAAACCTGCAAGTAAAACAGGTTTTTAGATCTGACAGCTAAATGATTTAAGTGTGATGTGTAAACAAATACAAGTTTCAGCTTTAAGGCATTAATCACCAAAGGGTGTAGCAGATATACTAATTTCTGCTCCTAAAAAACCATGGTACTTGGCCATGTCTGGAATTTAGTGTACTTAACCTAAGGCTGCCTGCTTTAAGTGGTCATTAAATAGGTTTGCCCATTCAGAAAAGACACTAATTTGACCACAATCACAGAGAAATAATGGAAAGCAAAATAATAGTGATTACGAAACATCATCACCTCCAAGGTTATATTCTCTGCTACTGATCGAGCAAGTTCAGCTTCATCCAATTTTGCTCTGTAGCTTACAGAAAAAGCTTCAATGTCTTCCATACTTGGCGAACCAGATCTGTCGGATCATAATAAATTAGATTCGAGAGGCATTCTTTGATTTTTTAAGAAGATGGTTTATAATGGGAAGAAAAATAGTAAAGAGCCGACTAAGAACAACTAAATTATTCAAAACTTAAAGAAATCATGGTTAATTTACAAAACTTAAAAGAAATCATGACACTGGAAGCTATATTAATAAACAAAAGGCCATCACCGATTCTTTGATTTCACATGCTAACATGACACTTCGCAAGGCTAAAGGGACGACACCACTCCATGAATTTTTAGAATCAGCAGCATAAAGGAAGCCATATCAGAAGTAAAAAGATACCGTCAATATGGAAATTCAACTGCTTGAAGCTCAATTGCTCGTACAACCTCAAATCTTACCATAAGAAATTTGCAATAGTTGAATGATTAACCAGTAACTTAAAGGCTCCACTTTCAATAAGATGCTAAGCATTAAGATGGGAAATGTTCAAGAATACCCCATTAAATTTATGTGTATCATACAATATTAAAACTTTGATTATTCATTAGATGATTCCTGCAAACAGAACTCCATACACTCCGGTGTAACAGTATAACAGGATGTCAGGAAAAAATATCACCACATTATTAATTAAGCAGGTTTACCAGCATTTCTCAATTGAAAGAAAGAAGTGCCAATAAATGCTTACTTATTTGTAAGCCTTTCAATGCGGACTTGAATGGAAGAATTCGACATCGTTTTGAAGGCATATATACCCAAATCACCACCAAAGGATTGACATACATCCTCAGCTAACAATAAAGCTTCTTTATCCCACCATGTTCCAGCAAGAGAAATTCCTCCTCCTCCAGCTCCATCACCAACCTTAAAAGTATACACTCATGTTTTAGCAAATTGGGTAAGCTTTGACCAAAATATATATAGAAAATGTTGCCAATAATTATTGTTGTAGAACACTAGAACTTACATAAAGTTCAGTTTCGTCTTCTGTGTACTCTTCTTCAAAGAAATCATCATCATCATCATCATCATCATTGTCTATCATCAATTCATCTATGCAGTCAAGAAACATTCATTTAGACATGAGAAGTTCATTCAACATGTAAGAACTCTATTAAAATTGTAAAGAAAGAAATAGGTAAACATTATTCGGTGGAAACTTTAAGCAAGTAACATAAGCAGGGGTAGAACAAAGCTTCAAGTCAATTCTCAATACAGTATAAATCTCGTCTATCAAGCTCCAGTCTGACTGTAAATTCAACATGGCAACATGCTCAATCGAGTTTTACTTTTCAAACTTGAGCTCAACTAAGGAGAGAATTCAAGTTAATAGAGCGTATGTATACTTACCTAAAATTGATATTTATATATATAGCTTTCAAAGAAAAAAAAAAAAAGGTGCTGCTAAGATGCTTGTACATGACTACTCGAGTTAAACCAGCTCAAGCTCGATTCGACTAGTTCCGAGCATTTCCCGAGTTGAGTCAGCTCTCAACTCACCCCCCCTCCCAAGGCTAAAAAAACCAGTAATTTTTTTTTCTTGAAATTCCTAACTTCTGTTTACCTTTCATTAGCAACCACATTGAGCAGAAATACTGTAGCTAAAAAGAAACCAACAATCACGCACCCATAGAGCAAATGGGTATGTAGTATTCATAAAATTACCATCTTCGAAGTCATCAAAAAGAAGCAGCTCATCTTCCTCGTCATCGTCGTTCATTGAAACTTCTTCAACAAGGGTTGGTTCCAAAAGCGGCTCAGACTTGGAGTTCTTCTTCCTGGCGTGAATTGCAAACGGAGAAGAGGACTTGTTTGAGATTCTAGCCAAACGGTATGTCCGAAACGGGGACGACACCTTGTGTGCTGAGCTTGGAGGCTTGTAAAAGCTACAAGTAGTGGCGGTGGATGACGGTGATACCGGTGGTGGAAGTGAAGGCGGAGGTGATACTGGAATTGCAAACTGCTTAAAATTCCAACCCGAAACTAATAAATCCATTCTTGAAATCACCAATAATTTGAAAGAGTGTTGATTTTCTTTTCTCCTGAATGCTATGAACAACAGTGCTGTCAAGGCAAATGTGTCTGAGGCTCTAGAACGAAGCGAAACAAAAACACAATTCCGATGGAAAGAGTTTTTTAAACGGTGTCGGATACTGGTTAGTTTCGGGTTTTCGGCTATGTTATCAAGTATTTATTGTTGGGCCTCTGCCTTTTCGTAATGGGCTAAACTGTATCTGTCCTTATTAAAGCCCAGTACAGGTTTATTTTAAATATTTATTTTATTTATACCTAATTTTTTTATAATTGATTTAAGCCTTATATGATAAAGTATTAAAATAAATTCAATTAACTGAAAATTAATATTTTTAAAATTATTTTTTTAAATACATTTGATAATATTAAATAAAAAAATTTTACAAAAAATTGTGGAAAATAATAAATAGATAAAGATTTATTTATCACTTAATAGAAAATAAATTCAACTATTTTTTTATTTTATTCTATTTGAGGGTTTAAATACTGAAAAATTAAGTATTGAATTTATATTATAAATTTTTTTGATATATGTGGTTGATAAACTGAAATTTAATAATTTTGGATGGTTTTAGATGAAAGATAAATATGTTAACTTGGAAATTTTATTCAACACATTTTTATTGAAACTTTTATATTAAATAAAAAATTTTAAAATAATTATCAAACACATTTAAAAAATTAAATTTTGAAAATTTTTATTTTCAATGATATGACACTCTTAGTAAAAATTAAGCATTTTAATTTTTGAAAATTCATTATTTCATAATTTTAACTATATTAATATAGTATTATTTATTTTATTTTGAATAGTTTTGTATAAAAGTTAAAATAATAATTTGAATATTTTAATTTTAATAAATTGAGAAAATAGTTTATTTTGAAAACATTTTCAATATTAATTAAGCGATAAATAGATATCTATTTATCATATTAACATTTTTTTGTTGAAAATTTTACATTAAGTAAAAAGTTAATAAGGGTATCAAAGCACCCTCGTCTAAACTTATATTACCATTTATCAAACAATCTAATTATAATTAGTATTTAATTTTAAATAATACACCAAATAAATATTGTAACTTATATTCAACACTTACACTTGAGGTAGAAAATTTTAAGTGGATTTTATTTTATTAAAATTTTAAATAAATTATCTCTTTTTTTGAAAAAATGAGATATTCAAATTACCATATTTATCTTTTATCCAAAACTTTCTAAAATAATATAAAACATTATATTAATAATATTAAAAATAAAAATAGATAGTCTTTTAAAAATTAATATTTACTTTTATCAAAGCATAATTATATTTAATACTTATATATACCAATTTGCAAAATAATTTTCTAATATAAATTCAACACTTATAAAACTTAGTAGTAAAAAATTAGTACTTAACTTTCCAACATTTAAATTTTAGTTTATCAAACACACCTTAATCTTAATCTTTCAGTACTTAAATTTTTAATTGATCAAACATAGCCTTAGCTTAAAAAAATAAAAAATATTAAATTTCCATAAAAAGTTAAATATAGGTGAAGTGATAATGAAATTGTATTTTTAATGCTATTGAATACGTGTTTGGTCTTTAGATTTATAATTTATAATTATTTTATTCAAACACACAATCTCTACTAATATTAAATTATTTATATCTCTATTAATATTAAATTTTTTATAAGGTTTAATATCATAAGTCAAATGGACATAAATTCAGTTGGGTAATAATAAAAATATTTTTACTTTACAAAGTAAATTGTATTTTTTTATAGGTGTTTTTATTATTTTATATATTTCATATAGAGAAAATAAAAACAGAAATACACATAATAAAATTTTAACTCAAGCCTCTATAAATTTCAATATTTTTACTTTACCAGTCAATAAAATATACATTTGTTATTTATATCAAGCTTTTATAAATATATTTATTACATAATTATTCCACATTGTGAGTGTATCATAAGGTGTGTTTGCTTGATGTAAAATATTTTAAATAAAATGATTTCTTCGTTTTCTAGTGTTTAGTTGTGTAAAATTAAATAGGTCAAAGTAAAATATTTTCCGGATCAATGGAAGGAGAATACAATTTTTTCTTGTAAAATAACTTGCGAGTGTAAAATCCGTAAAACATTATACACAATTTGTAAAATAACTTGCCAGTGTAAAATCCGTAAAACATTATACACAGTTTTTAACTCTTGTGTTTTCGGCTCTCTTTGCTTCTTTTGCTAAACTCGCTTCCTTATTCTTCCATCTTCTTTGATTTTCTCTGGAAAAACAAAAACCCTCAATTATTGTTGTTCTCAATTCGAGTGGCATTCCCTTTGATTGTTACAGAGCGATTTTAATTCATGCTTTGTATACTTACTCTAAGAAAGTTAGAAAGTTAATGTTTTTCCTAAATTGTTTCTTTGCATTAATAATCAAGGTGTAAAGACAAAAAGTTTTTTGAGAAATTTTAAGAGGCTAGTAAAAGTTTGAGAAATTTCAAGAGTTTAATGAGAATATTTCCAATAAATTTTGGAGTCTAATTAAAATTTTTGTGAAATTAACGAGAATTTTTAAAAGTTTTAAAATGTTTTAATTGAATTTTTTTAAAAAATTAAAAGATATACTGACAATTTTAAAAAATTTGGAGTGCTTCATTAAAATTTTCTAAAAAATTGCAAGAAAAAACCAACATCTTTTAAAATTTTGAGGGGACCTGGCCACCTCTACCGAATCAACTTCTTCATCAATACATTTCTTTTTATTTCATTTCAATCTTCAATGGTTCCATTGACATTCTAACTTTGTTGTTCCATAGTTTATTTACCTTAAGATGGATTTTATTTTGACAAAACTAGTTCATGCAAATTTGGATTCTTCAATAAACAAATAAATTGCTTCCGATCTCGGTCGAGACACTGTCATCATCGTTGTTGCAAAGTATGGAGACAAGGCAGCCAAGGCGTTAGAACACCTGAACCGGATGATTGTTTGTACTAGTAAAGATTGTGTATCGTATGGATTAATTAATTTCTTATTCCTTGTGATGGTAAATGTTGGTGGGATTTTATTGTTACCTACAACCTTAACGTCTCCTAGCATAGCATGTTATGGTCTTGCTTGAGATATGCTTGATGTCATGTGCATGATGTTGGAGTTTCATTTAATTTCTTCGCTCTTTGGATAGGTTTTGAGATGCTGATTTCCGCAATTTTCCTTTTAAGGTTTTGTTATGATTTAACTTAAATATTCATACAACATACTTGAAAATCCTTGGAATGATCTCTTTATACTGCATGGGAGTAATGTATGAGGCAAGAGTGGGCATGTTCATTGAGTATCAATACAGAATCTAGGCCTTTATCTGCAAGAAGACCAAATTTGGAGCTTCATTCTTCATTTTTCTTTTATCTTGTTCCTCACTTTTGACTTTTGAAAGATACTAAGTCTTAGCATGTATTTATTTTTAGTAAGCTATTTTCCATGAAATATGGGTGCCGACCCCCTAAAAAAAAATCTTTTTAGCCTTTAATAATTTATAAAATTTCAAATTTATAATATTAAAATTATACTTTTGTCCTCAAAATGGTAAAATTTTTATTTAATTTTTTAAAAGATATAAAGATATAGGCTATTAAAATGACAAAATTTTATTTTTATTATCGTAAAAATATACAATTTAATTCCAGCTCAAAAAATTTTTAGCTTCATCCTTGAATAAAGTGATAAAATTTAAAGATTTTTTTTTTATATATTATCTTAATTAAATAGGTAGTTCTAATGAAAATTTGTTATTATCTACCTCTACATATATATATTAAGTCAATGATTAAATTGAGGTCACAAGTCAATCGGACATCAATTTAATTAATAAATTACTAAAATACTCTTACTTTTGCGAAGTAACAAATATTTTATAGAAGGGTGTTATTGTCTTTTCATTTTCAGTCAAATAATACTACAATAGGATTTAAACTTAGGACATATACATTTTAAACCAATTTTTTTAAACCGGACTGATGGTTGAATCTAGTGCAAGAACATGAGGAAAATACTTATTTGTTACATATGTATTACAATAATTAGACATAAAATAAAGAATAATTAATACAATTTTAAACTTGAAGAGTAAATACTCTTTTAAAAAATAAGACATTTTCAAAATAAACGAAAAATTTTCCTTCTCTTTACTAAAAAACATTTATGAAAATGCCTAAATATTACCAATTGAATTAGTTTATTACTCACTCATATATAGAAATGGGCTTGGACAAAAAATAAGGCCCGTTTAAAAAATGAGTCGGGTCTCAGGTAAGGTATTTTTGGTCTGGGCCCGGCTCGAATTCACTAAATGACAAAAAAAAAACTGCTATTTTTTTGTTTTTTAAGGTTATTTTCTTGTTGTTTTCTCCCTATTTTGCTATCATATTATTATTATGTTGCTACTATTTTGTTGTTATTATTTAGATATTGTATAAAACTTATTTTATTGTTAATTTTGTTATTATTTTAAAGGCATTTGTTAATTTTGTTATTATTTTAGAGTAATTTGCTTGTTAAGTTGCATCTATCTTAATGTTATTTAAGTCTACATATTTTTTTAAAATTTATTTTCAATTTGTTGGAAAATATTTATTTTGATTTTTTTAGTATTTTTAATGTATTATATATATTTAAAAATTATAAAAGATAATATAAAAAATTAATACGGGCGGGCCAGTCCAGCCGGGCCTGGGTTTTAGCATTTTTATATGGGCCGGGCTTGGGCAAAATTTTATACCTATTTTTTGGGCCCAGCCCGACCCGACCCTGATGAATGGGCCTAAAATTTTAGTTGAGCCCGGCCCGGCTCGGCCCATGCGCACCTCTACTCATATACTAAAACATGCATAAAAAAATAATACTCCTAACAAACGTAACATTAATTGGTTAAAGAAAGTTAATATGTTTATTTTCACAAAAATAAAAGGTTTAACATGGTGCTTGTGTTATTTTTTTGTTGAATATAATATTTATATTTTGACAAGAATTATACATTTTGGTACAATAAAAGGTAATGATATAATCTTTTAGTGTTCAATTCAAAATTAAATTTCAACTTTCACTATTTTTTAAAAAATAAATCTAATGTTAATTATGAACTAGTTTTTCTTTGCTTGTTTAATTTGTTAAATATAATAATTAAAATTATAAAATTGATTTATTGAAAATTAATTATTAATATTATTCATTAAATATTTTTATTAATTTAATCGTAAAAATCAAATTAAATATTAAAATATTAATATTGTTAAAAAAAAGTCATAAGCATGACATAAAAAATTGTAAAGCTCGAATAAGAAATTATTTATCAAGTCAAAATTAAAGCCATTATTTTCAAGTTACAAAGACACTCACACGATCAAGAAAAACATAAAAATCAAGTCATTTTCATGTTGGGTGTAGAGAATTGTTTGTATATAAAAACAATATATTACCGCGCACGTTAAGGAACAAATTAAATTAAATTTTTATGTGTATAACTACATTAAATTTAAATTTTCTTAACATTAAAAAGGGGTGAATAAGGTTTTTGTAATTTTGCTTTTTAAATTTTCCATTAGCTCTGAAAGCAAATATTCGAAGCAATTTAATTTTAAACGTAATAATTTTAAAAAATTAAATATTTGATAAATTATTGAAAAAATTTAATTAATTGAAAATTAATATTCTCATCAACAATATTTTTTAAATATGTTTGATAACACAAAATGAAACTAACTAAATAATTCTCTTTCTAAAAAAAATATAAAAATGATAATTCATTTTAAAACAGAAATAATTTAAAAGTAAACCGCCTCATGTAGAGCAATGAAACTTATCTGTGGAGCATCGATAATTCATTTTTGAACGTAATAAGCTTTTTTTTTTTTTCTTTCTAAAAGATGGATGTAATAGTTTTAAATGTATATTTTTATAAATTTAATTAAATATATCTTATGAAATTCATGTATTTTTATCAGTAAGCTTGTTATTTAGTATTGATTTTATTACAAAATGTTGTTACTTTTTATTTATTTTTATATAATTGTTAATTTTAATTTTAAATTAGTTTGATTTGCTTTCAAAGTAAAAAAAATAAATAAATAAAATTTAGAAAGTAAGCCACAATAACATATTTTACCCTTTCCTAATGCAAAAAAAATAGTATTATTGTCGACTTTCTATTTTATAAAATTCCTAAATTTAAAACATCATATAACTTATGCACATAATTTTCATTATAATAAATAATTACCACTCTAAACATATAAATTACGTTTCAAACTAAAATTCATATTATATTAAAGTTTTATAACATTGCTCTTTAGTGATAACATAGAAAATATTTATTTAAATATATTCAAAATTATTTTTTTAGAATTTATGATAATAACAATATCAATTAAATTAAAATTTAATTGATAATTTTTAATTTTTTTTATTAGGTATGGAAAGATAGCATTACCCTTGAACATGTGTGATTAAATTACTAAATTCAATAATTAATGTATTAAATATTTTTGTGGAGATATTGATGGAAAATGCGTACAAAAGTAGATATAAATGTTTACGTTGTTTGGGGCAGGGGCAGGGGCAGGGGCAGGCTCTTTTAAATTAGTTTTAGCTGAGGGGATTAAGTAATCGGGTGTGCAAAACATATCCAAATGGGGGACCACCGCATCTGCCAACAAGCAGTCGTGGTTAGGACGTCAAACTTTTAGTCAACGAACTACCATTCCTCGGCTGACGTGGCATTCATCTCTTCCCTTCATTATCTTTTTGGCCGAGTGTTGGGTGCTTCGTTAAAAAGTAATCTTCTTTAATCCCAGCCTCTCAAACGACGGCCTGTTACCAATTCCCATCGTCACAGCCTCACTTGGATCCCGCACCTCAGCCACTACCTCCAACGATCAAAGCCACGTGGATCCAGAACAAGAGGTTTTGAAATTCTTCCTTGCCTCGGTATAGAAATTAGAAAAAGCCTTGTCGTCACATTTTCTCTTTTAGCATTTATAAGGGAAAAGAAAATTTTTCCCGACCGCCTTAAGCAAAAACATTCGGTTTTTTGTTTATCTTTCGTCCAAACACACTATTCTTTTCATTCATTTCTCGATCATTTTTCCTTTTTCTTAGAATTGATAAGACTAATTGTTGTTCCCTGCATTTAGTGGGGGGAAACTTCGACGACAGGTTTGAGCCTTAGCTGTTTTTTTTTCTTTTCATTTAAAAAAAATTATAATAACTCCCTCGTTTTATGCAATATTTATGTTATTTTTATTTTATCTTCTTTCTAAGTGGCTTTAGTAACACTAGATTAGGCTTTATTTTTCTCCAGTACGATCGACATTCTAGGGTTTCTTTCAATGTTGCCTTTTGTTTTCCTTCCAGTCAATTATTAATTGCTTTTGTTTATCGATGGCAATTAGGGCTAAGTAATTTTCTTGTTTGTTTGCTGAGAAAACTCAAAAAAAATGCAGTTTTGATTAATCGTTGTTTTAGGCGAAAAGTGACTCAAGTACAGTTCATTTCTTTGTTTTGCTTTGGTGTGCTTGAGATAATTTAATTGAAGTAATTACTGCTAATTCGGTTACTTTCATTGAACATTAGATATATATATATTTTGTGAATATTACGATGTTTTTCTTGAATGTTGATAAATTTGGGCATATACAAAACAAATGTTTGTCTCTTAGTGCAGGAACCTTTCTAGCTAAGCAACGAACCTCGGAATATTTATTCTCTTTATGTTGGTTTTGTTCCTCTAAATGAATTTGATATTGGGCTCTCCTTGTTCTCTTTGAAACTATGCTTCTTAACAGAGCGGCTAAGAGCTTTGTATTATTCTTGCTGATTATGTATTTATTCCTATTTAATGTATACTGTACGCTTTAGCCTGTTCTAGTTGATAATGTTATGACTCATAACCTTTGGATTGCTAAGAAGATTGGTAGATGAGTGAACACTAAAAGATAAAAGGATCTATGCATACAGAAAAATTGTTGGATATCTGTGTTGGAATAATCACCTTTTAGCATCATTTTATAGGTAATGAAAGTGGGAAGATTATACCATTCTCATAGAGTCACTCCTAAGCTCATCTGTTTTTGCTTTTCATGCGTTCAGTTGATTTTTTGAAATTAAGATGCGTTGTAACTTATTTCCCATATTTTCAAACTGGAATTGTCATTAATCAGTGCTCCTTGTTATTTGACTGAGCTTATTTTTTGTATAGACTTGTAATTTATTACCTCTTTATAGGTTAGTATGGTTCAGTATTTAATATCTAATCTTTTTCTTTGTATTAATGGGACTTTGGAACTGCATTTATGCAATACTTCCTTTCAACGTGAATGCCATTTTCTCTTCATTAAAATATTTTGGTTATCAATGTTCTGTTGGTTCTTATGGTATTTCTTGTTGATTTATGGTGACCATGCTCTCTACAGGTAATTTTGGTCCTTGTCTACCTAGCTTATTTCTTTTTCTTTTGGAAGCAAGTTTTCATGGGAATACCTTACAAAGGATATGAGCAGAGAAGGATAATGGAATTGTAATTTGGTATGATTGTTTTGTTCAGTTTGGGGCATTTTTGTGGCAACAAATTAAAGGCAGTTTTCTTTGTAATTTGGAGTTCTATAGCAGTTTTCTCGCAGTTTGCAGAAGGGAAACATATATTGGGTGACCAAAGAACAAGGAGTGGTGAATATATTTCTCGAATTGTAGATTCTTCAGCAAGTTAAAATTGTGACAAGCACACTCCTGTTGGACCGTTGAATAAGATTCTTGCCTGCTACGATTCCATGGGATGGAGAGGTGTCTTCTATTCTTCACTTTTTCTTCTCACCCTAGTCGAATCTTCAAGTAGATCAGAGAAAATATTGTTCTCAAACTTGGGTGCCCAAAAAGCTGTAGAATTCAGCTGGCCAGTCTTCAGTGCTAGCATATTTGTCTTTGTCGCTCTTGTCCTCTCTATGTACCTCATCTTTGAGCATTTAGCTTCTTATAATCAACCAGAGGTTTGTTATCATCTTCCTTTCCTTTTCTGGATTTTTTTTTTTTGTTGCTGTATTTTATTGTTATTATTGTGTTGTATGTTTATATGACGTGGCTTTTCTTCTCAACTTCAGGAGCAGAAGTTTTTAATAGGACTCATTCTTATGGTTCCTGTTTATGCGTTGGAATCGGTATGACTATTAACTATCAATTTTTCTTCCCTACCCCTTTTGGCTTCACTTGTTTCTTTGATGGTTAATAGATTATGAGTTCAATGCATCCTGTTTAGCAGAAAGGTGGATAGTTCTTGCTCATTATCAGACAATCACTTATTTACGTAAGTGTGCATTGGTGGTTCAGTTCAACTGAACTGCATGATTTAATGTGTGATGGCAGCACCCTGTTGGATATTGCATTGCTTATATTCCTAATATTTGGTGATGTTGAAGTTACCATGAACTACTAGCAATTTTGGCGGACTTATGTCATACCGAGATTTTTTATTATCTTTGGAGGGGCAAATTGTGAAGTGTAGTATGTTGATTGTTAATTGTCTTAACTACTTAGTCATTGGGAGAGTGCAGTGGGGCAGGGAAGTAGATATCATATTGTTATTAATTTGACTAATGGATAATTTCACAACCTCCTAAAAGTGGAGGGCCCTCTGTCTCTAAGGCCCAATGTTGTCAAGGGCACCTGGCGCACTCGAGGTGCTAGGACCTCTATATAGCCTGAAGCGCAAGGCGCAAAAAAGCACTTGCCAGAGTAAACTGAGGCGCAAGCATATAAATATAAATATATATGTAAAATGTATATAAAATCATATGTAACTAATGCATATAATTAATAAGTATTAATTGAATAGTACAAGAAAGATAGATTTTAATATAACTCAATTTATAAATTCAAAACATTGTTCAATAGTTTAGCAATTTACTTAATGTATTGTAAAATAAAACACCATAAGAACGAAATTAAATCTCATCATCAGAAACTAGTTCTAAATTTCCTTCATCTTCTCTTGAAAAGCTTTAGCTTTTAAGAGTTAACTAGGTTTTTATATAATGAAATTAGGTCAATAATTAATTTAAAAATTCGTTTTTATAATTTATTATATTTTTCTTTTAAAAGTTAAAATAAAAAAAATAAACAGAAGAATGGAATGGCTCTTTAGTGAGGCGTGCTTTTTATTGCACCTGGTTTTGCAATAAAGGTGCCTGAAAAGCGCACCAGGCGTTCGCCTGATTGAAGTGGCCTCGCCTTGAGGTGGGTGAGGCGGTAATGGCCATTAGTGCTGTGCCTTAGCGCCTAGGCGCTTGCCTTGACATCACTAAGGCCTTTGACTTTTATTGTAATTTAGCATTGGAACAGTCCTGATACTCATTTGTTAATTGTGTAGTACTTTTTCTTTATTTACTTGGTATACAGTCCTACCGCTTCAACTTCTGCTGCTGTTAGCTTTAAAAGTTTGTCCGTTCAAGCAGCAGTACTTGGGCTCCTCCTATTATAAAATGGCATCTAATTCCTTGTGTATTTTGGATATATATTTTTTGGTGCAGTTTTTATCACTGTTGGACTCAGGTGCTGCTTTCAATTGTGAAGTAATTCGGGACTGTTATGAAGCTTTTGCATTGTACTGCTTTGAGAGATATTTGATAGCTTGTTTAGGTATGCTAAGATGACCGTATGTTTCTTTGTGCATTGACCAACTAACATTCTTTATGTCTTGAATTATTGTTATTTATAATAGATTGATTAATAATAGATTACATTCTCATAAAGTACCTATTAGATCTTCAAATCCCCCCCCCTCTTGAGTGGACGTGTTTTTTATTTCTTTCTTCTGTTTGCCTTAATCTGTTTTTACTTTTTTCAGTATGAATAAACTATGCAAAGAAATATATGAGGACTGTGTATCTGAAGAGATGATATGTGCGTTGATCTGTGTTCAGATGGTTCAACAAGAGTCTGATTGAAATAGAAAATTTCTGTGCTATATGGATATGTTTTAAGCCATTTTTTATCTAGCGACATTGTTATTGAAAACATATAATCTCTGCCCCCTACAAGCCTTGAATTGGTGGACACTGCATTTAAGAGGTTTCTATCATAAGTTAGACATGGAAATCTTTGAGTTCCTATGTAGGCTCTTTAACTTATGTAGGTAACCACTGCAATAGAGAGGTTTAATGAGCTAAGTGACTTCTCTTGATTTATTTGAAGCTTTTGGGTTCTTATCTAGGCATTTGAGGTTTCGCATTTGTTTTATCAGTTAGCAAGAAATCTTTGACTGTCTTTTCTAGCCTATCCTATGGTATTTAGTGCTGTAGCTTGTCTAGTTAGCTACATCATAAAAGGAAATCCGTTGCCTAGATGGTAGCCTATTTGTAATACAAATTAGATGAAACTAGACAGTTCCATGATTTCATCTTCTAAGTAATATTATGTGTACTAGACAGGTGATCTGACGTAAAGGATTATTATGTGTGGAATATTTTGCTCTCATGTGTAGAACTTTTCTTTGTAATATGCACTAGTCTGGATGTATGCTTAGAGACGTATACTGACAAGCAAGCAACAGACTGCTTGGATTCCTACCATGGCTTTGCTTGACAGGGTCATAGAAAAGTGTTGTAACCTCCATTTACTTTTCTTACTAATACCATTTTTGGCTAGTGAAAATACATTAGTGTTTGCCCCCCCCCCCCCCCCCCAATTATGCTGTGACCTGAAAAAGATGGTGTCTGTAGGTGGGGAGGAGCGTACAATTCAATTTATGGAAAGTCAGACAGTAATCACTGCCAGCACCCCTCTTTTGGAAGATGCATATTCATATGGTGTTGTGGAACATCCTTTTCCTTTAAATTGGTTCTTGAAGGATTGGTATCTTGGTCCCAAGTTCTATCATGCTGTAAAGATTGGAATTGTTCAGTATGTATGTGTTTATATTTCTAAGAAGCTTCCATTAGATTACTTTTTTTTTTTTTTTTAGTAAATTTTACAGCCTTCCAGTGCTTATCAAAGCATCTGTCTTTCAGATGATACTGAAGATGATCTGTGCATTATTGGCAATGATTTTGCAATCCTTTGGAGTTTATGGAGAAGGAAAGTTTGAATGGAGATATGGGTGAGATATATGCTTCCACATTTAAGAATCTGAAAACTTTATTGCACATAAATAATCATCATAGATGGCTATGGATTTCTTGTATATTTTGTTTTAGTAGTTCTTTTTTTTTTTTTTTTGGGTGTACATCATCACGTGCTGACCTTACGACTCCTATTCTCTCACAGTTATCCATACTTGGCTGTTGTACTTAATTTCAGTCAGACCTGGGCCCTATATTGTCTTTTACAGTTCTATGCTGTTACTAAAGAGAAATTGGAACCAATTAGACCTTTGGCCAAGTTTTTGACATTCAAGTCAATTGTATTCCTGACATGGTGGCAAGGTGTAGCCGTTGCATTTCTCTTTTCCATGGGAGCTTTTAAGGGGTCATTGGCTCAGGAACTGAAAACACGTATACAAGATTATATTATCTGTATTGAGGTATGCTTTTAAACAATATATCTATGTAAGCAGTTCACTGCAACTGTTAAGATTTTTTCCCCTCATCTTAGTGGCAATAAATTGGTTATTCTGGAAACAAACTAGTCTAGTATCTGAGCAACTAAGCAATGATGTTTTGAGGTATCGAAAATTTCCTGTTGCTGGTCTCTACAAGATGATATGTTCCTGATCTTGTTCTCCTTGTTTCGTTCTTTTTTGGGTCCTGGTCGGTGTTACTTGTCCTGTCCTGTTAGGCATTTTTACATGAAGTGCCTGTTCTCGAGACTGAAACCTCTTTTAAAACTATGTTGCTTGCATATCTAACACATCAAAGCTGGCATGGTGATAGGGTCTTTTGATGCTCCAAGTGTGAGAGAAAGCTAGAGATAGTTAAACACACTTGTCTTGATCCAGGTCTGACATTCCTGATTTTGAGCAACGTAGGTAGGAAATGCCTGAAATGGTACCTTTAGCATTTAGATTCGTATTTGAGGTGTGACGTTTGTGAAAGTCTGCATACTATGGATGAGTTATGTCATTAGGTTTCCTGATGATGTGTAGTTATTCTCATTTGCTGAAAAACTGTTGTTTCTTTTGCTAAAATTATAATTTATTTCCAAATGTAAAGTTATATTCATGCGGGAGGTTTAAAGTAACATTTGCAAAATAGATGGGTGTTGCTGCTGTTGTGCATCTTTATGTCTTCCCTGCGGTACCTTACAAGCGTGGAGAAAGATGTGTCCGGAATGTAGCTGTTATGACTGACTATGCTTCTCTGGGAGCACCCCCAGATCCCGAGGAGGTCCAAGATTGTGAAAGAACTACTAGGATGCGCTTAGATCGACATTATGAAAGGGAGAAGCGTTTGAACTTTCCCCAGAGTGTTCGTGATGTGGTCTTGGGAAGTGGTGAAATTGTAAGACATTTAAGTATCTGCTTTTCTGGCAGGATACTTTTTCTATTTTCTTGTTTTCTTAGTTTTTGTTGCATTGAGATGAAAGTATCTGACTTTGTTATCCTTGTATCGTATTTCTAGATCGTTGATGACATGAAGTATACAGTGTCACATGTTGTTGAACCAGTTGAAAGGGGAATTGCAAAAATAAATAAGACCTTCCATCAGATATCAGAAAATGTGAAACGCCATGAAGAGGAGCGGCGGAGGAACTCTAAGGATGACAGTTACCTCGTCCCTTTAAGTTCATGGAATAGGGAATTTTCTGAAGCTCGTGAGAATGTTGTAGAAGGCAGTGTTAGCGACAGCGGTTTGGCAGCCACCGGTAAGAGAAATAATAATATCCAAGCTCGGAACAGAAGTGCTAGATAGTATGTGCAGGTAGCTGTTCATTGCAATTGGAGTTAACAAAAAAGTATTTGAACATGGTAATTTTAGTGGACAATATCAAAGATGCTTTGGAAATTCGAATCTTGTCAGATATTGTTTTCTCCCACTTGCCCCCCCCCCCTTTTTAAAATGCTTGGTTGGAATGATGGTCCCATTGGAAGGGTTGGGAGGGAACAAAACCTCCTTACTTTTCTAACATTGAGAAATGTATAGAGCGGAGGCCACCTGACTTAACTGCAAAATTTTGCTGCAGTTTGGTAAATTGTATAGAATCCACTTTTATGAACAGGTGAAAATCATGATGTTACTATATACACCCCATTGTACAAGTAATATTTACTTTTTTCTTTTTTGGTTTGGATCTTTTGCCTTTGTCAAATTTATATTCAACTACAGAAACGTTTGGAAGCAAGATCACTGCTGAGCCTGAGTGGCAGTCGCTTATTAAGGCTTTTTTGTTTTGTAGAAGCTATTTCTTGCTTTACTATGGGAATCGAGTTACGAATTAGATTTTGAGGGTTCTTTCAACGATGGCCCATTCTATTCTTTTTCCCGATAATAAATTTGTTTACTTGTTCGAATTATAAAATAATTAATAATAAATTTATTTTGTAGTTCTCAGCAACTGATTAGTAAAAGGGTAGACTCTACTTATATAAATCATAGTTCAAGGGAGGGCGTTCTTGTTTTGGTAATTGGTATTTCTTTTTCTGATAATTTTGTCGCCTCGTTACTTCAATGTCAAATTTAATCATCTCATTTTTGGGTTTTTATTTAGTATAATAACAAATCTAGTCTCTTAGTTATTCATGAAATCGCCTATTTCATTACAAGTAGCATGCTGATAGGATTGTAACTTGTAAGTATAACGGATTGATTGTTATTGTATTTGTTTAGTGCTGTTTTTATCTATCCCCAAAAAAAAATAAAATCTAGTCTCTAATATTTCATACACTATTTTTAATTTGGTCTTAAATTTAAAGCATCGACAAATCTAATTGTTAATATTTTACATATTTGATTAATTTGATTATTATTCTAAAAATCTAAAAATTTAATTATAAAAAATTCAACATTTTCAAAAAACAAAAACTATATAAACAAAAAGTTGGTAAAATTTATAAAAAATATTTAAAATAAATGAAAATATTAAAAAGTATATAAAAATTGCTTACAATGGTTAAGGTTTAAAATATTAAATAAAAATATATACTATTTTTGAGGTATGCTATTATATGAAGATTATCTAGGGTTGCATAATCAAATGCAAAAATAATTTTACTCTCTCAACTTCTTTTCAATGCTTGGTTTTTCAAATTGTTATACCTCGTGGCTTTATAATGTGTAAACATTTAAGGTTAATTTAGTTTAATTTTTAAATTTAAAATTAAATTGAAATAATATGTAAATATTAAAAATTAAATTTGTTGTTATGTCAATTTAAAAAAAAATCATGACATCAGATTTTAATGGTGAAATGGTTATAATTTGAAATTGACCTAATGAGGTGATAACATTAAAAAATATATATCAATGATCAAAATGGGAATACTAAATTGTTGATTTGAAATTAAAGAGAAATACTGATTCGTTGTTTGTCTAAATTATTATATAAAACAATTTATTTATAGATGAGGAGTATAATCTTAATCATTCACAAACATGTTTAATTGTATGTCTATTTAAATAAATCTATTTAAGCAAAACAACCTGAACATAGTAATTGCAAATAAACTGAAACTGGACATAAATTTGAAGCTGTTAATAAACATAAAACATTGAACCAACATGTGAGACAAAAATGGAGGAATTTTATGAAGAGTAATGTACCAAACTAAACTTAGAAAGTTGAGGGTTTGAGATCATCCTAAAAGCCAAAAGTCATGGAAGCAAATTTGTGATGATAACAAAAAAACGTAAAAGGAGAATGTGTTTAAGGTCTGAAATTTAAAATAGTTTTGTTCTATTAAACACGAGTTATAATTTGTTTGATAAATCATTTGAAAATTTTCATATATTTAATGTTTTTTTTTTAAATTTTGTTTGATAACTATATTTGTCTATGGTGTTCTTTGTTGCATAGTTTCTTCGTTTTTTTTAAAATACTTTTATTTAGATATCTTTATCCGATATACATTTGAGGATATTTTAGTCTTTTTATTTTAATAAAAAATAAATATATGCATATAGTGGGATTTGAACTCACGTTAATTGAACCCAAACTCATTTAGGAAAATTACAAAAATGTCCATCCGTATTTAAAATAAGTTATATTATTCAAGGGTACTTTGATCTTTTTAATTTTAAAAATAAAAATATGCAAATGATAAGATTTGAACTCAAACTTTAATCTTAACACTCAACTAAGGGTTCATTTTAATTCATTTATGTAATGACTCTTTTTTGAACAATGTCATAAAATTCGGTTGTGGACCAAACTAATTGAGTAAAGTTACTAAATAATTTAAAACATAATAACTATGAGTCAAGTGCTAATTGGAAAGGTCGAGCTAATAAGTGTTATTGAATTAAATCAGTTATTAAAGATAGTACAATGACTAAATTATAAAAAGATAATCATTATTAAGATTTAAATTAGAAAGTGAAGAGGGATCATGTAACACTCCCTAATCCTAAACTGTCGCCGGAAGAGGGTTACAGAGCATCACCGGACCTTTTAGATAAATTACAAACATTATACAAATAAATAATATACATATTATAAAATATTCATGATATCCCTTTAATGGACCTTCGAAGCCCAAAATACATTTTAAAAGTGAATCGGGACTAATTTGAGTGCTCGAGAAATTTTTCGTAAAATTCCCTTTTTTTGTGTGTGAACTCAATATAACCCCTTTATAATCATCTAACCAACCCTGTGAATTCAAACCGCAACTATTTCACACCAATATCACAACCAAACTAATTTATATACAAATACACTTAAATTATATCAAAAAATTTAATTTCTAAAACTTACTAAATAATTATTCATATGTATCTATCAAAGTAAACTTAGAAAATTTCATTTAAGTCCAATCCAAAGTTAGTACCAAATGTGCTATATTAATTACTTATCATTCCACATAACCAATTTCAAAACATTATATATATAGATTTACAACCAAAACTACACTGACTCGTATATTTAACCTAGGCACATGCCACTTTTACCGAAAGAAATATACATCACCAAATTTCTGAGGTTGGGATCGACTCTGGATGTTGGACCAGAACGTTTGACTTCTATTAAACTGCGCACGGGAAACAACCGTACGTTAAGTATGGATATACTCAATGGTATTACCATAATTCAAAGTATAAAATAAATAATAACATACACACAATCAACCTTATAACAATTTAATTCTTAAGGTACTATTTTATACTTTAGCTACATTTTACTTTCATCTATAGCAATTTACTTGGCTATTTATTATTTCATTATCACATTTCATTCTATTTAATCATTAATCACATTATTTTCCCCTATTAACATAACTCGGATCTTGGCGGATACATGGATCCAACCAAACACTCCAGTATGGCACCCAGTGCCTCATCGGATAGTTCGAAGCAATAATTGGCACCCAATGTCTTATCGGCCAAGTCAAAGAAAGTTGGTACCCAGTACCTAATCGAATCTATCCGAAGTAACAGTATGACACCCAATGTCTCATCAACTCAAGGTCGAAGTATCCCTGAACACTTTCAATTCTATGGCATGCCAATTATATTCGACTTAGCCCGACTAGTTAATAAGGTATAAAAATCACTTTTCAAATTTCAATTTCACTTTCAATTCAATCACAATTTAATTCAATTTCACTTTTTCACTTTCTATATCATTCAATTCAATTTTCATTTAATTCAATAATAACACTTACCTCACAATTCACTTACCGTACATATAAATTAATATTTAATACATAATAATAAATAGCTTGAAATATAGTAATACAAACCGGATATATTGTACTGTTAACGTTGTCGAATAGGGTCACAAAAATAACTAGCATGTCATAAGGTTCATATTGATAGGTGGGAGATTTAGCATTATGCGCGTATATATTGTGACTCTCTAATACCTTGGGGTTAAGAAAAGCTCAAATACCTTGGGGGTTACGAGCGTATTCCGGTGTGGTTGGTGGGTCAGTGTATTTATACCCGATTAACACTTCGGTGCATATTTGGTGTAATGGTGGATTGATCCGTGCATCTGTTTTTGTATCCGATTGAGATAATAGGGATTAAAATGTAAAAATAGCATGTTGAACACATATGTAATTGGAAAGAGATATTAATGCTAGTATCAAATATGATTTAGATATGATTTGGTCATATGCAAATACCTTGAGGGTGCATAGAGAATCTTATTATGTTAACAAGCATCTAATGAAATAAACATGATTGAATAATAAAGGGGTATTGGGTTCTATGGTATATACGTGCTAATGAAATTGATATTCATTTAGTTATTGATTAATATAATATGTTTGGTAGTTAGTTACTTATGTTTAAATTTGAATCGAGTTATATTAGCACCACTAAGTATACTTTATTCAGCGTACGAATTTGTTTTTTTTCGTGTACAAGTTTCAAATAAAGCTAAAGAAATTCCACGGTCAAGCATCCAATACTAAGTTGGTTGGCTTGTTGCCTAAATTAATTTTGACACTTTTGGTAAGTGACCTATAATATTATAATGGTTGAAATTTATCTTGTGCTTGTTAGTTAATTAAGCTTAATAATATTAATTTGAATGAGCAAATTGGTTGGTTTAGTAATGTTGTATTGGAGGTTATGATTTAAAAATGTTTGAACAAGTTTGATAGGTTAATTGGATGAATATGTTTTGTGGTACATTTTAGGTATGTTTAGGTTTTTTTGGTTAAAGCTTAAAACACTTAAAAGTGCAAGACTTTGACCATTTGGTCATTGAGTCTTGAGACAAAAACGGTGTATCTAGAGATCGCTAAAATAAATTTCATTTAATTTACATTTAAGTGTTTGAGGTCTTGAAACAATTGTTCCTAGGTCTCTAGACAAGTGGTCTTTATCTCGAGACAAAAGAACATCGAAGATAAATAAATTTTGTCTTTCTCCAAGTCTCGAGACAAGGGTCCCTTGTCTTGAGAGATTCAAACATTAAAGCAAAAATAGGAAAATAGGGGAGGTTGGTCTTGAGACCTAGTCTCAGGACATAAAGGACCTTGCTTCGAGACACAACATGTAGTGCCTCGAGACATATTAACTTTGAAGCTAAAAATCCTATAATAATTTATGACTTGTCTCGAGACACGAAAACCCTTGTCTCGAGACATAAATTTAAAATTTGACTTTTGAGTTTGGATTTGAGTTCTAACTTTGAAATTAACCCTTATAACCCCGTAAATTGATGAAATGAAAGCAATGAATGTATAAATGCAAGTATAAGAATTAGTTTGACGATTGAATTGAATGTATTTGTGTTATAGTAACTTGAGTTGCTTCGGCGATGTAATGTGATATAACAAATTTGGATATGATGATCGGATCGAGTGTGGGGTGTTACAATTTATACATTTTAATTTTATTATGAACACTTTATTACCTCCATCAATTGTATAAACCAATAATGTAGTTGATATTAATAATGTCGTTTATAAACAATTGTATTCATTTAATATTCTTAATATGATGTATTTATGTGTCTAAATTTAATTTTAATTACAATTTAATCTAATTTTTTTGGTAAAAAGTACCGAGGAAGCCCCTATTCTTGAGTGGATTGCATTTTGGCCCTTTTATTTAAAAAATGAGCAAATTAGCCATTACACATTTCGAAACGTGTAAATTAACCCCTCCGTTAAAATTTTCTATTAAATAATGACGTGAAACATGCAAAAAATTTTATGGGCAAACTATAAAAATGGTCATCCAACTATGTCTTTCATTCTATTTTGGTCACTCAACTATTATTTTTTTCGATTTAGTCGCTAAACATTTTGAAATCGAATATTTTAGTCACTCTAAGTTGATGTGGGTTTTTTTATTGGTCTAGTAACAAAATTAGCCTTCTAATGTTTACACATTTTATCAATTTGGCCCTAAATATACAAAATTCAACAAATTTAGCCACTTTAAGCTGATGTGGGTTTGTTTATTTATTTATTTATTATATATTATTTTTAAACACAAATCCATATTTCCAGTTGCTTAACCTTGGGTTGAATTAACATACATAGTATCCATTTTGTCATTCTTTTAACAGTTTTGGTATAGGTTTCCCCAGTTAGTTTCTACTTTCTACATGGTTCAAACTACCATTTCAATTCAAATTAAACAACAATTATATATATATATATATATATATATATATCATATTATCCTCTGTATATTATATTACATGTCTAAACACGTTAGAAAACTAAAGTAGCTGTTAAAAGCAGAATTTTTCTTACAATTTACAAGGCTATTTACAGATTAATAATATTTTCCCCAGCAAAATAAAACCAAACTCCATATGCCTCACTTGCCATTTTTCTTCTCCTCAGCTAGATTTCAACCTATCCAACCGGTAATGCCTCTGCATAAATTAAGAAACAAAAGCATTAGCCGATGAACTCGAAGCCCGATGATGATAAGTTTACAAACATTCTCACCATGACGGAGTGGATCTGTTCTAGAAAAGGCACAAGTAACGTTATCAATGTCTGCATTTCCTCTTTAAGGACGTCGCAATTTTGATCTTTTGCCATGAGGAGACTAATGAATGTTCTGTTATCTGGTACCAGTTTTAGTGCCACCTGCATACTTCAAATCTCTTAGTTCATCATGTTAAGTTAACGACAATGCTTAAAACAGTACTTAAAGTAACATGCCAATCCATGACTTACATATAATGTGGAAATGAAACATTTCTAGGCTGTTCTTGAAATACTATATGCCTATGCTAGAATTTCAGCCTAAATCTGGTCTATGAGTACATGAACCAATCGGCTAAGCACTCGGTTCATCAAGGTCTTTTAGGTTAAAATAAGATTTACTGTAAATTGGCGCAGGTGCCTAAATACCTTAAAAGCAGCCGACGAAATCCATCCATGCCTAGGCTTCAAAGTAATATTATAGGATTCTTCAACTGCTTGTTCCATGTTCTGCCCAGGATCCTTCACCAGTTTTTGTAACAAAGCTACCATAAAATCCATTGACCTGAAACCGACACAAGTTTATTTTCTTTGGGTTAAATGCCTTTCACCCAGAGCAAAAAGCTGGTTCCATCCAGAACTTTTGCAAGTGCTAATGATGCATGTTAACGAATTTGTTAATGGCATGAACAATCTGTTTCTTTTCTAAAATTTGCTAAAGCATGGATGGGACAGCAGACATGGCAGACGGAACTTTGTTTCAACCTTCAGCTAGGACAATGAAAATTTGCAAAAGAATAAAGAAACAGTAACAGCCTGTCTCTGTTTCTTGTACTAAAAGACAAATCATAAACTTCGTGAAGACCTATAAAAGAGAAGTTCAAAGATAGAAGAATACACCAAATTTTCATTAAACTTCGATATGTCAGCCATGGCAGACAATCTCAAAGTTTGATTATTAGGAAAAAGTTATTCAGATCTGTTAACCATTTTACTAGCTGAGACTAAACTGGGATCAATGTTACTCCGATTCTTAATTTATTTTCTATTTAAAAAACACTCTGTCTCATATATATTTGGCATTACGTAGTGACACAAATGTTGGTCTAAATATATAAAAACTTATAAAATTTTGATAATATATAACACTCAGCATGGAGGAGAGTTTACCTGGTAAGCCAGAGAAGAGCTTTACTGCAACTGCTACCCTTTCTTGCATTGCCTTCACCCTCTTCCTTTTTCAATATCTCAATCAAATTTAAATACTTTGTGGGATCAGATTCGCAAAGATTCTCCAACCTCTAAAAACGGAGAGAAAGTGTTCCGTCAATGTTCAGTAATCAATAAAATGACCAAAAAAACATGTCCCTACATGCACATAACTGCCCTTGGAAAAACAGGTAAAATGACGGAAATGAAGACAAAGAAGTGCAAGGTTTGTTGCAATGTCACAAGGGTGGTGTTCTTTAAGAATAAATTCCATTATGTTGTGGTTTACTTTTAACCTGGATATTTTGGTGAATGTCTTGTCTAAGGACAGCCATAGTTGGGCCTATCTTGTCTGAAAAAAAAAAGAAAAAACAAGAAAAGGAAGTTCAGTAGACATCTTGAAAACCACACGTTTGAAGAGAGATAACAAGTGGAGAAAAACTGACCAAGAACTTGAAGAATCAAAGTACAGACATGAAGAAAAGGCTTGGTTGGGATAGGAGCAGCATCAAGATTAATATCGCCTACAGTTGCAGGCTGAGCTTTGACTAACATGGACAGTTCTTCAATGGCGGACCTTATCTCCGATTTTCCCTCCATTTCCCTTTTTCTCTTCATTTCTGTCTCGACAACATCCGTATGCTATTTTGTTGATTGATTCTAGCTAACCTTATATAAGTTTTTTTTTTTTTTTTTTACTTGAGAAAAGCTTGCTGGCATGAACAATCATGGACAAATCTCTATCCCCAAACCCCTTCCCTATTTTAAATTGCTTAGCTTGTATTGATTAATAATTGTTTAATATTGAATATGTTTTTCATCTGCAAGCCGTTGATAGTGACTTTGTATTTGACCTTGAAGTTATCTATGAACTATCCATCTTAATTACTGTTTTTCAAGATCTCGATCCACTGTTCTGTTTAGCCTGAGTTTTGATCTCATCCATGACAGCATGAAACTGTTGTGGGCCCTAGTATTAATAATATTAATATACAATCGTTTGCATTTATATATTTGTTGATTGTTGATTTGAGAGAATATTTATCGTCAACTTGGCCACACTGAGGAAGTAAAACAGATTAGGAACTCTAATATTGATCTAAAACAGCTGGTGCTTGTCAACAGGCTTTGCCCTTTGCATTTAAAACAACACTTTTATGATTTTGAGGTCTTAACCATCTATATATAATTACAAATGTATGATTTCTTACAAAATTAAAATTATAATTCCTGTTTCATTCATATTACGGGTTGATTTGTCCCATCGGGTTTTTTTTCCCACTTGTTTTGAGATGATAGCATTATTTTTTCAATTATACATACAATGAGGTGCGGGAGGTTAGATATGTTTCATACGGAGGATTGAAAGAGTGGTGATATTTAAAGTGTTCTGAAGGTATTTGGTCAAAGTTTTAGAAGTATATATGCAAGCTGGTTGGAGCCTTCTTAGAGAGTTTACGTTGAGAAAGAGCTTAGCATGGGCCTCTTCGATAGGTGCCTTACTTTGTAGGGCCATAGAGTGTGCTAGTAGGGGGATATGCAGAACCCTGGTACGAAGTGATTTGATGGTAAACTTGATGATAATGTGTAGAATTTGGTAGTAAAATTTTAAAGGGCCGTGCATGTGATGGAATGGACATCCTAACGAGACTCAAGCCCCCTTCCTCTAGTCAATGGGCAAGTTATAAAGTGACATAAGATTCTTTGAGGAAATGTATCCTAGCAAGGTGATTTATGTTTTAGATGAGTGGGATACCTTATTATTGTAGTTTTTGATAAATTTGGAAAAATAATTTTCTCTTTTGAAAGTGGATACTGAAGACTTGCATAAGGCATTTGTAAATTACGTCCAATGCGATATAAAATGTGATAAATGAAAGTTGGTAACAATTCACATGGTGGTGTTGAGAGCCATTCAAAGTCGTTCATGAGATTCAAGAGGTTTCTATGTAATCTAGTAAGAGTTTTTACTATGGAAATGCTTTCCTTTTTTAATATGACCCATGAAAAGGGCTTATATGCTTCAGAGTAGGTTTTTTGGGACGAGTGTCTCATTTAGAAGAAATAATTAGTTGAGCTATGGTGGTGCTCCAATGTGTGCACTTGAATGTGATTAGAAGACTTTTTGTCCTAATGAAAGGTTTACAGATGAGGCACTTGGCTATGTGTTATACATACAATAGATAGGTTTTGGTGAGGGAAATGGTTTAGACCTTATAGGCATGAAAATCATATGGTAGTTCTTTAGACACAGATTAGGCTAGGTACCTCTTTGGGTAAGGCTACTCTTGGGGCGAGGCAACTCTTTTTGGATGAGGTTGCTATTTAAGTAATCCCTCCTTGGATGAGATGCTCTTTTGGTTAGCCGCTATTTGAGCAAGGTTGCTCTTTTGGCTAGCTCTTCTTTTTTGCTGGGGTTATTCTTTTGGTTAACCCCTCTTTAGGCAAGGTGAGGCCTGAAAAGGTGACCCTTAAAATGAGACTCTTAAAAAAAAAGCAAAGGTTGACCAGCCTTAACCTATTAAAAGCAAAAGTTAATGTAAGCGCAAAATACTTGAAAAAGCAATATCTTGCAAAGGCAAATTTTATGTGATTTTCTCAATAAAACGCAGTTTCATTCAACTTAAGAAATACTTGAAAACTTATAGAAAATGACACTTAAGAAACAGTTGGATCATATTGCTATTGGAAGTATTCTAAAATTTCTTGGTTTGCATGTTGGGAACATTTTATTTGGCAATGGCATGGCTTATTTTTCTGATTTCCATAGATAACACCAAAATTTTCATGCATGATGAGGTGTGAAAAGTAAGAAGTGGTTCGCATAAAGTGTAACGACTCGGTTCCTAGTGGTGTCAGCAAATGCGATTTTGGGACCTCATTTTCGTAAACTAAGTCCGTAAATATTAAATAGGGATATGTATGGAGTTAATATATTGCTAAATTGAAAAATGTCTAAGTGATTTAGTCGAAATTGTGAGTAATTTTGGCTTAGGGATTAAGTCGTAAAAGTTTAATCATTATAGATTTTTAATTAGATTAAGACTTGGGGGATTAAATAACATTTTCAAATTATTACAATACACCTATTTTAAATAGATGATGGAGGATTTAGATGGTGGATGTCATTAACATTGATTAATTAAGGATTAAGACATAATTAAGTAAGATTAAACTAATTAATCATGATTAATTACAAATTAACCATGGTATATAAGTGAAAATAAGTGAAGAAAGTCATCATCTTCTCCATTTCATAACCGTCCACCATAGGAAAGGAAAAGAAGTAAGCTTCAAACCTATTTTGACATTTGGCCTTTAATTACAACTAATGACAACACTAAACAGTTGAGAGGGAAAAGAAAAGCGAAAATCGTCGATGAGTGATGTGCGAATCCTTGGTTGTACTTTTATGATTTGAGATATACATATTTTTAGTGTGTGTGCATACTTATTGATTGATGAGTCCTTATGATGAATCTATTGTGATAATATAAGATGTTTTGATTGATTTGCTATGGTTGAGATTGAATATCGAAACATGGACTTAATTGAATAGAATAGAAAGTAGTATGATTTAACTGATAAATGATAATTGGTATGAAATTGAGGTGAAATATGTTATGTATATGATAGATTGATGATGAATTGTGAATAATGTAATGTAAATTGAACATTAATACCCTATTAACTAGTCAGGTTGAGTCGGATATAGTTAGCATGCCATAGGATTGAATTGTGTACGAGTTTATGTGCTTACACGCTAGGATGCGCTTTGAGCACGGGTATGCACTTTACGTGTCAGTTTCCCTTGCTTGGTTTTTCTATTAATGCTCTTTAGTGCCAGTTTGGTGTGTTGGTTGGACAATCCGTGTATTTGTTGAATCCGAGTTAGGTTAATAGGGGTCATTAATAATAAGTTTGATAACTTATATCGAAACAAACTAATATGATGCTTGAGTTTTTAGTCAAAGGATAAAATTATCTTTTTGAGCTTATTCTTTACTTATTCCAAAGCTTTATCTATTCAACCAAATACAATAATACTAATATGTACCTATTCTATTCAATGAACCAAATCAAGTAATACCTATTGTATCTCTATGTCATTCTCGTTGAATATCAATGCCAACTTTATTCCATTTCAACAAACCAACATGTTGTTAAAGAAAACAATACCTTCACATTATCAACACGATATTCTGACAATATTATTTGAGTTTCATGAATAATGTATCAAGTTCATTCTTACTAGAAATTTTATCACACGCATATGCATTAACAATGCAAAATTGTGTTTAAAAATAACATACAATAAATAATGGAACATATGGTTTGGAAATAATTAATAATAACACATGAAATACACACGATATTAAAATGGAACAAAAATAGATTAAATTGTGAGTAAAACGATTTAAACAAGAAAATACATCAGATTAAGAATACTAAATTAATACAATTTTTTATCATGGTATTATCATCAATTCTAAATTGGTGCCAAGTTTATTTGTGACACTAAATCAACAACATTATTAATATATATATATATATATAACAAATATATTTATTAAAATTTTATATAAAAATTAAGAATTGCTTAGCTCAAAATTTTTTTACGTATATAATGTCATTGGTTGAAATTGATTATGAATAAGTTAAAATGTAAAAAAAGAAAAAGAAAAAGAAAACGTATAATCATATAATTAAAATAGAAGAATTATTTTATAGAGAAAAGCCAGTAGGTTGAGAAATATATTAAAGCAGTGTAAGAAGGTGGGAATATGGGTAATCTAATCCATATTTAGATATTGATGTTTTAATTAAAATGTAGTATTGGAATAGTAGGGGTTGACTCTTCAATAAGAAAAAAGCAAATTTACATTTCAAAATGTATATTCTTTTGTAGCTTTACAGTTGCAATTCTGGTTGCTCGTTCCGCGCCTGGAGGAAGAAACCTACTTTATAAAAATAAAAAAACCATAGCAGTTAGATTTCTTTAAGGTTGAAATATTCTATAAGTACTTGTAGTTTATAAAAATAAAAAACCATAGCAGTTAAAAAAAAGCCTTAAATTTTAAAAAATAAACAAATTTTTAAATAATTTAAAAATATAATATATATATATATATAAATATAATTTTCTAAAAATTCAAAAAGAAATGCTATTTACTTAGAATTGTCCATTAATCGAGCCGAGTCAAGTTGTGGCCCAGGTCCCAAAAATTGTTCAAGCCCAATCTTGTTTTCGACCCACCCCAACGCCCCAAAAAGCTAATTTCACTGCTCAAAAATTAATAAAATATTAAAAAATATGTTTTTATATTAATTATAATTATATATTACAATCAATTTTAATTTTAAAAAGATTTTTATTATTTAAAATGAATTTAAACTGGACTGGCTCGACTAGGCTTAGGACATTAAAAATTTTGTCCAAGCTCGACCCAAGTCAAGCCGGGCGGATTGCTTGGCCCATGGACATGTTTATTAATTTACTCCCTGAATGGTAGTAATGTCTCTTAAAACTTTGAGCTATTCGTTTGGTCCATATTAAATCAAATTTGAACATAATTTTTTTATCGATCAGATTAATATTTTTATGTAAATTTAATTACAAAGTATTTAGAATATTAGTATAGAATCATTTTAATATTGATACAAACTCTAAACCAATTTAAATTAAATTTAATATATTTTTTGTTCAAAATAAACTATATTAAAAGAATTTTATATAAAAAAAAAACCTATTTTGAAGAAAACACAGAGGAAATAAATTAAGTAATCAAATTTTCATAAAAGAAATTTTTCAACCTTCACCAAACAGTTAGTGTTAAATTTATTAAGTTAAGTTATACTATTTCTGAAATCTAATGTGGTAAATATATTATCATATGAGTAATGTCATGTTAGCTTAATAACTTGTTATTTCCACATATTACTCAATAAAAATCTAATTAATGAATTAACAACTATCATTTCCGTCTAAACAAAAATTTTAAAATTCGACAAAAATATAGGGACTTAGAATGATTCGATTAGAGAATATAAACTGAATCTACATTTGTATGACTAGTAATTGAATTTGACCAACAAATTTAATTGTTACTATTTGGTTTAGTATTAAAATTCCAAAATTGAAAAGTACAAGAACTAAAATAGACCAATTAAAAAAATACAATGACTAAAATTAATTAATATAAAGTATAAGGACTAAATCCACAGCTTTTGTAAAGTATAAGAACTAAAAGCAAAAATTTAACCTTAAAAATTAAACATGCGGAAAATTTTGACGCATGTTTATAGAGTTAAAATAATCCACTAACAAAATATCAAAAGAAAATTATTTAATACATTGTCGGTGAAATTTTTTAGATTCTACAAGTGGGTTGAGAATTTGATATGTGTATTATACCTTGTAGTCAGAAAGAGATTTTGATGGGTTAGGAGGGACTTGCTCTCCCCCCTCCCAATAAAAAAATTGGAAAATTTTAATTTTTCACTCGAATTTAAAAAAAATTAATTAACCTCCTCAAAATTTTAAAAGTTTTAGCTTATCTTATCATTTTTAAAAAAGAAATTAACTAAGCTCTCTTAATTTTTTTTAAAATTCTCATTAATCTTACAAATATTTTGATTAGACCCCAAATTCTTAAAAAGTTCTAATTAAACTCTTAGATTTTTTGAAAATTTTACTAACCCCAAAATTTAGTCTCAGGTTCTGCTACTAGACATGAGTAATTATTTGGTACACTGTCGGTAGAATTTTTTTGACTCCACAAACGGATTAACGGTGTCACATTTATTTAATTTATTTTACTGCATTTATCAAATCTTAACTTGTTTGTAGAGTCTAAAAGACATGTATGAAATTAGAAATTTGGAATAATAATGTAGTAAACCATATTGGCATAATTATTTAAAATTATATTAGAAACATATGGAAGATGATATTTATTCATAAATTTTGGCAAAAAATGATTCTATTTGAGTTATAAAGTTTCTCTTGGGTAGGCAACTAACTCAATAATGATATACTTGGGGTAGATAATTATATTTCTAAAACTTTAATTAAACTGTTGTATATTATTGCAGGTTAGTAAGAATTCAAAAAGTGGATATGGTTGAACCTTTCTATATTAATTTTGTCTTACATCATGTAAATCAAAGCTTATAGGCTACTCGATTTTAAAATCTGCAAGAATTAAAACTAATTTAAAATGATATACGGTGCTATTATTTGAGGAGACAAATTCTGACTATTTCTTCTAGGACAAAATGTTATTCAAATTTAAAAATATTACAACTATAAATTGCACTATATAATTAATCATTATAATTTAATTTGGAATAAATTTAGATTAGAAATTAAACTCTAAAAATTGGCTCAAACTAAGACGAATTTTGAAACTTGCATTAATTAAAAATAGCAGATGATGTAATTTGCCAACTTTTGAAGATAAATATCATAAAAATTCCAAGTGTGAATGTAAGAAGATTCTTTGAGAGCAACCCTAATGGTTTAGATAACATCAAGACATGAACAGTTATTGTAATAAAAACTTAAAAACAATAATGCACTTGATGATGTAAATTATTTATTATTAATCAAGTATATAACCATTGAACTGTGGTGCTGACATGCTGACAACATTTATTTATTTTTTTCCAAATACTTCTTTGTTTCTTCCAACCATATCATTTTTATTTTTATTACCAATTAAACTACATGAAAAGAATAAAAACAAAGTCATTGGAAGTAATTTATATTTTTAGCAAAAATAAAATCATAATACACTCCCTGTTTTTCCTTCTTTTAAATAACCCTGCATGCATTTATTTTATTTTAACTACTACCTAATCCTGTCTCTTTTAATTTTTTATCTATTTATATAAAATATTTATTTATTTTATCATTTGTGCATAATTCTCCTTAGCCATCAACAATATTGAATAGAGCTTGCGAATAGGTTTTTCTCCTCAAGTTTGACAACATTATTTTGGAATATAAGTTTGTAATGTTTTTAGCTTACCCCATCTCAATTTCCTACCAACTTCATCCTCCATCTCAATCCATTATCAACTACATATTACCATCACCAATGATGTTAGTGAAAATGAATTTGCATATAAATTATTTTTATAATTTTTTTTATGTAAAATTCAAAGAAGGTTTTCATTGAATTAGTGAAATTGAAATTTTCAAAAATAATGATGTAAGGTTCAAATATTATCTTGTGTGCCTTTTTTTTTTTTATAGATTTCATATAAGTATTAAAAAAACAAAAAAAAAAACACTCGTATAATAATATTAATAACTTTGTAAAAAGAATAAAATATAATTTTGGTTGAAATGATGTTGTTATAGGCCAATTTTGGCCTTTTTACAATTGAAACCCAACACAAAAGAACTAAACCCATTTACATTTAAATCCCTATTTCAAACCCAGATGACTCAACCAAATTCAATTAGCCCAAACACCTAACCCAAACCCAATTACAACCCGTTTACCCACTAACCCAACCTGTTACAACAGAAGCCCAAACCCCGTTACAGCCTAACCCAAAACCCTAGCCACACCGACCTAACCCCCCACTTGCACCGGCCCTCTGCCAAAGCCTGCAGCCACCGCCCACAAGTCACAACAGCACCGCCACCGGTCACCTCAGCAACTTGTACCTGCAAACAATTAAACCAAAGAGACAGAAGGCAAACAAAGAGAAAAAAGCTTGTAAAATAAGGCTATAAAAGCCGAATGTATCACTTTGTAAAGGGTTCGATTTTCATATACAAACAGAGAGAAATTAAGCACTAAAACAACAGTATTCAAACACAAAAGAGCAAAACACCAACAAAACAACCCAGACGGTAGATTTTTAAGACTTAAAGGCCAGCAAATATAGCAGAGAACCAAGTAAACAGGAAGTGAAATCAGAATCGGGAAAGGTGATCTATTTCATTTCTTTTTTTTTTAATCTGTTTTATATATATATAAAACAATAAAAGAGAAAAAGAGAAAAAGTAATAAAAAAATGAAGATTTTACCTTTTTCGGCCACCGCGTACGGTGGCCGGTGCCGGCACCGGTGACCGGACGGTGGTCGGACGGTGACCGGATTCCCCATCGGGAATCCCTTCTCCCTTCCCTCTCTCCCCCCTTTTTTTTCTCTCTACAGTAACAAGTGATTTTTTTTAAAAAAAAATTTTGACTTTTATAGGGGGTCAAAACGCACCGTTATGGACCCCCGGATTTTAAATAAAAAACGACGTCGCTTTGGCTGCGGGTCGGATCGACCTGACCCGCCCCGACTAGGGTCCGCGTGTTTTTAAACGGAAGGGCAAATTCCGCATTTAGCCCTTCCGCTTTTTCTAGGTTTTGCAATCAGGTTTTTTTTAATTCTAATTTGACCCCGAATTCGACACGCTTTGCGATTTGATCCCCTGTGCGGCGCTGCATTTTGAGGGAAAGGAGTAATTGCTACTTCGGCCCCTCCAGATTTCGCTCGCATGCAAATTGACCCTTCCTTTTCGCTTTTATTATAAATTTGCCTCAAAGCTTTGGTTTCTGATTCGATTTCATCCTTTTTTACTTTTCCTCATTATTTCATTTTAATTTTAATATTATTTTACTTATTATTATTTATATTATTATTATTATCATTGTATGTTTGTTATTCATGTATATATCTGTAATATATATATATATATATTTATATAGTATTATTAATATTAATATTTGTTTTTAATATTATCATTATCTTCCTATTATGTTACTATATGTATATTTTAATACTATATTATATACATATTTATCACCGTATTATGTACATATCATTGTTATATCCATTTTACTACTATATTTTTAATATTAGTACTATTATTACTATTACTATTATCATTTTATATTATTATATTTAGTATTATTTTTGATATTATATTTTTATTATTTTCACTGTTATTATCTATTACTTTATTTTTAATATTATTATTATATTGTTTTTACCTTTTATATTTCATTATTATTGCTAGTACTATTATTATCGTTTTTATTTTATTTTATTATTTTATTACTATTATATGCATATTTTTATCGCCCAAACATTTAGTATACCCTAATATCATCTTAACTACCATATAATATTACTACGTTTTAATGTTATTCCACTAACTATATTATTATTATACTTTAATACTACTATGTTTAATATATTTTAGTTTTGACCGCCTTTTTCTATATACATATATATTATTAATATATTCTACTTGATACTATATTAATATCACCCTAACTATTACATTTTTACCACCATTTTAATATCGTATATTATATTATGTGTATATATATATATATATATTTATTTATTATTCTTTTTATGTTATTTCATTGCGTATTATGTTTTTATTATTCCCATTATATTATTTATCATTCCTAATATTATTCTTACTTACTACAATTATTATTATTATGTTTCTACTCTTATTATATTCTCTACCGTAACTAATATTATACTACTATTCTTCTTACTATTATTATTATTATCTTCTACTTCATTATTATTATTATTTTTATATACATACATATTATTATCACATTTTACTTAATGCCATTTTAATATCATCTTAAATATTATATCACTACCCTTTTTACTTCATTATTATATTTTTATTTCACTAACATATTTTCACACACCTATTATGATTACTAATATATCTCTATTATACTATTCATACACCATTTCCATTATGATTATTATTAATATTATCATTATTACTATAATTGTTTTAACCCTTTCATCATAAATTATACTACGTTCTACCTACACCAAAATGTTTTTTTTATAAAGGCAATGTTTCGGTGTTTAGAAACTCGAGAAATCGTGCCCTAACGTATTGGGTTTCGGTTTTCTCGTCTAAATCTAAATACTCGAATATCCTTCTTAAAATAAGTTTAAATAAAAAGTTTATTCGTTAGTACTATTTTGCACGCTATGCTTTCGCCCGTATTTATATTGTCTTTTACTATCATATTTTATCCTATTTTGCATGCCATTATTGCTCTTGTTTATATTTCATTGCCACCTTTCATTCTGTTATATATACTTTCGTTGTCATTCATTACGTGTTTTATAAATTATCTTTGCCCGATACAAAAACGATTCTTTTTAAAAAGGCAATATTCTGTATTTAGACATTCGGAAATCGTGCCCTAACGTATTGGGTTGCGATTTTTTGTCTAAATCTAAATAACCGAATATCCTTTGCAAATACATAATCTTTCAATATAAAAACTTATTCTCAAGAATTCAATATGTCGCGTCCTAACGCATTGGATGTGATATTTTGTTATCTCGAGATAAGATTTTCCAAACCAAGGCAATTTTCTGTACTTAGGAATTCGAGAAATTGTGCCCTAACGTATTGGGTTTCGATTTTCTTTGTTTATTCCAAGTATTCGAATATTCTTTCAAAATAAATACCGAATTCCAAATAAAGGCAAGTTTAGCCTCAAAGGTCGAAATGTCGTGTCCTAACGTATTGGATGTGACGTTTTACCTTAAGGCGAGCCGGCCTTTGACACTCATTTTTTAACCCATCCAGATGTTTCCAAAGCAAATGAGGATCGTATTTTAAATTCTTTCAAATTTTCGAATCATCGACTCTAAAGACACTAATTAGTCAAAAAGGTACCAATTTTGAGCGTATCGAGGGTGCTAATCCTTCCTCGTGCGTAACTCACTCCCGAACCCATTCTTCTGATTTTCGCAGACCCAAAATCGTTGTTTTTTGATAAATCAAATCATTTATTAAAAACAACCCCTTTCTGAGGTGGCCAATCACACCCTAACAAAAAGATTGGTGGCGACTCCGGTTCTTGTATTCATTTTTAAGTCGACGTTCGTTTTTATTTTTCAAAAATGGTCCCGACAGATGTATTAGGTTACAATTTTAATGTTTTCTTAAATTTTATACAAAAATATAAAATAATAAAAATACCTTCAAAATAATACTAATTACTTCGTAAAAAATAAATTTTTGATAATTTCACAACTAATTTAATACCTAACTCAATCTAACACTTACATCATGTTTGGGTCACTCAATGAAATAATGTGGGAACGGAATAAATCACTGAATATAGAATAAAGTGAAAATAAAATAGAAATTTGTAATAGTATTACATTGTTTAGTTCATTGAATTATTAGTAAATAATATATGAAAATGACAAAGTTACCCTTAATATTTTTTTAATATATATTGAAATTAATATAATATTTAATCACATTATAAAAATATAATTATGATTAATAATATTTTTCATAAAAATTATAATTAGTTTAATAATCTATTTAAATGATAATAATATAAAACAATAATTGTCAAATTTTTTCTCCAGCAATTCTCGTTTCTTCAATTTTTTTCCACCCCAAAATTCATCATCTTCATCTTATCTCGTATTCTCCAAAATTTGTTTTTAGAAATTGTTTCCAAATTTTGACAACCCAAAAATCACTCGTTGGTCTTATTCTAGAAAAACTGATAGAGATTCCTGTTTTCTTTTTTCACCTTTCATTATTTTTGATTTTTTTTTCATCTATTCATTCACATATGACATATCCAAACATCAAAGACCTGTTAAGATCGAAAGCCATTATCAAGGTTCTAAATCAACAATTGTGGTTACAAGATAGAAATGAAGACACTATAACTATTTAATTAAGCCACGTAATAAACTAGAAAAATTGTGTTGGTGATCTAAAACCTGTTAAACCGATTATCGAATATATTTTTTTTATCTAGAAATCAATTTCTTTCCTTCTTTAGTGTTAAAACTAGTTACGTAAGTTAAAAGATAAACTCATATTTCTCAATGCAAATCCTACTTGACAGGATGAAGGATGGATTGATAAAATAGGATAAAAAATATAACTTTTCTTTATATAGGGTTGCTCGACAAGAAATATGAAAAAATTGAAAGAAAAAGTAATTTTCTCTTCACTAGTTACTTGGTAAAATTAAAAAATAGGAAAGAAAATGATTTTTTTTAAATGTATAATTTTGAATTAATATAGGTTGTTCTCTTATTTTCTTCTCTTCTAATTCTAATTTGGAACGATTTATTTTTATACACTAAAATGAAAAATGATAATCTCTTCTATTTTTTTCCCTCACAATTTTTTTTCTACCAAACACTCAAATTTTCTTTTTCATTTTTTTATTCTCTTTCCTTCCTTTTTTCCACTCAATCATTTACCCATAGATAAATTTTAATTGCTTTTTTAAAAGAATAAGAATTAGTCAACTTGCGAGTCTGCGTGTCTAACACAGCCATTTGATAGTTGAAAATTAAAAATATTTTTCTCCAGAGGAAAAACCTATTTTACAACAATGGTGGGAAAAGGCTGTCAGCCTTTTGAAGCCCATATGGAATGGGCTTTCACAAGCTCGAAACATTTTCATGCTTAGCCCATTTTTTCCAGTCCTGACAAAAGATCTAAAAAAAACATTTGTTATACCAAGTTTATCTTATTTATACAATTTCAGTGGCAGTTATATCAGTTTAGCTTAAAATGGCGGTTGCTGCTGGTGGAGCAACCACAGCAGGCGTACGTTTACTTTCAGTTCCACGCACTTTACCGGCTATCAGGACTTCATCATTCGTGACAACGTTGTCTTTCTCGAAGTTGGGTTCTTTTCCAGGGCGGGTAAGAGGCAATGAACCCGCAAGGAAGAACCTTTTAGTTATCCGAGCTGCAAGAACTGAGTCTCAAGGCGTTTCTCTTGGTTTCAGGGCTCCTAATTTCCAGGTTTCTCCATTACCAATACATTAAAAACTTTTTTACATGTCGAACACTTGTATTTTCTTTTACAAATATTTTGTTTCCTTTGGAGGGTAGTTGCCAGAACCTCTGACTGGGAAGACTTGGACTTTGGAAGATGTTGAATCATACCCTGCTTTGTTGGTAATGGCCCATTTATTTTCTTGCAATATTTATTCTGTTTCGGTCCTTTGTTCTGGTTTATTGTGGTTATGCTTCTTTGGGTTAAAAGGGTTATGAGTTTTATCCTTTAATTATCTATTATCTGGTGTTACTTGCTATTGACTGGGATTACATTAAATATAGTTAATGTAGGTTTCTTTTGTGGAATTTGTAAATTAAAGGTATTTTTAGGTTTTGGGATTTTCAAGTTGATTTATTGTACATAGTTGAAGGAATGTTAACATTTTTCAAGTGTTTCAATTAGGAAGAGATGTGAAATCCCCGCTTGTTTTCTTAATTTATTGATTGGAATTTCATGAACTGAGCAAGAGGTGAAATGATTGAAAATGGGGATCACTGTCAGGTTGGAATATGTACTTTTGGTCTCATTGTTCTTTATTTATATAGAGCAATGCCTCAGTATTTGGAGGAGGATGGTTTTCTAGTCAAGAGATTTGACAAAATGAATAATTAGAACTGAGCCTTTTAACAATGGCAGGCAAAGATACAATATAACAGTTGAAACTAATCTGGGGTTCAGAATTACATATTAGAAGAGATAATTTGTTCAGATTAGAATATGTAAGCAGTTATTAGCATAAATTATGATCATCTTTTCTTTTTCTTTTTGGATTCTTGACTATTGTGACATTTCTTCTCCTTACTAAAGTATATATGATCATAAGTATGTTCTTTTGCAGGTTATGTTTATATGCAACCACTGCCCATTTGTTAAGCACCTGAAGAAGGATATTGCGAAGCTTTCCAATTTCTATATGAAGGTAACTAAGTGCCCTTCCACTTTCTGAGTTTTTCAGCTTGCTTTATTTCGTGTTATTAATGGAACTTGGAAAGATAAATGACTGTACAACAATCCAAAATTTATTGCACTCAATTGCAGAAAGGGCTGGCTGTTCTTGCAATATCTTCGAATTCTGTAGCCACTCACCCACAGGTTCCACTGATCCCCTAATTTGAGAATAGAGATGCTTTGAAGCTGTTTGTATGATTTCTCCAGATGAACTTTTGTTCACAGGATGGACCCCAATTCATGGCCGAAGATGCTAAGCTATATAATTATCCTTTCCCTTATCTATATGATGAGGTATAATTATCTTAATATATTTTAACTTTCATTTTTGAGATTTAGAAATCTGGCACATTTCTTCCGGTATATCTTTTCTGTCTTTTGACATTTCATGCATGTGAATAGAATAAGTTTGCTTTGTAATTGATTTTCTCCTTTCACTATTCTTATTGATTAAGTTGAATATGTTTTAACCTCAGACACAAGATGTTGCAAGAGACTTTGGGGCAGTCTGTACACCAGAGTTTTTTCTATTTAAAAAGGTGATCAGGATCTGCTTTAACTTAACATCAAATTGTTGGTTTTGCTCTTGAATTACCTTAGTAGATGACAACCATCCTCGAACCAGGTCGGCAGTGATAAGTAGTAGTCTGCCTTGGAGGCCATATATCAAGGGTTGAATGTTACAATTTTGTGATTTATCACATTGTAATCCACTTAGAAGATTGTGGGATTAGTCTTGAGGATCATTTTGAAGAGTCTTCAAAATAGTAACTGTATTGACTTAGTTAAGCTATCCCTTTGAAACAGGACGGTAGGAGGCCATTTGAGCTTGTATATCACGGCCAATTTGATGATTCCCGGCCAAGTAATAGTGTTCCTGTTACTGGAAGGTTTGGTTTTATGAATTTCATCTTAAAATGCTTTAATAATATGAAGACTTGCTCCTGTTGCAGTGGTAAACAAATCTGCTTGGTTTAATCATTTGTAGGGACTTAAGCCTTGCTATAGACAGTGTTCTAAGTGGCCAACCAGTGCCATCAGTTCAGAAACCAAGGTGCATTCTTCCTTAAGTAGTTCGTTATTATTATTTTTAAACATTTTAAGTTTTGAGTCGATGGATTTCCAACTAAAAGTGATTATTTCCCTTTGGAACAGTGTTGGATGCAGCATAAAGTGGCACCCACAGAAGAGTTGGTAATCTGCAAAAACCTTTTCCGGTTATCTGATGAATATATATAATCGAAGTGGCATCCGCATTTCTATGTTTTTGGTGGAAATAGATGACATTGGAACCAACTTACTTTCCTGAAATAAAGGTTTTCATAGTACGTGCTTTAGATTCCTGGAAGCAGAAAGGTTTAACATGTAATTTTGTTGTATATATAAAATTCTTTGGCATACAGATAAAAAAAGCTGTTACCAATGTCGGCATGCAATAATCATCTGTTATTAATTACTTGGGTTCTGACTCTGAGAAACATTAAAAAACTGAAATGGTAGCCTAAGCTATTAATATGACTAGGAGCAATGCACCCTTTCAAGAACACGATGTTGCCTGCCTGGGCCAAAAGAGGTAACTTCAAGCCATTATCTTTTGTTCTTCAACCAACCGTCCCATTAATCTACTTTTTCCCAGGGCATAAGCATTCTTTATTGCAACTCATTTGGATGTCATCAAAGCATGACAAATTATATATAAGATGTGGAATAATTAGTAAATTCGAAACATGAAATAATAAATCTAAACAAAACAAACAAAGAATGATAAAACCTGAACTTTTAATTTAACATGCAAGTAGAAATTCAAGGTGTATAAAATCTCTATTTAACTTTTGGTAAAAGAAAATCTCATCTAAATAAAATCTTAGACAATTAATAATCTAGATTGGAATGTACAAAATATTTTTTCATACGCAACGATTTTTTATATATAACGAAAAAGAAAATCTTCAATCCTTGCAAAGAAATACACAAGACAATCTTATTCAATTCTTGAATTTCAACTATTATAGTAGTTTACAAATGCCTTTTAAATTGGTGGAAAATAAATATGGAAATAAGTGTAAAAACCAGATAGAAAAGAAGAGAAAGGAGTACATAAAATAGTGACGCCATGTCATGTGTATTTTTTTTAATAGTTTAATGTCACATTAACATTTTTAACCTAAATTTTTCTATAAAGGACTCCTACAATAATAAAAGAAGAAATTAGATTGAAATAAATTAAAAAAAATAATTTAAACATGATTACTGAATCACATGATAGGCGTGTACTGCCATGAATGAATTACTTATTTGGTACATGCTATTATACTTACTGTAACACCCCAAGCCCGACTTAGACATTACTGTTGGATTATGAAGGTTACATCGTATGTGAAAACACTAATGCTTAACTTTGGTGAAAAGTTCAGAACAGAATTGATTAATACATTAAAACACTTCCATTCTGACAAACTCGTAAGTACTTTGATGAAAACCATGAAATATTAACTTTATTAAAACATCCAACTCGCTTTATCACTTGCGTAGTAAAAACGTAGTATCGAGTTTCAAAAACTTTGCAACGAAAAACATTTAGCAATTTTGGTCTTATAAAATCATAGTTTATTATTAGTTACGTGGTCTCAATTAGAATACAAATTGAAAATAAAAATTTTGCAAAATAAAAACTAAAATTAATGTTAAAGTCCCAAACAAAAATTAACAGTTCCAAAAGTTCATAGGGTCCATAAATAAGTCTAAAACATACTTAACCAAAATGGGTAAATCGAGCTTCAGAGTCGCCATCCAATCCTAAGCTTAATAATCACCTGAAATGAGACAAAACAAACGAATGAGCTAGAAGCCCAGTTTGTGACTTGGCCACATCAGAGTTTACTTAAGGAGTTTGCAAACAGGAATAATCAATTCAGAATTTTTCATAACATATAACATATCGAAATCATATTATTTAACATATTAGAGTCATATCATAAATCATATAACATATCAGACATATTTTACCCCCATTCGATACAGACCATCTCTGTCTAACCAATCACACCAATTAGAACTATGAGAGTCCATCAAAATACAAAGGACTCCACCAAGTAAATACTCTATTATATACCATCGAGATTCGTATTCAATAGCAAAATATAATTAAATTATACTACTTTCTATAATCAATTTCAACCATAGCATTTCACTCAATAATTATTAATAACTTACCTCAATATTGTAAAATACATTATATCACGAATAAATATAACTTACTTGGTTTCAGGTCATAGAAATACAAACCGAAAGCTTGTGTCATTCGTCGTCAACTTTAGCCTTTCATTTCCCTTTCAACGATCTTGCGTCGTTTTTTTGCTACGAATAATAATTTAGTAATGGTATAATATAAAATATAAATTCATTAAACATTTCAAATTGCAATTCATCATATTCAATTTATCAGTCAATTTATCATCTCATTACGATTTAATCCAAATCACACATTTTTGTACCAAATTGTAAATAATTCAAATTACAATCACACAAAAAATTCATAATTCAAGAATATATTGCAAACACATATAATCATACCATATGAATTTACTTGGTTAAACTAGCAAATAAATTGAAACTTTAAGATCTATTTAACAATTTTGTCATTTCCCCGATTATTTCACATTTGGTCCAATTTCTGATCTATACAATTATTCTATTCATTTTATCAATTCCACACATCTTATATCAGCCTATTATATGTCAATTCAATTTTATTTTTTGATATCCCTAATTTTTTTTCATTTGACTCAATTTAGTCTCTAAAAACGAAATAATCATATCTTTCAAATTTGAGCTTCGTTTTCTAATCCGATTTCAATCTCATCCTTTATAAACTCTCTACTATCTATTTTTTTAAAAAAATCTCATAACGTTACAAATAATTCAATTTAGTCCTTATGTTACAAAATTAACATTTAAACTTTACAAACTGGTCCTTTTTCATATTTAAGCTCAAAATCTAATAATTTAACACAAAGAACTTCAAGAAATCAACATTGAGAACTTTTGAAAACTTTAATAGTTTTGAAAAATAACATACGGATATCGAGATTTCAAAAACATAAAAATTACAAGAAAATAACTAAGGACTTACTTGAATTTTAAGTTAAAGCTTTCAAAACCCTAAATGGAGTTAAGTTTCTTTTCTTTCTATTTGCTTCGGGTGAATGGGGAAGAAGATGATATGTTCATTCCTTCCCTCACTAACTTAATAATAATGTAAAATTTTAAGTTTTTTCTTTTCTTTTACTTAATTTAAACCATATTTTTTTATTAATCAATCTAATGAACCATGATTGCTACCGGCCACTAATAAGTATAATGACATGGTCTAATTGTGGTTTCAGTCATTTGGTTGATTTCCTAATTAAAATTCTATAACAATTGAACTTTTACTACTCTTATAAGATAGTCCATACCTTAATTAATCACTAATTCGATAAAATTGTCTATCCAAAATTCAAGTCACCTACAATATAACTCCTTAAATATTTAATAAAAATACTTACGATATCAATTTAACGAAACAAAATTTCAAAATTAAATTCTTTCGACACCACTAACTTTCGAGTCGTTACACAAAGAGAGTCGTATATCTCATATCCAAGGTGATGAAACGAAGGAGGTGGTAGATTGAGACAAGATGTTTAAATTTGACTTGATATTTTTGTGGTTTTCTGGTGGTTTTAAGATCTAAACCGTTAGATTAAAAGATAAAAGAAAAGTGGATTTATTGGTGTCCTTGTTTTTTTACTAGTGACACTGTCAAAGTGCGACAGTCCAGGAAGAGTAGTGGAAGAAAGAAGAAGAGAAAAAGAAAAGGAGAGGAAAAAAAGAATAAAGAATAAAAAAGGAACAAAATTAAAAAGGAATAAAAAATTGCATTGATGGTGGAGTGAACAATTTAATTAATTTTTAATGATTATAATTAAATTAACAAAAAATAAAATAAAATTACTAAGATAGAAATGACCCTATTTAAAATGACTAACGGAAAAGTTTACCTTATCGATTAAAATATCATTTAATTTTTATACAATTTTTGAAAGCCTAAATATTAGGGTTAGAAATGAGAAAAAGCTTTAAATGTAATTCTCCTAAAATTAGTAAAGAGAAGTTGTAGATCCATCTCAATAGCATCATATTTAGGATGTACAATCGACAACATCATGTGATGGGTCGACATCAGACAGGTAGATTGGTTCCTACTTCCAATTATATTCCATTCCCATCTCGATTTGAGGAGGTGGTGGACTCACTCCCCCACCACAACCCTCACACCAACATTAATCCCCCCAACCTGTCATCATCCTCCCATCAATTTTCATTTCCTACGTTACTTTCATGTCTTACTGTCCCAACCTGCATTTTCATATCATAGTTTTACTTGTTATTCATTATTTTCATCCTCCAAATTATTGTTATAGCAATTTTAAATTTGGAAGTCATGCAATTCATAAATGCATGTGATATTATCAGTGGTCCTCTGTTTTTTTTTTCTTTCTTTTACGGTAATTATAAACCAGGCCCCCTACCACATGTTCATTTAATTTTCTCTTTAATTAAAGCCTTTCGCATAAAAAAAATGACAAATTTATGAGAATGAAAGTTTAAATGGAGCAAATTAAAAAGTTAGGGAATAAAAGAGTTCCAGCATTTGGTTCAATAATAAGCTTTTTCCTTTCATTTTCCATATTCAAACAATTGGGTTTCAAAATATTTTTTAATTAAGAAAAAACTTGGAAGGAAAGTTAATTTAGAAAGCGCTTGGTGGGAAAAAAAAAAAAAGAACAATATTTTAATTTTTTATTTTATTTTTATCTTTTAAGCATATTAACAAAAATATGGGAGAATATTGTTCGAAAAAATATGGATGCGCCATCAACAAATAATAATACGACATCTCATCATTAAATAAAATAAAAATAATGGAGAGCTTGTAACAAATACTAATAATTTTTATTTAAACATAATTAAATAATTACTAAAACCCTATCCTAGACCCTAAATTCGATACCCTAAACCCATCCAAGATCCAAAATCTAAGATTTATTAATATTTATTTATTATAGTAACATTTAATATTTAATTATGTTTAAATAAAATTATTAGAATTTATTTACAGGTCCTTCATATTTTTTGTTTAATTTAATGATAATGTGTCATGTTAACTATTTATTGATGGTGAATAAGACTTATACACTAATGCATCAAATATTTTTTGGTACTTTGCATATCCTTTTACGATCCTTGATAATAGAATATGTTTTACCATTATACCCAACTACCTATCGGTATCGATAGATGAAATAATGTGACTAAAAAATATATAAACTTTCTATCCCTTTCTCTCTTTTTTTTTCCTCCTCTATTTTTTTTTGTTTTTATTTTTTAAAATTCTTTCAATCCAACCCAATTAAGTAAAATCTATATATACACTACAAGTATGAGATAAAGAAGAAGACAATGAATTATATTACAAAAATTTTGAACGAAACGAGTCATACAAATAAATTACTTAATTTCCAGATTTCAGGAAATTATTCATACTTCTGAAAAAATATATAATTTGGACAACCTAAGCTACCTTATAATGAAGTAAATGAGAAAGGAAAGATATTTAAAAAAAAAAAAACTCCTGAATTTTTATTACATTTAAATAAATCTTACTTTTAATTTATACCTAAATAAACCCTTGAGATAAATCAAACTTTCATTTGAAATTAATAAGGCTTTATTTGGATATAAATCAAATGATAAAAAGTTATTTAAAAGTAATAAATATACAAGGCCTACTTAGTTTATAAAAATATTCATTTATAAAAAAATAGTATGTATAAGGATTAATATATGAAATTAGAAATAGATTTCAAGGTTTTGAGAAAAGTTCAGACCCAGAAAGATCAAAGGAAGTCCAAGTTTCAGCCATTAAATTTGCAGAAATCTTAAGCTGGTCATCAACTGGAAACGACTCCAACTGTTGCAGTTGACATTCAAAGCTTGGGGTGTTTGCTGCATAATTTGACCAGAAAACATCTTGCACCATTTCATCAGCTAACAAGTTTTGCAACCCGAACGCATTGATTTCATCACTTTCCAACAATTCCTCAACACCGTTATCTTTTAGATGTTGCTCAACTTGAGGCATTTCTTGGAGCATATTATAAGATTCTGGAATTGTATGAACTACTGGTAACTCCATGGATGAATCGTTTTGGCTGTTGGTATCTTGTTCTAAACAACTCCAAGGTTCCATCCCTTCATTAGGGCATTCTTGAGTAAGAATTATCTCAGGCTGATCCGAATTTGTACTCTGGTTCAAGAATTGAGCAAAGATAACAGCTAGATCAATATCCGACCCAGTAGTAGTAGCAGGTCCTGGTTGGTTCCCTGTGTCTCCATGGGAAGTAGTGGCACCCATCATATGCTCCTGGTGAGTCCCGAAACTAGTTAAATTCTTGCTATAATTCGTGGAAATCTGAGCACCGTTTTTGTCGACCCTGTTGGACTTACCTCGTCGACTCTTGCGACAACCACCACCAACAGGCACATTCCTAAGGGAACCACCTTTGGTCCAATACCTTCGGCAACCTTTGCAAAAGTACCGCGGCTGGGACAAGCTGTAGTTGTTGTAATAACAGAACTTGGTGTTAGCAGAGGCACAACGTGGACAATTGGGAGCAAGTTCAGCGTTGGGTTTCCAGTTTCTGTCAATGGCCAACATCGGCCTAGGAGCACACTGCAACATACTCTCACTAATTGCGAACATATTTGCAGATACAGAAAAACACTCGAAAGCTAGCACCACCAAAGAAGAATCACTTTGAAATAAAATTGTAAAGGGGGATGGTAGTCAAAAAGGGTATGTGGGATTAAGATAGAATGTGCATATATGTATTTTGTGGAGGATGCAAATGGGGGAAACGTGGGCGGTTGGCGAGCCGTCAGGACCAAGAAATGGAAGAGAGATCAAAGGAGATGGAAGGGGAATAGGCAACGGGGAGTGATGGTGATGGAGTAAGGGTTGTATTGTAGTACACTCCAACTGCTTTAATTACAAAGGTAGATGGATCGTGTGTGACTCTTTATTTTCATAATTTCCAGTCATGTGCCATTTCTTCATTGCCCCCCCAATATAGATTGTGATTGAAGTATAAGTCAAAACAATTCTAGTTGTGCTTCTAATATACTATATCAAAATTTATTTGAAATGGTTACACTACACAAGCATGGTTGAATAGATCGTAGTGAAAATAGAAAATGATAATCATATGTATATATTAGTTTAATCCAATTTGAGCAGATTAGAGGAGTAACTCAGCTTAAACATGTATATATTATTTGTGTGATCGTTGATGATATATATAAATCTCATTTTACCATGTTTATAACTCTAACTCTGAAATTTCAAAAGCAAGAGTGTATCTTGCACTTTTCTGTAGGTTCAAAACCACAGTTTGAATACAGAAATAATTAATTTAGATTTATTTTTCATTTCAATTTATCCTCTATTCTAATTTTGTGTAAATTATCTTTGAATTCCTCAACTGAACTATAAAATTTTTAAAAATATTAAACTTTGAATGTTTTACCTCTTTCTTTCTTAGAACCTTTGAATGTTAATGATCCGGGAAGTACATCTAATGAGGATGTAGGACAATAGGTTAAGGATGTACAGAGTGAGTTTGCTGATTCAGGTTTAGTAATCCTTCCCATTAGTGTTCTTATGTTTTTTGGTTTTAAAGTTATATATAATTTTCCATGTGGGTGGAAGAAAATTTTAATATTAAAAAATATTTAACAATTAAACAATAAGTAAAGTAGTAAGCTATTTATGAATAAACCTCGTTAATCTCCTTAGATCTTTCCTTTTTAGTTGATTTATTTAAACATTTCATATAAAATGTAAAAAAAAAATCACTTTATTAAAAAAATTTTAAAGACATTTTTTTAAATCGAATTAGTGTTAAATTGACTTTTAATATCAACTCAATCAATCACATTATATATATAATATAAAGATATATGCTATAAAAAAATAAATAAATTATATAATCCAACTCATGATTTCAAAAAATATAACAAAAAGAAACTACATTTATTCAAGAACTTATATGCATTTAACTCTTTGCCTCAAATATAAACGCCACAACCCTAATAGAAAATTGGAGTTTCCATAAATGCAAGGATAAATTGATAGAAAAGAATTTTCTTTTATGTTGACTTGGCAAATAAGTCCATGCAGGATTTTGTAGTTTTTCAGAAGTTTTGAGATTCGAGTAAGGAAAAAAATTATTTGGTTAAATCAAGATTGATTTGAATAGAATGACAATATTTTCTTGGAAAATGCAAAATTGAAGTCTTAACTATCCCACATGGGTAACATATAATAGCATTTATAGAGGAGAATGTGGGCAGGGCAGGGTCAACAAAATCATCAAATCTGAACATAAATAATACAGTGTACTTTACTCGCGATCCTTTGATGTAAGGAGAAGACCGTAGAGTGCAGGGGCTAATGTATTGGAGGTGCATCATTAGCTACGTGTCCTCCTTTCCTTCCATTAAAATTTGTATTTCTTAGGGGAACATTCGACTTATCACATGATGATAAGCGCTTTCCATGCTTTTTATAATCATTTCTTTGTTCATGTTAGGAGTTGAGTCCAATATAAAAGTATTTATTTTTACATTTTATTCTAAAATATATCCATTGTTTTCAATATTTTTTTTAGTTTTAAGATAATTACCCATCATATCAACTAAGTTAATGATATAATTGTGCACGAGTTTTGTTAAAATAAATTTTTGTTTGGCTTTAATCCGTACATATACAAAATTCAGAAAATATAAATTTTACTAATTTCTCATACGATATCTAAACAGAAAATACAAATTTTGCTTTGTATGAAATCTGTTCTTTGTACAAAATTGAGAATAATTGTTTTGTATAATTGAGTAATCTAAAATTGATAATTGATAACTGCAGTGAGAATTTTTAAAATGAGGATCAAAATAATCTTAGCCATTAGATCAAAATAAATGGTTCTAAGCTTTAAGTTTTGTATTTATCTTACTTTATTAAAATAAAACCAGCAACACCTAATCTTTCTCTTTTTCTTCTTTTGTTCACATGTAATTAAAGTCTTATGAAAAAATTTCAGATAATCTTTACTTTGTATTTTTTTAGAAAAAATTAGAATGAAAACCAATATATTTGGGTTATTAAGATTAATCAATTTGGGTATTTGATATTTTTTTTTCTTAATTAAAAAAATTGGTCAATCATGTTATTCTAAAAAAAATCTCAATTTTTTAATTAAGGTAATTTTAATTGCTAAAATCATTTTAATTCTCATGATTCTCATTTTAAAAATTCTTACTATAGTTGTGACAACTCTTTAATTGTCCTTTTCCACACTTTTTCCTTAAAAGAAATTCTATCATTTGCTATTTATTCTGTATTATCAAATGTGCTTATAAATTTAAATCACTAAAAATATTAATTTTCATTTAATTTAATTTAATTTTTTCAATGAATTCGTTACTATGTTGCAATAAACTAAATAAAACCTTGATTTATGATATTTTGTTTAGTTTTGTTATTTGAATGTCTAATATTCGAATAAATCTGTTTATTAAATATTATATTACACAATTCCGTTTTTTAACAGTTATTGCTATTTTTGCATAACTATTTTGGAGTATGCTTAATCCAATTAACAAAATATTGGTTGCTAGTTGTATCACCTCTTTTCTTAGTATTTATTAGTTTCTAATATTATATGAGTTGTGTGTGATTTTATATCTGTAATTTTTAAATAATATATTAATTATCTAAGAAAGTAAATTATAATGTTAATTTTATTTTTTAAAGTAAAACAACATACACAATTATAATAATAGTTCATGATAAATATGAAATTATTTAAACTAAATTAATAAACACATAATTTGACTTTCTTTTCAAGCCAACCCCTTAAAATATTTTTCACATGCACCAAAAAAATAACAAAGGGATAAAAAAGAAAAAGAAAAAAAAAAACAACTTTAAATGTTTGCTTCACATAATACAAACTTATAGAAAAAAATTTTAAAAATAATATCATAATATTTTATTGCCTAATCATCTATTAAAAATAATCTTCAATCACTCTCCGGAACCATTGTTGTTCAATTATGATTCGACATTGCTTTTCGAAGAGCCATTGCTTTAACTCTCCATTATTTTTCATATAATTCTAACTTATTAATGCTAAAAATCCCCAATTTTTTCTAGTATTTTTTCATAGATGTTACTTGATTGAATATGTTTAACTACTAAATGTTATTTATAAAGCTAAACTTAAATTTTAATTGATATATAACTCTTATATTAATTAAAATGATTGCAATTTTATTCAAATAATATCTCTATATTACATTAATGAAATTAAGACAACTCTTTTTTTTAAATAAGATAAAATTATCACAAATTTTTTTATATTTTATGTTTAGATTTTTATTCAAGTAATAACTCTATTTTTTAGCACAATTTTAACTAATAATTCTAAATTAAATTATAATTATTTTTAAAGTTATGTTAGAAAATAAAAGGTATTTTCGCCTATTCAAAAGTTTTTTTAAACTCATGCTTTTATATACTATGAATAAGTTCAAACTTTACTAATGAATGCAAGAAGCCCATGGTGTAACGTTTTAGATTAGTGCAATACTTTAGAACAATGTAGTCGGTTTTGTATCGATTTTGGTTGCATCACCCAGTGCGCACCATTTTAGTAACAAATCAAAACAGCCATTTCTCTTTTCTATACAATGTAAATTTTGATCCGTACCAGTTGCACCAATCGGGATATTGTGCATTGGTCGATGCATGAATAATATTTAAAAATAGATAAAATTATTTTTTTTACCCACTTTGAAATTTTTTATTAATGAAATTTAAAATTTAACTAAAGTAAAAGAGCAAATGTAAAATTTTAAGTAAAAAATTAATAAATAAAAAATAAAGAATTTATGTAACAAACAAACTAAAGAAAAAAAAAAAAAAAGAAGACAATTTCTCAATACTTCACGAACACAACATTTTATGTATGTTTTTATTAAACTTTCATTTTATATATTTAGCATGGAATGATCTTATTATAATTTTTTTTTAAAATAATGTTGTGGATTCTTTTGTTGTTTAATGTGTAAGATCTTTTTTCCTTATTTACTTTAGATTTGTTAAATGGTAAAATTTTATTTTTGAAGTTTATTGATGAATATTTTATATAATCAATTAATATTATTGTACTTGAAATGATTTAATCTAATTCATTTGATATATTTAATATTTTATATATTGAATATTTTTCAAAAAATTAATAAATCCAAAACGGTACAACAAAACAAATCGGTATCAAAACATATTAGTTCCAATGGAAAAATGATACGCCATCGGTGCGATATTGTAACACCCTTCGCCCGTATCCGACACCGGGATAGGGTTCGAGGTGCTACCGGACTTAAACTCAACCAATCATATGAAATCCATAGCACATGCATGTATATATAATCAGATTTACAGCCACAATAGCTAATATAAGTCATTACATTTGGCTAAAACAGATGTCACACACTTAATCATTTAGACTCCTATTCATGTCATAAACTCATAGTACTGAAAATCACTTACTTGCTGAGCTCATATTACTCCTTATTACTATTTGTCCTCGTATTACCATATTTTTCCATTGAATTAATACAAATATATTGGATATTTATATTAGTCTCATTCTCATTCTTATGCTAAATTTATACGTTGAATCATTTCAACGTCGAAGAGTACACAAACATCAGAATCAATGCTAATAATAATCACATATCACTTACCAAACTTTAAATGTCAATTCACAAACATGTAATTCACTAGCTATTGTTCCAATCATGATTTAAAATGATAAATCATTTATTAAGCCTAATCTCAGTGCTCAATTAAATTCTATTGCATAATTTCAAATGATACTTACCAAAACTTTACTGATTTGGAAATTGTCATTTTTCACTGATGCCATAGTCTCATCCAACTATGGTCTTTTACTTATTCACTTTCTGCCCGATAATAGTCTCGTGTTCTTTGATGTGCGCCGATACGCATTGAATTCCACTAATGATCACTGATGCCATAGCATAGCTATGGTCTTTTCATTTATCCGTCAATTCATCACTTTCGATAGAATGCCATAGCCCAGCTATGGTCTTACATCTTCAATATCACTATGCCATGGTAAAACCATGGACTTAACCGTCAATTCATCATTTTTCATTAGAATGCCATAGCCCAGCTATGGTCTTACATCTTAAGCACGTATCACACCAATACCATATCCCAGATATGGTCTTACACGGATCACATATATCACTGATGCCATATCCCAGATATGGTCTTACTCAGAAGCACTTATCACTCCGATGCCATATCCCAGATATGGTCTTACACGGATCACTTATCATCTTATTCCGATGCCATAGCCCAGCTATGGTCTTATACGAAAATCACTTATCACTTTCTTCCGATGCCATAGCCCAGCTATGGTCTTATACGGAAGTCACTTTGCACTTGTAGCCGAAGCTACCACTTTCACTTGATCAAGCAGCCGAAGCTACCACTTTTCACTTGTTGCCATGGTCCAACCATGGTCTTTTCCGTCAATTCATCTTGTCATTGAGCTGGAATCGCTCGAGTTGATTTCTACAAAACATATTCAGCCATTCTGCTCACGAAATCCTAATATACATTCTCAATATCTCCGTTAGTCACATAATTCATATAAAAATCAAGAAATAAAACATTATTCCACTTCTGATTCAACATTTATTGATTACAATTAGGCATATCATTAATCTAAATACAAATCATTCATATATTTTTCCTCCTCCTCCACTCCATTCCACATCCTTAGTATAAATAACACACTTGTAAGTAACATTATCTATAACTTTTACTATTTACTTGTACATTTTCAAGCTGTCCATCCGTGTCGTAGTCACTAAATTATTTTTATCTTGAGCTACAGAACTCCAAATTAAGATCCGTAAATTTTCCTTGAAACTAGATTCACATATCTTCTTATCATAATTTTTCCAGAATTTTTGGTGCTGCCAATTTGTACAGTTTATTCATTAAAGTCTCCCCTGTTACACAGTCTGACAGCTCTGACCTTTCTTCACTAAAATTTCAATTTCTCTTTATTCCGGATTCAAAAGATGTTCATGTTTATTTCTTATAAAAATAGACTCAATAAGGATTCCAACCATATAAATCATGTTCCATAACTATTTTTTTTACGATCTTTAATGATTTTTACAAATCAGAACAGAGGATCACGAAATCAATCCAAACCATTCTCGCAAAAATGTAAATATCTCAAGATACAAAATTCCTTTGCTTCCTCTGTTTCTTTTATATGAAAATAGACTCAATAAGCTTTAATTACATATCTTATTCAACTTCTAATTCAATTCCTACCATTTTTGGTGATTTTTCAAAGTTAGACAATTGCTGCTGTCAAATACTGCTTTAGTGTGACATCATAATTTCCAATTTGTCCCAATTTCCACAATTCATACAATTCAGTCCTTGCTTAATTAACCCCTCCATTGAGCTAATTTTCTCATTTAACATCTTTCTCTATCATTTTAAACCACTTCATAACCTTTGAAGATCAGAATTTTAACACTAAGCCTTGATTTCAACTATTTCACAATTAGGTCCTAAAACCAATTTCCATCAATTTCACTTGATAATCATCATATAACAAAATTAAAGCTTCAATTCAATATTTATTCATCACATGCTTTCAACAATAATCCACATCAACTTTAAAAATTAGCCATGGAATCAAAAACTAATGAATTAATAAGTTGGACCCAATTGTAAAAGTCCAAAAACATAGAAATTTCAAGGAGAGAGCAAGAATTAAACTTACATGAAGCTAGAATATGAAAAAACAGCTTGAATCCTCTTCCATGGCTGTTTCTCAGCTGATGAAAATGAAAAAAATGAAGAGAATTCTAGAGAATTCTCAATTTGGTCCCATTTTTATTTAACTAATTTTGGCAATTTTCCAATTTTGCCCTTATTTTACTCATTTCCTGATTTTTCTCAGCTATTGCCGCCCAAAATATCTCCTTTGGGCTTATTTGCACTTTAAATCCTTCCTTATTTGACAATTGAGCTATTTCATCACTTTTCACAATTTTGCACTTTATTCAATTTAGTCCTTTTTACTCAATTGACCACCAAAACCTTAAAATTTCTTAACGAAACTTTAATATTACCTTATTGACACTCTTTAAATATTCATAAAAATATTTATGGCTCGGTTTATGACACCGAGATCTCAATACCTCTTTTTCTCGATATCTTGACCAAATAAATCTTTACAAACATAATTTACTTTTTCAAAAATCTTTTAAAAACTACATTTGGCTTGTAAATAGTAAATAATATTATATACGAGTTCATTTATCGAATTCGTTGGTCTCAAACCACAATTCCTGACATTACTGAAATTTGGGCTATTACAAATATTGACTACCTTACTTTAGAACTTTCAGAACACTTTAAATTTATAAAATTTTGAAATTACTAAATAGATATACAAAGTTTTAAGATTTTATTTTGAACTTCCTTTAATTTTACTATGGAGCTGAGCCCCTAGTTCACGTCACGAGACACAAACCAAAATTGTCCTCCTTGAATATCCACAAATCTCTCAAAGCCTTGCCAAGTTCCACCTTTTAAGCTCACCTCCACATATTTGAACCTGAAACATAATAAATAAATACACTTTGCAAAACAACTATCAATTGGTGTGATATGTTTTGAGTTCAAATATGTGGCACAGATGAGGGAGGCAAAACCTTAAGAGAATTATAGGTGTTAAAGAGGACCATTTTGATTTATATCTCGTGACCTAGCCTAATAGGTTAGATTGAGTTGTACATAAAAGGCATTTTTTATGTTACACCCATCGACTAATATATATGTTTTGTGAAATTCACTTATATGTGTTGTATTCCATATTTGAATCTATTAAGGTATATCTGTGGGTAACAACATCTTTAAATACTTGTAAATACTCAAATAATACCAATTCAATTATGTATTCATTGTTGGAAATTGTAGATTGTAAATTTAATTATTGATGAACACTTATTCAAATTTAGAAATTGACAATTTATCATTCAATTGGTACATTTCCATGAGACATATTTCTTTTAAAATGTATGTCCAACATGAAAGATTTTGACTCTTCAAAATAGTATCTATTGATGCATATGAATAGAGGGCGCCTATGGTGCTCACAAAAATCATTATAACCAATCCTATTTTCAGAAATTAGAGTAATAAGAACTAAGAAATTACTCGATTTTTCTAATCAAAAGAAATTCAAAAGTTATCTCGGGAGGACTTTTGTCTTAACCTTGTAGCAAATTTGTATGGGGACAAATAGTTTTCTTTAGAAAGCGTCACCTGCGTTCTTGAAGTCTATTGTTTAATTCAATATCGTATCTAGATCTATCTTCCCAACTCAATATATCCTACATTCACAACACTACCTTGGCACCTTTTTATGCCATAAACCCAACCTATAGATATTAAAAAGAAAAAGTGATGGCAGTTTTAAGTGGTCAGCGTTTCTTGCTTCATGAACTTTTTTCCCCTTACGTAAAGGGTTTAAAGTTTTAACAAGATGGTATGTCAATCATAAATGCACTACACATTTCTTTTCTCCATATCACTTCATTACAAACCCCAAGCCAAGCAAAACAATTGGTGGGTAGCAGATGTAATCAAAATTGAAAATAAAATAAAGTGGGTTTGGGTGAGATATGGTTAAGATTTTAGAAGCATTGGATAAGATCACGTGGGGGGTTTTAAGTCGTTTTCATGAAAAAGAAATGAGGATTTTGTTTTGAGTGCAATGGCTCCCCACCTACTTCCACATTTCCATCTTTTATTTCTTTACTTGCATTACCAATTCTTCTCCACCTACTCACTTCCATCTTCTACTGCCTCTCCTTTATTTATTTGAAATGAATATTTTTTTCTTAAAATTCTAGCTTGTGTCAACTTAAATTCTCATTATTTGGGCCCAACAGAATGCTTGATATTGTCATTTTAGGCCAGTTAATTAATTTGCTTGGGAAAGGCCTATGGATGGGCTTTGACCTGGGTAATGTACACGAGTCTTCATAAAAATAAACTTACTACATTCACAATTGAGGGTAGGAATCCAACTCAAATTTTCATGCTACATAAAACCTTGTAGACTATTCTTTTTAGTACATCAAATTATCCCCAAACCCTCTGAGTTCTTATGTTTTTTCCATAATTTAAATCTACTGGAAAACACTTTTTACACTTTTTATGTAATAAATTAAGGGGATTGTTCATGCTAATTATCTCAAGTTTTAAACACCTCAAATATATGCAATGAGATAAGTATCGATCTTGCTTTTAGTCTTTGTATTTTACAAAAGGTGTGGGTTAAGTCTATGTACTTTGATTTGGTCATTTTTAGTCCCTCTACTTTTTAAATTTTAAAATGTCAATCATCATCAGACGATAACAGTTAAATTAATTAAATTATGCTATTTTCACAATTTGATGCAACATACATATTTTCATACGTGTGATGTCATGCCAGCTTGTTATTTTTACATATTACTCACTAAAAATTTAGTTAACAGACTAACAACTGTCATCTATGTCAAGACTAAAATCTCTACTTCGAAAAGCACAAGGGCTTGCAAGGATCCAATTGGAGAATATGAGGTAAATCTACAACTGTACACATAGTACAAGATTGGTAATTGAATTTAACCAAATGGACTTAGCATATATTGTTTCGAAAAAGTAAAGGGACTAAAATTGATTGAATTAAAATATGGGAACTAAATTTATAACTTTCACAAAACACAGGGACTAATAGCAGAATTTAACCTAACCTTGCTGTTGGGCGGTGAAATTTGCACAAGCGGGAGGAATCCATAAACCAGCCCAATAAGATACTCCACACTGCAAAGAGTGCTCGGCCTTCAACACTATCACAAGTTGACTATATTGTTATTTTCGAGTTGGAGTTATTTTAAGCTAAATTTCGAGTTTGATTTGTTTAATTTACATTCAATATAATTATATATAAAATTTAAATATTTATATCTCGATATAAATTATTAGTTGAATGTATTTTAAGCAAATTTTTGTTATAATATACTATTTTCAATTATATTTTAATTAAAATTAAAATTTGTTATTGTTAGTTGTTAAAATAAGAATTATATTAAATAAATTTATTATATAAAATAAATTTTTTAAATAATTTTATTATAAAGATATAACATATTACAAATTAATTATATTAAAATTTCAAATAATGGATTAGATGAACTTGATTATTAACTAATACTTTATTATTTATATTATTGTTCTCTATGAAATAAGAAACTTTTATGCTTACCAAAAAAAGTATAACTTGACATTCTATTTTTATTATTAAAGACATTATAGTTTGAATTCATATAAAATTTTGAATATATATATATATATATATATATATATATAAAATACTAAATAATAAAATATAATAATTATTTAAAAATAATATTACTTTAAATTTTAAAATACATGATATTTTATTGTATTAATATTTGATGACATAAATGATATGTTTTAACTATAAAATTTTAAAATTACAATTTTGCTAACAATAAAATATTACTTGTCCGAACTAATAAAAGTTTAAACCTTCTTTTTTCCTTTGATAACAAAAAACCTTAATGTAGCTTTTGATTTTTATAATTTCTCTAATGCCTCTTTTGATTACAAGTGTAAGAATATGGGGAAATTTTATTTATTATATATGTCACATCTTAAATTTAGGTTAGTAGAATCGAGTTAGTGAGTTAGGTATTCAATTTGGATATCGGAATTGGGTTAGAAGTGATTAATAAATTTTGATAAAATATTAAAAATTTTCAAGTCCAACAATTTAAGTTGGGAAATTAGGATTAAGGGTTCAGTTATTAACTTTCTTAAAACGGATTTTAAAAATGAAACTGGATTTGAAAATAATTAAGAAATGGGCTTTAATTTGACACTGAAATTTGGCACAAAAATGGTGAAATCTGAAATATTGAGTTAACTTGTTTTAAACTGATTTTTGACTCATTTTGAATTAATTAGAAGGTTTATAAACTCAATTTTATAGATCATCCAAGAACTTTTTATGAATTGGACATTTTCCCTTTTTTAATGTTCGTGTAAACTCAAATTTTCCAGAAAACTTAGATCTAGTAAATAAGATGAAATTGATGGCTTAGATATGTTATAATAAAATATTTAAGATGTTTAAAAACATGTTTAGGGATTAGGATAAAAAATTAGATGTCGAAAACACTTATTTCGGTAAAACTAATTAGTTTTTAGTAGTGAGAAAAAGGAGTTGAGATATGTATTTTCGTAGCTATTTGATTGTGTTTGTGGCTCTAAATGATGTGTTTGTAATGTTTTTAATACATGTGCAAAGTTCTAGATCAATCAAGAGCCTCTACAAGCAAATCAAAAGGTAAAGAAAAGCTTACCTAGTCTCCGACGATTGCATGAAAGTAATTCGGTGAGTGGTCAAATTTGTTGCATGTAAGCACGAATCCTTAGGTTAAATGGGAGCTTAGGTTAGCCTAAACATCTATCCTGAGTTCTGAGTGTAAGTTTCCCTATTCGTTCTTTTATTATTATGAAATTTATGCTTAGATATGTGATGCATACTAAGATGTTTATGTGAATGCTAAATGATTATGATTGACTATGATATGAGGCTTACTAATTTGATGCACACCATATGAGATCTATGAGAAGATGACTTATTGAGCATTATGTGAGCACTTGAAAGTGCATTATAGGAAATATGAAAATGTTATGATCATATGTATATGATAAGTGAAAGTGTGCATAAACAATAATTATATGTGTTTTAAGAGATATGTTGGCATTGTGACCTCTTGGAACCATTGGATATCATTGGCATGCCATAGGATTATGAGTACTCACCACTTTCTGGTTTTGGTTTGGGTGTTAAGGCCATGGGAATGATATGGACTCTATGAGTCATTGGTTGTGTTTGAAGGGTGTTAGCTATATGCTATACGTCACGGGATATACTGGACATGTTTGGAAGAGTGCTAGCTATATGCTACACATTCATGGGATATGCTAGACTCTTTTGAGTCAAAGCTGTGTTTGAGAATCTATTTATCCAATGCGTTATGTTATATACATGTTTCATAGTCACAAAATGCTAATATATCATTATGAATGACATAAGTTATGCTTATTGTTATGCCATGAATGAATAATTGATATAGTGTGCTTTCTTTTAACCATAGCTTCTTTAAGCATTCATTGAGCTTGAATAAGCTCACACTCTCTTATGGATATTTTGCAGAAAAATAGTTGGCAACAAAGAAAAGAAGTGAGACTTTTAAGTGCTCCCAAGCAAGGCAAAATTCCCTTTGAATATGTGTTGTGTTTGCAACTGCAATAAAGAAAGCAATGTGGGACCATAATTGAGACATTAGCCCTCATGTTTTTGCTAGTTTGTAAAAAGGACTTTTATTGCTGGTTTGTGGTTGAATGATTGTTTGGAATAATACTTGAATATGCATGATATGCTGGCTTAAGTTGCATGATGATTTGTATGTATGTCTGTTAGTGAATTATTGACGTAGATGATTAAGTTGGATGTTGGATGCCTGGACAAGTTTTAAATGGCCATTTGGTATGTTTTGAACCATTAGTTCACTTAGAAATGCATGAGATGCAAATTTGATATGTTGAGTAAATTGAATTGTAACTTTAGGAAAACATATTAGCATAGCAACTTACCTATAAGGTCAAAGCATGTTAATGTGTGTTTTAGTGTAATTGAGCATGTGTTGAATGACCTATGCATTTTATATAACATGTTAGAATAGGGAAATTGACATGAAAACACGAAATGGTATGTCTAGTTTAGTGTCGAAGTGTCATATGTGCTGACCCATAATTGACACTACGACAAGGGTTCATCTTCAGGACGCCATTTAATGTGTCTTCATGATGAAGGGCCTCTCATTGATGACGTCATGACGTGAAATTTGGCATGGTTGGGACGTGACAATCTAAGTATTTTGACATGTCTTGTTACTTTTGCAATTGAGTCTTGATTTTTATGCAATGAAATTGGATCCTTAAATGCCATGAGTTGCTATGAAATTTTGTATGATTAAGTCTCATATGTTTACTTTCATAATTTTACTCTTAATTTTTTAAAAAGTTTTTTCTAAATATTTTACTAAATTTACGAATTAGTCCTTAAATCTTTGTTTAAAATCAAATAATTTTTACTTATCGGGTTTAAACGATTCTTTTAAATATTGTCTCTGTTAATACTCTATCGTATGTATGAATGTCTAGTTTGATGTTTTACAAGCATTCACATGATGAATGTAAAATGACGGAATTACCCATAAGTGATGTTTTTATGTTTTTCTTAGAGAGCATGATTCTAGGGTCCATATGTTTACTTCTCTTGATGATTGATTGTTATGCATCTATTTGTATGGTGTGATTGGTGGTTCTATATGTGATTAGTAGTTGGTGAGGAGAGTCATACAAGTGGCTAATGTGACGTTCTAGATTCAAGTTGGACTGTCCCGGTCAGGTTTGGGGTACCACAATATATGTATTACAATAGTTAGACATAAAATAAAGAATAGTTAGTATGAATTTAAACTTGAAATTAGAATGATAAGTAAAAACTTTTGTAAAAACTAAGACCTCTTCAAAATAATTGAAATTTTTTCCCTTCATTTGCAAAAAAAAATAAATCATGGAAATGGCTAAATATTACCAACTGAGTTAAAATTTGTTACTAACTCATATACTAAATGTCGAAACCATTTTTTAATATTTTAAAAACGGGAAATCGACTTTGGATTTTGACAATAAACGGGAGTCGCCACCAATCTTTTTTTTAACTGAGGTGTGATCGGGTCACCTCGCAAAAGTGGTTGTTTTTAATAAACAATTTGATTTATTAAAACAACAGTTTTGGTCTACAAAAATCAGAAAATGGGTTCGGGAGTTGATTACGCACGAGGAAGGATTAGCACCCTCGATACGCCCAAAATTGGTACCTAGTTGATTAATAAATGTCTTTAGTGTCGAAAATTGAAAATTTGAAAGAATTTAAAATACGATCCCTCTTTGTATCGACATTAATTTATTTAAAATGTAAATCATTTGGGTAAGTTAAAACGTATGGCAAAGGTCGTCTTATTCCGGGGTAAAATGTCACATCCAATACGTTAGGACATAACACTTCAGCCCCTAAGGCTAGACTTGCCATTTTATTCAAAACTCATGTATTTTGAAAGGATGTTCGGATACTTAGAGTGGACGAGAAAAAATCGAAACCCAATACGTTAGGGCACGATCTCTTGAATTTCTAAGTACAGAACATTGCCTTAATTTAGAAAATCTTATTTCAAGATAACGAAACGTCACATCCAATACGTTAGGACACGACATCTCGAATTCTCGAGAATAAGCTTTAAAGTTAAAAATTATGAATTTGTTTCAAAAGGATATTTGGTTATTTGGGTCAAACGAGAAAAATCGAAACCCAATGCGTTAGGGCACGGTTTCTCGAATTTCTAAATACCGAACATTGCCTTTGCAAAAGAATCAATTTTGTACAGAATAAAGGTTAATATAACATGAATTTGTAAAGAAATGCAAAAATAATTTACGACAATAATAAGTGCAAATAAAATAAATGCAAAAATAATATAAAAGACAAGAATAAACGAATTAACGAACACGAACTAATTACAGATTAGAAATAACGAAAAATAATACTAAAAACTACATAATTAAGTTATACGTATAAATAATAAATAAACAAACAAATAAAACAAACAGTGATAAAAATTAATGAAAAATATTAAAATACAATATTAAAATATTAAAATACAATATTAAAATATTAAAATAATAATAATAATAATAATAATAATGATGATAATAATAATAATTACAATAAAAAGAAAATAATAAAAATAATAGGCTAATAATATAATAGTAATAATAGAAAATAATATGTACATAAAAAATAAATATATGTATATATATATTATATATTAATAATGGTGAAAAGAAAATAACAATGATATACTAATATAAAAGTATTAAAATGGTAATAATAAAATATAATAGTTAATATAATATTAAAATAATACTAAATATAATATGATAATAAAAATAATATATATAAAAAGGTAGTAAAAACATAATATTAAAAATAATACTAAAAGTAATATATAAAAATAAAAATAATAATAATAATAATAATAATAATAATAGTAATAATAAAAATAATAAAGTAAGTATATACAAGAAGAGGAACAATATAATATAATAATAATATAGAGTACAAAAAGCAAATATGATACAATAATATTAAAAATAAAGTAATAAATAATAATAGTAAATATTAAATATATATATATATAATAGTAAATAAGATAGTAAAAATAATATAATATAAAAAAATAAAAAATGATTATTAAGTATAACATAATAATTAATAATAATATTAAAAGAATAATAATAGTATATTAAAAATAATAATAGTAAAAGAAAATAGTAATAATAATAAAAATAATATAAGTAAATACTAAAAAGAATATATATATAAAGTATAATAATAATATATAATAGTAAAAATGTAATATTACAAATAATATTTAAAAACAAATAACAAAAAGGGCGAGAAGGACGGAATCGAAATAAGAACAAAATTCTTGGGGCGAAATCGAAAATAAAATGGGAAATAGGACCGAATTGCAACATGCGCGTAACCTAGAGGGATCGAAATAGAAAATATCCCCACTCGCCTAAACGCATAGCTTAAAAAGGGACCAAATTGAAATCCAGACAAAATTCGGGGCCAAAATTAAAATTTAAAGAAATCTAATTGCAAATAACTAAAACACGGAGGGACTGCGCGCGTAAATACCCCAAAAAAACACGCGAATCCTCCTTTAATGGGTCGGGTCAAATTCGGGTCGCTTGAAACGGCGTTGTTTTGGGCATTAAAATGGGGACCAAAACGACGTCGTTTTGGTATGGGTATTTAAACCAAACTTTTGCCCAAAAATTTCATTTTTCCACATTTCTAAAAAAAAAAAAATCTTTCTTTCTCTTCTTTTCTCTCTGCTTGCATTCTCCGGCGAGGTTTTCGGCACCGTTCGCCACCGCGCACCGTCGCCGCCGGCCACCATACACGGTGGCCGGAATTTAAGAAAAAGGTATTCTTTTTAGTTTTTTTTCTTAATGTTATGTATATGAATATAGGCAGTAAAAAAAATAATAGAATATATGTATGTATATATATATTTAGATGCGAATCGAAAAGAAAAAAAAGGAAAAAAATAAATGAACAAATACCACTTTTTGATCCGATCTACTCTTTTTTACTTGTATTTGAACTGTTTTGTGCTAAAAAAGGTCTACTGCTTGTATTGCTTCCAAAAATTCCCCCGTTACAATGTTTTGGTTCGACTTATATAGCCGTTTACAAGATTTTTTTATTACTTGATGTCTTTTCTATCTTTTTCTTGCAGGTGCATGGAGTCAACAATGGTGGTGGCAAGGGCGGTGGCAGCAGTGGCGGCGCAAGTGGGGAGGCCTTAGGCACGGCGCCTATGAGGCTAGGGTTATGGATTTTTGTTTTTTCTGGTTTGGGCATGGGCTGCACTGTTGGGCTAGGTTAGTTAAGTGGGTTGGTTTAATAGTTCGGTGGGTTTTGGAAATGGGTATTGGGTTGTAAATATGGGTTTTGGAAATGGGTATTGGGTCTGTTATTGGGCTGATGGGGTTTTAAATATGATTGGGCCTCGAGCTAAATTGGGTGTATACAGCTGCCTCTCTTTGCTCATTATCGTGTAACAGAAACAGAGCTGTTGTCGTGTAAGGAGAATAGAGCAAAGACTTTTAAGAAAGACCAATTTTGTCCAGTCCTGCTGAATCTTGACTTGTTTGGCGTTTTTCATCTTCAAGTAGTCTTGTTCCAATCTATCGCATCTTGTAGCTTTGATCCACTCCACCGAGACTTCAAGGAGGTAAAACTTGTAGCTTCGATTTGCTCCAATGCCATTTCAGGGAGAATAGATTTGTAACCTCGATCTTCTTTGTTAGAATTTCAAGAAGATGAGGATTCAGAGAGAAGAGATTTGTAGCTTCGATCTTCTTTACTGAAACTCAATGTAATTTCTGGGAAAAGAGATTTGTAGCTTCAACCTTCTCCGTCAGAACTTCAAGGGGATAAAAACTGGTAATTTCAACCTGCCCCACTGTTGCTTTGGGGAGACAAAGATCTGCATCTTCGATCTTGCTTCCTATTGATTAGGAAGATAAGATCTGCTGTCTTCAATCCTACTTTCTATTGCTTAGGGAGATAAGATCTGCATCTTCGATCCTGCTTCCTATTGCTTAGGGAGATAAGATTTGCATCTTTAGTCTACTCTACTACAACTCCAGGGAGATAAGACTTGTAACTTCAACCTGCTCTACTACAACTTCAGAGAGATAAGGTTTGTAATCTTTCAATTTGCTTCACTGCAACTTCAGGGAAATAAGATCTGATATCTTCAGTCTGCTTCGCTACAACTTCAGGGAGATAAGACTTGTAACTTCAACCTACTCTACTATAACTTCAGAGAGATAAGGTTTGTGGTTTTCGATCTGCTTCACTACAACTTTAGGGAAATAAGATCTGATATCTTCAGTCTGCTCCACTACAACTTCAGGGAGATAAGACTTGTGACTTCAACCTGCTTTTCTACAACTTCAGAGAGATAAGGTTTGTTGTCTTCGATCTGCTATACCGTCTTCTAAAGACATAACCTGTAGGATCGATTTCTGGGCATATGCTTATGCCAAATGATTAGGATGTCATGATCAGAATGATTCAAATGCTCCGATTAAATGAATATGAATGATGCTTGTGTGAATATAACTTCATTGATTTGTTTCACCATTTTGGGTCACATGACTTGTGAAATTTATTTCATGGGTTAATTTATGCTAAGATGCCATGATCAGAATGAATCAAATGCTCCTATCTAGATGCATATGAATGCATGAATGTGGGATGAGAATGATTCCTTTCTTAGGTTGTCATTGCTCGCTACTCATCGAGGTTATCTTATTGATGTGTTACCATGCCTTCTTGTTCCACTGGTATCCTTGACAGAGCCCAAAGAAACAATTATATCTTGTTCAACAGGTTTGCCCTACTATGACTCCAAGATTCATTTCATGGTACCTCTAGAACCTAAGGTTTGTACCATCTTCAAACCCTTTCACTGCACCTCAGGGTATAGGATCTTTGACTTCTTCAATCAATTAATCTGCTACACCATTCTCTGGGTGTCATGACCAGATATGTATGCATGAATGTGGAATGCCATTTTTTCGAGCATAATCCCCTTTTAATCATTACTCGTTATTCGTCGAGATTGTATCACCGACGCAATATCTTGTCTTCTCATTCAACTAATCTCTTTGACAGAAAATCTGAATAGATAGTCACAATTTAGAATCCTCTTCCTCAATCATTTCTAACCTTTAGGCTTGGTGAGTTCTAAACAATAGTCCTATTTCAGGTTCCTGTACTATTTAGAAGCTTTCAGAGTAATATGCGAAACTCCTTTTATGAAAGTATTATTAGTCTATTAATCGTTATTTCAATGCAAAATGCTTGAAAAAGATCATAACAATGAACAAGAAGGGAATTGATTAGGAGCATAGCTTGAAACAATTGAGTTAATCAAAGATAGCAAATGCAATCTAAGAAGGAAATTTATTGGGAGCATAGCTCGGCACGAATAAATTAATCAATAAGAAGGAAATTGATTGAGAGCGTAGCTCAACGCGAATCAAAAATAGCAAATGTAATAAGAAGGAAGATGAAAAATAGGTGCCCCAAATATCGCAGCCTAAGCTTCTCTGTACAAACTTCTTAGTGACCATTTTGAGCTCAATATGTGTTTAGGGGATCTAGAGTACTCCATTGATGCCTCAAGATGTAGCATACCTCCTCATTGTTAATTCAAGTGTAGCAAAACTACCGCATGCCCCACTTTTTATCAAGATTTGAATTGCCCTTTATGGGTTTTCAATTCACAACCCCTTTGGTCTTAAAACGTCCTTTGCCGGTTTTCGCCTTGCCTCTCCGTTTCTCTTTCTTTCTTTCTTTCTTTTAAGAAAGATCTCTTGATTGAATCTGAGTTCACTGGATTAGGCAGTGTCTTGCCATCCATCTCAGTTAATGCTTCTCCAGAACCGGCCTTCTTTATTACATAAGGTCCTTCCTACTTTGGTGTAACACCCTTAACCCGTATCCGTCGCCAGATTAGGGTTACGAGGTATTACAGATCAAAAGACAGATTAAACTAGTCATTCATTATCAAACATGCATAAATAATGTAATATCCTTTACTGAACTTTTTAATTATGCCATTCCTAATTATTTTACAAATATCTAATCCGAAAAGGAACCAATTGAAAAATCATCAAGAATCATATTGCATGTAATACACGAATATAAAACTTGTCCATGTGACTTACTTATACCATAATTGAATTATAAAACAAAGTTAGTTTACATCTGACATCATTTCATGATCATACCCGAAAGCATGTATGCATATTTCAAATGAGCATATCATCTAACAAAATTCCAAATTTCTATACTAAACAAAGTAAAGTCTAATCGATAAATTATGCACTTACACATGATTGAACAAATATGTTATAGGCCGATTATACATTATGCGAAATTAATACTATTCATTTGGTAATTTCTTAAAGCTATAACCGAATATAAGACTATTCTAATCTTATGATTCCTTCGCATATTCATATAATCAAAACCCAAATTAACATCAACGAATATTTACATAATGATCAGCCACATAATTTCATCAAACCATACATTCATACTATAGTAGATGAGCAAGCCATTTTCGCATGGCTTAAATATATACATATTCAAAATTAGATTTGTTTTCAAAAGAGAGTTAAGCCTATACATGCCATCTTTCAAAATATAGACTTTTTAAAGTACCAAAACAGTGACGATAATGTGGATGACTTCAGAATTGATCCCCAAGCTCGTAACTTTCAACCGTGATCTATAAAATGGAACAAAACACAAATATTCACAGTAAGCAATATAGCTTAGTAAGTCTTAAGTAATTTAAACAACTACCATTCTCATGTACATTACTCACTTATGTATTCAATTCGATATACCAGCTCACAAATTGAAATTTTACTTTAGAAATAATTTCCATTTATACAACTAAATATCCCAAAATCACATATAACACTATCTATGAATACCACCCTTTTTGCCGAATATACATAGTCACATATATGTTCATATAACATATTATTTGATTGAAAATTCGAAATCATATAGTCATAAGCATCTAATTACTTCATTGCCAACTTTAATTCAATCGAATCGAACTAATTTACAACACCATATCCACATTTAATTTCGATATTCATAACCACATTTATAACATAAACTTTTATATCCAATTCCACAATGACTGAATATATATATATATATATATATATATACATATACAACCACTTCACATATACTTTTCATTTCACTTCCATAATTCAATCCACTTTATTCTCATATACATAAATAAAATATACGTACCTGAACAACTTAATTTATCGAACGAATTTAAATGCCGTATAGCACAAGTCCCTTAGTCTTAGACTTTTATTAATTTACCGGCAAATAGCCTGCTAGGTATAAACCCGAACTTATCACTGGCACGAGGCCTGTTGGACTTTAGGTCCGATACTCATTCACCGGCATTACGCCTGCTAGGCTCGTAGCCCGAAAAATATTCACCAGCTAAAAGCTTGCTGAGCCAAAGGCCCAAATAACAAATCGAAGATAATTTTACAAAATCATAATCATATCATAGTAATTTACTTATGCAATTCGCACAAGGAACCCACATTAATCAACATTGACTTTATTCGAATATGAACACATACTAATCATTCTTCCTTCACATTCACTTCACACTTATTAAACAATCCGAAAACATATCACAAGTTTACCTTATGTCATATCTACTATTTGGCCATATAAGCTTATGGCTACATACCAACATTTCAACTTACATACAACTAAATCCATACATTTCAAATAAAATGCTTATTCCTCATAATTTATATCGTGTCAAAATCAAATGTAATTTACGTTTAATTACTTAAAACTTACCTCGAATGTCGTCGAACAACTAAGGATCGGCTATTCAACTATTTTTGCCTTTCCCCTATCCTAATTTGGCTCTCCTTGCTCTTGAGCTAAATTAAACAAATTTTTACTTGTTACAACTCAATTTTTCAAACTTTTGGCCGAATGTAGTAAGAAACTAATTAGGCCTTACTAGCCACACTTAGCTCAATTTAACATAATCTTATTCACCAATAATCACACTCGGCAACTTTAACAACTAAATTAATATTAAGGTATCATCTTCTAACATTTAACACAATGCTTTATTTAAAATATTCATATGCCGATTTCACCATCTTAACTAATATAATCATCAATTGCTTAAACTAACAATTTGGTTTCTCATCAACTAACTATTCAAGCATTACCTTATAGCTATATTCGGCTATCACCTAAATAAGTCATAGTAAAAGTCTCACACATTATAGGTTATCTTTGACCTTTCCATCATCATCAAATTAAACCATTTCTCACAACAAATCACATTCGGCATCCCTTTTAAAAATTCAGCTAGCATCATTTATAACATAATTTACATTCGACACAAGATAATATCATTTCTACCTTAAATCACTCAAACTAAACCATGCATTGTTATTAAGTCCATTCGGCCATTATAAAAAACAACTAATTTAACATTCAAACCTTAGCTTCCATCAACTAACATAAAATTTCAGAAGTTAATAACCATACCCGAATACCATTTTAGACATTTAAACATTCATTTCTCAAATCTATCAAAACTTCACATTATACCACATTGACCGAATACCAATTGTCCTTAAAACCCCAATTTATCAAAGTTAACAAGCTTAGGACTCATCTAATAACCATTTACAATTCAAAGCATCAAACGCTCAAAATCTAGCATATTACAAACATGGTTGAATACATGCTTTGCCACAAACTCAAAAATTCATACACTCACAACTCAATCCTTTCATTTATCACTTAATTCCATTAATTCAAAACTCAATTTAACACTTAAGCATAAACTACTAATATCTAGCACTATTTCACAACTTAGAACAAGTTGCCGAATGCAACTATACTCATCAATTCATGGACTTAAACCATGGGTTAACTAAACAATGTACCTATCAACTCAATTGCATAAACAATTAAAAAAATCACACCAACATACATTTAATTCATGCTTCAACCATGGCCGAATGCCCTTAGTTTCTTCTTCTTTTTCTTTTCTTTATTTTCGGCAAAATAAGAGTAAAATGAGCACCCATTTCATATTTTACTATTACATGCATGTTATAATTATTAGTTTACCAAACTAGCCTTACTAATTTTATTTCCTTTCCACTATCAATGGCCGAATGTGTCCATTAAAATTATTCTTAGTTAAATTTCATTTTAAACCCTTCTCCTAAGTAATCAACTACAATTCGGCACTTACACAACAACCCTTTAATTTTTCTTTTATGCAATTTGAGTCCCTAATTAATACTTTAACATCCAATAAACAAAACTAAAACGCGAAACTTTCACATATGATAATTCGCACAATATAAACACAGAAAATAATATTTTAAAATTTTTCTGACTCGGTTTCGTGGTCCCGAAACCACTTTTCTGATTAGGGCCAAAATAGGGCTGTCACATTTGGCATCTATTTTCCTCTGAAAAAAAAAGAAGGATCTTTTCCAATCATCAAGTCTTCCCCGTGGAACTCTCTCTAGGATGATCCTCTTTGTCGTAAAGTCACATCATCTAACCGTGACAGATAACATTTTTTCTTCAATTGGGTTCAATTGGCAAATCTGCTTGTGTTTTATAAACTAATGGGCAAGGTGTTACCCCGAAAAAGGTCCCGACTGATGGTAACCTCTTTACGCCAATCTTTACAAGTTTCGATTATTTTCCATAATTCTTTTATCTCTCTCTTTTTTTTTTAAATTTGAATTTGAATTTGAATTTGGTATCTGTCTACCTTGTAACATTGGCATATGAAGCTACTTTCACCCTCTTAGTGAAGTAATTGACGACCACAAAGATGAATCGATGTCGACTAAAAGCTTTTGACGATACCGGCCCCATAATATCCATGCCCCACATATAGGAGATCTGTGCAAAAATGGAGGAGGCGTATAAGTCTTGTCTTTCTTAATCCAACATTTACGGCCTAACTGATGTAATCCCCTTCCATGATGGACCAGCAGTACTCAAACCTCATGATTAATCTGGCTATCGTAGAACCATTAGCATGTATCGATCTGATGCTCATAGGGACCTCTTTTAGCCTTAACAGCATCCACCGGTCTTAGTAGCACAGGCATATCTCGATTTGATCTTACGAGAACATCTTTGAATTCTTGGAATAACTCAATGGCGTCTCATTTTATTTTTATGGTGAGATAGGCTCCGTTCTTCACTTCTTTCCTAGGCTCGCAATGTCCTTTGTAAGATAGGATATGATTTTCATCTTGTTCTACCATCCTTAACAAATCAGGAAATAGGTTACAATATCTGTCATTTTTAAAGTCTTGAGATCCCTCTAGACACATATCTCGCTCAAAAGGAGACTCTAGGTCAGTAGCAGCATCGCTCATGTCATTGATATCTGGAGGCCTGTTATAGGGACAAAAGAATGCACAGAGAACAAAATAATCTATTTACTTGTGTGGTATAAAATGGAAAGAATGAAAGAATAAAAGAATATTGGCTTAGAGTGAAATACAAAATATGCATTTTTATTGATATAAAGACGTAGGACATAAGCCTATTTCACAAAAGGATTCTTATTTCCTCTAGGCTTAAGGTAACAAGCGTGTTTTGAATATTACTCTAAATTAGCTCTAAAAATACAAGGACCTCTTCCACAGTCCCATTGTTCAAAACACTCCAAAATATGCAGGGGCAGATTCTTGGAAGCTGTCATTCCCTAGTTCTCTCCTATCATATTTACCCCATGGTTAGGTAGCAGATGTTCTGCATTAGGAGCATCATCAAATTTTACAATGCCAATTTGGATACATTTTTTAACTACTTTTTTTAAAGTAGTGCAATTCTCTATGGAATGCCCTACAATCCCCGCATGGTATTCATATTGTGCATTTGTATCGTACCACTTAGGGTATGGGGGCTGCATGGGCTTTAGGTAATGAGGAGCAACAATGTGTACATCAAATAAATTCTGGTATAACTCCTTGTATGTCATTAGAATTGGCGTGAACTGGAGTTTCTCAGTGTTTTACTTTGTGCCCGATTCCTGCCTTGACGAACCTTGATGACTAGTAGGCATCGCTCTTGGCTGACTAACAGTAATCGATTTTGAGTATCTCTTGTTATAGGTACTTGTATTATTCACTTCATTCTCCTTTTTCCTCGGGGTTGACCTTTTAACACCTTCTTCCGTATCTATTTTTCTGCTCTTTACTATATTTTCGATTATTTCTCCGGCCATCACTATATCTGAAAAGCTTTTTGCCGCGCTTCCTAGCATGTGAATGATAAACGGCGCCTTTAGAGTGTTGATAAAGAGCATTGTGGTTTCTTTCTCCGTGTGGGGTGGTTGGACTTGTGTGTCAATTTTCATCCACCTTTGAGCATATTGCCTGAAGCTCTCGCTTGGTTTTTTCTCCATATTTTGCAGTGTAATCCTGCCAGGTGCTATCTCTGTCACAAGGCCATATTGCTTTATGAAGACCTGTGCCAAGTCTTTCCATGTTTTAATTTGGGCACGACTCAGTTGATTATACCATCTAGCTGCAGTCCCAGTCAAGCTATCTTGAAAACAGTGAATCAAAGACTGGTCATTATTAATATATCCTCTCATCCGTCTGCAGAACATAGTAATATGAGCTTCGAGGCAGCTGGTACCATTGTATTTTTCATATTCTGGTATTTTGAATTTGGGAGGAAGTACTAAGTCTGGAACCAAACTCAAATCTTTAGCATCGATTCCTCGAAGATTTTCAATGTCCTCCATAACCCTAAATTTTTTTCTCGAGCCATTTACATCTATCCTCTAATTGTTTTGGCAGTTTCATACTCGCCTTTTCTACTTCTACTTTATGATCTAGGTCAGGGATAGACGGATTAGTGGGGTTATCCATCGGGTTAGATCCTGAGCCCGTTTAAGGATTCACTGGTACCGAAGCACTGGTCTAAAATTGTTGTGGCCTGATCGTAACGGATGGTTTTTGTAGGTATATTTTGGGCTGTGCCTGAACCTTTACTGAGGTAAAACCCGGAGGATAAGGAAGTTTCTCGTTATTATCCCCCACATCGACCACATGGTTTTTTCCTTTGTCTAACCCTCTAGTTAACGATTGACTCAATTGACTCATCACGTTCTTTTGGGACTCTAACAATTGGTCCCTTATATCTTGCTGGATCTTGGCTAGCTGTTCTTGCATCTGTGTTTGCAATTGAACCTGCTTTTCCTTCTGCATTTGTTCTAATTTTTCCAACCTTTGATCCATCGCTTTAGTTTTTCTACGCGTTTTGTAATGATGTCCCAGTGTAACTGCGATGATTTTTAAGTTGTTTTGTGAGTTTGGATGCACGTGATGCAATGCAATACTAATGCATGAATGCAATGCAATGCTAATGCATGAATGCAAAAAAGAGGTGTTAATTCTGAATTCAATTCCATTAGAACAACTTTTCTAGAAAATAAATTTCTTTACATAAAACAGATTACATATGCGGCATTTCCCTCATATTCCAAGTGAAGACACTAATTTTTTCCTTCATGTTCGAAGGTGTCTCTATTATCTCCTTTTTGCTCGATTCGAACCATGGCCCATTACTCACTTATCCCCGCGATGCTTGTTAGCTTCTTTAAGACATGACGGTTCTCGAACAATCTTTGTTGACTTGAATCCTCAGGCAATGACGCAAAATCATGTATTCCTTTATGCACTATCAGCTTTCTCTTGTTGTTTACTTAGACCATATTCAGAAGACCGTATTATAATCCACTTTATCAAGAAACCCGTTTTCTCATGACAAGCTATTCTATTTTGCAATCGAATATAAACCAACACCTTCTTTCTATGATGATGGAATGCAATACAGTCATAAAAAACAAACAAAACACGTTAGCACAGGAGAAATAATCAACAAAATAGAGCACCTATCCGGGTGACCACTAGGGTTTGACGTGGCTCTACCTAAGGGTGGGCTCTTAAGGTTCACTATATGCGGTTCGGTTCTAAAGTAAGGGTACCTGAACCAGCAGATTCCTCAATCTTCACCATGATAGGCTCATATAGACCGAGTTTGATTCAAGGGGATACATTTCCCTATGGCCATGCGGAGATGAAAATCTTACGAAGACATAGGTACGGATATATCCCGGAAGCAATCCACTAGCCTATGCGAAGGTGAAAACCTCACGAAGGCATAGCTTTTCACTCCCACTTAAAGGGTGTGACCACAACGGTCATGCAATACAATGCAAAACTATATACAAAAAGTAAATAAAGAAAATAGGAATAGAACAATGAAGATCGTAATACAAAACGGATGAAATACCAGGGAAGGATCGTATATTAAAACCAAATGTTAATTTTCGACAAAAAGATAAAAAGTAATCAACTCGTGGCTTAACTCTCTTTTTAATGTCCCCAGTGGAGTCGCCAAGCTGTCGAAACCATTTTTTAATGTTTTAAAAATAGGGAATTGACTTTGGATTTTGAAAATAAATGGGAGTCGCCACCAATCTTTTTTTTAACTGATGTGTGATCGGGTCACCTCGCAAAAGTGGTTGTTTTTAATAAACAGTTTGATTTATTAAAACAACAGTTTTGGTCTACGAAAATCAGAAAATGGGTTTGGGAATTGATTACGCACGAGGAAGGATTAGCACCCTCGATACGCCCAAAATTGGTACCTAGTTGATTAATAAATGTCTTTAGTGTCGAAAATTGAAAATTTGAAAGAATTTAAAATACGATCCCTCTTTGTATCGACATTAATTTATTTAAAAGGTAAATCATTTGGGTAAGTTAAAACGTATGGCAAAGGTCATCTTATTCCTGGGTAAAATGTCACATCCAATACGTTAGGACATAACACTTCAGCCCCTAAGGCTAGACTTGCCATTTTATTCAAAACTCATGTATTTTGAAAGGATGTTCGGATACTTAGAGTGAACGAGAAAAAATCGAAACCCAATACGTTAGGGCACGATCTCTCGAATTTTTAAGTACAGAACATTGCCTTAATTTAGAAAATCTTATTTTGAGATAACGAAACGTCACATCCAATACGCTAGGACACGACATCTCGAATTCTCGAGAATAAGCTTTAAACTTAAAAATTATGAATTTGTTTCAAAAGGATATTTGGTTATTTGGGTCAAACGAGAAAAATCGAAGCCCAATGCGTTAGGGCACTGTTTCTCGAATTTCTAAACACCGAACATTGCCTTCGCAAAAGAATCAATTTTGTACAGAATAAAGGTTAATATAACATGAATTTGTAAAGAAATGCAAAAATAATTTACGACAATAATAAGTGCAAATAAAATAAATGCAAAAATAATATAAAAGATAAGAATAAACGAATTAATGAACACGAACTAATTACAAATTAGAAATAATGAAAAATAATACTAAAAACTACATAATTAAGTTGTACGTATAAATAATAAATAAACAAACAAATAAAAAAAACAGTGATAAAAATTAATGAAAAATATTAAAATACAATATTAAAATATTAAAATTATTATTATTATAATAATAATGATAATTATAATAATTACAATAAAAAGAAAATAATAAAAATAATAGGCTAATAATATAATAGTAATAATAGAAAATAATATGTACATAAAAAATATATATATGTATATATATATATATATTATATATTAATAATGTGAAAAGAAAATAACAATGATATACTAATATAAAAGTATGAAAATGGTAATAATAAAATATAATAGTTAATATAATATTAAAATAATACTAAATATAATATGATAATAAAAATAATATATATAAAAAGGTAGTAAAAACGTAATATTAAAAATAATACTAAAAGTAATATATAAAAATAAAAATAAAAATAATAATAATAATAATAATAATAATAATAATAATAATAATAATAGTAATAATAAAAATAATAAAGTAAGTATGTACAAGAAGAGGAATAATATAATATAATAATAATATAGAGTACAAAAAGCAAATATGATACAATAATATTAAAAATAAAGTAATAAATAATAATAGTAAATATTAAATATATATATATATAATAGTAAATAAGATAGTAAAAATAATATAATATAAAAAATAAAAAATGATTATTAAATATAACATAATAATTAATAATAATATTAAAAGAATAATAATAGTATGTTAAAAATAGGACCGAATTGCAAATGCGCGTAACTTAGAGGGATCGAAATAGAAAATATCCCCACTCGCCTAAATGCATAGCTTAAAAAGGGACCAAATTGAAATCCAGACAAAATTCGGGGCCAAAATTGAAATTTAAAGAAATCTAATTGCAAATAACTAAAACACGGAGGGACTACGCGCGTAAATACCCAAAAACCAAAAACACGCGGATCCTCCTTTAATGTTATGTATATGAATATAGACAGTAAAAAAAATAATAGAATATATGTATGTATATATATTTAGATGCGAATCGAAAAAAAAAAAAGGAAAAAAAATAAATGAACAAATACCATTTTTTGATCCAATCTACTCTTTTTTACTTGTATTTGAACTGTTTTGTGCTAAAAAAGGTCTATTGCTTGTATTGCTTCCAAAAATTCCCCCCGTTACAATGTTTTGGTTCGGCTTATATAGCCGTTTACAAGATTTTTTTTATTACTTGATGTCTTTTCTATCTTTTTCTTGCAGGTGCATGGAGTCAACAATGGCGGTGGCAAGGGTGGTGGTAGCAGTGGAGGCGCAAGTGGGGAGGCCTTAGGCGCGGCTCCTATGAGGCTAGGGTTAGGGATTTTTGTTTTTTTTAGTTTGGGCATGGGCTGCACTGTTGGGCTAGGTTAGTTAAGTGGGTTGGTTTAATAGTTAGGTGGATTTTGGAAATGGGTATTAGGTTGTAAAGTGGATTTTGGAAATGGGTATTGAGTCTGTTATTGGGCTGATGGGGTTTTAAATGTGATTGGGCCCCGGGCTAAATTGGGTGTATACACTAAAACATGTAATTATACTCGGCAGAATTGTTTTATCAGTAGCTTGATAATATAAATATTTCTTAGATCTAAATAAACTAAATTAGAAAATAAACTAAATTAGAAATTAAATTATCCAATTTAAATTATATTCCAAGAATTACAAGCTAAATGCAATGACAAATGATTGAAGAAAATAACTTGGAAATTAGGTACTAACATCATAGTGTTTTTGATGTTTCTCGTGGTAATCTCATTTTCTCAAAATTACTATTTCATTACATATAAAAATAATTAATTTATTTATTTATTAAGAAAAATATTTGAATAAAACTACTTTTATAAAAAAAATCCAATTATAGTTTGATTATTTCATTTTTATTACTAAAACAGAAAAAAAAATCTTGTCTCCCACTTTAGTTATTGAGATCCCTCCTAAAAGGTGCCATAGGTTTGTTAAAGTGGTGGGCATAGATTAGAAACTTACCATGCTGGTAGTGAGAAAACAACCAACTAGGTAATGCTTGTTGGTTAGATCTGACTCTAATAGAATTCAGATTAATTTGTCACGCCTCCTCCTCACTATCATCAATATGTAAATCTGACGAAGTATGCTCCATCACATCTACTGACGACCCAAAATGATAGATCCACCATACTCTCCAATAGTCACAACTGAAAACCCACTTGTTGAACGGAGTTGAGTCTTGGACACTTAACGGAAGGTATTATCCCACTCAGGGGTTTGTTAGTGTTTTTATCTTTTAAGTCCCTTTAAGGGCATGAGTTTGAACCCCATTAAGGCTAAAATGATAAAACATTTCCTTGGTGTTTACCCTAGGCACTTCCGATAAACTCTGTGAATCCCTTTGGGCTTTCCTCAGAGTCAGGAGACAAAACCTCGAGGCTAAAACCAAGCATAGACGCTTTGAGAACAATACCCAACTGTTCGAGGTTCAAGTCAGCTTCTTAGAGAATGATACTCAAAGACTTCTTCCAATAAGAGAATCAGTTCCCCCTCAACACCACCTAAACTTGAAAACTGCAACACTTAATAAGAAACTCGAAGCGTGCTACGAAAATAGACCAAAGATACCTAAGCAAACTTAATTAGAAAATTTCAAATTTGTAAAAAGAGATAGGATTAATTCGAGGAAGATGGTCTACATGTGGAATAATTAAATCACATTATGGCCAAATATAATAAATTTTAAATTATATTTCCTATTTTTTTAAATGGGTTAAAGAATGACAAATCATATAAAAAATGGCAAAGAGCATATGTCATGTCATCTTATATATTTAAAAAATAAATCACGAAATAACATAAAAAGTTAATCTTATGACTAAAAATACACTTTTCAAAAGAGGGATGTAAATGGCATACCGTTTTATGAGATTCTTCTCATGTTTCAATATTAGTTTGTCTTAGAACTAAAGAAAATAGCTTGGTCATATTTTATAAATGTCCCTATACTATGTGCTTTTTTTATAAAAAGTTCCTAGAATTTCTTAAATTTAATCATTCTACTATAATTTGATATTTTTATTTTTTTCAATATTTCTATGTATATTTTTAATCCTAAGATCAACTTTTTTTTTATTAATTCCGTCATGGCTTATTGTTTTAAATACGTGGTAATGTGGCATATATACATCTTGGCATTTTTAATATAAATGGACAATTTTTTTTTTCTCCTTTTATGTCTTTTATTATATATGCTAGAATTTATACAATGAAAAAAATGTCAAATTTAAAAAATGAATTATTTGATGGAATTAATGAAGAAATATCTTTAATTGAAACTACATATTAAAAAAAACCTAAAAATAATAAAATTGTAATAAAATAAATAAATTTATCAAAAGCACAAAATATAGGAACTTTCATAGGGTTTTACATAATAATTTTAGCTTTGCATAGTAGAGGTGTGATGGATACAAATACACCCTAAATTTGGTCATGCTCCGATTTATTCACTTAACCAAACCATACAATCCATTCTTTTTCTCTAAATGGTAAATCCTTCCGTTTGGATTAGTTTCATATAAATTAAAGAGTTATTCGATTCTTTTCAATTAAATTTTTCATCTATTTTTACGATTAAAAATTGATGAAACCGACAGATCAAATAGTTACACATAGCGTTCCACGTATATCTAATGTTGACATATAAGGACCAAATTTTAATAATATAAATGAATAAATTTTTAATAAAAATACTAATTTACTCTTTGATATAGTACAGAAGCACTAATTTACTCATTTTTATCTGACTTTTAATATAAGAACCTCTATAATATTTTTATCTTCCATCATATAATATTTTGGTATCACTTATTTTTTCCCTAAGAGCACATTAGTAAGAGGTTGAATCTTCGAGTACTCGTATAATATATTCTGACATAATTACAATTTTTTTTTCATTTCAAAACTAAATAAAAAAATAAAAATAAAAACAATCCTTTTCAGTATTAGTCATGAACAGGTGAAGGCTGAGCTCCCCACAGCATTAACTTGTAACATGTTTCTGCTGCATTTACAACATTGTAATTCATATCATATTCTTCTCACACAAGCCACCCCCAAACAGTCACCAACAAACCAAACCTCTTCCATTTATTTAATATATATATATATTATATGGAGGGGCGTATGTATTATATAATCTTTTGTAGCTTGTGCCGCACAATGAACAGTAGTGGAACCCCTCATTCTCCCTCACTCAACCATTCACCTTAACAACTCGCTGTCACACTCTGTTTTGGATTTCCCTTCTTACAACTAATTCGATGGGAAGCAGCAGAAAGCTTGTGGCTCTGTTTTTGTGGTGGTTTCTGTTCATCTTTTTGGTGGGTGAAGCAGCTCATGCTTCACCATCAAGGCATTATTCCCATAGGTTGAAGATGAACCCAAATTCGTCTCCTCAGAATCCACCACGAAGCTTCTTCGGTGCCTTGCCTAGATCAATCCCAATCCCACCTTCTGCTCCGTCGAAGAACCACAATGACATAGGCTTACAAAGTTCAGCAACGTTCCCATGAATCTCAACATCAACAAACAAAAGAGTTATATATATATATATAGAGAGAGAGAGAGAGAGTCCAACATGAATATTGGTTTCCCCCATTTTTGCTAAATTCCAAGTTTCACACAGCAAAGGAATGAAGATGAAGATGAAGATGAAGATGAGTACTTTTCTTGTCTTCTTTTTTTCGTGGAATATTGTTTTTTATTTGTATCAGCACTTTTTGTTTGCCTGTTCAAAACAAATTTACATGCAAATTGAAGAAATACAAGCTTTTCATCCCTTGGGATTGAAAGTTGCAGAGTTTAATCATATTGGATTAAAATATTAATTATGTGTAATCCATTTCTATTATATTCAAACAAAGCTCTCTTTGTACCCAAAAGATTGAAAAGAAACAAGGCAAGGTCAGAGGGAAGTTGAGGCGGATCCACTTCAACCAAAACTTACATTTTGGATACATACGTGCATTCGTATGCATGACATGTTGGTGACATCCTTCTTTTTATTTTTTATATTCCTTCTCAATAATATTTTAAAATATAGTCATGTATCTCATTTTTTTAATATTTAATATTTTATTTTTTTACCATGCATTAATAAATGTGTTTCATCTTTCAAATGTTACTTGTAGGATTTAAATTTTTATTGATGTGGGTCACTTTCAAATGTTGTTTTTAGACTCTAAATTTTCATTCGCATTATAAATGTTTTTTTCTTTACATTTACTGCATTATTTCATTTTTTTTAAAACCCAGTAAAATTAATTTTTAAATAAGGTGAGATCATCAAAGCTATTCACAGTATATATATTTATAAAAATATGAATTATTTTTATGATCCTATCAACTTTTTTTTCCATAACTGGTCTTGTCCATTATATCCTATTACTTGTACACCTACTGGCCTTTGAAAGATCTTTCTCTCTTCAATTCTTTGTTTGTTTCTCAAGTTCTTTGGCTTTTTGTTCCTTTTGGTGAGATCATCTTCCTTTTACAACTTTTCTTTTGTTTTTCAATATTAATAAAATAAAAGTAAAAGGTTTCTATTGGGTATGACTCACTATTATATATGAAATCGAATGCAGTTACAACTTTTTTTTTTTAAATAGTTATCTAAGAAAGTGTGTTTTGCTTGTTTATATATTATGAATTTGAAGTTGTGCTTGAAATTTGGTAGGATTTCGATAAAAATATTAGGTTTAAAATATGAGTTTGGGTAAAAAAATTGAACTCGTTTAAAATATGGGTCCAACTCATGTTTCACCATTCAAGACCCAAGTCCGATCCTGCTCATTTTTAAGTTAGTAATATTTTATGTTATGTTATTTTTATATATTATGCAATTTATAACACTTGAAAATTAAACTTATAATAGTATATAATTATAAACTTATAATAGTATATAATTATATACTAACATGATGTAAACATTAAAAATTATTAAGGTGAATATATATATATAATTTAAAATATATAATATATAATATTAAATTTAAAAATATATATTGAAAATGGACGAATATATGCATTTTGTACAATTACACAAATAATATAAATATAAATTAATATATATTGAAAATTTAAATATTAATTTTTTAGTAATATAGGCGAGACTAAAATAGGATTGGGTTAGCTATTTATAAATATGGATAAGGTTTGATAAAATTTTAGACCTATATTTCCAACAGAACTAAGTTTAAACAAGCATAAAATATATTAAAATTATGTATAAACAGTATGAATACTTTATGAATTTGCTCCTAATTATTTTAGGGTAAATTACGCAATGAAGAATTAGTCAATGAGTTGTTATTTCCATTTAAAATGGTCTGATGATAAAAAAAATTATTTATTTAATGATAATAATTTATTATTTAAAACCAAATAAATATTCATTTATATTTTATTTGATTAAATTTAATTAAATGATAATTATGGATCCCAATTTTAAGTATTCTATTTTAAATTTGAATGTGGACAAGTATATTTTATTACCACGTTGATAAAAGTAGGGATAATTTTTTTTTTAAAAATCTATCAAAAAATAAAAATTTGCTTTTTTTTTTTCAAATCAAATACAATATAATTATATCAATGATACATTGTATTTTTAAGGGAGAACGTGGGTATGAATCTTCAAGACGATATATTATTATAAGGGACAACTACGAATCCCGAATATAGACAATAAAATAGACTTAAAGAGTACATAAATGATACCGTATTTGTGTTTGTATTTTAATAGTATTTATAAACTTTAAAAGAAATAGGTTATTTTTTCTTTAAAATTAAGTGTTTTAAACTTATTAGTTTTAATTGTTATTTAATGGTTTATGTATACAGAATGAGACATATAATAGCGTTTGAAAATTCTGCAAAATTGTTTATTTTTTCTATCATTTATATAGGATGTATTAATAGTTTTTTTTTATTTTTCTAATATTTATCATGTCCATTTAATAATTTATATTTAAAATATGTAATTATTTCTCTGAATAATATCATCTATCTCTATAAAAATACAATATAACTTACCCAAAATTATATATCCAACCCTACTAAATACAAATTATATAGATTATTAATAAACCATAATACGTCACATATTGAAAATTATGATAATTATATAAACAATTGAAAGCATTGTTGAAGGAAGGGGCACTGAAATTCAACAAAAAAGAGGGTAAGAAGAGGTAAAAGAAGTGGGCAGCAGCCATGGGAAGGTCAAAGGTGGTTAATAGAGTATAGTTTGGATAATCAGAAATGGGAAAATTCAAGAGGATTTGGTTAGACAAAATTTTATAACCCAATACAAAGTTGTGTAATCATTTCACAGACACCAAAATTTCAGCAACAATTTTAAGCTGCTATTTCATTGTCGGTCACTGGCTTGACTTAACCTTTCACTTCCTTAACATCAATCAATCAAAGGCTATTGAAATTTTGTGATCAATAGTTATACCTCCTTCATTTACTCTTATATATACTCTTTTCTAAATTTTTTAATTAATCTAATAATAAAATTATATTTTAACCCCTTAAATTTTAAAATTCAATTTCATCCTCTACAAATTCTAAAGTTTATGGTTTAATCCCTCAAAAAATAGTGGAATTTTATGTTAACATAGTGATAAAATTATATTTTAGCTCTATCAAAAATTTATAATTTAAATTCAACTCTTATAAAACAAATGACTTTGCCCTTAATTTGAGTCTCACTTTGTGTAAATCATGTGTGCACTTTCAATTTAAATTTTATTTTGATTTAAGTTTCATAAATTTTGTCCAAATTTATTTTGATTTAAGTCTGGATATATTTTAATATCAATTTGATTGTGCTTTATAATGTTTGATTATAATCGTAATTATTAATCATTTGGATGTATATTATTTATATTATAATATAATTATTGGGAGGATAGTGGAGGGGTTCGGATATAAACAATACGAACAAATAGCCACTTTTTTTATAAGCATTTAAATTAACTTCGAATTTTAAAATTAATATTATTAAGAGGATTTATCTGAATAAAATTATCAAATCAGATGAAGAAATGTTTGATTTTATATTTAAAAAAATCTGACATAATTAATCATACTCTGACAATCGTGGACCATGGATTGTGTTCGGTTTCTTGATTTTTGATAAGCAAAGAAAATTGTGCATTATTTTTGTTGGATATTATTTTCAGACAATTGGTTCACGATGTTTTCTTCCATTTCAGAATTACAAAACCTAACCCAATGTGTGAATGATGGATTGGTGACATCATTCACTTATTTGCATTTTTCTCTTGGATTCCTTAATTTTTAATGCCCCTATTCATATATCTTACTGAAAATGTAGTTAACATTTTATGGAAGGTTTCCATATACATGTATTTTTGGCTAATTAAGTTTCTCTTTGATATCTTTAATCATTCTATTTTCTGAAATATGTCCCCGAAAACGATTATTTTTTAATTCGATGCAATTTGTTTTTTAAAACATGTGGTATGTTTGATGGACAGATATTATACAATTTTTTTTTAATGTGCAAAGAAATTGCCCAGTTATGTAAAGAAAACCCGAAAATATGCCATTTAGGAAAAGATAAGGCATGTGAAATTATTTGGATAAGATTAACAACAAAAAGTAGACTGAAATTATACATATTGAAAGTAAACAAAACAAGAAATTGGCAAATTACAAATTACAATAGAGGAGATAAATCCACCAAAACTGAATACTTGACCACAATTACACATGGTATAGTTATATATAGTCGCCAGCATAGCCACCTTAACTCGGACATAATGCTCGCTTGCTTAGGGAATCACTACATCCCAAAATGCACGCAGAGACATAGTTAATCCCATCTTAGAAAAACAACTATTCACACGATACCCGCAACCAATTGATAAGAGGCAACTCCTCTCTTCCTACTTCTAATCTTTGGAGACTCCTTCGAAACTTTCCTCTTATCTCCCTACCAGCTCTCCGCATTGCGGTTGTAAATTTCCTTCGACAATCAAACCCTAAACCTTGTAAAGGAAAAAAAGAAGACTATTATCTCTGCATAATTAAATTCAATGTTCATCCATAATAATATATGTATCAGGTAATGGTTATGCAGTCGAAATAATAAATGCTATTACTCGACTGACAAATAGCAAAAATATTGCACCTATTGTACGGGCCTAAATTTGCCCGGGCCCAACCAACCAAATAAACCAAAACAGAAGCAAAACAGAAACCAAAAATTAAATAATAAAAATGTCCATTTTACAACTTCTGAACCCAAAATCAAAACACCCTATACTACTCAAAATAAAACCCAAACCCATTACAAATACCCAAAAACCCCTAAATCCTACCCAATACCCGGGGCCCATTTCTATACCCGTTACAAACCCAAACCTGGAGCCCAACATTTGGCCCAAAACCCATCGGCCCAGCACCCTAACCCGGTGGACCAACTCAGGTCCAAATCTGACTAGGGTTTCAGACTTTCTGAAACCCTAGCCACCTGCTCCTAGCGCCGAACCTGCTCCGATCGTGGCCTCCACCTGCCTCAGTCCCATCACTCGTAGCCTCTTAGACCTGCAAAGAACACCAAAGCAGCAGCAGAGAAGCAGAAACCACAAAGACAAGACAACACAAGCAACAGTAGCGAATCAAAAAGAGATATTTCTATTTGGCTATTAAAGCCTAAGAAGAGGATGTAATCAGAGGGGGGTCCTTTTCGGGGGGATCTCATTCGGTTTTAATCAGAGACCGAAGACCATTGTAAAAGAAAAGAGATCTCATCCTTGTACATACACATAAGAGCAAAGATCAAAAGGTTTTTCACGATTTCTTGATTTTCGTCTATTATTTCGAAGTTTTTGTTGTTGTTTGTCTTCACGTATACGGGAATAAAACGAATAAAGGCGGGCCATTTTTCGAATAAAAAAGAAAAAAAACAGATTGAGATGAATACACAAAAATTAGGAAAGCAACAAAAGAGGGCCTCCGAATACCCGAACGTCATAGAACCCCTAGGGATTCCGACGAGGGACGAGGTTACATGGCTCGAAAGCCTCTCGGCATGAAAGATTTTATTTCCTTTTGTTGCATGGTTTTCTTTTAAAAGGGATTGAGATTTTGACAACTTCGAAAAGGAAAACGAGAGGGGGTAGATCGGAGTCGAAGAGACCCGATTTAAACCTCCGACCACCATCGTAGTGGCGGACTGACGGTCTTTTGACCGGAATCTGGAAATATCCAGAGAGAAAAAATGGAACTCTCTCTCTCTTTTTTGAAAAGAACTCAGGCATAAATGATTTTTTTTATTATTATTTTAAGCCTTAATAAATGGTTAAAACGGCAGCATTTCATTGCTAAGCCATGAATGCAAAACGGCGCCGTTTAACGTTAGGGATCCGACCCGTACCCAGGGTAAACCCGCGTGTTCTGGCGCTTTGGGTTATTTGCGCGTTAGTCCTTGTGATTTGTATTGCTGTTTGATTGAATGTTGTTTTATACTTCTTCGGTATTTCTAAATTTTCCTTAAGATTTGCATATAGTTGCAACTTAACCCCTGTTTAAGCACTGCGTTTTAAGGTCTAGAATATTTACGCTCCCGGTCCTCCCAGGTTATTCGCACGTTGCAATTTGATCCCTCGTTCTTTATTTCTCTTTTAATCTATCCTAAGACTTCGTTTTTTATTCGATCTAGTCCTTTATCATTATTTTCTTCTAGTTTAATGTTAGTTATATTATATATGCTATCGTAATTATTATTCTCATTATTATTACATTTACCATAATTTTTACTATATTTGTATTAGTATTTATATTTTTATATGTGGATGTATGTTTTTTTAAAATTATATTTCTGAAGTGCTATCATTCTATTTATATGTATATGTTTTTTTATAATTATATTATTATTTCTAATATGTAATGTTTTATTTATGTATATACTGTAGACGTTATTATGTATTTATTTGAATGTGTATATATTATTTGTAGTATTATCAATGTCCATATGTACTATACTTTATTTCTAACATTATGTACATATTTTAGTATTATCTTTTTATCCATGTCATGTACATATTTCCAATACCGTATATTTTCAAATACCATGTTTTATATTTTAATACCATTATTACCTGTTCATATATTATGTACACATTTTAATACTATATTACGTATGTATATTATTTTTTATGCCACGTATACATATTTTTAACGTTATACTATGTATGTGCATTTTCAATGTTACTACGTTTGAATTTCTCAATGTTATTTTAACTTTTTTATATTACCCAGGTTGTATATGTTTATTATCATTGTGATCTTCTTATTGTTATTATATTATATTTAGTTATGTCGTTTAGCATTCTGTTTTATTGTATGTATTGACTATTATTATTATTATGAGTAGTAGTATAGATTTTGTTACATATGTATATATCGTATATATATGTAAATACTTGTATAATATTACTAATAATTGTTTGGGTAACATATTTCTTATTATTTCTAATACTTTATATATTATGTTTTTATACTTTTATTATTTCACGTACATATCTTTTCTAATAGTGGTATTATATATTATTTATGTGTATATCCATGTAATTTTATTGATAATTTGTTTATGACATTTTTTTATATGTATATATCATGTGTACTTTTAACATTGTATTAGGTACATCTTTCTTGTGAATATATTTTTTTTTTTTTTTTTACTATTCATGTACGTGTATATTTTTAGTATTATTTTTAGTATCATATTATTTACCTATATCTTTTTTTTCCTATTCTATCTCATATATACTTTCATGCTTTATTGTGTATAAGTTTCAAGCACTCTTATTTTATCGTTTAATACCATATATATTTATCAATATTTTGTAATTGCTATATTTTCGTATATTCGTGTTTTTATTATTTGCATGTTTCTAACTTGAGTACGTATGTGAATTGTTCTTAATTACCATCTTGCCATCCATTCCTTTTTATCGTTTTAAAAATGTTTTTTATATTCTCGATTAATCTTCAAGACGAGGCAATGTATCGATTCGATATAAAGTCATCAATTTCATCGCTATGTTGGGTGAAACTAGTTGGCTCGTGTTGAAAAACGGAGCATCCTTCTCAAGAATCGAAATTTAAAATTTTTCGTATTTTAAACGGATCACAATTAAATTTTAAATTGAACTCGTATTTTTGAAAATTAAAGACAACACGTATTTATGAGATACCAATTTTGGGCGTCGCGGGGGTGCTAATACCTTCCCCGCGGGTAACCGACTCCCGAACCCTACTGTTTTCTCTGGATTTCAAAACGTAGACCTAAGCCCGGTTTTCTTTCTTCAAAACAAAGATTTTTTAGGTGTCCGATCACACCTAGAAAAAGGATCGGTGGCGACTCCCTTGTTTTAATAAAATCAAAGTTCAGATTTCAAATTTTCACAAAATCGCCACAATTAGCGACCGAAGCCAATTTTACGTCGCTACACCTATGTACAAGTGTTAGTCAAATACCTAACTTTGAATCAATTTATCATGCTGCTAATTCAACTCTCAATGCAGTTAAAAGTGTACTGCTTTCCTCTCTCTTTTTCAATTTAAGTTATGGAATGTGCCTTTCTAATTACGCCATTTTCTTTTTCTTTTTCTCAATTTCCCACCGTCTCCCACTTTTTATAATCCTCCAAACATAATTCAATTGACTTAAGACGAACACTAGTGACGTTGGTGTTCAAATGGCTGGTCCTCCATTGTTGCAACCCGTTACAAAACTCTAAATCTGGATTGAAGAATTTTTATGTTAGGGTTCAAAATAATTAGTTTTTCTTTTCTTTTTCCTGCTAATGATTTTGTTTTTGTTTTTATTTGTACCTTGCCAATATGAAAGTTATAAGGAAATTCAATAACATAACACAATAGATTGTTGTTACGTTTTAAAGTAATTCAATATATATAGATTTCTTTCATATATTATTACTTCAATAGTTCTTTTCTCTATGTCATTATTTGACTCACATTCAACGCTTTCTAAATTATTTACTATGTTACTTGGGATTAAATATTTTCATTTATCATCTCAGATTTATCAATATTTTTAAAAATATTTTGAAGTACATATCTATAGTTTAATAGTTTTTAGTTTATTAATAATATATACATCCAAATATACCTATAAATATGTTTATATGTGATACAAAATCTAAAATTACTAATTAAGCTTAATAACTTCAATTTAACGATTATTTTTATTTTAAATTCAATTATAAAAAAATAAGTATGATCAAGAACAATATATATATATATTCAAGATTAGTTTAAAATATCAATATACCCTCATTATACAAGCCGGTACATACCAAGACAAACGGGTACTTGTTAAAACGGATCAAAAAGCACCAAAACCACTGAAATCTCGATTGATTGAAATGAAACTTAAACTATTTGGTACCAATTTAGTGGTATGCAGTACCGACAATTATGGTGCAGAGTGCAGAGGTGCTTTGAACCATATATATAGGGAAGTCAAACTGTAACGTGCATAGGATGCCGCTCTTGGGTGTGCCGTAAGAAAAAAAGGCAAGGAACTAAAACTTTCTTGACAAGATTATTTACTCTCTAGCAATTGATGATTTTATATACATACATTACAATACAATGTTAAAAATACCCACAACTCAAATGGAAGTAACTGAATCATAGAGGGATAACAAAAAAGAACAGAAAAGGAGGGGGAGGGGTCATCAAAAGAAAATATTTGTCCTAAAACAAGAATATATAAAGAGCAAACAATACAAGAGAGAGACAGAAAAGAAAATAACACTTACAACTTCCTTTCTTGCTCCATAGCATTACCCCAGGAACAAAATGGGTTGATACTAAACTTCCCTCCCTTTTGTTGTTACACTTGTGAAGTGGGTGACAGACCTCCCTCTGACCTGCGACCTGTTTGTCCAGAAACTGATGTTTTGTCTGATCCGTGCACATTGTACCTCTCGTACACCTTTTCATGGTTTTCTAACCACCAAGATTCTGCTTGGTGCTCCCCGAATCTTCTCCGGTTGTATATAAGAACATATGCTGACATCTAAGATTCACAAGATCAATTAGTTATGCAAACTATTGCTTGCATCCACCCATTACGTGGATCCAAAAGTCACACATTCCTCTTTCTGCTTTGTTGTCTTTCCTTTAAAGGTTTCCCCAAATAATGTTTACTATAAATCACAAAACGCTAACGAGACAATGAAAAACCTGCAATAAAAACCTACGCAATTTCTAGTGTCAAATGAACAACCAGTGGTTTTCTAGTTCATATTTCTTTTTCCCTTGCCCTTTATGTTGTTATTGTTGTATTTAGATGAAAGCATAAATGCTAAGATATAAAAGAAAATAGAAAATTTACCTGAAGCGCACACGTTTAAGATCCCTAGCTCCATCCTGCAGTGCTACAAGAGTTACGTAAACTCCAGGTTCATACTGCTCAATCCACTCAGCCTCCGATTCATAGCCATTCCTAACCAATGCAGAATTTCTAGATTTGTTGCCATTTTCTCCATCTCTGAAAGGCCCAGATTCTTTTTCATCAACAGCCTCTGACACACTGCTGTCACCTGACTGCAAACCTGCAGTACCCTTCAGCAGTCGACTATCTGAATGGCCATCTCTACCGTTGGTTCCAGTCGTTTCCCTAAGTAATTGGGCAGGGCTCTGAGTGCCATTGATTGTGGTAGAATCAAGTGCGGTGGGGGAAGCAAGGAAATAGCCACCAATTGAATCAGATCTCAAATGTCCCAACCCATTTGCATCTGGATAGTGAACACCATTCCGCTCCAAGGCATTTGGCAAGTATGCTGGTTTTGTGTTCTCAGTGTCATAAACTACAGGTGGCAACCTCTTAGCCATATCCTTGAGCTGGGAAGTAAAATAGAAATAAATCCATTTGAGCATTACAAGAAGCAAACTGACAAAGCAAAGAAAAAGCTAGGGTTCAAAGTGACACCAAGTCTCACAATTAAGAATGCAAAGGATTATGTAATCACTAAATAAAAAGTACTTTTAACATATAAGATAGTGAAAGGAGTCATCCAATCATCTTCAATAGCTCAGAACGTTAACAGATTTCAAAGGAGGAGAGTTCAAATAAACAATAGAGAGAACAAAACAAAGTTGAAACTAACCTGTCCTGTTAGCGACTTTATAACTTCCTTAGCAGCTTCAGATTTTGCAGACTCCTCTGCAGCCGGTGCCATAGCTTCCTGAGCTTTTTTAGTTGATTTTTGAAGCTCTGATTCTTGGAGCTCACATCTCTTTCTCAGGGTCTCAACCTAGAATTGATCTCATAATCATCAAAATTACATTGACTCAGTCACCAGAAGTGTAACGCCCCTAGCCCGAATCCATCACCGGAATAAAGTTATGGAGCATTATCGGAGTTACCAATTTATTTATTAGACATTTTATTTCATCTAGCATTCATATTTACATGTCATGAAAAATATTATTCTTTTGTCGTTTCTTCATAAACATAAATCAATTAATTCATTATATCAATATTTTATGTACCATCACTCGTATTTTCTTATGTCACATAATTCCATGTAACACTTACCATTTTTGTCAAATTAGTGAACGTATTACGGGATTGAATATTTCGTTTCCTTGATGCCATAGTCCAACTATGATCTTACACATTTTCACATAATAATGCCATAGTCCAACTATGGTCTTATATGGAAGCACATAGTCACATTTTCACATATTGACATGGTCAACTCATGGTGTTTTCCGTCAATTCATCATATATCACTGAACGGAAGTACTCATTCATGCGTTCTACTCAATTTGACCTTTTAGTTTCTTTTTCGTGCTTTTACAATGTTCACACTTTAAATACAAACATATGAAATGATTCATCATTTCTTTCATTTACTAATAAATAATCATTAAATTCAGCTATATGAACTTACAATTCGATGTTTATATCATAACGATAATCATAATTTCATAATAAATATTTGAAATAAAACATTGTATTATTTCTAATTCAACCTTTATCATTTATAATCGGACATATGATCAATTTATACACAATTCATTCATATATTTTCCTCCTCCTCCACTCCATCCCACATCCTTAATGTATATAGCACACTTATTAGTAACATTATCCATAGTTTCACTATTTACTTATGTATATTCAAAGCTATCCATCCGTGTCATAGTCACTAAATTATTTATATCTTGAGCTACGGAACTTCGAATTAAGATCCGCTAATTTTTCCTAAAACTAAACTCACATATCTTATTTATCGTAAAATTTTCAAAATTTTTTGTTTAGCCAATAAGTGCAGTTTATTCTTTAAAGACACTTATGTTCTGCTGTCTGATAGTTCTGACATTTTTTTCACTAAAATTTAATTATCTCCTCTGTAACGCCCCTAACCCAAATCCGTCACCAGAATAGAGTTACGGAGCATTACCGAAGTTACCGATTTATTTATCAGATATTTTACTTCATCTAACATTCATATTTGAAACCAATTAAAATTAAACCTGTTGTCCCTTAAACGTGCTTATTTTTCTCGACATGTTTTACTTGAATTTATTAATTGTCTCAACATAATTTTTTTTGTATCAACATAGTAATGATAATCACATATTTACATGTCATGATAAATATCATTCTCTTGCCATTTCTTCATAAACATAATTAGGTAATTTATTATATCAATATTTCATGTATTTAAAAAAATACAATTCAAGTTACACCAACTTACCTCGTTGCTTATTCATGTTTATAATTTCAATAATCTCTTTCCTTTTCCACGTTCTAGTCTCGAGTCATCCGGATCTTTATAAATAAAGATGATTGTCATTTTTATTTATTTCATGTTCTAACACATTCAACTAATGTTCTAAACAAAATTTACCATTTTGCCCCTAAACTTTTAATTAATGACGATTTCATCCTTAGGCTCAGAAAATAAAATTCTTGCAATTTAATCCTTATTTCTTGCCGTTATTGTCATACATATTGATTACAGCCCATAAATTCTATAAAATATCAGAATTTTTCATAATTTCAACACTTTTCAATTTAATCCCTAAAACGTGTTTTCCCCGATCTCAAACTAAATTAATAATTTCATTTAAATTTTGCAATTTAAATAATAAAATAATAATTTTTATGTAATTTGATCATTTCTAACATTTTTACAAGATTACCCATAAAGTTTTACTTTTATTCAATTTAGTCCCTGAGCCTAAAACATGCAAATTAGCCATGCTAGCTGAATATTCATACATATTTTCCTCCTCATCCTCTCCATTCCACATCCTTAATTTATATAACATGCTTATAAGTAACATTATCAAAACATCCACTATTTACTTATATGTATTTTCAAAACTGTCCATTTGAGTCATAGTTACTTAATTATTTATATCTTGAGCTACAGAACTCTAAATTAAGATCTGCTAATTTTTCCTGAAACTAGACTCACATGTCTTCTTACCATAAAATTTTCAGAATTTTTGGTTTAGCCAATTAGTACATTTTATTCATTAAAATCTCTCCTATTTTGCTGTTTGACAGTTCTGACCACTCTTCGGTAAAATTTAATTATCTCTTTGTACAGAATTCAAATTTCTCGTTTATTTATTATAAAAATAGACTCACTAAAGAATCAAACCATATAAATTATGTCCCATAATAATTTTTATACAATTTTTAATGATTTTTCAAAGTCAGAACAGAGGATCCCGAAATCATTCTGAATCAGTCTCACAAAAATATAAATATCTCAGAGTACAGAATTTATTTACTTGTTCTGTTTCTTTTATATGAAAATAGACTCATTAAGCTTTAATTCCATATCTCACTCAACTTCTAATTCAATTTCTACCATTTTTGGTGATTTTTCGAAGTTGACCTACTGCTGCTGTCCAAAACAGTTTTAGTGCAAAATGTTGATTATCAAGTTTATAACACTCTTATTTCCCTTCTCTATAATATTTCCCATCACTTTTTCTTATTTTCACTTCACTAACATATCAAGAACATACAACCATATATAAGAAAACTCTACATTAACATCATTTCCATACTTTTTCAATAATATCAAACTTAAAAATATATGGAAATCTTGATGTTCTTACCTTGTCCACTTGGTTTAAATCTTTAACTTGATATTCTCTCTCTTCCAGCTTCTATTTCTTGAGTCCAACTTGACATTCTAACTCCCCATAGTCTCCTTAACATTTTTCTCGTTTGGTAGCTATGGAAATTCTTTTGGTTTCTAGGTAAAAATGGTGAATTTTTGGTGGAAGGACCAAATTGTAAAGAAAGGAAAGTTTATTCTCCTTTTTCTTTTCTTTCTAACGTGGGATGCATGGAAATGGATGGTGTTGTTCTCTTTCTTTCTGTTTTTTTCTTTCCACACACACACATATATATATATACTAAATAAAATAATAAAATAATAAAATATCTTATTAAAATATTAATAAAATAATAATAATTTAATATATAATTATAAAATATCATCAATATAATCATTATTTTCTAGATTTCTCTCTCTTCCAATTGACCATTTTACTCTTCATGATCTTTTAAAATTCCATCCTTGAGTCATCACTTAATTTGGTAAAATTGCAACTTAGTCCCTCATAATTCTTCACCTATTCAATTTAGTCCTAATTCATCAATTTTCCTTAGTTTCTAGATTATTCTACCCTTAAAATATTTGCACTATTGGTCTTTCAACTTTTCATATTTACACTTTTAACCCCTCAATTTTTGAATATTTACTCTTAAGCAACAAAACTTTTGTCACTTTTACAATTTAGTCCTTTCTTGAATTAATATGTCATAATATATTTCCCAATGACATAACTCAAATTTCCTCTTCTTGTTACTTTATTTCCTTATTTTACTATATCAAGGATAATATTTCACTGTAGAAATTTTCGGGGTGTTACATCCTCGTACAAGATTCGGATGATGTTCCCGTTTAGTTCTATTTAAAATAAACTCATTTAGGATTTTAAACAAATAAATTTAAGCCCCAAATTATTTTTATCCAATTTTTGATGATTTTCCAAAGTCAAAACAGGGGAACCCGAAATCATTCTGATCTTGTCTCATAAAATTTATTATATCTCATGATTCACAATTCCGTTACTTACATTGTTTCTTCTATAAGAAACTAGACTCAATAAGATTTAATTTCATATTTTGTTTATTCTCTAATTCAATTTCTACAACTTTTGGTGATTTTTTTAAATTTAGACTACTGCTACTGTCCAAAACTGTTTCTTATAGCTTATCTTGCAATTAAATCCTTTACCCAATTCTAACTTAAAATTTTATCAATTTAACCCCAAATTCACCAACGAATTCAACATAAACTATACTTTAAAATCTATAAACTCTTAAAATATTAACTTAATTTCATCAAAACCTTGTTTTAAAACTTCTAAATCATCAAAATTAAAAGAAAATGACTTGATTGACTTACCTTTTAAAGCTTAAAGCTCTTAAACTTGAGTTTCTCATTTTCTTTTTCTTTCTCTTTTTCTTTCCTTCCTACCCATTTTGCTCTATGTTTCTTTTCTCCTTCTTTTCTTCTTTTTTCTATTTTATATCATATATATATATATATATATATATATTAGTTAATAATGATAATAATTAAAATAATTATAATAAATATCTTTTAATAACACATATTTTTATTACACTTTTCACTATTTAATTTGTTTATCACATAATATCTTATAATATCATTAATTAATTAATAAATATCTATTTAATAAATAATACATGTATTATAATTATATTATACACATTATTATACATGTATTTTATCTCCACCCTACATTTGTCATAAATCTAATTTTATTATCAATTGAAAATCTCATAATTTAATTATTTATATATTAAATATCTTTTACTAATTAACAATAATAAATAATACAAATGTACTCATTTAAATTAATACACTTGTATTTTATTTTTACCATACACTTATCTTATTTTATTTTATTTCATAATATAATAATAATATTTAATATAATTTATACTTTAATAAAATAACAATAATAAAAAAATAACTAATTAATTAATAAGTAAATATCTAAGAAAAATCTTAGATTTTTTTCAAATGTTTGTCGCCTCAACTAGTAGGAATGGTTTATTTACCATTTTGGTCCTCTTTTCTTTCTATTAATCTATAATTCAACTTTTACCCCTTCTTCAATTTAGTTCTTTTTACTATTTACGCTAAATTAGACTAAATTCACTTAATCAAAGCCATTAAACACATAACTAATTTCATAAATATTTTTAATAAATATTTAAGAACTCAATTTACTAAAATAAAAGCCCTACAACTTGTTTTTTTCAATGTACGTAATGTAAGAGCCCAAATTTGGCCTGACCCAGTTCACAAAATTAAAACCCAAACCAATAAATAAAAGTCCAAATTAAGAGTCCAATTTATACAAATTAAAATGGCCCAATTCAAAACCCTAGCCCAATCTATAACAAGCCCAATGCAAAAAAAAAAAGCCAAAGAACCCTAGGAGCCGCCGCATGCCTAGACCAATTCCCACGTGCGCTGTACATCGGCAGAACCACCTCTGCCACCGCTCCATATGCGCCCTCGGTGCGCACAACGCCCGAGGGACAACTCCCTCATCAATGTTACACCAGAATAGCAAAATTCGTCGTCTTTGACCTTATTACCTGCAAACAAAAAGAAAAGGGGACAGAAGAGCACAACAGTAGCAAAAATGGTAGCACGAAACAGAGCAGAGACAGCTAGCAAGAATAGGGCCTAAACAGTGTATCAAAATCGGCTATAAAGCCGAAATCAAACCAATGTAAAAGAAGAGATTGGAGAAATAAAAAAAAAAAAGGGGGAACCAAAAGCAATAGAAACGAAAAAAATAGATTATTCTCTTTTTTATTTTTCGATTTCTATTTTCTTCTTCTTCTACAAAAAAAATTAGAAAACACAACAAAAATTGTTTAGAAGGTGATTGCTTTTTTGATTTTTTCAAATTTCTGTTTTGTTATTTTCATTTCATTTTTTTATTTTATTGCTTACTTACGGAAATAATAAAAGGAAAAGAAAAGAAACGTACCTTGGAACGGGACTGAAAGCCCGCCTTCGCGTCGTCGGCCACCGGTGTTGTGGTGGTGCGGTGAACGGTGAAGAAGCTCTCACGGTCGGCCATGGAGGAAGAGAGGGTGAGAGTATTCTGTGGGTTTTGAAAATAAACAAAGGAGAGGGGGAGAGGCTTTTAGGCTTCTGTTTCTTTTTCATTTTTTTTTCTGAACCTAGTTAAAAATGAAAGAAAAATATAAAATGGTTTTTAAAGAACATAGCAAACGGCGTCGTTCCAGTGCACGGGGAGGGCTGATGGCTTTTGGCATTTGGGCTATTTGCGCGTACAGGGCTCCCTCTTTAGCGAAATGTTTCGATTAAGCCCCTTTCCTCTTTACCTTCTTCTTAAATTGGCCCTTTCTTTTTATTTATTTTCGATTTAGTCCATGGCTTTGTGAATTGAAACGCAGCATATTGGGATTAGGGACATTATCCCAGCTGGTCCTCGCGAATTTAGGCGCCCTTCATTTTGGTCCCTAGTAGCTTTATTTTTCTTTTATGATTTTATCTCTCCTTTTTATTTTGATTTCAAATACATCCTTAATTTGTTTAGTTTATTTAGTTCCTTTTTAAACTATTGCATATATTAATACAATATTTTATTATTTATTTTATTTTGTATAATATTTAATTTAAACTATATCATATATTAGTTTAAAATTTGTTTCTTTTCATTTTGTGTTGAATTATCTTACTGTTGCGTCATATTTATTATTATTATTATTATTATTATTATTATTATTATTATTTTGTGTTTTTCTTTTTCTTTTATTGTTATTATCTTTAACATACGAATTGTTATTATTCTTTTAATATTATTATTAATTATTATATTACATTTAATATTCGTTTTTATGTCCTTTCGATATTATATTTTCATTTTTATTATTTCTAATATGTATATTATATATTTTTTTATACTCTATTATTTATACATTATTTATATATATTATGAACATGTTCTAAATACCATTATGTATATAGTTTATTATTATTATTATTATTATTATTATTATGTATATGTATATGTAGCATCATTAATATTTTTAATATCATGTTTTCATAATCATATTAACCATTATTATATGTGTATATATGTACATTCATTGTTTCCATTTCATGTTTAATTCTAGTATTGCGTTTAATATCGCATACATTTTTATCGTTTTCAATATTATTGTCACATTTATTATTTGCTTCAACATATTTCTAGCTCTTTCTTTTACTTATTTTTATTTCATATAAATTTGCTTTGCATTACTTCGAAAATCTTATTCTTGTTTTCTAATTAATTTCAATACATGAGGCAACGTACCGGTTTAACACTAAGTCGTTGATTCATCGCTATGTTGGGTGAATCATATCGGCTCGCGTTGAAAACGGAATGTCCTTCTAAAAAATCCAAAAAAATTTAAAAACTCTTGTCTTTTCAATCGAATCATGATTAAGTGTTACATTGAACTCGTATTTTTGAAAATCAAGACGACACGTATTTAATAAGATACCAATTTTGGGCGTCGTGGGGGTGCTAATACCTTCCCCCGCGCGTAACCGACTTCCGAACCCTATTTTTCTCTGAACTTTCATGTAAACCTAAACACGGCCTTCCTGTTACTTAAAAAAATAAATTTTTTTGCTAAAAGAGGATTTATTAGGTGTCCGATCACACCTAAAAAAAGATCAGTGGTGACTCTCCTTTTCTTTAAAATCGAAATTCGGTTTTCAAATTTCTAAATAATCACCTTAATTAGCGACCAAAGCTAAAATTTTTACATCGCTACACGTAAATTTTAGGTCATTACACGACACCTCGTTTTTAACTCGATTATTTAATAATTTCTCTTTAATTTATAATTTTATCTATTTAAAAATATTTCTAATATTTCACTCAACTTTTAAATATTAATTTTATTTTAATTCTCCTAATCTCACCCGTCGGATTTAGTGATCTCACATCAATATTCCGATGCCACTGCAATTTAGGCTGTTACAAGAAGGCTCATACCCCTTTCCAAATATCAGAATAGTCTCAAATAGAGATACATACTGAAAGCACCAGCAACAACATTCTTACCTGTCAACGCAACGTAAGTATTTCTTGGTTCAAAAGTTCATTGGTCTTTTTCAAACTATCTATGACATTTTTGGAGAAAGAAAGTCCAGATGTTAGAATGGGGGTAGCTTAACTTGGAGGGCTAGATTTCCTTGAGAAACGTGAAACAGATCTGGAACTCACTCCCGATGGAGTACAAATTGGTTTAGGGACTACCCACAAATCTACAGCAGTAGACAAAATGTCTTTTAGTTGTAACAGCGAAGGTGCTTGAGTAGAACGAACCAAGGAAAATGTTTCAGCCTTTTTCCCTTGTTTGGCTGCTTTGATATCTAATTGCTTAATTAAGTCTATATTCAAAGGAGATGCAGATTTAGATAATCTTATTTCAGCCTTATCCAACTTGTCCTTGTTCTCACCAGAAAGGCGAGGTACAGATTTCCTCCTACTATTACCAGCTTGATGTATTCTTATATTTGATACTTTTTGCTTACTAATTCCTTTGTCTTGTGAACTTTTCACTACTTAATTGGTTACATTTGATTTATCTCTTGCGTAGTGAACCCAATACTGGAAATGGCAACAAAAGGACGTAATCTGTAGTTTTTTTCTGTCGTGGCTGGAGTCGTGGGCACAACGCTGAGCACAACGCGGATCTGACATGGTAGATCAAAAGTCAACGTGGGAAATATTCTGAAAACAACTCATTTGATCTATTGACGTGATTTGGGGGATTTTGGATTTCATTTTCATAATTTTAGGATATTATCTTATCTTTTTTTTTATTAGTTTCCTTATTGTTTTGGAATTTGAAGCCTATAAATACCCACCTTTGGGTAAGTGTAAAGAACACATCTCTTATCTTTAGTTCTTGTTGCTACTTTGATTTCATTTTCAATAAAGTTTTCTTCTTTTTATTTTTGCTTTCTTTTATTTTATTTTATGCTTTTACATTTTCAAAACATGTTAAGCGTAATAATCAATATCATGCTTGGCTAATTTTTCTCAAGCTAAGAGCTAGTACAAATCAATTCCATGCGTGAGAATTGAATATTGCTTAAATCCCTTCGGGTTACATTTTCGTCTTTCTGCTTAGATAGTTTGGCAATCGGCCTTACTAAAACTTTTAAACATTTTTCAAATCAAAAGGGATCTGTTGGTCTGGAATCGTTTAGTTATACAGTTGGGAGGAAGGATCGGCCTGTGGCATTTCGACTTCCTATGAACACTCTTAGCGGCGGTCCGCTAAGGAAAGACGAGATCAAAAACGATTCTCGATGAGATAACTTTCGAGTCGGGCTTTTTCTATTTTAAAACTAAGTATTTTAACGGCGATAGACGCGGCTGATTTACTTAAAAATCGACTTTCGAAGATAGACTTGGGAAGATCAGTTACATGAGAGAAAAGCAAGTTACGATCGTGGGAATTGACGAAACTAGCTCGAGGCGATTTTTATACTCGTGATTATTCAATTTAATCTTTCACCTTCTTTACAATCTTACTTGTTTATTTTATTTCCTTGTTACTTCACAAATCACGTCAACCTTTTTTTTTTTACTCTCTATTTCAACTCCTGAGTCGAGATCAAAAAATTTAATCAAGAATTCCATTAAACTCCCCGTGGATCAACCCTCTTCCACTATTCTACCTTTTTTTTTAATTTTTGAAAAGGTTTATTTTATTTTGATAGGAAAAACGACCCTTATCACAGCTTCTAAAACCTTGTTCATTTTAGCAAAACAGGAATCACAAACACGGTAAGGTTTCCCAAGATTAGGAGACAAAGCTGATCTTAGTGTTTTCCTTGAACTGCAGGAATGGCAGTGCACAAACCCACAATTATAGCAATTATGCCTTTTTTCTGGTGAGCCCAAAAGCCTGTCTACAAGCTGAGTATTGAGATTCCTCAGCACTAGAAACCCATTTATGGAGACATATAGCGGAAGTATAATTAAAACCACAAGCAATGCACTTCACATGTCTATCCTTCAAACCCTCAACCAGAGTAGGAATTTTTCGATCTTCAACATCTCCATGGCCCAACCTACAATTAGCTCCTTTCCCCCATGTATAGACTTCATTCTTGGATATTAGAGCTGCTACGCGATATGCACCACAAGCAATTTCTTCAACAAATTCCCTTGAAAGCTTGTCTTCTACAAGACATGGTATCTTTCCATAAGCAAAACGGTTACCAAGTTGACCATACACAGCACTCCCCATTGTAAAAATATTCCCTGATGTAGTCAAACCAATTGTTAAGCTATGCCCACAAGCAACTTTGTGGAAATTGTAATCAATTGTGCTTGAACGCATGTGGGATTAAACTGGGGTTCCTTGTCTCCATGTCCAAGACGACTTTTGTCCCTATCCCCCCATGTGAATAATTTTCCTAATGAAACACTAACAGTAGACTGAGTGACAATAACGTCAACAATGGCAGCAGTATGCCACACTCCACATGCCACAGCAATTATTCTCAATCCCAAAAGAGACGCTACTTCTTTTGGATATGGAACATTTTCTCTATTCCCATGGCCCAAGACACCAAATGTTCCATCCCCGAAAGTAAACAGCTGTCCTGTTGACGTTATTAATGCCGTATGCCACGAGCCACAAGTTACTGTAGCAACTTGAAGTCCCTCAAGAGGACCAGAAATTCTCTTCGGTATCCAATGGCTGACATCAGTAACATAACCAAGAAGCCCATCATTGTGAGTTCCATCTCCATATGTATAAAGTTCTCCAGCCATTGTAACAGCACAAGTATGAAATTCTCTACATGCAACGAAACCAACACTAGTAACAGCCAGTGACTCAACAAGATGAGGTTGAATGACATCCTTCCCAACACCATGGCCGAGTAGACCTCCAGATTCTTCACCCCAGGTAAAAATTTCACCCTGCCTTGTCACTAGGGCATCATGCTTGACCCCACAAGCTACATGATGTATATCTAAAACTACATTAGACTCTAAAGGCTTGGGAAGAAGCACATCTGCTCTTGAGCTTCAATAATTGGCATCCTTATTAGCCACAGCATTCACAACACTATCACAGATAACCTCACCCCATATATACACATCTCCTAAAGCATCATAATCATCTGGTGCAGAACCATGATTTGAAGTACTTGGTGCACTAGAAACACTTACACGAAGAACATCTGATCCAGACCCTTTTATTTGCATATTTGTGCTGTCAGAAGCTACATGTGTCCTTTCAGGATGAAAAGAATTCTCAAGTCGTAAACTCATTAAAGAAGTGTTCGAGTTAAATCTGACAGAAATATCAGAACTAATATCTCGAGTAGTGCTAACAGAACTGTCACTTGCACTATTTGATGTCAGGTCTCTACCATCCTGAAATCAATCAGTGATGAGCATGTATGTCAAATACAATCTATAATTGTAGCTACAATAGTAAAACAGTCGATTATATAGCAAAAAATGTGAAATTTTATGCTTGTAAATGAAAGATTGTTCATAGTTAAAAGAATAAAACAATGAAGCCTTAAATACAAAGCAAAGTTAACTAAACTACCTAGATTTGTCAAACAACCAAGTAATTGTATATACATACAAGCTTCTAATGTAGCAAAAGCTTAGAAGATAGTTTTGGAATTGAAACATGAATAATCAATAACTCCTCTGGCAAAATATTTTCACATTTCAAAATTGTACAAACTGGAATAATTATGCATGGCACTTCTTGAAGCAGAAAAACCACAAAAAACTAGTGAAAAGGAGACAAATGAAGATGGAATTACACCAAGATAGAGGCCTCCATCACTCCAACCATCAATTTTGGAATGCCCACCCTGACCAGAAGATATTAATGCTTTGAGGCCTGCAATCCACACCTTCGCCTCAACTTTGTCCTTGCAGATCTAGGAGCCAACAAGACATTAATTACAACAGATGCAAGGGGATAAATAACCAGATCAATACAAGTATCAACGATAGCTTATTGTTTATCTCCAAAGAGAAAGCCCAAGTTCCATCATTAACCAGATCAAATGACCTTTTCCTGTGGTCGTAAATAAGAGAAAAGGATAAATAATCCTTCTCAGGATGGAGATACCACTGGAAAACAGCCAAATAGAGCATTAAAGAGGAAAATGTAGTATAATTCAGAAGAAATTTATGCAAGTATAGTAGGAAGAAAACTAAATTTTGTGACAAAATAGTAAAAGAATAAGAGTATACTATACTGTATATGTAACAATAGAACCATAAGGATCTTACAGTTCTTTGTCCAGGAATAATTTTAGAGATTACAGCCAACTTCAAACTTCTTTCACCGTTGCTCGTAATCCAGATTAAAGATGTTTCATCCTGCAATTTTGACAAATGAAAACAGTTACTAGATGCTGATATTAAACAAACATAGAATTCTTTGGTGTTGTAGGATTTAGAAATAAAATAAGTGCAAAGCCAAGAAACAAGTAAAACAACATCACTTGTTAATTCAAAACAGTCTTAGAATGTTATGTTCTGACTGATTGATCTTGTCATTGGACAATTCACAGGCAAACCGTCTGTATTAATAGGGCTCTTTCTCTGATTTCTACTTCCTCTCGAATGACCTATGACAAACACATATATTGAAATAAATTTCGACTTAATTTTATTGCTACCAATCAACCCCACAAATAGAGGTTACATAAGTTTATTTATTTGAATAATAGACTTTTAAGCTAAGCAACTCTGAATAAAGAAAGACGCTTAAACTGTAATACTATAAAGATACTTTTAATTAAAGAATATTTCTAAAGCTAACATCTTTCTAAAAATAATAATTGACGTCTAACATAGAATTATATCAAACCAAGATAAAGAAGGCAAGACTGTAGAATCATAATTAACCATTGTAAATCTCTGAGTCTAAATAGTTGTTATTTTCAAGCAACATCATGGAATAAAAACCAGACTCGAACATCAAGTTGAACCAGGAAACAATGACTTGTCTAGTACAGCGGCTAAAAAGAACCAGGTGACAGGTGAACCAGTAAAAGCTGGATTGAAGTATAAAAATCAATTTATATTTCTTTCCAAAACTTTATTCGTAATTATTAAGATTTGAAGCTTTAACTTTTTGGTTTTATATTGAAGACCATACTATTAAGCCAAATGCAATTTTTTGTTAACTATTCACTATATTAATATTTGTTTTAACATTAAATCAGTGTTTAAACATTAAAAAACAAATTATTAAACTAGTTTATCCAACAGGTTGATGGGAACTGGAGGTCCAACAGGTTAGACCTCTAGTACTTTAATGCATTTTCTTAATATGTCCTTGAATATTGGAGCACATTTCAACTTAATACTATCTAACGAAGCATAAAAGAGTAAATTTCACAAATCAGAGGAACATAATAGAAAGGCTTTAAAAGATAGGAAAGGAACTTACATTAGATATTCTAAATGGACAAAACTTTGGCCTTCCTTTGCGGCCATATTTCAGAAGCTGAGCACCCTTCTTCAAAGCTATTAATCCCTACATTAGGTAAAAGTAACTATATGTTAAAAGGATATCGATATCAGGATATGTACAGAAAATTATTCAAATATCAACAATATAACCATCAAGAAAGAGAACAAAGACAATGATAGCATAAGTAAGTTATAGTAACCAAACCTCACACTCTCACTTAAATCATAAATCTTCAATTACCGATCATCCACAGCACCACTTAAGGGTGGCTCACTTTTCTCCCGACTAATACACATGCATTATGTATATGTCCAATGTTTGTAATATAACCTTATTTTTAGATCTTACAATCAGATGATATGTCTTCAAGTCAAAGTGTAATTTACTGCCTAGAAAAGCAAGCAACTTCCTATTTCTTTAACAGAAATTGTCAACCATTTCCCCCTTAAAACTTAGCATAATTCGGAAATAAGATAAACTTCAATATTCTTGAACACAACTCTTGAGATTATACTAAATTAGGCACAAAGGGCCACATTTTTTTCCAGCTTTCCAGAAGCAACTAAAATGTAGAAATCTACTAAAATGTGGAAAAAATAAACCAAATGCTCATCTTACCATACCATAAAGTAACCAAAAAATTCTAAAATTTCAACAAAGTCACTCAACGTTTCTTACCCTCAGATCAGAAAAACCGGGGACACAATTAAAAGTAAAACAAAGTTAATAATTGAGAATTAAATAAATGAAGTTGGAAAAAATTTTCTTAAAGACCTGGTGGATTTCGCGTTGGGCATTGCCGTAGCTAACAAGATCTGCCATTCCATGTGAGGAAATAACCAGAATGCCACCTCCCTCTACGATCGCTCTCTTGAGCTCCGTTCATCATCTGCTTCCACCACCTCTTCCTTTCTCTTTTCTACTCTCCTCTCCTCTTGCCCCCCTAAGCTTCACATCCAAACACCTTCAGCCGCACATTTTTCAAAAACAAAAACAAAACAATTCTAGCAAGACTTGAGAGGGTTTGTGTGATTCTCCTCCTAAAACAAAACATTATCACTCACCTCTTCAATCCACCTCCACTAAGATGGTCCTTGTGTTAGATGTCGGAATGACTCCAAGGTCAAAATGGCGGCTCTGTAGAGGTGACTGAAGGGAACTGTCGGAGGAGAAGACGGAGGTAACCGGAGAAAAACGAGAAGGTGAGCTTGAGTAGTTTTTTTTCTCCGACTGTTGTAGTGTAGAGTAGAGTTATTCAAAAAAAAAAACAGCAGGTGGTCAAAGATGAAAAAGGCGGCAAGTAGCCTGACAGGTTAAAAACATTTGAGAAGACATTTCCAATGCATTTCTTTTTATTTTCATCAACTTTGTCTTTTTCCTTTCCTTTTTAATGTATATGTAACATCAAGGTTTTTTACATTAATAATACGAAATGTAATAAATACGAAAATGGATAAGTTGCAGTTTTACGAGAATTGTATATTTTGAACCATGCTTTAAAGTAACTCAAGCCACATCAGCCCCAAAAGTACTTCAATGTAAGTGACTCATTCCGGATAAAACAATTATTTTTAAGTGGTACGCTAACTTTATATCCAAATTATATTGGCCTGCGGTCGACCTTTGGTAGGGAATGTAACATTTCGGGGGTTTTTCACTTAAATAATATAAAAAAATTAAAAATTACCAAAATAATACAATAATTTTTTTATTTACTAAAATAATACATCCCTTTTTTTTATTTACAAAAATAATACAAATAAAAAAACAAAACAGAAAAAAATAAATAGGTGGGACCCACAAGCGGCACCAATGGTGCCTCTCCCATAGGCGGCACCAATGGTGCCTCTCCCATAGGCACCACGCAAAACTCGTATTTATTTTGGTCATTTGTTCGTATTTTTTTATTTTCGGATTAAAATCACTTCCAAAATAAATACTATTTTCATATTTTTATTATTTTATATTATTGTATTTATTTTAAAAAATAATAAAATACGAAAATAATATTTATTTTGGAAGTGATTTTAATCCGAAAATAAGAAAAAATACGAACAAATGACCAAAATAATGGTTTTTTACTAAACTTATATAAAAATATTAAAATAATACATTTGAAACATTATCTACTAAAATAATATAAAATAATAAAATACGAAAATAATATTTATTTTAGAAGTGATTTTAATCCGAAAATAAGAAAAAATACGAACAAATGACCAAAATAATAGTTTTTTTACTAAACTTATATAAAAAAAATTAACATAATACATTTAAAACATTATCTACTAAAATAATATAAAATAATAAAATACAAAAATAGTATTTATTTTGGAAGTAATTTTAATCCGAAAATAAGAAAAATTACGAACAAAAACCAAAATAATGATTTTCTACTAAACTTATTTAAAAAATATTAAAATAATAAATTTAAAACGTTTTGTACTAAAATAATATAAAATAATAAAATACGAAAATATTTGGGTAAAAAACCCTTATTATAAAGGATAAAATAAAATTTTCGTTTTTATTATTTTATATTATTTTAGTATATAATGTTTCAAATATATTATTTTAATATTTTTATATAAGTTTAGTAAAAAATCATTATTTTGGTCATTTGTTCGTATTTTTTCTTATTTTCGGATTAAAATCACTTCCAAAATAAATATTATTTTCGTATTTTATTATTTTTTAAAATAAATACAATAATATAAAATAATAAAAATACGAAAATAGTATTTATTTTGGAAGTGATTTTAATCCGAAAATAAAAAAATACGAACAAATGACCAAAGTAAATACGAGTTTTGGGTGGTGCCTATGGGAGAGGCACCATTGGTGCCGCCTATGGGAGAGGCACCATTGGTGCCGCTTGTGAGTCCCACCTATTTATTTTTTTCTGTTTTGTTTTTTTTATTTGTATTATTTTTGTAAATAAAAAAAAGGGATGTATTATTTTGGTAAATAAAAAAATTATTGTATTATTTTGGTAATTTTTAATTTTTTTATATTATTTAAGTGAAAAACCCAAAGTTTCGGTTTTTAGTAGTGTAGAAAATAATAGTTTTTGAATTTTGTTTTTATAAATTGAGTTTGTAAATATTTTATTTATAAAATTATTATAAAAGTAAATTAAAATTTGGATAAGTATTTTAGTTGAATTAGTGATTAATTAATCTTTAAGAATTAGATTGTAAAGTTTAATCGCTATATATTTTAAATTAAAATTTGAATTGATGATTTAAATTGTAATTATCCTAAAGTCTAAAATTGATTAGACCATATTAAAAATTCATAATAGTGAACTGTTGATTTAAAGAACATTAGTTTAATTAATTTAAGTTTTAACTAATTAAATTAAGTTTAATTAAAACTAATTACATATATATTGAAGTTAGTAAATATTTCATATTAGTGGACTGCTGATCTTAATTTCCGTAGTATGGGTATGTTATTTTTTAAACATTTATTATGGTAGTAATTTCGTATTTGGATTATTTATTTAAGATTTGCATATTATAAATTTATGAATTTTAATTAAATATAATTAAATTATTTGTTACAATAAATAAAAAATATTGGATATATGATAGCTAAACTCAATATGATGTTAAATCGGATTGATTTTTTGTCTCCGAAGTTGGGATTACCCTTAGAAATAGAACACATCTTATAATGAGCTGTTTACTTATTCAAAAAGCACCCACAATGAGAGAAATAGTCACTGTTACTAACGGTGGTCGGTGAATACCTTAGTTTCGACAAAAACAATCAATTTTCTTACATATATTAATCTATATTTAAAAAATGTCTCTTTAACTTTTTTTTTTTATAAATTAGTCTCTAACACAATTTTTTTTTTTGGGTATAAACCATATGAAAAATGAATTATTATATTTCTAATATTTTTTAAACATTTTATATATTCTAAATTTCAAAATAATAACAATATAAAAAATTTGAGGTTGTCCATTCGACCATATTCATCTAGGTAAAAATTTATTAATTTTTTAACTTTATTTTTATTTTTACCAAGTGTCACCATACTATTAGTCGTCAATGCCACGTCAGCATATTTTAACAATGTTAATTAGGTATCTAAAAAAAGTACCAAGTTGGTTTATGGTTTTCAAGTTTAGGTATCAATTAGGTCAAAAAAATAGTTTAAGTACCAAATAGATACAAATTATCAAGTTCAGGTATCTCTATATATATATTAACTTTTTTTTTATATAAACCATAATTGTATCTCTCCCTAAAACAATGATGATGAATTGATATCACAAAATGTCGAAATCAAACTAAGAATGATTGAATTGTGATTTATATGTGGGTGTACATATATGTTTGAAATATATGTATTTATATACAGTAATGAGATATTGATACAATGATGATTATGATGTTATTGTCTTGTTAAACGGTGTTAGATGAAGTTTAGGTATAGTTGACATGCCATAGGGTTGTATTTATCCATTGAGTAGGTACTAAAACCCACTATTATTAGGCAACTCGAGGTGACAGAATAAAACAGGTCCAATTCCTTGAGGGTCGTGAACAAATACTAAACCATTGTTACTGGGCAACCCAAGATGGTAGAATAATATAGTCTGGACAAATAGTAAAAGTCATTGGTTTCTTGATCAGGGTCGAGGACTCATTCATTATACAGATTTGAATATCAGTCCTAATGTCTAGCATCGATTAATAAGACCGAAATAAATAAGCATTGGAATGATATTGTATGACATATTGAAATATGGAACACATTGTGATATGAGATTATGACATATTAAGATGAATAGAATACTATGATTTTTTATTTGGTGATAAGTAGAACTAGGGTAAATTAATGTAGTTGATATTTTAATTTAACATGTTGAATTTAAATCACATTAGCATCACTGAGTATTTAATACTTAACATACAATTATGCTTATTTTTGTGCGCAAATGTCATACATGATTAGACATAGATTTTGAGTAGTCAAGTATCCAACTCAATGGCTCAGCTTGGTATCCATTTACTAGCTCTTTTGTATGTGTATATAAATTTGAGTTAAATGACACGTACTTAGGTCACATTTATGACATGAAATTGAGTGTGCATTTTGGTATGTTTGCCAATTTGGTCTAAATGATTTATAAATTCGAATCCCATCATTTAATTAGTAACTTGTCATGTTAGTTAATATGAGTTTGAAAGTGGTAATAGGTTGTTTGAATATGAATAAGTGAATTTTTATGATTTTGTGATGTTTGATTGTATGTATTCCTGTCAAATTGAGAATTAGAGATTAAAGAGAAATTTAGATATATTTAATATATAAATTGAAAATTAAACATTTTTGGATTATTTTATCATAAAATTTCAAGACAGAAAGATTGTGTCTCAAGACTTTTATTTGATTTACTAGAATAACGTAGGTCTCGAATTAATTGTAAGAAGGAGGTTGAATTTTCATAAATTGAACAAATAATTTGTGAACTTATAACCAATCCAGTCTAAACTGCTAAAAAACCTATTTTAATTCAAAATATTTGAACTATAATATGAGATTGATTAATTCAAAAATATTTGACTCCAAAACGACTTTAAATAAAAAGCCAAAGTCGAATATTCTAAAGCAATTTGAATATTAAAGAATAGAAACTCGAAATTATATATATTAAAAATATTCAAACATAAAATAAAATAAACTTCAATAAAAAATAATACCATTATACCAACGTAAAAGAGTCCAAACAAATAAATTTTTGCTTAACAATCTTTTGGAAAAAATCTACTGCACTCACTTTTTTTATTTGTCTTTTCTTTTGCCATTGCGAGTAAAACAAAAACATGAACATAATGGAATAAATTACACTATTCAAAACTCAATTATATGTAGGCCATAATCCTGTTGTCTAAAAAATGGAAAAATAAACAAAAATATATAAAATTTAAAAGTTTAAATTGATTTGTAAATATATTTATTATTTTAGAATGCTCTTAAGACAGAAATAGAAACATAAACATAACATGAGTTCAAATAAAACTATTTATTTTGCAAGAAAAGTTATTAGTAGTCGGTGGAATTTTAATAACTATATATTCTGTTATCTATCTATTATAATTTGTGAAAATAATAATACAATAAAATTACAAATTGAAAAGAAAAAAGAACACTTAAAATGAATAAGAAAAAAAATTAGTGAGAGGGAAGGAGAAAAAAAAAAAAAGAACCGTAACTAAAAGAAGAAAAAGCAAATAATTGAAGAAACAAAGAGAAGTTTTTTGGAGTATGCATGCATCATAAATTCCAGCTTTATGTATTTGTAGTGTTCACTTATTGGAGGCTCTGCTTTCCATGCATGCCTACAACTTTTTAACGTCGAAGTGAAACCCATTTGGTTAGCACTAGTAGTCATATCGTTACACTCACCCTTCTCATCATCAATTTACTCTTATTTATTGACTAATATTATAGACAACCATATCTCAAAAGATGTGTTTAATTTTTAAAAAATACCAAGGTGGTTTTCTTATTTCAAAACAACTTAGTTTTAAAAATATATTATATACAAATTCTAAAATACAAAAATATTCATATTATATTAATTATATATAAAAATTATTTTTATTGAGTTGGTGTGGTTAGATCAAGCGACAGTGAATTTAATATGGGCAAAGTTAAAAATGACTTCTAAGGTAAGATTGAGTTATATATTTTTATAGAAATTAAAATATAATTCTAACATTTTATTACTTTATATTTTTATAAATTTTAATAATTAAATTAAATTTTTATATTTTTAAAAAATTAAATTGTAATTAATATAAATTTATAATTTTTAAAAGGCTATTGCCATTGCTAACCTCCAAACATTATAATAATATAAGCTTTTGTCACATTCACTGTTGGAGTGAAAGGGAAAAAAAAAAAAAGAGTATATATATTTGTTTTTTTAGATGAATGGTAGTTTTTAAGTGAGGTAATTTTTCTAAAAAGTGGTTTAAGTTATTTTATATAATATAAAAACCTAAAATATAGGAGTTCTTAAAATATTTGTTAAAATTTTTATTCACTAAAAGAAAACATTCGTTAGAATTTTTGAGTGTTATAAAGCTTAACAATCCATATTTACATTTGCTAGTAAGTTAATAGCAAAAGTTAATTGTCATCGTACAATCACTCATGATATGTTGTATTTGAATTGTAATAGAGTCAATTGTCAACGTACCATAATATTTTATTGATGTTGAAGCTGTAATTTTTATTGTATTGATGAAGCTTATCATCCAACACGTATATTAGATATTTGTTATTTTTTCTCTTAATTGCATTATGAATGAATTTAAAAATAAAAAAAGCAATGCTAAAATTCCTTTTTTATAAAGTTGGAAGGCATTGTGCCGAGAATTCACTCAGAACCTATTTCTCGTCTATTACGTACACACGTGATCCGCGAGTTGTTTCGTGACTCTTCCGAGTCATGACTCGTTACTCGTACGAGAAACTCAGCAGGAAATCAGTTTTGTGCTTTGTGTCAGAAAAAAGAAAAAAAAAAAATCTCCAACGAAAATAAACAAAGTGAAGAAAGAAAAGTAGATTAGCAAGAGCTAGGGTTTCCTCAATTCCAGGCCAAAGGTATTGGTTGTCTATCATTTAAATTCATTGAAATTTCTTCTTTTCATAAGTAAATCACGAACTTTTGAATTATTGTTTTTGCAGACGAAAGTTAAGAAACGTGTGAATGGCGGACGGTTACTGGAATCGGCGACAGCCAACTCCTCCGATGCTGTCTTCCAGTGGGGCGCTTAAACGACCTCGTACTGAATACGGTAGTACCTTTTCTTTGTCATTTTAAGTCCTTAGTGTTGCCTTTATCTTTGTCTGTTTTTGCAGATATATCTTTCTTCAATTCTTATTATAGTATAGCTGCTTTTGAGATTAGTTTAGAAATTATCGCAAGTTTTCGATTAGATTGGGTAGAATTTTGTTCAAACCTTGTCTCGGGACAAAAATGCATTAGGTTTTTGTTTGCTTACTTTGATCATTATTTGTTGAACACGCCTGCAAATTGATTTTTGTTTTCTACAACGAAAATGAATACTATACAAGTTTTAGATGCTTTATTTGAAGTAATCAGTTAAATATTCCTCTGCAAAATCTTAGTTTTAAGGTAGCAATTGAATGTCAGGTGAGGAATGAATGATCATCGAAATTTGAATACTTAAGTTATGGCTCCTTAACATATCTTTTCAGCCTTAGCAAGCTTGTATTCTGCACCATTCAGCTGTTCCGGTACTCCTCTCTTTTTGTTCTTTTTTCTTTATAGACAAATCAAATTGACCTTTGTTGGACTAATTTTTAAACTTATACATTGTTGCTAGCTGCTAATTTTGTTCAGATTTGCATTTAGTCTTTTACTTTGTGGAACATTGTCTTTTTCTCTGTTTCTTTCATAATGAATTTAAGAAATATGCTTGTTTCACTGCTGCGTCTTTTGTGAAATATAGTATCTGCTTTAAGAAAGAGTTTCACTGGCATGCTATATTTTCAACTTCACAGATGGCCCACCTTCCGGGCTACATCCATCTCATGAGATGCATAATTATTTGGCAAGAGACGGTGATCGCGGTGGACATCTGCCTGTAAAGGATACAAAAACAATTGGGTCGGCCTATGATCGCTATCTGCAGAGTGCAGTACCATCTTGAACCATCTCTTATGCTTTATTTACTCCCCACCAAGCATCTGAATTTTTTGTTTTCTGAATCATTTATTAAATTGCTTTTGTAGCAAATTTCTTCTTTTCCTTCTGGAGAAGCAAGAACTTTTGGTGGGTTGGGAAAGCCTGTTGGTGGTGCAATGCCTGCTCGTCCAATAGCTGATCCTCCTGTGATGGGTCGTCCTGGATCTGCTACTCCAGATATGGTACCAAATGGTCGAAATGTAGGTTATGGTAATCAACTTCCGTTGGATGCAATGTCGAGGCTAGGTCGGGATACTGTACCTCTACCTCCAGATGCTTCCAATACTCTATATGTTGAGGGACTTCCTTCCGACAGCACAAGGAGGGAAGTAGCCCGTATCCTTTTTCATGATGTAATGCTTCATAAATATGTTGATATGTCTTATGATACCATAGCTCTATTACCTTGTTTCCAACGCATTCCTTGATCAAGGCTTTAGACATCTTTCGCCCTTTTGTGGGATATAAAGAAGTACGACTAGTCAGCAAAGAATTCCGACATGTGAGTGAGCGATACATTGTCTAACGCCTAATTTGTCTCCTGTAGCATGGCTTCTTTTGTTGTTTTCTTACATGTGAAATTCTTGTAAGCATGACCATTTCATCAAATGCTAAAATCTGATGCATTGTTAATGCAGCGTGGTGGAGATCCTCTTATCCTCTGTTTTGTTGATTTCACCACTCCTGCTTGTGCAGCAACTGCAATGAGTGCCTTGCAAGGTGATATTTTCTTCTGTTAATTTTGACATTCATAGAGAGTGATACATGGTATTTCTCAGAAAAACTGATAGGAAACAATAATTAATATTTTAAATGATATCGGTGCACTGGAGTGTTTGGCTTAAGCAGTAGGTGTATCTATTCCATGCTCAAAGAGTAGAGTTTGAATTTCCTGTTCACCCAAATTAAAAATAAATAAATAAAGAGAAGAAGAATGAGATAGATAGCTTTTTTATGAGATACTAATTTTTCATCTAAGCCTTGATTTCTAGTTTTGACATGCATGAATGAGGAAGTGGGCCTTATGCTGGCTGAAAATATGCATGATTTTCCTCAAAACAATGCCATAGGGTGGGGATATGAAATTGAAAATCGAAGTTTAACCTAATATGCCATAAGTTGAGTCTATTGGTTTTGCATTTTAACACTTTCTCAAATTCCGAATTTGATTTTATTGTTGAATTGTGCAGGTTACAAAATTGATGAACATGATCCCGATTCTAACTACTTGAGACTTCAGTTTTCTCGTTACCCAGGTCCAAGGTCAGGTCCAGGAGCCCGTGGAAGGAGGTGAATGTCATTTTCTGGATAGAACTAATCTGTATGCAAGTCATGTTTAAGCCAATTTTGATGGCTCACATCTTTCCTATATATGGCTGGGTTTTGAGGAGTGGAGATGTTAATTAAATAGTATATTTAGGACTAGCAACCTAAATTGCTCAATCTGGCTAGCTGTTGGCACTATAGATGCACAGAAATCTAGGAGACTGGGATGGAGAAATTCTTGAATTACTTGCACATTTCAGAAAGCTGTGTTGTAGAATAACCTTTTATATAAAATTGAAAGATCTGTTTTCCTTTTGGTGGTATAGATCATGGTAGCATTTCCTTCTAGTGTTTTAAATAGAGAAATAAGTGCTTTTTTTCACTTGAGATGCTTTCGGATACTAATTACTTTAGTGTAAAGCCAAAAACTATTTAGTTGTGTTTTAGGTAATGAAGTTGTAGGAGTAAATGTAAATTGTTCTCTTTGGAGGTAATTATGTGAATTGTGATTTTAGTTTTAGATGCTTGGCTAATGGCATATTATTAATATAATTGTCCCCCTCACTATGACACCAATTACTCTCCTGTCACCTTTTGTTTTTCTTATTGGGAATGGAACAGCAAAGCTGATTTCCTTTCAAGTAACAAGAAGCTTGTCTTAGTAAAAGTAAAAAGTGTGAATGTGTCCATATTGTATGTAATGATAAATGAGCTGCGATTCTTAAGTTTAAATAATGGGTTCAAATCTGAACAATCTTTTTCCCTATACCTAATCATCTTCAAAACCAAAAAAAATCATTATACAGAAAATAATATTAAATATTAATGATATTATATGAAATAAAAAAATCATGAAAGCTTTTGTATTAAAAGTCATATTGTAACCCTCAGTTTTGGATCTCTGGAGGTTGGATCCATTCTATTCTTGGCTACTTTCCAAAACTAAAATTGATATAAAATTTCGGCCATCCCAAAAATAGAGAGGAAGAGTGGAAGTATCAGTTGAATGGTTGAGTTGGGTGAGAATATGTGAACAACAGGCATCGTTTTCGATGCGCAAGAAAAGAAAAACACAGGTCTCCAAAGCTTTGTCTTCGTATTTATAGATTTGGGAAAGTTGTTTGACGTGTGTCACATAAAAATGACCCACCAGTAATTAATGTTTAAACATTGTAAAAGCACATCAATAGTTTAGGGTAAAAAAAGGATCGTGATTGGAGTTTGGGAGAAATGAATACCTACCAATCAATAACCAACTGGTTTAACACACAACTTATGATCATTTTTATTTTTGTACATATAATTCTGAGTTGTTGTTTTTTGAATGAACATGTAACTACAATCAAACTGATATTCTTGGTACATATATATTTTATTTTACTTTTTTACATATAAAAGGTTATAATCAATAGATAAGAAAAGAGATGTAACCATTTAAATTCTTAATATGTTTAATATCATCTTGTAAATATGATTGAATAAATTAAAATTTCTTTTTGAACCTAACCGTTACTCCTTTTGGAATAAATTTTTAGGGGTAATTAAAGTGGTATTTTATGCTTTGTATGGGCTTATAATTATAGCTCCGACGATGGAAGCATTTTATATTTTAAGAAAAGACCAGGTTACTCTTCTTAATCACAAATTCAATGTCTAATTTATTGAAGTGAATAATTTGAGGTTGCGGAATTTTCAGCACCCAAAAGACCTTTCTGTCAATAAAAACTGCTTTCCGGGAAGAGAAAAATTAACACCACATTTTCCCGTTGCATTTTAAGCATGTTTTTTGTTTTTTTTTTTTTTGGGGGGGGGGTTTAGATGTTATGGATTATCTACATCAACTAATATTATTTTTTTCTAAGTTTGGTATTACGTATTATTTATTTATATTATATATTAAATATTTGTTTGAGTTGGCGTTATCAATTTAATTAAATAATGATAAAAATATGTTTACTTCGTAAATTAAATTGTACTATTTTTTAAGAATATTTTTGTCTGCTTATATTTTTATATAAAAAATATTCTCATATAAGATAATAATAGGATTTAAAACTAAATTTTTATAATTTTCAACATTTAAATTTTTTTAATTTAATGCTCTACAATTATCCAAATATACCTCTATGTTAAATTTCTTTCTTAATGGAAAACAAAATGTGGGCTAGCTGAGCTTTGTGTAGTATTTTGTTTATAAGCTCACTACACTCATCAACAGATTTATTTATAAATTTTAAATCCAAAATCTAAAAAAAAAAAAAAAGTTATATAGGTTAACCGTGTGTTTCATAAATTGAAAATTAAAATATTTAATATTTAATATTAAATTTTATAAGTGTTCAATTTATATTAAAAATTTATTTGGTAAATTAATAAATATAAGTATTAATTATAATTTTATTGTTTGATAAAAGTAAATATTTATTTTTTAATTTTAATTTTATTAATTTAATATTTTATATTATTTTAGATAAAAGATAAATATGATAATATGAATATTTTAAGTTTTTAAAAAAGATAATTTATTTTAATTTTTTAATAAAATAAAATCAACTTAATATCTTCTACCAAGTGACAAGTAGCTAACTACCTTCAACATTTTTTTTTTGAAAAATTTATATGAAGTAAAAAATTAAAATAATTATTAAACATATTTAAAATATTAAATGTTGAAAAATTTTCATTTTCAATGAAATGGAATTTTTCCAATAATTTACAAAAGACACCCTAATTCTAAAATGTGATCAAGTCAATAATATTAATTATTAGTTTGAAAAATAAGCTAAGTAGTTATAGACTATATAATTATATATCATTAAATAAAATGACAAAGATACATTGTCTTAGAAGTTTGCAGCACAATTTCCACATAATCATTTTTTTTACTGATTGAGTCTTAGTTAGATTTGCATCAATATTGTTGTCAGTGTAGGAGGACATGAGTTTGAATGCGCTGAAAAGCATTATCCCCTATTTACAATTTAAGGAGGGGCTATGAGCAATTCTAAATATTATATAAAAAAATAGATATAATAAAAATCTATAACGAGATTAATGTTCAAAAATCAACCATTTATTTAATTTTTTTTCCTTTCTTCCACTCAATAATCTCCACACTTTTAATATAAATTGAATTTTAAAAGAGACGAATGATTAATACTAGTACATATGTTGAAGAAAAAAAAAAGAGTGAATCAATTTGATAATTAAATGGAATTTTGAAAAGATAAATAAAGATGTTCCAATTCTTAAAATTTGAACCCACAATCTCTACTTTAAAAGCATTCAACTCCTTATAGCTTGAATAAGTAGTAGTCTTCACCAACTCCCAAACCTCATTCACATCTTAATCCCTAATAAACTTGAAAAGTTTTGTTGGTGAAGGTTTATAAAATGTAGCCTGCTTGCTTTTACAAGTTTACTAGGTTTTATTTCATTATAATTATTTCTTAATATACCTACTACATGTAACATCATTACAGACATTAAAATTTATAAAATAATTTAAGTATGGTTGTATTAGAATAAAATTAAATAACAAACTTCATGATGATGTGGATAAAATTTTTTTAACAAATTTATTAAAAAAATTATATCTTCAACGTGATTTTGGTTAAAATAATAAAGTTATGATAGTTTAAAGGGAATAATTTGATAAACTAAAAAAAATTTAAGTGTAGAAAATTTATCTGTTTGGTAGATTATTTAAAATTAAATATGGGATATAATTAGATTGTTTAATAAAGAATAATATAATATTAAAATAAACTAATTAATTAATTAAATTTATTTTTTATTAAATGATAAGTAGGTTCTTATCTACTTATTATTTTCTATACTTTTTTGTAGGAAAATTCTATCTAGTAGTTTTTATTGGGGCTATAAAATGTGTTTTAAAAATTAAATTGCTGAAATTATTAATTTTCAGTTAATTAAAATTTTTTAACAGTGCTTTATATTCTTAAAAAAAAACTTAATATTAGGCTGATTCAAAAAACCTGATTTAAATATTATGATATCTTGAATTTAAATCTTATAATGTATATATAATTTTTATTTTTATATAAAATTATTATAAAATTATATATTTTACTTTATAAAAACAATAAAATGTAATTATTTTACAGTTAAATTAAGATTTGATTGATGGATAATGTGGATTCAATCATACTCTTAATATATAATACAAAACTTGGGGAAACGACAAAATAGGAAAGAGCATAGTCTAGCCGCCTGGTCCCTCACATATCCCTTAGCCAAGAAAATCATGGAAATGTCAGGCAGCCTCGGAATGGTTTCAAATTAATTTTAATTTAATTAATTTATATAACTATTTTTCATACAATAACATATAACTTTTTTAAAAGACAATGCTTAATAAATTTAAGACATTTTCTAGCAAATGAAATTTTAGTTGTGTTGGTAAAGTTATGAGGATTCAAGATCAAATTTTATTTTGTATAAATTATATGAATTTATTTTAGTTTAAATTCGATCTAATTTATTTTTGCAATGATTAAAATTTACCTATAATGATTCCAATGTTGTTTAATCTTTATAATTGTTCATATGATTGTATTTTTACTTTTTTTAAATATTAAATATATATATAAATTTTGGTTTAATATGTAATTTGATACATGTATTTTAATTTAGTAGGACTATATGCATGAAACTTGAATTACGTTTGATATGTATACATGAAACTTTAATTTAACTGTGCATAGACTTGCTCATAGATTGGGCGGCCCGGCCCGAAGGCCCGCCCGAAATGTGGGAGGGTTTGGGCAAAAATATATGCCCGAAAAATGGGCTTGGGCAAAAAAATAAAGCCCGTTTAAAAAATAGGCCGGGCCTCAGGTAAGGTATTTTTGGCCCTGGGCCCGGCCCGGCCCGAATTCACTGAAGGACAAAAAAATCTGGTATTTTTTCTTTGTTTTTGAATGTTATTTTCTTGATGTTTTCTCCCTATTTTGCCACCATATTAATATTATGTTGCTACTATTTTGTTGTTATTGTTTGAATATTGTATAAAACTTATTTTATTGTTAATTTTGTTATTATTTTAAAGGTATTTGTTAATTTTGTTATTATTTTAGAGGTATTTGCTTGTTAAGTTGCATCTATCTTAGTGTTATTTAAGTATACATATTTTTTAAAATTAATTTTCAATTTGTTGGGAAATATTTATTTTGATTTTTTTTAGTATTTTTGATGTATTATATATATTTAAAAATTATATAAAATAATATAAAAAATTAATACAGGCGGGCCGGGCTAGGTCGGGCCCCGAGTTTAAGCATTTTTATATGGGTCAGGCTTGGGTAAAATTTTAGGCCCATTTTTTGGGCCCGGCTTGGCCCGAGCGCAATGAATGGGCCTACATTTTTAGTTGAGCCCTACCCGACCCGACCCATGAGCACCTCTAACTGTGCACATTTAAAGAAATGAAGGCATATATTTATTTTTATATTGGATTAATATAATTATTTACGTATGCAATATATTAATGTAAAATGATAATAATATGATAATGTTGCCAATGATTTGTGGTAATTGAATCAAATCAAATTTCACGTGTGATATTACACATTGGATAAAAATTCATATATAATTTTGATATTTATCCACATTCTTTAAAAAATATTTTATATAATAAAGATTGGTTTTAATTCTAAATATAGTATTAATATTTTATTTGGTGCTAGGTCATTGTGCATATCTTACGCATCAATAATTAATAATAAAATAATACATAATCATTTGTGCAAAACAAAAAATATTTAACCGCTTCACTTTTTAAACATAATCAAATATAACATATAATTATTTTATTTTTCTTTTGGATTTTAGATTTCGCATTTTAAATTTTAGATTTTAACTTTTTGGGTTGGGTTCGGAATTTTAAATTCTGAATTTGGTATTTGATTTTTTTTGTTTTTATTAATATTTAACTATTATAATTAATATTAATCTTTATAAAATAATTTTATTTATATATTTTTTAAACCATTCAATATTGTTTATTTTACTGCATGAAATATTCTCACTTAAAATATTAGGCTACTTCTTACGAGTTATTGTAGTATGATTACTTTATTGTCTGCTTAGCTAGCATGTCAGTGGCCATCATATATTCAACGATTGGAACCTCTCCAGTTATTTCTCGTAACATGCATGAAATACTACTCACACATTCAAAACTGGCCTGTTTGTCTTTTATTTTTTTTCTAATATTGTTTCATTTATTAATGGCCTTTGACTTTGACGAAGGTTAAAACAAGTTTTTAAGTGGGATTTACCATGATTACATTACATTACGTACATGGTAAACCCAAAATCTATATAAAGGCAGTGGAGGGGTTGTCTAAGAGCAGAGCCAAACCCCAGTGTTTGTAGCAAATATGGGGTCTCCAATGACCTCTCTCTTTCTCACTCTCCTCCTCTTCATCGTCTCTCTTAGCTTGCCTTCTCAAACTCTAGCAAATTACCCTTACTCATCTCCTCCTCCTCCGCCTCCTAAGGAGTACCCACCACCCCCCTACTACTACAAGTCACCACCTCCTCCTCCTCCGGTCTACTCCCCACCACCACCCAAGGAGCCTTACAAGTATAAGTCTCCACCACCTCCTCCACCAGTGCATTATCCTCCACCCCCTTACGAGTACAAGTCTCCTCCACCACCCCCGCCATCACCACCTAAGCACCCTTACAAGTACAAGTCTCCACCACCCCCACCATCACCACCCAAGCATCCCTATAAGTACAAGTCTCCACCTCCACCTCCACCATCACCACCCAAGCACCCTTACAAGTACAAGTCTCCACCACCCCCACCGTCACCACCATCACCACCCAAGCACCCCTACAAGTATAAGTCTCCACCACCCCCACCATCACCACCCAAGCATCCTTACAAGTACAAGTCTCCACCACCACCACCATCACCACCCAAGCACCCCTACAAGTACAAGTCTCCTCCACCCCCACCATCACCACCCAAGCACCCCTACAAGTACAAGTCTCCTCCACCCCCACCATCACCACCCAAGCACCCCTACAAGTACAAGTCTCCACCCCCACCATCGCCACCCAAGCACCCTTACAAGTACAAGTCTCCACCCCCACCATCGCCACCCAAGCACCCTTACAAGTACAAGTCTCCACCCCCACCCCCACCCTCGCCACCCAAGCACCCCTACAAGTCTAAGTCTCCACCCCCACCCTCACCACCCAAGCACCCTTACAAGTACAAGTCTCCACCCCCACCATCGCCACCCAAGCATCCCTACAAGTACAAGTCTCCACCCCCACCCCCACCCTCGCCACCCAAGCACCCCTACAAGTACAAGTCTCCACCCCCACCCTCACCACCCAAGCACCCTTACAAGTACAAGTCTCCCCCACCACCCACTCCAGTCTACAAATATAAGTCTCCTCCCCCTCCTCCTCCAGCTTACAATTACAAGTCTCCTCCTCCACCACCACCTCATTATGTCTACTCATCACCACCTCCTCCTCACCACTACTAAGCAATTGCTTTGACCGCACCAAGGTAACCTACATTTATTTTTTGCATCTCTTCAAGGAGCATTATTTCACATTATTTTTCTAGTTTAATTTTAGTGAGTTGAATAACCAAAGAACAACATCACGTTGCAGGGGACAAAAGAGTGTGATCCAATAAAGCGACAGAGAAAGAAAGCAGTGAGAGGTGGCCTAGTCTCCGCGTTTGAAGAGGAGAAAAAGAAAACAATAATGATGTAGACAAGTAGTAGGGTCAATAAAAAAATAAGGAGTTCATCGTTTTCACATTTGTATTATTCAGTGGCTCTCGTAATATTTCTTGCTGCTTTAGTATACAATGTTTCCTAGATTTTATGTGTTTTTCTTTTCCGACCTTTTTGCAAATGCAGGGGTGATGGCTTTGATCTTTAATAAAATAAAGGTTTTTACTTATTGGTGTTACCATATTAATTTAATTGGAAATAAAAAAAATTACTTATAAAAATGAAATTGATAACTTTATATATTTTTAATAATACTTAAAATTTTCATTTAATTTCACTCTATTTAATCTAACAATTATTACCACTCTTCTAATGTAGTTAATGGTTAAGTACTTATCAGTTGACATCGACTACGTCGGAGCTAGTATGCAAAGCAAATATATAAAAGAAAACCTTATCCCATATTATTCTTGAATAACTACCTATTATCTTAGGATAAATTTTCAATTAAATAAAATATATTTTCTCTGGAAGTGGGTGTCAATAGATCTAGTGTATCAAAAATTTCTATGGAATAAAAAAAAGAAGGATATATGTGCTATAGTCTATTACCCATATATAGAATTAAAACTTTATTTTTTTTTTAAATTTATATCACATACAGGCACAAATTATGGGGTTCTTTTACATTAACAATATAAAAAAATTACAAAAATGGATAGAAAGTAAATTATTTATGAGAATAAATTATTTTAAACAGTAGAAGGCAGTATCATCAATGTATCAAGTGACATCACCCATAAAAATAATATTTTGATTATATAAAAAATTATAAAAATAGGATAGAAAGTAAATTATTTATGAGAATGATCGTTTTGACCCGTAAAAGATAGTATCGCCAATATATCAAGTGACATTATCTATAAAAATAATATTTTAATAAAAATAAATAAATAATAAAAATAATTTTAATTTCAAAAGGGGTGTTACCAAAATAAGAGTGCAGCACGCCTTTCACATGCACTTCTGCCTTTTTTTATTTTATATTTTTTAACAAAATTTATATATTTTTAGTTTTATATTTATATTTATATTTTATAGTTTTTATATTAATAAAAAAACTAAGTTGTTTTATTTACATAATTTTATAATGGCCAAATTGATAAATTTTTAGTAAATTTAACATAAAAACACTAAGGTAAGTTACTTAAATAGTCACTCAAGTTTTTTTACGAGCTCTTAGTTTGGCTATTTTGGTCACCGATTTTTTTTTGTTAATTTTGTTATTCCTGTGAGATGAATATTCAATTTTAGTCACTCCATTATTAAAATGTATTTGGTCACCAAACAAAATGTCGATGTCGCATTTTTTTAATTGATATAATAACAAATTTAATTATTAATATTTTACGCATTCTATCAAGTTAATTTTGACAAAAAGCACCACGTTAGTTTTTTATAATCTATCATATTCTACTTGTTTGGGGCTTTTCGGTTTTATGTGTGCTACCTGTAATGGGGTTGAAAAGACTTGCTTTCTTTCTAATATTTTTATATATACATATTTTTAATTTATTTAGAATTCAATATATTTTATATGTGAATAAAAATATAAGGGGAGATTTATTTTTATTTATACTAGCTTAAAATTTAAATGATTTTATATATTTTCATAAATTTTTTTACGATTAGTATTTTAACAATTCAACTATTATAATTCATACTTCATTTACGTAAATTATATATCTCAAGTTTGCTATAAATTAAATTTGTTTGACTATTTATGTAAAAGAAACTTTTAACCTATATATATATATATATATTAGATTGATATAAAAAAGATATTGAATCTATTAAAAAATTTATATGCACGAAAAGTATAAATATTTTTAATAAATTTAATAGTTAAATTATTAATATATTAATCGTATAAAAGATTACGAAAATATATAAAATTATTTAAATTTTACGTTAGTGTAAATGAATTCCTCTTCAAATAATAAATACTATGAACAAATTAAATAAATATTAATTGTATACCAATGTATAAAACAAATTTAACTAAATAGGTATAATTAGATTTCTTCATATATACATAGAGAGGGAGAGGTGTGAACTCTTGTATTTTACCATAATGTACCCATGCCAACTAATGTTTTGTAAAAGTTAAATTAATTTTATTTAGAGTTTAAAATGTTATGGTTGTTAAATATAAATAAAGAACAAATTATACCCAATAATCGAGGGGTCGATCATAGTTAATGGGTTTCAATTTGGTTGTTTGTTTACATTTTCATTGCAAAAAGAACAAAAACATTGCAGACAGCAGTTGAAGCTGCAAAATTAGCAGTAAATAAATAAGAGTGGGTCTAGGACTTGGCTGGCTTTAGCCTTTTAATTTGTAAAGGTAGGTGTAGTATTACCGTAAGTGTAAGGAATATTTACATTACTTGAATGCCTATGATAACTAAATAATTACCACTATTACTTTTCATCCTTTGACTGATATAAATATGCATGCATGAGATTGCAGAGTGTTGATGGCTCAGGTGACCAGCCTGGCCCACTTTAGAGAGTTTAGACTATCTCAAACTTATGAAAAATATATCAATTAATGTATGTAGTGATAACCAAGATGTCATACAATCGTGAGTTTAAAATTTTAATAATTTAAAATAAAATATTTTAAATAATTCAATAATTATTTTGTAATATTTTGAAGTTAAATAATCAAGACATAAATTAAATATAGTTTATTGTAATTATTTTTAGAGTAAAATATAAAAATGGTCACTAAAATATAAACCATGTTCTATTTTGGCCACTAAACTATATCAAATCAAATATCTTAGTCACTCAAAATTAAAATCCATTAAAATACTAAGGGAAGAGCTTATGTGAAATAATATTTTTTCACCTAGTTTTTTAAAATGCCTGAAGTAAAAAATATAGATCAATTAAAAAAAACTACATTGACTAAAAAAATATCCTCTTTTGTGTTATAAACTAACGAGTTATCTTTAGATCTATTCATGGGTTATTCGCTCAAATCCAAAGTTTGTTCAAAATTTAAGAGGATTTGAACAAAAATATTAAGGCTGAAAAATAGATTTGGGTAAAAAAATTAAACCTATTTAAAATATTGACAGGGCTCAAGCTTGAACTAATTTTTTATATATGTTATTCTCTTTCCTTTTATCATATTTGATTTTCAATTTTCCATAAAAATATTTAATTCACTTTCATATTTCTATTTTACATAGATGCTATTCTCTTTCATTTCCCATATTTAACTTTCCCTCTCTCGTCTCTCTTATCTTTTTCTCATATTTCTTTCTTTCTTACTCTCATCTCATCTAAGATTATTTTTTAAAAATAATATTTCATCCATTGATGTGATATTGACAAGTCAAAAAGATATGAACCACCTATAAAGCAAGCATCGGTCGGTCACGGGCTTTTCATTTTTTTTATTTCAATTTTATTTCTATTTCATTTTTTTAAATCATCATTGGTGCCACTTGACACATTAACAATACTTATTAAATTTTTTTTCATTAAATACTTATATTTTTAATAAATATTTTAAAAAATACAAATTAATGTCGTCTAACATCAAAATATATTTTTTAAAAAGTTGATGATTGGATATCAGTGGAGAACAATCTTGCCAGTATGTGAGGCAACATCTACAGACATTGTGGAGAGTAGATATTTTCGTGCATAAATTTTGAGTCGAGAAAAATAATTAATTATTTTGGATGTCTAAAGACAACGAACATGATCTGATACGGTGGGAGCCACAGAAATAAATAAGCGGGGGATGTTAATGGTATAATAATATAGTTTGAAAAGTCAATATGGAATGGCATATTATTCACCTAACTCCGATTTAAAATATTATAAATTTTGTGAATAAATATTATATATTTGGTTAGTTTGTGTTTAAATTTATCTTTCTTTATTTTATTTTTTTTAAATTTAAAGATTATAAGATCGATGATTCATTATATACATTGGGTCGATTATTAATATATCATTTAAAAAATAAGAATCTTCCTTGATATTAATTAAACACTTGTTAAAAGAAGACATACATCAACTGTCTAATTTTGTAACATGTTGACAAGTGCATATAAATCAATCAAGTTGGCTTTAAATTATTCAGTTAAACAAAGTCGTAAAATTTTGAAATGCTTCAATTTTAAACCATTTGTAGGTAAATATATATATATATTATTATTGATTAAATTTTAATTCGATTGGTATATATATTATTATTAATATAAAAAGATATACGTTTGAATGTGTTAAAATATATTATTATCTTATTTATGAGTTGAAGAAGAGTTATAAATAATTATAAACATTATACCTAAAAAAACAGATATTATCTTCATAAATAAGATTGACATGAGAGAGAGAGGATGAATGCTTTGACGTAACTATGGGAATTTATGGGAAAACAAAGTAAACTTTCTCTTTACATATTTACCAACTTGCAATAATATTCTTTAAACAAACAACCGACTTAGAGTCAACACTGCCTAAACAAGAAAAATGGTGCATGTATTCCATTCTTCTCCAAATGAGTGTATATTCTTAAATTGGAGACTAAATTATTAGTTTATAGGGTTATAAGTCACAATCATTGAGTAAAAAATGTTACCTTATTGAAAATATACAAAAGTAAAATTACTATGAGGGCATCAAATGTTACAAATTTGTGGTGATGATAGTGGAAATTAGTGTATATGTAATGTAATGTAAATGGATAAGTATTTCCAATCCAAATTTTGTTTGGTGGCCATAAATAAAGACAAATTAAGTTCACCAACTCTGCAACCCCACATGTAATTAAAGCAGCTTGTTCAGTCATTGCCTAACATCTATTTTCTTTTTCAGATTCCCCCACTACCTCCATTTCTTCCATTCCATTCCCTTCTCTCTCTCTTTTTCTTTTTATATTAGGAGACCAAATCAAATAAGGTGGGGCAAATGGCTAATATTTTGTTTTCATCATCATATAATGCAAATTATGTTCGAGATATATGTTAAGAAAAAAAATGACTTTGAGATTCATTATGTAATATATAAATATGATTTCAGTAGTCATTTTGCGATAGACATACTGAATAAGTTTACTCGTAGAGATGATAATAGAGCGGGATAAGGAAAGTTGTTAAATACACTATTGCTCTAGAGTTCTACTTATCTTGTTTTATTATGAATGTATAAACTTGAAAATTACTACTGTCTTCATGGACATTAGATGCATCCCATCCCATCCCATCCCATCCAGCTTTACTTCAATTAAAATTTTTGCTACTTATTATTAATATTTTCAATCTTTTTAAAAATAAATAAATATTGAAACATAATTCTTCAAAAAAAAAAATGAAACATATGAATTTTTCCTAGAACACATTATTACATTTTTACCCTTTAAATAATTATATATATAGTGATAAAATGATACTTCATATAATGAAGCAGCGCAAGATGGGCAAGCATTATCATAATCGCTCCATTCCCGTTGTCCTCACCTCCCCCAACCCAAAAGAAAAATGCCTCACCTCACCCTACATTCACTTTCCAAAAGAAAAATTCCATTTCATTCCATTCAAAATAAATCAATTCAAAATTAATCCAACGATTCAGATTTTACCATTTAATTAAAAAATTCAATATATTTTTTATTTTGTAAAGCAATCTGGATTCTTCGTTTCCTTTTCCTTATCTTGTCTTCATTTTTATATATAAAAAAATGGTGTAAATGTGTGGAAGGTAATGGTAGGTTCAAATTAGGGTCCAAATCTTTACTTACTCTATCATGAATAGGGGAAAGTTGATAAATCTTTGTGGTAGTCTCCAACAATCATGTTCTCCAATTATAAACTATGTAGCTTATTGTGGATTAGTTAGCTTTTCTTCAACAATTTCCTAAACTGATAAAAAATTTTGCGTCGGCTAATCAAGCTTTCATGGTATTGCCAATGGGAATAACATTTTAATGCACATATTACATATTTATACAAATATAGTTGAGTGTTGGACACTGACAGCATTTTCAGAGCTATAGGATTAAATATTCAACAAGTTGTTTTCTTTTTCTTTTTTTTTTTTCTCATTCAAAATATAATTTAAAAAGTTGCTAAATTGGATGGCATTACATATGGTATTACTATAATATTATATTCAATGTATTAAACTAAGAATTCTATATCTAAAATAAAAGATTAAACTATAAATTAAAGGTGAATTATACATATAATATGTATTAAAAAAATTATTTGGTATATTATCGGTGTATTTTTAAATTTTATTAATAAAATTAAAAGAATAACATGCTATTGTAATATATATATACATATAAGAGTGTGATATATATTAATTTCGTCTATAACATTAAAAAAGTGTGATGGTAGTGCATCAGATATCAATTTATATGTATTATGAATTAGTGTTTAATATATAAATACATATTCCACAAACTGTATGGAGGACATAACATGCCACCAAATTGTTCACTTTCTTTTATCTTTGTTTTGTTTCCTTTTGATTTTTACATGCATTTTGCTTTTGCAAGCGTGTATGACATAAATACAAAGACAATTTAAATTCAACGACTCCAACCCCACATGGTTGAAGTCCTTTTCGCCATTACCAATATTGCTTGGTGCTACCATTCATTCTAGTCTCTCCCCCTTTTTTCTAAACTTCAATTCATTCAATTTTTTTTTTTTATAATTTTATTCTGTAAAATTGTTTGCTTAAAAACTTTCTTTGATATTAATTAAAAATAATAATTTTAATTCGAAAATAATTTATAAACCACTTATATCTTTTATACATTTTTGCATTATTTACATTTTATTTTGTTGAGATTAAAAGAGGGAAGAGATGGAAGATAACAGTTCACACGATGGTGAAGTACTGAAAACCACAAGAAAAGAGGGAAGAGGATGCACAAGGCATAAAGACAAAAAAGTGGCTAGCCAGAGAGGAAAAAGAAGAACCTTTCTAAGGCCAAGGACAAGTGTTTATCGGCAAAGGTAATCTCTCCTTAGCCTTGGGCATTAACATGTGGCCTGCATCTATAACATGGTTAGCCATTTAAGGATAACTTTCTCGATAAGCGGCACTGCAATTGATATGGACTTAACAAGGTTTCACATATGATTCATGCGAAAAATAGACTAACACATGTCCTTGACAAGATAGATTAAAAGAGCTCTACATTTTGTACATGCTCCTATCTGCAAGGCTTAGGGGGGACGAAATGCTTACTGGTAAAGCCTTTACTGGATTTTCTTTGATAATAAAAATTGTAATGTTAATTTTCTTTATTTTTTCGAGTGATATAAATAGCCTTAAATGGAAGAAGACTCTAAATGACTACTAAAAGCGAAATTTCGGTGTTCTTTCCCAAATTAACTATTTTCATGGAGTACCATTTTTGGCATTTAAAAATTATGAGTTAAAAAAACAAATTTAAGCTTTAAAGCAATATGTGAAAAAGGTTAGCATCCATTAAATTTTAACCTTTAGAGAATATTACGAATATCTCACTTATTTAAGTTGTCTTCCATTTCATTGTAGCACATCTTTGCCAACCACGACCTTTTTAAAAGTAACGCCTTCCTAGCTCTAAGCTTTGTGAACATAAACATAAATAAATCGTGGAACTCTTTTGATCTACTTTGTCAATGACAACTATTGCCGCATGGAACACGCGAGACCTTGTCTAGTCTATTTCATCTTCCTCTATCTAGAAACCTACTGTACTCTTTAAGTGGCCCACCATGATGAGACTTATTTTGCAGTGAAAGCCCAAGGTTGAGAGACAATGATGTAACCTGCAACTGCCCATCCTTAGCTTCAAGGAGGAGCCATAATGCTTCTCCTGCTACTCTTTCTCCATCATCGAATCTAATCACATAAGAATCTTTGACTCTACCTTCCCCGGCTCTTGTTATTCCCCGAGCTGTCACCTCTTCTTCCTACCTGTTTTGCCCCTCAACAAGAGTAAAATAAAAAGTAAATGGGTGTGCAACCAATTTTAGAACCAATATACAGAAGGAATTAATAGGTAGGTACCGGGATGCAAGTGAATTTGAAAGAAGAGGGTCAATCTGGAGCAATAACTTAATGCTGATATAAAGATGACTCAATCATGTGAGTCCCAAATACACCATTATTTGACAATTCTTGCACAATTCGAATCCCCTAATAATCAGCAGTGCTCGGGGATTGTCTCGTCTATGTTTAATTTTAATATTGGCTTCCAACCATATGTAAACTTATGCATGTATTCTTTTATCAATTCTATTAAACATGAGCATGACACAAACTACTTAAAACAAATCCCAAACACAATGTGTGCATTAAATGACTCCATATTTATTACACTACTTCCGCGTTCATGTTATCCTTTACAAAATTATCAGATATTTTCCTATCTACTATTCAAAGAGTAGAATACCAAATACCAAAAGCTCCTGCCTCGGAAAGTTCGTATCAAATATCGTATTGCTTCACGCATTCTTTTTACACCGTGTTCAAGTAAGAAAGTTCCATTAGAAAGACAAAAAAAATTCTACATTTTCTTTGTCCCTTTCGTTTAAGTTTATAGCATAGTCTTTACTGAAATTCTCTTTCCCTCAATTATATAAGACCTCTATAAATATCTAACGATAAGAAATCCTCAAATCTTTACATGGATACAAAAATCTATAGTTTCCATTCACTGCTTCTGCCGTTTCCTGCGTGACACGCTTAAATCAGGAGGCAGATTTCTAACCTTAACATCAAAAAAGGACGATTTAACTGTGCAAATTCTACCTTAACCTCTTCAAAAAGTGTCTCAAGCTGAGCTGTTATCTCAGAGAAGGATGGCCGCTTGTCAGGAGTGGCTACCCAACATCTCTGCATCAAGTCTACAAGCTTCGGATGTGCATTCTCGGGAAGAGCTGGACGCAATCCCTGAAATGAAATAGCAAGACATAGATGAAACTTCTATTATACAGTGGCTTGGTAGAGTTCCCATGGAAATTAACAAACTTTTAGCGGAAACAACATCTTAATTCATGCCAATTACATTGTTATGCAATGTTGGCATCTGTCTATCTCTTATCAGAATTCCTACAACTTTTCTGTTCCATAGCAGACACTTAAACTTCAGGTCATGTATGAGGAATCGATGTTTACCATTCCCAGCACATATGCCTTAAAGTTAAAACTTCAAAATTTTAGAGTTGTCTTCTATAACACTAACAAATTTAATGTTCTCAAATTAAACTTTATGGCTTTCACACTTGTTCCGTTTCTAAGAATATGCCCCAACATATGAAAGGTTAGATTTTGAACCACACAGCAGCAATAGATTGATGGTGTTCATTTTTCAAGTTACACAATTGAGCCACAGAAGAAGTAATACATTTGAGACTATATTGGATGCAGCAAAATAGAACTTGAAATTTTATTGCAAAATTACAGGAAAGCCATCTTTATATCATACTTGAAATTAAACGAACAAAATCCATAGACTATGATATAGTAGAGATTACTCTTTAATTCCATAAATAGAAAAGCAGACCTCTCTCACTCCCAAGGCAGCTTGCAATGGAGTCATGGTATCATATGGAACCTGCATCAAGAAGGAAAATAATTTTTGAAAGTTTGACTTCCAACGTTTTAGCATACAAATAGCTCTTTAACTTTCTTCAATTTCAGGAAATACCTTGGCAGTCACTAGCTCCCAGAGTACAATAGCAAAACTGAATATATCTGCTTTCTGATCATATGGCTGGTGGTTTATAACCTTGTAGGAGTAATAAAGAAAGATGGGAAAAAAACCAAAATAAGAAGTCAAACATGGTGACACTTAGGTGTACACAGCTAGTAAGACATTATGGCACATGACATGGAGAATAAGGACTGCACCATTAACCCTGCAACTACTTTTTCATTGCAAAAATTATGGAAGGAACAACATATCCAAGTATTAGAGCATTTATAAATGAACAGAAGTTTGAGGTGATTTCACAAATGACTGAGGAAGTTCCCCATCAGGCTTAAAAAATCTAAACCAAAATTTGAAATAATTAACGGAGGCAATTACACTCCCTCAGTCTATTGGACAAGGGAAAAAGAAATAAACATAAGAGATTCACACCTCAGGTGCCATCCATCTATATGTCCCAGTCTCAGCTGTCATTACTCCTCCTTCATTCAGGAACCGAGCCACACCAAAATCTGCCACCTTAATAACCTTTAAAGAAAACATAAAGATCTCAAGATCAGAAATAGTAAAACACTAAATGTTACAAAAATTTCACTTCAAATTGTGGTATAAACAACTCTACAGGTGCCAATGAACATTAATGTCAGCTATCTTAGCTGTCTACCCTATTAACTGGTAGAAACTTTACTGCTAGGGGGATTTCCTCGAGGGTCCAGATCATGTCTCCACATCGATCCGTATACATAAAACTAGTCTTATTTTCTCTCTTATCTTCTTTGTTACCGAAGTCCTTCCCTCGTGTTTAACTACCTTCTTGCTTATGCACCCTTGCTTTCCTGCTCCCAAGCCAGATTCACATACAACATCCCTCAATCCGAGAATCAAAGTTAAACAGCCAAATTCCAACAAACTTTGAAGTCATTGTGATACTTCAGTTAACCTTCCAAACTCCCTATCACCATTAAAATACTTTAGACTTTAACCACCATAAAATAAAATGAATAAGATTAGCATTGCTTGCTTGGTTCATGGCCATGTCCATATTAGGTCCAGTAGTGTATACTTTCAAAATGTGACTCCTCTTGTTCGCAAAAACTTACAACTCCAAAAGCAGGAGGTTCGCTTGAGACAAACTAAATTATCAAAGTTCACGTCATAAACAATGTAATAAAGCATACCAAACTCCAACTACATGAAACCACTGAAGCAAATGTATGAATTGCTACTTATGATGAATCTAAACACTCGCAATATCTTCTGGAAAAACATAGGACGCTTGCCACTCCTCAAACACCCTGCATGTGCTTGGTTGCCGATTAGATAATTCTCAATTGACAATATTGATGAGATATAGATCACTTATTTTTTGATGTTTCAAAAATTCTGACTGGCATAAACCATTAATATTCTCCGCCAGTATTTTGATAATCCACATGCTGATTATGACGAAATTAAATTTGAGCCATAGAACTTAAGTCACACCGTTAAAATTGAAGTAATTATTACTAAAGACAAAGCCATATTTCAGCTTAACCACTCCAATAAAAACTTTTAAAAAGAAAGTACAACGGCATGCATGCACCCAGTGAGAAAAGATTATAGATACCTAGAACCAGGATCAAACAAGCCTCAGTACCAGAGACAATACTAACACAATGAAAAAGTATTTTTAGGCATATCACGAGAAACTTGAACTAATTTCCTAATTGAGGACACCACCAAGCAAAAGATTTCAAGTCCATCAATATATGGTAAGGATTAAAAGTAATTCAACACACAGCCATAATCTGCGGTTTAACCAGATAAACCTAAGGATTTTCAGCAGCATTCTGTTCACTAACAGTATGCAATCTTATTAAATTAGTTACTATCCTTCATGCGAGTTGTACCCTTTTTAAGAACTTTTACAAGGGAAAACCCAACTCTGACGCATGTCAAGGTTCTGGTTTTCAACTTAATCTTCAGTCATGTTGCCGATCACCAAGAACAACTTAATTGTTAGAAAATCAGATAAACTAATCCCTTCAGCACTCTCAGATAAATGGTATTAAGAAAATCATACGTTGTCCATATCCATTAACAAATTTGCTGTCTTCAAGTCCCGGTGAATTATGTGGTTTTGATGCAAATAATCCATCCCTTTGCAGACATCAATTGCAAACTTCAGCAGTTGAGTGAGCATCAAGACATTATGATTCTTATGCAAATAGTCATACAGGCTTCCCCCAGGCATATATTCTGCAAATAATAATGTGAACTGTGAAATGAGGAATTTTAACAGATACTAAAGTTGAAACAGTGAGTGAATGGTGTGTGCTCTGGAGACTGTGATTGGAAGGCCCTGGCCGCTATCAACTACATAAATTCTTTTAGCTGGGGTCCCAAATTAAGGCCATACCCTGACAGATATTTAGACAACCCCAAAATGAAAAATAAAGAACAGAAGGTCCCCTGACATGATTAACTAATCAAAATAAACAATTATAATGAAAAACTTTTCTCAACAGATGACTCAAGACAGATTACTAAGGGAGGATAACTAGAATAGAAGCCTCTTCAATTCAAAAAAGACTTTTTTTCAGCCTTCAGAAGTTTCATACCTGTTACTATGCACAAATGTGGGGACCTTGTACATGCACCAATAAAACGAACAACATTTTTATGCTGGACCTCTCTACACTCAAGAATCCAAAAAATAAAATTAATAACCATATTATTGTGGTCCTACATAAATACAAATACCTGCACCAACCATATCCTACTTCAGAAATTAGCCAGTAGATTATAGCTAAGAAAAAGCAAGAAAAAAATTTATTTAACTTTATTTGCTTGCAATACAAGAGGTAAAATGTATATATATAAAAATGCATTTTGCCGATGTAGATCTCAAGAGGTAAAATGTATTGTTCTACTAAGAATATTTTTCTTTAGAGGAAACTAACAAAATTTATAGCCTAATGAGCAAGTGCATAATTACTGCAAGGTAGATTCTAGACAAAGACAGAGCTATTTCTAAGACTTGACAACAGAGTTTCAACATGATTTCATGCCTATAGCTTATTAAGGTGAAGGTGGTGTCAGACATAATAGGCAGAATTCTATGAGAGAATGAACCTACAACGAGACACCTTAACTTGGAAACTTAAGTGTTCACAAATTCAACCGTTCTTTCCTTTCATTATCCTTTTCTTTGGGGTAGGTGACTAAGTGAAGGAGGTGAGTGAAAAAGGGTAAGGAGCTATTGAACAAACTACACAGAGTAGACAACAGAAAATTAAACATTGCGGCAAAGACAATGTGAAACATCACAGAACTCTAAAGTAACAGTTAAAGCTTCTCACCGTAGAATCGCCACCTCTTGAGTAAACTCATCTTCCATAGCATCATTCAAATGCTCAGACCTAAGAAATTTGACAGCGACATCTTGTCCAAGGTAGATACCATGATACCTTCAGATGAAAATCAGAAGAAGGTTGAGCAACAGAACAAAATTACAGAATAGAGTAGATCCAGAAGAAGCAAGTTCATATGGGCAAAACTTACAGATCTCCACAAGATCCAGAAGCAATTTTTTCTCCTATCTTCAGAAGTCTTCTATCTATCTCCCAATCTCGAGACTTTTCTTGTGTAGCTGATGCATCATCTATAGCAGAATGTGAACTCAAAGATCCAGACAATGATCCCTTCATTTCCAAAGAATCATGAGGTAAATTATCTTTTTGGCATCCATTAGTAATACTTAAAGGACAAAGTCATGCAAATACGAAAGTGTAAGCATACATTATGTGAGATCCATCAGAATCCAACAGGGGGGTAATAGTAGAAAGATGAAGAAAATAAATGCATCAAATTCAGATTATTATAAGGGTTAAAAACCGGGGTTACAATCTGCTCATGAATGATGAAGGTATAAATTTACATACAGATTATTTGTAAAATGCACAAATCTGATGATGCCTAGATCAAGAGCTTCAAAGAAATTTGAAAAGCTCTTAAGTTGCTCTCTCAAGAACCATTTGAACTTCCAAATAGAAGGAGACAGTACCAAATCTTTCAAAAACTTAAGGCCAACAGTAGAGTCATAATGACTAGCTTTGTGATGTCCAAACACATTGTAAAAACAAAACCCAGTACCATTAATGCCCATTATTCATTAGGACTTGAAATGAATTTTAGATTGCAACTAAACTAGAAAGAAAGTGAAAGGCCATAAATAGAATTCACGTGGACAAGGTTTACCTTGCTTCTACTAACCGCTTCTTCCATAGCTTTATATAAACCATCTGTATCCTGGCCACAACATTGCAAAGTCAGCAACAATTGGACTCAGCAGAGATCCCTGCCATAAAAGAAATACAATCACAATGCTCTTTAATACATTACAAGGCTACGCTTTGGGGATAAACTATATTTTGAATAATATACTACTTGATAAATTTTAATATAAAAGAAGCATCAAAGCTGTGAATTTTGGATTTATGGTCAAATGTTCAAGTCATATTACAGAATTCGACACAAAAGAAAAAAAGGAACTGCCAAAAACTCTGCCAATGTCAACAGCAGAAAATACAGTATCTCATATAAAGCAAGATTCTTTGTTAGTTATACATCTTACCACTCAGCAGAAAATATAAAGATACGAGGACAGTAACAAGAAAACATCTAATGAAGTAATGTATACCTCAACAGGCCATCCATCCACCACAAACACATCCAAAGAGTAGCCATCCGTTGTTGAGAATACATGTGCTTCACGAATATTGAGCTCTATATCTGAAAGCAATGCAGAAAGCTAGAAAGAAACAACAGCTGGTCAGTATTCTACTAGATTTGTACCCTTCTGGTTAACAGATTTTTGAATAACACTTTGCAGCTTTTTCCTTTAACATGTACTACCCCACAATTTTCTCATGTTACCATAGGTGGTTATCATCTAATTATTAATATGAGGACACTTTTATGATTTTGTTGAAAATAGTGTATGCTCTAACCCTATGATATAGAAACCAGAGGGTGTTCAGTGCTGAGAGAAAAATCTAAAGGTGTTATTTGAAAATTTGAAAAACAACAGATTACATTGTTGTCAAACATACCTGGCTAAGCAGCTTTGGCCTGTCAGTGGTAGAAAATATCACTTCATGAATTGGAAGATGTACAATCTCTTGCCTGCATAACATTTACCAAAGGCCAACTCACCACCCACACATAATATGACAAATACAAGACTGATATAAGAAAGCAGCATTTATAAGCCTAAGTCTAATATACATGCGTTGGGCATATAAGTATGCTAAACATGTGGACATACGCATACATACATTGTTATACAAAATTCTGCTTCAATTGTCAGTGCAGGGACGGAAAGAGAGAGATTGAGAGAATAAGCACATACAGAATGAACAAAATGCTCCTGAATGAACCTTTTCCAAAGTAATTTTAGGAGATCTTCTAACCATCTAGATTGTTAGAAAGCAACTACTAAAATACCTAAGAATGATAAAACCCTCAAGACAAAAGCTTCAGTACATTAAACACCTGCAACCAAGTTTTGTAATACCAATGACAACTATCTAACCTTTCATTGTACAATGAAAAAATAAATTACCTAAAAAGACAAGAAATAAATTACCAAAAATCATACAGATCTGGGAAAGGAATTGAAAACAAATTGTTTCAAAAATGTTGCAGGTACTAAACTGAATGATATAAGCACCAAGAATTGGCTATTTAGCATATAATGTTGATAATGTTCTGATTTAGCTTTTTATTTCAGTTTGAAGTAGATCTCTTCGAAGAAGATCCAAATGAGCACACATCAACAAGCACAAACCCCCACATCCCACTCACCAAAAAGAATAACAGAGGTTCTCATTCCTGAAAGTAGGAAAATCTCCTCATACATAGTCAAGTTAATAAATAGGAAAAGATTTGCAGAAATTTCAAAGAAAGGACTGGTGTAACAAATCTTCAACAGAGTACCTTTTTGAAAAGTTCTCAGTGAGATATCTATCATCTACACACTTGGAATTCTTTCTGACATCCAAATTTAGGTCCTCAAGCTTAGAGCAAGCTTCAAAGTCAACTGGATGATCCCTGCTTCTATTTACAGAAAGCGACAAAGCATTAATTAATAAAATTATTAATAAAATATGCAATTCAAAAGACATTAAAATGTTATTAATGAAATAAAAATCGTTTAGGATCAAACAGAAAAAAGGGAAAGGGACAAAGAACTAATAATCTTATACATAAATACCTTTTATATGATGGTACAACCTTTTCAACATCTCCATCACCAAAAGGCCCTTGTGCAGAAAAAGAATTTATATCTTGCTGATCATCATTATTATCTTCTCTGGTGCAAAGGTTCTACATGGCATAAGAGGGAGAAAACATGCAAAAAAGAGAGCAACACAATCATGCATCACATGAAGAAAATATCAAGAATAATCTAGAAGTAATACCATAATGGGAGTAAAAGTATAAAATGTTTTAAGATGATACAATTCTTTAAGGGTTGTTATTATTAGCTTGAAACAGTAATTTGACTATAATATTGCAGTTTAGTTTATTCATCTACTTTTACTTTCCAAAATCCATAAAACAACTTATATAACCCCCTTCCTTTTATATTGTTAGTAACAGACTTTCTGTGAAAAGAAAGTAGTCTGCAAAAGGAGAAGAAATTATATAATTACATTTGCAGTAGTGTCAAAATATATACTTAAAAGTGAGATATCACAAGTAGCAGGAAGTCAGAGGTGGTGTGTAACCATAGGAATCATATTATATTTTTTTAACAAAATGTAAGGCTGATTCAAGGCATTTTACAATATATAAGCAACAAACACTTAACATACACTGAGATGCATGACTATGCATATTGTATGGAGTTGTATAAGACATATGAGCAGCGACATATAATTTCCAGGTAAGCCATGAACAGTATGAACACCATTAACTCCCTACTTCACAAAAACAAAGCCAATTGGTGGGGGTTATTCATTGAGCTACAAAAGTCCTTTTGGAGCTAAAAGCACTTTCAGCACCATAAGCAATAAAGAACAATACGCTTTTGAAGTCAAATGTTTTTTTAAACCCAAACACAAAAGCTAAAATTTTTAGCTTTTGCATTTCAAAAACACTTACGGAGTCATATGACATTTAACCCTCTTTTAAAATCCAATGTATTATGCAATATTTACATTGGGTATACTATATTTTCCTATTGAAATTTATTTCAAATATATGAAATTATATATTTGAATTTGTAATAATTATCTTCTAATATTTAAAATATAGTTGATATATTCAAATTAAGTTTTACAAACAATTCATATTAATTGCATAAAAAAATTTAAAATTTATAATTCATATATTAAAATATTAATAATATTATTTTCTTATATTTTTTACTTTACACCATTATGTCTAAAATGAACATTTAATTTCTCAAAAGCACTTTTGGATAGCAATATTAAAACACTTAAATCCTAAACCAAACTTTTGGAACGCACTTCTTCAAGGCACTTTTTATTTGAGGACTTTCTCCTATGCATTTTCCACATTGTCATATTTCTCACTACTCTCTCTGCATGTAGGGCAATCATGGTCCATGAGTGACCTCTTGCTAACCTGATTCTAAAAATTCATTTATTTTATTTATTTTAAATTCTTCTTCTGGTATTGGAGTATAAAATCGGCACTATTCAAGTGAAATTAAACAACATGGTAATTTATTTTAGGGTATTTCAAATTCCAGATCCCTTTTTTCCACCTATAGGCTTTATTATATTTCACATTCTGTAAAAAGAAAGACCCAATATGGGATTTTACCCAATGATGATTGATTTTATGACTTTGGATAGTCAGATAGCTGTGTCTCTTCTAAACCTGTAAATATTCGAACAATAGATTATTATGCAAGTGCAACAACCGCCAAGGCTGAAGCAAGTAATGTTAGACAAGACCAAACTCTGTCTCTAGTCTTTTTATTAATTACACCCATTACCCATCCAAGACATTCTTGGGGCACATTCCATCCTATCAGCAACAATGGTACCTTAGACTAAAGGGCGAACACTGGAGTTAGTACCAGCATCAATTACACATTCTTCAGATTGAAATACCAGTTTTCCAAGTTATTTCATCAGCAGCAATTAGCTTTGAATCCAGATTTGTCTTGCTGTTTTAGATGCCAAACTCTTTAGCATCATAGCTTGCTCCCTGCTAGAACGAACCATCGATATGAATGGGTGACGATGGGACATGACAAGGCTAAAACCCAAAAACACTACTGTATGTCTCTGTCAATTAGGCAAGATCTGAACCCCGTTGCTTATGCCTTAGCTCATTTTATTTTAAGACATACAATTTGATGAGGATGGCTTGGTGACCCAATGAGCAACTTGCTATTGTGGTTCAACAATTACAACATCTAGTCTTTCATTTCTCTACTAAATTAAACATTAATGCATGCAACTTTATAAATTATTTCTCGAGTACCAGTGTTCACCCTTCATTCACTCCAGCTATTATGGATATGGAAGGGAAAAAAGAACAGTAGGGTCACGGTATCTCAAACTTGGGGCACAATAACAAAAATATATATTTATATTCTCCATGTAAAATTTCTTCAAACAATTTTTTAAAACCTTTTTTCCCTTTGTAAATTGATAAACCTTTTTGACAGGAGTGAATTGGAAAAGTATACCTATAACCATCATTTCAAAACGGCATTAGGTTTCAACATGATGCAATTAATGAAGCTAGATCAAATAAGACTAATTGTTTTGACTTAACGAATTTACTACTGAATAATAATACTCTATGATAAGTAATTGTTTATAGCTCTCTCATGGACATAAGGGTCAATTGCACACCAGAAATTACAGTAAAAGGGATTGTTCCAACTTCCAAGCACCGATGTCCCTCTGCACTACATTCCTATGTTCCTAAAGGCCAAAACTATTCCACGAACCCTGTATCCATGCCCAATTCTTGAAAACTCTGGTTCCTAACACACTGTTTTTTTTTTTTTTTAATTATCATGGATCAGTAACGTAATAAAACGAATAATATATATTTCTTGTGACATCTACTTTTTCTTTAAAAGAAAAACTAAATCTCACTACACCACGAATCTCAGTTTCTACCGCTTTGCTTGAATTAGAACACTAAGGCCAATAGTCCAAATTTCTACCGCTGTACATATGAACCAATAGTTGAAATAAAAGATGATATTTCCATTTTGCCCTGTTTTGATAGCCATGCCATGAAAATAGCAAAAAGGTAACACTTGCTATTAAAACAAAAAAGCAAAGAAGTAGTACCTCCAAGAAGCGGATATGATAAACCGGCCGCTTCTCCGGATCTTTCGCAGCTTCAAGTAGCTTCTGATGCAACAAGACATCCTCCACTCTCTCCACATTAACATCAAGTGCATAACTGAATACCAAAAAAAAAAAAAAAAAAAAACAGCTTCCTTAGCTTTAACCTATCCTACTTTAAAATTTCTAAATCCTTCATAAAAATACGTATAAAACAGATTCACACATACGTACACATCATTTGTATAATAACTAATTCTCACCTAGCAGGCAAGCGATTGAAGTGAGCATCCAAGTTGTCGCGAAAGTCAGAGTTCGAAACAGCTTCTTCGTAGCCGATTTCAACTAAGCGGTTGAAAACGTCATTTCTGATATCGTAGCTGTTAAAGTTACCGAAGCTTCTCGGCGGCGATGAACTCTCTCCAACTCCTTCAGTTAAATCCATCAACAATGAAACCTATTGCTTCTTCTTCTTCTTCTTCTTCCTCCTCCTCCCTTTTTCTACTTTCCTTCTATTTGAGCATCGCATGAGGTGAAACTTGTTTTTTTGTTGCTGATCAAAGTGAAGAGGATCTTTGACCGATAATGGAAGATGGGAGGACAAGAATGGAGGGAGAGGATGGTTATTTTGAGAGAAACTGGAGGATAGATTTGGAATTTTAGGTTGGAGTTGGGAGAAAGTAAAAACAGGGGAAGCGAATGTTCAGGCTTGAGAAAGGAAGCATTGACTATTGGGAGAGGCTTCGACCTTTTGGAAGAAGGGTATTGAAGGGGATAGGATTGGCCGGTTTTTTGGTACAAAAATATGTTTCGCAAGTTACGTAAACACCCTTAGATAAGAAAGAGAATTACGGCGACAGATTCAACGAAATGACGGAAATGCCAATTTGGTAAGACAGACAAAAAAGTGAAATAGTTAAGGTTACTATTATTTAAATATCGATTTATTAATTAAAATATCTTACCTCAAAAATGCAGAATAATTAAAAAATATATAAATTACCAAATAGATAGACGTAATTTCAATAGTGTAACCGGCAAAAATGATAAGTAATTTACGAGGAAATTCCAAAATTTTCACATAAGTTGTCACTAAAAAATTTAATGATTATTAACAGAAAATAAATAAAATATTTGATTTCAAAAAATTTAATAATTAAATTTAAAAAATTAATAACTGTGCGAAAAAAATAAAATATAATCTATAATTTAATGAATATTTTTATGTTTTACCCAATAAAATATTATACAATATTGTTCAAAAATTAAAATTAAAGATAGAATTGACATTTTACATTGTACTATGATTTTGCCTAATTTTGATAAAAAGTTTTTTGAATTTTATAACAAAAAAATTTGGCGGTATTAATTTTCAATTTAGAATGCTTTAGAGTATATATATTATGTGCGTAAAGTATTATTAATATGGTATAAAAATTGGCAGATCATTTTGATTTTTAATATTAAAAATAAAAAGAAATAAAATGTATATAATACTTTTGCGTTTAATAGCAATATCTTCATAATTTGATTTTGATTTAAAGAATGAATAGGGCGATCAATAATGTAACAAAAAGTAATTATTTTAAATTTACATATTAACTTCTTCTTAAAACATTGTGTCAAGAATGTTTTAATTTTACGTTATAAGAACTAAAATCTAATAAGTAATCGCTCATTGCACTTGTTTACTCAACAAATTGTTGGTATAAAATATAAATTACTTGATTTTTATTTATTTATTGGTGTGTTATTATTATTATTTTAGCTAATATAAATATTTTAGTTAGTAAAAATAAGAAATAAAATTTGTATTAGTTGTCATTGAACACATTTTTTAATGTATTGAGGTTTAGATGTGAATTATTTTCATTTAGATTTTTTTAAATTTTTTAAAATTTTAAATTAGTAAAGATAAAATTATATTTTACTCCCTTAAAATAATAAAATTTTAATTTAATTTTCAATATTTGCCCTTGCACATATTCACCACGTTTTAAACCCATGACATGGACGTTGAGGTGGACAAAAGCTCCTACATTTCTCTTATTGTAGTGATGCTTTCAAACTTTATAGATTCATACAGAACTTACATGTGAAGGAGAAAAAAATATCCCTATACAAACATCAATAAGATTTGAGAAAATTGAAGTATGATAGTGAAACCACTGATAGTCTAAACAATATGAAATAAGTGATAATACTTGCAAAAAATAAATTAAAACATAAGCATTGTGTGAATACCAAAAGATGCGAAAGAAATATCGGAAGAAACAGGCAATATTTAATGGATTGTTGATGCATTAGTTCTATGAATAATTTATCACATCATTGATGAATAAAATATTAAAAAATTAAAAGATTTTTTAATGAATACTTAAAATTTTATTTAATTATAATTCTCCTTTTATAATTTTCTTATATATTAATATAAAATGGAAAATACTTTAGGGTTCATTAAATCTTAAAAATTTTATTAAAATTTATATGATTAAGGTTTGAGTTTAGAGTTAAAATTGAATTGAAGAGAGGATCTAACTAAAATCGTTAAAACTTTATTGAAATTTATATGAAATCTCATATTAATTAAATGAGAGGTAATTATTTTGAACTATTCTTTTTTTTTGAAATCGACATTTTCTCATTAATAATATAAATATTAAAATATTTTTTTAAAGTTATTGTCCCATCAAATTTAATACTTTTAATGAATAACAATTAGTCATATGTTCTAAAATATTTATTGTTGAATCAACTAAATAAAAGAGTTTAAAACAATTCACAAATTTCTCAAAATCTATAATCATATAAACTAAGTTACCTTTAAATTTATTCTACTAATAAAACTGAATTGCACCAATAGTAATAAAGAACAAAATAAAAAAGAACCATCTTTGTTCGATATAAAATATTTTTTCAAGTTTTCTAAAACCTTAAATTAAAAGTATTACATTTAAATAAAATTTTAAGTATTTATTAGAAAGTCCTTTAATTTTTTAAATATTTTATTTACTACTGATGTGGCAATTTATAATATAATGATGGCGCATAAGATTTATATACTAACAGTACATCATATATTATCTTGAAAAAAAAAAATCAAAAGAACACTCAAAACTAAATTTTTAAGAGAATTCAAAACTTAAAAAAAAATAAAATCTATTTATTTGCTTTTTATAGTTGTAGGGATTGTATTTATAGGTTGAATAAGAATGAAAATAAAAATACTACCATTAACAATTATTTCTTTTTTCTTTTTCTTTTTCTTTTTCTTTTTTTTTTTTGCTATTATTTAAAATTGAGTTTACATTTTTTTTAGCTAATAATACGATAATACCGTGTAAATTGCTAAGCTGAAAATATGAAGGGTTCAAACATGGTTCCATTATATATGGAAAAAAGTAAATCTCAAATTAACAATTAGAATTAGCATTTAAAATTAGAAGCGTTGATACATAGTATCAATGGAGATGGAGAAGAAGGAAAGAGAGGGCATCGAATGAGGCCAATTTACTCATTTTAAGGTTGAATGCAGGACAAGTAGAGAGACTTAAAGATGAATGCTTAGCGTATTAGGGTTTCGAGTGGAGAGGAGTCCCTTTACTAAATGATATCTTAGGATATTTATAGAGAGGTAAATGCCCAACAGGGTCCAAATTGGTAGGCATATGACAATAAGGGTTCCCGTGAAGGGTTATACCATTTATATACACACTCATATATTTTATATTGTGAAACAAAGGGAACCCACGAGGGACTCCCACGGATGGTTACATTCATCATCTACATTTCTATCATATCTATAACTCTACATGTTATATCTGTAATTCTACATTCATCATGTAAATCTGGGCCGAGTAGACTTGGCCAATGGTAGTGACTCAACGCGGTGGGACTATACTTTTCACGTAATTTTGGATTGAGAGGGCCAACTGTAGTGTGATTGACTAATGAGTCCTTACTGTAAGCCTCCCCCATACATCTGAGAGTAAGATATATCGTAAGCCTTCTGCCTTGAGCAAAAGCAATGCCACCATCTATTTCATAAGCCTTCCCTCGTGAGTATTGGAGAAGGGCCATCTTATTATTTTTTGTGAGCTTCCCCCCATTTGTCTGTTAGCAGAGTCACTTTATTACTTATCGAGTCGCTATACCCGTCATTATTGTGTTTACTAGTCAGATCTCCATACTCATTAACAACCTGGTCGGGTCACCATACTCATTAAAAATTTCGTCGGGTCGCCATACTCGTTAGCAATTTGATCAACTCGCCATACTTGTCAACCTGGTCAGGTCACCACACCTATCAACAACCTGGTCGGGTCGCAACACTCGTCATCCTTTCGTAAACACTTATTCAATATTACTCGTCAAAAATTAAGGTAAAAAACTATATTCGCTACTATTATTTATAACAAAGAATAATCTACCCACTCATATTTTAACGAACATTACGCATTTCTTGCACAATGGATAGTGCACATTTATTACGTTTTATATTACCAGTAAGTGTGCATTCCAAGTGGATAGTCCACACTTCTTACGTTCATGTTCTAACAAACCATACACATTGTTTACATTTTATATCACTAAGAAGGGTTTACACTCCACTTCTTCCATTTTATATTGTCAACAAATAGTCTGCACTTCTTGCATTTATATCATCAATGAAAGGTTTCGCATCGTTTATGTTTTATATCACCAAAGGATAGTTGACATTTCTTATGCCAACAGATAGTATGCATTTTATATGCTTTATATATTACCGGCGACTAGGTCAAACCTCTTACATTTGATATTGCCAACGAATGGCTTAAACCTATTCTATTTTACATACCCAATAATTGCATCCGCGATATACATACAACATGTCTCCATTGTATAAATCCAGATCCTCTAATTAAAAACTACACAACTCGAATATACATTATACATTTTTAGATTGTTGAGCCAATAGACATACCACTCGTTAAATCATAAAGCAAAATTTATATGAATCAACTACAAATATGAATACCATCCACAAACACATTATTAAAAAGGTTATGCATGAATTTCAATAGCCTCGCAAGGCACTATATATTCTCGAGTTGTCAGGCCAATAATTGTAGCCTTCGTCAAAATACAAAACAATTTTTTTTGGGTAAGTTCTCTACAACTTACCAACCGATACTTTATTTGCAACAACTATCACCTACGGGGTAACTTGCGGATGGTCTCGAGGCGTAGTCACTTTAAAACCTACCTCTCGATTGGTAGGACTATTGTTATATACCTACCAATTTGGACTTGGTTGGGCCCTCCATTGGGCCCTTACCTCTCTTATAAATACCCTAATATACTACTTAGTAGAGGGACTCATCTCCACTTAAAATCCTAATATGTTAAGCATTCACCCTAAGTCCTTCTACCTCTCCGACTCTTGATCCTAAAATGGATAAACCGGCCTCCTTTGATATCACTCGTCTCCTCATCTCCGTTGATACTGTATATCAACATTATGTAATATTTATTTTTATTATGATTGTATTATTTTACTAAATCTAAGAATTTACGAAGAAAAAAATAATTATTTGTATTTATGGAATTTAAGCAAATAAATCTAACTTTTTCAATTTTCAAATATGTCAGCTTTTAAAGAATATTTTTTTAAATGATTTTTTTTTGTATAGAATACATTGTATTTCAAAATAGGTAGTTGGTGATGTTTTTAGAGTGACAAATATCATTCCTTGAACGTATAGCAGCAAAGCTTGGTTTCCTATTTTGTGAGAAACCAAGATTAGCAAATTAATTTTTACAACGAACTTACTCCCCCTTAAAAATAAATGCACAATTAGATTAATTTTTAATTTGATTAGCATCAATATTGTTATCAGTACATAAGGATATGTCTTCAAATGCGCTAAAGTATATTATCCCACTCCTATTTAAGAGTTGAAGAGAAGCTACAAATAATTTTAAGTATTGTATAAAAAAATAAATATTATCAAAATTTATAATGCAACTGTTAAATCAAATTAGTCACTTTGTCTTAATACTCCAATACCGGTCAAATCATGATGTAAAACCTGCAGCACCACAGCTGGTGGCTGCACAAAATGGTTAACACCCATCAAGCATTTGAAAGCATAGTTAGCTAACACATTAGCAACCCGATTTCCCTCTCTGTAAGCATGCGCAACCTGCATCTACCACGGCCATTTTAGTAATCTTCGCACATCCGGACAGTAGCCATATTCGAGCCATCAACCAAAGACTGCTGCAACATTGTGACAGCTTCCAAGCTGTCCATCTCCAATATAACTCGCCTAGCGCCCATTTCCCATGCCAACAAAAAGCCATCGTAAGCTCTCCACATTTCAACTTCTAAAGTCGAGCAAATCCCGATGCTTCGGCCAAATCCAATTCTCGAAAATCCGTGATGATCTCTAACCAGTCCATCAGCTGTTGCACAACCAGTATTCACATTTCTTGCCCATCAATATTCACCTTCAACCATCCATCCCCTAATATTTTTAAAGTTTTTATTATTTTATAAATGAAATCTTTTGTTTTTAATTTAATTACAATTGAAAAAAATAATAATTTTCAAAACATTTTTATATGATAAATGTTAACTTTATTACAATTTAGACTTATTTGATTATTTTTAATAATAAAATAATTAAATTAATCTATTGAATAATAGAAAGATTACTTTGAGTAAATCTTTACAATAGAAGAACCTTACAACTACATTCAGCTATTATTATTACATGAACTCATTCACTCACTTTGCTTGCGTTTTGGGTTATTTGGGGAAACGCCAAGGGGACGGGAACTGGAGGATCTAGAGCCTGTCGAGTGAAATAGACAATCTGGGAAATTTATATTCTCTAAAATCTTGTTTGATAAATTAGAAATTTAAATGCTGAAAAAGATAAGTTTTAAAAATTAAGTATTACACTAAATTTAAGTTATAAAATTTGTTCGATATATTGCTTAAAGTTAAAAATTAAATATAATTAGATTTTTTGATAAATATATATTTTAAATTATAAAAAAAATATAGTCTACATTTTATCTTTAATTTTAAATATTTCAGTTTAGTCTAAAAAACGTGAATTTTTTATAGAATAATATAATATAAAAGTAAATTAATTAAAAATATTATCCATTAAGTGATAAGTAACTCTTATCTATTTATTATTTTCCGCACTTTTTTGTAAAAAAAAAAAAAACTACTAAATTGTTTCAATTTTGGATTATCAAACATGTGTAAAAAGTTAAACCATTAATTTTCAATGGATTTAATTTTTCAATGATTTAACAAAAAAAGACCCCAGTTCAATCATGTACTAAAACTTAAAAGAAGACACCTGGCACATTAAGAATGGGTGGGATTCATTTGGTTGTGCTTTTGAAGTATACCTACTAGAGGTGTTCGTAGACCGAATTGAGTCTATTTAAGCGAAGTCTAAACAAGAAATTTTAAATATTATCTTTACTTAAATCCAGCCTAATAAAAAATATGAGCCTCATATTTTATCCAATCTCAACCCCATAATAAGGTAATTTGAGCCCAACCATAAACTACTTAAGGTTAAATTCTTTTCTCTAAAATTTTTTATTTTGATAATCTACAATTGTATTCATCAATAAAGGTATTATTCAAAGATACTGGCATTAGGAAAAATAATTTAACCATTCCAGATTTGAAAACTATTCACAAAAATCTAACTAAAATTGCATGTATCAATCCATGAGTTTTGAAAAACATTAAGACTTAAAACTAGAAAAACAAATGCTAAAAGGATGTGAACGTTAAAATTTCAAATTTAGCAATTGAAAGCAGCAACAACAAATGAGAATGATTGACAAGAGTTACTTCGGCTTTGGGCTTGAGTTTTATTTATTATTATTAAAGATGGGCCTGTTCTTTGGGATAAATAATTTGGATTTGGATAAACATTTTATTACTATAATATAAATTAGATAAGAAATGGACCTACACTTTAATCCGTACTCATTTTCAAGCCCTTCAATGTTTTAGGGGGCCTTTCTAGCTCAAGTGAGTAACCTTACCCTTAGACTGCTTTATTTCAAATCAAGATTCTAAAAAACTAATAAATAAATTAAAATTTTTATTATATTAATTTTTAAAAAATAAATTTAGAATTAAATTTGAATGATTATGATAATTTATACAAAACATATGATAGATTGAGATGCAGCAAAAATATTATATGGAAAAATTAAAATGACTCAACACAAGAAGAAACAACACGAAATAAAATTGATATATAATTAATATGTCTAGTTTAGATAACTAATCTTTGATATCACGTGCTTTGCACGTGAATATATACATGTATATTTTTATTATTTTTAAATGATATTAAAAAAGTATGTATGTTCAATATTTAACAGATGGACATACTACATATTTATACTTTTGATTATTAGAAAATCGATGTAAATAAAATAATAAGACATTGTTTGTTAATTAGATTGAATAGTTTAAATTATAATGAAGATGTAATTAAAGATGAATTATTTCAACGCTCATTATGAGTTTGAATAAAGGTAAAAGAATAACTCTATTTAAAAATTTATGTAAATAACCAATTTTTAAAAAATAAAGAAAAAGTATTTTAAGAATTGAGATTTAGATTGAGATTTAATTTGTATGTGTATACTGGTAATAGATAAAATTAATTATGATTTTAATTTGTTAAAATTATAAAATTAATTTTAAAACATTAATTTCAGTTTACTTTTTTAATTTGAGTATTGAAAACTAATTTAGCATATTACATTTTTTAAAAAAATTTAAAACCAAATAACAATGTTATTAATTAAAAGGGTAAATTCAAATTGTATTAAATATAATTAAAGTAAACTCTATTAATCATAATATAATTTCTAATTTTCTAATAGCTTATTTTCGTAAATGAAACAATTATTGAGATTAGATAATCTAATTGTATTATAACAAATAATAATGGAATAAATTATTAAAGATAAATTTAAAATTCAACTTCCTAAAAAATTAAAATAAAATGTAATTTCAAAACAAATACTAATAATATTACAAATATATTTATATTTTTTTTATCTTAATCTTCTACTTCGAATTCAATTCATCATTTTCGTCATCATCTTCCATCTCGATTTTCTTCTTCAAGCTATCATCATCACCATCATTTTCAATCAACATGGGACTTTTGATGCAATAAAATGATTTAGAGTTGCAATTTATAATAATAAATTAAATATTTGTACAAAATTATAATTATAATACTAACTAGAAAAATAATATAAAGTAAAATTAAAATTAATAATTACATACAATTATAAAGTGAAACTTTCATATTAAACAATGATGAGGGGGAAGTGTATTAAGGCAAGTTTAAAACATATTTTAACAAAATTAGTAAAATATGTATTGTAAACTAAATAAATGTGTAATGATCGATAGAATTTTCCCTTAAAAAACTCATCACTTTAATATTCCATTATTTGTTGAGATATTTTAGACTTACCAATGTTAATAATTTTAATTTTATAATGATAAATCTTAATTTTAATTGTTATATAACTGTAACTAGAACAACTCAATTTTAATAGATGTCAAAAAATACAATTTTGTAACTAAATTCCATAAAATATAGAAGAAGTTGATATCACATCATAAGATTGTCTACTATTTGTAATAAATGCAACTATAGACTCATATTTTGGTGTTAACCCATCAAGAATGGTAGAAATATGTTTGATAAAAAATATGTGTCGACACCATTTTTTTTGAAAACGGCGGTCGACTTGGATTTTGGAAATGAAAACGAAAAACGGGAGTCGCCACCAATCCTTTTTGTTGAGATATGATCGGGTCACCTCGAAAAAGTAGTTTTTAATAAATAATTCGATTTATCAAAACAGCGATTTGGTCTACGAAAATCAGAAAGATGGGTTCGGGAGTCGGTTACGCACGAGAAAGGATTAGCACCCTCGATACGCCCAAAGTTGGTACCTAATTGATTAATAATTGTCCCAATATTGAAAATTTTGAAAAGATTTAAAATGTGATTCCTTTTGAATATTTTGTAATGGATTTTAAGACTCACTCGTTTCAAAAGGTTAAAATGCCACGTCCAGCACATTAGGATTTAACATTTTAAAGTTCTCAAAATCGAGATCATCTTATAATTTTTAAAACATGCAATTAAAAGGGTATTTAGTTATTTAATCAAGTTAAAAATCGCAACCCAGTACGTTAGGGCACAATTTTTCAATTTTTCCAAATACTAAATATTGCCTTGTTTCAAAATTATTTAAATAGACAAATTTGAAAATGATTTAATGCATTTAATTTGAAACAGAATAAACTTGAGTTAAAATCATGAAATTACAATATAACAAATAATCGTGGAATAAACACATATAACAAGATTGCTTAAACAACGCATAAAGATATAATATTACATCACATGAATATCGATACTAGCATAAAACAACAATTTGCAATTGATACCAAGTAATTATAAACATGAGGTACTAAACCTTAAAACGAATAAGATAATACATACAAAATATAAAAAATATACAATATAATAATACATGCAAAATATTGAGGTACCGTATAAAATTTTAAAACAATATGTATATATATATAATAAATATTGGTATTTTAAAAGAATATAACGTACACGATACAATACGTAATATATATAAAAAGGATTTGGTGAAGCTAAGAATATTTATACATATAAATAATAGAAAATGATTGAAATAAATGAAGTGTAATTCAAAATAAAGTTTTTTAGAAGAAATAAAATATATATGTACATGAGTAATTTTAAAATGAAATACACATATAAAATAATATAAAACTTAATATAAATAATAACGAAACATTTTAAAATAAATAAAGGAAGTTTATAATAAAGTACGTAAGACACTTACAAAATAATAAAACGATTTTAAATAAATAATACATAGAACTAACATAAAAGATAAAAACGATAATTTAAAAGTAAATGGTATAAATCGATTTATAATGATCAATATATATAACGCGTTTTATCATAAAACAAATAATATATAAAGTATTTAAAATAAATAACTTAAGAAAAACAACCTAAAATATCATATAAAAACTTAAAATAAATATGTAAAAGAAAATTTTTTAAAAATCGAACGGTTTATAAAAAGGAAACTAAAAATAAATAATACGTACATTTATTTAGGAAAAGTCATAAAAAAATAAATAAAATTAAAATATACAACAATAAAACAGTTTTAAAATAATAATTTAAAGTAACACATAATGTAGTTTAAAATAAATAATACAAAATCTAGAGTAAATAACACATAAAATATTGTATTCATATACGAAATAGCTTGAAAATGAATTAATAAGGTTAAGGACTAATCTGAAATTGGGACAAAATTAAGGGTAGAACTTATAAAATATAGAAAGAGGCGCCAGGGGCTAAAACACGAGGCGCATAAACTCGAGGGGACCAAATGGGAGAATACCCCAGGTCCTCATACATTGCGTTTCACATGGCCAAGCCACGGATCAAATCAAAAAGGAAATAAAGCAAAGGGGTAAATTTTTAAAAAAGAAAAAAAAAGCAAAATGGGACAAAATCGAAAGGACCGAAAATGCAGGAGGACGCGACTGGAAATTTTCCCATTTTTACGGAAACGCCCGGATCCCCCACAAGCGGGTCAGATCGACGCGCGGATCCTCCCTAATCCAAACAGCGTCGTTTTACTAAGCAGTTAAAAACTCAAAAATTTTGTTTGCCGGACCCTTCTTGCTGTAACAGCCTAATTTTTAGTGGTGTCGGAACAGTGATTCGAGATCACTAAATCCGACAAATGAGTACGAAATATTATTAATTTAGTGAGTATAAGTTAAATGTGAAGTTAGGAAAAATTTTGAAATAGTAAATAGTGTACTAAAAATAAATATTAAAATAATTAGAATCGAAAATAAGGTATCAAGGCCTCGGGAATTTTAAATCGAGCCATAAATATTTTTATAAATATTTATGGAGTATTAATAAGTTAGTATTAAAGTTTCGTCAAGAAATTTTAAAGTTCTGATAGTTAATTGAACAAAAAGGACTAAATTGTATCAAATGCAAAATTGTGAGAAATGATTAAATAGCTTAAATGATAAAAGAAAGAGGGTTTAAAAGGCAAATAGACCCAAGGTCTATTTGGGCTGGACGGCAAGGGCATGAGATCAGCAAGAAAATAAGGAGAATTAAGGGCAAAATTGGAAAATTACAAAATTTACTTAATAAAGCTAGGACTAAAGTGGAATTATCTAGATTTCTCTTTATTTTTCTGCATTCTCATGAGCAAAAACGCCATGGAAGAGTTCCCTTAAGCTGGATTTTCATATTTTTACTTCAAGTAAGTTCAATTCTTGATTATTTCTTGAGATTTTTGTGTTTTTGTGACTTTTGCAACTAGGCCCAATTGTTGAATTCATTAGTTTTTGATTCTATGAAAGAAATTGAAAGTTGCCATGAATATGTGCTGGAAGTAAATGATGATTTGGCATGGAATTAGAGTTTTAAATTGTTTATATGCTGATTTTATTAAAATTAATTGAATAGAAAGTGAATGTTTGAGACCTAATTGTAAAAGAGTTTGAAGTTAGAATTTTATGTGGAAATTCTGAATTTCAATAGTTATGAAATAACTTATAATGTCTATGAAAAGTATTAATAGAGAAAATTATCTTAATTGAGGGGCTAATTGAGCAAGGACTGAATTGTATGAATTGTGAAATTTGGAGCAAAATGAAAATCAATATTTTGCACTAAAACTGTTTGGACAGCAGCAGTGGTCTAACTTTGAAAAAGCACCAAAAATTCTGGAAAAATTATGGTAAGAAGATATATGAGTCTAGTTTCAAGGAAAATTTATGGATCTGAATTTGGAGCTCTGTAGCTCAAGATATAAATAATTTAGTGACTATGACGCAGGTGGACAGCTTGAATGTTCACATATAAGTAAATAGTGAAGTTATTGATAATGTTACTTATAGCATGTTAAATAAATTAAGGATGTGGAATGGAGAGTAGGAGGAGGAAAATATGTATGAATATTCATCTAGCATGGATAATTTGTATATTTTAGGCTAAGGGACTAAATTGAATAAAAGTAAAACTTTATGGGCAATTTTGTAAAAATGTTAGAAATGGCCAATTTGCATGAAAAGGATTATTTTATTATTTAAATTGCAAAATTTAAATGGAATTATTAATTTAGTTCAAGATCGGTGAAAAATATGTTTTAAGGATTAAATTGCAAGAATTTTATTCTCTGAGCCTAAGGATGAAATCGTCATTAATTAAAAGTTTAGGGGTAAAATGGTAAATTTTGTTTAGGGCATTAGTTGAATGTATTAGAACATGAAATAAATGAAAATAATAAACATCTTTATGTATAAGGATTCGGATGATTCAAATAAGAGACTAGAACGTGGAAAAGAAAATATATAAGATTATTGTAATTATAAACATGAAAAAAGAACGAGGTAAGTTGGTATAACTTGAATTGTATTTTTAAATACATGAAATATTGATACAATAAATTACCTGATTTATGTTTATGAAGAAAAGGCAAGAGAATAATATTTATCATGACATGTAAATATGTGATTTTCATTGATACGGTGATACAATAAAATTAAGTATGTTGAGATCATAAATTCAAGTAAAACATGTCGAGAAAAATTAAGCACGTTTAAGGGACAATATGTTTAATTTTAATTGGTTTCAAATATGAATGTTAGATGAAGTAAAATATCTGATAAATAAATCGGTAACTCCGGTAATGCTCCGTAACTCTATTCCGGTGACGGATTCGGGTTAGGGGCGTTACACTTGCACTGAAACTTAAAAGAAACAGAAGAGATTTTCAACCTTTCTCTGCTAGGGCAAGAGAGTTAGCCTATCCTTGCAACTGCTCCGTCGAGCACACACCAACAACGGCGGCCGGAGAAATCTAAGGTAAGGATATTCCCTCACATTTTCTCTTTTTGGATTTTCGTTTATAGAAGAAATAAATAAAAATAAAAATTTAATAAAGGGAAGTAAGAAAAAAACACCTCAAGGTTTCAAATATTTGGTATTTTTGTTGAAATTTTTCTCTCTTTTTTTTGATCTTTTCTCTGTTTATGAAAAATAAAATAAATAAGAATTCAAGAACACCTTTTTCGTTTGAATCTTTTTCTTTTTTATTGATCTCGGTATTTTCTTTTTTTGGATTCAAAATCTCCTCCGTTTACATCATTTGATTGTGGCTTTATAGCCAAAACAACAATACAATATTTGTATATTCTTTTTTATTTTTCATTGTTTCGAGTACTTCTATTACGCTGCCTCTGTTGTTTCTACTTATGTTCTGCCATTTCTTTTCTGAACTTGCTTGTTTCGGCTTGTTTGCAGGTCTAGGTGAGGAGTCAATGATGGCTGCTTTGGCTATTCTGGTGCTAAGCTGCGGGCGGTGCACTCGAGGCACGTGGGGTTGCTGCGGCGCTGGAGAAGGTTTTGGGGTTAGGGTTTTCCGAAAATTTTAAACATCTTGGGCCATGGGCCTAGTTTTTGAATTGGGCTAATGTGTTTGGGTAGTGGTTTTTTGTAATTTGGGCTTTCATTTTTTTATTATTATTTTGGGCTTTAGTGAGTTGGCCCGGGCAAATTTAGGCCCGTACAACTGCCCCTCTTTGCTCATTGTCGTGTAACGAGAATGAAGCAAAGACTCCAAAAAGGGCCAAATTTGCTGGGTTCTGCAAAATATTGACCTCTCCAATGCTTCTCTTCTTCATATGCTTCACTGCATCTTGTTGCTTTGATCCCCTCCACCGTCGCTTCAGAGAGATAAAAACTTGTAGCTTCAATTTGTTCTGTCGCAACTTCAAGAATATAAGAATTCAGAGAGAAGAGATTTGTAACCTCAATCTTCTCTACTGAAACTTCAAGGAGATAATGATTGGTAATTGATCCTGATCCACTGTACTGTCAAGAAGATAAGGATTGGTAATTGATCCTGCTCTACTGTAGTTTTACTGGGACTTCACAGGGATAAGGATTGGAAATTGATCCTAATCCACTGTAATTTCACTAGGACTTCAATGAGATAAGGATTGGAAATTGATCCTGATCTACTGTAATTTCACTGGGATGTCAAAGAGATAAGGATTAGAAATTGATCCTGATCTACTGTAATTCTACTAGGGACCTCACGGAGATAAGGATTGGAAATTGATCCTGGTTCGCTGTAATTCCACTATGAATTCAAGGAGATAAGGATTGGAAATTGATCTTAATCCACCGTAATTTCACTGGGACTTCAAAGATAAGGATTAGAAATTGATCTTGATCCACTGTAATTCCACTTAGACTTCAAATAGATAAGGATTGGAAATTGATCGTGATCCATTGTAATTCCACTGGGACTTCAAGGAGATAAGAATTCAGGGAGAAGAGATTTGTAATCTCAATCTTCTCTGCTGAAACTTCAAAGAAATATTGATCCTCAATGTAAACTCAGGGAGAAGGGATTTGTAACCTCAACCTACTCTACTGGAACTTCAAGGAGATGAGAATTCAGGGAGAAGAGATTTGTAACCTCAATCTTCTCTGCTAAAACTTCAAAGAAATATTGATTGATCCTCAATGTAAACTCAGAGAGAAGGGATTTGTAACCTCAACCTACTCCACTGGAACTTCGAGGAGATGAGAATTCAGGGAGAAGATATTTGTAGTTTCGATCTTCTTTGCTAATCTGCTGTCTTCGATTTGCTCCCTGACAATACAATGATTGCCAAATCTACTTTCTTCAATTTGCTCCCTACCAATACAGGGATTGCCAAATCTGCTTTCTTTGATATGCTCCCTGCCAATATAGAGATTGCCAAATCTGCTTTATTCGATCTGCTCCCTGCCAATACAGGGATTGCCAAATCTGCTGTCTTTGATTTGCTCCCTGCCAATACAGGGATTGCCAAATCTACTTTCTTTGATCTGCTCCCTGCTACTTAGGGAGGTAAGATTCAATATGTTCGACTAGTTACACTACTGCTTAGGGAATAATATTTGCCTTCGATCTTGCTCCACTACTATCTAGGGTGACAAGATTCATTGTCTTCAATTTGTTCCACTACTGCTTATGGAACAATATTTGCCTTCGACCTTGTTCCACTACTGTCTAGGGTGACAAGATTCATTATCTTCGATTTGTTCTACTACTGCTTAGAGAACAATATTTGGAATTTCAATTTGCTTCCTTGCTATGTCAGGAAGACTTCAATCTTCACTCTGCCCCACTACCATCTCAATGAGACAGAATCTGAATTTTTCATTCTGCAATCTTCAATCTGTTCCACTACCATCTCAAGGGAACAAAATCTAAAATTTTCAATCTGCTTCATTGTTATTTCAGGAAGACTTCAATCTTCAGTCTACCTCACTGCCATCTCGAGGAGACAGAATCTGAACTTTACATTTTAATCTATTGTTGCTTAGGAAGATAGTACTGTGAATTTACCGGTGTTACTACATTGTTCTCTAAAGAACCTGTCCTGTAGAACCAGCTTTATGTGCTTATGCTTATGCAAAATGATTAGGATGCTGTGATCGGAATGCATCAAATGCTCCTAACTAAATGTATTATGAATGACACTTGTATGAATGCAAAATGTCATGAGAATAATCTTTTTAATATTTAGGGTGTCGTCACTCGTTGCCCATCAGGGCTCCGTCATTGATGTAGTATGCTGCCCCCTTGCTCTGTTGGTATTTTAACCAAAACCCAAAGAAACATTCATATTTTGCTCAGCCAGCTTGCCCCACTATAACTTCAGGGTCTATTCCACTATAACTTGGGGACACAAGGTTGGTATCAACTTTAAACCATCCCACTGCAATTCTTGGCTACAGGATTCATATCAACTTCCATCCGTCCTACTGTAACTCGAGGGTATAGGATCTATAACTTGTTTGATCAACTGATCACTCATCGGGTGATCTGACCAGATGTGTATGGATGCGGAATATCATTTTCTCGAGGATGACCCTATTTTGTGCTTAGGTTAACATTGCTCGTTTTCACCGAGATTATATCACCGACGCGATATCTAGTATCTTTGATAGAAGATCTGAAGAGATAAACTCAATTTAAGACAAATATTTCCAACTTTTACATTTGGTGAGCTTTTAAACAACAGCCCTATCTCAGGTTCCTGTATTATTTAGAAGCTTCTAAAGTAATATGCGAAACTCCTTTTATGAAAGTATGATTAAGCCCCTTAATCGTTATTTCAATGCAAAATGCTTGAAAAAAATATTAACAATAGAGAAGAAGGAAAATAAATAATAGCATAGCTCAAAAAAAGCAAGCTAAGCAAAGATAGCAAACGCAATCAATGATGAAATTTATTTGGGAGTGCATTTTGAAATGAATAAAACAATCGAAGATAACAAACTTAAAATGAATAGTGTGGAAACTAGGTGTCCCAGATATCACAGCCTGAGCTTCTCTGATCAAACTTCTTGAGGACCATTTTGAGCTCAATATATGTTTAGGGGATCTGGAGTACTTTGTCGATGCCCCAAGACGTAGCATACTTCTTCATTTCCAATTCAAGCATAGTAAGACTAATGTATACCCCACATTCAATCAAAATTTGAGCCGCCCTTTTTGGGTTTTCAACTCAAATCCCCTTTGGTCTCAAAGCGCCCTTTGGGGGTTTTCGCCTTGGCCTTTCCTTTTCCTTTTCCTTTTCTGATTGATTTTCTTTGTTTTTGATTTTTTTTATTCTCAAGGCGTTCTTTTCCTCTAAAGTCCCTTTTGTATATGAAGGATCTTCTTCAATATCAGGTCCCATCATTAAATTCTTTTAAGTGAACCTTTTTGTTATAAACTCGCATTATCTGGCCGTGATAGATTGCTATTAACTTTTTTCCTTGAAATTTGATTGATCATATCAGAATTAGATTTATTCTGCTTCATTCAGCTTCAGTTCTAATAAAACTCAGAGAAAGAATCTCAACTTCAATAGGCCAGACCAATAAGAAATGTGTTGCCCCAGCGAAGGTTCTAGCTAACGTTTGATAAGTAAAGAGAGTAAATGGTAACTTCTCTATGCCAACCTTTACAAGTCTCAGTCATCTTTCAAAGTCTTTATGGACGGTGTTTGGCTGCCTTTGCTGCACTGATATGGTGTCTAATCTTTGAACAGACTGTAAATTGCCCTTTTTTTTTAGAGATCCGAATTTGAATTTGAATCTTGAATTTGAACTGAACTTGGATTTGGATTTGGATTTGGATCTGAATTTGAATTTGAATTTGATGACTGTTAACTTTATAGCTTTGGCATATGAAACGACCTTACCCCCTTAGTAAAGTAATTGATGACTACGAAGGTGAATTGATGTCAGCGAGATTGGCCCCAAAACATCCATGCCCCGAAAATAGAGGGGGAATATAAATCTTGTTTTCCTCGATGGCATACTGATGCAATCCCCTTCCATGGTGGACCAACGGTGCCCAAACCTTTTAATTAGCCTGGCTACACCCTTATGAACCTCCTTTGAGATTTTCCAAGTGTGTCTTAATATGATCTTGTGAAAATATCCTTGAATTTTTAGAAATGACTCAATGATGACTTGCCTTATTCCTGCGGTGAGCTAGTTTTCGATCTTCATCTCTTTCCTAGGCTCGTAATGTCCACTGACCCCTTGTAAGGTAGGATCCATCTTCATCTTGTTCTACCATCCTTAACAAATCAGAAGGTGGGTACAATCTCTGTCATCTTCAAAGTCCTGAGATTCTTCTAGACACATATCTTACTTAAAAGAGAGTCAGTAACAACGTCGCTCATGACATTGATATTTGGGGGATCTGAAGGAAAATTTCAAAGAATAAATGATTCTAAAAATGATCATTTGTATTGCATGATCATAAATAAAAGAATATTTGAAAGAGAGTTCAAGGAACAAAAGAATCTATAAATAGAAAGAATAAAAGAATAATCGCTCAAAAGATGCATTTTATTGAAATAAAAATTCTGGATAGATAGGATTCTTATTGCCTCTAGGCATAAGGCAAGAAGCCTATTTTGAATATTGCTCTAAATTAGTTCTAAAAACACAAGAATCTCTTCCACAGTTCTATTATTTAAAACACTCTCAAGTGCATAAAGGAAAATGCATGAAAAACTTTTATTCCTCGGTTCTTTCTTCGGATACGCCATTGGTGCTCTGATTTCTCAACTTCTAGGCCTCTGATGACGTTTTCAAGGAAACGCAACTCTCCTGCCCCCCTTCTTTCAATTATCAAATTTTGTTACTTTGTCAGAATGATCAGGTCCTGATAAATCATCGAATTTCACAATTCCCATTTTAATAAACCTTTCGACCAACTTCTTAAATGCAAGGCAATTTTCAATTGAGTGACCCGTTATTCCCGCGTGGTATTCGCATTGAGCATTCAAATCATACCATTTGGGGTACGGGGGTTGCATTGGTTTCAGGTAATGAGGAGTTACAGCGCGCACATCAAATAAGCTCTGATATAACTCCCCATACGTTGTTGGAATAGATGTGAACTAGGGTTTCTCTAAATTCGATTTTGGATTAGGTTCTTGCTTTGGGGGGACCTGATAGTTGGTATTTTCCGTCTTTGGCTGGCCTACTATAAGCGGCTTTGATTGGCTCCTGTTATACTTACTTTTATTATTCACTTTATTTTTCTTCTTCTTCGGGGCCTTTGAAATCCACTCTCCCCTCTTCTTTGTTTCTGTTGGGCCAAGAACAATAGGAGTGGCTCAATCATCCTCTGGGTTAAAACATGAATCCCTTGGGAGATTCAACAATGTCGAGGTACCAATCCGATATTGAGGGTTGATAATAATGGGTACCCCTTGCAGATGCACGTCTGGTTGGGTCTGAACCCTTTTTGGGGTAAAACTTGGGGAATAAATGGGGTCTTCATTATCATTCCCATTGTTGGCTACCAGGCCTTTCCTTTCTTCAAATCCTCCAGCTAGTAACTGGATTAACTGGCCTATTGTATTCATTTGATCTCGCATATCATGTTGAATTTTGGTCAATTGCTCCTGCATCTGTATTTGCATTTGCTCTATTCTCTTCAACCTTTGTTCCATGTTTTCTAGGTTAACTGAAATAATTTCACCTAATCAGGGACCTTTTGTAAAAATCTAATGCACACAATGTAATGCAAATGATGCAATGCAAATACATGAAATGCAAAAAGGCGTCGATTCTAACTCAATTTCTTATAGAAAACTTTATTAGAAAACAAAAGTCTTTACATAAAATAGATTACAAATATGACTTGGCCTTAATGCCCAGCACTTTAACTTTTCTAAGAAAAGAAGCTAACTCTTGACCGTGATCTGATTCCCACTCATACTTCATGCTAAGTATATCAGACTGTACTGCCCAAAAAATGTGAGTGTTCGGCCACCTCTCGAATTTGTGCCACAGCCTCTCCGTGATATAATCTCTATTTCTGACCTGACTCTAAGAATGGTGCAGCTCTTCTTTCCACCGCTCTTCATTCCCTTCTAGGAACTCAATATGGCTTTGGCAATTTTGTAATGCTGCTTCCAACTCTTCCATTTTCTTTCTCATTTCTTTAATTTTACTTAAACTTGCTTTCAACTCCATCACAGAATTGCGGTTTCGATGTCATCGAAGAGACCACTCTAGCTTTTAATTCATCTTTTCCTTTTGATTCTCCAACATACTTCTTTCTAAAGCTTCGTTCGTGCTTGCGTCTCTTTAAGCCTCCTTTCCTAACGCTCAGCCTTCATTCTTTCTTCATGAATCTCCTACTGCCATCCTTTATATTCAAGAGTTGACATTACTCCATCAGTCACTCTTTTCATTCGACGAACTTGCTTCCAGGCATTAGAAATTTCTCGACTCTTCTTTTTACAATTTTATTCTTTATACGAGAACTCAAAATGAGCCAACCCGTGCGTCGCTGGTACAAATTGCCTTGACTGATATTGCCTTAAAACAAGTAGAGTGTAACACCCCAAACCCGGTCTGGACGTTATGACCAGATCTGGTGCGTCACATGATCCTAAACTACGCTTATAACCTTTTAAAACATGTTGAGACATAAGTGATATTTTGTAAAACTAGCAAGGTGAGAAAAGTTCTTGTTAAAACTACTTTAAGTTGTCATTATTCGAGATTGTTTAAATTTTATAAACGTTATTTTGAAAACATTATTAAGGTTTTGGAAACCCGCGCAGCCTATATCTAGCAGTTTCGATAAAGTACGAACCAAATCCTTTATAAAGTTAAAACCCAAAAAGAAAATTTAATAGCGGCCTTATTACACATTAAAACCCAAAAATTAACATAAAAATTAAAATACTAAAACATAAATGAAAACCAGTTTTATTGCAGTCGCTGTGGCCACTCCGAATCTCTCGCAGCTCCAAGCCCACTATGGTTGAGGGTTACCTGCAGAGATTAATTAAAAAGGGTGAGTTTGACAACTCAGTGTGCAACATTATCTCAACCGTAGGCCAAAACGGATCAAGCCTCAGAAACATATTTAATTGGGCCTTGGCCCATTACAGGAATCAGGTTAAGCCCAAAAGGCCCATAACAGAAACAGATCAGATATAAGCATTATGCAAACAGAAACCCAACCCAGATCCATCCTTAACACCCCCGTACCAGCCTTACACCATGTGGGGAGACTACTCGACCCACCCAACCGCTACACACCACAGATATTTGCAGCGAGGCTGCCAGATATAATTTGCAGTGAGACTGCCAGATAACATTTGCAGCGAGGCTACCAGATATATTTGCAGTGAGGCTGCCAGATATTGTGACGAGGTCACCAGATATAAATATTGTGGCGAGGCCACCAGATTGCAGCGAGGCTGCCAGAAAATATGTGGCGAGGCCACCAGATTGCAGCGAGGCTGCCAGAACGCTTCCTCCATCATAAACCCATACCCCATGCAACAGATAATCATACTAGCATGCAATATATAGCATCTCATGCATCAGATATATTCATATTAATAATTAACTCATGCAGATACATAACATCATACATTTCATACAGAATTGACCCTAGGGGTATAATAGTCTTTTTACCCCTAGGGGTATTTTGGTAATTTTCCATATTTAAGGGTATTTTAGTCCTTTTTCATATTTTCAGAGATTTTATGCAAGTCTGATAAATTAACAGTCCCTAACTAACCACGGAAGTCCACTTAAGCCAAATTTTCAATTTTGCCCTTTTTAGCCTAGATCCCCTAATGGGCCTTACTATGTCCAATATCGTCGATAAGTCCGTTAAGCCCAATTTTTAGGTTTTAGTTTACCGACTTTACCAAGTTTCTAATATCCAAGTTACCAGAAAGTCTTTTATGAACATATTCAAATTTGGGCTCGGAAGCCCATTGGGCCCACCTTGGCCCATTGAGGCCCAACTTACCAAAACGCTCGAAATTGCACCTTCTGTAATTTTGCCATCGCCAATTCCCATTGTGACCACAACAGAGTATTCGGTCACTCTTATTTCTTTCCGAGGCTGATTTTTCGGTCACTTTTGATCGGTCACTTAGCACAGTTTCGATTATTTCGGCTTTTAGCCATCCTAGTCTATGATGGAGATACGTTACACACCTGTTACTGATGAAACGTTGATGAAATCCACGTATGAAGAACCTACAATCGAACGCTAACTATTAGCCTAATAATCGATAATCAAAGAGTTATAAACCCCTTACCATAATCGGCCTACATAGCCTAAGCGTCGAAATCTTACCCCTTTCGATTATGAACTAGATCACTGTGTCCAACCGCGTTAATCCACAATAGCCTCCTTTGCTGAACGTCTCTTGTCCACTCTAACGCACAAAAGCCAAAGAGAAAAGCCATAGGGCCCTTAGTCTAGAAACGTTAACCTCCCCCTAAGGGGTTTCGGCATCTAGCCTTATACTTGAAAAGAATAACGAAATAATATCACGAAAACTTACCGATCTAAATCCAAAACCACAGCCGTTCCACTTGCTTCAATGACAGAGAAAGAATTGAGAGAGAGGAGTGATTCCGCAATTGCAAGGGATGAAGGAATAAGAATTCGACTAATTGAAGAATTGGTAGGAGAAAGGGTAATCGGTTAATAAAAGAATACTCGTCACAAAGTGTTCGGCTTCTATTTCTTGCAGGTGTCGACAGAGGTTTAAAGAAGAGAGGGAGAAGAGATTAGATTCGGCCAACCAGAGAATTAAGGAGAAAAAGGTTTCGGTCAACAAGATTTTCGGCAAAGCAAAGGTGTTTCGGTTTTAGTGCTGTCGACAGGAACTTGAAGAAAAAGAGAAGAAGAAAGGTGCTTTGGTCTAACAGGGAAGTGGGATGGAATGAGACCGGTATGGGGTGTCAACGTAAAAGAAAACAAAAGAAAAGAAGAATACTAGGAAGTGGTTTTGGCAACAAGGGAATTCGGCAATGATGCTTGGGGTAGGAGTAGGTTGCGGCTAATAGAAGAAAAGGTAGATTGAATAGCAAAAGAGAGAAAATAGAAGAATTCTCTAATGCTATACACAATAAGCTCAAGAACCTCAAAAAGACTCTTAGTGAAATCGGCACAAACCCTAAAGGTACTAAGGAGAATTCGGCACCAACTAGCACTAATTGCCGAAAATGCTAACACTAATCCCCCTAGCCGAATTACACTTGCAAAGTCCCACAATCGGCTACTTCCTTTCAAAATCCGAACTTCCTAGATTTGCTCCTCAACCTCCTCCACGATTTGCTCCTTTGACCGGTTCAAATCTCCTCCAAGCAGAGTTCCACTCGGCTTCAAACTCTTACCTGCTCAAGCTTAAAAATAAACAACACATTCGCAACCTCTGGCGCTTGAACCCTTGACCTCTAAGCTCATTTAGGCGCCACCTTTTAAGGAGCCTAGTGGCGTCTCCCTTGCCACTTTACCACTGGTCCTTTTGTGCTATATTTCGCACACAATTCCTTAAGACCCTTATTTTCAATGGTCCCCTATCTCCTAAGTCAAAACACAAAATTTTGCCGAGCCTTTAACCAACACATGGGCCTTCCATAGGCCCATTATCATACTCCAAACATGCATTACACACCCAAATACTAACATTTAAACATTTTATCAGATAAGGACCAATCTAAGAAAAAACCCGAAAATTAGGGCGTTACAACTCTACCCTCCTTAAAGAAATTTCGTCCTCGAAATTTACCTTATCCAAACAAATGAGGATATTGCTGACGCATTGCCTCCTCTGGTTCCCAAGTAGCTTCCTCTCTGCCATGATTACGCCAAAGTACCTTCACCAACGGAACTGATTTTCTTCTTAGAACCTTCACGTCTCGATCCAGAATCTGCACCGGCTCTTCTTCGAAAGTCAAATCAGGCTGTACCTCCACCTCTGCAACTGGTAGAATATGGGTAGGGTCAGAACGATATCGTCTTAACATGGATACATGGAACACATCATGGATTCTATTTAACTCCGGAGGTAATTCCAACTGATACGCCACTGGACCTATTCGCTTAAGAACCCGATAAGGCCCAATAAATCGCGGACTTAGCTTGCCTTTCTTACCAAATCTTAGTATCTTCTTCCAGGGCGAAACTTTCAGAAAAACCATATCACCTACTGAATACTCAATCTCTTTACGCTTCAAATCTGCATAAGACTTTTGTCGATCAGATGCCTCTTTCAAACGGTCCCTTATCACCTTGACCTTCTCTTCAGTCTCTGCTACCAATTCAGGTCCAAGAACTTGCCGCTCGCCCAATTCAGTCCAACAACTAGGTGAACGACACTTACGCCCATACAGTGCCTCATAAGGTGCCATGCGGATACTAGCCTGATAACTGTTATTATACGCAAACTCTGCCAACGGTAGATGATCCTCCCAACTACCTCGAAAATCGATAACACAACCCCTCAACATATCTTCCAGAATCTGAATAACCCTTTCTGATTGACCATCAGTCTGAGGATGAAAGGCCGTGCTAAAGTTCAGCCGCGTTCCCAACGCCTCATGCAACTTTTGCCAGAACCGAGATGTGAATCTAGGATCTCGATCAGAAATGATAGACACTGGCACCCCATGCAGTCGCACAATCTCTGCCACATACAACTTGGCTAACTTTTGAAGCGAATAATCAGTACGTACAGGGATGAAATGAGCAGATTTAGTTAACCTATCTACAATCACCCAAATCGAGTCCTTCTTTGATGGCGTTAAGGGCAATCCACTTACGAAATCCATGGTCACCCTTTCCCACTTCCAGAGTGGTACCTTCACTGGTTGCAGAAGTCCAGAAGGTAACTGATGCTCAGCTTTCACTTGCTGACAAGTCAGACATTTCCCCACAAATTCTGTTACTTATCGCTTCAGTCCAGGCCACCAATACAACTCCTTTAAGTCATGATACATCTTATTACCTCCAGGATGCATAGCACACAACCCTTTATGAGCTTCATTCAGAATTGTTTGCCTCAAATTGAAATCCTTAGGAATACAGATTCTACCGCGGAAACATAGAACTCCCTCACTATTCAGTCCAAACTCAGAAGTACTCCCATCTTCCATCTGTTGAAATCGAGAAACCAGAGACTCATCCCTCAACTGCTTTTCCTTAATCTCATCTATCCAGGTTGGCCTTACTTGCAGTTCCGCTAATAGACTACCATCATCATATAGACTCAAACGAGCAAACATCGCTCTCAGATCAGACACAGCTCTACGACTTAGGGCATCAGCCACCACATTAGCTTTGCCTGGATGATATTCAATCGCACAATCATAATCCTTGAGCAACTCTATCCATCTTCGTTGCCTAAGATTCAGCTCCTTCTGAGTCAACAAGTACTTAAGACTCTTATGATCTGTGTATATAATACACCTTTCTCCATACAGATAATGTCTCCAAATCTTAAGTGCGAAGATCACTGCTGCCAACTCCAAATCATGGGTAGGATAGTTCACTTCATGAGGTTTAAGCTGTCGCGATGCGTAAGCAACCACTTTACCTTCTTGCATCAACACACAGCCCAACCCAACATGCGATGCGTCACTGTACACGGTAAAATCTTTTCCAGACTCTGGTTGAATCAGTACAGGTGCCTCGGTCAGAACCTTCTTAAGCTTCTCAAAAGCTTCTTGTTGCTGCTGAGTCCAGACAAATGGTACGCCTTTCCTTATAAGCTTTGTTAACGGCGCTGCCATCACAGAAAATCCTTCTACAAACCTCCTGTAGTATCCAGCTAAACCCAGAAAACTCCGAATTTCTGCCACAGACCTCGGTGGTTTCCATTCCAGAATTGCTTCAATCTTTCGAGGGTCCACCTTAATACCCTCAGCTGATACAACATGCCCCAAGAAAGTTACTTCCCTTAACCAAAACTCACACTTGCTAAATTTCGCATAAAGCTCCTTTTCCCTTAACACTTGCAGCACAATACGGAGATGCTCATCATGTTTCTCCTCAGATTCCGAATAGACCAAAATATCGTCGATAAAGACGACCACGAATCGATCCAAGTATGGCTGGAACACTCGATTCATCAGATCCATAAAAGCTGCAGGTGCATTGGTCAGCCCAAATGGCATAACCAAGAACTCATAGTGACCATAACGAGTTCTGAATGCCGTCTTGTGAATATCCACCTCCTTCACCCTTAATTGATGGTACCCAGATCGAAGGTCAATCTTGGAAAATACTGAAGCTCCTCTAAGCTGGTCGAACAGATCATCGATTCTAGGCAACGGGTACTTATTCTTGATCGTCAGCTTGTTCAACTGCCGATAATCAATGCACATCCGCATTGACCCATCTTTCTTTTTAACGAAAAGCACTAGTGCTCCCCACGGAGACACACTTGGCCTTATGAAACCTCTATCCAACAGTTCTTGAATCTGCGCTTTTAACTCCACCAACTCCTTTGGTGCCATCCTGTACGGTGCAATAGACACCGGTGCCGTACCAGGCAACAAATCGATCCCAAACTCAACCTCTCGATTCGGAGGTAAACCTGGAAGCTCCTCTGGAAAAACATCTTGAAAATCTTTAACAGTTCTAACTTGATCCACAGTTAGTTCCTCAGTTCCTACTTGACCCACGAATGCTAAATAAGCCGCACATCCTTTACGAATCCACTTCTCAGCTCTTAATGCTGACACCACACTGGACAAATAATCTCTACGTTCACCTATCACCAAAACTTCCTCATCCTCTGCAGTCTTTAGCCTCATTCGTTTCGCAGCACAATCCAAGGTAGCCCTATGCTTTACAAGCCAATCCATTCCCAAGATGAGATCAAATTCTCCGAAAGGTAGCTCCATCAAGTCTTCAGAAAAGATTTTTCCTTGAGTCTCTATAGGTACATCTCTATACAGTTTGTCTACCCTAACCGAGTGACCCAAAGGACTTAGTACAGTTACCCCACTCACTGTCTCCTCAGAACGCACTCCCAGCGACCCAGATATGGCACATGCAACATAAGAATGGGTAGATCCAACATCTATTAACGCAGTGAATGGCATACGAGAAATCAAGAACGTACCAGTTATGACGTCAGGAGCATCACCCTCCTCTCGGCGACGAGCTTCATAAACTAGTGCTGGCTGACGAGCCTCAGCGAAACCAGCACCCCTGCCAGGTGCTCCTCGTCCTCGATCATTACCATTTCTGCCTCTACCTTGCCCACGACCCCTCGGAGCTGGTGGTCCACCCCTCACTGGTTGAGCAACCCTCTGAGCCATAACCTGTCATTGGTCCGGTTCTTCGGGACAGTCCTTAATCCTATGCTCCATTGACCCACATCGAAAACAGGCTCCAGAACGTTTTCGACACTCGCCCATATGTATCTTACCACAACTCCTACAACCCTGCGGTCTGACAGCATTCATTGGCACCGCTCGCACTGGTTCTGCCACTCTTGCCCTCTTAACATTCCTATTAGCCCCACCTGATGGTCCAGAGTCCCTCCGAAAGCGGTTTCTATCCTTTTCGCGATTCTGTCTCTCGGTACGTTTTACTTCCTCAGCTATCTTAGCTTTCTCAACCAAAGCAGCAAAGTTACGCTCCCTCTGTGGAGCGATCAGTACCCTTAGCTCATCCCTCAGACCATCCTCAAAACGTACGCTACGCTCATATTCGGTAGCAACTATCCCAGAAGCATATCGGCTCAGCCTCAGAAATTCAGCCTCGTACTCAGATACTGTCCTACTCCCCTGAACCAAAAATAAGAACTCCTTCCTACGGGCGTCCACATAGCTAGCCCCAACATATTTTCCTTTAAAGGCTTTCTTAAACAGCTCCCATGTTACCTCACCATCTAAAGTTTCATCTCTTACTGTGAGCCACCACTGATAAGCTTCATCTCTAAGCAACGACACGGCTCCTTTCAGCTTCTGCTCCATAGAGCAATCCAGATCGTCCATGATTCGCTCTGTGGCCTCCAGCCAATATTCAGCCACATTTGGGGCTACACCAGACACACCCCTAAAGAACTCTGCCCCATTAGCTCGGAGTCGCTCAGAAATGGATCCCCGAAATCCATTACCGGTACTTGCCCCAGCAACCCTTTCCAGAACTCGAAGCATCGCTTGTGATAGGGCATCGTCCCCTACACCCCTATCATGAGATTCCACCTCTGTTGCCGGTGGTATCGGCATACCAGCTGCTGGCGCATGACCCGAAGATGAAGTCTCAGCTCGTGCACTACCTCGGCCACGTCTACGGCCCCTACCACGAGCTGCTCGTGTACTCATTTCGTACTTTCTGTTTAGAAATTTTATGAGTCAGATTAATATTTCAGTGTTTATTACAGATGTCTTATGAATAAATAGAGTTTCAGAGTTTATCTTCTTTCGCGGTAGCCTAGCTACAGTCTCAGTCTACCTATCAGAGTCTCTACAGTTTCAGTAATACCCTAGCTAAAGTATCATAATAAAGTCTTTAGTCAGGCATACAATCAGAGTTTTCAGAAATAATCAGAAAAGTTTAGAGAACTTACAGGCTTGGGCCGGAGATTCGGTGTGCCACTCTTTCGAAAGATTTCATAGAAAAACTTAATAAATTTTTGTTTTCTTTGAAAATAAATCATTTATGCTTGAAAAGGAGTTCATCAAAACTAGTTCCAAATAATTTTTTGAAAAATCATGATCTTTTGAAAATCTTCATTTTGATTGTTTGAAAACCTTCATTTTTAGGCCCGTTCCACAGCCGAGTTGTTGCAACCTGGCTCTGATACCACTAAATGTAACACCCCAAACCCGGTCTGGACGTTATGACCAGATCTGGTGCGTCACATGATCCTAAACTACGCTTATAACCTTTTAAAACATGTTGAGACATAGGTGATATTTTGTAAAACTAGCAAGGTGAGAAAAGTTCTTGTTAAAACTACTTTAAGTTGTCATTATTCGAGATTGTTTAAATTTTATAAACGTTATTTTGAAAACGTTATTAAGGTTTTGGAAACCCGCGCAGCCTATATCTAGCAGTTTCGATAAAGTACGAACCAAATCCTTTATAAAGTTAAAACCCAAAAAGAAAATTTAATAGCGGCCTTATTACACATTAAAACCCAAAAATTAACATAAAAATTAAAATACTAAAACATAAATGAAAACCAGTTTTATTGCAGTCGCTGTGGCCACTCCGAATCTCTCGCAGCTCCAAGCCCACTATGGTTGAGGGTTACCTGCAGAGATTAATTAAAAAGGGTGAGTTTGACAACTCAGTGTGCAACATTATCTCAACCGTAGGCCAAAACGGATCAAGCCTCAGAAACATATTTAATTGGGCCTTGGCCCATTACAGGAATCAGGTTAAGCCCAAAAGGCCCATAACAGAAACAGATCAGATATAAGCATTATGCAAACAGAAACCCAACCCAGATCCATCCTTAACACCCCCGTACCAGCCTTACACCATGTGGGGAGACTACTCGACCCACCCAACCGCTACACACCACAGATATTTGCAGCGAGGCTGCCAGATATAATTTGCAGTGAGACTGCCAGATAACATTTGCAGCGAGGCTGCCAGATATATTTGCAGCGAGGTTGTCAGATATTGTGACGAGGTCACCAGATATAAATATTGTGGCGAGGCCACCAGATTGCAGCGAGGCTACCAGAAAATATGTGGCGAGGCCACCAGATTGTAGCGAGGCTGCCAGAACGCTTCCTCCATCATAAACCCATACCCCATGCAACAGATAATCATACTAGCATGCAATATATAGCATCTCATGCATCAGATATATTCATATTAATAATTAACTCATGCAGATACATAACATCATACATTTCATACAGAATTGACCCTAGGGGTATAATAGTCTTTTTACCCCTAGGGGTATTTTGGTAATTTTCCATATTTAAGGGTATTTTAGTCCTTTTTCATATTTTCAGAGATTTTATGCAAGTCTGATAAATTAACAGTCCCTAACTAACCACGGAAGTCCACTTAAGCCAAATTTCCAATTTTGCCCTTTTTAGCCTAGATCCCCTAATGGGCCTTACTATGTCCAATATCGTCGATAAGTCAGTTAAGCCCAATTTTTAGGTTTTAGTTTACCGACTTTACCAAGTTTCTAATATCCAAGTTACCAGAAAGTCTTTTATGAACATATTCAAATTTGGGCTCGGAAGCCCATTGGGCCCACCTTGGCCCATTGAGGCCCAACTTACCAAAACGCTCGAAATTGCACCTTCTGCAATTTTGCCATCGCCAATTCCCATTGTGACCACAACAGAGTATTCGGTCACTCTTATTTCTTTCCGAGGCTGATTTTTCGGTCACTTTTGATCGGTCACTTAGCACAGTTTCGATTATTTCGGCTTTTAGCCATCCTAGTCTATGATGGAGATACGTTACACACCTGTTACTGATGAAACGTTGACGAAATCCACGTATGAAGAACCTACAATCGAACGCTAACTATTAGCCTAATAATCGATAATCAAAGAGTTATAAACCCCTTACCATAATCGGCCTACATAGCCTAAGCATCGAAATCTTACCCCTTTCGATTATGGACTAGATCACTGTGTCCAACCGCGTTAATCCACAATAGCCTCCTTTGCTGAACGTCTCTTGTCCAATCTAACGCACAAAAGCCAAAGAGAAAAGCCATAGGGCCCTTAGTCTAGAAACGTTAACCTCCCCCTAAGGGGTTTCGGCATCTAGCCTTATACTTGAAAAGAATAACGAAATAATATCACGAAAACTTACCGATCTAAATCCAAAACCACAGCCATTCCACTTGCTTCAATGACAGAGAAAGAATTGAGAGAGAGGAGTGATTCCGCAATTGCAAGGGATGAAGGAATAAGAATTCGACTAATTGAAGAATTGGTAGGAGAAAGGGTAATCGGTTAATAAAAGAATACTCGTCACAAAGTGTTCGGCTTCTATTTCTTGCAGGTGCCGACAGAGGTTTAAAGAGGAGAGGGAGAAGAGATTAGATTCGGCCAACCAGAGAATTAAGGAGAAAAAGGTTTCGGTCAACAAGATTTTCGGCAAAGCAAAGGTGTTTCGGTTTTAGTGCTGTCGACAGGAACTTAAAGAAAAAGAGAAGAAGAAAGGTGCTTTGGTCTAACAGGGAAGTGGGATGGAATGAGACCGGTATGGGGTGTCAACGTAAAAGAAAACAAAAGAAAAGAAGAATACTAGGAAGTGGTTTTGGCAACAAGGGAATTCGGCAATGATGCTTGGGGTAGGAGTAGGTTGCGGCTAATAGAAGAAAAGGGAGATTGAATAGCAAAAGAGAGAAAATAGAAGAATTCTCTAATGCTATACACAATAAGCTCAAGAACCTCAAAAAGACTCTTAGTGAAATCGGCACAAACCCTAAAGGTACTAAGGAGAATTCGGCACCAACTAGCACTAATTGCCGAAAATGCTAACACTAATCCCCCTAGCCGAATTACACTTGCAAAGTCCCACAATCGGCTACTTCCTTTCAAAATTTGAACTTCCTAGATTTGCTCCTCAACCTCCTCCACGATTTGCTCCTTTGACCGGTTCAAATCTCCTCCAAGCAGAGTTCCACTCGGCTTCAAACTCTTACCTGCTCAAGCTTAAAAATAAACAACACCTTCGCAACCTCTGGCGCTTGAACCCTTGACCTCTAAGCTCATTTAGGCGCCACCTTTTAAGGAGCCTAGTGGCGTCTCCCTTGCCACTTTACCACTGGTCCTTTTGTGCTATATTTCGCACACAATTCCTTAAGACCCTTATTTTCAATGGTCCCCTATCTCCTAAGTCAAAACACAAAATTTTGCCGAGCCTTTAACCAACACATGGGCCTTCCATAGGCCCATTATCATACTCCAAACATGCATTACACACCCAAATACTAACATTTAAACATTTTATCAGATAAGGACCAATCTAAGAAAAAACCCGAAAATTAGGGCGTTACATAGAGGGGCATACCCAACGGCTCCTCAAATTTCCAATAAAGGGACCCAACCGAAACTTTCACATCTATGAAGAACATCACCAGGCACCATCCATGTAGCTCTCCACTCAATATCATCTTCCCGTAAATTCTGCAGTGTCAACATCTATTTCTTTTCTGATATATCCTTCCTTCTTGTCCAATTGCAAATTTGCCGACCAGACACAACAGTTGCATTGTCCACCACCTTATCAAGACATTCGCCTTCCAAAACTAGCTTTCTTAGTAACCAAATCGGAATCGACACCTTTTAAAATGATTTGACATGTAATGAAGAACAAATCAAAACACAACAGATCAGTATCACATAATACATAAAAACCAAAAATAAACAAAAAGCGTTAAAAGAAAACCTATCTAGGTAACTACTAAAATCCGGCATGGCTCTACGTAAGGTAGGCTCTTATGGTTCACTACATGTCGTTTAGTTCTAAAAGAAGGGGTACCTGAACCCGCAGATTCCTCAATCCTTACCCATTATAGGCTCATATGGATCGAGTTCGATTCAGGGGAACACATTTCCCTATGGCCATGCGGAGATGAAAATCTCACGGAGCACATAGGTATGGATGTGTTCCGGAAGTGGTCCACTAGCCCATGCGGAGGTGAAAACCTCACGAAGGCATAGCTTCTCACTCCCACTTACGGGTACAGCCACAACGGCCATGCAATGTAATGCAAAGTTATTCTACCAAACTATAACACACAAATGCAACCATAGAAACCTGATTTTTTTAAAATCCCTTTTCAAAATTTCAACCAAAAGGACAAAAATTAATCAATTTATGGCCTGACTCTCAACTTGTCCCTAGCGGAGTCGCCAAGCTGTTGAAACCATTTTTTTTCTAAAAAGCCGGTCGACTTGGATTTTGGAAATGAAAACGAAAAACGGGAGTCGCCACCAATCCTTTTTGTTGATGTATGATCGGGTCACCTCGAAAAAGTAGTTTTTAATAAATAATTCGATTTATCAAAACAACGATTTGGTCTACGAAAATTAGAAAGATGGGTTCGGGAGTCGATTACGCACGAGAAGGATTAGCACCCTCGATACGCCCAAAGTTGGTACCTGATTGATTAATAATTGTCCCAATATTGAAAATTTTGAAAAGATTTAAAGTGTGATTCCTTTTGAATATTTTATAATGGATTTTAAGACTCACTCGTTTCAAAATGTTAAAATGCCACGTCCAGCACGTTAGGATTTAACATTTTAAAGTTCTCAAAACCGAGATCATCTTATAATTTTTAAAACATGCAATTAAAAGGGTATTTAGTTATTTAGTCAAATGAAAAATCGCAACCCAGTACGTTAGGGCACAATTTTTCAATTTTTCCAAATACTAAATATTGCCTTGTTTCAAAATTATTTAAATAGACAAATTTGAAAATGATTTAATGCATTTAATTTGAAACAGAATAAACTTGAGTTAAAATCATGAAACTACAATATAACAAATAATCGTGGAATAAACACATATAACAAGATTACTTAAACAGCGCATAAAGATATAATATTACATCACATGAATATCGATACTAGCATAAAACAACAAATTTGCAATTGATACCAAGTAATTATAAACATGAGGTACTAAACCTTAAAACAAATAAGATATACATACAAAATATAAAAAATATACAATATAATAATACATGCAAAATATTGAGGTACTGTATAAAATTTTAGAACAATATGTATATATATATAATAAATATTGGTATTTTAAAAGAATATAACGCACACGATACAATACGTAATATATATAAAAAGGATTTGGTGAAGCTAAGAATATTTATACATATAAATAATAGAAAATGATTGAAATAAATGAAGTGTAATTCAAAATAAGGTTTTTTAGAAGAAATAAAATATATATGTACATGTGTAACGTCCCCACGCCCGAGACCGTCACCGGAGTCGAGTTTGAGGTGTTACTAAACTTAATTTATCATTAAACCAACTTTACATCATTTATTTTAATTTTAGGAATATGCAGAATTTCTGCGTCATGGTCGCTTTAAAAATCATATCTCGAGTTAAGAAACTCGAAATCAAGATCTGTAAATTTTTCCTGAATCTAGACTCACATATCTATTCACTAATTTTTTTCTAGAATTTTTAGTTGGGCCGATTTGTACAGTTTATTAGTTAAAGTTACCCCTGTTTCAGGACTTGACTGCACTAACCTCTGTTTACTACGAACCACTTTTCTCTCTATACAAAATTCATATGATTATGCCGTTTCCTTATATTGAAACTAGACTAAGTCAGGATTCTGTACATATAAAGTACACCTCTTAACTATTTTTGTACAATTTATAGTGAATTTTTAAAGTTGGAACAGGGGATCCAGCAATCGTTCTGGCCCTGTCTCACTAAAACTCAAATATCTTATAACACATAATCCTTCCACCTATTTCGCTTCTTCCATTTGAAAGTAGACATAGTAAGCTTCAATTTCATAACTAATCCATCACCAAATTCTATTTCTATGATTTTTAGTGAATTTTCAAACTCACGTCAGTGTTGCTGCAATGTTCTGTTTTATGGCTAATTTCATTTTCATAAAAGCTTTCATGTACTAGATAACCTATTATCCTTCCATGACATCAAACATAATCTATATTAGCCATTTCAATGACTCATCATTATCAAGCATTTCCTCAACCAAACCACCACGATATCACAAGATTATTTACACAAAGTAGGTATATTGCTATACATGCCATACTAAGTTTTACAAGCCATTTACCAAAAAGTCCTTCGGATAGTGTGATCGAGCCTTCGACCTATCCCGATTCTCGAGCCGGCTTGTCCAAAACTACAATGAATAAAAAGGAGGGAGTAAGCATAAATGCTTAGTAAGTTCACATGCAAATAACAAGTAACATAACAAAGTCATTATGCCAAACAACATTTGCATAGCATCACCAAAACATATGTCACAATTCTAATCATCATACTTCATCTTACCACATTTTTGTTGTTGTGTCGAGTTTCAACCCGAGGGTTAAGTACATACCTGTCCAATATGGCCATTTCTCAACATTACCGAATTGTCACTTACATCTTGAGTGCTTTTCCATTTCACTTGAATTTTACCCGTTGAACACATTGGAATACAACTCAGATACACGGATCATTTGCACATAAGTGCTATATATGTAATCAATCAATTATGTAACCCGCCCATAAGCGAACTCGGACTCAACTCAACGAGCTCGGGCGTTCGCATCCATAGGTGAACTCGGACTCAACTCAACGAGCTCGGATGCCTAATTACATTTCACGAACTCGGACTCAACTCAACGAGTTTGGATATTCGCATCCAAAAGTGAACTCGGACTCAACTCAACGAGTTCGGATGCCCAACCATCCTAGTGACATGTCACTTGTATCCTAATCTATTCCTAAGGTTCAAACGGGATTTTCCTCGAACACATATCCTCGCCGTCTTCCGTAGAATACCGAAACCAATACTCGGTAGCAATTTACTTTTAACAAGTAGCACACTTAATTTACATTAATTTTGAAAATAACCACAAAGCATATATTTCATGATAAAAATTCAGCATATCATATAATTAACATCAATTAACTTAAAAATAACAATTATGTTACATTATTTACACATGAACTTACCTTGGTACCAAAATACAAAGATTTTGCAATTTAGTCCGCAATCTTTTCTTTTCCTCGATTGAGGTCGATTCCACGTCTTTCTTGATCTAAAATAACACATTTAGCTTGTTTAATACTCACATTTTCAAATTAGTCCTTAATTCAAATTTTGGCAAAATTACAATTTTGCCCCTAAACTTTTGCATATTTACACTTTTGCCCCAAAGCTCGGAAATTAAATTTTATTTCAAATTCTTATGTTTTAGGACATGCTGATCATTTATTTGCTATTAGCAAACTCAAATTCCCACTATAATACATACTTATGCACAATATGTACTTTTACCGATTAAGCCGTTTTGTTCGTTTTTACTTAAAACCGAGTAGCACAAGTTGTCTAACATAATTTAAAACCTCATATTCTACCATAAAACATCAAAATACACAAATTTCACCTATGGGTGTTTTTCCAAATATGAACCCTAACTCAAAATTTTGCTAACATAAGCTTTATCGAGCTACCGGGATCTCAAAAACGTAAAAATCATTAAAAACAGGGCTTGAAATCACTTACTATGAAGCTTGAAAGTTGAAGAGCCCTTAGCTATGGTGGAGAGAAAAATTCAGCAGCAACGTATGAAGAAGATGATGAATTTTGTGTTATTTTTCCCTTTTTATTTCATTTAATATCCAAATGACCAAAATGCCCCTCCTTACTAAACTTTCAAAAATTCCTTCCATGTCCTAATTTTGTCCATGAACTTAAAATTGGTCTAATTACCATTTAAGACCTCCTAGTTAATATTTCAAAGCAATTTCATACTAAAAACTTCTAGAATGCAAGTTTTGCAACTTATTCGATTTAGTCCCTAATTTCAAATTAAGCACTTTATGCTTAGAATTTCTTCACGAAATTTTCACACCATCATAAAATCATATCATAAACATCAAAATAATTATAAAATAATTATTTCTACCTCGGATTTGTGGTCACGAAACCACTATTCCGATTAGGCCCTAATTCGGGATATTACAACATGAGTAATTTTAAAATGAAATACACATATAAAATAATATAAAACTTAATATAAATAATAACGAAACATTTTAAAATAAATAAAGGAAGTTTATAATAAAGTACTTAAGACACTTATAAAATAATAAAACGATTTTAAATAAATAATACATAGAACTAACATAAAAGATAAAAATGACAATTTAAAAGTAAATGGTATAAATTGATTTATAATGATCAATATGTATAACACGTTTTATCATAAAACAAATAATATATAAAGTATTTAAAATAAATAACTTAAGAAAAACAACCTAAAATATCATATAAAAACTTAAAATAAATATGTAAAAGAAATTTTTTTAAAAATCGAACGGTTTATAAAAAGGAAACTAAAAATAAATAATACGTACATTTATTTAGGAAAAGTCATATAAAAAATAAATAAAATTGAAATATACAACAATAAAATAGTTTTAAAATAATAATTTAAAGTAAAACATAATGTAGTTTAAAATAAATAATACAAAATCTAGAGTAAATAACACATAAAATATTGTATTCATATACGAAACAGCTTGAAAATGAATTAATAAGGTTAAGGACTAATCTGAAATTGGGACAAAATTAAGGGTAGAACTTATAAAATATAGAAAGAGGCGCCAGAGGCTAAAACACGAGGCGCATAAACTCGAGGGGACCAAATGGGAGAATACCCCAAGTCCCCATACGCTGCGTTACACGTGGCCAAGCCGCGGATCAAATCAAAAAGGAAATAAAGCAAAGGGGTAAATTTTTAAAAAAGAAAAAAAAAAGCAAAATGGGACAAAATCGAAAGGACCGAAAATGCAGGAGGACGCGAATGGGAATTTTCCCATTTTTACGGAAACGCGGGGATCCCTCACAGGCGGGTCGGGTCGACGCGCGGGTCCTCCCCAATCCAAACGGCGTCGTTTTACTAAGCAGTTAAAAACTCAAAAATTTTGTTTGCCAGACCCTTCTTGCACCGAAACTTAAAAGAAACAGAAGAGATTTTCAATCTTTCTCTGCTAGGGCAAGAGAGTTAGCCCATCCTTGCAACTGCTCCATCGAGCACACACCAACAACGGCGGCAGGAGAAATCTAAGGTAAGGATATTCCCTCACCTTTTCTCTTTTTGGATTTTTGTTTATAGAAAAAATAAATAAAAATAAAAATTTAATAAAGGAAAGTAAGAAAAAAACACCTCAAGGTTTCAAATATTCGGTATTTTTGTTGAAATCTTTCTCTTTTTTATTTTGATCTTTTCTCCGTTTATGAAAAATAAAATAAATAAGAATGCAAGAACACCTTTTTCGTTTGAATCGTTTTCTTTTTTATTGATCTCGGTATTTTTTTTGGATCCGAAATCTCCTCCGTTTACATCATTTGATTGTGGCTTTATAGCCAAAACAACAATACAATATTTGTATATTCTTTTTTATTTTTCACTGTTTCGAGTACTTCTATTACGCTGCTTCTATTGTTTCTGCTTATGTTCTGCCATTTCTTTTCTGAACTTGCTTGTTTCGGCTTGTTTGCTGGTCTAGGTGAAGAGTCAACGAGGGCTGCTTTGGCTATTCTGGTGCTAAGCCGCGGGCGGTGCGCTCGAGGCACGTGGGGTTGCTGTGGCGTTGGAGAAGGTTTTGGGGTTAGGGTTTTCTGAAATTTTTAAACATCTTGGGCCATGGGCTTAGTTTTTGAATTGGGCTAATGTGTTTGGGTAGTGGTTTTTTGTAATTTGGGCTTCCATTTTATTATTATTATTATTTTGGACTTTATTGAGTTGGCCCGGGCAAATTTAGGCCCGTACAATATGCTCTGTCGCAAATTGTCACACATGCTCTTATCACATTTCCACTGACGAACACCGAAAGTTCATGATCTTTGTAGTAGATCTAGTAGAATATAACTCGTCTACGAAAATCCAAAATGCAAAGACAATATCTGTACAAGCCCAAAATTGCCCTGCCCACTAAAAAAACCAAACCAAAATAAAAAATAAATAAAACAATCTATAATCACAAACCCCTACCCAATTACAAAACCCAATGGACCCAAACTAAGAAGACCAGTTCCTATTAGACTGAGAGGCCCAATGTCTAAACCAAGTTTCAACCAGCCGAAACCCTAGCTAGCCCTAGCGTCGCGCCTCCCTCCTGCAGACCACATGCGTTCTCGGTGCAAACATTGCTCGAGGTTCGGCTCTGCCCGTCCTTTGCACCAAAATGGAAGCCCTCATTCGTTGACCTTCCCCGACCTGCAAACATACCCAAAAAAGAGGAACAGAAACACCAACACGTAAGGGCAGTGACTGAAACAAAATTCAATATTTTTAAATTTTTCTTTCGGCTATAAAGTAGCCCAGGAACAAATGTAATTTTTTACACACGTACATTGAAAAATCAAAAAAAGAAAACAATAGAAGCAAAAAGAAAAGGTTTTTTTTTCTCTTCTTTTGCCTTTCAATTTACTATTTTTTTTTATTTTCATTTCAAATCTAGTTTAATAAAAAAGGAAAAGGGGAAGAAAGGAAGGCTTACCTCTACCCCGTGGACGCGTCATCAGACATTTCCTCCGTCGTTGACGTTGGTTCCAAAGGGACAGAGGTCCTTTACTTTTGGGCTCCTTTGGTTGAGTGATCTCGGCCTTCAAAGATGCCTCGAACGGGGGCAAAATAGCCCGTGTTGTCTGCTGTTGACCACCGGACATATCGGTGGTGCAGTAGACCGCCGAAGGGGGCTCAAAGGCCAGCGCTGAATATGAACCCGAAACCCTAACTGAGGGGGGAAGCTTTTAAGTTTTCTTTCTCTTAACCCACAGCAACTAAAATTTAAAAAAAAATTGGCCCTTTATTGGATAAATGAAACGACGTCGTTTAGGACCGTTTCAGTGGCCTCAAAACGGCGCCGTATATAGCCTAGACCCGTATGACCCGACCCGCTCTGGGGGCATCCGCGCCCTTTTGACCTTTGGTCTATTTGCGTATTGGGTCCTCCGCCTTTGCAGCGCGTCTCACTGAGGTCTTTTTTTTTTCGTTTCGATTTTTGCCACAAGATTTTGTCTCTGTTTCATTCTGGTCCTTCGGTTATTTGAAGAGATTGGCCTTTGAACGCTGCGCATAGAGGGTTAGGAATATTTTCCAATCAAACCCTCATTCTTTAAGTGCATTGCATTTCGGTCCTTGATGGCCTATTCTTCGATTTATACCCTTATTTTTGTTTTGATTTTAATTCAATCCTTTATCCGTTTCATTATGTATTATTTTAAACTATTTTACATGTTATTTGTTTTAAGTTTATGCATATGCCATCTCTTTTAAACTTTAACATATTGTATTTTTAAACTTACATACATTATGTAGCTTAAACTACCTTATATGTTATTTATTTTAAGCTTTTTATATTAGTTATTTTAAACTATTCGTGCATTAAGCTATTTATTTCCAACCTTTTTATATATGTTTTCTATTTTTAATCCTTTATATGTCATTTCGTACACGATTTTACATGTAAATTGTTTTGTTATTTATTGTAAATCTTTTGATTGTTATTTATTTTAAGATTTCATATATCGTTTGTTTTGTATATATTTTCTATACATATCCCATTTTAAATTTATTCTTCACATATTATTCACCTCAAACTTTCATATAGTACTCTTAAATCGTTTTATAAACTATTTTATGTTAAGTTGCCCTATACATTATTTTATCATTCCATATATTGATTATTTTAAATTGTTTTATACTGTTCACTTTAAAATTTCTCTATGTATTTTTTTATTTTATTTAAAGTTGTCTCATTATTCATTTTATTTTTTGGTCATTTCATTCTTTTGATTATTAATGTTAGCATTTCAATAACATATGATTATTGTTGTTGTACATATCATAATTCATTTATTCATAACTTCATATTATTTGTCATTCATAATATTTGTATTTAATTGCCTAAACAAATTAAATAGCATGCATCGTTTCGGTTTTGTAATCGCTACTATTCAAATTAAAAAAAAAAGGAATAAAGGCAATATTCTACATTTGGAAGCGAGAAAACTGCACCCTAACTTACTGGGTTGTGATTTTTCCTCGTTGGATCTAGATGGCCGAATACCCTTTTAATTTTAATACATGAGTTTTAAAAGTTAAAGGACGAACTTATTCTCGGAAATTCTAAGTGTCGCGTCCTAACTTACTGGATGTGACATTTTTGTTACCCCGAGATGAGAGGGTCCTCAACACATGGTTCGGTTTACTCAAGCACTTTTTAAGTAAAATCATCATTAATGTAAAAAAGGATCGTATTTTTAAAATCTTTCAAACTTTCAAGCTTATCGACATATAGACAATAATTAATCGATTAGGTACCGATTTTGGGCGTGACGAGGGTGCTAATCTTCCGCGCACGAAACTGACTCTCGAACCCGTTTTCTCAAAATTCGAAGACAAAAAAAAATCGTTGTTTTAGTAAATCGAGATATTTTATTAAAAACGACCAAATTTCTAGGTGATCCAATCACACCTTAATAAAAGAAGATTGGTGGCGACTCCTGTTTTAATTTTCATTTTCAAACAAGTCGACTCCCGTTTTTTCAAAAAAATAGTTTCGGCAATAACCAATTTGACAACATCAAGATTTCAAAATTAACAATTGATAACAATTAAGTCGCAACCCATTGAACTTGGTTTCACATGTATTAATCTGAAATTATCTAAATTACTATGTAAAATGTTATAATCTCGGAATTATGTGTTTTGAATTTAAATTATTTATTTGAATTATTTTAACAAGAGAATGTAGTATTCTATATCCAACTGCCATCCAAACCAGATGTAAGGTGTTACATGAAATTTCTAGTGCAACTGTTTTTTCAGTCGCAACCTCAGCAAAAGGCATGGCTCTTGTAGAGTGTAATTGACTCTCTTTTTCATTTTGCTAGGGGTGGGGGGTAAAAGTAAGGGGTAGCTGAAGCTTTTATTTTCACTTGCTAGATTGTTGTGAAACATTTATTGTTTCTAGATATTCTTCATTTCATTTTATAAATTGCTTTTGTTGGTTGATGGTTGTGTTAATGAGTAACATTAATTCTATTATAGTTTTCTTATCTTTGTGCTTGAAGTATTTGTTATAGGTTTAGTCAAAAATACCAAAGGGGAGATTGGTGGTGCAAACAATCATAACACTCAGTTGCTTACTTGTGGAATTAGTTGTTGCTTATTTTGCATTTATTTTTTGTTGGCATTTTTGGCATGATTTTATGGAGATTTTGTTTAATAAATTGAAATAGAGTTTTATTAACAAGGAAATTAGTATATTTGTTTGTTTAATTTGGATTGACATAATATTCTTATTTAACTAAGATATATGATAAAGTCAAAGATATGAATAATCTTTATTTTGAGCTAATTTGAAGTGAACTCTTATTGCCTTCTATTGTAGCTGCACTTTTCTTATATATTTAGATATGACCACAAGAAGATGGGGTAGAGTTTGTGAAGATTTATCTCAATACTTTTTACACTCAAGGTAAATGATTTGGTGAGATATAAGTGGATCAAAATGGATTGAAGTTTATTAAGTGAAATTGAACTCTTAAACTCTTTGTATGGAAGATATATAATTAGTACAACAAGTCTCGAACCCTCAATCATAGCATACTTTATTTATATAAATAAGGAATTTATATATATGAATCGATTCACAGATTTTGTTATTATTTAGTTTTATACATTATCTTAATAAATTTAAATATTTTTTAGACTTAACTATTCAATCAAATAAATTAAGCATATGTGAATTTAGATATTAGAGAAGGAAAAAGAAAATACTAATAAATCTATTGTCATCTGTATTATGAACTAAGAGTTGAAATAGTAATTGCAAGTAGTAGTTAATATTAGAAAATTCATCTGAATTTTAGATTGCAATCTGAAAGAATAACCTCAATTATAGGCTTATTACTGGAGTATCCACTAACACATAAAAGGCCCCATATACATATAAAAAAACATACAATAGATAAGCTTTCCTTTAAAAATGGTATCGTATCGTGTGTGAGAATCCACCAAGATAAAGCATCGTCTTCCCCTTTACTACTATTATCTCTTGCGAATTTCGTGTCTTGGTGAGACCATTTACTTTTCCTTTTTCTTTATTCATCTAGGTTACCACTCTATTATTCTATCTAAATTTAACACTTTGACTTGACAAAAATTTTTCATGTCTTTCAAGCTTGATTCACATCTTATCATCTTTATCCACCACAAATGTGTCAATTAGATATAACATTAATCACTCAAATTTTTCTAGGCATATTAATTTTTTTTAAAATAATATCGAAAACAATTAGCATTATTCATGTGAGTTATAAAAGGATTGGCCTTTATATTCTAATTATCTTTTAAGTTTCCAACTTTGAAAACCTTAATTATCGAAAAAAGAAAAAAAGTATTGAAAACAATTAAGCTTGACAATGAAGGTTAATTTATGAAAGCTTAAATTTATATCAACACCCATTTCCATCGTCTTCAACCATGCCCTCTTCAATTCGAAAGAAATTAATATATATCAAAGTTAGACGGAGATATAATATATTGCACAAACAAAACTATTTATGTATATATATGTTTTTTCATAAAGCGACGTATACAAATATTGCGTCCAGGGAAAGAGCAGAAAATAATATACATATCAGACAAAACCAACCAGGTTACACTTCCATGATTCACATTAGCCAAAAAGGCTAGGGAAGTTCAGGGGCTTTCAGAGCCCACTTGATCCAATCAACTTGGTTAACCCAAAAGTTATACCCATGGCTAGCCACCCACCAACCAAGACCCTAACTGCAGACCTCACCCTTGGTGCTCTCCCTAACACAGCTCCCAACCATCCGAACACCGCCAAAGCCAAGCTCACTGCACCGACCACTACACCTAATCTCACCTTATACTCCTTTATAAACGATGCAGCTAGCAATGGGACCATTGCCCCCACTGAGAACGAAAGGGCTGAAGCTGCTGATGCTTGTAAAGGGTTTGGCAATGACTCTTTTTCTCCTTTACTTCCTTCTTCATCTGATGTTTCTCTATTTTCGTCTCTTAGCTTGTCTCTCTTAAGCTGGGCCACCTCTATATCTAACTGTGAATACACCGAAACGAACTCACCTATTGCCATGCTGCAAGCCCCTGCAACTAGACCAGCAAAACCAGTTAATATCATCGCTTTAATGTCTTGTTTTACTGCACCAACACCCATCATCAGGGCTGCGGTGGAGACGAGCCCATCGTTGGCACCTAGGACCGCGGCTCGTAGCCATTGTGATCGTTTCGAGTAGTTGAAATCCTCGGTGGGTTCGAGTTCCATGCTTGCTTGTTGTTGCTCGACATCGTTCACAGCAGGGATGGTGAACTTGTGGTTATTGATGGATGTCCCATTGGTGGTCTCCATGAATGGAAAATGGCAAAGAGAAATATGTTAAATTAATTAGAGAATGAAAAGGAAATGAGTGAAGGAAAGATGGAGAAGTCTGGAGGACATACGCCCCTCTACCAGGGTATTTATTGAGGTGGACGTTCACTGTGAAGGAGGCAAATGTGGGGTATACTAAGCACTCATCAACAAAATTAACTACTAATGTTTCACCAAGAAAGAAATAAAAATTTACATATATAACTTCATAACAATATCTTTCCTACTAGATGTGTGCCTAAAAAATTTTGTCGTCCGGCAATGGAGCGTATAGTTTACAGTTTACACGTTTAATATCAAAGAAACAAAAGAACTCTCCTGCGAGATTATATTTTCATATATATTAAGCTTAGATTCTTGGATATCCTTTATACTATGAATTAAGGAGATAATGAAGAAAAAGAGCAAAGTTCAAATTACATAAGGCAAAAGTGAATATACCTGAGAATGAGATTGTTGAATTACTAACAAAAATGGAACTTTATATAAAAATAATTAATTTAAAGTTGTAAATTTTAGGGCAAAGAGGAAAATTTATGATATGGAAGTCCAAGGGTATCATGGCCATATTGCTGCTAAGTAACCCATTACTATTATCATCATGCACGGTGTTGGTAAATATTTAAAGAAAGCCTACCCAGATGATTTTTTAACCAAAAAAAACAAGCTTTGTTGCTCAGTGAATCGCTTCTACCAGCCTTGACTCCACACTTGAAATTTATATGGCCACATTTGGTAAAAGAAACTACAGTGATGATTGCTCCACTTTGCTGCCAAATTCTAGATGGGGAAAATAGTAGTAGGGAATTTAGGGTCTGGTGCCTTGGCAGTCTATATTTGGGTAATCAACATAAGCATTTGTATTCGTTACATCTATACTGATGGAAACGCTGCATTTTTTTATCATAATGTTTTTAGTAGTAACTTACTTTCATTATCGAATATTTCAATAACGAAATCAAGTCATGCATTATAAAAAATTAAACCCAACAAGTGATTTTAGATATTGATGTTTGTCCTTTAGTAAATCAAGGAGATATGACATCATATCCCAGAAGAAATGTAATTCAAGAAATGCAGTTACACCAGAACACAAATTCATGACTAAAGCATGACTTTTTAACAAGACAGAAAGGAAGTGCTAAGCGTTTCAAATCTTTCCATTTCTTCGGTTATCCATTTTTCATTTTTACCCATTATAGATTTATATATTATTAATGGAATAAAAACTTAGGAAATTAATTATATTTCCCAAATGGCATGAAAAGAAAACACCTGCTTTTCAAAGTCCAATTCCTTTCAAGAAAAGCTGCAATGTAGAAAAGATTAAGCTCATGGCCATAGAATTATCAATCTAACCAAAGCTCCTATTACAATACCACTTTGATTATGTAATATATACCCTTTTTTGGGGGGACTGTCTTTTGGCAATATCCAATTACACAATAAAGTTATATATAGGTTTAGGCTTTAATTTCATCATTTTAAGTTAATACTTATGATTTATATTGTGGGACTTCGAACATGAGAGTAATTACCAAATTAATTAATATGCTGAAAAGAGAACCCAAATTAAATGGATTGCTGAATGAGAGAGCACTGAATGGTGGGGATCAGATAATATTAAATAAACCAAGAGGAGTGTGCTATCCACGCGACTACCACCAACCTCCCCATTACTTTTTTTATCTCTATATCCCACAATTTCTATATATATATATATATATTTTTTCTTTTCATTTTATTTAATGTTCAAAGAAGGTTACAATAGGTATTGATTTCGTGTTAAACTGATATTTGATAAGAGCTTTAATTATTGCTTTAAGGATGACGTTAAGGGGTTTGTAAAGGCTTTAACCATTTAAAATAGAAAATTTAACTTCTAACCTTTTAGAATTTATAAATTTTTAAATAAGTACACAATAAATTTGTATTTTTCTTAAAAATAATTTTTTTATTTAGATCTTTAAAAAAATTATAAAGCTATAAACTATTAAAATAATAAAAATACATTTGAATTATCGTAAAAATAAACAACTTAATTTCAATCCCTCAAAAAAAATTGACTTACCCCTAAGGGCTCCTTACAAATCAAGACTTTATACTTTATTTTATTATAATTATATTTAAAATATTTTTATTTAAGTGAATTTTCTTATAATCTAAATTTATATTATATAAATTTTGAAGATTCATATATTTATAGTGTGTTTTTTTATAATTAGGGTTAGAATGTGATCAAACTTAAACTCTAATTTCACAATACAAATACTCTACTCTTGTGATTAGAGTAAGAGATTGTTGGCATATATTATTATGTAGTGTAACAAAATATTATTTGGGACTGCATAAAAGCTTTTGGTTGGGGCAATTGAAAACATAAGAAAATGGTGAGATAGATACATTGTTGTTGTTTCTTTAATGCCTTTTTTTTTTCAACTTTCCACTAAAACACTATAATATCATCATATCGGTCAGACCAACCATACATGTTGTATGATGGAGCTCTAAAGGGAAGAGACAATGGCTTTTCATCTCATATATACTCCCATAATATTATTATTTTTGGGTTTAATAATTTCTCTCTTTTGCTTCTTACACACATTTTACGTATACGCCTCTGTTTCCTTTTGTTCACTGGCCTCTAGTCGGGCGAAAGCAGCGACTCTCATTTGCCTTTACGTTTGTCTCTATTTAAATATAATAATGAAAGTTCCAATTTTTTTTTTTTTATGATTGGTTTTTTTCAATTTCACATAATATTAGATCTTTCGAATTTAAACTTTGATAGCAATAATTCTTTTATAATATTAAGTAATTTATATTCGAAATTAATTTATTCGTTATAATAAAACTTTTATCCAATATTATCACCTTATTTTTTTTTACCTTGCACTATTATTCATGTATGGAACCCGTTAATCATTGATCCAACTTTTAGACAAGGATGCGTTTGAATTTATTATAATGATGATTAGGTTTTCCTTTTATCCTTTTTTTCTACTAATTTTCAAATAATTAATCAACTAAATTAACAACATTAATTACGTGCGGGTAGATGTTAAATCTATCATCATTTTATTGTTGGCACACTTTATTTTACTATCTGTCCTATTCTCTATTTATATTTAATATTTTTTAAAGCAAGTAAATACATAATTTTTCAAAAAAAATAAAACATGAAATATATGGATTTCATTATAACATTATTGTATTTTTACCCTTTTAATAGTTATATATACAAGGATAAAATGATAATTTCATATATGGTAGGACAAAGTGGGGCGGGACAAACAATTACCATAATCGCTTTATATTCACTTTCCAAAAAAAAAAAATCCATCTGTCCTACCCACATCCACTTTTCAAAAAAATAAAATTGCTCCATTAAAAGCGGATAAATTCAAAATCTATCGAACGGTTCGAATTTTACCATCCCTAATTTTTACTTTATCCTGTGTAAATTATACAATAACATAAATTCAGTTTGAGGAACCCTATCGAGTATGCATATATTATGTATAATTAATTGAGGTTTACTAATAAAACATAAAATTTAAAATCTCAATAAGAATTTTAAAATCAATTATTAAATAAATATTCAATATATCCAAGAGTTTAAAAAATAATCATAGATATTGTATTTATAAGTGCTTATCACATAATTTATACTATTTATAAAATCTTTAAGTTATGAACCTACCTAAATTATTTTACATATTTAGTTATGTTTATATTGAAAAAAGAAAGAAAGAAAAGGAAGATATGATTGCAATAAAGAATGAGCTACTTTGTAAAATAATATGTAAATATAAATAAAATATTGTTTTAAAGTTTTTTTTTAAAGAAAGAGACCTATCATAACTTTAGAAAAAACTTGATTATTAAAAAAAAAAAAACCTTTAGAAAAACAACAAAAAAAAGAAAAGAAAAGAAAGAAAATTTATAGTTAAAATATTGTTTTTGCTTTTGCTATTATCATTTCATAGGTTGCTTTCTCTTTTCCATTCTAATAAAAATGAGTCAATTAACATATTTAACAAAAAAAGTAACAACCAATAAGAGAAACCACAAAAGAAAAAGAAAAGCCAAAGCCAAAGACCATTTTCTTCTTCAACGACTGGGGTCTTGTGGCGTTGAACATTTTCACCAATTATCTTTTTAGATTTTTTTTTGTCTTAGTTTTTAATTTTTAGGTTATAAATTTTAGGGTAATGACTTTTTACCCTCCAACTTTATAAACAGTCATATTAGTCCTCTATTTAATTTTTTTTCTTCTTTTAGCCCTTGAACTTCTAATTTTTGTCAAATCACCTCAAAATGGATAAAAAAGTTAACGTTTGTTAACTTTGCTAGCATGACATATACATTGATAGCCACGTGGATGGAATGTCAAGATTTAATTAATCTTTAAAATTTTAAAAAATTAATTAAATACTGATGTGTCATCCATATGATAATCTACATGTATGCCATATCAGCAAAGTTAAAAACACTAACTTCTCCTCCATTTTTGGGTGATTTGACAAAAAATACAAGTTTAAGAACTAAAAAATATGAAAACCTAAGTGAAAAGCTAAAACGATTTTTTTTAATAAAGTTGGAAGGCCAAATAAATTATTATGCTTAAATTTTAATGCAATTATATATGTATTTATTATCATGTCAATTTTTAACATATATAAGTATGTAATTGACTAGTGGTATAGTTTTGTGAATCTATACTATTTATTAAGTGTTTTATTGCATTGGTGTTATCTTCAATTGAGTCATCAATTCGGTTAAAAATTTATATAACTACCATTAATTAATATATATATATATATATATATATATATTATGAGATTTGAACCCGCATCAATTGAATTAGTAAAATATTAAATTTATCACTCAACCAAAGCTTCACCTTAATGTATTTTATACACAATATATTATTTCCATTAGTTGCATATATTAATAATGTCATTAATTAAGCTGGTATTATAAGTCATCTCGACAGTAACTCACAATTGTTAACAAAATCAAGATAAATCATTGTAGTACATTTAGTATTGTTTATTTGATGTAGTTATGGGTTTAAATTTCATTTTACTCATAATTTAATTTATTTTTTATTTTAATATCGTACAAATTTTACGTGTTATTATGATTAATTAATTTCAAACCATACGTTTCATTATCTTTTATATGTTATTTTTAAACACACATTTGTATAATAGAATTTCTGATTTTTTTTAATTTGTTATTTTCATGTATAGGATATGTTTTATTTTTAAACCTTGAGTTGATTTTTAGGATATTTATTGATACACTTAAAAATATAAAAATTAAAATCATTCCTGAATAATTATTTTAATTTTTTAAATTTAAATTTATTATTATTTATATCTTATAAATAATAATATATCTTAAAATAAATTTTTAAAGATTCATATAAATAATATAACTTTACAATACATAAAGTATATATGAATATATAATAATCATAAAATTATTTATTTTTAATTAAACTTAATTTAGAGTTATTTACCATCCATCAATCATTTTTTTTTTGAAAATTAAAATCATAGCTTAAATCTTTACTAAAATGACATAACTTAATTTTCCTTTGAAAAGAAATTCAAGTTTCTTAAGCTGAAATCAGACAGGACAAAAACCAGTTGGATAGTATATTTCATTAACTTTTATAAATAAAATATGGTCCCAATATTCAAATAATGTTTCCCATATCTATTAGTTTTTACAATAAATTGTACCAAGTTCGATGAGTCAAAAAGGTATCCTACATAATTGGAGTCAAGAAATTCAATCCTTTATCCAAAGCCAAGATACTTTGATAAGGTTCTTTCCACCATCAAAATAGAACACCACTGCACATTCCACATCAAACCTTAGGATTTTGTTGTTATTAGGATTTTCTTCTATTTTTATAATTCATAAAAAAATATATTTATGTATTCGAGATATAATAAAAATTCAATTTTTTTATTAAACTATTTTTTAAAATGTGTTATTCAATCAACTTGGAATTTAAATTTTAACATTTAGAGTTTTTCTTTCCGTTTTGGCAAATACTTTATCTAAGGCCCTGTTTGTGTTAGAGATAAAATCTAAGAACAAATGGTGGTGGGATAAGTCATAAGTGTGAGGCTGACCATGGAAATGGACAGTCCAATTATGGAATATGGTGCGGATCAATTCACTTCCAACCAAATCCCATTTTTCTTTTTAAATTAGGTACATCTTTATCAAGTCAATTTTATATTCCACTTTAAAATCATAAAACATTCAACATTTTCTATTATTGCAGCTGAAAAATATTTGATGATTAATAATAACATGATATTTTATTATTAGATTAAATAAAAAATATTTAAATATAAATAATTAATAATTAACATTATGGAATAATACTTGATACATTGTTCGTGCATAAATTTATCAGTGAATAACAACATAACATACAGGGGCGAATCCAAAGGGGGCTGGCATGGGCCCTGGTCCACCCTAAAATGTAAAATTACTATTTTGGTCCTTGAAATTTTTTAAAAATTTTAAATTAATAAAGGTAAAATTACACTTTGCCCCCTAAAATTATAAAAATTTAATTTAATCCTTTAAATATTATAAAGATATAGACTATAAAAAATTAAAATTTCATCCGGCCCCCCTACAAAATTGTTCTGGCTTCGCCCCTGATAACATATCATCATTAAATTAAATAAAATATGGATGACTTGTAATTAAATACTAATAATTTTATTTAAACATTAATTGTAACTATTATAAATAAATATTAATAACTCTTGAATTTAGAATCTTGAATTTAGGGGTCTAGAGTCTTGGGTTTATATTTTCGAGTTTTAACATTTATTTATAATTAATTATTATTTAATTATATTTAAATAAGTTTGTATTTATTTATAAGCCCTCCACTATTTTTTCTATTATTTAATGATGAGGTGTCATGTTCTATTATTTACCGATGGTGCATGGGAGTTATGCAGTGACAATGCATCAAATATTCTCTCAACACTATTTAGCTTGAAATATGTTGTTAGTCATTGTATTTTGGTGATTTTTTATACAATGTTTACTTCTACCCATAATTTTTCTTCAATCTTTAAGTCAACAAAAAATACATTTAAGCATGTTCGAATTAAACTTGATCATGGGCCGGGTCGGACCGGACCAATGCCAAATTTTAGGCCCGATTTCTAAGTTGGACTCGGCTCAAGAAATGGGTCTAAAATTTTGCCCAAGCTCAACCCAGATAAAAAATGCTAAACCCGAGTCCAACCTAACCCACTCGTATTAAACTTTTTTATATTATTACTTTTATATAAAATAAATTTAAAAATATAATACATCAATACACTAAAAGCATTAAAAAAAATATTTCCCAACAAATTGAAAATACATTACAAAAAGTCTTATACTTAATAACACTACTATAGTTACAATTTAACAAGCAAATACTTCTAAAATAGTAACAAAATTAACAATAAAACAAGATTTATACAATATCCAAACAATAACAACAAAATAGTAACAATATAATAGTAAAATGACAATAAAACAACAACAAATAACAACAGGAAAAAAAATTTAGGCAGTTTGGGCTGAGTTGGGCTGAGCCCAAGCTAAAAAATTCTTACTCGAGGCTCAGCCCGTTTAGAAAACGAGTATTACCTTTTGTCCAAGCCTATTTTTCAGGCTTATATTTTTATGAGCTTGGACGAGTGACCTAGCTCATAATCAGTCCTAGTTTGAACACATATTCAACTTCTAGTTATTACAATAACAAACGTGTCAATTGATTTTAAAACTTAATCGACATATTTTTAATAAAATTTGAGATGTTTTTGGACTTAAAAAGTTAAATATCAATTTTTTTTAAATCTTAATTCAATTATAAATATCATCAATGATTGAATTAAATTTTAAAATTGAAGAAGTATTTTAAACTTTTTAATTATTAAGCATAAAAATTACATCTCAATCTTTGTTAATTAAATATAGGGATTGTTGATATATTTTTACCTATTATTTACAAGAATATGATAATTTTAACTAGCAAATAATATTTTTATTGTAAATACATAACTAATATAATAATCATTATCATTGCCATATATTTTAGACCCATCACTAATTATGATTGTGAGAGCCCAAATCTGCCCGGGGCCCATTGATCATACAGAATTAAAACCAAATTAAATAAAAGTCTTTTAACAGTCCATTTATAGACTTGTTCCAGCCCATTACAAAACCAGCAAACCCAAAATACAACTCAAATCAGCCCCTACCGGTTACCACTACCTTCTAGCTCAAAATACTAACCCAAACTTTAACCTAAAGGCCCAACAAGCCCACATGATACACCAACTCAGAAACCCTAGGGTTTCTAGACCTCCCCCAGCGCCGTGCTCGTCCCCACGTGCCTTGTCAGCACCTCCAACACTCGAGGCGCCGCTGCATCGGCACGTCCGACGCTCGAGATTCGGCTACATCGTCCTCCTAGCACCAAAACGGAAAGAGCCTCCCGTTGACCTTCCCTCCAGACCTGCAAACATGCCCAAAAAGAGAACAAAAACACACCAACACGCAAGAACAGGGAGAGAAAGTAACAGTAGAGACAGCAATAGCATTGAACATATTTGTATTTCTTTCTCTCGGCTATAAAGGGCCGAATTAACCATTGTAAGAGGGGGATTTTCACTATTGTATTACGCACACTGGAAAATACATAGATATCAAATACAAAAAAACATTCAGCAGCCAAAATATTAGATTCTTTTCGAAAGGTAGATGAGATTTCTTTTCTTTTGATTTGCATTTATTTTCTGTTCCTTTTTATTTTGTTGGTGTTTTGCATGAAAATAGTAATAAGAAGGAAAGGTTTCACCTTAGTAAATACGCCATCGAGACCCTGCCTTCTTCGTCGCAATCGAAGCAAATGTGGGCTGCGAGGTTGAGAACAGGTATCAATGGATATCGGCGCCTCTCTTCTTCGTCTTAATCAAAGCTAGAAGGGTCGATGGTTTCAAGACTCTAAGGATCGGCTTTGGAAAACTGAGATTTTTTGGTTCTATCATTGATTTTGTGGAATGAATCTGGGTTTAGCCGAGAAGAGGGATCGGCGAAATGGAGAAGAAGAGTTTTATTCTTTTAATTTTTTTCTTTCTTTAATGATTTCTTTAAAGGAGGGATTAAACTAGGCTTAATTGAAAGTAAACGTGATTATTTCAACATTGACCCGATGACTCGACCGGCGTGCGTCTAGGTCCGCGCCTTTTGGTCTTTGAGGGTGTATTTACATGGTCGATCCCTTTATTTCATGCTTCTGTTAATTATGTCCTATCCATTTCTTTCGTTTCCTTATAATTCGGCCAAGGAATTTTGTGCTGATTTCATTTTAATCCATGATCCAACGCATCGTTTTAATGTTTGAAATATTTGTATGTTTAGTCCTTTATTATTTGTATATATTTTATCTTAATCTTCATAACTATTGAATGGTTTATTTATTTATAAATTATATGAAAATTAGACTTTATATTATTTTTTATATGTGTTTCATTTTTAGATTTATTTATATATATGTATTTTATTTTTTCTAAAAGATTTTCCTTTAAATTATAGTTTGTTTATTTAAATCATTTTTTTTATAATTTATATACGTATATTTTATTTAAGTTCAAATTATTGTTTCACATGTAAATACCTTTACTATTTTTAAGATTATTTTGTTAATCAATAACTTATATCTTAGATTTTATTGTTCAAATTAAATATTATTTTGGATGCTTTAAATTATTTATATATTTAAATATTCTTTTGCACATTGAGATTTCAAATATTTATGTTCATCTAAAATATTAATATTTTTGTTATATATATATATTTATATAAAGATATTATATTTTAAGTATTTTATATGTACGGCTACTACATTAAATATATTTTATTAAGTTTTCTTAAAATTTGTTTTAAGTTATGTTATATGCCCTTTTTTTATGTAAAATATTCTTTTCAAATTTTTGGTATTCATTACTAATTCATGTAATATATCTTACGTCAAGCTCTTTTACTCGACTTTAAATTAAAATTTATAAATTTTATGATTTGTATATCATCAATTCTCATTTCTCTATTTTATGTGCTTTAATGGTTTAATATTTCATACTTAAAGTTCTTTGATGTCAACTGTAGATTTATTGTTTTATGCTATTATCCATACTCATGTATTGTAATATTATATTTTTACATGTTGTATATCTTATCCTACGCTCAATTGTCGTATTTTTATTCATCATTATGCTTTACGATTTTAACTCAAATATTCATTTTATTTTAAATTAAATACATTAAATCAATTTCAAATTCGTCAATTTAAATATTTTTTGAAATGAGGCAATATTTAGTGTTTGGGAAAATTGAAGAATTGTGCCCTAACGTGTTGGGTGTGATTTTTCTTTTGACTCAAATAATTAAATACCCCTTTTTTACATTTTTTAGAAATTATGAGATGATCTCGGTTTTGAGTACTTTAAAATGCTATATCCTAACGTGCTGGATGTGGCATTTTAATCTTTCGAAACGAGTGAATCTTAAAATCCATTATAAAATATAAAAAAAATCACACTTTAAATCTTTTCAAAATTCAATATTAGGACAATTATTAATCAATTAGGTACCAATTTTGGGCGTATCGAGGGTGCTAATCCTTCCTCGTGCGTAACCGATTCCTGAACCCTTTTCCTGGATTTCATAGACCAAAATCGTTGTTTTAATTAAAACATTTTATTAAAATGATCAGCCTTATGAGGTGACCCGATAACACCTCGAAATAAAAAAAGAATCGGTGGCAACTCCCAATTTTCATTTTCTTTTTCAAACCCAAGTCGAACTCCATTTTCAAAAAGTAGTTTCGACAGTGATCTTAAAAAATAACTGATTATGCTAATAATCTCTTATCCTAATGACAAAAACATTATATTGTAGACATGAAAGCTTGAATTTAATTTCAAGTAATCTTATTCTTCTTCAGCAATTTAAAAATAAAAATAATCATTGAATATGATTACACTTATACGATCAATGGATCAATGGATTGAAAAAGGAATGGATAGGGGAAAGGAACAGTAAAAAAATATTTTTTATGGTTATAGACGGGGGATGATGAAAAGAATTGTTTTTTTTTTTTTAATTAACATATATCCATAAAAAATAAAATTTTCAAGATTCATGGTTATCTTTTCTTATAGTAGCATCGTTAGGATTCGAAAACTCATGCATGTAACCTTGACCAACAGACCATCAAAGTGAGCATAATTGTCTTATAGTAAACGAATCCTTTTCCAAGCTTTCGCTCCCTTAACCAACGTTTCTACTTACCCGAAACAAGAAATGTGAAGAGAGCTTAGAAAACATCAATCAAAGTCAGAGTAAGCCAGCCAACACCACACATCAAAATTCCAAACCCAAGTATGCGAAGTTATTATTTCAAATCAAGCCTGTTCATGCCAGAAAAAGGATCGATTATCAGTGTAAGAGGCGAGAATAGGGGTGGTGCCAGTGAGGGGATGACAATCGGTTGTCCAATAACCATTAATCGGCCCTACGAACACTCTCAAAAACTCAAGAGCTTTCTACAAAAAATGTGGATGGGCTACTGATGATACGAGGGAATTGTTTGAAAGATGATAGATTGGTTCAATTATTAATTCTAATTTGAACTCAATAAATTAGCTCAATTAATTCAAATTCAAATCTAATTCAACTCAATCTTATCATAATCCAATCAATTGAGTCTAGCCACCACTGTCACAGCCTGGGTTGTGACAAAGAACAAAAGGAAGGGCTCATTTTACTGCTTTTCAGATGTGTTACTTGTTAGATTTGCCTGAATACAAACATTTGCTAGTTCAGTTGTGAGATGGGAAGAAGAGAAGGAACATGGTTTTTTTTAATCTGGAAATTGTTTATAATTGTCTATCATTTTTATAATATATTTAGATTTCTCATATTTTTTAATATATTTTATCTTTCTTTTAAAACATTTAAGGGTCAAATTAATTATTAATTATTTGAATTAACATGTTACGTTATCCTCCTAACTGAGATTAATGTATGAACAACTAAATTATAGCAATTCGATAAAGTTAATAGCTATTATATAAATTTTTAAAGTTGAGTGAATGATAATTTTAATTAAAGTTTAAAAGATTATTGATGTAATTTACCAAAAAGAAAAAGACAACCCTAGCTAAAGTTTTAAACTATTAAATTTGTAGGTGGGCTGCCAAAATGAGTGAACAAAGAACGAAATAAGTGGCCCATAAAATTTAAATAGATTAGGTCTAAAACGTCTATTGGGCCTTAAACTATCAGCTATACAGGAAATTAACCTTTTGATTTAAATGGTTTTAGAGGTTAAATTGATTTATTTAGTAATGTTAGTTATTGGTTTTTTTAAATTAAACTTATAGATTAACTTAATATTTAATTTTTTAAATTTATTTTAAATATATTTATATTTTATAATATATAAATTGGTTAAGCCGTTTAAGACTTTGTATTTTTTAAAATATATTTTATATATTTTATTTTGCTACACAAATTATAATTTTTTTATCTAAAAAATTCAATAAGAAAAATGAGTATAATTTAGATATCAAAATGAACAAAAAAATTTAAGTGCTAAAGTGAAAAAGTAAATATGATTTAGAGACCAAATCATGAATAAACCCTAATTTTTTGAATTATTTTTTTTTACTTGTTTTGTATTTTTATTCTTTTGAATTAAATTATTAAATTTTAAAATGCTAAAAATAAATATTTTTACCTTTTTCATTAACTAAAATAAATCAAGATATAATAATATATTTTTGTTATTGTCATTTATAACCATATATATTAAAATAAATAAAAGAAGTAGTGAATGGATAATTCAAAATTTATTAGTATTAGTTTATTTATATAAAAATAATTAATATTTAATTTATAAATATTTCAGTATTAATATTATAAAATAAATAAAAATAATCAATAATTTGCTTTAAAAAATTAAAATATAATAATTGAGTTATTCATTACCATTTAAGTATTGGATATGTATCACTAACAAAAATGTATCTCAATAATGTGAAGATACTAAATAAAAGAATAAAATAGATCTAATTTAATAAAAATTATTATTTAACTAGTTTTAAGTCATAATGATTGCATGCGAAGGATACAATATAAAGGTAATTACAATGTATGTTTTTTGAATAATTAATGTAATAATGAAAATATTAAAGACAAACAAATCCATTTATTTAACTTTCTAACTTTATAAAAAAAATTATTCTAGTGTTTCATTTAATTTTTTGCTTTTTTTTTTATTTTTAAATTTACATTATTTATCAACTCACTCCAAAACTGATAAAAAATTAATGCTTGTTAATTTTATTTACATGGCATCCACGTAGCGGCCAATGTGTATGCCACATTGGCAATTAATTAATTTTTAAAAATTAAAAAAAATTATTTTTATACTTTTTAAATAATTTTATATATTTTTTGAAATTTTTAAATTTTAAAAATTAATTAATTGCTGACATGTTATTCACATGTATGGAATAATATTTAACTCTAAATGAAATAATATTTGATAAATAATGCAAGTTCAATAGTTAAAAAAGATGCAAAATTAAATAGAGGGTTTAAATAATTTTTTTTGTAAAGTTAGTGGACCAAATAAATCATTATGAGTACTATTAACTCTAAATGTAACAAATTAAATCACATTAAAGATTATTCTCTCAATAGAACAAAAATGAACTCAAAATTTAACAACTTACTATTTCTAATATGGAATAATATAATTTTTTTATCTCTGAATTTGACAACTAAGTTTATTTTGGTATCTGTACTTTTTTATTCTATTTTGACACTTGAACTTGACAATTAGATCCATTTTGATCACTAAACTTTAAAAATATAAAAATTTAATGATGTGACACTCTGAGATTGTACCACATCATTACTTAAAAATTAAAAAAATTATATAAATTTTCAGCTGATGACATGGTTCAATCTCAGAATGTTACATTCAATACTTTAATACTTGGATTGGTGGTTGAACAGGTAAGACCACAAGTTCTTTATTAAACCAATTCGACCAGTTCAATAGTCGAACCAATAATAATTAAAAAATAATTAAAAATTCAAAAATTTCTAAAAATATTTTTAAATATTAAATTGGTCCAATCTATTTTGTCAAAAAAAAATTATTTTTATCAATTTCAAGTAGTTTTTGAGTCAATTGGTTCAATCCCTTTGTTCGAGCTATTATATTAATTAGTTCTCGGTTCGTCTCATAGATTATATTCTAATAATACTAGTAATATCATTAAATCTTTACAAAATTCAAGTTCAAGAATAAAAAAAGAATTAACCACCAAATTTAATCATCAAAGTGAAAACAAAAAATTTAAGAAAAATCATATTATCCACATCAATTTTATTTTACCTAAATGGTGTTCGGTCCACTCCATGAGATTTTTACGATATTGGGCTAAAATGCCACCCATGTAAGCCTCCTTGTTACCGGTGAACTCATCGTTATCCTCCGGGTTTGTGACCGCGAGTCACGTAGTTTGCGACCGCGAGTCACGTAGTTTGCACTTTCTTCCCCATTGCAATCTCCCTACCCTCTTTCTCCACGCCTAAATTTTTTTCATCCTCAAATTCGCCAGCCCCATCATTTGCGGCCATAACAATCGAAGGCAACGGTTCCACTGCCACAACAGTTGGATCGAGGTTCTTCTGGTTCACGTTCGGTGATGCTGTTCCAATATATAGGTCCCCAGCCATGATTTTCATTTTTCCCGCAGGCTATGGGGAGCAACAAGCACAGCTTAGAGATGATATGTATGCTTTTTTTTTTCTCATTTTTGCACCGCATACAACAAGCAATTATATATAGGTGGTGGAGTTGGTAAAAACATCAAAACTCTGCCATTAGAGATAAGTGATTGCACGTGCAGCATTTGCATTTAATAATTTAGGCTTAGTTAATAAGCCATATAAAAGACAACGGAGCATTTAGTCTTTGCTTTACGGAGTGGAAAAAAATTAAAAAATTGAAAAACTAAAGTGGTAAAAAATTAGAAGATGAAAAAAAAATATATATTTTTTATAGATGTGCTTGGAATGAAGAAATTAAATTTTGAGTTAATTGAATTATTCGAGTTAACTCAAATAAGTAATTTGAGTTTCGAGTTCAAATCAAGTTAAATTTTACAATTCAAATAATAGATTGATAAAAATACCATTTTGATCTTTGTCAAGTTTAAAAATGAGCAAATTGGTTTTCTCTCAACAAGAATTATAAGAAAATTCAAAATAATTTTTAAAATTTTAAATATTTATAAAAATTCTAAATTTTTTATTTTTTAAAAAAATTATAAAAAATTCTAAAAAATGTATAAAGAAAGTTAAAAAATTAAAAATTTTCTAAAATTATAATTTTAAAATAATAAGTTTAGGATATAAATAAGTTAATTAATGATTCAAGTTTATCATAACAAAGTATTATTATTATTATTTTGCTTTGAAAAGTTTTCAATATATATGATTTCAAATTTATATGCTCTAACATGGAATTAGTTATATTGTAACAATATTTTAATTTGACATGTTTAATATTTTAATTTCACTCGAACAATTTCACTCGATTCAACTCGACCCGAATTTCATTTCACTCAACTCGATTCGAAAAAATTTCAAATCGAGTTAGAATGATAAAATAGGACTCGTTAAGTTGATTAACTCGAAATTTTTTTATTTGATTCAATTAAACACTCACCCCTACCCAAACATTCGTTTATTTAGTTTTCTTTATCCAACATTTATTATATATAGCATATTTATCTATTTAGTACAATAGGTGTAAGTTTATTCTTTTAGATACATAAACTATTATGTACTATTTACTTTAAATAAAGCAAACTTTTTATAAAACTATAACATCTATAACATACATAGAGTTTCGCCTACAACCCCTTCTGACTTGAATATCAACTAGATGCTCCTACAACCTTTTTTCTCTACCCCCATTTTTACCTTAAACTAGAGTGAAGTCTCCAGATAGAAAACCCTACTCAAAATTGCATGTGATACATTGAACAAACTCTTCAACAAGCTGAATTTTTGAGTTATCACTTCAAAGAATCCAGATTTTGCCATTTTCAACCTTATTGTAGTTATGTAGAAAATTATAACCAAAATACCACTTTTGAGCTTTACTTTGCTTCATTCTACTTTCTAATAAAATAGAAGACTTTAACCTTTCAACAATGTTTTTTTTTCAAGACCTCTAACATTCCACACTCCCCATTTCATTAGGAAATTAAAGGTTGACTGCTTGAGACAAGTCCTCCTCTCATTCCTCCTTTCTTCACCTTTTCAACCCGAGCTCTTTCCTTCTGTTTTAAGCAATGAAAGGGTTTGTTCTTTACTGATGTTGTGGTTGAAAAGTATTTAAAAGAAAATCCTAAATTACGTGGTAAAAAAATGTTGTGAAATTTTTTATTTTTTAGTGTTCTCAATTTGTACAAAAATTGTGATTAAAGATTAAAATCTCATTTTTAAACATGATAGTAGAAAGTAAAAAAATAGTTAAGTTATATTACATGAAATATAAATTTTCAATATATTTTAAGTAATTGATATAAATTATTTTGCAAAATTAATTATTTAAAAAATAAATAAATAATAAATAAGAATGAATTAATTTAATATAATGATACATGAAATATTTAAATAATTTTACTAGTGTTGTTTCTTGCATGTGCCATCATAAATATGCTTCAATAGAAGATGGAATGACCTTAGAAGCTTCAACTTCGACGCAAACTTTGGCATAAACAAGCCTAGTCTGACCAGATGCGGCTTCTTCCATCGATTTTAGATGCACATTGCGCAACTTCCCCCAAAACTAAAATTAGGATGTTTGTCAAGAAATTGCGCAACAACAAAATACTGTTAGATTTGAATTCCCTCTTCGAACACTTTCGGCAGCGATGCAACCATGATATTGCCATTACTACTTTTCGGTGGATAATATTGTAAGGATTACTCATGACTTGCAACAGCGAGTTTACACCAGTCTAACACTTAGCTAGGGTTTTCAAAACTCCCCAGTGAATCAAGTAAAAAAAAACAATAAAGGACCAAAGAAATTTACAGAAATAAAAAGAATCATAGAAAAATAGAAATAAATCAAGGAATTTTAGAGGAACATAAGCAAAATCTAGGTCAATGATAGACTTGCTATGTTAGAGTGTAAATATTGTTAGTTGGTTACTCAGTCTGTTATCAAGGCTGGTATTTGGTTAGTTAGCAGCAGTTATTCCTGAACAAGTATATAAACAATAGTAATGAATCAATTCAGATGAGATTTTTAAGCAGTTTTTTTCAGTAAATTCATTCTTTTTCAATTGTTCTTTAATGTTTTGATGTAAGTAGAGTACCTAACATGGTATCAGTCACCTAGTATCCTGGTGTCTACTTCCGTTCTTACTTCATGGCTAATTTTACAGATTCCGCTTCCGTTGAGCATACCAGTTCGATGTTCTCCTACTCGTGGTTGATCCAGTCGTTTCCTTGCCATGACACAGTAAAATTAGATAAAGGGGGCTTTGTGCAGTGGCAGCAACATGTTTGGTTGATAACAGATGGATATGAGTTACAGGGGTTTCTCGATGGCACGATATCTGCTCCGCCCAGGTTTCTGCCATCTTCAAAGGGTGGTATGACTCCAAATCCAGATGCGTTTGCATTTCTCCAACAAGATAAACTTCTCGCTTCATGGCTTCTCTCATTAGCACTTCTTTATTGTCTTGCTTTACAATTGCTAAAACAGCATGTAAAGTCTGGAACACTGCGACTCTGCTTTTTGCGGCATCTACTGGTACGAAGGTCTCCAGATTTAAACACAATCTACATTCAATTAAGAAAGGTGCGTTATCTGTTAAAGAATACATTGCAAATGTTCAAAATATATGTGCTCTACTTAAGGCCTCTGGATCTATTGTTTCGAAGGCTGAGAAGGTGGAGGTTATTCTTGTCGGACTGTCGACAAATTTTGATGCGGTATTAACTTTGGCTTCTTTCTCGACGGAGACGCTCCCGTTTTGCAAGTTGGTTGATGTGTTGCTCAAATTTGAGAGCCACCAGACGCGGGCAGTGCATGATTTGCCGATGCATGCCAATCTGGTTAATGCAAATCTGGTTAATGCTCAATGTCTGGCTCACGTGGGCGCCGGTTTTATTTTAGGATATAGTGCTAGATTTTCGACCATTACAGGTATTTGGCGTAACGGTGTTTCTACCATTTCAGTTGCAATTACGGAGGTCCAACTGCTTCGACAGTGGCGTAGGTTTCATCTGCTACTACTAATTGAGAGGTGCATGGTGGACCGTCTGCTATGTTTTGTCTACCTAGGCCGCATGCTAAATCGTCGGGGGTGTTTCTAACACAAACACCTCGTGACAGTTTTTGGGGCGGATGGTCCTCCTATCCACATTATGGAGGTCTACCGCAGTCTAGGGTTCCAAACCCTTTTTGTTTTTGACAAAGTAAATAATGTGGGTAACTTGTTTGGTTTGGCTGGCGGTCCATACGCTAATTTTTTTGGGTCTGCTAGTGGCCCAAGTTTGTCTAGTGGTTTTGGTAACATAGAGCGTGATTTGGGTCATTCTCACTTTGGGCCTACTGCGAACACCCACAGATCACGTGATGCAGGGCATACTACTGGGCCGGCTAAGTTTGCTGAGCATGTTACTATTGGCCCAAATTTTGAATAGGCTACTGCTAATTTTGTTGGTCTTGAAGGCCATTTTGGATATGGCCAATGTGTTGCTCCCACGGATTCTCTGCAGCATGATAGTTCAAGGGTTTCGTGGTGAACTAAACCACACGTATGTGTCATTGATTTTGACTCATCGCAGTGCTTTGGATTGCCCCACATTCTTGATTTTTGTGCATCTAATTTTTTGGCCACTACTGAGTATGGCTCCCGATTTGAAAATACTGCTTCATATGTTTCTGTACCTACTGAAAACTCGTCCTAGTATTCAGATTCAGGGGCTCCTCATCATGTTTGTCAGAATACGTCTGGCTCCAATGAGTCTACTCCTTATTCAGGTTATTCTTATCTTTTAATGAGAAATGGGGCCCCCACTAAAATTTCATTTGTTGAAAATTTTGTTTTGCCTACGAAGAATAAGTTATTACATATCTCTAATATTTTGTATGTGTCGAGTATCCTAAAGAACCTTATGATTGTCTCTCAGTTTTTTAATGACAATAATGTATTTTTGAATTTCATCCCTCTTATTGTGTCATTAAAGACATCCAGACACAAGAAATATTATTGCGGGCCGAGTTCGTGATGGTCTCTATCAATTTTTGGTCAGCTCGTCTGATTTCTTTGATAAAGGTCCTACTCTTCACAACGTCGGGGTTCATGATGCTTCTTCAAATATTGATTTTTTATACTATGGCATCAACGACTTGTCACTCTTCTAATGCAATTGTTAAACTTGTTCTTAATAAATGTCAAATTGTTACCAATAAGAAATGTCTAGATGATGTTTGTAGTACTTGTCAGAAAGGGAAATCACATAAATTGCCATTTGCACCCTCTCATACTAAATATATGTAATTATTTGACTCGATTGTCTTTGATGTGTGGGGACCGACTTATGTTGCTTGTGGAGGTAATCTGTATTATGTTTCGTTTGTTGACATGAAAAGTATGTTTACTTGGGTATATCTGATTAAACGTAAATCTCAAGCAGTTGAGTGTTTCCTTCAGTTTCAGCAGATAGTCTTCACTCAGTTTAGAAAGAATATTAAAAGATTTCAAAGTGACTAAAGCGGTGTGTATCCGGCCTTTGCATCGATTCTAACTTGCCATGGGATTCTTCATCACCTTTCTTGCCCGTAGACGTCAGAACAAAACGATGTGGCTGAGCGTAAACACAACATATAACGGAGACTAGTCTTACACTCTTAGCCAGGCTAATCTACTGATGAAATACTGGGGTTATGCGTTCTGCAGTGCGGTTCATCTTATCAATCGTTTGCCCACTCTGGTTTTGGCAGGTCATTCTCTGTCTTAGGTCCTTTACGGTCATGAACCTACGTACGATTATTTACGAGTATTTGGTTGTTGTTTTTCATATTTACGTTCGTTTGTGATCCACAAACTGGATTTTCGTTCTCAACCTTGTACATTTTTAGGGTATAGCTCTCAACATAAGGGTTATCAGTGTCTTACGCTAAATAATAAGGTTATTATCTATCAACAAGTTTTTGATAAGCGGTGATTATTGTTTTCTTCACCTGCGTCGATCATCGGTCTTTCTTCTCCCTGTGTCACCACTTATGTTCATATTGTGCGGACTTCCTCTATACACTCCACAGTAGAACCATTCAGAACCACTATTGATTCATCTAGTGTACCGTTGTCTCTTGCTTCCAATGGCACTCCCATCCAGTCCGTGTCAGTTGAGCTGTCCGCCACATGTAGTCCAATACGTCTCTTAGGTAATTCATCGGCTGAATTAAGCCTTGATTGTCGAGAACCTTATCTTGCGACTCTGTCAGTTGAAACTAGTTCGTTTGGTCCAACCACTATGTTTTTAAATATTACTTCTATTCCTCCAAGAAATACTCATGCTATGATTACTCGGTATAAGGTAAGAATCTTTAAGCCCAAGGCGTTTGACTATAGATGCTGTAGATTTAGAGCCACGCACTGTGGAAGAAGCCCTTACTCGTAAGGATTAGAAATTGGCAATTCAAGCTGAATACAATGCTTTAATAGCTAATTCTACTTGGGAACTTGTTTCTTTACCCTCTGGTAGAAAAGCGATTGGGTGCAAATGGCTTTTCAAAATCAAGAAAAATCCTAATGGATCCATTGATCAACAAAAGGCACGATTGGTAGCAAAGGGTTGTTCTAAGGTACTTGGATGTTACTTCAAGGAAACATTTAGTCCAATGGTCAAGCTTGCTACTATTTGAATCATATTGTCTATTGCTGTATCCAATGGTTGGTAACTCCCTCAAGTTGATGTCAACAATACTTTTTTGAATGGAGATCTCATTGATCAGGTGTTCATGCAGCAACCTCCAGGCTATGTTCAATATTGACCAAATGGGGAGACTTCAGTGTGTCGTCTGACAAAGGCACTGTATGGATTAAGCTAGGCTCCTCGTGCATGGTTTGAGAAGCTCAAACAGATCCTTGTTTCTGCTGGGTTTGTTTTAGCTAAATCGGATACGTCATTATTTGTTAAAGTTACAATCGCATCCAGTGTTTATGTTTTGGTCTATGTAGATGACATTATTATTACTGGAAGCTCGACTACAGAAATAAATTATTTTCTTCAGAGGTTACATAACGAGTTTTCCCTTAAAGATATGGGCGACCTCCATTATTTTTTAGGGATTGAAGTCAGTCGGTCATCTACAGGCAATCTTCACTTATGCCAGTACAAGTACATTCGGGATTTACTTGACCGTAGTTCTCTAACTAATTTAAGAATGTTCACACACCGATGGTCAGTTCCTCTGTTTTGTCCAAAGATGAGGGTGATCGTCTTGCCGACCCTACTGAATATATAAGTCTCGCTGACGCTATTCAATATGTGGTCTTAACTCGGCCGGACATTACTTATGTAGTAAATCGTGTAAGTTAATTCATGCATACCCCTACTACAGTACATCTGGTAACTTTAAAACGTATTCTGCGTTATTTACATGGCACCATTAATCATAGGTTGGTTTTTCACTAGTCTGACAGACTATCTTTGGTTGGATTTGTTAATGCCAACTAGGGTCTAGATTTTGATAACAGCTGTTCCACAATAGGCTTTTGTGTTTACTTTGGTCATACACCTGTCTCTTAGTGTTCCAAGAAACAACAAGTTGTTTCTCGATCTACAGCAGAGGCTAAATACTGGGGTCTAGCTATAGCTATGAGTGATATTACTTGGTTAGTTTCTCTCTTAACAGAGTTAAAAATAAATTCTACAGATACTCTTGTTATTTGGTGTGACAATTCTAGCGCCGTCGCTGTTGCAGCTAATCCTGTCTTACACTCCAAATTCAAGCATGTTGAGCTTGGCTTGTTCTTTGTTCGCAATAAAATGGCTAGTGGCTCACTAGTTGTTGGCGAGGTGCCAACCTGTGATCAGGTCGCTGATATTCTCACAAAACTATTGTCTGTCCCTGTCTTTGTGCGATTTCGAAGTTTTCTTCGGGTTTTACTTGTAGAGAAGCTGGGTGAATGTTAGAGTGTAAATATTGTTAGTTGGTTACTCAGTCTGTTATCAAGGCTGGTATTTGGTTAGTTAGAAGCAGTTATTCATGAACAAGTATATAAACAATAGCAATGAATCAGTTCAAATGAGATGAGATTTCTAAGTAGTTTTTCTCAATAAATTCATTATTTTTTAATTGTTCTTCAATGTTTTGATGTAAGTAGAGTACCTAACATGCTATCATGCCCCGAGAGCATTACCTTTTTGGAGTTCCTTACTATAAAAAAATTTGGATCCCGATTTTTCTGTGTCGTTCTAGCAACTTATTCGATTCACCATGGGCAGACATCAACAAATACCGTGAAAGAATTTTAACTGATAATGAAATAGTGGTGTACGGGCTTAAATTTGCCCGGACCAGGGCCTACATCAATAAAACCAATACCCAAAATAATAATAATAGGGTCCAAATTAAGAGTCCAAAATACAAGGGGCCCAAACGGCCCAAAAAAACTTTAAAAAATTTGGAACCCTAGGGTTCCCCTCCTTTCCCCTTGCGCCATAGCATGCCCATGTGCGCCCTCGGCGCGCACCACGCTCGATGACAGTACCTTCGTCAAGGATTGCACCAAAACGGCCATCTACAAGCCCCGTTGACCCGTTGTGTGCCTACAAAAAAAAGCAAAAGAAGAAACAAAGCCATACGTAAGCAAGAGCAAAGAAACAGTAATGAAATAGACAGAGACAATAGTTTTTTAAGTGTATTATTCGGCTATATAAGCCGAAACCAAACAATGTAAACGGATTGAATTTTTGAATACTAAGAAAGCATTCAGAAGTAAAAATGTGCTTACTTTTAAATCTTTGTTTATTTTTTTTAGATTCGAAATAAAGCAAGCAAAATAAATAAAACCTTACCGTCAATTTGCTTCTCTTTTTTCTCGAGGGACGTCGGCGTTCGAACACCTAAGAACTCACCCGAGTTTTGATGTGGGTTCGAAAGATGGCCACGGAGAAGGTCTTCGAATTTATGGTCAAAAAAGGGACGAACAAAAACAGTTTCTTAAGACATTTCCCTTCTTTTATTTCGTCTTCTCTTATAAAAACAAAAAGGGTTTAAAAGGAATCGAAAAGGCTCCATTTTTGTGCGCCTCTGGACACCGCTCACGGCGGAGTCGAGGTGGAGGTGCGATCGTCTGATGATCGGACCCTTAGCCTAGATTCGGCTGGAAAGAGAGGATTGAAAGGGACGATATGGTTTTTTTTAGAGGGATTAGAAAATGAATTTTTTTAAAAAAAAATTGCCTTTATACTAAACAAAACGGTGTGTTTTGCTCGGCCCTCTTAAGTGCCTCAAAACGACACCGTTCTGCATTTATCCTGAGACCCGACCCGAGAAAGGCCATGACCCGCGTGTTTTCACGCCTTATGGGTTATTTACAAGCTTAGCCCTTCCTTTATTTCGGCCTGTTTCAATCGGGTCTTTTGTTCTTTCGTTTTCTTTTGATTTTAGCTTAAAAGTTGCGTTTTATTTCATTTCAATCCTATACAAAACGTTGCGTTTTAGGGTATCAAGATATTTTCCCTTTTAGACCCTCTATTTCCTTCGTGCGCTATAATTGAGTCCCTCCGTTTCCCTTTATTTCTTCTTTTAGTTCTTAATTTTCTTTTAGCGTTTCAATTAAATCCTTTTGTCTTAAATCCTTTTATTTATTCGCTCCTTTATCTTTTTATTTAGCGTTTCAATTAAATCATTTTGTCTTAAATACTTTTATTTATTCGCTCCTTTATCTTTTTATTTCACCCACTTATTTTTATTTTTATTTTTATTTTATCTTATTTGTTTTCCTTTTTATTTCCATTTATTTATTTTTATTCAAATCCTTATTTACATTTATTTGCTTTTAGGGCCATTTTTGTATCTGTAATTACTTTATTCTTATCACTATTATCTTTGCTACTATCGTTGTTTATTATTGTTACTCATATCATCATCACTATTATTTATGCGTATTAATATGTTAGTCTACTAATGTCATTACTATATACTACATTTTATGTATTATGCCATCATCATTCCAAACCAACGTTATATCATCGTCATACGACAAATCCAATTCACTTCATGTATAGTTTATTTTAATAATTAATTAAAGGCATATTATCTTTAAATATTTCACTAATTTCTTATTCCTAAACTCATCAAAAATAATTTTTCTAGTAAATGCGATATTTCGTGTTTGGAATTTGAGAGACTGTGCCCTACGTACTGGGTTTCGGTTTTTTTCTCGTCTAACCCAAATAATCGAATATCCTTTTTAAATTTTTTGTAAAAAATGCAAGAGCTTTGCAAACTCAAAGACAAGCTTATTCTCAAGGGCTTAAAATGTTGTGTCCTACGTACGGGATGTGGCATTTTATCACTTCGAAATAAGAAAGACTTTAACATTCATTTTGATTTATTCAAGCATTCGATTTACCAAAGCATCCCATTAAAGTTAGCATTAATAAAAGAGAAGATCGTATTTTTTCTAATTATTCACAGATTTTTCAAATTTTCGATATTAAGACATCAATTAATCAATTAGGTACCAATTTTGGGCGTATCGAGGGTGCTAATCCTTCCTCGTGCATAATCGATTCCCGAACCCATTTTCTCAAATTTCATAGACCAAAAAATCATCGTTTTAGTAAATTTAAACTTTATTAAAATGATTGAATTTCGAGGCGAACCGATCACACCTCAACTTAAAAAAAGATTGGTGGCGACTACCTTTTCCGCTTTCATTTTCAAAACCCAAAGTCGACCTCCGTTTTTTCAAAAAAATGGTTTCGACAGCTTGCCGACTCCACTGGGGACATTTTGAGAGTCAAGCCATAAATTGATTAATTTTTGTCCTATTGTCGAAAATTGAAAATAAAAAAAAATCATGATTTCTTTGATTGCATTTGGTTATATTATTGTGGTTTGAATCTTTTAGAATACTTTACCATTGCATTGCATGACCAAGTGGTCACACCTTTAAGTGGGAGTTGGAAACTACGCCTCCGTGAGGTTTTCACCTCCGCATGGACTAGTGGACTGCTTTCGGAATACATTCGTATTTATGTGTTCGTGAGATTTTCATCTCCGCATGGTCATAGGGAAATGCATTCCCCTAAATCGAACTCGGTCTATATGAGCCTATAATGGGTGAAGATCGAGGAATCTGTTGGTTCAGGTGCCTTTACTTTACTCTAGAACCAAACCTCATATAACGAGCCTTAAGTGCCCACCTTAGGTAGAGCCTTACCCTAATCATAGTGGTTACCCAATTAGGTACTTTATTTGATATCTCTTGTTTATTTGAAGATTTACTTGTGAATAATACTGACTTACTTCGTTTTGACTTTGATTGCATAACATTTTTTCCATAAAGAGGGTGTTGATTCAAATTCAGTTACTAAATAGAGAGCTTACCATGGAAAATGGGTTTTTTGATAAAGTGGAAGGTAATGCGACTGTCCAAGCTTGGTCTGAGAAAGTTCAGCAAGAAAAAGGAGATAGTCTGACCAAGGGATACATATCAGAATTATGGGATTTCACTCATATTAGTGTGACCTAGAATGACCTTTAAGAACTGAAAGAAATATAGAACTATTGAGACGACGAGATCAGGCAGTTATTTTACTATAACTACGGCAATTTACCTTATCTGCTTGACATGAGGGTGGATAAACATTGGTTTCGAGCTCTTGCTCAATTTTGGAATCCCGCATACAGCTGTTTTACCTTTGAAAATGTTGACTTGGTACCTACTATCGAATAATATATGACTTTGCTTTGTTGCCCGAAGATTCAAGTTAATAAAGCCTACACAAGAGTCGCTAATGTCTCGACTTTTGTAAAAAGGTTAATAAACATCACGGGAATGAGTGAACAGTGGGTTGGCGCCCGAATCCAGCAGAAATGTAAGGGTAAGTGCATCCCTTTGGTGAATTTAAGGGATCTGATATTGACACACCCCGACGCAAAGAAAAAAGTAGACATGTTCGCTTTGAGTATTTATGGATTGGTGATCTTCCCCAAAGCCTTGAGACACATAGATGAAGCAGTTACCGACTTGTTTGATCGGCTAGGGAAATGAGTCACACCTGTTCCAGCAATTTTGGTAGAAACTTTTAGATCCTTGAACACATGCCGGAGGGCAGGCGAAGGAAGATTCATAGGGTGTGCGCAGCTCTTCTTAGCTTGGTTCCATAGCCACTTTTGGAAGGTGAGAAAAGTGCATTATCGGACGTTCTTTAAGAATTACTCTCCGCTAAAGGAAATAGTGGCTACACCAAGGCGAGATAATATTTTTGAAGAGAAATAGGTGGCGATTTTACAAAGCTTACAATCCGAAGACGTGGAATGGAGAGCCCCATGGATGATCCCGGAATGAGCCTTGTACTGTTGTGGTGATTTTGATTGGGTCCCTCTACTAGGAATATGGGGAGCCATTAGATACGCTCCACTTCTTGTGTTGAGGCAGTATCAATTGAGGCAATTCATACCGGCGACACAAGGGTTAGCTCAGTGCGAGTTCTTATATAAAGATGAAAACTATAAGAAAAAGGCTCGTGAGATATCAAACGCTTGGAACCAGACCCATAAACTGAAAGGATTAGTTACGAATCTGTTGGTAACCCCCGAATACGATCAGTGGCGTGGCCAGAGAATTAATGATAATGTTCCTGTGACGAATCAAGAGAATACCCTACCACTAGAAGAGTACCTACGAGTAGTCCCATCCGAGTTAGAGATCATCAAACGGGACTTCGAGAAAAAAAGCTTGGAATTGAGGAAGAAAATAGAGCAATTAGAGGACGAGAAGATGAAATTGGGTTTAGATGTCGACATTCACAAGTTAGAACCTGAGAAGTTAAGAAAAGGAAAGAACAAGGCCGAGGAAGATTTGGATGATCTGAGAACATACTATAAAAGGATACGTACGTCAATGAGAACTGCTAGTTTGGGAAAGAAATCGGAGCAATGGCGTCGAGAAGTTAAAGAAGAAAAATTGAAGGCTGATGAATGGGAGAAAAAATTTCAAAACGCCCAAACACGAGAGGCTGCTCTAAGAAGGAGTTTGTTAGAAAACCAAAATGAGAAAGAAAAGTTAAGAGCCCAGGTGACAGATTTGGAGAGATCACTACGTCAGCAGTGGAGCCGTAATTTCGTGATTGAGTTGAAGGCCAGCTTAAGTAAAATTGAGGGGTTGGAAAAGAAGATAGATGAGCTCGAGACCGCACTACAAAACAGTGAAACCCGAGTTAGAGTTCTTGAGGCAAATAATGAACATTAGAAAGAGCAACTCCTCCGTTCTCAATGCCAGGTTAGAGATCGAGACCATGTCATGGGAGAAGCTGTAGCCCAAGTTCGAGAGGTAGCCGATCATCTGCAAACATGGCAGTTCAAGCTGACGTGCTAAGTATAAAGTATGAGTCAGAATCAGATAGGGGCCGAGACTTAGCACGGCTCCTTAAGGAATTTAAAGCCTTAGGTATTAGGGCAAAGTTGTATATGTAATCATCCGCTTTATGTAAAAAAATTCGTTTTCTAGTGAAGTTGATCTAATAGAATTGAATCAAAATCAGCGCCTTTTTTTTGCATTCATGCATTTACATTGCATTATATGTATTAAAGTTTATAAAGAAAACTCTAATAAATGAAAATTATTTTAGAGAGAGAGTTAATCTGGAAACTACCAAAACCCAACCAATCAAACACCGTTACGGTATTCGTACTAAGTCAAGAAACATGGATCAAAGGATAGAAAGGTTAGAGCAACTCCAGAAGGAGATGCAAGATCAAATGCAAGAGCAGCTAGTCAAAATCCAGCAGGACATGATGGACCAAATGTTGGAATCACAGAGGAACTTGATGAATCAGTTGACTCAGTTGTTGGCTTGGAGATTAGATAAAGGAAAATGTCCTGCGGTGAATACTGAAGAAAATGACGATCCGTTTTATCCACCAAGATTTACCCCAACTAATGTACAGGCATAGCATGAAGTATACCCGCGTGGACCCTCTGTTACTATTAGGCCACAACAACTTCAAGTGGGTACGTCAATACCGAGGAATCATCAAACTGGCTCGAGTTCAGGAGATAACCTAATCGATGTCCCTGATTTGGATGAGATAGCTGAAAGAGAAAGGTCAAAGATTGAACTTCCAAAACAATTGAATGATAGGTGTGAATGGTTAGAGGAGAAATTCAAGGCGATGGAAAGCATTGATGGCTATCATGGGATTGATGCCAAAGATCTAAGTTTGGTCCCAGATTTGGTACTTCCGCATAAGTTCAAGACCCCAGAGTTTAAGAAGTATAGTGGGACTAGCAGCTCTGAGGCTCACATCACGATGTTCTGTCGGAAAATAACAGGATACGTCAATAATGGATTAATAACTGGTCATTATTGACGTATCCCGTCTCGTCATTCTCCGACAGAACATCGTGATGTGAGCCTCAGGGCAGTTACTCCCACTATACTTCTCAAACTCTAGGGTCTTGAACTTATGCGGAAGTACCAGATCTGGGACCAAACTTAGATCTTTGGCATCAATCCCACGATAGCCATCAATGCTTTCCATCGCCTTGAATTTCTCCTCTAGCCATTTACGCCTATCCTCCAATTGTTTTGGCAGTTTAATCTTTGACCTTTCTCCTTCAACTATCCCATCCAAATCAAGGACATCATTGGGTTATCTCCTGAACCCGAGCCAATTTGATGATTCCTCAGTATTGACGTACCCGCTTGAAGTTGTTGCGGCCTAATAGTAACAGAAGGTCCATGCGGGTATGCTTCATGCTGTGCCTGTGTATTAGTTGGGATAAATCATGGTGGATAAAGCGGATCGTCATTTTCTTCAGTATTCACCGCAGGACCTTTTTCTTTATCTAGTCCCCCAACCAACAACTGAGTCAGCTGATTCATCATGTTCCTCTGTAATTCCAACATTTGGTCAATCATGCCCTGCTGGATCTTGACTAGCTGCTCTTGCATTTGATCTTGCATCTCCTTCGGAAGTTACTCCAACATTTCTATCCTTTGATCCATATTTCTTGACTTAGTACGGGTACCGTAACGGTGTTTGATTGGTTGGGTTTTGGTAGTTTCTAGATTAACTCTCTCTCTGAAATAATTTCCATTTATTAGAGTTTTCTTTATGAACTTTAATACATATAATGCAATGCAAATACATGAATGCAAAAAGAAGGCGCCGATTTTGATTCAATTCTATTAGATCAACTTCACTAGAAAATGAATTTCTTTACATAAAGCGGATGATTACATATACGACTTTGCCCTAATACCTAAGGCTTTAACTTCCTTAAGGAGCCGTGCTAAGTCTCGGCCCCTATCTGATTCTGACTCATACTTTATACTTAACACGTCAGCTTGAACTGCAAGTGTTTGTAGATGATCGGCTACCTCTCAAACTTGGGCTATAGCTTATCCCATGACATGGTCTTGGTCTCTAACATGGCATTGAGAACGAAGGAGATGCTCTTTCCAATGTTCATTGTTTGCCTCAAGAACTCTAACTCGGGTTTCACAGTTTTGTAGTGCGGTCTCGAGCTCATCTATCTTCTTTTCTAACACCTCAATTTTGCTTAAGCTGGCCTTCAATTCAATCACGGAATTACGGCTCCGATACTGACGTAGTGATCTCTCCAAATCTGTCACCTGGGCTCTTAACTTTTTTTTCTCATTTTGGTTTTCTAACAAACTCCTTCTTAGAGCAGCCTCTCGTGTTTGGGCGTCTTGAAATTTTTTCTCCCATTCACAGCTTCAATTTTTCTTCCTTAACTTCTCGACGCTATTGCTCCGATGTCTTTCCCAAATCAGTGGTCCTTATTGACGTACGCATCCTCTTATAGTATGTTCTCAGACCATCCAAATCTTCCTCGGCCTTGTTCTTTCCTTTTCTCAACTTCTCAGCTTTTAACTTGTGAATGTCGACGTCCAAACCCAATTTCATCTTCTCTTCCTCTAATTGCTCTATTTTCTTCCCCAATTCCAAGCTCTTTTTCTCGAAGTCCTGTTTGATAATCTCTAACTCGGATGGGACTACTCGTAGGTGCTCTTCTAGTGGTAGGGCATTCCCTTGATTCGTCACAGGAACATTATCGTTAATTCTCTGGCCACACCACTGATCGTATTCGGGGTTGTCAACAGATTCGTAGCTAATCCTTTCAGTTTATGGGCCTGGATCCAAACGTTTTGTAATGACCCAAAATCCGTGGGCACCATAAAAGTGTATTGTCGGGCCTCCGTCTTAGGAAATTAAATCCTTAAATAATTATTAGGAAAAATCATGACTCTAGTTGTGTGTCCAAATAGGTTTTAATTAGGTGAAACTAGTTTAAATTAGAAACAATTAGTAGATAAGACTAAATTGAATAAAGTGCAAAAGTTTAATTATAGAATAGAAAAATTATTAAGGGATTAAGTTGGTAATTAACCCAAAGTAAGTGACATGTGTATAAAAGAGAAATAAATACATGTGTATGTGTACTATTGGTCCAATTGTATTTTATGTGTGTATTTACTTAGAATTTAAGTAATTTTAATTATTTAATTATTTGATTTTAATTAAGTAAATATCTAATTATTTAATTATTTAAATATTATAATTTATTTAATAAATAAATGGAGACAAGTGTATGGTAATAATTGGTAACATGTGTGTGTATATGTATGTGTACAAATGTGTGAAAATAATTAGATTTAATTAGATATTTATATTAATTAATTAATAAACTAAATAAAAGAAATAAAAGAAAAAGAAAGATAGAAAAGAATAGGGAAGCTCACGAAACAGAGAAAGAAAGGAAAGAAAGGAAGAAAAAGAAAGAAAAGGGGAAATAGAGAATTTGAAGCTTGGAGTTTAATTGGTAAGCTCAATCAAGTCCTTTTTTTTCATAATTTTGATGTTTTGGAAGTCTTAAAACAAGTTTTTGATGAAATTAAGTTGTTAGTTTGGAAGTTCTTAGGGTTTTAAACAAAGTTCATGTTGAATAAAATGATGGAATTGGGGTTTATTTGATAGAAATTTTGATTTGGAGTTGAACAAAGGATTGAATTGAAAACTTAGGTATAAGTTTTGAGTTTTAAGGATTAAATTGAAATAAATTCGAAATTATGAAAATATGATAAAAATTTGATAGTTAAATGTGAGTTTAGCAAGGAATTGAGTAGAAAAAGGGTATGAATTAAGTTAAGAAAGTAAGTAAACTTAATTAGGATTAAATGGTAAAATAAGTTATAAGAAACGGTTTTGAACAGCAACAGAAGCCTAACTTTGAAAAATCACCAAAAATTGTAGGAATTGAATTAGAGGATGAATAAGATATGAAATTAAAGCTTGTTGAGTCTAGTTTCTTATAGTAAAAACGGTGTAGGCAATGAAGTTATGAATCAAGAGATATTTGAAATTTTGTAAGACTGGTTCAGGGTAATTTCGAGATACTCTGTTTTGACTTTGGAAAATCATTAAAAATTGTACAAAAATTATTATGGATTTTAATTTATATGTGTGAACTCCTTAATGAATCTAGTTTCAAAATAAATAAACAAGAACCTTATTCAAGTTCTGTACAATGAGATAATTGATTTTTAGTAGAGAGAGGTCAGAACTGTCAAATGGAATAACAGGGGAGTTTTTAATGAATGAACTGTACTAATTGGCTAGACCAAAAATTCTGAAAATTTTATGGTGAGAAGATATGTGAGTCTAGTTTCAAGGAAAATTTACGGATATTGATTTGGAGTTTCGTAGCTCAAGATATAAATAATTTAGTAAAAATGACTCAAATAGACAGCTTAATGGTGAAAATATATATACCTTAAAAATCGTTAAATTTGCATGTTTAGGCTCATGAATTAAATTGAAATGTGTTATATTGATGATTATAAAATTATTATTTTCGTAGTTAACAAAGAACCCGGAACAGCGGCGCACAAAGGAAAGGAGAAAGCTATCGAGGATTAAAACGAAAAATTCACGGTTTGTATTACTATAATTCAAATTACTTTTTATTAAATGTTTTATAGGAATTTTATATTTAATAAGTGAGATATAAGGTAAGTATTGATATTTGAGTTGAATGAGAATTGAATTGAGTGGTGAATGTGTATGTATAATCGAATTGTAAATTGATTTGAATGTGAAATTGTAACTGAAAAGTGATCTTGGATTGGAAATGAAAGTAAATTGAGAATTGAAATACCCTATTAACTAGTCGGGCTGATTCGGATATAATTGGCATGCCATAGGATCTGAAAATGTACGGGATTTGCCGGCCTTACCGATCAGGCACTTTATGTGTCGTATATCAGGCATTTCATGTGTCGTATTTCAGGCACCTTGTGTGTCGTTTCAGGCACTTTATGTGTCGTATACTGATCAGGTACTATGTACCGTTTAGGCACAATGTGCCGTACTGGTGTGTTTGGGTTGAAATCCGTGTATCCGTTAAAGTCCGAAATGTTAATAGGGTGGATAATTGAAATGAGAAGATCAAATAAACTTGATCGACTGTATTAGTGAACATGAAAGAAACTGAGATTGTGAACTAAAAATTTAGATTGGAAATGAAATGCATGAAGTTAATGTGAACGTGGTGATTAAATTTGATAAATGTGCTTTGTGACTAAAATTGAAGAATAGATGAAGATTGTTTTATTATTGCTATTTAGTGAAAGTCTAAAAATGAATTGTTATTATATACCTAGTTTTTCTTATGTTTTGTTATTATTGCTATTAAAATTTGAATTATGGTAATACCACTGAGTATGAAATACTCAGCGTACGGTTGTTTCCGTGCGCAGGTTAAAAGGAGTCCAGTGTCTTGGTTCAGCATCTGAACGATCCCGACTTCAGCAAAAAGATATTGGTGATGTTTTCTTGTCTTAATTGAAAGTGGCATGTACTAGGATTGTATAAATTGTTTAGGTATGCTTGTAATGTTGATTGTAAGAATAATATACCATATTTTGTTATTAGCTTGATAAAATGGTAAAAATTATATTATATAATTAGTCTTAAATTAGAATGAAAAACAAATGAAATTATTTTAGTTTTGATTAATATTATGAATGTTTAGATATTAAATTACTATGTTAATTAATTGATTATAATTTAGGTGTAATTAAGTTTAAATTGTTTTTTTTATTTGTGCCATTGGTTTTGGATTGGTTTATTTTGGGTTTAAACTTGCAGGAGGTTTATGTGAAAACAAGCAGAAATGCTGCCGAAATTTTTATAAAACAAAAAAAAAAAAATGTATGAATGAAAATTCAATTAGTAAACTAAAATATAATTTATATGCATTTATGAATATACTATAATTTATTGTTAAAGAATAATTTTCTTGTTACCTATTTATTAAGAATTATCTGTAAATTGTCTGAATTGTCTGGTAATGCCTTATAACCCTGTTCCGGCGACGGTTTAGGGTTAAGGGGTGTTACATTTGTTGGTATCAGAGCTATCAGGTTTAGTCGATTCTCGGCCTAAATCGGGCCCAGAAGTGAGTTTAGAAGTACATGCCACTGTTGAGTCAAAACTGAGTCGGGATTTTTGGATGCTGACCTATTTAATTGTTTCTGTTTTATAGATCAAAGATGTCTGATGAATATTTTGATCTGAATGAAGAATCATATGATTTAGATGAAAGTGACTCAGCTACTCCTAGTGTGAATCCGATTAGGAATCAACCTCCCATTGTGGAAGGAGGAAACAATAGGGAGAGAGATGAAAAAGGTAGAAATGATTCTGATATATTAAGAATTATTGCCGATGCCTTACAAAGAGTGGCAGGGACTGCTCCTGCTACGACTTCTGCACCAACTCAAAGACGGGCCCCGATAAAAGAACTAAGGAAATATGGTGCCACTGAATTTTTGGGTTTGAAAGGAGTTGATCCAACTACTGCAGAGAATTGGATGGAATCAACTAAACGAGTTCTGCAGCAATTAGAATGTACCCCCCGAGAGTGTTTGATCTGTGCTGTTTCTCTGTTGCAAGGTGAAGCTTATTTGTGGTGGGAATCTGTAATACGACATCTGCCCACAGAACAAGTGACATGGGACTTATTTCAGAAGGAATTTCAAAAGAAATATGTTGGGGAGCTGTATATCGAAGATAAGAGGCAAGAATTTCTGATGCTGCAACAAGGTAATATGTCAGTTGTAGATTATGAACGTGAATTTTCGAGACTCAGCCGATATGCTTCTGAATTTATACCGACAGAGGCTGATAGTTGTAAAAGGTTTCTTCGGGGTTTGAGAGATGAGATCAGAGTACAGTTAGTGTCACACCGAATTACAGAATTTGTAGATTTGGTTGAGAGAGCTAAGATGGTGGAGCAGGTTTTGGGATTAAATAAAAAGCCAGAGATAGCTAGATCGACCGGGAAACGAGCTGGCACTACTAATTCAAATCCTTTACCGAAAAGATTGCGAGAATCCAAAGGTGGTTGGAAGTCAAATTTTAGATCTGATCGACAAGATAGAAGTCGAGGAAGACAAATGACAGCATCTACTGACAGTGTAAGAGGTTTACCTCGGGATATGGGAATTTTAGAATGTGAACATTGCGGAAAGAGACATTTGGGAGAATGCTGGAAAGTGACTGGAGGCTGCTTCCGTTGCGGGTCGACAGAGCATTTTGTTAAAGACTGTCCGAAAACTAAAAATGATAATCCTGCCACATCACAAAGATCAGTATCTACTGCTCGAGGCAGAGGTTCAGGAAGAGGTGGTTCAGTATCTAGAGGTGGAGGTGTTCGTAGGGGTAATGACATAGTTTCACAGCAGTCAGAGGCAAGAGCACCGGCCAGGGCTTATGTGGTTCGAACAAAAGAAGGAGGCGATGCACATGATGTTGTGACAGGTATATTTTTTACTGTATTCTGAACCTGTTTATACTTTAATTGATCCAGGGTCGTCGCATTCATATATTAATTCAAAACTGGTTGAGTCGGGAAAATTAAAATCTGAAATGTCTAAAGTTTTAATAGAAGTGTCTAGCCCTTTGGGACAAACTGTATCTGTAGATCGAGTATGTCGGAGATGCCCGTTAATGATACATGATAAAATGTTTTCTGTTGACTTGTTGATTATGCCTTTTGGCGACTTTGATATAATTCTGGGTATGGATTGGTTATCTGAATACGGGGTGATTTTGGATTGTTACAAAAAGAGGTTCAGTATTCAGACAGAGGATGGAAACAGAATTGAGGTGAATGGCATTCGTACCGGTGGCTCGACACATATTGTTTCAGCAATAAAAGCTAATAAATTACTTCAGCAGGGTTGTACAGCATATCTAGCTTATGTTATTAATTCTGATTCAGTTGGGAGTCAGTGTAGTCAGATCAGGACCGTATGTGAGTTTTCAGATGTATTCCCTGAAGAACTACCGGGTTTACCACCTGATAGAGAGGTTGAATTTGCTATTGAGGTATATCCGGGTACAACACCAATTTCTATACCTCCGTATCGAATGTCGCCTACGGAATTGAAAGAGTTGAAAGTGCAGTTGCAAGACTTACTAGATCGAGGTTTCATTCGACCAAGTATTTCACCTTGGGGAGCTCCAGTGCTGTTTGTTAAAAAGAAAGATGGTTCTATGCGGTTATGCATTGATTATCGACAGTTGAATAAAGTGACGATCAAAAATCGGTATCCTTTACCCCGTATAGATGATTTGTTTGATCAGCTAAAGGGAGCTTCAGTATTTTCTAAGATTGATTTGAGGTCTGGGTACTATCAGTTGAAAGTGAAGGAAAGTGATGTACCTAAGACTGCTTTTCGTACTCGTTATGGCCATTATGAATTTTTGGTGATGCCGTTTGGGTTGACTAATGCCCCAGCTGCTTTCATGGATCTGATGAATCGTATATTTCAACCATATTTAGATCAATTTGTTGTGGTTTTTATTGATGACATATTGGTTTATTCAAAGACAGAGACAGAACATGATCAGCATCTCAGAATAGTGTTACAGATATTACGGGAAAAACAACTATATGGAAAGCTCAGTAAATGTGAATTTTGGTTGTCAGAAGTTGTATTTTTAGGACATGTGGTATCCGCAGATGGAATTAGAGTCGATCCAAAGAAGATTGAAGCGATTGTTCAGTGGAAACCACCCAAGAACATATCAGAGGTACGTAGTTTTCTCGATTTAGCTGGGTACTACAGGAGATTTGTAAATGGATTTTCGAAGATAGCTTTGCCAATGACTAAGTTACTACAAAAGAATGTTCCATTTATTTGGGATGATCAGTGTCAGAAGAGTTTTGAAACATTAAAGAAGATGTTGACAGAGGCACCAGTTCTAACATTACCTGAATCGGGGAAAGATTTTATAGTGTACAGTGATGCTTCTTTGAATGGTCTGGGTTGTGTATTGATGCAGGATGGAAAAGTAATAGCCTATGCTTCTCGACAATTGAAGCCACATGAACGTAACTACCCGACTCATGATTTGGAACTAGCAGCTGTGATTTTTGCTCTGAAGATTTGGAGGCACTATTTATATGGCGAGAAATGTTACATCTATACTGATCATAAAAGTTTGAAATATCTTCTTTCTCAAAAAGAATTGAATTTGAGACAGAGGCAATGGATTGAACTTCTGAAAGATTATGATTGTGTCATAGATTACCACCCGGGAAAAGCAAATGTAGTAGCAGATGCATTGAGCAGAAAAGCTGCGGTTGAATTAAGGGCAATGTTTGCTCGACTCAGTATTAGTGACGATGGCAGTTTACTAGCTGAATTAAGAGTTAAGCCAGTGATGTTTGACCAGATTAGAGTAGCTCAAATGGAAGATGATAAATTATTGAAGAAGAGAGAGATGGTACAGAGTGGCCCAGTAGAAAATTTCAATATTGATGATCGTGGTTGTTTGAGGTTTCACAATCGAATTTGTGTTCCAGCTACTTCCGAACTAAAAGAGTTGATTCTTCGAGAAGCACATGATGGTACCTTTGCATTGCATCCTGGTGGGACAAAAATGTATCGTAATTTACGAGAACTTTATTGGTGGCCAGGGATGAAGAAAGATATAGTTGAATATGTTGGAAAATGCTTAACTTGTCAGCGGATTAAGGCAGAACATCAGGTACCGACAGGACTACTTCAGCCCATTAGTATTCCTGAATGGAAGTGGGAGTGTATTACTATGGATTTTATTACAGGATTGCCATTGTCGGCAAGCAAAAAGAATGCAATATGGGTGATAGTGGATCGGCTTACTAAGTCTGCTCATTTTATAGCAGTCAGGACTGATTGGTCTTTACAGAAGCTTGCTGAAGTTTATATCCGAGAAATTGTGAGATTGCATGGTATTCCAATGTCTATAATTTCTGACCGAGATCCACGATTTACATCCAGGTTTTGGAGGCAGTTACATGATTCTTTGGGTACTAAACTTAGTTTCAGTACAGCTTTTCATCCGCAAACCGACGGACAATCTGAGCGGGTAATTCAGATCTTGGAGGACATGTTGAGAGCTTGTATCATCGATTTTGAGTCAGGTTGGGAACGATATTTGCCACTAGCTGAATTTGTTTATAATAATAGTTTCCAATCTAGTATTCAGATGGCTCCGTATGAAGCTTTGTATGGTCGAAGGTGTCGATCACCGGTATGTTGGACAGAGTTGAATGAGAAAAAGATAGTTGGGCCAGAATTAATTCAAGAGACAGAAGAAACAGTTAAAAAGATCAGAGATAGACTGAAAGTAGCTTTCGATAGACAAAAATCTTATGCAGATCTGAAGCGACGGGATATAGAGTATTCTGTGGGTGATAAAGTGTTTTTAAAGGTATCGCCTTGGAAGAAAGTTTTGAGGTTTGGTCGTAAAGGAAAACTAAGTCCTCGTTACATTGGACCATATGAAGTAGTTGAAAGAGTCGGACTAGTTGCCTATCGACTAGCTTTGCCTCCAGAACTACAGAAAATTCATGATGTTTTTCATGTTTCTATGCTTCGGAGATATAGATCAGATCCTTCCCATATTATTCCTACAGAAGACATTGAGATTCGATCAGATTTGTCCTATGAAGAGGAGCCGATTCAAATATTAGCTCGAGAAATAAAAGAGTTGAGAAATAAACAGATTCCATTAGTGAAAGTGTTATGGAGAAATCATAAAGTGGAAGAGGCAACTTGGGAACCCGAAGAGACAATGAAAGTTCAGTATCCTCATCTATTCTCAGGTAAATTTCGAGGACGAAATTTTTTAAGGGGGGAAGAAATGTAATGACCCAAAATCCGTGGGCACCATAAAAGTGTATTGTCGGGCCTCCGTCTTAGGAAATTAAATCCTTAAATAATTATTAGGAAAAATCATGACTCTAGTTGTGTGTCCAAATAGGTTTTAATTAGGTGAAACTAGTTTAAATTAGAAACAATTAGTAGATAAGACTAAATTGAATAAAGTGCAAAAGTTTAATTATAGAATAGAAAAATTATTAAGGGATTAAGTTGGTAATTAACCCAAAGTAAGTGACATGTGTATAAAAGAGAAATAAATACATGTGTATGTGTACTATTGGTCCAATTGTATTTTATGTGTGTATTTACTTAGAATTTAAGTAATTTTAATTATTTAATTATTTGATTTTAATTAAGTAAATATCTAATTATTTAATTATTTAAATATTATAATTTATTTAATAAATAAATGGAGACAAGTGTATGGTAATAATTGGTAACATGTGTGTGTATATGTATGTGTACAAATGTGTGAAAATAATTAGATTTAATTAGATATTTATATTAATTAATTAATAAACTAAATAAAAGAAATAAAAGAAAAAGAAAGATAGAAAAGAATAGGGAAGCTCACGAAACAGAGAAAGAAAGGAAAGAAAGGAAGAAAAAGAAAGAAAAGGGGAAATAGAGAATTTGAAGCTTGGAGTTTAATTGGTAAGCTCAATCAAGTCCTTTTTTTTCATAATTTTGATGTTTTGGAAGTCTTAAAACAAGTTTTTGATGAAATTAAGTTGTTAGTTTGGAAGTTCTTAGGGTTTTAAACAAAGTTCATGTTGAATAAAATGATGGAATTGGGGTTTATTTGATAGAAATTTTGATTTGGAGTTGAACAAAGGATTGAATTGAAAACTTAGGTATAAGTTTTGAGTTTTAAGGATTAAATTGAAATAAATTCGAAATTATGAAAATATGATAAAAATTTGATAGTTAAATGTGAGTTTAGCAAGGAATTGAGTAGAAAAAGGGTATGAATTAAGTTAAGAAAGTAAGTAAACTTAATTAGGATTAAATGGTAAAATAAGTTATAAGAAACGGTTTTGAACAGCAACAGAAGCCTAACTTTGAAAAATCACCAAAAATTGTAGGAATTGAATTAGAGGATGAATAAGATATGAAATTAAAGCTTGTTGAGTCTAGTTTCTTATAGTAAAAACGGTGTAGGCAATGAAGTTATGAATCAAGAGATATTTGAAATTTTGTAAGACTGGTTCAGGGTAATTTCGAGATACTCTGTTTTGACTTTGGAAAATCATTAAAAATTGTACAAAAATTATTATGGATTTTAATTTATATGTGTGAACTCCTTAATGAATCTAGTTTCAAAATAAATAAACAAGAACCTTATTCAAGTTCTGTACAATGAGATAATTGATTTTTAGTAGAGAGAGGTCAGAACTGTCAAATGGAATAACAGGGGAGTTTTTAATGAATGAACTGTACTAATTGGCTAGACCAAAAATTCTGAAAATTTTATGGTGAGAAGATATGTGAGTCTAGTTTCAAGGAAAATTTACGGATATTGATTTGGAGTTTCGTAGCTCAAGATATAAATAATTTAGTAAAAATGACTCAAATAGACAGCTTAATGGTGAAAATATATATACCTTAAAAATCGTTAAATTTGCATGTTTAGGCTCATGAATTAAATTGAAATGTGTTATATTGATGATTATAAAATTATTATTTTCGTAGTTAACAAAGAACCCGGAACAGCGGCGCACAAAGGAAAGGAGAAAGCTATCGAGGATTAAAACGAAAAATTCACGGTTTGTATTACTATAATTCAAATTACTTTTTATTAAATGTTTTATAGGAATTTTATATTTAATAAGTGAGATATAAGGTAAGTATTGATATTTGAGTTGAATGAGAATTGAATTGAGTGGTGAATGTGTATGTATAATCGAATTGTAAATTGATTTGAATGTGAAATTGTAACTGAAAAGTGATCTTGGATTGGAAATGAAAGTAAATTGAGAATTGAAATACCCTATTAACTAGTCGGGCTGAGTCGGATATAATTGGCATGCCATAGGATCTGAAAATGTACGGGATTTGCCGGCCTTACCGATCAGGCACTTTATGTGTCGTATATCAGGCACTTCATGTGTCGTATTTCAGGCACCTTGTGTGTCGTTTCAGGCACTTTATGTGTCGTATACTGATCAGGTACTATGTACCGTTTAGGCACAATGTGCCGTACTGGTGTGTTTGGGTTGAAATCCGTGTATCCGTTAAAGTCCGAAATGTTAATAGGGTGGATAATTGAAATGAGAAGATCAAATAAACTTGATCGACTGTATTAGTGAACATGAAAGAAACTGAGATTGTGAACTAAAAATTTAGATTGGAAATGAAATGCATGAAGTTAATGTGAACGTGGTGATTAAATTTGATAAATGTGCTTTGTGACTAAAATTGAAGAATAGATGAAGATTGTTTTATTATTGCTATTTAGTGAAAGTCTAAAAATGAATTGTTATTATATACCTAGTTTTTCTTATGTTTTGTTATTATTGCTATTAAAATTTGAATTATGGTAATACCACTGAGTATGAAATACTCAGCGTACGGTTGTTTCCGTGCGCAGGTTAAAAGGAGTCCAGTGTCTTGGTTCAGCATCTGAACGATCCCGACTTCAGCAAAAAGATATTGGTGATGTTTTCTTGTCTTAATTGAAAGTGGCATGTACTAGGATTGTATAAATTGTTTAGGTATGCTTGTAATGTTGATTGTAAGAATAATATACCATATTTTGTTATTAGCTTGATAAAATGGTAAAAATTATATTATATAATTAGTCTTAAATTAGAATGAAAAACAAATGAAATTATTTTAGTTTTGATTAATATTATGAATGTTTAGATATTAAATTACTATGTTAATTAATTGATTATAATTTAGGTGTAATTAAGTTTAAATTGTTTTTTTTATTTGTGCCATTGGTTTTGGATTGGTTTATTTTGGGTTTAAACTTGCAGGAGGTTTATGTGAAAACAAGCAGAAATGCTGCCGAAATTTTTATAAAACAAAAAAAAAAAAATGTATGAATGAAAATTCAATTAGTAAACTAAAATATAATTTATATGCATTTATGAATATACTATAATTTATTGTTAAAGAATAATTTTCTTGTTACCTATTTATTAAGAATTATCTGTAAATTGTCTGAATTGTCTGGTAATGCCTTATAACCCTGTTCCGGCGACGGTTTAGGGTTAAGGGGTGTTACACGTTTAATATCTCACGAGCTTTTTTCTTATAGTTTTCATCTTTGCATGAGAACTCGCACTGAGCTAACTCTTGTGTCGCCGGTCTGAATTGCCTCAATTGATACTGCCATAACACAAGAAGTGGAGCGTATCAAATGGCTCCTCATATCCCTAGTAGAGGGACCCAATCAAAATCATCACAACAGTATAAGACTCCTTTTGGGATCATCCATGGGGCTCTCCATTCCACGTCTTCGGATTGTAAGCTTTGTAAAATCACCATCCATTTCTCTTTGGAAATATCATCTCGCCTTGGCGTAGCTATTATTTCCTATAGAGGAGAGTAATTCTTAAAGAACGTCCGACAGGGCACTTTTCCCACCTTCCAAAAGTGGCTATAGAACCAAGCTAACTAGAGCTGCACACACCCTATGAATCTTCCTTCGCCTGCCTTCCGGCATGTGTTCAAAGATCTAAAGGTTTCTGCCAAAATTGCTGGAACAGGTGTGACTCCTTTCCTTAGTCGATCAAACAAGTCGGCAACTGCTTCATCTATATGTCTCAAGGCTTTGGGGAAGATCACCAATCCATAAATACTCAAAGCGAACATATCTACTTTTTTTTTGCGTCGGGGTGTGTCAATATCAGATCCCTTAAATTCACCTAAGGGATGCACTTACCCTCACCTTTCCGTTGGATTCGGGCGCCAACCCACTGTTCACTCATTCCCGTGATGTTTATTAACCTTTTTACAAAAGTCGAGACATTAGCGACTCTTGTGTAGGCTTTATTAGCTTGAATCTTCGGGCAATAAAGCAAAGCCATATATTATTCAATAGTAGGTAGCAAGTCAACCTTTCCAAAGGTAAAACAGCTGTATGTGGGATTCTAAAATTGAGCAAGAGCCCGAAACAAATGTTTATCCACCTTCATGTCAAGCAGATAAGGTAAATCGCAGTAGTTATAGTAAAATAATTGCATGATCTCGTCGTCCCAATAGTTCCATATTTCTTTCAGTTCTTGAAGGTCATTCTGGGTCACACTTATACGAGTGAAATCCCATAATTTCGATATGTATCCCTTGGTCAGACTATCTCTTTTTTCTTGCTGAACTTTCTCGGACCAAGCTTGGATAGTCGCATTACCTTCCACCTTATCAAAAAACCCATTTTCCATGGTAAGCTCTCTATTTAGTAACCGAATTTGAATCAACACCCTCTTTATGGAAAAAATGTCATGCAATCAAAGTCAAAACGAAGTAAGCCAGTATTATTCACAAATAAATCTTCAAATAAATAAAAGATATCAAATAAAGTACCTAATTGGGTAACTACTATGATTAGGGTAAGGCTCTACCTAAGGTGGGCACTTAAGGCTCGTTATATGGGATTTGGTTCTAGAGTAAAGGTACTTAAACCAATAGATTCCTCGATCTTCACCCATTATAGGCTCATATAGACCGAGTTCGATTCAGGGGAATTCATTTCCCTATGACCATGCGGAGATGAAAATCTCACGAAGCACATAGGTACGAATGTATTCCGAAAGCAGTCCACTAGCCCATGCGAAGGTGAAATCCTCACGGAGGCGTAGTTTCTCACTCCCACTTAAAGGTGTGACCACTTGGTCATGCAATGCAATGTTAAAGTATTCTAAAAGATTCAAACCACAATAATACAACCAAATGCAATCAAAGAAATCATAATTTTTTTTATTTTCAATTTTTGACAATAGGACAAAAATTAATCAATTTGTGACTTGACTCTCAAAATGTCCCCAGTGAAGTCAGTAAGCTGTCGAAACTATTTTTTTGAGAAAACGAAAGTCAACTTTGGATTTTGAAAATAAAAGCGAAAAAAGAAGTCACCACCAATCTTTTTTTAAGTTGAGGTGTGATCGATTCACCTCGAAATTCAATCATTTTAATAAAGTTTAAATTTACTAAAACGATAATTTTTTTGTCTACGAAATTTGAGAAAATTGGTTTGGAAATCGTTTACGCACGAGAAAAGATTAGCACCCTCGATACGCCCAAAATTAGTTCCTAATTAATTAATTGATGTCTTAATGACAAAAATTTAAAAAGATTTTAAAAATATAAGCCCCTTTTATTTTAAAGGAAACTTGAATAAATAAAATTGAATGTTAAAACCCTTTTATCTCGAAGTAAATAAAACGTCACATTCATTATGTTAAGACACGACATTCTAAGCTTTCGAGAATAAGTTTATCTTGATTTTCAAAACTCACACATTTTAATTTGAAAAAGATATTCGATTATTTGAATTAAACAAGAAAAATCGAAACCCAACACGTTAGGGCACGATCTCTCAAATTTTCAAAAGTAAAATATTACCTTATTTTAAAACCTTCTGGATAAAATGAAGCAATATTTTTTTATTTAAAATGATGAGTTGTGACTAACATCATTACGCTAATAAATCACAAAACACAAACACTAAACAGCTAACGAAACTTATGAGATAGACCCATTTTAAAGTTGATATAAACAATCAAGAGAAAGCATAATAGAATATGAAGTAACATAAATGGTACAATGACAACACCAATACAATCATAAAAATAGTAATGAAAATAATAAAAATAAAGAATCTAAATCTTGAGAAAATGAATAAACGAATAAAAATGTGAAATAAGTGATGACAATTTTAAAAAATATATATATATAAAATATGAAACTAAGAAATAAAATAAGAGTTCATATAAAAGGTTGAATATATAAAAAACAAAAATATATAAATTAGATGAAGTATAAAAATTTGAATGTATAGTATATATATAAGAGTGTAAAATAAATAAAATGAAAGACTCAATACAAATAATCATGAAACATTTTAAAATAAATAAATGGAGTCTAAAATAAAATATATAAAATAATTTAATATAAATAGTATAAAATAATATATAAAAGTTTAAACGATGTATATAAAGGGAAAAATTAAACTATAGAATAACATTTGTAAAAGAATAAGGTATGAATAGAGATTTAAAATAAATAATATGTAGAAGGTTTTCCTTTTTTAAAACAGTTCAACAGATTTTAAAATAGTATGTGAAACAGTTTTAGACCAAATAACATATATAAAGCTTCAGATAGATAAAAATAACTCAAAATAATAAATAAAGTAACCTAGAATAAATAATTTATAAAAGAACCAATCAAAATAACATATAAAGAATTTTGAAAGAAATAACATATAAAATAATTTTTTTAAAATAAATAATATAAAAACTATAAAGCAGTTTGATATAAATAATATATAAATATGTATGTATGTATAAAATAAAAGAAACAATATATAAAAAATATGTAGAAGAGTTTTTTAGAATAAACAGTATATAACAATTCATACTAATACAACAATTCAAGATAATATATAAACGCTTACAATAATAATTTACAAAACTTAAAGTAAATAATAAAAAGAAAATAATATAATATACAATAAAATAGTAAAAAAGGAATTAAATAGATTAAGTATGAGATCGAAATCTCTTTAAAATTCAGGGTGATAATTACAAATAATGAAAAGTTAATCGAGGATCAAAATGTAACGCGCAGGAGCTAACGGGGACCAGATGGGGGAATATTCCCTAAGTTCCCTGCGTGCGTTCAGTCCAACGGACGGAAGGACCAATATGAAAACTAAACAAAACCGAATGGCCAAATTAAAACAATGAAACAAAGCAGAAAATAAGGTCTGATTGACTTGCGCTGCAAGAGAGGGGGACCATTTGCGAAATCACCCTTTTAAAGCGAAAAGGCCAATTCCCACCCCCCACCAAACGGCGCCGTTTCATTCATCATTTAAAAACCCATTTTTCATTTCATATTCAGCCCTATTTTTTTAAAAAAACTGCAGCCTCTCTTTTCTTAGAAAAATGAAAAAGAAAAACCTTTAACTCCCTCCTCTCTTCTTCCCCGACCGGTTGGGCTTCCTCCAGCGATGCGTCGCACCACCACCACATCCGGTGGTCGACGATGCGCGAAGATGGGCCTTAATGCCCCGTTTGAAGGCCAGACCCTTGATGCCCCGAAAACCCGAGAGAAGAAAGTCCCTCCTCCCCTTTTGGGTTCGGTTTCGACGACGGAGAGAGGGCTCCGATGACGCGACCCCGGGGTTCAGGCAACCTCTCTCTTCTTCTCTTTTTAATTTCGAAAGTAGAAATAAAATAAATAAATAAAAACAAAACAAAACTCGAAAATAAAAATGAAAAGCCAAAATCAAGTGAATATCACTAAAAAAATTTTTTTTTTAGATTAATCGTTTCTCTTTGTATGTAAATAGAAAAGCTTAATGAAATAAACAAATGAACAAAATGAAATATCAACTTAAAGGTTCAGATCTTTCTTTATTCAAAAATTTCAGAACTCTTTTTTGTATTGAAAATTCCCCCCCCCCCCATTACAGTGATTTCGTGAGGCTATATAGAGCCAAAAAATACAATATATTTCACTGTTTTTGCTTTTTTCTGTTGTTCTGCTTTCGTGTTCTGTTGTATTTGCAGGTTTTGGGGAGTTGGTGAGGAGACTGGTGGTAGCATTGCAGCGGGGAAGGCGCTGACACCACGTGAAGTACGGCACAAACGGCGCCTAGGGTTTTTTTGCTTCTCCATTATGCCGAAAATCTGTTTAGATCTTGGGCCGATCGGGCCATATTGGGCTATTGTGATTTGGGCTATTGTAAATGGACCCATTTTATTATTTTTGGTTTTTTGGTTTTATATTTGGTTTAGGTATTGGGTTTTGGACTGTAATGTTTTAGGCCAGGTAAAATTTGGGTCTTACAAGTGGAACATGTATAAGAGAAGATGAACACAAGCCTACTGATCAACAAATCAAAAATATTTTAAACACTACTAGTTGTAGGTAATGACACCACAACTACAGCTCTTATATAGGCTCATTAAACTCTTCAAGTGAAATTCAACATGCATGGAATAGTTCAATGTATTGTTTACCTATGCTGTCTAAGGTGATATTATGTAGTTGGAAGCTTAATAAAATACCTTACTCTTATAGCTTTTTAGTTATATAAGCTTTAAACCAACTTATTGGAAGTTCACTATTGCTAACACTTCGATTTTTTAGTTAGTTCTTGGTTTAATCGATTTAAAGTCACTTTTTAAATTAATACTTGAGCCAATTTCTAATCCAACAAGTCTGACCGGCTAATATACTCAAAGTCTAACAACATTGGTAAATCACTTGAGTAAAAAATTCTTATGTAAACTTTTCACTTGAAGTGATGCAAGAAATTTAAACTCTCTTATATATTAATCTCTTGTTAATTTAATTGACTAGAATTAAAATAATTATTTAATATTATCACTTAATTAATTTAATTTATGATAATATAAAAATTTATTATTTATCTATTATTCAATTTAAACTAATTAAAAAGAGTTATGATGCAGTATGTTATATAACCATTTTACCCATAATAACTTAACCATGATAATTTTCACTTGACTCGTGAAGCTTTGAAAATGGACCGAAAGTTTCATCATTTATAGGTTAGTTAATCTGGAATCCGACCCACAACTTTTGTTGATCCTCAAAAGTTTGATCCTTCCAGATTTGATGTAAGCAAACACAGCAGTGGAAGTTTCATTTCTGGGATTCAGCTGCCGACCATGAATGTGACCTGGAATGAACCTGGAGAAACTGGGAAATCTGCATCCTCATCCATGATCTGCACATATAAGCAAAGATGATACAATGCTTAAAAAATGTAGCTCTTTCCCTGGCAGTCCTCAAACGCGAGCTTCATGGTACTACTACTACTACTACTCAGATCACAGGCAGGTTGTTTGCTGTCTTATTTTATAGTGCATCAAGTACAAGCAGCTGCATTTACACGATATGAGAATGAAAAATCATCATAGTAGAAGGAAAAACTTGTAAATGAAATCTAGATACCACTAAAATCAAGTGTGTCATGCTACTAGAAAACAGAGGAATAATTCCAAATCATGATAAATAATCATTCTGTCACTTGTGCAGAGGACAAGCACAATTCTCTTTCCCTATATCTGCTGCAATACAAGGAGGTTGTTGTTCTTGATACCAAGTAGATCGGTTTTTAACTAATTCATTCAGAAAGACATCCAACTTCTCGATGCTCACACTAGGCATCACCACCACATGTGCTATATTCCCTTCACACGCAAGTTGCCACCTACGAACAAAATCCTCATCCCTGGGCCGCTCAAACACAACCGTACTGCTTAGTTCATTTAGCATAGCACCAATTCCAGCTGCACGCAGCTGATCCTTCAAGTAGTGAGCATTGCGGAGGCACTTCTGAACTTCCTTTGCAAATCCATTGTAACCTTTTCTGTTGAGAGTATACCAAAGGAAAATAGGAGCATGACCATTCCGGCTTCCCATGATCGTAGCATCTCTTGATGCAAGGTATTCAACATTGCTTGAGAGCGCATTGACGTGCTCCATCCTTGTGATTTGCACACCACAAGGCATTGGACAACCCACAAACTTGTGCCCAGAAACACTCACACTTCCGATGGGCTTCTTAAAACTAACCTTCGGTGCCTGTTCACCACCAACAATGATATCAAGCTTAAGAGGGGATAACATCCACACAAAAAAAAGGTAACACAATATGAGAAGTTTGAGAAGCAAACTTATTTAAGATTATGCTAAAAATCATCGACTCTCAGACCAGTCAATAAAAAAGCTTAATAAACATATTTATTCCTTTTTGTTTCTTTTAAACAAACTTAGAATGTTTGTGATGTTTCACTCAAAGCAGGAACGAAATCAAATAATTTGTCCTGCTGAACTTTTCTAGTAATTATAGCCTGATGTATTTCTGAGCCCTAATTATAGGCTAATTCAATTTTTTCATAGATAAATCCAGAGGAAACATATACCATTTTACATTCTGCCACTTGCAAGTGAAAAAATTATGTATTGGCAGCAGTCAGATTATGAGAATGTGATTAGGGAACAACTCAGCTATGCCATCCTCAAATCCACGTTAAAACAAAGCTATACACGCGATTAACCTACCCGTTTGACAAAAGGCATCATGAGTCCAAACAAAGCTCCATCACAATGAATGTAGAACCTATCACGTGAAAAACCACATCCTTCAAGGGTTTGTATCACAAGATCAAGGTCGTCTACAGCACCTTTGACAGTTGTTCCTACAGTAAACAATGTTATCTGGTTATTTCTCTCATTTTAACAAAATCCATGAGTTCTTGTTATATATATGGAGAGAGAGAGAGAGAGACCTATGTTAACGTTGATTATAGCTGGTTTGCCCTTGTTAGCAAGCAACTTAGCTCTGAAATCAGCACAATCAATCTCACCCGAGATTAGAGTATCCACCTTCACACACTCCATTCGATACATTCGTGCTGCTTTGAAGACAGAGTAATGTGATTCCCGTGATGCATACAAAATTCCATCCGGAAACACCTCCCTCCTGCAAACTTAATCAGTTATTTCTACTTTTCAATTACGATAAGATTACAATGCTTGAAAAATAAGTACTCCGATGTAATAGAAAAGCCACTAACCCAACTAAAATGCCGTGAAGATTGCCTTCTGTGCCACAGTTTGTAATGTAACCCCAGTAATCATTCTTCTCAATTTCCCACAAAAGGGCAAACCAATCTAGCACACCAACTTCAAACTGCCTTGAATGAACTCCGTAGTTGCTCTCAATAAACGGATCTCCAAGATTGTTGATTGAGAAATGCTGTAACTGGGCCAGTGCACCATAATCAAAGTCCAGATTATACGGGTAGCCTGAAAGGTTGCACTTGAGTTAATAGCCCAGAAATTTCATGGCCCTAATAGAAGTGTACCGAGGATCAATTGAATTAAAATTCATTGGAAAGTTGAGTCTGCCATATCGTTATCAGCAAAAGCAAAACTGCATTCGAATACATAAGCAAATGAATATTTCATGATTTTACATTTTTTAAAAACAATTACGTTAAGACGATGTTATATTATATTCATTTCTTTAATTTTTAGTTGATTACAGTTTAGCTTAACTTCTACCATGTCTATATGATTTCGCTTTGCAGTAACTTTTCAAATACCCAAATTGCATGTAAAGGAAAACGTAAAATTAAGGCCTTTGAATTCACAAGTTCTTCAAGAAAAAAATACGACACCAGATAACGCACTCTGTTTTACAATTAACTCTCATCATCATAAATGTAAAAATATTCCAGGCACAATATGCAGATTACCCTTTTCTTTGTGAGCTAGACGGATATATATAATCTCTCAACAGAACCAAAAATGAACTCAAATTTAACAGCCAGCTTTTAATATTAAAGACGTTAATTTCTGTACCTAAATGATGTTTGGTCCGCTCCATGAGGCTTTTGCGATATCGAGCCAAGACACCAGCCATGTAAGCCTCCTTGTCACCGGTAAACTCATCGTTCGCTTCCGGTTCCGTGACAGCGAAGCACGTGGTGTGTACGTTCTTCCCCAACACAATCTCCCTGTTCTCCTTATCCAGCTTATCCACGCCTGCATCTTCACCGTTTGCGGCCGTAACAACCGGAGGCAAAGGTTCCGGTACTACAGCAGTGGGATCGAAGTTCCTCCTGGTAACGTTCGGTGACGCAGTTTTGATCTCTACGGCCCCAGCCATGATTTTCCTTTTTTTAGATCTTAGAAAAGGGAAGAAATGGCGTGAAGTTCGTGAAATGGAAAGGAAATTTTATTTCCTTAAAAAAAAATTCTTTTATGATGCTTTCCGCAGGGGATTGTAGCAGATCTGAGAAAATGGAGAGAAAACAGGGAGTGGTTTGATCGACCGTAGTTGGGATTCTATTTATAGGCGGCTGCTTGCCATTGGTTACTTTAATTGGTCTCACTTTCCAATGCTTATTTTTCCAGCCTTTTCAGTTTCATCAATCTTGTTATTAGTCCCTGTAATTTACGATAAGGAATGAAATTTTAAAAATTAAATTAAAATATAAGAGTAAATCCATAATTTTTTACAAACTACAACGATTAAGGTGTTCCGATCAGAGTTCTAAACTTAGGGTGAAATTTAGAGTGGATTTGGATGGACGATTGAGTGTGGTATAGTGTGTTTGGTTTACTTTTTATTTCACACTACAATATTGTTATAATTTTTGATTTCATCGCCACCGCTATTTTTACACTAATTACAGGTAAACACACCGTCTATATAAATTTACCCTTAGCCCTATTGATATATATATATATATATTTTATTCTTTTGATAATATATATATATATATGTAGCTGAAGAAATGAATGTGGGTTTAACTGTTTAAGAATAGACCCACCGCACTCACAAGCTTTTCTTTTTTACAATGATGATTTGAGTTTGAATATAGGGAATTAATTAATAAGAATTAAAGATAAGATAACATGTCAGATTTGCAGAAATCTGCAAGAGAATTAAGTGTGAATTGAAATAGATAATCTCTTCAATAAAAATATAATAATATTGTTACCATTTGTACTATTCTCTAAATTATTAAGGGCATCGTTGGACAAGATTCAACACCTTATGTTAGACTGAGGAAATACAACAACCTCATCATTAAAAAACAAGCCATATTTTTTAATAAAAACAAATATTCTTTTAAAACATTTTATTTATACTTTCAATGACATTAAAAATAGCATAAACCGCAAGATTAGATACTTTAATAGTAAAATTAAGAATAATTATGAGATGTGGATTGTAACGGTGAGATTAAAAATAAAAATAATTATCAATAATATTAGGTAAATTATTTTTTAACTTATATTTGAGATAATTAAAAACTTTAATATATAATGATGTATCTTTATTAAATAATTATATTATTAACTTTTTTTAAGAAAATATAGTATTAAATATTTTTATTAATAAATAAATAACTTTAATACTTTTATAAAACATAACAGAATAAAAAAATAATTATTCCAAAAGTATTTTGATAAAATAAATGAATAAAATTGAAGTTTAAAGGTTAATAAGATTGAAAATGACTATTATTTGAAACAAATTGATTAACAATAAATATTATAATGAAATTATTAAAAATTATGATGGAAAAAATTAGGTAAAAACAAATAAATCATAACATAACAACTGAAATAGACAAATAAAAGATAAAATAAAATCTTAGCATAAAAAGGCTAATGATTATAAAATATAAAAACAAGTTATAATAGACCAAAATTAAAAACTCACTAGCTTTGTAAGTTTTCACTGGACCAAAAAGATCCAGTAAAAAATAAGAGGTCTGATGCTTTCAACGCACTGCACTATTGGTTATCCAAACAACGGGCACCAGCTAGGCTTTTAAGTGCACCTCACTGTAGGTAAAAGCTAAACTATAAAGAGATTTAGGGTGAGTTTAGGTTGTGTGTTTATTTATTATTAGTGTAAAAATAATGGTAGTGATGAGATAAGCGAATTTAGGCCGGCTGGCAGGGGTCTCGACCCTCTAAAATGAAAAATTATCATTTAAGACATTTAAATTTTTAAAAATTTTAAACTAGTAAAGGTAAAATTATACTTTGACACCTAAAATTCTAAAAAGTTAATTTAATCCTTTAAAATTTATAAAGATATAGACTATAAAAAATTAAAATTTCATTTCACCTCCCATAAAAAATTGTTCTGGCTTCACCCCTGTGATGAGATTAATACTGTAGCATGAGACAAAAAGTAAATTAAACACACCGCACTGCAATCCACCGCCCATCCAAACTCACCCTTAATCACTGTCACGAGTGAAAGTGATAGAAATCTAATTAAATAAGTTGTTTTTCAAAATAATTTTTCTTTGGAACATCTTTTAGAACAATTATTATAAATTGGGATTCTTTCATTTTTATAACCCACGTAAAAAAAAGTGACATGTAGATACAATGATAAAAATATAGTATAATGATAAATTTAATTTTCAATATTTATATTTTTTTAGTTAAAATTGATCATTAATATTTTAAAATGAGTCCAATAATTTTTTTCAACATAAATATCAACTAAAATATTAATTTTTAATTATATTAACATGACAACCCACATGACGGCTCATGTGTGATTCACATTGATATGGCACATTTGTCTTATATGTTATGTCAATAAATAATTTAAATTTTATTAGAATATCAAATTTTTAGCACAAACAACACGTGGATTGCCATGTGAGCTTTTATGCTTAAAAAATTAATGTTTTAATTAACATTTCTGTTAAAAAAACCAATGTCGAAACCATTTTTTTGAAAAAAAACAGATAGGTCGACTTAATTTAAAAATGAAAATGGGGAGTCGCCACCAACCTTTTTAGGTGTGATTGGGTCACCTTGTAAAATGTTTTGGTCTACGAAAAAATCGAGAACAAGGTTCGGGAGTCGGTTACGCACGGGGAAGGGTTAGCACCCCCGCAACGCCCAAAATTGGTACCAAATTGAGTAGTTTTCTGTCTTAGGTCAAAATTTGGAAAGATTTAAAAATAAGATTCTTTTTTTGAAACTGGGATGATTTGAGTTGAAACATCGAGGTTCCTTTGCTTCGGTAGAATACGAACATCACATCCAGCACAATTGGACACGAGGTTCCTAAATTCTTCGAAGCTAAAGTTATCTCGCGAGTTGCAAAATTTGTTTAAAAGGGTATTTTAGGTATTTTGACGAACGAGAAATCGCAACCCAGCACGTTAGGACACTATTCCCCGAATCTCTAAACACAAAAAATATTGCCTCGCTTTTGGAACATTTTGAATAAGATTGGGATGATTTGGGTTGAAAAGTCGAGATTCCTTCGCCTCGGAAGAATACGAACATCACATCCAGCACGATTGGACACGAAGTTCTTAAATTCTTCGAAACTAAAGTTATCTCGCGAGTTGCAAAATTTAGAAGGGTGTTTTAGGTATTTAGATGATCGAGGAATCGCAACCCAGCACGTTAGGGCACTATTTCCCGAATCTCTAAACACTAAAACATTGCCTCGTTTTTAACGTTTTGAAAAGGAAACGTAATTTTTGAAATGATGATGCTATTGAACTCAAAATGTGATATTTAAAAAGAATAGCCGTAACGATATTGCAGTAAAGGATAATAATGAGAGTGTATTTTTAGAAGAGTATATGTGTAGAGAAACAAAATATACGCGTGGGGTAATAAAAAAAATTTTATGAATAATATGACAGCTGAACACGTAACATGGTAAACGTGTATGTAAGATAGTGTGTAATATTATAAAACTAATAATATTAAAGAATATTTATGTATATTTAGAAAATGTGTAAGGATGTATTTGAAGACATATATGTAATAGTATCGGAATATGATGCATATATTTTAGAATAATATTAACGTTAAAAGTAAAATCACGTAGATATAAAACATGCGAGCATAATAATTATAATACCGTATATTAGTGATGATAATATATTTATACACATGAGATGGGATGTATATATATATAGATATAATATTGGAAAGTATGTATAACACAAAATGTTTAGTATGGTATTTAAACCATCTGCAATGTACGCATGAAATAATGGAAAGATATGAGTGACATGACGTTAAGGATATGCATGCGAAGTATATAAGATGTACGCGTAATATAATATCAGAATTTTTATGTGTCATAATACAAAAAGTGTGTGACTACTTATAATTTGAAAATACGTATATATAATAATAATAAAAATGACATATGGAACATATAAAGATATAAAGATATAAAGATATAATATTAAAATGTATATATATGTAATACGCAAAAATATATGTATATAAAAACATGGTATATATATATTATATATGTAATAATGTTGGGAACATATATACACGATAGGTAAAAAGATATATAACTAACATATTAAAATATATGTATATAAGCATGATAAAGTTATAATACATCTAAAAAGAAAACACCAATATAAAAAAACATAGTATGATCGTATTAATAATAAATATAAGCATATATAAGATGGCGTAAAAATATATACAACTATAATACAAGATCTTTATATGAATATATACGTAATATATATATATGTATATATAAAAACATGGTATAATCTTATCAACAATAAATATAAGTAAATATAAAGTGGCATAAAATATGTACAACTATAATATGAGATACTTGTAGGAATATATACGTAACATATATATCTTTAAAGTAATATATAAAAATATATATAATTTTAAAATTGAATGAAAATAATACGAAAAGGACGAAATCGAATTTAAAGAAATAGTTTCGGGTAAATTTAAAAAATAAAAACGAAAGAAAAGGGCCAATACGAACACGGGGGGAGACATGGGGGACTAAAACGGTAATAAACCTTCTTTCCACAGCACCCACAAACCACGGAGGACCAAATCGGAAGCCAAGGTGAACTGTGGGGCCAAATTGAAAAATTAAAAACACTGGATTGCGCAGGCCTGGAAAAGCGGAGGGGCTAAATGCGCAAATAGCCCCTCCGATGAAAAACACGCGGACCCTGAAGCGGGTCTGGGTCGGATCGGGTCGGGCCGGTTCTTTACTATATAAGCCAAAATTTTCCTTTTTTTGGCCATTGGCACGGGGCAGAGAAAAAAAAGAAAAAAAAGAAAGAAGGGGAAAGGAGAGAAGAGGGGGAAGGGAGGAAAGGAGGTGCCCGGGGCGAGGGACCGGCCATCAGACCGACCACCGGCGTTGACTCCGGCCACCGTCCACGGTGGCCGGAAAAGGTAAGATCCTTTTTTTTCCTTTTTTTTTTTAGAAAATGCCTATTTATCTATTTTATGTCTATATATGCTTATAAATAGAAAGAAAGAAGGAAACAGATTCGAAAAAATAAAAATAAAACCTTCGTTTCTAGCTTCGATATCTGCTTTTGGATTCTCTGATTTGAAAACTATTTCCTGCTATTGAACTGTTATCATTGTTTTGTGCTCAAACTTTGGGTGTTTGCATTAAAAATGTCCCCCTTTTACAAAAATCTTATTCCCGTCCTCTTTTACAAAAATCTGATTCCCCTCCCCTTTACATGAATAGCATTCGACTTTTATAGCCTTTATTTTACAAGTTGTGTTGCTTTCTGTCACTTCTGCTGTTGAGTTTTGCAGGTACAACTTGGGCAAGTGGAAGAGCAAGTGGCTAGGGGCGGTGGAGTCCTGTGGCGGTGGCAGCAGGGTTTGTCAGAGCAAGTGGGTGTTCGAGTTAGGGTTTTTCGAGTGCTAGGCTAGTGAGTGCTTTGGGTTAAGCCGATTAGGGTCTGATTGGGTGATTTTTGGGCTTGAAACCGGGTCTGGGTATTGGGTTTAGTTTTAGGTCAGATGGGTTAGTTTCAATCGGGTTAGTGGGTTACGGGTTTGGTGTAAGGGGTTTAAACCCGGTATTGGGTCTTTGTAAACGGGCCCGGGCAAAATGGGCCTTGTACAACCAATAATTTATTTCTTTTTAAAAGATTAATGGTCAAATTTAACTCTTTTTTAAAAGGTTGAGAGTTAAATTTAACTCAAAAAAAATAAAGATCAAATTAACAAAATATGTAAATATTAAGAGTTTAATTTATCATTATGCCTAAAAATATAATAATATTATGTAATGAAATTTCTATTCAATGATAAAGTAGAAGTGTTTTTGCATTTTGAAATTTCATATTTGAAATTTATTATATTTAGGTTCTCTTTAAATTATTTTGATTATTAATTCAAATACATTTTTAGAATTATGTAATCAATTCATTATATAACTATTCAAATAACATTAAATACAATGGATATTATTGTAATTATAACCAGTATGGTTTATCCATACTTCACACTGGATTAATTATTTATTGTGTCAAATTATAGAGTTCAAATTTTAAAGATTAAAATATACTCTAAACAAGGTTTTCAGAACTAGACCGGTGGTCATATTGGTCATACGACTAGTTTGTATAATGTAATTAAATCAATCATTAAAAATCATAAAAAAAACCTCGGCTTAATCCATTTTTAGCCTGGTTCAATCGATTCACACCAATTCACGACTCAATTGATCTAATGCCTCTTTTCGGACCGATATCCCTATCAATTCAATTTGGTTTAAGTAACCATGACTCTAAATTTCTACACTATGTACATTTGGAATTTAGTCCTTCAATAATTTAATCCCTTTACTTATTGGATTTAAAAATCAACTTTCAAATTATATATAACCATGTAACATTTCAATTGGAAAGTTAACTATATTAACTATTTGAATTAATCAATAACATTATAAAAATATAAAGACTAAATTATGTTAAAAATAAAAGTATAAATATTAAATATCAATTTTAAGTATGTTAGAAGGACCAAAACTGAAAAAGAACAGAAAAGAGGCATGGTGTGTAACACCCCGATATCGACCCATCAAATCTAAGTTACAATGTGTCACATTTGTTGCTGGAGCAACTGCAATTTATAACTTTCAATTCAGCAATCAATGCACGTTCAATTACAAGTAAACCATTCTTATTATACAAGATATAGTCATTTTCAAGTCTTATACAAGCTTATGAAGGTTTGTTTGCTAAACCAAGATCAACATGGACCAAAATGTAAAGAATACAAAATTTTCGAGTCAACGTCACAACTTCGGAGTTTCCTCGTTGTGATGTGACTCTCTATTAAGGTTCGTTGTAACCTCGAAGTAATAACATCATCGCGAGAATCCTACTTTGTTCATTGTCACGTTGTGACAATCTGTTTTCATCAAAATTTAGCTTGCTCAAGGTAAAAAAAAAAAAAAAACCTAAAATTTGATGTATACACTTCCAAGCAACCAACTCACAACTTATCAATAATTTCAAGTGATAAAATACCAAAATTATTAACTATCTAAACCAATTTCAATCCTACATACTTCAAACTAGCCAAACACCATTTCAAGTCATTAGCAAAAGATCATATTATATACAATATAAACCTTTGAGACATTTAGCCAAAAGTCCCTAGGTACATGCCAAAAGACCAAAATGAACTACTTTATACAAACTTTGTTAGGTTGAAAACAATAGTCTGGATGCTAACTTCAAGTCTTATGATTTCAAGAAGAACCTAAACTTGCGCAAGAAAAAAACAAACTGTGCGCTGGGCAGTAAGGCTCAGTGGTACGTTTATGATTCAATATATATATAACATGCATTAACAATGCAACTCAAGCTAAAACATACTTATATGCCCATAATAAATGCAAATAACACCTAAAGCATTCAATTCTCAACCATGAAATCTTTTTAAAACTTTAATAATTTTACAATTCGGTACACGAGCTAGCTAAATCCAACTCTCATAATTCAATTTCCATAAAAATCAAATAAAAATGGCTAGGGACTTACTTAAAATTAAAATAAAAAGCTTGGAAAGCCTACAATGACATACTCCCCTTTGCTTCGAAATTTTGGATGGTTGGAGAAGATGAAATTCATCTCTCCTTCCACTATTTCACACACACACATATATATATACTTGATTACAAGTTAATTAGTCTAATTTATTTATGTTTTAGTTAATTTAAACATTAATTACTTAAACTAATTAACATACCCACTAACATGTAATTAAAATAGGTCTATTTTTATTTTAGTCCTTTGATTTATTTTTTTAAGTCCCTAGGCCTTAATTTAATTGAAAATATATAACAGTTAAATTTTTAAAATTTAGTCCCTAAGCCATAATTACTCATAATTTCGATTAAATCACTCGACCAAATTTCAATTTATCAATATGATAACAACGTAAATATATTTATTAAATATTTACGGACTCAATTTATAAAAATGAGATCCTGAAACCATCTTTTCTGGCATTATTAAAAACCAGATCATTACATGGTAGGTGTGCTATGCTTTAACATTAGGTATATATTTGAAATTATACCACTATTTTAAAATCTCAAAAAAAAAAGAAGAGAATTTTGTTTTTTTTTATGGTTATAGATTGGTAGATTCTTTTGAAAAGGGTTTTCTTTAAAGCAATTATTTAAAAAGGCTAAATGTGTAAAATTAGGGCTAATTTTTATTTACATAAAGATTAAGTCTTTTAATATGATTATTAAAGAGTTTCATCTTTACAAAAATGCTCAAGTAACTTTTTTAATGTATTCTAATTTAGTTTATAATAAAAATTAGGTGAATATTAATAATTGAATCATATATTAATTGAAAAAATTTAAAATCTAATATACAATACTCAAAAAGTCATTATTCCGAATAAAAAAATTTATTTGAGCACTTCAAAAAATTTTAGTTACTATCTGATGATTTTAATTTTTTTACCACATTTAAACAATTCTTATAAAAGTTTAAGTTGTTATGCGATGATTTTAAAATATTTAATTTTTATGTTAGCAGGTGTTAAAAAATTTTAAGTTGTTTAAAAATATTATTGCATGAGATATCATTGGCCTTGGAGTCTGCGAGATAATAAAATAATATTATGAGAGGGAGGGCCATGGGGGTTTGAAATTGATTGAGGGAAACATATTTGTAATTACTGCATGGTCCCCCACCCACCCACGACGTGAAAACTTGAAGTGTCTCTATTGGATATCTTTTCAACAATACTGTGTAGTTTTTTGTTACCACGTGTCACCCAACCTTTGTCGTGTTTCCTTTTTTTTTAAGTAAGAAAGTGGAGAGAGTTCTAGAAATTATTACGATGACGTATTCTAAAAGTGACCCTTCATGCATCACTTGTAAGGATCTTATCCAGCTGCTTAGGAGTTATTGAATATTGGCTCTTCAAGAATGGAGATACTCACCATCAAAATCTCGAATCAGGCTCCTCGCTGTAGTTCTATTTCTTCTCTTCTCTTATTATCCATCACTCTTTAATTTTATTTGTTAGGTTTTATAAATAAGTTTTTTTTATATAAAAATAAGTTTAATTCATAAATTGGCATTTAAATAATAACATTTTTTAAAATTTGGTATTTAAATTTTTTTACAAATGATAACTAAACTATTTTTTTCCCAAATTGATAGTTTCAGTTGGTGAAACCGTTAAATATATATTTTTTAAAAACTTAACCCATAAATTAATATTTAAACTATTCATTTTTTTCTCATTTTGATATGTAAGTATTTTTTTTTGTTACAAATGGTACCTCAACTATTCTTTTATTACCCATTTTACACAAAAATATTATATCCATTAAAAAAATTCCAACTAATAATATTTTGGCACATCATATAAACTTAAAAAATATTTTTAATTTTTTTATTACATTATTTCTCTCTAATTTTTTTCTATTTTTTCTTCTTCTTTTATAATGTATAACAATATCATATATGCTTGTGATTAATTCTGTTTTCGATCTTCATCACCTGCTTGCTCAACTTGGCGAGACCGAAAAAGTTATTCTATTGAGCATAACCAGTGTTTTTAGAATCAAATCGGGGATTGGAGTTGAACTGGTTGACTCGCAAACCGATACAGGCCAATTGAAACTAAACCGATTTTCTCTATTTTTAAATATTTTTTCTTTTTTCCTTTTTATGAAATTTTAATACTTTATTTGATCAAAATAGAAGAACCGATCAAAGTGAGAATTAGTGGCTTGATTGGCTAGACCATTAACTCAATTCTAATGAAAGAAGAAAAAAAACAATACAATCAACGAGTTTTTTTTATCAAAATAATACATTACATACATTATGTACCAAAATGGTACATATAGGGGTGGTGCCACCTCTGGCAGAGGTGTCACCACCCTACTCTGCCACCCCACTGCAACAAAAAAAAAGTTAGTTAAAAAATTATATAAACTGTTAAAAAAAACATAAACGGGTGATGTGATAGAACACTGGTGGAGGGTATGCGACAGGTGGCACCGAATGAGGGCATGGCAAAGGCAGCACCGGTTGCGGACGTGGCACAGGCGGCACCCCTTCTCCAAACCCTTCTTTTATACCATAAGTAATATCGAAGGCTGACCCTCTCTTGCTCTTTTCTTTTTTTTTCTTCATCGGCGCTGCCTTCTCCTTCTTCTTCTCTTCTTTTCTTCTTCTCGTTTCCTTTTCTTTCTTCTCCTTCGCTGCTGCTGAAAATGAAATTGGGGACTATTATAAGGTCCCCAAACACCAGAAAAAACCAAACTAGCTGCATGCATGCGTGTCATCAGCCGGTGCCGCCTCTACCATGCTCTCCTTCGGTGCCACCTGTCGCAGACCCTCCACCAGTCCCGCCTGTCGCAGACCTTCCACCAGTGTCCTATCACATCACCAGTTTGTGTTTTTTTTAACAAATTATATAAATTTTTTTAACTAACTATTTTTTTGTTGCATTGGGGTGACAGAGTAGGGTGGTCACGCCTTTGCCAGAGGCGGCACCACCCTACATGTACCAATTTGGTACATAATATATGTAATATATTATTTTTGTAATTTTTATTTTTATTTGTATTATTTTGATAAAAACTCCACGATCAACACTCTCCATAACAATTCCGTTTATCTATCTAAGTTTTGCCTGTTGTAGAGAGTTGACTATTATACACCTATAACATCATGTTGTTCTAGAAAGATAATCGTTGTAAGCTTACTATAGAATTTATATCGTCAATTTTCATTAAATAAAGAATGTGAGAATCAAATCAACAAAATTAAAAGACATAACATGTGCATGTATTATTGCTTTTATGCATATTTTATTCTGCATTATGTATTATTGCTCTTATGCATATTTTATTCTACATTCTTTCACATGATTAATTATAAAGTTCATAAATTTAAGAAGTTCAATTAATCAATGGGTTATCAAATTAAATTAATTAATTTATCATGAGTTACTAAATTCAAGTAATTTAATTATAAATTTATGATGCTCCAAATTCATAATAGAATATTTAATTAGGGAACTTAATAGTTTATTGAATTGATATATTTAATTCTTGAAGATTATTTTTGTAGCGACGTAAAATTTTTGCTTCGGTCGCTAATTGAGGTGATTATTTGAAAATTTGAAAACCAAACTTCGGTTTTAATGAAAAGGGGAATCGCCACCGATCTTTTTTCTAGGTGTGGTCGGACACCTAATAAAACCTCTTTTTAACAGAAAAAATTTATTTTTGGGTAAAAAGAAGGTCGGGTTTAGGTCTACGTTAAAATTCAGAGAAAAATAGGGTTCGGGAGTCGGTTACGCACGAGGAAGGTATTAGCACCCTCGTGACGCCCAAAATTGGTATATTATTAAACACGCGTTGTCTTAAATTTCAAAAATACGAGTTCAATGTAACATTTAATCGTGATCTGATTGAAAAGAACGAGAAATTTAATGTTTTTGGTTTTTTAGAAGGATGTCCCGTTTTCAACCCGAACCAACATGATTCACCCAACATAGCGATGAAATCACGGACTCAATGTTGAAATCGATACGTTGCTTTATTTATTGAAATTAATTGAAAACATGAAAAATATTTTTTTGAAATGATAAAAAACTAATAAGATCATTGTAAGAAAATGCAAATGCAAGTAATGATATAATTAATGAAAAATATTAACATAATATAAGAGCATTAGAATAATAATAAAAAATTTACAATAAAGAAAAGAGTAAAAACAATGTACATAATAATATGACAAGAAAATAATATATTTACAACAATAAAATAATAATAAGTATATAAAAATATCTATATGTATATATATGTGAATAATAATAATATTAAAAATAAATAATAATAGTGGAAATAATAAATATAATAGCGAAAATGAAATATTAAAAATAAAATTAAACATAATATAATAATAATAATAATATAAGAGAATAATGGTAAATATAATAGTAAAAAGGGTGATATTTAAAATGATACTAATACAATATAAGATAATAATAATAGTAGTAGTAATAATAATACTAATATTAATAATATATATGATAGTGGTAAAAATAGGTATAATAATAATAATATAAATAATATGTACGTAAAATAATAATAATGAAAATATAGTAATGATAGTAATAATAATAATAAAAAGAAAATATAATATGATAATAACGTGAGGAAAATAAAATAATAAGTAATAATATATTAAAAATAATAAACACAATAGTAAATATGATAATATATAAAAAAAACATACTATGTATATAACGTATATATATACATATATAATAAAAATATAAACTAATATTAATAATAATGATAATAATAGTAAAAATAATAATAATAATATTAAGAATAGTAATTTAATAATAAAGAAATGAAAATAAACAGAAAAGGACTAAAATTGAACTAAAAACAGAGTTTTGGGGCAAATTTGAAAAAACAATAAAAGAAAAGGGCTTATTTGAACAGGCGCATAACTTGGAAGGACCGAAACAACAAATTTTCCTTCCTCTCAAAAACGCAGCACAGCATGGGACCAAATTGCAAAGTGCAACAAATTATAGGGCCAAATTAAAAATTAAAAAAACTTAATTGCGAAACCTTGAAAAAGCGGAAGGGCCAAACGCGCAAATTACCCTTCCGCACAAAAACAAGCGGATCCTGGCCTGGAGCGGGTTGGATCGGGTCGATGCATGGGTAAGGGGACAAAACGACGTCGTTTTGGAGAGTTTAAGGCCACCCCAAAACTACGTCGTTTTGGAACCCTATAAAAGCCACTAAACCTTCAAAAAAATCATTTTTAACTTGTGTTTAAAAAAAAAAACTGAGAGAGTTCTCCCCTCTCCTCTCACCTGCGAGTTCCGATGGTCGATTCGACCAGGCCTCTGGCGACGCGCCGCCGCCATCCTCGGCCGCCGGCCACCGTACACGGTGGCTGGAGTTTTGAAAAGGTAATTTTTTTTTTGTTTTTTATTTTCTTTTTATATTCTTTATTTTTTTTGAAATATATATAAGTAGCAAAAAAGAAAAAAGAAAGAAAAAAAAATGGAAACCAATTCACAAACAAAAAAGAAATCACCTCTGGTTTTTTTTTTTTTTTTGATTTTGCTTCGATATTTAGATTATTCTCCCCTATTGATGTTTAATCCCTGTTTTTTTTTTGTGTGGGAACTGTTTTTGAATTCGGAAATATTGTTTTCCTTTATATAAAAAAAAAAATCCCCCTTTTACATTTATTTTGATGGCTTTTATAGCCTTTACAAATTGTTTCTTTACATTATTTTCTGTCTTTTCTTCACTTAATCTTTGTAGATGGTGGTTGAACGGTGCCGCAGAATTGGTGGCCAGTGCAGGTGGGCTGATGTCGGTGGCGTGGTGTCAGAGGGTGGTTGCGGCGCAAGGCTAAAGACCCTAGGTGCGGCGCACCTAGAATTTCTAGGGTTTCATATTTTCTTTTTTGTTTTGAGCTGGTTTAATTTTATTGGGCTGCTGGGTTAAAATGTAGATGGGTTTGTTGGGTTTGGAAATGGGTTTGTTGTAAATTTGGTATGGTTTAGTTAATTTTATGTTGGGTTAGGGGCTTGCTTGGTGGGTTAAATGGTTAAAGCCCGAGCTAATTTGGGCTTCTACAATTTTCATTTAATAAAATATGATTAATAGATTTCTTCACGTGAAATGTAATTATTTAATTGAAATAATATTTTAATTAAAATCATTATCATTCAATAAATGATAATTAATAGGCTTCCTTATATGAAATAGTTATAATTTTACTTAAAAAGTTAGACCGCACAATGTTATAGAGAACTAATTTAATAAAGCACAGATTTCATAACTATGAATGTTGTTGTTATAAGTGAAAATTGTTATAAAGAATTAAAATAAAATATAAAATATCGATTATTCTAGAAACTTGTCTGTTATAACGAAATGTTGTTATGCAATGTAGCTATTATAGTGAGGGCTAACTGAATATAAAAGAGAAAATAATACATTTTGTCTTTTTTACCACATGTCAATTTTTAATTCATTATTTAAAAGAATAGACTTAACAATTTAGCTAATGATTAAACTACCAGAGGTACCAACTTGAAAAAAAAAAACAGTTTAGGTATCATTTGTAACCCAAAAAGTATTTAGATACAAAATGGGAAAAATGCATAGTTTAGGTGCCAATTTATGGGTTAAACTTCTTTTTTAAATAGATTTAGCGGTTTGACTAACGGATGTACCAACTTAGGAAAAAAATTTACTACTACTTATGACTAAAAAAAGTTTAGGTATCAAAATGAGAAAAAGAATAGTTTAAATATCAATTTGCGAGTTAAGCCATAAAAATATTTAAGATAAATATTTATTATTTATTTCTTAAGTAATTTGGTGAGAATATAGTTAAAAACTTTATCAACCATTTTCAAATACTTACGATATACTCAAAAACATATTTGAAATATGTTTTTAATTAATCCAAATGTATTCGAGTTTATACCAAAGTGGTCTACGGTGTTTAAAATGTTCTTAAGGCGTTTTAGTAATTAAGTCTTAGGACTCTTGAGACACAAAACTCTTAAGTCTTGAGACATAAGTCGCAAGGACACTTTTTTAACCCGAAACTAGTGCTTCTAATGACTCTATGTCACCTCAACGACCATAAACATCCACAAAATCATTCATTAGTATAAATATTCTTTAAGACTACTTAAAGATATATGAGAACAACATCCAAGATTAAACATAAAGAGAAAAGTTTTCAAATCTCCATTCTTTCATTTTTATTGTAAAGATTCTCTTAGAGATTGGTGTCAAAAGTTTTATCATTAACATATCTTTGTATTTAAAGCTTAAATTTGGAAACATCTACCTTCCTAGAGGTTGTTATTGTTCATTTTTCATTTCACCAATTGTAAATTGGGATAGTTTTAGTTGAACCATAAAAATCAAGAAGGATTCTAATTTAATCATAAAAGCTAGAGGAAAATGTTCTATCTAAGTTTTCAAAAAGATAGTGTTGTAAATATTATACTTTTTCTTTTGAAAGATATCGATTCTAGTAGTGACTTGAGAAATCTTTAGTGGTGGACAGCTAAGATAGTGGAGATTGACAATTGATACTACAAACTATTTTCCCTTGATCTTATCATTTAGAATAGTTTTTAAGAAAATTTTAAAATACTAATTCACCTCCTCTTGATATTTTCGGGCCTAATATTGAACATTCTTTAGGTGGTAGCTTGCAGTCAATTTGCTTTCCAATCCTAGGAGTTTTATCTCTTATTTTCTCATCGATGACAACCACATATCTGGTAAAATTCCAACATTGGGCATGAGTTCGTCTAACCAAGAACTTCCTCTAGTAAAGACTAATGAGTTATTCCCAGATTTTTTAGGTGACAAGCTTAAAGATCAAGCTCTAGTCAATGCCCTTGATTGTTTTATAATGTGGAGTTATGCCTCGTATTTTTCGGCTTTTCTTCTCCTAGTTAAACTCGGCTTTTAGTTTTCCACTTAAACTCTGATTAGTGCAGGTTATTTTAATATTAGTTTCCTATTTAGACTCTAATTAGTGTAGGTTATTTTAATATTATTTGACCTACACATTTAGCCTATAAATAGACCATTTTTCTACCCTAGAAAGATAACTCATTACATATTTAGGTATTAGCTTTTACAAGCTTTCAGGTAATTTTGTGTTTACGTTTTAAGAGTTCTTATTTCGAGTTTCAGGGTTTAGTTTTATCTCCATCTTTTGTACTCTTCATTTTTGTCATTTTAGTGAAAATATATTTATCCGTGATTTTTTTATCCTTTTCGGATGGGGTTTTTCACGTAAAATATTTATGTTTAATCTTTTAAATTTTTTCGTTATTTTTATTTATTCGTTGCTTAAACCAGGTTTATCTCCCAACAAACTGGTATCCAAGCTAGTTTGATTTCTACAATCAACCCGTTCAAAGATAGTAGCAACAATGTTTGATATTGATAAGTACGATGGCATCACAAATTTCAATCTGTGACAAGTTCGGATGACGTAAATTTTGATTTAGAGCAATCTTAAGAAGGTCATTATAGAGAAGAAGTCTGCAGACATGAATAAATCAGAATGGGATAAGTTAGATTAAAAAAAACTCTATCCATGATTTAATTATGTCTAACAAATAATGTGTTACAGGAAGTTTTGATGGAAAAAATGACATTCACCTTATGGAAAGGGTTAGAAACCCTCTACGCGACAAAGTCTTTGGCTAACCGATTAGTGTTAAAAATAACTTCTATACACATTCCGCATAGATGGAAGTGAGCACCTTAAAGGTCACATCAGTCAATTTATTACTCTTTTAAATTATTTAAAAAATGTTGATGTTCATATTGAAGATGAATATCAGGTTATGCTATTATTGTACTCTTTACCCCTTCATACAAGTCTTTTAGAGATACCCTAATTTATGGCAAAGATAATATCTGATTCGAGGATGTGAAGGGTCATCTGTTGAGCAAAGAAAAACTCGACAATGAGTTTGGTTCGAATAGCAAGTCAAATAGGTAAGCCTCAATTTTGGTAGCATCAAGGAAGCGAAACAAAAGACGTCGCTATTGTAAGAAGTTAGGTCACGTCAAGACAGATTGTTACAAACTATGAAATAAAAATACTGCTGAAAGCAACGAGGAAAAATTAGCCAGTGCTAATTTGACCAATGACAAGGGTTATGATTCTTTTTGGTGTCAACAAGTGAAAGCTCTGAGCTTACGTCTGAATGAGTCTTGGATTTGGGGTGTTCTTTCCACATGAGTCCCAATAATGACTGGTTCTCCATATACAGTTTAGTTGAAGGTGAAGGTGAAGTTGTGCGTATGAGGAATGATTCACCTAATAAGGTAACTGATATTGGTATTGTTCAAATCAGGATGCACGATGGGACAATTAGGACACTAACAGATATCAGACATGTGTTTGACTTAAAAAAAAATCTCATCTTCTTAGAAATTTTACACTTGAAGGGTTGTAGAATTAATATCGAGTCAAACAACATTAATGTATCTCGTGGGGCTCTCATTTTGATAAAAGGTAAAAGGACTGACAATCTTTATGTTTTGAAATGACATCCTTCATCTGTTAAGGAGTCGAAGTCAACTCGTTTGAAGCGGAGACAACTTGGTAATTAATAGGAGAGAAAAAGATATGACTCTTTCATATAAGAGATGTTCTCTTTTGAGTGCAAATTTTGAAAATATGGGGCACTGGGTTTGTGGAAATTAGGCCTGGGTCAGTTTTGATTTGGCAGTGCACAAGTCGAAGACTAAAAGTCTTCTAGTTTCTAAGCACAACTTCGACTCGGTTAATTCCTGCATAGTTCGGGATAAGCCGGTGGGTGGAAATACGAGTCAATGTGGAGATTTGTAGAGTTATGCCTTGTATTTTTCAGCTTTTTTTCTCCTAGTTAAACTCTATTTTTAGTTTCTCACTTAAACTCTGATTAGTATAGGTTATTTTAATGTTAATTTCCCACTTAAACTTTGATTAGTGTATTTTATTTTAATATTATTTGACCTACAAATTTAGCCTATAAATAGGCCCTTTTTCCACCCTAGAAAGATAACCCATTACACAATTAGGTATTAGCTTTTACAAGCTTTCAAAGAATTTTTGTGTTTAGAGATTTTTTATTTTGGGTTTTGGGGTTTAGTTTTATCTCTATATTTTGTACTATTCGTTTTTACAATTTTAGTGAAATTATCTTTACTCGTAGTTTTTATCATCTTTGGAGGGGTTTTCCATATAAAGTATTTATTTTTAATTTTTTAATTTTTTCATTATTTTACTTGTTCGTTGCTTAAACCAAATTTATCCCAACATATCATTATTTGCAAATTATTTTTAAGCCACAAAGTTAGAGAGAAACTATTTTTAAAAGTTGCAGTAACAATTTTATTCCAAATTAGTGCTGCTATTTTGCAATCTCTTAAAGCATGGAGAATTGACTCTTGTGTTTCACCACAAATATGACATAATGAGTTGTCGGATAACCCTCACTTGCATCTTTCCACATTGATTATAAGTTCTTTATGGTTAGCAAGCCAAAGAAAATTCCCAACTCTTTGTGTCTTTCATAATGCCAAACTTCTCGCCATCTATCCTCTTTCAATCCCCAATCATTTTCATTGAGGTGTCTATAAGTCTCTGCTACTATTATATCACCGTTATAATACAAGATATCCATAATTACCTTTTGTTAATTAAAATTAATAATTTTAGCTTAGTTGGTTATATATAGAGATAGGCATGGTATAAAAAAATAATTTTAAAATATAAAATATTATTTTAAAATTTATTTTAAAGCATTTTAATTAAAAAGTAAAATTTATGTATGAATATTACAAATAAAATTAACTTTGACATTTATTCCAAAAAAAAAAATTAACTTTGACATTGCAGGTTAACATACTATTTATTTGATAACATGAAGTTTGTTAAATATGACTCCTATTTTTGGTCAAATTTGAGAAGTAATCTTCTAGTTAAACTCTGTTTATTTGTTTCAATCAAACACTAATTAGTTTAGATTATTTTATTATTATTTGACCTTTGAATTTAGCCTATAAATAGACTCTTTTGCAACCTTAGAAAGAACACCTATTAGAGATTAGAACTCATAACACATTTAGAGAATTTTTTTGTGTTTACCTTTTTAGAGTTCTTTGTTTTCAAGTTTTTGAGGTTTAGTTATTATCTCCATCTTTTGTACTCTTCGTTCTTTTGCCATTATAGTAAAATTATCTTTGTCCTTGGTTTTTTATCCTCTTTAGAGGGGTTTTTCCACGTTAAATTTGTGCGTTTAATTTCTCAATTTCTTCTGCTAACTTTACTTGTTCGTTGCTTAATCGGGTCAATTCCTAACAAGTGGTATCAGAGCTAGTTCAAATTTCATAGATCAGCCCATTCAGATATGGCAGCAACAAGGTTTGAAATTGAGAAGTTCGATGGTGAGACAAATTTCAATCTATGGCAAGTTCGGATGATGGCAATTCTAGTTCAATCCGGTTTGAAAAAGGTTGTTACCGGGAAAAAGCCTGAGAATCTAAATAAAACAGAATGGGAAGAGCTTGATGAAAAGGCTTTGTCTGCAATCCAGTTGTCCTCGCGAATACGGTATTGCAGGAGGTATTGATGGAGAAGACCTCATCCGCCTTATGGAAAAGATTAGAAACTCTTTATGCGACTAAGTATCTGGCTAACCGTTTAGTGTTGAAGCAACGCCTATTTACGTTTCGCATGAACGAAGGTGAGCTTCTTAGAGATCACATCAGTCAATTTATTACTCTTTTAAATGAATTAAAGAATGTTGAGGTTAATATTGATGATGAAGATCAAGCTATGCTATTATTGTGCTCTTTACCCCCTTCATACAAGTCTTTCAGGGAGACCCTGATTTATGGCAGAGACAAACTCTCATTCGAAGATGTGAAGGGTCATTTGTTGAGTAGTGACAAACTCGACAATGAGCTTCATTTGGATAGCAAGGCAGATAGGCAAGCTTCCGTTTTGGTAATATCAAAGAAACGAGACAAAAGGTGTCGCTATTGTAAAAAGTTAGGTCACATCAAAGCAGATTGTTATAAACTGCAAAATAAAAAAGCTGCTAAGAGTAACGAGGAAGATGTAGCTGGTGCTAATTTAGCCGATGAAAGCGGTGATGATTTCTTGTTAGTGTCAACGGGCGATAACTCTAAGCTTACGTCCGAGTGGATCCTAGATTCTGGATGTTTTTTCCACATGTGTCCCAATAGAGAATGGTTCTCCACATACAGTTCAATTGAAGGTGGAGTTGTGCGCATGGGAAACGATTCATCTAGTAAGGTAATTGATATTGGTACTGTTAAAATTAGGATACACGACGAGACGATTAGGACACTCTCAAATGTCAGGTATGTACCTGATTTACGAAAGAATCTCATCTCTTTGAGTATTTTAGACTTGAAAGGATGCAAAATCAACATCGAGTCAAGCGGCATTAAAGTATCTCGTGGATCTCTCGTTTTATTAAAAGGTAAAAGAACTGGCAGTCTTTATATTCTAGAAGGTTCTACAGTGACTGGTGAAAATCGGACGTCCCTCGTCCGTTACAGAGTCAAAGTCAACTCGTTTGGAGCAGAGGCAACTTGGTCATAGGAGGGAAAAAGGTATGACCATTTCGTTGAAGAGAGGTTCTCTTTTAGATGCAGGTTTTGAAAAGTTAGGGCACTGTGTTCGTGATAATCACACCAGGGTTAATTTGGCAGTGTACAAGTCGAAGGCTAGAAGTCTTCCAGTTTCTAAGCACAGATTCGACTCAGTTAATTCCCTGCATAGTTCAAGATAGGCTCGTGGCGAGCTTTGGCAAAGATGGCGTTGTGGAAATATGAGTCAAGGTGGAGATTTGTTAAATATGACTCCTATTTTTAGTCAAATTTGAGAAGTAATCTTCTAGTTAAACTCTGTTTATTTATTTCAATCAAACACTAATTAGTTTAGATTATTTTATTATTATTTGACCTTTGAATTTAGCCTATAAATAGACTCTTTTGCAACCTTAGAAAGAACACCTATTAGAGATTAGAACTCATAACACATTTAGAGAATTTTTTTGTGTTTACGTTTTGAGAGTTATTTGTTTTCAGGTTTTTGAGGTTTAGTTATTATCTCCATCTTTTGTACTCTTCGTTCTTTTGCCATTATAGTAAAATTATATTTGTCTGTGGTTTTTTATCCTCTTTAGAGGGGTTTTTCCACGTTAAATTTGTGCGTTTAATTTCTCAATTTCTTCTGCTAATTTTACTTGTTCGTTGCTTAATCGGGTCAATTACTAACAAAGTTAAATAACAAAAGAAGTAATTTTCTTTTAATTTAACGATTTTTTTTCAAGTTATTTTAAATAAAGTATTTTAAGTCTAGATCAAGTTTTTATCGGTTCATTGTTGAATTGATCAAGTCATCGGTTCAATTGATTTTATCGATTTAGACAATTTGATTAAATAAATTATTAAAAAATTAATAAAAATATTAAAAGTTGATCTAACTAATTTTTTAGTGTAGTTGAACCTATCATACTAGTTCTTGATTCTACTTATCTAAAGCCTTTCTCCGAACTTATACCCAATCGGCTCAAATAACCATGATTTAGATTTTATTATTGAGTGGATGCTTTTTGGAATGTGATGTGTATTTAATTTTTAGATTAGAATTTAACTTTTTTAATTAAATTAATGTTGAGTTAATTCATGTTAATTTAATTAGATATAATCTTTACATTTGTTTTGAGATTCATATTTAGGGTTTATAGTTATCCCTCCTAACAATATCATCCCAAAATTCAAATTTAAATTCTCTTCGTAAGAGTACAATGTTGGTTGCCATTGCATTCAATAGTAATTGATAATTTAACCACAAATGATAATACACGAAAAATTCAATATAATATATATAGGCAAGATTAAGTACAATAATACGATATATTGCTAGATTGCGATATTTGCTTACAGTCCTCAACAACAAAAGCACCCCTATGGAATGCAAGTCAAGGAAGGCACTACTCTTCTCTTTTTTTTGTCAGGATATCTAGCGTCACTACTAATGACTAATTCCGTCATCACCGATACTCTCCGAATAAGTAAATTGCCAGCCGTGAAAAATGTTTCCACCACCTTTCCACTTATTAAAAGTAAAGCATAATCCTTTGTTACCCAAAATGCCCTCACCTTTCCTCCAAATTCACGTGTAAAACTCCGTGTAACGCATCAGGGACGTAATGGTCATTCAATATGCCATACGCCTTCAGTTTTTTTCTTCACGACTTTACTTTTCCTATTTTAACCCTACCGAAAATTTTAATCAAATCGGTCGTCCTTGTTTTCTTAAACGGAATTTCCACTCGCTTCAATTTAATGTACAGCTCGTTAAAGTCAGCCTGAAATCTGAAACCCTAACTTGTTTTTCGGGGTTTTCTATTTTTTTATTTTGGTATTTATCAGTCATTGAATCTGAATCAAAATCAAATTCGTAACCATATGGAAGTTAAATGTTTTGTTCAATTCGATTGATCCCTATATAAATTCAGCTGTTTCGAAGCCTTGAATTGCTAAAATTCGGTTGCTGGTTGTCAAATGGCGGATCAACAAGAAGAAGAAGACCTCAGAATGGCTCTACGGATGAGCATGCAGAATTCGCCGCCAGAGCCTAAACGGAGCAAGCCCAGAGACACTGCCATCTTACCGGCGACGACAACGCCGGAGGAGAGCCGCCAGTTGCAGCGCGAGCTCATGGCAGCCGCAGCTGAGAAACGGATGCTGGCTGCGGCTAAAAGCGCTCCGCCTTCTAGTTCTCAGTCCAAAAACGAAAGAAGTGGAGATTTCGAAATGAAAGAGGCAGAAAAGAAAGCCAAAGAAGTTAATTTAGGGAATGAATTGTCAGACAAAGAAGCTCATCAGTTATTTGCTATGGTGTTTGGAACTGGCGTTTCAAAGGATATACTTGCTCAGTGGAGCAATCAGGGTATAAGGTAAAGTATATTATTTTACTCATACTATAAAATTTTAATTTGTTTTTTAATTAAGTTCACTGCTCGTAGATTGGGAGTTACTTAAGAAATTAAAATCGATGGCTCAATTGAATTTTCCTTAAATATGGTGGTTAAAGATTTTGATCCCAAGATAAATTGGCGGCCTAAATTGCAATTTGAATTTGTTACACTAGCATCAAACTACTTTTTCTATATAATGGGATATGACATGCTATGGACGGTTTTCTGCATACCGGACTTCGATGGCAATTTTTAATTATTTGGTTAATTTTTGTACTTCATTTTGGTATGCTTAATGTAGTTGGTGGAAACTTTCGTCTTAGTTTATGCGGTAAACACTTTTTACCTGGAATAAAACCAATATTAGGAGTCTGAATGTTTTCTTCATTGGTATATGCAAACAATCCGTAATGCTTTTCAATGAATTGCTGGAACAATCAACACTTGCTACTATGCACATGTTTATCTCACAGCAAACTTATTAGAAATGGTTAGGATGATTAAGGTTAACGACTAGCGTTTCTTAATGAAAAACTCTGTTGAAGTTGACTAATAATTAAAATTTGTTGTTGCATGGGGTTAAGAATTGATGAAGAAATATGAGATTTAGAAAGCCACATTGAAGCCATCCTGGTACTGTGGACAATAGCCATGAATAGTGTTGTGAACAATGTTTAGCAGTTCAAGAGTAGAGTTTCATGGTCGACACATTTCAGTTAGGTTCAAGTCTACAAGGGTTCAATCAAAGTCTGGAAATTAGAGAATAAGATGAATCCAGGCTTTACACAGACTTTTTCAGCACGATTCTTAAGTTTCCATAGGCCTTCCATGCTCAAGGTGCTAAATGTCTGTCATACTTGTTCTATATTAATTGGAAGAAGTTACCTCTTACATATTAATTTATTAAGTGAAAGCCTTGAACCAAAAGTGACTAAGCATCTTGGACTTAAGAGTGTACAAAATCTTGGATCTTGACCTCTTACAGTGTATGTTATCCAAGTATGAAATCCAGAAGTAGACCCTTCTTTGGACTGTGTTATGACACGGTTAAGTCTCGGTTTGCTATGACTATATTCAAGTTGAATCACCTATTGTCAATTGATTTTAAGTTGGGTACTTGACATAAATTCCCTTTCCTTCTACCTTTAATAATCCTAGAAATTAACCCCTGAAATTCTAACCAACCTAGCGATCAACTCATTAAAAAGCCCAACCACACTGCAGTAGTTCATACCTTGATGAACATAAATCCTGGATCCACTATGTTCACATGATGGTAATTTGATTGGTGGCCTAACTGGTAAAAGGCATGAAAAGGGATAGTAAATCTTAAACTGAAAGATCTTAGAGATGATGGCAATTGTGAGTAAGTTTATGTAGTTATAAATCCAGCATGTGCATCTTCCTATTATCGGAATGCTAGCAGGCTATGATCATTTGCAATTCTTTGTGCTAAACTGCCTGATCTTAATGTATTATGATTGCATGTTCTGAACCTGGCCTGGAAATTTCTGGTAATTCTTATATTTGCTTATTGCCTAATACATGCCTAAATATTATGCAGATTTAGCCCTGATCCAGAAACATCTATGGGCTTAGTGCAGCATGAAGGTGGGCCCTGTGGTGTCTTAGCAACCATACAAGTAATTCCTTTATTTCTCAGTGTGTGTGAGTTTCATCTACCAGGCAGCTTGTGAATTGCCAATTGGTGTGCCATTTGAAGTTCCTAATGCTTTCAACAATTATTTGATTTATTTTGCAAAACCAGAATTTATGTAATTGCCCTTTTTTTTTCTGAGTGGGCTAATATTATATACTGACCTTAGAAAAATTTTATTCTTTGGATTGCTTGTTCCATGCTTTTTAGTTATTGAATAGAATTATCATATTATTGAATGGATATTCAAATATGAGAATATTGGATCCATTTAAAACATAGCTGTTAAATTGACTTAAACTTGTTATTTTCACCAGTGATGGCTTAAACTTATTATTTTTGCCTATGATGCAATTATTTAAAACATACCTTAGAAATATTATTTCCACCAGTGATGCACTGTACTTATTTACTTATTTCTGCAACTTTTGGTGTTCATTTTTAAGAGAACTTCAATTGGTACATGCTGAATTGATCACCTTATTACTACATTCTTTAGCATGGCCACCTTATTTAACCTAGTTTGATTTCTGTTCTGATGTTTGTCACTTGATAAACATTCAATGCTGCTTCTGCTGACAATGTTTCGTCTCTGTACAGGCATTTGTTCTTAAACATCTTCTTTTCTTTCCTGATGAATTGGGTAAAGTTGCAGCAAACATGCCACAAAATTTGAATTCCAGGAGATCCAAAAGTCAATATGTTGCGTCAAATGATTTTTCTGCTTTTACTGAAGATGCAAAAGCAAGGTAATTAAATTTTACTGCTAACTTGTATGATCTATTTCTAAACTGCGTAAGGACAGGTGTTCTTAACTCACATTTGTGTTTCAAAGTTTTCTAGCATATGGTTCATGATATGAAAGGATTAAACACATGAGCACTTTTAGTTGCAATTTTATCCAACAGTGTAACTCCTTTTCCTGCCTATGGTTGCCTTCATATTTGTTTTATTAATCATCTAATTATCTCCCATGTCTCAATGTTCGTTCTAATGATTGCTTTTATGAATGATAGAATCTGTACTGCTAAAATTGTTGTTTGGTGAAGAAATTGCGAAAAGTTAAAATGCCTGCTCTCATTAGGTGAAGTTGGGTGGATTGTGCAATTTCTCATTTGTAGGCGTTTTTCCTGAGGTGCATTGTTGTTTGTGTGGATTGCTAGTGGTATATATTTTGCATTATTTCTGTAATAATCAGTTTGGAACGAATATTTGCTTTCTTATTCAAGTTTTGCAGCTAAGTCATAACCTTCTCTTTTTCCTGTTATCTATTTCATTGAATTTTTTGTTTCTGTACACAGAGCCCTGGTTAAAAGTATGAGTGAGATGTTATTTTTATGTGGAAATAACAAAAGGGCTGTGATTGCAACTTTAAGTGTTATTTCCCACGGCATTAAAGGATCTGAAGGCAGTTCAAAGGATGTGGTTAGTGGAATTCTGTTGACCTAAATTCTTAATAAATTGCCGCTATGCCCTTATCTGTATTATTGCATGCTGATAATTGTTTGTGTTTGTCAGATCATTGCACAAGCACTTGAAGGTCTTTCAATTGAGTCTGCTTCTGATTTGCAGAAAGTTCTGAGAGTAGACAGATACACATCACCTACAAGTGCCTTTAAGAGGCTTGAAGGAATGATTCCCATTTTTCAAAGTCGCATGGGAGCGCTGCTATTCCTTATCTCGGCATTACTTTCTCGAGGATTGGTGAGTTTGTTGGCTTGAAAACTCCTTATCTTCATCAATATTTCTGATAGTTCAGAATTCAAAAGGGTGAATGTACCTGGGAGGTCCCTCTACTATTAAATGGATCAATTTAGTCCTTGTACTATAAAAAAGATTCATATAAGGCCAAATTGAAATAGAGCTAACATTTACTCTTTAAGAAATATCGTTTAAAAGTTCAACAGAGTTAATATTTTTAAAATTCTTATGGTTCTGTAAATGAAATCTTTTGAATTTAGACTAAACTGCAATTGAAAAAAATTTTGAAGACATCTTTTACAGAGTAAATGTCAGCTCTGTTAGAATTTGGACTTGTTTTATTCCTTTTATTTGTATAGGGACTAAATTGAACCATTTAATAATAGAGGGAACAATTTGATCCAGTCCCTATAATACAGGGACTTCCCAAGTACTTAAACCCAAGAGGAAGCATATACCTGTATGTCCAAAGCTAAGATTTTGTTTGCATGGGGATGTAATTATAACTGTGCTTCCTTGTTTCTTTAGGACTGTGTTCAAGCTGACCGTGATGATCCCAGCCAACCCCTAGTAACTGCACCATTTGGCCATGCTTCTCAGGTATGTAAATTTGCGTATATCGATTGAAGGGATGGGGCTTTAATATCTCCAAATTGGTAGTGCTGTCCTTGATGCATTCTTCCATTGTAATTGCATCTTATACAAAATTATTTCAGGAAATTGTGAACTTATTGCTCTGCGGGCAAGCTGTTCCAAATGTATTTGATGGGAGGATGGATTTAGGTGGTGGCATGTTTTTGAAGGGTATATCTACAAGTGTGGAGGTTGGGTTCCTCACGCTTCTGGAATCCCTTAATTTCTGTAAGGTTGGTCAAAATCTAAAATGCCCGAAATGGCCGATATGGGTTGTTGGAAGTGAGTCCCATTATACTGTCCTGTTTGCTCTGGATACAGCTGTTCAAGATGAGAATGAATTGGAAGAAAGAGAATCACAGATCCGGAAAGCTTTTGATGCCCAAGATCAGAGTGGAGGTGGTGGGTTTATTAGCGTGGAAGCTTTCCATCAAGTGCTGAGGGAGACAAGTATCCGACTTCCATCTGAGAAACTTGATAGCCTCTGCAACTCAGGCTTCATAGTATGGAGTGAGTTCTGGCAGGTTATTTTGGATTTAGACAAGAACTTGGGAGGTCTTAAGGATTCAACTGGACAGATGGGTAGAAAGATATTTGATCTTCACCATTTTAATGGGATTGCAAAATCAGATTTGAATGGCAGCCAAGCAACAGCCGAAGGTGAGACTCCAGTACAACGACCCAGGCTTACGAAATTGAGGGTTTCAGTACCCCCAAGGTGGACCCCTGAGGAATTTATGGCTGATGCAGCGGTTGCCCCTGGTAATGCAGGGAGTGAATCAAGTCAGAAAGACGCAGAAGTAGCTAAACCAGGACAACCTCCCCAGCATGCACCATTGGCAGACTGCATTAGAACACGCTGGCCTCGTGCTGTTTGTAATTGGATCGGGGACCCTCCTAGTATAGTGTGAATGTATCATCTCAGGGATTGTTACCGAAGTGTTCCTGCTGCTGAGAAACACGCTGGAACGGAGAAGGTGGCAAGATAGTGGTAAACCTGGTTGATTGCAAACAAGGAGGTAAGTTATTTTCCTGGTTTCTGTCTTTTCAGGTTCTGTTGTGTATTTCCTGTAATCATTGACATTCTACTTCAATTTTCATGTGTTAATTGTTAAACACTGAGGGGAAAAAAGGGATGATCTCATCTCTTACGCCAATCAAATGGGCATTCAAGGGTTTTTTAGATAATAACCCCAAAAAATTAAAAAATTATGAAAATGACCCTAGTACTAGATTATTTAGAAAAATGACTTAGTTTCTACAGTATCAAAGGGTGCCTCCACTTCCCACAACGGCACCACCTCAAAAAGTGATTCAATCATTGCTTTATAATTACAGAAATAATAGGATTAAAAAAATCATTTTTTTGTCACGACTTCCCAAGGTGACACACCTGTATAAAATTTTCGTATTTTTTTTGTGTATTTCCAGAGTTAATCGAAAAAAATATTTTTTATTATTTCTGGTGCCGCCTCCTTTAATGGAGGCACCAAATTGGATTAATTTTTGTTTTTTGATTCCATTCCATGGAGTGACCAATATTTGTAAAAAGAAACTACTTGAGATATAAGCCCCTATCTCCCTTAGTGTTAAATGGGGTATTTTGATATGGATTATTAACTGCGTAACCATTACGAATAAAAGCTTTTAACCACATAACTATTATTTTAAGAATGATATTATATTTCATGTGTTGTTATATATATTGGTCATGATGAAACAATTTTTTTGTTAAAGAATAGAATAATAAATATCTCCCTTCTTTTCAACATAACATATCTTTTTTTCTTTTAATGTAACAAGAAAAAAAATTAGGACGATGTGTTTAGGTTGGGGGTATTAGTAGGGACTAGAGGAAAAAAAGATTTTAAACTGTTTTGAAAACACCATGTGAAGTGGTGAAATTAAAAAATTTTAAAATTCATATTGGTGCCGCCACATCTTAAGTAATCATCAAAGATTGTTTTTTTTTTTTTTTTACAGATTATTGGCCACTTCATGGAAGAATGTGACACAATTTTTTTTAATCCCATTTGGTACCTCCATTAAAGGAGGCGACACCAAAAATTAAAAAAAAAATTTATTAACTTTGAAAATACATAAGAAAATATGAAAAATTTATACGGGTGCCGCCCTGGGAAGTGACAATATCAAAAAAATAAATAATTTTTTCATCCTATTATTTTTATAATTATAAAACAATGATTGGATTACTTTTTAGAGGTGATGTTATTGTGTGGAGTGGAGGCACCTTTTGACACAGTAAAAATTAGGTTATTTTTCTAAATAATTTAGTACAATCTAAAATAACCTGGTGCAAATGTTACAATCTTTTTTTTTTTTTTTCCTCTTCCACTGCAATTTTGTCCCCCTATGAAGCTCTTCACTTTGGTTCACTTGATAAAAAGTATTGTACTAATTGTTTCTTTTTTTTTTAAAGAACAGTATTTAATAATAAATTTGCCCTACGAATATCATTAGAAAGGGTATAATTTGGATGCCGATTCACATATTAACCTGAAAAGTAAGGCAAGATTTGGATAAATGCTTATTTTGCTAACTCGCTTTTAAAATCATTATTTTAACACTTACAATATTTACAATATCCCCATCTATTTTTAGCTTACATACTAGATATATACTAATGTTACATATAATATATATATATATTAGTTATGCATATTTTTCTCAAAAAAAAGGGGTTATGTATATTAAACTATGCTCATTAATAAATCGTATTTACATTTTATAATATGTGATTAAAATAATGCAAGGCGAAGCAGTATAGAGCAATCCTTATACCGCCTCCATTGCGGCATTTCATTCTCCATTTATTTTAAAACATATAAAGATTAAGGTGTTGATTATTTGAGTAATGGTTGAAACCATGGGATGATTCAACCAGCACAGCGCGGATGAATCATCAAACATGAAATGAAGTAATCTACGGTCAAAACCATTTCATTCTTTTAGCTCCAGTACCATTCATGGCAAGTTAGCTTGCCTGATAGAAGCCAAGAATTTCATGTCCAAATGGTTCACATTTGAAACTTAAGCAGACAACGAAAAGAGTTTGTGTTCCATTACCCCCTTTTGTCTGAAATAGTAGATCATACAAAAATATTCCATCAATGATCTAAAAATGTGCAAATGTTCCATCAATATGTAGTAATTATCTTTTACAGGATCAATGATACTACTACATCAACACCTTAGTGTAGGAAATTTGATGAAGGGATTCATTGTGTGATTCATTCCCATAAAAAGCGACTAGAAACTTCGTTCTCATAATCAAGCAGTCCGTAGAGGTGGAGAAACCAATATAACTCCATCTCCCCTAACAAAGAGAAATGGAACCGTGCGCTTTGTAGTCTGAAACGAGGGAAAATGGGGTTATCATCCAAAAACATGAAAGAATAACCATAAATCAGAAAGAAAATTTCCAGCTTAATAGGAGAAGTTCATGTTTGCTTCCACTCTATATCCAGATTCTTGCATTACCAAGATAAAATGAAGTCATTCTGTTCGTCACTAAACAAACACCTTTAAGGTTGTATTAGTAAGGAATCATAGCTAAAAACTAATTATAACAAGCCAGTATGATTGTGGATTGTAAGCAGTCATTCTTCTAACTTCAAATGAAAAGATAAAACAACTCTGAAAATGCTAACACCTAATAGAAAAATGCACATGTTCTTCATGGCAAATAAAGGGAGTAAATTACTTATGACTATTACAGCCAAAACTTACTACTAAACTTGCCTATTACCTCTAGTTCAAACATTAACTATCAGAACAAATAACAATCATATTGAAAGGGAAAAGTAATAAGATAACCTACCCGAACAATCTCTTCATAGGTTTCATCATCTATTTCAACCGTTGTAACAACCTCTTCAACATCCCCTAGAATCATATTCAAATGCTGATCATAAGCCTGCAAGCCACATTAGAAAAGAATTAGGCATCAAAATAAGAGCTACAAGCTTCTAAATGTTAAGGCCAATTATATTTCCAAGTAATAAGGATATAATTCCTAATTACTATTATTAAGCAAGAAAAAAACTCTTCTCGAAGAATCAAAGGGATCTAGAAATTAACATAGATTATTGTCATAGAGTAGATGAACCATCCAATAGACAAACTAATAATGCCATCTCAAGCTCTTCGCCAACAGGAAAGGATGATCTAGAAATTTTACTAATCAAACAAAAAGTTGCATCATTGCAGCACATCAATTGGACAACAGACAACAAGCCGTACAATTTGGGGGAAAAGATAACGAAGATTTCAATTCATCCAGTTTAGGCATATTAAGTATAGGCATATTAAGTATATTCATGCAATTGGTAGCATTTCGCATATGAGCATAGAAGTCGCAATATCCTAGGGTTAGCCAACACTATCTGAATTAGCATACCCTAAATAAATGAAAACAAACTAAGAAAGGGAGCCCTAGAAAGGAATCACTCAAGATTTTGATTCATCCCGTTTAGGCATAATTAAGCATACTCATTGAACTGATAGCATAGCGTGTATCAAGGGCTAGCTGATACTATCTGAAGTAGAATATCCTAAATTTAAAAAAAAAAAAAGGAAGAAAAAAAAGAAGAAAAAAACCCAAATTAAGGAACCCTAAAATGGAATTGGAAGACGGAACACTGAAAGTAAAAGAGGTGGAAAGGGGAACCCTAGAGTTAGAGGTATCTAGAAAAGGGGAAAAACGAACGAACATGGAGCTTGCCACGGAGCTCACGGTCAGAGCGGAGCTTGACGTAAATACGCTCGTCGAGGCTGAGCCTTATCAAATCCAAAGGCTCCTTCACCGCGCTCTCTTCCTCGCTTGCCATTCTTTTCGCTCCCTCTTTGTTCTTTCCGTCTCAAGAGTGAAGGATTGGGTTTTAAGCCTTTTAGGCTGCAAGTAAAATAAAATAGAACCGATTGAATATACTACTACTACAATTATGGTAAAAAGACTTCTTTGGTGTTTCTCAATTTTGATATTGAACAAATTGATCCTTATAAAAAAATTCAAAATGATTTAATCTCTACCAGTTTTGAAAGTTAGCAACTAAGGATAATAATAGTAACCTTAGTGCTTTCCATCAATTTTACACAAATTTGACTAGTGTAATAACAAATTTGGCTCTTATAATTTACACATTTTATCAATTTGGTCATGATTTAACAAATTTAGCCGGTAGTATTTTTATAAATATATAAATGATAGGGATAAATTTTTCAAATTTTTAGAATCAAGATCAAATTAATAAAATATGTAAACATTAAAGGTTAAATTTATTCTTATATAAATCAAAATTATGTACAATTGACTAAAGATATTAACTATGTGATTAATTGTACTTGATGCTTACTTTAAAAATTGACATAGATTAAAAGAATTTAAATTTTTAAGAAATACTAATTTACCCAATTTCAAAATTGAAATACATTAAGCACATAATGAAAGGAAAAAAGAACATGAGTTAATAAATTTAATATAAGATAAATTATAATATAATTTTATAAAATGTTATCGTTTTAGTCGAATTTCACTCGTGATATTAAATTTAAGTAAATAACTCTATTAATTTATTTCTATACTAATAATAATTCATTAGTAACTAAATTACACCGAAAATCACGATTTTTAATATAAGTATGTATTTGAAAATAACAGCATATGAAATAACAACATATATATAATACACAACAAATTAATATATTTAAAATTAATTTAAATTGTAAGTAAAAATAAGTTTAAATATGTAAATACTTGTAATTAAGAATATTAGATGCACTCAAATTAATTTTTAACTCGAATTGTTATTTTTCTATAGCACGTTAAAATATCGTCATATTAAGTAAAAATTACTTATCGAAATGTCAAAATGTTGGTAAAAAAATCAACTTTAAAAATATAGTTATAAAATATTTATTTGACAATTGACTCATTGAGTATAGGTAAGGTGGTAATTATTATTATTTTTAAACTCTAATCAATATTGAGTTAGTATTGACTTGATTTGTGATACCAACTCAATTAACAAAATTATCAATATTAGATTTTGTCACAGCCATGATGTGGGTAAAAAAATGAAATTAAAATTATATTTAAAAAATAAAAATTCGAGTTATAGGTTAAATGGTAAAGTGTATATAATTAAACATTCTTTTAAGTTTGAGTTCAATACAATATTGCATTTTTAGTTTTTTATTTAAACATTTCATAAAATAGTAAAAGACGAAGACACGATTAAATTAATATTAAATTTTTTATTAAAAAATAACTTTTAAGTAATTTTTTAATTGAGTTAGTCTCGAGTTGATTTTTAGTCTCGAGTTGATTTATAACATCAACTTAATAACACACTTCATATAAGCAAGTATTAATTTAGATACAAATAAAATGGATAAAAAAATTTGTGTAATGATATTAAAATGTAAAAATAAAATAAAATAAAATAAAGACTTGATTGAAGTGATAAAGTTGAGGTATTATAAATGATACTAGTATCGGTTTAAAACTTTAAATTTCACTATATCCAAAAATTGATTTGGTTTTACAAAAAATATATAAAAAAATAAAAGTACCATCGTAATAATATAATTTACTTTAAATATGAAAGATATTTTTATAATTTTTTAATTAAATTAATGTCTGATTGACTTTTGAGACTAAATCAAATATTTAACTATTAATAATGTCTTTAATTGAATTTGATGTTCTCAATTTAAACATTTCAATTAAAATCGCATTTAATTTTTTTTATAAAATTATTACACAAAATTTGTCAACGTATCCTAATCTAATATTATTATATATTATCATTTCATAGTCTAAAAACCTTAGAAGGAGGCGGTGTATGAAATAATCATGCATCAAAATTTGGTTGAGTCGTGCCTAATCCTTTCATCCCCACATCTGTTTATGCAATTTTAGGGGCTGCCCCAATCCTATGCTTCGAATGGGCCTAATATTCCCCTTAAGAATGCAGTCTCCCAGACCACTGTGGTGCATTTAGGAATGTTCCCCCCACAAAGAAGGTCCAACATGACACATATATGTTAATTGTTCATCATTATGATCCTGACTTTAGGTGAAATTAATGGTTGGAACAGCGTACAACTGTGGGAGTTTAACACTATGATGGTGGCCCATCCCATGGCAGTAGAGATGTAAATGGGAGAAGGTTGTTGGATATCTGCTATTTTCTTCTACTTGTATTTTTTCAACTTATCCATCCCCACATCAAACACCTCTGCCCCACTCTCTGTTTTGCTATAAACTACATCCCGGTTGTTAAATGGTCTTTTCATGCTTAAACTTTCACATTGCCTTGCATTTTCATTCAACCTCTCTATCTATGTTTACCCACTATAATATATGTAAGTTTTACACATTAATTAATGGTTCATATTATGTGTAATAGCCAATAGGATGTTGAAATTTATGAGTTGGACGGACAATGAGAGATCTCATTGACTTGGTTTCAGTGATCCTAAATCTCCCACGTACTTGGGAATTTATTTCTTGCCGTACCATGACTGTATATAATAAATTAATTAAGGGTCTGATTAATGCATTCACACACACATACATAAAAATTAAATAATTTTTTTAATTTTTCTATAAGTTATCTTAAAATCGTTTCTCTTTTTATTTATTTGTGTAAGTGAAAAATATTTTGTGGATTTGTATTGAAATTTATCATTAACTATTATTATAATTGCTACATGTTGTTTTACCTATTTTTATATTTTTTTAAAAATAAAAATTATAGTTTGCTTTATTATATAATTCCAATTTTTTATATTATTTAAAAATTAATTAAAAATTAAACAGGTAAATTAACATGCATTGCATCTAACATTAGAAAATAGTATATATAAAATCAAGAGCGATAAACTCTAATTCCATCATGAATCTTGTGATGCTCGTTTACTTGGAGGATCCCCAAGACACTATAGCTCTAGCAAATGTAAAAACATATCACCATGTGGATATTATATCTTTACTATAGAATGTTCAATTTACATTACTATAGTGCTCCGATACTGCAAGGTATCTTGTATAGTGGAGTTCATAATTTATCTTGTATCCCAAATATTTGAGTACCCTTCTTATTTATTTCTATGATTCTATCTAAAATTATTAGTAAATTTACTCAGAGTGTTGTGCAATTCATAATGTACATTAAGCTTCCTATTATTGTAGAGTTTTGCAATAAGTGTATTCTTTCACCTTTATTATTTGATAGATGTACACTTAAGTCCATTGGTATTTTGCAATATTATTGTGATCTTCACAAAAATTTCGAAGAAGTTTTTTCAACATGGTGAGATTGAGATGACACAAGTCCATCAAGTATCTTCAAAACGTGCAACATCTACAACACCCAAGTCTTTCATGTCAAACCTTTTAATTAACATGTTCTTTCTAGACTTGATCATGTTATAAGCTATACAATGACTTAACAAATTTACACACCTTATGTTTTTTTCCTTTTATAATAAATGTAGCGACGTAAAAATTTTAGCTTTTGTCGCTAATTGTGACGATTTATTAAAAACTTGAAAAAAACCAAATTTCGATTTTAAAGAAAAGGGGAGTCGCCACCGATCTTTTTCTAAGTGTGATCGGACACCTAATAAATCCTCTTTTTAGCAGAAAATTTATTTTTAAGTAACAGGAAGGCCGCGTTTAGGTCTACGTCAAAATTCAGAGAAAAATAGGGCTCGGGAGTCGGTTACGCACGGGGAAGGTATTACCACCCTCGTGACGCCCAAAATTGGTATCTTATTAAATACGCGTTGTCTTGATTTTCAAAAAAAACATGAGCTCAATGTAACATTTAATCATGATTCGATTTAAAGACAAGAATTTCCAAATTTTGATTCTTTAGAAGGACGTCCCGGTTTCAACACGAGCCGACGCAATTCACCCAACATAGCGATGAAATCGACGACTTAGTTTTAAATCGGGACGTTGCCTCGTGTATTGAAATTAATTTAAAAAAGAATAAGATTTTGAGATAACATAAAGCAAATTGATATGAAGTAAAAAATAAATAAATGATTTGAAATACATCAAGGCAAATAATGAACATGACAATAATAAAAACAATGACAATGTATGCGATATAAGACGTAACAAGAATCGACTAAAAATTATGAATGTACATACATACACATATGAACGTAGAATAATAGAACATGAAATGACAAAAACCTAACATTTAAAAAAAAACACAAATAATGTTACCTATATACATATGTATACGTATAAAGATAAATATATAGTGATATAGTTTAAAAACATATATATAATAATAATATTGAAAATATGTACATGATATACAAAGCTATAATGTTAAAAGGATTATATATGCTTAATAGAGAACAAAAAAAAAAGTACTTACATATTTACATATGAAAAAAAAAGAAACCTACATACATAATCAAATGTTTAAATGTACACCTAATATATGTGTATAAAAAAATTAACATTGGAAAACTATCACTTTACATCATATAAATATACACTTACATGTTAAAAATATATGTACAACGATAATATGTAAAAGTATATACAAGTGTTAAAAATATATACATAATATGACGTTTAAACATATATACACCTAATATGAGGCATTTAAAAATACATATATAGCAAGGTAAAAAATATATACGTATTAAAAAAGACATAGCATTCAAAATATATACATAATATAGTTTTTAAGCATATATATAATACATACGTATTAGAAATGATATTAATGTTTAAAACAACTATTAATAATACTACCTAACTATATACATATATATTAAAGATATATACGTAATAATGTTAAAAGTACGTATGTGATTTATATATTAGAAATAATAATGGTAACTACAATAATAATATATCAATAATAAATAATAAAAGGGATAAAAATAATAGTAATAATAATAATAATAATAATAATAATAATCATAATCATGAGAATGATATAAATAATATTTAAAATAAAATAAAAGAGCAAAGATAATATAAAAATCAACTTAAATCTAAAAAAAAGACTAAATTAGAAACAAAGACGAAGTTTTGGGGCAATTTTAAGAGAAAATAAAGAAAAAGGATTTATCTGAATGGGCACGAAATCAAATGGGACCCAAAAAGCAAATTTCCCAAACATTTAAAACGCATAGCAACATAGGGGATCAACTCGCAAAGCGCGACAAGTTTCCAGGCCGAATTAAAAACGAAATAAGTGTAGGCAGGGCCCAATCGAATGTCAACGCAAGAAATGGAGGACCGAACGCGCAATTATCCCCTCAACGCGAAACACGCGGGTCCTGGGGGTATTCGGATCGGGTCCGAACGGGTGCGAGGGTCTGATGCCTTACACGGCACCGTTTTGATGGGTGGAGGTAAGTTGCAAAACGGTGACGTTTTGCATGGCTAGTAAAGCCCAAAATTTTCTAAAATAAACTTATTTCTTCCTTTCCCCTTTTTTAAAATCAGAGGGCAGCCCTCTCCTCTCCTATTTTCCCTATTCGGCTAGGGTTTTGAAACCCGTCATTGCTGCCATTGTCACGGCACCACCATGGGCGGTGGTTGGGACGGTGCGAAACGGGCTTTCTAGCCCTTGTCTTTAAAACACTTTCGAAGACCACCTTCTCAGCCCAAAAGTGCGAAAGAAAAATGATCCTCACCCTTCCCACTCGATCCGATCCCGACGACAGAGGAGAAGTCTCCGGCGATGCGACCGCGAGCGATTTCGGTGAGATCCTCCTCTCTGTCCCTCTTTATTTATTCTTATACATAAAAATAACTCAAGAGTGAATAAATAAAAAAATAAAATAGAACTAAAAATAAAAGAATGAAACAAAGAAAAAATAGAGAAACACCTTTGAAATTTGGATCTTTTTATTGCTGTTCTTTTTTTGTATTTGTCCCCCTTACATTCTTTTTGTTTCTTGGCTTTATAGCCGATACAAAAGCGAAATAAATAAATATAATAATTCTTTTTTGTTTTTTTCTTTTTTTGCTGTTATCTGCTTGTTAATCTCTACTTTGGTTGCTGTTTTGGTTATTGCTATTTGTTGCTATGTGGTCGCTGCTTTTGTCTCTGTTTTCTTTTGCTTGCAGGTCTACGAGGAGGTCAACGAGCAGAGCCTATCCGTTTTAGTGTTAAGGATGCGACGTAGCCGATCCTCGGGCATCGGGGCAGCGAACGCAGCAGCGTCTTGGGCGCTAGAGGTGCTCGCAAGGCACGTAGGAGGAGTACGGTGCATAGGAAGACTCAGAAACCCTAGGGTTTCTGAGTTGGCTTGTCATGTGGGCTCGTTTTGGGCTTTTAGTGTTTGGGCCTGGGGTTTGGGTCTTAATGTATTGGGTTAGGCTTGTTGGGGTCATTCGAGTTTTAATTTCTTGTAATTTGGACTTTAGAATTGGACATTTGGATTTATTAATTCATTTTTGTTTTTATATTTGGTTTTGAATTTGGGTTTTGTAAAAAAGGTAAATGGGTCGGGCAATTTGGGGTTCATACAGTTGCCCCTCTTTGCTCATTGTCGTGCAACGGGAATAGAGCAAAGACTTTTAAGGAAGGCCAAATTTGCCCGGGCTTGCTGAGTCTTGACTTGCTTTGGTGCTTCTCTTTTCCAAGTAGTCTCGTTCTCGCCCATCGCATCTGGTTTGCTTTGATTCAATCCATCGCTCTTATAACTTCAATCTGCTTCACATCTTCATGGGTATGAATTTCATAGCTTCGATCTGCTTTAATGCTCTTCTAGGGAGGTAAGATCTGATATCCTTGATCAACTCCATAGCAACTTAGGGAGGCAAAATCTATGTCTTCGATTAGCTCTAATCTTTATTCTTTATTGAAAAACGGAAATCAAAAAATAGCTTGGCATGCGAACTGAAGCTTAACTCATCGCTTGGATTATGAGTTAATTTTTAAAAAAGCAAAAATTGAAAGCACCTCAGTGTATGATCTGAGATTCAACTCATCTCTCACAATATAAGTTGATGTTTTGAAAAACATAAATTAAAAATACCTCAGTGTGACCTGAGGCTCAACTTACCTCTCGCAATGAGTCGATTTTTTTGAAAACATAAATTGAAAAACAAAAATTGAAAATACCTCAGCGTGTGAGCTAAGGCTCAACTCACCTCTCGCAATATGAGTTGATTTTCTGAAAAACAAACATTTAAAAACAGAATTTGAAAATACCTTGGTATGCGACCCGAGGCTCAACTCACCTCTCGCAATATGAGTTGATTTGATAACAAAAATTTGAGAAATAGAAATTGAAAATACCCCGGCATGTGAACCAAGGCCCAACTCACCTCTCGCAAGATGAATTGATTTTTGAAACATAAATTTAAAATACCTCAGCGTGTGATCTGAGGCTCAACTCACCTCTCGCAATATGAGTTGATTTTTGAAACATAAATTAAAAGTACCTCAGCGTGTGACCTGAGGCTCAAGTCACTTCTCGCAATATGAGTTGATTTTTGATAAAATAATATTGAAAAACAGAAATTGAAAGTACCTTAACGTGTGACCTGAGGATCAACTCGCTTCTCGCAATACGAGTTAATTTTTGAAACATAAATTGAAAAACAGAAATTGGAAGTACCTCAGCGTGTGACCTGAGGCTCAACTCACCTCTTGCAATATGAAAAACAGAAATTGAAACAGAATTTGAAGAACAGAATTTGAAACTACCTTGGCGTGTGAGCCAAGGCTCAACTCACATCTCGCAATATGAGTTGATTTTTTTGAAACATAAATTGAAAAACAGAAATTGAAAACACTTCAGCGTGTGACCTGAGGCTCAACTCACTTCTCACAATATGAGCTGATTTTTGAAAAACAAAAATTAAAAATATCTCAACGTGTCTTGAGGCTCAACTCACCTCTCGCAATATGAGTTGATTTTTGACAAACAGAAATAATAAGACAGAATTTGAAAGTACCTCAGCATGTGAGCCAAGGCTCAACTCACCTCTCGTAATCTGAATTGATTTTGATGAAAAACTAAAATTGAAAAATAGAAATAAAAATTGCCTCGGTGTGTCCTGAGGCTCAACTCATCTCTCGCAATATGAGTTGATTTTCGAAACATAAATTGAAAAACAGAAATTGAAAATACCTCAACGTGTCTTGAGGCTCAACTCACTTATCTCAACACGAGTTGATTTTTGAAAAACAAAATAAAAAATATACCCAAAATCTCTCATCTGGTGGAATTCGGGTGTCTTCTTCCTCGATTCAGTACAACTATCATCGCATCCTCTTGCTCTGCTGGAGTACCTAAATATGTCGTGTATGATGTTATCATGATATGCACATGTTTGTCTTAAATGTCTTTATGCCTACATGATTATACTATGCTCTTTGGGCTTTTTGTCACATATCCCTTTTTGTCACGACTTTTGACGATTTGCGTTCATTACTTTGACTCTTGGCTTTCTCTTCAAGCTTTGTACCTGTCCCCAAGTTTCAGGAGTAATCTGTGTTTCTCAAATATCACTCTTTTGCCCCTTGTTGAACTTTGTTCTTGTTTTGAGGCTCTTGTACTTATCCAATTCTCATCCAGGTAATACTCAGCATTTCTTTTGTTTGGAGTATGTCATTTTAAAATGCTCTAGATCTTCAACGCATGAACCCTTCCACGTTTCTTAATCAAGAATCTTTTTGAGCATGGCTTCTTGCGTAGAAGGTTTCGAGCTGCAGAAAATGTTTCAAATACTGTAGTCTTGCTATTTGACTCGCTGCTCGAATCGCCTTACTCCTTGGGCCCAAATCTGTTTCATTAGGACGCCCTTTCGGGTTTTCATCCTAATATTTTTTTATTTATCAAGATGCCCTATTGCTCGGCTGGTATTTCGACCCAAAACCCGAGGAAATAATTGTGTTTTGCTCAACCAGCTTGCCCCACTGTAACTTCAGGGTCCATTCCACTGTAATTTGGGGACACAGGGTTGGTACTATCTTTAGATCATTCCACTACAATTCCCAGCTATATGATCTGTATCAACCCACTATAACTCAAAGGTATAAGATCTGTAACTTGTTCCCTCAACTGACCACTCCCCGCGCTACTTGACCAGATGTTTATGCGTGATATTTGCATGGATGCAGAATATCATTTTTTCTCAAGAATTATCCCTGTTTTGCGCTCAAGTTGACATTGCTTATTTTCGTCGAGATTATATCACTGATGCGATATCTTGTTTCTATTCAGCTAATATCTTTGACAGAAAATCTGAAGAGATAAATTCAATTTAAGCTCAAATATTTCCAACTCTTACACTTGGTGAGCTTTTAAACAACAGTCGTGTTTCAGGTTCCTGTACTATTTAGAAGCTTTCAGAGTAATATGTGAAACTCCTTTTATAAAAGTATGATTAGTCCATTAATCATTATTTTAATGCGAAATGCTTGAAAAAGATTAAAATAATGGACAAGAAGAAAATTGATTAAGAGCTTAGCTCGAAACAAACAAGTTGAACAATGAGAGCAAATGCAAGTTTATTGGAAGCGCATTTTGAAAGAATAAGCTAATCAAAGATAAATTCAAAAATGGGTAAAATGGAAAGCTAGGTGCCCCAGATATCGCAGCCTGAGCTTCTCTGTACAAACTCCTTTGAGACCATTTTGAGCTCAACATGTATTTATGGGATTCGGAGTACTTTTTCGATGCCCCAAGACGTAGCATACTTCTTCATTGTCAATTCAAGTATAGCAAGACTACCATATGTCCCATTTTATCAAAATTTGAGCAACCCTTTTTTCGGTTTTTCAACTCAAAACCCATTTGGTCTCAAGACGCCCTTTGCGGGTTTTCACCTTAGCCTCTCCATTTTTCTTTTCTTTCATTTTTTTCTTTCTTTCTTTTTTATTTTTGAATGAATAAAGGTCTCAAAGCGCCCTTTGCGGGTTTTCACCTTGGCCTCTCCTTTTTAGGTATCTCTGGACTGAATCTGAATTTAGGATTGGATCAGTGCTCCTCCGGGAAAAGCCTCATTTACCTCATAATCTTCTTAAGCATTCATTTTCCTTTGAAATCCTTTTGTATAGAAAGGATCTTCTGTCATAACTCAGCATTATCCATTTCTCGTACATTTGACTATGATGAATACTTTCAAACCTTTTCTGCAGTCAAGTTTACTGAAGACATTTTACTTTATCCAATTATTGATTCAATCGAAGCTTGGAGAAAAAGAATCTTAATTTCCATGGGTAGAACCACCTCTAATACCCCAGCGAAGGTCCTGGTCAAATTTAATAAGCACAAAAAGTAAAAGGTAGCTTCTTATGCCCATATTTACAAGTTTCAGTCACCTTTCATAACTTTTTTTGTATTTTTTTCTTTTGGCAGCCTTTGTTGTATTGTGATATGGCGCCTAATCTTTGAACGAACTGTAATCTTTTGACATGGTACAGTCGTGCACTATAAAACATGATTCTTTTTTGGCATTTGATCTTTTTTTTACTGTCAACTTTACAATATTGGCATATGAAGCAACTTTCATTTTCTTAGCGAAGCAATTGATAACCACGACGATGATGTCAACTAGAAGCTTTTGACGAGATCGTCCCCAGAACATCTATGCCCCATGTATTGAAAAATTGGTGAAGAAATAACTGATGTCATTCCCTTCCCTTGACGGACCAACAATATCCGATCCTTCTGGCTATTGTAGAACCATTGTCATGTGTTCTTTAAACAACCTTAAAGACCTATTTCAAGATGTTCCTAAGTGCGTCTTAATATGATCGTGCGGAAACATCCTTGAATTCTTGGAAATAACTCAATAGTCTTGCCTTATTTCTGCGGTGAGCTAGGTTTCGATCTTCATCTTTTTCCTAAGCTCGCAATGTCAACTGACCCTTTGTAAATTAGGATCTGTCTTTCATCTTATTCTGCCATCTTTAACGAATCGGAAGATAGGTACAATCTCTGTCATCTTCGAAGTTCTGAAATCCCTCTAGACACATATCTCACTCCAAAGGGAGTCAGTAACAGCATCGCTCATGACATTGATATTTGAGGATCTATTGTGGGCACGAAGGCATATTTCAAAGAATAAATGATTCTTAAGATGATTATTTGCATGGTATGATCATAAATGAAGAGTGAAAAATATTTGAATAAAAGTTCAAAGAATAAAAGGAGTAAAAAAATATCTGCTCAAATAGATGCATTTTATTGAAATAAAAATCTTGGACCCTATCCTATTTCACAAAAGAAAACTTATCGCCTCTAGGCTTAAGGCCATAAGTATGTTTTGAATATTACTCTAGGTTAGCTTTAAAAGTACACGGATCTCTTCCACAGTCCCATTGTTCAAAACACTCCCAAGTATGTGAAGTTTGGAGGTGGGTGATATTGAGGTCGTGGTTGAATTGAGTACGAATTAGAAGTACAGTGGCTTCCTGTTCCCACCATATGGGTTTCTGGCTCTTTTTTCTTCATGGGCTTTGCCCCCCTTTTTCTTAACTCTCGGGGACTTCCATCCTTCCACTTTTGATGGCATTCTCAATAAGTTCCCCAGATACCACGATATCTGTAAAGTCCTTCGTGGCACTCCCTACCAACTTGTCATAAAATGGCGCTTTCAATGTGTTGATGAAAAGAACCGCTATTTCAGTTTTGGTTAAAGGTGGTTCTACTTGTACCGAGATATCCCTCCATCTCTGTACGTACTGCCTAAAAGTTTCCATCGGCTTCTTTTCTATCATCTGCAGAGTCAACCGATCAAGCACCATGCTAAACACATACTTGTACTGTTCGCAAAATGCTGATGCTAAGTCTTTCCATGATCGGATCCTTTCTCTGCTAAGTTGATTATACCATCGAAGAGCCGATCCGACCAAGTTGTCTTGGAAACAGTATATTAGCAATTTTTCCTCATTCACATAACCAGCCATCTTCCAGCAAAACATGATAAGATGCCCGTTTCGACAACTCGTTTCATCATATTTTTCAAAGTCTGGCACTTTAAACTTCGGAGGCAGAAACAGATCGGGTACCAAACTGAGCTCTTTGGCACTCAATGCAGAGAAGACTTCAGCGCCTTCTATCGCCTTGAGCCTTTCCTCTAAGCTCCTATATTTCTCCTGAACTTCGTGATCATCCATTTTTAACCTGGCTATTTCTACCGGATTATCCAAATTTAGAACATTGGGACGAGTAAGATTAGCTCTGAGGATTGATAAAAATGTACTCTGCCTTGGATGAGCAAGTGATACAGGTCGTTGTTGCAGGCCTGCAGGTTCCCTTTGATGATATCCCCTTTGTGTTACATGAGCGTGAGGTGGGGTGAACCTTATGGAATAGAGCAAATCCTGATCGTGATCAACCCTCGACTGAGGTTCCATAACATCAGGGCTCTGCATGGGTCCTTTCCCCTTAACCAAAGCTGACATCATTTCCATCATCTTAGCCATTTGATCCTTTTGTTCCATCGATTCTTCTCGAGATTTCACTATCAGATCTCTTGTTTCTTGCTGTGACTTAGCCAGTTGCTCTTGTAGTTCCATTTGGTCCCTTTCCATCCTTTCAATTCTCTCATTAAATTCGGCCTCCATAGTTCTAGCTTGTCGGTGCGTCCTATATGAATGGCGTGATTCCAGACTTGTAGAGTCGCAACTGCGGATTATACGGCTTTAACCTTAGTGAATGATTAAGGGATATACACATACAATGAATGGTTGAATGAATGAATGTTAAATGAATGTTAGTCGTGAATGAATATGGAAGAATTTGGTGTTGATTTCAAGATAGCCCCCACTTAGGCATTTCATTAATCAAAAGAGTCTATTACAAAACATTTCAGTCACTTGTGTAATTGACTCTTCCATCAGAAACTCGTTTTTTGCAACCAATCTCTAGTCAACACCTTCTTAATATGATGCCTATAATGCATGATGAAAAATAAAATAATGACAACCAACCCTGGTGAATAATCAAATATAGGCAAAAAGTATGGAAAATTTAACAAATTAAACTACCCAATCCAGTTTATTAAACAGACCCAATCCCCTTGTATAGAAAGTGGAAATGAAAAAAGTAAGAGGCGTTTCTCCCGTGTACTTATTTTAGTGACTACTAAATGGACAAAGGTTTGACATGGCTCTAATTAAGTGGCTCGTACGGTTCACTATATACGGTTTCAGTTCTAGACAGGTACTCGAATTGCCGCACTATCTTCTACTAAGATTAGTACAGAGCCTCGGTCATTGCCCATCACAGGCTTACGAGTCCAATTCGAGGGATTACATTTACTTTTGCCTATGCGGAGGGACAAGTTAACTCACGAAAACATAAGTCATATGTAACCCGAAAGTATTCACTAGCCTGTGCGGAGGGACGAGTTAACTCACGAAGGCATAGCGTTTACTTTCACTTAAACGGACGGAGCCCGGGTACAAAGCTCATGTTATGCAAGAATACACGTGCACGGTGTGTGGGGAGGAACTTACAAACCTTTTGTTTTATTTCAAAAACTACGAAACTAAAATTGTACAAACTTAGAGCTAAAAAACGAAAGATAAAACAAATTAGAAAATATTTACAACATAATGCGAATACATGATTTTTCGAAAAGAAAACTTGAGGATCACGATTAAATATTAATTTGAACAAGGAATTTTGAAAATTTTGACAACATGCGTTTAATTCGACTCGACTCTCAAAAACATTCCCCAGTGGAGTCGCCAGCTGTAGTGACGTAAAAATTTTAGCTTTGGTCGCTAATTGTGACGATTTATTAAAAACTTGAAAAAAGCCAAATTTCGATTTTAAAGAAAAGGGGAGTCGCCACCGATCTTTTTCTAGGTGTGATCGGACACCTAATAAATCCTCTTTTTAGCAGAAAATTTATTTTTAAGTAATAGGAAGGCCGCGTTTAGGTCTACGTCAAAATTCAGAGAAAAATAGGGCTCGGGAGTCGGTTATGCACGGGGAAGGTATTAGCACCCTCGTGACGCCCAAAATTGGTATCTTATTAAATACGCGTTGTCTTGATTTTCAACAAAAACACGAGCTCAATGTAACATTTAATCATGATTCGATTTAAAGACAAGAATTTCCAAATTTTGATTCTTTAGAAGGACGTCCCGGTTTCAACACGAGTCGACTCAATTCACCCAACATAGCGATGAAATCGACGACTTAGTTTTAAATCGGGACGTTGCCTCGTGTATTGAAATTAATTTAAAAAAGAATAAGATTTTGAGATAACATAAAGCAAATTGATATGAAGTAAAAAATAAATAAATGATTTGAAATACATCAAGGCAAATACTGAACATGACAATAATAAAAATAATGACAATGTATGCGATATAAGACGTAACAAGAATCGACTAAAAATTATGAATGTACATACATACACATATGAACGTAGAATAATAGAACATGAAATGACAAAAACCTAACATTTAAAAAAAAAACACAAATAATGTTACCTATATACATATGGAATACGTATAAAGATAAATATATAGTGATATAGTTTAAAAACATATATATAATAATAATATTAAAAATATGTACATGATATACAAAGCTATAATGTTAAAAGGATTATATATGCTTAATAGAGAACAAAAAAAAAAGTACTTACATATTTATATATGAAAAAAAAAGAAACCTACATACATAATCAAATGTTTAAATGTACACCTAATATATGTGTATAAAAAAATTAACATTGGAAAACTATCACTTTACATAATATAAATATACACTTACATGTTAAAAATATATGTATAACGATAATATGTAAAAGTATATACAAGTGTTAAAAATATATACATAATACGACGTTTAAACATATATACACCTAATATAAGGCATTTAAAAATACATATATAGCAAGGTAAAAAACATATACGTATTAAAAAAGACATAGCATTCAAAATATATACATAATATAGTTTTTAAGCATATATATAATATATATGTATTAGAAATGATATTAATGTTTAAAACAACTATTAATAATACTACCTAACTATATATATATATATTAAAGATATATACGTAATAATGTTAAAAGTACATATGTGATTTATATATTAGAAATAATAATGGTAACTACAATAATAATATATCGATAATAAATAATAAAAGGGATAAAAATAACAGTAGTAATAATAATAATAATAATAATAATAATAATAATAATAATAATAATAATAATAATCATGAGAATGATATAAATAATATTTAAAATAAAATAAAAGAGCAAAGATAATATAAAAATCAACTTAAATCTAAAAAAAAGACTAAATTAGAAACAAAGACGAAGTTTTGGGGCAATTTTAAGAGAAAATAAAGAAAAAGGATTTATTTGAATGCGCACGAAATCAAATGGGACCCAAAAAGCAAATTTCCCAAACATTTAAAACGCATAGCAACATAGGGGATCAACTTGCAAAGCGCGACAAGTTTCCAGGCCGAATTAAAAATGAAATAAGTGCAGGTAGGGCCCAATCGAATGTCAACGCAAGAAAGGGAGGACCAAACGCGCAATTATCCCCTCAACGTGAAACACGCGAGTCCTGGGGGTATTCGGATCGGGTCTGAACGGGTGCGCGGGTCTGATGCCTTATACGGTACCGTTTTGATAGGTGGAGGTAAGTTGCAAAACGGTGACGTTTTGCATGGCTAGTAAAGCCCAAAATTTTCTAAAACAAACTTATTTCTTCCTTTCCCCATTTTTAAAATCAGAGGGCAGCCCTCTCCTCTCCTATTTTCCCTATTCGGCTAGGGTTTTGAAACCCATCATCGCCACCGTTGTCACGGCACCACCATGGGCGGTGGTTGGGACGGTGCGAAACGGGCTTTCTAGCCCTTGTCTTTAAAACACTTTCGAAGACCACCTTCTCAGCCCAAAAGTGCGAAAGAAAAATGATCCTCACCCTCCCCACTCGATCCAATCCCGACGACGGATGAGAAGTCTCCGGCGACGCTACCGTGAGCGATTCCGGTGAGATCCTCCTCTCTGTCCCTCTTTATTTATTCTTATACGTAAAAATAACTCAATAGTGAATAAATGAAAAAAATAAAATAGAACTAAAAACAAAAGAATGAAACAAAGAAAAAATGGAGAAACACCTTTGAAATTTGGATCTTTTTATTACTGTTCTTTTTTTGTATTCGACCCCCTTACATTCTTTTTGTTTCTTGGCTTTATAGCCGATACAAAAGTGAAATAAATAAATATAATAATTCTTTTTTGTTTTTTTTCTTTTTTTGCTGTTATCTGCTTGTTAATCTCTGCTTTGGTTGCTGTTTTGGTTTATTGCTCTCTGTTGCTATATGTTTGCTGCTTTTGTCTCTGTTTTCTTCTGCTTGCAGGTTTACGAGGAGGTCAACGAGCAAAGCCTATCCATTTTGGTGTTAAGGATGCGACGTAGCCGATCCTCGGGTATCGGGGTAGCGAACGCAGCAGCGTCTCGGGCGCTGGAGATGCTGGCGAGGCACGTGGGCGGAGTACGGCGCATAGGAAGACTCATAAACCCTAAGGTTTCTGAGTTGGCTTGTCATGTGGGCTCGTTTTGGGCTTTTAGTGTTTGGGCCTGGGGTTTGGGTCTTAATGTATTGGGTTAGGCCTGTTGGGGTCATTCGGGTTTTAATTTCTTGTAATTTGGACTTTAGAATTGGACATTTGGATTTATTAATTCATTTTTGTTTTTATATTTGGTTTTGAATTTGGGTTTTGTAAAAAAGGTAAATGGGCCGGGCAATTTGGGGTTCATACAATAAACACGTCGGATTTGTTATATGTAAACCTCTTAATCAAGGTTACCATTTAGGAAAATTGGATTTATATCCATTTGATGTATTTCTAACTTGTTATAATTGCAATCAGGGGCGGAGCCAGGTGGGGCTGGCAAGGGCCCTGCCCCTCCCAAAATGAAAATTTTCACCTTTTATACTTTTATAATTTTAAAAATTTTAAATTAGTATATGGTAAAATTACACTTTGGCCCCCCAGAATGAGAAAAAATTAACTTAATATTTTAAAAGATATTATTAAAATGGTGAAATTTAACTTTTGCTATTATGAAAATATAAAACTTTATTCTGACCCCCCTTAAAAAATTTTCTAACTCTGCCCCTGGTTGCAATGGTTTTTAATGTCCATGAATGTGTGGTGAATAGAAAAGAGAAATTTGTGAAAATTGAACCTTAAAATTGTTGGTATGTGGGAATAAAAAATAAACTATGAGAAATTAATGAAGGTTTCAATGTGTGTAATCATGTCTCTTTTTTTTATATTTTATTCATCCCCACCTATATTTTAGTGTGCAAAAGAGTTACAATCAAATAAACTTCAAGAATACAATGAAAGTCCAATGATTAAATGCGTTTTGCAATGAGCACTAAATGGTGTACAACAATATCTTTTATAGAATAATCTACTAATATTAGAATGAAAAAAAAAACCAAAATCACATTTGTTTATGAATTCTTTGAAATCGTTTTTGGTATGTCATGCAAATGAAATTTGTCTTCTATTTATAGAAATTTTCGTATATTCTTTTATAGAGACATAACTAACCAATAGATGCTTATTTGGATATTCACATCCATTTACAATCACATAATTAATCATTTGATATTACTTAAATAAGGTAACATAACTCATCACTTTTAAACTAGGACAACTTTTGATTAATAACCAAATGTTACTTACAACTTTTTCAATAGTAATTATTTAAATATATTGAAAATATAAATAAAAAAATTTAAAAGATAAGTTTAAAAAAGAAAATTTGGGGGTAGTGCTCATAATTGTATAGTAGTGCTATGGTGGTATCTTTCAAACACTGTTTTTTGCTTTTAGATTTAACAAAATTAATGATGAGACTAATAATGCACCATGAACAATAAATCTGAATCATGAATTTGTCGACTTTCACCACTTTATTTCCTTTTTCATTATCCATAGTTTAAAAAGAGCACAGTTCTATTTTGAAATATATATATATATATATATATATGTGTATATATATATATATATATATATGAAGATAAAAGCATAGTTTTATCATTCTGCTTTACAATTTAAAAATATATATCAAAAGTTGTATACATACATAAATCAGTTTCATTTATATGACTCGTACGTGCATTGTAATATAGAGAAATGCATAACCCAAACCTTTTTATTTTATATATTAATTCATCATATAAAATATTTAAATAAATTAAAAATAAAAATATTATGAATTTATTATAGTTCTCGTTATACTATATGTTGATAATGGCAGTAAGAATGATTGCAAAGTAATTGTCGAAACCATTTTTTTGAAAATATAGGTGGAATCGACTTTGGATTTTGAAAATGAACAGGAGTCGCCACCGATCTTTTTTTATTGAGGTGCGATCGGATCACCTCGAAAAGTGGTTGCTTTTAATAAATATTTTGATTTATCAAAATAACGATTTTGGCCTACGAAATCAGAAAAGGGTTCGGGAGTTGGTTACGCACGAGGAAGGATTAGCACCCTCGATACGCCCAAAATTGGTACCTTGTTGATTAATTAATGTCTTAGTGTTGAATGTTTTGAAAATTCGAAAGAATTTAAAATACGATCCCTTTTATTAAAAAACATTTGAATATGTCGAAGTAAAAAATCGAGGCTCGCTTATTCCAAAGAAATAAGAATGCCGAACCCAGTAAGTTAGAATGCAACATATCAATTTCTTGAAGTTGAGTTTGCCCTTTTACTTAGAAGGCTTATGTATTTAAATCAAAAAGGGATATTTAATCATTTTGGATTAAACGAAAAATCGAAACCCAGTAAGTTAGGGCTCGATTTATCGAACTTCCAAAACATAGAATATTACCTTAATTTTGAAATTCCTATCTCGGGACACTGAATGCCACATTCAGTAAGTTAGAATGTAGCATTTCAAGGTCTCGAAAATATGTTTTATTTGAAAATTCAAGTGCTTTGATTTTGAAAGCGACGCTAAATAGCTCGGGTTTAATGAGAAGAATCGGAACCTAGTAAGTTAAGGCTCGATTCCCTCGAAGTACCCAAACACGAGAGGTTTTTGAAAACCTTGGGATGAGATTTTTACTAAAATGATGTTGAATACGAATTTTTGACATGCAAACATACAAAACAGGGAAATAAGTCGTAAACAATATATATTACATCAATGAATCATAATAATCGATAGGTGCAAAATGGTACATACAATAACACCAATGACATGTCATCTCACGCAAATAACACTATTAATGTTCAAAGACTAAAAAAGAAATCAAAAGAGATATAAAATGAATCAAAATAGATGAAAGTTAAAAGACTAAGTTTACGAAAGAAAATTTGGTGTCATAGAAATTTAGATAAAAATTTCAAACAAGTAATACGAGAAAATAGATCATACACTTGTGACATATACACATACATACATAATATAGTATTTAAAATATTTACATAATACAATACAACAAATATGTAAAAGAATGGCAAAATAAAAAAAAAATATAATATACATCACATATATATAAAAAACATGATGTTTAAAAAATATATATGAAAATATTTATACGTAAATAATGTACATGATATATATATAAGTTAAAATAACATACGTAATATACGAAAATATTCATACATAATAGTGTTAAAGTGTATGCATGAGGTAATATCAAAATATATATACATGATATAAAGATATAATACTAAAAATACATATATACATATATACATGATAGTATTGGGAATCTATATATACACAAAATAAAATAAAAAATATCTATGTATATATATGTACACATTTAGAAATAAAGATACATATGTAATATATAAGAATATAGTACATGTAAATGAATATATACAAAATACATATAATATATATAAGGGTATAGTGTATATAAAATATGAATTTAGAATATATAGATGTAATAGACAAAGTACATACCATAATATTGAAAATATAAAAGTAAAATGATATGAAAAATATACGTATAAATATAATATAGGGAAATACATACGAATACAACATGGGAAATTTATGGAAAATTTTATGTAAATAATATATATATGTAGATATACGTAACATATAGTGAAAATGACATATGGTAAATATGTATACATATTAATGATAATAATAATAGAATAATAGTGTATAAAAGTAAATGCATAAAACAATTGAGGGTTAAATTGAAATTAAATGAAATTTAGAGTAAAAATGAAAAAATGAAAAGAAAAGATTGGCCAAGGACTGAAATATAACATGCTCAAACCAATAGGGACCGCAAGGGACAATAGTCCAGGTCTCTTACACGCTGCATTTCACCTGACGTGTCACGGACCAGATCGAAACAGAAATAAAATTAAGGGGGAAATTTATAAAATAAAAGAAAGAACAGGATAGGGCGAAATCGAGAAGGCAGAAAACGCGGGAGGACCAAAAGGGCAAAATGCCCATTCATTGGCAGCGCGCGGATCTCCCCAATATGGGTCGGATCGCACGGGTCTAATACCCCCATACGGTGCCGTTTCATTTGGGGTTTAAACACCCATTTTCTTTGTTATTTCAACCCTAATTTCAGAAAAAGAAAAAAAAGGTTAAGGCTCTCTCCCTCTCAACCTCTCGTCTCCTTCGACAGATGGGGTGGCTACCGGGTTTAGTTGCTGCCCGTCGCACCACCACCGCATACAGTGGCCGACGGTGCGCAAAAGGGCACTATTCAGCCCCGCCCTGAGGCGTACTTGAAGGTAGAACCCTCTTAACCCCCTAAAGCCGAAAGAAAATGGGCCTCTTGTATCATCTCGGTCTGATTTCGATGCCTGGCCGAGAACCTCCGACGACGGAGGGATGAAAAGGTTCAGGTAAGTTTCATTTTACTCCTTCCCTTCTTACTTCCGAATTTTAACCCTAAATTGAATCTAAATGCGGGTGAAAATGCAAGAGGCAACGGAGAAGACAGCCGAGTCACAACGCTTCCTACCCTCGTCAGATGTGAAAGGGATTTCGCGACGTTCAGGTCACCGGAGGACTTCGGCCGCGAAAGAGAAACAAGCAAGATAAGTTTTTTTTTTATTTCTATGATTTTAGATTAAAAAGAAGGAAAGAAAACAACCTTTGGATTTCGTTTTTTTGAAGTAAAAGAAAAGAAATGCAAGGAATGGTAATCGACAGAGAATGAAGCAAAGCAAAAAAAAAAAAAAACCTTTTAGTTTCTGTATTCGAAAGTTCCTCTTTTTTTTTTTTGTATTGAGTTCTTTCTGTTTTCGTTCTTTTTTCAAAAGAAAAGAAAAAAACCCCCTTTTACATTTGTTTGTTGTGGCTTTAATAGCCGAAAATGATACAAATTTTACTACTGCTTTCTTGCTTTTTCTTCGCTATACTATGCTCTACTGTTTTCCTCGGTTGCTGACGTTTGTTTCATTTATTGCTTGCAGGCAGTGTTGACGCGACGGAAGGGATGGCCGACCCCTGGTGGTTGCTTCTGAGGTCCCTAGGTGCGTTCTTTGCGGGTGGCGGCGGCATTAGGGTTCCAATTTCTGAAACCCTAGTTTGACCATAGGGTCAGTTGGATCCTGATGTAAATGGGCTGGGTAGGTTTAGGCTATTTGGGCTTGTATTGGGTCTGTTGCAATTTGGGCCTGGGTATTAGGCTAAGGTTTGTAACGGGTGAATGGGTATTGGGCTGAAATTGGGCATTTGAATTGTTGATATATTTGGGTCTGTTTTGGGTCAATTTCTTTGTAATTTTGGACTTTTAAGTTGGACATTTGGACTTTTAATTTTGGTGGTTTTTCAATACATTTTGGTTTACTTGTTTTCAAAGTTGTTAGCCGGTTGGGCCCGGGCAAATTTAGGCCCGTACAGTAATAAGAAAGAAAAACAATAATGTACAGATTTTACGTGAAAAACTCTTATTGGGAAAAACTACGGACAGAAGAGGAGAAATTCACTAATATTGAAAACACAACGATACAACAGGTTCGACCTTCGATCTTTCACTCCCGCAGATCCCCAAGTTTACCTCAAACTTTTTAAGTCGAGATTTAGATCACACAGCTCAACCGTTCTAGCTAAATATCAAATTTTGTAATTGATCCAAAAAAATCTAAAGATATATATGAAAATGAAAGAAAATAATTGACTATGTATAATAAAGAACCCAAACATATATATATATATATATATATATATATAACACTAAATAACTAGGGGCAAATGGATATGCATGATTTTGAAATTATATAGGGTGTAAGACAAACTAGATTTAATGAATAAAATTTAAATTTATATCAGGCCATCTTTATCAAAATTGACTTATAAAAATTAATTTTTATTCAAAAAAATATGATAAATAAAAACTATGCATATCGTTGTAACAGGAGTCACGCAAGAGTTCATATTATTATTAGGCCACCTCATGGATAAGATAACCCTGTACCTAATAATATAATATCAACTAATTTTCTCAAATTATATTCTATTTTTCCCTCAAGATGTTGGTTAATTTTCTATCCTGCAAATTGTTACATAGCGTAACCAAACGTCTATCCTTTTATCCTAACAAAGGTCTAAACAAGAAAAAAAAGTATAATGTCAAATTGAGTCCTTAATATTTATAATTTTTTAGTTAAATTTGACCCTCAACCTTTTAAAATGATTTAAATTTGACTATCAATTTTTTAAGAAAGAGTCAAATTATTTTGAATAGAAATATTAACTAAAACATTAAAATTTTTTATGAGTTATACTTCATGCTATTTTTTTATGATTTTTTTATTTTTTTGAATATTTTAATAATTTTTAGATCATTTGTTGACATAGCATATAAAACAAAAAGTGACATGTCAACATAATGTACACGTGGACTATCATATTGATTGTAATGTTTTAGTCATAATTTTTGTTAAAAAAAGTGATTTAATTTTTTCAAAAGGCTGATATATAAATTTAGTTAAAAAAAAAGTAAAATATAAATCTGGATAAATGTTATTGTTGGTAGTCTCCCTAAATTCTTCCTCATGGTAACATGTCTATCAAACATATGGGGCCAATGCTCTTTCTTTCTTGCTCAATTTGGGCTTTTTTTAGTGCTCTTATTGGCTCTTTTGGGGTCATCTGATTTGTCAAAATATATGTTCTCTAAACAAATTTCTTATATTTTAAAATATATAGATGAGTCATTCTTTATGAGGATTTATATTTTGAAGAAAAAAAAAAAAGGTGAGTGCTGTTTTGCTAGGTTGTAATTTAAAAAAAAAAAATTAAAAATGTTATTTGTAATTTAACAATTAACACCATGTACATCAATTATGTGAATTAAATTGCTGAATTAAAATTTTAATATTATATAAATATAAAAAAGGAAAGTGAGATAAAAAGTAAACAGCATTTAAAAAAATATGTATCTACCATTTCTAGAAAAGAGAAAAAAAGGAGAGAAGAGTAGGATAACAAATAGATATAATTTTACTTTTAACAAAATTTTATGATAAGATGTTTTTTACTTTCCTTTTTATTTCTCGATGTATAACTGGGGAAGGGAATGAGATTATTTGGGATCAAGCCCAAGCTCTCATGTCTACAAAATAATGCTCTTGTCATTGTACCAAGAGATTGTTGGCATCTATTACTATAATTAAAGAATGAATTGGTACAGGAGTCAATAGAATGTCAATTTGATTGAAAAAAACTGAAAAATAATATTTTTATAAAATAATAAATATTACTATTAGAGTGCTTTTATTTTAAAAAAAAATTCATATAAAATGAAAATAAATTTAAACTCAAAATCTAGAAAAATATCAACAAGACTTGAACATAAAACACAATAATTTTCAAATTTTCAATTTTATCAATTCAAACAAAGTTGTATTTGATTTTATATAAATTTTTTTATAAATATATTTTTATATCATTTGTTCACCCATATCAAGTGTGTAAATTAATCTAGTTTGATTTTATATACTTCTTTAATTGATTAGAGAAACTATTAATAATTTGAATTTGTGACACTCATAATGTGGTCAAAGAGAAGATTAATTTATAAAATTTATATTTAAGAATTTTTTTATGTTATAAGAATAAGTACAACAGTAACTATAAATACTAATAATATATGTTTGAATAATTGTAATTAGAATAAAGTGTTATAAAGCACAATATATTGATAACATGGATATCTAGAGACCTAAATTAAAACAAATTTTTTTAAACAAATTCACACATGACTATACCACGGAGCGTTATAAAGCACAATATATTTTTTACATTACAAATTGGAAGAGGTGATGTCATTATCTGAATCAAATGTTTTAAAAGTTCTAACTCGTCAAAGAATAATTAAATAAATAATAAATTCATAAGGAATTTAAAAAATTAAAATATATTCTAAAAAAAGTATAAATTAATTCAATTAATTTAATGATTAACTTTTTATTTCAATTTTCAATTTTTATGGATTTTAATTGGTTTACTCATAAGCTAATTCAAATTTTAATTTGTCCAAACTGATATACGCACAATTTTTTCAATTCTAACAATATTGCCCTAAACTTTAAGCTACCAACACAACTTCCAACATTAGTTGGTTTGTATTTTAGAAGAAAAAAACAAAGTAGCTTAAAAAATTGTAAAAAAGAATTAGATGCAAATAAAGCCCAAGGTATATTCCAAACACATTACAAAAGAAAAAAGAAAAGGGGGAAAAAGCCTTATAATCATTTACCATTTAGCTTTAATATTTATTATTATTATTTTGCTTTTAAATTAGGGTCATTGATACCTCAAACACATGCTTTCATGTTCTAATTATACTTAAAAGTGAACATAAATGGCTGCTGCAACCCCACACACACACATATATATATATATATATATTAAGTTATTAATTTAAGTGAGTTGGGGCACATGGCTTTGTGATTGCTTCCATCTTAAATTTTTTCTAATAATTTTATTATAAGTTTTGATGATATTTATTTTTTTAACATAATATTTAAAATTATCTATAGTCTTTCTTAACACATATATAAATAGGAGGATAGTGCGCTTCAGCATACTCGAATTTACATCCTCTTACATTGACAACAATACATATATCAATCGAATCAAAACTTCCGTAAATACGAAAATTTTTAAGAGTAAATAAATAAATAACATAGAATATTGAAGAAGAGTATTTTTTACAAAACAAACATTATAAATAGAAAAAACAACAGAAGCAATAGGATAATTATTGTAGCTGTCATAATTGTTTGAAAAGTCATTGTAAGCATTTTATTTTTAGCCCATGCTGATGAGTCACATTCAAGTGATTGCCTCATTACCTTTATTTTTTATTTATATAATTTTATTTTTATTTAAAAAAAAAAAAAAAGAAAGATTAAAGATACATATTGCACTGGATGGTTGCTTTTTACAGCAGTCGCCAACTAGTAGCAAGTGGATATGTTTATACCTTGTTCTTTTTTTTTTTTTTCACATTACAGCCCATAACCATATAGTCTAGTGGCATATAATTTTAAGCACTCAAAAACATTTATTCAACCAACTAATATTCTCAATCTCATACATATATATATATATAATAATTCCCAACTAGAAAGGGAAACGCAACTTGATATGATCATATCTATATTTATAGTTTTTATATAATTTAACAATTTTTATTATAATTTCTATTAAATTATTAGATATGTAGCACGAAAATTGTCAACTTGTAAAAAGGAAGAGAGAAAAAAAAATGAGAATCAAAGAAGGTGGATGTGTTTGGGGGTGAGCTGGTGGGGAGATAAATGTAGAGATGAAACCACATGGTAGACAGCATATATATATATGTGTGTATATATATATATATATATATATAAGTATACATAATTCACATGATATGCCCACCCCATCATCCCCATGTGAAAGTAAAACCTTTTTGTCTCTATGTTTATTGTAACTTTTCTTTATGGTCCACCAAATATGTATTTATTTACACCCTATACACAATATATACATATAATGTATGTGTGTGTATGCATGTATGGATATAAACAAAAGTCAGCTAGTCACCCTCACTATTTGCTCATTTAATGTCTCCACACATATGCTTTTTCATTTTCTTTTATAAAAATGATCTTCATCCTAACAAATTACAATTTCGAACCTCTATATAAGTTTATTTTTGTTGAAAAAGAATAACTATATTATATATATATATATACATATTCAAAAGATTTGGGACAGAGAATTAATAATTATATGATATATAATACAAATATGAGTAGGGTAGTAAAGTAATAGAGCTTCAATAGATTTGTTTATTTATTTTTAACTGTATTTGTTTATAAATTTAAATGAATTATTGACAATCCGAAAAATTAATTTCAATACAAAATTTTAAGCTTCAACCTTATTTTTATGTTTGTTCATAAACGTAAATAAATTACTCATACATTATCTATATATTCATTTTGTTTAATAAGCGTATTTCATTGCAAATAAAATGAAAAAAAAACCCAAAAGTAGAAAAAATCACACTGTGTTCTTTTATTATTAAATTTATTTAGAAATTTTTTAAGGATTTATTTTGAGTGTTATGTTAAAAAATGTATTAGTAATAAATAAAAATAAAAGATGGCGAGAGAGAAATTGAGGTTTGAAGCATCTCAGGCCGTAAATAATGCAAGTGGGTTGATGAATAGTAGGGGAGAAACTATCCCTTTCCAACCCAACTCAACACTTTCTTCTAATTTAGTCATTAGTGTATAAATATTAATATTTTACTCTTTAAAATAGTACTGAAATATATTTTACTTTTTTCCATAAAAATAAATCACTTTACTTTAAATTTTTTCATCAATAAATAAATTCTGAAAATATTTAGATTAAATAGTAGTTTAATTACTCCCATTTATCTCTATTTGTAATTAAATTGTAAAATTGTTTAACTATAACAATTTTGTGAGAAATTTATTTAATTAAATAATTTTCAATGTTAAATTATGCTATTCTTTAATTCTTTTTATATAAAAATTAATTTTATAAATAATTAATAAAAATAAATTATAGCTACTTATATTTTGACGTGAACTTTGCATTTTTGAATTAAACCATATATATATATATATATATATATATATATATATTCATATCTAAAACTATAAAAGCATGAAATACAACTTTTTCTTCATCCTATTCCTATCAAAATGAACAAAAAAAATTACATAAAAAAACATGTTTTTTAATTTCCAAAAACAGAAAATAAAATAATTTTGACTTATTGAAATAGTTTGACCTTTAAATATAAACAAACAATAATTTTTCAAAGGAAGTCAAAGTATCGACAGGAAGTTAAATTATCTATATATATCGTATATATTATAAGGTCTAAGATTAATGTTGATGTAGATAGTTTAAAATGACGACTTTTGATACTCTAAACGAATACTATTATATTGTCAAAATTTTTTAATTTAATTTTAAATAAATTTAAAATTATGTTTAATATTTATTTAAAAGAAAACATGTCTAAAGAAAAAAAATTACAATTTAAAATAGTTCTACTTAAAACGGTTTACAAAACTATTCTTTAATGAAATTCAAAACGGTACAAGTTATTCAATTAAAAAACTATATTTGTTTTCTTAAGATTTATTTTTTAATTGTTGATAACTAATTTTTCATATTTTTTTATAAAATTCCTTAGGTGAAATTTGAAAATATTTAATTATAATTTTAAAGTTCTAAATCTGGGGTTTTCTTTTTACGTTAGATTTACGCATAAAAGTTGTTATAAAAATTTTTCATAAGGAGATATAAGTCAAAAAGTTGATGACCTTAAATTTAATTTTTTTTAACTTTGACATTTGATAAATATAGATAAATAAATAAGGATTATATAGATTAGGATAAAGTGTATTTTATAGTATTTTAAGCCATTAATAATATATGAATTCATAAAATTAACCCATAAAACTATTATTATATTAAAAATTATATTAGAATAATTTAGATAAAAATAAATAAATAAAGAAAAGACCTAATAACAAGAAAATAATTTAAAACAACAAAGTAAAACATGTACACAATCAAACTATTTATAGTTGAAATGAATAATTTTAATTTTGAAATAAATTATAATATATTTTTAATTAATTAATTATTGGATGATAAATGCAAATAATGAAGTTTGATTTTAAATTTAAATTATGTAAATGGATTGTTTTGAATATTTAATTATTAGAAAACTAATATTTATAATAACCATTCAATATTATGGTTTTTATAATATATTCAATTGTACTCATTGGAGAACATTATTTAAGATCATATAAGTATATAATAATTATTCTTAAAATAATTAAAATAAATAATATTTAATAAATAAATAGATTATTAATTTAAAATATAATTCTTTTAAAAATGTCGTAATTCTTTTAAAACTTGCAGTCCATTTTATATATATATATATTAATGTTTTCTTCAATATTTTCTTGTTTTGAGATAAATCAACGATGTACAGATACTTACAAATATGTATTGATATTTTCTAAGCCATGTATCAATACGAGTCACTCCTACTTCGAAATTTTGGCTACTAACTTCACAACTACCAGTACTTAGAGTAAGAGTACAGATATCCAAATTTTAGGCAAAAAATGCAACATGCCTACTCCAAAAACATACTAACATAAGTTCAAACCAACGCTAGAAAAATTGACATACCAGAACGTATCTATAACATGGGTCCAGCATGTAGAAAAATCAGTTATGCAAATTTAAAATTTTTTTAAAATTGAGTTTTTGTGTTATTTATAAAAATAAACTTTACAAAATTATTACTTATGTTTTTGACTTAGCGGCCCTAGTCATTTCCCAATTTTCAACCAACATAATCTTATAAGTTATTATCGAACTCTCGATTTGCTTAAAGAGTGGACTCTAATATCACAAACCGATTAACACAATGAAAATTTTTATTTTTCTAGTGGAGAAATTTAAATCTCTCTATGGACTAAAAACTTAACTTAAGTTCTCACGAAAATTGAAATTATTTATGAATAATAAATCTCACTATTTCAGGTAGAGTAACTATGCTCAATATATGATATAGTTTGACCTAACCTATAGTCCCTACTTATAGGGAAAAATCACAAGAGTTCTACTTGAATAAGAGGAGACAAAATAATAACATTTTAATAAAAACGCTCAATCCCACTGGGACTGAATAGGGTGCCACCCTCTTGTATTAAATGACTCATTGTGCTTATTCATATATTGAACATCTAGTCTTTAAACAATCCATATAATTTACTCAATACAATAACCAATTTTCTATTCCCGACATATTATTTACCTACTTAATTAAATTAATTAATTAACCCAATTAAATTATTTTCTCAACTTAATTCTAATTTTATTGAAGTCATGACGACTTTACCATACTAGAATACTCATTAATTTAATTTTCATTTTAAACTTCAATTAATTAATTATAATCAATTAAATAATAATTCAATTAAATTAAATGAATTATTAAGTCATCTATTTCTTATGCGAGAAATACATTCATTACAGATAGTGATTCATGCAATTTATTTCTCTATTCGTCATTTTTATTTATTCAATGTATAGATCCAAATGCAATTTGTATAGGATGGTGCTGAGCTAATGAAGAGACCTACTGGACATATATAATTATAACTTAAATAATTTATAATTAAGCTTTGGCTCTTTATTTATTAATTACAACATTATTTAATCATGGAGTCAATCCACAAAAAGTACCATGTTGAGCTCTCTCTTATTATATATCATTACAAAAATAACTTATAGTTATGTATGCCCGGTAGCCTTATCATTAGTGAGTTACCCTCATAAGATATTATCTATTTTTTTAGGTTAAATTTATTCACCCAATATAATCTTATTTTATCTTATGGTAATCATTTGCATCTTTCTTTCATGAAAAAATTTATTACTAACATATACTAATAAAATCATTCGTTATTTTTTCCATCAACCATCCAATGTTGATGAGAGGCTACCATTTATTCTTTATTGAGTTATAAATTCCATTGTTGTAAGCAAAACTATGTCATACATAAATTGTGCACTCAACGTAACAACTTTCAACTCTATTACCAATTGAACTCAAGTTTTTAATATCTCAAAGTATATGAGTTACATACACATAGTCAATTAATTACTTGGGATTAAGGTAAGTCACATCATAAATGTCACAAGTGAGTATATCTATAAACGAATATAAGATAAATGGGCTTGGACAAAAAATTAGACCTGTTTAAAATATAGGTCGGAATTGGGCTCGAACATTTAAAGCTCAAGCTTGATACTTGGCTTGAGCTCCTCTTTTAGCTTCTAATATATAACATTATGTAATTTATAACCCACACAAAAAATAAAATCTATAGTAATATATAATACTATAATATCAATATTAAAAATTGTTAAGATGCCTATATAAAATTTTAATATCATTTACAAATACGGACGGGTTTGGATAAAATTTTAATCTTATATTTCGAACTTGGCAGGACTTTGGCAAGTATAAAATTTATTAATATCATTTTTGAAGTACAACCCGACCCATGAACAATTTAACCTCTACATTTGAATTTTACATTCCAACAAAATTAACTAAATAAGACAACGTAATGTATTGGAAAGGTTCTTGACGACCCTAAAATGGGAAATCCTATTTTTGGCTTTTTAAAAATTTATAAAATTTTAAATTAATATATGGTAAAATTATATTTTAATTTTAAAATAATAAAAATTTAATTTAATTTTTTAAAAAATATAAAAATATAAACTAATAAAATGATAAAATTATATTATAACTCTTATAAAAATATAAAATTTAATTCAACGATGGATTTTTCTTTAATTTACTCTTATTTACATTCTCATAATTTTATTACAAAATATAATCTTTAAAAATAAAGTAAACCTTTGTTGGTAATAAATAAAAAGAAAAAGAAAAACAAATAAACGCTGAATTTTTATGGTAATTGTCAAACTAACATTTTCCTTTTTGGCGAAATTGGTTAACCTAACTTCAAAATCTAGTTTATTTAGGACGAAAAAGAAAAATGATATGATTTACCATTAATGAAAATTTTTGATTCTACAAACAAACAGTAAACTTACACGTATTCATTAACTTTCAAAGCAATTAAAAATATAAGTTTAATTCTAATAAATAGATAAAAATTACGTATTTAGAATATAAATTAATTTTTAAAAGAAAACATATATTAATAAAATTAAAATGTGCAAGTAAATTAAAATAAAATTTTGATTGATTAATAAATTTAAAAAAATTTCGATGCAATTAATATGAATTCAAATTTTTTTAATTAGAAAAACTAAAGTATTATTAAATAATTTAACTTAAAATACGAGCGAAAGATTATATTTGTGATTTTTTTAATAAAAACACTAACTTAATTAGGAATTTTATTAATAATAAAGTGTTTACTTAAATATATTAAATTACAAAAGAGTCCTTTTATGTATGATATTGATGTTACTTGGGCACCTAATCATGATTTACTTCGTCATGTGGATGTTAAGCTCTGATTATTTGTGCATTGAATGCCGTATTGATTGAAAGGGCCCCACTATTATTGCATTATTATATACCTTCCACAATTCTAATTCTCTTTTTAACCTGTACCAATAATTGAGTTACTGAATTTGATGGCAATGCCATTTTTCATCGACTACTTTTTTAATATAATATTTTATGTAATTGAAAAATCGTATTTTAATATTTTATAATAAGTAGAAGGTTGTGTTAACTAAAAGGTCATTGTAAAATGTTTTTTTGAACTAATTAAAATGTGTGTTTCCACCATTAAATTTGGTAAAAACATTAAAACCTGTTTCATTAACAATAATTAACATTTTTTAAAGGTTTATATTCATCTTTTCACCAACATTTCTTGGCGATTTCTTATAAGCCTTTTAGATTTGACCCAAAAGTTTTATGCTTTTCTATTATATTTTTATATTCTACAAGTAAATCTATCAAAAAAAAATCTAATTTTATAAATGTGTTTTTAGTAGAATATAATTATATATATATTTTAAAAATATTAAATTTATGTTTGGATGAGGAATTGAGATGAGAAATATTTTCAGAATTTTTTAAAAATAAATTTAAGTAAAAATAATTTCAAAATTTTAAGAAATTTCAAGAAGGATTTTGAGTAACTCAAATTCCTTGTTCAAATTCTATCTAAAAAGATAGTTTATCAACATTTCTTATAATCTTACTTTTATTTAATACACATCACCCTACTGCAAAATTAAAAAAAATAAACATCATAATATCATTTTATTTATTTCTAATATATATTTAAAATATTTGTATATTTTTATAAATCTAATGATATTCATATTGTCGATACCAATTTTGTGAAAACAAAACGGACGTCGACTTGAAAAGTTTTTCAAAGACTGGAGTCGCCACCGATCTTTTTTAGGGTGCGATCGGCCACCTCAAAAAGGGGTTGTTTTTGATAAACTATTTAATTTATTAAAACAACAATTTTGGTCCGCATACCAGAAAAATAGGTTCGGAAGTCAGTTACGCACGGGGAAGGATTAGCACCCCCGATACGCCCGGAAACCGGTACCTCGTTGATTAATTGAGATCTTTGAAGTCAATAATTCGAAAACTTGGAAAAATTTTAAAATACGATCCTTGTTTGTTTGAAAATCATTTGGGGATTGATCGAAAATGTGAAAAGGGCTGATTTGCCTTAAGGCAAAACGTCACATCCAATACGTTAGGATACGACATTTCGACCTTTGAAGCTCAAATTGCCTTTTATTTAGAGCTTGAGTATTTATTTCGAAAGGATATTCGAGTACTTGGAATAAACGAAGAAAATCGGAACCCAATGCGTTAGGGAATGATTTCCCGAATTCTTAAGTACCGAACATTGCCTTGATTTAGAAAGTCTTATCTTGAGATCACGAAATATCACGCCCAATGCCTTAGGACGCAATATCTCGGACTCTCGAGAACACGTTTTGGAAAATTATATAACTATTTTGATAGGCTATTCGGTTATTTAGATTTAAACGAGAAATCACGGCCCAATACGTTAGGGTATGATTCCCGAGTATCTAAATACAGAATATTGCCTTTATAAAGAACGTTTTTTGTGTAGAAGAGCGGTTTCATTAAAACACGTGATGGGATTATGACGGAGATAGAAGGGAACGTGGTAATAAGGGACAATGTGAGTAATAATAATATGATAAAAATAATAATATGGGCAGGGTTTTTATTGAAAATTTACGTTTTAAGAAGGATATTCGACTAGTTAGATTTAGACGAGAAAATCGAAACCCAATACGTTAGGGCACGATTTCCCGAATTTCTAAACGCCGAAATATCGCCTTTTATAAAAGGTAGATTTGGTGTGGGATAAAAGGTGGTATAATTGGTAATGAAAAATATTAAAAACAAATGGTAGTAATAATAACAGTATAAAAAATGAAAAGGACGATGGAAATGAAACATTAGCATATAATATTGGGATAATAATAATATTTACGATAAAAGGAGAATAATAAATAAAAAATGTAGTGAAAAAATATTTTGATAATAATGATAAATAATAATATGTACATAAACAATATATAATACATAATAGTAAAAGGAACGAGATATTAATGTTAATAAAATAATAGTGAATATTAAAAATAATAATATAATAGAACAAAACAATTAATATAATTCTAGATATAATATGATAATAACAACATATAGGAATATATGAAATAATAGTAAAACGTAATATAAATGGACAATATTATAATAATGTATAAAAACAACAGTAATAGTAATAAAAATGTTAAACACAATACTAGTAATGAGGAAAATAATAAAATGATATAAGTAAAAACCAAAAGAAAATATACATAGTAGAAAATAATAATAATAATAAATAATATAACAATAAATATAAAAAGAACAAAATAAAGAAATTAATGAAAAAATGATAAAAAATGACTAAATTGAAAGCAAAGTAAAACTATCGGGATAAATTTTAAAATAAAAACTAAAGGTAGGGACCTATTTAAACACGGGTAAAAAGGATAAGGACCAGAATGGTAATATTCCCGAGCTTTCTAAAACGCAGCGTACCAGTAAGGGCTAAATTGAAAAACAAAACAAATATTCGGGCAAATCTGGAAAAGAAATAAAGGGAAAGGGACGAAATTACAAAACACGCATAACTTAGGGGGACTACGAACACAATTTTCCGATTTCTCAAAAACGCAGCGTTTTAATCAGGGCCAGATTGAAAACAGAAATAACCATTGGGGCCGAATTAAAATTAAAAAAACTAATTGCAGATTACCAGAAAGGCGGAGGGGCTAGATACGCAAATTCCCCACGTGACGTCAGAGCACGCGGACCTTGAGCGGACCTGGGTCGGGTCGACCCGACCCAGGTCGGTTAGTATAAAAGGGCGATTTTTTTGTTTCTGGCTCATTTGGTATCCGGAGAAGAAAAAAAAAAAAAAAAAAAAAGGGGAAGGGGAGAGGAGAAAGAGAGAAAAGAGAAAGGAAAGGGAAAGGAAGGAAAGAGGGAAGGAGAGGAAAGGAAAGAGAAGGAAGGAAGGAGAGAGGGGGGATCCGGGGAAGGTCCGGTCACCGGACCGGTCGCCGGCCGGTCACCGGCCGGTCACCGGCCGACCACCGGCCGATCGTCGGCCACCGTTCGAGCCGCCGCCCGTCGTCGTTCCGGCCACCGTTCCGGTGGCCGGAAAAAGGTAAAAAGTTCTGATTTTTTCTTTTAATTTTTTCTTTTTATAATATTATTGTTTTGAATATATGCATGTTAGAAAAGGTTTTAAAAATAGAAAATTACCTCTATGCCGATTCTGTTCTCCGATGTCAGATTGGGGGGTATCCCTTCGCTGCGATATTGCTAGAGTGTTGCTATGTTTGTATCACTGCTTTAGTGTTTGAATGTTTGTATTGATTTCTTTTTTTTTTGCTAAAACTTCTCTGATTGTATTCGCAAGTCCGAACCCTTTTACATGCAATTGAAATGGCTTATATAGCCTAGTAAATTTACAAGTTGTTTCTTTTTTATTATTGTTGCTGTCTTGTCTTGTTTAATGTCTTGCAGGTTCAACTTGGGCAGTGGCACAGTGAGGTGACAAGGGCGGTGAGGGCACAGCAGCTGATGTGGCCGAGGTGGTGAGACAGAGGCAAGTGGGCAGAGAACCAATGGGGCTAGGGTTTAGTTAGGTCTTGGGCTTAGTGGGTATGGGTCGTTCGGGTTTTGTAGAAATTGGGTTGAAGTTGTAATTGGGTTTAAAATTTGGGCCCCGAGTGTAAGTGATTGGGTCACGGGATGTGGGTTTTAATTGTAATGGGTTATGATGGTTTGGGTTTATTTTGTAAAATGGGTAAGTGGGTTTTAATTTTGTAATGGCCAAAATTGGCCTATGACAGCTGCCCCTCTTTGCTCATTGTCGTGTAACGGTAATAGAGCAAAGACATAAAGAAAGGCCAATTTTGCCTGGTCTTGCTAGTCTCTGACTTGCTCTGGGGTTTCCCTTCTTAAGTAACCCATCGTCTCTCATAGCTTTAGGAAGATGAAACTTGCGACTTCAAACTGCGACTCTGCGACTTTACTGGGGATGCAAGGTCTACATCTTTGATTAGTTCCTTTGCAACTTTAAAAAGGCACAATTTGTATCTTCAACTGGCTCCATTGCAACTTCAAGGAGGCAAAATCTGATGTCTTCAATCAGCTCCAATCTTCATCCTTCATTGAGATGAAGTCAAAAATTGCTTGACCTGCACATTCTCGTAATATGGGTTAATTTTTGAAACATTAAAAGTGCCTTAGTGTGTGACTGAGGCTCAACTCACTTTTCGCGATATGAGTTGACTTTTTAAAGAATAGAGTTTGAATGATGTCCGAGGCTTAACTCATCCCTCGCGATATGAGTTAAGCTTTGAGAGACAGAAATTAAGATAGAAATTAAAAAGTCTCAACTCACCTCTCGCAATATGAGTTGATCATGAAATTAAGAAACTAGAATTAGAAGAACTCAACTCACTTCTCGCAATATGAGTTGATTTTGGAACAGTTAATTAATATTGAATTTAAAAGAGCTCGACTCACTTCTCGCAATATGGGTTGAGCCTGAAACATAGACTGGAAACTGAAACTAAAAGAGCTCAACTCACCTCTCGTAATATGAGTTGATTTAAACAGATATTAAAAAGCAGAATTTGAAAAAGATCAACTCACCTCTCGCAATATGAGTTGAATCTTGAAAAGCAGAAAATGAAAAAGATCAACTCACCTCTCGCAATATGAGCTGACTTTAAGAAACATAAATTAAAAACAGAAATTAAACGAGCTCAACTCACCTCTCGGAATATGAGTTGATTTTGAAAAAAGAAAAAGTACCTCAACGTGTCTTGAGGCTCAACTCACTTCTCGCAATATGAGTTGAATGAACAGAAATTAAAAGTACCTCAACGTGTCTTGAGGCTCAACTCACCTCTCGCAATATGAGCTGATTTTTGAAACATAAATTAAAAGACAGATGTTGAAAACATCTCGTCGTGACTTGAGATTTGACTCACCTCTCGCAATATGAGTCAATAACAGAAATTAAAAGTACCTCAACGTGTCTTGAGGCTCAACTCACTTCTCGCAATATGAGCTGATTTTTGAAAACATGAATTAAAATCACCCAAAATTTCTCACATGGTGGATATTCAAGTGTCTTCTTCTTTAATTTGGATGCAATTGTCATCGCAACCCCTTGTTCTGCTGAAATATCTGTATATGTTATGCATAATGTTATCATGATATGCACCTATTTGCTTTAAATGCATTTATGCCTATATGAACATGTTATGTGCCTTGCATTTGTTCGTCATGATCTCTTTTTCATCACGACTCTTGCAGTGATCTTGCCCCATCTGAGCTTTTGTTCTTGCTTTCGAGCTCCTATTTTGCTTATCATGATGATCTGCTTTCAACGCTAGGATTCTTAAGTTTCTCTTCAGGCTTTTATATCCCTCTTTCGAGCTTTACAAGTGAACTGCGTTTCTCAGATATCACTTGTTTGGTATATGTTGAACTTTTGTTCCGGCTTTGAGACTCCTGCGTCTATCAAGTTTTCTATCCGAGTAATATTCAACATTTCTTTTGTTCAGAGCATGTCATATTACATTTATCAATTAAATAAACAACATAATGAGATGCATGCAAATGGTCAGGTAGGTACAAGAAAGAGACTTCACATTAATTTCGAAGGTAACAAACAAAGAAAGTTCGCCAAAGATAAAAGTGTTATAAAAGAAAAGGAACCATATTGGTGGATACAAATGTTCTAGATATTCAATGCACGAACTGTGCCACGTTTCTCAATCACGAATCTTTCTGAGCAAGGCCTCTTGTGTAGAAGATCTCGAGTGTTTCAGAAATGCTTCATACTATAGCCTGGTCGCTTGGCCCACTGTTCAAAATTACTTCTGCCCCTTGGGCCCAGATTTACTTTATTAGGACGCCCTTTCGGGTTTTCATCCTAATGTTCTGCGTTTGACCAAGACGCCCTTTTCGGGTTTTCACCTTGATCTCCCCCTTTTTTTTTTTTTTTTTTTTTTTTAAGTGTAGTATTTCTTCACAACATCAGAGTTCACTGGATTTGGTAACTCCTTCCCATCCATTTCTGCAAGGATCAAGGCCCCGCCAGAGAATGCCTTCTTTACGACATACGGCCCTTCCCAATTAGGTGCCCATTTCCCTCGCAAATCCTTTTGTATTGGGAGGATCTTTCTCAACACGAGTTCTCCTTCATGGAATTCTCTTGGCCTTACTTTCTTGTCATGGGCGGCGATCATCCGTTTCTGGTACATCTGTCCATGGCAGATTGCCTTCAAACGCTTTTCTTCGATGAGATTCAGCTGATCATATCGAGCTTGGACCCATTCTGCCTCCTCGAGTTTTGATTCCATTAAGACTCGTAGGGACGGTATCTCAACCTCGATAGGTAGCACGGCCTCCATCCCATAGACCAGAGAGAAAGGGGTTGCCCCTGTAGATGTTCTCACAGATGTGCGGTATGCAAACAGAGCGAATGGCAGCTTTTCATGCCAGTCCTTGTAGGTCTCTGTCATTTTGCCGATAATCTTCTTTATATTCTTGTTAGCCGCTTCAACAGCTCCGTTCATCTTTGGTCGATATGGCGAGGAATTATGATGCTTTATTCGAAATTGCTTGCACACTTCTGTCATCATTTTGTTGTTCAAATTCAAGGCGTTATCTGAGATGATTCTTTCAGGTAAACCATATCGACAAATGATTTCCTTTTTCAAGAATCTACAGACAGCGGTCTTGGTCACATTGGCGAATGAGGCAGCTTCTATCCATTTCGTGAAATAATCTATAACCACAAAAATGAATCGATGCCCATTGGAAGCTTTGGGAGAAATCGGCCCTATAACGTCCATGCCCCACATTGAAAAGGGCCATGGAGACGTCATAACATGAAGGGGCGAGGGAGCTACGTGAATTTTGTCGCCATAAACTTGACATTTGTGGCACTTTCTTGCGTAGTTAATGCAATCGCTCTCCATCGTCGACCAGTAGTACCCGAGTCTCATTATTTTCCGGGCCGTAGTGAAACCGTTGGAATGGGTCCCACATATTCCTTCATGAACTTCTTCAAGTATTTTCTTAGCCTCAGTAGTGTCTACACATCTCAGAAGCACCTGATCTTTACCTCTCTTGTACAAGGTGTCTCCATCAAGAACGAATCCCACTGACATTCTTCTGATTGTTCTTTTGTCATTCTCGTTTGCCTGTTCAGGATACGTTTGATTCTTGACGTACTCTAAGATATCATGGTACCAAGGTCGTCCGTCAGCCTCTTTCTCAATGCTATAACAATGTGCAGGGACTTCGTATATGCTCATCCTGAGGGGCATTATTTCTGCTGCTCTATTTGTTTTGAACATGGAAGCCAAAGTGGCCAAGGCATCAGCCAGTTGGTTATCTTCTCGTGGGAAGTAATTAAAAGTTATTTCTTTGAAATCTTTGATCAATTCAGCCACCAGATAGCTGTACTTAATCAACTTTGGATCTCTCACTTCCCAATCTCCGCGGATTTGGTAGATCACCAAGGCTGAATCCCCGTATACCTCTAGGATCTCGATGTTTCGTTCAATGGCTGCCCGTAGTCCCATGATACAAGCCTCGTATTCTGCTATGTTGTTGGTGCAGAAAAAATTGAGTCTAGCAGTGAAAGGATAATGATCTCCTTCCGGTGATACTAAGACTGCTCCAATTCCATGCCCCAGAGCATTCGATGCACCATCAAAGCTCATCATCCAAGGCGTCCCTTTTGATGACTCACATTCTTTCTCTGTGATGCACATTAAGTCCTCATCCGGGAAATCAAATCTCAGGGGCTCATATTCTTCTGTTGTTCGAGCCGCCAAGAAATCAGCTATTGCACTCCCTTTCACCGATTTTTGGTTCACATAGCTGATATCATATTCTGATAACAGGATCTGCCATCGGGCCATCCTCCCCGAGAGTGCGGGTGATTCCATCATATATTTTATCGGGTCCAGCTTTGAGATTAACCATGTCGTATGATACAACATGTATTGCCTGAGCCTCTTAGCTGCCCAAACCAAAGCACAACAGGATCTTTCGATCGACGAATACCTTGCCTCGTATTCTGTGAACTTTTTGCTGAGGTAGTATATCGCCTTTTCTTTCTTTCCCGACTCATCATGTTGCCCGAGTACACAACCCATTGAGTTTTCAAACACCGTTAAATACAAAATCAAAGGCCTTCCTGGAGTTGGTGGCACTAGCACTGGGGGGCTAGACAAATATTGTTTTATTTTGTCAAAGGCCTCCTGGCATTCTTCATCCCATGCCCCAGGGTTATGCTTTCGAAGGAGTCGAAAGATGGGATCACACTGATTGGTGAGTTGAGCAATAAATCGGGAAATGTAGTTTAGCCTTCCCAGGAATCCTCTGACCTCTTTCTGTGTGCGCGGAGGTGGTAATTCTTGAATGGCTTTTATCTTTTCCGGATCCACTTCGATGCCTCTTTCACTGACGATGAAGCCTAGCAACTTTCCCGAGGTAACCCCGAATGTACATTTAACTGGATTAAGCCTCAGCTGAAACTTTCTCAGTCTTTCAAATAACTTTTTGAGGTCCACAATATGTTCCTTTTCTCCTCGGGATTTAGCAATCATGTCATCGACATAGACTTCTATCTCCTTATGCATCATATCATGGAACAATGTCACCATGGCCCTCTGATACGTGGCCCCGGCATTCTTGAGCCCGAATGGCATTACCTTGTAACAGAACGTTCCCCACATCGTTATAAAGGTGGTTTTCTCCATATCCTCGGGAGCCATTTTGATCTGATTATACCCCGAAAATCCATCCATGAAAGAAAATAATGAATGCTTCGCCGTATTGTCCACCAATGTGTCGATATGTGGTAAGGGAAAATTATCCTTAGGACTTGCGCGGTTCAGGTCACGATAATCCACGCACATTCGCACTTTACCATCCTTCTTTGGCACCGGGACAATATTAGCCACCCATTCTGGATATCTGGAAGCTTGTAGGAAGCCTGCATTAAATTGCCTCTTGACTTCCTCTTTTATCTTCAGCAGCATTTCGGGCCTCATCCGCCTTAATTTTTGTTGAATGAGTTTACATTCGGGTCTCAGCGGGAGCTTATGAACCATTATATCCCCGTCCAATCCCGGCATATCCTGATAGGACCATGCGAACACGTCTTTGTACTCATGAAGCAAATCAATCAAATGATGCCTGGTGTCCTCTGAGAGTGAGGTCCCAATCTTCACTTCTTGCTTATTTTCATCAGTGCCCAGGTTTATTGTTTCAACAGATTCTTGATGAGGTAGAATCAGTTTGTCCTCTTGTTCCACCAACCTTAGCAAGTCAGGAGACGAGACATAGTCTTCGGCATTTCCCTCATCCTCGAATTCTCCTAAACAAACAGTCCTCTCAAAATCAATTTCAAGATTGGTAACGGGCTCGTTCATGTCATTGGTATCTGAACACCTGAAAATTGGATAAAAGAGAAAAAACTATAGAGGGACATCCAAGCATTGGCAACAAGAAACAAAATGTTATGGTATGGTGTGAGGTAAGTGTAAGAACAAGTCGTGAAATGGAAGAATAATTATGGAGTAAATGCAAATGCAAAAGGTTATGACAAAATGCTTCTTCATTAATATTCATTTAATAGATAAAGAGCAGACGACAGCTCTTACAAAAGAATCCCATTATATTTAGGGACACAAAAAGTGAATATCGGACATTACTCTGAGGAAGACTTATAGACCACAAGAAGATCCTCAACGGTCCAATTGTTCAACATGTAACCTGGGGGACAAGGGCGTATCCTCGAAACACTTTTACTTGTACCAACTTCTTCATCAACGACATTTATACAAATGTTCTGAAAAGCCTTCTCAGCGAGTAGCAGTGGGCTGTGTTCATTCTCTTGCCCTGGATATATGATCCCAGCGGATGTGAATGTGCTTGTCAGATGGGGGTATTCAATGGGTTCCCATTCCGGTTCTCGTCCTAGAGTCCTCGCAACCCTTCTTTCTTGCTCCTTCTTCCACTGTTTCTTCAAGTGATGCGCATTCGGTCGGAATCCTAGACCAAATCGTGCCTTATAAGGTACTGGCTTTAAGGCCCTGACTATCCCTTGATGATGTCTTCCCAAACCTTTCCTTGCTCGGGCCCCTCTCCCTACCGTCAGCTTGATTCCCATTTTAGTATTCTTCGACAGCCTAGGCACGGGGATTCTGTTTCCTTCAGCCACAAATGTGGCGTTGACGAACTCAAAGGATCTAAAGGAGCATTCCACGGCGTCTTTGTTTGCTTCGAGGTAAGGTGTGTCCGCAGAGATAGACGCAACAATATCCTCTTCACCCTCAACGGTAACCAAGCAGCCATCCATGATAAACTTTATTTTCTGATGAAGGGATGATGGAACTGCCCCAGCCGAATGGATCCATGGCCTCCCCAGGAGGCAATTATATGAAGGGGTGATGTCCATAACTTGGAACTCGACGTCATAGACATAAGGACCCACTTCTAGAGGGATCTCAATTTTTCCTACAACTTCTCGTCTCGTTCCATCAAATGCTCTCACCGCGGAATGACACGGCCTCAAATAGGACAAATCTATCGGAATTCTGGAAAGTGTGGCCAGGGGCATAACATTAAGCGCTGACCCATTATCAATAAGCACGTTTGGTATTATATATCCCTTGCATCGGGTTGTTATGTGCAGTGCCTTCACGGAGCCTCTACCGTTCGGTGGTATTTCATCATCGCTGAAGGAGATGAAATTATCAGCGTTCAAGTTATTGATCCACCTATCAAGCTTTTCGACCGATACATTGTTTGCTACATAGGCTTGATTCAATACCTTCAACAAGGCATTTCGATGCGGCTCCGAGTTCAATAACAGGGATAATACCGAAATACGTGCAGGCTGTTTACTTAGTTGTTCGACCACGTTGTACTCGCTATGTTTAATGAATTTCAAAAATTCCTGTGCTTCTTCTTCATTCACAGGTTTTTTGGTCTCTTGCCGTTCAGGCGGACTTTCAGATTCAGGTTCAGCCTCAAGCATGGGTGCCTTTCCTTTTTGTTTCAAGTCATTATTCCTTTTTGCTGGTTCAACTTCTTTGGAGTAGCATCTTCCACTCCGGGTAAAATGACCAACTTCTCCGATGTTTTCAGCCGTGCCTTGGAATTTTTCACTTTCAGGAGTGACAATATTGACATCGTACTTCCAAGGTACCGCCTTACTATCCTTATACGGGAAAGGTGATGGCGCATCAATTATCATTTTCGGTTTTACCGGTTCTCTCCTTGCATCATAGTAGATTATCAGTGGTCGTTCAGCGGTGTAAGGGAGATCCGATGATTGACCATCGGAGGCACAGATTTCTCTTTCACTGGCCTCTCTTCTTCCGTTGAAGATTTCAATCTCTTTGTTGTTCATCATGTCTTGGAGTAGTTCCTTAAATTGCTCACAAGACTGGATGTTATGTCCTTCGACTTCATGAAAGTCACAAAAAGTTTGACTTTTCGCATTTCTTTTCTCGGTTACCCCCTTAAGACGACAGAGTAATTTTTTTTCAAGCAGCACCTCCCAGATTCTCTGCAAAGGTGAACTTATTTCTGAAACAACTCTTCTAGTTTGCAAATCATTTATCTCCTCCACTGCGCTTACATTTCTTTCAGTATGATTTGGGAACGGGTTCCCGGTTTCACCACCGGTACCGTCGAAGCGCAAAACACCGGCATCAATTAGTCCTTGGACTCTTCGTTTAAAGGCGATGCAATTTTCCGTAGAGTGCCCCTGGTTCCCCGCGTGGTATGCACAGCTAGCATTTGGGTCGTACCACTTTGGGTACGGGGGCTTCAACGGTGCCATGTAATGGGGAGATATCAATTGTTTTTCCAAAAGCTTGGGGTATAGTTCCCCATAAGATACCGGAATGGGGGTGAATTGGGGTCTCTCGGGGTTTGGCCTTGCTGGCCTTGGTTCGTTTCTGGGTTGACTTTGGGTGGAGCCGGCGTTTTGAGGAAACGCGGTGGCTGGCCTCGGGTTGTTGGTTGCATAGACAGGGTAAGAAGGATAGGGAGGTGGTGGTTGGTAATAGGGGGCTTGTGGTTGATAGAAGTTTGGTGGTGGGTAATTTCGAGGTCGAAATTGATTAGGATATGGGCTAGGAGCATAACAGTTTCCGGTTCCCACCATGTGGGCTTCCGGCTCCTTTTTTCTCATAGGCACTGCCTTCTTCGAACCTTCTCCTTCCATTCTTCCACTTTTAACCGCATTTTCTATTAGTTCACCGGATATGACAACATCCGAGAAGTCTTTTGTGGCGCTTCCGACTAATTTATCATAGAATGGCGCCTTCAGGGTATTGATGAACAGGACTGCTATCTCGGTCTTGGTCAATGGAGGCTCTACCTGAGCCGAGACGTCTCTCCACCTCTGCGCATATTGTCTAAAAGTTTCTGATGGCTTTTTCTCCATCATTTGTAGTGTCATGCGGTCGGGTACCATATCGGAGACATGTTTGTACTGCTCGCAAAATGCCGCTGCCAAATCCTTCCAGGTTCGAATCTTTTCTCTACTGAGTTGATTGTACCAGCGGAGAGCTGATCCGGTCAAACTGTCCTGAAAACAGTGTATAAGCAGCTTGTCTTCATTAACATAACCAGTCATTTTTCGGCAGAACATAACGAGATGTGCCTTCGGGCATCTCGAGCCATCATACTTTTCAAAATCCGGTGCTTTGAATTTTGGAGGTAGGATCAAGTCCGGTACCAGACTAAGTTCTTTAGCATTTAGCGCCGAGAAGACTTCAATGCCTTCTATCGCTCTAAGTCTTTCCTCCAGACTTCTATATTTTTCTTGGACTTCATGATCCTCTATCCTTAGCCTAGCGATTTCTGCAGGATCGTCTAGGTCTGGGACAGGTGGATCAACCGGAGCAGTTCCTGGGTTTGCCACAAATACTCCCTGTCCTACAGGAGGGGGTGTTACAGGCCGTTGTTCTACACCCGCGGGTCCTCCCTGCGTGTATCCTCTATGTATCGCGTAAGGCGGAGTAAACCCAGGAGGGTAGGGTGGATCCTGATCAAGATTCACAACCTCAGGGTTTTGTATGGGTCCCTTCCCTTTGACTAAGGCCGACATCATCTCCATCATCTTAGTCATTTGGTCCTTTTGTTCTAGTGACTCCTCCCGCGATCTCACCATCAGGTCCCTCGTCTCTTGCTGTGATTTGGCTAGTTGCTCTTGTAGTTCTTTTTGAATTCTTTCCATTCTTTCGATTCTTTCATTAAATGCAGCTTCCATTGTTCTAACTCGCCGACGCGTTCTATACGAATGATGTAGTTCCAGCCTTTATATTGTCGTAACTGCGAATCGTGTGATTTTGGGCCTTAGTGAACGATATTTACATGAATGTACGAATGCCTTATAAATGCGAAAGATGCCATATGAATATTAGTTATGGATGCATATGCAGGTTAATGTGATGCACTGCGTATGAATGAAAAGAAAGAGGCGTTAATTCTTGATTCGATTCTATTAGATCACTTTTCTAGAAAACGAACTTCTTTACATAAGGTAGATGATTACATATACGACTTGGCCCTATTTCCTAGGGTCTTAACTTTTTTGAGAAGCCAAGCTAAGTCTCGGCCACGATCTGATACTGACTCAAACTTTAAGCTTAATATGTCAGCTTCTGCTGCTAGGATTTGCAGATGCTCGGCGACTTCTCGAATTTGAATCAAGGCTTCACCCATGACATGATCGCGATCTCTAACCTGACTCTGTGAGTAGTGGAGCTGTTCCTTCCAGTGTTCATTATTCGCTTCAAGGAGTTCAATTCGTAATTCAGCATTTTGCAGTGCCCTCTCTGACTCCTCTATTTTCACTTTTAACTCATCGATTTTGCTTAAACTAGCCTTCAGCTCAATCACGGAATTACGATTGCGATGATGATACAGGGACTTTTCCAAGTCAGCTACCCGAGCTCGCAACCTGTCTTTTTCACTCTGACTCTCTAGCAAACTTCTTTTTAGTGTATCCTCTCGTGCTTGGGTTTCCTGAAATTGCCTTTCCCAACGACTAGCCTTAGTTTGTTCCTCTTTGACTTCTTGTCTCCACTGTTCTGACGTCTTACCCAAACCAGCAGTCCTTCTGGCCCTACAAATTTTCTTGTATCGCGTTTTCAAATCGTCTAAGTCTTCTTCGACCCTACTCTTCCCCTTTCTTAGCTTCTCAGCCTCCTGCTTGTGGATATCAACGTCTAATCCCAATTGCATCTTTTCCTCTTCGAGCTTCTCTATCTTTTTCCCTAATTCTCGACTCTTTTCTTCAAAGTCTTGTTTGATAACGTCCAATTCTGATGGGATCACTCGCAGATGCTCTTCTAAAGGCCGAGCATTTTCTTGACTTGGCAAGAGGACATTATCGTTGACTCTTTGACTTCTCCAGTAATCGTACTCAGGGGTTGACATTGGTTTTGCAGCAAATCTCTTCATCCTGCAAGTTTTGCTCCAAGCTTTCGATATTTCACGAATTTTCTGTTTATAATTTTCGCCTCTGTACACAAACTCACTTTGGGCTAAACCTTGCGTAGCTGGCACAAACTGTCTTGACTGATATTGTCTCAGTACGAGCAGTGGAGCGTATCCAATAGCTCCCCATATCCCCAGAAGAGGAACCCAGTCGAAGTCACCACAGCGATATAGGATTTGATCAGGGGTCAGCCATGGAGCTTTCCATTCGATATCTTCGACTTGCAAATTCTGAAGGATTTCCATCCATTTTTCTTCTGAAATGTCGTCCCGTCTTGGTGTGGATGCTATATCTTTTAACGGAGAATAATCCACATAGCAGGCTCGGTAGGACGGCTTCTCTAATTTCCAGAAGTGACTATGGAACCAAGCTAGCAGGAGCTGTGTACAGCCTATAAATCTTCCCTCGCCGGCTCTTCTGCATGCGTTCAATGATCTGAAGGTTTCTGCCAAGATTGCAGGGACTGGATTGACTCTTTTGCTTAGTCGATCGAATAAATCAGTAACTGCTTCATCTACATGCCTTAGGGCTTTAGGGAAGATCACTAACCCGTAGATGCCTAAGGCGAACACATCAACCCTTATTTTCATGTCAGGATGCGTTAGGACCAGATCCTTCAAGCTTTTCCATGGAATACACTTGCCTTCGCCTTTCTGTTGGATTCGGGCTACGACCCACTGCTCACTCATGCCTGTGATATTTATTAATTTCTTCACAAAGCTTGGGACGTTGACCACCCTGACATAGGCTTTATCTGTCTGTATCCTCGGACAACGAAGTAAGGTGGTGTATTCTTCCACCGTGGGTACCAGGTCCACATTCCCGAAAGTAAAACAACTGTATGCTGAGTTCCAAAATTGAGTCAAGGCTCGAAACAGGTGCTTATCTACCTTAATATCTAGTAAGTAAGGCAGATCACCATAATTATAGTAAAACAGCTGCTTGGCCTCGTCGCCCCAGCTGACCCATATCTCTCTCAGCTCTCGGAGATCATTTTGTGTTACACTGATGCTGGTAAAGTCCCATAACTCTGAAGTATATCCCTCTACCAAACTATTTCCTTTCTCTTGCCATGTTTCCTCGGACCACTTTCGGACGGTCGCATTTTCTTCCACTTTAGCAAGAAACCCCTTTTCCATGATCAGCGCTCTATTTAGCAACCGAACCTGAATTGACGCCTCTTTTCTATGACTATGCGATGCAATGGAATCATGAACAAAACAAAACAGAACCATGTCAGTACCACGATAAAATAATAAACAGAGCATATTAGGGTAATTTTTCTAGGGTTTGGCCTGACTTCACCTAGGGTGGGCTTCTAAGGCTCAGTAGATGTAGCTCGGTTCTAGAGTAAAAGGTACCTGAACTAGCAGATTCCTCAATCCTCACCCATTATAGGCTCATATGGATCGAGTTCGGTTCAGGGGGACACATTTCCCTATGGCCATGCGGAGGTGAAAACCTCACGAAGACATAGGTACGGATGTATCCCGGAAGCAGTCCACTAGCCCATGCGGAGGTGAAAACCTCACGAAGGCATAGTTTCTCACTCCCACTTAAAGGGTGTGACCCCGATGGTCATGCAAATAGAATGTGCAGAGATATAAAAGCCAGCAGTAAAATAATGAAAACCATGTCGTAAAAGCGATAAGCGTAGTGAAAGGATCGTATGTTAGAAACAAATTTTAGAATTTTGACCGAAAGACAAAAACTAATCAACTTGAAGTTCGACTCTCATTTTAGGTCCCCAGTGGAGTCGCCAAGCTGTCGATACCAATTTTGTGAAAACAAAACGGACGTCGACTTGAAAAGTTTTTCAAAGACTGGAGTCGCCACCGATCTTTTTTAGGGTGCGATCGGCCACCTCAAAAAGGGGTTGTTTTTGATAAACTATTTAATTTATTAAAACAACAATTTTGGTCCGCATACCAGAAAAATAGGTTCGGAAGTCAGTTACGCACGGGGAAGGATTAGCACCCCCGATACGCCCGGAAACCGGTACCTCGTTGATTAATTGAGATCTTTGAAGTCAATAATTCGAAAACTTGGAAAAATTTTAAAATACGATCCTTGTTTGTTTGAAAATCATTTGGGGATTGATCGAAAATGTGAAAAGGGCTGATTTGCCTTAAGGCAAAACGTCACATCCAATACGTTAGGATACGACATTTCGACCTTTGAAGCTCAAATTGCCTTTTATTTAGAGCTTGAGTATTTATTTCGAAAGGATATTCGAGTACTTGGAATAAACGAAGAAAATCGGAACCCAATGCGTTAGGGAATGATTTCCCGAATTCTTAAGTACCGAACATTGCCTTGATTTAGAAAGTCTTATCTTGAGATCACGAAATATCACGCCCAATGCCTTAGGACGCAATATCTCGGACTCTCGAGAACACGTTTTGGAAAATTATATAACTATTTTGATAGGCTATTCGGTTATTTAGATTTAAACGAGAAATCACGGCCCAATACGTTAGGGTATGATTCCCGAGTATCTAAATACAGAATATTGCCTTTATAAAGAACGTTTTTTGTGTAGAAGAGCGGTTTCATTAAAACACGTGATGGGATTATGACGGAGATAGAAGGGAACGTGGTAATAAGGGACAATGTGAGTAATAATAATATGATAAAAATAATAATATGGGCAGGGTTTTTATTGAAAATTTACGTTTTAAGAAGGATATTCGACTAGTTAGATTTAGACGAGAAAATCGAAACCCAATACGTTAGGGCACGATTTCCCGAATTTCTAAACGCCGAAATATCGCCTTTTATAAAAGGTAGATTTGGTGTGGGATAAAAGGTGGTATAATTGGTAATGAAAAATATTAAAAACAAATGGTAGTAATAATAACAGTATAAAAAATGAAAAGGACGATGGAAATGAAACATTAGCATATAATATTGGGATAATAATAATATTTACGATAAAAGGAGAATAATAAATAAAAAATGTAGTGAAAAAATATTTTGATAATAATGATAAATAATAATATGTACATAAACAATATATAATACATAATAGTAAAAGGAACGAGATATTAATGTTAATAAAATAATAGTGAATATTAAAAATAATAATATAATAGAACAAAACAATTAATATAATTCTAGATATAATATGATAATAACAACATATAGGAATATATGAAATAATAGTAAAACGTAATATAAATGGACAATATTATAATAATGTATAAAAACAACAGTAATAGTAATAAAAATGTTAAACACAATACTAGTAATGAGGAAAATAATAAAATGATATAAGTAAAAACCAAAAGAAAATATACATAGTAGAAAATAATAATAATAATAAATAATATAACAATAAATATAAAAAGAACAAAATAAAGAAATTAATGAAAAAATGATAAAAAATGACTAAATTGAAAGCAAAGTAAAACTATCGGGATAAATTTTAAAATAAAAACTAAAGGTAGGGACCTATTTAAACACGGGTAAAAAGGATAAGGACCAGAATGGTAATATTCCCGAGCTTTCTAAAACGCAGCGTACCAGTAAGGGCTAAATTGAAAAACAAAACAAATATTCGGGCAAATCTGGAAAAGAAATAAAGGGAAAGGGACGAAATTACAAAACACGCATAACTTAGGGGGACTACGAACACAATTTTCCGATTTCTCAAAAACGCAGCGTTTTAATCAGGGCCAGATTGAAAACAGAAATAACCATTGGGGCCGAATTAAAATTAAAAAAACTAATTGCAGATTACCAGAAAGGCGGAGGGGCTAGATACGCAAATTCCCCACGTGACGTCAGAGCACGCGGACCTTGAGCGGACCTGGGTCGGGTCGACCCGACCCAGGTCGGTTAGTATAAAAGGGCGATTTTTTTGTTTCTGGCTCATTTGGTATCCGGAGAAGAAAAAAAAAAAAAAAAGAAAGGGGAAGGGGAGAGGAGAAAGAGAGAAAAGAGAAAGGAAAGGGAAAGGAAGGAAAGAGGGAAGGAGAGGAAAGGAAAGAGAAGGAAGGAAGGAGAGAGGGGGGATCCGGGGAAGGTCCGGTCACCGGACCGGTCGCCGGCCGGTCACCGGCCGGTCACCGGCCGACCACCGGCCGATCGTCGGCCACCGTTCGAGCCGCCGCCCGTCGTCGTTCCGGCCACCGTTCCGGTGGCCGGAAAAAGGTAAAAAGTTCTGATTTTTTCTTTTAATTTTTTCTTTTTATAATATTATTGTTTTGAATATATGCATGTTAGAAAAGGTTTTAAAAATAGAAAATTACCTCTATGCCGATTCTGTTCTCCGATGTCAGATTGGGGGGTATCCCTTCGCTGCGATATTGCTAGAGTGTTGCTATGTTTGTATCACTGCTTTAGTGTTTGAATGTTTGTATTGATTTCTTTTTTTTTGCTAAAACTTCTCTGATTGTATTCGCAAGTCCGAACCCTTTTACATGCAATTGAAATGGCTTATATAGCCTAGTAAATTTACAAGTTGTTTCTTTTTTATTATTGTTGCTGTCTTGTCTTGTTTAATGTCTTGCAGGTTCAACTTGGGCAGTGGCACAGTGAGGTGACAAGGGCGGTGAGGGCACAGCAGCTGATGTGGCCGAGGCGGTGAGACAGAGGCAAGTGGGCAGAGAACCAATGGGGCTAGGGTTTAGTTAGGTCTTGGGCTTAGTGGGTATGGGTCGTTCGGGTTTTGTAGAAATTGGGTTGAAGTTGTAATTGGGTTTAAAATTTGGGCCCCGAGTGTAAGTGATTGGGTCACGGGATGTGGGTTTTAATTGTAATGGGTTATGATGGTTTGGGTTTATTTTGTAAAATGGGTAAGTGGGTTTTAATTTTGTAATGGCCAAAATTGGCCTATGACACATATTTCATTTTGCATATTTTTATAGTTTTTATTTTTAAAACCACTATATGTCTTTTGTATTTATTTTTTAATTGAAGAATTTCTAGTAACCTAATTTTTATCCTAAAACGATTATTTATCCAAAAAATACAATTATAATTACTAATATTTTGAATTAATGAATTTTATCAATTTTAAAATTGTTATGTCAATACATCTTGAAAGTTATAATTCGTCGAGTTTTCAACCTTTATTAGATTTAGAGAGTATACCCAATTCAAGTCAAGTTTAAGCAATGATTTTTCATATTGAATGATATTTAAAATATTTTATTTAAATTTAATTATAAAAACGTGTCTTAATATAAATATATTTTTAATATTTTATTTTTTAAATAGTGAAATAGGTCATCTAAATTCGCTAGACCAAGCCGAGATCAAGCTCACACTTAATTTTTTTTTTTAAATCAAGCCACAGATTAGCCTATAAATACTTCTATTAGACACTTTAATTACACTCAATTCAATTAAATTTACTAATTACATTAATTACCCAAAATAATTAAACTCAAAATTGACTATTTATTAAAATTAAAACAAAAATAATTTGATAAAACTTCAATTGCCACTTTTGACAATGGTCTCTAATTCAATGGGATTAGATAACACTCCATTCTCTTTTTTTTTTTTACAACATTAATCTCATTATAAGTTCTTAACATATATACTTTTTTTTTTTATAAAATGCCTAAAATTTACTCATATCATCTTCTCAATTCTTAAATAGGAGAATAATGCATTTTAGCACACTTGAACTCACGTCTTCTTGCACTAGTAACAATGTCGATGTCAATTAAGTTAAAACTCAATTGACTCTTTTTTTTTTTAAATATTGAAATAAGGTAAGTAAAATAAATTATAAATGTTTTTTTTTTCTTTTGCAAGTATGAGAATATATATGAACTAATAATTCACAAATAATTTATGTAGGATGGGCCTTTTAAAGTTCTCTATATTTCAATCTTATCATGTTAAAGCTTTATTGGGCATAAAACTATTTTTTTTTTTCTTGTAGAGCTTCAGTAAAAAAAAAATTGGGAAATCTTATTCCTAAAATAAAATTAGAAAATAGCAGTCAACAACTCATTCTCCAGATGCCAAGTGCAATGATAAAAAGGACGATAGAATTTAAATAAGAAGCAATAAATAAGGGGTTAATTTAGAAGTGTTGATGTTGGTTAAATAAAAAAGGATTTAATTTACTTGTATATTAAATATTATAAAATAAGAAATAATAATAATAGATAAAGAAACAAGTTAATTGAAACACGTTGATATGGATAGGTAGCCGTGCGAGTCACGTCCCACACTAATTGTATGGTACAAGTCACCTCTGTTAAGACAAAGTTAGTGAAACACTCCAATTGACCCAACCAAGTGAAATGGTCCCCCACAATTTTCACAATAAAAATTAAAATTTGATTTTACGGGATAAATGGAATTGTAGCCATGAAAATGGTTGCCTCTTATACTATGATATAATATAATAATAATTACGGTAGGTTGCAACCTAACAGAAAATGGGCACCAATTTACTTCAATTCATAAATGGGTTGGCCCCTAATAACATGACCCTACACCATCTAACCAGTTTAATTCAACCATGGATCCCACTGCAATTTGCAAATGTCTTTTTGTTACATTATCTTAAGTCTTTTATACACCAATATATATATATATTTCTATTCTCTAAGATTTTAATTTGTTTATCACTGTCCCACCTAGCAATTTCAAATTCTGAATAACAATTTTTTTCTTTTTAATCTTTTTTGGGTTAAATAAGTTAATTATACAGTTTTTTTAATTGGTCAAATACATTATTTTTTTTCTTCTAAATTTAAGAAAATAATTTGATTTTAAAAAGAGTGTGCGAAATCGCGTCCAGCTGGGTGTAATTTTATGCTAACTGTGCAGAAAATACGCTCAGCTGGATATGTTTTCACACTCTCTATCTAAGAATAATCCATTTTACCTATTATTTCAAACATATTCAATTAATTTAATTCTTTATTTAATTGTTTTTATAAAATCCATTTATTATGCTACTATTATAAAATTATAGAAAAAAAGTTAATCTGATTTGACGGGATGGGTAAAACATGTAATATTTTTCTTTCAACTGTTATTTTTAAATTCTTTAAATTAAACAGTATCTTGTATGGTTGAAGTTTCAAAAATCTTTAAAATTTTATGTTCGACTCTCGTCCTATGTAATTTGTGTGCGAATTTTTAGTTAATCGATTTAAATTTTAAATGTATTTTTTTATATACTTTATGTTTAATAATATAACGTGTCTTACGATTACACTCAACTACTTATTAATAATTTTAAATGTATTTTTAATTTCTTTAAATTTGAAAGGCTAATGCTTGTAACATGTATTATTTTGTATTGTAATTAAGATTGTATTACGTTTCTTTTACAAAATTGTTATTTTTAAAAATTTCATGGTTTTTTTTAAAAATCAAATCTAATGTAAAATAACTTGATTACTGATTACTTAAAATAAATTTGGGGAGAATTAGGATGCTATCGGTTTCGATTTAGTCGAGTTTTTTAAATTTCTTGAACTGTCCATTATAATTTGGTTTGACTCTTATTTTTTTCATATTAATTTTTGTGTTTTGAATTTTTAAATTTATTTTAACAAAATGAGATTTGTTTATGGCTTTTTGAATATTATTTGACAAAATTTCAAAGCTTTTTTCATAAATATTTCTAGTAAATAATTTTAAATCATTTTTCACTATTGTAAATATAAATTTTTATTTTTATATCATAAAATATTAAAATTAATTATATAATAAATAAAAATAGAAATTATTTGGGTTTCACGTTTAAAAACTAATATTTCATAAACAGTCCAAACATATTAGTTGGAGTTGATTTTTGGTTTTTCGAATTTTCCTGCTTAACCTTAAGAAGAACCCATATGAATTAACATAAATTGTGTCAAAATTTTGAAAACCTCAACTAGGGTTGATTAAATTGATTATAAAATTGTTACTTGTTTTAAGGCTACAAAGTTAATAAAATAAATTAAAAGATTTTAAAAACTGAAAAGTTAAAAAGAGTTAATTGTAAAGGAAATTATTCACCCAAGTCCCAAGTAGAAATTTTGGCTTTGAGAACTACGTGGTTCAATGATTAAAGTTACGGATGAAATTTATTGGGATCCATGTTAGGGGTATTTTAGGGATTTAAGTAAAAATGTTGCCAAACGTCATTGAAATTATGGAAAATCCCCAAAAACAGGAAACTTCAATTTGAATGATTTCCTTATTCAAACCAAGCGGAAATGAATGAAATTAGATGTATAAAAATAAAGCTAAATAAATAAATGTATTTATTTTAAATGAAAAAGAAAGTAAAAAAAAAGTTGAAGAAAACGGGCCGGCTTTTAGCTAAATAAAGGAAGACAGACAAAAAACAACTAATTATCACCATCGTCTGTTTGTGCAGCTGTTAGATAAAACTTTGGAATTTATTTATTTTTTTCATTTCTCTAATTATTACATAATACCATCTCTCTAATTATGAGAGATGGAAATAAAATGATAATAATTTCATATATGTATTTAGTATTTTATTATTTTATGGAATTCCTCATTTCTAAAAAAACCCAAACATTTATTTATTTACAGATTGCCTTTTTTTAAAAAATAAAAATTTAAGATTCCACAAAAAAGAAAAGAAAAAAATATAAAACTTTTAATTGAAAAAAAAAATCTTGAGATTGACAAGCAGATCCCACAAAGCAAAATAAATTAATAAATTCACCCATATATACAAACCCGTCTCTTCTTTGAAAAGAAAAAAAAAAAAATTCACCACCTTTTTTTTTTTTTCTCTGTTCATAGATAGGATCATAGGAATAGAGACATACAAAGTTGAAATATATATATATATATTTTTCAGATTTATTTTATTTAAAATTTTAATTTTTTTCCCCCTTTCTTCATTGAAAGCTGCAAGTAAATTGTAAGCTCTTGCGAAGGCGGGGCCAAACAAGGAGAAAGAAAAAGAAGAAGTTGTCGTATCTGCAAAATCATATATGCTGGGTGGTGGTGGTGACACAACTGCTAGTGTTCTTGGAAGCGGCGGCGGTGGCACTGATGGGAACGTTACTGCTACTGCTGGTGGTGGTGGTGCCGTCACCATGGGTAGAAGCGGCGGAGCTCGTGATGGGGGAAGCAGTGAAGGCGGTGGTGTAGCGGCCAACAACATGTTTGGTTCCAACGGGAATAATAATAACAATTCGGGTGATGAGGATAGAGTTAGGGTTGATGAAGGTGACCGTTGTTTCGGGGGCAACCGATGGCCGAGGCAAGAGACTTTGGCACTCTTGAAGATAAGGTCCGATATGGATGTTACTTTCCGTGACGCTAGCGTGAAAGGTCCATTGTGGGAAGAGGTTTCCAGGTGATGATTCTTGTTTTTCCTTTTGAAAATTTGAGTTGAATGAATGGAGATCTGTGCTTTGGAATTAGAGTGCCAGAAATATATTCTGTCAGTTCCATCTTTGTTTGAAAATTTGATAGCTGGAAAATGAAAATTTGAAGTTGAGAGAGAATTTCAGCATCTTTCAAGGGGAATTCAATGTCCATATGATTAAGATATTTGGAGACATTTGGGGGGTGTTATCATTTCTGGCATTTGCTTTTCCCAATATTTTCACAGGGAATCTTAAGCTGAATTTTGCTCATAAATTTTTACTCCATGTCTCTCTCTCCCCTTTTCCCTTTGCTCATTGAGCTTTAATTTAATTGCGATTTCAGTCACGTCATATTCGATTTCTAATATTTGTCTTCAATTTCTATCATCTTTTTTTGTCTTCACCTTTCTCATATATTTACTTGTATTAAAATTTCATTGTCTGAAAAATATATGAAATTCAGTTTATTTTATGTGAGAAAAGCATTGTTTGGGTTGCTGAATTGAAGATAGGTTATATATAGTTGTTGCATCTACTGACTACTTGTGTTGATACCAGGAAACTAGCAGAGCTTGGGTATCATCGAAGTGCTAAGAAATGCAAGGAGAAATTCGAGAACGTTTTCAAGTATCACAAGAGAACCAAAGATGTCCGAACGGGTAAATCAGATGGCAAGACTTATCGTTTCTCCGATCAACTACTAGCCCTCGAAACTCATCCTTCCTTTCAGTCCCCCCCAGCAACCGCAGCCGTGGCGGCGCCCACATCACCGCCGCAAGCTCAGCCTCAGGCGACAATGCCAGCTCCGAGTCTGCCTAATGACACTGTTCCATCAGCAGCAGCCCTCCCCAGTTTGCCTCAAAACATTGTACCAACAAATATAAACCCTACACCCGCACTCCCTTCTTTTCCTAATGTTTCGGCAGATCAAATGTCGAACTCGACTTCCTCATCGACCTCATCGGATTTGGAACTGGAAGGTCGGAGGAAGAGGAAACGGAAATGGAAGGGTTTCTTCGAGAGGCTGATGAGGGAGGTGGTTCATGAGCAGGAGGAGATGCAGAAGAAATTCTTGGAAGCATTGGAGAAACGTGAGCAGGAAAGAATGGCCCGTGAAGAAGCTTGGAGGATGCAAGAAATGGCAAGAATAAATAGAGAGCGTGAATTATTAGCCCAAGAAAGATCAGTAGCAGCTGCCAAGGATGCTGCACTGATGTCGTTGTTGCAAAAATTATCTGAACAGAAAAACCCAGGACAGCCGCAAAGTAATCCACCGCAGCAACCACAACCGCCTGTGTCAGCAGTGGCCGCGGCGGCGACGCCAGCAGCAGTAGCAGCAGCATTGTCAGTGCCTGCTCCACAGCCGCCTCCACCACTAGTACCGCAGCAACCAATGCTGAATTTAGAGGTGGCATCAAAGTCGGATAATGGCGACCATAGTTGCACACCAAGCTCTTCAAGATGGCCTAAAGTTGAGGTTCAAGCATTGATTGAGCTGAGGACTAGGCTTGACGCTAAATACCATGATAATGGTCCTAAAGGACCATTGTGGGAGGAGATATCAGCTGCAATGAAAAAGCTTGGTTACAATCGCAATGCTAAAAGATGCAAAGAGAAATGGGAGAACATAAACAAGTACTTCAAGAAGGTAAAAGATAACCACAAGAAAAGGCCCGAGGATTCCAAAACATGTCCCTACTTTCACCAACTTGATGCTTTATATAGAGAAAAGAACAAACATGACAGCTCCTCCACTCAATTCAAACCCCAGAACTCAGTCCCATTAATGGTACGCCCAGAGCAGCAATGGCCCCCTCTTCCTCCTTCCGACCCCGACCATCAACACCGCCGCGACCCTGAAGACTTGGAAAGCTATCAAAATCATCAGGACGAAGACGGCAATGACGAGGATGAAGATGAAGATGAAGATGAAGGGGGTGAGTATGAAATTGTAGCCAGCAAACCAGTGTCAATGGGCACATGTGAGTAATGGGTGCATGATGGGTTGGAGTGGAAGCATTTGAATTGAATTTTTAAAGGTGAGTACACAATATTAGTGGGGGTGTAGCATATGGTCAGTGGAATTTTATATGTTCATTTCCATTATATTTATTTTTTGGGGGCTAGATAAAATAAGATTAAGAGGAGGTGTAGATGAGAAGAGAGAGAGAGAGAGAGAAAGAGGTTCAAAATCCCATTCCGCATAATAAGAACAAGTAATAAACAGGGAAAACGAAAGAGACCTGTGCTGTATTTTTTGTTTTTGTGTCCATAGTGGTTGTAAATGTTAGAAATGGTAATTATTTCTAGCATGTTTGTTATATTCTTGTTTCTTTATTGTCTTTTTCACCCATCTCAATTGACAAAAGACCTCCCATTGTGCTAGCTTAGGCTCCTCCTCATGTGAGGGTAAAAGAAAACATATAAGTGGGGTTTTAACGCAAATGGTGGTGTTGCTGAGAAGAAGATGAGGTGAGTCTGAATAATGAACAAATAAGCATAGACAAGGGGCAGAATCAAAGCCATTTTTGCAGTCTTTTGACAGAAATTCACATGTAGTCATGATGGGACCTCTTTCCACTTGAAAAGGCATCTTCTAAGTTTGTTAATCCAATGACCTAAAGAATTCTGAGTATTGATTAAGTACTTTTACCAGTCTGAGTTTCATCGCCAGATTCTTGATCAATTACTAATGTTCTCTTTTTCTTTTTTTGAGACCTGTGACATTATTTTATACAGAATTGAGTTAACCTTCTTTCACTTAAATATTTTTTTTCATAGTTTCAGGTTTTCTGGTTGTTCAGTAAAAATTCATGATGTCAGAGCCAAAAGCTAGGAGCAAAACAAAAATCATGGTTACCTCTCTTGGTTTATGCTTTGGGAAAGAACAGACCTGAGATTTTAGAGATGCACTAAAGCAATCTTAGGAACCCCTTTCTGAAAAAACTGATATTATAAACTTATAATTCATCATTATGTTTCCCTTCAATCTTCATGATTTTGTTTGGTTCAAAATAATTAAAAGAATAACAGCTAAACAACTTAAGTCACCCTTATAAGAGGGTGAGCCCTTTTGTTAACTTTGCAACAACAATAGTTAAGAGACCCGATACTACCACTTGGATCTAGAACCTACATGCCGATGCTAGCAATTTCGATAGCCATATCAGTGATTTGAAAGAGATTTTTTGCAAAATATTTAGTGCCCATTTCGGCCAACTCTCCATCATCTTTCTTTGGCTGAGCAGCATGAATTCCATGGTGCTCGTTTTTCTAATTATGAAGCATGTGATTTGGCCAATAGTGAGCCAAGAAATCTTGAATGGCGATGTGGGTGGGGGTTTCCGAGAAATACAAATAACCTTTGGTTTTGATTGAAAACTAGATTCAACGTAATTTTGTTTTTGACACACGAAAAGAAATTTGAATAAATTGCTTCATTAGTCCTTGATTTTCATAAAATTCATGGGTTAATGTTTTGTAAGAATTAGGTCACTTTGGCATCTTAATGCTCATGAAGTAGTCTGTGTAGAGAGTTGTTTGGTGGAGAGAGGAAGCGTTACAAACAAGTGAATGAGATGTACCGAAAGAAGGTGGAGAGAAAGATTGGAGGAAATCCAGTAACATTAAGTGCAATGACAAGTGGTGGTAAGGAAAATGTGGCTCACGATCATGTTCAACAAAGAAATAGATTGAGAGGATTTTAAAGAGAGCTTTGAGAGTCCAAAATGTCAAAAAGTTCTTAAATGAATTGTGCGAACTTATATTTGTAGGTGGGTAAGGAATATGAGTTACAAATGTATAGGCATTAAATAAAAATAATAAGAGAGTTTAGCTTTAAAGACATCGATGCTCTTTTTTATGATAAAGAGTTTAAGTTGTTAACAATGTTGAAAAGTGAATAAAAATTCACTATGTTTCTACAAGAAAAAGGGAAAAGCACTTAATGTTATAGGAAAAAGTCAAGAGTAAACCTCTTATGATGAACCAAGCCAAACTCTTCGAAACATTTCAACAATGAAGGCAATCCAAGAACCTTACCATATTCGGGATTATTTTCACTCCTACTTTGGTGAAGCAGTACTATGTGAAACATCTTTTGAAATGAATTCTTCTACTTTTGGTTGTTCTGAAAAAAAACTATTCTTTCTTGTTCCAAATATGAGTTGTTCTTAACATAGTTATCTTTTGTTGGCATAACTTGTTTTAAATAATAGCTCTTCTTAAAATTACAATTATTTCAAAAATAAAAATTTATTATCATCAAAAAACATAATTATATTTATTTAAAAATAAAATAATTGTTATAAAATAAAGAAAGATGTAAAAAACAAAGAAAATATGAAAGTAATAGAGAATGTACTTTATTAATCAAAGGGATAATTACAATGCTTCATCAGAGTCTCTATTTATAGGTATAAGAAGTATAAAAGAAGTAGAGATCTAATTCTAATAACTATTAGAATTTAAAGTACATCAAAACTCTATCTTAATCATAATAGACATTCACTTAATAAGAAATTCATAACAATAATCAAATTGTTATGTTTAATTTTATCCAAAATTATTATATTTAGTTTTGGTCCAAAACAACAAAATAAATTATTTAAAATAATTAAGATTAATTATCATCAAACAATATAATTATATTCATTATTTTAATTTTTATTAATAAAATAAAACCAAATCTACAAATCTGAAATTAAAATCTCAAATTCTAAAACCTTATAACTCAATATTTATAAAATTCAATATCGAAAATTTTGTATTTAACTTTTTCCCTTTTTTTTCAAACGATGCTTTAATTGGAAACTATTTTTGCCTTTTCAAAATTAATTAAAAAAAAAAATATGAAAATGACTTGAGACAATCATTTTCATGGTTGCCAGCTAGATAGAACCTAAGTTTTTTTTTTCTAAAAAAATAATTCCATACAAAATATAAATATGTTTTCAAGCTTTTATAATTTTAATGTAGATCATTTCAATTTTTTTATATTTTAGGAGAAATTTAAAATTTTAATTCATTTTTTGGGTAGAAAGAAAGAAAAAAAAAGGAAAAGAAAAGATTGTATAGGCGAATATCTATGCATGATATATCCAATTGAAAGAAGAGGATGACCACTCAAAATTTGTGGGCATGAATTACCCCAATTTTAATGAGGGATACAAGATTTTGGATTGCCAACAAAATGGGCAAAAGCAAAGAGGAAAAATGGACCATGACCCAAATATTAGTTAAAGAGTGGGAATTCATCAAATGTAGGATGAAAATTTAGATTTGCACAATAAATTGGTTCGACTTTTCTAATGAAATGAGGAGACAATGGATTAAATTTGTGGAAAATGAATATAGTTAGTAGAAATTAATATAATGGCAATGAGGAAAGTCAACAACAAAGGCTTGCATTAATAATTATCTCATACATTATTATTAGTATTATTGAAGATGATTTAGAAGATTCCCCTTGTAGGACCCTATTAGGGTTAGGTTTACTCATGTTAGGGAAGGGTCCCTCTTTCAAAGGCTATTAACCATTTCACTTCTCTAGGCCTCTTAATAACTTATCTCATTATTTTTGATGAGGTGGATGTTTATGATGTTTCATTTAATTAATCCTAATTTAAAATTTGGTTAATTCCATAAGTTGAATCAAACTTTAATGGCTTGATTGCTTCCATCTGTTGCAAAAAATTAAAACTGACATAATACTTATAAATTAGTAAAAATTGGAAATCGGAACAAAAAAGAATTGACGAAATGAATCAATTGTAAAATATGTTGAATTTTTTTGTTATGGCCCATATTTATAAGGTGATAACTATAGTAGGAACTTTTGTTTTCCATCCTCTCTTGGATGAGCAAGTTTTTAGATTCAAGATCTTCCTCAATATAGATGGGGCTGTGAGACTGGATATTAGAAATGCCTCTGCTGGAGAGGTCGCGAGAGATAGGAATGGACAGTGGCTCTTTGGCTTTAATCGATATTTTAGAAAGTGCTCGATTTTTTATGCTGAACTTTGGGGCATCCTTGAAAGTCTCAAGCTCATCTAAAGAAGATGTCATGATTGTGTAATAATCCTTTCGAACAGTTTGGACGTTGTTCGGGCTATCCAAGAGAGATTCTTAGGTATGTCGAATTCTGCTTTGATTCGACGTATCCAGAATATTCTTTTTCAGGAAAACTTTTGGCAATTGCGTTATATTCCCAAGGAGCATAATGCAGTTGCTGATTGCTTGGCAAAATGAGCTTTAACTTCTAGAGTGGATTTGTAATTTTTTTATTTCCCCGCTTTATGGTTTGAAATTTTTTAGAGGAGGATTAGGCTAGAGGTCCTTTTTCTGCTCGTATGGATGTAACTAATTAGTTGGCCTTTTTGTTTTTTTTTTTTCACCAAAAAAAATTATTATCAATTCTTATATGAAAATATTTTTAAATCTTAGATTATCATTTACTCTATATCATTAAAATAAATGGCCTACTATCCCTTTTTTTGTTTATTTAAATAAGGATATAAAATATTTTGCACAACTTTAAATACAAATAGAATAGAGCATAGATTTGAAAGAAAAAAAATAGCACTTATATGACTCTTTTATTTATTTTTATTTTCCGTTTAAAGAGTTCATTTTTTTTTGCTACTTTTTTTTGGATGAACATATGACGTGTATCTCAAAGTTATTGAAGTTGAATTATATTAGTAGGTTAGATTGATTGGATGGAGAATTAATCGATACATTGATTTGAACTGGTACAGACTATTGAATCGTTTTTAAATAATTTATTTAATCAAATCAGATTAACTGACTAAATTAAAAATTGATAGTCGATAATAAAGATAAAATCTTGATTTTAAATGAAAAAGGGAAATAAAAAATAAAAAATCACTGAAATTAAAATTAAAAAAAATTGGGAGCTAGACGATTTATATTAATAAGATAGAATAAGTGATAACTCTATTGTTTAAAGCATTCATTTTTTATCCGAGGGTTTTTAATTCTCATAATTCTCCTTATAAATGTTTTTATTATAATTGTCACTACATTTATTGTCCGAATTTTTTTTAAAAATTTTAATTTATCCATCATTTAACTAAAAGGTAATTGAACTGATGATTTAACCGATTCGATCATCGGTATTAATTAATATTTAATATAAATTCTATTCTGCTCATTGAATTTTGCGTTACTTTTTTCTACCACTTCGATTTCTCAACTTAAAATATGAGTTGAATAAATTAAAATAAGTATATTGTTTTTAAAAATTACAAATTTGTATCAATTAGTGCAATCTATAATGCTAACATGGAGGGTTTTTTTTTTTTTTTTACAAAAGAAGTTAGAAATGGTCGCAGACACTCTTATGCAGATTTTTAATTGAGCTTTTGATAATACTAATTAACTGAATTAAGGCAGGAGGAGGAGGATAAAAGTCAAAGGAAAGGGCAAGGTAATTAGATGAGTGAAGAATTAACCGGAAACAAATAAGTAATTAGGTTAGAAATGTTAAATAAGAGTAGATATATATTTTTTTCCTTAAAAAAATAAATTAAAATGGTGAAATGTGGCAATTATTCAGTTGTCACTCCACAACAAAACACTAAAAGCCACGTCTCCCATTTACACATTTGCAGCAATTATAACGGAAAGAAAGATACAGCACTAACTTCTTTTTGTTATTTTATTTCTTTTGAAATAAATTAAAGAAAATAAAAATTCTATTCCACTATGAACAGAAAGAAGAATACAATCATACAAAGAACTAATTGGCTTTTATTTTATTTTTAAAATAATACTGTGCAAACTCCCCACTCTATACCCTTTTCCACACTTTTTAACATATTTATTTAGCAATCAAATAATATATTATAACAAAGAAAAAAACATTTAACCCCACAATAAAATTACACCCCATGTGCATGGCTGTTAATCCATGTCATCCCCACTACTTGTTGCTGAATTCATCAGAATCTGACTCACCTCTTCAGACCAACCAAATTTTGTTACTTCTCAGTCAAAGACAAATTTCCTGTTTTTGAGGATAAGCTATGGTGTGTATGTGTGTGTGTTTTTCTTTCTTCTTTTTTTTTTTTACCAAAGTAAAAATATAGTATAGTAGTAAAACCACCTTGTCAGTGTCCGAGTTGATGTCATCTTTGATTAGAAGCTTCCCTTTGTTGTCTCACTCGCCGCCACTGCCAATTGGAGCAGTTTTTGCTACTAACTCGAAATCATTCCCTTCATATTCATCTTCAGTATCCCCATCTTCTTCTTCTTCTTCTTCTTCTTCTTCTTCTTCTTCTTCTTCTTGGATGTGATTGTTGTTGTGACCCACATTGCCTTTGTCAGCTTCTTCTTCCATCATCGCCACCGTCTCGGCCTGGTGGTTGTTTCCTTGCGGTGCAGGAGGCCATTGTTGTTCGGGCCGTACCATTAGTGGCACCGTGGACCTGATGTCGGGCTTGACACCGTAAGGTGATGAAGAGGCAAGGGAGTTGCCGTTTTTGCTTATTTTGTCTTTGTAGATGGCATCCAGCTGGTGAAAATATGGGCATGTCTTGGAATCTTCGGGCCGTGTCTTGTTGTTTTCTTTTACTTTCTTGAAGTATTTGTTAATGTTTTCCCATTTCTCTTTGCATCTCTTTGCGCTCCGATTATATCCCAGATTTCTCATGGCGGCTGAGATCTCTTCCCACAGGGGACCCTTTGGTCCATTTTCTTGATACTTAATGTCAAGATTAGTTCTAAGCTTTATAAGAGCCTCAACTTCAACTTTTGGCCATCGTGAAGGACTCGGCGAAAGTGAAACTGAAACTGAAACCGCACTATTCCCTCCATTACTCATTTCCGAGGCATCAAAATTCAAAGCTTGAGTTGGCGGCGGGTGTGTCTTTGGCTGCTGCACCTGCACAGGAGGAGGAGGAGGAAGAGGCGTCGATAACGGAGCTAACATCGGCTGCGCCGAAGGAGGTGGCTGTGGTTGAGGCTGAGGATTGCCTTGCACCGTGTTGGGTTGCTGTCCCGATACCTTTTGCAAGAATGCAAACACCGCAGCATCTTTGGCAGCAGCCTTGGATCTTTCTTGGACTAAAAGCTCATGTTCTTTGTTGATCCTTGCCATTTCTTGCACCCTCCAAGCTTCTTCACGAGCCAACCTTTGTTGTTCGCATCTCTCTATGGTTTGCAAGAACTTGTTCTGCAACTCCTCTTGTTTCTCAATCACCTCCTTGGTCAACCTCCTGAAAAACTCCTTCCATTTCCTCTTCTTCCCACTGCTTCCTTGGTACGCATCATCATTGGACGTGGTCGAAGAAGAGGTGGAAGTGGAGAAAAGATTGGATGAAATATTAATGAAACAAGGATTAATGGAATGGAGAGGAGGAACCGGTTGGGTAGACAAGGTAGGGTTGATGGAAGGTACACTGGCATGGGATTGAGGTACATTGGTAGGGTTCATGACTGAAGCGGATGTTGGGGTTGGAGTTTGAGGTTTAGGAGGTGACAGTGGTTGAAGTGAATGAAGGTTTTGAAAGGCTTCTAATTCATCAAAGAAACGATAAGTCTTGGTCTTGCCATCAGCTTTGCTGGTTCTGCCATCTTTGGTTCTCTTGTGATACTTGTAAACATTCTCGAATTTCTCTTTGCATTTCTTAGCACTTCGATGATAACCAAGCTCAGCTAGTTTCCTGGTATAAAAACAGCTTTATTGCTATTTTAAAATCTATCTCAAATTCGGCAATACGGAATAGAATATAGTTTAAAAAGCACTCTGCGACATTAATAAACCTTCAAACTAAAACACCAAGAACAACTTAGAAAGTAAGGAACAAAGGAAAGGAAAAAAAGAAAAAACCTAAGCAAACTAAGGTCACTTGGGAAACTCACAAGCCATGTTGGAAGTATATGTAGACATTTATTAGGCCTTATTGTTAACCTCTTTACTGAAATGGACAAAAGCTAAAATAAACCATCCCTCAGAAAAAAACCCACCATTATCAGCATCTGGGTTTTCTTTATGGTTGTGGAACCTTTAAGTTTTAAATGCTTGAAAAGAAATAGACTTTGACAAGATTAAAAAAGCTGAATTCAATTCCCAGTTTGTTTAACACTGAATCCCATGAAACTGAAAACTGAAAAACTGAATTCCACTTTCTCGGACTCCAAGAAAAATGATCAATAGTATTATTATTAGTATATACGAAGCTATGAACTTCATGTATCTTTGAAAGAGAAGCCAAAATTCAGCTTGAAAATCAAAATCCAGTGATCTGCATGCGTGATCAGCTGAACAGATTTGCTAAAGAAAGGAAAAAAATTTTCAAGTATTTGGTCATCACCTGGAAACCTCTTCCCACAATGGACCTTTAAGTGTTGAATCCCGGAAAAGGGAATCCATTTCGGAACGTATCTTCAATAAAGCCAAAGTCTCTTGCCTAGGCCATCGATTTCCTCCAAAACTCCGATCACCTTCATCAACCCTACCTCTATCTTCATCACCTTCACTTCCTTCAAGGATTCCAGCCACCGTCGTTGCCGCTTCCGCTGACCCTTCTACCATATTTGACTCCATACAGCACCAAAATATGAAGAAGAAGAAGAAGGAAAAAAAAAATTTAAGTATAACAAGTGAAAGGTGAATATTATCAAAGGGTTTTTATGTAAGATAGATGGATGGTGAATTTATTTATTTATTTTTGGGGTGTGGATCTGCCTATCAATCTCAACCCTTCAAATAAAAAAAATAAAAAGCAATTTGCAAGCGAGAACTTTTTTTTTTCCCCTTTCTTTTCTAATGTTTAATCTGTAAGGGATCTTCAGTTGTTTTTCTCTTTTGCTGGTGAAAAAAAAAAACAAAATGGTTACTTGGGTTTTTATAGTAAATAAAGAAATAAATAAAAAGTGGAAGAAGATGGATGAATTATCATGAATAATAAAAAAAGGGGGGGGGGGGGGAATTATTTATAAAATATTATAGATAATATGTCAATAAAAGTTATCAGCAGCAATGGCTACTGCTACAGATAGCGACGATGGGAAAATTAAGTTGGGTGCTAAGGCATGTAGGTCAGCTTTGCTTTTTGGGACGTTTTGGATTTCAGTGGCCGTTGCTCCCCTAAGTTTGAAATTACTATTACCCCCCCTTTACCTCTATTTCTTTTACAATTTAGACTTTGAATAATATACGAAAAGGATAATCCAATACCATTATTTTAATATATGATACAAAGCAGTTTAGTCTCTCTCAAAATAATAAGACAATTTTACCCCTATGGCATTCGAAGAGGAAATCAACATAATTGAAAATGACTTCACTAAATTATGTAGGTGTGAAAAACAAGATCACATGCAAATCACAATTAATTGAACTTTAATCATAAAAATGTATTATTAAGATTATAAAAATGTTCTAAAATTCCCAAATTTTGAAAAAAATAAATTATAGTAATTTAATTTTAAAATTAATAAAAATTTCCAAAACAATATATGATATGAAAAAATTCCAAATTTTAGAAAAGAATTTTTATTGAAAAACTTTAAATATTTAAATTTTTTTATAATTTTAAAGATTTTTGTAATTTTTATGAAGTTTTTTGAAAATTTTAAAATATTATATGTTTTTCAAAACAAAATTTTAAAATTTTTTAAATTTTGAATTCAACCCATGTTTTTCACAACTATATATATTACCACATCAGCTTTTACACACTTTCAAACAGTACAAGAATTTTTCTTTCAAATAGAAAATAGTATAACAACTAAATTGTACTTTCTATTTTAAAAGGGACTAAATTGCTCATTAGTTACTCAGATTCAACAATTAGTTGACTGATTTTAATGCTGTGACGTCTATCTCTTATTTGTTAGGACCGTTATCAGCTCATCTTGCATGTTAATTGACTGTTTATGACATGTAGAATCTTCTCTCATTAGAGGAAGATGAACCCATCATTTACCATGTGGTGTTGTTGTGCTATTACATAAAAATGGTACCAGTTAAGTTTAATAACTTTATATTAATTTAAAACCGAAATGATACGTACTAATCGACACAATTAACACTATAATGTAGTATAACAATCTCCATAACATACACAAAAATAATGCTGAACTACATCCAATTCCTATATTCACAAGGAAGCTTTTAAGGCGAGCATCAACACCTTTTCCAATATATTTTCCTAGTCTTCACGAATCTCCTAAATTCAAACGTTCCATCCCTCTTTACATTCTTTGTGTTTATTTTTATTTCTTCATATTTTCAAAATTTTAGTCCGGAGAAAATAGTAGATTATTGATCCACCACACTTTCTATGTCACTTCATTTTCATTCTTTTTCCCATCTCATTAATTAATTTGATGTTGAGACCCCCCCTAAATTATCGGTCCACCCCACTATCACCAATGACTCGTTCCTTTCAATCTCATAAATTTCTTTATTATTATTATTATTATTATTATTAGTCCAAGCTTAAACGTCTCCAATTTTTGTAAATAAATATACTTAAAATTTTATTAATTACCCAATTAGAGAATTATATATAGAAAATAGAATTTAAAAACAAATGGCCTGATTTTAGGGTTGAAAACCAAGTTATAAAGGAATTGAAGACAAAAGGCATTTATGAAGTTGAAATAGTTTGGGCTTGTGCCTACCGGTATAAAAATTATTGAAATCTCGTTGCCAATGACATACTCTCTATATTTTTCTCTCTAAACAATAGGAAAGGGACATTGCATATTATAAGGGAAGGGGTATTTTATAATTAATTCCTCATGGGTGTTATAACAATTTATCGACATATCATAATGGTTGAATGTGATCGGGTGGGTCCGATCGTAATTTAATTTTTTTTAATTTTATATATTTCCATTTTGGTTTCATTCGGATAGATTCAAATAATAAAATATTAAAAGTTATTTTTATATTAATATTCTTATACTTATAATTAATTTTAGAATTAAAATTTTATTTCAGATCATATTCATAGTTGGCTTTAATCTCTATATTGTACGTAGAATTGATTATGGTCGAATCACTCGTCCAAGCTTGAAGGCTCACTTAAAAAGTGAGGGGGTTTGAGAAAAAATATAGGCCTAAAAAATGGGCGTATATAAAAAAATAAGGCCTATTTACTAGATGAATTGGGCCTCAGGTAGGGTTTTTTGCCAGGGCCGGCCTGACCCAAATGTGTTGTTTCACTATTGTACTACTATTTTGTTGTTATTGTGTGGATATTACATAATTCTTGTTTTATTGTTAATTTTATTACTATTCTACATACATTTGTTTGCTAAGTTGCAACTATCTTAGTGTTATTTAAGTATAAAGACTTTTTTTAATGTATTTTTCAATTTGTTGGGAAATGAGCAGACCAAGTCGAACTCAGGTTTAGCACTTTTAATCTGAGTTAAGCTCGAATCTAAAAAACAGGCCTAGAATTTTGCATTAACCTTGACCCATAATCAAATCTAGTTGTACCACTTTTAAAAAACTAGTTTTTTAATACTAATAATTATGATATTTTTTTCTAATTGAAAATAATTAATGATAATTAACAAGCAAGAGCAAACATTTTTTGATATAATGACTTATTTGGCCCTTCAACTTTACAAAATATTATTTTAACCATCTATTTAATTTTTTTTAGCTTTTAAACTTGTGTTTTTTGTCAAATCACTCAAAAATGGATAGAAAAGTTAATGTTTTTTTCACTTTGATTATATGGCATACACGTGGATTGCCACGTGAATGACACATCAGCATTTAATTATATTTAAAAATTTTTAAAATTCAAAATAAAAATAAAAATATTTTTTTAACATAAAAAATCATTTAAAGCTATTAAAAAGTATAAAAAATATTTAAAACTAATAATATATATTTTAAAAATTTTAAAAAATTATTTAAATGTTAACATGTCATCCACGTGGCAATCCACGTGTATGCCACATAAACAAAGTTAACGATAATTAGCTTTTTCATCCATTTAGGGACGATTTGACAAAAATTTTAAGTTAAATGGCTAAGACGAAAATTTAAATGGAATGCTAAAATAACTATTTTCCGTAAAGTTGTTGGGTTAAAAAAATTATTATGCTATGTTTTTTAAATTATAAGAAAGAGAGGATTACATAATATGAGAGGTGGTAAAAAAATTCTAATCGCAATGGTTGATTGGATTAGTTGAGTGAAACATTAAAAATTATGAATTTTTCCATGGATAAAAGATGGATTTAATTAGTAAAAATGGTTTATTTAATTTAAAAATATTATTATATTTGATCAAATTTGAATTTGTAATCTTTTACATTATCATAATATTTGATAAGACTTTTATTGAATCCGTTAACAAATATCATATGTTGATAAAGAGAAAATAATATTTATGATTATTTTGGTTTTCATTGAATTAATAAATTAGATATACACTATCTAATTCAAGTAATTGTTGCGAGTTAGAGTTAGGATTCTGTGAAGCCTACTCGTCGTGAATGGTGTAAGCAGGGTTATTGGGTGTTGGTGTAATACCTAGGTGGGGGTACTGAGTATAGTTTCCTTAATATGGGTAATGAGGGTTATACAGATTGTATGGGTTGTGGTGCGCCAGTTTGTGGCTGGTTCTAGCTAGGTTATTTAAGAAATTGTTGAGTTTGTGAGAATGCCTGAACTGGAGTGAATCATGTCTGTCCAGATCACCAAATGTTGAGCGTAAAATGCGGATAAAGGTAGAGACGACGATTCACATGAATGGAGGAGTTGGCAAAGGTACTATAAAGAGTTACAAAGAGAGTCAAGAGAGAGAAGAAATTAGATATCAGACAAAGAGTCCCCCTTACCAGCTAGGGGATATATAAGGTTGATTTTCATATGCTATGTGTCATCTTCTTATATACTAATAGTGTATTTTTTTTATTTCAAATATAATTTTAAAAAATTATTATGTGTTTTTTTATACATTTAATTTTTTAAATTTTACTATACCCTTATAAATACTTGTCATCTGTCTACTTGTAAAATCTAAAAAATCCACAAGTAATATACTAAATACTTTTTCTTTTAAATTTCTTTTATCTAAATTTCCTCTCAAACTGGGTAAATAAAAATTGAGCTTTTTTAGAAAAATTATGCACAATTCCCCTTACTTTTTTTATTTAAATTTAAAAAAATTAAAATATGTCATAAGTTTTTTTATTTTTTTTATAAATTTTGATTTAGTCCTCATAAACATGCATTTAGTGAAATAATTTTAATAGTATTAACAATTAAATTTTAATTTTAAAATATAAAAATAAAGAAATTAAATAATTAAACATAAAATTTCTAAAGATTAAATTTTAAATTTATAAGAATTACATAGGTTTAAGAAAAAATTTACCCATACAAGATAAATGATGTTGTTTTCCCTTTTCTTTTTTCTTTCCTTTACCTAATGCACCCAATGCAAATATAGAGTTAATTTTATAGAAAATATATTATTTTAACCAAAAATTATGTTATAAAGAATATTATATTTAATTCATATGTAATATCAGTTTTTTTTTAATTTATCTTATCCGACAAATTCAAGTAACTACGGAATATCTTAGCAATTTATCTTCCAATCTAATTTCTTAAGCCTTAAATGTATCATAAATACACTTTGGTTTAAAATTTTGACTTTCATCAATTATTTATCTAAATCTACATCTTTATTCATAAAAAAGTTATATATAAAAGACTGCAATTCTATCAATAAATTAAAAACTGAATTGACAATTTGGTATTTACATATTTTTTATTTTGGTATTTAAATTATTTTTGTCAAAAATGATGTTTAATTTTTTTTTTTTGTGTTTGTACCTTCATGAATCAATTACGATAAATTATTTTACAAACATTTCCCATCATATCTATGGTTCCTTTCCAAATATTTGATGACATTTCAGTAATTTTTTTATGTCATTAACACATAATTTTGGTAATTTTTTTTACCTTGACCCATGACCCTGAACCCCGAACTCGAACCTGAACTTCAAACTTCGAACCTCGAACCATGGACCCTAATCCTAAACTTCAATTAGGGTTTAAAGTTGGGGTTTAGAATAAAAAAATTACCAAAATTATGTGTTAATGACACGGAAAAAATTGTTGACATGTCATTAAATAATTGAAAATGGACCATGAATGATGTAGTGAGAAGGGCCCATAAAAGAGTAAAAAAGTATATTTTAAATGTACTTAGTAAGAAAGAAAAGAAAACCGAAAAAATGACAATTTTTCATTCTAATAAATAAAAGTAAATCATTCTAAATTAAAATGATAAAAGAAGTGAAAATGAGAAATACATAAGAGTTAAGTATATATTTTACAAGATTAAGCATTTATCTTAAGAATCATATTTACAAATGATGGAAAAAAATATTTTTTTCTATCTTTCTCACCAAATGCACCAATGAAAAATTTTCTCTTCTTCTAATTTTCCACATTTTCAAATTTTTAGCTTACCTACCATCCTAAACAAACTATTACTTTAAAAATTCATGTTTGAATTTATACTTGTCTTATTCTAATCTAGGTCTCACCAAGTGTTAAATCCTATTCATATATATTTTAATTTTAATCTATTATATTTTATAATGATTTATTATAATTATAATTATTAGAATGTGTATTAACCTGATTCTATCTTATTCTGATCTAATTGTATTATTTGTAATTATAATTTTACTTTTACTTATAATCATTTCAATGGATTGAATTGTAACTTCTCACAGTAATTATTTCTTTTTCTTTTTGTTATACATATCACCCCATTTAAGTTGTTAAAAAAACCCTACTCCAATGCATTGTCTAATGGCGTTCTTTTTCCACTCAAATAGGAATTAAGTGAGGAAAATGAAAAAAGAAAAATTAAATATGAAATAAAATAGGACAACTATGTCTTTTAATATTTTTTATAAAATAACAATTATTCTTTTTAAAAAATTTTACCCACATCTCTGACTAAACTCCCCACCTAAATGAAAAATCCAACTCCTAATTGAGCTTCCTATTATTATTTATGAAACATCTCAACATTAAAAAAAAAAAAAAAAATAGTGATCAACCAATGGAGAGTTAAGGTGAATGGGCTTGAATCCCATCATATTGTGTTGTGTGGATTTTCAGTTTTAACATATGCGCATGTTGTATGTAGATTTTGTTTAATTTTTTTATCCGTTATGCGTTATATTTGTTTGATTTTACATTATAATTAATTAGGCATATATTTATATTGTATTGAACTTGTGAATGTAATATATTTGTAATAGTAATTATTTAAATAATAATAATTATCTCCTTTTTTAACATTTTCTTAAAAATTACTATCACTTTTTAAAAATAATTATTCTTTTAAAATTTATATCTGGAAATTATCTTTTTATCACCTTGCATAACAAATACATACATGTATATATATAAGTGAGAGATCCATTTACATCTCACACACTTTCATATATTTTTGTATAGTTAATATTTTAAGGATTGAATTTATTAATATAATTATATTTGTCATACATATAAATTTTCAAATAATATATCCATCATATCGATTTAAAACAATGTATATATTAATATTTATTGAACTATTTAAAAGTTTTTTTACATAAAATAAATAGATAAAAATTTTAAATTTATGCTAAATTTGACATTCATAATCTAAGTGAACAGAATATGAAATATGATGATTGAATCGTTAAAATATTCCTTATATAAAAACTTACGAAAAAATACAAATATAAGTACAATTATTTAATTTTATTTTTGAACTAATATCGTTTTGTCATAGCTATAAACGACCCAGAAATAGGTTGAATTCCATTGTATTCTCCAAAATATATATTATTAAGAGAAGAAATTATCAACTTAATTACTCAATTATTGATGGAAGAAATTAAGAAAATGAAATAGGAGTGCAGGCATATTCTTATATAATGCAAGAAAGAGGGACCCAATAATAATCAACATGACAGTATAACCATAATACATGGTGATTAATATAATATATATTAACATATACACGCAATTTTTTCCCCCCCAAAAAAAAGTAAGACATACACGCAAGGAAAAATACTTGTCATCTACTTGATCCCCCCCAATTGTTCTAATTTCATATTAAATACCTAAATTAAAACTAACAATAATAAGAGTGACCCAACTTTAAATGTTAGTAATAACGAACAATTGAAGGTAGCAAAAATTAAGGGAAAAGGAAGAGTACAGTAAAAAAAAAAAAAAAGGAATACTGGAAAGGAAAAAAGTAGAAGAAGAAGAAGAAGAAGAGGAAGAGGTTAAGTGGAGGAAGTAAGGTAGGTAAACATCAAGGAGAAATGGGGCAGCTCGTCATTGCCATTATGGAGAGGGGGTCAAGCGCACGTAGCTAATTTATAACAATACTTGTCACATTTATCTATCTTAATTTCTTTCTTTCTCTCGTTTTTCTTGATTTAGCTACGTATTTATTTTATATATTTTTTTCTTTGGAATTATGATTAAAAATACTATATGTTTATATAAAATTTGATGTTAATAATTGTAATGTTTTCGTGTATTTGTACAATCTCCCTCTATAATAGGCCAGTCCTTAAAAAAAAGGTAAAATTATTATTTAAATTCTTAAAATTGTGTAAAATTATATTATATGATAATATAAAGGTAAAATTGTATTTTATTTCTCGCAAAAAAATTTATAAATAATTTTTTACCCTCTGATGTAATTTTTTATGTTTTATTTTTACCTCTATTACAATAGTAGGTACAAAGTATAAAATATAATTTTTACTAAATTAATTCTCTACAAGAATATTTTATTTTAAATTTTAGTAAAATTAATTCAATTTTCAAATGAACTAAAAATAAAAATAAATAATTAAGATATTATTTTAATAAAGTATTTAAATTTTATTAAATGAAATCATATTTGTAAATTTTATTAAAGATGCAATATAAATTTCACTAATTAATAATATTAATAATATATTATAATTTTTTAATTTAAAATTTTAAAAATTCAAATGTGATCTAAATATCAAATGTCGTTATAAGTGTACAAGATCACCTCTTTAGAACACCAACAATTTAACAAATAATAAGGCTATTATAAAAATGTAGGGGTGTATATAGGGGGCTGACATGGGCTCCGGTCCCCCTAAAATGGAAAATTTTTCAATTAACCATTTTAAAGTTTTAAATTAATTAAAGTAATATTATACTTTAACTCCCTAAAAATGATAAAATTTTAATTTAATCTTTTAAAAATTATAAAATATAAGCTATTCAAATAATAAAATTATATTTTTACTATAGTAAAAATTATAATTTAATTTCCGCCTGTTAAAAAAATTTCTGGACCAAACAATATTATATGTATCCATGGCAGCTAGATTAATGGAGATGGGTAGCTTCCCCACTTTTTCCACCATTAATATATAAGGTGCCTTTCGCTTTCTGGATGTATTTATTCATCACATGGCAGTACAAAACTAATGGTTTTATTTCTGGTAAGAAATGTAAACTACTCCTTAGATTAAGATTACAATGGTTTTTATATTATATATGTTGGGGATCGGCTCGTATAAACAACGAAATGATAAAAGTGAAAAAGAAAGAATATAAATATTTTACGTGAAAAACTTTCAAAAAGGGAGAAATTACGAACAAAGAAAGTATCGACTTTTCACTAAATGATTAAACAAACGTGAATACAATATGGAGGAAATCAACTTAAAAGTACCAAATGTACAAACCCAAACCCCGAAAACAAAACCCTAAATCGGGAATAAAATTCTCTCCATAGTTATCACAAAAGTCTCACCAAAACTCATATGCGATTGTATCTTATAGACATCAAGAAAAGCCATTGCTGATTGGCGTGTCTAAATCAAGGTGACAAAAGCCCTTTAAATAGACTAAGATTAAAGGTCTAATCATACTAAAATTCGTGACATTGCCTCTGATTTACTTCTTCTTAATAAATCGTCAAACATCGTTCTAAGTGTTTGTAGATTGTTCAATAGATGCGAAGCACGCCCATGTTATGAATATTTTGAGTCACTTGATAGAATTAAAAAAAGGGTGAAATTATGAATATTTGTGGAATTAAAAATAACAATAATAAAAATTGTTTTGGTGTTTCATAGAAACAGAACATGAGTGTTAAGAAATTTGTGAAGTCAAATGGTTTTAAATTATTAGTGAAAAGAAAATGAAATATTGTTATTTAATTATTTTAACTCAATAAATATATGTTTTGTAATTCTAAAAAAAAAGCTTTTCTTCTATACAGGTTAAGAAGGTTTATACATGTGAGAGAGAGAAAAGAGCAAATTGGGTGGTAAACAAATGCAGGAAGGTATTTGGATTTAGATCTTAGTTTCTTTAAACATAGGATTCCAATCATTTTATTTGTGGTATTTATTACCAATAAGCTAATTATTAATTAATAATAATAATAAATACTTAAAGTACCCATCAATTTATACATCTGAAATCTATTATTTATTCTCACTTTCAGAAAGAAACAACACCCAACAATCATTTCTCTGTGCTATCACTTAAGCAAAGAATCATGGCAGCACCATAATAATATATTTCTTCAAAAACTGTTACTGGTGATGTACTCTGTCAGAGCTTTTTTAATTAGAAGCCTTGCATGGTTCCACATCCTGTATTACATAATTTGGTATATAAAATTATAAACTACAGTTAAGAGTACATTTTTGAAGTTGTTTATACTCCAATTATTGCTTATTTACAACGTTGAAACCGAGCTGTACATTACCTAGGGCTGCAAGGCAGTTGCTACTTGTTTTCAATTATCTCACTATTTTATTCATCCACCAATTGTATCTTGTAAATTTGAGTTTAAGTTTCTATTTCTAACTTTATTATTATTATTATTCTAAGGATGTGTGATAATTGGCTGATAGTTGATTGCTGATTATAGTGATTAGTTTAATTAACTGATTCTATTAACTGTTTATTTAAAAGTGTTTGGTAAAACTTAGCTGATAGTTGAAAGTTGATATATGTAAAATGACAAATAATGACATGGCAGTGAAATTATTGAAATAAAACACAATTACCAAGGAATTAAAACATTCATTATGGGAATTAATTAGTAAATATTTTTGAAAATTTAAATAAACATATTTCTTAAGTTCCTTATTTGCAAATATCAACCTTGTAAAAATTGATAAATATTAATAGTGTATCAATATAATTGTAAACTATATTCTTAGTGATAATTATACCATGTTCTTAGTATGTAAATTAGTGATAATTATGCCACACTCTGAATAAATCTGTCAACTAGCATATTTCAATTAATATAAAGTTGTATAAGAAATCATTTTACACAAGTAAATTAAAAATAAATTAGGAGTACATAAATATTCAAGAAATAGATACATCACATATCAAATATGTCATTCCACATAGCTCATCCTCAATCAGTTGCGGAAAAAGTTGTTCATCCCTGCGTTTTTTGTTTAGAGGTTTTGGCTCAACAAGCTATTACAAACCTCCATTCACCAAACACTACAATTAGAAGATTTATTTACCCAATCCTCCATTTGTGTCCAAAACTCTATTTACCAAACATCCCATAACTTTTTTTTTTGGTACAAAAATAATTTCTCAAATGGTAAACATCTAATCAATTCATATATCACGTACATAAAAAAAATAAAAAAATTACAAATATATTATCCAGTATTGAGAAGATGTTGAAAAATAAAGCAAAGTGAATATAATAAGAAAAAAAAAATAAAGATAAGGAAAGCGTCCAGGCTGGTAGTGGTGGAGTTATAACGTAGCTGTCGGAGTAAAGCCATATAAATATAAAATATATAAAATAGCATCGATTAAAAGTAAAGTTATTTGTATATACACTTTAAAGATATTTAAGGATGTGTTATGAGTTTTTAATGAGATATTATTACGTGGTTAAACTTTTAGGTTATATAATAATACACCCTATTATTTCTATATAATTTCATCTTCGTCCATTATTTTATTATCAATCCAAATATGTAAATTGAGTGACACCTACTATGAATTTTTTCTTTTTCTATACTAAGAATATTTCATGAGAATTTCAGTGTTTTTGGATTAAAAAACTTTCATAAACGGTATTAAGATAATGTTAAGTGTTTTTTTTTTAATTATTTTATTATATTATAAAAATAAATGGTATTAACCTAAACTCGCTTAGAGATGAAGTCAGAAATTTTCTTTTAGGGGTCACCATTTGAATAACTTATATCTTTATCTTTTTTAAAAGATTAAATCTAATTCTTATTATTTTTAGAAGGACTAAAGTACAATTTTATTTTTACTAATTTAAAATTTTAAAATTTTAAAAAATTTAAATAAAAAATTTTCTATTTTAATGGAGACTAAAGCCCCTGCCAATCCATAGCTATGTCCCTAAACCTACTTGTGAAGTCTTTTTGCTTTACTGAGAATCGTATAAAATAATTGAGGATTAATTTACAAAATTAAGTAGAATTTTTCACTAAATATTGAAAAGAGGAAAAAGGAACAGTAAAAGGAAACTTGAATAGGCTTAGAATTGATTGCACATTTTCAGGCAACAGCAGCCCAATAAATTATGAGAATTTGGACCAGCCTCCCGTCCAAAACGACCGAGAAAGGCTTTAGTTTGAACTTTAGTACTTCATAATTAGGACCTAAATATTTCTGGCAACAAATAATTTATCAACAATTTGATTTAAATTGAGCGAATAAGAATAATATTTTAAAGATTCGATTCATTTAGTTTATGAATAAATTCATTTATGAATTATTTAACTCTAATTTAATTGATTGTTTAAAATATGTTTTATTTTTTTTTACTTTTAGTATAATTTTTTTTCACTATTTATATTTTATATCTAAAACTATAAAAATGTTTATTTAGTTTTTTTTTTTTATGATTCATAAACTTTTTTTTTGTCATGAACATAATTTTTAAACCAATTCATGAGCATAATTTTAAATTATCATATAACATGATTATCATATAAGGGTTAAATGCTTAAATTAGGGTTATTTACATAGGGGTTTAATCTTTATAAAAGTGCTTAAATATAAAATTTTCACATACTTTAACTCATTTTGTAGTAAAAATTAAGTAAATATTGAAAAAAATTAAAATAATAAAAGTACAATTTGAAATCTTATATACAACATTTGAGAAACCCTTATTTGAGAATTTTCAAATAAAAATTAGCCTTTGTTTGACCATTTTGAAAATTTTAATCTTCATTTGAGCAGTTTTGTAAAGGTTAAACTCTTATATGATTATTCTAAAAAAATTGATCATAAGCAAATTCTAAAAAGTTAAGCCCAATTTCAACTTTTAACCACATATTTGCAACATACTTTCATGTAAATCTCTATATTGAAATCCTTTCTTATTCCCTTTTCTTATCTTATTTAGTCATTAATTTCATGTATAATATTACAAGGAAATTGTTGGAAGGTTGAGTTTGAAAAAATTCAACGGAAAATAGGTTTACAGAAAAATCAGAATTTCAAAACAAGAATTTGATTGTGTTGTCTAAATTAATAAACACTTAATCAAAATTCAAACATTTTTTATCCATCTATGATGAACGTTTCAACCTAGTGATCTTCTCCATTATCCTCAAGCTCACATCTACTGAGTGTAGGCTTGCTCCGAATCAGAATTTTTTTTTCACAAAATTACTAGTAGGGCAATTTCTTAATTTCATTAAACTTCTAGGGTCAAGTTGTAAATAACAAAAAATATCTCTATCAATTTTCTGGAACAAATTTTCTAGAGATTTTCTTCTCTACAACTTTTCTTAAATTAAAGTGTGTGAGAATAATGATCCAGGTTGATACAAGTCTTAAAGCTCAATTTTAGGCCCATGGATGTGATGGGCTTACACTACCTCAGGGCCGAATAATAAGGTCAAAGGTCAAACAAATCAAACTAAGATTCGATCAAAACCAATATGTGAGAATGAATTTTTTCAAGAAAATGAGAAATGATACATGTACGGAATGGGTGAAATGTATTAAAAGTCAATTCAACTAAGTTGTCAGCTTTTAAGCTGAAAAGATTATTCAACTTGCGGAAAATTTTTGGGTGGGACCCAGACATTTTTGGATTAAGATATCTTCATAGCATTTGAATACCTATCTCTTAGCTTCGAAATGCATTTTGAATCACTCGATTTCGAGTCCAGGAACTCAAGTTATGATCGTTTTAGTGAAGACTGTGTGAGCAGAATTTTTGGATGAGATTATTACGGAAATTACGAGTTTCTGGATTTTAATTGGAGTTTAAATCATATTAGGTTCAGGTTTTAGGCTTAATTTTTATTATATATCAGCCCAATATTTTATTTTTCAGATCTTATTATTCTATTATTTTTTATTCCTAATTCTTATAATTATTAAGTATTTTAAGTTATTTAAGAGCCTTATGTCAAAAAGAAGGTTTATTTTAAAACTACTTATTGTTTAGATTAATTAGAGTTGTTATAGCCCAATTTTGCCCATTTCAAAACCATACCCGGATAGCCCATGAAAACCAAATAAAACCAAATAAAATAAAAATGTCCATTCACAACAGTCCAAAGCCCAATTTACAAAACCAAATCAACCAGACCCTAAACTAACCTAAACTACCTAAACCCATATCCATTTACAACAACCCAACACCCAACTATTTACCCGTTAGCCCAATAAGCCCAACTCCCAAACCACATTCGGCCAGACTAAGGAACCCTAGGGTTCCTAGTGCCGCAACTAGCCTCGACCTTCGGTAACCACCCTCTGCCGCATCACCAACCCTCTGCCAGAGCCGCACCTGCTCCACCATAGCCCATATCCTGCAAACAAAATAGTAGCAAACACAGTGGAGATAAATGCAGTATAACACGCAAGCAAAACAGAGAAATCATAGGGCAATACCTTGTAAATGGCTATAAAAAGCCTTCAAAATCGATTGTAAAGGAGGACTCGGCCATTTTTTTGGGAATAAAAAAGAACTTTCCAGATATCAAAAACGAATTTTAAATATCAAAGGCAACGATACCAAATAAAAATAACCACAATAGAGAGATCAAAAGGTTAGATTTGAAAACCCGAAGGTAATTTTCTCTTTTCTTTCTTTTCTGTCTTCGAATACTCTCTTTGTTTCGGGTTTATAAACATATATTTATATATATAATATATATTTTAAAAAAATAAAAAAAACGATACCTTTTGATTTCCGGCCACCGCGTGCGGTGGCCGGTGACGGTGGTCAACGGAGGGCTGCGACGGTGCCGGTGTTTGGCTCTGGATTCATCCAGAGAGAAAAGAGAGAGCCTCTCTCTTGTTTTTTTTGAAACAGCAGTGCAATGAAGGAAAAATGAAGCTTTAGGAAATTTATAAGACCCGATTACCCGACCCGTGGGAGACAAGATCCGCGTGTTTTCGATTTATGGGCTAATTTCCATTCAGTCCTTCCGTTTTTTTTGTGTTCTGTAATTAAGTCTTTTCTTATTTTAATTTCGCCCCATGATGTTTGTCCCGCGTTCATTTCGGTCCCTCTTTTGCTGTGTTTTTTAAGGGTTTGGGAATATTGCGTTGTTGATCCTCTGTTGTTTTACGCATGTCCAAATAAGCCCTTTTATTTTTATTTCTTTTTAAAATTGGCCCCAAACTTTGTTTTTGTTTCGAATCTAGTCCTTTTTTTTTAGATTTAATTTGGTTTTTCTTATCTTACTTTTACTGTTTTGTTTTTTTTTAATATTATTTAATACTGTATTTATTATTACTAGTATCTATGTATATCTTTATGTAATTTTATTATTATTACTCTCTTATATGGTATATCTTGTGCATTTTTAATATTTTATTAAGTTTAATTATTTTATATTTCATGCATATATGTTTTTTTCATGGTATTATTTTTAACATTACTATAATTGTTATTATTATTATATATATATTTTTTATATATCATTATCTATTACTTTATCTTTCGTATTATGATATCATATTTTTTTTTTTCATATCTTTATTATATTATTGTCCTCAATATTATTACTTATTATTATTATAGGTATTATTATGTACATATTTTAACTATTATTATGTGTTTACTTGAATGTGTATATATATATATATGTATATATAGATTTTTAATACTATACGATATACATATTTTTAACATTATATTATATATATATATTTTCAATGTTATTGTGTATGTGTTTTCAAATACCATTGTAATAAACTTTGCAATACGTTTCTTATTTATACTATTTATATATATGTGTATTTTTTTTTTCTTTTTTTACATATATATATTTTTAGTATTCTAATATTTGTATATATCTTTTTCTATATTATCTCATATCTTTAATACTCTATTATGTGCATATTTTCGTACTATATATTATGTGTATATATTCCCTACTATTGTATGTTTTTTTTTTATACTCTTATTATATTGTCTAATATCGTATGTATTTGTTAATATTTTACAATTACTGTATTTATTATTTACCGTATATTCACATTTCTATTGCTTGCATGATTCTGAATTGAATATGTTTAAATTGCATTTGATTTTAACATTGTTTTAAATTTTTCATCGTTTTAGATGTTTCTTATTTTCAATTAATTTCAAAAATAAGGCGACGTATCGATTTTCACATTAAGTTTGTGATTTCATCGCTATGTTGGGTGAAAGTCGACGACTCGTGATTAAATCGGGACGTCCTTCTAGAATACCAAAAAATAAAATCTCTTGTTTCTTTCTATCGGATCACGATAAAAATTCAAATTGAACTTGCGTTTCTGAAAATTAAGACAACACGTGTTTCATAAGATACCAATTTTGGGCGTTACGAGGGTGCTAATACCTTCCTCGTGCGTAACCGACTCCCGAACCCTATTTTTTCTCTGGATTTTGAAATGGACCCAAACTCGGTCTTCTTTTTACCTAAAAATAAATTTTTCTGTTAAAAAGAGGTTTTTATTAGGTGTCCGATCACACCTAGAAAAAAAGGATCGGTGGCGACTCCCCTTTTAATAAAATTAAAATTCGATATTTTTCAAAGTTTCCAACAAATCACCTCAATTAGTGACCAAAGCTAAAGCTAAAATTTTTACGTCGCTACAGCTGGCGACTCCACTGAGGAATAGTTTTTGAGAGTCAAGTCTAGAAATAAACGTGTTTTGTCAAAATTTTCAAAATTCCGTGTTCAATTTGATATTTAGCCGTGATCCTGAAATTTTGTTTTTGAAAATCATGCATTTGCATATGTTGTAAATATTTTGCTAATTTTCTTTACTGTTTTGTTTTTAAGCTCTAAGCTTGTACGACTTTATTTTCGTAGTTTTTTGCAATAAAATGAAAGGTTTGTGAGTTTCTCCCCACACACCGTGCACATGCATTCTTGCATAACATGAGCTCTAGACCCGGGCTCCGTCCATTTAAGTGAAAGTAAACGCTATGCCTTCGTGAGTTAACTCGTCCCTCCGCACAGGCTAGTGAATACTTTCGGGTTACATATGACTTATGCTTTCGTGAGTTAACTTGTCCCTCCGCATAGGCATAAGTAAATGTAATCCCTCGACTTGAACTCGTAAGCCTGTGATGGGCTATGACCGAGGCTCTGTGCTAATCTTAGTAGATGATAGTACGGACAATTCGAGTACCCATCTAGAACCAAAACCACATGTAGTGAACTGTACGAGCCACCTAACTAGAGCCGTGCCGAACCTCCGTCTGTTAATAGTCACCGAAATAAGTACACGGGAGAAGCGTCTCGTATCTTTTACTTTTTTTTTATCTTCTATGCAAGGGAATCGGGTTTGCTTAATAGATTAGGTCGGGTAGCTTAATTTGCCAAATTCTTCGTCTTTCTCTTTTTTTATCTATGTTACTAACCATGATTTGTTTGTTGCTGTCTTATTCGTCATCATGCATTCTAGGCATCATATTAGGAAGGTGTTGATTAGAGATCGGTTGCCAGAAAACGGGTTTCTAATGGAGGAGTCGATTACACAAACAACTGAAAGGAATGTCACAGTTCGGGACTGGTCTGTAAAAACCCAAAGAGAAAAAGGGGATAGTCTAATGGAGGGATGTGTTGCTGATTTGCCGGGGCACGTAATGGTGAATATTCGTCAAAATAATCTTGAGGATTTGGTTCAGATTTGGAATCAATGGGACTTGGATACTAGGGAAATCTTCATTGAGAGGTATGGTAATATAGCTAACCTAGTCGCTGTCAAGGTAGACGAGCAGTTGATACAAGCTTTGGTCAAATTTTGGGATCCCGACTATCAATGTTTCACTTTTAATGGAGAAGATATGACTCCAACTATCGAGGAATACGCGGCCTTACTTCGCATTGATAATGTACAGCCCTACAAGATCTATGTAAAAGAACCTAAACCGATGACCTTCAAAAAGAAAATAATGAGGTTGACGGATATGACCGACACATGGGCCGAGAAACAAATAAAAAGGAAGAATGAAGTCATTTGTATCCCGTGGTTCTCTCTACGAGATTTGGCTCTTAACCATCCGGATTTACTGAAGAGGGTGAATTTATTCGCCTTAGCTATATATGGATTGATCGTTTTCCCAAAGGTTCTCGGACATATAGAAGTTGCGGTACTAGATTTCTTTGAAAGACTAAAACAAGGAATCAACCCTATCCCGACTATTTTGGCTGAAACCTTCAGATCTCTAAGCAGCTGTAGGAGGAGAGGGGAAGGACGTTTTATAGGATGCGCACAGTTACTCAATGTCTGGATTTTGAGCCATTTTTAGAAAGTCGAGCGCACCCCGTACCATATGTTCTCAAAAACGTTTGCCCCATTAGAAGCTTATATCAAGAAAGAATGGCCAAAGGAAGTCACTGAGCAGCATTGGACTTCGGTCTTTCAGAATCTCCGTGCCGAAGATGTAACGTGGCGAGCACCGTGGATCCGCCCGTCCGTCTTGTTGTATAAAGTGGGGAATCAAGATTGGGTGCCGCTGCTAGGGTTATGGGGAGGAATCGGATATGCTCCGCTGTTAGTCCAAAGGCAATTCTCTTCACGATAATTCATACCAGCCACTGGAGGGTTAGCACAATCCGAGTTTGCTTTTGCGGACGAGGGTTATATGAAGAGAGTCTGAGACACTGCTAAGTCTTGGAAGGAAATTCATCTGATGGAGCTAGCTCTATACGCCGATACTCTCACCCAAGATTATGACGTATGGAGAAAGCAACGGGCGAATAGTCAGCCAGTGTCATCGACGAGTCACGCTTTCCAGAACCCCTTTTTAGAAGAAGTGCCATCCGAATTGGAAATGGCGAGACAGGAATTTGAGCGGGAAAAATCCAAAATGTTGCGGGACATTGGTGCTCTCCAAGAAGAAAATTATCAGTTGAAGATTGACGTCCAAATTGAGAAGTCCAAGACCGAGAAAGTGAAAAAAGAAGTTGAAGTTATGAGAAAGGACTTAAGAGACCTTCACTTGGAAAATAAGAAGCTAAGAGCCACTATCAAGAATAGCGGACTAAGCAAGTCACCTGAAGAATGGAAGGAAGAATTGAGCAACGTAAAAGGCGGAATGGAATTTTGGAAAGGAAAGGCGAAGAAAGAGGAGGAAAAGACTGCTTGGGCCATGATAGAATTGAGAAAGAAAAATGCTGAATATGAAACTGCGTCTAATGAACTGATGACTAACCGATCTGAATGTCAGGGGTTAAGAGAAAGAATAAAAGATTTGGAAGACGCGATGCAAGCTCGCCAACAACAATTGGACACTCTCTTAAAGGCCTTGGAAGAAAAAAATGATCAATACGATAGAGATATCCACGCTTATAAAACGAACCTCCAGGAAAGGGAAATGTAACTTGGCTTCTTGATTAATGAAATCCGTAGAGTGGCAATATACATGATCCAATTATCAGATGAAGCAAAAGATCTCAGTTGTCGATTCCCACCAAGTCAACGATCGAGCATATCAGAATTCCTAGAGCGAGTAAAGAAATATAGTGATATAGCTAGAAAGTTCGTGTAATGGCCAAATAAGATGGCAAAATATTTTGTAACGAACTCTTTTGAATGAATGAAATGCCTAGATAGGGGCTATCTTGAAATCAACACCTAATTCTTGCATATGCATTCATGACTAACATTCATATAGCATTCATGCATCCATTCATTGCATACACATATCCCGTGATCGTTCACTAAGGTTAGAATCGTACAATTCACAGTTGCAACAATACAAGGCTGGAATCACGACATTCGTATAGAACGAGACGACAAACTAGAGTGATGGAGGCAGAGTTTAATGAAAGAATCGAGAGAATGGAAAGAGTCCAACGGGAATTGCAAGAGCAACTGGCCAAATCACAGCAAGAAACAAGGGATTTGATGGTGAGGTCCCGGGAGGAGTCACTGGAACAAAGAGAGCAGATGGCTAAAATGATGGAAATGATGTCAGCCCTAGTAAAAGGGAAGGGGCCCGTGCAGAATCCTGAGGTTGTTAACCTTGATCAAGATCCACTTTACCCACCGGGATTCACTCCACCTCATATGACACAAAGAGTACAAACTCAAGGGGAATCCGCTGGCTTAGAACAACGACCTGTGCCGGCCACACATCTAGGACAGGGGATATCTGTGTCTGCTCCTGCCAACCCGCCTGTCCCAGATCTAGATGATCCGGCGGAAATTGCTAGGTTGAGAGTGGAAGATCATGAGGTCCAAGAAAAGTACAAAAGCCTAGAAGAAAGACTAAAAGCGATAGAGGGCACTGAGGCCTTCTCTGCACTAGGTGCTAAGGAGCTTAGTTTAGTACCTGGTTTGGTTTTACCGCCAAAATTTAAAACACCTGATTTCGAGAAGTATGATGGGACAAGGTGTCCAAAGGCACACTTGGTCATGTTTTGTCGAAAGATGACCGGATATGTAAATGAAGATAAACTGCTTATACATTGTTTTCAAGACAGCCTTGTTGGATCGGCTCTTCGCTGGTATAATCAGCTTAGCAGAGAGAAGATCCGAACATGGAAGGATCTAGCGTCAGCATTTTGTGAGCAGTATAAGCACGTGTCGGACATGGTACCCGATCGTATGACGCTACAGATGATGGAAAAGAAACCGTCGGAAACGTTCCGACAATACGCACAAAGATGGAGAGACATCTCAGCTCAAGTAGAACCTCCACTGACAAAAACTGAGATAACTGTCCTCTTCATAAATACCTTGAAAACACCATTTTATGATAAACTGGTGGGAAGTGCCACAAAAGACTTTACAGATATTGTCATATCTGGCGAGCTTATTGAGAATGCTGTCAAAAGTGGTAGAATGGAGGGGCAAGAAAATTCCAGAAGAACAATACCCATAAAGAAAAAAGACCCAAAGACCCACATGGTAGGAGTAGGAAGCCGTTATGCCTCCAACTGGTATCCGAGCCAACCTCGACCATGAAACTACCCACCCCCAAATTTCTACTATCCGCCTCAAACCCCTTACTACCAAGCGCCACCTCCGTACCCTTCTTACCCTGTTTATGCCACAAACAGCCCTAGACCAAACGCCACATTCCCACAAAACACAACGCTCACCCAAAGCCAACATAAGAACGAGCCAAGACCAGCGAGACCCAATTATGAGAGACAACAATTTACCCCTATTCCTGTACCGTATGGGGAGCTATACCCAAAACTCTTAGAAAAACAGTTGATCTCTCCACATTACATGGCGCCCTTGAAGCCTCCGTACCCGAAATGGTACGATTCAAACGCCAGTTGCGCTTATCATGCTGAGAATCAGGGACACTCAACGGAAAACTGTCTCGCCTTCAAAAGGAGAGTGCAAGGACTCGTCGATGCAGGTATCTTGAAATTTGATGGCACGGGTGGAACGACCGGGAATCCATTCCCAAACCACGCTGAAGGGAATGTGAGTGCATTGGAAAAAAGAGACAAACGGCAAGTCAAGAAATGGGTTTCTGAAGTGAGAACACCTCTGCAGAAAATCTGGGAGGTATTGGCTAAAAAAGGGTTACTCTGTCATCCTAATAGAGTGTTTGAAGAAAGAGTTGAAAGGGGGCAAATTTTTTGTGACTTCCATGATAGTACAGAGCACGATATCCAGTCGTGTGTGGAATTTAAGGAAGTACTCCAAGATATGATGGATAGTAAAGAAGTTGAAATCTTCAACAAAGGTGGAGAGGCAGACGAATGAGAGGTGTGTGCCTCTGACGACCAATCATCAGGTTTCTCCTATAGCGCCGATCGGCCATTAGTAATCTACTACGATGCCAAGAGAGAGCAGGAGAAACCGAAAATTATAATAGAAGTACCATCTTCTTTTCCCTATAAGGATGATAAAGCTGTACCTTGGAAATATGACGTTAACATTGTCACGCCAGAAAGTAAAAAGTCTGAGGTTACAACTGAAAGTGTCGGGGAAGTGGGTCATTTCACCCGCAGTGGGAGGTGTTATTACAGAGAGAATGAGCCAGCAAAAAAGGTCAATGAAGTGAAACAAAAGGGAAAAGCATTGACGTCTGAGTTAAAAATGGGGCAGGAAGCTGCGCCCGAACAAGAGATCAAAGGGCCTGTAGATGAGAATGAGGCACAAGAATTTTTAAAATTCATCAAGCACAGTGAATACAACGTGGTGGAGCAATTAAGCAAGCAACCAGCTCGAATTTCGGTATTGTCCCTATTATTAAATTCGGAGCCACACCGAAACACTTTGTTAAAGGTGTTGAATCAAGCTTACGTGGCAAACAATATATCCGTGCAGAAGCTGGACCGATAGGTAAACAATTTGAATGCGGTCAATTTCATCTCTTTTAGTGATGATGAAATACCGCCCAATGGTAGGGGCTCTGTGAAGGCATTGCATATCACAACCCGCTGCAAAGGTTACATCATACCGAATGTGCTTATCGATAATGGATCAGCGCTCAATGTCATGCCCTTAGCTACGCTATCCCGAGTTCCGATAGACTTGTCCTACTTGAAGCCCTGTCATTCCACGGTAAGGGCTTTTGATGGAACAAGGCGAGATGTTATGGGAAAGATTGAGATCCCTCTGGAAGTGGGCCCTTATGTATATGACGTTGAATTCCAGGTCATGGACATTACACCCTCATATAATTGCCTGTTAGGAAGACCTTGGATCCACTCTGCTGGAGCTATTCCATCATCACTTCACCAAAAAATGAAGCTTATCATGGATGGTTGTCTGGTTACTATTGAGGGCGAAGAAGACATCATCGCATCCATCTCTACTGATGCACCTTATGTCGAAGTAAGCCAAGATGCATTAGAGTGCTCCTTTCGATCCCTTGAGTTCGTCAATGCCACGTTTGTTACAGAGGGAAACAAAATCCCTGTATCTAAGTTATCAAAGAACACGAAGATGGGGATTAAGCTGACTGTAGGAAGAGGAGCCCGAGCGAGGAAAGGTTTGGGGAAATATCAGCAAGAGATAGTCAGGGCCCTAAAGCCAGTTCCTCACAAGGCTCGGTTTGGTCTGGGATTCCAACCGAAGGCGTGTCACTTAAAGAAACAATGGAAGAAGGACCAAGAAAGAAGGATCGCAAGAACCTTAGGTCGAGAACCAGAATGGGAGCCCATGGAGTATCCTCCTTTGTCAAGAACATTTATGTCTGCGGGAAAGATATACCCTGGACAAAATAGCTCGCAAAATGTGCTGCTATCAATCGAAAAGGGTTTTCGGAATGTCAGCATAAATGTTATCGACAAAGGAGTTGATATTGCTGCAGGCAAAGACGTCTCAAGAATATACCCTTGCCCTCCTGGTTTCGAACTAAACAATTGGACCGCTGAGGACCTTCTTGTAGTTTTTAAGTCTTCAGAGTAATGCTCAACATTAACCCTCTATTGTGTCTTTAGATAATATAATTATTTTGTAAGAGCTTGTATTCGCTCTTTATCATTCAAATGAATATCAATGAAGATGCATTTTGTCACAATCTTTTGCATTATCACTAAATTCATGATTGTTTTCTCATTTTACAGCCTATTCTTACATTTGCCTCATACCATGACATAACATTTAGTTTGTTGGTTCCAACACTTGGATGCCCTTCTATAGTTTACTTCTCATTCAACTTTCAGGTGCTCAGATGTCAACATCATGAACAAACCCGTTCCGAGTCTTGAAATCGATTTTGAGAGGGCTATTTGTTTAGGAGAATTTGAAGCCGAAGAAGGTGTTGAGGACTATGTCTCGTCACCTGACTTGATGAGAATGGTAGAGCAAGAGGATAAACAGATTTTGCCTCATCAAGAATCTGTCGAAACAATTAATTTGGGAACTGAAGAAAGGAAGCAAGAAGTAAAGATTGGAACCTCCATTTCAGGGGATACCCGGTATAATTTGATTAATTTGCTCCGTGAGTACAAAGACGTGTTCGCATGGTCATATCAGGATATGCCAGGATTGGATGAGGATATAGTGGTCCACAAACTCCCCTTGAAACCAGAATGTAAACCCATTCAGCAAAACTAAGGCGGATGAGACCCGAAATGTTGTTGAAGATAAAAGAAGAGGTCAAAAAGCAATTCGATGCGGGTTTCTTACAAGCTTCCAAATATCCTGAATGGGTGGCCAACATTGTCCCGGTACCAAAAAAGGATGGCAAAGTACGAATGTGTGTGGATTATCGTGACCTGAATCGGGCAAGTCCAAAAGACAATTTTCCTTTACCGCACATCGATACATTAGTGGATAATACAGCCAAACATTCGTTATTTTCCTTCATGGACGGATTCTCAGGGTATAATCAAATCAAGATGGCTCCTGAAGATATGGAGAAGACCACTTTTACAACGATGTGGGGAATTTTCTGCTACAAGGTGATGCCATTCGGATTAAAGAACGCTGGGGCAACATATCAGAGGGCCATGGTGACGTTGTTCCATGATATGATGCATAAAGAAATAGAGGTCTATGTCGACGACATGATTACTAAGTCCCGAGGAGAAGAAGAGCATGTGGTAAACCTCAAAAAGTTATTCGAAAGACTGAGGAAGTTTCAGCTAAAACTTAACCCAGCCAAGTGTACATTTGGAGTTACATCGGGGAAGCTGCTGGGCTTCATTGTCAGTGAAAGGGGTATCGAGGTCGATCCAGACAAAATAAAAGCCATTTAAGAGTTGCCACCTCCGCGCACACAAAAAGAAGTCAGAGGATTTTTGGGAAGGTTAAACTATATCGCCCGATTCATCGCTCAACTTACCAAGCAATGTGACCCAATCTTTCAGCTTCTTCGAAAACATAACCCGGGAGAATGGGATGAAGAATGTCAGGTGGCCTTTGATAAAATAAAACAGTATTTGTCAAGTCCTCCAGTGCTGGTACCACCGACTCCAAGAAGGCCATTGGTATTGTATTTGACTGTGTTCGAAAATTCAATGGGTTGCGTACTGGGGCAACACGACGAGTCAGGAAAAAAAGAGAAGGCGATTTATTATCTCAGTAAAAAGTTCACGGAACATGAGGTAAAGTATGCATCCATTGAGAAATACTGCTGCGCTTTGGTGTGGACGACTCGGAGGCTAAGGCAATATATGTTGTATCACATGACGTGGTTGATTTCAAAGCTTGACCCAATAAAATACATGATGGAATCACCTGTACTTTCGGGAAGAATAGCGCGGTGGTAGATCCTACTATCAGAATACGACATCGTCTATGTAAGCCAAAAATTAATAAAAGGAAGTGCAATAGCTGACTTCTTAGCAGTTCGAACAACAGAAGAATATGAGCCATTGACATTTGATTTTCCAGATGAGGACTTAATGTGCATCACAAAAGAAGAATGTGAGTCATCAAAAGCCAAGTCGTGGAAAATGCACTTCGATGGCGCATCAAACGCATTAGGACATGGGATTGGAGCAGTCTTGGTATCACCAGAAGGGAGCCATTATCCGTTCACTGCCAGATTAAACTTTTTCTGCACTAACAATATAGCGGAATATGAGGCTTGCATCATGGGACTCCGTGCAGCTATTGAACGAAACATCGAAACCCTAGAAGTGTACGGTGACTCAGCCTTAGTGATCTACCAAATCCGCGGAGATTGGGAAGTGAGGGATCCGAAGTTGATTAAGTACAGTGATCTGGTAGTTGAACTAATTAACGAGTTCAAAGAAGTAACTTTTAATTACTTCCCACGAGAAGAAAATCAATTGGCGGATGCCCTAGCCACTTTGGCTTCAATGTTTAAAGCAAGTAAAGAAGCAGAAATAATGCCCCTGAAAATGAGCATATATGAAGTCCCTACACACTGTTGCAGCATTGAGAAAGAGGCGGATGGACGACCTTGGTTCTACGATATCTTAGAATATCTCAAAAATCAAAAATATCCTGAACAAGCAAATGAGAACGACAAAAGAACAATCAGAAGAATGTCAGCAGGATTTGTTCTTGACGGGGATATCTTGTACAAAAGAGGGAAAGATCAAGTGCTGCTGAGATGTGTGGATGCTATTGAAGCCAAGAAAATACTCGAAGAAGTCCATGAAGGAATCTGTGCAACACATGCCAATGGTTTCACTATGGCCAAGAAGATCATGAGGCTCGGTTATTACTGGTCAACGATGGAAAGTGATTGTATCAGTTATGCGAGAAGATGCCACAAATGTCAAATTTACGGCGATAAGATTCATGTAGCCCCTTCGCCACTTCATGTTATGACTTCTCCGTGGCCCTTCTCCATGTGGGGCATGGATGTTATAGGGCCAATTTCTCCGAAAGCTTCTAATGGGCACCGATTCATTTTTGTGGTGATAGATTACTTCACAAAATGGATAGAAGCAGCTTCATTCGCTAATGTGACGAAAACGGCAATCTACAAGTTCTTAAAAAAGGAAATCATTTGTCGATATGGTCTGCCTGAGAGAATCATTTCAGATAATGCTTTGAATTTGAACAACAAGATGATGAAAGAAGCGTGTGAGTAATTTCAAATAAAGCATCATAATTCCTCACCCTATCGCCCAAAGATGAATGGAGCTGTTGAGGCCGCCAATAAGAATATCAAGAAGATTATTGGAAAAATGACCGAAACCTATAAAGACTGGCATGAAAAGCTATCATTCGCCTTGTTCGCATACCGTACATCTGTGAGAACATCTACGGGGGCAACTCCTTTCTCCTTGGTCTATGGAATGGAGGCCGTGTTGCCCATTGAAGTTGAGATCCCCTCCTTACGAGTTCTAATGGAGTCAAAATTAGAGGAAGCAGAATGGGTTCGGGCTCGATACGACCAATTGAACCTTATTGAAGAAAAGCGCTTGAAAGCGATCTGCCATGGACAGATGTACCAAAAGAGAATGATTACAGCCCACGACAAGAAAGTACGGTATTTCACAAAGGAGAACTTGTGTTGAGAAAGATCCTCCCAATACAGAAAGACTTTCGAGGAAAATAGGCACCAAATTGGGAAGGACCATATGTTGTAAAGAAGGCTTTCTCAGGCGGAGCTTTGATTCTCACTGAAATGGATGGGAAAGAGTTGCCTAATCCAGTGAATTCAGATGCTGTGAAAAAATACTACGCCTAAAAAAAAAAGAGAAAATCAAGATGAAAACCCGAAAGGGCGTCTTGGTAAACAAAAGGATCAAGATGAAAACCCGAAAGGGCATCTTGGCAAACAAAAAAGGATTAGGATGAAAACCCGAAAGGGCATCCTAATGAAGCAAATGAGAAGTCAAGGGGCAAGATGATTTGAATAGGGAGTCAAACGATGAGACTACAGTGTTTGAGGCATTTCTAAAAGCTCGAAATTTTCTACGCAAGAAGCCAGGCTCAAAAGGATTCTTGATTAAGAAATGTGGAAGAGTTCATGCGTTGAATATTTAGAGCATTTGTATCCATTGAATATAATTCCCTTTCTTTTCATGACACTTTTAACTATTCTTGATCAACTTTCTTTGTTTGTTGCTTTTGAAATAAAATAAATGTGAAGTTTTCTTTCTTACCTATCTAACCATCTTTCATGCATCTCGTTGTGTGTTTCATTTAGATAATAAATAGTAGAATAACATGCTCTTAACAAAAGAAATGTTAAGCATTACTTGGATGAAATTTTGAAAAGTACAAGAGCTTCAAAGCAGGGACAAAGTTCAAACAGGGGCAAAAGAGTGATATTAGAGAACTGCAGATTGCTCAGAGGGCTTGAAGACGGGTACAAAGCCTGAAGAGAACCAAGAGTCGAAACACTGAACACGGATCTTCAAAAATCATGACGAAAGGGCACATATGACCAGCATACCTTAAACTCATGGCATAATCATGTAGGCATAGCGGCATTTAGGGCCAACATATGCATATCACGATAATATCATGCATGACATACGCAGGTACTCCAGTAAAGCAAGAAGTTTTGATAAGGACACCTGAGTTCCATCAGACGATGTGTTTTGGTACTTCGAGGTACCTTTAATTTATGTTTCAAAAAATCAACTCATATCGCGAGAGGTGAGTTGAGCCTCAAGACACGTTGAGGTATTTTCAATTTCTTTTCTGCTTTTCAAAAATCAACTCATATTACAGAGGTGAGTTGAGCCTCAAGACACGTTGAGGTATTTTTAATTTCTTTTCTGCTTTTCAAAAAATCAACTCATATTACAGAGGTGAGTTGAGCCTCAAGACACGTTGAGGTATTTTCCATTTCTTTTCTGCTTTTCAAAAATCAACTCATATTGCGAGAGGTGAGTTGAGCCTCAAGACACGTTGAGGTATTTTCAATTTCTTTTCAAATTTCTTTTTTCAAAAAAATCAACTCATATTGCGAGAGGTGAGTTGAGCCTCAAGACACGTTGAGGTATTTTCAATTTCTTTTCAAATTTCTTTTTTCAAAAAAATCAACTCATATTGCGAGAGGTGAGTTGAGCCTCAAGACACGTTGAGGTATTTTCAATTTCTTTTCAAATTTCTTTTTTCAAAAAAAATCAACTCATATTGCGAGAGGTGAGTTGAGCCTCAAGACACGTTGAGGTATTTTCAATTTCTTTTCAAATTTCTTTTTTCAAAAAAATCAACTCATATTGCGAGAGGTGAGTTGAGCCTCAAGACACGTTGAGGTATTTTCAATTTCTTTTCAAATTTCTTTTTTCAAAAAAATCAACTCATATTGCGAGAGGTGAGTTGAGCCTCAAGACACATTGAGGTATTTTCAATTTCTTTTCAATTCCCTTTTTCAAAAAAATTCAATTCATATTGCGAGAGGTGAGTTGAGCCTCAAGACACGTTGATGTATTTTCAATTTCTGTCTTTCAAAAATCAACTCATATTGCGAGAGGTGAGTTGATCTTTTTCAATTTCTGCTTTTCAATTTTTGTTCATTCAACTCATATTGCGAGAGGTGAGTTGATCTTTTTCAATTTATGCTTTTTAATTTCTGTTCATTCAATTCATATCGCAAAGAGATCAACTCATACTACGAGAGGGGAGTTGAGTCTCAAGTCACACACGGAGATACTTTCAATTTATGATCCAAAATTAACCCATATTGTGAGAGTTCGCAGGCCGAGCTATTTTCGATGTTTGTTTTTTAATAAAGGATAAAGGATGGAGCTGATCGAAGATACAGATCTCATCCCTAAAGTTGCAGCAGAGCAGATCGAAGATACCAGATCTCATCTCTCTGAAGCGGCAGAAGACCAGATCATGGCGAATCTCATACCCCTGAAGATGTGAAGCTACAAGTCATAGCTTTGAAAACGCGATGGATTGAACCAAAGTTACAAGATGTGGTAGGCTGGAAAGAGAGCTGAACAAGAAGAGCACCCAAGAAGTCAAGACTCGGCAAGATATGGCAAAATTGGCCTTTCTTTATGTCTTTGCTCTATTGCCGTTACACGACAATGAGCAAAGAGGGGCAGCTGTTATAGCCCAATTTTGCCCATTTCAAAACCATACCCGGATAGCCCATGAAAACCAAATAAAACCAAATAAAATAAAAATGTCCATTCACAACAGTCCAAAGCCCAATTTACAAAACCAAATCAACCAGACCCTAAACTAACCTAAACTACCCAAACCCATATCCATTTACAACAACCCAACACCCAACTATTTACCCGTTAGCCCAATAAGCCCAACTCCCAAACCACATTCGACCAGACTAAGGAACCCTAGGGTTCCTAGCGCCGCAACTAGCCTCGACCTTCGGTAACCACCCTCTGCCGCATCACCAACCCTCTGCCAGAGCCGCACCTGCTCCACCATAGCCCATATCCTGCAAACAAAACAGTAGCAAACACAGTGGAGATAAATGCAGTATAACACGCAAGCAAAACAGAGAAATCATATGGCAATACCTTGTAAATGGCTATAAAAAGCCTTCAAAATCGATTGTAAAGGAGGACTCGGCCATTTTTTTTGGAATAAAAAAGAACTTTCTAGATATCAAAAACGAATTTTAAATATCAAAGGCAACGATACCAAATAAAAATAACCACAATAGAGAGATCAAAAGGTTAGATTTGAAAACCCGAAGGTAATTTTCTCTTTTCTTTCTTTTCTGTCTTCGAATACTCTCTTTGTTTCGGGTTTATAAACATATATTTATATATATAATATATATTTTAAAAAAATAAAAAAAACGATACCTTTTGATTTTCGGCCACCGCGTGCGGTGGCCGGTGACGGTGGTCAACGGAGGGCTGCGACGGTGCCGATGTCTGGCTCTGGATTCATCCAGAGAGAAAAGTGAGAGCCTCTCTCTTGTTTTTTTTGAAACAGCAGTGCAAATGAAGGAAAAATGAAGCTTTAGGAAATTTATAAGACCCGATTACCCGACCCGTGGGAGACAAGATCCGCGTGTTTTCGATTTATGGGCTAATTTCCATTCAGTCGCGTGTTTTCGATTTATGGGCTAATTTCCATTCAGTCCTTCCGTTTTTTTTTGTGTTCTGTAATTAAGTCTTTTCTTATTTTAATTTCGCCCCATGATGTTTGTCCCGCGTTCATTTCGGTCCCTCTTTTGCTGTATTTTTTAAGGGTTTGGGAATATTGCGTTGTTGATCCTCTGTTGTTTTACGCATGTCCAAATAAGCCCTTTTATTTTTATTTCTTTTTAAAATTGGCCCCAAACTTTGTTTTTGTTTCGAATCTAGTCCTTTTTTTTTAGATTTAATTTGGTTTTTCTTATCTTACTTTTACTGTTTTGTTTTTTTTAATATTATTTAATACTGTATTTATTATTACTAGTATCTATGTATATCTTTATGTAATTTTATTATTATTACTCTCTTCTATGGTATATCTTGTGCATTTTTAATATTTTATTAAGTTTAATTATTTTATATTTCATGCATATATGTTTTTTTCATGGTATTATTTTTAACATTACTATAATTGTTATTATTATTATATATATTTTTTTTATATATCATTATCTATTACTTTATCTTTCGTATTATGATATCATTTTTTTTTTTCATATCTTTATTATATTATTGTCCTCAATATTATTACTTATTATTATTATAGGTATTATTATGTACATATTTTAACTATTATTATGTGTTTACTTGAATGTGTATATATATATATATATATATGTATATATATAGATTTTTAATACTATACGATATACATATTTTTAACATTATATTATATATATATATTTTCAATGTTATTGTGTATGTGTTTTCAAATACCATTGTAATAAACTTTGCAATAAGTTTCTTATTTATACTATTTATATATATGTGAATTTTTTTTCTTTTTTTACATATATATATTTTTAGTATTCTAATATTTGTATATATCTTTTTCTATATTATCTCATATCTTTAATACTCTATTATGTGCATATTTTCGTACTATATATTATGTGTATATATTCCCTACTATTGTATTTTTTTTATACTCTTATTATATTGTCTAATATCGTATGTATTTGTTAATATTTTACAATTACTGTATTTATTATTTACCGTATATTCACATTTCTATTGCTTGCATGATTCTGAATTGTATATGTTTAAATTGCATTTGATTTTAACATTATTTTAAATTTTTCATCGTTTTAGATGTTTCTTATTTTCAATTAATTTCAAAAATAAGGCGACGTATCGATTTTCACATTAAGTTTGTGATTTCATCGCTATGTTGGGTGAAAGTCGACGACTCGTGATTAAATCGGGACGTCCTTCTAGAATACCAAAAAATAAAATCTCTTGTTTCTTTCTATCGGATCACGATAAAAATTCAAATTGAACTTGCGTTTCTGAAAATTAAGACAACACGTGTTTCATAAGATACCAATTTTGGGCGTTACGAGGGTGCTAATACCTTCCTCGTGCGTAACCGACTCCCGAACCCTATTTTTTCTCTGGATTTTGAAATGGACCCAAACTCGGTCTTCTTTTTACCTAAAAATAAATTTTTCTGTTAAAAAGAGGTTTTTATTAGGTGTCCGATCACACCTAGAAAAAAAGGATCGGTGGCGACTCCCCTTTTAATAAAATCAAAATTCGATATTTTTCAAAGTTTCCAACAAATCACCTCAATTAGCGACCAAAGCTAAAGCTAAAATTTTTACGTCGCTACAAGAGTTTGGTATGTTTAAGAGTTCTATTTAGATTTATTTAGTTCGCCTATATAAAGGCCTTTGTATTTTACACAATTTAATCAACTCATTATTCACAATTTAATCAATTCATTATTATTCAACAACCTCTCTTTTTAGTTAATAAATTCTCTTTAAGTTTTTCTTTTAAAAAAATTTTCTTGAGTTTTCTTTTACAAGAGTTTTAACAATTTTTTCAGATTATTGGGATCATTTTTAAACTTTATTATCAAGTTTTCTTTCTTGAAAGGGAAATTAGAGTCACTTGAAAAGGGTTGTGGTTTCTTCTTGTTTCTAAGGCTCTATAGGACTTCTACACACTACATTGTGTCAAAATCCAAGCTTTTTTTTTCAAATGTCTAGAGCCTTAAGTTAAATTCGCAACTTGGATAAACTTACGGTCCCGTTCTCCACTCATCCGTATCATAAGCACTCTTTATATAGAGAGTTTAGAGAGAGTTCAACTAGAATTGAAATGACTCACATTAATACTAAATTAATAAAATACTATCAAGATAATTATTAAATCAAATTTGATATTTCATATTAATATTAAATTAATAATATAATATCAAGATATATAATATATTTATTAAAATAATATTATTTTTGGAAAAGTTAATTTGAAATCAAGTTACTCGGTAGAGTTCTACTAGGAGAATAATTTTTCCACTGCCCTAGCACCAAAGAATCGTCGCCACCGTCATAGCCATCGTGCCCAATGGTCTTATCGTCGGGGTGACTACCCCTCAGCACCTCGAATCATCTATATTTTTCCCAAATTGGCCTGGCCTGCTCGACGCCTCCTTGCGAGGTCGTGGACGTCATGGCTTGGGTGGGGTTGGCCATTCGAACAATTGACCCTATGCCCAACCTCCTATTTTTCCTCATCGACAGGTGCCTGCCTAGGCTAGTTGTTCGCATGACCAGCCACATGGGGTGCAACATCCCTCGGCTAGGCGTTCACACGCTTAGCCTGATGTTGCCAATGGGTTGGCCAAGACCCCTAGTAGGTTGTTTGAACAACTTGCCACCATGGTCGAGGCACCATCGGCTAGGCATTCGCATGTTTGGTTGGTGCGACAACCAGTTCGACTGCTACTAGTTCAATCCAGGCTAGTGACGGCCTAACCAGCCCGGTCCAACCATCGGTTGAACTGTCAACCCAGTTTCATATATCGGGCCCGATTCAACCAGTTTTGGGTCTTGGTATCGATTTTTGGTTCTCAAGTCCAGTTTTCGATATTAAGTCCAAGTTTCAAGTTCAATTACCCATCGGACCAATTATCTGACTTGAAAATTAATTTTCAAAAATATAATATTTATTTTAATTAATTTGATTAATTTAATTTTACTTGATAAAATTAATTTTTCAAAAAATCATTGAGATTTTCCAAATTAATTTTTCAAGAAATTTTTTTAATCAAATTCTCTAGTTGAACAAATTCTGACAACCGTCTAATTTAATTCCTCATTGAATAAATCGACTCAATTAAATTATTTTCAAAGTCGTAGAATTTTCTTCTGATTCAAATGTAGTTTGATCAAGCTTTTGTTGAGTTAGCGAAATGACCAATTAGACATATACAATTAGGCTCAAGTAATTGCAATTACGTCCAGAAACATTGTTCTAATAATTCAAAATTTACTTAATCATGGAGTCAATTCACAAGAAGTACCATGATTAAAAACTCCTTATTGTATACTCTTTACGAAAATAGTTCATTGAACTATTTTGTCCAATGATTTCATCATGTGTATGTTACCTTCATACGATATCCTTGATTCATTTAAGTTAAATTTGTTTACTCAATATGATCTTATTTTATCTTTTTGTCACCATTGTGTCTTCTTAATGATTAATATGACCACTGTCAACTAATGACTGTAGCGACGTAAAAATTTTATTAGCTTTGGCCGCTAATTGAGGTGATTTATTGAAAATTTGGAAATCAAAATTCGATTTTAAAAAAGGGAGTCGCCACCAATCTCTTTTTCTAGGTGTGATCGGATACCTATAAAATCTTCATTTAAAAAAAAAAATTCATTTTTTTGATAAAAAGAAAGGCGAATTTAGGCCTACGTGAAAATTCAGAGAAAAATAGGGTTCGGGAGTCGGTTACGCGCGGGGAAGGTATTAGCACCCCCGCGACGCCCAAAATTGGTATTTCATTAAAAACGTGTTGTCTTGATTTTTAAAAAGACGAGTTCGATATAAAATTGTAGTCGTGATCCAATTGAAAGAAATAAGCAATCTTGTGCTTTTGAGTTTTTAAAAGGATGTCTCGGTATTAACACGAGTCGACACAATTCACCCAACATAGCGATGAACCCGTCGACTTAATGTTAAAATCGGTACATTGCCTTAATTTTAAAATCAATTTAAAAAGTGAGAGTGAGATTTGAAGTAATAAAGAAACAACTTGATAAAAATAAAATAAATAAGTGAAAGGGGTCGAAGCATATCGAAGCGAACAATAGACATGATAATATCAAAAACAATGGCAATGCATGCGATATTAAATGTGACAATAGGGATAAACGCAAAAAAGGACGGATGCATATATGTGTAAATACATGATAATGATAAGGGAGGAAATGAGAACGTTCAAAAATATTAATAATGCTAAATATATATACATAGATCAAAATATACTCGTAATAATGGGAACAAAAAGATGCTCGTAATAGTCTTAAAAATATACACAATATATATACAATATACGCATAATGTAGTATTAAAAGATATATAAGATAATATATATAAAATATATACATAATATACACAAGAACGTATACAATACATATATTGGAAAAGATGGTAATATAATTAAAAATAACTACTAATAGCACTACGTAAAAGTATGTACATATGTATTAAAATAAATATATGATAAGATTAAAAGTATGTACATGATATATACATATGGTATAATTCTAAAAAACATATGCGTATATAATAATATTGAAAATATAATATTAAGAGAAAAAAACATAATATGTATATGGATTAGGTAAAGAAAAAATACTAATATTAATACTAGTAGAATACTTGTAAATATTTGGTATAACAATAATAATAATAATAATAATAATAATAATAATAATAATAATAATAATAATAGGGATAAAAAAAAAACACAAATGCATGATGAAAGCCTATTTATAAAATAGAAAATAACAATAAATATGATAATATATATAAATGTAAATGATATATGATATATGAAATGTAAAAATCAAGTTAAATCTAACAAGGACTAAATTCGAAACGGAAACAAAGTTTTGGGTCTGATTTGAAAATCCAAACATAAACGCGGACCTATTTGGACGCATGCGCGAAGGCTAGGGACTAAAAGGGTAATTACCCATGCCCTTTCAAAACGACGTAGTTCGTATACAGATCGTTTAGCACAAAAGGGGTAAATTGAAACAGAATGAAAATAAAGGGATAAATTATAAAACGAATATAGGATCGAATTGTATAACGTCTGAAAAGCAGAGGGACCTATCCTGGAAATAGACCCAAGCTCGAAAACGCGCGGACCCTTCCCTGGGTCGGGTCACTCGCGCGGGCCGAGCCATAAAACGGTGTCACTTTGGGTCTTAAGGACCCATGCCAAACGACGTCGTTCGCTTCAGCCTTAAATACCAAAAAAATTAGAAATTTTCATTTTAAACTCTCCCTTTTTACAAAAAGACGAAAATCCTCTCAAAAGGGAGAGGAACCAACCCTCCGAGTGTCAGCCTGAGGTCGGCTACACTCCGGTCATCGGGTCTTGACCTCCACCGTCTCTGCCACCGTATAAGGTGGTCGGAGTCCACAAAAAGGGGTCTTTCAGTCCCTTCGAATCCCCTGAGTCCAAGGATACCCTTAGAACTACCAACAGAGGGCTGCCAAAGCCTAGATCTAGGCAAAACAGTTCGACTATGGGTTCCGACGACCACGAAAGGTAAGAAAAGCTTTGATTTTTATTCCTATCTGCATGTATATTGGATGCAAAACGAAGAAGAAGGCCTAAAATATCTTAGGAATCTACCTTTTGTTTCTGTTTTTCAAAAAAATGCCTCTGTTCTTTTTGTATTTCTCCGAAAATCGTCCTCTTACAATGGTGGCCCCTTTTTTTTTCTTATATAGCCAAATACAAATGTTTTAAAGCTATTTTTACTATCTTTGATTCTGTTGTTCTGCCTTCTGTTTATTGTTCTTGGTTTATCTGTCCCCTGCTTTGCTATCTGCCATCTGTATTTGCTATTTTGTCTCTGTTCTCTTCTTGTTTGCAGATCCTATCGGGGAGTCAACGGAGATGGTTTCCTCTTTGGTGCAAGGAACGGGCAGAGGTGAGCTTCGGGGCGAGGATTCTTGGGACGAGGCGAGCGCTTCGTGCCCAAGGCTGGTGCGGCGCACATGGGAGAAGGAAACCCTAGGGTTTACTGATTTCCCAGCTTAGGTTGGGCCGAATCGGGTTATGGGTTAGGGGTCTGGTCTGATGAGTGTTTGGGCTGAGGGTGTAATGGGTTACGGGTTTAGGTTTTTTAAATGTTGTAATTTGGACTTCAAAACTGGACATTTGGATTTATTAATTTATTTTTACTTTTATATTTGGTTTATTTGGTCTTAATTCGGGTCCTTTGTACTTGGATTTTGGATAAAGGCCCTGGGCAATTTGGGGTTCATACAATGACTATGATAAATTACTCGTTCAAAAATAAGAAACTTGTGACCATGTTCCATATTTATCAATCCACTGCTAGTAAAGCCATGCCATACACAAGTTATGTACCCAACCTAGTGGCTATCAGCTTAATCATTTTTAGGGCATAAGCCTGCACTTATATCAAAGTACATGAGTTACATACGCATTGTCACTGACTAACTTAAGATTTAGGTAAGTCACACCATGAACATTACAAGTGAACCAACTGACAAACGAATTCAAAATTAATTCAACTTGGGTCCAGTCCAATGTATCATTCTTTCAATAAGTACATCTATGTCTCTACCCGTAGAGTTAACTGCTCCAATAGACAAGACTAGCTATCTCCCTAATTGGAATTGTAGACGACATAATAATCCTTCTAAGTATTTGAACCAAATTTTCACTTTGATTCTTTTACGAGATTACAGACTTCTTTAAATTATCTACTGAAGTAAGTTGTCTTTCTTGCAATGGAAACTTTCTTACCGTGCCACTTATCATCAGTTTGAACTTAGACAATCAATGAGCTAATATTTGATTGTCACAATTTCGCTATGTATGCAAAACGTGAAAGACAAAAACATAAAAGATATAATAGTGAAATGTGAAATTAAATTTATCTATTTATTAATTGTTCAAATACATAGAAAACAGTTATATGTGTTGTAAGCCCAATTTTACCATTTACATTAAACTTACCCAAACAAACTACCAGTAACCCATTTACATAACCCAAAACCTTACACTACCCAAACCGATTACAACCCAAACCCTTTACAAATCAAACCCGTACAGCCCAACATCATGACCCAACACTAATCCTACCCAAGCCTAACCCAATTCTAAACCCAAACAAATACCAAACCCTAAATTAAAAAATCAGAAAAACCTAAGAGTAGCCGCCCCTAGCCTCTGTTGCTCTGACCCACCGTCCACTGTTGCTTGTCAAATCCACCGCCCTTAACTACTCAGCACCGCCCAAATCTCTGCAAGGAATTAAACGAGACAGGACAGAAAGTAGAAAGCAGGAAAGCAACTTGTAAAATTTTAGGGCTATAAAACCCGATTCGAAACAGTTTGTAAAAGGGGGGAGAAAATTTTTTTTTTCAGAAATAAGAAAAAAGCTTAAAATCCAAAAACAGATTCAATACACAAATCAACAGAGATCTAATTGCACTGAGAGACTAAACACGCAGGAATAACAACGAATCGAGCAACCAAAATATCAAAAAAATCAGTAACCCGAGGTGATTTTTTAGTTTTTTTCGGTCTTATTTTCTTTTCTTTTTTTCTTTTTTTTTCTACCTATGTAGAGGTACATATATTTAAAAATCAAAATAAATATATTAAAAAAAAAAGATCTTACCTTATCCGGCCACCGTCCACGGTGACCGGAGTCGATGACGGTGACGGTCGGCGCGATGGTGCCGGTGGCCTTCCATTGGCCTGAATCTGGGCTTGCCCATAGAGAGAAGAAAGAATATCTCTCTTCTTTTTTTTTTTTTAAACGGCAGAACTAATGAAACAAAAAAAAATTTTGATTTTATAAGCAAAGCAAACAGCGCCGTTTAGGGTCAGGGGACCCGCGTGTTAACCCGACCCGGGAACCAGATCCGCGTGTTTTCTTTCTAAAGGGGAAATCTCACAATCGGTCCCTCATCTTTGCAATACCCACCGATTAAGTCATTTGCTTATTTCGAAATTTGGCCCTGAACTTTCATTCCGTTTTCATATCAGCCCTCCCTCACACTGCATTGTTTTGGATGAATGGGTTTATTGCGCTTTAAATCCCATCATTATTTTAGCGCATTCAAATCGGTCCTTCTTTTTTCCTTTGTTTTTTAAATTGCCCCGAATATTCATTTTTGGTTTCCAAATTCGTCCTTTTTTTTCAGATTTAACTTTTACGTTTTATCATTTTTCTTGTATTATTTATCATTATATATATTATTATCATACTATTTATCTTTTTGTACTTTTAAAGATATATTTCACTTGTTTATATTTCTATTTTATCCTTATTACCATTACCATTACTAAATCTATTATTTGTTAATGTTTTGCTATTATTAATATTAATATTTTTGTTTACTTAATACTTATATATATTACGTTTTCTTTTAATATTTTTATTTAATACTTTAAATATGTTATGTGTATATTTATAATACTATTTTGTTTCTAATATATAAATATATATATATATTTACATATATACTTTTTAATATTATTGTTGTGTATATATTTTTATGTGTATATGTATATATTTATGTAGTTTTATTGATAGTTTGCTTTTTAACATTACTATTTCTAACATGTGTATATTACCCTTTTTTATATATATATCATGTATATACTTTTAAACTTATATTATTTATGTATACTTCTTATATATTATCTTATGTATATACTTTTGTTAATATTTCTAATATATATATTTTGTACAAACTTTTAACACTATTATGTATTTGTCTTATATATGTATACATTTATGATGTATTATTAATAGTTGTTTTTAGATATTATCATTGTTGTTTCTAATATTTATATACTATATATTTTTAATACTATGTTATGCAAGTATTTTAATATTATGTTTATATATTTTCAATATTATATTTTCAATGTTATATTGGTACCTAAATACTTTCATTACCATATTATACTTGACATTATTATATATAGATTTTTAAAAGTACATGTTATTATTATTTTCTTATTATGTTATTGTATATATTTTTACCTTTTTTATTGTAAATATTTGCTATTATTCTAATGCTCTTATATTTTTCATTAATTACAATAATATTTGCATTCTTAGCTTTTGTTTATCATTGTTAACATATTTGTTCCATGTTTTCTTAAATTAATTTCAAAGTTAAGGCAATGTACCGATATTAACATTAAGTCTGTGATTTCATTGCTATGTTGGATGAATCACAATTAGCTCGTGTTGAAACGGGACATCCTTCAAGAAAATTCAAAAACTTGAGATTTCTCGTATTTTGAATGGATCACGGTTAAAATTTAAATTGAACTCGTATTTTTGAAAATCAAGACAACACATGTTTTATAAGATACCAATTTTGGGCGTCACGAAGGTGCTAATACCTTCCTCGTGCGTAACTGACTCCCGAACTCTATTTTTCTCTGAATTTTCACGTAGACCTAAACTCGGCCTTCTTGTTATCAAAAATAAAACTTTTTTGTTAAAATGAAGATTTTATAGGTATCCGATCACACCTAGAAAAAGAGATCGGTGGCGACTCCCTTCTTTCTTCAAAACTAAAATTTGGTTTTCAAATTTTTCGATCAATCACCCCAATTAGCGACCAAGCTAAAAATTTTACGTCGCTACAATATGTTTACTGTAATATGGATACCTTTTCCAACAATCGTCACACCCCAAGCATGGATCATGATACAACAATATCGTCTTATTACAATATTCAATAATTTAAGTACTGTTTAAGACAATATTTAAAAAAAAAAAAAACATTTCACATAAAGAAAAACATAATTACAAAAACAGGTAATCTTCAAATAAGTTAGACAAAGTAAGAACTTAATACCACTTATACAAAATAAGAGTCTTGTTGTTAAAAAAAAAGGAGTGGTTAAAATGCTAAACTAGGCTTCCACGAAAACCTTCCAACTCCCAAAATGTTAGACTTCTTCACTATGTATCTGAAAAGGAAAAGGGGATAAAAGAATTAACGACTATTGGTCAGTAAGTATAACCATTGTAATGGGCCAAAATCGCCCGGGCCCAATCAATCAATAACCAAAAACAATAAAATAAATAAAAGTTTTTTATAGTCCATTTACATGACCCAAATTACTACCATAACCTATTACCCAATTCACTACCCAATTAAAACCAAACCCAAACAGCCCATTACATCAAACCCTAGCCCACTATCCTAAATTTTCCAGCAAACTAACCCTAGGGCTAGTCCTTAGTGTGGTCGCCGTCCCCAACGTGGTGTCAGTGCCTTCTCCGCTGCAACGCTACCACCGGCCTCCTCCACGCCTCTGACAGCACCTGCAAAACCAAAGTAACAAGCAAGAATAGACAGAACAGAAAGAGAGTAGAAAAAGTAACGAAAACAGTAGCAATTTTTTTTTTTTGTATTCGGCTATAAAGCCACACAAAACGAATGTAATCGGGGGGATTTGGTATTTTTATTTTGATTCTATTTTTATTCGGCTAGGGATAGAGGCCGAAAACAATGGTAAAAGGGGAAATCCTATTCCTTTTTGTATTACACACTCACGAATACTAAGAAATCGGAATAGAACAAAGTTATTTTCTCTCAAAGGTGATTTCTATTGGTTTCTTCATCTTTTTTCATTATTTTTTTGATTTTCTTTCATTTCTTTATACCTAAAAACAAAAGAAAAGGAAAAAAGGAAGAAAAACTTACCATTTTGAGGTTCCGGCCACCTTGCACGGTGGCCGGTGACGGCCGACGACGGCGAGCAAGGCTGGATTCCTTGCCGAAAATCGCAAGGCCAAGAGGGGAGGGGAGAGCTCTCAACAGTTTTTTTTTTCTAAACACTGAAAATGAAATTTTTTAGAAAAATTTTTGGATTTTATAAACCTCCTGAAACGACGCCGTTTTGATTCAAGGGCCCAGGGCACAAAACGACGTCGTTTTGCCCTGGGTCAACCCGATCCGACCCGATCCAGAGCCAGGATCCACTTTTTTATTAAATGGGTTATTTACCCTTCTGGTCCTTCCGCTTTATCATGCTTTTGCAATCAAGTGTTTCTAAATTTTAATTTCGCCCCTTTTATTTTATTTTGTTTCGTTTTCATTTTGGTCCTGTTTAAGTGCAGCATTTTGGAAGGAAGGGAAATTTCCTTTTTTAGTCTCCCATGTCATTCGCGCACTTCAAATAGGTCCCTCCTTTTACTTTTATTTTTGATTTAGCCCCAGAACTATGTTTTGTTTCGATTTTAGTCCTTTTTTTGTTTATTTTCATGCCGTTATCATTGAAATTAATTATTGTTAATATTAATATAATTATTATATCATATTTAATATTATTTTTTAATTGTTATTGTTTTTTAAATATTATTATTATATTTATTATTTGCTACTTTATATTTAATATTATTAGTATATTCCATTTAGTTTTTGTACTTTATTATAATGATTATTGTTATACTATATTTAGTATTACTTTAGTATTACATTAACTATTATATTTTATTATTACTATTATTATTACTATTATATTATCGGTACATCATTTTTTATTATTTTCCTTTTATTATTATTGCTATTATTTTTATGTATTTTATTATATTATATTTAGTTTTTTATATATCACGTTTTTACTATTATTTTTTATATATACCTATATATATTATTATCATCATATCATATTTAATATTATTTTAATATCGTATTAACTATATATATTTTTTATATTATTATTATTATTACTATTATATTATTAGTACATAATTTTTATTATTTTCTTTTTATTATCATTATTATTATATTATCATTCTAATATGATAATATTATATTATATTTTAATATTTTTCATTATTTGTATCATTATTTTCATTTCGTATATATGTATCATACATTCACATTTTTTTTTTATTTATCTTTGATATGTAATTAGTTTGCGTGCTCGTTAATTTATTTTGTTCTCGTCTTTTATATTATTCTCTATTAATGCATTTATCTTATTTGCACATATAATCATTGTAAATTATTTTTGCATCTGATTACAAATTCATGTTATATTAACTGTTTTCCGAGCCAAAATAAATTCTTTTATAAAAACAATATTCTTTGTTTGGAAAATCGAGAAATTGTGCCCTAACGTGCTGGATTGCGATTTTTTGTCTGGCCAAATAACTAAATAACCTTTTAAATTACATGTTTTGAAAAATCAAAAGATGAACTCGGTATTAAAGGTTTAAGATTACATCTCCTAACATGCTGGAGGTGTTATTTTGTTCCTTTAAAACGAGGGAATCCTAAAGCTCAACTCAAACCAAAAGTTCTTTAAAAATGGCATTTCAAGTTTTTTTTTAAGATTAGGACAATTATTAATCAAAATGGTACCAGTTTTGGGCGTATCGAGGGCGCTAATTCTTCCTCATGCGTAACCGACTCCCGAACCCATTTTCTGGATTTCGTAGACCAAAAACCATCGTTTTAGTAAATTTAAACTTTATTAAAATGATTAAATTTAGAGGTGATCCGATCACACCTTATAAAAAAGGATTGGTAGCGACTCCCAATTTTCATTTTTGTTTTTAAAACCCTAATCGGCCCGTTTTCAGAAAAATGGTTTTGACACATAAGTTGTTAAAAGTACCGTTCTGCAATTAACATATATAAATGAGGATAGTTGAGAAAGAAAAAAAAACATAAAATAATAAACCATAACACCATTTATGTTTCCAATATGACAACATCAAAGCTGCTCCTAAGATTAAAGGGCGACTCAATTATTTATCCATACATATCACTAAAACAATAGATTTATATTAAGGGAATAAGTAAAATTTCAACATAATAGCAGGCCTATGCTAACTATTGTAACCCGCTAGCAGGGTATGTGCTAACTTTTATCACCTGTTAGTGGAGCCTGTACTAACCATTATAACTTGCTACCAGGCCTAAACTAACTATTATAACCCATTAATAGGGTTGATGATCTCATTTGTCAATCAAATACAAGGTATTAAACTCATTTATCTCCTTTTCTGCAACAGTTTGATTTATTTGTTAAGATTTTAACAATATACTGTTATAGAGGGATAATTGTTGTAAATTTACCATAGAATTTATATGATGAATATAGGACCAAATATATGCCTGGCCCAGACCCAATACCAATTACAAACCCACTAAACAAGTCCAAAACCAATAAAGCAAAATGGGAAGTCCTAGTTGAGGAGTAACAGACGCAAGCAGTTCCCAGCAGCAGGATCTTGCGCATCACGTCGGCTACTCCACGCCTCCGAGATATCTGCAACAGAAGAACAAACGAGGAGATCTTCATTTGATTTTTTTTAGGCTATAAAAAGCCGTTGTAAACAATGGAAAATGGAGGAGTTTTTTTAGTTGTTACAAAATCAGAGAAACACAACAGAAAATAAGCAAAATTGTTGAGCAACTTTTCGTATAATCAAATAAGAGCAAGGTGATCATAGCCTTTTTTTTTTTTTTTTTCCCTTTCAAGTTCTTATCTTTTTATTTTTAGGTGTGATTCTGTTTTTTTTTCTTTCTTTTCCTTTACTTCTGGAAATCAAAACAAAGTTTAAAACAAAGGGGGGTTTAGGAGGGTCGTACCTGGCTCTCATCGGCCGCCGTTGTGCGTGTATGAGGGAAGAAGAGCTGCGATGAGAGGCCCTTGGGGTGCTCTAGCAGAAAGAAAAGGGTAACCCCCTTTTATTCTTTTTTTGCTTTCGCCAGGAGAATGGAGCAAGGTAGTGGGGTGTTTTAGATTTTTTTTGATAATGGGTAAATTGTGCAGCTGGTCCCCTGATTAGGCATGGTTACTTGATTGGGCCTCTTTGTGTTTCTTTAAATTTGCCCCAGACATTTTTGCGCCATTCCAATTTGGCCCCATTTTAAGCACAGCACACTCAAAAGCGGGGAAATTTTCTCTCTAGGCCCTTCTCCTTTGCGCGCACATTCGATTTGGCCCTCATAACTTCTATTTATTATGATTTTACCCCCAAAACCTTTGTTTTTGATACAATTAAATCCTATTTTGATCTTCTGGGATATTTTTATCATAAATTATTTTTTTTTACATAGTATTGTTTCCTACTATATTATTTTTATTATATTCTACTATTAATTTCTAGAACTATTTTTTATTATCTATTATTTAAATTATGTATATTATCTTGTTTTACTAATGTTTTTGCATAACCCATTTTAAATTACGATTGTTATTTTACATATATATATATATATATATATATATTATTAAAATTGAATCGTTTAAATATAGTTTTTTTATTTATTACAATAAATTATTGTATTTATTTATTTTTTTTACGGTTTTTGAATTTTTTTTATTTTTTTATTTTTATGTATATTTATTATTATGATAGTTAGTACTTTTATTTATTATTATTACTATCATTAATATTTAAACAAAGGATTTCTCTCTAATTGGTATCTTTTTTTTTATGGTTCTGCCATATATTTACTTTATTTTAAATTTTCTTTTATATATCTCCTTTATTTTAAAGTTTAGCATGAAATTTTTATTATTTTTATATACGCTTCTTTAATTGCTTCATCGATTATAATTGACCTAATATTTTATTGTCAGTGTTGTTCTTTTACCCAACATTTCTTTATTTGTTTGTTCATTATTACATTCTAAATTAGTTTTTGTTTGTTTATCTGTATATCATTTTTTATGTATATGCTTGTTTGGTTTATTTTATTACTTATTTTATTTTTACTTTTTTTAATCGTATAATTGTTACCTGTATTATTGCATGCAATATTATTCTGTTATGCATCCTAGCACTGAGATTTTAACTTCATTGACCTTCAATAGACCCATAGAATTTTGTTTTCAAAATGAGGCAATGTTTTGTGTTTGGAAGACCGAAAGAGTTGTGCCCTAACGTGCTGGGTGTGGTTTTTTCGGTCGTTCAAATGCCCAAATATCCTTCTAATTTCAGGTTTTGGGGAATCAAGGTGCGATTTTAGTTTTGGGGGTTGAAATGTTGCATCCTAACGTGCTGGGTGTGACATTTCGTCCTTCTGGAACAAATAAGCCCTAATATCCCAAAACGAACCGTTCAAATATTTTCTAAAAGAATCATATTTTAAAATCCCTTTAAATTTTCGACAAGAAGGACATTTGTTAATCAATTTGGTACCAATTTTGGGCGTTACGAGGGTGCTAATCCTTCCTCGTACGTAACTAACTCCCGACCCCGTTTTCTTAAAATTCGTAGACCAAAATGCTTTATAAGGTGGCCCAATTACACCTCAAAAAGGATTGGTGGCGACTCCATCCATATTTTTAAAGTCGATCCACGTTTTAAAATAAAAATGGTTTCGACAGCTTGGCGACTCCGCTGGGGACCAATAAGAGAGTCAAGCCGTAAAATTGATTAATTTCTATCCTTTTGTCGAAAATGGAAATTGTGTTTTAAAATTATGTTTTTCATCACAATTGTTTGTTTCATTTTGATCTAAGTTTTATGTTATTCTGGCACCATATTGCATGACCGTTGTGGTCACACCCTTAAGTGGGAGTGAGAAGCTATGCCTTCGTGAGGTTTTCACCTCCGCATGGGCTAGTGGATCGCTTCCGGGATACATCCGTACTTATGGTTTCGTGAGGTTTTCACCTCCGCATGGCCATAGGGAAATGTATCCCCCTGAACTGAACTCGATCCATATGAGCCTTTAATGGGTGAGGATTGAGGAATCTACTGGTTCAGGTACCCTTCCCTTAGAACTAAACCGCATATAATAATCTTTAGGAACCTACCCTAGGTAGAGCCATACCGAATTCTAGCAATTACCCAAATAGGTTTGATTATTTCTTGCTTGCTTTGATTTTTTTTTCATTCGATACTAACTTATTGTATTTTATTTTGGCCATGATTGCATGTCATTTCATATCTAGGAAGGTGTCAATACCTGTTCGATTACTAAGTTAGAAAGCTTGATTATGAAGAGCGGACTTCTTGATAAAGTGGGGGATAACGCGGTTATCCGTGCATGGTCAGAGAATGCGCAACTCGAGAAAGGGATAGCCTGGCTGAGGGGTACGCGTCGGAATTGTGGGACTTCACCCGTATTAGTGTGACACAGAATGAACTCCAAGAGTTAAGAGATATATGGGCTCGCTGGGATAATGAGACCAAGGAGTTGTTTTATCGTAACTACGGTGATCTGCCTTACCTGCTCGATGTTAAGGTAGACAAGTGCTTGTTTCAAGCTATGGCTCAGTTCTGGAACCCTGCGTATAGTTGTTTCACCTTCAGAAAGGTGGACTTGGCGCCAACTGTGGAAGAATATTCAGCCCTGTTACGTTGTCCAAGGTTTCAAACCGATAGAGTTTATGTTAAGGTCCCCAATGTCCCAAGCTTTGTAAAAAGCTAATGAACGTAACTGGGATGAGCGAGCAGTGGGTTACAGCTCGGATTCAGCAGAAAGGTGAGGGGAAATGCATTCCTTGGGTAAACTTGAGAGACTTGATCCTGGCACATCCAGATGCAAAGAAGAAAGTTGACGTTTTCGCCTTGAGTATATATGGGCTGGTGATCTTTCCCAAAGCGTTAAGGCATATCGACGAAGCAGTTACTGATCTATTTGATCGACTTGCCAAACAGGCTACACCGGTACCGGCAATTCTAGCAGAGACCTTTAGATCTTTAAGTGCATGTCGGAGGGCTAGAGAAGTAAGATTTGTGGGATGCGCGTAACTGTTATTGGTTTGGTTCCATGGCCACTTCTGAAAAGTTTACAAAAGGCCGAATCGAGCATTTTTTGAAAATTATTCCCCTTTGAAGGAGATAGCAGCTACGCCCATGAGGGACGACATATCGGAGGAAAGATGGATGACAATTCTCCAAAATCTCCAAGAGAAAGATGTGGTATGGAAGGCCCCTTGGATGGTTCCCGATGAAATCCTCTACCAGTGTGGAAATTTTGACTGGGTACCTTTGCTTGGAATTTAGGGAGCTGTTGGGTATGCCCCTTTGTTGGTATTAAGGCAGTACGAGTCAGAGCAGTTTGTACCTACGACACACGGATTGGCTCAGAGTGAATTTTTGTATAAATGGGACAATTTTAAGAAGAGAGTTCGAGAAATTGCCGACGCCTGGAAACAAACCCGTCGAATGAAGAAATTGGCTGGATACCCAATGACGACTCCTGAGTACAGTAGATGGTTAAGTAGGAGGATCAATGATAATATTCCAAGGCCAAGGCTAGAAGATGCTCAGTCGATGGAAGATCGTTTGCGAGTAATCCCTTCCGAACTGGAAATAATAAAACAAGACTTCGAAAAAAGAAATTCAGAGTTAGGAAAGAAGATAGAACAACTAGAAGAAGAGAAGATGCATCTAAGGTTAGATATCGACGTTCAAAAACTCGAGGCTGAGAAACTACGAAAGGGGAAAAGAAAAGCTGAGGAGGACTTGGACACCTTGAAGACTGATTACCAGCAGCTACATAAGTCAATGAGGAATGCTGGGCTGGGAAAGACGTCAGAGCAATGGCCACAAGAAGTCCAAGAAGAAAGGTCAAGGGCTGATCAGTGGGAAGGAAGGTTTCATGATGCTCGAGCACGAGAGAATACTTTAAAAAGGAGATTGGTTGAGAGCCAGAATGAGAATGAAATGCTAGGAGCTCGAGTGGTGGAGTTGGAAAAGGCATTACAGCAGCATCGTGATTGTAACTCTGTAATCGAGTTAAAGGCCAGTTTAAGCAGAATTGAAGATTTGAAAGAGCAGCTAGAGAAACTTGGAATGTTGCTTCAAAGTCACGAGCGTCGAAGTGAACAACTTGAGGCAAACAATGAGTATTGGAAAGAGCAGTTCCGCCATTCCCAAGGCCAGGTTAGAGACAGAGACCATGTCATAGGTGAAGCTGTGATCAAGATACGAGAAGTGGCTGATCATTTACAAACTCTAGCAGCTCAAGCGGACGTGTTAAGCGTAAAGTATGGATTTATGTCAGATCGAGACCGAGAGCTGGCTCAGCTTCTCGAGGAAGTTAAAACTTTGGGCATAAGGGCTAGGCCGTATATATAACCTGTTTTATGTAAAGTTTTCTGTTTTCTAATAAAGTTCTTCTAAAAAGAATTGAATCAGAAATGACACATTCTTAGTTTTGCATTCATCTCACGCATTTGCATCACATCACATCATATGCATTTAAGTTCACAAAAGAACCCTATTAATTAAAAATCGCATTATAGTTACCCTGGAACATCGCTACTACACTCGAAGGAAAACGAAGACAATGGATCAAAGGTTGGAAAAGTTAGAACAGATGCAAAAGGACATGCAGGATCAGCTGCAAGCTCAGATGCAAGAACAGTTGGCCAAGATCCAACAAGATATGAGGGACCAAATGCTGGAGTCCCAGAGAAGCATGATGAGCCAGTTAACACAACTGTTAACTGGAGGGTCTGATAGAGGAAAAGGCCCTATGGGTGATACTGGTGACAATAATGAGAACTCTGCATATCCTCCTGGCTTTGCCCCGCCCAGTGTCCAACCGCCAAAGGTGTCTGTCAATATTAGACCACAGTATCAATCTGGTACCTCGGCACCAGTGAATTTCCCAATGGGTTCAAACTCCAATCCTAGAGGCAATCTGGCAAACCCCCAAGTCCCTGACTTTGATGACGCGGCAGAGATAGAGAAGGCAAGGGCTGAGCTTCCAAAACAATTTGAAGATCGATGCAAGTGGTTGGAGGAGAAGTTCAAGGAGTTAGAGAATGTTGATCACTATTGTGGAGTCGATGTAAAGGAACTGAGCTTGGTTCCAGACTTAGTACTCCCTCCGAAATTCAAGATGCCAGAGTTCGAGAGATACAACGGGACCAGTTGCCTTGAGGCCATATCACAGTGTTCTGTCGAAGGATGACAGGATATGTCAACAACGATGAATTGTTGATTCACTGCTTTCAGGAAAGTTTGGCTAGGGCTGCAGCTAAATGGTACAATCAGTTGAGCCGTGCTCAAGTCAGGTCATGGAAGGATTTAGCACAGGCATTCATGAGGCAGTACGGACATGTAACCGATATAGCACCTGACAGAGTCACGTTGCAGAACATGGAGAAGAAACCAGGCGAAAGCTTCAGGAAGTATGCCCAGAGGTGGAGGGAAGTTGCTACACAAGTCCAACCACCACTGCTGGAAAAAGAAACGACCATGCTATTCGTTAATACCTTGAAAGCACCCTTCATCAACCACATGCTGGGGAGCGCAACCAAGAGCTTCACGGACACAGTGATGTCTGGCGAAATGATAGAAAACGCCATAAGGTCTGGTAAGATAGAGTGGGGGAAAGTATGAGAAGGTCGGCCCCGAAGAAAAGAGAGAATGAGGTAGGTAATGTGAGCTCAGGGTACTCAAAACCTATCACGGTTAGCCAATCAAGAACGATAGTCGCAGGCCAGCAGGCCGTACCAAGGCGAGAGCCTAACACAAGGCAGAGTATAGAGAGGTTTCAGTTCACTCCTATACCAGTGACATATGGGGAGTTTTTCAAAAAGCTGTTTGATGCACACGTAGTGGCCCCATTTCATTTGGAACCATTGCAACCCCCGTACCCTAAATGGTACGACGCAAATACTCGGTGCGAATACCATGCAGGGATTACGGGGTACTCGATAGAAAACTGTACCTCGTTCAAAAGATGCGTTGAAAGGCTTATCAAGGCAGGTGTTGTGAAATTCGATGATACACCTGGTACAGGAAATCCGTTGCCCAGTCATGCCGATAAAGGGGTAAACGCGATAATTGAAAACTTAGGGAGGAAAGTCAAGCTGGATATCACGGAGGTGAGAACCCCATTGAAGCTAGTTTGGAGGGAAATGCAAAAAAAGAGTTTAGTCCCTCAATGGTTGGGGGATAAAGTCCAAGATACATGGAACTACTATGAGTTCCATCATGAGAAGGATCACGAGATCCAGAATTGTATTGAACTTAAGGCCCTAGTACAGGGTCTAATGGATAATAAGGAGTTGGAGTTCTTCGAGCATGTCGAAGAAGATGATGTGTGCTCTCTAAGAGGAGAGTCAAGCGAAGAAGGTTGTTGAGTCAGCCGCCCGGTGATAATTATCTCGAAGCCCAGGGTTAGTGAAGTAGAAGCAAGGGCTACGCCAAAAATTATAATCCAGAAACCAGTAGCTTTCCCTTATAAGGATAGCCGAAGGGTGCCTTGGAATTATAACTGCAGTATAACAGTGCCAGAGAAAGAGGGTTCGGTTAACACGCCAAACACAGAAGCCGAACCAGCAAAAGGGAAGCCCGTCGTGCTCAAGCAAGAAGGAGGGAAATCAGAACCACTGGTTAATGAGCCGGTAAAGGAAAATGAAGCCAATGAGTTCTTAAAGTTCCTAAGACACAGCGAATATAGTGTTGTAGAACAATTGCACCGACAACTAGATCGCATATCTGTATTGGCTCTGCTGTTAAATTCGGAGGTCCACCGCGACGCGCTGATGAAGGTGTTGAATGAAACCTATGTCGCGAATGACATTTCTGTTAACAAATTGGATCACCTCGTCAGTAACATAAGCGCCGACAACTTCATCTCCTTCAGCAATGATGAGATACCGCCAGGGGGTATGGGGTCTACTAAGGCTCTCCACGTCACTACTCGTTGCAAAGGGTATACGTTGCCTGGGGTATTGATTGATAATGGATCTGCAATGAATGTCTTGCCTTGGTCCATCTTAAACCGTCTGCCTATAGACAGCTCTCACATGAAGACATGTCAGAACATAGTGAGAGCGTTTGACGGCACGGAAAGAAAAGTGATGGGAAGGATAGAGATACCTCTCCAGATTGGCCCAAACACGTACGAGGTAGACTTCCTCGTGATGGATATTAGCCTTCCTATAACTGTCTATTAGGAAGACCTTGGATACACTCAGCTGGGGCAGTACTATCTTCGTTGCATCAGAAGGTGAAGTTGGTTACGGAGGGCCAGTTAGTAACTATATATGCGGAGGAGGACATTATTGCGTCGGTTACCAGTGATGCGCCCTACGTGGAGAATGATACTGAAGCAGTTGAATGTTCATTTCGATTCCTAGAGTTTGTGAATGCAACATTTATAACTGAGGGGAGCAGGATTCCGATGCCTAAGCTATCAGGGGCTACGAAGATGAGCTTGCAGCTGACAGTTGGGAAAGGGGCATTACCCGGGAAAGGATTCAGAAAGCACCTTCAGGGACAAGTTAAAGTGCCAGTCTTGGTTGGCAAGTGGGATCGCTTCGGTTTGGGATTCAGGCCAGATGCAAGCCAAATAAGGAAAGAATTTGAAAGAAAACAAGAACAGCGGAGAGCAAGATTGAGTGGGGCAGAAATCAAGTGGGAACCGATGAGCTTCCCCCACATTTTCCAAATGTTCGTATCGAGAGGGTTTATTCATTCGACACAGGAGGAGACAAGAGGAGGAATGGCTGAAGATATGGTAGAAAGCTGGAGTATCAATGCCACGTTAGAAGATGAATTGAATGAAGGAAATTTATCGGGCATTCGCCCATATGAGGCTGGGAGTGTTTTGGATAACTGGACTGCGGAAGAGATTCCTGTAATCTTTAGAGCTAACACAGAGTAATATTCAAAACCCACTTGTTGTCTTCTAGCCTAGGAACAATAAGAATCTTTTGTGAAATAGGCTAATGTTCAAACAATTGTTATTTTCAATAAAATGCATTTTCATATATCAGCTCGAGTAATTATTCATTCTCCCTTTACATTTCATACACAATCATACATACAAAGAAATTATTCATTGGTTATTCTCCTATACTCATAATAGGCCCTCAGACGTCAACGTCATAAGCAATGCTGATACGAGCCTGGAGCTCTTTTTGAGCGAGATATATGCTTTGAGGGATCTCAGAATTTTGAAGATGACGAGGATTGTGGTTTATCTTCCGACTTGTTAAGGATGGTGGAGCGGGAAGAGAAACAGATTCTGCCACACAAGGAGACCGTTGAGATTGTGACCCTAGAAGAGGGGAAGGAAGTGAAAATTGGCACTTGCATTGATGAGAAAACAAGACACGACCTCGTTGAGCTGTTGCAAGAATTCCAAGACGTCTTTGCATGGTCATACCAGGATATGCCTGGTCTAAGTACAGATATCGCGGTGCACCGTGTCCCTACGAAAGAGGAGTGTAAGCCAGTTCAGCAAAAGCTCCGAAGAATGAGACCCGATGTAGCAATGAAAATAAAGGAAGAGGTCCAGAAGCAGTTTGATGTTGGTTTCTTACAGGTGGTCAATTATTCAGAATGGGTGGCCAACGTCGTCCCTGTCCCTAAGAAAGATGGGAAAGTGCGGATGTGTGTAGATTACAGAGATCTAAACAAGGCCAGCCCAAAAGATAACTTTCTATTGCCCCACGTTGATACCTTAGTGGATAATACAGCAGGTTTCACACTGTTCTCCTTTATGGATGGGTTCTCCGGGTACAATCAGATCAAGATGCATCCTGAAGATATGGAAAAAACCACGTTCATAACTTTATGGGGGACATTTTGCTACAAGGTGATGCCGTTCGGGTTGAAAAATGCTGGAGCGACGTACCAAAGAGCCATGGTAACCTTGTTTCATGACATGATACACAAGGAGATTGAGGTCTACGTTGACGACATGATCGCAAAATCCCGAACTGAAGAGGAGCATGTGCAAGTTTTAAGAAAATTGTTCTTGAGGTTGAGAAAATTCCAATTAAAGCTTAATCCGTCAAAATGCACTTTTGGAGCTAGGTCTGGAAAGTTGCTCGGCTTCGTAGTCAGTGAGAAAGGAATAGAAGTTGACCCTAATAAATTCAAGGCAATACAGCAGTTGCCTCCGCCGCGTACTCAGAAAGAGGTCCGAGGTTTCTTGGGGAGACTAAACTACATTGCTCGGTTCATCTCGCAGCTGACTGAGAAGTGTGACCCCATATTCCGCCTTCTTAAAAAGCATAATCCTGGGGTTTGGGATGATGAATGCCAGAAAACCTTCGAAAAAGTTAAGCAATATTTGTCCAGTCCTCCAGTGCTAACACCACCTAGCCCTGGTAGACCATTGATACTGTACTTAACAGTATTTGATAATTCGATGGGATGTGTGCTCGGCCAACATGACGAGACTGGGAGAAAAGAAAAAGCGATATATTACCTCAGTAAAAAATTCACTGAGTGTGAAATGAGGTACCCGCCAATTGAAAAGCTATGCTGTGCTTTAGTTTGGACTACGCGAAGGTTGAGACAGTACATGTTGTACCATACGACCTGGTTAATCTCAAAGTTAGACCCTCTCAAATACATGATGGAGTCAATCGCTCTGAATGGAAGAATGGCCCGATGGCAAATTCTGCTATCTGAATTTGACATAATCTATGTCAACCAAAAGGCTGTGAAGGGGAGTGCAATAGCAGACTTTCTAGCCAGTAGAGCCTTGGAGGACTATGAGCCCTTGAATTTCAATTTCCCCAATGAAGATCTAATGTATGTAGCAATCGCTGAAGGTGACATACTTGAAGATCGTTCTTGGAAGCTACATTTTGACAGAGCATCAAACGCCGTTGGAAATGGAGTTGGGGCAGTACTGATATCCCCAAATGAATATCATTATCCATTCACTTGCAAGCTGGACTTTGACTGTACAAACAACATGGCAGAATACGAGGCATGTATCATGGGAATTCGGGCAGCCATAGACCGCGAAATCAGGGTACTAAAAGTATATGGGGACTCTGCATTGGTAATTTATCAGATCAAAGGCGAGTGGGAAACGAGAGATCCTAAATTGATCAATTACCGAAGGTTAGTCCTGGAGCTAATTGAGGAGTTCGATGATATTACCTTCCATTACCTCCCACGAGATGAGAATCAGATGGCTGACGCCTTAGCTACACTAGCTTCCATGATCAGAGTGAATGAACAAGAGGATATGAAGCCCATTCAGATGAGTATTTGTGAGACTCCAGCTCACTGCTGTAATATCGATGAAGAGGAAGAGAGAGATGATCATCCGTGGTATCATGATATCCTACAATACATGAAAAATCATGTGTACCCTGATCAAGCGACCGACAATGATAAAAGAACTTTAAGGAGGTTAGCCAGCGATTATGTCTTGGACGGAGAGATCCTGTATAAAAAGAGGAAGGATCAAGTATTGCTGAGATGTGTTGATGCTGTTGAGGCTAAGAAGATCCTAGAAGAAGTCCATGATGGGGTTTGTGGGACGCATGCAAATGGCTTCACAATGGCTCGACAAATTATGAGGTTCGGGTATTACTGGTCCACAATGGAGGGAGATTGCATCAGTTACGCTAAGAAGTGCCATAAGTGCCAAATTTATGGAGACAAAATCCATGTGCCTCCTTCACCCCTCCATGTCATGACTTCTCCATGGCCGTTCTCAATGTGGGGCATGGACGTTATTGGGCCGATTTCGCTGAAGGCTTCCAACAGGCATCGATTTATTTTCGTGGTCATTGACTACTTTACCAAATGGGTAGAGGCTGCTTCATACTCCAATGTCACAAAATCGGCGGTCAGCAAGTTCCTAAAGAAGGAGATTATATGTTGTTATGGTATGCCAGAAAGGATCGTATCTGACAACACGTTGAATTTGAACAATAGCGCGATAGCGGAAGTCTGCAGTCAGTTCAATATTAAGCACCACAATTCGTCACCATACTGCCCAAAAATGAATGGGGCAGTTGAGGCAGCTAATAAGAACATCAAAAAGATTGTGGGGAAGATGGCTGAGACTTACAAAGATTGGCATGAAAAACTCCCATTTGCCCTTTATGCTTATCGTACATCTGTCAGAACTTCTACTGGAACAACACCTTTCTCATTGGTTTATGGGATGGAGGCAGTCTTACCTATTGAGGTCGAAATCCCTTCTCTACGAGTTTTATCAGAGTTGAAGTTGGACGACGCAAAATGGATCCAATCCCGTTATGATCAACTAAACCTGATTGAAGAGAAGAGGCTGAGAGCTATTCGTCATGGTCAAATGTACCAGAAGAGAATGATGCGAGCTTACAACAAAAAAGTTCGTCCCAGGGTATTCTATGAGGGGGATTTAGTATTGAAAAAGATTCTCCCTATGCAAAAAGACTTCAGGGGAAATGGATGCCAAATTGGGAAGGACCCTATATGGTAAAAAAGGCTTTCTCTGGAGGGGCATTGATATTAGCAGAGATGGATGGCAAGAGCTTGCCTAACCCGATAAATTCAGATTCTATCAAAAGATACTTTTCTTGAAGCAGTGGAGGTGAAAACCCGTAAAGGGCGCTTAAAAAAAAAAAAAAGGAAAAAGTGTCAAGGTGAAAACCCACAAAGGGCGCCTTGAGACCAAAAGAGAGGCCAAGGTGAAAACACGTAAAGGGCGCCTTGAGACCAAAGAGGTTTTGAATCGAAAACCCGCAAAGGGCGATTCAAATTTTGATCCATACTGGGGCAAGTGATATTCTCGCTATGCTTGAATCGACAAAGAAGGGATGGGCTACACCTTGGGGCATCGACAAAACGCTATAGATCCTTTAAGCACATGCCAAGCTTAAAATGGTGATCGAGGAGTTCGTGCACAGAAGCTCAAACTGCGAAATCTGGGGCACCTATTTGTCCCTTTTATCCATTTTCGTACTTCAAATAATGAATGCTTTCTTTGTTAAGTACATCTTTCGCGAATTTTGACTCAAATAAATTTTAGTTCTACCTACCATTGTGCTCTTTCTCAAGCATTTTATTGAAATAATGACTAATGAACTAACAATGCTCACAAAAGAGGTTTTACATATTACTCTGAAAGGTTCCTAAAAAATACAGGACCCTAAAACAGGACAATTATTTAGAACTTACCGAGCTTAAAACGTGTGTGGGATGAGGAATTAACTGCATCTTCAGGTCCACTGTTATCAAGCTGAACAAGAAGACACACATCAGGGATGTTACCAGCGAGCAATAACAACCCAAAAATTAAAATGGATCATTCCCATGACATTTTGCATTTATGCATTTAATATCCATAAGACATCTAGTTAGGAGCATTTGATTCACATTAATCATGGCATCCTAATCATCTAGCATAAGCATAAAATCACTCTTCTACAGATAGGATCCCCCAGTGGACAACGTAGCAGGATTGATTAAAATGACAGATATCTCCAGCCTTATCCCACTGAGCAGGAGTGGAACAGGCTAAAAATACTAGATCTTATCTTCGCTGAGCAGGAGCGGAGCAGATCAAATTTTGGTAAATCTTATCTCCATGTACCGGCGATGGAGCAGATTCCAATCACCAGCCTTATCTTCACTGAGCAGGAGTGAAGCAGGCTAAACATACCCGATCTTGTCTTTACTGAGCAGGAGTAAAGCAGATCAAACATACAGATCTTATCTTCACTGAGCAGGAGTGAAGCAGATCAAATTTTGGCGAGTCTTATCTTCACTGAGCAGGAGTGGAGCAGATTTCAGCCATCAGCCTTATCTTCACTGAGCAGGAGTGAAGCAGGCTAAATATACCAGATCTTATCTTCGCTGAGCAGGAGCGGAGCAGATCAAACCTTGAGGAATCTTATCCCCACGTACCGGCGATGGAGCAGATTCCAATCATCGGCCTTATCTTCACTGAGCAGGAGTGAAGCAGGCAAAACACAGCAGATCTTATCTTTACTAAGCAGGAGTAAAGCAGATCAAATCGCAGCAGATCTTATCTCGATTGGGCAGGAGCAGAGTAGATCATATCTCAGCAGATCCCACCCCACTGAATAGGAGCGGAACGGATCAAGTATTAATAAATCGTATCTCTACAAAGTAGCAATGAAGCATCTAGAAGCAATAGGATACAGTGGGTTAGAACGAGGCTACGTGAGGAAAAGAGGCAACCAAGAAGACAAGACACGGTTGGCCCAGGCAAAATTGGCCCTTTTAAAGTCTTTGCTCTATTCCCGTTGCATGACAACGAGCAAAGAGGGGCAGCTGTAGGACCAAATATATGCCTGGCCCAGACCCAATACCAATTACAAACCCACTAAACAAGCCCAAAACCAATAAAGCAAAATGGGAAGTCCTAGTTGAGGAGTAACAGACGCAAGCAGTTCCCAGCAGCAGGATCTTGCGCACCACGTCGACTACTCCACGCCTCCGAGATATCTGCAACAGAAGAACAAACGAGGAGATCTTCATTTGATTTTTTTTTAGGCTATAAAAAGCCGTTGTAAACAATGGAAAAGGGAGGAGTTTTTTTAGTTGTTACAAAATCAGAGAAACACAACAGAAAATAAGCAAAATTGTTGAGCAACTTTTCGTATAATCGAATAAGAGCAAGGTGATCATAGCCTTTTTATTTTTATTTTTTCCCTTTCAAGTTCTTATCTTTTTATTTTTAGGTGTGAATCTGTTTTTTTTTCTTTCTTTTCCTTTACTTCTGGAAATCAAAACAAAGTTTAAAACAAATGGGGGGTTTAGGAGGGTCGTACCTGGCTCTCATCGGCCGCCGTTGTGCGTGTATGAGGGAAGAAGAGCTGCGATGAGAGGCCCTTGGGGTGCTATAGCAGAAAGAAAAGGGAAACCCCATTTTATTCTTTTTTTGCTTTCGCCAGGAGAATGGAGCAAGGGAGTGGGGTGTTTTAGATTTTTTTTGATAATGGGTAAATTGTGCAGCTGGTCCCCTGATTAGGCATGGTTACTTGATTGGGCCTCTTTGTGTTTCTTTAAATTTGCCCCAGACATTTTTGTGCCATTCCAATTTGGCCCCATTTTAAGCACAGCACACTCAAAAGCGGGGAAATTTTCTCTCTAGGCCCTTCTCCTTTGCGCGCACATTCGATTTGGCCCTTATAACTTCTATTTATTATGATTTTACCCCCAAAACCTTTGTTTTTGATACAATTAAATCCTATTTTGATCTTCTGGGATATTTTTATCATAAATTATTTTTTTTTACATAGTATTGTTTCCTACTATATTATTTTTATTATATTCTACTATTAATTTCTAGAACTATTTTTTATTATCTATTATTTAAATTATGTATATTATCTTGTTTTACTAATGTTTTTGCATAACCCATTTTAAATTACGATTGTTATTTTACATATATATATATATATATATATTATTAAAATTGAATCGTTTAAATATAGTTTTTTTATTTATTACAATAAATTATTGTATTTATTTATTTATTTTTACGGTTTTTGAATTTTTTTATTTTTTTATTTTTATGTATATTTATTATTATGATAGTTAGTACTTTTATTTATTATTATTACTATCATTAATATTTAAACAAAGGATTTCTCTCTAATCGGTATCTTTTTTTTTATGGTTTTGCCATATATTTACTTTATTTTAAATTTTCTTTTATATATCTCCTTTATTTTAAAGTTTAGCATGAAATTTTTATTATTTTTATATACGCTTCTTTAATTGCTTCATCGATTATAATTGACCTAATATTTTATTGTCAGTGTTGTTCTTTTACCCAACATTTTTTTATTTGTTTGTTCATTATTACATTCTAAATTAGTTTTTGTTTGTTTATCTGTATATCATTTTTTATGTATATGCTTGTATGGTTTATTTTATTACTTATTTTATTTTTACTTTTTTTAATCGTATAATTGTTACATGTATTATTGCATGCAATATTATTCTGTTATGCATCCTAGCACTAAGATTTTAACTTCATTGACCTTCAATAGACCCATAGAATTTTGTTTTCAAAATGAGGCAATGTTTCGTGTTTGGAAGACCGAAAGAGTTGTGCCCTAACGTGCTGGGTGTGGTTTTTTCGGTCGTTCAAATGCCCAAATATCCTTCTAATTTCAGGTTTTGGGGAATCAAGGTGCGATTTTAGTTTTGGGGGTTGAAATGTTGCATCCTAACGTGCTAGGTGTGACATTTCTTCCTTCTGGAACAAATAAGCCCTAATATCCCAAAATGAACCGTTCAAATATTTTCTAAAAGAATCATATTTTAAAATCCCTTTAAATTTTCGATAATAAGGACATTTGTTAATCAATTTGGTACCAATTTTGGGCGTTACGAGGGTGCTAATCCTTCCTCGTACGTAACTGACTCCCGACCCCGTTTTCTTAAAATTCGTAGACCAAAATGCTTTATAAGGTGGCCCAATTACACCTCAAAAAGGATTGGTGGCGACTCCATCCATATTTTTAAAGTCGATCCACGTTTTAAAATAAAAATGGTTTCGACAATGAATTTTTATCAAATAAAGAAAATGAGAATTATATTCAAAAAAGAAAGTGAGAATCAAATCAACAAAACTAAAAGACATATAGTAGGTGAATGCATTGTTGCTTTTATGCATATTTTATTTTACATTCTTTCACATGATTAATTATGAAGATCATAATTCTTAACAAGTTTAACGAGTTATCAAATTAAATTAATTAATTTATCACGAGTTATTAATTTCAAATAATTAATTTATAAGTTTACGATGTTCCAAATTCGTAATAGAATATTTAATTAGGGAACTTAATAGTTTATTAATTTGATATCTGTGATTCCACTCCTTCAAGACTATTATAGAATTTTAAATGTGAAATTTAAACATTTTATTAAAGTAATATTTTAATTAAGATAATTTTTATTTAATAAATTATAATAACTGGGCTTGCTTATATGAAATAACTGTAATTTTACTTAAAATTTTAGACAATATGTTATTATAGAGAACTCATTTAATAAATAATGTACTTCATAACTATATTTATTGTTATAAGTGAAAAGTTGTTATAGAAAATTAAAATAAATATAAAAATACCGTTTTAATATAAACCTGGTTGTTATAGTGAAATGTTATTATAGATGGTGACTGTTATAAAGAGGGCTGGTTGTATATTACTTCCATAGAAATTACCAATCAAATATAGAGATAATATTATACATACCTCTTTCCCTTCGTAATCTTAGTTCTTCTCCAAAAGTTAGTAAATTTATCCAAGATTAACTAAATTAGCATAATTTAAACAATATTTTTAGAGATGGATTATAAAAGAGAATTAAAAATATATATTTCTTTTTAAAAAACTATAACTCGAGTTGTAAAACACAAAACTAAGAATCATTTAAAATATAAAAATCTGAAATTTATAAACTTTTCAACTATATAAAGTAAATGATTTCACATTATCTAGGAAATATATTGCAAAAATTTCATAGTTCACTATTGATGCTATTATTAAACAGTATGCACCAAAAACAAAATTTTCCTTCTCCTTCATTTTTCAAAAAAAATGATTTTCTATAATAACCTCTAATCTCTTATAATTTATAATTAATAGAAAAACAAAGCTTAAAAGGGTTACTCAAATTGGTAATAACATAATTTTAAAATTATATAAATTTACGGATATTACAATCTTCCTGCCTTATTAAAAGTTTTGTTCTCAAAACTTAAATTATCCTTTTTAAATAAGCATAATGTTTCTTCATTTTTTCTTCATTTTTCCAAGTAACTTCTCTTGGCGTATGATTGCTCAATTGAACTTTTACGAAAGGAATAATTTTAGGTCCTTTTCGATGAATAATTTCATGATTCGTCAAATCCTCTTCAACTTCACATGGCTTTATTCAATAATTATTCATAGTTCGGTTAAAATTAAATTAATCAATTGAATTGATCTAATTCGGTTAACCGGTCGGAAGTTGATTAATAATTTTTTAAATTTTCGATTATTGATTAATTCAGTTTGAAATTAGGTAATTAATCAAAATAAATATAATATATTATATAAAATATATTTTTTATATTAGTAATGTAATTTTTGAATTATTATTTTTATGTTAATCAAAATAAATAATATATATAACATATTTTTTAACTATTAAAAAAAAGAAAATAAATTAATGTATTTTTTTAATATATTTTATACTTATTTTAACCAAAAGATAAAAATATATAAATTTCGATTAACCAACCAAATTAACTAAAATATTTCGATTTGATTTAAAAATTTTAACATTTCGAGTAATCTGATTAATAATAATTTAATTCAATTAATAACTGAACCAATTGTTTGAACACTCTTACATAGAAACATGAAACACGTTATGCACACCAGACAGTTGAGATGGTAATATGCAATTTCTCTAACCCTTTCTAGGACTTTGAAGGGTTTAACGTACTATAGACTTAACTTTGTATGTTTTCAAAATCTCATAATACCTTTAGTTGATGACATTTTCAAGAAAACAAAATTATTAATAAATTCAACTCTAAATTTTTAAGTAGACTTTTGATTTGAAATTTATGTTACACCACTATGAATCAAGCTTTTTATACAACTTTTAGTTAAACATTTGGTCTCTCTTCTTAATAAGCTGCATGGGCTTCTTCATGTTTCTTTAAGTTGCTTTTGCAAATCACAATTTCATATCAAATTGATTGCGTTGACTACATTTTATATATGACCACTTCTAACATTTGTACGGGGGATGACCTATTTTACCACAATGCTGAGAAGGTGGGTATTTTTTTTCTTTGAATTTTTACCCTTACTCCGAGTGTGGATTTTATAGCAAATGTCACCTCAGTTTGTCTGTCAATCTTCTTCTTATGTTTTCCTACTTTTGTGTGGCAAAGCTTCTTCAACAATGTCTTTGCTACTCTTGAACTTGAAACGCATTTAACAGCTATGCCAAAGTAATTTTTGATAAATCCTTTGTGTTTTCTAAGAAGGTTATTGAAGCTTCATATCTTTTAGGAACCATTGCAAGAATTTTCTCAACAATTCTAGAATCTAAAAATTGAGTTCCAGGCAACCTTACCCTGTTGGCAATGCCAATTAACAATTCTTAGGTTGTCTCAAACTCTTTCATCCTTTACAATTGAATTCTCTTAATAAAATGAACACCTCTATGCTTTGTCTCCTATGTATTCTTCTTTGATATAGTCCCACACTTGTATGTTTTTTTTTTTATTTGGACTGTGGTAGGATTATTTGGCAGCGAAAGAACTTCATAATCCTCCACGTCCTCCTCAAGGTAAGCTTCCATTCTTATTACCCAAAGTTGATTAGAGGAACTATTTGGATAAAGTTGATTTCAGTCTCCATTACACTCATAAATCTCTTAAGAAAATATCTCTAAAGCCAATTGAAGGTAATAATAATAGCCACTTTGTTTTGCTAAGGTATAAGACAGAATAGTCACAACTAGTAGCTCTTAATTTAGATGTAGTACAATCTAAAAATAGATAGCAATAACTTTATAAATTAAAAAAAAAATCCTAAAAATCAAAATATTTGACTAAAGAATCTTTTTAGAATAGGTATGGCTTTTAATAGTTCAAAACTTTATTGATTTTATGGTGAAAAATAAAAATAAAAATACAAGTCAACTTATTCAAGCAAATATTGAACGGCTAAGATTACTCCAGAAAAGCTTCAACTTTTGGATTACAAAAAAAGGAAGATGATTCTGTACTGGAGCAACTCCAAGAGGATTGAACCACTTCTCTACACATTAAGTATGAGTGTGCCCCATAACTTGATAATCAGACATCACTTTCGTATGTGATGTTCTATAATCCATGAAGATTAACATTGGCCCATGGCCAGAAATTAATATTTCTTCGATATCCTAACACTGCACTTATATTGAATTTGATTATATCGAATCGAATTGGATATAAATAAAAGAATTGACTTTTTCAACTTCTATTGACAAGACTAAAACTTTATTTATCCGATATCTCACGAAGAGTAGACATCGGTTGCATGTACAGAGTGGAAATGAGTGGGACTAAATGGTGTAACCTGTCACAAGATGGGCACTGAAAGTAGAACATATTTTCATGGAAAAATGTAGTGGTAGGCCTCACTACTCAACACTCTTGCAATTTGGCTATCGACCAACAGTGACTAAACAGGAACACGTGCTCAATTCTTTCACAGGCTTGTACTTCCTCAAACTCCCTCTTCATCATATTCAATCTTAATCCTAGTTTGTATGTATTCAATGTCAAAGCCTTACTTCATCAACGACTTCATTTTTATTGTATCTGCTTTTTTCCCTACATCCATGTCCATTGATATGACTCAGCAGATCTGGCTTGACAGAAAATGGTGGGTGATCCAGACCTCTTTGCTTATTTGGGTTCTTCAGGTAATGGTTGTAGGGATATTAGCTCATGTGTTTAAATTGCTCTACAAGTAAGAAACTACTTTATTAGGTGTAGTTGTCAAAAGCAAATTTCAAGCCATTACAAAAATTCCATTTTTCGACATTTAAACAACGAATGTAGCACGACGTTATGGCTGCTGCAATTCGTCACGATAATATTCATTATGCTCGCAACCACGATAAACACGATGTGATTAAAAAAAGCATATAAGATACCTAACATTCAGAAAGGGGATGGTAAGAGATGATGACTTACAGTGAAAGGAAAGTCATGGAAGCAGAAAGGAAAGAACATAACACGTTGTAAGACTTGAGGATCAGAAAGTAAAAAAGGGGAGAGGATTGAAATGATGAAGTTGCATTATTGAAGGAGGAGAGTTTACATTTCTATTTTTATATACTTTTAGTTGGAACTTTTGTACCCTTACATTTCTATTTTCGAACTACTTTATTTAACCTTCTATCACAATAAGCTCAAACAAGTCTAAAAACAGACTGATATTGTGAAATATCATGGGTATATGTCTATGTGATATCAGACAAGCTTTTTATTACTTGCACTGATTTAAAAATGACCAAAATCTAGCTCCAAAATTGGCCCTGGAATTTAAGTATGGGATTATTGATTAGACCCGCTATAGGTATGTCTTCCATTTTAAGATTCATTGCTTTTAGCCATTCATTACCATATCAGGATAAGTGGGAATTCAGCTATATGATATTTGGGTTTCAATGATCATATTAGCAACCATGCCTAATTTCTCTTTGGTTTCGGTTTCATAAGAAAATATGGTTAGAAATGGTGAAATGGACGACACTGTTAATGAAGAACAGATCAGACACATTGAGATGAAGAAATCTGTTTGCTGTAGTGAGTGGTTTGGAAGGGATGTGTATACGTAGAGGTCTTCTTTCGAAAAACGAATCATAAATAGGAACGTGCCCTAGCAAAGCTGGTGGAATGCTTCCATTATTGTCTGCAAACAGTGGGTTCTAAATTTCAACTGTTTGTGAAATCAAAATAAAACATGTCTAAATTCCTAGAAAAAGACAGGTAAGCAGCTTTGCAATAACCTCACATGCTCATTTTCTTACATAACTCACCACAAAAAACACAATGGCTTGCTTCTTTGTTCATGATTCTTGTATTGACTTTATAAACACTGCAATGATTCATGTTGTGATATAAGATATACTCAACACGGAGACACAAGTGCAACTTGCAAGATCATAAACCTCGAACTTGTATTGTACGATAAATCGAAATCCCGGGACAAAGATTGTGATGATCATATCATGGTGTCTGAAATTTTTTACTGACAAGCAGGCAACTTCAACCAAGTTTTGCTAGTTTTGGATCCTGTAGATGTGTTTATCTTGTTATCTTGCTGTACCTTTAATAGTGCATCATTACTAAGATTTTCGGTTCATGGAAGTAGTGAAAACAGACAAGGTTGTAATGGTTTGACTCAAGTGAGACTCTGAACAACTAGTTGGTCTATATGTTAAATATGTCACAAAATTTTCAAGAGTTTCTCACATGGCAAGTGCAACTTTGAACTAGATTCCCAAGAAGAAACCTTGGTGTTGGTTGATGTGTTAAATATGCCTGAAATATCGTGTTAGGACTTGGGAGGACACTTTATAACAAGTTGTCTGTCAGCCTTGGTCTTAAAAAACACATATGCATAAAGCCTTGTTCTTTGCTTCCCAATCTGTCATACTACAGGGTCCCTGAAAGCCATTGGAACTGATTCTTTTCGCTCGGCATTACAATGGGTTCTTGCAGGGTAGCATCCCATAAGCAACTACGGATAGCATAGCGTAGCATAGCCTAGCCTAGCCTGGTCTAACCTAGCCAAAGAACTAAGTTCAACGTAGACTTTCTTCTCCATTTTGTGTAATTGGATGTTGTACTATTTTTGCTTCAGTGCATATCCCCTCATCCTTCTTAGTTGGTATTCCATTTGCAAACTTGAGGACGCTCTTAGCCATATTTGCCATTGCCTTTGGATGACTATCCCTCCACCACCATGCTATTAAGCAAGCTTTCATGTTGGTTGAAAAGGATTAGATGCTGAATTTGCTTATGGCAGATATCTAGTAAAAGTAAATTTTTCACTCTACTATTCATTAAACCCATGCTCTGAGTCATGAAAAGTAGGAAAAAGTGTTTTTCTAGTGGTCCACCATGCCACTATGACAAGACTCAGATGACTGTTTTTGAAGGTTTTTTCTCAATCTTTGGTTGAAGCAGAAACACATTCCACTTTAACTTAGTATTGACATGTAGGAAGAAATAAATATAGAAAAAGATTTTTGAAAAAAGTGCCAAATGAGACTACTGAGGCTTAGTTTTTATCTCTATATATTGAAGAGCTTATCAATTGAAGACTGACAAAAGGAAACTGAGAGGCATCACTACATGAAGAGCATACTTAAATATGCAATGCTTATGGAGAACCATAAGCCTTACATTGCAATGCTCTTTGTACAGTTTATATATGCAGGCATGGCCTTGTTTTCAAAAGCAGCAATTTCCAAAGGAATGAACCCTTATGTGTTTGTGGTGTATCGGCAAGCCTTTGCCGCAATCACGTTAGCACCATTCGCTTTCTTCCTTGAAAGGTTTCCTCGAGTACATAATATATTTCTTGTTTGCATCAACCCTCAATCTGTCCTAGTTTTGCTCATTTTTAGTTTGGGAAACTTGTAATTTGCAGTAAGCAGACATCTCTATCATACAATTTAATCATCAAGATCTTCTTGATTTCGTTATGCGGGTACAAACTGAATCTTACTTGATGTTACTATCCAATGTCAACCCATAATTCAGATTTTAACACTACTTCATTCAGGCTTACCTTGAGTTTAAATCTCTACTCTGTTGCAATCAAATACACCACTGCAACATTTGCTGCTGCCACAACCAACACCATTCCTGTTCTTACTTTAATCATTGCTGTTTGCTTAAGGTATTCCTCAAAAATATGAAAAAGATAATATATATTCAAGATCTCTTTAACTAGCCAAAGGACTAACTTCGAATGTTTCAGGACGGAAAGCATATCGGTACGAAAATTTCCAGGAATAGCCAAGGTGTTAGGTTCAGTAATCAGTCTTTCAGGAGCTTTGGTGTTTGCTTTTGTTAAGGGTCCAACTATAAAGTTCATGAACTGGTTTCCAGAAACTCAAAACCAAACTGCAGACTCCATTGCTAAGGATCATCCTGTTGGAGTGTGGATAAAAGGTTGCCTTATCATGCTTTCAGCCAATACAGCATGGTCCATGTGGCTTGTTTTGCAGGTTTGATCTGAATTAACATGCTCTCCTTTTCATTCATGATCCCTTTAGTTATCCTTTGACGATATGTTTTCGATCTTAGGGTCGCATAGTGAAGCAATATCCGGCCAAACTACGCCTCACTGCTCTACAATGCTTCTTTAGTTGCATTCAATCGGCAATTTGGGCAATAGCAGCAGAGAGAAATCCATCAGCCTGGAAACTTGGATGGGATGTTCATCTTCTAGCTGTAATCTATTGTGTAAGTTAATCATCTCATCTATTATAAGTTGGTTTGATACTTATTCAATCCATCAAATTAACATATTTAGAGACATGTTATTGCCTAAAACAGCCATTAAATTTTTTTCCATAACAATCATAAAGGCCTCAATTTGAAGGTCATCAAAACAATGACCTTTTTACAGCACCCCAAAGAGAGAACCATCCAGTAAGTTCATATAATACCCTTTTCATTGCACGTCGTAGAAAAAGAAGTCCCTTAACCTTTTCATTGCACGTCGTAGAAAAAGAAGTCCTTTAACCTATTAGGCCAAATTTGTCGCACTAGCTGATGGAAATCCTTTTAATTTCTGAGCCTATCAAAACCAATTATAGTGATTGTGCCACTTGCACCACATGTTCAACAGTAAATTCTAGATTATTAAGTGCTTATCTAAGTAGGTAAATGGCCTCGAACTAGAAGCCTAGTATTGGTGTTCATATGATCACTCTTAAGAAGCAACAACCAACAGGTTTATGATTCGAATCCCAATATCTACAACCCCTTTAGGCACTTTAGCTGACTGTAAAATGATGATGGCAGGGTGTAATTGTTGCTGGCATCACATACTGGCTTCAAGTATGGACTATAGAGAAGAAAGGTCCAGTTTTCACAGCAATCTTCACTCCATTAGCTCTAGTCATAACAGCAATCTTCTCTGCATTCTTGTGGAAGGAAACCCTTCACTGGGGAAGGTACTTACTATTACTCTGCCTATCTGCAGATTAACATTCGATCATGAAATTTTTTTGGTCCAATCATTTGATACTTATATTTCATAATCATCATTTCAAAATAAAATGATTAAAATATCGCAGTGTTGCTGGGGTTGTCCTACTGGTTGGTGGTCTTTACAGTGTGTTGTGGGGTAAGAAGAAAGAAGATGAGAAAATGGTTACAAATGAAAAAAATCCTGGTACTAAAAAAGAAGAAATTGTACTGGAGTGCATTACACATCAGTGATTGATGGGACTCAAATGTTAGCAATAATGGCTTTTGGTTTTGGCCCTTTTGATGCTCACATTTTCCACGGTGTGAACCTCTTCAAGGAAGACAACACCAGCTTAGATTTCATCCTTTTTTTTTTTTTTTTTTTGCAGCTTGTGTTATTAGCTCGTTTGCTGTCTTTGTTCTAACTTGTTAGTATTTTGGTCGATCCATTGAAACCAGTTGTGAATACCTAAACTTTATTTGTGGGTCCCAATGGCAGAAATATAATTATAAGGTTTTTCCTTCTTCAATGGATGAAATATCATTCTGTGACAAAGATGAATGCTACAAATAGTAAAAAATTTGAATCTTCATAGGGCTATTGAAACAAAGTGATTATATCATAAATGTGATTCTGTAATGTTTTTCCAATTAGAAATGCTTAAATAAATAAAAGGAAGACCAAAATTTCTAAAAAATGCTTTAAAAGAATTAAAGATACAAGTAAGCTCGTGTAAAGAAAGAAAAGGAAAACAGGGGGCAAAGCTCACTTTGTTAAAAGCCTGAAAATCCTACTACTCCTTGTCTTTCATTACTATCTTATAATTACTGTTTGTTTAAAAATTGAAATCCAGCAATCCCATTTTCTTTCTTCTTTCTGCAATATTTTGTTTTTTATTAAGGAAAAGAAAATCACACATTTTCTAATATTAAATTCACAATCCTATATTTTTATTATGAGATCTATTTTGATATTTATATTTTTTTCCATACTAATATTTAAAATTGATAATCAAATTCCCTTTTACTTATGAATATAAATTTTGAAAATATTGTTGAAATAACACTTTGGGATTATGAAACTTGAAAAAATTACAATTTATTTAATTTTTAGATTATATATTTATTTATTAATTCCAGATGTGATAATTTGACACAATTTAAAATGTTATGCCATCACCTTTTATAAAATTCAAATTAAGGTATCAAAAGTGGATGAAAAAGTACAAATATCAAAGTAAATTTAATTGCAAATTTGTAAGGTAAAAATTATATTAAGCATTTTTTTATACAAATAAATTAGATATCATTCAGCATTTGGGCCTAAAAAGAGAAGTTGAACATACAAAAATAATAAACCATGGCTCGGGATGATCAATCAAGCAAAACAGCAACATGACAAATCAAATTAAGCTAAAACCCCAAAAGAAACATTAGTATTACATTTGGTAACTGTATTATTTTTTTATCATATTTTAATATATGAGCTACCAATAAATTAATTTCGAATGATAATTCTTAACCACTCATATGATTTATTTTTAGATTAGAAGAGATATTTTTTACTTATTTTGACAAGATTTTATTTTATTTAATGTTTAACTATTAAAAATACATATATATTATATAAGCTTTTTCCAAATGTTATTACACTACTAATTAAACATGGCATAAAAATCTTAAAAGAAAGCCAGAACCCCTTACAAGAATAGGATAAAGGTACGACAAGCATGTAGCAACAACAACCTCTACAAAAGCATCCATTAAGCAGCAATCTATGTTTAAAATTGTTACTAATAAGAGGCTCAACCATTAGCTTTTATTAATACTTTTGCGATGCCTAATCATAACTTTGAATCATCAATGGAGGTGGTCTACTATTGAAACCTATGCTCAATGTACGCATGATCAATGCTTGAAAGTCCGCTCATATGGTCATGGGTTCTTGAATTAAAGAAGAAAAAAATAAAACATCATATCTATATCAAAGTTCATCAAGCATCGAATCTCATGATCAACATTTGAAAGTCTCTATTTTATTCTATTGATTCATATTTGAGGAAAAAAGACTCTTGATATATTTTAAAGAAAACTCTAAAAACAAGTTGAAGAGACTTTAAATTCAAAATTCTTTTAAACTTTAGTAATGAGAATTTTTTAAAAAAATCTAAACCCATCCTTCACATTATTTTTTTACTTTTTTTTTTGTCACTTATCACAAAATTAAAATAAAATATAAGGATTATCTAAAATTAAAACCCAACCATAAATGTTAATCGAAAACTTAATAATAACTCAAATATTTTACCACTTCACAGATATTTTAATTATCTTTCATATATCATATCCATATCTTCTCCCAGTACGCTAGATTCTCTTGTCACTTTAGGTGTTGGACCTGCCCCTCACAATTTAACCAATCATGCCTGCTTCTACATAGGCCAACTTTGTTTTGTCGAAAAAAAGATTTTCCAAATGCAAAGCATCAATCATTGAGTGAAACGTGAACCAATTCGACTCTGATGTGATCCTAGAACCTAATAAAGATACGTAAGTGACAGCAATCTCCATTTCAGAGGATAAACTCCATGCTGCTAGGAACCCAGAAAACATGCGTTCCAAAACATGATTGGAGACAAAACTTGATAGGTGCGAGACAAAACTTGATAGGTGCGATACAGGTGTTTGAAAAAACTCGGATGCGAAGCAGTCAAATCTGCTCATGTTGTTATTTTGCTGATAAACCAAAACTCTATCTTCACAATAGCCGATGGTCCGATAGACACACATACAAAGACCAAGGAAAGAATGAATGAAAAGAGTGGCCAACATGTAAAGAAAAACATGAGCCAACCTTTCATTTAGCTGGCTGTCTGCATACACATCTTCCACCATTAAATTCCTCACTTTAAGAGCATTGGATTGGAAATGGGAAGAATCTCTTTAACAAGACGCCACATACTTTTTGGGAGATCTTGTGCTCTCCGAATAAGCTGCCACAATTGAGAACCAATTAGGATCGCTGTTAAACTTTTCTCTGCCCCTGAAATTTTATATTTCTCTCTTTGATCTTTGTTTTGTCCAAATCTATAGTATATACATCTCAATTTTGGGGGGAGACTTCGTTTAGGGATATAACTAAATGTACGTGTTAAGTGTGATTAAACCCTTAATGATGACATCAAGGTCTTTTCCTTTTTTACTAGTAATATAATCATCATAGTTTTTTCTTTTAATTAAAGTTTATGTTTAATACATTGACATTAAATAAAAAATGATGTATTACAAAAAAAAAATTTTAAAGTCTAAATGATAATGACATGTTGATTTATTGACGTTGTATAAAATTATATATAATTAATTCATCAAAAGTAAATAAATTAAGGGTAAATTCTTAAAATAGTCACTTTTGTTTCTCTTAAGTTACATTTTAATCACTTATGTTAATGTGTTGTAACATTTTAGTCACTGAGTCGTTAATTGTTGTTAACAGTGTAATGGTAAGCTGACGTGGCATGTTAAATCATCATTTTCAAATAAAAATTTCAGGTTAAATTATACAATTAGTCCCCATATTTTTTCGTTTTGAGTAATTTATATTTTTTCTTTTATGGTCTTTTAACTTTCTTTTTTTTTATTTATTTTCAATTTTCTTCTGCTACTCCCTCTATTTTCCTCCTTTCTCCATCTCTTTTAACGTAAAAGAAAAAAAAATTAAATTGCTCCAAACGAAAAATATAGAGACCAATTCTATAATTTAACCTAAAATTTTTGTTTAACGTGCCATGTTAGCTTACCGTTACACTGTAAACAACAATTAACGCTTAGTGACCAAAACGTTACAACACGATAATGTAAATGATTAAAACATAACATTTCAAATATAAGTGATTAAAATTTAACTTAAGGTAAACAAAAGTTGTTATTTTAGTAGTTTACCCGTAAATAACCATGTACTATTACATTTAAAAAAAAAAAACCAACATAATGCCTAGAGACGAAAAGAAGATAATTTGATAAAAAGAAAAAAGATAATTATGGAAGATTTAAGAAGTATGAATTTAGTGGGAAGAAAAAGGTAATGTTTTTAATAATATTTGTTATAATATTTTTAATTTAATATTGTTAATGTGTTTATTCGTTGCTTTTTATGTCTTCAGCTTCTTTGAATTAAAAACAAAGAAAAGAAATTGTGATGGATTTTTTTTTTATGTTTTAAATTTGTTTGAATAAAAAAATTATAAAATTTTTGATTAATTTAGTTAACTATTTAAATTAATGTCGGTTAATAAATTTCATAAAATTTTTAATTTAATTAACGGATAAAGATTTCAAAATTTTGATTAATTAAATTAATAATAATTTAATTCGGATATTAATCGAATCAACCGTTTAAATATCCCTACTTATACCTAAACTTAAATAATAAAAAATACTTGGATGCTTAAAAATCCAATATCCATATTAAACCATTCATCTTTTATGAGATCATTAATAAAAACTTGTTGTAAACAAAAGCAATGTGCCCTTACCAAATTTGATATTCTTTTTTCTTTCCATTATGTTTATCTGTTAATTGTTTGCCTAATCTTATAAGGTGTATTTAGGTTATTTTAGTTTGTCTTGTTTTTAATATTTAGTTAATATTTTATTTATTCCCATGGTTTAGCTGTTTTCATTATAATGATGAGGCATGAATGAAGCTTTAAATCGGTAATGAAGTAAGTTGTAGCTTTTGACTCATCAACATGGTAGTGTCTTCTACAACATCAAATTCAAGCATAGATGACTAATACCTTATACTCAATTTAAAAAACGATCGGATGTAGAATACCACATTTGTCACTAAAATGACATAGACAAATTAAAATTTTAATACCAACACCTCATAAAAGGTTTTAATACAGATACTTCGTATCAAATTTCTAAATTTTAGATCAATGTAGACATACAAACAAGTCACAAACATCGACCAAACATATGAGGTATTTAACAAACATAATACTAGCAAGTCTACTTTGTCAAAGTATTGCCAAAACATAAAATTTCACACACACAAAAACACAATAAATAAAAAATTGACCTCCTAAGCAAATGAAATGTATCTTGTATCAACATGTCAGACATTAGAATCTTTGAAAATCCTTGATGGGTCGAATTTTACCACGAGGGGAAAATTTTAGTAATTTAATTTTTTTTTTTCTAAAGAATGAAAAGAATAAAAAAAATATTAAACATGATATATTTGTAGTGATTTAGACTTAATTTGTCTACCTTGACTACCTTAATCTCAATTGACAAAGATTTTCTCAATTTACTGTCTTAAATTAATATCTTTTAAAGACAAAGTATAACATTTACAATCCCGTAGCTTTTATTTAAGATAAAAACCTCTCCTCCTATCGTTTATAATGACTAAGATAAAATCACTAATTTTTATGACTCAATTAAAAACCCTCCCAATTATAATTTGATAAAAGTAGTGTCAACAAAGAAACCTTTTTAATGTAGGTTTTTACCATGTGTAAACTCTCTCAGTGATGTAATAATGACTATACAAAGATTTAATAATCAACTTATTTGTACAAGATAAAGGATGTAAGAAAATAAAAGCTGTCTTATATTTTCACTTCATTTACCGCTTTAATATTGTTTTCTTACTTTTTGAGTATTCTATTTATATCAATGAGTAAGTTTCTAATTATTTATATTTTGGCAACCTTGGTTATCTCTTAGGTTTGAAGTTCAAAAGAAAGAATCTTGGCAACCTTGACAAAAAAAAAATTGATCTTCGCAACATTTTTAATTTTTAGAGTTTTCTATGAGCTAGGTTCAAGTCGGGTCAAGTAAAAAATTTAAATTTGGGCCCAACTCAAAAAATGAGTCTAAAATTTTGCTTAATCTCAATCCGGATAAAAATGTTAAAACTCGAGTTTGATCCGTCCATATTAATTTTTTATATAAAAATAAATTTAAAAAATATAATACATCAAACACACTAAAACATTAAAATAAATATTTCCCAACTAATAAAAAAATTAAAAAATATAAGTACAACTTAGCAAGTAAATACCTCTAAAATAGTAGCAAAATTAATAAAACAAGAGTTATATAATATCCAAATAAATAACAACAAAATAGTAGTAATATAATAGTAAAACAATGAAAAAAGAAATGGCAAATTCGAGTTGGGCCTAAGCCAAAAAAGCTTATTAAGATCCAACCATTTAGAAAATGGGCATTATATTTTATCCAAGCTCATTTTTTGAGTTTATAGTTTTACTCAAACCCTTTTGTTTTTCAGGCAAACATTCGGACCTGGCGAGGTGGCCCGACCATGGACAAGTCTATTAATCCCCCTAAATTTATTTTTTTTTAACAATTTTGCTTCCTTATAATCTATTAAATTATAAATTTATATGGTAAAAATATTGTTCTTTGTCCCTCAAAATTAAAAAAATTATTTAATCTTTTCTTTAAAAATGATAAAATTCTTTTCTTTAAAAATGATAAAATCATAAATAAATATGTTATCTCGAAAATTCATCATTCAATTCTAACTATTCTCAAAAAAATTTATAAATTAGCCGCGATTACATACTCAACTTTTAAGTATTTTATTAATATGCTTGGCTTAATCAAGACGAGCAATGCAAACAGTTGGGCTACACGTATGGTAGCCTCAGCAAGATTGACAAAGCATGAGGGAAATCCTATGGATGATGCATCACAATACTTCAGACATTATGTAACATCTCTACTATAAATACTAAGCCATTATGATAAGATGAAGCAAGCATTTTGGATTCAAGAAAATCATAATACAATTCTTGCTCGTCAGTATCTTCTTGTTATTTTCTGTTTGTTTCTAGGAAATATCATAGTTGAATAGATACAAACTGGATTGATCGTGTTTAAATAGTATATGCTTACGCGTGTTTTATTAAACTGTGAGTAAGAAGCTGGGAAAATGATGGCATTGGAAATAGTATTTCATACCAGGAATCATGCCTTGTTTTCCTCTACTATATAAAACCCAACTTCTCACATATAATATGAACATGATCTTTCCCATATCTGCTAGCTTACCTGCCAAGCAAAAGGAAAGCTAATATTTTCCCTTTAATATATGAAATCCAGTGCATTACACTTGGAAAGTTGTAATAATTTAAACAAGTATAGTAATGATCAGAAGTGTGTGATTTCATTGCAAATATTAATAATTATTATAGATTGCTTGGACTTTGGGGTGATTAGGTACTTGAGAAAATTGTCCATTTCACTTTCAAGTCCTTTAGATTTTCTGTGTTGCATCAGCAATTTAATCCAAGTGCTTAATATACATATACTTGTCCTCATTTTATTTCATCACTGTTTAATATTTTACTAATAAATCACACGATTGGAAGCCAAGGTGTGATGGTTTCCTGTTTCCATGAAATCAGCAGTTTGTAATTTGTTGTTTTTGTATATTCGAATTTAGAAACAGGAAAAAGAACTAAATATTTCCATCATTTGGTCAACAGGTAACTGCAAAACCCACATGATGCTTAAACAACTATATCCATATTTTTATTTTTATTATTCATTTTATGCTTATAAGTAAAAGAAAACATTATAATATTATGTAATCTTATGTTTTTCAATTAAAATATTAAATAATTTTTTATATTATACATTGTCCATTTTACTCTTTATGTATTTTACCTTTACGTACAACAATATCGTCTCCAAAGTTTACTTTTTAACAGTAAAATCTTCAAAAAAAAATCAAATCTAATTGAAATTCAATTAAATAACTTTTTTGTAAAAATTGAACTATACTATAACTCATAAATTTTAGTCTTTTAACTTCTCGATAATATTTCTAGTTTCATCTCATAAAAATAATTATCTATTAAAAATTTACTTTATTTTTTTATCTTTTTAAAAAATTTTAACTTGTTTTCTTTTAAAATATTTTTCCTGTAATTTTCCTTTACTCTTTTTATAATTAAAAATGTTATTTTAAAGGCACTTTTTACTAATAAAAAGAATGTGAAAATTTGTAATACATATCAGAGAGTTCAAAGAATTGGATGGGCTTTGTGGCATTATCATGTGGTTTTGTTATCCACATATGCCATTGTAAGCATTTCACAGGCCCAAATTAATTCTATTAACGTGATGTAATATTTTATTAAATAATTTTACATTTTAGACTATAACTATACTATTCGGATTTGAAACTTTTTCACCATTCTATAATTTCATATATCAAGTAGTGCCAAAATGTCAAAATATATGGTGTAATTTCAATACCATCTACCTTTTATATTGTCTCATATTTCAAGTAAAATTTAGAAATTTGGGTGCATTTATCAATACTATTTATTTTTATTATTTTAATCAATTTTATTTTTTTCTCTAATAAAAATATTTAAGTCTAATTAAAAACAATTTTTTTTGTTCAGCCAAACAACAAAAAAAACGTAAAACTTTTAAAATTATAATTATTATATTTATTCTATAATTTTTTAGGATAATATTCTATAGATTTATTTATTAGTATATTACTAATGATTATAGATATAATTTATAAATTATGGTGGAAGATATAATTATTTTTATAAATTATTGATTTATAAATTTATTTCAACATCATATATTTATTAATATAAAGTGTAATAAAAATCAAAATTATTATAATTTATCATAATTTATATAATATGCTTTTAGTTATATTCTATCTGCTAAACATTAAAATATTATATTTCAATCAAATAAACCAAATTAAATAACATATTTGAGATTCCACATCAAAAATATTAACCAAACACTTGTAAAGAAACACCAAATATAAAAAGAAGTAAATTATGTTATTTAAGTTGCTTAGTTTTCAACATTTTCATTTTACTCATTAAACTTTAAGAAAATTACAATTTTATCTTTATTGTCAAAATTTCATCATTGACATGACATTCTAACAAATTTAGAACAGCTCAAATTTGGTCATACCTATAAAGATAGGAAGGCAGTTCAAGGATTGACCACGAATTTTAATAATATATATTAATGAAAAGATATGTATATTACAAAATAGTAAAACCATGTACTTTTTTCACAATGATTCGTCAAAAGGAATCTTTCGATTATTATTTTAGAAAGTAGAATACATTAAGATTTATAATTAAAACAATAAATTTCTAAGTTCCCAATATTTTAAAATTGTTAAATTATTTGATTATTTACAATAATTGATTTTGATAATAATAATGGATATAATTGTAAGTTGCAACTACAACCTGAATAATATTTCTTTTAATTACATCTTTTATGGATTATGATGGTGCAAAAATGACTACTTGATACACGAAAAATTCCATAGTCAATATATATGTCTCATTTATTTGACTTTTATTTTTAATTATTAATTAAAAAATATATTATTTTCTTTTAAGTGAAATTAAAAAAAAAAAACTCTCCGAATATAACAAATAATTACAATATACTTAATCAGGGTTTGACTTTTTTTAATAAGCAACTCTTATCAATTTTACAAAACTAATAAGCTTGCCGGTATTGATGGAGCATAATAATCTTGATTAATATATTCTTCTTTCACATGTTGTGTTTAGTAATTTAAGTATGAAAATGAATTCCATATTTCCAAGTCAAATTAGGGTGATATTGTTGAGTTTCAGGGGGAAATTTTGAGACAAATTTTTATTTTAAAACACGATGATTGATGGATGAGAATATAAAATATAGAAATGAATCCATTTAATTGCAATCTAAGAAAGTTAAAAAGATTCGGTTCATAATTCATCAATTTAATTTTTTTTTTTGCAATTAATATATTGTTTTTATTAGAAATACATATTAATTGCAATTATGTTTTTATATATAAGCAGAATGATTGATCAATGTGCCATGAGAATATATAAGTATAAGATGAATCCGTTTAATTGATGTTTATAGAAATGATTTTTTGCATTTTATGGAAGTCAAAACTCGCAGAGTCAATTCTAATTTGGGTAAATTATGTCTAATGTTACTAGATTATTAGTAAGTTTATGTTTTGGTTATTCAACTTCAAAAAGTTATAAAATGTTAGTAAACTATTCAAAAGTTTTTATTTAAATTACTAGACTATTAAAGGTTTTTTTTTAAAAGTCTGGCTAACGAGTTTCAAGTGACGATTCAATGATTCGTATAGTGGATTAGTGCATATCAACAAGTAGAAAAACATATCTTAGATCCAAGTTGATTTGGCAAACAATGATGGAGATTGAATAAGAAAATTATTTGGATTTTGGTTTATAAATTCCAGACATCTAAAGTTATTTCATGAAGAAAAAAAAACTGTAAAAGAGAAAAAGGAAAACAACTTTGGATTGGTGTAGAGTGTAGACAATGTGAACAGAGAATGCCATACAACAATTTTTTTAACATCCCAGTTACTCAAATAAAACAAATTTAATAGTTTAGTAACTATTTTGTAACTTTTTGAAGCTGAGTGACTCAAACATAAATTTATCAATAATTTAATGCCCTTAAGTGTAGCTTACCCTTTAATTTTTACATTCGATATACTAATACACTAAAAAAGCCCTTAAACTATTTTTGTAATTAAATAAGCCACTAACCTATAACTTTTAGTCATGAAAGTCATTGATTTTAATCTTAAGATAAAAATATTTTAAAATTTTAACCAAATTTGCATTTTATGCCATTGTGAATTTGATAAAATAATTTATTAAATATAAATAAAAATAAAATAATACTTTTAACAAAATAATATTTTAAAATTTATTGAAAGTGCTTATATATATAGCACATTTAATCATTAATTTGAAAAAAAGTTTAATTACACTTTTAAATTTTATATATATTTAATTTTTATTGAATCAACAAGAAATTAAGATGAAAACTTAAAATTTAAAATAGTTTTATTTTTATATTAAAATCGAGTAAAAATCATCCGGTAAAATTTTATTTAATCATAAAAATAGTTAAAAGACTTATATAAATAAAATAACCAAAAAGAATCGTGACATTAAAATCTGGGAGTTTCGGTTTCATTGGATCCCTTACCTTGTAAGCAGCCAGTGTGTGTGTGTGTTTTTTTTTTTCAGGAAAAAGTTTGATGCCCCAAGATCTTCTCAATCTACTCCTTAGTAACTAAGCTTCAAAGAAAGAATTCAATTTATTTCAAAAATTAAATAAATTTATTTTTAAAAATATAGTTTCTATTTGGATTTGCTTTTAAATTATACGCTTTTTGGTGCTAGTAAAAAGCTATTATACGCTTTCGGTCGATTTTGTATTTAAAACATTAAAATTAATTTTAATACTCTGAAGCAATTTTTATTATTGACCTCAAATGTTGATGCAACACATATTGTCCAATGAAATGCGTCATTATTTTATTTTTTATTTTCTTTTTTTAATCTTCTGAAATTTTAAATAAAAAATAATTTTTTTCTTAGATACTAAAAATCTTTAAACTATTATATTTTGATTAAGTAAAATTATTCTTTGATTTTCATTTCTGATCAAGTTTCAATTTTGTTCTCATTAGATGTGTTCAGTACCTATTAATAAATGTAAGATATTAGGTTATTATTCATTTTCTTAGAAAACCTAAAATGACTTTGGCAACAAACCAATAATTCAATACTTTTGAGGAGATTTTAAGAGAGATGTTAATATTTTCTTTTATTGTTCTTTCGAGTGACAATAATTAGTTTATTTATTTTTCTATAAAAAAATTAGTTTATTTATTTACTTTACTTACCAAAAAAATTTTATTCTTTCTTTTTATTCATAAAAATATTTGATTTTAACCAAAACTAATTAATATTTCATGCTAAATTTCTAATCCGCGTAATGCTATGTCAATTTTGCCCATTTCAGCAAACACATAAAAAGAATATGTTTTTATCTTCTTCTTTCTTATTTCAATTTGACATTTTCACAATTTTATTGGTTATAAAAATTTAATCTAATTTTTTATGTGATTAAAATTATTTTAACATATCAAAATTAAATAATATATAATTAAATATTGACAGCTTAATATTTCATAGCTCGGATATTTGGGTTTTTCCAAAAAGTATCTTTATTTTTAGTTAAAATTAAAATGTCACGGATAAAAATAAAATAATAAAATAATGGTTTATTAAGTTTTAAAATATATTATTTTAAGGGTTTTTTAATATCTTTAAAAAAAATTTAGTGTTTGAATTTGAGTAACGCGAAAAAAAAAAATAATTCAAGCGAAAATTTAATTTTTCTCGTGTGCATAACCCCTTTTTTTTTACGTTATAGAAAAAGTGTTACGTGGTAGAAAAAGTGAAGAAAGTTGAGAATCCTCCTTTCTCTTGTTTTTCTTTTTCTTTTAATATCTAAATTTAGATGAAACTGAGAGGAAGGAAATATAATAATTTTAATTTTTAAAATATCATTTTTATCCTTCAATAATTTTAAGGGTTAGTATTTTGTCTAAGGAAGTATTTTTTTTTTTATTTCACAAGTAATTTTAAAAGTTATCATATATCTCTTTTTTTTATATTTTACCATATTTTTATAGGACACTTGTCAACTCTTTGATCCTACTTGTAGAGTTTAAGAACTTCATTAACGATGTACAAAATATTATTTTTAATTTGGTACCTGAACTTGACTATTTTTTCTACTTTGGTACTGATTTTTTTTTTTGTGATATTTTGATCCTACGTATGGAGTTTAAAAACTCCATTAACAATGTACAAAATATTATTTCTAATTCGGTACCTGAACTTGACTATTTTTCTACTTTGGTACTGATTTTTTTTTGTGATATTTGGTACCTAAACTTATACAAATTTACAAATTACTCCAATATATTAACAATGTTATTTTTATGAGGTACCAAAAATAATCAATGAATAATTAGCATGTAGCAGAGGACATGGTATTTATTTCTCTTTTTTTTTAATGTTCAATTACTTTTTTTTAATTATTTCACTTGATTAATTTAAAATAATAAAATTTTTATTATTTTGGGTTTTTAAAACTCTTGTTTTCTTCTTCAATATTAATTCATTGAGCATAGCACAATGCATAAATTTTTAACACAAAATTCCTCTAATATACTGACAAGATTTTTGTAGCATAATATGAATTTTTTAACACGGCCAATGTTTTGGGGTAATTCGTATAACATTTAACACCTTTGGGTACCAAATTGAATTTAAGAAAAATTTAGGCACCAAATTAGAAAAATATGTTAAATTTTGATACCAAATTGAAAATGTCAAATTCAGATACTAAATATTAATTAAAACTTATTCCTTATAAAGCAAATTAAAAGAGAAATATTATAACGAAACAAATTAAACTAATAATATAATATTAAATGGTATTGCATTCCTTATGAATTATAAATTATATTTAACATTTTTCTTTTTGAAATTCGGTTGAAATCATATATATAATTCATAGCAAGATAGTGGTACATTTTAGGTAAATTTCAATTTGTACTTAGTTCTCATTTTGACACAAGGATAACTTTAAATGTATGATGTATTTATTTATCTTATTCAGCTTTGAAATTTTAATTATTGATTTTTCTGTAAAAATAAATTAAAACTTTATCTTTAGAAAAAAAAGGAAAAATGTTTTATATTTAAATGAATTACGGAGCGGAAAATTGTAAAATAACATTTTAAAAATTTCTCAAATAAGACCATCTGTTTATGCTCTTCTAAAAATTTTAAAAAAAATTATGTAATTTTTCTTTATAAAATAAACAAAGAAATTTACATAAAGAATATCATAAGCAAATTATCTAAAGAGTTATCATTCTTTAAGATCTCTTTAATCTTTAAAGGGGGATTCTCGAATAAGTTCAATGATACAGCACTTGATAGAGCCATTTTAGCCAAAGCATCAGCTACCCAGTTGGTCTCTCTAGGTACATATTTCAATGACCAGTTCTCTTTAAAGGCTAAAATTTGTTGAATCCTCCTTAATAGAGAGTTTTTTTTACCACCATGCTTGTTCTCACTAATAGAAATTACATTCTCAAGATTGTCCACTTGAACAATGACCTCATTATAGCATTGTTTCTGAAGGATAAGTAGTCTATCCAACAAGCTCTACAATTCAGCAGTCGCAATTAAGCAATCTCCCAAAAAGCGATTATAGCCTAGGATCCACTCCCCATAGCTATTATGTATCACACCACCTACAGCAGAGGAACCAGACGTAGAGTTAACAGCCCCATCAGTATTAAGGAACACGCACATACCTGAGTTTTGGCGAACTAATGACTGCTTCGGCTGAGATGCCGACACTTCATTATGGGTGAAGAGGAAGTGCTTCGCCCAACTGTAAGAAACACTGGTAATATCCTTCGGATTCATAGCATTTCCTTGAAAAATGGTCAAATTGCAGTTCTTCCAGATGCGCCAAAGAATGATCCCAAAGAGACAAGCCCAATATGAGTTGCTCAACTTGTTTGTAGAAATAAATTGCAGATTCAAGGAAAGCTACTCCGAAATATTGCTAGAAAAGAAACTTCCAAGTTGGTTAGCAATGATGATATTGTGCCAAGCCTCCCTCGTAAAGGAAAAGTCTTTAAAATATGAAGAATATCCTCCTTAATATGGCCATAAAGATGACACGACGCGTCTTGCGCAATACCCCTTCTAACTCTTTCAGAGTTAGTTAAAAGTCTCTGTTTGAGAATTAGCCAGATGAAATGTTTCACTTGTTGGGGTCATGGAATTTTTCAAAGCATGCTCCAATCCACCTCATTCGGATTCCAAGACTCCTCCTTCAATAAAAGTATGCACTCTTCACAGAGAATACCCCAGTCGTCGTTTTAGACCAAGAAAGAATATCTGGTCCAGCCTGGTTTAAAGAAGGAGGGATACTAATGATGTGTTTAACCACTTCTTCTAGCAGCCATAATCTGAAAAGATCAAGATTCCAATCACCATTGCCCAAAACCATCTCATTAACTTTGGTCTCAGGATCAATGTTGCAATGCCCCGAAATATATTGATTAAGTGGTCCCATATTAGGAACCCAATTATCCTTCCAACATCAAACAGACTTCCCATTTCCAACGGACCAGATCATATTACTGCGCAACAAAGACCAAGCATTGGCAACTACTTTTCACATATAGGAACAATTTTTCCTCGTAACAGAGTTCGTCATACTTTCACACAATCCATTATTAGCTCTAAGCACCTTAACCCATAACGCTTTAGACTTAGTAATAAGATTATACCCCATTTTCAACATGAAAGCTTTATTCTAATCCCCAAGCAACGAAAATCGAGGCCTCCATGAATCATAGGCTGACAGATATTATCCCACCCTACTAAGGCCATCTTCTTTTTACCGTCCACAGCTTTTCAAAAGAATTGTCTTGCTAATTCTTCAATAGAGTCACAAATTCCTTTAGCGACAATGGTAGATTGCATAAGATAACTTGGTATAGACAACAAAACCAACTGTGCTAAGGTAACCCTTCTAGCAAATGAAAGTCTCTTAGCATCCCAACTAGAAAGTCGACTACGAACTCTTTCCACCAAGAAATCTAAGATGCTATTAGTAACTGTTCGATGAAAAAGAGGAACCTCGAGATAGTGACCAAAGTCATTAACTTCTTGAAAACCAAGGATGCCATTAAGGGTATTCCTTAAAGATTCATTAACCCCCGAAGAAAAGAACACATTCGTTTTCCTAGCATTGACATTGTGACCAGATAGCTCACAAAAATTGCTCAGATAATCCTTGAGGAGGCCACTATAAAACAAATCAATATGATTAAAAATCACCAAGTCATCTGCAAAGAATAGATGCGAAAGATTCAGACCTGTGCGTGATAATAGAATAGGAGTCCACTCCTCTGCAAAAATGCTTCCATGAAATCTATGGCCCAATTACTCCATACAGAGAACAAAGAGGTACGGTGATAGTGGGCAACCTTGTTGCATACCCCTTATCGGCCTAAACTTTTAAGTTGGCACGTCATTCCATAATACTTGCATAGAAGATAAAGAGATAGCATTCATAATAACTTTAACCAAATGAGAAGGACTACCTACTGCATTGAGAGAGGCTTCAACAAAATCTCATCTGACTCTATCGTAAGCCTTTTCCAAATCAATCTTGACTGCCATCCATTGGAGTCTCTTCTTTGTCCGCATAGAGTGTAAAACTTCCTGAGCGATAATGATGTTATAAATAATACTTCTTCCAGCAATAAAGATTGTTGGTTCTTAACCTATGATCTTTGGAAAAATACTCTTAAAGCTATTAGCAATGACTTTCATAACCAACTTGTACAACACCGAGCAAAGGCTGATTAGACTGAATTGAGAGAAACTTTCTAGATTTTGGACTTTGAGAATTAACACAATAAGTGTGTTATTAAATTCCGGATCAATGATACCTCATTCGAAAACTTTCTTGACCCACTCAATAACTATCCATTAATTGTAAAAGAATATTATATGGAATAATGTTTGTGTGATTATCCAGTTCATTCATTAATTTAGTATAAATTTTTCATCAATTAATTGATTGTTAAATATATTGTATTAATGGATAATCAAACTCGTGCCATAAAATGGTATAATAAATTACACTAAATATATTTAATATACTAAATTATGTTAAATTCATGTACGCTTAGTACATAAATACATTTATTTGATAATAAATAACTAAAATAAAATTTATATGCATTAATTGTCTTAATTGAAGTATTGATTTTTCATTAATAAAAGATAAAATAAAAAATTATTTTAATTTAACATAAAATTTTAATTTTAATTGCTTATGTAATAAGTAGCTTTATATTCTATATATACAATTTTATAAATAACATATTTATATAATTCAATATAATATATTATATTTATATATATACAATATTTTTATTTTTATTTTTATTTTATACTATCTATGAACAAATTTATTCAACTTATTGACTATTAAAACAATAAATAAAGAGAGGAAAATAATTTTACAATATTTCTTTTTTATATTGTATAATATTTAATTACGATTAAGATTTCTTTTATTACGATAATATTCGAATTATTAAAGTAATTCATATATTTAATTATTTTAGAATATGATCTTACATTAATTACCGAAAATAAAAAATTATTATTTAATAAATTAAAATATTTAAGCACGCAAATTTAGTGAAATGACGAGGGGCAAAGGACAAATTATCGCGGACCACTCTTTCTAATGCGCCTAACGTGTTCACCACAAGGGAAGTGGCCAAGTCGGGTGGCCGGGCGTAATGGCCAGGCCTATACGTTATGTTAAAAGTATTTGTGAAGTCAGTAATATAGGGATTGGATTAAATTAAATTAATTATTATTAAATAAATAAATTTAATTATTATATTATTAAAAAATTAAATAAAATTAAATTGTAATAAAGTTAATATTTATTATATAAAAATCGTATTAAATTTTATTTTTTAATTGTAATTTAATTCTAAATAAAAAGATATCATTGCAAAACTATAAAACTTTTAAGAGTATTAATTGTATTAATTTGACATTTTTAAATAATAAATATTAAAGTTATTGCATTTTAACTTTATTTTTTTAATGTTTAATAATATATGAAATAAATTTATACATTTAATATAAAAAAACAAATTTGATCAAATCCCTAAAACAAAAGGACCTTCCAGATTCATTCACCGAACATATCACGTTACCAACAAAAACGCCCAGTTTAGTTTACTGTTGGGTCAGGTATAATAGTTAGAAAAATTAGAAAACTCAACCGTCAAGGATAAAACGGGTGTAATATTGATATAGGTATTATAACTTTCAATACTAAGTATAATTTCCAGTATTAAACATGCATGTTTATATTTAATAATATAATAATTTATTAGTATAGTTAATATTATTTACTTTTTAATAAATCTATTTAATGTTACAATTTTATTTTACTTAATAAAATTTAACATCGATGATATTTTTAAAGTTTAATTATTAATTTGTTGAAAAATACTTATATTAATATTTCAAAAATAACTATATATTTCAATTTATAAACTTTTGAATAATTTAATAATAAAAATATAAATATTTATTTAAAGAGTAAACTACATTCAATGTTACTAAATTATTAGTAAGTGTATGTTTTGGTTACTTAACTTTAAAAAATTATAAAATGGCAATTCAACTATTCAAAAAATCTCATTTAAGTAACTGAACTGTTAAAGTTGCTATTGTATGACATTCTTTGCTCACATTGCATGCGCCAATAAAAAATTCTCATTCATTTATCTTTTACAGATCAGTTCTTTCTCATAAAATAACTTTAAATATCACGAATTTATGAACAAAAAATTAAACAACTTTATTCTCAATTTCCTAAATTGATCGTCAAATCAACTTGTATCTAATATATGTTATTTTACTTATCGATGGGTATTGATCCACTGTACTAATCGTTGAATTGTTATTTGGAGCTCACTAGCTTGACTTTTAAAAATAAAAAAAAATAATTCACAATTTGACCCCTAAAGTATACTTGTTTTCCCACTTTGCTACCAAAACTCCTTTTGTCCCAATTTGATACTTAAAGTACACTCAAATTCCCAATTTTATATCTAAAGTATGTATTCGTTATATTTTTAGTCAACTTTTTGACAGACATTAAATTTTTTATAATTAATCACAAAGTGCCATATGGCGTCTTTATATAAAAAACAAAAAAATCCTTTTACTAAATATACATACACATTATATATAAAAATAGAAATAAATATTTTAAAAATTCAGAAAAAATATATATAAAATCAAAAAAAATATAAACTATAAAAATAAAATTTACAAAAAATACAATAATTGAAAAGAAATTAGTTAAAATTAATAACACTATTACAAGAAATAGAAAAAATTGTAAAAGTATAAAAATAATTTTTTAAAATATATAATTATAAAATTCTAAAAAGTATTTAAATTTCATTTATTTTTCAATTACTTGAAGTTTAAATACATTTTTAGATTTCTTATAACATTTTTCAATTTGTATATATTATTTTGCCTTTTTGAAATTTATAATTATATATTTTAAAATTTTATAAAAAAATATTTTTAAACTTTTGTTTTTATATATTTTATATGATTTTTTTTACATTTTTAATCAGTATAATATATATAATATTAAATAAAATGACACATAATGTATTTTAGTAGTGCAACGTGGTTCGTCAACGTTAATCAATGTCAAAAGTGTTTTTAGTATTTTAATATTTAATATTATAACTTTCTATTTTTAAAATTTAAAATTAATGTTTTTATTTTAAATAAATTTAATTGCCATATAATATTTTTTTTTCATTGGTCAAAGTTGCTTAACAATGTTTTTAACTCGTGTTACAAAATGGATCAAAAATAGAGAAAATTGATATTTTAGGTACCAATTTGAGAAAAAAATTTAGGTATCAAAGTGAGAAAATGCGTATACTTCAAGAATTTAATCATGAATTAAACTAACAAAAAATAAACAATTCAGTGACTTAAATAAAAAACTTTTAAACAATTCAGTGACTTAAATGAAATTTTTCGAATAATTTAATAACAATTTTGTAACTCTTTGAATTTAAATAATAAAAAATATAAATTTATTAATAATTTAATAATATTTAAAAATAATTTTCTCTTATTTAAATAATGCTTTGTTTGATTTGTAATTTTTGCTCCAATATGTCATCATCTAATATCATAGGTGTAATATATGTAATTTTAAATTAAATTTTAATTAAACATAGAGTATTATTAATAATAGATATTAATATTTATAAAATAATTTGTATTATAAAAAAGAAAATAAGCTCGTAATAAAAACAATTTATGTTGGTCTTTTCCTTTTTCATTTATTTTATGAATTTTTAAAAAAGTTAGTTTGGTAAACCAGATTTAAGAAGGATTTGGAGTCCATGGCTTTTGTTTTTCAACACAGAGAGAAAGCGCGTGTGGTAAAAGTCGTTTGAGGATCTGACACTGAAAAGAGAAGAACGAAGTAATGATGGTGAGCTCTGCTTGATTGTGATTTTCATTTCCTTGTTAGATCTCAAATTTCTCTTCGGTTTTTTTGTTTGTTTGTTTCTCGAGAAAAAAAAAATTCCTTTCGAGAAGGGAAAAGGAACTTCCTGCTTCTTTTGAGTTCTTGAAGGCTCTTCATTGTATTATTATTCCAAAAGTTTCGAGACCTGATTTCTTTTCTCTAACTTTTTTTCTTTTGCTTCCGGTGATTACTCATTCTTCCTTCTTTTTTCTTATTCAATAGTTTGCTTCTCGGTGCTAAAAAATCGCTATAATCATTCTTCTTTTCATTTCTGATTTTTTCGTGGTTTTCGTAAAATTTGGCGTGTTAATCATTAAATTTGAGTTTTTATTTTCCCCGTTTTTTATAAAGAGTTTTGATATTTGCTTCGTCAACGTTCTGAGATGAAAAGAGTAGTTGACCTTTAGCCACAGTTGATGAAGGTTAGATTTTATTCTAACTTTGACGAATTTTAGTGTTTATTTTTAAGGATTAAGAAATGTGGAAATCTTGGTTTTTCTATTACTTTTGTATTTATAGATTAGTAATTTGAAGACCATAGGAAAAAGAGGAGGTTTAGATTTTCAATTACGAGTAACTATGAACCTATTACAATTTTTTTTTGTGAGATTAGGGTTTTTAAAACCCCGCCAAAAATATAGTTTCTGATTTAGGTATTTTAGTTGCTTTTTGTTGGGTCCATTTTGATTGAGCCTTTTCTTTTTTTGAGAATCTTCTTTACTTGCTTTGTGATTTTCCCTCTATTTCTTATTTTCCCTTTTTCTTACTTTTTATCAAGAGTATTCTTAGTTTCGAATTTGTAAAATTTAAGCTGCTTTTGCTTTGATTTTGCAGTTCCTGCATGCGTGTGGATGATCTATAGCCTCCATTTTAGCGAAACATAATTATAATTTAAGTTTCGGGGGTTCTTTGTTAGTGCCAAAAATAAATGTCGTTCCGAAGTATAGTTAACGATGTGAGAGATGCTTTGGGGAGCTTATCTAGGCGTAGTTTGGAGGTGAGATTGCCCGGTCATCATAAGGGAAAATCTAATGGTTCAGTGCTTGAGTTGAATGATGAGCCCATGGTTATCCAGAATAGCCGCTGGGCGAGCCTTCCGCCGGAGCTGTTGCGTGATGTGATCAAGAGATTGGAAGCGAGTGAGAGCAACTGGCCTGCTCGCAAGCATGTTGTTGCTTGTGCTGCAGTATGCAGGTCATGGAGGGAAATGTGCAAAGAAATTGTTAGATGTCCCGAGTTCTCCGGGAAAATCACCTTTCCAGTTTCTCTGAAGCAGGTAACATCTCTAATTAATAATGATATTTTGTCTTGCATATAATTAATTGATTAGTAATGTGTTTATTAGGGTTCTTGATCGGTATAAGCGAATGTTTGCATGTGTTTTATCTTATACAGTTGAATTTCCGATTATATACAGTGGTGACTGACAAAGTGTTCTTTTGTTAATCAACCACAGCCTGGGTCAAGGGATGGAACCATTCAATGCTTCATTAAGAGAGACAAATCTAATTTAACTTATCACCTTTTCCTTTGCCTTAGTCCTGGTAAGCTACTCGATCAGCCTCGCCCCTAAATTCTTTGGCTTGGGCTTGAGGCCATGACTTCCCTTTGGTGTTTGTATCTGTATCTTGGGTGCCCCTGGGCAATACTACTAATTAACTTTTATGGTTTTACCACTAATATTCTATGGTGACAAGTATAACTCTATGTGGTTAAATAATGTTTGTTTGTCTGTTATTATCTTGTTTCTTAAGATGCTAATATAGCTGCAAAAAGCATCCTACAACTGCAGTATTAATTTTTTGACTCGCTATCTTTCTCCCTTTGTTGGCATAAATACATCTTCTAGCTGTTGGGGTAAATACTTGTTGATTATCAGTAAGTTGAAAGTTGAGACCTTGTCAGTCTGCTTTCATTTGATTTTCTTGTTTATTCCTCCGGTCTAGCAAAGTTTTAACTGTTTTGACAGGACAATCTTTTCTACTAGTAACTCTGAAAGTTCACTTTTGTCAAATTTAGAGCCACTTGATTCAGAAGTCGAGAGCCTGTTGAGAAAAAAACATTATTCTCATCTTACTGTGATGAAATCTCCCCAAATACTCATTTGCTACAGCTCCTGTTATTTCTTTTGGCAAATGCATGATTTCTTTCTGCAAGTTAGACAGTTTGGTTCCAAGTATAAGTGTAATCTGGCTATGAGTAGATTTTCTGTTAGTCATCCTATATGACCTGTGGGTCAGCTCTGTTATGCAAATAGAATTCTCATCTTCAAGTTTGAAGTTTATAGCTGGTTGTTTACTTCAAACTTTTAAAAAATCCATGTATACATTGAACTGGGTTCAAATGTCATTCTCTGCTGGAATAAGCTGAACCTATACATGTATCTCTGTGCAACTTAAATAATGTCTTCTTGGTCATCTTTGTTTCATTGTGGCCTGGGATCATTATCATTGGTATATATATATAAATATATTCTTTAATTTCCCTGCTGTTAGGTGAATCATTTCTTTGGTTTTGTTTCCTTAATTCTAACTAGCTGTAGGTAGCAATTTATCATGGCTTTAGCTGTCTTGTGTTCTATTCTGACTGGCTTGCCTATGGAGAACAATTTCTTGCTTTCAATTTACCATTTGTAATTTCGTATCTGACCTTAATCTTCTATATTTCTTGTTGCAGCTTTGCTTGTTGAAAATGGGAAGTTTCTTCTTTCTGCAAAACGGACCCGTAGAACTACTTGCACAGAGTATGTAATCTCTATGGATGCAGATAACATATCCAGATCTAGTAGCACATACATTGGAAAACTGAGGTGGGATATCCAATTCCTAAATAATCTTTCTAGCTACTTGCAGCGTGCACCGTCAAAGAGATTCTTATCCCAATTTTTATATGTAATTTTTGCAACTTCAGGTCCAACTTTCTTGGTACCAAATTCATAATTTATGACACGCAACCTCCATACAACAATGCTCAGCTTTCACCACCTGGCCGAAGCCGAAGGTTTTATTCGAAAAAAGTCTCCCCAAAGGTTCCTACCGGTAGCTACAACATTGCTCAGGTTTCATATGAGCTAAATGTCCTAGGTACTAGGGGACCTCGTAGGATGCATTGCAGTATGTACTCAATTCCTGCCTCAGCTGTTGAGCCAGGTGGCATTGTCCCTGGTCAACCGGAGCTTATCCCTCGATCCCTTGAAGACTCATTTAGGAGCATCTCTTTCTCAAAGTCAATTGACAACTCATCTGAGTTTAGTAGTGCCAGATTCTCAGACATTGTTGGTACCCGTGATGAAGAGGATGAAGGGAAGGATAGGCCATTGATACTCAGGAACAAAGCACCAAGATGGCATGAACAGTTACAGTGTTGGTGCCTGAACTTCCGGGGACGTGTAACTGTTGCATCTGTGAAGAATTTTCAGCTGATTGCTGCAAACCAACCAGCAGCCGGAGCGCCAACACCATCGCAGCCATCCCAATCAGACCACGACAAGATAATTCTCCAGTTTGGTAAAGTTGGGAAGGACATGTTTACCATGGATTACAGATATCCACTGTCAGCATTTCAGGCATTTGCCATCTGCCTGAGCAGCTTTGACACCAAATTGGCATGTGAATAGATGAAAAAAGTGACAAATGTTGAGCAAATACAGCATTCAGCTCGGTATTGAGTCTCTTTTACTTTCTAGAAATTGATAGGATGGGGTGTTGCATGCAGTGTTATTGTACAATTGGTAGCCAGAAACTGGCAAAAAGGACACGAAAACATTTGTTCACCTTTCTTTCCATTTTCTCTTCCTCGTTGCATTTTCATTTTGTCTCCTTTGAGATAGATTGCTGTATTCTGTTGTTTCAGTCTTTAAAAATTATGTGAAAACAACAGTTGAGAGTCGGAAGTAAAAGTTTAGTACGTTCATGGATGCACCGTTTTATTTAAGATGTTATCCTGCTCATCATAATAAATTAATTTCATTAATATAATAGGAGGGTCGCAGGAGAAAAGATTCCCATTGCATAGTGCAGTCCAAAGTCCATGCATGTATTTCTTATGCTGTCGGCCTCTTCTTTTGAACTGAAACCTGGTGGCAGCAAAGCATTAGTTAGGAAAATTCTTGTACTCAGATCAGATGCCAAAACATATTACTTCTCACAACAAAAACTTCCACTCACGTATTATCATGTTCCTCCCTATAATTACCAGGTCCGACTTATATTCTATGTGTTGGTATTTTGATTGAGTGGTAGACAATGACGACAGATTTTGACATGTTTGTATATATCTATTTCCAGTGTTTGTTGGTGTATGTATTGTATTGTATTGTTGCATTTGTTTTGGAATCAAAATTGGGCAATAGGTATAGCTATTCCTTTTTGCAAGCTTTAAGGTGTCTGACGACCATACTACCAAGAGTGGGTCCTTTGTTTTTGTTTTCATTATTTTTAACAACTTTCATAATTTTTTCTTTTCTATAATGATTTTGGTTTCAAACACATATTTTATTTTCGGAAATGCAAACTTAAAGACTTCATTGAAGTACACAATGCCAACAGCAGTTGTAGTATAGGGAAAACAATGTATCATCACAGGAATTTTCCAACCCAAAAGCATAATAATTTTTTACTACTCCATTTAATTTTGTCTTTTTTTGTTTCTATATTTGTATTTTTTTTATCAAATCACTTCAAATTTGATGTAAAATTAAAATTAACCTTAAAATTAACCTTTGTTAACTTTGTTGATGTGACACACACGTGAATTGTCACATAGATGACATGTTATCATTTAATTAATTTTTGAAATTTAAAAATATTAAAAATAACTTTTTTAAATAAATTTAATTATTTGTAATTTTTACAAATATTTTTTGAATTTTTTAAATTAAAAAATAATTAAATGCTGACATGTCATCCATATCTGTAACATTAAAAAAATTTAATTTTTTTATCTATTTTGGAGGTGATTTAACAAAAAAAACACAAATTTAAAAATAAAAAAATTAATAATTAAAATAATTTTTTATAAAATTTAAAATTCAAATAAATCATTATAAATTTAATAATTCCTATGTATAAATAATATGATTCAAATTAAATTACGACCACAATTAATTACGGTGGTAATAATGGCGAGAAGCAATTTTTAAAAGTCGAATTACCGAATTGAATTGAAAATTGATGACGTATTTTATTCACAATATATCATGCTAAAAAGTTGGTTGAAGGTTGAACCGGAAAATATTAATAAAAATCATTCTAGGCATATATCACGTTTAAATATTTAACCATTGAATTTATGCTAAACTTGTACCATTTAATAAAGCTTAAAAAATCTCGTGTGTTGGCCTAATTGCTTGGGTGTTTATTGATCTGAGTGTAACAGCTCAATTTTTAATGGTGTCAGAAATAGTGGTTTGAGGCCACCAAATCCGATAAGCAAGTTTGTAAATATTATTATTTAATATTTAAGAGTCAAATATGGTTTTAAAAAAATTATTGATTTAGTAATGATTTATTAGGTCAAGTGATTTTAGAAAATGAGGTATCGAGACCTTGTTTCTATAAATTGAGCCATAAATATTTTTATAAATATTTACGGAGTATCATTAAGATATTATTAAAGTTTAATTGAAAATTTTTAATGTTTCGATAATTAATTAATTAATTAAAAATGACTAAATTAAAAAGGATACAAAACTTACTAATTATAATATTTAAGTGATTATATAGCTTAATTAATAAATGGGGGGACTTAAATAAATAAATAAACTTAAATCTAAGGGTTGAGACGGCATAAGAGAAAAATAATAATAAAATAAAGCCACTTAATGGCAATTTTGTAATTAAGTGAAAATTAATATAAAATAAAGTGAAATTAAAACATTTTTATTTTATTTCTTTTCCATCATTCCAGCGAACAACATAGTTATGGGAAATGTTTCTATTTTTGAATTTATTTCTTGAGGGTTTTTTACCTAAATAATATTACAAAAATATCTAAATGGCATGTTGCAAGAATTATGCATTAAAAACATTCAAATGGGTGGATAGTGGTGCATAGGCGACACCACCCTGATTCTAACACAATTTCGTTAAAAAAAAGTTATAGGGGTGTGATGCCTATCTTAGGCAGCACCAGTGACCCCTATTTTATAGGCAACACTAGTGGTGCCTATCTGATAGGCAGCACACCTAATATTTCCTCCCCACACTCCCCCATCCAGCTCATTTTAAATATTTATCAAAATACCTAAATTTTATATATTACTTTTAATTACAAAAAAAAATACCAAACAATTTTGTCCACATCATATTTTTTTGCTATACTACATTAACAAAATAAATATATCTTATAAATTTCAACTTAAACTCCAACTCAATGGTCCTATTCACAAATTAAATCTCAATGGTTTAATCTTTTACCTACATAAAAAATAAAAATAAAATAATCAAAATAACTTGCCAAATTGAATTTCATTAAAAAATAAATCTAATCAACTTAAAACACACATAACAAATAAATTACATAAAAAAATAAAACATTTTTTGTACATAACATAAATAGGCTTTTTTTATTTCAATAAATATTAAAAATAAATTATGAATGAATGAAAATATAAAATAAATACAAACATACCTTAATAGCTCTTTTTAACAAAATAATACCTTACAAAAATGAGTCAAATGGGGGAGTGTGGGGGGGAAATACTAGGTGTGCTGCCTATCAAATAGGCACCACCAGTGCCGCCTATCAGATAGGGGTCACTGATGCCGTTTATTCACTGATGCCGTCTATCATATAGGCACCATATCTCTATATCCTCTTTTTTTTTTTTAACGAAATTGTGTCAAAATCAGGGTGGTACCGCCTATGCACCACCCTCCACCCATTTGAATGTACAATTTTAGTTCATAATTCTTGCAACATGTTTTGGGCTCAGGGACTAAATTGAATAAAAGTAAAACTTTAAGGATAATTTTTTAAAAATGTTAAAATGACCAAATTGCATGAAATGAATTGTTTCACTGTATAAATTAATAAATTGAATGGAGTTATTAATTTAGATCAAGATCGTGGGGAAAATCGAGGAAAAATGAAAAATTACCAAAATGCCCCTGAATCTTGGTATTTCTAAAATTTAGCTAGGTAAGTTCGTACGGTTAAACTTTAATGTTTACATTGACTTGGTGAATGGTATTTTGTATTTATTCTATTGTTATAAATGAATTGTTGTTGGAGTTATGCTTTTGAATTGAATATCCTCAATGGAACGCAGAATTTGAGTACAATCGTTGTGTGGCGCAATACGGCATTGGAGGAATTGACGGCAAATTACCTAAGTAGACCGAGGTTCAACATTTTTTGTGAACTTTCGTGTTTACTTTCCGTTTAGCTCTCACGAGCTTCTGTTTAACTCATATGAGTTTCGGTTCAGCTCTTTTGAGCTTCTGTTTAACTCTTATGGGTTTCCATTAAGCTCCTACGAGCTTCCGTTCAACCCTTATGAGTTTCTATTTTGCTCTTATGAGCTTCTGTTCAGCCTTCGGGCTTCTGAAAAACGATTTACTCTTACCTGTAAGCCGTTCTCCGATTTGGGAAGATTTGATAAGTGATTATGTAAGTTGAGATGAGTAATAAACTCTTGAGTGACATGTTGAGAAAATAAGTTTATCAACATTGAATTTATATGATATATGTTCAAGTATGCTAACAAGTGTTGTTGTTTGATACTTAGGCAAGTACCAAGCTATTGGTTGAATGGTAATATGTTTATTTATATGATGCATTGAAATGGTTAGTACTCGAATGAAAATATGTTAGTACTCATGAAAGAGTGGTAAGGCTTAAATTATGCAATTTCTTATGAAAAGACTTATCATGTGATTAATTTGAAAAAAAAGCTATATTTAAATGCATTAGCTTGTGGCTATATTTGAATGATATGCTTATGACTTGTGAGTTATGCACATGGTACGAGTGTGAAAAGTAAAGAAATGCAAATGAAAATAAAGAAATTTGGAAGAGTTTAAAGTTGTTTAAAATCCTATTATGCTAGGAATAATATGTATAAGTGATGCTGTGAATTTACTCATTTCGTGAGTTGTTGAATTTGATTTCCTGAATCATGTGATATCGGTTTATGATTATTCTGGAATGTATAAATTGTAACACCCCAGACTCGACCTAGACGTTATGGCCGAATCTGGCGATGTCATATGATAGGGTGTTTAAACTAAGTCGTCATGTCAAAACATTTCCGATTAGTCTATTTTAAGTTAACTCTTAATATTTCTAAAAATCACTTGCCAGTTAAATCGATTTTTGAAAACATAATTCGTAGCGGAAGATTTTAAAATCATTTGTTTTAAGAAAACCGATGTAATTAAGTAAATCCAATCATTTAAGAAAAACCCCTTTATTTTAGTAAAATTCGTTTGTTTGTTAAGTTGCACAGTTATAAAATCCATACAACCAATAAAAACCCACAATTCAAGGAAAAAGTCCGAAAGTCCCAAATTATAATAAAAATAGACCAAATTAAATTAGAAACCATAAATGTAAATAAAATAGTCTAATAACAGTGTGGCCACCGCTAAGTCCTCCGTTGCACCAATCCATCTAAGTCTAGGGATTACCTGTACACATTAAACAGAAGGGTTGAGTTTACATAAACTCAAATGCAGTCTAGGCTTAAGCCCATTTCAGTTTCATTAGCAGTTTGGACCTTAGCCCATTTCAGTCTCAGTATCAGATATACATTAGGGTCTTAGCCCATCACAGTAACAGCTATGTATGCAGTGATTAGAAAATAGAGTCCTACTCACCAGCCTCTAATACACCATCTCTGTCTATCCCTACACTTCCTGTGGGGTTTAAAACACTCACCCAGCCTTACACTTCAAGCTGTATCGAACGCGGCACATATCAGCATAATGCAGCTGAGCTGCCAGTTAATAGGCTTAAGAGCCTTTTAGTATATATATTGTAACAGAGCTGCCAGTCAATAGGCTTAAAGTCTCTCAGTACACTTCCTCCAAATATCATCATCCTAACCCAATACAATGCCAACATACAATAAATGACATGCTATCACATGGTTATCAGTTTCACATACAGTTCAGTATACATGCATACAATCATCGTGCTTAGTACATATATCATACATCCAGTTCACACATTTAAGGGTCTAAGTAGTGCTTATCGACCCTACAGTAGGTTTATAGTTGACTTGGACAGCCTGTGCAACCTTAGAAAACATTTCAGTTAAATGGGCTCACAGGCTCATGTGGCCTACACGACCCAATTTGGCATTGGTCATGTGGATCACACGGCCTAGACCAGAATTCTACACGCCTATGTGGACTACCCGTGTGGACCCACACACCCGTGTAGCCCACACGGCCCAAATAAGTCTAGCTCGTGTGTCACACATAGCCTACTTGGCCATCACACGGCCGTGTCTTGTGCACACGACCTGGCATCGTCAATTACACGCTTGTGTCCTAGCACACGACCTACCACACGAGCGACCATACGCCCGTGTAGTGTCGACAGTGGGGTTTTTAGCTTTTGCTGAAACTTCGTTTTCTGCGTTTTTGGTACACACATGTATCATTTACGCTGTTAAAGCAACCACGAGTACTCCTGAACCTACAAATGACATTCCAACACCCCAAAATAAGCCTATAACCACGATTAATCCAAACCCATCACATTATCAACAATCTAACACGTCTAATTAACGCTTACCTTGAAAACCTTAGATGCTTTCTACTACAATTTGGCACTGGTACAACCCTTTACACCCGATTCTCGGCTGTCAAAATAGTATACATAAATCTCTGATTAATAACTTGAAAATTGTAACACCCCAGACCCAGCCCAGATGTTATGGCCGAATCCACTGATGTTACATTGAAGGGATTATTCTAAAAAATGACTTGTTTAGTTAAACTTCATGTTCAGTGGCATAGTTGCTTGGTTAAAAACTTAAACTTATGACTTAGAAAATCAAATCCTTGTAACTTGTTAAGTTATGATGAAAGCCTATGTTTTAAGAAAACATTCACATATTAAGATTACTTAGAAAACCATGATTAACTTTAAAAAAAAATAAGTTTGACTATCCAACAGTTGTAGCAATAATAAACCCAAAAGAAAAGTCAAATCGAAGACACAAGGCCTTATTACAACCCATTGAAAAAGGAATAAGTAATTAAAATAAAATAATTCAAAAACTATTTAAAACTTCTAAGAAGCTTGCAGTGTGGCCATCTCCGAGTCCTCTCCCACGTCGAGCTGTCTACTGAGGGTCACCTGAAACATTAAATTAAAAGGTGTGAGTTTCGAAACTCAGTGTGTACGACCCTTCGCAATTAAATCAATATGCACATTAACACATTAGGCCTAAGCCCTACTCAATATCGGTGGCCCTTGGGCCTTAGCCCATAATAGCCTCTGTTGGGCCCGAGCCCACATTCAAATATCAAGATGTTCATGCCATATGCAGTTACCCATAACCAACCCTATACACCCCCTTCCAACCCTACACTCCTGTGGGGAGATACTCGACCCACCCATCCTTATACACCCGTTGTGACACTGGTTGCGGCACCACTCATCGTTGCAACAGAGCTGCTCGTGGCTTAAAAGCCTTCGTTGTAGCACCGGTTGCGGCACTACTTATCGTTGCAGTAGGGCTGCTCGTGGCTCAGAAGCCTTCGTTGGGTCCACAGTCGTCAAGCGACCGTGCGGCCCTCATATACACTTCATCCAATCAAAACCTAGCCTACATGCAACATAATATCTCATGAATACATCATCGTCACATACAACATACACCAGTCATACTCATAACACATAGGGGTATTTTAGTCATTTCACTACCCAGGGGTATTTTGGTAATTTCTACCTTACAAGGGTGTCTCGGTAACTCTATCATTCGAGGCGTTATAATAATTATACTCTACAGGGGAATTTTAGTAATTCTACCCTAGAAAGGTATTTTCATAATTCTACCCTAGAAGGGTATTTTCGTAATTTCCTAAAGGTACAGATTTTAATTATGGATTTTGGCCTATCAACAAGTCATCGCGACTAAAGTGAACGGATACTATGCACCAGGTAGGATTCAAGAGAAGAGAAGGTGGGTCACTCGGACCGCTTAAGTACCAAGCTCTTCCTAGATCCAATCCTAGACATGCACGCATCCATTGCCACACCTTAGTCTAACAACTTGTCCACGGACATGTTTAATTATTTAATTAAGTCTTATGTAAAATTTGAGTGGTCAGAACTAGGCTTATAGTCTATTAAAACCCTAACATGCATTTCTACAATCCCATAAGGCCCATTAGGCCCAATCATATTCATAAAACCCATTAAGCCCCAAGTATACTTATGTAGCCCATTAGGCCCGATCGTAATCCAATCATACAATCATGCATATTAATCCATCATACAATTCCATATCACAACTTGCCAGTTTGGGCCTACAAGTTCGGCAGGCCCATTCGGGATTTCGGGATTTTGACTTTTACCGATTTGTCGTATGTGTAGTGTATGTACACACTTGATTGATGACCTGCACTACAGTATCCTTAGTCTCGACCTACAACCAAAACCATCTTCGAATCAATTCTATGCCTTAAACTATAACTTTATCAAATCCCGAAGCCTTACCGTGTACCACTAATTTAAATAGCCTTTCCTTCGCTATTATTTCCAAATATCCTTAGATCTGCATCAACACACATATACTATCAACATCAAGTGACTCATATTCCACACAAGTCACCCTTATGAACCACACTTATATTCGGCCACTTACGAAACCGAAATTGAGAATGAGAGTACACTTACCACTTGTTAGAGATCCTTACCACGCTTGAAAGCTTTGAACCCTACCCCTTGTTAATACAGGGTTAACGACAAGAAAAAGATTAGATAGCCCTTCGGCTTTTATCAAAACACACTAAAAGATGGTTAACTAAGTACTTACCGAAACTAATCTCTGATCTTGCGGCCTAGATATCTACTGAGTGTGATCGACTTTTAAAATCTTGATTAAAGGCTGTAAATAACAAAAACAAATTTGTGATGGAGGAAAGCAAAAGAAATCGGCAAAGGGGATATGGGTATTCGGCTTTTAAGAGATTAAGGAAAGAAATTGGCAAAGGGGATATAGGTATTCGGCTTTTGCAAAATAGGAAAAAGAACTAGAAAGAATGAGAAGAGTGAAGCATTCGGTTTGGCAAAGCAAGGGAAACTCTTTAAAAAAATTCGACACCCTCTATAAATACCCAAAGCCGAACCCCTAAAGTCCCAATTGGCTCCACTTCATCCACATCCCATCTCCTAATTTTTCTCCACGATAAGCTCTCCTAACCTCTTCCTATATTTTCTCTTCTGACCACTCTCCTTAGAGTCCATCTTTATGCCACTTCCAACCTTCTAGAAGGCTAAAATTTAACTCCTAAAAATACCAAGCTAGGATTCAAAACTTAACTAAGGCCCAATACTTCTAGGCCCAAAATTCGGGGTGTTACAAAAATCGAGATTACAAAGCACCAAAGTCACTTACCACTATCGATAGAAAAATAGAGAAGAGCTCCAGAAGGGTAAATACAAATGAATAGCAAGGAAAGACAACGATTGAAAACAAAATGACAAAAGAAGAAGGAGGAGAAGGATTACCATCCAAGCTTTTGGGGAGGGAGAGAATATTGAATTTTTATGGAAAAAGAATAAAAAATAAAATCAAACCTAACCTATGATAACCCCTCAATCCCACAATCCCTTAATTCTCTCAATGACCACCCACTAGCATCCAACTACTCAGAATTTTAGCACTACTTGAACTCTCCAACCGACCGGTAAATAAAAATATTAATTAAAAGCCTAGCATACTAACACTCAACTTAACCACCATACCAATAGGCACATTCTAATAAGTAGTTACCAATAATTAATTAAAAGTCTACTGACCAAAAATACCAAAATTTACCCAAGGTAAGGCTTGAACTTAGGACTTCACACACACACACACCCAGAACATATAACCATTGAAGCAGTCAGACAATTGTGTCACAAAATCACAAAAACAAAAATAAGAATTTTGGGGCGTTACATAAATTTTATATTGAAAATGGATTGATATGATTAAAGTTCATACGAGCTTACTAAGCGTTCAGCACTTACATAGTTGTTTTTCTTTATTTTCAGATTATCAAAAGCTCGATTAGGTTGAAAGTTTGTCGGAGTCATATCAAACTATCCATCGGTTCTATCGGTACTTTCAGACGTTTTGATTTTGGTTATAATGGCATATATATGTATTCTGGTTAATATTGGCCTATATGTGTTTTGTTAAAATTAGTTACTTATTTGGCTTGTGTTTTGACACATTTAGATTTGATGCATTTTTACCTTATATGATTGATGTGTGATTTGGTTTATGATTGTATAAAAAAGGTAAAATGTTAGCCAAAAATGCATTTATATACATGTGTTTTAGGATGTGATGAATTGATCAAGAATCAATCCCTTGATATGTAAGGTGTAAATATATTTAAATATATTAGTATTTAAAATACATTTTGACACCAGATGGTATGTTTTTGTAGGTAAGTAACTTGGCTTGAAATAATGCAAATTAGCTTGGTAAACCTTGGGTACAATTATACATATACGTTAGTTGTACATATGAATATATTAAATACATGAACACACATGTTATAATCTGTCATCTGAGGTGCCTAAAGGAATATTGATTGTATGTTAAGATGTTATATATTTAAGGCTTGATGTTTACTTGTTTTGGATGCCATAATATGGCTTGTTTGTATGTATGGTGATAACTATATGTACATGCCTTGTTGGGTGAGAAAAATGACTTATAAAATAGCCCATTTACGTCCACATGGGCAGAGATATGGGCCTGTGTCTCAGCCGTGTGTGACACACGGCCAGGTGACATGGTCGTGTGTCCCCTGTATCTTTTAAATAGTACAAGTTAGTATATTTACACGACCTGGCACACGGACGTGTAGTTTGGCCGTGTGACCCTTGCAGTTTTGAAAATTTTCAATGTTTTCCGAAAAAAATCTTTGAGTACCGGATCTAGTCCCGACTTGTTTTTAATATGTATTTCGGGCCCCGAGGGCTCGTATAAGGGACAATAAGTATGATTTTGATTGGTTATTGACATGAATGCTATATGATATGAAATGTTCACATTTTTTGTTTGTTTGATTTGTAAAATCTAGTAATGCTCCGTAAACTTGTTCCAGCGACGGATTTGGGTTAGGGGTGTTACACTAAGTGTGGTTTGAGTTCGAGTCGCATTGCTGTTAGGGCTTTACCTTCCTCTTGTAATTCACCAAAAAAACAAAAGCTCAAAATTTGTTATTAATTCCTATATTATGTGTAATTTGTGGATTTAGTCTTTAAATTTCAATTTGGTCAAGTTTACTCTTTATATTTTTTAAATTAGTCAATTTTAGTCCTTATACTTTTCAAATCTTTAAAATTTCAATATAGATCCAAACAATAGTAGTTAAATCTATTTGTTAAATTTCGCTATTAGTCTTAACTATGCATAAAATTGTAGCTTCAGTTCACGCTCTCCTATTTTATCATTCTTAGGTCATATATTTTTTAAGTTTTGAATTTCAATTTTGACACGAACGACAATTGTGAATCCATTAAAGATTTTTTTAGGGAGCAACTAGTTTATAATGTCACACGTGTGGCATGTGATTTGTACATTTAATATTTTAATTAATTTTAAAAAATAATGTATTTCTAATTATTGTAATTAGTATAAATTATTGTTATATAATATGTTGAAAAATAATTAAAATATATTAATTTTTAACAATTCAAATATTATAATAAAAAAATTCAAATCATATTAAAGCATTTTTACCATATTCAATGGGCAATATAAGTTTACTTCATATAATTAATAAAAAAATTATTCAAAATAATAAATAATAAAAATTATAAATATATTTAATCATTCAAACATAGTACTAATAAAAAGGTTCTAATCACAGTGTTAACTATAAAAGAATGATATAATGTACATTCTACTATTCACTATTTAGTTTTTAGTTTTTATTAGTTAATAAATTCACTGTAATAATATCATATATCATAATATTATATAAATATATTTTTATATTTTTTATACATTAAATAAAATGTTATTATATAAACAATTAAAATTAAAGAAATATAAATTTTCTTTTTACTTATTAATGGAAATATAATATTTTAAATATAAAGTAATTCAATATTAAATTTAAATTATTTACTGTATACAATGTAATGTAATAAAAATGTTCTAATGGAGTAAGAATTATTATTTATAGGTATGATAAATTTTATTATGAAGTAATTTTATTTAATTAAATTAAAATTCTTATTTGTAAAAGTAATAAATCTCATAAATAAAAAATAAAATGGCAAGTTGAATAATATAATGAATAACAAATGTTATATTGATCGGTTCAAAAGTTTTTCCAAACTTGTGATTATAGAAAGAGATTATAGAATGTGAAAATATTAAAATAATATGGTATATTTGTCGCATGAAAATTTTGAAATAACAAAACTTAATTAATTTAACATTCAGGGAAGAATTCAGAATTTTACTCAAAGGGAGACAAAATTTCTAAATCCGAACGACCTTTTTAACATAAAAAAGTGACAATTCCTCTTAGATAAATTTTTTTCTTATCCAACAAATTAATTTAATATTTTTTAAAAAGCATGAACGATAACAAAATTAAAAGAAAATCACATTATATAAAATTAAATATTTATTTCTAATACACAAAAAAGAATAACTAATATATACTATGCTAAAAAATTCACAAATATCATTATAGTTCAAAAAATTAAATTTGAAACACTTTGCCTTAGTCCTATTTCTCAATACTAGACATCCTAAGTTGCACCCTCCACTTTTTCATAAGAACGAATTCATCAATGATAGAATATGTTGAAAATTCTCGAGCTATCTCTTTTTTGATGTATGCCACTAAGTAAGTTGAAATAAAATCATCCTCCATTTTATTGCAAAACCTTGGCTTCACAATTTTCATAATTGAAAATGCTCGTTCGATTGTTGCAGTAAACATGAGAAGAGTTGGCACAAGACGAATAATTCTATCAAGAAGAGGATAAATATTTGATTTATCTATCTTAGCTAACACTTGACACAACTTGGCAACTGTAGAAGTTTTCTGCAACTCCGTGCTTTGATGAGCATCGAGTTGAAAATGCTCCAATTGAATCTTCATGTGTAGCTTTTCTTGCTCCGTAAAATCATCCAGATAAAAGTCATTCATAAGCTTGCAAATATCTTCTACCTGAAAAGCTTTGTAATTGTTGTGTGGATCCAAAACGGAGCTAAGAACAAGTAACTCCACTACCTCATCATTAAAGCGAGAATTCATTTTTTTTAGCAATGAATCGGTACTAGCAATGAATATATCAAACCGATAGTGATGCTCAATTGTGAGGTTATCTCTTTGGATGCCAGTATAGGTATGAGCCAAATCAATTAATTTTGAAATTTGACTTTAAAGTCCATATTAGGCCTCTAAATTTAGTCATTTAAAGTCCATCATATATTAATATTTAATTATTATTATTAAAGTTATATAATAAAAAACAGAAAATACTTTGTTAATATAAAGTATTACCTAATGGCTTAAAAGGGTGAATTTTATGCAATACAATTTGACCAAGAGAAATGAATGTTATACAATGTGGACACCAAATTTAAAATACATGATAATTTATATATAAATTTCAAAAATATGAAAATTCTAAGCCCCCCTCGAACCATCGCTGTTAACATCCATCATCCCCTTGTCTCTGTGGTATAGTTAAGATTATAATGCCTCCGAAATGTTAATTGTTCATTTTAGTCTCTTTTTAACTTTTGTTTAAATGTAACAATTGCAATTTTGACCTTTTTTTAAGTATAAAATTCAATCTAAGTAATTTTGATACAAATTTTTTAGCTTTAGCCCTCCAATTTTTTTTTTTTTTTGTTTTATCTTGGCCTTTATCACATAACTCTTGGCTTTGTCCCTACATGGATTAAAATTGGCCAAATTAAAATATATGAACTAAATCCATAACTTATGTATAATAATAAAGATTAATTATAGAATTTAACCTTTAGTAAAAAAGTGTTTTGTTAAAATTTTTTGATGTTATTCCTAAACTACCCATGAAACCCTCCCTCAAGCCCTTTAAATAGAATGATATAATCATGTTCATACCAACCCTTTCTAATTATAGCAAAAATAATGATGCGAGTTAAACCAAAATTTATTTAGTATTAAAAATAATTGTTATCTCTACAGGTGGTTGAAGTACCTCCTGACTCGATAGTTATGACTATTCAATAAGACAAAGCCTTTAGAATCAATTAAGGGGTTTTTATTGTTATTTTTCCTTTTTTCACCAAAAAAAATAATAATTGTTAATACAGGAAACTGGGTCACCTCTGATAATAAAAAAAATTTTGAAACTTGGAAATGAGCTGGGCTGGTAGTGTGAATGGAAAATGATATTTAAGAATGTAATATTTTTTTGAAATTGGGGAAAGAGAATAGAATTGCTTTGCATTGAAGTTAAACTTTTAAGCGTACGACATAATATTCTTACAATTAGATAAAAAAATTATTGGCAAAAATGCGAGATTAAAATGTATACATATTTAAAAAATTACTTAATGATGAAAATCTACTTCAAATGCATAATTATTATTTACGGTACATAAATTTTTTGAAGTTTACACTTACAAATATAAATACAAACCGAACCAATAGAATCAAACTATTATAGTAAAGTCGGATATAAATATAAATATGTCCAAATAAATATAATCAAATTATTACAATATAAATAGATAAAAAGTTGAAAGAAAATTCAAAACAAGCTAATTAATCAAACTAAAACTAACACGTAACATTAGCACATAGTGAGATTTTGAAACCCGTGCATATAATTTTGAGTAAAAAAATATTATGTATTGCAAATGAATTGGCCAATTCAATAATGTTTTTGGTCTATTTTGTTTTGGTTATTTTTTATGGATAAATTTTTTTAATTGATATGATAACATATTTAATCATTAATACTTATATATTCTATTGCATTAATCCTAATTCTAAACAATTCAATAAATTGTATTGCATTAATCCTAATTCTAAATAATTCAACAAATATATCATCACCATCATCATCATCACCTTTCTTTTTACACAGAACCATTTTTTCGTTTTATTTTATTAAAAGCCATCAATTTTTTTTTTTTTCAAAACAAAATCCATGCCCTTCATTCTCCTCTCTTTTTTTTTTTTTTTAATAATCACTATTAGAACGGATTTGTTTGAATATCCAAAACTAGAAATCAAGCCCCTTGAGATCTTTTAAACCCATGACCTAAGATTTCGATTATGGCTTCTATTCTCCTTGATTTGGCCTATCACTCTTCGAATTTGGCAAAATTTGCTTCAACGCTAAGTTTTTGGTTTGACCCGAAGCCTTTGGGGTTCGATTAAGGATTGTGGTTGAGTTCAAGTCGGTGGCTATGGGGGTTTGGGTGATTTGATTATGACAAGTTGGCTTCGACTTCTTGTTAATGGTTTTTGATTTTTTTTTCTAACATCGGAAAAAATTTTCTATGACGTGGCCGACAGTGGTAGCACCATTACCTTTTTTTTTTTTGGAAAATAATTACTAATTTTATTTTGGGTTTAAAAGAAATTAAACAAATAATAAATTTTATTTGATGAAAATTTAAATAAATTAAAACTTAACATATCAATTGATTTTCTTAATCTACATGTCAATTCTTGATTGGTTAGACTTGCTACATAATTAAAAAAGGAAAATATGTTTGTGGACCAAATTTATAAAATTTATAAATATGAAGTGTTAAATTTGTTGAGTTAAATATATGACTAGAATTATAGAAAATATAAGTATTGAGAAATAAATGCATTGTTGAGTCAATTAAAAAAGGTCATGCTATTATTTCATTTAACAATTTATGAAGAGTAACCAAAACAAAATCACTAAAAACATTAGTGATGAAATTGAAAGTTTTTATAATTTGATAACCTAAAAAGAAATATATTGATAATTGGGTGATTAATGATATAATTTACCCTAAAATACATATATATTGTTATAAATGTAAGCGAAATTATTAGTCACTAAACTATAAGTAATTTTTTTTGGTCTCTTTACTAAAAAAAGGTTACAATTTGGTCATTCAACTGTTCAAAAGTTTTCATTTGTGTTAATGAACTATTCAAAAGTTTTTATTTAAGTTGCTAGGCTATTATTTTTTTTTAAAGTTTCGCTAGCGAGTTCCAAGCAACGGTTCGACGATCGATATGATGGACCAATACCTATCAACGAGTAGAGAACATACCTTAGGTCCAATGCGATTTGATGATTAGTGTTGAAGATTGAAGAAAAAATTGTTTAAAATTTGGTTTGCAGATTCATAACGTACGAAGTTGTTTTATGAAAAAAATTTAAATGTAGAAGAGAAGAGGAAAGAAAGCTTTCGATTAGTGCAGGCAGTGCGAACAAAATAAGCCTTATGGCATCAATTTTAACAGCCTAGTGACTTAAAAATGAAAACTTTTGAATAATTTAATAATCAAATTATAACTGTTTTAGTTAAGTGACCAAAATAAAAACTTAACCATAGTTTAGTAACTAACTGTGTAGTTTGCCCTTGTTATAAAGTCTTATTCCTTATCTCAGCCATTATTATTGGACCACGGGCTTTACAAACTTATACCTGGGCTTGATCCAGCTCATTACTCATTAAATTTTCGGCCTACTTCATCTTTTTTGTTTTCTCTTTGCTTTCTTCCTCAGAAACCCTAATATTTATTGCTTTGCTGTTAGTTTCACGGCATCTCTCCATATTCTTAGGGAAAAAAAACTGTTTTGGTTAACCCACCGCTGCCTTCATCTCCACCACTGCCTTCTCATTCGCACAATATGTACAGCACTCATATACACGTTTATATTAGTGGTGTTATGTATATTGTCAGGTACTTGAAGAACAACCCCGAGCATTAAAATACCACAAAGCTTTGAGATCTCAGGGCTTTCATTTCTTTTTATCACTTTTAGAAAATACCCATTCTTGTATTTGACTCCCAAAGCCATTTCTTTTAGTTGAGATGAAGGCGCGGTTAAAAAAATGCTATCTTGATGTACATGCAAGCTAGAAACCTTTATCTGACTTGCCAGTTTTGGTTTTATTTTTTGTTTTTGTGTGCAGATTTTGTTGTAATGGTAAGTTTTCATTACTTTCTTTTTTTTTTGGGGGGGGGGTTAAGAACATGTTTTTGAACTTTAAAATTTGGTTTAGTGGATTTTGCCCAATGATGGAAAACTCATTGAGTGGAGCAGTTCGACTGGTTTTCGCTTTAGAGCTTTTTCTATCATCATCTGTTGTTCAATTCCTCTTCCTCTTCCTCTTCCTCTTCCTCTCCTTCTGTTTCTCTATCCTTTCTGGTTCCTGTCGATAACTCTCTCCTCCACTTTCCCTGTTCTCTTTCTCTATTCTTTCTATCTATAATTCTATTTATCTTCTTATTACACAAATGATGGTTGATAAATTCTCTTAATGAAAACCAGTTTGTTAATACTGTGGATGACCAGATATAGCTATGAGATCTGAGGGCCTTGTCGAACATTTTGATTGTCGGATTATCATTCTGTTTTTTTTTTCTCATGTGATTTGCATCTTGATTATACTCATGCGTACCCGTAGCTGAATGCATTGTTGTTAGCGGTTTTCTGCAATGGGATTGTATTTTTGGCTGTTAATTGGCCCTTAGTAACTCCAGTACAGTATGGATTGTAATGCTATCGAATAGTTGTATGATTTCATTGGATTTGTTTAATGAGTCTTTAGTTTCATTAATTTTATGAACTATGTCAATCTCACTGGCAATGTCATACTTGAAATTAGTCTTTTGTTAATAGATAAAGCTTCATTTCCTTCTTGATGCTCTTATTGCGTCTATTTCATCAATTATTGTATCCGCTTCTTCTTTAGTTGCTAATTTGAAACCATTAAACATTTAATTGTCTGAGAAAATATTGTGAACCCTTTTCTGGTTTAATCCCAACTGGTATTTGTAAGTACGTTACCTTCCTAGTGATTCACTATGGTTCTAGTCAATATTTCACTGCTTTTGATATCATCTGTGTAACATATGCTTAATGAATTTCAAAGGTTTTGGCATGTGCTCAAGGGTGAGAAGAAGATGATACATAGGGTAGTTCTTTTGCTAGTTAAACTTGTTCTTGTTTACCTTTTTCACTGAGCTCTGAAGATATTGATTGGAATGGAAGTCATGGGCATCACCATTGTTGAATTATGTTACTAAAGTTATATTTCTTTCTTTGAAATATATCTTCCTTTATTGTTGTTATAGGACTTTTAGGGTATCTGAAGCTTGATTAGAGCCTTGGTGACCATCGTATCTTTTGCTTTCTCAGTATATACTCTTTTAGTAAATCATAGTTTCTTCTTTCAATGATGTTATGTAGGGTTTTAGAAACCTGTGCCTTGGGTTCCATCGAGACTTATTGCTGCTTTTGCCCCATGATGGAAAACTCATTTTTGATTGAATGGTTCTGGTTTTCTATTCTTCTCTGGCTTTTGCACTCCACCTCCTTTCTCTCTCTCTCTCTCTCTCTCTCTCTCTCTCTTGTGGATGGTCTTTATACTGGCTGTGTATTGGATGGTTTTCCAACACACACACTATATCTTTCTATCTATCTATATCTATATAGACATTTCTTTGGTGGTCAGGTGGTGTATGAAAAGCCATTGAAGGATGTGTTTACAGTGAAACTGTACATGATGTTGGCATAGCCATGAGGTCTGAGGGTCTTTTTATGTGCACTTCTAGTGCATTTTGGAGGCAAATGTGTTCAGCCAAAAGATGCTAATTTAGTTCGAATAAAACTGTGTAAGGAGTTTGTATTTTTTGACTTAAGGCATTAACAAATGCCATATACAGTGCTGAACTATAAATATGTGTGTGCATATTTTTCACTTTCCTTTTCCTTCTATGAGTGTATTTTTAGTGAGCAATTTTAGAGATACCTTATATTTTATATTATGAATGTATTTAAGCCCACTGCATCACAGAAATGCAGACATTGTATTTCTGGTTGATTAAATCTCTATTTATATGTATATTTAATCGTTGCTGTCGTGAGGTGGGCTTTTTTATGGTTTTATTTGATGGTACATGTGTATATTTATCACCCTTTTTTTCTTCTATGAGCATATTTGGCGTCGAGATCACATTTCCTAAACATGCTTGGATGTTTATTGTTATTAGCCTGCCCTGCCCAATGATGAATACTTGTATAGGCTTAGAGGTGCCCACGTCATTGTTATTAGCCTCCATCCTCTCTACTATTTGTTATCTCTAGTTCTGGCTTCTTCTTCTTTTTCTTCTTCTCTCTTCTTTGTCGCAGTTGTTATTGTTGTTATTATTATTACTATTATTTTTATTATGATTTGTTAGTCCTTTTGACTATTGAGGGCAATGGCAGTAGAGGATGTGGAAAGGTTATCAATGAAACTAAATAGTCTCACCATTGATGAATTTCTTAGAACTATTGAGTTCTGACCTCTGAGGGCATTGCAGGTTCTGTCACTATATGATATCTGAAGATGAAATGAAATGTTCTGATTTTCATTGCTGAAGAGTTTGTTTTTGGGCATGGACAGGAGAAGTAACAGAAAATGTACTTGCTATCTAATCTGCTATACTAGACTAGAGGTGAATGTTATCTGTTGAAATTAATGCACGATCGCCCTGCATATGCTCACCTTTGTAGCAGTGTTGGCATATTTTCTATGCTCATTACCTGGTAATACTTGAGAAAGTATGTAATCTCAGTGATTCATTTTGGTTCTATTCAATCTTTCACTTCTTTTTATTCCTTAATCAATTTCAAATGCTTTGACATGTGGCCAATTATGATAAGGAGGGTATTTTTCTTTATTTGAACTATATCCTCCTTTTAAATTGTTTTTATAGGCTGTTCAGGGTTTTCGAAGCTTGCTTAGAGCCTTTTCTGACCATTGTGCTTTTTGCTGGCTCAGTATATTCTCTTTTAGTAGATCATAGTGTTTTCTCTCATGATGTTATGTAGGATTTTAGAAATGTCTTGGTTTCATCTAGACCTGCTGCCATTATTTTGCCCAATGATGGAAAACTCAATTTTGATTGGATTGTTCTCGTTTCCAATTCATCTTTGGCTTTTGCACTCCACCTCCTTTCACTCTCTCTCTCTCTCTCTCTCTCTCTTCACCACACATGTTATCTCCATCGGCAATATATTGGGTAAATTTCCCACACGCATATATATATATATATACATACATATATAGATTTCTTTGTTGGTCAGGTGGTGTGCGAAAAGCTATTGATGAAGATGATTACAGTGAAAAGTACATGATCTTGACATAGCTATGAGTTCTGAGGGCAATCATTTTAGTTGCGGTTTTAGATAGTTGTCAAAGGAAGGTGTCTTAATCACCCCCCAAAAAGATGGTAATTTAGTCTGTGTAATGCGTGTATATATTTGAGCTTCCGGCATTAATAAATACTGGGTGAAGTGCTGAACTATAAGCTCGTGCTTGTGTATTCTATACCTGTTCCCTCGATTGGACTTTTCCGTGCAGTCTTATCTTGCGTATGCTTGTTTTATAAATGTATCATAGTCATTGAAATTTTTATTAATGCATCAGAGAAATTGCAAACTTTGGTATTTATGGTTGATAAATGTCTATGCGTAAGAGCATTGTCCATTCTTTTTATTATTCTGTTTCTGTTGTCCTTGTTGCTGGCATTGGTAGTGTAGAGGATTTGGAAAGGTTATCAATGAAATTAAATAGCACAGCATCGCTGATGAATTGTTTAGAGTTATGGAATTCTGACCTTTGAGAGCATTGCAGGTTCACTGTAAGATAAGTATTTGAAGATGAAATGTTTTGGTTTTAATTTTAGCATCTCTCCAATTGTCTGTGGTGTTGAATCATTTTACCACATGTACAGATTTGTTTTGTGGTCAGGTGGTGTGTGAAAAGTGAATGCGTTTACATGATGTTGACATAGCTATGAGTTCTCAGCGCACGTGTTGATTGCAGTTTTAAAGACTAGAAGATGCTAATTAGTGGGAATGGAACTATGTATAACTTGGGGTATTTAATAAATGCTGTATACAGTGCCCGGCTATAAACAAATGCTCCTGTATTTTTCACTCTCCTTTCTCCACGCTGTCTTTGAGATATATATGTAAAAAACCCTAATTATTATATTATTACTTATATCAATGTTTGTGCTTAAGCTGATAGAAGGCAGGTTGATCTCTTCCTAAACCTAATGTACAATGCGAAATGCAATTTAAAATATTGTTATTGATATCGTACTTTTTGCTTGTTCTATTATTAATGGTTGTCAAATAATATATTATTACTTTATATAAAAAATTAAATTAACCCTTAAAACGGTAAAATTAGAAACTTTAATTATTATAGAATTGAATTCAAATTTTGACATAATTGATTTTATATTAAAATATAAAAATAAAAATTTACTTATGAGATGGTAATATTCTGGTAGTGATTATTTATTGATTTTATATAAAACTGAAAACATTTTCATGTGTAATGAGTACAAATGGTGTTTTCTGTTTTATTCTAAAACAAAATCCAGTTATCTATTAAGAATATGTTAAATTGGAAAATCTATGAAGAATTTTGTTTCAGTAGGCAATAAAAATAATGTTTTTATGTTTGAATACCAATTTAAATTTATTAATGCTTTTGAATAAGAGTGTTATTATTTGGGCAAAGACTAAGACTTTAAATGTATTCTTAAGGTATAACAAAGTATGTGATTTAGTTTTTCAGGTTCAGTCTAGTATTATACTTTGAGAAATAAAATATATATATTTTTGTATTTTTATTATCAAATTAGTCTGTATTTATGAGTCGATTGCATATATCTACTTTTTAAATATTTTTTATTTAAAATAAATTATATTAAAATATTTAATATTAAAATAATATTGTGGCATTGTTGAAGTCGTCAAAAAAAAAATTAGTAAAAAATGACAAATAGAGTTGTATATTCAAAGATTATTGATAATTTTATTTCTTTAGTAAACAAGTAAAAAATAAATGAATAAGGGGCTTATAATTAAAAGTAAAACAAAATAAAAACAAATAAGAAAATATGAGAAAATATGAGAAAACCAATGAAGAAAAACTATGTCAAAGCAAATTCTTCATTTGATTCGACGGTTTGATCATTTATGCAAATATGAATTTTAATATTTTTTTAATAAATTAGTTATAGTTACCGACGATCGACTAGTAACTTAATTTCTTATTAATAATTACCGACGATCGACTAGTAACCTAATTTCTTATTATATTCTCGATAATCAAGACAATCACCATTAAATACTTCATTGTTAATAGACAACTCTACAACGATCGCTTGAGAATTTAATTTATCAATAGCCTGAAGAACGAAAGAAATCTAGTTTTAACAACAAACATACAATCAATATTTTTTTAAGTTAAATAGCATGCTCACGGTATACAAATAATCATGCAGCCATCACAAATATTATAAACCAATTGATCGACCAATTATCTAATTGAGAAAGTAATTATTCTAAACTATCAAATACCGGTCAACTATTTAACAAACTTGAACAAATGGAATTAAACTAGACATGTGAATACTAAAGAGTAAAGAAATATTAAGAATAATTTAATCTTATAAACTTGTCAAATCAAAACATCGAATGATACTACAATTAGAAAAGAGAGTTTAGAAACTCATAAAACAACAAAATAAAACTAAGAAAAGTTAGGTTTAAGTCTCCTTAATCTTAATATAATGATGTCTATTTGTAAGAAAAAAAATAATATAACAAAGAAAATACAAGAATACCTTTAATTAAAAAAAGTAAGTTTTATTATTATTATTTTTGTGTTAAACTTTCATGCGTTTTTTATCGTGTTCCTGACATTTTTAATATTATACCATTAAAACTTAATTCAATTAGGTGAAATTTTAAAATAAAGGAATAATTTATTTGAAATTAACTTTATATTTAATAAATTCAAATCATTTTTATTAGATGAAATATATTATTTTTTTTACTCCCGGCATAATTCTTTTTTATACACTATTGTAATTATTCTTTTCCTTTTATTAGACTAAAATATTATTTTACTTATATATAAATTTCTGGGATTAAATTATAAAATTGTGAAGAATACAGGTTAAATTTTAACCTTTAATATTTGATAAGCATCATTGGGTAGAAACTTGAGAAGTAGAAGGAAAGACCAGACCACCTCTTAATTTTGTTCAGTATCTCTCTGTCTCAGATTCAATATTGTGTTCCAAGCGGGGGATGCATGTTTCAAGGTCAGTACGCTTTTCTTTTATCCTCTTTTTCGCTATTGATTCGTATAACTGCATGGAAGATCTGTCTGCTTTAAATTTCAATTTCAGATGGTTCAGAGAACTACACATTTTTCTTTTATTTTTTAATTTAGTCCAGAACTTATTGAAATGCATCAGTTATTTTTTATTTTTCACTTTGGAAATTTCCTTTCACTAATGCCATCAAAAGCATTTTTTGGGGGGGTTAATGTGAAGAACAACTCTTTCTCTCTTTCTTCATATGGACATGGCTGCTTATGTAGTTAGGGCTTTTAATGACGATCAGTTTGGTTAAAACCACAAATCATAGCTAGATATTTAAGGGTTTTTTTTTTTTGCAAGCTTTGACCTTGCTTCCTTTGTTTCCTTGGCATATGATTTTTCATGTAATTGATTAATTAGCCGTAGTTCACAATAAAAAACTTGTGGTTTGTTGGGAGTAATAGTAGTTAAAAATCGTTTTTTTTTTTTAAATTGCTTAATTTATTTTCTTGGTGACCATTTAATTCAACTTTCATGCGTTTTTGTTGGTTGCACTTTATCTGTTTCTTCCATCAATGTGAGCATCGTCTGTCTTCTTCAACTACTGCTGTCTGTTAGCAAGACTTGTCAATGTTCTGTTTCTTTTAATCCTAGCTTGCTGTCTGTTTCTTCAACTACTGCTGTCTGTTTTCTTTTTGGAGTCATTGCCTCAGGTAGTTTCATTGATTTTCATTTTGAAATTCCATTGTTGTTTCTGCCAAACCTGTTCCAGTTGTCTTTTATTCCTTAAGGTGTGTGTATTGGCTTTTATGAAAATTATGAGCGTCACTACCATTTCATTCTGACAATAATGAATCTCAAGCTTTTTCCATAAAAGATCTCACGGATTATAGATCCTTCAACTAGTGGAATTTTTTCTCTTTTCTGAAATTTATTGTAAAATGCTTTAGATGCGGCATGCTATTGATTTTCTTGGACTGAATATAAGATAATTGATTAAAGGTATAATGCAGCCTGGCTATTTACTTTTAAATTATGATTTTCCATATTCGATAAAGAAATAAACTAGAGTTTCTTCTTATATGAATGCATTCTATTATTTGAATGGGGCTTTTTTTAATATTGTCTTGAATGTGTACTACATAATTGGGGTCGCATACTACAGAAATCCTTGGGCTGTGATTTTCTTCTATATTGACTACAGTATAGAAAAGTTTATGCCACTACTTCTTCTGCTATTGCTGTCATTACTATTGTAATAGTGGCGTATCTGGTGTGTTCCAATAGTTGCCAAATTATTAGGACTTTCAATAAATACATATGCGGTTTACATTTGGTCTAATGGTATCTCCATGTATTATATCCTGTGTTGCAGTTTACCAATACAATAGCATAGGAGATCCTTACGGACATTTGTACCAGTTCAAAGCAAGATTGCTGCAATCTTATGCTAATACTACTAAAGCAGAATATCTTGTAAACAGAAGAGGAAAGGAAAATTTTGAGAAATGAAAATAGCCCTCTCTCTCCTTATATAAACAGATTCTATTGTGGTTGTCAGACTGTGCATTTTTAGTGGAGAAAGAGACCAACAGAATACTGGCGTAAAAATTTTGACCACGGAGGAAAACCAAAATGGAAAAACAGATTCAAAAATTCCAAAACGAGGTATCTTTTGTATCAATTACCATAGCAACACTTATCATCACCTTCCTCTTCCTCCAAACCCCCAAAACATGCATCCCACCAAGTGCTCTCCAAAAGCCTCACTTGAGATTCCCCAACTCCACCTGTGACTCTACCCCTCGCCACTATCTTCCTCTTTCCAAGAAGAATGCCCGCCTCTGGTCCTCCAAATCTTGGATGACCCAGGTCTCTTCCTTTACTCAATTCTTCACCCAAATGTACCAAAATGGTCTCCTAAAGAACCACTCCAAAGTCCTGTGTGTCTCTGCTGGGGCTGGCCATGAGGTCATGGCTCTATCCAAAATGGGTCTTAAGAATGTTATAGGTGTTGAAGTGATAGAATCCTTGCCTTTGGTTAGCAGGGCCAATCCCCATAATCTTCCCTTCTTTGATGGGGCTTTTGATGTTGCCTTCACTGGTCATTTGATGGCGGCCTTGTATCCCTTGCGGAATGCAGAGGAGATGGAGAGGACTGTCAGAAACGGTGGAGTGTGTGTGGTGGTTGTGGATGAATGTGGTGAGGAGGAAGTCAAGGAGATTGTTAGGTTGTTTAGGAGGTCTTGGCTGCTCAGCTCTTCTGATGTTATCTTGAATGGAAGGAGAGTAACAAGAATAATAATGAGAAAAAAAGCTTCTGATTAATCTTTTTTATACTGCAGTGATCTATATGTGTTCATTTCTGTATATTTGTTGGTTACAGTATCGTAGTATTGTTGTTATGAATGGAAAAAAACTTGAATTCTGAATGCTGGTGATACAAACAGGTAGAAGCAGAACTGAAAAAAGCCTTGAAATTTGTTGAGAATCTTGAGATACCTCAGATACTTACATAGTGAGGTGAAAACTGAAGGTAGGCCTGGGAGGCTGATTTGTTTTAGGCAGTTTCTTGTACAATTAAATTTGTTATTCCCAAGGCTTTAAGTGTTCCAGTTGGTTTTGCCTGTGGTCTTTGATTCATGTTTTATATATTGAAATGATATGAAACTAGTTTCTGAAAACAATTGCTCCTATACAAATCTGCATGTATTTCCTTTAAAAATGTCAAGCATGGATGTCTGAGGAAAGATTGCAAAGATCTGCATTGATTTAAACTGTTTCTAGCTGGTGTTTTCCTTTGAATGAAAGTCATTGAACTGGTGTTTATGTTAATTAATGCAGTAACATTCCATCCACTAGGGATTGTGTGATTTGGGTAGCATATTGTAACTAAAGGAGAGTGAAAGAAAGACTTGGAAAGGTGCTGTGATTCATTGATTTTTTGAGTGGCAGTCCCTTAATCCATGAAGATGCGTGTTAAGTTCAATGCTTTCGTTATCACAGATTGTCATTTTCAAGCAGCCAATTGTTCCCAATTCAGGCTGTCCAATTAAAGACGTAATTGCTAACACCAAAATATTCCAAATATTTGTTTATTCTGGACAAATTTTCCTTAAAGTAGAGCATTAGTTGATGTTTGAAGATGAATATTGCAGGAGCCCGTTCATATGTAAGGGAAATGTTACAGTGTATAGGATATTACATGCAATTTAAAACAAACTACAAACTTAATGATTTTACAGTGATGGACTGAAACTCACCTAAGGGTGAAGCCTTCGGATTCTGGGTTTTCTGGTTGTTTAAGAGTTGGAGTTTCATGGCTTGGTCAACAAGAACCTTTGATTTGATAGCTTATTATAACTGTGAAAAGCTATTTAAAGCTCCATACTTTAAATTTAGAACACAACACATTGTTGAGCTATATTCAATCTGCTTCTTAATATCAAAAGCTCAGTTGAACTCTGCTGTAGGCAACATCTGTCTTAAGCTTTACTCAATTACTGCTCTACTCTAAGGAAGCCTCGCCTTGATCAACAAAGTGAAGTACTTGGCAGAACTGAACACTTCTAGGTAACTAATAAGTGTTTGCAAGCTTCTGTTTACCTGATTTATTCTTATTTGTTGCATTTTAATTTCTAATTAGTTGCTTTAAAAGCAGAAATTATCATTTCCAGTTTGCTTTGTATTCGACTGTAAAGGGTATGATTATTGAGCATATTTTTGCATCTTGAAGCCCTTGGACTAACTTTTACTGTGCATGCTGTATCCAGTAGAGGGATGATGATTGATTTTAGTGTTGGATGTGTATGGTTCGGACATGACATCTTTTCTACCCCCACTCCATTTAGACTCCCTTAACAATAACTTGTATGACTATTGTTGAAGGAAAGATGAGGGACTAACTCCCTCTGCTTTATCCCATTTCTTGATAATATGCAGAGCAATGGCATGGGTGGTGGAACAGAACATCTGCAGACTCCAGAGGAAGCAAATTCAACTGCCAAACGGGCTTGGAGGGGCTGCCAGAACAGAACACTCTGCTCCTTACAACTCCCCAGCGGCTGTATAAACTCCCATGATTGAATGCTTCTTGTTTTGAAGTTGAGCCAGGTCAGACTCCAATTGAGAAAAGCTTCTTCTTGTTGCCCTAACTTTCATGAAGAATTTTATCCAAAAATCATAATATTTATATGTTTATTGAGGTACAACATTTAGTGTTAAAGCCGTGAACAATGCAAACCACAATGAGATTAAAATTTTCTCAGAAGTGAGAAGTCAACAGTATTGTCTGAGTGTAGACTCAAAGGTTATCATCAGTGTATAAATGGAAGAATACTAAATTCTAGCAATTTCATCTTTTTCTTGCTTTAAGTAATTTAATGACTATCACAATTAGTGAGACAAGAAATGCTGATCCTGCAAACATTAAGGGTTTATGCTGTTTAGTCTTTTTGGGCTTCTCCTCTGTAGCTGGTCCCCCGATTGGACCTTTATCTTTGTCAGTGTCTATTTCAGGAGATGTTGTAATTCCATTTTCTTCACCATGTTCTTCCTCATCAGTTTCTTCTCCAATTCCATCCTCCATACCCTCAGTTTCATTTTCCTGATCTTGTTCTTGCTTATCGGATTCATCTTCAAGTTGCTGCTCAGTGTCATCTTCCTTTGGCTCTTGATCAGGTCCAGGTTCCGTTAAAGATTGCTCCGAAGTTAAATCTTCTGCTTGATCATCCTCATCTGCAATTCTCTTATCTTCATCTTGAATTGGTGGTAAACTTGGTAACTCTGATTGTTGAGTTGCTTGACCTGCTGTATCCTCTGTTTCCTCTTCCCATGGCTCTTCCTCTACTTCTTCAACCTTATGAATCTCATCGGGAGGTTCCTTTTCTTGGGGATCTTTGTTTGCTGCCACCTCTGTCAACTGTGGTTCAAGTTCAGTTACCTCAGGCTCCATTATTTCTGGTTCTGGAGATGCTTGTTGAGAAGCTGATGCAACCTTCTGTTCGGGGATTTTTTCTGATGGTGTTTCCTTAACCTTATGAGTTTCCTCCAATGCTTCAACCTCGGGTTCTTCAGTTTTTGTTTGCATTACCTCTTCTTCAGCATTTTCAGGTTCGCCATGAATTGCATTTTCCACTTCCTTTGTTTCTTCTTCCTCAATCTTCGTTCCAATTTCTTCCTCTTTTTCAGACTCAGATTCTTCTGGTTCTTTCTCAAAACTAGTATGGTTCCCAACCTCTTTACAAGCTTCAGCTTGAGATTGATCAATTTCATCAGCACTTTGAATCTTTCTCTCGACAGTCTTCTCCTTAGATACCTCTTCAAGTTCCTTATTTTCAACCAACTTTGGTTTTGGTACCATTTCCTCAAGACTCTCCTCTTTGGTTGCCTTTCCAGGTTCCTTCTTCTCAACCAACTTTAGTTTTGGTACCTTTTCCTCAATACTCTCCCCTTTGGGTTCCTCTTCAGGTTCCTTAGTTTCAACCAGCCTTGATTTTGGTACATTTTCCTCAACACTCCCCTTCTTGGGTGCGTCTTCAAGTTCCTTCTTCTCGATCAACTTTGGTTTCCATACCTTCTTCTCAATACTCTCCACCTTAGGTATCTCTTCAAGTTCCTTCTTCTCAACCAACTTTGATTTTGGTACTTTTTCCTCAACTCTCTCCTCCTTGGGTGCCTCAATAGGTTTCTTCTTCTCAACCAAATTTGGTTTTGGTACCTTTTCCTCATCGGTCTCCACCTTGAGTACCTCCTTAGGCTCCTTCTCAACCAACTTTGGTTTTGATTCCTTTTCCTCAATACTCTCCCCCTTGGGTGCATCTTTAGGTTCCTTCTTCTCAATCAACTTTGATTTCAGTAATTTCTTCTCAACACCCTCCACCTTGGGTATCTCTTTAGGTTCTTTTTTCTCAACCAACTTTAGTTTTGGTACCTTTTCCTCAATACTCTCCCCTTTGGGTTCCTCTTCAGGTTCCTTAGTTTCAACCAGCCTTGATTTTGGTACATTTTCCTCAACACTCCCCTTCTTGGGTGCATCTTCAGGTTCCTTATTCTCGATCAACTTTGGTTTCCATACCTTCTTCTCAATACTCTCCACCTTAGGTATCTCTTCAAGTTCATTCTTCTCAACCAACTTTGATTTTGGTACTTTTTCCTCAACTCCCTCCTCCTTGGGCGCCTCAATAGGTTTCTTCTTCTCAACCAAATTTGGTTTTGGTACCTTTTCCTCATCGGTCTCCACCTTGAGTACCTCCTTAGGCTCCTTCTCAACCAACTTTGGTTTTGATTCCTTTTCCTCAACACTCTCCCCCTTGGGTGCATCTTTAGGTTCCTTTTTCTCAATCAACTTCGGTTTCAGTAATTTCTTCTCAACACCCTCCACCTTGGGTATCTCTTCAGGTTCCTTTTTCTCAACCAACTTTGATTTTGGTACTTTTTTCTCAACAGTCTCCCCTTTGGGTACCTCTTTAGGTTTCTTCTTCTCAACCAACTTTGGTTTTGGTACCTTTTCCTCAATAGTCTCCACCTTGGGTACCTCTTTAGGTTCTTTCTTCTCAACCAACTTTGGTTTTGATACCTTTTCCTCAATACTCACCCCCTTGGATGCATCCTCAGTTTCCTTCTTCTCGATCAACTTCGGTTTTGAAACCACCTTCTCACCACTCTCCACCTTGGGTATCACTTCAAGTTCCTTCTTCTCGACCAACTTTGGTTTTGGTACCTTTTCCTCAACACTCTCCCCCTTCGATGCGTCTTTAGGTTCCTTCTTCTCGATCGACTTTTGTTTTGGTACCTTCTTCTCAACACTCTCCACCTTGTGTACCTCTTCAGGTTTTTTCTTCTCAACCAACTTTAGTTTTGCTACTTTTTCCTCAACATTCTCCTCTTGGGATGCCTCTTCAGGTTTCTCCACCTCGGGTACCTCTTCAGGTTCCTTCTTCGCAACCAACTTTGGTTTTGGTACCTTTTCCTCAAGAATCTCCACCTTGGGTGTGTCTTCAGGTTCCTTTTTCTCAATCAACTTTGGTTTTGGTGCCTTCTTCTCAACACTCTCCACCTTGGGTACCTCTTCAGGTTTTTTCTTTTCAACCAACTTTGCTGCTTTTTCCTCAACACTCTCCCCCTTGGGTGCCTCTTCAAGTTTCTTCTTCTCTATCAACTTTCGTTCTGGTACCTTTTCCTCAACACTCTCCACCTTGGGTACCTTTTCAGGTTCCTTCTTCTCAACCAATTTTGGTTCTGGTACCTTTTCCCCAACACTCTCCACCTTGTGTACCTCTTCAGGTTCCTTCTCAACCAACTTTGATTTTGGTACCTTTTCCTCAACATTGTTCCCCTTAGCCACCTCTTCAGATTCCTTCTTCTCAACCAACTTTGATTTTGGTACCTTTTCCTCAACATTTTCCACCTTGGGTACCTCTTTTGGTTCCTTCTTCTCAACCAACTTCGGTTTTGGTACCTGTTCCTCGATACTCTCCTCCTTGGGTACCTCTTTAGGTTCATTGGTTTCAGTTTTAACCAACTTTGGTTTTGGCACCTTTTCCTCAACACGCTCCTCTTTGAGCATCTCTTCAGGTTCCTTATTTTCAACCAGCTTTGGTTTTGGCACCTTTTGCTCAACGTTTTCCTTCTTGGGTACCTTTTCAGGTTTCTTCTTGTCAGCCAACTTCAGTTTTGGTACCTTCTCAGCTTCAGCTTCAACTTCAACCAACTTTGGTTTTGGCACCTTTTGCTCAGCACTTTCCTCCTTGGGTACCTCTACATGTTTCTTCTTTTCAGCCAACATCAGTTTCGGTGCCTTCTCTGCTTTAGCTTCGGCATGGACCAACTTTGGTTTTGGGACCTTTTGCTCAACACTTTCCTCCTTGGGTACCTCTTCAGATTTCTTCGTTTCAGCCAACATCAGTTTTCGTACCTTCTCAGCTTCAGCTTTGACCAGCTTTGGTTTTGGCAACTTTTGCTCAAAGGTTTCCTCCTTGGTTACCTCTTCAGGTTTCTTCTTTTCAAGCAATATCAATTTTGGTACGTTCTCAGGTTCAGCTTCAGCTTCGACCGACTTTGGTTTTGGCACCTTTTGCTCAACATTTTCCTCCTTGGGTACCTCTTCAAGTTTCTTCTGTGCAGCCATCATCTGTTTTGGTACCTTCTCAGGTTCAGCCTCCTTTTCGACCAACTTTGGTTTGGGCATCTTTTGCTGAACGCTTTCCTCGGTTACCTCTTTAGGTTTCTTCTTTTCAGACAACATCAGTTTTGGTACTTTCTCAGCTTCAGCTTCAGCATCGACCAACTTTGGTTTTGGCATCTTTTGCTCAACACTTTCCTCCTTGGGTACCTCTTTAGGTTTCTTCTTTTCCGCCAACATCAGTTTTGGTACCTTCTCAGCTTCAGCTTTGACCAACTTTGGTTTTGGCAACTTTTGCTCAACGTTTTCCTCCTTGGGTAACTCTTCAGGTTTCTTCTTTTCAACCAATATCAATTGCGGTACCTTCTCTTCTTCAGCTTCGACCAACTGTGGTTTTGATACCTTTTGCTCAACACTTTCCTCCTTGGGTACCTCTTCAAGTTTCTTCAGTTCAGCCATCATCTGTTTTGGTACCTTCTCAGCTTCAGCCTCCTTTTTGACCAACTTTGGTTTGGGCAACTTTTGCTCAATGCTTTCCTCCTTGGTTACCTCTTCAGGTTTCTTCTTTTCAGCCAACGTCAGTTTTGGTACCTTCTCAGCTTCAGCTTCAGCTTCGACCAGCTTTGGTTTTGGCCCCTTTTGCTCAACGTTTTCCTCCATCCGTACCTCTTCATATTTCTTCTTTTCAGCCAATTTCAGTTTTGGTACCTTCTCATCTTCAGCTGCGACTTCAGCCTCCTTTTCGACCAACTTCTGTTTTGGCACCTTTTGCTCAACGCTTTCCTCCTTGGTTACCTCTTCAGGTTTCTTCTTTTCGGCCAACACCAGTTTTGGTACTTTTTCAGCTTCAGCTTCTACCAACTTTGGCTTTGGCACCTTTTGCTCAACGTTTTCCTCCATCTGTACCTCTTCATGTTTCTTCTTTTCAGCCAATTTCAGTTTTGGTACCTTCTCATCTTCAGCTGCGACTTCAGCCTCCTTTTCGACCAACTTCTGTTTTGTCACCTTTTGCTCAACCCTTTCCTCCTTGGTTACCTCTTCAGGTTTCTTCTTTTCGGCCAACACCAGTTTTGGTACTTTTTCAGCTTCAGCTTCTACCAACTTTGGCTTTGGCACCTTTTGCTCAACGTTTTCCTCCATCTGTACCTCTTCATGTTTCTTCTTTTCAGCCAATTTCAGTTTTGGTACCTTCTCATCTTCAGCTGCGACTTCAGCCCCCTTTTCGACCAACTTCTGTTTTGTTACCTTTTGCTCAACGCTTTCCTTCTTGGTTACCTCTTCAGGTTTCTTCTTTTCAGCCAACTTCAGTTTTGGAACCTTCTTAGCTTCATCTTCGACCAATTTTTGTTTTGGCACATTTTGCTCAACACTTTCCTCCTTGGGCAGCTCTTCAAGTTTCTTCTTTTCAGACAAAATCAGTTTTGGTACCTTCTCAGCTTCAGCTTCAACCTCCTTCACGACTAACTTTGGTTTTGGCACGTTTTGCTCAATGCTTTCCTCCTTGGTTACATCTTCAGGTTTCTTCTTTTCAGCCAACGTCAGTTTTGGTACCTTCTCAGCTTCAGCTTCAGCATCGACCAGCTTTGGTTTTGGCCCCTTTTGCTCAACACTTACCTCTTCAGGTTTCTTCTTTTCAGCCAACTTTAGTTTTGGTACCTTCTCAGCTTCAGCTTCAGCTTCAGTCTCCTTTTCGACCAACTTTGGTTTTGGCACCATTTGCTCAACACTTTCCTCCTCGGGTACCTTTTCAGGTTTCTTCGTTTCAGCCAACTTCTGTTTTGGTACATTCTCAGCTTCAGCTTCGGTCTCCTTTTCGACCAATTTTGGTTTTGGCACCTTTTGCTCAACACTTTCCTCCATGGGTACCTCTTCAGGTTTCTTCTTTTCGACCAACTTCAGTTTTGGTACCTTCTTAGCTTCAGCTTCAGCTTCAGTTTGAATCTCCTTTCCGACCAACTTTGGTGTTGGCACCATTTGCTCAACACTTTCCTCCTTGGGTACCTCTTCAGGTTTCTTTTTTTCCATGAACTTCAGTTTTATTACATTCTCAGCTTCAGCTTCAGCCTCCTTTTCGACCAACTTTGGTTTTGGCACCATTTGCTCAACACTTTCCTCCTTGGGTACATCTTCAGGTTTCCTCTTTTCAGCGATCTTCAGTTTTGGTACATACTCAGCTTCTGCCTCCTGTTTGACCAATTTTCGTTTTGGCACCATTTGCTCAACACCTTCCCCCCTGGGTAGCTCTTCAGGTTTCTTCTTTTCAGTGAACTTCAGTTTTGGTACATTCTCAGCTTCGGCCTCCTTTTCGACCAACTTTGGTTTTGGCACCAATCGCTTGATACTTTCCTCCCTGGGCACCTCTTTAGGTTTCTTCTTTTCGGCCAAGTTCAGTTTTGGTACATTCTCAGCTTCAGCCTCCTTTTCGACCAACTTTGGTTTTGGCACCATTTTGTCTATACTTTCCTCCTTGGTTACCTCTTCAGGTTTCCTCTTTTCAGAAAACTTCAGTTTTGGTAAATTGTCTGCTTCAGCCTCCTTTTCAACCATGTTTGGTTTTGGCACCTTTTGCTCAACACTTTCCTCCACGGGCACATCTTCAGATTTCTTATTTTCGGCCAACTTCAGTTTTGGTACCTTCTCAGCTTCAGTCTCCTTTTGAACCATCTTTGGTTCTGGCACCATTTGCTCCACACTTTTCTCCTTGGGTACCTCTTCAGGTTTCTTCTTTTCAGCAAACTTCAGTTTTGGTAAATTCTCAGGTTCAGCTTCATCCTCCTTTTGGACCAGCTTTGGTTTTTGCACCTTTTGCTTAACACTTTCCTCCTTGGGTACCTCTTCAGGTTCCTTCTTTTCAGCCAACTTCAGTTTCAGTACCTTCTCAGCTTCAGTCTCCTTTTCAACCGGCTTTGGTTTTGGCACCATTTGCTCAACACTTTTCTCCTTGGGTACCTCTTCGGGTTTCTTCTCTTCAGCCAACTCCAGTTTTGATGCCTTTGCAGCTTCAGCTGCAGTTTTGGCATCCTTTTTGACCCATTGTTCCTTTGCAGGTTCCTTCTTCTCACCCAATTCTATGTTTGGGAGCTGTTCATCTTCCTCGGGCTGCTCTCCATTAATCATCTTAGGCTCTTCTTGTTCTTCTTCTCGTTCTTGTTCTTGCTCTTGGTCTGGTTCTGATTCTTCATTCTGTTCCTCAATGGCAACACCACTGATTCCTTTAAACTTCTTTTTCATGATGATTCTCAACGTTGATTCTTGTTCATTATACTTGGCTTTGATTCTTTCCAAATCCACAGCATCAGGTATACTAAAAACCTTTCTGAAAGCCTTTATATCAACCTGCTTCTTGCACATAATCCACCCTATCAACACCATCTCCTGGACAGGCTTCTCCCCACTTATGGCAATCCGGTTCCCATCTTTATTTATCTCAATGAAGATGTCCTGTCTTCTGAAACCTGCATTAGAGTTCCAAAATCTTCATTGAGATCACACAACTCCAAGATAAACCAACATTTGTAAGAAAATGAAAAAGGAAAGGAGGGGTGGGGTGGGCCATCATTACCTTTGAGATGAGCAATGAGGATAAACATTTGGTCGGTTTCTGTATACATGAAAACAGGACCAAATGGATGTTTGGAAATGCGAAGATCAGATGTTGAAGTGATATCATCTCTGGTACGGGTAATCTTAAGTCCTAATTCAAGCTCCATGCTTCTACCTTTGGTTATTGATTAAATTATAGGAAGCTGAATAAAGTAATGGGGGCATTGTGAATAGGGAATTGAAGAGAAAGCAATGGCGGTGTGTGTGTGTGTGTGTGTGTCTTAGAAGAGTAAAGGATAGATTCATTGCTTCCCTCTAGCATCTTTGTGAAGCAGCCAAAAGTTGGTTGCTTGTTTATTAATTTTCTCTTGGTGGAAATTTAAATGGTTATTTTATTTTTCCATTTAAAGAAATGTACGATTTAGTGAAATAAAGGGGACATATTTCATAGTAAAGTCAACCCCTTAATTTAAACATATGCCCAAATAAGTAATAACATTTAATTTGTACACACTATATGTTAACCTGTCACAATATAAAATATATATTAGTAAGGAGATATTGTTAATTTAATTAAAAAATATTTCTTAAATAACTTACGCGCTCCCATTAGAAGAGAAATCCTCGATGATGATCTGCCCAAACAAGATATCACTTTTTGTCATCCACGCAAAGAGATCATTTTTTTTATTATAAATTAATGTTTCAATTAAGTCTAAATTAAAAAGTAAAAAATAAATAATCCATTTTTAAAACATTTTAATTTGACTCTTCTTACATTTGGAGTTTAGCTTTTCTACTTTTATTTCCAACTTTCGTATCTATTTGTTAACGCCACTAAATTTTTTAAAAGGTTAAAGTATAAATTTGTCATCATCTATAGGTGAATATTAAAATTTGTTATTCAGCTCTTATGTGATTGAAATTTATTATAAAATTTTGAATTTTATTAAATTTTGGCACCAACTTTAATTTTTTAATTAAATTTTACCTCTCAATATTAATTTTGATGGTTTGAAAATATAATTCAATAAATGCATTCTTTCAAACATTTTATTTTGATAGTCGACAGTTTTAATAAATAAAAGAATTTCTGTTTAACGAAATAAAAAATTGATAAATAAAAATAAATATATCATAAAAGAAAATTTTTAAGTTTATTTTTATAAAATAACCGGTTTTAATTAATTTTTATAGTATATTAATTAAAGTAAAATATAAAATTATTATTAAAGTTTATCTTTAAATTATTTTAAATTAAAATTGAATAGAAATTTTCAATAAAAAAATTTTAACTTTAGTGGCAAAATGCAATCAAATAAAAGCAAAGTAACAAAATTAATAAAGAATTATAGTGGTAAAATTATCTTTTATTTACAAAGACAATGGAAAATACCATTCAAAATGTAGTCGCAATTTTTAATTTTCACTTAAATTAGCCCATTTTAAAATTAAAATTGTTGGTGTGACATTGTAATAGACTTGACATTGATAGAAAATTTTTAACAATTTAGTAACAATACTTGCATTTTTAAGAATGAAAAGTAGAGAGACTAAATTCAAAGAATAAAAAGAGAGAGATTAAATTCCAAATGTATGAAAAATATAATAATTTAGAATATATTTTAACCTTTTAACTTACTTTTAAACCCTCCATTCCTATCAAATTTGTAATTACCCATTTTGAGCGATATTTAATTTTTATATGGTGCAAATTAAAAATGCATATAATATAATAAATTAAAAATGTGAAAAGTGATCAACCCAATTGGAGCCCAAAAGTCCGAGCTCAACTAATATTTTAAATAGGCGTATTTTTCTTTTACTTAAATCTTTTTTTAAACTTAATATTTTTATTCAAATCCTCTTAAATTTCAATTAAATTTTCGAATTTAACCGAGCAATACAACCGTGAATAAATCTACTTTCAACTCTTATTGCAAGATTTTTATTTTTATTTTTCACTTTACAAATAAATTGATAATAAATTAAAATAAAATTTATTATTTGCACTAAATAATATATATTTTTTATTCCATCCTCGTCCCTAAGGGCGAAAGAAGGAAGCAGGAAGGGGTTTTACTCTTCTAAAATAAAAAATCGCAAACTTTAATCTTAAAAATCATAAAATATTAAGTTAATATATAGTAAAATTATAGTTTTCACTTTTAAATATTAAAATTTCGATTTAATTTTTTAAAAATAATAAAAATATAAATGAATATAAAGATTAAATTACATTTTAATCCTCATAATAATATATTAATCTCGGCCCTTAAAAATGTTTCTTACTTTGCCCCTTACATAATATGTTATTGACATTTGGGCAGCAGTGCATAAAAAATTAAATTTCATCCCACCCACAAGTTTGGTTTAAATAAAGGGAAAAGGAAAAAGAAAAAGCTGATGCATGATCACCTGGGATTTTAAATTAAATGTTGTGGAAGATGAAAAGGTCGGGAAAGTGGGACATGTTAATTTTTATATTCATATCGTATTTATAATTGTATGTCTTCTATAAGATGTCGTATTTTTTATATATTAATATATTTTTTCTTTGTTTTTTCATCTCAGAAATAAGTATTAAAAAAGTGGAAGTTGAAAAAGGAAAGCAAATTGCATGACAATGATTCCAAAGTAGGGCCTAGACTGGACTATGGCATGTATAGCAATCGGCATGCCATGGCATTGCCTTTCACCTTACAACACCATACTATATATTCTAATCTAACCTAATCATGCACCTTGCACCCACTCACTCTCTAAATCACTCAATTTTACTCAAAATGTTCCTTAATGTACAACAAAATTTCACACCCATTCTCTCTTTTTACAGCACTAGTAGAAATGCCACACAAAATACAGTCATTGGAGCTGGTGCCGCCATGAATCCTTCCGCCGCCTGCAACCACCCAACCCAATGGAGCTATATATAAATATCAAATATAAGAGGCTGAGTTTAAATCCTAACAATCACTTTTCCGTTTAATAGTTAGTCACATTTTTTATTGACTACGGTAGGCATTGAAGGAACTCAGCATTGAGAGAGATAAAGTAGTACCTGTCCTCCATGATCAGAGGTGGGCAAAGGTCGAATAGTTGCAGAATCAACTTCACCAGTAGGCAATGGAACTGCAGGGTTGCTGTTGATAAAAGGGATGCCACCACCTTTACCCGGCACTAGACTCGGTACTGTTACTGGCGAGGTAGCACTTGGTGCTGGTGAAACCGCCGCCTGGCGAGGCCTGAACGGCCATGGATATACTGGAGAAGACGACACAATTGGTCCACCAGAAGTTGGTGCTGGAGCCGCTGCCGGAGGTAAGTCCGGTGAAGGGGTGGTTGTTGCATTTCTTGGAGGTAGCGCGGGAGATGCTTTAACGGAGAGCTTTTGAGAGCTTTGGCATGTTTTGAGAGAGCCATTGTTGAAAGCAAAGTAGAAGACTCCAGGACGAGATGGGTGCCACTGCACCACAAACATGACCCCCCCCCCCCAACTTCATTAAAACATATAATTTAACCTTGAAAGAAGCTACTATGGGTGATGGATACAGGGAGTTGCATACCGTGTAGGAGGTGGAGTTGGATTTAGTGAGGAGCGTAGCCTGGGTAAAATTGCAGATATTAAAGGCATTTTTGTTCTGGAAAATGTAGAGATTATAGTGATACTTGTGTTTGAAAACTGAGAAAAAAAAATGGAATAATGTTAGTAAAAAACAGCATATTAAACGTGTTGGTGGCAAATTCATTTTGAAGTGTAAAATATAAAAGACTCACTTATTGAATCTCCCACATGGACAACGGGATTGTTCCACTCTGAAACACCATCTACCACAATGGTTGCAGACTGAGAGGCTAAGAAGAAAGGGAAGAGAAGAGAAATGAGGAAGATTAGCATGGAGAAGATCTTCATCTACTCTTCAACTTTGCTTTAGGTTCTAAAGGAGGAAATGGGGTTTATAGACCATTGAACTTGGCTTTTATTTGGCCATGGCATTTAGCCCCTTGGAGCTACAAAAGAAAAAGAGACTTCTTGAAAAATGTGTGGGGAAAGAGGAGGGAGGGAAACAATGTCAGATGTATTTGGCTTTTTCGTAGGGAAGAGTTTGAATGGGTGACAGGCATTGAAATATCGGAAGCTGTGTAATGTACTAATTATTTCTTATACTATATTTCATTTTATAATTAAATAAAAATTATTTATTTTATAGTTGTTGGAAATTGGAATACACATATGTATGATTGTAAACTCAAAAACTAATATTTGATTGTAATTATGAAAAAAATTAAATAAGAAATAAGAATGAAATTATATAATAGCAACTCAATTTATGAGTTAACAAGAAAAGGTGGCATGATTTTGTTGGTGCAGAAAAACTGAACCTCTTTTCGATATAAAAGGAAAGATGCAAAATAAACAAGTAGATTGGAATTTGTGAGGTAAAAATGATGGGGAATATTATTATAAAATGATTAGTTCCGTGATTATCTTTCTTCAACTTTTAATTTATTTATATTTTGCAAGGGGGAATCTTGCTGGATTGCTTTCTTCAATGAAATCTTTCCCTTTGCTTTTCATCCATTTAGGGTTTTAATTAATGTAGGGAAAGTGATGCTCATGAGAAGAGAGGAACCCAAATCTGGAAACAACTCTCCTATTCGATAGCAATTTACTTTCTTTGCCAAATTCAATCCTCCTATTTTTCCTCATTCAACCCTAAAACCCAATACCAATGAATTCTAAACCCTAATAATATTGCATGAATTTCCCATGTTTTAATGGTGAAATCCATTACATTATTGATTTTTAGTTTAATTATTTATTCAATAATAATTAAATCAACTATTAAAATTTTTAAAGTAGTTTAATCATCGCTTTTAATTCTTTTACCAATTCATAAATAACTTGATTTATATATGATTTTATGTTACCAATTGAGTCAGTCATATTATTGATTTTCAATTTAATGAGTTGGTTTAATCTAATCTTAATATTAACTTATACAACTCGCTCAGCGTAAAATAAAATAATAAAAAAAATTATTACCAAAATTGTTTAATTGAGGAATACAAGTAAGGGGACTTCAAATAATTGATTTGGTTATTAATTGAAACAACCCATCCAAATTTTAAAATCCTTTATGAATCGAATTTTCAGGAAAAATAAATTAGTTGAATCAAAATAACTTTAGTTAATTTGATAGGTTCTCTTCTAATCCGAGTTTGCAACATTTTCACCTTTACTTTTAATCTATAATTTTTTTACTTCATCTTAAAATACCATAACAAATCAAAATAAAAGGAAACAAATGTCAAAATTACAAAAAAAAAAAATTCAAATAAAGAGTAAAACAATATAAAAATATATTATCAAAACCACATAATATTAGTAATTTTGGTTAAACAGATAATTCGATTAATTAAAATGAAAAAAAAAATCTTTTTATCACCCATAAAAATATAATCAGTAACTAATCAACATGATTCAATTGAAAAATTCGGTTTTAACCGAAGTTTTAACGATACCTCTATTTGTAGGGCTATTGTTTATGTGTCAAATTAACTATACACTTAATTAAAAACTAGATTATGCCACCGGAAAAGAAAAACATTTCATGTGGAAATTTTCTTTCTAAAATTTATTAAACAATAAGTATAGGTGAAACGATAAAAAAATTATTATGATTTTTGTTTATTTATTTGAATGTTATATAAAAGTATGAAATGATAAAAGTATTATCATAATTATATTAGTTATCATCGAAAAAGTAAGGCTTAATGATAAATTTAACCCTTAATGTTTGCATGTGTTGTCAAAATGGCATTAATTGTATTTTTGAGTCTTTTTTGCCATCAACCTTTGTTCTTTTTTTCAATTTGCTTTTTCTAACAGATTTAATGAAAATACCATTAAAAAAATTAATGGGGATGATGTGAAATATTTTTAATGAGATGTAATTTATTAGTTAGATAACCCAATAAGACAATTACATGTGGAGGATAATAAAATAAATAAATAATACATTAAATTAAAAAAACAATTATTAATTTAAAGAAAATAAACGTAATTATATAAAAAATTAACTCAATAGAAAAACTTCTCAGTAAACAAACATATAAAAGATTAAAACCTTTTGAAAGAAAAGAAAAGATTGAAACCTTGAATTTATTAATTAAATCTGTTAGAAAAAGCATTTTGAAAAAAAAAGAACAAAGGTTGATGACTGAAAAAGGCTCAAAAATACAATTATGGTCATTTTGACAAAACATGTAAATGTTAGTGGTCAAATTTATCATTAAGCCAAAAAGTAAAGCTTTATTAATCTTTTCTCAATTTAGTTGATACCCAATTAACACCAATTCAAACAAAAATTTTAGGGTTAAATCATTATTTGGGGCTTGAACTTGGCAACTTTTTCCACATTAAGGCTTGAAATTTTTTTTTGTCTAAGTTTAACTTGACAAATTTTCCCATTGGGGCTAAAACTTAACAACTTTTCCCATATTGGGGCCTAAACTTTTTTTAAATCGAAGTCAAGCCTTAAACTTGGAAATTATTTTCACATTAGGGCATGAGCTTGGCAATTGTCCTCATATTGAAGCTTGAACTATATGATTTTTAAAGACTAACTTGGACAAAAAAAAGTTCAAGTCCTAATTTGAAAAAAGAAACTCAAACCCAAATATGAAAAAAATTATTAAATTTGATTTAATCCAAAAATTTATAATGAATATAGATATATGACAGCCTACAAAAAGGAAGAAACAATTTCATTTCAAGTGACCTTAAAAGTTAATATTATATTTAAATGTATAATAATATTCTCCTTCATCCATCCATCTCACGCAGAGTTGCAGATCCGAGTGTGACATCCAGTATGCATGAGACAAATTATATTGTTCCTTGCTTGTATTAATTAATCGGGTATGGTCCAATTTCTGTTATCGTGGACAAATTAGATAGATATTTTGTACTCCAACTATATAACATAGCAGCCACATTTCAGGTTTCTTCGTCTTTTATCTGTTTCTTTCTTTCTTTTCTTTTTTGTTTGTTTGTTTGTTTGTTTTCGTGTGTATCAAAATTATGGAGGAAGCAAAGGGAGCAGTGTTAGTTTCCCTGAGATATAGCAACTGTAAGGAGGACATGTGTCTGCTAATGTTGGAATTGAGAAATGAGAAAAAGCAATGGTAAAACTGATTAAAAAAATGCACGTAAGAAAACGACAAGTGAAAGCAGCCTTAACTTTAGTACAAATTGTGACGTTGGAAGTGGCCCAAACCCAACCTATGTTTCGTTAAAAGAACCAAAATCACTACAAGACAGGGATTACATGACAAACTAACCGTGACAAAAAGCACCATAAAGATAATTAAATACAGCGGAAACATATATAATCATTAAATACGTATAAAGTATTACTACCGATTGACATGTCCATGGAAATATTTGTTCAGTTTTTGATCGTGAAAACAGAGGCACAAGGAAAAAAAATTAATGAGAAAATTCAGCAAACACTCGGTAGGCACAAAAGAGAAGAAAACTTGTTTGTGTTTATTTCACAATGTTCCACTTTTTATAGGGTACATTTAAAACTGAAACAGCTAAAAAACAATCAATAAAATGGAAACTAATCAACCAGCTAAATGGAAAGAAATTTCACTTAAGTAATAACTAACATATTACGTAATCTTGAAATTATAGAAAAATCTAGGACTTAGTCAACTATCTCTCCCTTAAATTGAAAGTTTAAAAATTATCAATTTAAATATTATATATAGTGCAAACTCTAATCAACTGCCTTGACTTTTGAAATACGGACAGTTTCAAAGGCTTAGTCAGAATGTCAGCTATTTGATCTTCACTCTTACAATAGATAATATCAATAACTCTTTTTGTATGATCCTTTAAGAAGTGAAATTACGCATCTATATATTCAAATCTCCCATGAAGGATAGGATTCTTGGATAGCTTAATTACTGATCTATTATCACAATAAATAGAGGTAGACCTTTCATGCTTGAAGTAGATTTCTGCAAGAATCTCTCGCAACCAAATTGCTTGGCAAGCACATGCCACAACAACTACAAATTTAGCTTTAGTTGTTGACAACGTTACAAGTTATTGCTTTCTTGAAGACCATGAGATTAATGTTGTCCCCATCATGAATACATATCCAAATGTACTTTTTCGATCATCTAGATCCCTAGCACAATCATTGTCTATGAATTCAACAAACTTGATTTTCCACCCTTCTTGTAGAACAATTCACATTTAACAATGCCTTACAAGTATCTAAGATTTCTTTTTGCAGCAAGAAGATATATTTCTTTAAGATTTTCCATGTATCTACTGATTTTACTCACACATACATAATGTCTAGCCTCGTGGTAGTCAAGTACATCAAGTTTCCTACAATTTGCTTGTAAATAGTGTTCTCAACTATCTTTCCTTCAAGATCTTTAAAAAGCTTCAATCCTACATCTATGGGAGTGCTAGCAAGATTACAATTCTTCATTTGAATCCTATTAAGGACTTCTCAAACATACTTTTATTGAGAAATAAATATGCCACTTGCAAATTGAGACACTTCTATACTAAGAACGTAACGTATTAATTCAAGATTACTCAAATCAAACTCTTTCATTATAAACTTCTTAAACCAATCAAACATAGCCTTGTCATTACCCATGTAAATTACATCATCTACATAAAAGACAAACCATGAGCACTTACCCATCATCCTCCGATTTTATAAAGAGAGTGTGCTCGTAAGAGCATTTTTGAAAATCTATCTTCAAGAAATAGGCTTTAATTTGATCATATCAAGCTCGAGGGCCTTTTTTTAAATCATATAATGCATTTTTCTAATTTATATACTTTATGCTCATGTCCAACTTTAACATTATCAGGAGGTTGATTAATAAAAACTTGCTCTTTTAGGTCTCCATGTAAGAAAGTTGATTTGACATCTAGTTAGAAGATTGGCCATGAATGTTGAGTTGCTAATGCAATCACCATTTTGATTGCATTGTGCAGAGCAATTAGAGCAAAAACTTTCAGTGTAACTCCTGCTTATAGCCTTTAGTGACCAAGCGTGCTTTGAATTTATCAACTTCCCCTTTCTCATTCAACTTAGTTTGTAAACCCATTTCACTCCGATAGATTTTTGGCCTTTTGGAAATTCCACCAACTCTTAAGTATTGTTACTTTCAATGGTTGCAATCTCATCATCCATAGCTTTTCTCCATTTTGACTCTTTCACTGCCTCTTCAAAGTTATTATATCACAATAGGAAAAAAGAGCAAAATGGTTTAGTGGATCATCATTCCCAATACCAATTACCTCGAATAATACAACTAAATTTAATTACAGAACAAAAAATCTGATTAAAAGTGACATTAACTCAATCAAAAATTTTATTAATAATATAAATGATTATTATAAGTAGTAGACATGAATAAGCAGTTGGGCGCAAAGAGCCGCTAAATTATTGCTTTATTTAATTTTTATTTTAATAAAAATTTCTTTTTAATTTTTTATTTTCTTATACTTCAAATTATGAGTAGTTAAATATCGATTTTAGTTTTATATTAATAATTAATTCAATATTTGAACTGTGAAACTTCAAAATTGTATTTACACTCTCCACTTTGGTATTTATTAATTTTTCGATTTAAGAGATAAACTCAGTTATCTCACAATGTTGTTTTAACCCCAAATAGAGAATGGTGCCCCTTGATTCAGTGTTGGACGACATACCATTGGTGAATCGCTATGATCCGTCATTATCAATTCAGTTCACCAAAGAATAAATTGGCGTGACCAATTGTATAAGTGGTTGGATCTGCTAAGGAAGTCAACAATCAAGTTTAAACGACCCATGGAGTTGATGCTATTGATTTGAGTTGAGTTCTTCTAATTCACAAAGCTGTCGAGAAACTACATCATGGAAGTTGATTTCAAGGTTATTCACTTGGCAATGTTAGTTGTTGGGTTGTTTCGATAGTTAATTTACATACAGAATGAGAGGTGGTTTGAGGCTAATACTCAACCACTATAACCTTTATCAATTGGAGGAGAAAATCCATTGTTCGGGATTAGTTCGAAGCTAGAGTCAATATCATGCTTGAGACTAAAGTTTCCATTCTATTGATTTATTCAAATTTAGTCCTTTATTTTTTAATTTGGCACATTCATACCCAAATTAGAAATAAGTGATTGAAATGAAGAGTGCCACATGTAAAAAAATTGTAATATGAACATGGACGATTATTTCCTTATTTAGTGAGAACCTTGTAATCTAATATAGGTAAACCACACCCGTTGTCACTAAATTTTATTTTAAATTACGTTTCAATCACCTAATTTTTAAAACTTATGTAGATTTATTACATTTTAATCACTCATTTGTTATCTTCCATTAAAATGATTGATGTGGCACGCTAATTTAATGGATTAATAATCAATTTGGTCCTAAAATATAAATAAAATACTATTTTGAATTTTTTAATTTTTTTCTTAACAATAATTCTTGAAAAATAAAAAAAAATTAAATTGGGCAACTGAAAAGGAGAGTTAAGAAGCGGAAATTAATGAAGGTATTGAACTGCCCGGAAACGGCAAACGAGACCAGGCGGCGCGAAAAGATGAGATTGATAATCGGATTTTAGCATTGCAGCAGCTGACCATTGAAGTGCCGACGGCGAAGCTTGCAGTTGGGGAAAAAACGCGATGGAACGCGGATGAATTGGCCGTTAAATGTTGTGAAAACCCTCCAATCCCCGTTCACTCAACCGCAACTTCCGCCGACGCCACCACTCCCAACTTTCTCTCGGGACGATTTCGTTCACGTCTCTCAACCCGAGTTCAACCCCCACGATTCTTCCGATCTCCGAGGCTTCTTCGATAAAATCAAAGCTTGCAACTGTGGCGCTGTGAGCATCTCTCTTAATGTATTAATCATGTTTTATGCATCTTTAAATGTGGGCTAACGTGAATCAAAATAATGTGCAGTTTTGCTGAAAATTTAAGGAGTTTTGAGGATGTTCTTATATTATCTAAAGATAATTGTGATGGCGGTAAAGTAATGTTGCATCAATCGTTAAAATCGGCCTAGGATCGAACTAGAGCTGTAGGAGAAGCGATCAAATGCTTAGCTGAAAATGAGGTACTGCTTGAAATTGAATATTTCATTTTTCTAATTAAAATAAAAAATATTGAATTGAAGGATTAAAGGAAGGAAATAAAAAACCTTGTTTATAATAATTATTTAGAATTTTTATAATATATATTTTTATGATTTATTAAAAAATTAGAATTATTATTAAAAAATTCAAAATAATGTTTTATTTATCCTAGACCATATTAATTATTAACCCTTTAAATTAATATGTTAGTCATTATTTTAACGGTTATTCATTATTTTAACGATGATAACGGATGAATATATAACAATTTGATAATATTAATGATTGCTAAATTGTAAGTTCAGGGATAACGAGTGTTGTTTACCCGTATAATATAATACTAATTTGTATACTGGTAAATAAATCGTGGGTATTATTCAATAGTTTTTTAATTAATTATATGTTGAAAAAAATGCAACATATATTATAAGCAAATAAATTCAAATAGATAAAACTATGTTTATATGGTACTTAAAAATGTTATAACTACACTTTATTTGCAAAATATTATTTATTTATTTATCTTTTTTTATAAAACAAAAAGCAGATGACCTCAAGATAAACTATATGGATGAATGTAAAAGAAAAAAGAGGATGGAGTTAACACTAGATAATTACATTAAATTGATTTGGTAAAACTAGTTTTTCAGTGATAGCCCAATGTATATTGAAGTACATTAAACTAATCTAGTAAAAGTAGTGTGTGAGTAATAGCCCAAACTATATTTAAGTATAATAAAGTAATATATTAGTATATTTAATACATTAAACTGATCTAGTAAAAGTGGTGTCCAAGTGATAGCCCAAACTATATTTAAGTATAAGTTAATATAGTATTATTAATTAGGTATTTTTAGGTAACAATTTATTTAAGCATATTAAATTGCAGTCCAAAATGTTGATAACAATATAATTAAGCATATTAAATTATAGTCCAAAATATTGAATCATCCTCCGATGCACAATGAATTAGAAATATTTGTTAATGAAAAAACAAAAAATATAATGATCCTACTTTGGTACTTAAATGTCTCGATTTGCTATTTAAAATATCAATTTTTTCTATTTTTTTATCCATTTTGCAATTCTGGTTAAAAAAATTACATTAGACAACTTTGGCCAATATATTTAAAATAAAAATATTAAATTTAAATTTAAATTAAAAAATTATTATATTAAATATTCAAATATTAAAAAAATACTTTAGAATTTCACTGACTGTTGGCTGGTGTTGACCGACCATGTGGCGCTATTAGAACACGCCACATGTCATTTTTAAAATTTTTTAATATTATATATTATATTGAATTAAAAATTTAAAATATATATATAATATATATAAAAATTTAACAAAATATTTTTAAAATATTTTTTATAAAATTATAAAATATATAATTTTAAATTTTAAAAAGTCAAAATAATATATTAAAATTAATATATATTTCAATTTCATTTTATAACATTTTTTAATATTTATATATTATTTTAATTTTTAAATTTTATAATTATATATTTTATAATTTTATAAAAAAATTATTTTTAAACTTTTAAAAATTATATTATATATATGATTTTTTTGTACAATTTTAACCAATATAATATATATAATATTCAAAAAGGAAACTTGACGTGTTCTAATAGCGCCACATGGCCGGTCAAAGTTCAGTCAATGATGGTCAACATTGGTCAACGGTCGGTCAAACTCAAAAGTGTTTTTTTTGTCATGATCGATTTTTTTGGTGCTTAAAAATACAATTTTAGGATCTCGTTTCCGTAAACCGAGTACATAAATATTAAATAGGGATATTTACAGAGTTAGTGTATAGATGAATTGAAATTCAGTTTAGTAATTAAGCCAAATTTGTGGTTCGTTAAGGCCCAGAGACTAAATTGTAAAAATTCAATTGCTATAAATTTTTAAATAGAAAAAAGCTTAGGGACCTACATAGAAATTATCCAAATGATAAAAATGGTAAATAAACCAAAAGTTAACATTTATTAGTGGATGACAATGATGAATTAATAGTAAATTAATTAAAAAACCTAATTAAATTGTTAATTAAAACTAATTAAAAGTTAATCAATTGTATAAAATGCAAATGAGGTGGGAAGAGAGATGAAATGTTGTCATCTTCGCAAAAGTCATGGCAACCAAAGAAAAGAAAAAGGAAGAAAACTCAAGGTTTTCCAAGCATTTGGCCAGACAATTAGGTATGAAAATTTAGTCATTTTTCTTATAATTTTTATAGATTTGAAGTCACGGGAACTTGATTTAGCTAGCCTATGCACTAATTTTTGAAACTGTTAAAAATTTAGAGAGTCGATGACGAGTGATGCAAACTTTCGATTTGTATTTCTACAATATAAGATCAATTTAATTGTGGCTTGTTCATGTAATTTTGCATTATATGGTATTCAGGTGAACTACAATGGTCGTTTGAATTGAATTGCTATGATTGATACTGAATATCGATATATGGACTAAGTTGAATAAAATATAAAATAATATGTTTTAATTGGTACATGATAATTGGTATGAATTTGTTTTGAAACATGTTATATGATGAGTTGAAATGATGAATCATGAATTGGAATATGTAACTAAATTGCAAATTGGTTAATCTATTAGCTGTTTGGACTACATTGTATATAGCTGGCATGCAATAAGATCGGGATATTGATTGTGAAAACCATCGTTGTCGGGCAACCTGGGGTGACGAATCTGTATATCAATTCTAAGTTTGTGTATGGTTAATAGGATTATAAAAATATGAATTGACTAAATGGTATGTGAATTGAAATGTAATTGAAAAGTGACTTTCGGCAGCATGTGAAAGATCATGCGAAATGAGTTGAAAACGAGTTTTGGGGACCAGTTGAGTAATAGTGAGCCAATAGGCTTGAAAATGGTTGAAATATTGACATGAAATTTAATATATATATATATATATATATATATGTATACATATTGATGATGGTAGATGATGGCATGTACCTCGGGTTTAAGTCAGCTTTGTATCATAAATGGTCATTTTGGTATTTGATTGATTAGTGTTAACTTGAAGTACCATTTTGGCATATTTTGGTTTGACTATTCTTGGTATGTTGTTGAACTGGTTGTAATTGAATGTTTAAGTGTTATTTCAAGTGATTCCAACTTATATCAAATTGGACCCCAACTTATATCAAATTGGACCATTGGAAAACAGTCAGTCACGTCATGACGAGATTAAACAGGGAGTTTGTAGCACCCCTAACCCGTATCCGTCGCCGGAACAAGGTTATGGGGCATTACCAGAAATTTCAGAACAATTAACAAACTTTACACATCATAGAGTTTTTGTATCAGAAATTTATCATAAAGTCCCTTATATGAGCCCTTGAGACCCAAAATATACATTAGAATTGAGTCGGGACCAAATTGGGAATTCAGGAAATTTTTCGCGAAACATTAAAAATTTTCCTAGGTACAGGGCACACACGCCCGTGTGGTAAGGCCGTATGGAATATGAGGTAGGGCATACGCCCGTGTCCCTAACCTGTGTAACTCTTTGACTTACAACTTAATTAGGTGCAAGGGTCACACGGCCAAGTTACACGCCCGTGTACCAGGTTGTGTGGTTAATTTTGAGCATTTTGCTTCTCAATTTTAAGATGCAAGTGACACACGACCAAAATACACACCAATATGCTAGGTTGTGTGTCACACACGGCTGAGACACACGCCATTGTCTCTGCCCGTGTGGACAGAATAAGGCTATTACCAAACCCTATTCCTCACCCAAACTTGTCTTTCTATCCATTTTAACACTTAAACACATTTCCACCCATACCAAGGTTCTTAAACATACTAAAATCATGTCTTAAACATATCATAATTTCACTTTTAACTAATGTGCCTTTAGGCACCTCAAGTGACTATACATTTTCACATCTACCTAGTCTTGTAAATAAATATACAAAGTTACTTAACTTATCAAATTCACTTATATGCATGTTTTATCATACATGTTAACATGATAACTATTAATCAACCATTTAAGCACACATCGAACATGTTATAGCCTTATTTGTACATATCAAAACATGTTCAACACAAGCTGTACACGGTCCACTTTGCCCGGGCCCATTTACAAAGGCCCAAATTAAACAAAAAACCTAACTACCCACTTACCCAAACAGAAGCCCAACTACCCTAGCCCAAACCCGTTACAAATCAGCACCCAAACCCTTAACCCTAGCCACTTGCTCTGCCAAATCGACCCACCCCCTGACTCAGCAGCTGCTCCACCGCCTCGGGGTCACCTCAGCCACCGACTCCAGCAAGTGGCTCCTGCAAACAATAAATAAACGGGACAGAAGGCAATAAAAAATAATTTGTAAGGGCTATATAAAGCCAATTCGAAAACAATGTACGGGGTCCCCGATTCAAAAAATAATAGAAGCAGATTCGGTAAATTTCTTAGACTTCGCCATACAAACAAAGAAAACAAGCAAAATAGTAACAGAGCGTACCAAATCAGAGGAACAGAACGGAAATCAGAGAATCGGAAACAAAAAATCAAACAAAAACAGAGGTTATTCTCTTTCCTGTTTCGAAATTGGTTTTCTTTTTTTTTTCCTATTCTTTGGCTAAATACACTTGATATATATATTTCTAAAAATTCTAAAAAAAAACAAAAAAAAAACTAAAATTTACCTTTTCCGGCCACCGTGTACGGTGGCCGGAGTCGACGCCGGCGGCCGGAGTCAACGCCGGAGACCGGTCCGGTGACCGGCTCCCTCCCCGGAGCCTTCTCTCTTTCTTTCCCCCCTTTTCTTTCTCTCCCTTTCTCTCCCCCTTTTTTTCTTTTCCCCCACACCCAAATGATTTTTTAGCCAAAATTGGCTTTATATAGCCCCTCAAAACGACGTCGTTTTGGGGGCTCCATTTTAACCCCAAAACGACGTTGTTTTAAGCCAACCCGCGCACGGACCCAACCCGTTCCAAGGATCCGCGTGTTTTTGAGGTAATGGGATAATTTCGCACGCGGTCCTTCCGCTTTTTCCAGACTTTGCAATCGAATTTTTTTTTATTAGAATGTAGCCCTGAGATTTATCCCGTGTTGCAATTCGACCCTTTTCAATGCGTTGCGTTTCAAGGGCACGGGAAAATTGCTCTTCAGGCCCCCGTACGTTTCACCCGTACTCGCATAGACCCTCCTCTGTTGTTTTCCTCTCGATTTTGCCCCGAAAATTTGCCTTTTATTTCAATTTTGTCCTTTTTCTTTATTTTCTGTTTCGTTTTTTCATTTTTTTAATATATTATTATTATATTATTATTATTATTATTATTATTATTATTATTATTATTAAACTATATTATATCTAATATTGTTATTATTTTTTACGATTTTACTATATCCACTACTATTATTATTACTTATTTTATTTTTATTTTATTTTTTTATTTATTTTTGCTAGCATAATAATAATTATCATTATTATATTTTTTTATTAGCATTAGTTTTAGTTATATATTTTTAATATACTCGTATATATGTATATATTTAATATTATTAGCTATATCTTAGTATTAATATTTCCAATATGTATATATATATATATTATATATTTTTACTTTTATTTTTAATCTGTACGCCATAGCTATACACTCTTTTAATATGTCCTACATATATATGTTAATAATATGTATGTATATCATTTTCTTAACGCTATATCTTTTAAATACCGTTATATATATGTTTATACGTTGTGTATATATTTTATTTATTTCATATTATGTATAGGTCTTCTTTATAGTACGTACATATTTTATTTTTATTATATCATATACGTTTTACTACCTCATGTATATATATCGCAATATTCTATTTCTAATATATATATATCGTATATATTTTAAACCTATGCGTATTTGGTGTATATATTCTTATGTTCGCATATATATCTAACGCTATACATTATATATGTATTCCTAATACTATATTATGTTTCTTCCATATATTTTTGTATTTACTATAAACTTCATACTACCCTAGATATACCTAGCATTATTTTATGTACATATAGATATTATGAATATACACTTTAATATTATATTTTCTATGAATATATATATTTTATCCACATATTTTATTATCTCATGTATATATTTTAACCATATTGTATATATATTTTAATATCCTATTAATCATATGCTTTTTATACTATCATTTTCATATATATATCGTATATTTTTATGTATTATATATATATATATCTTTGTATATGTCCTTTTTTATATTATATCTTTTTATATTACGTATGTTACATGTCGCATATATAGTATGATCTGTTTTCTTATGTTTCTGTAATCTTACTTATTATTATATGTTTTTATTTTTGTTTCATTGCGTGTTTAATATTATTATTGTCATGTCAAATGTCATATGCGCTGTTAGAATTTTATATCATGTGAATTATGTAACTTAGTATCGATATCACGTGATCTTTCAATTGCATCATTGCTTTTAAAGATGTATATATTTCATTTTGATCCAAAATATTTTTAAAACAAGGCAATGTTTTAGTGTTTAGAGATACGGGAAATAGTGCCCTAACGTGCTGGGTCGCGATTTCTCACTCATCTAAATACCTAAAACACCCTCCTAAATGAATTCCACAACTAGCGAGATAACTTTAGTTTCGTGGAATTTGAGAGTTTCGTGTCCAATCGTGCTGGATGTGATATTCGTATTCTTCTGAAGCGAAAAAATCTCGATTTTTCAACCTAAATCACCTCAAAATTTATTCAAAATGTTTCAAAAACGAGGCAATATTTTTTGTGTTTAGAGATACGGGAAATAGTGCCCTAACGTGCTGGGTTGCAATTTCTCGCTCATCTAAATACCTAAGATACCCTTTTAAGCAAAACTTTGTGACTCACGAGACGATTTCGGTCTCGAGGAATTTAAGAACCTCGTGTCCAATCGTGCTGGATGTGACGTTCGTATTCTTCTGAGGCAAAGGAGTCTCAACTTTTCTACTCAAGTCATCCATGCTTCAAAAAAAAGGAATCTCATTTTAAATCTTTCCAAAATTTCGACTTAAGACAGAAAATTGCTCAATCTGGTACCAATTTTGGGCGTCGCGGGGGTGCTAATCCTTCCCCGCGCGTAACCGACTCCCGAATCCATTTTCTCTAATTCTTCGTAGGCCAAAACATTTTATAAGGTGATCCAATCACACCTAAAAAGATTGGTGGCGACTCCTCTTTTTCATTTTTTAAGTCGACATCCGTTTTTTTTCAAAGAATGGTTTCGACAGCTTGGCGACTCCGCTGGGGACCCGTTAAGTGAGTCAAGCCGAAAATTGAACATTTTCTGTCTTAATGTTAGAAATTTGGTACATTTTTAATACAATATTTTACGTGCGTTTATTGAATATGTTTGTTATCTTTCCTCGCACACATTGCATTTGCATGACCGTTGTGGTCACACCCTTAAGTGGGAGTGAGGAGCTACGCTTTCGTGAGGTTTTCACCTCCGCATGGGCTAGTGAATCGCTTCCGGGATACATCCGTACCTATGTGCTTCGTGAGATTTTCATCTCCGCATGGCAGTAGGGAAATGTGTCCCCCTGAACTGAACTTGGTCCATATGAACCTATAATGGGGGAGGATCGAGGAATCTACTGGTTCAGGTACCCTTCTCTTTAGAACCGAAACGCATATAGTGCGCCTTAAGTGCTTGCCCTAGGTAGTACTGAGATGACCTTTAGTGACTACCTACGTAGGTGCTTGTTTGTTTTTCTTTAAAATGATATCTGTTATATGTGACACTAACCTTTTCTGTTTTGTCATCATTGCATGTCATCCAGCATCTAAAGGTATCGATTCACGGTTCTATTTTTAAGTTAGAAAGTTTTGTAATGGGGAATGGATATCTTGACAAAGTGGAAGACAACGCTAACATACGAACATGGTCAGAGAAAGCCCAGTTAGAAAAAGGAGATAGTATCGCCGAGGGGTATACGTCGGAGCTGTGGGACTTTACTCGTATTAGTTCGGCACAAAACGAGCTTCAGGAATTGAAGGATATTTGGACCCAATGGGATAATGAAGCTAAACAGTTGTTCTATCAGAGTTACGGAGATCTCCCCTATCTGCTAGATATTAAGGTGGACAAACATCTGTTTCGGGCTATGGCACAGTTTTGGAACCCCGCTTATAGCTGTTTCACATTCGGTGAGGTAGATTTGACACCCACTGTGGAAGAATATACCATCTTGCTCCGCTGTCCGAGAATTCAAGATAACAAGGCTTATGTCAGGGTTGTCAATCTTCCAACTTTCGTGAAGAAATTAATGATCATCACGGGCATGAGTGAACAGTGGGCATCAGCTCGAATCCAACAAAAGGGTGATAGCAAATGTATTTCGTGGGCAAGTCTGAGGGATCTAATATTGACACACCCCGACACGAAGAGGAAGGTGGATGTCTTGGCCTTAAGTATCTACGGATTGGTGATATTCCCGAAGGCTATGGGGCATATAGATGAGGCGGTCACAGATTTATTCGATCGGCTCGGCAAACAAGTCACACCCGTACCCGCGATCCTAGCAGAAACATTTCGGTCCTTGAATGCATGTAGGAGAACTGGTGAAGGCAGATTCATCGGTTGTGCACAGTTGTTGTTAGTGTGGTTCCATAGTCACTTCTGGAGTGTTGATAGAGGTCCTTGCCGAGTATTCTTACAGGACTATTCTCCTTTAAAAGAAGCAGCGACTACCTCAAGAAGAGATGACATCATAGAGGAAAGATGGATAGAGATACTGCGAAATCTCCGAGAAGAAGATGTTGTATGGAAAGCTCCTTGGATGGCTCCTGGAGAAATCATTTATCGTTGCGGAACCTTTGATTGGGTACCTCTTCCTGGAATTTGGGGAGTTGTCGGTTACGCGCCATTGCTCGTTTTGAGGCAATATAAAGCGGAACAGTTTATACCGGTAACATATGGCCTGGCCCAAAGTGAATTCTCATACAAAGGCGACAATTATAAAAAGAAGATACGAGAGATTTCTGACGCCTGGAAAAAGATCTACTGCATGAAGGTTCTGACTGATGGCCCGACGACGACCCCTGAGTACAAAGAATGGTTTAACAAGAGGACCAATGACAACATCCCGAGGCCAAGTTGGGAGACTGCTCGATCAATAGAGGAAAGCTTGCGGGTAATTCCTTCAGAACTAGAACTCGTAAAGTTAGAGTTTGAGAGGAAGAGTCTGGAGCTCGCGAAACGGATAGAGAAGTTAGAAGAAGAGAAGATGTACCTGAGCCTAGACGTTGATGTACAGAAAACGGAGGTCGAAAAGGTGAAGAAAGAAAAGAGGAAAATAGAAGAAGACCGAGACGACCTGAAAGAACGATATAAGAAAATGCAACTGTCAAAAAAGAGAGCCGGATTAGGAAAGACTTCTGAACAATGGCAGCTAGAGGTTCGGGAAGAGAAAACCAAAGCAAACCATTGGGAGAAGAGGTTCCAAGAAATGCAGGCACAGAATCAAGCTTTAGAAAGGAACTTAGCAGAGAATCGGAAGGAAAGTCAAGGATTAAAGGCTAAGGTAACTGAACTCGGACGGTCTCTTCATCTCCACCGAAGTCGTAACTCCGCGGCCGAGCTGAAAGCAAGTCAAGACAAGATTGAAGAAATGAAACATCAGATCGAGGGACTAGAAGCAACATTACAGGACTGCGGACTCCGGGTTGAGCAACTTGAGGCGCGAGAAGAACACTGGAAGGGAGAGCTTCACCATTTCCAAAATCAAGTCAGAGATAGGGATTACCTTATGGGGGAGGCCGTTGTCCAGATTCGAGAAGTCGCCGACCATCTGCAGGACCTGGCAATGCAAGCCGATGTGCTAGGTGTCAGATACGAGCAAGAATCAAACCGAGGTCGAGAATTGGCCGCGTTGCTTAGGAAAATTAAGACTCTAGGCTTAAAGGCAAAGGCATATCTGTAATTAGCTTGTTGTAAAAACTTTTGTTCCTGTTATCTAAAAGGGTTGAAACTCTGGACCTAATGATGAAAGTGTCTGTAATCCGTTTTGTGTAAGGATTTTTGTTCCTTAAACAACGTTTTCTAAATTGAAACTGAATCGGGATCGATATCTTTTGCATTCATGCATTCGCATTGCATCACATCACATGCATTTAAACCGAAAAAACCCTGATTAGTGAAAGTTATTACAGAGAGAGAAGAAAAGAATCTGGAAACTCCACATCCCTACGGTACACGTGCTAAAACCAAGAATATGGATCAAAGATTCGAGCAACTCCAAAAGGAAATGCAGGAGCAATTGCAAGAACAATTGGTAAAAATGCAAAACGATATGCGTGAACAGATGATGGAAGCTCAGAGAAGTATGGTGGCTGAGATGGCTCAGCTGCTAAAAGGGGCAATGGATAAGGGAAAGGCCCCTATGGCTACCACCGCGGAAGATAATGAAGATTATCCGCCAGGTTTCACACCACCCCGCACTCAAACGCAGACGGAGGCTCCCCTGCGAAGGCCGTCTGTTACCATTAGGCCTCAACAGGGGCAAATTGATATTGGGATGCCTGTGAACTTACAAGACGGTTCGGGGTCTAACCCGTTGGATAATCCTATCAACTCACTCACCCCTGATTTGGACTTGGCTGAGAAGGAGAGGGAAAGAATTAAATCCTCAAGACAATTAGAGGAACGCTGCAGGTGGCTGGAAGAAAAGTTTAGAGCGTTAGAAGGTGCTGATGGGCGACAAGGGATGGACGCCAAAGAATTTAGTTTGGTCCCAGACTTAGTCCTCCCCCATAAATTTAAAATGTCAGAGTTTGAAAAATACAATGGGACTAGCTGTCCCGAAGCCCACCTCACTATGTTCTGTAGGCGAATGACAGGGTACGTGAACAATGATCAACTGCTAATTCATTGTTTCCAAGACAGTCTAGTCGGGGCCGCAGCTAAATGGTATAATCAACTGAGTCGCGATAGGATTGGCTCCTGGAGAGACCTAGCACACGCTTTCATGCAACAGTATAGCCATGTGGCCGATTTGACGCCCGATCGAATCACTCTACAGAACATGGAAAAGAAGCATAATGAAAGCTTCCGACAATACGCACAGAGGTGGAGAGAGGTTGCCATGCAAGTTCAACCACCACTACTAGAGAAGGAAACTACCATGCTATTCATAAATACCTTGAAAGCCCCATTCCTTACTCACATGATCGGAAGTACCACTAAAAGCTTTGCGGACATGGTTATGTCGGGGGAAATGATTGAAAACGCCATCAGAGGTGGTAAAATAGAGGGAGAAACCGCCAAAAGGCCAGCACCAAGAAGGAAGGACAACGAAGTAAACAACGCGAGTAATTACAACTCGAAGGCAATTACGGTTAGCCAACCGAGAGCGGCTACAGGTGGGCAACAGGGGTCCCAAAAGCAGGAATCTAGTTCAAGACAGAATACTGAAAAGATCCAGTTCACACCCATCCTGGTAACGTATGGGGAGCTTTATCAGAGCTTATATAATGCCCACGCAATAGCTCCCTATCACTTGAAACCTTTGCAGCCCCCATATCCCAAGTGGTATGATGCTAATGCCAAGTGTGATTACCATGCCGGAGTACAGGGACATTCGATCGAAAATTGCGTTAGTTTCAAAAAGGCCGTGGAAAGACTTATTAAAATGGGGGTCGTGAAATTTGACGATACCCCCAGTACGGAAAACCCGTTGCCAAACCACGGCAATCAAGGGGTGAACGCGATCGGGGAAATCGATGCAAGAAGGGTAAAAAAGGACATCGCTGAAGTAAGGACACCACTGAAGGTCATTTGGAGAGAAATGATAGAAAGAGGAATGTTGATCTCCAAAGAGAAAGATGAAAAAGCGAGGGACTATTGTGAGTTCCACCAAGAAGAAGGCCACGAGATTCAGGAATGTGGCGAGTTTAAGGCTCTGGTACAAAGCCTCATGGATAACAAGGAGCTAGAATTTTACGAAGGTAGCTTGAATGAGGGGCACGTATGCGTATTAGAAGGAACTCCAACAAGTCAATGGACCAATCGGCCGAGAATCATCATCTCTCTACCGAAAAATAACGAGATTGAGACACCGATAACACCAAAGGTCATTATCCGCAAGCCTATTTCCTTTCCATATACGGACAGCAAAAGGGTACCCTGGAATTATGGCTGCAACATAACGATGCCAAAAGAAGGAGAAATAGCTAACGCTTCCAAGGAGACCCAAGCGGAAGGTTCTTATACACGTAATGGAAAGCGTTATGACGCGGGGGGCATCAGGATTGCACCCGTGAAAGCAAAAGCCATAGACCCGGAGAAAGAGCAGGATGCTGAAACACTCATTAATGAATCAGTGAAGGAGGAGGAGGCTAAAGAGTTTCTGAAATTCTTAAAACACAGTGAGTATAGCGTGGTTGAACAGTTACGTAAGCAACCAGCTCGCATATCAGTGTTAGCATTGCTCTTAAGTTCAGAAGTGCATCGTGAGGCATTGATGAAAGTGCTTAATGAGACTTATGTTACTAAAGACATATCCGTCAATAAGTTGGATCGTCTTGTTAGTAACATAAGTGCTGACAATTTCATCTACTTCAATGATGATGAAATCCCACCAGGGGGCATGGGATCAACTAAAGCCCTACACATCACCACTCGCTGCAAAGGGTATACGTTGCCAAGTGTGCTTATCGACAATGGGTCAGCCCTGAATGTCTTACCACTATCCACGTTAAATAGACTGCCAATAGACAGTTCTCACATGAAAGCATGCCACAATATAGTGAGAGCATTTGATGGCACGGAGAGGAAGGTTATGGGAAGGATTGATATCCCTTTAATGATCGGGCCGAACACATATGAAGTGGATTTTCTGGTTATGGACATTAAGCCTTCTTATAATTGCTTGTTGGGGAGGCCCTGGATACATTCGGCAGGAGCGGTGCCTTCCTCTTTACATCAGAAATTGAAATTAGTGACTGACGGACGACTGGTGACCATAAACGCGGAGGAAGACATCATAGCAACAGTCACCAGTAACGCACCTTATGTGGAGGCAGATGGAGAGTCTATTGAGTGTTCTTTTCGCTCCCTAGAATTTGTCAATGCAACCTTTATTTCGGAAGGAAATAAGGTGCCATTACCCAAGATATCCAAAACTACCAGAATGGGCTTGCGGATGACAGTGGGAAAAGGAGCTTTGCCCGGAAAAGGTTTAGGCCGATACCTCCAAGGTGGGATTCGAGTCCCTAAATTAAGCGAGAAAAGAGACCGTTTTGGCCTAGGTTTTAGGCCAGACCACAGACAGAGAAAGAAGGAGATAGAAAAGCGTCAAGAAAGAAGGAAAGCGCGTCTGAACGGAAGAGAATTTGAGTGGGAACCGATGACATTCCCTCACATATCCCATACTTTTGTGTCAGGAGGGATAATTTACCCCGAGGTGGGGTCGCTCGAGGAAGGAAGCTATCACATCAACGCCATACACGATAAAGAGACTGAGCAAAAGAATTTGGAAGACATTCGTCCTTACGAACCGGGGAGCTCTTTAAACAATTGGACTGCTGAAGAACTTCCTGTAACCTTTAGGAACTTTACAGAGTAATTTTCCAGAACACTCTCGTTGCTCTAAAGCCTAGGAGTAATAAGATTTCGTTTGTGAAATAGGCTTATGTTCGGATATTTTGGTTTCAATAAAGAACACTTTTGTCAGATCGAGCAAACTTCTTTCATTCTTCTATAAACATTCTTTTGACCTTCTAATTTCATTATTTTTTAACTCATTCATAACATAAAAATAATCATTCTTAAATTCATTCATTCTTTGCACATTCTCTCATACCCCGCAGGTCCCTAGATATCAATGATATGGGCGACGATACTGCAGACCCTGAAGTCTCCTTTGAGCAAGACTTGTGTTCAGAGGAACCTCAAGATTTTGAAGATGACAGGGATTGTGATGTATCTCCAGATCTATTGAGAATGGTGAAGCAAGAAGAAAAGCAAATTTTGCCCCACGAGAAAGAGGCAATGGAGAACATAACGTTGGAAGAAGGGAAGGAGGTGAAAATAGGGACGCACATTACCAAGGAAACAAGGCAAGATCTTGTCGAGCTACTGAGAGAATTTAAAGATGTATTTGCATGGTCGTATCAGGACATGCCGGGGCTGAATACAAATATCGTGGTGCATCGTCTTCCTATAAAACAAGATTGCAAACCAGTCCAGCAAAAATTACGACGAATGAGGCCTGACGTTGTGCTGAAGATCAAAGAGGAAGTCAAAAAGCAGTTTGATGCTGGATTCCTGCAAGAGGTCAAGTACTCAGAATGGGTAGCTAACATTGTGCCTGTTCCTAAGAAAGATGGGAAGGTACGAATGTGCGTCGATTACAGAGATTTGAACAAAGCTAGCCCAAAAGACAACTTTCCCTTGCCACACATTGACACCCTGGTAGATAATACAGTGGGTTATTCATTGTTTTCCTTCATGGACGGCTTCTCGGGGTACAACCAAATAAAGATGCATCCTGAGGACATGGATAAGACCACTTTCGTAACATTGTGGGGCACATTTTGCTACTAGGTAATGCCATTCGGCCTAAAGAACGCAGGTGCGACATACCAAAGGGCCATGGTGACTTTATTCCACGATATGATGCACAGGGAAATCGAGGTGTACGTAGACGACATGATTGCCAAATCTCGAACTGAAAAGGAACATATCGAAGCCTTGAGCAAATTATTCTTGAGATTGAGAAGGTTTCAGTTGAAACTCAATCCAGCAAAGTGTACCTTTGGAGTCAGGTCAGGGAAACTATTGGGCTTTGTATTCAGTGAAAAAGGAATAGAAGTTGACTCAGACAAAGTCAGGGCCATACAAGAGCTACCGCCACCGCATACTCAGAAGGAAGTACGAGGTTTTCTTGGGAGGTTGAATTACATTGCTCGGTTCATTTCACAATTGACCGAGAAATGTGATCCCATATTTCGCCTTCTTAGGAAACACAACCAGGGTACCTGGGATGAAGAATGTCAGAATGCCTTTGATAAGGTCAAGCAATATTTGTCAAACGCTCCAGTACTATCTCCGCCTAGTCCAGATAGACCGCTGATACTGTACTTGTCGGTGTTCAGCAACTCTATGGGATGTGTGCTAGGTCAACATGACGAGTCAGGAAGAAAAGAGAGGGCGATATATTACCTCAGTAAGAAATTTACTGATTGTGAAATGAGATACCCACCGATTGAGAAGTTGTGTTGTGCCTTGATCTGGACGACCCGAAGGTTGAGGCAATATATGTTGTATCATACAACGTGGCTAATTTCGAAAATGGATCCATTAAAGTACATGATGGAGTCAGCAGCCCTGAATGGAAGAATGGCAAGATGGCAGATACTACTTTCTGAGTTTGATATAGTCTATGTGAGTCAAAAGGCCATAAAAGGAAGTGCGATAGCGGAATTTCTGGCTAGCAGGGCTCTGGAAGAATATGAACCATTGAGCTTTGATTTTCCTAACGAGGAATTGATGTATGTGGCAACTGCCGAAAGGTGTCCATGGAAATTGAACTTTGACGGAGCGTCCAATGCAGTAGGAAATGGAATCGGGGCAGTCTTAATATCACCAGATGGAGATCATTATCCATTCACATGCAAATTGGATTTCGACTGTACCAACAATATGGCAGAATACGAGGCATGCATCATGGGGATTCGAGCGGCCTTAGAACGGAAGGTTAGAGTACTGGAAGTATACGGGGACTCCGCATTGGTGATCTACCAGCTCAAAGGAGAATGGGAGACAAGAGACCCCAAGTTGATCAATTACCGGAGGGTAGTTTTAGGATTACTTGAGGAGTTTGACGATATCACTTTTAATTATCTCCCACGGGATGAGAACCAGATGGCAGACGCTTTGGCAACCCTGGCATCCATGATTAAAGTAAACAAAAAGGAGGATATGAAACCGATTCAAATGAGCATTTCTGAAGCTCCAGCTCATTGTTGTAACATCGAAGGTGAAGAAAAGGATGACAACCATTGGTATCAGGATATATTACGATATATAAAGGATCGTGAGTACCCTGAACAGGCAACGGAGAATGAGAAAAGAACCTTGAGAAGGTTAGCTTGCGACTATGTATTGGATGGAGATATCCTTTATAAAAGAGGAAAAGATCAGGTGCTTTTAAGGTGCGTCGACGCTGTGGAAGCTAGGAAAATCTTAGAAGAAGTGCATGAAGGTGTGTGTGGGACACATGCTAACGGCTTCACGATGGCAAGACAAATTATGAGATTTGGATACTATTGGTCTACTATGGAAGGAGATTGTATCAGCTATGCCAAGAAGTGTCATAAATACCAGATCTATGGAGACAAGATTCATGTTCCACCTTCACCATTACATGTTATGACTTCCCCATGGCCCTTTTCCATGTGGGGCATGGATGTAATTGGCCCAATTTCGCCGAAAGCTTCGAACGGGCATCGTTTCATCTTCGTGGTCATTGATTACTTCATGAAATGGGTGGAGGCTGCTTCATATGCTAACGTCACCAAATCGGCAGTGAGTCGATTTTTGAAGAAAGAAATCATCTGTCGATATGGGATGCCTGAGAGAATCATATCAGACAATGCACTGAATTTGAATAACAACACGATAGCAGAAGTCTGCAGTCAATTCAAGATTAAGCATCATAATTCATCTCCGTACCGCCCAAAGATGAACGGGGCAGTGGAAGCGGCCAACAAAAACATCAAAAAGATAGTTGGAAAGATGACTGAGACTTACCGAGATTGGCACGAGAAACTGCCGTTTGCACTATTTGCCTATCGAACATCTGTTAGAACCTCTACCGGTGCAACTCCATTCTCGCTAGTTTACGGGATGGAGGCAGTGTTACCCATCGAAGTGGAAATACCTTCCCTTCGAATCTTGTCAGAAATAAAGTTGGATGAGGCGGAATGGATTCAGTCGCGATACGATCAACTAAACCTGATTGAAGAGAAAAGGCTAAAGGCCATTCGTCATGGTCAGATGTATCAGAAGCGAATGATGCGAGCTTATGACAAAAAGGTCCGTCCAAGAGAATTTTATGAAGGGGACCTTGTATTGAAAAAGATCCTTCCCATACAGAAGGACTTCAGAGGAAAATGGATGCCAAATTGGGAAGGGCCGTATGTCGTGAAAAAGGCTTTCTCTGGCGGTGCGTTAATTTTGACAGAAATGGATGGGAAAAGCTTACCCAATCCAGTGAATTCGGACTCAGTCAAGAAGTACTTTGTCTAAAAGGAGGGAAGCCAAGGTGAAAACCCGCAAAGGGCGCTTTGGGACTTCTATTCAAAAAAAAAATGATGAAAAAAATGATGGAGAAGCCAAGGTGAAAACCCGCAAAGGGCGCCTTGAGACTAAAGGGGTTTTGAGTCGAAAACCCGAAAGGGCGGCTCAAATTTCAAACGACAAGCATCTCACTGTGCTCAACCTGACGAAAAGCAGAGTACATTACATACCGAGGCATCAGCAAAGTACTTTGGGTCTTCTGAACACATATCAAACCCAAAGCAGTCTTCATGGAACCTGTTTACAGAGGCTCAAGCTGCGATATCTAGGGCGTCTGACTTTTTGTCCTGTTCACTATCTTTTGATCCTCTCAAAGATATGTTGTCAAATTAATTTCCTTTGTATCTTTGATAACTTTGTTCAAATCTGACTATCTTCAAAGTTTTTTCCTTTCACTATACACAAAGTGTGTCACATTGAAATAAAGATTGATGAACTAAAATATCTTTACAAATGAAGTTCTGCATGTTGCTCTGTAAAATCTCCTGACAATGCAAGAAACTAAAACAGAACGATTGTTTAAAAAAACCCCCTTTTGTAAAGATTGGGGATGCCCAAAGGAAACTTCATTTTCAGTTCGAAGTGATGATTAGAAAACGCAAACAATTTGATCCGAGGAAAGGATTTTAGCAGGTCATAACAAGACCAACTTGATTTGAGGCATACAAACAGAGTGTGAATGACACCTCGAGTGAAACTCGGATGAATGAGTAGTGATAGTCGAAATAGGATCACTCTCATAGCATTTTTGCATCATAGTACGCACAATTAGGAAACATTTGACTCATTTCGATCATGGCATCCTAATCATTTGCATAAGCATAAACCCAAGGAAATCAATTCTACAGATAGATTCCCCAGTGGACAATGTAGCGAGATGGACGGAAACAGCAAGTTCCAACAGATCTTAACTCCCTAAGCAGTAGGGTAACAGATCAAATTTTGACGGATCTTATCTCTATCGACAGTGATGGATCAGATTTCGGCCACTCGCCTTAACTCCCTAAGCAGTAGGGTAACAGGCAAAGCACAGCAGATCTTATCTTCGTTGATCAGGAGCGGAGCAGATCACATTCTATCAGATCTTAACTCCCTAAGCAGTAGGGTGACAGATCAAATTTCGGTGGATTTTATCTCCATACAATAGTGTTGGGGCAGATTTTAGCCACTCGCCTTAACCCCCTAAGCAGTAGGGTAACAGGCAAATCACAACAGATCTTATCTTCGCTGAGCAGGAGCGGAGCAGATCACATTCTAGTAGATCTTAACTCCCTAAGCAGTAGGGCAACAGATCGAACTTTCTCATCATACATCAGCAATGGAGTAGATTCTAGTCGCTCACCTTAACCCCCTAAGCAGTAGGGTAATGAGCGAAATTCTAGCAGATCTTAACCCCCTAAGCAGTAGGGTAACAGATCAAGCTTTGGCAGATCTTATCCCTCTGTACTAGCAGATAGCAGATCAGAAAAACAGATTTGACAATCTTTGTATTGTTTAGCAGAGAAAGATTGAAGTCATAAATCTCTTCTCTCTGAATAACTACATCTCTGAAGACGCAAGCAGACGAGAGCTACAGGATATATCTTTGAAGTCGCAGTGGACTAAACCAAAACTTCAAGAGGCGGTGGGCTAGAGAGAGACTACCGGAACAAGAAGAGTACCAAAGAAGCCAAGACTCAGTTGGCCCAGGCAAATTGGCCCTTTTAAGTCTTTGTTCTATTCCCGTTACACGACAATGAGCAAAGAGGGGCAGCTGTACACGGTCCACTTTGCCCGGGCCCATTTACAAAGGCCCAAATTAAACAAAAAACCTAACTACCCACTTACCCAAACAGAAGCCCAACTACCCTAGCCCAAACCCGTTACAAATCAGCACCCAAACCCTTAACCCTAGCCACTTGCTCTGCCAAATCGACCCACCCCCTGACTCAGCAGCTGCTCCACCGCCTCGGGGTCACCTCAGCCACCGACTCCAGCAAGTGGCTCCTGCAAACAATAAATAAACGGGACAGAAGGCAATAAAAAATAATTTGTAAGGGCTATATAAAGCCAATTCGAAAACAATGTACGGGGTCCCCGATTCAAAAAATAATAGAAGCAGATTCGGTAAATTTCTTAGACTTCGCCATACAAACAAAGAAAACAAGCAAAATAGTAACAGAGCGTACCAAATCAGAGGAACAGAACGGAAATCAGAGAATCGGAAACAAAAAATCAAACAAAAACAGAGGTTATTCTCTTTCCTGTTTCGAAATTGGTTTTCTTTTTTTTTCCTATTCTTTGGCTAAATACACTTGATATATATATTTCTAAAAATTCTAAAAAAAAACAAAAAAAAAAACTAAAATTTACCTTTTCCGGCCACCGTACACGGTGGCCGGAGTCGACGCCGGCGGCCGGAGTCAACGCCGGAGACCGGTCCGGTGACCGGCTCCCTCCCCGGAGCCTTCTCTCTCTCTTTCCCCCCTTTTCTTTCTCTCCCTTTCTCTCCCCCTTTTTTTCTTTTCCCCCACACCCAAATGATTTTTTAGCCAAAATTGGCTTTATATAGCCCCTCAAAACGACGTCGTTTTGGGGGCTCCATTTTAACCCCAAAACGACGTCTTTTTAAGCCAACCCGCGCACGGACCCGACCCGTTCCAAGGATCCGCGTGTTTTTGAGGTAATGGGATAATTTCGCACGCGGTCCTTCCGCTTTTTCCAGACTTTGCAATCGAATTTTTTTTATTAGAATGTAGCCTTGAGATTTATCCCGTGTTGCAATTCGACCCTTTTCAATGCGCTGCGTTTCAAGGGCACGGGAAAATTGCTCTTCAGGCCCCCGTACGTTTCACCCGTACTCGCATAGACCCTCCTCTGTTGTTTTCCTCTCGATTTTGCCCCGAAAATTTGCCTTTTATTTCAATTTTGTCCTTTTTCTTTATTTTCTGTTTCGTTTTTTCATTTTTTTAATATATTATTATATTATTATTATTATTATTATTATTATTATTATTATTATTATTAAACTATATTATATCTAATATTATTATTATTTTTTACGATTTTACTATATCCACTACTATTATTATTACTTATTTTATTTTTATTTTATTTTTTTATTTATTTTTGCTAGCATAATAATAATTATCATTATTATATTTTTTTATTAGCATTAGTTTTAGTTATATATTTTTAATATACTCGTATATATGTATATATTTAATATTATTAGCTATATCTTAGTATTAATATTTCCAATATGTATATATATATATATTATATATTTTTACTTTTATTTTTAATCTGTACGCCATAGCTATACACTCTTTTAATATGTCCTACATATATATGTTAATAATACGTATGTATATCATTTTATTAACGCTATATCTTTTAAATACCGTTATATATATGTTTATACGTTGTGTATATATTTTATTTATTTCATATTATGTATAGGTCTTCTTTATAGTACGTACATATTTTATTTTTATTATATCATATACGTTTTACTACCTCATGTATATATATCGCAATATTCTATTTCTAATATATATATATCGTATATATTTTAAACCTATGCGTATTTGGTGTATATATTCTTATGTTCGCATATATATCTAACGCTATACATTATATATGTATTCCTAATACTATATTATGTTTCTTCCATATATTTTTGTATTTACTATAAACTTCATACTACCCTAGATATACCTAGCATTATTTTATGTACATATAGATATTATGAATATACACTTTAATATTATATTTTCTATGAATATATATATTTTATCCACATATTTTATTATCTCATGTATATATTTTAACCATATTGTATATATATTTTAATATCCTATTAATCATATGCTTTTTATACTATCATTTTCATATATATATCGTATATTTTTATGTATTATATATATATATATCTTTGTATATGTCCTTTTTTATATTATATCTTTTTATATTACGTATGTTACATGTCGCATATATAGTATGATCTGTTTTCTTATGTTTCTGTAATCTTACTTATTATTATATGTTTTTATTTTTGTTTCATTGCGTGTTTAATATTATTATTGTCATGTCAAATGTCATATGCGCTGTTAGAATTTTATATCATGTGAATTATGTAACTTAGTATCGATATCACGTGATCTTTCAATTGCATCATTGCTTTTAAAGATGTATATATTTCATTTTGATCCAAAATATTTTTAAAACAAGGCAATGTTTTAGTGTTTAGAGATACGGGAAATAGTGCCCTAACGTGCTGGGTCGCGATTTCTCACTCATCTAAATACCTAAAACACCCTCCTAAATGAATTCCACAACTAGCGAGATAACTTTAGTTTCGTGGAATTTGAGAGTTTCGTGTCCAATCGTGCTGGATGTGATATTCGTATTCTTCTGAAGCGAAAGAATCTCGATTTTTCAACCTAAATCACCTCAAAATTTATTCAAAATGTTTCAAAAACGAGGCAATATTTTTTGTGTTTAGAGATACGGGAAATAGTGCCCTAACGTGCTGGGTTGCAATTTCTCGCTCATCTAAATACCTAAGATACCCTTTTAAGCAAAACTTTGTGACTCACGAGACGACTTCGGTCTCGAGGAATTTAAGAACCTCGTGTCCAATCGTGCTGGATGTGACGTTCGTATTCTTCTGAGGCAAAGGAGTCTCAACTTTTCTACTCAAGTCATCCATGCTTCAAAAAAAAAGGAATCTCATTTTAAATCTTTCCAAAATTTCGACTTAAGACAGAAAATTGCTCAATCTGGTACCAATTTTGGGCGTCGCGGGGGTGCTAATCCTTCCCCGCGCGTAACCGACTCCCGAATCCATTTTCTCTAATTCTTCGTAGGCCAAAACATTTTATAAGGTGATCCAATCACACCTAAAAAGATTGGTGGCGACTCCTCTTTTTCATTTTTTAAGTCGACATCCGTTTTTTTTCAAAGAATGGTTTCGACACAAGCAATTCCAATGGCTAGCAATATTTAAAATATTTACAAGCCAACATTGGCTAATCAACCTATACATGCCATTATAACCATAATTGATTTACCATATATATCGAAATAGGCCAATGGAGTCCGCCAAGCTTCCAATCTAACGAGCCTCTGAATTTCTATAGAACAACGGAAAATAAAACAAATTAAGCATGAAATGCTTAGTAAGTTCGTATAACATGGTAAATAACTTACCATATATATATTTATGTTCAAAACAAACATACAAGGCATTATCAACCAATTTGGTCACAAAACCTAAACACATATCTTCATCATGTTAGCCAATTAATCACATATAATAATCCTTAATCATGGATGAACAGAGTCATTAAGCATAATTCACATTCATATAACAATTAATTTATGCATTATTATATCAGGTACTGTCATTTCCATGTACTTCATGTACATACGGGTATTCGTTCGTTTCTACGGGTATTCGTTCGTTTCTAAGTCATACTATCTTATATAAACATCAAGAAACATGTATGGGCTCAATAATAACCAAATTCCCATATACATATACTTTCCACATCATGAATTCAAATAACATATACAAATCATACTCATGTATTTCAGGTACATCTTCATAATAATTCATATCGAGTTTAAATTATTTCATATCGAAATTACTTTGCTCATTTAGTCATTTGTGTCATCAATATCATACGAATTGTACACCAAATGAATATATTCATCAATCAATTTCTATGTTCATGTATCATCATCTTATATTTCCAAATTTCATATATCATTAATTTCATGTATTTCCAGCAAATACTTGTAATAATTCATTTCATGTTCATATCTTCTTCTGTCAGAATTTTACCCGTTGAATCGTTGAAAACATTGATGGATACATTGGTAGTACACTCAAAGTGTACAATATAGAATCTATCAAATCATGTCTGGGAGTACTCATTAGAGCACTTAAACAGAAAGCTCTCTCTCAAACACTATATCGAGAAGCTCATCGAGCCATGTAACAGAAAACATATCTGGACAATACAACAGAAAGCTCACAAAGAACTTATAATGGGTAGCTCTAAAGAGCACTTAACAGGAAGCTCCAAAGAGCACTTATTAGGAAGCACTGATAGCTTATAACGAGAAGTTCAAGCGAGCCACATCAGGATGCTCATATAAAGCTGTGTTTGTGTTCGCAATATATGTAGGATCACAACCAATCGCATAACAGGATGTTCACATAGAACTGCGTTTGTGTCCGCAACATATGCAAGATCACAATCGATCGCATAACAGGACGCTCACATAGAGCTATGTTTGTGTCCGCAACATATGCAGGATCACAACCGATCAATATCAGGACTCTCACAAAGAGCTGCGGTAGTCTGCAACACATGCAGATCACTATCGATCAGGATGCCCGCAGGAACATTATAACAGGAAGCTTGATAGAGCTTATATTAGGATGCTCTTTCGAGCTATGGTATGTTTGCAACATATGCAAGATCAATACCAATTAGAAAATCCAGTATCCATCGACTTTTATTCATTCAAACGGGACTTGACATTTTTCGGGCATTGTTATCATTTATATATATTTATAACATTTATAAAACTCATATATATACACATTCATTAGAAATTCAATCAATTTCATTTACATAGCAATTCTACAATTCATGTGTACAAGATTTATTTCAATCATATAAATAAACATAATTTAGTTACATGAACTTACTTCAACAACTATTCGTGTTTGTAAAGTCTACTAATTTGACATTTCTCTTTTCCTCATTCTAACTCCAAATTTAGTCTATCCGGATCTATGTGAAGAAATTTAACATCAATTAATACTCAATTCAGTCCAATTTACATTTTAGACAAAATTACCATTTTGTCCCTAAACTTTTAATTAATGATGATTTTGTCCCTAGGCTCAGAAAATGAAATTCTCTCAATTTAATCCTTATTCCAAGCCTAGCCGAATTTTACATGTAATATTTACAGCCCATGTATTTCATAAAAATCAGAATTTTTCCATATATTTCACTTTTTTACAATTTAGACCCTTAATCACAATTTCATCAAAATTCCTTTAACAAAAGTTGTTTATGTTTCAACAATCTTTCATTTTCTACCATAAATTTCAAATTTTCAGCATATTCATCCATGTCAAAACTTTGATACTTTAACAACTTTGCAAATAAATCCCCAAAATAGATAGATTAAGTTATTACGATTTCAGAAATATAAAAATTATTAAAAACGGGTCAAGAAAACATACCTAGTTAAGCTTGATTAGTTTCTTTTCTCTCTCCTAGGGTTTCCATGAAATTTTTGGGATGAAAATGATATAAAATGATTATATTTTCTTTTTGTTTATAATTTATCATCTTTATTTTTCATTTTTCCAATTTTGTCCATTCTTTATTTTATTTTTCATGGATGAATCATCATCCTTAATCACTAAGCATTTTTAAATGGTCTATTTACCATATAAGGACCTCTACTTTAAAGTTGTATAGCTATTTAATCCCTTTAGCTATTAGAACTCTACTTTTGCACTTTGTGCAATTTGGTACTTTATCAAAATAAACATGTAATCGGTAAAATTTCTTTACGAATTTTTTATACGACATTACTATCGTACTGTAGACCATAAAATAATTTTAAAATAATTTTTCTTTCCGGAATTGGATTTGAGGTCCCAAAATCATTGTTCTGATTTTTATCAAATACGGGCTATTATAGAGTTAAGTTGCGATGATGTACTTTCAATGTTGTGATGAGTCAAGCTAGTTTGTTGTGTCGTGTCGAAGAACCTCTGAAGTCGCGATGAGGAACTCCTGAAGTCACGACGATAGCTTGGTACTTTGAAATCTTTACAACTTGGTCCTTTTCTTATCTCGGGTTAGCAAAAGAACTTTTGTAAGCTCATGGATGACTCGAAAATGATTATATATCGTATTAGACACGCGTTGTATTTAAATGTTCAATGGAATGTAATTGAATATAAATGATCATAGTTGCTCCAACAATGAATTTGACAACTGGTAGCTTAGACCCAATGATCGGCTCGAGTATGAGATATTACATTTTTTATATTTAAATATTTAATATTATAATTTTCTATTTTAAATTTAAATTTAATGTTTTTAATGTAAATAAACTTATTTGTCATGTGATATTTTTTCATTGAGCAAAACATGCCACGTGGCGCATTTCATTAGCCAAAGTTGTCTAACGGGATGTTTTAAGTATCAAATTGAGACAAAAAGTTTAGATACCGAAGTGAAAAAATGGGTATACTTTTTGAGCTAACTTGTGAATTAAGTCTAAAATAAAATTAAAAACAATTAAATTTATTCTCTATTAAGTGATAAGTAATTTATTTTTTTACATTAAAAAAATCTATTTAATAAATTTCATTGCATATTATCAAACATATTTAAAAAATTAAATCGTCAAAAGTATTAATTTCTAATTAATTTAACTTTTTTTAACACTTTATCATAAAATTTGATTGAAAAAGTTGAAAGTGTAAAAGCAAAGTAAAAAAATGGAATGAGGCGTAAAATTTGTGTGAGCGGGGCAGGGATGGCTGGGTACCGTAATAAAAGAAAAGAAAGGAAGTAAAGTAAGAAAGATACACAGTGTTTCAAGAAAAAAAAAATACAATGTTAAAAAATAGAGAAAGGATTATATATTCTCTTAAAATTAACAACAAATAATGTCACTTTAATAAATAATATTTGTTTGGATAAACCCTATTGATTATATTAAGTTTTTTTATAAGATAATTATGTAAGATGTCAGGTGGGTAAATAAAATTATTTTACGTTTTTAAAATTTGTTTACTTTCGTTTCCCACTTTTTATTTTGTAACTAATTTTTTTTATATAAATAAAAATTTCAAAATTGAATTGATTGTTAAGGTGATTGATTCTTTTTTCGATGAATTAATTTAATTCATTTAAATTTTTCGTTCTTTTTATATTTTTATAGGCATGAAAATATGAACAAGTTCTAAAGAATTTTACTCTAATCTCTATGTATAGAATAAACGATTGAGACTTTATTTAACATTATTTTTCAAAAGTGTTTTTAGGGTCAAAAATACTTTTTATATTTTGGAGTCAGAAGTTTTTTTTAACTTAAAAACAAAAGCAGTGTTTTTAAGCTTTTGTTATTGACAAAAGTGCTTTTAGATCAAATGACAGTTTTAACCCTTATACTATATTTTATATAATATTTATATTTTGTATGTAATTATTTTCCTATTAAAATTCATTTTAAATATATAATATAATATTTTATTATTTAAAATATAGTTTATATATTTAAGTTAAATTTTATAAATAATTAATATTGATTTTTTAAAAAAAATTAAAATTTATATTTCATATATTAATAACAACAAATTATAATAAATTTCTTTTATATTCTTACTAAGATATTATAATATTAACTAATTTAAACATTATTTAAATGCATATTTGTTACTTTATAACACCATACTTAAAATAGACATTTCGTTTCTCAAAAATATTTTTTTACAGCAATACTAAACATTTAAATCTTAAACCAAACTTTTTAAAAGTACCTCTCAAAATCACTTTTTAAAAGCACTTCTCAAAAGTAGTGTTAAACTAGCCTTAAGTGTATACTTAAAATTCAGTCACTTTACTTTAATTTCAAGGGATTTAGTTTTTTATTTTTCAAATTTAAAAATATAAGTTCAATTGTTAATTTTATTATTTTTTTATTAAATTCAAGTTCATGACAATATTATCTTTTTGTTAATTGTTACGAAGTGAATATTTTTTTAAATTTATAAATGCAATACCAAAGAATTTAACAAATGAATTTTAAGGTGACATTAATAATTAAACTTGACCTGATTTTTTTCATTTGAAAAAATAAAAAAATTAGATTTCATGAAATAAAAGAAAAGAGATTAAATTTTAAAAATTACGAAAAATATAGAAATTTAGGACATATTTTAACTTATATAGAAACGTGATATTTCTTTTACATTTATAATCCTATATTGTAATAAAATAAATTTATATTTAATTTATTATTTTTTTTGTAAATATTGATATATTCGTGTATATGAGTAAGATTCATATGTTTTTGTGTCATGTCGTATTTTATAGTTTATTTTTGTGATTCAATTTTATGTTTAATTCTATCCTTTATAACATATTTTTGTATAATATTTGTCAAAATGATTAAATTTATAAAAAAAAAATGTCGTGTCATGTTCTTACAAATTCTAAATCAAGGCATTCCCTAACAAGCGGATAATTTTAAATGGTAGTTATAGATTTACTTAAATGTTAATAATTTCATTTTATATAAAATTTAATATGTAGATATTTTTATTTTATTTTTCTTTATATTTTTTTATTTTCTATTTAGTCTAAAATATGAATAGTTTTGTTATAATAATTTAATATTTACCAACAAGTGTTATTACATTTTTAAGGAAAGAATTCGGATTCGATTTTTGAAAACGATTAGGAGAAACAATTATAAAATCTAAAAAATTAATCTTCATTAACTAAACATGGATGATATATTGATTATACTAAAAAATAGTTTAACATTTGAATTATGAATGTGGATAAATATAAAAAATATACACGAACTTTTAATTTTGTGTGATTTTATATAAGAAATTTTTTTATTCTATTTTCATAAATCACTAATAATATTATTAAATTAGTACAATTTTACTTTAGAGATTACATACATAAACAATTATATTAATCCAATATGAAATAAATATATATATATTCATTTATTTAAATACGTAGATTTGAATTAAAATCAAAATTTTTGTACACTATATTTAAAATTTTAAACCATTTTTCTAACCTAGTGAACTTGGTTATTATTTATTTATTAAGTTATGGTTTATTTATTAAGTAAAATTTAAATAAACAAAATTTACTTATTAATTATTTTTAATCAATTTTATTTAAAATTATAATAATATTATAACAAATTATTATAATACTTATATAATACTTAATACTTTTTAAGACATTAATCCCACGTTTGATTAATGATGTTTTTAACTAAACGAGACAATTTAAAAAAAAAATCGAGACATTAAATTTTGCATTTGAAACTCGAGACATTAATTTTCAATGTAGCAAAGGAGGCATTAATATTTGCCAAAAAGATTTTTTGGCTGTAAAATTTTATCATTTTAGTTATTTATTTAATTTTATTTTTATTTTTTAAAATTTTTAAAATTTGTATTTTGTGTCAAATTATTTTAAAATAGATGAAAAAAAATTAAGGTTAGTTAATTTTGCTAATGTGACATGGATTGCCACGTGGATGATGTGTTAGCATTTAATTAATTTTTTTAAAATTTAAAAAAATTAATTAAATGATGATATCTGATATACGTATATGCCACATCAATAAAGTTAACAAATGTTAATTTTTATTTATTTATTTTGAGATATTTGATAAAAAATACAAATAAGGATTAAAAGAGAAGAAAAATTAAACAAATAATTAAAATAAAGGGTCAAATAAGTTATTATGTTTTGATATTTAAAATAATATACATAAATTTGATTAAGGGAATCCTAAATTAGTCATTTTATTAGAATGATAAATTGGAAATTTGAATGTATAAATTCGTTTTTAATAAAATTCAAATGTATTAATAAATTAAGTAGAAATAAATAAAAGCAAAAAACATGAGTATCAATAATACATAAGCAATAATTATTTTCAAAACTAATTTTATCCTCATATTTTGTAAATAAAAGCAAAAAAGCAAAAATTATTTATTGTTTAAAATTTTGTTAGTAAATATAAATAAAAGTGATTAGTGTGTTTTTGTTGAAATATACAATTTTTCTTCAAATATTAAAAATTGGGATAAGCAAGGAAAAAAGCGAAGAGGCAGTGGTTAATTAGTCAGATTCGATTATTTTAAACCTTAATCCAAGTAAATTTAGCAGATTAGGGACCAGACAGTGAAGTTTCTTCTTCTTACACGACACAGTCTCTGCCTTCAATATGATCATCAATCAGTAAACATCGTCGTTCCCTTTAAACCCCGAAGCCCCCACAACTTCGAATTCTGTCATTTTCTAAAATTAATTATCAAATATATATTTGATTTTGAGAATATGAACAGATATTTCCAGTGGATGTGAGTACTGATTACCCAGTAGTGCTTCGCTTGTTCTTCATTTAAGGCAAAGATACCTACCTTCCTCATATAACTAGTATCATTCGTTTTTATTTTCCCATTGAATTATTTCACACGGTGCTAGGAAACGTGAAATTCTCCTTAATTTTTGTTGTTAAAAAATACATTGGTTTGCTGGAAAGCGGTCTTTGATTCTTTTTCACCTAACGTTCTATGGTTTTGTTAATTTGACTGGTTGATGCTTTGTTCTTTCCTCTCCTTTTTCTCATTTCGGTGGTCGATTGAATTTGTTAAGTATATATCAGCCAACACCCAACACCCAAGACCCTGATTTCTTTTATATATTCTCTCTGGATTTTGACTTCTACTACTAGTACTAGTTATTCTTTTCTTATATAAACTTGTCATTTTGGTCTATACAAGGTTCTGGATCTAATGAGATGTTTCGAGAGGATTTTGTAGTTCAGGATCTTTTCCTTTTTTGTGATTTTTCTGAGTGTTTTTTTTTCTTTCTTTCTTTTTACAGCATGAAGGTTTGGAAATTTTGAGGATTTTTATACTTGGGAACTGTTGTTTGCAGATTTTTACTGTTTTTGGGTCAACTTGGATTTCCTTAGTGATTAAGGTTTTAGTCATTCAGGTAAATTTGAATCTTTGAAGTTGTAGGCATAGTGGGGTTTTAGTTTTGAATTTGGTTCTTTCACATTTGAGGCATTTGTTTTCTGAATTATTGTATTTGGACATTGAGAACTAAATTTTAGAGGGTTTTGTTTGGGGTTTAGGACTTGAAGCTTTTTATTGGATACAATGGGGAGTAATGGCATTGATAGTTCAAGGAAAGATTTACAAGAGGAAAATGTTAGCAATAACAGAAGTAAGGGAGTACTTAAGGACAGTGAACAGACAGATGAAGTAGACGAATCAGCAATGGAATATAGGTCTTCTGATGATCAATCCTTTTCAAGTTCTTATGAGAAAGAAGAGAATCAGAAGTCAAGTTCAGAGCAGAAGTCATCGGTTATAGAGGTTTCCGAGACGAAACAATCGAGTGTTTCATCTACTCCCAAAAGAGGTTAGTATTTGCCATCTCCTGGTTTCTATTTCTCATTGATCTGAATTGTACCTTGCCAATATGCTAGGAAAATTGTGACTATTATTGATCTTCAACTTCAAGAAAAAACTTCAATGAACCTATGTTCCAAGGTGTCATGATGGTCACGCTATTCTAATGTTCCCATGGGACTTGCATTTTATTATGTCTGATTTGGTGACATAGGTAACAACTAAAGGGTGGATCCTTCCGCCTTCTTTTTATTGTGGAATATCTATATAACAGGTTAAATGTTGATAAAGTAACCTGTTAAAATCACTATGCAGTACTCCTATTTTGGGGAAAATAAACAATAAAATGAACTTTTGTCAAATGTTGCCAAATTTTCCAGAGACAGACATGGATTATAATAAAAGGGTCACTGTGAGTGTGATTTAAATGTAATTCTAGGTTAGTTGATCCAAAAGAGTAAATATTGCTTTATTGTTTCACATTGTAAAGTTTATGGTCTGATGGCAAATTATATTCTCTTGAAGGTCTGGATCATTGTACCAGTGCACCACTTGCTGCCCAAGGAAAGTTAATTGATGACAATGAGATTGCATTCTCTAGGTCAATGACGGAGAAGAAAAACTCAAGGCATGATCTAAAAATAGATAGACTCTCAGAGCGTGAAAAGGTAGATAACTGAGTTACATTATCTTTCTTGCTTATACATGAATTGGCATCATTCAAATGGAAACATACGTATTTGGGATTTCATGTAAATGTTTGTTAGATTCCATAGCCTAATTTACATTTATCTTTCTTTGCTATGTGGTCAGAGGATAGCAGCTAGGTTAATTTTGGCAGGGGATATTTTGTCAAGAAATCTTAAAACCATTAATTATTTTATAAACACATTATGCTTTGCAATTTGGCTTGTTGATGAAGTGATCCTTCTTTCAGGTGATTGAGAGACTTACTCGATGGGTTTGTCCTTTTTGCCTTTCCCTTTATGTTCTTTCAGAGACTTGTGACGCTTTTTCATTTTTTTTATTCACAATTCCCTCCCTTTTTGGTGTTCATTTTGCAGAAAAATCTGATTGTTAACCTTATCAAGATCCAAAATGATGGGACGGTAGAAGTTGATCTACCTAAAAATTCACCTGTAGCTTCAGAATTGCTAGAACTTTCCTCTATTGAAGGGCCGTCCTTTGATCTTGATGATACTTTGTTCTATGAGACTACTAAATCTATCCCAAGGTTGAATATTGCCATCCTTGTGGTTGGTACAAGAGGAGATGTACAACCTTTTCTGGCTATGGCAAAGAGACTTCAGGTATGCTTAACATTATTTATTTATTCACCTTGTTGCACTTTTTTGTTATGTAATCCCTTTTAATATGTATTCATAATTTTCGAATTGGCTCTATGTATACAGTTAGAAAGAATTAACTTCCTTCACAACTAACATACAGAATATGCACGTGAGCTTAGAGCTTGAACTTAGACCCTGCTTATGAAACCCAATGGTCTTATGGCCTAATAATTCCTACATGCAAAACCTGATAATTCCGTTTCATAATTTCATGCATAGACACCTGATCAGATCACACATCCTTAATTTTAGCTGTACTTAGTCATAGAATTCATTCATTTTATTTTGAAGATTATTTACTCTCTTTCAGGAGTTTGGTCATCGTGTTAGGTTGGCAACTCATGCTAACTTCCGCAACTTTGTAAAGTTGGCTGACATTGATTTTTATCCTCTGGGTGGTGATCCTCGAGTCTTGGCTGGATGTAAGAAGTTCCTGATGTGGAAACTTTTTCACTTTATCATATTGATGTTGGTATTTATGTTGGTAATAGCTTTTAAACATAAATCCCATCTTGCTGTTAGTTGTCAAACTAATTTGGAAGAGTTGCCTGAAACACTGCATCTTGTTTGCTTGCTTAGTTAATTGATAAGAGACTATGTCCGGTAATTATAAGAGGAAGAGACAGAGAGGAAAACAGGGGGAAGGAGAGGGTTATGCATTCCCTTGTTCATATTGCTAAAAAGAAGTAAAAAGGGAAAGGAAGGGGTATTTTATCTACTTTGCTTGGCTAAGGAGTAGAAATGAAAAGAAATGATAACTTATCGTCTTCTTTTGCAAATGTGTCATATATCAAGATGAAATGTCTAAATAAGGGTAGTTTTTTTTCTTTGTTGTAAAATAATAATAATTTCATGTCTCCCTATATATATCCCTCCATTCTAGGGGGTTTAAGAAGGTTTGGAGACTTTTGACGGGTACATGTGCTCCTCCAAATCCTTCCTTTCTAGTAAAGCATTTTTCAACAAGAGAATGTGTAGCACTCCCTCTCCCTTTGCTTCCCTTCCGTCCCTTCCCCCCAATCCAAACAAGCATTCAAGAACTAAGCATAGTTTTCTTATATATTCATTCAAAGCAGATGCTAGCTTGTTATTTACTTTGGGCTCATATAAAAATCTAATATCCTGGAACCCTCATTGTTTTTGAGTACTTGGCATGGTCATTACATTTCTGAACGTGTTTCATCTATGAAGTTGATGTGTTAATTATAGTTTCTCTTTCTTTTCTTTTTCTATTCATTTTCAACTTTTATTTACTATTTTTTAAGTTGTTTGTATAGTATTAATACATTTGAATGATTCTGTATGGTAGATATGGCCAGAAATAAAGGTTTGATCCCGTCTGGACCTGGGGAAATATCAATACAGAGAAAGCAACTGAAGTCCATTATTGAATCTCTTCTTCCTGCATGCACAGAGCCTGATATAGAAACGGGCATGCCGTTCAGAGCACAAGCAATCATTGCAAACCCTCCAGCCTATGGTAAGTCCTTATTGTATTTTCTTTCAATACCTAACAATGTTAATGATTTGATTCAAAATTTGATGTCACCTTATTTTGTAAGGTGCAAATGCTCATCTTTAAGGTCTTTTCTGCATAAATATGTATGTACTTCTGGATGCAGGACATTCTCATGTTGCAGAGGCTCTTGGTGTTCCGCTTCACATATTCTTCACCATGCCTTGGACGTAAGTTGGCTTTTCCCTTTGATTTGTCTTCCATATCCTTTCAATATAATATAATATAATTGAATTCTATCATTTTTAAGGGAGGGGGAGGGTACTTTCTTATATACATTATTCAAAATTGTGTAAAAATTAAAGGAAAATATGTTAGGTTATTCTACTCACTTATATTTTGAATAGGCAGGCCAACATCTGAATTTCCTCATCCATTGGCCCGTGTTCCTCAGAGTGCTGGATACTGGGTTAGTCTTTGGTGTTGGGCTTGCTTTTCTTTTCCTTTTCTTGATATGAACTGTTGAACAACTTTCAATGACTAACCTGTCCATTCCACCTTGTTGAGTCCAGCTTTCCTATATAGTTGTGGACTTACTGATATGGTGGGGCATAAGAGGATATATTAATGACTTCAGGAAAAAGAAGTTGAAACTTGCTCCCATCGCATACTTCAGTACATATAATGGATCAATATCTCATTTACCAACTGGCTACATGTGGAGTTCTCATCTTGTGCCAAAACCAAAAGGTAGTGGTGTTACATATTGTGCTTATCAAATAACTTTCTTCTTAAATGATGATGCTTTCCACAGATAAGAAATCCTTGAATCAAAAGAAGATATTTAGGATTTTCTTCATTCTCTTTCCTTTTATTAAACTTCAATATTCTATCACACAAAGATACGATGATGTAGCAACCTGTACCTGCAATTATGCAAAGTGTTTTTTATTTTCTTCTGTCTATTCTCTACTCTATTACTTCTTTCTATTGTTAGTCATTTTAAAGAATTTTTAACGTATTTTAGACAATATTTTTTTTACATACTTTGCTTTATTTGATATAGTGGATGTAAATTTGATCTTTCTTATGTTTATTCCATACCCATATGCTTCTTTCTGTTGTCAGAATGCCAGTCATTCTAATAATATCTAAGGATCCTGTAGCTTACTTCATTACGGAATAATCTGCAGATTGGGGTCCCTTGGTTGATGTTGTTGGTTACATAGTTTGCTTTATTTGATATAGTGGATGTAAATTTGATCTTTCTTATGTTTATTCTATACCCATATGCTTCTTTCTGTTGTCAGAATGCCAGTCATTCTAATAATATCTAAGGACCCTGTAGCTTACTTCATTATGGAATAATCTGCAGATTGGGGTCCCTTGGTTGATGTTGTTGGTTACTGTTTTTTGAACTTGGGATCAAAGTATCGTCCTCGAGAAGAGTTTGTGCAGTGGATTCAGAAAGGACCACAACCCATATATATTGGTTTTGGAAGCATGGTACTATCTCTCTCCAAATGGACATTTCATTTATGATCTATGTTGTATTTTCCTCTAAAAAAGAGTTATGAGATCTATGTCATGTTTGCTGAGGTTATTTCTAATTGATTCGAAAAGTGAATGAAATTTTACTAGGTTAATCAAGAATTTTATCTCAAAACATGTGTGGGTGCATGTGCATGCGTCCTGCCTAATAATTTTAAGTGAAAGAAGCCTAGATGAGCTGTACATTCTGTTAGTTGGACTTTGGCTGACTAGTATGAGGATTGAATATAATATCTTAGATGCAAATTCTAAGAATTTGTAAACTATGTATCACGCTGTAGAATTGATTCAGTTTCTAACTTGCATCTGATTTTAAGTTAAATCCTGACTTTTGTGAGTTCATACAATTGAAAGAGATCAGGCTAAGGTAAAATGGAAGACATAACAATCATTTTCGTGTTGAAGCTAATGAGGATTCTTTTATTGATACACATGCTTTTGTACTTTTTCATCAACTTAAATAATAAAATACTGTTATTTCCTGTGAAGCCTCTTGATGATACCAAGAAAACGACAGATGTTATTTTGGAGGCATTAAAAGATACAGGACAAAGAGGAATAATTGACCGAGGTTGGGGAGATCTGGGGCAGTGTAAGTAACTTTTGCATATTGATCTGTTATCCTTAATGTCTTCAGAGCTCATTTCTGTTTACAGAAGGTATTCTATTCTGTAGTGGTTTCACATATATTTTTTTTACTTTGTCAATGTAAGACCAGTTGAAATTTGTCATTCACTTTTGTTTTTTACTTCTTTGTTTTCCTTTCCATTTTTTTTCTAAGTTTGACTGGGTACTTTGATTCAAGGAATTGGAACTTGATGTTCAAAATGATCCTAACCGGTTCTTTTAATCATTTCTGAAATAAACATGTTAACAAATGAATGACATGTTCTTATAATGCCTATCTGTGGAGGTTGTAATCAGTAACTTCATGCTATGGAAGTTTCCCTGTGTTTAGTATATAAAACTCTATATATTATGGGACACACACTAGTATTCTGAATGACAAGCAGAGTTCCTCTTATATTTATTTGTCCTACAGTTACAGAAGCTACTGAGAATGTTTTCCTCATAGAAGATTGCCCTCATGATTGGTTGTTTCCTCAGTGTTCAGCCGTGGTAAGTACTTAATTAGTTAAACTCCATGTTTGCTTATTTGAAGAGATTCTTTGATGTGCTTAGCTATTAACAACTGTGATTTGATTTTGTGGGGATTGACAAAAACTACCAGATATCTATGGTAGGATCACCTGAATGTAGCAAGTGTGTCAAATGATGAAGAGTTCATAATCTTTCCAAAAAATATATGGTTTGTCTGTTAAAAATGCCTAACTGGAAGCAATATTTCCTTAAATATGCAGGTGCATCATGGTGGTGCTGGAACCACAGCCACGGGACTTAAAGCTGGGGTAATTTTCTTTTTACTTTGCTTTTATTATACACAAACTTTTTTTTCATTTCTAGTTTTGTACATACATTTGTTTTTGTCTGCATTATAAGTTCCTCTAGTTCTTAATATATATGACTGAGTGATATCTTGTTTCAAAGCTATTAAGTTTAACCTTCTAATGGGATCCTTATGTATTTGTAATCTTCATTGTGGCTTAATGCCATCTTTTGAATTACTAGTGTCCAACAACCATAGTGCCGTTTTTCGGAGATCAGTTCTTTTGGGGTGATAGAGTACATCAGAGAGGGCTTGGGCCTGCACCAATACCAATATCAGAGCTCAGTATTGAGAAGCTTTCAAATGCTATAACATTCATGCTCCAGCCAGAGGTAACTCAAGTAGCTTTTGTTTGCTTAAGTTACTCTCATTCATTACATTATTAATCACTTATCTAATTCATTACACCTTCCATGGAGAACCATCTCCTTGATATATGTAGTTGACGAATGTTAAGGCATTCATTTTATAATTTTTTATGGCCAAAAAGTTGTAATATTTTTAGGATATATGACAAAATTTCTCATTTAACACGACACAAGGCATGCTGGTTCTTTCCATAGTTGTTTGTTTGGATACATAACTATACTAGTAAAGGAAAAATACTGTCAATGGTTCTGGAAAAGAGGACCCTTTATGTGTACTCTTTCAGCATGCATCTAAATTCCACCTTGTTACTCTTATAGAAACATAACCTTGTATTTAATGTCAAGAAGATGTCATAGCCTTTGCATAAATACTCCTCCCATAAGAACATTTCAATGCTTTTCTGCTACAAATAGACCCTCATAAATGAAAGTTATTGGTAATTTTTTGATTTGTTCTGATGTGAATGGAGCACGATTTCTGGTTAGGTGAAATCCCTTGCGATGGAGTTAGCAAAATTGATAGAAAACGAAGATGGTGTTGCAGCTGCAGTCAACGCATTTCACCGGCATTTACCTCCGGAGCTACCATTGCCTACTGCAGCTTTGGAGGAAAATGATCATCCAACTCCATTACAGTGGTTCTTTCTTCAAATTGGAAAATTGTGCTGCCTGCCTTGTAGACTTTGGAATTCGTAGTTGATCCTACAGATAAGTTATTAACTTTTTTCACCACTTACATCATTTTTTTTTTTTTTCCTTGTTTTAAATTTTTGGGTATTTTTTCATTACATTGATGGGTTTGAGAAAAAGGGAATTGGATAGCAGTTTAGAGTTCATCCATAGTGTGGAACGACATTAGGCTTTCTTCTGTTACCATTTGTAAAGGTAGTAGTATTGATAGATTAAGCTTTGATTACAATAATAATAATTACCCATTCGTTGGTCGGTTTGGTTCTCTTTCCATTAATTGGTCGTTCTTGTTTACTTTTAGCAATTGTATTTTCCTTGGTTGGACATGACATTGAAAGGTAATAACTAATAAATAATTTGATTTAAATATTATCATTATTCTTATTCTTATGATATATGAATATATATTTTAAATATGCTTGTAAAATATTATATATTTTAAATAGTAAAATTGCATAGAAACATAATCCTACCTTCCAAATTCAAAGTATAATGCTATATATTTATATAAATTTGTTTTTAAACAATGTTTGCAATCCTAAGTGAAATATTATTTAAAATGCTTTTGGAGAGCCAAAAGTAATATGGGTAAAGAGTCAGGAAGGATGAGATTCAATTTTTCATTATCTTCTTTCTCTATATTTCACACTTGTACTCCAAATTCCTATTATTTTTGTATTTTATCTTTCATGTATGATTTTGATAATTTAATTATTCTTTTCAGTTGTCCTTGTAATTAGTATCTGTTTATGTCTAGATTGAGATTGTTGTTACCAATCAAATGAAAGTCAGTTAAATAAATAAGATGAATAATATTTTTTTTGAATAAAAGTAAAACAAATTATATAACAAATGTATTTATAATTAATATAAAAAACATATGATGTTTTGATTGCAATGATAACTTATAATTTTTAAAACAAATGGAGTAATTGAAAAGTGATATTTTTTCTGAGTTTTAACTTTCTTTTATTGGATTGATAAAAATTTAAAAATTTTCAAGTGCTCTTAATTTGGTGAAAGCTTTTTTTTTTTTTCTTTTAAAAATTAACAAAACTGATGAAGATAGAAATGAAATTGACGCGTTTCGATTCCATACGTTCAAGAGTTGGATTTTTTTTTTTATCCAGATTATTACTTAATAATAATAAGAAAAATCTCTTTTTAAAATTTTTTTCTAAGTTAACGTGTAAAATTGAACTTCCTACCATATTATTCAGGGTTCCTTTCTAATTATTTAATGATATTTTAATAATTTTTTTATATTATTGACACATAATTTTGATAATTTTTTGTCTTGAACCCTAAATTCCAAACCTCGAATCCTAAACTTTAAACTCAAATCCTAAACCTTTCACCTCTAACTTGAATCTTGAATTTTAAGTTCGGGGTTTAGGGTTCGAGTTTAGGTTTCAGGATTCAAGGTTTGAGGTTCAAGGTTCAATAAATTTACTAAAAATATGTATCCATGACATGAAAAAAATCACTGAAATATCATTAAATAACTAAAAAAGGATTATGGATGATGTGGTGGGAAGTATCTATAAAATAATTTATGTAAAATTGAAATCTATATTTTATAAAAAAAAAAGAAGAAAAAAAAGAAAAGAAAAATATATATAGGTTAAAATATGACATAAGTCTCTTAACTTTTTGAAAATTAGGATTTTATTCCTTATACTTCTATTTCATGGAATTTAATCTCTCTACTTTTCAGAATTCAAAGTTCAGGTTCAATTGTTAACATTGTTAATTTTTTTTGTTAAATTTGTTGTGACATTTTTGAAATAAAAAAAATTACTCACTTGATAGCCATATAATTAGATAAAATGAGTTTGTAATTAACTTGAATTTAACAAAATATAATAATAGTGGTAACAGTTGGACTTGAATTTTGAAATCTAAAAGTAGAGGGACTAGATTCCATGAGATAAAAGTAAAGGGGATAAATTTTTAATTTTCAAAAGATACAGGGACTTGTGGCGGATTTTAACCTATATCTGTTATCTGCTTTTAGAATCCACGTAGCGCCACGTTGCCAAATCAAATTCAGTAATTTAGATCCTGTACTACACAGTTCAGTAGGAAGAGATATGAATCCCATTGGGCAACTCAAATCTATTCGGACTATCCAAGGTCAATCGATCCTAAGAAGCCAAATCGCACCATCGGTCGGCTATACACTCATGATTCCATTCTATATCACCAAAGCATTAACCACACGTGACGAGGATGCCTATAAATTCCCAGTTCCTCAATTTCAAATTATCTCTTTACCAAATAGATATTTTTCGCCCTTTTCCCCTTCCGGATATTAATTTACAATCCAAACATCAGATAAGCTAAGCTAAGCTTAACATCCAACGCTAGACCTAGAATTCAGATTCTTCGAACTCAAGGGAGGGAGAAATGGCGGTCTCTATCTCCGCATCAGCAACTGTTCCTTCGCTGAGTCGACGAAGCTCAACTCAGTTATCCCCTTATTATTGTTCGTCCAAGCTATCTTTCTCATCTTCTCTTCGATTTCAACCCATTCGAATCGTTAATAGATCCGTTTCCTCTCGCTATCGTCCTCTGCAAGTAAACGCTTCTAAACTTCCTCTCTTTTACTATTATTGTTATTATTATTTAATAATGATCAGTTCCTTTTCTTGTCTTCTCAATTTCATTACATAAATTGAATCCAAACATCATTTATTTATTCACTTAATTAGTTTTATCTTATTAAAGTTTAGAAGTTTAGGTTAAGCCAATTTGGTGAAAACTTTTTATTTGCTTCTTGATTTTGAACATTTTTTTTTTTGTATTGTTGTTGTTTTCAATGGATATGTTGAGTTGTTGCTTAAAGTAGAAGATGGTTTTTATAGGTTGAAGCAAAGAAGCAAACATTTAACTCCTTTGATGATTTGTTGGCGAATTCCGACAAGCCTGTACTGGTTGACTTTTATGCAACTTGGTAATCTTTTTCTTTAAGAAATTTTACTTGGATGCTGACCCTAGTTCATAAATGTATAAAATTTCTTAGTTTTTTTTTTTAATTATGATTTAAATTTTTATGAAAATTTAGATTTCTTGTTGGGAGGATTGAAATTCTATGAAAGGTGGTTTGAATTTTGTAGGTGTGGACCTTGTCAATTCATGGTTCCGGTCCTCAACGAAGTGAGTGCTACTCTGAAAGATAAGATTCAGATTGTGAAAATCGACACCGAGAAGTACCCAAGCATTGCTGATAAATTCAATATACAAGGATTACCCACTTTCATCATATTTAAAGATGGGAAGCCCCTTGATCGTTTTGTAAGTTGATTTAGTGCTCTCCTGCTCACTTGAGCTTTTTTCTTTTAGAAGCTAAGCCAGTCTTTATGAGGTCAAAGTGCAAAAGGATTCTATGAGGCGTACTGCCATTTAGGCCAAATTATGTAATATGAAAAATGGTCTGGTCGCTTGCAATGGAATGGCGTGTAATGAAATCAAATTAAACTTAAGCCATCAATTTTATGTGAGTGATAGTAGTTGGACAGCTTTCAGCCTGAAAACTGAGAAGAACATAGCATTTCCTTTTATGAGACATTTGTAAAATACCTCTGCCATTTCATCTTTCCATGTCTTGGGAATGCTTGCCCTTTGTAGTTATTGTGAATCATCCAGGTCGATATATGGTTTTGCTTTTGTACAGGCTACTTTGTCTCAACCATTAGAACTGACGTTTATTGCTTGGGATAGGAGGTTTATTTTGTGTAATCTTTGTACTTAACTCCACTGATGAACTTGACCAATTATGAATTTCTATTTCCTTTCAAATTAATCATTTTTGTTTCTAAATTAATATGCAACTAATCTAGTTTTTTAATCGTACTTCCTTTAACATGCTTGAGTTCTTGATTATCAGGAGGGTGCCTTGGGTGCTGATCAGCTCATTCAACGCATTGAAACTTCATTGAGTGTCAAGCAATAGCCCTGGTGAGCTTTGGATATCTTACTGTAAGAGATTTCTTCCCCTTCATTCGGGTATTTGAAGACTGAGAGGCCCCCATTTACTTCTGCTGCCCCATGATTTAATATTTATTTTTGCTGCTCAGGGTTTCAATGTGAATAAAATACTAGATTGGGGTACTGAAACTGGCGATGAACTCACAATGTGATCTACATACCTAGTCATTCCTTTTATTTAAATTTTTTTTAAGACAAATGGCTGTGTGTATGTGCAATTGACTTTTGCCCCTCTTCATGGATTCTGATAACATAAGAGAACACGTTGCATGCTTTGAGTTTTCTTGTGCTAATTGTCCAAGAGGGCAAAAAACTGGACAATTGGACCACTAACTAGAGGTTTGTCTAGTCTTGTATTGAGTACAAAAATCGAGGAATCGTAGAAAACTGGATTGACAAATCGAACCAAGTCATTGTTTCTGTGTCAAAAGGCTTCCTTTGATTCGAGGTTTTGGTTGATGCTAAGTTCGGGTTTAAATTTGGATGATTTAATCACTCTTCCTTTATATTAAAAATAAGTATGTTACATTTATTACTTATTTAGTATTCACAATTAATTTTTTTTTTTACAAAGAATAGTATTAGACTTATTTTGTTAATATCTGAAAATATTTTAATCTGAATGAGTTTGAGTTTAGATGGGTTGAATTGGCCAATCTCATGGTGTAAGGAGTCAAATCTTGAACCAAAATTCTTAGCTTCATCAATAGTTGGTTGAGTAGCAATTTGAAGAGCATTCCGTTTAAGAAGTAGAATACTATGATATTCGAGCCTACGTACTACCAATGTCGAACTTTCACCATCTCATAAGACAATACGGAATAGATAGTTGATTACACAATGAAAGGCATTACTTTAGCACTTCATTTTGAGCTAATTTACAGTTTGACATGTGCAAGAGTTTAGCTTCTTTCCATACGACCTTCGGTGGCAATGATAAAATTTTAATTGAAATATATAAGCAACTAATTAGTTGTTGGTCGATGAATCAGTATTATAATTAAATAATTGTTTTATTGTTATTATTAAATATTAATAATTTTATATTTTATATAAAAAAAAGTAGGAAATTTAAGCAAAACAGTTTTGTTTATGACAACTTCACAAATATTGGAGATGTACCACCGTAGATTGTATTAGATTTTTCTCAACATCAAGTTACTCATTTAAATTTGAGGTCACTAACAAAAAAAAAACATGGATAAAAACCCTTACAAAGCTTATTAGGTCTTGGCATCAATATTCAGGGGTGAAGTACGTCCAAAATTTCAAATTTATGATGTATTTTTTTAATTTTTATATTATTTAATTTGTATCATTTAAAGATTATATATTATATTATTATATAAAATTACTAGAGATTGTGAAAATATCTTCATTGGGTCAATGGGAATGTTAAGATCGTCCCTCCAGATTCTTTTGAACTACTATGAATTTAAAAAATATTTTTTACATTTTACATAATAATGATATATACCCCTACATGAGTTTGGGTATAGATTTACAAATATAAACAAAACTTATGTTAAGATTTACAGACCGAGTATTCTCATTTTCCTACGCATTGGTGTTGTCCTCTTTGGGCATTACACAAGTCCTCGAAATTTTAGTACACCAAAATACGTTTCCTAGGTTCGAACTTGGACCTTGTAGAGGCTGCATATAGGAGGTCCATTCTACACAACCAACTGGCTGACAAATTCATTACAGCAACCGGTCGTGATTGGTTTCAGGAATCGTTAGATAAGTTGAACATATTCTATTCTCCAAGCTTCGATTTGATCAAGTATTGGAGGATTGGTTGTTTAGTTGCATTCGAAATAGCATAATTATAGGATATCTTCATTTGATTTTGTTCTAATTATAATCCCACAAAATTAGAGATACGATCTGGGGCATCAAAAAACAGCTAACGAGAGAAAAAAAATTATATTCTCTTCTCAACAATTTAAGATATGATTGGATTTAGTAAGGCTATAAAATCTACGCCATTTCCTTTTCGCCTGCAATTTCCTTACCAACAGCACACCAAATGTAGAACCAAATTACATGCCTAATATTCCTTCAACATTTACATATTTTTTCCCTTTACCATATTCTTAATTTCATCCTAATAAATCTTTCAATTAATTCATAGCTGAAAACCAACAGAACCAAATATGGAAAATAAAAGCAAGAGAAAATGCAAGAAGCATTGACCAACGGCTCCCACTCAGTCGTTGCCCAGTATAAAAGCAGCCCCCCCCATTATTGTCCGGTGGAAGCAAGCACCAAATGGCAACCTCCCTACCCAACTTCCTGCCTCTGTTTCTAATTCTATGCTACGTTGGATCGACAATGGCAGCGGTGCACATAGTTGGGGACCAGCTTGGTTGGCGACCACATGTTAACTATTACAGCTGGGTTCGTAGCAGGTCCATTAAGCTAGGCGACACTTTGGTGTTCAACTATGATGCTACTAAAGATTATAGTGTGGCGGAGGTGACGCAGTTCAAGTTCATCGCTTGCAATGCAAGTAATGCTAAATTCTTCGACAACAGCGGGACCAGCTCCGTCACTCTCACGGAGCCCGGCCAACATTACTTTATGGATCAAAACCATTGTTTGGATGATCAAATGGTTTTTTCAGTGCTTGTTTGAGAGACACAAACTGAAGCAGACAACCTTTGTTCTGCATTATTAGTTCAATAACATCTTTTTTCTCTTTTTTTTAATATTTCTTTTTTTTTTCATTTTCAGGAGATATATTTCTTTTTCTTTTTTTAATTTTACTAGAAATTGAATGTGTGATATAATAATATAAAATAATGTAAAATATGCTAAGTAACAAAACATGACAAAAATAATGTAAAAATATAATTTGTATAAAAATAAGAATAAGTAAAAGTTCTTAAAAAAATCAAAATGGAATTAGAAATTTTTAAAAAGTAACAATAAAAATATAATAAAAGGAATATACTAGAAGGTGCTAATATGAGAAGTTGTATTGTATTTTACCCTTTGCTCAAAGAATTGGCAAATTAGTTTTTATCAAAGAGTAAATTAGTCCTCATATTAAAAATTCTATCTATTTCTATTATTAAAAATTGATCCTTGTATGTTATGGCAGGCTACCTGTATCTATTTCATTATTTTTTTAACCATGCCATTTTTTAACCTTAAAAATAGATGATATTTTTAATAAAAAAATCAATTTGTTCTAATATATAATAATTAATTTATTCTTTTTAATAAAAATATAAATAACTTTCATAATAAATAGGTTTTGAATGGGCTCGTATTGTTAAAAAACCCTTGAAAGTTTTGGGCTATGCCTTCACCCCTAACCTTATGGACTTGGGGGATGCCTAATCTCACTACTAAATGTACAACAGTATTAAAATCCAAAAAGATGATCTGCCAATCTTCAACATCAATGTCAACTTTTCATTTGTTGCCCTTCTAATTCTCGGACAAGTACCAACCATGCAAATCCACATTGTCTATAGTTGTGCCCTTGCTTCTGTATTTGGTGCAGATGATTATTATTTTAAGCTCTTTGTTCTTTTTCATAGTCTTGTCAACCTTCAACTTAGTTCAGAATATATGTGATGTTATTTAAAAAAAATTATTTCATTAAATTTAGTTTCACTATAATTTTGTTTATTTTTAAAGGTAAATTTATTAATTTAATCATACAATTTAAGAAAAAAAATAATAAAGATTTATCATAGATGGTGAAAGACAAACTTTATTAACACAACAAAGGTTTTAGACTTAATATCAATAGAACATCATAACACGTTGACAATTGGCTTTATCACAACTCAAGCACTGCACATCTGGAGTGATTGCAAACACTTAATATGGTAAAGAAATTAACCTCGGATTGTCCAAAGCAACGAGTAAAAATCGATAAAAAAATCGAGCATTCACCAAACTAGAGAGGACGACAACAAAACCATCCCCAAAATCACTTGTAAAACTAAGGTTACATGTATAAGTAAGACTAAAAAATATTCTACAAGAGCGGATGAAAACTTCTAAAATTGAAAACTTATTAGCAATGGAAAAACAAAAAAAAAAAACATATAAAACTTAAGACAACATAGGTCCAAATCGATTCGTGAAATCATTTATTGTTCTGAAATACTCTCAAAATAGAAACATATTAAGAAGTTAATGAAGAGCCACCCACTTTCTAATAAAACTTACGGGTGGCCAGTGGAGTTTTAGCGAACGACAATCGTCATCATCTGCCCATCACAACTTGTGAAAACAACAAAGATACCCAGAAAATAAATCTGTAAATTGAGAAGAGAAAAGACATGTGAAGTGAATGAGAAGAAGAAAAAAAAAAAAAGATTGGTGGGAGGGAGAAAAAGGTGGATGATAGCCAGCTTGGAGACTAACACCACCGTTGGACAAAACAAAATATAAGAAACAAATGATTTGGAAAAGAAAAAGAGAAAAGTTTTTATGGTTTTTAGTTATACTACTATTAAATATTTTTAAAAAATTTTAAAATATCACACAAATAAATTTAAAAAATGATTATATTAACAATTGGATTTGAAATCTAAAAAAATAAAATAATTGATTTTTTAAGATAAAAGTATAGAGAGAAATAATTTTTTAAAAAGATTAATTTACTGAGGAAATTTTTTACCATGATTACACTCCTAAGCTTTTTAGCGTTAATTGGGGGTGTTGGTTTAAAAATAGTAAAAGAAAAAAGGAAGAAAATAGTAGCACATTACTAGCAAACCAGTCGTGGAAGTGCAAAAGTGTTAACGCATGATTAGCATCTTAAGAATGGATGATTCATCCATCCCCTCGGCTGAGTTGAGTTTAAGTACGAGGTTAATGATAATAGGGCCATTGGGGTGTGCGTCATTACGTTTTAAAAATTCATATTTCTTATTTCAAAATTCAACTGAAATAAACTGAATACAAATTCTCACATTTACCGATATCATTCTTTATTCAATTTTACATCCACGAATTTTTTTTAAAAAATTAATTAGGAATTGATATAAAATGATTTAAAGAATTAAAGAAAAGGTTTGATTTGGGGTTTTAAGTTTTTTAAGCCGCTTCCGCCTCTCTCTTTTTGGCCGACGACCACATTATATACAATTTTTTAAAATTTAAAAAGTTTGAATTATTTGACATCAGCTTGGACTGCCAGCCTGACACTTGCTTTTGGGAGACAGCTTGTTTGTGAAAGCGACAGATAAATGACAAATCACCGGTCACAAGCGGTTCCCTAAACATCATGCCCCCACACTCACGACACGTGTTCCCCTTATGTACCACCAGATCTTTTCATGATCTTATCTTGAGGTTTCTAATTGGTTGCCCCATCGTATTTCCATCTTACTTTTGGTTAAAATCAATATTTTTATCTTCATCCAAATATAATATTTTATTAATAATTTCCGCCACCGACAGTTATTCAGTCGATGAGTCATAATGAAGATGGACCCCCTCTCCTTCGTGTCTTGTCTGCGTGCCCTAATTTCATTACAAAAGGGATCTCTTGTGTACCATGTTTTGTACCCAACGTTTGCCGTCCGCCACGCGTATACTAAACACAGCAACGTGGAATAGCTTTATTCCAAAGTGCTTTGACGTGGAATTTTTTATTTTTAAAATTTACAACATGGTCATACTTATTATTATCAGATCATGTTTAAGTAATATTTTTTCCCCTAAAAAGCATGTGAGGAATTACAATTTCAAGACTCAAAACACAAATATATAATTGAAAAAGTACAACCATATAACCAAATATTTCACTTGGAAGTTCTCTTTTAATCTATAAATTTACCAACTTTTTCCGCTTCCATCATTAAACGATATTTCCAATAAATCTAAAAATATCTTTGAAATAATGAGTGAAAGTTCCCAAAAGTTTTTCATAAATTGAGTAAAGAAATATAAGCTTTTTATGTGAACTCCAAGAAATTACACGTACAAGTAGCTTGAGGTATGGTTAATGATGATTACCTGGCAACAATGAAAATGTTCCACGTGTATGAATTTAATTACGTGTTTATTTGAATAAAGGGAAGCAAAGCGTGGCAATCATGAATAATCATTTTTCTAACAGGCCAATGGAAACAGCCGACAAAAGAATTAAGCATCCAAAGCCTAAAGCCAAAGTATTGATTAATTAATTGGCACATGATTCTTAATATTGGCAGTCAACGTGGTGTTTACTTTTTTGCTACCACCAAAATATTGTATTTTTCCATTGCTAAAAGAAATAATGTATATATTGCCATCAAATACCAATGTTGTTTTACCTACATTTTCAGAAATAATATCAACTTTTTTTCCATTTTCTAGCATAAGTTTATTAAAGTTGATCATGTTTTGCTTATCTATTTGAAATTAGAGCAATGTGGTTGGTATGAATAAAAATGTAATTAAATAGATGAACAATATTATTTAAATGGAAATTGCACTTATACAAAAGGGTGTGTATTAAAAGAGTATTGGAGGATCCTTAGATTAGTGGCTAACTAACATATTCAAAAGTTGTGAGTAGATGCTTTGTAATTATGGGTGTTGATTGAGATCAAATGAATCCCTTTGCCCAAAATTGGATGACTTCAAGAGATTGTGTAATTAAATGGAAAATATGGCATATTAAAGCCCAGAAACAATCTACTTTCGTCGCCTCATTTAGATTGGGTTGGATCGAAATAGTAAAAATATATTTATAAAATTAAGTAATAATAATTAAATGCTTTTTTATCAAGCTTGATAGTATTCCCTTGAAGTAGAAAGTAGGCGTAATGGAGAGAGTGGGGCAATGGTAATGGAAGTAGGTTGAGTTGCAGTAAAGAAATTAAAGAGGCAATCCATGGCCTCCAATCATTGCATTCCCCCCCCCCACCCCCCATATATATGTTGTCTTTTTCTACCAAGAAATGCAAATACGTACACAATTCGTAGATGACACTCATGTTTGTTTCCAGTATGTATTTATTTGGTTAGTAAATAGTATAGCATGTTTCGAAAGCAAATGGTCACCGACACTTGGAACTTCCTCTAACTGTCCCGACCCCAAGTTGTCGCTATAAACCATTTTGTTTCAGAATTTAATTGAAGTTTGACGGATGACTAATCACCAAACATTTAGACTTGTCCATTCGTATGATGTTCTATATACTCATCTTAATTTATTATTTCTTAACTCAAATTAGCTAGTAGTAGTTGTTGGGCAATGGCACTGCTTAACGACTTTGATACTGCCCTAATTCATCAATCTAGATTTTAATTTATACGTAAGAAAGGGAATTATGGGGTGTTGTGGTAACGACAAGGACTAGGACTGAAGCTTTCGAAAATGTACCTCCATGTTGTCCAGGGTAATAAAAAGATGTTTTTACTAACACATGATTTTCAGACTTAAATTGAGACCAGAAATCGTCGGTGGTGCATATCTGACATACAATTATAGAGCTACGTACAGTTTTAATTTAATTAATTATGTAATACCTTCATGAATAGGACATTTATGTCAATATCGTATAGTATAGGGATGTTTTCATTACTCTGACATGTACGTAATTATTATGAAAAATACATAAATAAATCATACTTTAATAGTATTATACAGCGAGAAAAGAAATGACTTAATATGGGAAAATTACAAAGTTGCAGATAATGTAAATTTATTTTAATCGAATGTGGTGTTGTTGGTATCTTTCAAGGTTGATGCCATTTGGAGGAAAAAGTAGAAAAGTATGGGATTGGAATATCAAATATCATTGGTGTTGTTTTCAACCTGGAAATTTCAATCGTATAGGCTATCTTGATGCTGAAACTGCTTTTGGCACTAAGCTATAATTGTTTCCACGTTAATGTTTCTTCTTCTTCTTCTTCTTTTATTAAAGGGAATTTTGTTTATGGTGGGATATTAAAATTTCACAAAGTTTTTGATTTCTTTTTTAATTATGTTCTTCTCTTTTAGTGTTTCACCTATTCATCATGTAAATATCGATTATTGTGATGTTTGATTTTAATAGTAGTGATCAAATGTATTTATGATATTTTGTCATTGTACTCGTAAGAAAATTTTCAACATCTACCTAAAATTGAAGAAAAAATTGGCTTTTTAACCCAAGAAAATTCTATCAACTTCACTTGACTACAATCATCTTCTTCTCTCCAACGTGTCGTACTTATGAAGTTGGTAACCCAAATTTTGATGAATTGAGGTGTAATATGATTTTTATTACCCAACAAACTTGAAATAAATAAAAGAAAAAAAATCACCAGGAAAAAGAAAAGCTGAGTAACCTAATGTTACACTTTTCTAAGTTACAAATAGTACTGAAACAAAATTTCCAAAATTCATCAAATTTGACCTCAAATAAAAAGTAACAAAGAAAATTTTGCAATTTTTGCATATAAATAACAACACATATAATCCCAATCCTCAATGTAAAAGTTGGTCCACTTTGCCTAATTTTACTTTTCATCATCATTTTTCACCATGAGGGCAGCTGTCACTTCATATTTATTTTTTGAAATAGCAAAAACTAAGCAGACATGATTGATTTTGAAGTATCTTCCAAAATTCTCCTCCATTGCCCATTGCCCATTGCCTTTGGATTCTTATAATTGAGACTTGGAAATATTCTAAAGTTGATTCAATGTGTAGGGTAGCCTTGTCTTTTTTCTTTTACACTTTTTTTTTGGGGGAAAAATGGGTTTTAAATAATTAATATATAATAAAAAGGAAAAAAATATTCCAACCATTTTCCACTTTCAAAACAAAAATCAATTGCTATTTGGTTAGCTAATTAAGCATCAGATGGTCCATCACTGTCACTGAAAAACAAATCATAATTAACAACAATTTATATACATGTACCGCATTATTTATTTATTTATTTATTAAATTGTTGGAATATTAACATTATATGATAAAGAAATAATATGATTTTGATTATTATTATCGTGATAATAATCGACCAACCATAGCTTATTTAATTAATACACAAAAAGAAAATTCATTTCCAGGAAATGCAAGACAGGGTGGAGAAAAACAAAATTGAAAGAAGATAATTACTACCTAACCTAACCTTAACCAAATAAATAATTAAGTAAAATACTAAAATGTTAGTAACTCAAATGATCTGGCAATGACTCACTCTTTTAGCTAATTTCCCTAACTAATAAAATTACCCAAATCATTTCTCTTAAAAAAACTCAACCAACCTTTACAATGATTAATATTTTTTCTCAACCCCCTTCTTGAGTAAGCAATTGGTAGATCTACTTTAATTATTTATCAATAAACAAATTAGTGTAAGTCAGAGGCGAAATGTTCAATTTATTTTAATTGCGTTGAGAAATTGAGTTAAGATGACCAACCGTCTAATATTAATAACTTTTTTTGTTTCGAATTTAAGTCAAGAAATTAGTTGACTGTGTGTGTGCGTGATGAAAATATGACTAAATGCAGCTCTGCCGACACTAACAGAATCAGTAAAAGGAATATGCTTTTGGCGTTATTGTATGAACACTATTATAAATATTAATTCTACCCAAAAAACTTTTATGTCACACTAAAGTTAGGGTATTATTGACTTTATAATACGATGCTTGTTGATTAAAATAGGTAAACTATGATGTAATTTTTTTTTTAATCAGCTGAATTTCACTTTCAAAGTTGTTTTAGGGTTCTTGTCATAAAGTTGGCATTATCAATACGGTGATTTTCTTTCCTACTAAATAATTAATTGGACAAATTTGCCCCATAACTGCAATCGGAGTGATGAAGTAATATAAAATCCTATTTTGATTTTTAAATTTTTAAATTTTAATGTTGTACAAATAATATTTTAAATCATACTATTTACAAATTTTGACGTACCAAACATATTATAATATTCTTAAAAAAATATTATTAAATGTGTGATGACAGTTTGTTATTTTTATAAAATACTCATGGAGAAATCACTTCATTTTGGTTAATTAATTTAATCACCTACTAAATAAAATTTAACAATTTGAAAAAGTATAAAGATACAAATAATCAAAATAGAAAATATGGGTTAAATCCACAATTTATGCACCATATGAAACTAATTATAAATTTTGACCATCAAATTTGATTAATACGGTTGGAGACTTGAATTAGATATTGGAATTTCAAAATTTTAAAAAGAAAATTGGTGTCTTGATTTGTACAAAGTAGTGGTTAAAATTATTGTCAAATACTCATTTGATATAAGTTTAAATCATGTAATCTCTATTTCATTACTTTTGATATTGTATAAAAAAATTAAAAATTGCTCAAATTAGAGCATAGTAATTAAATAAATAAATTACACATAATTTTATTATTAATGACAAAATTTGACTTACATTAAAAAAATAATATTTGAATCTGTATAATTAAAATATAAGAGTAAAATTTTAACTAAATTAAAGTGGGTTGATAGTGGATTAACCCATGCATCACATCACATGAAACTCACCATCATGTAACGTCGAATTTTAGTGGATTTTACATCAATTTCACATTTGTTTTCTACTAATAAGATGAGACTAGAAAGGTAAAATCAAAATAAATTAAAGTTGATGTAATTAAATGTCATCAAAGTTGAAATTTAAAAATATAAAATTTCTGAGGTTTGGATATAATGGCACATTATTAGTAAAACTAAACACGACGAAGATATAGTTTCATAATCTTAAATTAGGGTTTAATACAGACGTTCACTCTTCTGCTTGCTTCTTTGGTATGTTATTGGTTTTTGGGAACGTTGGTCACTAGTGTATAAATCCTAATGCCCAATTCGGTAAAATCCCACAAGCATTCGTTCCCCAATTTATCGCGACAATTTTCTCTTTTGTATCAATCTGATTGACTGACACTTCCCGTTAACGGATCATTTAAGTTTGATCGTTTCGACATATAATTCCAAAAAAACTGTTTATCGAAAAACCGAAAAATATATTAAATTACAAAGATACCCTTGATCACCGACAAGCACCATCGTCACCGGTGGGGCAATACCCTTTGGCCCCACCAGCCCCTCCCCAAAAGAAAAAAATAATATGGATCCCACTCAAAACCCCACAATGATAAGTACTGTCGTAAGAGAAATTTTTTTTACGGTGGAGCTAATACTCCACATTGGGAAGTACCAAAGCTTTCTGCATACAAAAAGAAATGAGATTATAAATCCTATATGAAATGTGTGTTTTAGAGTTGAATTTTGATTGGCATTTGGATCAGAATTGTGTCTCCAAAGCTTTTCACTTTTTACATTAAAAGTTCATTTATAACAGAGAGGCAAAATTGTGTCTTTTTTTTATTTATTTTTTTCTCTCTCTCTCAAGGAAAGAATCAATCAGTAAACGAACACAGACTCAAAAACAAAAGACTAGTATTTCTTCTTTTTTTTTTTTAATTAATAATTTTAATAGTATAATAACATCTTGTTTCTTATATTTTATAATAGTTGACATCATATTTTATTTCTAGCTGTATTTCTATATTTGGTCCTCTACCTTTCTCCGAATCTCTCTCTCTCTCTCAAGCTGTATATTTGTGCATTGTTGGAGTGTGGGTTTCTTCCTCTTTGTAAGGGGTGCTTGAGAGAAGGGGGGGGGGTAAAACTTGGAGTTTTTTGAGTGATGAAGGGGAGAAGGACATAACTTCATTTAAGTGGGTTTCTCTTGCTAAAAGCTTTTAAGCGCTGTTTTGTTGTTGGGGGTTGGGGGCTAAATGGACACTAAAGGGAGACTCGTTGCCGGTTCTCACAACCGGAATGAGTTTGTTCTCATCAATGCTGATGAGGTTGCAAGAGTAAGTACCTTCAAAGTTTGCTGCTTTTTTTTTAACACCTGTAATTAGCGGAGGAACTTGGAGGAGTAAGAGCTGGTAAATGTGTTGTTTGAAGGGCTTCTTTTAGTGTATGAGGCCGTTTTGGGTTGTGTTATTCAGCTTGGTAGAGTATCACATTTCGGGAGATTTCTTCTCTTGGTGTGTTCTTTTTTTGATATAATGTTTATATACAGTTCCCAATTGAGTGAATTCTTTTATAGTTTGTAGATCTCAGCGGGTAGATACATCCAATTCAACCAATTAGCAACCCTGAATTTGCATAATTTTGTTAGTCAATCTATTAGAAGAGCACATTGGTTGGAGTTTTGGTAGCTTAAAGTGTTTCGAAAAGCTCTTTTTCATGATCTGCTGGGGTTGACATTGTTAATTGTGTGACTATGACTTGCAGGTGACATCTGTTAAAGAATTAAGTGGGCAGATTTGCCAGATCTGTGGGGATGAGATAGAGATATCTGTTGATGGGGAGCCATTTGTTGCTTGCAATGAGTGTGCATTCCCAGTATGCAGGGCTTGCTATGAATATGAAAGGAGAGAGGGCAATCAAGCATGCCCTCAATGTAAAACCAGATACAAGCGAATTAAAGGTGAGCCTTGTTTAGTTGGATCTTTCAGTAAAAACCCATTAGAGAGCAACTTGGTAATAATTTTAGTCTTCAAGAAATTAAGCTAACACTGTCTCCTGTTCCAGGTTGTCCTCGTGTTGAAGGGGATGAGGAAGAGGACGGTGCTGATGATTTGGAGAATGAGTTTGATATTGCAAGCCATGATAGGAGAGATCCTCACCATATTGCTGCCGCCATGCTCTCTGGTCGATACAATATCAATCATGGTTCCCAACCACATGTTTCTGGGATAAGCACCCCAGCGGAGTTGGATGCTGCGTCTGTTGCTACAGACATCCCTCTCTTGACATACGGCCAAGAGGTGAATTGGTTTTACCGTCAAAATTCTTTTGTTTGAGTTTGCTATTACATTTGTGGCTGACATCTGATTGATTTTTAATGAAGGATGTTGGGATTTCCCCTGATAAGCATGCTCTTATTGTTCCTCCCTTTATGAGTCGTGGAAAACGTGTCCATCCAATGCCAATGCCTGATCCTTCCATGACTTGTGAGTTATTTCATATGATTGGTAGAAATGTATGAGGACTTGGAATTTAATTTCAAATGATCAATTGAAATACTTCTGACCTTATTTTAAAAAAAACTCGGTCTATTTTTTAGTACTTAACATTGTTTGTGTTGTTGATATCACAGTGCCACCTAGACCAATGGATCCTAAGAAAGATTTGGCAGTGTATGGGTACGGAACTGTTGCATGGAAGGAAAGAATGGAGGATTGGAAGAAAAAACAGAATGAGAAACTCCAGGTGGTTAAGCATGAAGGAAATAATGGAGACGAGTTTGAGGATTCTGATTTGCCAATGTAGGTTCATTTACTCTCTTAAATTCTTCCTGTTTGTCTTAGCAGCATGTTTAAGTCTAGAGGCTTATTCCTGCTACTGGTTTATTTATTCAGTAGATTCCTCTTTCGTTTTTGGATTAAAAGAATATAGAAATTGTCAATTGATTTAGAAGAACACCTAGCTGTTTCAGCTAAAGCTTGAGTTGCTAATCATTAAAGGGTATTTATGGTTAATTATATAAGCGTAATTGTTGTTTTTCCTCGCTTTCTTTTCTCATGAGAAATAAATCTATTATATGATTGTATTATATTATTTTTGTTGGCTCCAGAGTTTGTATCCTTTTTGCATATATGTTACTTCCATGTTCTGAGAAAATGAATGCACCATTTTTCAACGTTCAAAATGTTTTTATCATACTGTATCTCAGGGCTTTGCATCAAACATGGTAGTAACTGGTATCAACTTCATTTGCCAAACGCACTATACACTACTTTTTAGAGAAGTAGCTGTATTCCTTAACACCTTTTTCACATTCAGTACTAAAAATTGTAAATTTATGTGTTATTTCAGGATGGATGAAGGCAGGCAGCCACTTTCAAGAAAACTACCAATACCCTCTAGCAAGATAAATCCATACAGATTAATTATCCTACTCCGACTTGCGGTCTTGGGGTTATTTTTTCACTATAGAATTCTGCATCCTGTGAACGATGCTTATGTGCTGTGGCTTATTTCAGTCATCTGTGAAATATGGTTTGCTGTATCATGGATATTGGATCAGTTCCCGAAATGGTACCCAATTGAACGGGAAACATACCTCGATCGTTTATCATTGAGGTGATTTCATCTTCCTTTCTCGACATCCCTTGCCCATTCTTTCTCTCGCTCGTTGCATTGTTTTTCCTTTCTCCTCTCGTCTGTACTCGCACTAAATTGTGTGCATGTCAGAGAGAGAATTCAGTTTTGCTTATTATTACCCCTCCCTTTTCTTTAGGTATGAGAAAGAAGGGAAGCCATCTGAGCTAGCTTCTGTAGACGTATTTGTGAGTACAGTTGATCCGATGAAGGAGCCACCGCTTATCACTGCAAATACAGTTCTGTCTATCCTTTCAGTTGATTATCCGGTTGATAAAGTAGCCTGCTATGTCTCTGATGATGGTGCTGCCATGCTCACGTTTGAGGCTCTATCTGAGACATCTGAATTTGCAAGAAAATGGGTACCATTTTGTAAGAAGTTCAGCATTGAACCTCGAGCTCCAGAATGGTATTTTGCTCAGAAAGTTGACTATTTGAGAGATAAAGTAGATCCAACATTTGTTAGGGAACGCCGTGCCATGAAGGTTCGGAACTTCTCTCCTAATTTGAATACATTTGCTGCCGTTCCTACATGTTGAAAGAATAGTGTTTCCCATTGGTTTCAAGAAATGATGTTTCATATCTGGTTATTTGTTGATACAGAGGGAATATGAAGAATTCAAAGTTCGAATAAATAGCTTGGTTGCCATGGCGCAAAAGGTTCCAGAAGAAGGTTGGACAATGCAGGATGGAACTCCATGGCCTGGAAACAATGTCAGAGACCATCCTGGAATGATCCAGGTGAGGTGTTTTCTTTGAATGTGGTTTGTAATTAGGTTCAGATGCTATCCAGCCCCCATGCAATTTCCAGTATGCATTAACATTGTAAACATTTGGTATTCTTTGCTGTAGGTTTTTCTTGGTCATGATGGTGTTCGAGATATTGAAGGGAATGAATTACCTCGTCTAATTTATGTTTCTCGTGAAAAGAGACCAGGATTTGATCACCACAAGAAAGCTGGGGCCATGAATTCTTTGGTATATCCCTCTCTCTATTTCAAGCATGCAGCTGTGGACATACACCACACACAGTCTCAGCTTGGCATGTCCTTTGATCTGTCTGTTGTCTGGTTTGTAACTAATTATAATATTTTTTGGTTGATTAATGAAGGTGCGTGTTTCTGCCGTCATCTCCAATGCTCCTTTCCTACTGAATGTTGATTGTGATCACTATATAAACAACAGCAAAGCTCTTCGTGAAGCTATGTGCTTCATGATGGACCCTATTTCAGGAAAGAAAATCTGCTATGTCCAATTTCCTCAAAGATTCGATGGCATTGATCGACATGATAGATACTCAAATCGAAATGTTGTCTTTTTTGATGTACGTATGATTTGTTGAACTTTAATACTACAGATACATGTTTCTTCCTGAAAGGAGAGATGATGATATGTTGTTTCTTTTTTTTTTCTTCACCTGAAAACAGATCAACATGAAAGGACTGGATGGGATTCAAGGACCTATTTATGTCGGAACTGGATGCGTCTTCAGGAGGCAGGCACTCTACGGGTATGATGCCCCTGTCAAGAAGAAGCCTCCAAGAAGAACATGCAATTGCTTGCCAAAATGGTGCTGCTGCTGCTGCTGTTGCCGATCTAAAAGGAAGAACAAGAAATCAAAGTCCATTGATAAGAAGAACAAGGAGGTTCCTAAGCATAAACATGCTCTAGAGAATATTGAAGAGGGAATTGAAGGTAATGATTGTTCTACTATCGGCTTCTAAGTTTGGTCTCTGATATTTCCAAATATATTCATCAATGACCTAGAATCAATCCGCTATATTTTGCTGTCAGTTAAAGTAGATTATGTTAGAGCATTATCAATTATAGTGCCATCATTTCGTATTGCAGGTATAGACAATGAAAAGTCGGCCCTTATGCCACAAATCAAGTTTGAGAAGAAATTTGGTCAATCACCTGTTTTCATTGCTTCAACACTTATGGAGGATGGGGGTATTCCAAAGGGAGCAACCACTGCATCACTCTTGAAAGAAGCCATCCATGTCATCAGCTGCGGTTATGAAGATAAAACAGATTGGGGGAAAGAAGTGCGTCATAACTGTTCCGAACTTCATAAATTAATATCTTTTGAAACTTTTTTTGTTCTTTTGGATAATTGGGTTTTGATAGTGATACTCATCAATTCCAATCATCATTCAGGTTGGGTGGATATATGGCTCAGTTACTGAGGATATATTAACAGGCTTCAAGATGCACTGTCATGGTTGGCGGTCAGTGTACTGCATTCCAAAAAGGCCTGCATTTAAAGGTTCAGCTCCAATTAACCTCTCAGATCGTCTGCACCAAGTTCTACGTTGGGCTCTGGGATCCGTTGAAATTTTCTTGAGCAGGCATTGCCCAATATGGTACGGTTATGGTTGTGGATTGAAATCCTTGGAGCGCTTTTCTTATATTGCTTCAGTTGTATACCCTTTGACATCAGTTCCACTGCTCGTTTATTGTACGCTGCCAGCTATATGTCTCCTTACTGGAAAATTTATTGTCCCTGAGGTAATTCTGAATTTCTGACATGCCTATTTTAGTAATAAGAAGGGGAAAAAATTCTGCTAGGATAATGTAATTCTGAATTTCATCTAATACTGAATTTTCCATTTGCAGATTAGTAATTATGCTAGTCTCCTTTTCATGTCTCTCTTCATAGTCATAGCTGTGACTAGTATCCTAGAAATGCAGTGGGGAGGTGTTGGAATACATGACTGGTGGAGAAATGAGCAGTTCTGGGTGATCGGTGGTGTCTCGTCTCACCTGTTTGCACTCTTCCAGGGCTTGCTTAAGGTTTTAGCTGGTGTAAACACAAACTTCACCGTTACCTCAAAAGGAGGAGATGATGGAGAATTTTCCGAACTGTACCTATTCAAGTGGACATCTTTATTGATTCCCCCCATGACATTGTTGATCATCAACATAATCGGAGTCATAGTCGGGATTTCAGATGCCATCTCTAATGGATATGACTCATGGGGCCCTCTATTCGGTAGACTGTTCTTTGCATTCTGGGTCATTGTTCATCTTTACCCCTTCCTCAAGGGGTTGATGGGGAAACAAGACAGGCTTCCCACCATTATTGTGGTTTGGTCAATACTTTTAGCATCGATTTTCTCTCTTTTGTGGGCTCGAGTCAACCCCTTTATATCGAAAGGAGGCATTGTTTTAGAAGTGTGCGGGTTGAACTGTGATTAAAAATAAATTGTAGAAGAAAAAACAAAGGAGTAGAATTAGATGTTCAGTGTTCAAAGGAAGCAAGGCTGTCTGAAAATTGCGTAAATCGGCTACGATTTTGGTCAAAGATGAAGACATCTCCTGATTCAACATGGTTGCCCTCTAGGTGAGGAAAAGAGGAGAACGTGTTGGAAGGTGTTTGTAGATACATATATATATACAAAACTGTGATCCAATATTTGTCAGTGTTGAGTTTTCCTCCGTTTTGATTCTTTCTATACTTTTGTGGGTTGTGGGTTAGAAGGTATTGATTTCATAAAGTCTTTTGTATAATCTCTTAAGAGAAGAGACTTGAAAAAAGGTGTAGTTTTTCATCCATGGATAATGTATATTTCCTTTGTTAATAAGGGGCACCTCATAAGTGCCAAGAATTGTGTCTGCTTCCAACTTCATACTTGGGGACCGTAACTTTTAATGCTTTTTAATTTTATGTTTATTTTCCTCATTAGCATTTCCCAAGCTGCTGTTCCTATTTTTTTTCGAATTACAAAATTAAATCATCCTACTGATTTTGACAATAAAAACACATAATACAACAGAAATTTAAATTAGGGGTATCATTGCAAGTTTCATCGAATGATGGACAAATACAACCAAATCAAATGTGCACAAACATAAAATGTTGACATTCTACAAATCAAATAATGCATGAGATATGGTCATATTTTAATAGCGAAGTGCGTGACTATGTGCCTATTGTTACTCTTGCAACAAAACAATCCTAAAGAATCAGTTCAGTCTAAGATACGCTCAAGCGGCCTCCTCAGCTTGGATGATGTTTTGGGTGTAGTCATGTTGCCGATTCGCGCCCTTTTGGTGCTGCCCTCGTTCTCCTTCATGTCATGGAATATTGGTCGCTTTGGTGTTCTTTGAGTTAAAACAGGCTTGCTCTTGCTTTTCATTATGGACGAAATCAATTGCTTAACAGAGACGCTGTTGCTCTCCTTTTTGGCACTCGCGTTTAGCAATTTTAGTTCGGTTCTGAAGGCTGCTTCTTCACCGTCCACAACTGCAACTCATTATCAGTATTCTTTTTATGTCAGAGAACAATAAAATATGCACTAACAAACAGATGCTTTCTGCATGTCACTACTTCTAATTGTTTTAAGTGTTGTTATCTTCTTTTTTTTTACCGCATGTTAATTATCATGTCGGATATCATTTATTTCATGTCCAAAATTTATAGGTCTAACCTCTTCTGATTTCTGAATTCTTTGGAAGGGGAGATTTATCTGCCACTGCTGCATCTTCCACCAAGATGTCTTTCCTCAACTCAATTGTTGCTGCATTATCTTCAGGACCATCCTTAATAACTGAGAAATTTGCGTCCTCAACATGATTACCCTCTTTAAAGTCGCTTGAATTGCATTCTGAGAAGGCTTTGTCCAAAGTAACATCGTTACTCTCACCAGCTTTCGCATCTGAATTTTTAACTTCATCTTCAACCCCCCAAAACAAACTCATCTCCGTGTTGGTAAAGATGTTTGATTCATCGGGATTCGCTAGGTCTTTACGTTCTGTACCATTTTAACAGTCATCAGTGGATACAAATTTTGTTGTACTAATAAAAAGAAAAAAGTAATTTCCTTTACGAATCAGCAATTGTGAAGAGACTGTGTTATTCACCAAAAAATAGATGTTCTCTGCCTGCCACTACTAAACATAAATGTTAAGACATTCATTTATTTGTTATTTTCTCATGTCGGATAGCATTTATTCCATGTCTATAATTAATAGATCTAACCTCTGCTAATTCCTGAATTCTTTAAAAGGGGAAATTTACCTGCAATGGCTGCATCTTGCCCATAGAAGTCGTTCCTCAACTCCATTGTTTCTTCAGGATCATCCTCTTTCACTGCAAAAGTTGTGTCCTCAACATCTGTTCTCGTAACATGATCACCCTCTTCAAAGTCACTTGAATTGCATTCTGGGATGGCCTTGTCCAAAGTAACATCATTACTGTCACCAGCCTTTGCATCCGAATTTTTAACTTCATCTTCAACCCCAAGAAACAAACTCATTTCCATGTTGGTAAAGATATTTGATTCATCAGGATCCGCTAGGTCTTCACATTCTGTTCCATTCTAACAATCAGTAGTGGACACAAATTTTGCTGTACTAATTAAAAAAACAAAGGTGATTTCCTTTATGAATAAGTAATGCAATGAAAGGAATGAGTACTTATGCGTAAATCAGCCGTATTCTTTTGTACCAGCCCTAAATGCAAACAATGAAATTATGCACGATAGACATGTTTTCCGCCTGTCACTAATAAACATAATGTGTTTAAGGACTTAAGAAAATTAGAATGCATTAATAATTCATTTTACATAAATGTTTAAGACATTCATTTATTTGTTATTTTCTCACGTCATATTGGGTTTATTTCATGCCTAAAATTAATAGATCTAACCTCTGCTAATTTCTGAATGCTTTGAAAGGGAAGATTTATCTGCCATTGCTGCATCCTGCCCCGAGAAGTCTTTGCTCAACTCCACTGTTCCTTCAGTATCTTCAGGACTATCATTTTTTACTGAGAAATTTGTGTCCTCAACATCTGTTCTCGCAACAAAATCACCCTCTTTAGTGTCACTTGAATTGCATTCCGTGATGACGTCACCGGCATTTGCATCTGATTTTTTAACTTCATATTCAACCCCAAGAAACAAACTCATCTCCACGTTGGTAAAGATATTCGGTTCATCAGGATTCGCTAGGTATTTGCTTTCTGTTCCATTTTAACAATCATCAGTGGATACAAATTTTGCTCTACTAATTTTTTTTTTTTTTTTAAAAGAAGCGATTTCCTTTACAAATCGTAATTGCAATGAAGAGACTGAGTGGTTATGCATAAATCAGCTGTATTCTTTTGTATCAGCCTAAATGCAAACAATGAAATTATGCACAAAAAATGTTCTCCGCCTGTCACTACTAAACAGAGATGTTATGACATTCATTTATTTGTTATTTTTTCATGTCGAAGAACGTTTATTTCATGTCTAAAATTAATAGATCTAACCTCTGCTAATTTCTGAATTCTTTGAAAGGGGAGATTTAACTGCAATTACTGCATCCTGCCCATAGAAGTCGTTCCTAAACTCCATCGTTTCCTCAGTGTCTTCAGGACCATCCTTTTCCACCGAGAAATTTGTGTCATCAACATCTCTTCTCGTATCATAGTCACCCTCTTCAAAGCCACTTGAATTGCATTCTGGGATGGCCTTGTCCAAATTATCATATTTACTGTCACCGGCCATTGCGACTGGTGTTTTAACTCCATCCTCAACCCCAAGAAACAAACTCATCTCCATGCAGGTAAAGATGTTTGATTCGTCGGAATTCTCAAGGTGTTTCCGTTCTGTTCCATTTTAACATCATCAGTGGATACAAAATTTTCTGTATTAATCTACAAAGAGTGATTTCCTTTACGAATCCGTAATTGCAATTAAGGGAATGAGTACTTACCATCAGAAACAACACATACTGAGGAAACGGAAGAGCAATCTACAACCATCTCAGGTTTCACTAAAGTCATAATGTCCAGTTTACTGCAGCATTTAGTTTCAACTTCCATGGAGTCACCAACTATGTTTTCAGGAAAATGCAAGCCATGAGGTTCATCAGTCTCTAGGTCACAACTCTTCCTTTCGTCCAAACATGGAGACTGGTTCACATCTAAACCATCAATGCTATCCAGGGCTGAGTCTGTTTTCATGGAACTTTCACAATCATCCGACTTTACTTCAGCAATTTCTTCAAGATCTATGTTGCTCCCTTCTACAAAGGAACCATCAGTTACATCATTGAAACCTGCGGCGTTTATATGGCACCAATCTCTTTCCTCCCTTGTAACTGTATCATGATCATGAAACGCTAACCCGTTAATCACAGTCACCTCATAAAAGATAAAAAGGCTCAATCTAATTAACAACTATACCTTTGCATTCAGTAGAGATTTCAGTTCCCCCAACATCATTGACGTCATCCATAGCTTGTGAATGTTCTTTTTCTGCTTTGCCACAGGAACAAGGAAAAAAAAGAGTCATATAATTTGACATAAATGCTAAAAAAATAAAAGAAATAGCTAGCTACAAGGTAGACCAGCAAATTTTGCTGTCATTAAGTTAAAATTTATAAGCATTTGAAGAAACTAAAAATGAGTTTTCCTGGAATACTCGAGCGTGATAGAGTTTAACTACCAGTTCCAATTTCAAGCTTGCTATAAGGTGTATCAGCAAATGACGAGACATCTTCCTGTTCACCACCATGTAAAGATCCCAGATGAGAAACAGATGCTTTTTCACCATCGCCGACCCCTGCTTCTTCAATGGTGAAGGGAGCATCTAATCGTTTTGCCGCACTTATGTTAGGATCATCAACTTCGATTCCAGATTGAAGATCGTTACTCTTTAAAGTGCTCTTCAATGTGCCAACCACTGAAATGTTATCCACAATTATGCCAGCAGTTGACGTAAAACCATCTACTCCAGAGGAAAAGCTACAATCACGCTCAAGTCCAAACTTATCACTTGGATCATCAAGATCACGAGAGTTATTAGAACACATAGCAGAAGGTGCATTTGACATCTCTTCCAGGTATTCGGTACCTGCAACCCCAAAAGTATCAGTTTCTTGAATTATTGTTTCTGTGTCACTCATATTGGTGTCATACAACTCTGCATCCACATTACCACCACTGCAGTCAGTAAGCTCAACTTTCAGTGCGGATGTTGCCATCTCCTCTACGATACTATTTTCCTGTACAGGATTCGTTTCTCCTCTCGCACTGATTCCATTGCCATCCATGGTAGCAGTAAGGTCTTTAACGAAAGGAAGATCCATAATTCTTTCACCATTAGCAATCCTCTCTCCATCCACCAGCGAATGATCAAGAGGAGTCATTGAAAAAGATTCTGAAGTAATAGGTGCAGTCAATTCCTCTGGTGGCAAAGCTTGACTGCCATTACTAAACGCTATAGCATTGACTTCACTTTCGGCACCTTGCTTCGCAGCCTCACTTTCTTCCATGATAGCAGCCGGTTGTTGAAAACTATTTGCTGGAATTTCATCCCTCATATTCTTATTATCCATGCAAGCTGCCTCAGAATTTTCTTGCATGTCATCAGTGACAGGCAGACAGCCGTTGAAGGGCGATTTCTTTTCAGAAATACCTGTAAACAATCAAAACAACAGAAGCCCTTAATAAAAAAACAGAGCTAAAAAGCATGATATAACTAAATATAATTTCTTTAAACATTTTGATACTTGAGGACTTTGAGTGGATTTTTCATCTTTTCTCATAGCACCATTTTGTTATTCGATGCAGCAAATGATAAATTCAATCTCTTTAGCAAATAAAATTCTTCCCTAGAGCATCCTAGCCTCCAAAAAGTCGGCTTTTGACAAAATAATCATGATTAGCAAGAGAGTGTAGAGGTATTCTAACAAAAAAAATGGAAAATCCTAATGCATTAACATAGTGATAAAAATCACCTTTAGAAGCACTATTCAATATATCGTTGCGCTTTTCTTCTGGTGAAACAGTACCAGTTCTTTCCCCATAGAAAGCTTCACATAAATGTTTCTCATGTGTTTCACTGTCTATACTTTCTGAAATTGGATCATAAACACCATTTGCCCTAAATTCTCCTTCAGAACTCTGGTCAATAATCTTTTTTGCACTGACAAACAACTCCGTTTCAGTATTTATTGCCTCTTCATTTTCAACTATTTTCACACCATTGTTTAGCTGACCAGAAATTGCGTATCCTGTATTGCTCAAATCAGGTTTACCTGCCAGTATTTGGTGGAAAATTCATTTAAACAATCGCTGTGATCTAATATAAAATAAGCTCAAGAACGTTCAATAATCTCAACTAGTTAAAAGATAGAAAGTGAAATGTAAAGATACCTTTGACGTCTTGGCTGCCTTCTTGAGGTCTTGGCGGACTTATCAAATCTTTATCAAGATTGCTTAAGCTCCATTGCCTTTCTGTTATTGCTTTTTGACTAACGGCTTCACTCATTTCCTTAATCTCAACTGAATTTTCAGTTTGTATCATTCCTATTCCGGAAGAATGAGTACCTGTTTCTTCTTCATTCTTCAAGGAAACTACCTGCTGAACTGGCTCAGCAGTAGTTATGTCAGTATCCTCTAAGTGCATTGAACCCTGATCCTCTTGTGAAAGACTAGTGTCCTCTTTAACTTCAAATTTGTCAGTTGTGTAGTTAACATTTTCAATCCTCGATGGTTCTTCTAAATCCAATAATTTCTCCGGTTTCAACTCATTTGAAGTTTCACCTGCACATATCAAGGAGTGGTAATTTTAGAAAATCAACATGACATTGTTCAATATGAAATCTAAAACAAACTCACCTGCAAAATTTGTTTGATTGGCTGAAGAATAAACATCAGCAATATAGGTCATCCCAGAAGAAACCACTTTGTTAGCATTGCTTGCAACTTCAACACAGGCATCATCAAGAGAACCTGTTTTATTCAAGGACATAAAAGGTTGATTTTTTATTTCACCCTCAATGGTATCATCCTGGAGCAGTTTCTCCTTATCATCCTCCATCAAATCACTCTCCACATCATGATTGGATATCTCACTTCCTACAATGCTGACAGTATTCCCAGCACTGCATAATTTATCTTGACATGGAATGAAGAAAAAGTGTCAGAAATGTTCTCACAGAATTATATGTTCTAAAATGCTTATAACTAATGAAAGAAGAAAAAAAATGAATCTCACATACCTTGGCTTTGTGGTGCAAGTCCAACTGGAGTTCCGTGAGTAGCACTGTCACTACTTGATCCACACCTCATTTCTGTAGTACTTGGTGTCCCGGTTATTGAAGCAACAACATCAATATGAGCTCTATGTTCTTGCTTTTCTGCCTTTACAGAACTCTCAATGAGTATTATTCCTTGACCATCAGAAAACTTAGTAGCACTCAGTTGTTCAGACATCTCCAAAGGAATTTCTGATTCACTCTTCAAACCAATACTTTGACCAAGTTCATTCAGGAGATCATTGAAAATTACCTCCTCAACCGAGTCAGCAATAATCGTATTGGCATTTTCTAATTTCCCTTTTATCTGATCCTCCGCAACTGGAGTTCTGATTCCTTCAACCATTCTAGATTCAACCAAGTTAGAGTTATCAACAGCACCAGCTCTATTCAAGGACAGAGAAGAATTGCTTTCAAAGGAACCATCATGTATCCTTATCTCTTCATCATTTTTCACCAATTCATTGTTCTCCTCATACATTAATACAGATTCATTAACACAGGGTTCATTTCCTGCATCTGGATCTTCACTCCTTTCTTGGTAAGACATCTCTTTTCCTGCAGTGTCAGCAGCTTCAGCCTGGCACTTATCTTCAACTGCATTGAAGAAAAAAACACCAAAAGAAGTAAACCCGTGAATAATTATATGTTCTAAAAAGCTTATACATGTAGAAGGAAAGGAAAGGAAAGCATTTTCACATACATTGTTTTTCTGGTGCAGGTCCACTTGGAGTTCCTGGGGCAACAATGTTGCTATATGTACTCTGCTGGATATCAAATATCTTTTGAGCATAAGTTTCTGCTGTAGCAAAATGAGATTGTGCATTACTCACTTGATTTTCGGCTGCCTCAACTGAGCTCTTTATGTATGGAATCCCTTCTGTATTTGAAACATCAGTAGCAATCATTACTTCAGCTTTTGTTACACAATTTTCTTGTTCACTCTTCCGACCACTACTTTCACCAAATTTATTCAGATTAATATCATCCGCTTTCAATTTGTCTATGATTTGAGTCTCTCCAAATGGAATTCTGCTATCATCAGCAGACACATCACTCTCGAAATTAGTCTTTTCACCACCTGGTAGCACTGTCAATTCTTTCTCCGAGTGAAGGAAGGTGGAGGTTGCACCTATGCACGGTGAACAAATAAAAAATTTTAACATAAGCAGTTTCTTATGATATCAAAATTAAATACACTCGCCACTTACCTATAAGATCCCTTTTCACTCCAAATGGAAGACCAGCTATAGGAGATGCGTCAGATGAGTCCATGTTGATAACATTGCTTTCAAATTCAACCGGTAAAGATTTAACCCAATTAGAGCATGCGTCACCATTCTTGACAACCTGTTTGCTAACGTCCAAATCCAGATTATTTCTGTTTCCTGCATCTTCCGACAATTCTCCAGGAGATGGAAGACTCTCAACAATTGCAGCTTCCTCTTCTACAATCACCATTCCAGACTTGCTTGGCAACTTCTTCTCGATGCCTTCGGCTGTTTGATTAGGAGGTGTAACAGAGGCACTTGTTGAAGTAATAAGACTGGAGCTTCTTTGGGGTTTCTGTGTTACGGCATGATGCTTAAGAACTGAAGTCCTTTCTTCTTTCTGATTACGCTCTTGCGTCAGTTGCTTAACTCCCTGGTCATCATTTTCTGCAACTGCAATTTGGTCTTCTTTAGAAGTTCCAGGTATACTATGTCGAGAAGAATTTCGACTGGACTTTCGTGGTATTTCTTCAGTCGAGACTTTCTCTAGATGCGGTGATCTTAACTGCTCCATTCTACTAATATCTTCCCTAATTGGCAACTCGGCAGCTGGAGCAGTGAGAATCACAGTCTTGCGTCTATTCTTCCTCAAGGGGGATTGGTGTTGCGAAGTGATGGCAGACTTGGCCCTCTCAACCTCACTCCTATCTTGTACAATTGCATCCAATTCTTCAGTTGTGCCTTTTCCTTGAAGCGGTGCCTTCAACTGCTCCGTACTACCAATATCTTCCTTATTTGCCAAATCTGCAGCTGGAGCAGTAAGAATCACAGTCTTGCGTCTGCTCCTCCTCGAGGGGGCTTCTTGCTGTGAAGAAAGGGCACCCTTGGCCCTCTCAACCTCACTACTATCTTCCACAATTGCACCCAATTCTTCAATCGTGCCTTTTCCTACAACCGGTGCCTCTAACTGCTCCGTTCTACCAATATCTTCCTTATTGGCCAAATCGGCAGCTGGAGCAGTAAGAACCACAGTCTTGCGGCTGCTCCTCCTCGAGGGGGCTTCCTGTTGTGAAGTAGCTGCATACTTGGCCCTCTCAACCTCACTACTATCTTCAACAATTGCAGCCAATTCTTCAGTCGAGCCATTCCTTTCAACTGATGCCAAATCGGAAGCTAGAGCGGTAAGAGCCACAGTCTTGCGTCTGCTCCTCCTCGAGGGGGCTTCTTGTTGTGAAGTTGCTGCATTCTTGGCCCCCTCAACCTTACTACTATCTTCAATAATTGCATTCAATTCTTCAGTCGAGCCTTTCACTACAACCGGTGCCAAATCGGCAGCTGGAGCGGTAAGAGCCACAGTCTTGCGTCTGCTCCTCCTCGAGGGGGCTTGTTGTTGTGAAGTAACGACACACTTGACCTTCTCAACCTCACTACTCTCTTCAACAATTGCCTCCAATTCAGCACTCCTGCTTCGTTTTCTGGTCTCTTCTTTCAAGTATTCTTCCTTATTTCCCCCCTTACCACTCTGAGATACAACAGCTTTTCGCCTGGAAGAATATCTCCTTGAACATTCTGGAGGTTCCACGAGTGCATTATCCTTTTCAGAGTGCTCCCGAACCTCTGTCACCTGTGTATCACTTTTCACTGATGTAGCAAAGTCTTTCTCTGAATTACGTTTTGATTGTCTTACAGGTTTCTCTGCTTCATACCCTTCCTTTACCCCAACTATTTTAACCTCCTTTTCAACCATAGAAGCGACATCTTTGGATAGTGCCCTTGACTGCCGTGTCACCCTAGAAACAACTTCAACCTTTTCCACTTCACTGCTGACTGCCACAGACTGATCTCCTTTTCTAGAATTCCTGGTTGATTGCTGCTTTGGACCATTTTTGGCTTCAGAATTGTCATCCAACAAATGTACCTCGTCACCTCCTTTGCCGTCCCTTATCTTCTTTGAATCTTCCTGACTCACGTTCTTCCCACTTCGTAACTGCCTCCCTGTTAACCCACCAGTAACTTTATCATGACCATTCTTGACATCTTCTTTCTGACCCAATTCTAAACCCTCAGAATCACTGACCACCTCTTCAGCATCTTTACCCTTCTTGCCTACTCTACCTCTCTTTCTCCCAGCAGGAGGCGAAGGAGCCATATGTACAACTTCTTCAACAGCATTTTGCACTCTAGACCTTGTGACTCTAACTTGGCAGCACTCAGAGTTTTTGGAATCTTCAGTATCTGGAACATTTTCAAGCACCTGGGCAGGATTCTTGGACAACGTTTGCCTCCTAGACCTTCCTCTACGCTGCTGATAGACAGAAACATCGTACTCAATGGTTTCATTGTCAGAACTAAACCTGACTTTCTTTAACTGCTTTTTGACAATCTTAGCTTCATTTTCACTACATAATTCTTCTGGAATACTGCTGGACTCTTCTAACGAAACAGGATCTTCATTTTCCTGTTTAAAACAGAAAAGCATTAAAAGAACTGAGTTGGTTATATGTAATAACTGAAGTGAACCAATGTACCACAGATATTTACCGTGATACTTGCTTTCTATTAATCTCCAAAAGGAAAATCAATTAAGGTGAAAAGATAACATACTTGTTCAAAGTTAACGAAATAGAACATCAATCTAGTTAAGCCGTTCAAAAATATTATTTGCTTTTTCTATTCGATTTTACTTACGCTTCACTGAATGCAAACAGTAAAAATAATGAAAGGAGTGTTCAATCTTCTAATTTCGAATGCTTAAAGTGGCAATAAAGCAGAGAAAAACAAATTTCACCACCAAAATTTAGCGTTTAATGCTTCTCGTTTAAATTCATTTTCAGATCTAAAAAAAAGGGATTGGAGAAGGAGATGAAAAAATGAAAGAGAAGGCACCTTACAGAGAGCTGTTCACATTCTCGAAATTTAGCCTTAATTTATAAATTCCATTCCCAAATGAAAGTCAAAGAAATTTAGTAGAATAAAAAAAAAAAAAGAAGAAGAAGAAGAAGAAGATGATGAATAAATGAAAGAGAAGCACCTTAAAAATGGAAGTCAAACGATCCGCCATTTCACGGTTAGTGAGATTTGCAGGGACGCCATGCTTTTTACAGAACGCCTGCAGTTCTTTTCTCTTCATGCCATGAAAATCCATCTCTTTACAATAATTAAGGAAAGAAAACAAAAGGGAAATCTAACTGAAATTCAAACTTTTAACAGAAAAGAAAACGCTAATTTGTTTTCCATGAAGAAAAGCTGCTGAAGAACTATAACGAGAGAGATTTCCAGCGTATATAATAAATGACTAAATGTTGTCCGTTCGTTCGTTTGCCGGTATAAAAAAAAATAAGGATCGGAATCGGCAGTTTGAATTCAAATTTTCAAACGGCCAGTTTTGGCGCTCTTTTGAAAAGCCGGGACCTTAAGAAAGAAGATGTACTCGCTGTAATAGTTGAATTACAATTTACTCGCCAGTACAGCTCGACAGATGGTATGTTAAAGGGGTAAAGTCAGTCGAACGGTGGCGATTGGTTAGTGGTCCAGTTATTCCTGATTTGGGAGTGGGCATTGGATGTTGAAGACTTACCTTTCTTTATTGAATAAGGGCATGTCTCCATTAAATATTGCAACGTGGAGGATTCTCTTAGCTTGGAAAGTCAGAAAAGCTGTGTTTACTCGTGGTCGATCCTTGGTTCACGCTCCCTTTCTGCTTACGCTTTGTTCGTTCCTCTTTATTAGAAAAATAAGGTATAACCGTAGTACAGTAACACTTCAACTTACAATTTGTATTTACATTTTTAAAACTTTGATATAATTTTTTAAATATCCGATTATCACAGTTTATTTATTTTATCATCTCAATCAATTCTTTTGTGCAAGTGTGAATATTATATTTAATATTTGAATAACTTAGTTAAAAATTTAAATTTGAATATTATATTTAAAAGTTTTTAACCCGAGAACATCCCCTCTATTTGCTCCTGTTTTCTTCTATCTACCTAGATCACCTCAAGTTCTATGTAAAACCCCGTAGATTCAACGGTTGAAAGAAACCCATAGCTATTTGCCTGTATTTTTACTCAAAATGCTTATAACTTAAAAATTGGTATAAATTTCAGCCTAAAATTGTGGGTCAAACTTGAAAATTATAAAGAAATAAAATCCCCAAGACAAGAAAAGCAGAGTGTTTACATTCAACTAACATTTTTACTAAGAATTGCAATCTTCCCCAATAGCTGGAAAATACTGTTAATCTCCAGCACAAACAAAATAACCCACAGCTTCATTTTTTTTTTTAATTTCATTCTTATCATATTGTGGATGTTAAAAAGAAAATATTTTCTTCAGAGATGAGTAAAAATAAAGCAAATTTAAAAGAAATGTGGGAGAAATTTACATTGAGAAGATGAATTTCGGATTTTTGTTAAGAGCAAATCCACAATTTTATTTTAACCAAAAAGAAGATAATGTTCCAACTTCCATATCATTATCCCATGTCCATATCTAAACACACCAACTAAAGACTAGATCCAAGTCCCAACCAAAAGTACATGATTTGTGGTTGCACGAATCCTCAATGAAGTACATCTTTTATTCCATCTGACATCCAATGTAGATAAATAATATCACAGTTACATTTTCTCCATTGTTATATTTTTTTTAATAGAAACATTATTCTATCATTAGTCAACATTCAAAATTTAGAAAACTTTGAAAATATTTTTAAAATCAATTTAGGTCTTTTATCAGTGGTTCAGACATATCTTAAATATAAAATGAAATTACATAAGTTTAAAATGATCAAAAACACAATCACGCATGTACAGTAAAATAAGTCTCGAGACTCTACCCTACTGTAACTTGTTAACTACTAACTTGTCAGTCTCAATACCTAAATGAACTAGTCTGAGGACTTAATGCAAGAAACCTAAAAATAGTTTTTAAAGAAACACTTCAAACCATTCTCAAGCATCATCAAAATATACCATTAGATTTCAATTCACTTCAAAACAATATACACATCATTTGAACAAAAATCATTTTAAAAATATGATTAAATCAAATCAATACCACAACTTATATTGAAAGCATTAAAATAGTTAGACACGTCATGAAAACTTTACAAAGCTCAATATAAAATACATTTAATTTATATACATATCATTTCAATTTTTTCTAATACATATAATACAAAACTAAATTTCTTAAACCCTTTAATCCTCGAATAGTAATGTGATTTTTCATTGACATAATCTCTAGCATCTTAGAAAAGTCTTCCACCTACATGTTTCACATTAAGCTTGAAGAGCTTAATACATTGTGATTTTCTATCTTACATTATTTCATATTAGTATTGACCTACATGTTTAAACTGTAACACCCCTAATCCGTATCCATCGTTGGAATCGGATTACAGAGCATTACCAAAGTTTATAGATCAAACAGACAGAAATTTCAAACATCGCATATCATATAATATTTAGGTTAGAAACCAATCAAACTCATATATATTATCCCTTAATCAAGTCCTCGAGGCCCAAAATATGCGTTAAAAATAAGTCGGGACTAATTCGGAAACTCAAAAAATTTTTCGGAATACATTAAAAATTTTCAACATTGCGGGGGTTACACGCCGTGTGGTCAGACCGTGTGACTCACACGGGCGGACGTATCCATAAAATTTCACATTTTCTCATAATTACACTTATTTAATACTTTTATTATAATTTCCTCCTTCATTTAAGAAATTATTTCACACTATATATATATATTTTACTTAATTACCACTTACTTTACAAAAATCACATTTTAATCCTTAAATAACAAGAAAGTTCATGGGTACTTAAACACCAACTTAAATTCACATGCACATATCTAAATTTAGTTCAATTTACCATTCCATAATATGGCTTCAAACACAAATACATGTTTGTATGTATATACCAAATCAATATTAAACTTATAACCTCATTTACAATCAATCCACAAAATAACTATTATCTACACAACCTAGGTACATACCGGCACAAAAGATAGACATCACCACATTTAAGTTCGGGATCGTTGTTGGATGTGGATTCGGAGATCAAAAAGTGAAGTACCTAACCTGCGCACTGAAAACAAAATCGTACGCTAAGTAAAACTCAGTGATATTTCTATAATCCGAATATTAAAGACAAGATAATATCATATGCACAATTTAATTATGAGCACATATTAGTATCTAGTAACATGACTATCATATTTCATTTGTTACACAATGTCCCAATACACACAATTGCTATATAAATAATTATTCACATATCAAACCACATTTATTCATACAATGGCATTAGCCATTCAATACTCAACTCATGAATACATCATTTTATATCACCCTCAATTCTCACCGTTTGCTATATAATAGCTTTTCACAATTTGATCCACATATCATTTAAACAATAACATTATCCACTCCATATCCAATTCATGAGTACATAACTCATGTATCTCATTTTCATGTTTCAAATTATCATCCCATTTTCAATTCATACACAATATCATCCAATATCAATCATAGTACCATTTTATTTAATTACCCCTATTAACACGACTCGGACTCGGACGGATACACGGATCCAACCAACACACCAGCTTGGCACCCAGTGCCTCGTCGGATAAATCCGAAGTAGTAACTGCGCCCAGCGCTATATAAATTTGACTCCTAATGTCTCATTGATTATACCAAAGTAAATTGGCATCCAGTGACTCATCGGCTAAACCGAATTAAATTGGCACCCAATGCCTCATCGACTCGAAGTCGAAGAATTCCCTGAACTCTTCCTATCTTATGGTATGCGATCTATATCCGACTTAGCCCGATACAGTTAATAGGGTTTAATTTCACATTGCAGCTATAACCAATATCCAATACTAATTTTTCATATAATTACATATATACACATGAATTAAATTCAATCTATAATAATAAATATCCAAATTTCACATTAACATATACATTCATTTCAACTCAATAATCAATACATTCGATATGTATCTACCAATTCAATTCGTTTTAATTAATTATCAAATGTCAATTACTCACCTCAAAACTTACCATATGCATTAAATTGAATTATAATAATTAACAACTAGGTTCGGATTATAGAAATACAAATTAGGAATTCCGAGCTATTTGTAGTCGATTTTATCTTTCCCCTTTTTAGTCGAGGATTCCGGTACGACGTTAGCTACAGAATTAAAATAATTAAAATTCATCAATATAACACAATTCAATTTAATATTTAATATTTTAATTTTGACTCAATATTTTCCCAAATTTTAATTTAGTCCCTAAACCGAGACTAATTTTTATTCTTCACAATTAATCTTATATTTTCATACAAATTCCACTTTAAACTAAATTTAACTCTCTATTTTCACTTAAAACCCTAAATTTCAAAATTTTCACAATTTAGTCCCTATAACTCAAAATTTATAATTTATTCTATAATTTAATCATTTTTCACTTCTAGTTTAAAAATCTATCAATCTAATCCCTATTACTAAAATTATTCAACAATAACAACATTTAAAAACTCAATTAATACTAAAATTTCGACATGGGTCATGTAACACCCCTAACTCGTATTCGTCGTCGCAACAGGTTACGGAGTATTACCGGAGTTTACAAAACAATTTTTGATAATTTAAGTCATGTACTATTCATCTTTCGAATTCAATCATAACGTCCCTTACATGGGCCCTGAGGCCTAAAACATGTGTTAAAATCAAATCGAGACTAAATTGAAATCTTAGGAAATTTTTCGTAACAATTCAAAATTTTCCTTAAATAAGGAGTCACACGCCCGTGTAGTGAGGGACACACCTGTGTGGTCAGGCCGTGTGGCTTACACGCTCGTGCCTTTAACCCATGTAACTCTCTGACTTGTAACCTATGAATAAATTGAAGTCACACGTCCGTGTGCTAGGCCGTGTGGTTAATTTAATTTTCACAATTTAGGTCAGGTTTCACACGGCCTTGTCACACACCCATGTTATAGGCCATGTACCTCACACGGCTGAGACACACGCTTGTGTCTTTCCTGTGTGCTTAATTCTGAGCATTTTGTTTCTCAATTTTAGGGTGCAGGGGACACACAGCCAAAACACATGTCCATGTACTACACGCTCCCATGTGTCTACCCGTGTGGACGAAAATAGGCCATTTAAGGCCACTTTTCTCACCCTTATACTTCTAACCTGTACATAAACACATTTATATACCAATAAAACACAACCAATCAACCAAATCAAGCCAAAATATGCATTATATATATGATCTAGCATATCCAACACGTCAAGTTATATTACATACTTAATCATTCAAGTCTTACCATCTAAATTCAAACTATTTCATTATCAACCCAACCCCATACATGTTATATAAATCAAAAGTTGTTAAAAAATATCTATCAAAGCAATATGGATAGTATGACCCAATGTGTTGATCTGATCCTCTGAATTCACGTCAATCTACAAAGAACATTAAGAACGTAAAAGTAAGCTTATAAAAGCTTAGTAAGTTCATAGGCATTTAACATAAATCTTACCAAACTTGCATAACAATTCAAAAACAAGTAATTCAATAACACTTCCTGCCATACACAATATCCAAATGATGAAATTACTTGTTTGAGCTCAATTTCAATGTTCACTAAAATCTATCATATAAATTCAAATGATAATTACTAAAACTTTGTCAAATTAGAGAACATCTTACAGAATTGAGTACCTCGTTTTCTAGATGCTATAATCCAACTATGGTCTTACACATATACACAATATCGATGCCATAGCCCAGCTATGGTCTACACTGAATCACATAGTTGCATACCGATGCCATAGCCCAACTATGGTCTTATACGGAATCACATATTTGCATATCGATGCCATAGCCCAACTATGGTCTTATACGGAATCACATATTCACATATTGCCATGGTCCAACCATGGTCTTTTCCATTAATTTATCTTTTATCACTGAACGAAAGTACTTAATCCTGCATTCTACTCAATTTGAACTTTAAAATCAATTTTCATTCTTTTACAATTTTCTCAATTCAATAGCAACATATGAATTAACATGTCATAATATTCCTAAAAATTTATAAACAATCATTAAATTCAGCCATATGAACTTACCTAGGCTAATTTGTAAAGATTGTAACAATTTAGGGACTAATTTACTATTTTCTCTTTTCCTGATTATCTTCGAGCTCTTGATCTATGATTATAAAATTATTTATTTATTAGCATCTAATTCAATTCTAATTCACTTCACAATGTATGCCCTTAAATTTTTGAAATTACACATTTACCCCAAACTTTACAATTTTTACAATTTAATCCCTACTCAAATAACTCATCAATTGAGCTTCTTTTCCTCAATTAACACTTTATCTAACCATTATAGACCATTTCTTAGCCTTTGACATTCAGAATTTTAACACCAAACCCTAGTTCCAAACTTTTTCACAATTAGGTCCTAAAAATCAATTTCTACTAAAACTACTTGATAAAATAATCATATAATAAAATTAAGGCTTCAAACCCATGTTAGTTCATCATAAACTTCCAACAGTTATCCATGAAAACTTTTAAAATTACTCATAGAATCAAAAACTAATGAATTAAATAGTTGGATCTAGTTGTAAAAGTATCAAAATCACAAAAATCATAAGAAATAATCAAGAATTGAACTTACTTATAGCAAGAGCATGGAAAACCAGCCTAGAAGAGCTCTCTAATGGTGTTTTTGCTTGAAGAAAGATGAAGAATTTGCTAGAATTCTTTTAGTTAAGATTTTTATTTGTTAAATTTTGTGAAACTTCCAATTTTGCCCCTATTACACAAATTTTCAGATTTTCTTCTTCTTATGTCGCCTCATGCATGTCACTTACGCTTATTTATGCCTCAAGTCCTTCATTATTCCTCACTTAAGCTATTTAATCATATTTCACATGTTTTGCACCTTATTCAATTTAGTCCTTTCTATTCAATTAACAATCAAAATGTTAAAATTTTCTAACGAAACTTTAATACTAACTTTTCAACACTCCGTAAATATTTATAAAAATATTTATGGCTCAATTTATGAAATTGAGGTCTCAATACTTCGTTTCTAACTCAATTTACCTAATATTTTCTTTTAAATCACATAATTCACTTATTTCAAAAAAATACTTCTATAACCACACTTAACTCATAATTTATTATTTAACAAATTTTCTAACTTTCTCGTCGTATTTTGTGATCTCGAATCACTGTTCCGACACCACTGAAAATTGAGTTGTTACAGGTCGGGTAATACTTAACACCGGGATTTCAAAAACATATAAATTACAAGAAAAAGTAACTAAATTGACTAACCAATTGAACTTAGAAACTTTGAAGTCCCTAAACCTTTGCGTCTATTTCTTTCCCTTTTCTTTCTTTCAAATTTTAGTTTTGCTTTTGCCTTTCTTTATTTCTTTTATTACTTTTGTTTTATTATAATTATATAATATATATTTAATACTTAAGAAAACTTGAACAATTATAATAAATATAGAATAAATTTAAAAATTTCTTACCTAATGTCATCCCACTAAAGAAACAACGGTAAAATTACTTTTTTACTCCCTTTAATTATTCTTCAATCTATAATTCAACCTTCACCCTATACAATTTAGTCCCCATACCTAACTACTTCTAATTTATGCAAATTCACTTAACCGAAATCTAGTTAATTACACAAATAGCTTTGTTGATATTTTTTAAAAATATTTACGAGTCCGATTTATGGGAACGGAGTCCGGGGAATGACTTTCTTTTTTTTCAATTTAGTCCTTTTCTTTTAATTAACTATCAAAACGTTAAAATTTCTTAACGAAACTTTAATACCACGTTAATGACACTCCGTAAATATTTATAAAAACATCTACAGCTTGGTTTATAAAAATAAGGTCTCTATACCTTATTTTCTAAAATCACTTGAACTTAATAAATCACTTATATAACATAAATTATCAAATCAAAAACCTTATTTTTTTAAAAATCACATTTGACTCATAAATATTAAATAATAATATTTATGAACTAAATATTAAATAATAATATTTATGAACTTACTCGTCAAATTTGGTGGCCTCAAAACTACTCTTTCCGACACCTCTGAAAAACGAGCTGTTACATAAACCACTAATACATTATGCTCGAAGAACTTAATGCATTGTGATTTTCTATCTTACCTTAGTCCATATTAATATTAAGTCTTTCACAGATGTAAAGTCTAAATTCAATTATAATACTTAATGATTCTACATTAAAACTCAACCACTCTAATATAGTTCACTTTATTACTCATTTATCTTATTTATGTTCACTTAATTATATTGATATCCACTTATTAACACATATTTACTCATTTATGTCATTAGAATCTTTAGTTTTATTATTGAATCACACATTCATTTCACTAATTAACAACATAATTTCTCTTATTAAACAATGTACATTTAATTATACAATTTCTCTTTTCTTGTTTTGCACTTGTAAAAAATAGAATGTCGGTAATGACAATATATCGCAAAGAAAAGAGAAATAAAAATAAAAAACACATAGATTTTTATATGGAAACCTTTTCGAGAAAAAACCACGGGCAGAGGAGAAGAAAATTCACTATGTCAAATTCGAATAATTACAAAAGGAGTAGACTATGTCTATTTATAGGCTTGTAAAACCATATTCTAATAGAAGTGTAGTGAGATTGAAATACCTTATTCTAATCAATATCAAATAGATGGAGTTTAATAAGGTTTAAAAAATCTTATTCTAAAATAAAATAAAAGAAGTGTAGTTCTATATGGATTTTACTTTTATTTTATTTTACCACTGTATTTTATTTAAATAAGGATTCAGGTCACTTAATTCTAACAATCTCCACCTTGACACGAATTCTTAATAAACAAGTTCTTCATCGCGAACTCTCAACGAACAAGTTCTCCACCTCTTCCATAAAACCCCTTAAGGGTTTAACTTTAACAATAAACACCAACCAAGTTTAAGCAATGCTCAAATTTGGTTATAGGAAGTGACTTAGTCATCTATCTGCAGGACTTTCATGAGTACTAATTTTACTCACAACAATATCACTACGAGCAATAATATCACGAACAAAATGATACTGAACATCAATGTGTTTTGTTCTCTTATGAAACATTTGATCTTTTGTAAGGAAGATGACACTCTGATTGTCACAAAATACTGTATTGATTTGAAGGTCTTTATTAAGTTTACTAAAGAGTCCCTTCAACCAAATAACTTCTTTACAAGCCTCAGTAATCGCCATGTACTCAGCTTCAATGGTAGACAAAGCGACTATTGTAACACCCCTAACCCGTATCCGTCACCAAACAAGGTTATGAGGCATTACTAAAGTTTATAGAACAATTTTTGATTAATCGAGTCATTTACTATTTATTTTCTGATATAATATTTAAAGTCTCATAGATGGACTCTCGAGACCCAAAACATGCATTAGGATCGATCCAGGACTAAATCAGAATCATAGGAAATTTTTTGCAAAATCTCAAAATTTTTCTCATTTATAAAGGTCACACGCCCGTGTAAGTCAGGGACACGCCCGTATGGTCAGGCCGTGTGGCCAACATGCCCATGTGACTTACCTCGCTCCAGGCTGTGTGGCTTCACACACCCGTGTCCCTAGGTCGTGGAACTCTCTGACTTGCATACCATGAACAAATTGATCTCACACGGCCAAGTCACACACCCATGTGCTAGGCTGTATGGTTAATTCGAATTTTCAAAAATAAGTGCAGGATTCACACGGCTAGGAGACACGCCCGTGTACCAGGTCGTGTGCCTCGCACGGCTGAGACACACGGCTGTGTCTTTGCATGTGTGCTCAATTTTGAGCATTCTATTTTTCAAATTTTAGATGCAGGGGACACATGGCCGGACTACACGCTCATTTTACAAATCGTGTGTCACACATAGCCTAGACACACGCCCGTGTGTCTGCCTGTGTGGACAAAATAATGTTATGTCCAAGCCTTATTTTTCACCTATTTTCATCCCATACCTACACCAAGTCTTTTCAATGCCAACCAAGCAATTTCATATATGATTTTCAACCAATTTCATCATACCATAACCATATTCTCTCATGCACATTTGATACCAACTTACCTCATAACCATATATGTATAATCCATCAATTTTAACCCTTTTATCGTACATATTATACATATCAATTACTACATAAATGTACCAAAATCATGTTAACATTAGCCATACCAATGGCTAAGTTTACATCCATCCATTTTAAGACTCAAAATATTAAATTTAGCCTATACATGCCATTACCACAAAATAGAACATTTTCTTATACCAAAATATTTGGGTTGATAGTGTGATGTGGCTCCAACCTATCTCCGACCCTCTGAGCTTCCGATCACTATAAAACAAGGGAAAAGAAATGGGGTAAGCACATAGTGCTTAGTAAGTTCATGTAACAGTAATTTAACTTACCACTTGTTCTCATTAAACACTTCAAACATACATATATCAAAGTAGTGAAGTATAACCCTATCTTACACAATCTCAAATAATTGAATTAGTTCAAGGATAACTTGAAATTCCTATATGTACATAAAAGAATGATTGATGAGCTCATCGTTTTCATGATTTCAAGTACTTGCCATTTTTCTATATTTATCTCGTTGAATTCCTCAAAATTTCGATGGATTTCCAGTAGTACACTTATAGTGTACAAGTTCAAGTCCGTCAATTCATATTTATTCTTTTCAGAGAGCACACTCCCGAATCTTATTTCACATAGTAGGATTATCAGTCCAGGCTAAATCCCCTGTAACATATGCTCAAAGAGTTTTTGTTAGGATTACCAGTCCAGGCTAAATCCTTTTAGTGACAAATACTCTACAGAGCTTTATTCTGAATTACCCGTCCAGGCTAAATCCATTCCATAACATATACATTGGGAGGATTTATATTAAGATTACCCGTCTGGGCTAAATCCTTTCCATATCACATGTAATATTCTTTTTCCATTGATCCATCAAATTCTTATTTATTCAATCGAGATTTATTTTCCCCTTTTTCATCAAGTATATCAAACATTTCATCATTTTCCATTCATTGTACATTCATATCACATGTTCATGAATTACAAGCATTTCATGAAAATTAAATTCAAGTTACACGAACTTACCTTGATAATTGTTCGTGTTTGAAAATCAACTAATCCGAGACTTTTTCTTTGCCTCGATCTAATCTCGTATTTGTATTGTCTGGATCTATATAAATAAATTTAATCATCAATTTCATTCAATTTATACTCTAGGCAGAATTACCATTTTGCCCCTAAACTTTTCATTAATTCCAATTTCGTCCCTAGGCTCGGAAAATGAAATTCATGTAATTTAATCCTCTATCCAAGCCTAGCCAAATTCTATATGTAACATTTATAGCACATATATTTCACAAAAATCAGAATTTTTATTTGAATTATACTATTTTACAATTTAATCCCTTTTTTGACAATTTTATCCAAAATCACTTGGTAAAAGTTGTTTATTTACTAACAATCTTTTATTTTCTACCTTAAACTTTCAATTTCCAGCATATTCATCCATGGAAAAATTTCCATACTTTGCTAAATTTTCAATTTAATCCCCAAAATAGAGAGAGCAAGTTATCCCGATTCTAAAAATATAAAAATTACTAAAAACGGGACATAGGAACTTACCCAATTAAACTTGGTTAGTAACTTTTCTCTCTCCTAGTGCTTCTATAAAATTTGGGGAAGAAGATGATGATAATAAGATGATATTTTATGTTAATTATTTTATCATCTTTTAATTTTACTAATTTCCAATTTAATCCTTTTCTTTTTCTCAAATTCCATGGATGAATCACTCTAGATATTTTCCCATCTTTTGATTGATGGTCTTATTATCATATAAGGACCTATAATTTCAAGTTTCACAAATATTTGGTCCTTTTAACATCTAGCACTCAACTATCATATTTTATTCAATTTGATTTTTTTTCTAGTCACTAAATCGAGAAAATTTTCCTATCAAAATTTCTATATGACTTTCCTATCATATCACATATCATGCAATAATATTAAAATATATTTTCTTTCTAACTCAGATTTGTGGTTACGAAACCACTGTTCCGATATCACTAAATTTAAGTCGTTACAACTATAGTTTGCAAAGTGGCTTTCCAACTGATTGCACAACCTCCAATTGTAATAACATAACATGTGAGAGATTTTCTTCTATCAAGATCTCTAGCAAAATCAACATGAACATATTCAATGACTCTATCTCTAGTTCTTGCAAACTGTAAGCAAACATTAGTAGTACCTCGTAAGTATCTTAAAATCCACTGAACTGCTTTCCAATGTTCTTTACTGAGATTCACCACATATCTGCTAACTGCACTGACTGCATATGATAAATCTGGATGTGAACAAACCATAGCATACATGAGAGATCCCACTGCATTAGAGTATGGAACATGTGACATGTACTCAATCTCATCATCTGATTGTAGAGACAAAACCGATGAAAGTCTGAAATGGGCTGCTAAAGGAGTACTAACAGGCTTAGCACTCTGTATATTGAACTTGCAAAGAACTTTCTCAATGTACCCCTTCTGACTTAAGTATAATTTACTTGTTTTTCTATCTCTGAGAATCTCTATACCAAGTATCTTATTTGCTAGTCCCAAATCTTTCATATTAAATTTTTCACTTAGTTGGACTTTAACTTTTCTTATCTCTCATTTATCTTTCGTTGCTATCAACATGTCATCAGCATAAAGGAGTAGATACATAAAAGAACCATCACTGTTTTTCTTAAAGTAAACACAATTGTCACAGCTACTTTTGAAATCATGAAAAGTCATAAATGAACCAAGCTTTTTGTACCACTGCCTTGGTGACTGTTTTAAACTGTAAAAGGACTTTTTCAGCAAGCAAACATAGTCCTCTTTTTCTGAGACTGTAAAACCCTCTGGTTATTGCATGTAAATATCTTCCTCAAGTTCTCCATGCAAAAATATAGTTTTTACATCTAATTGCTCAACATCCAAATCATGCATGGCCACAATACCAAGCAAAGCTGGAATCAAACTATGCTTCACAACTAGGGAGAACACATTTGTGAAGTCCACTACTAAAATTTGACTGTAACCTTTTTGCAACAAACCTTACTTTATATCCGGATTCTTCAACTCCTAGAATCACTTCTTTCTTTTTAAACACCAATTTCCAACGAATAACCTTTTTACCTTTATGAAGTTTCACAAGATCCCATGTTCTGTTTTTATGGAGTGATTTCATCTCTTCTTCTATAGCAAACATCCACTTTTCTGAGCCTTCACAGCTAACTGCCTCAAAATAATTAGATGGCTCTTGGTTTGCATCTATATCTGTAACGCCTCAAATTTTAGGCCTACAAGTTTTGAGTTTTGAGCGTATGGCTAGTGAGGAGGTTGCACATAAGAATTAAGTTGTGCATTTAATGTCGGCATGGACCTGCTGATCTGGTGGTTAAATGGGCATTAGCTTACTCCAAGGTTGTGAGTTCGAGTCTTTGGGTGCACTTCCTGATGAGACTTTTTAAATTGATATCTTATTTTTAGTCAAAATTGATAATTATTAATTTATTTTACTTGTTTTAATTGTGTTTATTTTTATTTTAGTTGATTTTATTTTTATTTTTGGAAAATGGACGTTCTTTTGTTTTTCTTCTCTCTGACTTTTCTTTTTTCCTTCTTTTTCTTAAGACTTGGAAAAAACAGTGGTGTGTGATTGCAGAATAGTCACTCCTCTGTCGTCTTCACTGATCGAAACAAGTGTGGGATTCAAAATTTTTTCTGTTTTATTTGCAGACTTGTATTTAATTCTCTGATAATCCGATGATGTTGATTAAGTGTTTACAAACTTGTTATTTTTGATATGGTTTAACTATATTGTGTTTAGAATTCGGAAGTTTTAGTGTATTATCAAACCAACGAGGTTTAGGGACTATTTTAGTGGCTTAAACGGAGGTTTTGGTGCTGTTATAGGGTGATGTCGTGACCTCTTTAGGGGCCACACGGGCATGTGTCGACTACACGGTCATGTGAAATTGGGCATTAGGGTTTCTGGGTAGAATTGGGTGCCACACGGCCGTATGGTTGATTTGGGGATTTTATCAATTTTCACACGGCCGTGTCCCTTAGGCACACGAGCATATGAATTTGAGAATTAGGGATTCAATGATTTGAGTCACACAGCTTGGCCATAAGGTCGTGTGGCTGATTTGGAGATTCAGGGATCCCACACGAGTGTGTGTTCAGAACACACGGCCGTGTCTGCCATGTACTTTATTTTAGCGAATTTGGATAATGAGTTAGATGGCCTATTTACACGGCCGTGTCCCTGCTTCACAGGGTGTGTACCTCTATCATACGGTCGTGTGCTACCCTTTACATAGGCGTTTAGACCCCCACACGGCTAGGACACACGGGTATGTGGCCCTATCTCGCCAAACTTTGGTTTTAGGTTAAATTTAAGTGTAATTGCAACTCTGTGTGTTCCAACCCTTGACTAATTTTTACCGAGGGTAATTATGATTCTGATCTGGGCTTGATATGTGTGTTATTTGTAACTGGTTGTGTGATAAGTTTGATACTAAATTCGAGATATGAGTGTACACATGTCTGATTTTGACTGACTGAATGTGAGTGTATGTCTCTGAATAACTGACTGAAACTGGTATTCTGATTGTGTAAATCTGACTGCATACATACATATGCATAAAGCATTTTTGAGTGGGGTTTTGAAGAGAAGGAATACTAATACTAAACTAAACTAGCAGCTTTACTGCAACTGGACTGTATAGCGGATTACCGCATTGCACCGTACAGCATATACATTAGCTATGCTACGTACTATTGACTGATCTGGCAACTTAGTTGCAATTTACTAGTATAGCGGTTTACCACATTGCACTGTACCGTATGTATGTTAGCTATGCTACGTACCCATATCTAATCTGGCAGTTCATACTGCGCGACTGTACTGTGGGTTACCGTATGGCACTGTACAGCTTATACGTCAGCATTGCTGCGTATTATGATCGAATGATCTGGCAGTTTATCTGCTTACTGTTAGCCCCAATACCCAGAGGGTCGTGGGTAGTCCCAATACCCTAAGAGTCGTGGACTTACTAGAGGCTTTCAAGCCTATTGACTGGTAGCTCAGCTGTATTATATTGATATGTGTCGTATTCGATACAGCTTGTAAGTGTAGGGATAGGTGGGTGTTTTGAACCCCACAGTAATTGTAGGATGGATGGAGAGGTGTGTTGGCTAGATGGGTGGGTTATGCATTTCAACTGCATTCATACGCATCTGTTAACTGTTCTGAGTGATAGACTTTGATTGTAAATAGAACTTGAGACTGATTGTGATTTGATACGTATGGATCATTACTGTCTGTTAAGACTTCTGTCTATGGTTTACCATCTAATTCTATAAGTACGATCTATCTATCCGTTCGACAGTTCTGCGTGTTAGACTGTCTGATTGTAACTGTTTGACTGAATTATTACTGTGACTGAATGTGAATCATTGTTACTGTGACTGGAAGGTATGTGCGACTAAGTGTCTGAGTGGGTTTGCAACCTGCTCTAAGTATTGTTATTGGCCGGTACTTCCATTGTGAATGTACCAACTGTATCTGTATAGTGCTGTAAGTATGTTTTGTCTCCGAACTGCTTACTGCTTTTTGCTTTTTGTTTCTGTTTCTGATTTTGTAGATAGTCGGTTTATTTTCACACTGAGCTCGTATAGCTCACCCCCTCTTCAGTTTCCTACTTTCAGGTACTTTCTTGGATTCTGATGCTAGATCTAGTACACGGAGGTATCGGATAGTCTCGGTTATAATAGGTTATATTGATTACACTGTTTTGGGAATTGAAAAGTTTTATAATATTATGGTATAGTTCGGTTTTAAACTTTTACTCGATTATTTAAATTCAACTACTTATTAAACTTATCTGAAATTTTTATTAAATTATTTTTTTCTTAAGCAATTAAATATTCGGATTGTGGTGATAACTGGTTTTTGTAAATTTTTTCACGATCCCTTTGGTGATCAATGTAGCATCCTGAATTCGGCCTAAACTTCTAGGCTGGGTTTGGGGTGTTACAATATCTTCAGCCATATTTAAGGCATAAGCAACTAGATCAGCCTCCGTATACTTCTTTGGAGGTTTAGTTTCTCTTCTAATTCTATTTTTGGCACTAGAGTATTGTGGTGAAGAAACAACTCTATTCTAAATTTTATACTAGCTTGAGAAGTCGACTTTGTTGTAGATTCTGGATTAATCTGATACTCCACCTACTTTTGATTTTCTTTATTGGAAGAATTTTTAAGAGATAAGTTAGGTAGTATAGCAGTTTCATCAAAAACAACATCTCTGTTAATCACAACTTTTTTATTTTCAAGATATCATAACTTATACCCTTTTACACCAGCTTTATAACCAAGAAAAACACATTTAATGGATCTCGGTTCCAATTTTCTATTATCAATATAAGCATACACATGACACCCAAGGATAAATCAGAATAGTCAGCGGGATTACTAGACTATACCTTTTGTGGATTCTTTTTCTCAATGGCAACGGATAAAGATTGGTTGATCAAAAAATATGCAGTAGAGGTTACTGCGGCCTAAATTAACTTCGATAAGTTAGCATTCGACAATATACATCAAACTTTCTCCATGATCATTCTATTCATTTGTTCTGCAACGCCGTTTTCTTGTGGAGTATGACATACTGTCAAGTGTCTCACAATCCATTTTGACTTGCATAGTTCATTAAACTCATCAGAACAGAACTATAAGCCATTGTCTGTGTAGAGGTGTTTTATTTATTTTTCTTTCTGTTTTTTAATCATAGTTTTCCTAGACTTAAATGCGGAAAACACATTACTTTTCTGCTTTAGGAAGAATACCGAAATTTTTCTGGAAAAATCATCAATAAAAGTTAGCATATAATTAGCTCCACCTCTCGAAGGCACTCTGGATGACCCTTACAGATCAAAATTAATATACTTTAATATTCCCTTCATGTTATGAATTCCTTTGGTGAATCGAACTTTCTTTTGCTTCCTAAAAACACAGTGCTCACGGAACTTTAGTTTGCAAATTCCTTGCTCATCAAGAAGTCCTCTTTTGCTCAGTTTTTCCATGCCATTCTCACTCATATGCCCTAGGCACATATGTTAAAGTTTAGTAATATCATATTTTGACAAGGAAGAGGAAGCAAGAGCTGCATCACCAGTGACAGTAGAACCCAGCAAAACATATAACTTGGCAGTCTTTCTCTGCCCTTTCATTATAACGAAGGAACCTTTGAAAATCTTCAAAACCTCATTTTCAACTTTGTATCTATACCTTTTTGAATCAAGAGTACTCAACAAAATTAAATTTCTCTTTAATTGTGGAACGTGTCGTATGTTACTAAGTGTTCTGATAACTCCGTCAATCATCTTAACTTTAATCGTTTCAACACCTGCAATTTTACACAAAGTATTATTTTCTATCAAAACAACACCTTTAGACACTGTTTCATAAGTTGTAAACCAATCTCGATTGGAACTTATATGGAAGGTGCAGCCTTGAATCAAGAATCCACTCCTCACTCACTTTAGAATTGTTGATAGAAATGACTAGAATTTCACCATCGATGTAGTCTTCTACAACATCAACTTCACCTGATTTTTTTTATTACTTTCCCTTTAGATTCGTAGCCTCCCTTTTAATCTTGTTTTGCAGCTTCTAGCACTCAGATTTAATGTGCCCTTTTTTCTTGCAGAAGTTACAAGTTTTACCTCTATTTAAAGACTTTGATCTACCTTTAGATTGACCATGAGGATTTCGCTCCTGTGTCCTTCCACGATCATCATCAGCATTTCAATCTTATCTTTCACGAACAATGAGACCCTCTCCCTGTGAGTCAAGTTTAACTACAAGATGCTTCATCTTATCATACGAGGTTAAAGAATCATAAACCTCATCAACTGTGAGAGACTCGTGGCTATAAAAAATCATGTCTCTAAAGGTTAAATCATACGGGGGCAACGAACAAAATAGAATCAACCCTAGATTTTTCTTATCATACTGAACCTTCATAGCCTCCAAGTTTGAGAGAATTTCTTTAAACACTGTTAAGTATTCGTGGACAGACGCACATTCCTCCAAACGATGAGCATAAAGACACTCTTTCACATACAAATTACTAGTTAGAGTTTTCGACATACATATTTGTTCCAGCCTCTTCCATAATGCACGATCTTCTCCTTCATCACATCTTGTAAAATTTCGTTAGACAAATGCAATGTAATTATGTTAACGCCTTTCGATCCTTATGCTTCTTCTCTTCATCCATTAATGTCAAAGGCATCTTATCTATCTCTAGTAAGACATCCTTCAGATCCATCTGCATAATAACTGCTTGCATCTTAATCTGCCACAACGCAAATCTAGTGTTGCGATCCAACAACAGAATTTCATACTTCAAAGATGCCATTACTGTGATCGAGATGAACAACCCGAAAGCTCAGATACCAATTTGTAAAAAATAGAATGTCGGTAATGACAATATATCATAAAGAAAATAGAAATAAAAATAAAGAACTCGGATTTTTACGTGGAAACCCTTTCGAGAAAAAAACCACATGCAAAGGAGAAGAAAATTAACCATGTCAAATTTGAATAATTACAAGAAGAGTATGTAATGACCCAAAAATAACGGGCATTGAAAAAGTATGTTATTAGACCTTCGTCTTAGTAAAATGAATTTGTAAATATTTATTAAAAATATTTACGAAGTTAGTTGTGTGTTTAATTAGGCTTTAATTAGGTAAATTTGACTTAATTAAGAGTAATTGTAAAAAAGGACTAAATTGCAATAGGGGTAAAAGTTTAATTATATATTAAAAGAAAATAAAAAGGACTAAATAGGCAAATATGTCATATTTATAATTGAGGCAGTTTATCATAAAAAAATCTAAGATTTTTAAGTTTAATATATATATTTATATTATATAATAATAAAGATATTTTATATTTTATATTTTTATATTATTATAATATATTATCATATATATAACCTAAGATATAAAACAAAAGAAAAAAAGAAAGAAACAGAATAGCCAGGGATGAAACAGAAAGAAAAAGAAAGGAAAGAAGGGAGAAAAGAAAGAATAAGGAAAATAGGGTTTTAAAGGTTCCAAATTGAATTGGTAAGTCAATTTAAGCCATTTTCTTGTAATTTTTGAGTTTTTATGAACCTAGCACAAAATACTACTAAGTATCTGTTGAAATTTTAAAATTTATTAGATTTTTAGTCATTAATTTTGTTGAGTAAAAGTGTGAATTAGAGATTGAATTAATAGAATTTCTAATTAGAATTGGGAGAAGGATTAATTTGTAGAATAGGCTATAAATTTTGTGTGCTAGGGACTAAATTGCAAGAAATTCGAAATTAGGTATTTATGATAAAATTAGAGAGTTAAGTTTGAGTTTGAGTGAATATGGATTAGAAATAAGGTATGAATTGGGATAGAAAAATAGATTATTTTGGTTAGGGATTATATTGAAATTAAGGTAGAAGTTAAATAGGAAATTCAAGAATTGATGTGAATAATTATTGTATTAACAATTGTGAAATTATTTTAATTTTTGTAGCTAACATTGAACCCGAGACATTGGCTTAGAAAGGAAAGGAAAAGATTGTCAGGGAGTAACTCGAGAAAATTCCGATTTGTATTACTACAATTCAAGTTATTTATTATTAAATGTTAAATTTTAATTTATATGTATGTGATATCGCGTGATACGAAGTAATAAAATTTATAAAATATGATCGTACCCAAATTTTAATTTAGTTCTTTATTTTTTCCTTTCCCTGATCTACTCCCGAATTTCGTTCTTCTTGATCTATAGTAGCAAATTTAGCTTATTTAATATCCACATTTATCAAAATAGCCCTTTACTCAAACTTTGGTAAAATTACATTTTTGCCCCTAAACTTTTACATATTTACACTTTTGCCCCAAGGCTCGGAAATCAAACTTTATCACAAATTCTTATATTTTAAGACATGCTGATCATTTATTTACCAACAACATCCTCAAATTCCTACTATAACATACACTTATTTACAATAGGTATTTTTACTAATTAAGCCATTTTACTCGTTTTTTACCTAAAATCGAGTAGCCCAAGTTGTCTAGCATAATTTAAAACCTCATATTCTATCATAAAACATCAAAATACACAAATTTCACCTATGGGTATTTTTCCAAATATGAACCCTAACTTAAATTATTGCTAGCGTAAGCTTTATCGAGCTACCGGGATTCTAAAAACATAAAAATCATTAAAAACGTGGCTTAGAATCACTTACTATGAAGCTTGAAAGTTGAAGAAACCGTAGCTATAGAGAGAGGTGATATTCGGCCAAGGCATGAAGAAGATGATACAATTTTGTCATCTTTTTCCTTTTTAATTCATGTTAATAACCAAATGACCAAAATGCCCTTAATGTCTTTCTTTGAAAATTTTCATGTACAAGCCCATTTTTGTCCAAAATTTTAGAATTTGGACAAATTGCTATTTAAGACCTCCTAATTAATATTCCAAAGCAATTTCATGCAACTTATTCAATTTAGTCCTTAATTTCAAATTAAACACTTTATGCATAAAATTTCTTCACGAAATTTTTACACTATCCTGAAATCATAACATAAACCTAAAAATAATTATAAAATAATTATTTCTATCTCAGATTTGTGGTCACGAAACCACTATTCCGATTAGGCCCTATTTCGGGATGTTACATTTCTCCCCCCTTTAGGGATTTTCGTCCCCGAAAATCTTACCTGTGAAGAAATTTGGGTACTGTTTTTGTATGGCCTCTTCGGCCTCCCATGTAGCCTCATCAACCCCATGTCTATTCCATAAGACTTTCACAAGAGCAATACTTTTATTCCTTAATTGCTTTACCTCTCGAGCTAAAATCTTTACCGGTTCTTCACCATAAGTCATATCTGGCTGAATCTCAACCTCTGTCTGAGAAATCACATGTGACGGATCTGAACGATAACGTCGTAGCATCGACATATGAAACACATCATGAATCTTTTCTAACTCAGTCAGTAAAGCTAACCGATATGCTAATGACCCAACTCTCTCAATCATTTAAAACGGTCCAATAAAACGTGGACTTAGCTTGCCTTTCCTGCCAAATCTGAGAACTTTCTTCCACGGGGATACTTTCAAAAATACCTTGTCGCCAACTTGATACTCGATCTTTTTTTTTAAATCTGCATATGACTTCTGTCTGTCTGAAGCTGCTTTCAAACAATCTCTGATAACTTTCACTTTTTCTTCTATTTCTTTAACTAGATCAACTCCATAAATCTGGTTTTCCTTAAGCTCTGTCCAATATAAAGGTGTACGACATTTGCGTCCATACAAAGCTTCATAAGGTGCCATCTTCAAACTCGATTGGTAACTATTATTATAGGCAAACTCTACCAATGGTAAATATTTTTCCCAACTGCCTTGAAATTCCAATATACAACATCTAAGCATATCTTCAAGTACCTGAATAACTCTCTCTGACTGACCGTCGGTCTGAGGATGAAAAGCCATACTAAATCTCAACTTTGTACCCAAAGCTTCTTGTAACTTTTTCCAGAACCGTAAAGTAAATCTCGGATCTCTGTCTGAAATGATTGATAATGGTACTTCATGTAGTCTAACTATCTCTGAAATGTATAACTCGGCCAACTTGTCAAGTGAATAATCCATAAGGACTGGGATAAAATGAGTCGACTTAGTTAGCTTATCAATCACAATCCATACTGCATCTTTCTTTTTTGGTGTTAACGGCAACCCTGTCACAAAATCCATAGTAACTCTGTCCTATTTCCACTCCGAAACTAGCACAGGCTACAATAATCCCGAAGGTACCTGGTGTTCGGCCTTTACCTGTTGACAAATCAAGCATCTGGAAACAAACTCTGAAATATCTCTTTTCATTCCTACCCACCAGTACAATTTCTTCAAATAATTATACATTTTTGTACTACCTGGATGAATAGACAAAAAACTGCTATGTGCTTCCTGTAAGATCTTCCGAATAAGCTCATCATTCTTTGGTACACATACTCTATCTCTAAATATCAAACAACCATCAGAACCAATCCGAAAATCTAATTCTATACCTGACTCACATTGAGCTCTTTTAGCTTGTAATTCACTATCATCTTTCTGAGCTTCGCAAATTTCTTCAAGAAATACCGGTTTAGCTCTCAACTCAGCAAAAATAGAACCATCATCTGATATGCCCAAATTGGTATTCAAAGCTCTCAATGCAAATAAAGTTTTTCTACTTAAAGCGTCAGCAACTACATTAGCCTTACCCGGGTGATAATCAATCACTAACTCATAGTCTTTAATCAGCTCCAACCATCTTCTTTGCCTCAAGTTCAAATCTTTTGAGTCATCAAGTATTTCAAGCTTTTATGATCGGTGAATATCCGGCATCTTTCACCATACAAATAATGTCTCCAAATCTTCAATGCAAATACAATAGCAGCTAGTTCCAAATTGTGTGTCGGATAATTTTTCTCATGTAGCTTCAATTGCCTAGAGGCATAAGCAATTACCTTTCCTTCCTGCATGAGTATGCAACCGAGCCCATTCAAGGACGCATCACTGTAAATAACAAATTCTTTACCCAGTTTTGGCTGTACTAAGATAGGAGCTTCAGTCAGTAACGCCTTTAACTTGTCAAAACTCTGCTAGCACTTCTCAGTCCATTCAAACTTAACACCTTTCCGTAGCAATCTCGTCAACAAGGTAGCTATCATAGAAAATCCCTCTACAAATCATCTATAATAACCGGCTAAGCCAAGAAAGCTTCTAACCTCTAAAACATTCCTGGAGGCTTCCAATCTATAATGGCTGAAATTTAGTTCGGATCAACTCTAATACCTTCACCTGAAACAATATGTCCAAGGAATCCAACTTCTCGGAGCCAAAACTCACTTTTGCTGAACTTAGCATACAACTGATTATCTCTCAGAATCTGTAAAATTGTTCTCAAATGCTCTGCTTGTTCAGTCTCATCATGAGAATAAATCAAGATGTCATCAATGAACAAAATTACAAACTCGTCCAAATACGGCCTAAATATCTGGTTCATTAAGTCCATAAAAACGGCAGGAGCATTAGTTAAGCCAAACGGCATCACAAGGAACCCATAATGACCATACCTAGTTCGGAATGCAGTCTTCAAAACATCTGACTCTCTAACTCGCAGCTGATAATATCCAGATCTCAAATCTATCTTGGAAAACACAGTGGCTCCCTTCAATTGATCAAACAAATCATCAATTCTAGGCAATGGATATTTGTTCTTGATAGTTACCTTGTTAAGCTGTCTATAATCTATGCACAATCTCATTAAACCATCTTTCTTTTTCACAAATAGCACTGGTGCACCCCATGGCGAACTACTGGGTCTTGTAAGCCTTTATCAGTTAATTCCTATAGTTGAGCTTTCAATTCTTTCAATTCCGACGGGGCCATTCTATAAGGAGTAATAGAAATGGGTGTGGTACCTGAAATCAGCTCAATACCAAGCTCAACTTCTCTAACAGGAGGCAAACCTGGTAATTCTTCCGGAAATACATCTGGATACTCGCATACCACGGGCACTGATTCAACTTTCATTTCTGGGTCTTTAGTATTCAACACAAAAGCAAGATAAGCCTCATATCCCTTTCTCAAACATTTTTGAGCAGTCATAACAGAAATCATGGCAAATGAACTATCTGATTCATTTGAATTAACCCGAAGAATTTCACTATTTTCACATTTCAACTCAATAAATTTCCTTCCATAATTTACTACCACATCATGTATAGTCAGCCAATCCATACCCAGAATAACATTAAACTAATCAAATGGCAATAACATGAGGTCGGCCGGAAAACAGTGACCTCTAATAATTAAGGGGTAATTTCTACATACTTGCCTAGTGGATTTGATACTTTAATCACAAATTCTGTAGATTCTATAGGCATGCTCATACTAGGCATCAATTTCATACAAACATAGGAATAGGTCGAACCCGGATCAATCAAAGCAATAACATTAATATCATGTAAGGAAAATGTACCTGTAATCACATCGGGGAGGATGCCTCTTCTCGTGCACGGATAGCATAAGTCCTTGCAGGGGCTCTAACATCTCGTCTCACCGCCGAATCTCTAGAGGTGGCTCTGTTACTTGCTCCTACTTTCGGTTGCCTCGGTGATCTGCCTCTACTAGGAGCATTTCCGGATCTAGCACTCTGTGTTACTTCTCAGTTAGCCACCTCTAGACATTCTCGCACAAAATGATCTGGAGCACTACACTTATAACAAACATTTTCACCTGCCCGACAAAGACCATAATGAAGTCTACCACACCGTGGACACCTTCATCTACCCGGCCTAACATTACCTACACTCGCAGTCGAGGTGGTCTGAGCCTTCGAGTCCTTAAATCTGCTACCTCTATTTTGACTAGGATACCCAGCCGAAAAGCTAGATCTGGTAGAAAACTCTTTGGGCCTTTTGGATGTAGCCTGAAATGACCTTCTCATCTGTCTTTTCTTTGTATCTTGCGTCTCAGTTTCAACTTTGCCTTTTCTCTTTAACAGCTCATCTGCCTTACAGGCTCTCTCAACTAGAACAACGAACTCTTTTATTTCTAGGACACCCACTGACAGCCGGATATCATCATTTAACCTATCCTCAAACCTTTTACACATAATAGCCTCTGTAGACACACATTCTCGAGCATATTTACTGAGTCTAACAAATTCACGCTCATAATCAATCACTGTCATATTACCTTGTTTCAGCTCTAAGAACTCTTTTCTCTTCTGATCAATAAACCTCTGGCTGATGTACTTTTTACGAAATTCCTCTTGAAAGAAATCCCAAGTGACCCTCTCTTTCGGTACAATTGATACAAATGTCTTCCACCAGTGGTAGGCTGAGTCTCTAAAGAGTGATACTACACATTTCATACATTCCTCAGGTGTACATGATAATTCATCAAAGACTCTGATGGTATTTTCCAGCCAAAATTTTGCTATTTCTACGTCATCATCTTTTGTTGCTCAAAATTCTTTTGCCCCTTGTTTCCTGATTTTATCAACTGGTGGCTTTTCCCTTATCACTGTACTGTGACTGGGGGAGCTTGAGCTACATCGGTGGCCTTAGGATCATGAGGGGGTGGAGGTCTAACAGCCGGATTCGTACGAATGAACTCGGCAAACCATTCATTCACCATGTGGAATAAGGCTTCTCGAGCCCCTCCTCCCTGTTCAACTGTCACTGGCCTATCCTTGGGTGGCACTGCCCCTTCTACGGGAGCAGGCGCATTACTTTCTACCTCATCTACCTCAGCTCGTTCGGGATCCCTAACTATAAAATAAAAGTATTTCAAAATCGTCAGGAGTCGTCACACTATCAAAATACAAGTATGGCATGTATAGCTAGACTCTTGCTCATGCTAACTATTTTGAGAATCGACTAAACCTCTGCTCTGATACCAATAAATGTAATACTCCTTACCCGAGACTATCGTCGGAATCGAGCACGAGGCGTTACTAAACTTAATCTATCACTTAAGCAACCTTAAATCATTTATTTAAACTTCTCGAAATATACTGCCATTCTGCATCATAGTCGCTTAAAAATTCATATCTTGAGTTTCGAAACTCAAAATTAAGAAACGTAAATTTTTTCTAAAACTAGACTCATACATCTATCTACTAATTTTTTTCTAGAATTTTTGGTTTAGCTAATTAGTACAGTTTATTAGTTAAAGTCTCCCCTATTACACAATTTGACTACTCTGACCTCTATTCACTACGAGTTAATTTTCTCTCTTTACAAAATTCAAATAGGTATGTCATTTGTTTTATTAAAAACTAGACTCAATATGAAATCTATGCATATAAATTATAACACCTAATTATTTATGTACAATTTATGGTATATTTTTAAAGTCAAAATAGGGGATCACAGAGTCAGTTTAGAGCAGTCTCACTCAAGTGCAAATAACTCATAATATACTACACTTTTGCTTACTTTATTTCTTCTACATGAAAATAGACTCATTAAGCTTTAATTTCATGCCTCATTAACCTTTTAATTCCATTTCTACTATTTTTAATGATTTTTAAAACTCATGTCATTTCTGCTATTTGATTCTATTTTTAAATTACTTTCACCTTTTTCATAGTTTCCTTGTAATAGTTACAATTCAAGCATACATACTATTAAACATGTGTATGATTAGCCATTCCATTAGCTATTCACTAACAAGTATTTACACACCATTCATTGAACTTATCATATCAAAAGAAGCCAAGTCCCTATACATGCCATACACGAAATGAAACATCTAACTGTACCAAAATGATTCCTTCAATAGTGTGACCGGATCTCCAACGTTCCTTTCGATTCCCGAGTGAGCTTGGCAATAACTATAAAAAGAAAGAAAATAAAGAAAGTAAGCACTAGGCTTAGTAAGTTTACAAGCAAATAAATTACAACATTCATCATAAACGATAATTATTCAATATATCACCTAGCATCATAAGCTTTCTTTACACCTCATTTCCTACTTTCTTCCTTATTCACTTGTCTTCTTTCTTACCTGATCTTTTCACTACTCATGAATATAACTTACCTTTCCCTTGCTGATAAATTTTCCATAATTTAACTTGTACAATAGCCCATTGAACCTCTCGAAATACTAGGGATATTCGGGTTTTCCTGTCTGATAATAATCTGCCAATGCCATGTCCTTGACATGGACTTACATGAAATGTTCCTATCTTTCCAAAGCCATATATTTGATATAGACTTACAGGGATTATTCTTGTCTCCAAAGCCATATATTTGATATGGGCTTACATGGCTCATTCCTGTCCTGTCCTATCAACCCCAAATGTCATGACATTCGTATCCCTACATTCCTATAGTTCAACAGGACTTCCTGATACTTCTTATTTAATAACTTCTCTTCTGTCTAACTTGGAATATTATCATAAAATGAATATGTAAATGCTGGAAATTGACAATATTAATATAAAATAAAAGAATATTGCATTTATTTACCGTAAACTTACCTCGATACAAAATGTGACTAAACTTTACAATTTAGTCCTTTATTTTTTCCTTTCCCTGATCTACTCTCGAATTTCATTCTTCGTGATCTATAATAGCAAATTTAGCTTCTTTAATATCCACAATTATCAAAACAGCCCTTTACTCAAACTTTGGCAAAATTACATTTTTGCCCCTAAACTTTTGCATATTTACACTTTTGCCCCAAGGCTCGGAAATCAAACTTTATCACAAATTCTTATATTTTAAGACATGCTGATCATTTATTTACCAACAACATCCTCAAATTCCTACTATAACGTACACTTATGTACAATAGGTATTTTTACCGATTAAGCCCTTTTACTCTTTTTTACTTAAAACCGAGTAGCCCAAGTTGTCTAGCATAATTTAAAACCTCATATTCTATCATAAAACATCCAAATACACAAATTTCACTTATGGGTATTTTTCCAAATATGAACCCTAACTTAAATTATTGCTAGCATAAGCTTTATCGAGCTACCGAGATTCCAAAAACATAAAAATCATTAAAAACGGGGCTTAGAATCACTTACTATGAAGCTTGAAAGTTGAAGAAACCCTAGTTATGGAGAGAGGTGATATTCGGCCAAGGCATGAAGAAGATGATACAATTTTGTCATCTTTTTCCTTTTTAATTCATGTTAATAACCAAATGACCAAACTGCCCTTAATGTCTTTCTTTGAAAATTTTCATGTACAAGCCCATTTTTGTCCAAAATTTTAGAATTTGGTCAAATTCTATTTAAGACCTCCTAATTAATATTCCAAAGCAATTTCATACTAAAAGCTTCTAGAAGGCAAGTTTTGCAACTTATTCAATTTAGTCCTTAATTTCAAATTAAACACTTTATGCACAGAATTTCTTCATGAAATTTTCACACTATCCTGAAATCATAACATAAACCTAAAAATAATTATAAAATAATTATTTCTATCTCGAATTTGTGGTCACAAAACCACTATTCCGGTTAGGCCTTATTTCGGGATGTTACAGTGTGCCATGGCCGTGTGACTTTGACTATGGGCCGTGTTTAGGTCTGTTTGGTGTGGCACGACCGTGTGAGTCGGGGTTGGGCCGTGTTTGAGCTTTAAGGTGGCACGGCCGTGTGACGAACTCCCAGGCCGTGTTGATTATTGAATTGGGCCTAAATTGCTCGTTTTTGGCCCGTTCCTTGCTCTCTTCTCTTCCCTATGCTCACCTGAGTATAAAACATGAAATTAAAGGTTTAAGAGCATCAATTTACACAAATCAAGGGTTAATTCATCAAGAAATTGGGTTAAGCATAGGGTAAAAACATGTATAATTTATCGTTTATCAGTATGGTAAGTGAATTATGAGGTAAGTGTTTTTATTGAATTGAATGGGAATTGAATTGAATGATGAAAATATGTGATTATTTGAAATGTATATTGATTGAAAAGTGAATAGTAATTTGTATTTGATTGAAATTGAATTGAGAAAGTGAATCGAATACCCTATTAACTAGTCGGGCTAAGTCGGACATAGTTGGCATGCCATAGGATTGGAAGAGTTCAGAGATACTTCAACCTCGAGTCAATGAGACACTGGGTGCCACTATATTACTTCAGATAGATTCGATAAGGTACTGGGTACCAACTTACTTCGGCTTGACTGATGAGACGCTGGGTGTCATTATATTGCTTCGAACTATCCGATGAGGCACTGGGTGCCATACTAGAGTGTTTGGTTGGATCCGTGTATCCGCCAAGGTTCAAGTCATATTAATAGGGATAAATAAATGAAATAGAAAATGGAATGGAAATGAATGATTTCAATCATGAAATGAAATGAGAATTGAAATTGAGAAATGAAAATGAAAAGAATGAACCAAAGGTTTATGATATGTTTGATGTTTAAATGAGATGTTATAGCTAAATTGAGTTGCTATTATTGAGAAGTGAAAGCTAAGTGTGAAATAGTTTAATTATAAATTAATTGTTATATATAATTTGATATGTTTAATTGTTATTTTACCTTATTAATTTGAATTATAGTAATACCATTGCGTATATCCATACTCAGCGTACGGTTGTTTCCGTGTGTAGGTTAATAGAAGTCAACGTTCCAATCCAGCATCCAGAGCTAATCCCGACCTTAGAAACTTGGTGATGTATATTTCTTTTGGTAAAAGTGGCATGTACCTAGGTTATGGTTATGGGTCATTGTGGTTTTTAGTTGTATAAGGTAACATATGATGTCTGAAAATGGTCATATGAAATGGAAGTAATTAAAGTGACATATATGGTGCTAAATTTTGAAATGGAATTGAATGAAGTATTTTTAATACAATTTGAATGATATTTATGAATGATCATTTAGTAAATTCTAGGGTTGATGTTTTGATGTTTTAGGTGTGTTTGTATATAAATTGAATTGGCTGTGACATTGGTTTTGGATTGGTTGCGGTTTGAATTTACAGGGTTGGTTAGATAGTAACAAAGGGGTTATATTGAGTCTACACGACCTGGCACACGGGCGTGTGACCAGACCGTGTAAGACACACGGCTAGCATATGGACGTGTGAACTGACCGCGTGTCCCCTACACCTTAAAAATTAGAAACAAAATGTCCAGGTTTAGGCACACGGGCAGAGCACACGGGCATGTGTCTCGGCCGTGTGAAGCACATGGGCTTTGAACATGGGCGTGTATCAAGGCCATGTGAAAATTGCATTTAAATTCGAATTAAAATTAACCACATGGCCTAAGTACACGGGCGTGTGGCTAGGTCGCGTGAATCAAATTTGTTCATGGTTCACAAGTCAATAAGCTTCCTAAATTTACATGGGTAAGGGACACGAGCGTGTCATAGTCGTGTAAGCCACACAGCATATCAACACGGGCCTGTCATGGAGTCACACGGGCGTGTCCCTGACTCACACAAGCATGTAAGCCCTGCATCTAAGAAATTTTTTTAAAATTTCACGAAAAAGTTTCCCGAGTACTCGAATTGGTCCTGATTCACTTCTAACATGTATTTTGGGCATCGAGGGTCCATAAAAGGGACATTATGATTGTTTTATAGTATGCTAGATAATTATTTGTATATTTCTCGTAAATATGTTTGAAAGGTCCGGTAATGCCCCGTAACCTTATTCCGGCGACGGTTTAGGGTTAGGGGGTGTTACAGAGTAGACTATGTCTATTTATAGGCTTATAAAACCATATTCTAATAGGAGTGTAGTAAGATTGAAACACCTTATTCAAATCAATATCCAATAGATGGAGTTTAATAAGGTTTTTTAAGCCTTATGGTAAAATAAAATAAAATAAGTGTAGTTTTATATGGATTTTACTTTTATTTTATTTTACCACTATATTTTATTTAAATAAGGATTCAGGTCACTTAATTCTAACAGCACGTAATAGTTAGAGCCATGTTCAATTTCAGTTAATCATTTTTATATCAAGTTATAATTGTTTATTCAATATCTCTACATATTCGCATCTAGTGTTCTTAGTGTAATGATTTCGTTTATGTGATTGTAATTTTTCAAACAATTTGGTTTAATAAAATATCCATCAATATCATTAATATCTTTTGTATAATTGTCTCAACAATTTTTGCTCACAAAGCAAAATGAAAAGCAAATTGGCTCACAAGTTATCTAACATTTAACTAATATTAAGCGAGATTACGTGGTAGAATTGTAATGTGGAAAGACAACTTATATTAGTAGATAATTTAAATGTGCCCTTAGTGTAATTAGAATTGAACAAGATTAATATGTTGTTTATCAAGTCCAATTGAGGAGATACCTTATCTTGGGTATCGAAGCAAATGACTCTCAAAAGATAGAGACATTGATGTGACTGACTAAACTGAAAGTATATTGGATAGGACCCAAGTAGAATAGATCCTAGATCCATTTATGGATTTATTCACTTGCCATGTTCATAGTGTAGCATACATTAATCTTAAATGGATAATCAATTATGTATGGGTGACCTATATACTTTGATGCAAATGAAAGTTTAAGTTCAAATAGATTAGAAAATAAAAGTTGGTGCATTAGATATATGACTTTTGCATAATGTAGCATCATTCCGAAATAGTGAAATGTTGGAAAAAAATCTAGTTTGAAAACATTTTTCTTGTATAGCGAAAAATTAAAATTTTAAAAACTGACCGGGTTTGTGATATTTATAGTAATAAACCTTAACCGAATTCGTACTTGTGTTTTTGGATAATCGAATCATTGATATTTTTCGGCTTTCACCAAATGATCTTCTCTGTTATTCTTATACCACAAACTGCTTCGAGTATAGGCTCGAACCTATTGAATCAAAACACAAAACTAGAAAAGTTCTTCTTTTGGGTAAAAACAGAAACTCTCTTCTTTAATAGAAATTGGTAAAATTGTTATTCTGAAAAATATATTTATAAGTTGAAAATAAATTCTCTCTATTTTTCAGCAGAATAATAATCTCTTAAAAGTTGTGTTAATAGCTCTACCGGTATCATCTATTTATAGGAAGAAAAGGTAGAACCCTTGTAGAGTTGTAGATGTTTATTTTAAATAGAAAAACAACATCATTGAAACCAAAAATCATTAGGGCTAGCTTGTTGAAACCAGAAATGAATTATCTGTTTGAATAAAAATGAACGGAATTAATAGGAAAAGAGAAATGGGAAACATTCATGAAAGATTATGGTTTTCTCCGAAATGGAGAAATGAATCATTTGAAAATGAATGTAAGTTTCCAAAAATAGAAATGATCTATTTGCAATCCTATGTAGATTACTTAAAAAATGATCGGAAGAATGAGTTTATGTTTTTGGACTATTTTGAAGCCTGAAAATGAAAATAAGTCATTCGGTCATAGTGAACATATTGTGTTGTGAAATATTGAACATATTTTCTCAAAAATTTACCAGGGGCAAAATCGTCAAATTTTACCATGGGAAAAATAGTCAAATTTTGGGAGGTAAAATAGGGATGAAAAATTGTTTTATATATAAATATTAAAGTTTATTTCGGAAAATAGAAAAGCTAAATCGGGTTGGATCACATTACAAGTACCAAGTTAAAAAAGCCAAAGAAGTACTCGTAATTGGACCCGATACAAGAGAGGCCCAAAAACCCTTCATGGACATGAAGGGGGCGGCAACCCTGGTAGGAATATTAAGGTGTGTTGTCCACCCTAGTCCTATTCTTAGAAGGATGTTGTTTTTCTATTTGAAATAAATCACTACAGCTCAATAAGGGTTCTACCTTCTCTTCCTATAAATAGATGACACCGATAGAGTTATTAACATAACTTTGAGAGGTTGTTATTCTGTCGAAAAATAGAGAGAATTTATTCTTAACTACTACATATATTTTTTCAGAATAACAATTCTACTAGTTTCTATTAAGAAGAGAGAATTTTTGTTTTCACCCCAAAAGGAGAGAGAACTTTTTCTAGTTCTGTGTTTTAATTCAATAAGTTTGAGCCTACACTTTAAGCAATTCGTGATATGAGAATACAGAAAAGATCGTTTGGTTTAAAGTCGAGAACAACGAACGTCTACTAAACCAAAAATATAGGTACGAATTCAATGAAGGTTTATTGTTATAAATATCACAAATTGGGTCGATTTTTAAATTTTTAAATTTTTTGCTCTGTAAGAAAATAATTTTTCAAACCAAGATTTTTCCAACAAGGGGACCAAATTGTAATAAATTGGACTAATTTGAATGAACCTAAAAACTTAGGATTAATGATCTTAAGGGAATATTTAGGCAAGTGAGACCGAGAGAAAGTCTTGTTGGGCACTAATTCATTAGTCCCAGGTTAATCGGTTAGATCGAGAGATAATCTAGATTAATTTGTCTAAGTTGGTAAAATTAAGATTGATAGGTAATATGAAGTCATTTTGGGAGTTTAAGCAATTTAGAGCCCTAATTTGAGGATTAGTGAACCACATCGAGATCAACCAACCACCATCTATTATTTAATTTTTAATTATGTAACTTTGAATGTTTTACGATTTAGTCTTTGTTAGCTAGGCAGTAGATTCGTAACAGCCCGGTTTAGACCCTAATTGGAATAGTGGTTTTGGGACCACAAATCCGAGTCAGAAAAATGTTTTAATATTATTTTTGGTGTCTATAGCATGTTAATTTATATGTGTGAAAATTTCGTATGAAAATTTTATCATTTGTGTGCTCGATTTAATTAAAAGGACTTAATCATGTAAAATGTAAAAATGGCTAGCTATTTGTTAAAGTGCTAAATTGCTATGTTCTTTTTAATGTGGGGTCCTTATGTTGATATTATACCATTGAAATATTGGATAGACATAAAAACCAATGGTTAGTGGAATTTAAATGAAAATAAAAAGGCTAAAACGATAATTAATTTATTAATATGTAATAAAATAAAACAAAAACTAAAATGGCCATGCATTCATCTTTCTTGGCCGAAACATAAGAAGAAAATAAAGCTTTGAAAGCTTTGAATATTCAGCACCTTTGGAAGCTTGATTCGGGTATGTGTTTTACTCGATTTTTGATAATTTTTATGTTTTTGAGATCGTTGCTTTGAATACTAGCTAGCCCATGCTTGAAATTTTGAATTGGTGTGATTTTCCATTGATGAGAAATTGTTTTTTTTTTTGTTATTTGATGATGGAAAATAAAAATAAGTTGTTAGATTATCATGTTTAATTAAGTGATTTTTAGTAAAAATGGCTATTTAGGATTAAACTGTGAATTTTGCAAATTGAGGGGTCAAAATGTGAAATAAATGAAATAAATGGGCTGCTAGGGACCTTAGTAAAATTTGGCCAAGCATGGGTGTGGTTAAATTTCGAATATTTTGTGCTTTGTGAAATAGGGACTAAATTGTGAAAAGTGTGAAATGTTAGGGGAAAAAGTGTAATTTTCCCATTTATGTGTTTTTGGATTAATTTGAATAAATGTGAGTTTGAATAAGTCAAATTTGTATTAATTTAGAACAAGAAAAGAGGAAACTAGAATTGGATCGGGGGAAATCTAAAGTTGTCGAATAGTCATCCAGGTTCATTCGTCGTTGTTCGAGGTAAGTTCATAAGTAAATAAATGTCATTAAATTTGATTGTATATATTTTATTTGTGTCGAATTGAATTATTACTTGTATATATGTTTAAGCCGAATCTATATAAGTATGGAAGAAGTACTTATGAGCCTTAATTGATCGAGTTACGACGTCTAAAAGCCTCGTATGGACCTTAGGAATAGTTAGGATACATATGTCATGACATAGGATTCTGATATGTGTTTTTGTGTAAGACCACGTCTGGGACGTTCGCATCGACTTGTGATTTATGTGTAAGACCATGTCTAGGATATCGGCATTGTATTTGCTTCGTGTAAGACCTTGTCTGGGATAGTGGCATCGAGATGTGATTACATGTAAGACCACATTAGGGACGTTGGTATTGTACGAGCTTTTCAACTATCTGAGTATCCTTATTGATTCTGAATGGTTCAACAGGCAATATCGAGTTAAGACCGAATGTGAAAACGAGCTAAATGGCTCAGGCACATAAGAAGTTAATTGATTATGAAAGTAAGGTAAGTATAGTACTTGAAATGAATATATGAATTATGCATGATAAAAGAGTGTATTATATATGTTTATGAGTATGTATATATTCGGCCAATTTAATTATATATTGCAAAAGTTCTTTTGTGTATTTATTTGCTTATGACTTACTAAGTTATTCAAGCTTACTGTGTGTGTTCATTATTTGTTTTATAGATTTTAGAAATTAGTTACGAGCTTGGGGACCGTCAAGGAAATCCGTCACACTATCAATCTTTATTTCGGTATTTTAAAAGCTTGAACTATGAATCTATGGCATGTATAGACTAGTACTTGTTTTGATTGGTTTTGAATTTGTAAATATAAGGCCATGTGAAAATGGCTAGTAATGATGTTTATGTTTATGCATTTTCGGTTATGGTATATATTCATGTTGGGAATTATGTTTCATGAAATATGTTTGTGGTGTGCTTGATATATGAGTTGGTATGAAGTAATGAAATGTATGGTTTATAATTAGCTCATCTTGGTAAGATTGTTAATTGTTATGTTATGCATTTGTGGTTGTTGTGTAACGCCCCAAGTTTAAATTTATGTTATGATAAAATATGACACAATTGTTTATCTACTTTAGTGGTTAAGTGTTCTGGGTGTGTTTGGGAGGTTCCAAGTTCAAGTCACAACTTGGGTAAATTTTGGCTTTTTATGATTAAAGCCCAATCCTTAGTTACTAAGTAAAAGTTGGTAAGTTTATGTTAGAATGGACTTGCTGGTCCGGTGGTTAAGTGGGGTGTTAGATTGCATGAGGTCTTGTGTTCGATTCCCTGATTGGTATATTTTTGTACGGTTATGGGGTAGGAGTTTGATTGGCATCAGAATTCTGAGAAGTGGGGGAGTGGGTAGAAAGAATTAAGGGATGCGGATTTGAGGAAGTTAGCTCAATTTGATTTACCCAAAAGTTTCGACTCTTTCTCTTTTCTTTCCACACAAAAATTCTGACATTTTTCCCTTTTCCCTTTTGGTTTCTTGCTGCCAAAATTAACATTCCCTATCTCATCTCTTTGTTTCTTTTTCTTTAGTTTCATGTGAGCAAACGTGAGATTGCGTGGTTCGGTAAGTTGGTAAATCCAGTTTAGTTGCTAAATGTCTTTCGTTTTTTTTCTGAGAGGGGATTCTTTTGTTATCCAGGGGAAAATCAAGGGACTGAACAATATGCTCAGTGACGTTTTAAAGGCGTGTAACCTCAGATTTCAGTTGAAGGTAAGGGTCTTCTCTTGGACAACAAATGTTCTGTTTCAGGTTTTGAATGTTTCGATTGTTTAAGTGATTACCTAAATGATTGGATTGGTCAATTGTAGGTGTTGAAGTGCTTAGGAGGGTTTACAGGCGTGTACTCTGATTGCACAGAAAACAAGATTCGACGAAAGCTGAAAAGTAATTTGTCGACACTACACGAACATGTGGATTGTTCGTGTAGTAGGCTGTGTGGTGATACATGGCCATGTGAATGACGAACCAGGCAGTGCGCGCATGACACAAGCACACGACACGGCCGTGTGAAGGCCAGCGAGGCCGTGTGCGAGACACGGGCTCGACCAATTGGGCCGTGTGGGCCACACGGGCATGTAGAAGGCCAGTTTGGGTCGTGTGGGCCATACGGGTAGGCCACATAGGCATGTGAGCCCATTTTTTTGAAATGAACTGTAAGGTTGCACGGGTCACCCAAGTCAACTCTAACGGGTCGGTAAGCATTATTTAGACCCGTGATTCTGTGATCTGATATTGTGATGTATGTGTTAGCATGATACTATTAGCATGTATATCTGTACTATTCTGATTATAAATGTATGACTGTTAATCTGCATTATAGCAAGCCACGTTTGTATGATGCATTGCATCGGGGTAGGATTGATGAAGTTGAAAGAAGTATCTGAAAGGCTTCTAAAGCCTGTTATTTAGCAGCTAAGCTACATATTTCTGATTTGTGTCGCATTTTGGTACCAGATGGTGTGTAGGGATGAAAATGTTGATTTTATCCCGTATTTGGTGTGTTGGGCTGGGTGGGTCGATTTTAGCCCCACATAGTGTGTTGGGTTGGACAGAGATGGTATGCAGGGTTGGTGGGCATGTTACTGTTATTCTGATCTGTTATACATGCTATATCTATGATGGGTTAAAGCCCTAAGTTTGTATATGATATTGTCTCTCAGTGGGCTGAGGCCCACACCTATTCTATAGAGGGCTCAGGCCCGAATTATCTGTTATTTGTTATATGGCTGTATACATGTTGCCTATGGGGATTTACACACTGAGTTTGCGAAAACTCACCCACTTTTTGTTTTATCTGTTCAGGTAATCCCCAACAGTAAACGGATCGATGCAGCGGAGGACTCGACGGTGATTACTGCTACATTTACTACAGTTTATGGGTTTTTATGTTAATGCTGGCTTATTTATTATTTTGGGAACTTTTGCTGTAATTTTAGACTTTGGGACTTTCTTTTTTGTTTTAATTTGGGATTTTAAACTATTTTTTATGGTTTTACAACTGAAACGCCACTAAATATCATTTTCCTAAAATAAGCTACGATTTTCATAAGTAAACACGAATGCGAAAAGTATTTTCAAGGCTTCTGATATGCTCGCGATATTAAGTAATAAAATTTATAAAAACTGATCACACCAAAACTAACTAATATCACGATATTAAAGGCAAGTGCACCTACCGAACAATAGTATAGTTTAGCGGCAAGACCGAGTTATCGTACCCAAGAGAACCTAAAGTACTAATACTTACTTCCTTTCTATTATCTAGCCTAAAAATAAAAGAGGATTGGTTGAAACTAATTCTAAAACTAACTAAAAGTGCACAAAAAGTAAATTGGGGAAAACTTTAGGGAAAAGCTAATTGATATGAGCAATACTTAAGGGAAAATCCACCTAGACTTCACTTGTTATTAACTTCTTGAACTAGATGATTTCTTCACTTGACTTGATCCGTAGAGATCCCTAACCTATGTTAATACCTCTTTCAAGGATAAGAACAACTAGGCCTAGGCTGTTAACTAAAGTTTTTTTTATTAATTAACACACTAGGTTGCATTAATTTGATCTATGGATCCCCCTATTAGGTTTGACCCTAATCCGGCAGATTTATGTCGCCCTATGTCTAGGGTTGCATGCAACTCTGCTTAATTATGGTAGATCTACTCTTAAAATAGGGACTTTTACTCCTCTGCCTAAGCACATCAAGTTCTTGAAGTAATACCTAGGATTATTAAATCAAGAATGAAGAATACATAATTAAGAACAATTCAAGTATTTATCAAATAATTCAAGAATAAATAATAACAAGATCTGTCTTAGGTTTCATTCCCCTCAAGTATTTGAGGGGTTTAGTTCATAATAAAGAAAGAAAACATCTCAGAAGAATTAAGATAACAAAACATAAAGAACCCAAAAACCCCTGAAGGAATTTAGGGAGATCCTTTGTTTTGATGTAGAATTCTGGCTTCTGGGATGAATCAATCGGCTTCCCTTGGAGTAATTCCTTGCTTTCACTCCTTATGTTGGCAGAATTATGGCGCTCTTTCTTGAGAGAAAACAGTATTCCCTTAGCGGGAAATAAGCACACCCTTGAAGTTGCCTCCTAGGGTCTTTATATAGAGTTTAGAATGGCTTTCTTAGCCCCTAAGTATCTTTTTTCGAGTAGAATTGAACTTCCTCACGATAGGGACAAGCCCGTGTGCCACGCCCGTGTGGTTTCAACAAGAGGCTGTGTGGGCTTGTTGAGGGTGACACGGCCGTGTAGCCTGGCCATGCTTGTCGGGGCTGGGCCGTGTTAGACCTTGTGTGGCACGGCCGTGTACCACGGCCGTGTGGTGAATCCTTGGGCCGTGTCGTTTTCTCATTTTGGCCCATTTTCTCCGTTTTTGGCCTGTTTTTCGTTCTTTTCTCTTCCTTATACTCTCCTGAGTATAAGACATGAAATAGAAGGATAAGAGCACCAATTCTCACAAATCTAATGATAATTCATCCAAAATATAGGCTAAACATGAGGTAAAAATATGTATAATTTATCGTTTATCAGCTTCCGCGAAAAATAAATGTTTTAAAGCCAAACAATCAGAAAACGGTTTTCTTGACTTAAGTAAAGATAATAACCAAAACGATTTTTAGTGTAACGAGGCATTTTCTCATGTGACATCGCCAAATTTGGCCATAACGTCTAGGCTGGGTTTAGGGTGTTACATGTTGGATATGTTTTGGGTATGGTTTATTATTGATTTACATTTTGACTGTAATTTGTTTATGTATTAGTTTGGGAAATGGCAATGATGAGCTGTTATATTTGGTTGATGGTAGGTAAATGAATACATATGCCTATGTCATGAATTTTGGTAATTTGGCTTGTAAATGTCAAATTGTTATATATATATATATATATATATATATGTTATTGTATGTTCGGCTATGATTGACTATTTATGTTCGGTTTATGATGGCAAGAATGGATATGTTTTAACTGTTATATGGAAGACATATTAAATGACCAAATATATATATATATATATAAATTAATTTAGTTGTGTATATGAAATTTTGGCATGAATTATAGCATATGGAATTGGCATGTTTTGAATTGGTTAAATAACATGAAAAATGATTAATGTTAGTCAAGTGAGTAATGAATGAATTGGTTATGTTTCAAGTGAAATTCGGCCATTTGGATATTCTTTTATGTATTTGTATAATTTTGCTTAGTTAACTATGAGGTATAGTTCAACTTAGGCTAATGTGTGCATGTGAGAAAACTTATAAATGAATGTATTGATGTAAGTTGAGTACATAAAAATGAAACATGAAACATGATTATTTTAAGAGTTCAAATGCCATGTTATTTAGTTAATATGTTCAGCTAACAGAAATATAAAGTATATGCGATTTGATATGTTTATGTTAATGAGTTTGGTAAAAATGATTAAATAAATATTGTAATAGGCCATTTTCACCCGGCCCGTTAATAGCCCATTTGAAACACACCCTAACCCACTCAAATAACATCAACCAACCCAATACATTTAAAATCCTCAACCCAATAAACCCTAAACCCACCTAAGCCCAACTACCCTGTGGCCCAAACACTGACCCAGCCCAAAACAGAAAAAACAAAATTCAAACCTAACCCTAGCTACATCCCTCAGCCGTCGACCTTTTGGCTTTGCCCACGTCGGCCTCCTCCTCGAGCGCACCACCCATGCCTCGTCCCGAGGCCAGCCTCTAGCCTCTGCCCATATCACGTCCATCACCTCTTTCAACCTGCAAACAGAGAAAACGGGACAGAAAGGGCACAAGAGCAGTAACCAAAACAATATAGTGCAGAAAAAATAAACAATGGATTTTTTCGGCTATATAGCCGCAAGATTCAATGTAATATGGGGGGTTATTATTTCTATCTCATTCGGCTAACGGAAGCCGAAGACAATTGTAAAAAAGGGGATCTGATTCCCATCCTTTGTATACAAAGAAATCAAAAGAACAAGAACACAAGAAGGTTGATTTTGATTTTCCTTTTTTTTCTTTCTTTTCATTTTTCTGTTTCTATTTTATTATCTTTATTTGCAAATTTATTTTAAATAATAAGTAATAAAAGGAAAAGAGGGAGGGAACCTTACCGAATCCTCCGCGGTCACAATGTCGGGGAATCCATCTCCGTCGTCAGATTTAGAAAGGGGAAGAAGGGAGCCCTTATTCGTCTATGCACATAGATCTTGAGAGCCCAGCCCTTCGGGTTACTTGGAACTAGGCAAAAGGGTCCATTTCCACGCAATACCGGCCGATGGCTAAGATAACGTTGTGATGGGCCTCCGGTGGTCTTCACGTGGCGGCAGAGATGGGTTTCAAACCCTAGCCTAATAGTAGAATAAAAGGGTGGGGGCTTCTGATTTTCTTTCTTTGTTTTGCTTAAAATCAAATAAAAAAAAGAAACAAAATGGCTTTTAAACACAAGCAAACGGCGCTGTTTGAGGAAAAGGGTCATCACGACCCGACCCGGCTAGTGCTGACCTGCGTGCTTCCGGGGCTCAAATAGGCATATTGCTATTTCGGTCCCTCCTCCTTTGTTGTGCCATTCGATTGACCCAGATACCATTTTCGTTGTCTCTTAATTTTACCCTGAAAATCTGGCATTGATCCATTTCAATCCATGATGGAATGCAGCGCAGAAAGGGTTTGGGACTTTTGCTCCTTTGACCCCTGTACTTACGAGCGTACCTCATTTTGATCCTTCTGTCTTCACTTACTCCTAATTTCGCCCCACGAGTTTAGTTTTAAGTTTGATTCAGTCCTTTTTTTTGTGTTTATATTACCTTTTTTAATTTCAATTTAATTTGTTGGTTCATTGCTGTTATTATTATTATTATTATTATTATTATTATTATTATTATTATTATTATTATTATTATTATTACTACTTTATCTACTATTTATTACTATTATTCTTCTTAATATATATACACATTTTTTATAATTATTAACATATATATTTTATTATTAATGTGTTATTATTTTCTATCTTCGTTATATCGTTACCATTACTACTCTATAATTAGTATTTACTATTATTGATATGTTATTATTAGCTACTTTTTATTATTATTTTTTTTATCATTATATATGTTATTAACATTTTCATTATTATTTATTTTTATCATTCTTTTTATTACTATTATTTTTTATCATTCTTTTATTGTTTATATTAAGGTATTATTATTTATTTTTACCTAACTATTATTGTATTATTACCATAGTTTACTATTATTATTATTATTATTATTATTGTTTTCCATTATTATGTCATTATTTTCTACCTTGTTTCTCATTTTTTTAGTACTTTGTTTTATTTAATATTTTTCTCTTATTTATTATTAACCTTTTTTAACTTATTATTCAATTTTCATTAATTTTCATTTATTTAGTACTACTTATTTTAATTTTCTTATATAATATTTGTTTTAAAATTCATTTGTGTATTACTGTTTAATATATTGCCTATTTTCATCTTTAATTTTGATTTATCTTAAATTCTCATATATATTACCTGTTTCCAAATTCATATACATAATTTGTTGCTTGTATATTAATGATTTCAAATGTTTTTTTATATTATTCATTCTTTTATTTTGTCCTAAAAATTTGTTGCATTTTATGTATGTTAAGTTGCTTGGTATTTCTTTCAAAATTGTCTTTTAATTCATTAGTTTTGAATGTTAATGCTAGTATTTGTATAGCGTATGATATGTTGTCATGGCATGAACCCTAATTTGCCTTTTTGTGTTTTCATTATTGCCATGCATTGTTATTTCATGTTTGCAATTACACCTTTTTATTATTGTATTGTAATTAAGATTACCAACTTATTTATGCCAAATTGCTCATTTTTATCCAAACAAATCAAGCAAAGTGCATTTTGAGTTAGTTTTATAATCATTTACTCGAAAACTTTCTAAAATAAGGTAATATTCGGCATTGGGGAGCTTCGAGAAGATCGTGCCCTAACTTACTGGGTTCTGATCTTTCTTGTTGAATCTAGATAACCGAGTACCCCTTTTTTTTAAATTAAAAACGTACGAGTTTCTAACAAAGGCTTATTCTCGGTAATCTGAAGTGTCTTGTCCTAACTCACTGGATATGACATTTTGTCATCTCGAGATAAGGTTTTTAAGAATAAGGCAATATTTCGTGTTTATAGAAATTCGAGAAATTGCGCCCTAACTTACTGGGCTTTAATTTTCTCGTCAATCTTAAAACGACCAAATATCCTTTTAAATTTCAAAGCATAATAATTTCAATACAGATTTAAAGACAAACTTGTAATCGAGAGTTCAAGTATCCTAACTTACTGGACATGACATTTTTCGAGACGAGAATAGGTTTTAACATTTCATTTCAATTTATTCAAGCGTTTTACGTAAAAAAGATCGTATTTTAAAATTCTTCCAAATTGTCAAATCTTCGACATTAAGACTCTAGTTAACCAACTAGGTACCAATTTTGGGCGTATCGAGGGTGCTAATCCTTCCTCGTGTGTAATCGACTCCCGAACCCGTTTTTATTTTTTTATTTTTTTTGGATTTCGTAGACCAAAATAGTTGTTTTGATAAATCAAACTGTTTATTAAAAACAATCACTTTTCGAGGTGATCCGATCACACCTTAGTAAAAAAGGATTGGTGGCGACTCTTCCATTTTTATTTACGTTTTCAAAACCCTAATCGATTCCCCTTTTTCAAAAAATGGTTTCGACAAATATTATTGATACGTTTAATTTCTAAAGCATGATTAGTATATGTTTTATAAGTGATAAAAATCATGTTGGTTTTTGTTTAGTTTAGTAATGCAAACGTGTGAGTATTATAAGTTGAGAACTATATGGTTTAAATTAATATGGTCTTATGCGCATAGTCTTGTGATGAGTTAAAATGGCTAGGCATATTTGGTTTGGATTGGTTTTTGAGCATGTAGATTAGATATGTTATGAAATGTTTTTGATGTTCGAAAACAATTAAAGGTATTATAGTGGATTGCGCATGAATTAGTAATGCACATGATTATATTTGATTAATTGGTAATGTTTAAAAATGTCTCATGTATGAATGTTTTATAAGACACATGTCGTAAGGTTTGATACATATTAGTTGAATTGAACTTTTGATTTGACAAAAGATAATGATATTGATATGTTAAATTTTATAGCATGAATTATTTTTGTAATATGATTAATAACATATGTTCAATTTATATTGGTCATGTGCTTTGTATATGCAGACTTGAATTATATGGATGAGTGATTGGTTGCTAATTGAGTACAAAATTATTATAAAGATGTCGATATAATTTTGTGCGTGATTTGTCATAAGTGATTGTGATGAATTGTGCTTATATTTGGTAATGCCTCGTAACCCTAATCCGGCGATGGATACGGGTTAGGGGTGTTACAAGATTAGTCTAAATTCTCGTGACTTTATGATTTGTCATAATATAATTTTTTTTTTTTTACGATTAGTTGGTTAGACTCATTATTTCACAGGCATGTTATTTAGAAAATTTTCAATCCACGATTCTCTTGGGTTCGATCCTTGGAATACTCAAGTATTCCATTATAACACTACAAATATTACAACTAATTTGTCACGCTTGTAGTAAGTCGTGATAGTTTATTCTAGTTCCAGCATGTTGATTTCTCTCTTCGTTTGATAGGAGGGAAAGAGGCAGTCAATAGGATTAAATGTAAATATATGTATAAAGGAGTTCAAAATAATGAATTTATACTTGTAAATTGAATGGTGTGTTTAGATACTCATGTGATGAATTGAGTTGCAAAAATGAATATGCACAAGTTAAGTAGATCTGATAGTTTAACATGAATAGGTAAATGAATTGGCATGTAAGATTGGTATAAGCATAACCATATGAAATTGAAAGTATTTGACATAAAATGGTATGATATTGGGTTAGGAATTGAATATGTGCATTTTGCATAATCTTATTATATTGTGTTGAATCATAAATTTGAATCATAGATTTACCATTGAGCGTATTAGCTCAGTGTACGGTTTGTTTTTCTTCGTGTGTAGGTAAAGTAGATTCCAGTAGTTCGAGCATTTAATCCAACATCCAGCAATCGATCCCCAACTTAGCAAAGTTTGCACAAATTCTATTTTGTTCCAAGTTTGGCATATACCTAGGTTGAGTCATTTTTGGTATAACTATGTTACATGCTTTTTGGTTTAGAAAGTTGATGTATGGATTTGGTTAGTTGCTTATGGCTTGTAAAAAGATTTAAGTTTAGTTTGAAATGGTATGATATGTTGAAATATTAATGGCCTTTGTAACACCCCTAACCCGTATCCATCACCGGAATAAGGTTACGGAGCATTACTAGGGTTTACAAAACATTTTCGAAGAATTTAAAATGATTACCAATCATTTTCTGAAAAATTATCCTAATGTCCATTGATTGGACCCTCGAAGCCTAAAACATGCGTTAGGATCAAATCGGGACTAAATCAAAATCTCAGGAAATTTTTCTCAACATTTACTTAAAGAATTCACACGCCCGAACACGCTCGTGTGGCCAGGCCGTTTGACTCACATGGCCATATGACATGCCCATGTCTTAGGCTGTATGGCAACACGAGCCTGTGTCCCTTACCCGTGTAACTCTCTAACTTCTAGGGCATGAAAAAGTTAAAGTCACACGGCCAAGTCACACACCCGTGTGGTTAATTTATTTTTCACAAACTAGGTGCAGGTTTCACACGGTCAAGTGACACACTTGTGTTTTAGACCATGTGCCTCACACGGTTGAGGCACACGCCCGTGTCTCTGCCCGTGTGCTTAATCCTGAATATTCTGTTTCTAAATTTTAGGATGTAGGGGACACACGGCCAAACCACACGCTCGTGTGCATGACTCTGTGTCACACACGGCTAAGACACACGCCCGTATCTCTGCCCATGTGGACAAAAATAGGCTATTTTTCAAGCCTTATTTCTCACCCAATTTGATATCAACCTAATTTCAACCATATGCATATGACCATGATATAATAGATATTCAAAACAACCCAAAATTTGACTTAAAACATATATTATCATCATATACAACATTAAATTTGTTAATAACACATTCTTCATTTATCAATCATATTCAACTCATTTAAGCAAACATCACTTTTAACATAGTATAAATTGACAACAAGTAATTACAATTATATACACTTACAAGAACTAGTACTTTAGTGTTCGTTTAACAAAAAGACACTATTCTTAAATTTGCATCCTAGGTACATGTCAAAACATAAAAAAGAAACGTCAGCAACATTGAGTACAGGATTCTTACGAGATGCCGAATCCAAATATACTATGTACCTAACCTGCAAAACGTAGATCAATTTATCATTAATAAGTCCCATTTATTAACTAACATAATTCTTAATCCCTTTTAATATGTAATCCTAGCTTAACCAAATAAGGTTTCAATTCTCTCAATCATTCTAGTAACTTTATCATGAGATTCATTATCAATGTGGCACCCAGTGCCTAACGATAAACTGCAGAAAAGGTTTGCACCCAGCGCTAGTCGGATGAACCGACAGTAATGAATGTAAGCCTAGCTCTGGTTGGATAAACTAACAATATTTTGCACTTAGTGCTAGTTGGGTATATCGACAATCATAATTGTGAGCCCAGCTCTAGTTGGATGAACCAACGATGATTGCGCCTAGCGCTTGCCGGATAAACCGACGGTTGTGTGCCCAGCACTAGTCAGACAAGCTGACAAAAATTGTGCCCAGCACTAGTTGAATGTATCGACAATTGTGCGCTTCTTTACTTTCATATATTCTTTATTTATTTTCTTAACATCAATTCCATAATATGCATACATTTTATATTAAGAGTTAATTTTAGAATTAATCAATTTAAGTAATAATTATAAGAAATTTAAGTTCGAGTCCACGAACTTACCTTAACAAAATAGTCGTAATAGTGAAGCCGTTAGCTACTCTGTTACCTTCGTTTATCCACGATTCATGTTTGGTTGATTCGTTCCTTAACCAAAGTTATTAATTTCATTATCAAACCCCAAAATCTTAAATTTAATAAAATCATACTTTGCTAAATTTTTTTATAGCATTTAACTAATTTCTAGTCATTACTAACCAATCTCATATCACAAAATGATCTACATATATCTAATGAATTTAGTAAATAAGTCCCAAATTTTCCAGCATAGAATAGCTCACTAACAAAAATAGTTCCTATACTTCACCAAATTAACAATTTAAGCTAGGTTATATCAAATTTATAACATTTTAGTCCCAAGGAATTATTATTAATAATGCCACCACTCAATATGACCAATTTAATCTACAAAATCTATACTCAATTCTTCATATAAAAAACATTTAGTATTCAACAAAATAACCTCAAACATTCACATTTCTCATTCATGGAGACTTCCATAACTTCTATTTACTCTTAACATTTCCATATGATTTAACTAACCCATAATATTTTATCATCAAAAATATAGATTTCATGCTAAATAATCAACTTTTACTTAAAATTTTTCTCATGTATTCAACCCCCATAGCTGAACATTTCTTTTCCCCTTTTCTTCTTCTATTTTCGGCTACGAGGAGAAGAGAAAATTTTTCACTCCCACACTCAATCGTCTTTTCACCTACTATGTCTTTTATCTCTTCTATTTACTATTCTTTCCTTTCACTTTATTTCTTTTCTATTATAATAGGTTTATATAATACTACTAAAATAAACTGAAACCATCCACCATATTATATAAATAATATGGTGTATTTACCTAGTAAATCCCTTTAACTAGTTCTTTATTAAAGTCTTAATAGCAATTCCTACTTTTGTCTCTTTTAATAGAATTTATCTAATTAACATTTAACTTACTTTTAGAGTAATTTTCAAAAAATATAATAATATTTTTAAGTCTAATACGTTAAGGCGGGGTTCCCGAAAGTATAATTCCCGACATCCATTATTTACGGGACGTTACAGCCTTGGTGAAATAGGTATGAATATATATAAATTGAATGTATTTCAATAGGTATTAAGCTTATATGTGATAAAGCATTTGCGTTTTGTTGAGTAAGGCGTTAAAGTACATGAATTGAAGCTAAATATTAATTGATTGTGTTTAGAGATTGATGGGAAGAAAATTGCAGGTTAATGTGTATTAAAATTGCAAAAGCAGTATATGACATCATGACATCGTTCAAACGCCATCGTAACGAGATCTTAATACCATGGTATGGTGTGATGCTGGACTTTGGATATTGCGACGAGGTTAGACAGTATGTTGTGTCACAATAAGGAATCCCCTGATATCGCTGCATCAATTGGATGTTTTGAAATTGTTACAAATTGGTCTTTTTCGGTATCAGTTTAGCTTTAGAGTTTTCGTAAGCTCGTATAAGACCTAAAAGTTGTCGTATATCATATTGTATGCTTAATTGAGTTGAAAATTGAACATTTGGCAATATAATTGGCTATGATTGTTCGTGGTTGCTTCGACAACGAATGTGACACATTATAACTCAGACCCGGCGATCGGGTCGAGTATCGAGGTGTTACAATCACCACTTAAAACTTGTTTTAAAGTTTTCATTATACCGTGGCACTTAAATTTTCTATTACTTTACTAACTTATTACTATTAGAATTTCTCACCAATTATGATATTATATTAAGCCATGTTGTTTTTTTTTTCATATTTTAGCAAACATAACTACTTCAACTATTTATTTCACTATTTATTCAATCTCATAATTATGTTATTAGGGAAAGGTTAGAAAATCTTAAGGATAGTTCTTAAATGCACTATACCCCAAAATCAAACTTTTATACTCTTCTCAACACTTGAATCCATTTATTCCAAATCTTCTTCTCCACCCAATCAACATTTCTCATCATATAATATAAACAAAAGAATTAATACATATTTTTTAACAACTTTCTCATATCAATTACCTCAAATAAACAATGTGAAGATGGAGAAAACATGATTAATTATATTGATTTGGAGCTTTCTCTCACTATCCAAGCTTTCTCTTCTTAGAAAAGTTTAATTTAGAAATCGATTTTATTGCACAAAGAAAAATATTTTTTTTCTCTAAAACAGAAAAATTATGTTATTTATAACAATAAACCATTTTTTAATCAAATTTGCACTAGTGTTTAAGAATAGGCAGTAAAAAATGTTCTCGGCTTTCAACCGTCATGATCTTCTCCAATATTCTTGACTTGCTTAAAATGTGGGCTCTAATTACGAACCAATGAAAACTTATGAAAACTTTATTGAGCTTCAGTGGGAATATCAAAATCTCTTAAAAGCTAGAAATTGAAAGACGAATTCCATCAAAATTTAGAATTTATTTAAGGAAATAAATCTCAGTATATTTTGACAAAGTATCCACGCTTAATGTAGTATGTGTTCGAACACGCCAATAATTTCTATTTATAAAAAAAAAACCATAAAAGTCTTAGTTGAACAAATATAATCAAAATAATAATATTTTAATAGAAAAATATAAATATTCCTTGTTGGAAATACATAGAGGTAATGACACCTAATCTCTAGGACTAGGCTTGTTGCATGTATAACGGACCATTTAGCCTGCCTCATGTATTTGGGTATACTTATATCATCCTCCTTAGAAACCTGACATCTTTTAAAGAAAATATTTAAGTAAAAACCTTAATATTTGTTAGGGATGAATTAATAGTTTCTTTGAAGAAAATAGTGTAGAAGTTAAGCAAAAAAAGTAAAACCTGAAAACAAAACAAATTTAAATCACCCATTGTTGAAACTTGTGTTGTTCTTCAATATCACCCTCCCTAAAAACCTGACATCTCTTGAAAGTAAAGGTTGGCACCATCCACTTCTTCTTCTTTCCACTTTGACATTCTTACATCTTTGAATCCCTTTTCAATCTTATATTTGGCCTTCCTCTTTTCTATATTAAACTAAAATGGTTTTTTTAATAGGCCAATTTAGCCCGGGTCCATACAAAAAACGATAAACTAAAAAAAAATAAAGTCCAAGTCCAGTCCAAAATATATCATTTGGCCCGATGGGAATGGCTCATTACTTGAAAAGATTTAAGGTCCATCTACAAGCTTGACTCATATAGAAATATAATCTTCAAGGATATGCAATCTTAGATATGATATGCAATCATAGATATGATACAATCTTAGATATGATATGCAATCTTAGATATGATATGCAATCTTAGAAAATATGATTTTGTAATATTAGAGATTTATTTTGTAGATACCCTTTAATCTTAACCGTTGATGTAATTGATCTATACCGTTAGATTTGGGGAGGTTCAACTATAAATAGAGGCCTCTCCCTTCATTGTAAATGACTTGAGTTTTGGGAAACAAGAAAAATTCTTGAGAGCTTTCACTCAAATTTCTCTCCCTCTTACGTTCTTATTTTCTGCGGTTTGTTCTTATTTTATTCTTTGTTCATCTTCGTTTTTCAACCCTTTTTATTTTGATTTAATCCATGTTTCCCTGATTTTTAATTCTTTTTTATATTTTATTTTTTAAATAATTTTAATATCATATCAAACTATTTCATTTTTTAATAAATTTTTTTTTAGTATTACTCTTAGTAAATTGTTTTTTAAATTTTACTCAAATCATTGTTTTAAAAAATATATTCCATTTAATTGTCATATTCTATCCAAAAGTTTTTCTTAAATAAGGCAATGTTTTAGTATTTAGAAATTCGAAAAATAGTGCCCTAACATGCTGGGTTGCGATTTCCCGTTTGTCTAAATACCTAAAATATCCTTTTAAGTGAATTTTGCAAATTACGAGATGGTTTTGGTTACGAGAATTTAGAAACATCGTGTCCTAACATACTGGATGTGATGTTATATTCTCTCGTAACAAAAGAATCTCGAATTTTAACTCAAATCGTTCAGTTTTTTTAAAAAAAGAACCATATTTTTAAATCTTTTCAAAGTTTCGACATTAGGATAGAAAATTAATCAATTGGTACCAATTTTTTAGCGTTACGAGGGTGCTAATCCTTCCTCGTACGTAACCGACTCCTGAACCCGTTTTCTAAAAATGTTTTATAAGGTGATCCAATCACACTTAAAAAGATTGGTGGCGACTCCCATTTTAGTTTTTTAAAGTCGACCCCGTTTTCCAAAACCCTTAAAAAATGGTTTCAACAGTTTTCGACTCACATTTCATGTTTGGTTAATTATTTTTGAATTAAATAGTTAAAATTTAAAGATTACAATATGTTCTAAGTTTCTATACTCTTTACATGTTTGAAATTTAGTCTCCATTTTTTTTATTTTAAAGAATTTAGTCCCTTTATTTTTCAAATATAAAAATTTATGTCCAGTTCTTAATACCTTTAAATTTTTTATTAAATTTGTTGGCGTAACACTCTAAATTTTTTTAAAAATAACTATTCACTCGATAATTATGTCACAAAAAAAAAGGCATTCTAATGGACTTGAATTTAACAATGTTAACAATTTTTTAAATTTATGTAGGCATTTTAATTAGAATAAGATATTTAGACTAACTAATGGCATTCTCAATGTTGAGGTACCAAATTATATAAAAAATTCAATTATAAAGATCAAATATCAAATTTTAACATACTATAGGGATCAAAATTGAAATTTGACTATTTATATATAATTAAAAAGTAGAGGGACCAAATTTGAAAATTGACCATTATTGCTAAGAATGTAAAAAAAAAAAAAAAAACTAGTGTCAGAAAAGGAAGGCTAGGATCTTCCTTTTATATAGAGTAGTATAGATTTGACTTTGTCATTCTTTTTTTTTGGGTCAATAATGGAACTTCATACAACAGTACAGTACATTATACGTCCATTACAATCTTCCAACAAAAGACAAGCAAGAGAAGCAGAGGGGAGTAACAAATACAAAATAACTCCATAGAGATAGAGTTCCCTTTTTTAGGAAATTCTGAATCCAGGAAATTTGATCCAAGCTTGGCTAGTGCATCTGCACACCGATTGGCTTATCTAAAGATATGCCTAATATCCGAAACGCGCCCCATAGAAGTCAGAATTATCCTGCAATCATTTATCAAGAAGGTCGATAGAAACATATTCAAGCGATTAACATTAGACATGAAGCTAATAATAGTTGTGGCATCAACTCTATTTCTAAGATGCTAATGTTAAGTCTCCTAGCTAATTCAAATCCATCTCTTAGAGCCCATAATTTGACTTCCACACTAGTGGCTTTAGGGATGTGCCTATACGACCCCACCACCCATTCGTTCTCGTCATTCCGAGTGATTGCTTTCGCTCTGGCTTTGCCCAGGTTTCCAATAGATGATCTGTCGGTGTTCAGTTTACACCAACCTTGCCGTGGTTTCTTCCATGATACTCCTACAAAGAAAGACAGTGGGATGATGCAGAGGGAATGGGAAATAACAAAGAACTCAGTTGCATTGGCCATGGCTGTGCATTTAGCTAAATTTAACTCCGGTGTTTTCCCATGAATTGTGGCATTCCTGAACAACCATATACTCCAAAGGTTGGAGGTGAAAACCATTACCTAAGGTATTTTTGGTTGGTTAAACCAGCTTTTAGATGACAGATTCTTCATCAACCGCTCCTCCCAATTGGCTTTGTTGGAACGGTAATTAACTGTGTTGCAATTGATGTCCTATCATTTCAACGTGGTTGTGACATTGAGGATAGTCACTAGAACTTTCATTCCTCTATCCATAAGAAAATCCTTCTGGGGAGGGCTTTTAGTCCATATTTCCAAATAAAGAATTTTATCTTAAACAGAAGGTTGGCTTTCCAAATGTCTTTCCTTTAGTTGTCTTATTGGCCCTCATCCAGTAGCAATTTCGTATACCGATTGAAGTGAGAAGAATCTTGATTGGGAAGGGCTCCAGCACAAGGTGTCCAGATCACTTCCAGTTAATGAAATTGGAGTGCTCGCTAGTGACTTGATCACAATATTGGGCATCTCCAAAGATAAGCATTCCCTTCCCTGATTTATCCATCCTTTTCTTGGTAAAACGACCAACAATTTTCATTGTAGTTCAAAGGGCCCACTACTAGTTTCCTTATAGGCTCGAGCCTCGACCAGTTGTCTAACCAAAAGTTTATCATTTTTCCATCCTTCACTACCCAACTTAATCCTTTCTCGATGATGTGACTAACTTTTCTTTGGCCATTCCAAGTGATGGAAACTTGTCGCTTCTCCATGTTTCTTCCAAGCATGTATTTTGCAAATAGCGTTTTTTCCCAAATGGTATACTTTTCTTATATGATTCTCTATCCGAGTTTGGCCATTTGGGCCAGGTTCCTATATCTCCTCATTCTCAGGCATAAGCCTCATTCCTTTTTCGGTCTTGCCACCTTCTCCCAACACACCAAGTGCATCTTTTTTATTGTTCATTTCTTGCCCAAAGGAAGTTTCGTTTAATGCGATCAAGTTGCTTCTAGGTGCTTGCCGGGAGCATTCGACATTGCATGAAATACATTGGTATGGCTGTAGTTATTGATTGAATAAGGGTCAGTCTTCCCGCCGGTGAGAGAAGATTTGTTTTCCAAGCGTTGAGTTTATTCCGAACTTTATCAACAATGAATTCATAATCTCTTTTGGTAATCTATTTGGAGTGGAACGGGAAGCCTAAATAGAGACTGAGGTTTGATGTTTCTTGGATTCTTAAAGCATTCGTGATCCGATGTTTCTATGAATCTGAGATGCTGGGAGAGAAAAGAATCCTTGACTTTTGAAGATTGATGTTTTAGCTTGATTCTCTCAATGTTTTCTTAATGGCACGACTCAAGGTTTTCTCAGCCTTAGCAAAGAGTATCACATTGTCCGCAAAAAAAAAAAAAAAGTGTGATAGGGGCGGTTCGCCCCTTGAAGCATGGCTTGGTTGCCTACTCCTATTTTCCACTCTTTGGAGAAAATGAATATTAAGAAATTCCATACATAGAGTGAAGATGTATGGTAAGAGTGGATCTCCTTATCTAATTCCTCTAGAGGGTTGGACCTTCTTCAATTTCGAGCCATTCAATTGTATTGAGGTAGATGCGGATGTTATGCAGTGCATGATAAGGTCAATCGAACGTCGTGGGAAGTTAAAGTAATGTAGTACTTTTCTGATGAAGCTCCATTCAAGTTTGTCATAAGCTTCCTTCAAGTCTAGCTTAATGATCATGACCCATTTTTTCCTCTTCATATGTCTCAAGGAGTGCATGACTTCTTGAACAATTATTGCGTTATCACAGGTATGCCTTCCAAGAAGAAGCTTCCTTGATATAGGGAAATTATCCTTTGGAGGATCGATCTCATTTCTCGCGACCATGATTTTGGTGATCATCTTATAAGTTGTATTGTAGAGGCTAATCGGTCTAAATTGATTGATTGAGGTTGCCGATTTTAACTTTGGTATTAGGACGATGATTGTGTCATTGAGGCTCTTAGGAATTTTTGCCTCAATAAAGGCCTTTTTTATCATTTTCTTCATCTTGCTTTTTTATACTCTACCAACATATTTGGTAGAAGAAATAGTGTACCATCATTCCTAGGGGCTTTGAAAGGACCTACAGCTTTAGAGATTTCGGTCTTTGAAATTGGCCTGAGGAGGTAGTTCTGTTCTTCGGTTGACAGGCTTGGCCAGGGTGAATCAGGGTTAGCTGGGATCAATGTTGAAGTTGATTGGTTTGTGCAAAACAGCTCCATGAAGTAGTTTTGAACTATGTTTTCGACCCCCTTTCTATCAGCAATCCAATTACCAAGATTATCATTGAGGCCCATGATTTTATTATGGCTGCATCTCACCATTGTCGTGATATGGAAGAATTCTGTGTTGCACTTGCCTTTTACAATCCAATTGACTCTTGACTTCGGTGCCCATAGCATCTCCTCATGCCTCTGTATCTCTTGGTATTCAACCACCAAAGACTTGAAGATTAATGAGGAAGTTGTTGGGGTTTGCTACTAATGCTCTTTCAATTTTTGTAATTCTTGCCAGAATACTTTCTTCTTTTTAAGCACATCTTGTAACGTCTCCCTATTCCACCACTTTAGGTAATTCATGAATTGCTCTATAGATTCTGTTAGGGAGAGATTGGTGTTATTCCAGAAGTTGTTATTCCACCACTTTGTCAGTCTTTCTTCAATTTATATTACATATTCTTTCCATCTCCTTTCCTCACTTTTTTAAACCTCTATAACCATTTTAACCATGAACTTTGTTTTGTTATTTTGCAATAATAAGTGCCAGTGGAAGGACGTTGATCAATAGAAGTACAACGGAATGTGTTGTCGAAAATTTGAGTTCTCAGCACTGAAGAACGCCTTTGCTCATGTGGGTATTCAACTCTAAAAGCTATTGCCTTCGCTCATGGCATTGCTTTCTATTGTCTTTCTTCACCATTTTCCTTAAATACACACAACTCTCCTTTGATGTTACCTCCGTATGTTAGTTCAAACTAGTCGCGAAAGTTGGAATTAAAAGTGGTGTGGTCAGTTGTTTGATTGAAAGTCAATAGTCAGATGAAAAATTTTTAGAATTAAAATTAAATTATAATTTTTTATAAATATTGAGGGCTAAATTTATTATTTTTTTAAAATTCAAATTAAAAAATAAATTTTGTAAATATTAATGGCTACATTTATTTTTTTTATATTTAGAATTAAATTAATAAAATGTGTAAAATATTAGAGGGTTAAACTTGTTATTAAATTTCCATCACCCATTTAATAGAAACTAATGAGAAAATGACTAAAATATTTTGATAATTTACCCTTTGATATATTATGGTTAGAACTGTAATCATATTTTATAATGATTAGTTCTGATTATAGTTATTTGAATGTATTGATTATAATTGCATATGAGTATACTTGTAACTTAAAAAAATATAGTAATTGAAAAATATATTATGCTTCATATAAATAATTTCGAATTTAATTTAACAATGATTAAATTATTTTTTTAATTATTTAGATATTTATTATCTTAAAATTAAAATTATTAAATATAGAGATCAAAAGATAATAAAATAAGTAGAATAACAAATGAAGGGTAACATTATCATCTTATTTAAAAAATTTTAATGAATAAATCTCATATGTTAGTGTATCTTTTTTATAAGTCTAGAGGTAAGTGGGTATTTTTCGAATTTAAGGAGATAAGTAAAAAAAAAAAAAAAATCAATTTCCCAATATTATATAAAATAACCAAAAAGTAAAAAATCTTTACCCAAAAAAAAAAAAAAAATCGTAGTCATCTTATAAGAAACAACAGGTAGGGTTTTTGTGAGTCTCGATTTGGGAGTGCGAGCAGCCGCAGCCAGCAAGCAACAGTAGCAGCAGCAGGTGACTCCCAACTCTTTCATTCTCTCTTTTTGTTACTTTTCCTTTGAAAATGGTGGAAACTGAAAGTAAATTAACTATCTTCTCAGTTTTTTTTTCTTTTAATTTGTATCACTCTGTAAATCTTTATAATTTCTTTTATTGAGTTGTAGGTAATAAACACTTTCTCTTTTGGTTCTTCCATTCTTTGCTATTTCCATAGATCGATCAGAAGAACATTGCTTTTGTTATAGATATTTATTTATTTATTTATTTTGTTTATATTTTGTGGTGAAGGAGCGGAAGAATGTCTCACAGGAAATTTGAGCACCCAAGGCATGGTTCCCTTGGATTTCTTCCAAGGAAGCGAGCCTCTCGTCACAGAGGAAAAGGTATTCTCTTTCATTTACCTTTTGTTTATTCAACAATAATAGTATGGTGATGCTGATAATGCGCTTCTTAGTAATATATAGCTTTGGAAGTTCTAGCATTGCGATTGTAAAGTGTGGTTATTGTGTTTTATTTTTGTCTCATGATGTTGTTTTTTGTTGGGGCAGTGAAGGCATTCCCAAAGGATGACCCTACCAAACCTTGCAAGCTCACTGCCTTTTTGGGGTACAAGGCTGGTATGACACACATTGTCAGAGAGGTCGAAAAACCCGGATCTAGTAAGTTAGTTTTTCATCAAGTAACTCCCTAATTATTTTAACCGTTTTGCTTGAGATGCAGTTGTCTTTTCTTTGAGATTCATTTACCTGAATACGTGTTAAGCTCCTTTGATTGAATTATATTTATCATATGGTTTAAGGTTCTTTAAGTTTTATTGGAATTTTAATGGAAATTTGTATTCTATTTTTTTTTTTCCATATAGAGCTTCACAAGAAGGAGACGTGTGAAGCTGTTACAATCATTGAAACCCCTCCTATGGTGATTGTTGGGGTTGTTGGATATGTGAAGACACCACGTGGCCTTCGCTCCTTGAACACCGTCTGGGCTCAGCATCTGAGTGAGGAAGTCAAGCGCCGGTTCTACAAGCACTGGTGCAAGTCCAAGAAGAAGGCTTTTGTCAAGTACTCAAAGCAGTATGAAAGTGAAGAAGGGAAGAAGAGTATCCAAGCACAGTTGGAAAAGATGAAGAAATATGCAACTGTTATTAGGGTCTTGGCTCACACTCAGGTATAACATTATTACCTTGTTTTCTTGTTTTTGCACTGCATAAGTGTTCATTTCAAGTGCATGGTTTTCAGATTGTAATTCTTTATTAAACATGTTTCTAGGTGGATAAAAATTTCTGACTTAAGTGCATTACAGATTAGGAAAATGAAAGGATTGAAGCAGAAGAAGGCACACCTAATGGAGATCCAAGTCAATGGTGGAACAATTGCTGACAAGGTTGATTTTTCTTACAAGTTCTTTGAGAAGCAGGTCCCCATTGATGCTGTTTTCCAGAAGGATGAAATGATTGATATCATTGGTGTCACAAAGGGTAAAGGTTATGAAGGTGTTGTCACTCGTTGGGGTGTCACGCGTCTGCCCCGTAAGACCCACAGAGGTCTGCGTAAGGTTGCTTGTATTGGTGCCTGGCATCCTGCCAGAGTCTCCTTTACAGTTGCCAGGGCAGGTCAGAATGGATATCACCACCGTACTGAGATGAACAAGAAGGTCTACAGGGTTGGCAAGGTTGGTGATGAGACCCACTCTGCCATAACTGATTATGACAGGTTAGTGTATTTGTCCATTTAACTCCATATATAATACCTAAATATATACTTCCTAAAAGATCGGCAGTTGTTTGAAGATCTTGTATGGAAATTTTCAATGATTTCTGTTTGCCTTATTCAGGACTGAGAAGGATATTACCCCAATTGGTGGGTTCCCTCACTATGGTGTTGTGAAAAGTGATTACCTGATGATCAAAGGAGGGTGTGTTGGACCTAAGAAGAGGGTGGTTACACTTCGTCAGTCTCTTATTAACCAGACATCTCGTGTGGCTCTGGAGGAAATCAAACTCAAGTTCATCGACACCTCCTCAAAGTTTGGGCATGGACGTTTCCAGACAACGCAGGAAAAACAGAAGTTCTATGGTCGACTCAAGGCATAAGTTTGGGAAGTGCTCAGGAATTTTGGGCTATTGTATGTTTAGGTTTTGCTTTACTTCATGCTTAGTATGTCTTATTCTCTATTTCTTTTTGAAATGGAACAGTTGGGTTTCTTTTGTTTTGTCAGTCTGGATTGGATGTTTGAACTTCTGAGAATTTTCAACAGTTTTTGCATTATATATTGATCTTAAACTACACACCCTCAACAGATGAATTTACTTTTTTTTCTCTTATTTTCCTTTTTCTACTTTTGCTTGTGATTGCAGTTCGATTATAATCCCTTGCATGCTTGAGTATAAGCACTGAATATAGTAAGGATCTTGGGGATGAGATATACATTGTTAGAATTAAATAAAAATCATGATATTTACCTTAATAACCAGACTCATTTCTCATGCTAGAATGTTGTTCTCCATCTTCATATATCATGATTTGTACGATGCATCGCATGTAAAATGTTGGGCTCTTGTTGAGACCAGCCTAATTAAAGTAAATACATCTGAGTCAATTTGAGTTTGGTTTATGTCAATGGTAGACGAGCTCAAATAACTATTTTTAATATATATATATATATATTTGCTTACTATTGATAGTTTATCGTGTAAATTGTATGTACTTCTCTTTGCAGTAAAATATACTAAAAAATATGTTCATGAATTATTATGTATATCATCTAGTCAGAAGTTCATTGCTTATTTTGCTATATATCTCATTGGCCTCTGTCATGATGATAAACAGTCCTATTTGATTTATTAACAATTGATCAAAATAATATAATTTTGTTAAAATCAATAAAATAATTTTTTTTATTTTTAAGTGTTTGATAATTATTAAATTTTGGCATTCACGATGGGAAAATATATCAATTTATAAAAATATACAAAAATTAAATATGATTTTGGAAATTAGTAAAATTGAAATAGTAAAAGATCATAATGTGTTGAGTCCAAATTTTAGAATGTTTATTCTATGTATGTATTTTTACAGATTAATTAAAATATAAAAAGATAAATATTTTCAAAATAATACTTTTTTTTAAAGAAATGTGCTTTTGATAATTTTACAACTTAGTTGAGATTCGATAGATGACATGTTTGAATAACCATTGTATTTAGTGAAACCCACTAAATCGAGTTTAATTGGAGTTCTTAGGTGAGGGTGAAAATTTACACCTTATAGTTCTTAGGAGAGGGTGAGAATCAAAGTAATTATACGAGTAATTACAAACAATTATTTTATGATTTTTCAAACATGTCCATACATTATATAAGTTTTAAAAAAAAAACTATTTTTATACAATAATAATAGTATTTTAAATTTAAGATATTTATTTTATATTTTAATATATATTGTTATTTTACTAATCTTGTTAGTTTTTAGGATATTTATGTTTTTTAAAATAATATGAAAATTTTTTATTTACAATAGATAATTTTTTATATATTGACCTACTAAATAATTAACTAAATTACATATTATTTATTATTAATTATTTATAAATGGCTAAAGACAAATCAATTATGACAAGGAGTACAAATATGAAATACTAGAATAAAAAACTAAAATTGCATGAGATGTTTAATTTTCTTGTTAATTTTGTTAATAATGGTATTATCAAATATTTTCTTGGACTAAAATATCATGTACAATGATTTGATTTTTAAGTTCTGTTACTTGTACAAAGAAAATTTTTAAGTATTATTGGTAATTTTTATAATAATTAATATATTTTTTAAAATTTTAAAATTATTATTTTTGTATAATTATAATTTATATTATTAACCATAACATATGAAATCACGATGTATAGTTACATTTTGTGAACCAAACATGTACACGTTCAGGGAACTAGAATTCCTTGCAATTATATGAGGGTGTCCTAATAGTTACATTTTCATCTAAATACTTTGATGTTTCCAAACACACCCTTAGTATATAATATAGATAACATTTGATTCTTGAAAGAGCAAATACATATATAATGTCAACACATCAAATAGAAATATTGTTTGATTGAGTGGAAAAGTGGGATCATAAAAAAAAAAATAAGAATATTATTTTCCATAATAATGTATGAAACAAATCTTTTCAAATCGGAATGATAAGAGAAGAGAAAATAAGATAGATATAAGTTTTCAAAACTATGCATTGTTTCATTTTCTTTCATCTCAATTTTTAACTTTACCAAGTAATGAAAAATATATTTTTTATTTTTTTAAAAATCGCATGCAAAATTGTGAAGCCTGAATTTTTTAGTAGGCTGAATCTATAAATTTTTTGTGAAGTAAAAGTGTAATTTTATCTTATATTAACTTATAATTTCATTATTTTTGAAGGGACTGAATAAAAATCTTTTTATTTGGGGAGCAAAAGTGAAATTTTGGCTCATATTAATTTCTAATTTTATTATTTATAAAGGGCATAAAAGAATTTTTTTCTGTTTGAAAAGATCAAGTTCCTACCTACCTCTTTGGATTTGCTTCTGATGTCAGCCAAACATATTTGAATGTATAATTAAAAAAAAAAAAAGAAGACATGGATATGATAAAGTTTGAACTTAAAAACTTAATTTTTGTTTCATAACTTTATTAATTCAACCAAAAACACATTTGAGTTTCATATAAAATTCTTATAGATTTGTTACATAATTTTTTTCATATGTAATTAGCTTGTGTAAATAACACACTTTTAAGGGACTACTAGGCTTAGGGTAGAATAGCCATTCCTAATTACTTGATAGAAAATATCTCATCTAAGGGATACTATCATTTGCATGCATGAATTGAATATTTAGTTGTAATTATCTCCGTATGTAAAAGTTATTGTAAAGCTGAACACATGATTTGTTGGTCAAGATTGTTCATCGTTGCAAGTGTGGTTTAAATTCAAGTCACGTAAATTATATTTGTTATTCAGACTTTACCCTATTATTATAATTCACTGAAAAAAAACTATTATAAATCCGGAAAACCTGGAGGAAGGTGCAACGGATATGAGCCCAGATCAAATGCCAGGGGATCTCGTCTGACTTAGACGTAGCCTATAAAGGCACTCATATATATAGCAACCCATATTTAAAAAGAAAAAATAAGCTCGAGTTCAACCCCCAAAATTCTCGTTTTCAGTGCAGATATGTGGGCTCATCTTCAGCTCTATCACCCCTATTCCAGTTGCAGATATTACCATGGCATTGCTTGTGCATTTATTGTCAGAACTTATACCTGGCCACCATCACCCCTACTTTGCTTCTGAAACCCCACATCAGTCCCCTTCTCCCCATAACTGTGCAGCTGCTTCATTCGCCAATACACCATTCACAAATTATTCTATGATCAACCCTCATGAATCAGAGATTGTTCAGCAAGAGCTTAGTATGTGTGTGCGTGTTCACGATCTTGCTTGCCTTAGCCCTTAGCCTTAGCTTTAGCCTTGCTTGATTTTATTTTTATACTTTCAAACCACAATTCAACCCCTCCAAATCTTCTTTCATTTTTTTTTCTTTTGTAGCATTGATCCATGAAATTTAATCTCAAGGTTTCAGATTAAATTTTGTAGTTTCACATTCTCACTTGTGTTTTAATTTAATATTTACTTACTTTTTCATGCATTAATTCTCTTCAATAAAAATGATAGTATAGGTTTGAAGATGTTATTTAATTAATTGTTTGTTGTAATTTGAATGGAAAATATATTTTGTTTCTTACTTATTTTGATGAATACATATAAAATAAACATTTCAACGAGAGTTTATTACACTTACACGTGTTAGGTTAGGTTGGGTCTATATAAAATATCTAGATTAATTTTTTAAGTTCGGGTCTAGTTCAATTAAAAAATGAACTTATTTTTTTTATCCAAATTCAACTCAATTTAAGAAAGGTAAACCAAGGTTCGACCCATCCCCCATTTTTATTTATTTTAGATTAATTTTTATTCAAAAATAAAATTTTAAAAAATATAATACACTAAATGCATTAAAAATGCTAAAATAAAAAATTTTTAACACATTAAAAATTATTTATATTAAAAAATACTACCATAAATATAATAAATATTTTATTATATTAAAAAACATTGAATAAGTATAATAAATATCTTATTTTATTAAATATAATTTTTAAACTTTTATATTTTGTGTTGGGCTATTTAGTTGGGTAAATTTGTTTTAGGTTTTGGGTAATGGGTTTAATTATTATTGGATTAGTGATTTAATATAAATATAAATATATAATTACTATAATATTTTTATAACTGAATATATTTGGGTTAGATCGAGCTCGAGACAAAAAATTATTACCCAGGGCCTGACTTATATAGAAAACATACCTTAAATTTTAGCCAAGCTTGCTCATTTTTTTTTGCCTCATAGTTAGTCCAAACTCTTTCACTTTTTGAGCAGACCTTTGAGCCTGGATGAATAGCCCAACCCATACAAGTCTAATGACACAATTAAATTATCAATTGTATGTGAATGAGGCTGTTAGCAGGTTTTGAGATATTGACCATGAATTGCATTTAGATTTATTTGAGTTTAAATGTTATCATATGAGATGTTTTAGAGTTATTTTGATTTGATTTCAAATAAATTTCAGTTATTAATATGATTTTGCTTTTAATACTTAATTTTGATCATAATTGATTCAAATATGTATTTTTTATAATTGTAAGGATATTTTTTCACTTGGGGTTATTTTATCATTGTGGTTGAAAAGTGTTATAAATTTTTTTTCAATAAGTGCTTTTAAAAAATTTGATAGTGTTTACTGTTATTGTTAAAAAATATTTTTGAAAAATAAAATGACAATTTTAAACATAATATTGTAAAATAAAATATTTAACGAAGGATAAAAAAAATAATTTCATTAAAAAGTATTTAAAAAAAAAAAAACAAAAGCTAATAACTTTAGCTTAGATTAAAATTTCAGTATAAAATCAAAATTTAGGTTTCAACCTCATTGCCTTAAAAAGTTTATTTGTCTTAAAACATTCAAATTGCTAGACAAATAACACAATTATTTTATTTTTAGTTTAATTTGTTCACAATTTAATGATGAAAAATGGCCAAGTGTCAACGCACAAACTTACACATACACATCAAGTTGCTCTCCGCATGATTTCTAACGACATTTATGACATTATTGAAAGAGAGAAATTAAGGTATTTTCTTATTCCCTAATACTGCCGTTTGCTTTATTGAAATTTATTGTTAGAGTTGTGTGACCTGAATCCTTATAATAGACTAAAATCTTGAGAAGAATTTAAATGAAGAAGAAGAGAGAATTTTTATGAGCGAATGAGAGAAGAGAGTAACAATTTCCTTTTATTTTCATAATTGATTCTGGCTCACCCTCACTCATGATAAAAGAGGGAAGCAACAATCGATTATGGCCAGTCAATGATTAATTCCCCTATCCAAAACGAAGCGTTTTGTGCTAATGAACCCAAAGCCAAACACATTGTTTCATGAAATGATTCTAAACCCTCTCCTAAACGCCATGTTTCATTATTATAATTAAAACATAAATTAAAAGTTAACTAACATAACAACCATTTAAAAATGATTAATGGTAAAGAAATTAGCTCATAACAAGTACCCTTTCTTCGAACTAGATACTTGTCTTCAAGGATCAAACTGTGGATAACGTTGGTATAGGTCACTCAATTCTCCCAGGTCAAGTCTTCTGGAAGAGTGTCAGCCCACTCCACCAAAACTTCAGTGACAATTGCGTTCCCTTTCTTAACCATCCGCCTATCCAAAACCCAAACTGGTTCCTTGATCATTGAGTCATCTGTATGAGCAACTGGCAACATGAATGAAACAATGGTTATTCTTATATGTTTCTTGAGTTGTGACACGTGGAAAGTAGAGCGTATCTTGGCAGTGGTAGATAAGGTTAATTTATAAGCAACCTTACTAACTCGAGATTCCATAGGGAAAGGTCCAAAAATATCATGGAGCAAGTTTCTGATTCCTGAACTTCTTCAATGAAATGTGGTTGATATGGTTGCAACATCACATACACCAAGTCTCCTACTTCAAATTCCCTGTTAGATCTTTTGTTATTAGTTATCTGTTTTATTATGTCATGAGTCTTTTTCAGATGAAATCACAATGAATCCCTCTCACATTCATTATGCTGAAGGCACTTGTCCACTGTAACTACTCGAGACACCTCAACCAAATAAGGTAAGCGATTACCCATACAGAGTTTCATAAGGCGTCATATGAATGGTTGACTAATAGGTGGTATTGTATCACCATTCAGCTAAATGAAGCCATCTTGCCCAATTAGAGGGCTTCTCCCCTAACATGCACCTTAAATAACCTTCAAATATTTGTTCAAAGCTTTAGTCTGATCATCCATTTAAGGATGATAGGCTTTGGAGAGGTGTAGTTGAGTGCCAAGCTGTTTGAACAGCTCTCGCCAAAAATGGCTCAAAAATACTTTATCCCTATCAGAAACAATTGACTCAGAGATTTCATGGAGCTTATAAATCTGCTGCAAATACTCATAAGCCACTGAAGCAACAGTGAAGGGGTGGCTTAAGGCTATGAAATTACCATATTTGGTCAGTCTATCCACTTTTACCAAAATGGTATTCTTTCTTCTTGAAATTGGCAAACCTTCCACAAAACCCATATTGATGTCTGACCAGGCCTTTTCAAGGATTGGTAAAGGTTGTAGCAAGCCAGGGTATGCTGAATTGTCCCCCTTACATATTTGAAAAACCACACACTCCATAGTCCATCTTTGTACATCCTTGGAAAGCCCTTTCCAATGACAATGTTAGCCAGTCTGTGTCTAGTGGCCTGCATTCCTAAGTGTCCACCAATGACCCCCATGGAACAAATCAAAAAGTTTTTTCCTTAGTGTGTTGTTGCAGCCCACCATGATTTTTCCTTTTCTTCTAAGGAGTGTACCATCCTATGAATATTTAGGATGTGCATGTGCCTATAATTGAGGCTCCTAATAGATCTGTTGGACCTTAGAATCTTGGGCATAGGACTCTAACATTTGAGCCCAAATTTCAGACCAAGTGAGATGAGTTTGACCTGTACACTGAAATAGTTGCCCTTCCATCCGACGAGGTCCGTGAGACAAAGCATCAACTACTGTGTTTTGGACCCCTTTCCTGTAAATAAAAAAGAAGTCATATCTAAGCATCTTGGTCACCCACTTTTGTTGATAATGAGTGATAGCTTATTAGTCTGTCAAGAATTTAAGGCTTTGATGATAAGTTTTAATTAGGAAATGACAACGAACTAAGTAAGGATGTCATTTTTTTACTGCCAAAATCACTGTTATCATCTCTTTGTCATAAATAGACAAAGCCTAGTGCTTAACACCTAGAGTTTTGTTGAAGTAGGCTACAGTTTTGCCCTTTTGTTACAAGACTGCTCCCACTCCTTCTTCATAAGCATCAGTCACGACACAAAACTCTTCTTCGAAATTAGGAAGAACCAACATTAGTGCCTTACAAATCACCTCCTTAATTTGCTAAAAAGCTGATTGAGTATAATCATGCCAGTGCCAAGAAACTCCTTTCCTAAGGAGTGTGGTAAGAGGAGTAGCTAGAATTTTATACCCCTTAATGAACCTCCTGTAATAGCTAGATAAACCAATGAACCCTATTAAATCCTTCACTGATTGGGGAGCAGGCCATGAAAGTACACCTTCTACCTTGAATTTGTCTATGCTAACAGTACTAACAAAATTAATATGGCCTAAGTATTCCACCTGTGTAATCCTAAAGTTGCACTTAAACTTTTTGGCATACAACTTGTAACAACCCATTTGTAACACCCTTAACCCATATCCGTCGCCGGATAGGGGTTTCGGAGTAGTACCAAGTAATGTAATCTAAATGATTCTAGATGCCTAACCAATGTACCCTCATTGGTGCTACATTTATACCATCAAAACATATCACCAATGTGTTATTCAAATTAAAATTATAAGTATTCCCAAATCCATCAATTTGGCCTAGCTCATATCTACCTAAAACATTAACTTAAATTCATATGCACATATCAATCATTGCTTCAATTCACCATACTATACTATGGCTTCAGACACAAACACATGTTTACATAAATACCAAACCAAAATTACACTTATAACCTCATTTACAATTTATCCACAAAATAACTATCGACTAGACATCCTAGGTACATGCTGACACAAAAGATAAACATCATCACATTTGAGTTTGGGATCATTACTGAATGCTGAATAGGCGATCAAAAGAGAAGTACCTAACCTGTGCATGGAAAACAAAACCGTACGTTGAGTAAAACTCAGTGATATTTCTATAATCTGAACATTTAAAGATAAGAGAATACAAAATGCACAACGAAAATATAAACACATATTAATGACTAAGATCACAACTATTATATGTCAAGCTTTTGAATTCATACATATTAGCACATAATTTTAACATCATTTCGTACTATACTCAAATTGCACATGCTAACATCTTTTATTTGATTAACAATGTCCCAATTCACACAATTGCTATATAAATAGCTATTTACATAGCAAACCACAATTGTTTATACATTAGCATTAGTCATTCAATACTCAATTCATGAGTACATAACTCATGTATCTCATTTAGTCACAACATATCTCATTTTCATGTTTCAAATCTCTATCCCATTTTAAATTCACATACAATATCATCCAATATCAATTATAGAACTGTTTTATTTAATAACCCCTATTAACACAACTCGGACTTGGACGGATACACGGATCCAACTAACACACTAGTTTGGTACCCAGTGCCTCATCGAATAAATCCAAAGTAATAACTGTGCCCACTACTATATAAATTGACACCGAGTGTCTCATCGGTTAAATTGAAGTAAATTGGTACCCAGTGCCTCATCGACTCGAAGTCGAAGAAATCTCTGAACTCTTCCTATCCTATGGCAGGCCATCCATATCCGACTCAGCCTGATACAATTAATAGGATTTAATTTCACATTTCAAAAACAACCAAGATCCAATATAAATGTTTTATATAATCACATATATACATGAATTCAATTCAATCTATAATAATCAATATCCAACTTTCATATTAGCACATATATTCCTGTTAATTTAATAATCAATACATTCATAATGTATATACCAATTCAATCCATTTCAATCAACTATCAAAATGTCAAATACTCACCTCAAACACTTACCATATGCATTAAATCAAATTACAACAATTAACAACTAGGTTCGGATTATAGAAATACAAACCGTGAATTCCAAGCTATTCAACGTCGATTTTATCCTTTCCCTTTTAAGTCGAGGATTCCAATACGACGTTTACTACGGAACTAAAACAATTAAAATTCATCAATACAACACAATTCAATTTCATATTGAATATTTTAATTTTTACTCAATATTAGCCTAAATTCCAATTTAGTCCCTAAACCGAGACTAATTTTTATTCTTTACATTTAATTCTATATTTTCCTACAAATTTCACTTTAAAATAAATTTAAATCCCTATTCTTAATTAAACCACTAAATTTTAAATTTTTCACAATTTAGTCCCTATTACTTAAAATTTACAATTTGTTCTACAATTTAATCATTTTTCATTTCTAGCTTAAAAACCTATCAATTTAATCTCTAATACTAAAACTATTCAACATTAACAACATTAATAAGTACTAAAATTTCAACATGGGTTAGGTAGTACTTAACGCTGGAATTCCCAAAAATATATAAATTATAAGAAAAATGACTAAATTAACTAACCAATTGAAATTTGAAAGTTTGAATCCCTTAGGCTGTGCACCTCTCCTTTCTTGTTTCTTTATCTTTTTCTTTTCTTAATTTGGCATGCCTTTCAATTTTTTTCTTTATTCTTTCTTTTAATACCTATTTTGTTTTATTATACTAATTATTATTATATAATACATATATACACTTAACTTAATAATTAATATTTCTTAATATTATAATATATTTTTATTCACTATACATATGTATAGGTATAATTACTACATTGACCCTTTAATTAATTTTTAATTTATAATTCAATTTTTAACTCAAATGGGAGTTCGTCCTTATACTTAATTACTTCTAATTCAAGTAAATTCGCTTAACCGAAACCTAATTAATTGCCCAACTAACAATAAATACTTACAAGTTTGATTTATGAAAATGGAGTCCCAGGAATATACTTTCCGAAACCCCTGACTATCTGGTCATTACATCGTTTTTCAGTAGTGTTGGAAACAGTGGTTTTAGGACCACAAATTTGACGAGTAAGTTCGTATAATAATCATTTAAATTAAATGAGTCAATAATAATTTTTTAATATTGAATTTTGATTTGATGAATTGAACTAATTGAATTAAAAGTTAGTATAAGTGGTTTTGTTCAAAAGTCAAGTGATTATTGAAAACGAGGTATTAGGACCTCGTTTCCATATTTTAAAGCCGTAAATATTTTTATTAAATATTTATAGAGTCGTATTATAGGTGAATTGAAGTTTGGCCTGGTAATTTTGATGATTTATTGCTTAATTTAGGTAAAAGGACTAAATTGTAAAAGAGGTAAAAGTTAATTACTATAGATTAAAATTAGTAAAGGGACCAAAATGGTAATTAAACCATGGTCAAAAAGTCCAAGTGGTGGGCATGATTAAATCCACTAACTTTTGGGCTATTTGCTCATTTAGTCCTAATTAGTTTAGGATTAAATTATAATTAAATTTATTTAGTTGGAATTTAATTTAATTGAAGGACCAATGGTGTAATTAAACCCTCCTTAAGTGGTAAATAAACCATATAGAGTTGTAGTGGACAAATTTGGACAAGATTAAATTAATTATTTAGTTATGGCTAAGGGTAAATTTGTAAATATCAAATTATAAGTTAAATTAAAACATAAAATAAAAGAATTAAAACCTATGATCTTCAAATTTCTTTCTAGGAAACCCAAATAGCCATGGTTAGGGTTGGAAGACCTTCGGCCAAGCTTTGATTTCTTGATAGGTAAGTGAAATCTCACTCAATTTTAGTAATTTTTATGTTTTTGAATTCGTATTAGCTTAATCTAGCTAACCTAAGGGCTAATTTGTAAAAATGTCAAATGTTTTGGATTACGCCATTAATAAATTTAGTGTATTCTTGAAGTTTTATGAAAGATTATTAAGCTTGATTGCTAGATAAGACTTTTCTGTAAAGTAATTTTTGGTAATTTCAATGTTTAAGGACTAAATCGTTAAAGTGATAAAAGTACAAGGACTTGATGTGAAATAACAGCATGTATGGGCTGAAGAGAAATAGCGAATAATTCGGCTGAAATGAAATTTGAATAAAAATGGTCAAATTGCATATTTTGAGCTTAGGGACTAAATTGTATAAAAGTAAAATGTTGGGGGCAATTTTGTAAAAATGTCAAAAAGGACTTAATTGCATAAAATGAATTAATATTGTTGTTAAAATTAGTGAATTGAATGGGGTTATTATTTTAGATCCTAAACGAGTGGAAAACTGAGAAGAAGAGAAAATTATCAAATAACTTCTGTACTTTGCCGTTGCTACAATTTAGTCTGGTAAGTTTGTACGATATAAATCTAGTACATTTTTAAATGTATTATACACCTTAATTGTATAATGTTTGAATTATATTGATGTGTGTAATTGAAAATTGAAAATTATGAATTGACACAACGTCAATCATTGATTGAGCTGTTTTGGACTGTTATTGCAAATTAGACCTATAAGTTTGTTCGATTTATAATTCAATATTTATATGAATTGTATGATGATATAAAGTTGTTGGGAAAATGTTATTGAATTTCGGTACGTGGCCCTGATGAATGCGAGATAGAGTACAACTGAATGATGGTGTGTTCTGTGGGGATTGGAGTGGAGATTGATGTGGTGTAATATATATATATATATATATTTCCCAAGTAGGTTAAAGTTCAACATTTGTTGTGAACTCTTGTGTTATACTCCCTATTTTGGTGTGTTATCGAGTGAATTAGCTCTTATGAGCATTTGGCGTGTTTTCAATTAGACTAGCTCTTCGGAGCAATTGGCGTGTTATCGGGTGGATTAGCTCTTACAAGCGATTGACGTGTTATCGGGTGATTTAGCTGTTATGAGCGATTGGCCTGTTTCAGTTGGATTGTCTATGTACTCGTATCCGTAAGTAGTTCATTAGGTCGTAAATCGTGGTATTATAACATATTTAATGACTTTGAAAGACATGATGTGTATTTGACCCTTGTTTTGAAAATTTTTATTTTTTCCCATATTTTCTGTTTTGTCTTAAATTGGTCCCTAATTGTTTCTAAACTAATTTTAAGACTTTGAAGGCCTAATTTAAGATCCGTAAATGTATGGTTATTCCATTTTGAATTATTTATGAATTTTGTTAATATAATTAAATGATTGGCAGCCATTTGTTCTGAAAAGTTTCGTACGATAAGGTAATACTTCGTAACCCTATCCAATGATGAAAATGGGTCATGGGTGTTACACAACTGATTGTCCCTCAACAGTTGAAGAACCTCCCTCAAATTTCTTAAATGATCTTGCCAATCATTGAAATATATAAGGATGTCATCAAAGGAAACCAGTAAAAACTTCCTAAGAAACTGCTTAACACTTGGTTCATCAAAGCTTGAAAATTAGAAGGTGCATTAATTAAGCCAAAAGGCATGACCATGAACCCATAGTGTCCTTCATGTGTCTTGAAGGCAGTTTTATGAATATCCTTCTCTCGCATTTGAAACTAATGATAACTTGACCTTAGGTCCAATTTGAAGAAAAAAGTTGCACAAGTAGAATTCGTATAGAACTACACTTCTATTTGACATTGATTAGAATAAGGTTGTTGAACCTTTAAATAGATGCAGTCGAAGCTCCTCTTGTATAATTTGATTTTCAAAATTAGTAAATTTTCTTCTCCTCTACTCGTGATTTTTTTCCCGAAAGAGATTTCACAAAAAATCTATGTGTTTTATTTTTCTTTCTTATTATTTTGCGATTGTTCTATATTACCATTATTGACGTTCAGTTTTAACATTTATAATTTGTTTTAACATTTATAATTTATACATTTGAAAATGTATAATGAAAATTAAAGTCCAACATGCCCTGGTGGAGCCATTAGCACTGCCCGTTTCAGCAATGGAAAGGACCTAACCTTGCGACAAACTTGAGTTTTTGTTATGGTTTTTAGTGTTGATTTCTGGTCTATAGGCCGAATTAAGTTTTGCCACAGTTAAGGCCCAGAAGGACCAATCCATTGTCAACTAGCTGACAGCACTGCCTTGAGCCTTATATCACAGGGTTATGAGGTTTTCATGGTAACTGGGATTTAATCTCTCCACACCTACTAAACTGTAAACTTGGTCAATTGTCAGCTTTTTCAAGCACTGTGCAACTGTTGAGTTGTTTATGGAGATGAGATTTTTTTGGCTGAATCTTCCAAGGAGGACTAGGTCTACAGATGTCCTAGTGAAAATACTAGGACATGAGCCGCAACAAAACAAAAGGAGCTGGGAAACTTTTTTTGATTTTCTCACCTTCTCAATATCTTTCTTTCATTGCCAAAAAGTCAAACTACAAGGAACAGTCCTAAGTTGAATTTTGGAGTCCGTTTAGCGGCCTTTATGTTTGAGTTTTTTAATTGGTTATGAAAAATTTCCCCTCCCACCACTTCCCTTAGTGTTGGAGGCTGCTTCATATCTTCTGCCATCAATTGTAATTATTGGACATCCCGCCAATGGATATCTGTGATCAGTTTAGTATATTGTAGGGAATATTTTGACAGAGACAGCAACTCTGTCAGCAGATCATTCATAAATATTGCGGCTCTCATAACTATATCAGCCGTATAATACTTTTACTCTGCCTCTCTTATCTCAACTTTCCTATGTCCCATACAAAAAGGTATTATCTTTAATATATAATTTGAGTTACTTATCTCAGTGCAGCGCGGATTCATTAGTGGCAAAACTGATAATACGATTATGCATGTAATTACAATGGATTCATGCAGGCAAGTTAAATACTGTTAATAAGGGTTAATTTGGATTCAAGAAGGATTTCCCGGTGTCCAGATATTCCGTAGGATTTCCTCTTTAGTCCATCACCAGTTAAAGATAAATAACTTTTCTGTACTTTCGTCTCCCACTACATTCTCTTAGTTTAATAATTCATTTTCTTGTAAAAAAAATTAAGGGTTAATTTGGTGCGGTTGAGTAGAGTAAATAGAGTAAGATTTAGGTGTAGTGGTGTTAAATCAAGAGAGTTTGATTCAGATTTTGATTATACGTATGTAACTTTGGCGCTTCTTTCACTGTAATGTAGGACCATATGTAATGTGTTCATTTTGTTCTCCTTTATTCTAGTGTAAAAGGAATACGAGTCCCTACTTTTTTCACTCTTTTGATTGGTTGGGTTCCAAGTGCATAGCATCCATGACAAGACAAAAAAGAAGAAAATGAAATAGAACTTTGTACTACTGTCTGGTTATAGCACATGTTACTCGTTCCTGTATCTGGAAAGCTGCAAGAATGTGGGAATTACGTGGCTGCCAAAGGTGAGACGAGTAGGAATCCAGAAACACCTAGCTTGCCTTTATTGATAGTCCAAAATTCTTTAATTACACACCCATTTTTCAGTATAATTGCAATTATCATTTGTAACAAGCAAGCTGCTTTATACCCAAATTTCAGGAGTTAAAATTACCTTAAAAACATACACGTACGCCCTGATTGCCTGTAGCTGTAACTTGTCAGAGAAAAGTTTGCGACACCAAACAACGGAAGGCCCAATGAGAAGCCACCGCCTGGCAACCCTTCTTTCACTTCACTCTATTATCTCTTTTGTCACACTCATCTTAAACCAGTCACAATGAAGTGGAAATGAAGTGGGCCAGCGGCTCACCGCCCACTCACATTCATTTCACCATTCCATTTAATTTAAAAAAAGAAAATACCCAAGTCTAATTTACTTGAAATGAAATGTTTAAATTTTTTATCAAAATAAAAATTATTCATATTTTTTTACCAATCATTGTATTATTCCCCACATGGTGCTAGTTTGTATACTTGGAAATTGGAATTCCAATTTTAATACGCAGGATTATGTAAATGGCGCCAATAGCCAAAGCCTTAGGGTAGTGGGATAACATCTCTCACCAAAAGAGGGAAAAGCGACCCATGCTCATGAACAACGTGGTCTCTAAAATCTAAATAAAAATACTAAACCAAAAAAATAGGTAGGGGTTGAAAGCGAAAGTGCAGTGTGATTAATGAAATTTTGAAATGCAATGAACTTGAACACTAAAAAGAAAGATCCCCAGTTGAAAAAACAATAGTGCAGGTGGTACAAATAATCATTAAACGACATAAAATTAAAATATTTTTATATATAATAAATAGCTACAAACTATTAAATTTATATTTCTATCAAGTAATAAAATATATAGTTAAAACATAAATTTGGAAAATAAATAGTTAAAAGGGGGTTTTTATTTTCCCTGCTAGTACAGCTACTAGAGTTACAGTCAACTTAACCTATACCCCCTCCAAATAGTATCTACATAAAAAACAAGCATTTCATCCTCAACGCATTACACATGGAGGGGAGAGAGAGAGAGAGTAGGGATACAATGCACCCAAAGTCCTTGCAAATTTGACTCTTTTGAAGGGTTGCTTTCGGTTTGTTTAGCTAATTAAAAAACAAGTGTCACCACCCATCCACCCAAAATCATGTCATTTTCGGATAGACAATGATCATTAGAAACAAAAAAAGGGTCTTAAAGATCAGCACATTTTGAATTTATGTGGTAGAGACATGGCCAACGGCGCCGCTAGAGGGTATATTTGGCGATCAATGCATGCGTCATTTTCTGCTGAACCAAGACTGGACTACTCTACTGAATCCACATTGAATTCTATTTGACAAGCGGATATTTATCACTGAATCTGCAAATCCCGGTAAATGAAACACTGATATGGTCACACATCAAAGCTTTATGTTGGAGGGTGAAATTCGTATCATTTTCTAACATAAATGGAAACAGAGGTGGTCCAAAACTATGCTTCATATATTAAATTTTGAGCTTGAGGGCTTCCTGAATTTGCTTTCATACGAATATCACTCATTTTTGTTAAATTAGTCCTTAAATATTAAATATTCTAATTAAGCTTTTCAAATATTAATTAAGTTGTTTTATTTATTTTATTATCAGTTTAAGTGTTTAAATATTAACTCAAATATGATGTGGAATGTATTTAAAGTATATGAATTAATGATTATTGCATGGACATGAAAAAACTGACTTGTTAAAAAGTTATAACCCTTGTACATTTGATAACGATCACCACTGAAACAGAGACATATTGCGGTGCTCCTCCCCCAACATTGCTTTTTATACATTTAGCGGGGCATCATCATATAGTAAATTTTAGAGAGTTTTGTAGCTAAAGCCTCGTAAAATGTTGTTATAAAATTTCTAATATAAATTTTCATTTAGCAGTGTTAAAGGACGTCGCTACATATACATCTTTTGTGGTGTTTCTTCTGTTTATTTTAGTAAGATGTCGTTAATTGGTAACATATGCCTATAGTTTAATTATTATACTTTTTCAATTCTGAAATGTTTTTTTACTCATTTCAGAAAAGAGATAATGATTTTGAAATACCAAATACAATATATTAAAACCACCTTGTAAAACAAAATGGCTCGTTTTTTATAAAAAAAAAAAAAAAGGCGTGAAATCCCTTTAAATAAATTAAATTTACATTAAAACATGATCCTTTATAAATTGAAATTCGTAAATGGATGAGGATTGATGTGAGAAGCCGTTGTTGGTCAATTACGTAGCTGGCAAGTTTCTTGGCCTTTCAGTTTCACATTACTTTGTTTAAATTTAAGCTATTAAAACCCTAAATCCAAAAAGAACGTTGGAAAATAACAAAACAAGCACTTCTTTTCCAAAAATAAGATTGTTTTCGTCCATATCATCAATCTCAATTTATTCTTCTTTTCCATGATGCCTGGGCCCTTTTTGATTTTTTTTATTTATTTTATGTTGCCTTTCTTTTTCTTTCATTGAAATTTAAAGAATATAATGTGAAAATGGTTTACTGAAGCATACTAAAATGCATTTCTTTGGTTCGCCTCTAAATTTTAAATATATTGCACAATTACTTTACAACCGAAATTTGCGCAGCGATTAAAGAGAAGAACCTCATTTAATTCATTGTATTAACATTTTACGTATATATTAATTATCATTTCATAATTATCCTTATCTTTTAAATATATATATATATATATAAATGTTGAATTCTTTTTAGTGGTGATAATAAAAAAAAAGGTTATCTGTTGGGCAGCTTGACACATACTATGTGCACTTAAAATGTTTAGAGGCATGGGATTTTGAGATCTCTATTAGTTCAATTTTATGATCGGGAAAACAATCATCTTGATTTTTTTTGCATCCAAATAATTTTGTTAGTCAATTCTTTAGTGCCACGTATTTTCCTGATGTTAACTTCTTAGAGTCAATGAAGAGATCTAACCCTTCTTTTGTGACCTTGAATCATTAATGGACAATTCTTACAAACCTTATCAACTAACATATACTGACTTAGAGGGTTCGATACTTTAACTACGAATTTATTGAACTCAACAGGTAAATTTTACTAGACACTAACTTTGTGCAAACATATGAATGAGTTGATCCGAGATCAATTAAAACAGTTGCATCAGTATCAATAAGAGAGAAAGTATCGGTAATAACATCTGGCGCAGAAGCATCTTCGCATGCACAATAGTATAAGCCCTAGCTGGTGTTTGTGTCTCAGACCTTACAGTAGAGTCTTTTGTCACACCACGACTACCACTCATATTTCCAGGATTACGAGGTGGTCTACCTCTCACAACTGTGTTACTCGGCCTTGAAGTTTGAATATTATCTTTCTCAGATTTCTCCGGGCAATCTCTAAGATAGTGGTCAAAGGAACCACATCTGAAACATGCTCCGTTCTTCATTCGACACTCACCATAATGTGGCTTGTTACAGTGCCCACACTTGGGTTTGGTGTTTCTAGCATTACCCACACTTGCTACAGATGTAGCCTGAGATTTAGGATTGGAGCGTCGGGTACCTCTGTCTCTACCAGAGTATCCCGCAGAAGTAGTAGAACGGTAGTGTTGTTTTTTAGATTTCTTTGATGTTGACTGGTATGACTTTCCCGTCAACCTCTTTCTTGAGTCTCTGGCTTCAATTTCAGCGTGTCTTTTCTTTTTACTCAGCTCTTCAGCTTTATATGCCTGATCAACCAATACAACAATTTTTTCAACTCAAGGGTCCCGACTAATTGTTTTATATCTTTGTTTAAGCCATCTTCAAGCTACTTACACATTGCAGTTTTAGTCAGAATACATTCTCGAGCATATTTGCTTAATCAAATAAATTCTCGTTCATATTCAAACACTGTCATATGACATTGTTTAAGCTCCAAGAATTCTTTACGTTTCTAGTTGAGAAACCTTTGAGTGATGTATTTTTTTGGAACTTGGTTTGAAAGAATTCCAAAGTGACCTAATCTTTCGGCGTAACAGAAATCAACGTATTCCACCACTGATAAGTTGAATCTTTTAATAGAGATATCGTACACTTAAGACATTCAACCTGTGAACAAGATAATTCATCAAGAACTCTGATAGTATTTTCTAACCAGAACTCAGCTCTTTCGCGATCATCCTCAACTGTAGCTCGAAATTCTTCAGCACCGTACTTATGGATCTTATCAACAGGAGGCTTACCAACTCTAATAGGTTCTATACTTTAAGGAATAACGGGAACCGGTTGAGGAACAGGAAGGGGTAGAGGTTGTTGAGCAACCGGTCTGTTCGTACAAACTCGGCGAACTACTCGTTCATCATCTAGAAGAAGGCTTCTTTAGCCTCTCCTCCCCTACCCTTAGATACGGGCCTTTTACCACTCGAAACTACTCATTGAATGGAGACTTGAGCGTTACTCCCTACTTCATTGGAATCAGCTTGGTTGGATGACATTGCTATATGAAAACATGTTTTAAAACGGTCAAGAGATATCACACTATCACAAGTTATATAATGGCATGTATAGCTAGACTCGTATATGCTACGTTCAGTCTAAGAATTGACTAAACTGTAGCTCTGATACTAATAAATGTAACACCCTTAACCCGTATCCATCTCCAGAACAAGGTTACAGAGAATTACCGAAGTTTACAGATCAAATAAATAGAAATTTCATATCATATAACATTCATGTCAAAAACCAATCAAAATTAAACATATTGTCCCTTATATGAGCCCTCGAGGCCCAAAATACATTTTAGAAACAAGTTAGGACTAGATCGGGTACTCAAAGAATTTTTAGGAAAATATTGAAATTTTTCAAAGCTGCAGGGGTCACACAGCTGTGTGACTCACACGGCCAATAAACACGCCTGTATCTTAGACTGTGTGGACATTCGAAATAGGGCACACAACCATGTCCCAGTCCATGTCTATGCCCGTGTAACTCCCTGACTTGGGCCACACGACCAAACCACATGCCCGTATGCTAAGCTGTGTGAGCATACTAACTTGCGCAATTTAAAAGATATAGGGGACACACGGCCGTGTGTCACACACGGCTGAGACACACGCCCATGCCTGTGTAGATGAAAATAGGTCATTTTCCAAGCCACATTTTTCACTCAATTTGAAACCAACTAACTCAACATTTTTGCACATCAACAAGCCATAACAAGGCATTCAAAACAAGCCAAAATCAAGTCTTAAACAAGAAATATCACCACATACAACCAATATGCCCTTAAGCATCTTAAATGATAACTTAAAAAAACATGTCAACCAAGTATCCAAACTTACTTAAATGACCAACTACATATATGCATATTCAAACCACACTTTACTTTGCATCATTCTACCATATTAAACACACATCAAATATGGTAAGGCCATATATATATATGCATCAAAATATACCAAACACAAGCTAAAAAAGTTGCTAATCTCAACAAAACAATTATATGCCAACATTGGCCAAATTATCCTATATATGCCATTATAACCGGAATTAATTTACTGAAAGTATCAAAAGGATTGATGGATAGTATGAAATGGCTCCAACCTGCTTCGAACCCATACGAGCTTACGAATTACTATAAAACATGAAAAATAATATAGAGTAAGCATTTAATCTTAGTAAGTTCGTATAAAATAGGTAAGTAAACAAAGCATATCTTAACCAATTTGGCCAAAAGCCTAAACACATGATCACCAACATATCAGCCATGAAAGTCACATATAAGATCCAACACACATGATTGAATTCATCAAATAATCATATTTCATGTATTTCATGTAAATACTAGTAATAGTTCATATCAAACTCATATAATCTTGTAACAGAACTATGCTCGTTGAACCATTTAAAATATCATTGGATACACGAGTTGTACACATTAGGTGTATTGAACTGTAATCTGTCAATTCATATTCATGTATGCTCATACGAACTATGAATCAGTATGCTCTAACGAGCTGTGAATCAGGATGCTCATACGAGCTGTAGTGTGTTCGCAACATATGCAAGACCCAAACCAAATCGGTAACCCTAATGACATGTCATTTGTATCCTACGAATTTTTAAGGTTCAAACGAGACTCAATAATAGTTGGATATGCGATCAATATTTTTACATGCCAATTACACAAATCACATACATATGATTTAATTAAAACATACAAATTCTCAATTTAATTACAAGAACTTACCTCAACAAGTGTACATAGATACGAAGGCGACTAATCAGATATTTTCTCTTTGCCTCGATCTAACTCTGTATGAGGTCTGATAGGATCTATACGAATGAATTTAACTCATTTCAATATAATTCTCATTCAATTTAATCCAACATGGAATTTCAGTAAAATTATCATTTTACCCTACACTTTTAATTCCTTTGTAATTTAGTCCCCAGGCTCGAAAAATGAAATTCATACAATTTAATCTTTACTCAAGCCTAGCCGATTTTATACATATAGCATCCCAAATATTTCACAAATTCACAAATTTTACCATAAATTTATCATCTTTTTCAATTTAATTCCTAATTGACAATTCTATCAAAATTCTCTTTACAAAATTCAAAATTCAAGCATATTCATCAATGGCAAAACCCTAATACTTTAACATTTTGTAAATTAATCCCCAAGCTAGCTAGCTTAAGCTACTAAAATATCGGAAACATAAAAATCATAAAAAAGGGGACAAAAATGCATACCTAATTGAGCAAAATAAGCTTGTCCAAATTCAAGCTTCCATGGCTAGGTTTCTTTCTTTTTTCTTTTTTTTTGATGGAAGATAATGAGAATAGATTATTTTATTTTATTTATTATAACTTTAATCACTAATTTCCAAAATTAACCTTAATATTTCATTCAATTTCCAATGATGACTATTCATACTTATCCACTAAGCACTTTAATGGCCTATTTACTATATAAGGACCTCCAATTTAAAATTCTATAGCTATTTAATACATTTAGCTATTAGAACACAACCTTTACACTTAATGCAATTTAGTCTTTTTTATCAAATTAGGCATGTAAGCGGTAAAATTTCTTAACAAAATTTTTATATGATATTTCTATCATACTGTAGACCATAAAATAACATTAAATTAAAAATTTCGACTTCAAATTGTAGTCCCGAAATCACTATTTCGATTTTACTGAAAATGAATTGTTAAAATGTATTTTTCTTATGTTAACTTCTTAGAATCAATGAAGGGGTCTAACCCTTCTTTTATAAGAAATTACTTAATAGAGAGACTAGATGGCGGGGAGTGAAAGTAAATGATTTTCATCACAGGGACTAGGGGGTAAGAAGAAAAGAATCTTACTCTTTTCTTGCTTAAATTCAAAGGACAAATCAAATAAAGGAAAGATTCTTCCTTTCCCTCGCTCATACTTTCCTTTCATTTTTTTCTCAATCTAAAACATAACCTTAAACAAACATATACAAGAATAAATAATTTTAAATAAATGAATATAAATACAAATTTAAAATTATTGACAAACATAAATAAAACATGAATAAACTTAAAATAAATAAACCTAAGCAAAAATCTATTAATTTATAAATCTACCCAAAGAGCATATAAGTTAAAAAGGCTTGTACAGCTCGTGGCTGCATGTTTTGATTGTTTATTTTATTTTAACTTGGCTTCCTTTGTCGAATCAGCCGACAGCGAGGACGACGATGAGCTATGTATGTCCTCTACCTTATGTAGGAATAGATAATATTATGAAAATAGATAACGATCCTATATGCTGACACAAGCTAGCATTTATAATAATAGGTAATTTAACAATTAAACGTGTGCATTTCAACTTGTAACAAATCCCTTTTTTAATAGGAAAAATAAAATTTTCTATACCATTCAACTTAAATAATCAAATAACCGATTGAATATTAGTCTAATTAGTAGTTGTATTGTTGTCAATATAAAAAAATGTAGATTCGAGTGCGTTGAAACTCATTATCATCTTATTTATGAGTTTAAAAGAAACTATAAGTAATTTTTTATATTATAATTATGTTTATGTTAGATCGTTTCTTAAAATTAAAATTTTATTATTTCATATCAATATATGTTTTATAATTAAACTTAATTAAAAAAAAAATAGTATCACTAACAAATTGGTATCGGATAAGTGTTTTTAAGTGTAGATGTGTCAATAATGTACAGCTTATTTTAAAATTGAAGGTGATTAATTAATAAATGTAAAATATTAGTTGGTCTTAATGACGGCAAGAGTTGCATCGTTCACGTTTCGACAATTCTTCTTGGAATTATTCAATACTTCGTGCTTATTAACAGGAAAACGTGAAATCTCAAATTATTATTAAAAAATGATAATCAATTTTGTCTTTTGTTTTTATTTATAAAACAACCTTAGGAAATAAAATGGTGTACGGAAAAATAAAAGGCTGACGGTTTAACTATGATTTGCTGCACTTGTCGGCTGATTATGACCCATTGCCTTAATATATTCAAGATGTGGATCGTGTAAAAAACCGTCCAAACATCTCATCCATTCATATATGTCAACAATACAACAAATATATTTATAAAAGATTAGTATAAATAATAAATGAGGTATTAGTTTAATAGTAAATTTTATTATGTGTACATTTTTTTCTAGTTTTATGTGTAAAATGATAAAAATATTTTTATAATAATACAATTATTTTATAAAGTAAAGATATTATTAATTAATTGAATTTGTGTCGAGTTGAATTGTGATTTCAACTTAATAAAGTTTTTAATATGTAATATAGAAATATTGATACAAATTTGATAAAGGGAGGGGGATAAGGGTTATTCAAGCACATAGGCGAAGCATGTTGGCTCGGGTTAGTAATCTTTTTTTTTTTTTTTTTGCTTCATTCAATCTATTTTGTTGTAAAAAACAAGCAGAACAACGTTCAAAAGTTTAACTTTACAGCATTCTAAAAGAAAACACATTCAATCACTAACAAGGTTAATAGTCCTTGACTTCTTTATATATTTTTTATATGGTTTAGGTTTAATAATATTTGAGTTTTTTTATAATTGGTATGTTAAACTAAGGTTTCTGAATCGGTTTGGTGGAGCGAGTTGAACGATTCTGGGTGCTCGATATTCCGTCTAAGGTGTGGGTTTGGAAACTCTTCCTTTTTATTTTTGGAATTCTGATTTGGTTATGTGAAATTCGACATATTTTGTGTGTTTCTAAAACTATGTGAATTCAGTAGCATATTGTTGATGGATTTTGGGGGAAATCTACAAATTCGGGTGTGGTTTGAGTTGTTAGAGTTTAGGGTTCGATTTGCTATCACGAAACTTTGATTTTTGCCTGTTTCGATGTGATTTTGTGACCATATGGGTGGCCACTTGGGCGTGTGCCGCACATGGGCGGTCCACATGGCCGTGTGGTTGATTTAAGAATTTTAGTCGCTTTTGACACGGGCGTGTGTTTTGGGCACACGGGCGTGTCAGACTTTCACACGACCGTGTCTGCCATGCACATTATTTTAGCAATTTCTGACAGAGAGTTACATTGGCTATTAACACGACCATGTCTTTAGGTCACACGGGTGTATGTCATAACCACACGGCCGTGTGCCTCTTTTCACACAAGCGTGTGCCTCCTTCACATGGGCATGTTGGCCTTCACACGGCCATGGCCTTGTTTCATAAAATTTCGTTCTGTGTCAGATTTTGACTTGTTTGTATTCCTGTGTGTTCCGACCCTCGGCTAGGCTTTGGTAAGAGTGGTTGGACTTTGTTTTAGCTCAGACTTATGAGTTATTTGTAATCATTGCACTAATTTAATGACTTGTTTAAGTTTTAAGTGATGTTACCTAGTAATTAAGTATAGTTATAACTGATTCTGAATCTGTCAATTGAATATGTGTACTATTTTTGTAAGGCTTTTATTGATCTGTTCGCATACATACATTTGCATAAAATTTTGGGTTTAGTTGTGAAGAGAAGGAAGTCTGATTTGATTTGGTTGTTTTAATTGTAACATATTTGTATAATGGTTTACTGTAATGTACTGTACATATGCTAGCTCAGCTGCATATTATTACTTCAGTGGCTTAGTTCCACATATATGGTGTGTAGGGTTGGATGGGCCTTTCAAGGTCCTATGTGGTGTGTTCGGTTGGTTGGGCTTGATATAGCTCATATGTGGTGTGCTGGGTGGTTGAAGTGGTGTTCAGTTGGTTGGGCAGGATTTCTGATTATTGCACAATTCACACTTCTAAGTCTATGTCTGTTTGTTTGATTAATTAGCATCTTAATGAAATGCTCTGATGAATCTATATCTGTTTGAGTACATGTGTGCTTGGAATGTCAACGTATATGAGTTAGGTTTGGTAAGGTTAACTCCATTTATCGGATTGTCGTTAGAGTTATCCATATGTGATTAGTAAGCATATGATTCATTTTTCGAACCATTTGTTGGACTACTTTCTTTTGTTTCTGTCTGTTTCGGACTCACACTGAGATCGTGTAGCTCACCCTTTAGTTTTCTCCCTTTCAGGTACTCTGGTAATTTGAAGTTGGACTCGGCATATCAGAGGTCTCGAAAGTGTTACGTTTTAAGTCAGACTATTAAAATGTTTCTTCATTTTTGTTAAATTTGCGAATGGTTTTGGACTAAAAATATCTATAGGGACGGTGGTACAATTTTAGTTTGGGTTTTTGTAAATTATATTATTTTTGGATTGAATTTTAGAAACTGCGGGACTCCATTTTCGAAGGTTTTTAACATAACTTAAATTTCACTGTTTTAAACCCTAAACGGTTTAACTATTTAGTTAGAATCATGTAAACCGCATTTGAAATGAGATTTCAATAATTTGTTTTATAAGCTGCTTTTAGATCACTTTGGTGATCAATGTAACCTCAGAGATTCGGTCTAAGTCTATTACTTTTCCCTCACTCCTATTCAAAAATCAAAATAAAAACAAATCTTTTTATCATTTCACCTATTCAATCAATATTAGATTAAGATATTCTATTGATTGAATAACTTTAATTATATAGAGTCTAATCATAAATAACATTTGTAATCTCATGTATGTATATATTTTCAAATAGAACATTAATCTTTTCAAAAAGTTAAAAGGAGAAATATAATGTGGACGAGAATTATGGTGTGATATGAGATAATTAATAATATTATATAGGATTGTCAGTAGATAGTTTTTAAATTTCATAAGTAGTATTATAGAGTTGACAAATATCCTATAAAAATATAATATAATATTAAAAAATAAATATTTAAAGAAAAATATAAAATAAATTTTTATAAATACTTATAAAATAAATACACTATTAATATACCAAATACTAAAAAATCAAGGTTCCGAAAAGACAAAAAGGCAAGTGTAGAAACGTGGTTCATCAAGGGCATGCTATAATATTGTTTTTCTTCGCCCGTGGGTGCTAAAAATATTCCGTGGTCTTTATCAGATCTTAACCCGTGCCATGCAATAATCATCATATAAATTTTTTTTTTTGGGTGATATCATCATATAATCTTTACGAGCAAATAAAGGAGTCATAACCTTTATATTTTTCTACTCATTTTGAAACAATAAAAAGTGACGCTCTTTACCATGTATTCCCGCCTCTCAATATTTGATACTGATATTTGTAATGAATATATTTTCCCAAAGGAAATCATGAGGGGATAGGGTTAAAGTTGACTTTGTTGCCTCCTAAATCATCTAGATTTTACCTTATTTGAACAATTATACGATGATGTGGACATTTTCTTGAGAAAAACAACAAAATAATAAATTTGTTCTTATCTTAAGTTTGGAAATTTCCCCCTATCTTTTTGTTGAGCACATCCCATATCTTATTAAAACATACATTACCCTAAACCATATTATTACCAATCCTAAATATTAAAGTTTAAAAAATAGGTTTATTGGTACGGATTTCATTAAGGGTAATCCACAAAAATAGTCATTTTTGTTTGTCTCAGGTTACATTTTAGTCATTTATATTTGAAATATTACGTTTTAGTCCTTTATGTTACTATTTTGTTACGAAGTGATCACTTTACCGTTAAGTTCCGTTATCTCTTTAACGATAATCCTACGTGGCAGTCTAACTAGATTTTAAATGCCAACTTGGATTTTTAAATGGGATGAAAATATATTTTTAATTAAAAATTTTAATTAATTAAAAATTTTAAACCTAAACCTTAACTAAAAAACCTGTTCATCTCATCTTTTTAATTTTTCTTTAGCCTCTTCTTTTTTTTCAATGGTTTTTTTTTCATTTGACTGGAAAAACTATTATTAAGATCAAAATAGTTGAAATCAAATTGACTGCTTTATAAAGATGGATTTAATGGGGGGTTTAGGTCTCTATCTCTTTTATTTAATATTGAAAAACAAAAGATAGGATTTTTTTTATTGTTTAATGAAAACTCTAAATTAAAAATCTTGATATGAATATTAACAACTAAAAGAATTTCAGATAAAAAAAAAGGGATACCCACAAAGGGATTGTGAATAAACAAGCCAATTCAGATCAGAAAAAATCGGATTGAGAAACCAATTATTCAAGAATGTGAAGAATTGGAAAATACAATGATTAGGAACAAAAACGATTATCATCTTCTTATTTGTCGACAACCACTTCATTTTAAGTTTTAGAACATAAATTTGTCGGTGAAGAAGACATACCTAGATCCTCCATTGAATCATCTTTTGTTTTTGTATGTGAATAAAATTTTTTGATGATAATAGCTTTTTTAGTCAATTGAAAAAGAAAACTAAAAAAAAGGGGGAGATGAACGTTTTTTAACTAAAATTTAGGGTTTAAAATTTTTAATTAATTAAATTTATTTAATAAAAAAATTATTCTCATCCCATTGGGAAATCCAAGTTGGCACTTAAAATCTAGTTGGACTGTCACGTAGGATTACCGTTAGGGAGATAACGGAACTTAACGGAAGAGTGATCACTTCGTAACAAAATAATAACATAAGTGACTAAAACGTAACATTTCAAACATAAGTAACTAAAACGTAACCTAAGACAAACAAAAGTGACTATTTTTATAGTTTACCCTTTCATTAATTAATCACTTAATCCCTTCAAATTTTATACACCAAATTCAGCCCTTGAAGATTAATGTCATTGTTGACATTTTTTTTTTCAACATGTTTACTTAAAATATAAAAGTTGAAAATATTTTCAAAATGAATAAATATAAAATTATTTAAATATATTGCTATACGATAAATAACTATAGTGAAGAAATAATTTTTTTTTAAATGACTTTGAAATTATTGTTTTTATTTTCTCATAGAAGAGAAATAAAGATGAGATGGAGTAACAGATTAAAACTATAAAAAGTAAAATTCGAGCAGAAAAATGGAATTAAGATTTTTTTTTTATGATGAAATAAATAAAAAGTTAAATATTGGGATTTGATAAAATGGTTATAATAAAGAAATATTAAATTAAAAATAAAATACGAAAAATATACAATATGAAAGTCATTATATTTGAAAATCGAATAACCTGAAAAGAATAAAAATCATGTTATTTGGAAGTCATTGTTGCAACAATTTATTTGTTAGCGGTTGTGAGGGTTTAGTACTCTTTGAATATTGGCTATTTCAACTTGTAATCTTTTTTTATTAATTATTTTATCTAGAAAATTGAGTAGCAAACAGAAGAATTATGGGATTAGACATGCTAAGTCTTCATATCATGGGGTTTTATTCTGTTTTTCTATTTGTGATAATAATGATATTCTATTTAAGGGATATTGTTGGAGGATATTTTAAAGATAATGATAAAATATTGTAGTTGATTCTACACAATTACAAAAGCCTATAGCATCCGCTCTGAGTCTTCCACCACTTAAACCATCAAATCTAATCTACTTAATAAGGAGTTTTCATGAACTAGGGAGATATCAATTCTATTCACTAAAGGCTTTTCTCTTCCAAAGCATTTATGGGATTCCCTTTTTCATTATAAAGAGTTTATACAACCTTTGGTAAAAAATGTTATTTTGGGAAGAGTTTATATTAAATGTATATTTTTGAGTTATTGTATCATTGAAACTAGAGGGATTTCCATATATACTTCTTCATTTAAGTTTCCATGTAGGAATTGCAAGTCCTAAACAAGGTTAGCCACACAAGACCATAAGATTCTGATAGTGTTCATTTTAGCAATTAAGGAAAATGTCTCCTGATAATTCATTCCATAGGTTTGAGTGAATCCATTAGCTACCAACCTAGCTTTGAACCATTAACCTTGTGTTTCATAATAAGCATCCACTTACAGCCAACCAGTTTTTGTCCCTCTAGAGGAGCAATTAGTTCTCAAGTCTCATTTATTGCTAGTCTTCATCTCTTCAACCATTGCTTCTTTCAACCTTGAATTATTAATAGCTTCTTTCCAATCTTGTAGAATACACAAAAAGGACAAGGACAGAGCAAAAGCTTTGTAGGATGGGGACAAGGTGCTATAGGAAATAAATTTAGAAATAGGATGTTGGGTATAAGACTTGACACCTTTCTTGAGCAATAGTAAGTTTAAATCTATTGTAGAATCAGGGTTGAATGATGACTCACGTGACAAGAAAGATTCTTAGTATTAAGTAGGCTGTATGATGGTTTCTTCTGTCTTGCTTCTCCTTGAGTATCACTTTAAATTTGACCTATCCAGATGTCCAATAGTTTCTCCTTGAATGATTTCTTCTTGAATAGTAGTTGCCCTTTAGACAAAAAAAAAAAGTTTTTTTGGACGGAAATTTTGAAGAGTAACAATATCAGGTATCATCTCTTTTCCTTCATTAATCTCCCTTTAAAAAGTGATTAGGTGGTACCAAAATAGGTTTCCTTCTAATGAAAAGTAACATCCATGCTTGCAAAATATTTTCGAAATGAAGGGTGGCAACATACGTAACCCTTTTGTGTAAGAGAATACCCAATAAGCAAGCATTTAAGGGCTCGTGGATCCAATTTCTAAGAAATTCTAATATGAACAAACAAACACATCCAAATACACGTGGAGGAACTGTAACACCCCCTAACCCTAAACCGTTGCCAGAACAGGGTTACAGAGCATTACCAGATGTTTCCAATCAGTTACGAATATTATACAAATAATTAGCATATGTAATATAAATTAATCATAATGTCCCTTTAATGGGCTACCAACCTAAAATATACATTAGAAACCAATCAAGACTTGTTCGAACATTCCAAAAATTTTCCGTGAAATTCCAAAATTTTTCCTAAGTGCAGGGCTCACACGCCTGTGTGACTATATGACACACCTGTGTGGTCAAGCCGTGTGGCTCACACGGCCAAGTGACATACCCATGTCCCAGACCGTATGGCAGTACACGCCCGTGTCCCTTACCCGTGTAACTCTCTGACTTGAAACTTTATTTATTGCATGGGTCACACGGCCAAGTCACATACCCGTGTGCTAGGCCGTGTGCCTCATACCTCTGAGACACACGCCTGTGTCTCTGTCTGTGTACCTAAACCTGGGCGTTCTATTTCTCAAATTTAAGGTGCAGGGGACACACGGCCAGTTCACACGCCAACGTGCTAGCCGTGTGTTTCACACGGTCTGGACACACGCCTGTGTGCCAGCCCGTGTGGACACAAAATGAGCTTTATACTTTAAGTTAGCCATCCCTGCAATTCTTGAACAACAAGTAACTCAATAACCAAACTTTCAACCAATCCAAAATATGTTTAAATATACTCAAATGCCTATTACCTATCCAATATGTAATCATAACCATTTCAGTTATAACATTCAAATCATAACCATTTCAGTTATAACATTCAAATCCATTCAATTGGCAATATTCAATCCAATTCAAGTTTCCATGCCAAAATTTACCATTTCATAACCTTAATATAACATATATGTATTATATATAACCTTTTTAAATTCAAGTCATGACATCATTACAACCTTATATCAAAATGACCTATACACACATCCTAGGTACATGCCATTTACCAAAAAGAAATATATATCACCACTTTGCTGAGTTCGGGATTGACTTGGATGCTGGACCGGAACTTTGATTTTAACTAACCTACTCGTAGAAACAAACTATACACTAAGTATATACACTCAGTGATATTACTATCATTCAAATTCATAAATAATACAGTAATATATATAATCAATTTACACATTTAATCTTTCAATAACCAATTCATACATTAAACCAATAAATAAATCTCAATAACTTGTATTCAATTAAATTCACATTTTATTTCACTAATTCCAATCCTTATTATTTTCACATCTCATTTCAATATTTCAATCAATTTCATTTACAAAATCATTCAATTCATCAGTTCATTCCATATCAATTCTATTTATCAATTCGTTCATTACCCCTATTAACGTGACTCGGACTTTGGCAGATACACGAATCCAACCAAAATACACCAGTATAGCACCTTATGCCTCATCGACCTTGCCGAAGTAAATAGGTACCTAGTACCTTATCGGATTTATCCGAAGCAATAATACGACACTTAGTGCCTCATCGACTCAAAGTCGAAGTATCCCTAAACACTTCCATTCCTATGGCATGCCAACTATATCCGACTAGCTCGGCTAGTTAATAGGGTATTCAATCACATATAAATTTCATTCAATATTCATATCAATTTCACTTTCAAATTAATAAGCATTTCAATTGCTCACATATATTTATATTTCAATTCAATTCCATTCAATTCAACATCAACACTCACTTCAATTTTATTTACCATGCATATTAATAAAAAATTCAACAATTAATAACAAATAGATTTGAATTATAATAATACAAACCGTAATTCTCAAGTCAATCTTCGTCCACTTTCTCTTTTCCCTTTTTGGCCGATGTCTCCAGCACGATGTTAGCTACGAAAATTAAAATGATTTACAATCATCAATACAATATCAATTCACATCGAATATTTAAATTTTTTATTCAACTTTTGCCTCAATTTCCATTTAATCCCTAACTAAAATTATCTTCATTTTTATCACAATTCATATTTTATTGTCACTTAATTTCTACTCAAAACTAAATTTTAAGTCTCTAATTTTCACCATAAAACCTTAATTTCAAAATTCTCTCAATTTAGTCCCTATATACAAAACTTATAACTTATTTTACAATTTAATCTTTTACCCAATTCTAACTTGAAATTCTATCAATTTAACCCCTAATTCATCAATTTAATCAACACAAACTATGTCTAAAAATCCACTACTTTCAAAATTTCAACATGTACCTAGTAATATTTTATTCTAGGATAATAAAAACTCAAAAATTACAAAAAAAAAAGAGTTAAATTAACTTACCAATTTAAATTTGAACCTTTAAAACCCTAATTTCCTTCTTTTTCTTTCTTCCTTTCTCCCCTAATCTTCTCTGTTTCGTTTTTCTCCCTTTTGTTTCTATTTTATTTGCTTTTCTTTTATTTACTTTAATTTATTAATAATTTAATATAATAATATAATAATATAAAATATCTTTTACTTAAATAATAAGTAAATTATATATGTATTACAAATATATGCATGTATTTATTACAGATGTATATTATTATTACCATACAAGTGTGAAGTGTCACAATTTGATTTATTTACTAATTTAGTCCCTTCACTTTTCTCTATTCTATAAGTCAAATTTTATTTTATTTGCAATTTAATCCTTTTTCCTAATCACTCCTAATTCAAGTTAATTTATCTATCCAAAACTTAATTGACCTCACAACTAACTTTGTAAATATTTTTAATAAATATTTACGAATCCGTTTTACTAAAATAGAGACCCGGCAACTAACTTTTTCGATGCCCGAGAATTTTTAAGTCGTTACAGGAACAATATAATATAAGACTTCTAAAGAACTCTTGAAACTGAGAGGCATTTTGTTAAAAGAAGGCATACAATTACAAGAATTGCATCTTCCAATAAGGTTTTGGAAGGTACATGGTAAACATAAGTGATCGAGCAACTTCCAATATTGTTTGGTCTTAAATTTTATTGATTTTTAAAATTTTTTAAAATTTTACATTTATTATTTTAATTTTGTGAGTTCCTATTAATTTTCATATTATTTGGAAATTTTTATTAACTTTTAGAATTTTTTAGGATTTTAAAGAATTTTTTTAAACATTTATTAGAGTTTTAAAGAACTTTTTAGAATTTTTAATAAACTTTACTTAAATGCTATAAAAACCTTTGTGAAATAATTAAAAGAAAACAATTAACCCTAATTCAAAATCACATTTATTCTTTTACATTAACCCCTATTTTAGTCACTTAATGGATAGTCTAGGGCTTTCAGCAAAATATTAATTTCAAGAAGCTAGTGAATTGCTAGCACTTAATTAAAATCCCAATTCAATGTGATTTTTGTTTAATTATTTTACGAGAATTTTTCAATATTTAAACCATGAATTTCCTACTTAAAATCTCTCATAAAAACTTTTATAAGAAAGCATTTCATTTGTGCTTCTATATAAGAATCTATTTCATTTTGTTGTACGAATAAGAAAATATTTCATGATAACATATATTTTAAATATAATTAAAAGAAATTAGATATGTATAATTATTTAATACACGATAAGAATATGATAAATATTTCATTGATTTATTAATTCGATTATAGAATTTAAAATTTTTCATATGAGAAAAATTTTTCATGTAATAAACTCATATTATACATCCGGACATATTAGAAAAAATATATCTAGACTTAAATTAAAATAAAATTAAATATAATCTAGAGAATAAAAATTGAACAAAACTTATGCAAAATAAAATTGAATGTTGAGAGTTATTTTAGAGGAAGGGGTCCAAACTTAAAAGAGTAGGTAATGTAAGAATCCCAATAGAGCCAGCAAGCAATACAATCCGGTGGATAAATACAAATAACGTGAAAATCCATATCAAAGACATCCTAAAAAGAAGGATTCAGGTTCATATAGAGGTGTGTATGGGCCGGGCCGGGCCGGTTCGGGCCGGGCTTAACTTAAAAATTAAGCCCTTTTGTCGGGCTCGGGCCGGGCCGGGCCGGGCCCAAAAAATGGGCCTAAAATTTTTCCCAAGCCCAACCCAAATAAAAATGTTAAAACCCGAGCCCGGCCCGGCCCGGCCCACCCATATTAATTTTTATATTATTTTTATATAATTTTAAAAAATATATAAACCATCAAAAATACTAAAAACATCAAAATAAATATTTCTCAACAAATTAAAAATAAATTTTAAAAAATATGTAAACTTAAATAACAATAAAATAGATGCAACTTAACAAGTAAATGTCTCTAAAATAATAACAAAATTAACAAATGTCTTTAAAATAATAACAAAATTAACAAAAAAATAAGTTTTATACAATATCTAAACAATAACAATAAAATAGTAGCAATATAATAGTAAAATAGTAACAAAATATGGAGAAAATAATAAGAAAATAATATTAAAAAATATTTTTTTGTCTTTAGTGAATTCGGGCCGGGCCGGGCCGGGCTCGGGCCAAAAATTCCTTACCCGAGCCCGGGTCATTTTTTAAACGGGCCTTATTTTTTTGTCCAAGCCCATTTTTCGGGCCTATATTTTTGCCCAAACTCTCCCACATTTCGGGCGGGCCTTCGGGCCGGGCCGCCCGGCCCATGCTCACCTCTAGGTTCATAGCATCCTTCATCTTTCTCATGAAATATTTATGAAATTATAGATTCATACGTGTGATGGGTGATAATTTATTTTTTAATTATTTATTAAAATAAAATATATTTTATGATTCCTCGATAATTAAAAGAAAAAGGTTCCAAAAACCTACTAGTATCCACGTGTTATTGTTCAAAAGAGTTGACCAATTGAGTGGGAGTTGTGAGATTAACCAGAATCTGCTGTCCTTATCCCAGTCCATGCCAAGGGTCCCCCACAAATCTAACCTCTTGCACTTTAGCGTTAAATACCAACAAATTTCACTTAACGAAGTTGAGATTAGATGGACGGTGCATTTATTTGTGGTTAGTGTAAAAATAGTAATAGCAGTGAGATTAAATACTGTAACAATACTGTAGCGTAAAACAAAAAGTAGATTAAATGCATCACATCGCACCCAATCGTCCATCTAATCGAGACATTAATATCAAAATACCAACGCTTGAGCTTTTCTTAAAGCTGAAGCATTAGGGTAGTTCAGCCACATTCTTTACAGCCCCCCTTTATTTGAATATAAATACCATCTTCTGTAATATTTATAGAAATTCAAATCTCTCTTTTTATTTGTTTTTTTTAAATTTGAATCGAATTGTTGTAAAATTTAGAATCAAGCTTTTAATGTGCTGAGTCAACAATCTCCTTTGGACCTTTCTCATTCCAACCAACTTTAATTGAATGATTCTACTCCCAACCACAATCTTTTACATAACATCAAATTTAATTCAAATCCATCACATAACATTAATATCAACAAAATAAATTATTTACTTAACAGAATTCTAACTTCATATAAAAATACACAAATACCACATCTATCAATCATGTGGGTATAAAATAAAAATAAAAGAAACTAATGATTTTTATTTATTAAAAATAAAAATAAAAATATAAATTGTTTTTAATAAAATAATAAAAGAGGGTGTATTTTGTTTTGACATAATTACTTATTTGGCTTTCTAAGTTTATAAAAAAATTATTTAATATTTCATATTTTTTTAATTTTTAAACTTGCACTATTTGTCAAATTATCATGAAATAGTTGAAAAAGTTAATGTCTATTCACTTTTCTAATGTGGCATACATGTGAATTACCACATCAACATTTAATTAAATTTTAAATTTAAAACAATATTTAAAAAAATTAAAAAAGTATAAAAATATATAATATTTTAGATTTTTATTTTTAAAAAAATTAATTAATTACTGATATTTCATACACATTGATGTCACGCCAGCAAAATAATTTTTTCATATTTTGAGGTGATGTGATGAATAATGCAAGTTTAGAAGTTAAAAGAGACGAAAATCAAATGAAGGGCTAAAATAAATTTTTTATAAAATTGAAGGATTTACAAATATTAAATAGCCAAATAACCCTAAATTAATAACTTTATTTTGTACGATGTACTTTCCTAAGGTAGAATACGGTAGGACGTGCTGTTGAGCACATGGAGCATATTTAAGAGAAACGTGTTTTGACCATCCACCTAAAAAAGAGAAAATAAAAAATATATTCAACTTGTATTTCATTAAATTATGGAAAAATACAAAAATATCATTTAATGCAATTATTTATTGTTTTACTTATTTGTCTTAATAGTTGATATTAAACATTTTGCAATCCACTGATTACATAAATATTCAAGATACTAATGCATATCTACGTTCAAATTAATGAAAACGAGAATGATGTGCAGAAATTGAATTCCGGAGAACCCAAGTTAGATATCCTTCAATTATCCTCTGTGGGCTCATAAATTTTTATTGTAATGTGTTTATAATTTCTTAAAAGAAATCATAATTAACATGAAATTTGCAACCAATTCTAAGCTGCTTTTACCTTTATTGATTAAGTGTTTCAAATTATCCTTTTTTTCTTATAAATTAAAATATATACAAGTGCATTTTTATTAAATATATTCTTTTTGAGATTATCACCTCAATAACATTGGTGTTTAAATATTTCATAATTAAGAGGGTGATTATTCTCATTTACATTTTTTATCTTTTAAAATATATTGTATTTATTATATAATTCTTTTTGAAAACTTACTATTATGTAAAAGTATGGTATGTATTTTTAAATATATTTTCAAATAATTACAACATAAAATTAAATTATTACAAATAACAATGAATGAAAAATCAATAAAAATTCTACCAAGTATTATAAGAAATTTCTTATGCACTTATTTTGAGATAAATTAATTATTTAATTAAGAGATTATAATTGTATGTGTATGTTGTAATTTAAAACAATTTAAGAGAAAGATGGGAGTGGTTTATTCAATGTAATAAAATTGTGAATTAACATTAGGGTTATTACTACAAAAGGGGTCTGCCTGATCAATTTTTTGAGACAGTCAATATGTGAATAACAGATGTTAATTGTTATTTTTTTTTGTCAAAAATATTGGCTTTTATATATATATATATATATATATATATATTTTTATTTATTTGGATGCTTTTTTGGATTTATTATGTTAGATAAATTTCCATGTTTGTTTTCTTTAAATGTTTTGTATTGTATTTCTTTTTAGACTAACTCAAAGTTGGAAAATTCCCTCCTTTAAAAAGTTCTCTGTAAAACTATTTCTTAAATACCTTTTCTTTCAAACAAGGTTAGGTTCCATCAGCTTTTAAATCTATGAATAGTTGTCAATATACAGATACATTTTGTACCAATATATTCAACATTGAATTTTTTTTTTAATGTTTTTGAAGAATTTTTATATTTAAATATATATTGAATACACATGTTAAATGTAAAAGTTGTAGACAATTAATTTAATAGGCTTGTTCGAGTCTACAAGCTCTAAATATGAATACTAAATAATAATAATAAAAAATTAAATATCCAATATCTACCCAAAAAGCAACCATGTTGATTAACTTAAACCCTGTTCAAAACCTCACATAAAGTAAGATCAAGATTAATGTATTATGGGCTAATCATTAATTAATGCTTAGCCCAAGTTGGTAACTCCCCTCATCAATTCTTTATATATATTTTTTTTATATGTCGGTATATTCAAACTCAATTCAAACATGAATTCTTTTTTTTTTCTTTATCTTTTTCTTTTTTTTTTTCTCTCTTTGCCGTTGGTTCTTCATAAACCACTCGATCAAAATGAGTCAAATTATATGGTGTGAACATTTCATTTGGTCGGTATATTTTTTTCCGATCACATCTCCAATAACAATAATAATAAATAGTTATCTTGAAAGGACATGATAGTGGAAGTATTCGTAATATAAATCATGTAACTTATGTTAATAAAAAAATTAACTCAATTTTGTATCGGTGGGGTTAGTACGCCCGGTCTTTTCATTTTATATCTTTCAAATGGTAATTATATCTTCTAATTTAATTCGAATAAAAAAAATTACATAAAAGGTCAGCTGGGCGTGGGGTGCGACTTACATAAAAGGTCATGCCCAACATAAGCTAAGTATGCGTGTTAATCCAGTTAGCAAACATAATCTTATGATAAGCAGATAATTGGAGAAAATGAATAGTAATGGAGGGGAATTCTTTGATCATATAAAATAACAATTCCTATTTAATTTTTAAAATCTTATTTTGGTACCATTTGCTCAATTAATAATGATATTATAGATAAATATAAAATATTTACTTTTAGTCTTCAACATTTGTCGCATAACTAAAGGCGAGCTAATAGAGGCATAGTCTTTTAAAATGAAAAATCGCTATTTTAACTTTTTAAAAAGTTTTAAAATTTTAAATTAATAAAAAATAAATTTATACTTTAACCCTTCCTAAAATTATAAAAATTTAATTTAATCTTTTAAAAATTATAAAATATAAACTACTAAAAATTTAAATTTTATTCCGGTACCTAAAAAATTTTCTACCGAGCGCATAACATAGTAGTAAAATTTGTTAAGTATGCTATTCTCAGTGGCGGCGCCTTACTAAAGCTTTTGCTTTTACAATTCCTTTTAATCGACATATAACTACCTCCTCCCTTCATTTCTTAACAAAAGGCTGTCCTTCAAGTTTTGCATTAGCAGGATACAAGTCTTTATACAATTTTCTATTTTTCAATAAAACCCAGAAAAGAAAAACGGGAAAATCCAAAGGTTGAAATTGGTTTTCATGTGCCTAATCGACAAGGTGGCGCACCGAGGAGGGTCAAGTGGGTATGCCAGGTTTCCTCCTGCTGGAGACGCTGGCGGTGCGGATGAACAACAAGAATATTATTCCCAGTCGTCTCGAAATCGACAAGTGAACCAGGCGATGATGCAACAAAGGAACCAAGGTGTAATGTTTTTGGGATCACAGAGTCAAGCATCGGAGATGTCTACAATGGTATCTGCGCTTGCACATGTTGTGTCGGGGCAAAGGGCTGGTGATTGGGGTTACGGTGGTAACGTAGCAGGCGAGGTGTCGTCTGGTTTTGGACTTAGTGGCCCATCAGCTGATTCTCCTTCTGCTTCTGGTCTATGGATTGGTCAGAAACGAGGGCGTGAAGATGAGACTAGTGCTCAATTGGTTGAGTCGGCTGCACCAAGGGTTCAAAGAAGTTTTGCTGATTTTAGAGGCTCTCATGCCGATTCATCCTCTGCAGCAACTTCTGGTATATGTGTATATATATATATATTCCTATCAATAAATACCCTTATCCTCCATTTTTTTTCTTCTTCCTAAACTCTTTCTTTTCTTCCTCTTTTCCCCTTCGGTGAAAATCTAGGGGATTCCGCTACTGTTTTCCTTTCCTTACATATGATTACATAAGATAACATAATCTAGAAAAGACTTAATTGTTTTCCTATTATCACTAGTTTAATAAAATATTAATTACTAGTAGTAATAATAAATAATAAATAACATTAACTAGTATGTAATATTGCATGTTTATAAAGTTTGCATTAGTCAGCTTATAGAACTCAAGTTGCAACGAGCTAGCATTACCACCTTCATTTAGAATTCAAGCAACTCAACCTCTCAATCCATATTGATCTTAGAATAAATAATATTTCACTTTCAAAAGAAGACGTCTCATGTGATTAGCTTTCTTTTTAGAAACAGTTGCTGAAGAACCTACAAGCATTGTTGCACCAGCAGCAGAAACAGCAGCAGCAGCTGCCTATGAAGAAACCGGCGAGCGAAAAAGAAGATATAGGGGCGTTAGGCAAAGGCCATGGGGGAAATGGGCGGCCGAAATACGTGATCCTCACAAAGCAGCAAGAGTTTGGCTAGGCACCTTTGATACTGCAGAAGCCGCGGCAAGAGCCTATGATGAAGCTGCTTTGAAATTCAGGGGAAGCAGGGCCAAGTTAAATTTTCCCGAACTTGTAAGGCTTGTTCCTCAACCAATGCAGAACTTTCCCGCTACCCAAACATCAGTTTCTAGTTCTCTAACAACCCAGTTTCGGCCACCTTATTCAACGCCATTGCCATCGCTTTACCAGTCCCAACATCTTCACAGCCCTACAGTTGATATGCTGAGAGATTACTGGCAGTACTCTCAGTTGCTACAGAGTTCCACTGATTTCCATGGACAAGAAGCTACGAGCTTGATGGAACAGATGATGCAATCGTCTCAGTTACCTAACTTTCAACACCCATTCCTATCTTCTCCTTTGTCACCTTTTCCTTCTTCATTTGTAGCTCCTTCTTCTGCTGCTTCATCATCTTCTTCTTCCTCTGCTTCTTTTCCTCTGGTTTTTGGTGAGCATCAACAATTCGACGTTTTCAGGCAGCCGTCTAATCAAAGTCAGGCAAGTGGGACAGATTTTCCAGTGCCTCCGTGGTCTCATCCTAGTCATTATCCTTCATCCACTGGTTCATAGTAATCCCATTGTTTTATCAAATAATATTAAAAGAAAACTAATTTTGAAAAATTTTGGATCTCTTTCTCTTTCTATTTTTTATTTGGACAAACTTCCCCTACTTTATTGTTTTTCCGAACATGGTGTTTTGCGTTTAGCTAGATTTTGATTAGAATTATTCTCGTCATTGTTATTGTAAAAGGAAAACAGACAAAAGGAGCATAAAAATCAGTGTAAAAAAGCAAAAGAGGGGATGAAAACAAAAGGACGCTTAGGCATATATTAGTTTGGTTCTCAAAGGCATTGATGTGTACTTATTCTACATTATCGGACAAAAGATGTAGAAAGAAACCAAACAGCTTTTTTGCAAGCTGTCTGTTGTGTACTTTACACCCAAAGATTCATCAAGAATGTACTTTGTTTTCTTAAATCTTGTGTTTTTCATGATTTATCTTTTGCTCACTATCTCTAGTTTGTCCTCATTAACACCAACTATTTTTTAACAATATCTATCCTCTCGGGTTTAGGAGTAACCTTAGATTAATAGAAAATTTAGTTTTTCTTTTTAAACAGATATCAAATAGAATTAATAATCAGCAAAAATATGTATTTAGTTTTAAAGTATAATCTTTGATGTAAACTAAGAGCTTAAGATCTTATTAACTACAAAAATAGAATTATATCAAATATATATATTTTTATTTTTGATAAACTATCAACTCCTATTTTTAGTTTCAATATATTCTTTGAATTCAATAAATCATCAATTTTTAACCAAACCAATTGACTAATATAATTTTATTTTATTTTATTTTATCTTCAGTATCATTTGTTAAGTATAAGAAATTTAAGAGTAATTATTTTGAACGGGTGAAATAAAAGAAAAACTTTATAGACAAATTTAAAATGATATAAAATATCTTTTTTTAATATTTAATCATTATTCAACTACATCCTAAAAGCGAATGGCGTCATCTTGAACTCGCTTGTAAAGTTTTAATAATGCAAGCACTCAAAGGTGCATGTAAGATTTTACGTGGTGCCAGTAAAGCTTTAGCATTGTTAGTTAAGATAGAAACTTTAGGTCTTTAAGCTCTCATTTTTTAATCTCATTATGCACAAATGTGATAGGTGAGTCTTTAGTCATGATATATGCGTTTTAATTTAATTTTTGTTTGGCTTTTTTCTAGTTTTTCATTCATTCTGTTTTATAATAATAATTATTCAGATATATATTTGTATTTATACAATACTTATAAATTTATAGTATTTATAATAACAAACACCAAAAAAGTTATTCAGATAAAATAATATTTGATAATATTAAATTTTCTTTTATAAAAACAAAAAAAAATTGATTGATAGTGAAATCCAAGTTAAGAGTAGTTATCAATTGGACTAATTCATGACAATATTTAATTTCCTACCCAATTCGTACGTGTATTTGCGTCGGATATTTTGAATTATAATAAATTAAGTACGTAGTTGAGTAATATATCCGAAAGGCTGCCATGCTTTTTAATTCCGTTAGTGTATTGTCTAGCTGTTGCGGATGAGAAAGTTTGGCATGGTCAAGGCGAGATTAGAAGTGTTGTTAAGGAGCATCGAGTGCAGGGACAAAACCACAATGGCAGCTAAAATAATCCGTACCAAATCAGTGCATATATTGTTTTATTGGTAATAATATAATGATTTATTTAGCTTTTAAATTATATTAATTAATTATATTATTTGTTAAATTATTTTAAAATGAATAAAAAATTAATATTGATTAATTTTACTATATTCACGTGATAATTCATGTGTATGTGATGTTAGGGGTGAGCGTTCGATTGAATCGAATCGAATCGAATAAAAAATTTGGAGTTAATCGAGTTAACGAATCATATTTTATCATCCTAATTTGATTTGAAATTTTCTCGAATCGAGTCGAGTGAAATGGAATTTGAATTGAATCGAATCAAATATTTTTGTTCGAGGTAAATTTTAAAAATAATTTTGAGTCCTTGTAACCACTGTCACTCACCGTAATAAAATTTATCTACCGTAATCAATTTTTTTATTAGCTTTCATCACCTCATAATTTATTTATTAATGTTTTATATATGGGTTAGCTTATTTGCTTGCTTAGTTGTTTCAATTATCTTCAGATTCTTGTCACTATGTATTTTGGAATTAAAAAATATATTAAATGTAAAAATGTGATTTTTCAATAAAAAATATTTTAAAGATAAAATGTGACATTGTTACTAGTATAAAATTTTAACATGAATATTTTATGGCATCAAAAATAATTTAATTTTAATATAAATATTTAATATGACTAAACAATTCAATAATATAAATAATATAAAATGTGAAATTTAATTTAATAATATAAATAGTAGATATAAATAAAATTAATACTATTTATGTTTAGGGATTTTTTTTGGATAATTTTGATTTTTTATTTGGGAGTAAAGGGTGAGAAGTAAAAGTTTAGGGGGAAAATAAAAAGTTTTGGGAAGTAAAAGTTTGATAGAAAGTAAATAGGCAGAGTAAAATTTTGGAGGGAAAATATGAAAAAAAAAATTTTTTTGGGGGGGGGGCGCAAATGGGTTTGGGGTAGATGAGAGGTGGGATGGGAAGGGAGTAAAAGTTTTAGGGAAATAGTGGGAGGGAATAAAAATTTGGGGGCAAAATAAAAAGTTTTGAGGGCTTTTGGGAGTAAAATTTTGAGAAAAAGTAAATAGGAGAGTAAAATTTTGATGGGAAATGAATTTTGAGTAGATGGGGGGTTGGGATGGAAGGGGAGTAAAAGTTTTGGGGGGAAAGTAGGAAGGAATAAAAGTTTTGAGGAAAAAGTAAAAAATGTTTGAGAGTTTGGGGTAAAAATGTAAAATATTATAGTTTGATATTCGAATTATTCGAATTATTCGAGTTATTCGAATTTGAAAGTTCAACTCGATTCTAACTCAAAATTCGAAAAAAAATTTGAGTTGACTCGAATAACTAGATTCGTTTAACTTGAAATTCAAATTTTTTTTCGATTTTTTCGAGTCGAATCGAATTTTTCTAACCCCTATGTGATGTTAGAAAAATTAACAAATGTTGAATTTTTTTATCTATTTGGGGTGATTTGATAAATAAATATAAATTCAAGAGCTGAAAAACTCGAAAAATTAAATGAAAAGATAAAATAATTTTTTTATAAAATTAGAGAGCCATAAAAATATTGATAATGATTTGTTACACATAATTGATATATATATATATATATATATATATCTTGAAAGTAAAAAGATGTTATTACCAAGGAGTTAATTTAGTAAAGGCAGGGATTTAAATTGCAGTCGCGGCCGCGTTTTCGGTCGCGTTGCGTTTATCGCGGTTGCAGACATAACAGATGCTATTGCGGTCACTACGGGTATCGTGGTCGTGAATTTTTTTCACACAACTTATTGTAAAACATAATAGTGGTTTCTGTGGTAGTAGTTTCGGACGGCACTGCTACCGCTATATAACGGCTGCGATTGCTGTATCGGACCGCTATTTAAATCCCTGAGTAAAGGTCTAAATTCATTTTTAAATCTAGAAATTTTTTTTAAGTGTCCGATATGTCGTATTTTAGGCAATATAAGTGAAAATCTAGTAACAAGTTTGTACTAACCAAAAATTATAAAAAAATAAACTTAAATTTTGTTGTTTCGATTTAGTATTATAATAAAATATTTTAAATAGTACCGATATAAAATTGATTAAATATGATAATTTTAATTTTAGTCATACTTACTAATTATTTTTTCAATTCAAGTTTTTTTAATCCTTTGATTAATATAAAAATGGTATATTTTATTCTTAAAAATAATAATTCAATTGAAATCTTTTTAACAAAAAAAAAAAATTTAACTTCAAAATTTTACAATTTTATCTTGTCTCCTAGTTGAACAACACATTTATACTCAAAGTAAAAGTAGGTTTATTTTGTTTTTAATTTTAGTCTACATTATCATGATCTTGTCCACAATTTCGAGGTATTTGTTTTGCTCATTTTACTTTTTTTAAAGCAGAAATGATTTTATTTTTATTTTTAACTTGTCGTCATGTTCTGATGTATATGTGAGATTTGCTAATATAAGAGTACCACAAGATCTATTAGAGATTGTTCTTGAAGAGATCTATCATGATAAATCATGGTGATGATGATAGATTTGAGATGATGATGAGAACGATATGCTATCTAAGACTTGGCCTTTTGTGCATCACTAATGCAATGAGTCTCTTAGAACTTTTGACAATTTTTTCTGGGTTGATTGATGTTCATCATCATGTTGGTTTGATGATGGCGAACTAGGATGCAAATTTTAGCGATTAATCAATTTAATGTATCTTTGTTTGTTTCTAAATTATTTCAGTGTTGCAATTACTGTTAAATTGTCCTTCTCTGTTTTTTTAGATTACTTTATAGACATGACATTCGTGCATTAGTTTGTAGTGATTTATTTATCATTTGTACTATGTATTATATCTTTGTATTATTATTGTTCATGTTTTGTTAGATCGAAAGGATCAACTCGAGATTATCAATAAGGAGGTTGAATTGGCCTTTGAGAAATTGTGGTGGAAGCAATGAAAAATATGCAACAAAGAACACAATGATTTATAGTGGTTCAACCCCAATTGCCTACTCCACTACCTTACCCTACCACAACTAAGGATTTCCCCAAATTTACAAATTTGGCAACCTTTGAGGACAATGTTTAATCGTACAATCTCTCTTAAGATTTATGCCCCCAAATCTTAGGATACAACTCCCTTAAGGTTTCTACCCAAACCTTAAGGATTACCCTCCCTCAAAGAGAAACAAATAAGCAAGCAAAGAAATAATCCTTACATGATTAGAATATTTGCCAATGAAGGACAAATACAAAGAAGAACACTTGAGCTAAATGAATAAAATGAAAGCTCACAAGTGTTTACAAGAAAAGGTATGAAAGAATTAAGCTCTAGGTTGTTTTTATTGATCTTTAAGCTTTTCACATTGCTCTTTTTCTTGCTAACCCTTTGGAAGATGGTATGTATACCCTCTAATTGATTTCCAACAGTTGTGGTTGTTGTAGAAGTGAATGTAGCTGTTGGGGATGAAATACCAAGTCATTAACTTCACTTGCAGCAACGAATATTGATACCTACTAAAAAGGTATCGATATTTTTTGTAATTAATGATGATTTTAGTGACCGTTGGAGTAAGAATATCGATGCCTTTGGAAATATATCGATACCTTAAGAAAAGTATCGATACTGGACTGATACCTACTAGGGCTTGAAAATGGCAGAATGTCAATTTGGTATCGATTATCAAAGAGGTATAGATATCTTGTAAAATATCGATACTTAGACAAAAAGTACCGATACTTTTTGTCCTGGAGCAATTCTAACTAGATTGAAAATGTTTGACTCAAATGAAGCCATTTTAACTTGATTTTATGAAATTGCTCAACTTTACATTCATTTAAAAACACTTTAATTTGTCATATCAAAACATATTATCGAATAAGGCTTAATTTAACATGTTTCCTTTAATAATATTATTACAAAATTTTTTTTTTTAATGAAATATATAATGAAAATATTAATACTTATATAAATAAGGATAATAATATCACATTTGGTATCTGCACTTTTATAAAATGCCCAATGTGATACTTGTAATTTGAATATATCCAATATGATACTTGAATTATGAATATGTGTTTTATTATGATACTTGGTGTTAACACCGTAAGTGAATACCAAACCAACCAAAAAAAAAATTGACATGTAAATTTTTTTCTCAAAATCATCAAGTCCACATGAATAATATAACATTATGTGAAAAATAAAACAAAAAAAAAACTAAATTAAATTAAAAACAAACAACTAAGCATATGGTTAGCAAAGAAGAAGTAAATACTAAAGTCACATAAAGTCCCTGTACTTTCTTTGCAACAGCCCGATTTAGGGCTAAGTCAGAACAATGGTTTCAAGACCACGAATATGAAACCAAATTTAATGCATGTGTGAAAGTTTCGTTAAGAAATTTTATCGATAGAGGGTCCCATTTGACTAGTAGGACTAAATTGCAAAAAGTGTAAAATATGTGTTCTAGAAGTTTTGGGTGTTTAATTGAAATGGATTTGAAAATTAGAGGTCCTTATTTAACAATTAGACCATTATATATCATGATGGACAAAATTGGACATGGAAGGGTAAAATTTCAAAGAAAGGCTAAAAGGGCATTTTGGTCATTTGGTAATTAAATGAATTAAAAAGCCAAAATCTTGTCCATCTTGTTCTCCCATGGTGGAATATCACTAAGGAAGACATGGGTAGGGTTTTTCAAGCTTTCAAGCTCGATTGTAAGTCCATTTTAGCCCCGTTTTTAATGATTTTTACGTTTTTAAAATCCTCGTAACCTAATCTATCCTTTTCAAGGACTAATTTGAAGTATTAGCAAAGTTTAAAATTTTACTCATTTTAGACATGCATATATTTTGATATCTAATGGTAGAAAATGCATGTTAGTCGTAAGCTAAATGACTTTTGCTAAGTGATTTTCGGTGAAAATGTTAAAAAAGACTTATTTGTAAAAGTTGTAAAATATGTGTAGAAAATGTAAATAAATGAAAAATGTGGGCTTCTGTAAGCATGTATGAGGTTCGAATAGGCTTGAGTATCGAAGAAATTGGGTACATTTCATTTTACGAGCCTAAGGACTAAATTGTAAAAATGTGAAACTTTAGGGGCAAAAATATAATTTTTGCCATAATGTGATTTTGGGCTGTTTTGAATAGTATAATGAATACATAAGTTAAATGTGATGTTATAGATCGAGAAAAATGAGGTTTGGAATTAGAACAGAGGGAAAATAAAGTTTCGGATTTGTCGACCTAATTCGTTGATACAACAAACGAGGTAAGTTCGTATGTTAGTAAACATTATTGAATTGTATAAATTATGCATTGTTATCATATATTTGATTGAATTGTGGAATCCAAATTAAATGTTTGAAAAGAGAAAATATGCAAGATCGAACACAATTATTTCATAACGTAAAATGAATTGACGGAAAAGACCATGGTTGGACCATGGCAGTATATGATTTTGTATAAGACCATAGCTAGGATATGGCATCGATCTGTGTGATTACATGTAAGACCATATTTGGAAAATGGCATTGTACTATGCATATGTGATCCGGCTGCTGGTTATGTACGTCCTACCAGTGGCTAGGTACTCTAGCATGTATTGCGGATACCTGACAGCTTATGCGAACAGCACTGGGTAGCTATGTCTTGACTGTCAGCTTGTGTGAACAGACCCGTGAATAGTGTGATTACATGTAAGACCATATCTGGGATACGGAATTGTACTATGCATATGTGATCCGGGTGCTGGTCTTGTACGTTCTACCAATGGCTGGGTACTCCAGCATGTGTTGCGGATGCCCATCAGCTTGTATGAGCAGCATTGGCTAGTTACGTCCCAACCATCAGCTTGTATGAGCAGCATTGGCTAGTTACGTCCCAACCATCAGCTTGTGTTAGCAGATCTGTGATTAGCTCGAGAGCGAGCCTATATGTGTTATGAGATATGAGGTAGCTTTGGCTACATATGTGGCACTTATGTGCAAGATTTCGAATATCTGTTAGTATTTCAAGTGTCCAATGGGCAAAGACAAGAAGAGAACGTAAGTGAGACTGAATTAAGTAAACCAGGTATGTATCAAATCTATATAAAAATCGAATGAAGGTAAAATAGTGAGCTTATAATGTATCGTGTACATGAAATGAGAAAAAGATTTGTGTATGACTATGTTCCATGCCATAATGTGTATATTTGGTTATATTGAAATGTGAAACGAATGATATATAATATATGAGTTATAAATATTTTTAATTATATGCAAGTATGGCACATAGTGTGCAAAGTACCATTATATGATGAGATTTACATGGGTTATTGTAACACTCCAACCCGTATCCATCATTGGAATAGGGTCACGATGTATTACCGGAGTTTATAGAACTTTTTTTTATCACATGATAACTTATTTTATAAGAAATTGTACAACTTAAATTTTACCACTCTTCCATAAACACATGTATATTTTCATTTGATCATTTACCCTTTCGATGTATCAAATAATAAACATATTACCATTTAACCAATAGCTTGGCACTTGTCTAAGCGTCAACAACAACAGTCATTGGTATACTTGAATATATTTCATACAATTTTAGAATCGATAAACTCATTGTATCAACATATCAGACTTGAGATTATTACTTATTACGGCTTACCCAATTTCTATGTATCAGCATATTAAAGATAGCCACATATTCATATAATATGATACATATTATTCTCTTGCCATTTCTTCAAAAACATAAATCATTCATTATACCAAAATTTCATGTATCATTGTTTTCATGGATTTTGTATATATTTATTCCAGGACAATTTATAATCTTGAACATGCATAATTATCAAGTAAGTTTCATATACATGTATTTTCCATGTCATATTTTTAAAATATCGAATAACTATCGTTTTCGTGCTCAAATTATTTCCATGTCAGGGCTTTATTCATTAAGTCATTCGAAATTTCATCGTCATACAATTAAAGTATACGAATCTATAATCATGGATGCATATATTCATCAATAAATTCCATGTACAAATATTATCATCTTATATTTCCATATATCCAGTGTCACTGTCATTTTTTTTTTCATGTACTTCAGGAATATATGTTCAAATCTTTTTATGTACATATTTCTTTTTCTGGTCAGGATTCTTACTTACTGAATTTATCGGAATATCGATAGTTAAAATCATATAATATACTTAAAATATGCAAGTCCGTAATCAATCAATTCACATTTACCCTTTTTAACTATGTGTTTACCATCTTCTATATTTATCCCGTTGAATTTCTCAGAATTTCGATGGATTTCCGATAGTACACTCCTGGTGTACAATCTCATTAACCGTCAATTCATACAGGAGTACACTTTTAGTGTACAATTCCGGGTCCGTCAATTCATATGCATGTGTTGCCATGGTATCTTTCAACCATGGTCTTATTCATTGCCATGGTATCTTTCAACCATGGTCTTATTCATTTTCTCAATTTGTTGCCATGGTATCTTTCAACCATGGTCTTATTCATTGCCATGGTATCTTTCAACCATGGTCTTATTCATTTTCTCAATTTGTTGCCATGGTATCTTTCAACCATGGTCTTATTCATTTCATTTCAGTAAGCACACTCCCGCGAACCTCACTCTCCCGCGAACCTCAATTCTTGGCACACTTCCGCGAACCTCAGCTCCCATGTATTCTTCGGAAGGGCCTATACACATGTATTCTTCAGGAGAGCCACCAGCACACTCCCGCGAACCTCATTTCCTATATATTCTTCGGGAGGGCTGATATTAGGATTACCCTTTCGGGCTTAATCCTTTTTCCTGTATTCTTCGGGAGGGCTATATCAGGATAGGATCACCCGTCCGGGCTAGATCCCCTTTTACCGTCAATTCCTTTTCAGAGATCCATCGAAATCCATTCCATTCAACCGGGATTTACTTTCTTTTTATATCGGGTATTATCAATATTTCATCAATTATTATGCATTGATAAATCATTTTTTCATCACATAACCACATATTTCAAGTATTTAAAAATACAATTTAAGTTACACGAACTTACCTCGTTGCTTGTCCGTGTTTATAAATTCATTAATCCAATATCTTTTCTTTTTCACGTTCAAGTCTCGCATTTGAGTCGTTGGGATCTTTATAAATAAATTTGACCATTGTTTTCATTCATTTCATATTCTAATACATTCAATTAATGCTCTAGGCAAAATTACCATTTGGCCCCCAAACTTTTAATTAATGATGATTTTACCCTTAGGCTCAGAAAAATAAATTCTTGCAATTTAATCCTTATTTCCAGCTGTTATCATCATACATATTAATAGCATTCCATAAATTCTATAAAATATCAAAATTTTCCATAATTTCAACACTTTTCAATTTAATCCTTAAAACATGTTTTCCCCCGATCTTGAACTAAATTAACAATTTTCATTTAAAATTTTCAATTTAAATAATAAAATAATCCATTTCATATAATTTGATCATTTCTAACATTTTTACAAAATTACCCATAAAGTTTTACTTTTATTCGATTTAGCCCTTGGGCTTAAAACATACAAATTAGTCATGCTAACTGATTATTCATACATATTTTCCTCCTCCTCCTCTCCATTCCACATCCTTAATTTATATAATATGCTTATAAGTAACATTATCAATAATTTCACTATTTACTTATATGTGAACATTCAAGCTGTCCACCTGCGTCATAGTCACTAAATTATTTATATCTTGAGCTACAGAAATCAAAATTAAGATCTGTTAATTTTCCCTGAAACTAGACCAACATATATTCTTACCATAAAATTTTTATAATTTTTTGCTTAGCCAATAAGTACATTTTATTCTTTAAAGTTACCCCTGTTCTGCTGTATAACTGTTCCGACCTTTCTTCATTAAAATTTAATTATCTCCTTGTACGGGACTCGGATGATGTTCCCACTTATTTCTCTTGAAAATAGACTCATTAAGGATTCTAACCATATAATTATGTCCCATAATTATTTTTATACAATTTTTAATGATTTTTCCAAGTCAGAACAGAGGATCCCGAAATCATTCTAAACCAGTCTCACAAAAATATAAATATCTCAGAATACAGAATTCATTTACTTGTTTTGTTTCTTTTATATGAAAATAGACTCAACAAGCTTTAATTCCATATCTTACTCAACTCCTAATTCAGTTTCTACCATTTTTGGTGATTTTTCAAATTTAGCTTACTTCTGCTGTCCAAAACTGTTTTAGTGCAAGATATTAATTACTAAGTTTATATCACCCTTATTTTCTTTCTCTACACCATTTCCCATCACTTTATCTTATTTTCTCTTCACTACCATATCAAGAACATAGAATCATATATAAGAAAACTCTACATTAACATCATTTACATGCCTTTTGAATAATATTAAACTTAAAAATACATGGAAATCTTGATGTTCTTACCTTGTTTTAATGTTTCCAAACTTTAACTTCATTTTCTCTCTCCTCCAGCTTCTATTTCTTGAATCCAACTTGATATTCTAGCTCCTCATAGTCTCCTTAACATTTTTCTCCTTCGGTAGCTATAGAAATTCTTTTGATTTCTAGGTGAAAATGGTGAATTTTTGGTGGAAGGACCAAATTGTAAAGAAAGTAAAACTTTCTTTCTTTCTCTCTTCCTCTCACATTGGTGCATGGAAATGGTGGGTTTCTTCTCCTCTTTTTTTTTCCACACACACACACATATATATACTAAATAAAATAATAAAATATCTTATTAAAATATTAATAAAGTAATATTTATCTTATTAAATAATTATAAAATATCATCACACCATCATTACCTTCTAGATTTCTCTCTCCTTCTAATTGACCATTTTGCCCTTCATGATCTTTTAAAATTCCATCCTTGAGTCATCACCTAATTTGGTAAAATTACGATTTAGTCCCTCATAATTCTTTCTCCTATTCAATTTGGTCCTAATTCATCCATTTTCCTTAGTTTCTAGATTATTCCATCCTTAAAATATTTGCACTATTGGTCCTTCAACTTTTTCATATTTACACTTTAACCCCTTAAATTTTAAGTATTTACTCTTGGGCCACAAAACTTTTCTCACTTTTACGATTTAGTCCTTTCTTGGATTAATACATCATAATCACTTACTACATAGATTTTGTTGATAGAGCTCAAAATTTCTCTTTTTATTTCTTTATTTCTTTATTTTACTGTATCAATGATAGAAATTTTCCGAATATTATAGTTATCTTGGCCGAAGTATTTGTGATGGATATTGGATTGAATGACATTATATTAATGTTCGATTATGTATGTATAAATATGGACAAATTGATACAAGGTATTTGATCCATACGAATATGGAATTGGATAAGCTCGTGAAACATTTGGTTAATTACGTGATTGGAATTATGGTATAAATATGAAATCAAATGTTTTTACACCATAGTAATGAAATTTCTTAATAAGTGCTTACTCGATAAGTTGTGTTTATTTTCATATGAGCTTACTAAGCTTTATAGCTTACTTGTGTTATTTCTCCTATGCTTATAGGATTTTGAAGAATCGCTCAGGTTGGAAGCTATCGGAGATCACATCACACTATACAACTATCATATCGGTATTGAAAGACTTGTGAATAGGATTATATGGCATGTATAGGCTAGTTGGTTAGGAAGTCTATAAGTCTTTTTGTTTATTGATGTAATAGCCCAAATTTCAGCGATGTAATGGCCTGAATTTTCAGTGGTGTCGGAACAGTGATTCGAGATCACTAAATCCGACAAATGAGTAGAAAATATTATTAATTTAGTGAGTATAAGTTAAATGTGAAGTTAGGAAAATAATTGAAATAGTGAATAGTATTTTAGAAATAAATACTAAATAATTAGAATTGAAAAAGAGGTATCGAGACCTCGAAATTCTAAACCGAGCTATAAATATTTTTTATAAATATTTATGGAGTGTTAATAAGTTAATATTAAAGTTTCGTTAAGAAATTTTAAGGTTTTGGTTGTTAATTGAATAAAAAGGACTAAATTGAAAAAGGTATAAAAGTTGCTCGAAGGATTAAATAGCTCAATTGTCAAATGAGGAAGGACCTAAAGTGCAAATAAGCCCAAAGGGGATATTTTGGACGGCAATAGCTGAGAAACATCAGGAAATGGGTGAAATAAGGGCAAATTTAGAAAATTACCAAAATTAGCTTAATAAAAATGGGACCAAATTGGAATATCTAGAATTCTCTCCAATTTTTGATGATTTTCCAAAGACCACCAAATGTAACACCCCCTACTCGTATCCGTCGTCGGAATAGAGTACGCGGCATTACCGAGGAGTACGTAACACTTAGAGATAATTTAAATCTTTTATGGTTCAAATACTGAGATTCATTATAAACGTTCCTTTAACGGACCCTCGAGGTCCAAATCATGCATTAGGATCGGGTTGGGACTAAATTAGAATTGTATAAAATTTTTCACAGAATCCCAAAATTCTTCTCATTTACAAGGGTCACACGCCCGTGTGACTAGGGACATGCCCGTGTGACTGGGGACATGCCCGTGTGGCTCACATGGCCGTGTAACTCTTTGACTTGCATCTATGAAGGAACTCGGGTCACACGGCCTTAGTACACGCCTGTGTTGCTAGGCTGTGTGGTAAAGTTAATTTTCTCAAATTCGGTTATTTTTCAAGCCATATTTCTCACTAATTTGATCCTTATTCTTCACCCACATTTAATACATGCAAAATCAATTCAAGATATTCAACCGAGCCTTATACTTAATACCACTTGTTAGTCGTACACTTCATATAAATAACAAGAAACATACATGGGCCCAATTCTCATTAAATTTCTTTTGTACTTCTACTTTTTCACATTATGTATTCATATAACATATAACAATCATACCTCTGTATTTCATATACATTTTCATAACAATTTGTCTTGGTTTCAAACTACTTCTTATTTGAGTTTTACTCATCAAATTATTTGAAACATCATCTTTACTCATATAATGCACTTGAGGTGCACAATTCTATAATTATGAATGAACACGTTTATCAAACATATTCCAAGTTTATATATATATATATATATATATATATATCATAATCTCATATTTCCATGCATCAATTACCATCATTTCCTCGTATTTCAAACAAATATGTGTAACAATTCATAAACATGCAATTCACTAACTCTTCTTACCAATCACAATTTAAATTGATAAATCACTTATTGAGCCCGATTTCAATGTTTACTAAAATCTATCATATAAATTTGGATGCATGTATCCACCAACAAATTCCATGTACAGGTATCATCATCTCATATTTTCACATACATTTACTTTCCACATTATGAACTCAAATAACATATACAAGACATACCAATGTATTTCAAGTACGTTTTCATAATATTTCATTTTGAATTCAAATTATTTCATATTAGAACTTTTCTCATTAACTCATTTGGAATACCAGTTTATACGGATAATACACTCAAGATATACAAATATATAATCACAAATGAACTCATTCATCAACCAAGTTCTATGTTCATGTCTCATCAACTCGTATTTCCTTATATCACATAATTCCATGTAACACTTACCAAACTTTGTCAAAGTAGTGAACGTCTTACGGAATTGGTCTGCACTAGTATGCACTGAATTTCACTGATAATCACTGATGCCATAGCATAGCTATGGTCTTTTCACTAGAATGCCATAGATCAGCTATGGTCTTACATCTTCACTATCATTATGTCATGGTGAAACCATGGACTTATCCGTCAATTCATCACTTTTCACTAGAATGCCATAGCCCAGCTATGGTCTTACATCTTAAACACATATCACGCCGATGCCATATCCCAAATATGGTCTTACATGGAAATCACTTGTCACTTGTAGTTGAAGCTACCACTATTTACTGATCAAGTAGCCGGAGCTACCACCTTTCACTGATCAGTTAGCCGGAGCTACCACTTTTCACTTGATCAGGTAGCCGAAGCTACCACTTTTCACTTGATCAGGTAGCCGAAGCTACCACTTTTCACTTGTCACTTGTCCTTGATTAGATAAGTGTAGCTGAAGCTATCACTTATCACTTTCACTTGTCCTTGATCAGATAAGTGTAGCCGAAGCTATCACTTATCGCTTGTTGCCATGGTCCAACCATGGTATTTTTCCGTCAATTCATCGCTTATCACTGGGTAGAAGTATTCAATTTGATCATTTATTCAATTTTCATGCTTTTACATTATTCACGATTTTATCATCAATACATATGAAATAACACATCATGAAATTCATAAAATTAACAAATAATCACTAAAATTTAGCCATATAAACTCACAAGTTCGATTTTTGTATTATAATGATAATTATAATTTCATAATAAATATTCCAAATAAAACATTATATCATTTCTAATCCAACATTTATCAATTATAATCGAGCATGTGATTAATTTATACACAAATCGTTCATATATTTTTCCTCCTCCTCTTCTCCATCCACATCCTTAGTATAAACAACACACTTGTAAGTAACATTATCTATAATTTTCACTATTTACTTATGTGAATATTCAAGCTGTCCATCCGTGTCATAGTCACTAAATTATTTTTATCTTGAGCTATAGAACTCAAATTTAAGATCCGCTAATTTTCCCTGAAACTAGACTCACATATCTTCCTACATAAATTTTCAGAATTTTTGGTTTAGCCAATAAGTACAGTTTATTCTTTAAAGTTACCCCTATTTTGTTGTCTGACAGTTCCGAACCTTCCTCACTAAAAATTAATTATCTCCTTGTACAGGACTCGAATGATGTTCTCGTTTGTTTCTCTTGAAAATAAAATCATCCAGGATTTTAAACATATAAATTTAAGCCCCTAATTATTTTTCTCAAATTTTTGATAATTTTCCGAAGTCAGAACAGGGGAACCCGAAATGATTCTTACCTTGTCTAACATAATTTATTATATATCATGATTCACAATTCTATTGCTTACACCGTTTCTTCTATAAGAAACTAGACTCAATAAACTTTAATTCTATATTTTATTCATCCTCTAATTTGATTTCTACAACTTTTGGTGATTTTTGAAATTTAGACTACTACTGTTGTCCAAAACTGTTTTAGTTCAAAATGTTAATTTCCATTTTGCCCCAAATTTCACAATTCATACAATACAGTCCTTGCTTAATTAACCCCTAAATTGAGCTATTTTTTCTAAATTAATACTTTATTCTATCATTTTAAACTATTTCATAACTCTTTCACAATTAGGTCCTAAAATCAATTTCCATCAATTTTACTTGATAAAATCATCATATATCAAAATTAAAGCTTCAATTCTATGTTTATTCATCATATGCTTCCAGAACTCATCCATAGAAACTTTAAAAATTAGCCATAGAATCAAAAACTAATGAAATAGTAAGTTGGACCCAATTGTAAAAGTCCAAAAAAATAGAAATTTCAAAGAGAAAGCAAGAATTAAACTTACATGAAGCTAGAGTATGAAAACCAGCCTGACCCCTCCTCCATGGCTATTTTTCAGCTAATGAAAATGAAGAAAAATGAAGAGAATTCTAGATATTCCAATTTGGTCCCATTTTCATTAAGCTAATTTTGGCAATTTTCCAAATTTGCCCTTATTTCACCCATTTCCTGATTTTTCTCAGCTATTGCCACCCAAAATACCTCTTTTAGGCTTATTTGCACTTTAGGTCCTTCCTCATTTAACAATTGAGATATTTAATCCTTCTAGCAACTTTTACACCTTTTTCAATTTAGTTCTTTTTATTCAATTAACAACCGAAACCTTAAAATTTCTTAATGAAACTTTAATATACTAACTTATTAACACTCCATAAATATTTATAAAAATATTTATGGCTAGGTTTAGAATTCCGAGGTCTCGATACCTCTTTTTCAATTCTAATTATTTAGTATTTATTTCTAAAATACTATTCACTATTTCAATTATTTTTCTAACTTCACATTTAACTTATAGTCACTAATTTAATAATATTTCCTACTCATTTGTCAGATTTAGTGATCTCGAATCATTGTTCCGACACCACTGAAAATTCAGGCCATTACATCGCTGAAATTTGGGCTATTACAACTCTTTCCCCCTTTAAGAATTTTCATCCTCGAAAATTCTTTTGGTGGAGAGGTTCAAATATTTTTCACTAACTAATAGTATCACCAATTTTCAAGGCTGAAACATTAGCTACCACTTCTAAATCATATATCAAGTAATTCTTTTCATACAATTTTTAATTGTTTAAAAGTTTAGACCATTACTTTATCTTACTGCATCAAAACACAGTTTACCCACTCAATGATATATCACTGTAAATCACAACTTTCTTACCCGATTTAGGCTGAACCAGAACTGATGCTTCGATCAATAGAACTTTCATCTTCGGTCAATGAATATCTTTCATGAATAAATTATATTTTTTATTTGGAACTTCGACCCAATAGAAGTAGAAAGCAATATCATATGATTGTTTCCCTCAAGTGTCCTCTCAAGCATAATCGATTATAATACCAGAGAAGGATAGAACAATATCGCTCATAGTTTATCAAGACTTTCAATAATTCCTCCTAATATCATAATCAAACAACCTTTCCATGTAAATAAGAATCATATCTGAAAATGAACATTCACATATATTTCTGAACATAGCAGAACATGTAAAATACCCAGAAGAAATTGCTGCATCATATCTAATTATAACAACTGCTTTAAGATATTTTTATGATTTCATTACTACTCCACTAGCTACTAAAGCAATCAATAATATCAAATTATTCAATTCACTAAAGGAACTAATTCAGAAGAAATTTTCCAGAAATTTTTTAGAAATTTTGTTTTGTAAATACCATACTTAAATAAATCGATTTCTCATGAATAACTTCTTTCTTAACAGTAATATTGCGTATTCTGAATAATCTTCAAAATAAATGATCTAATATCTCAGTTATAATCATCTTTACTAACTAACCCATTCTTAGTTCTATCTGCATTATTAATCATTTAACCACTAAACTCTTTAATTTCACACTTATAAACTTAATCAATATAAATCTGGTAAATTTCACTGTATAAAACTACACTTATGAGGGGGCTGAAGTCATAAAGCCTCAAAATTTGACTTTCATATATGCATACATAACATGACTTTTATCGTCAATATATTCATTACAACTATTCATTTCGTACCTTTATAAATCTTTACTTATCATAGGCAATTCTCCTTTTTCTATCACTACTCAGATATCACTTTCATGACTATTGGAATTAGCTCGGTTGGAAGCATCTCTATCTATTAGTAAAATAGTTCTCATCAAGGTTGAGAGATATTACACTATCATAGGTTTTATAATGGCATGTATTTCTAGACTTCACATATGCTACGTTTGGTCTGAGAATTGACTAAATTGTAGCTTTGATACCACTAAATGTAACACCCCCTACTCATATTCGTCGCCAGAATAGAGTACGAGGCATTACCGAGGAGTACGAAACACTTACAGATAATTTAAATCTTTTATCGTTTAAATATCGAGATTTATTATAAACGTTCCTTTAACAGACCCTCAAGGTCCAAATCATACATTAGGATCGGGTCTGGACTAAATCAAAATCGTATGAAATTTTTTGCAAAATCCCAAAATTTTTCTCATTTACAAGGGTTACACGCCTGTGTGACTGAGACATGCCCCAGAGACACAGCCATGTGAGCCACATGACCATGCCATACAGGTATATCCCCAGCCACACAGGCGTGTGACCCTTGTAAATGAGAAGAATTTTGGGATTTTGCAAAAAATTTCATACGATTCTGATTTAGTCCCGACCCGATCCTAATGCATGATTTGGACCTCGAGGGTCTGTTAAAGGAACGTTTATAATGAATCTCGATATTTGAATGATAAAAGATTTAAATTATCTGTAAGTGTTCCGTACTCCTCGGTAATACCTCGTACTCTATTCCGGCGACGGATACGAGTAGAGGGTGTTACAATTGAAGTCTAAAGGAGTTTGATAGGACTAGCCAAGTGTTTTGGATCACTTTAGTAATATGTTTGACCTTAAAATGGCTTGTAAAGGTTGATATATTTGGCCATTTAAGTTGGCTAACCTTGGTTATATTTATGTGCATGTGATGATGCCTTTCTTGGATGTGTAAGTTTGCATGGTTTGAGTGGATAAGTATGTGATGTCTATGTATGGTAGATGTAGCATGTGAATGGTGTGTTGATGTCTTGGATGTGGATGTTTGATAACTTAATTATGTCAAGTTATGTGTTGTTGAATTGGTGCAAGTATGATTGTGTTTCAGGGTGGCAAATGGCTTGGAATATAGCCTTAAAGTTGTCCACACGGGCGTGTGTCTAGGCTATGTGTGACACACGGTCTGCCCTATGGCTGTGTGAATAGGCCTTGTGTCCCCTGCACCCTAAATTTTGAGAAACAGAATGCCTAGTATGGAGCACAAGGGCAGAGACACGGGTATGTGTCTCAGCTGTGTGGACGGCATGGCCTTGGACACGGGCGTGTGCCAAGGGCGTGTGAAGTCGGCACCAATTTTGCAAGAATTTAATTCATCACACGGCCTAGCACACGAGCGTGTGGCTTGGCCGTGTAGTTTCATTGGCTGATGACGTCATAAACAAAGAGTTACACGGGGTATGGACACAGGCGTGTGTGACCATACGGCCTACCCACACGGGCGTGTCCCAAGCCACATGGGCGTGTGACCCCTGTTTTAGGCAAACATTTTCTAAGTATTGGCAAACTTTCCAAAGTTATCAGTTTAGTCCCGAACCACTCCTAAAGTATGTTTTGGGCCTCGTAGGCCTGTAATAGGGACGTTATGAGTATGTATGAAATGTTTTAAATTTGGATGTAAATTTATGGCTCGATTTTGTACGATTTCTTTTGTTTAAGTTCGATAACGCCTCGTATCCTGTTCCAGCGCGAATATGGGTAAGGGGTGTTACATTCATAGATTGTAAAAAATATTATTTAAAAATGAATTAAAAACATTATTTCAAATGGAAAATTTTATGGAGAAGATCATGATCATTTACTTAAATGGAAAAATGACATTTTTGCTTATGTAAGTTTAGTATTTACTATTTTTTTATCAACCCTATGTTTAGTATTTGTTTTTAATTTAATTTAATTATTTTTGTTTTTTTTATTTTTCACATGGTTTTGCATTATTCATGTGGGCTTGATGATTAAGAAAAAAGAAATCTATGTGTATAATTTTTATTGGCTGGTTATTCACTAACAGTATTAACATCAGGTACTATAATAAAATATATATTGATAGTTCAGGTATCGCATAAGGCATTTTCAAAGTACATATACCACATTAAATATTTCATGAAAGAAGAAGCACCATAATAAAAACATGTATTGGAAGTTCAGGTACCAAATTGAATATTTTCAAAGTATAGTTACCACATTAGACATTTTCTAAAAGTACATGTATCAAATGTGACATTATTCCATATAATTAAATATACCAATTTAATTGATTGAAAAGTTAATGTATTAAGGCAATAAAATTAAAGAGATTTAAACAACTATCAAGTTTATGGTAAAAATATTATGGAGTCCCTTGTACTAGGAGTCGGTTTTTATTTTGCCCCCTCTACTGAAAAATGGGCAAATTAGTCCTTGTAGTTAGATCAAAAAATAAAATTGTCATTTCATTAAAATTCCATCCATTTTTACTGTTAAGTGTTCCTGATGTGGTTGACTGAGCAATCAGACAGTGACATGTCACTTGCACATCATGCTAGCGTGATAATATTTTAAAAATCATATAAAATAAAAAATATTTTAATAATAATAATTTACAAAATCTCAAGATGGTTTTCAAATAATTATAAAAATAAAAAATATTTAAAAATTATTAAAAAATATACAAAATTATAAAAATTATAAGAAACCACCTCATAATGAACTTGGAAGTTCATTTTAGATGTTGTTTTTAATATTTTAATATAATTTTTATAATTATTTAAAAAACATGTTTGGGATGAACTTGGGCAACTATTAAATTATTTATTTATTTTTAGGATTTTTTAATTTTTTAAATATTTACTGAGGTGGCAAAATGCAACATTGGCATGAGGTACAAATGACATATCATGTGTCATTGTGTAGTTACTCGATTAGCCACATCATCACTTAACAATAGAAATAGATGAAAATTTGTAAAAGAAAGATCAATTTACTCTTCGATCTAATGTACAAAGATTAAATTGCCTATTTTTTAAGTAGAGGGGACAAAATGCAATCTGACTTGTAGTAAGGGGTCTTTATGGTACTTTTACACAATTTTATAATACAAATTTATAAATTCTATTAAAAAGGACAATTTAAAAAAAAATTGGAATCAAACACAAAAGGAAATAAAAAATATGGAGGCCAAACATAATTTACCTTACTTTTAATTTTTATTTGCTAAAATAAAAGTTTAAAGAATTTAGATGGACAAAACATGATTTACCCTACTTTTAGTTATTTATTTTAAGGACTAAAATATAAATTTGAAAATTTTAGGGGTCCAAGGCTGCTGGTAGTTCCCTCAAATTTGCCTCTATTAAAGTTAAGAATTTAATCATTTAAGAATGTTACAATTGGTTTTGATTTTAACATTTTTTTTCTCCTTATATATATAAAACAAATGATACATATAAAAGAAAGTATTGTATGAAATAAGTACGTTACGTTGTCTTGTATTTCTTTCTAATTATTTAATAATATTTTAATAATTTTTCTATATTATTGATACATAATTTTGATAATTTTTTAACTTAAATCCTAAATTCTAAACTCGAATTCTGAACTCTGGGTCTCGAACCCTTAACCTTAAATCAAAAGGCCAAGTTTAAAGTTTAGGGTTTAGATTCAAGGTTTGAGATTTTGAGCTCGAGTTTTGGGTTTAGAGTTTGGGGTTCGATATTTCGAGTTTAGGATTTAAGTTTAAGGTTAAAGTTCTGAGTTTAAGTTAAAAAAAATTATCAATATTATATCTCAATGACATAAAAGAAAAAATTATTAAAATATTATTACAAAATTAAAAAGAAATACAATATAACGTAGCGCACTATTTCATGCCATTTTTTCTCAAATAAAAATAACTTTTGTTTTCACAATTTCACCTATAAAATTTCAAAAGTAAGTGGTCAAAATTTTTTAATAGGACTATTTGAATATACGAGACACTTATTTTGGATTATCGATAAAAGTGATTTTAAGATGATATACATTCAGTATGTTAAGAATCCTATTAAAATCGAAATTCAAACTGAGCTGAAGAAGAAAAAGGATTGGTCACATATGAACAATTATCATGCAATCACAAAAAGGGCAAGAACACATTGTGCTCTTGAATCAATATATATATATAGAGTATGGCATCATTCCATGTGTTATGTTCATATAAGGCATTCACTTTAATGCCTTCCACAAATATTATAAAAAACATACTAGAAAAATGAATATTGTTGGTCCAATGTCATATATTTACAGTACACCGATTTTGAATGATATGGTAAAACACTGTTTTTATTAATACCAAATTAAAAATAATCCTCGGTATATTCTCAGTATTCTTTTTGACAAAAAAGAAGTAACAAAATTTATATTAACTAAACTTTTCGTTAACAATCATGTGCAAACAATACCAAAATATTATAAAGTTATTACTTTTAATATTAATGCAAATTAATTATGAAGATGAAAGTCAAATGCGAACTTTAATTCTTTTTATTTATCTTAATTTATTTTTAAGGACAGAAAATATTGGAATTTTAAGATAAACAATTTCATATAAATTTTAATTCTTTTTTATTTATTATGAAATTAGTAAATGTAATGGAACTAATGGAATGAAATTAAAACTATTACTTATAGTTCAGAAAAAATATCTTAATAAAAAAATTTATTTTATTTAGAATTTTGTGAATAATAATACCTTTTTTTTATCAGTTTAAAATATTGTACACTCGTTCGTAATATATACTAGGATTTGTTTTCGTGTCCATCGCATGCAATTATTCGAAATTTTATTTCTTTTTGAACATACAAGTAAATATTTAAGAAAATAAATTAATAAAATAAATTAATTAATGATTGTATTAACATATAGAGAATATTTTTATATGCAAATTATATTAAATTAAAATAAATTTTTGTTTTTTTGAAAGAAACGGCTTTTTAAAACTTTTTACATATACAATGCCACCACAAGTACATACCTCGGAAAAAAAGTACAATTATATGTCTAAACAATTACAAAGTAGAATCAAACCATGACAGATGTTGAATAAAAAATAATCCAGACTAAAACTCACATATGTGCATTGCACATAATGAGATTGGAAATTTATAATGTACATGATCGAATTCAAACCTGAATAATTAAAACCTAAATCCTCAGCCTTTACTAGTAATGCCAAAGTTTCATTGGCAAAATACATTTATTAATTATAGTAACATATGTGGTATTTTGGTACTAGAACTTATAGCTTAATGCTATAGATAAAGTATATATGATAGTTTGCAATGTATTGTGATTTTGGTTGTATGAAAAAGCATTTAGCCTAATTTTTTAAGTGATTATTTGATAAATATGGTACATGTTCATTATGGTGTCTTGATGCTAGTGGTTATGCAAAGGGAATTGGGTTCAAAGTGAGCCAAGTTATAACCCTTTTTGGCATGTCATTGTTTGGCTTATTTGGTATGCTTATATAAGATGTTAAATGACCACTTAAGCCTTTGAGTTATTGCCCTAGTAGCTAGAGTGTTATCGAAGTCATTGGAGGTTTTTCTTGCAAGAAAAGAAACCATTAGAAAGTCTTACTTGGGCCTTTGGACCCAAGTTTTAGTACCCTACACATGGGTATCAGTACCTACAAAGTCAGTATCTAATAGTACTTTTGAGAGCAATATAGTATCAATACCTACCCTATTGGTATTGGTACCTAGGGTTAATGTATCGGTACCTTTGGCTAAAGTAACGACACAAGCAAACATCAAAGTAAAAATAGGAAAATAGGGGAGCCTATTATTCATACCCAAGCCTTGCATATTGATACCTCAGGCTATAAGGCATTGATACCTTATTTAGAGGTATTGATATCGTGGATTCAACTTTAATGGTCAAGTTAGATTTAAATAGTAAAGCTTGGTCTAAGAGTAACAGTTATAGATTGAACAAAAGTTGGTTATCGAGTCTGCTAGGAACTTAATTAGCGATTGTTTCACTGATTGAGTTATTTGAGATACCTTCGGGCATTAAATTTAGCACTGTTTGATTGGGGCTAACACTAGCTTGAGTTAGTGGGTGTTATAGCTTTTTTTGGAAAAATTGCATAGGCATACTGTCATTCATTGATGCTTTTGTCGGATGCATACCCTTTAAGGCTTCGATGATTTCCTCTTTCCTAAATTTCATAGTTGACATTGAATTCATTCCTACTTTTATGTATCGCTCTAGTCTTGATAATAGTCAAACAAAGTTTCCTTGCCCTTGAGAAGTGAATGTACTTACATGCTATTCTTTCTAAATTCTTAGGCTCTTATCACGAAAATCTCGTTTAGGTTATCATGTCTAGCAACTTGAATTATCCTTCTCCTTTGGGTAGCAAAGTTATGTTCATATCACTAGTTCTTGGCCACTTAACCTAAGCCCTCTGTTGCTAATAGATTTCATCTTTGACGGCTTATCTATTTATCAACATTTTCACATCTATAATCTCTTCTAAGACATCCAAATCTGAGTCTCAATCATTCAAATCGAGTAATACGTTGTAAATCCCAAGTTTTCTTCCTTAAAGTTTGTTTCAGGTTCAAAGACCACCGCTCTAAACTGTATCTTATAGTAGCATATTTCTTAAGCATTAATCTAGTTGCACTATTCCATAGCCCTCAAATTTTAGATTTCATAATCTTTTGCTAGAACCCAACTTGCTTCGAATAACTTCGATGTCTTTTATCTCTCATGTTAATCCTAGAACCTTTGTTTACTAGTAGTAGACAATAATCCAAATGGCATGGGTCAATTGCTTTATACTATAATTTGGGAACAAGTCCTGCCACCCTAGATTATAAAATCTTTTATCTAGATGTTCATGAATATTATTATTCAGAGATTTACCTTATTCCCACATAAACCATGGGCCTAGAAAGCCAAAATCGCTCAACTCACAATCCTTTAAAACTAATTTGAACTCTTCCATACACATTTCATTCTGCAGTTGACCACCATACATTTAAAAGAGTAAGCAATCTCATTAAAATTCCTAATGACTAACCATGGCATATTTTGTAACACCCCTAACCCGTATCCCTCGCCGGAACCGAGTTAACGAGCATTACCGGAGTTTACAGATCAAACAGACAAAAATTTCAAACATTTCATATCATCAAAACAAGTCATCAAAGCATCATTTTAATCCAAATTATAAACATACCAAATCCAAATCAATTTGCCTAGTTCATGAGCATTTAAACATAGAATTAAATTCACATGCACCTATCTAGATTTAGTTCAATTTATCATGTCATAATACGGCTTCAAAAACAAATACATATTTATATGTATAAAACCAACCAAAATTAAATTTATAACCTCATTTACAATCAAACCACAAAATAACTATTATTTAGGCACGCTAGGTACATGCCGACATAAAGGATAAACATCACCACATTTAAGTTCGGGATCGTTGTTGGATGCTGAATCGGCAATCAAAAGTTAAGTACCTAACCTACACATGGGAAACAGAACCGTATGTTGAGTATAAATTCACTGGTATTTCTATAAATCGAATATTTAAAGATAAGAAATTAAAAATATACAATTGAAATATGAACACATATTAATATTTAATTATTACAACAACCATATTATATTTCATTTGTTTTACAAATATCTCAATCTCATACTTGCTATATAAATAGCTTTTCACAATTTATTTCACATTTCATTATACAGTTGCAATATCCATTCCATAGTTATTTCATGAGTATATAACTCATATATTCCATATATTTGTAACATATTTCACATTCTATTTTCAATTCACTATTTCAGTTCCATTTCTCATACCATACCATTTCAATTTCAATTATAAAACTTTATTATTTACCCCTATTAATACGACTCAGACTCGGACGGATACACAGATCCAACCAAAACACACCAGTTTGGCAACCAGTGCCTCATCGGATAATTCGAAGTAATAGGTTGACACCCAATGTCTTATCAGCTAAACCGAAGTAAATTGGCATCCAGTGCCTCATTGAATTAATCCGAAGTAATAGAATGACACCTAGTGTCTCATCGACTCGAAGTCAAAGAAATCCCTGAACTCTTCCAATCCTATGGCATGCCATCTATATCCGACTCAGCCCGATATAGTTAATAGGGTTTCAATTCACTTTTCAATTACAACCAATATTCAATTCAATTCAAATAATCAATATATATACCAATTCAATAAATATAAATTCAATAAATTCATCACACATTAAATCAATCCATTTCAATTGCAAAATATAATAATTCACACCTCAACACTTGCCATTTACATTAAATAAAAATTACAATAATTAATAACTAGCTTCGAATTATAGAAATACAAACTATAAGTTCCAAGCCATTCTTCGTCGACTTTATCTTTCCCCTTTTTAATCGAGGATTCCGGTACGACGTTAGCTACGGAATTAAAACAACTAAAATTCATCAATACAATAAAATTCAATTTCATATTGCACATTTCAATTTTTACTCAACATTTGTCTAAATTTCAATTTAGTCCATAAACCGAGACTAATTTCATTTCTTCACAATCAATTCTATATTTTCATTCAATTTCCACTTTAAACTAGATTTAACTCTCTAATTTCACTTAAATCCCTAAATTTCAAAATTTTCACAATTTAGTCCCTATTATTCAAAATTTACAATTTATTCTACAAGTCAATCCTTTTTCACTACTAACTTAAAAATCTATCAATTTAATCCCTAATACTAAAATTATTCAATATTAACAACATTTAAAAACTTAATAATTTCTAAAATTTTGACATGGGTCAGGTAATATTTAATACCAGAATTCTAAAAATATAAAAATTACAAGAAAAATGGACTAAATTAATTAACCAATTGAACTTTGAATCCTTAAAACTCTAATTCTCCTTCCTTCTTTTTCTCCCTGTTTCGTTTGGCTTTCTCTGTTTCTTTCTTTCTTTCTTTCTTTTTCTATTTCCTTTATCTATTTATTTGTTTTGTTTTATTATAATAATATAATATATTATTATATAATATTATAATATATTTACTTAACATTTAAGGTTTATTTTATAATATATAATAAATTTTCACATGTTTTAAAATTTATGCAGACTCAACTAAAGAAAATGGCATAATTTCATCTTTAGTCCCTTTAATTTTTTTAATCTATAATTCAGCTTTCACCCTTTATAAAATTTAGTCCTTTTACCTAATTACTTTTAGTTCAAGCAAATTCACTTAATCGAAACCTAATTAACTACACAACTAGCTTCATAAATATTTATTAAAAATATTTATGAGTCCGATTTACGAGAATAGAGTCCCGGGAATGTTTTTTTTTAATTTGATCCTTTTTAATTAATTAACCATTGAAACATTAAAATTTCTTAACGAAACTTTAATACCACCTTAATGGCACTCCATAAATATTTATAAAACTATTTACGACTCAGTTTATAAAAACAAGGTCCCGATACCTTATTTTTTAAAGCCACTTGAACTTAATAACTCACTTATATAACATAAATGATCAAATCAAAAACCTTTTTAAAAATCACATTTGACTCGTAAATATTAAATAATAACATTTATGAACTTACTTGTCGGATTTGGTGGCCTCGAAACTACTGTTTCCGACACCACTAAAAATGGATTGTTACATATTTAAATTCTGATGAAGTTGTCGAAGTAAATTCCAAGACTCAACTTTATGTTGTTCATTTGGAGCCTAATAAACCATAATTATAACATATTTTTATCCCATGCTTGGCATATTTTTGGATAATTTTCCATATAATTTAATGAATTTGATGCTCCTAATCCTTTAATTTCATATTTTATACTTAAGTGAGCATAGGAAAGTGAAAAGAGCAAGAAACGGGCCAAAAACAGAAAAAATTGGCCAAAATCAGAATTCAACACGGGCTAAACACTTCCACACGGGTACACCACACGCCCGCGTGTAACACACGGGCTGGCCACATACCTGTGTGTCACGATTGTGTCTACAAGTAATCAAGTCAGTATTGCATATGGCCTGAGCACTATGACACGGGCTGGTCATACGCCTGTGTAATTGTCGAGCCTTGTTTCAATTTCACAGGGAAAAAGCTAATTTTGAGGTATGCTGGGCATTCCAAAATCTATAAAAACACCCTAGGAGAGGATTAAAGGGACACACAGAGTAGAAAGCAACGAATTACTCGAAGAACGCCGATTGATTCATATTAAGAGTAGGATCTCCATCAAGACTAAAGATCTCCCTTCAATTTCCTTCAGAAGTTTTTGGGTTTTCTTTATGTTTTGTTGTTTTTCCAATTTTGAGTGTTTTCTTTTACAATTATGAACTAAATCCCCTAAATACCTGAGGGGGATAAAACCTAAGATGGATCTTGTTATTATTTTCTAAATTATATGATAAATACTTGATTTGTTCTTAATTGTGTTATTAACTCTTGTGTTAATATTTTAGGATATTAATTCAAATCGAATGTGCTTATTCAGTGGAGCAAAAGTCACTGTCTAAGAGTAGATCCAACATAATTAAGCGGAGTTTATTGCAATCTTAGAGATAGGACGATGAAAATCTGCCGGATTAGAGTCAAATCTAATATGGAAATCCATAGATCGAGTTAATGCAACACTAGGGGTTTTAACTAGAAAGAAATTTCAATTAATCAACCTAGGGTTAGTTGTTTTTAGTCTTGAAAGAGATGTTAACATAAATTAGGGATTTCTACGGGGCAAGTCAAGTGAATAAATCGTCTAATTCAGAGTCGAATAATAAGTGAAGTCTAGGTGGATTCTTCCTTGGGTATTGTCTTAATCAATCGGTTTTCCAAAAGTATTTTCCCAAATTCATTCTTTGTTGCATTCTTAGTTAATTAATTAGTTTAGTTTAATTAGTTTAAAACAAATCCCCTTTATCTTCAGGCTAGATAATAAAAAGAAAGTTAATACTGGTACTTTTAGTCCCTGTGGGTTCGACATCCCGGTCTTGCCATAAGCTATACTACTGTTCGATAGGTGCGCTTACCTTTATCGTGATAGTAGTTTAGTTTTACAGGTAGGATCACATAAATATCACATCAAGTTTTTGGCGCTGTTGCCAGGGACTGAAGTATTAGGAACACTCAATTTTTATTACTTTAGCCATTTTTACTTTTATTGTAATTTACTTTTTATTTTTATTTTAAGTTTTATTTACTAAATATTTCTTTTTATTTTTCCTGACAGTTGTCTCTAGTTTATGACTAGAAGGAATTCGTCAGGACCTTTATTATTCGATAGTGAGATAGAAGCATCAGCTCACAAAAATCGAAGAGAAATAAGACGAAGTTTACAGTACATAGAGGAAGCACAAGAGGACGTGACCAACACTACCGAAGAGATAGAGGCAAATCAGAATAATCCACTACCTCTTGTGGTAGCTGCAACTCCTGCGAATCAGAATCCTACTCATTGTACTATGTATGATTATGCTAAGCCTAATTTAGGTCGTACTGAATCGAGTATTGTTAGACCAGCTGTTGCTATAAATAATTTTAAACTGAAGCCTAACACTATTCAAATGATAGAACAGTTTGTTTAGTTTGATGGTTTACAGGACAAGGACCCTTATACACATTTAGCAAATTTTTTGGAATCCTGCGACACTGTTAAGATTAATGACGTTTCTGATGATGCCATTCGCCTTCGGTTATTTCCCTTTTCTCTGAGGAATAATGCTAAACAGTGGTTGAACTCTCTGCCACGAGGGTCTATCACTACTTGTGATTAAATGACCGAGAAAATTTTACTTAAATATTTTTCGCCGGCTAAAACAGCAAAGTTAAGGAATGACATCTCTTCTTTTGTGCAGATGGATTTAGAAACTCTTTATGACGCATGAGAGAGATATAAGGATTTGTTGCGAAGGTGCCCTCACCATGGGTTACCTTTATGGCTACAGGTTCAAACTTTTCATAATGGTTTGAACCCTCAACGAGGCAAATGATCGATACAGCTACCGGCGGAACAATAAATAACAAAACACCTGAAGAGGCTTATGAATTTATTGAGGAGATGTCACTGAATAACTATCAGTGGTAAGTCATGAGGATAAAGCCTACAAAAGTCACCGGTGTTTTTAATATTGATGCGGTCACTATGCTTTCTAATCAAGTAGAGTTTTTAAATAAGAAAATTGACGGTTTGTATGGTTCTACACAGGTACATCCAGTGATGAGGTGTGATTCAATTGGAGGAGGGGTGCATAACAAGACTTTTCATCCTACAATCCTAGCACAGAGAACGAATAAGTCAACTATATGGGGAACAATTCTAAACCTCAGAATAATCCATATAGTAACACTTATAATGCAGGTTGGAGGAAGCACCCCAATTTCTCGTGGAGTGGTCAAGAAAATCAAAAGCCACTACCTCTAGGCTTCCAACAACCACCTTATCAGTAGGAAAAGAAGCCAAACTTAGAGGAGATACTTTCGAAATTCATCTCGGTGTCAGAGACTAGTTTTTAAAACACCGAAACCGCACTTAAAAATCAACAAGCATCGATTCAAGGGTTGGAAAATTAGATTGGTCAACTTGCCAAGATGATTTCAGAATGACCACAAGGTAGCTTGCCAAGTAACACAAAGACTAACCCAAGGGAGCAACTCCATGCTATCACTATACTCGATGAAGGAAGGTTAGACGAATCAGAACCGAGGCAAAAAAATAAGGTAAGTAAAGGTAAGGTTGAGGTAAGCCGCAAAGAACCAGTAAGTAAAGTGTATAGGCCTCGTGTGCCATACCCAAATGTGACAAGGAAAGACCGCACAGACGAACAATTTGGTAAATTCCTTAAACTCTTAAAGAAACTACATATTAACTTACCGTTTATTGAAGCCCTTTTGCAGATGCCAAACGCAGTTAAATTTTTAAAGGAGCTTTTAGTAAATAAATGAAAGCTAGATGAGTCGTCGCATGTAGAATTAAATGCAGTCTGCTAAGCTATTTTGCAAAACAAGCTTCCCAACAAATTAAAAGATCCAGGGAGTTTTACAATTCCTTATTTAATTGATAGTTTAACTGTTGATAATGCCTTGACTGATTTAGGGGCTAGTATAAACGTAATGCCATTACAACAAAACAGGGCTTTAGCGGTGTTTTTAATGGCGTTTGGACAAAAAACGCCACAAAGATGGTACATTAGCGGCGTTTGCAAGAAAACGCCACTAAAAATAGAGAAATAGCGGCGCTTTTGGGTAAAACGCCGCTAAAAATTGAGCAATAGTTTTGTAGAAGCGCTGATAAAAGTTTGAGTAATAGTGGTGTTTTTGTATAAGCGCCGCTAAAAGTTTGAGCAATAGTGGCATTTTTGTAGAAGCGCCACTAAAAGTTTGAGCAATAGCGGCGTTTTTGTAGAAGTGCCGCTACAAGTTTGAGCAATAGCGACGTTTTTGTAGAAGCGCCGCTAAAAGTTTGAGCAATAGCGGCATTTTTATAGAAGCGCCGCTAAAAGTTGAGCAGCCATTTTGTGTAGGGACTCGTTACAATTTGATCCAATTTAATTTTCATATTTTTTTTGTATTCTTGTTTTGAATTATATTTTATTTTGATACATTCACTTATAAGCAAAGAGAAAGTTTCATTTTAGTTACTTAATTATGAAAAATTACAAATTGATAACTAAACTATTTAGAAGTTTTCATTTAAGTTACAAAGCTGTTAAAATTGATTTAGGGTTTAATGTTTAGTATGTTAATTTTATGGTTTAGGGTTTTATTATTTTAGGTTATGGGTTTAGTGTTTTAAAGGTTTCTAGTTTATGTTTTGTGGTTTGATGTTTAAGAGATATGGGTTTAGGGTCTGTGATTTATAATTTGTGGTTTAGGGGTTATTGTTTTATAATTTGTGATTTATAAATTGCTTACACAAAACGACGCCGTTTTCTACGCTGCTAAAAAAATTAATTTCAGTATCCCATAACCCCGATTATTATTTTCCCAAACCCTAAATTTCTTAAGTCCCCAAAAATTCCCCAATTAAAAATCTCCCAAAATCCCGAAACTAAAATCCCTCAAATCGGTTTCCCCCAATTCAAATCCCCAAAATCCCTAGAATCCTATAACCCTAAAGCTGTTGGACTCAACCATCGTTCACCGATCCTTCCTTTTCTTGTGAAACTATCTTCTCATAACCCCGAAGCTGTTGGATCTAACCATGGATCCAACCATCGTTTACCGATCCTTCCTTTTATTGTGAAACTATCTTCCCATAACCCCGAATGGTATGTATCCATTACCCCAATGTTTATTTCTTTAAAATAGGTTCAAATTTTTATCCTTAATTTATATATTAAATAATTTATTATATAATTGTAAAAGAGATAATATGAATTTTAATATTAAATTTATCATTATATAGTTTGAGGTTTGGGGTTATGTGTTAGAGTTTAGGGTTGGAGTTTAGATTTAGGGTTATGTAATGGGGTTTGGGGTTAAGTTTTTTAATTTATATATTAAATAATTTATTATATAATTGTAAAAGAGATAATATGAATTTTAATATATATTAAATTTATCATTATATAGTTTGGGGTATGGGGTTATGTGTTAGAGTTTAGGGTTGGAGTTTGGATTTGAGGTTATGTAGGTTTGGGGTTAAGTTTTTTAATTTATATATTAAATAATTTATTATATAATTGTAAAAGAGATATTATGAAATTTAATATATAAAAATTATCATTATAGTTTTTTAAACCTTTTTGGTTTCATTATTTTGAATTTTTTTTTTGTTTTCTTACATAAAAAAATTATATAAAAATTATGTCATTTATCTAATTCTTTTAAATATTACTTAAAGTTTCAAAAATTATTTATTTAAAATTGATAGAATTATATAATAATTAAATATAAAATTGTAATAAAAGTCAAGCACTCTTTTATTTATATTAATTAAAATGCAGTTTTATCGGTATATGACTGATTTTTTTAAAAATTTATATATTAAATAATTTCTTATATAAATCCAAAAAAGATAAATTAATATTATTATATAATAATTATCATTATAGTTTTAATTATTTAAATGTAAAAGAGTTAATATATTAAAATTAAAAAAACTGTAAAAAAGTCATTAGCGGCGCTAGAAAAAATGCCGCGAAAGGTCTGCATTAGCGGGTTAGGCAAAAAACGCTGCAAATTATAAATCTACTTTGAGCGAAACGGCATCGTTTTGCTATTCACAGTTTTATTCCCGCTGTCCCCGAAATCCCTTACTGTTTTCCCTAGAAGTTTTTCCCAAATCGCTCATTCCCTATCGACCATCTGCTACTTTCCCCTATTGTTTTCCTCTGAAAATTATTGTTCTTTCGTTCTTAGTGTGTTTCAATTCTGAATCATAATTAAACCTCAGTGACTTTTGCCTAATTTACTCAGAAGATTAATGTTGAAATTGGCATTATCCCTCCCTCCGCCGAAATCCCAAAATTTCACCTAAAATATCTTCTTCTTTTTTTCCCATTCTATTTTTCCCAAATCATTTCTCCCCTACCCCGATTCCCTTTATTTTTTCCCCCAAATTTCCCCAAATTGACAGCCCTCTGCATCTCCGTCGGTAGCCCGCTGTTGCATCTCCGTTGGTAGCCCTCTGCTGTTTTTTAAGCTTCTTTATTCCTATTATTTACTTTGTTTCCTTTAGAGCTATCCCAAACTCTAAAGACTCTTCTTCACCCTTAAGGTCCCCTTTGTTTCATGTACAACCTTGTTTATGTTTTCATTTGGCTTTTGCAGTGAAGATTGTTAGAAGTTCCAGCACTGAATCAATAGAGAAGAACCAAAAAAAATGAGGTACTGTAAAACTATAATTTAGCTTAGTAATTTTAATAACTCTGTTATCTTTTTGTATGAATGTGTTTCTCTTTTCATGGTTTTTTGTATTTGTTAGGATTTGCTTCACATCTTTGATATTCTCTCCTTTTGGTTTTTACGTCTTTATTTTCTTGAGTTTGAAAGTTATATAAAATATGGGATTTTTGTTATAAAAATAATTATAATATGTTAGATCTAGTTAGAGCTAGAAAATAGAACATATTGCGGCATTGTTGTAAAAAAAGGTTTCATTTTTTAGGGTTTTAAAATCAGTTAAAAATTTTAGAGTTAAAATTTAGTGAAATGATATGGTTATGCTTGTTTGAATTAAGGTTTGATTATATGGATTTAAATTAGCTGTGACTGAGTTTCTGAATTTTTGGATGTTTGTTTTGGTTGCTTAAATTTATAGATAAATGCTTAAGACTGTTATTGCCTTTTTATATTTAATCGTATTTTTTCAAGTTTTATTATCTGGCTGCTATTCAATAATTTTTTAGGGCTGAATGCTAATAGCTTTGAGATGTATTGTAGACCCTATGTTAGCTTATATATACAATTTGGTATGTAAATGTTTGTCTTTGCTTTTGAGTCTTGGTAGACATATAGATTTCTTCATCTTGCTATATACCTATAATTTTATTTTGATGATTAGTTCAAATTTAAGGTTTAGATATTCCTTTAGTTTTGTGATTTGTCTTGTGCTATGACCATAATATGATAAGAAACTTTAAAGACATCCCTGAGTATAGAAAAGATACTTTGTTGAAGGAGATGGCCTTAAATAGACGTGTATGAATGGGTTTGAGTCATGCGCTATAAACCTGAAGCTTTAGCTTTAGATTAAGTTGCATTTTAGGTGCTGAAGTTGATAATTTCATCATCAAATTACTTTTAGAATAATCCTTCTAAAGCCACCAAATAAATTAACATTTGATGAACTCAAAAGTCCTAAGACTTGCAGTCAGACTAAAAAATATGCATGGTCTTAAGAGCTTAAAGAATAATAAAAACAGAAGAAGGTAAAAGGGATTCCCAGATTCACATATAAATTTATGGCATCTTCTTAGTCATTCCCTCATATAAATTATGTTTTTCCAACTGATACTTGTTTTGATTGCTTGCTGTAATGTATTTAAAATATTTCTTTTTATTTGGTAACAAGGTATTCGAAAGTTTTGTAATCTAATTGTGTTTTGCTTATGGACTTTGAAATGTTCCTTTGCTCTGTCCTCTATACATCTGGTAACTTTTCCATGCACAATGTCCACATTTCATTGCTTACAAGTGTCAGTTTTGATGGGTTATAATGGCCTTCAATGAAACAAAGGTTGAATTCCATTTGGTGTGCCTGTTTTCTTTAAGATGTCTTCTTTCTCAGTTAGACCACTGCTACTAGTCTTTTCACTTTGTTATTTTAATTATTTACAGGTTGATATAATTTATATGTAATGTTGTATTTCAGGCTCTCGAACACTTGATTTTGATGGGATTCTTTCCTCCATTCGAAAATTAAGCTTTGTGGGACGAACATAAGCCATAAAGCATCTATTGTATTAATATCTACCTTCAATTATGGTTATATTATGAACCTTTCTGCTTTTTATTTCATGGTGTGATCTTTTTCTTGTATATTTTCAGGTACCAATCAACAATTTTGGGTTCATACCAAACAGTGGAGTTGATTGAGACATTTATGAATTATCAGGTATTTTTGAATTTTAGAGTGCCTCCTAACTTTTGTGTTATTTCCACTCAATGGGTGGAAATCTTTACTTCAGATTATTGAGTCTTTTTATTTTCCTTCAACTATCCCTATCAGACATATTTCGACATGCCAAATATATGGAAGAACTTTTTTAGAAAGTAAAGTTCCATATTTAGACATATATGGAAGAGCTTCCATATCCATTAGCATTATCTTTTATTAAATAACCATGATACTCAAGATTCAAATAAGAGATGCATTCCTGATAATTATTCTGCATATGATGAATGACTGATTCTTTGAGCAGAATTAAATATGCTGTAAGTAGTGATAGTAGCAGCCCAACTATTCTTCTAACCCTTTGGTACGATTAAAGTGACTAAAAAATATACCAGTTTTATATTAATTTCCTGATGTTGATTTCATATAACATTGTCATCAACTTGTGGAAGCATTATTAAGCACGAAAACTGAAAAAACATCAACTTCACACCGAAAAGAAGAAAAAAAATTAGATCTACATTCTCATGTACTGTAAATTTTACTTTAGGACTTTATATAAACAATAATATGTATATTAGGGTGGGAAATTTTGTGTATTAGTTTTCATTAATTAAAATTTAACGCATTTATCATTTATATAAATTTTATTATGAACTAAGTTTCAATTTAGATCATATTTAAATTTATTTTATATTTTAGTTATTAACCATGTTTCTATATTATATAATTAATTTTGAACATAATTATGCATATGTGTTGATTAAAATCGCAATTCTATTTTGTACACTATATTAATGTCTAATGATATATAGTAATACAGATTTATGTAGTATAATTGTAATTTGCAACTAAAAAGAAGAATGTATTAGACCATTGGTCTCCTAAGTACGGGACATTATTGTATTTTTCCTTTTCAGCCTCTTATTCTCATTTTATCAATTTTAGGTCATATCCTAACTCACCGAATATTTTGGATTTATTGATTCCATCCAAAAATTTGAATTAAGTAATGGCCAGCTGTGTGGTTATGAGGAAAAACATGCTGTAAATGCAAAACATGTATATGTTGTTCACATGCTAAATTAACTGTTAGTGAGCTTAAACTTGATCTATTCGAATGTGTTAAATTTATCGTTCAATGTGATGTTATTTATGCTAATGTATTGAATATATTAAGCTGTGCAATTTGATGTTATATGTGGCGTTAATGTTCTTGTTAATTGCATATTCTATTGTTAAACTGATTTAGGGTTCTAAATGTAAAAAAACCTTATCTTAGATAAGTTATCTACTTTCATAATAATTGGAATTTAATTATGTTATTTTGGTTGGTTTTTGTCTTCATATGTCATTCATTAACTTTTGTTTCTTTTTTCTTAGAACTAGTATGTCATTCATTTACCTTCTTATGCTGGGCCTACAAGTCATTCAAGCACTTACTACAATCCCGGTAATTATCAGACAGCTGGAGGTTACCCAAGTAGCAGTTACACTCATCAGACTACCACATGGAATGGGAGCAATTATGCAAATTATACTACTCAGCAATATTCAAACTACACTCAAGATTCAAGTGGGGCTTATGCCGCTAGTATTGCAGGTGTAACTTCTTTGCATTATCAGTAGTGTTAGAAGTAATGCGCTGATTATTACAATAAAACTGAAGTTAGTTGTGCCCTTGGAACATAAATGGATTTGTATAGGAACTGTTATCAAAGTAATGCTAAAGGATTTGCTTAAGCTGGTAGAGGGATAGGAATAGATTTGTAAATTTATCCAAGTAATGCTTCTTGTGCGTGTTGTGATAATACTGTTGATTCTATTGCATGCTTCCTTTTGGTATCACATTTTTTATAATATTTAATTTTTTTTTATTATTCATGACCATTAGCGGTGTTTGTGGGAAAGTGTCGCTAAAGGTCATCATCTTTAGCGGCGTTTTTGGGAAAAGCGCCGCTAAAGAACATGACTTTTAGCAGCGTTTGTGAGAAAAGCATCGCTAAAGATCATGACTTTTAGCAGCGTTTGTGGAAAAAGCACCGCTAAAGTTCATGACTTTAGCAGCGTTTGTGAAAAAGCGCCACTAAAGCTCATGACTTTTAGCGGTGTTCATGGGAAAAGCGCCGCTAAAATTCATGACCTTTAGCGGCGTTTTTTCTCATAAACGCCGCAAGTCTTAGTGGCGTTATCTATAGCGGCGTTACAAGCGCCGCAAATAATTTTAGAGGCACTTCTCAAGGCATAAAAGACGCCGCTAAAAGTCTGTTTTGCTGTAGTGTGCCTTATAAAATATTTAAACAACTAGGTCTTGGGAAACCCAAACAAACTAGGATGAGCATTCAATTGGCTGACAAAACCATTCGATTTCCTAAGGGTATCATCGAAGATGTTTTAGTTAAAATTGATAAATTCATATTCCCAGCAAACTTTATTGTTCTAGACATGGATGAGGATAATAACGTGCCTTTAATTTTAAGGCGCCCCTTTTTAGCAACTGCTAGGACTATTATTGACGTGGGTACAACTGAACTGACACTTTGTGTAGGCGATAATACGATTACCCTTCAGGTTCGTGATTCGATTAAGATATTGAGTAAAGAAGATGACTTTTTAAAACCCGTTAATGAGACTAATCACATGGTTCAACCTTTTTTGCAGGAGATTCCTCGCAAAAGCACAAATGAGTCATATTCAAGTTCATGTGACAATAAGAAAGTAATCCATGAAGAGCGAATGCTACAGATTGATGAACTAGACGAATTGCGAACCCATCGCAAAAAGGGATTTAGGATACACCACGCAGAACCAAAGCAAATCCATGACGAGCCTACAAATAAAACAAAGCAATTTAAGGTCGGGGACCAGGTATTTTTAGATGAAAAGGACCATCGAATTGCCACTTCAGAGCTTAATACAAGTGATGCACTTCTCTTCATAGTGTTAAATATCTTTCCCTATGATACAGTTGAGGTAACACACTCTAAATTTAGCACTTTCAAGGTAAATAATACTCGACTCAAACCTTACTCTCATAGCAAGAAAGAGGAGTTTCAACTCCTCGAACCACTGTGACCATGTAAAATTAAGCTAAGTCGAGCTTAAACTATAAATAAGCACTCCTCGAGAGGCAACCCGAGCACTAACACCACTAACAAACTTATTTTTATCTATTTTTCATGGTTTTCATATAGGCTTTTGACCCACAAGACCTGGACACACGGGCATATCCTTGGCCGTGTAGAAACAGGGTCAAAAATCCCCAAATATTAACATGCACATGGCTTGCGATAAATCCACGCGGGTGTGCGACATGGCCGTGTGGACCACACAGCCTAGACACACGGGCGTGGCCTAGGCCGTATAAAACCTGGAACTTAATTCTTCAATTTTAAACAAGTCAGAGACGAACACGGGCAAGGCACACGGCCGTGTATGAGATACGGCCTAACCACATAGGCGTGGGAAAGGTAACACAGGCGTGGAAGAAGTGAACAAAGCGCCACCTGGCCGTGTGATATGGTCATATGGATGACACGGCCTGGGCACACGGATGACACGGCCTGGAAACACGAGCATGTCCAAAAGCCGTGTGAAATCCTAAGCACCTTTTCCTCGATAGACACGGGCTAACCCTAAGCCACACGGGTATGTAACACGATCGTGTGGCCCAACATGGGCCTCACACGACTGTGTACCCTTAAAAAACCCCAAAATTGTTAATTTTATTTCTTTTTTCTTTTTCTTCCAAGCTCTCAAGAACCCTAGCCACTGCCCTCATCGTTGTCCCTTCCCCTAACTGTCGGCTCCTAGCTCGACCACCATCAACCGCAAACCCCCCTTCCTTCAACAACAACCAATTGACATTCCCTCTCTCTATCCCCTAGCCACGCCCGTACCTTTCCTTTCGCCCTCACTTCTTACCTCTACTTCCAGCCGACCCATACTGCCCGAGACTAGACCCCTTCGGGCCGTACTACCATACCCCAATCGACCCTACTCCGGTCGACCATCTAACTACCACAATCGGTTCCCTCCCTTTTCCCTTTATTATTATTAAACTTATTTTATTTTTAATAACTCTTTAAATTAATTCTTTATTATTTATTTTCTATACTTTTAGTTATAACTTTTATTTCCTTTGCCATTCCCACTGCTTGATTTTGAAATCAGTCCTGATTAATTACATGGGCATTGTGTTTCGCTTAGTTTATTATCTGTTTTACTAATCTTCATAGTTCGTGGTTCAATACTTCTATTACTAGGCTGTTTCTACTATTCGGTTTATTTATGAATTTAGGGATTCTTTTATTGCTTGTATAATTAGTATATTTAGATTACTCTTATTATTGTTACTAAGACATAATTTGTCTTTATTATTATGTTACGATATTGATTACTTTATGCATTCTGCTTGCTTAGGTATTAGTCCAATTTGACGTCCTGTGGATTTGTTTTTTTTGGATTCCACTTTCTTAAGACTTAGTTTGCATATTAGATATTATTTTATTCATTAATTAAATTCCTTGTTTATTACAAGCCCATTATGACAAACACACCGGCAAGTAGAAGGTAGCCGTACCTGCTTTGAAAAAGCGGAAGGGCCCAGGCATGACTTCCTCGAGTGCATCTATCGAGGCTCGCCATCCTTTGCTCCAGTTTTCTAAAAGCCCTCAGGAAGATTTATTTTAGCTTCTGCACGTACGATCATTAGGAGTGGGTCGTTGTATTGATTGGGCCGCCTTAGAGCAAGTCTATCTTGCCCACCTTATTCGATTCAATCTTGCCACTGCCCCTTGGGATCAGTTCTTTAATATCATCAAGCCCACTTATATGAAGTTGACACTCGAGTTCTGTACGACATTCCATTTGCAGCATGTGATGAGTACACACGATGAGGCTGACACTATCACTTTTCTTCTCAGCGGACTTGTACGTCACATGAGCGTTCTAGAGTTTGGTGTAGCTTTGGGTCTCTATACTGAAGAGTTTATGGGCGCCGATGACTTTCTTAGTCTCCACCGTCATATTCATTATTCATCCTCCTGTTGCTGGACAGACCTTACAGTGAGCCAGATCCCTTATGACGTGAGTTGCTCGAAGGCGACTGCTCTCCCTCCCTTACTTCGATACATCCACGCTATTTTGGCTTATACCTTGACTGGACGGAGAGAGAGCACCGGCGTTGTGTCCACTACTGATGCATATTATCGTTAGAGCATGGCAACTGGCCACATCTTCGACTTGACTTATTTTATCGCGTTTGCCTTTCGCCATCAGACAGACCATCATAGGAGGGGCCCTATCTATTTGGGTCCCTAGGTGACTCACCTTGTTCGACACTTCGAACTTTTCGACACACTAAAAATGTCATCCTGATATAGCGTGGTATGTAGTAATAAAATTTATAAAAACTGATCACACCAAAAACTAACTAATATCACGATTTTAAGGCAAGTGCACGTATCAAACAGTAGTATAGTTTAGCGGCAAGACCGAGTTATCGTACCCAAGGGAACCAAAAGTACTAGTACTCACTTCCTTTCTATTATCTAACCTAAAAGTAAAAGATGTTTGTATGAAACTAATTCTAAAACTAAACTAAGAATGCATAAAAAGTAAATTGGGGAAAAACTCTCGGGAAAACTAATTGATATAGGCAATACTCAAGGGAGAATCCACCTAAACTTCACTTGTTATTAACTTCTTGAACTAGACGATTTCTTCACTTGACTTGATCCGTAGAGATCCCTAACTTATGTTAATACCTCCATCGACGATAAGAATAACTAATCCTAGGTTGATTAACTGAAATCTCTTTCTAGTTAAAACTCTCTAGTCTTGCATTAACTCGATCTATGGATCCCCCTATTAGGTTTGACCCTAATCTGGTAGATTTATGTCGCCCTATGTCTAGGGTTGCATGCAACTCCGCTTAATTATGCTAGATCTACTCTTAAAACAGGGACTTTTGCTCCTCTGCCTAAGCACATCAGTTTCTTGAATTAATACCTAGGATTATTAAACCAAGAATTAAGAACACATAATTAAGAACAATTCAAGTATTTATCATATAATTTAAGAATGAATAATAATGAAGTCTGTCTTAGGTTTCATCCCCCTCAAGTATTTGAGAGGTTTAGTTCATAATTAATAAAGAAAACATATCAGAAGAAATAAGATAACAAAACATAAAGAACCCAAAAACCCCTGAAGGAATTTAGGGAGATCCTCTGTCTTGATGTAGAATTCCGGCTTCTGGGATGAATCAATCGGCTTCCCTTGGAGTAATCCCTTGCTTCTACTCCTTGTGTTTGCAGAATGAAGGCGCTCCTTTTGGGAGAAAAGAGTACACCCTTGAAGTTGCCTCCTAGGGTCTTTATATAGAGCTTTGGGATACCTTTATTAGCTTCTAAGTATCCAAATCCGAGTGAAATTGTACTTCCTCACGACAGGGACACGGCCATGTGCCACGCCCGTGTGGGTTCGACAAGAGGCCGTGGTCGGGCCTGTTGAGGGTGGCACGACCATGTGGCCTGGCCGCGCTTGACGGGGCTGGGCCGTGTTGGATACATAGCTGTGCGGTGACTCCTTGGGTCTTGTCGTTTTCACACTTTGGCCCATTTTCTTCGTTTTTGATTCGTTTTTTCGTTCTTTTCTCTTCCTTATGCTCTCCTGAGTATATAACATGAAATAGAAAGTTAAGAGAACCAATTCTCACAAAATTAATAATAATACATCTAGAAATTAGGCTAAACATAAGGTAAAATTATGTATAATTTATCGTTTATCAAATACCCCCACACTTAAGCCTTTGCTTGTTCTCAAGCACAATTTCAATCCCTAATTGAAAATCATTCCTCTCAACTTACAATCTTTATCAATAATGTTTCAAAGTAAGTCACAAGTAGTCATACAATGAAAATTCAATCAGAAGAACATTAAAGATTCAATTACTTTAAGTTGAGAATTTTATCATTGAAACATAAGTTTTCTTCCCTACTCCTAAGTAATTATCTCTCGATCAAAATTAACAAGATTTGACATCCTCACTAAAGATTTACTCTATCCACTCAAAGTGTTTAGGGTTCAAGAATTAAGCACTCTCTAGTCAACCTGAAAAGGTATTACCACAGGCTTGCAAGAAAATCAAACCTCCACCACTATAGATTGATATGATACGTTGATCAAAAGGTCTTTCAATGGTTGTAATGAGGCTTTGGTTAGGGGTGTTGTCACAAGCTGAAAAAGAAAGGTTAGAATTGAGATTGAACTGAAAAATTACCTAGCTAGAAAAATCTCCATCACTGGAACATATTCCTAGAGCTAAGCCTTATGATGACATCGTTCTGGATTTAGAAGCTTGTAGAAATATGCAAAAACGATCGAACTATTACAGATTACAACTGAATTAACTATATATACAAATATTTTTTTGTTTTTTTTAAGAACAATTCAAATACAATACTTTGAATATTGACATACTTTACAACTGCAAAAGAGGACAAAGCTAGATAATAATTTAACTCAAATCTCGACAAAAATAGGGATCAAAATAATTGAATGGAATTCAACAAAAATGGGTTATGGGTTAATATTAGAGGTAAGTGAAAGAATGGGTTGTCAGGCTCAATGGGATTTAATAGGGGTTAATTTATGGAGGTAGGCTTTTTATGGAGTAAGTGGGTTAAACCTAGGTGCCTTTATCATTTCGGTGTATCAAATCAATGATGTGGTCTTGACATGTATAATCGAAGCAAGTTGTAGAATAACAAATCAGTATTGACTCACTCAAAGCAATAATAAAAGTGAGCATGAAAGAATGTATGCTCAAAAGGCTAAAAAATCTCACCAGAATTATGGTTTTTGATGTCAATCCTGCAAATTTCAAATCTCAAGATAATACTTAAAATTAAAGAAAACAACTTATGCAAAAAAATAGGGTTCTCAAAAATTTCAACTTATCATGCTTGATTCCCTAGTGTTTTAAAGTTTGAATAATCAAAGCATAAGCACCTATGTCTTAATTCTCAACACATCAATAAAAATCATAAATCAATCAGAATTAATTCCTAACAAGAGATTTGAAGATAATGTAGAGAATTTGAAATTTGAGAGAAATTTTCAGGGATTTAAAAAATAATATAAAGAATGAAAGTGAGTTTCCCCCCACACTTAAGATGTACATTGCCCTCAATGTACAAAGATAACATTAATAGTAATAAAAGCACAAGACCATAAGTTAGGGAGAGAAGTAAAACTCCCTGAATATTGGATGAAACCTTTGAATTGTGAAAGCTATCTTGGAGGAAGGAATACTTGAAGTTCATGGTTTTGAAATTGCGATAGCACTTAAGGGATTTTAGGTATTTCAGGATTAGAAAAATTACTCGTTAGGAAATAATCGATATAAAATAATTGAAATAACATAAACTAGTTCTGAGAATACTAAAATTTAGATAAAGAAAAAGATAAAATAAAATAAAATGGAAAAAAAATCCCAGGGATTTTTACGCGCCTGGCTCGAGACATACGCCCGTGTTGGCAGGGTGTGTTGAGGCACACGGCCGTGTCACACGGCCGTTTGCGATCTTGTTTGCTTTTCACACGGTCGTGTGATCGGTCACACGGCCGTTTGTGATGAGGCTTTGCATTTCACACGATTGTGTAGGTAGTCACACGGTCGTGTCTAAATTGACAGTGTTGGCCACGGTTTGGGGACACGGGTGTGTGGATTTGTGCAAGCCCGTGTTTAAGTTAAAAAATTGTCACGGCCATGTCGCACGACCGTGGCGATTTATCGTTAGCCCGTGTTTTAGGAAAAATTTTCCTCTGTTTGTACACGGCCTGAGTGCACGACCGTGTCACTGCTTTAAATGTTCATACGGCCTTAAGCACGCCCATGGGCGTGGCCGTGTGGTCCTAAATTTTTGTATTTAAAAAGGGTTAGCTGATGCAGAAAAATACTAAAAATAAAATAAAAGAGAAGTTACTAAGTTAGTGCTCGGGTTGCCTCCCGAGAAGCGCTTATTTAGAGTCTAAGCTCGACTCTACCCAGATGTATCACAGAGGAAATTTATGGAGCTAAAGCTCCTCCCTGTTATTTTTAAAATTCTCACCTCTATAGTGTTTAAGCCTATGGCCGTTTACCTTGAAAGTACCGTGGTTAGGGTGAGTTACCTCAATGGTGCCGTAGAGAAAGACTTTCATTACCGTAAAGTATGGTGTATCATTTGTATGTTCTTTCGGGTTTAAGGTTCGAGGATCGTCATCCCTTAAAATTACCTTATCCCCTATCTTGAACTGATTCGTTTGCTTCTGAGGGTCATCTTGGTGTAGCTCTGGGTTGGTGTGGCATATTTTAGATTTTTCCTGATAGTTCAGCACTCATCTAGTTCTTCGATCTGAAGTATTCACTTTTCGGATGCATATCCCTCGGATGGACTTGTCTGTTGATTGGTTGCCTCTATGTAGAGTGTATCCTGCACAAAAGATTAGGTGGTGAGTTCAGTGTTTTTACAAGGACTCGTAGCTATATTATTTTCTGCTATCTTAATCGAGTTCTGAGCTTGTAAAGTGACTGTGTCATCACCTACTCGTAATGTGAGTTCTCCTGTTTCTAAATCAATTTTTGCCCTAGTGGTTGCTAAAAAGGGTCGCCCTAGAATTAGGGGTACATTGCTGTCTTCATCAATGTCTAAAACAACAAAGTCGACTGGGAATATAAATTTATCAATTTTGACAAGTACATCTTCAGTTATTCCCTTAGGTGCCCTAATAGTTTTGTCAGCTAGTTGAATGCTCATCTTAGTTTTTTTAGGGTTTCCAAGACCTAGTTGTTTAAACAGTTTATATGGCATAACATTTATACTAGCCCCTAAATCAGCTAAAACATTTTTGGCATCTAGGTTACCAAGTAAACAAGGAATAGTAAAACTCCCTGGATCTTTTAGTTTGGTTGGCAATTTCTTCTGTAGAATAGCTGAGCATACTGCATTTAGTTCCACATGAGGTTTCTCATCTAGCTTCCGCTTGTTTGTCAAGAGTTCTCTTAAGAATTTAACAGCGTTTGGCATCTGCAAAATTGCTTCAACAAATGGTAAGTTAATATGTAATATAAGAAACTTACCAAATTGCTCGTCTGTGCGGTCTTTCTTTAGCGCATTTGGGTATGAGATACGAGGCTTGTGTTCTTTGATGTCTGGCTTGTTATTGCTTACCTCCACCTTGCCTTTACTCACCTCCGGCTCCTTGCATAACTTTGGGTTGTCTTTGGTTAACGCCTCCTCATCTATTATGTCAATGGCATGAAGTCGTTCTTTAGGGTTGGTCTCAGTGTTACTTGGTAGTCCACCTTGTGGTCTTTCTGATATTAATTTTGCGAGTTGACCAATTTGATTCTTAGGCCCTTTAATTAATGCTTGCTGGTTCTTTAATGCCGTCTCAGTGTTTTGAAAACAGGTTTCTGACATGGCCATGAATTAGGTGGACATCTCTTCGAGATTTGGCTTTTTCTCCTGCTGTGGTGGTGGCTGCTGAAATCCCGAAGGGGGTTGTTGTCCTTGATTCCCTTGTCCTCCTCAAGAAAAATTGGGGTGGTTCTGCCAACCTGCATTATATGTGTTACTATAAGGATTATTTTGAGATCTAAAATTGTTACCCATATAATTGGCTTGCTCCGTTTTTGTGTCATGGTCGTAAGATGAACAGTCTGGAGTAAACATATTTCCTGGAGTTGCGTCGCACAGCATCACTTGTTGTGCCTGTGTAGAGCCAACAAAATTATCAAACTTTTTATTTAGAAGTTCTACTTAGTTAGTAAGCATAGTGACATCATCAATATTATAAACTCCTGCAGCTTTTGTCGGCTTTGTCCTCATGACCTGCCACTGATAGTTATTCAGTGACATCTCTTTAATAAATTCATAAGCTGCTTCAGGTGTTTTATTGTTAATTGTTCCTCCTGCGGCTGCGTCGATCATTTGCCTTGTTGATGGATTCAAACCGTTGTGAAAGGTTTGAACTTGTAGCCACAAAGGTAACCCATGGTGCGGGCACATTCTCAACAAATCTTTGTATCTCTCCTAGGCATCATAAAGTGTTTCTAAATCCAGCTGCACAAAAGAAGAGATATCGTTTCGTAATTTAGCTGTTTTAGCTGGAGGAAAATATTTTAACAAAAATTTCTCAGTCATCTGTTCCCATGTAGTGATTGATCCTCGTGGTAGAGAATTCAACCATTGTTTAGCTTTATTCCTTATAGAAAAAGGAAATAATCGGAAACGAATAGCGTCATCAGAAACACCGTTTATTTTAAAAGTATTGCATAATTCCAAAAAGTTGGCTAAACGTGAGTTGGGGTCTTCGTCCTGTAAACTATCAAACTGCACAAATTGCTAAATCATCTGAATAGTGTTAGGTTTTAATTCAAAATTATTAGCAGCAATAGCGTGTCTAATAATGCTAATTTGAGTACCAACCAAACTAGGTTTAACATAATCATACATAGTGCGAGGCGCTTCATCTGGTTCTGCGAGTAATGCTGGAGGTGGTTCAATGTTTTGATTTGCTTCCATTTCTTCCGTAGGTTCAGGTTCTTTTTCTTGGTCTTGTTCTGGGTAATGTAGGCCTCGTCTGATCTCTCTGCGAGTTCTGTAAACTGTCGCTTCTAAGTCTTCGTGAAAAAGTAGTGGTCCTCCTGGGTTTCTTCTAGTCATAAACTAGAGATACCTAGAAGGGAAAAAGCAAAGACAATTAAATAAAATAAAATAAAATAAAATAATAAAAATAAAAGCTGAAAATAAATAAAATAGTAATAGCTAAAGTAATAGAAATCGAGTTTTCTTAATATTTTAGTTCCCCGACAACGTCACCAAAAACTTGATATCGCGTGATATGTAGTAATAAAATTTATAAAAACTGATCACACCAAAAACTAACTAATATCACAATTTTAAGGCAAGCGCACGTATCGAATAGTAGTATAGTTTAGCGGCAAGACCGAGTTATCGTACCCAAGGGAACCAAAAGTACTAGTACTCACTTCCTTTCTATTATCTAACCTAAAAGTAAAAGAGGTTTGTATGAAACTAATTCTAAAACTAAACTAAGAATGCACAAAAAGTAAATTGGGGAAAAACTCTCGGGAAAACTAATTGATATAGGCAAACTCAAGGGAGAATCCACCTAGACTTCACTTGTTATTAACTTCTTGAACTAGACTATTTCTTCACTTGACTTGATCCGTAGAGATCCCTAACTTATGTTAATACCTCCATCGATGATAAGAACAACTAATCCTAGGTTGATTAACTAAAATCTCTTTCTAGTTAAAACCCCCTAGTCTTGCATTAACTTGATCTATGGATCCCCCTATTAGGTTTGACCCTAATCTGGCCGATTTATGTCGCCCTATGTCTAGGGTTGCATGCAACTCTGCTTAATTATGCTAGATCTACTCTTAAAACAGGGACTTTTGCTCCTCTGCCTAAGCACATCAGTTTCTTGAATTAATACCTAGGATTATTAAACCAAGAATTAAGAACACATAATTAAAAACAATTCAAGTATTTATCATATAATTCAAGAATGAATAATAACAAGGTCTGTCTTAAGTTTCATCCCCCTCAAGTATTTGAGGGGTTTAGTTCATAATTAATAAAGAAAACATCTCAGAAGAAATAAGATAACAAAACATAAAGAACCCAAAAACCCTTAAAGGAATTTAGGGAGATCCTCTGTCTTGATGTAGAATTTCGGCTTTTGGGATGAATCAATTGGCTTCCCTTGGAGTAACCCCTTGCTTCTACTCCTTGTGTTGGCAGAAAGAAGGCGCTCCTTTTAGGAGAAAAGAGTACACCCTTGAAGTTGCCTACTAGGGTCTTTATATAGAGCTTTGAAATGCCTTTCTTAGCCTCTAAGTATCCAAATCCGAGTGAAATTGCACTTCCTCATGATAGGGACACGTCCGTGTGCCACGCCCGTATGGGTTAGACAAAAGGCTGTGGTTGGGCTTGTTGAGGGTGGCACGGCCGTGTGGCCTGGCCGTGCTTGTCAGGGCTGGGCCGTGTTGGACCTCATGTGGCACGACCGTGTGCCACGGCCGTGTGGTGACTCCTTGGGCCATGTCATTTTCACACTTTGGCCCATTTTCTTCGTTTTCGGTCTGTTTTTTTGTTCTTTTCTCTTCCCTATGCTCTCCTGAGTATATAACACAAAATAGAAGGGTTAAGAGCACCAATTTTCACAAAATTAATAATAATACATCCAGAAATTAGGCTAAACATGAGGTAAAAATATGTATAATTTATCGTTTATCACATCCACATTGACCGTAGTAGGCTAGATGTCACCACAGGGCATCTCGAGCATGATCCATATGCGGATGATCGAGCGACACCGTAGATTCGGTCCCCCTAAGTACAGGCTCGTTCAATTTAACAACCAGGTTGATCATGAGGACATTCCTGATTATGTCCCTTCACCTCATGAGAACCCACCTCTACCACCACCGAGTCACCCACCTACTTATTCTGCTGCTACATTGATCGACATATTCGTGTGACTGACTTTCTTTGAGTAGCAGTGCTTTGAGCGGTTCGACAGCATAGATGCCACTCTTTGACAAATATGCCACCACTTTCACATCTCTCCTCCGGCACCGTCGACCCACGAGGCATTTGATGATTAGGACCTCTGAGTCCATTTATATTTATATTTATATTTATTTTTATTTTTTTTATTTTGAAATTTGTTTATCCTTATGGTTCTTATCGAGTAATATTTTAATTCTCTCCATAGTTGTGTTTATTTTCTTAAATAGTTAAGAATCACGCTCTTCAAGTAGCACTCTCTCCAATTCAGCTTTCACTATTCCAAGGATTCTATCAAAAAATCAGGGAGTTTTATTCCTCTCCTCCTCTTATGATCTATGCCTATATTCTTATCTATCTTTGTACATTGAGAACAATGTACATCTTAAGTATGGGGAGGTTATTTATATCTTTATCAGAAAATTCCTAAATTTTACCTTGTTCTAAAATGACTTTCTTATATTACTATTAGAAAGAAATTTTGATTGATTTATGATTTTTATTGATATGTTTTGGATTGAATCATATGTATTTGTGCTTTGATTATTTAAACTTTAAGACATTAGAGAATCAAGCATGATAGGTTAAATTTTTGAGAATTAAAAATTTGCTAGGTTGTTTCCCTAAATTTAGGTATTATCTTGAAGTTTAAAATTCACAGGATTGACATCCAAAGCCATAATTTTGGTGAGATCTTAAGCCTTTAGAGCATATATTCTTTCTTGCTCACTTTTACTGTTGTTTATGAGTGTGTAAATATTGATTAGTTATTCTAGAACTTGCTTCGACTATACATGTCGAAACCACAACATTGATTTGATATACCGAGATGATAAAGGCACCTAGGTTTTAACACGCTCACTCCATAAAAGCCTACCCTGATAATTAACCCTTAGTGACCACATTGAGCCTAACAAACTATTTATTGATTTTCCCTTAATATTAACCTATAAGCCTATTTTTTATTCCTTGAGAATTTCCCTCTTTTAATTTGATCCCCATTTTTGTCGAGATTTGATTTAAATAAATTGCCTAGTTATTTCCTTCTATTCAGTTAGCAAAGTCTCATATTTAGCATATTATCATGAAGTTATGTAATGCTTGAACTTGAACGATGTTATTCATGAGGAAAAGCTCAATTCTAGGAATATGTTCTCAGTAATGTAATTTCTTAGTTTTAGTTATTTTTCTAGTTAGGTAATTTTTCAGTTCAATCTCGATTCTAACCTCCTTTTTCAGCTTGTGTCCATACCCCTAACCAAAGCCCCGCTACAACCCTCTAAAGACCGTTTGATTGGTGTATCATTTCAATTCATAGTGGTGGAGATTTGATTTTTATGCAAGCCTATGGTATGAGTGCTTAATTTCTGAACTTTAAACACTTTGAATGATTTGAGTGAATCTTTAGTGAGGATGTCAAATCCTGTTAGATTTTGAATTAAAGGTGATTACTTAGATAAAGGGTGACACCTATGTTTTTGTGAAAAAAAAATGCTCAACTTGGATTGTTTGAAACTTTGATATTCTTTTAGTTGAATTCTCAATGTATGATTACTTGTGGGTTATTTCGAAACATTGTTGATAAGAATTATAAGTTAAGAAAAATCTATTTTTAATTGTGTGTTGAGGATTTTGCTTGAGAACAAGCAAATGCTTAAGTGTGGGGATATTTGATAAACCATAATTATAACATATTTTTATCTCATGCTTGGCATATTTTTGGATAATTTTCCTTATAATTTAATGAATTTGATGCTCCTAATCCTTTAATTTCATATTTTATACTTAGGTGAGCATAGGAAAGTGAAAAGAGCGAGGAACGGGCCAAAAATAGACAAAATGAGCCAAAATCAAAATTCAACACGGCTTGAACACTTCCACACGGGTACACCACGCCCGTGTGTCATGACCGTGTCGACAAGTAATCAAAGTCAGTATTACACATGGCCTGAGCACCATGACACAGGTTGGTCATACGCCCGTGTCCCTATCGAGCCCTATTTCAATTTCACGCAAAAAAAGCTAATTCTGAGGTATGCTGGGCACTCTAAAGTCTATAAAAACACCCTAGGAGAGGATTAAAGGGACACACAGAGTAGAAAGCAAGGAATTACTCGAGGAACACCGATTGATTCATTTCAGGAGCAAGATCTCCATCAAGACTAAAGATCTCCCTTCAATTTCCTTCAGGAGTTTTTGGGTTTTCTTTATGTTTTGTTGTTTTTTCCAATTTTGAGATGTTTTCTTTTACAATTATGAACTAAATCCCCTAAATATCTGAGGGAGATGAAACTTAAGACGGATCTTGTTATTATTTTCTGAATTATATTATAAATACTTGATTTGTTCTTAATTGTGTTATTAACTCTTGTGTGAATATTTTAGGATATTAATTCAAATCGAATGTGCTTATTTAGTAGAGCAAAAGTTCCTGTCTAAGAGTAGATCCAACATAATTAAGCGGAGTTGATTGCAATCCTAGAGATAAGACGACGAAAATCTGCCGGATTAGAGTCAAATCTAATAGGGAAATCTATAGATCGAGTTAATGCAACACTAGGTGTTTTAATTAGAAAGAAATTTCAATTAATCAACCTAGGGTTAGTTATTCTTAGTCTTGAAAGAGATATTAACATAAATTAGGAATTTCTACGGATCAAGTCAAGTGAATAAATTGTCTAATTCAGAGTCGAATAATAAGTGAAGTCTAGGTGGATTCTTCCTTGGGTATTTGCCTAATCAATCAGTTTTCCAAAAGAATTTTCCCCAATTCATTCTTTGTCGCGTTCTTAGTTAATTAATTAGTTTAGTTTAATTAGTTTAAAATAAGTCCCATTTATTTTTAGGCTAGATAATAAAAAGAAAGTTAATACTAGTACTTTTAGTCCCTGTGGGTTCGACACCCCGGTCTTGCCATAAGCTATACTACTGTTCGATAGATGTGCTTGCCTTTATTGTGATAATAGTTTAGTTTTACAGGTACGATCACATAAATATCACATCAGAGCCCCATAAAACCTTGTCAGCCTTAGCAATATCCTACATCTACCTATACAATCACATCAATGTGGTTTTTCGAGAAGCTACCCAAATTGACAATACACCCTTGATTCCATCCCAACGATAACCCACCTTTACTGCTAACGGAACTCACCTCAATACTATGGACAAAACCACATTTCTTCCTTACCTTTTCTATTCTTATTACTTGTGGTTTTGTCTTTATAAAAAAAGTTATAGAGAGGTTATGGTACCTAAACATATGCTCGAGGTTTTTAATTTCTTGAGGATTCCCCACCTTGGATTAATGTTCTAGCTTAAGGTTTTCACTGGATGAAGGTCCAACCGATTTCATAAGAGGTCGAGCAGTTGAGTGCTTGGATGATGCCTCCATCGAGCCATCCAACTTAGAAACTATAGAAGTAGTATTAGAATTTCTCAATCTCTTCTCATCATTCAATTGAGCTCTATTCAGAATTTAAGCCCATGTAGCAATCCTACAATCCTTTTGGCCCAATTGTATCTCCATCCTAACCCATTCCCTTATTCAAACTCCTCGCCAAATTTATTTTAAGATTCAAGCTTATCTCGGTAACAAAACTTTTTTTTTTAAATCTTCCTTAATCTCATTATCGTTAGATCAAATCCCCGAATCATGCGAAAGTAGAATCTCCTTCCTCCCTTATCAACACTTTGTTGGAGGACCGCCTTTAATAAAGTATTGCAGTCTAGAATCAAATCTTTCTTCCCATGAATGATTTGACTAGCGCAAAACTTGTGCCATGGCTAAGTCGCCCATATAAGGAACAAAATAAAGTGAGTCTTTCATATTTCATATTGGAATTTAGCATAAACTTCGGTGTTTTGGGATAGAACAACTTTAACTCACATATATTTCTTAACAATCGTAGCAATGATTTGGTGTCACAATCCATAAATGTCCCAATGAAATTACCAACTTGTTTTGCCATGACCAGGGACGAAGCCAGAACAATTTTTTAAGGGGGTCGGATGAAATTTTAATTTTGTATAGTTTATATCTTTATAATTTTTAAAAGGTTAAATCAAATTTTTATAATTTTAGGGGGGCTAAAGTATAATTTTACCATTATTAATTTAAAATTTTTAAAAAATCTCAAGGGCTTAAATAGTAATTTTACATTTTAGGGAGCCAGGGCCCCTGTCAACCCCTTAAATTCGCCACTGGCCATGACTTTTGACAACAATCCATATAGATGATCATAAATTTAAACCCAAAATCTTGATAAATTATAAGTCTAAGTCCCCATAAACTATTCTACAACATCCATCTTATAGCAAAATATATATAAAAAAAAAGTTCTTCACCCAAATACGAAGTAGAGACTCCTCATATAGGATATTACGCATAAATTGAAAATGAAGAACGCTGATAGTAACAAAATAGTCGACAAGACAATGCTCACAGGCCAGCATCTTCACTGATTTTGATTTGCCATGATATTTCCTCACCATCATTAATCATCGACCCCGCTAGATTATTTCCCATCATTGTGTAGATCAGTCTTGACAAAAGAATATAGAAGAAAATTAGGGGTAAGAAAAAGAATATGCTACAAGATTAGACAAAAGAAAGAAAACGTGATATAAAAACATATAACTCTTTTTTTTTTTTTCGGTTAATAGAATTTTTAAATTTTATAAGTTTAAAAAGTAATATATATAGTAAGAGAAATAAATAAATTATTAAATAAAAATGAAATGTGTAACAATTTTTATTTATTTATAGAGATAAAATATTTTATCAATGAATCAATTGATATATGTATAAATTTAAAAATAGAGAATCATGAACTTTAATTCAATATATAATTTGATACATGAATTTTAATTTTGTACAAATACACACATAAAATATTTATTTTTGGTTCAAATGTATGTACAAAACTTTTATTTTGATTCAATTGTACACATTTGAAAAAAATTGAATACATCAATTTATTTTAATATTAGATAAATATAATTATTTGTGTATATAATATATAAACGTAAAATGATTTTATGTTAATAATGATGTTAATTACCAATAAAAATTAAACTAAATTAAAATTTTATGTATAAAAATACATAAAATTAAAATTAATATATAATTTTATATATTAGTTTAAAATTCATGTATCACATAAAAATATGATATGAAATTTTTATATCTAATAAAATATGTTAACATCAGAACTTGTTATCGGTAGCCTCTGATCTTTAATAATAGACTTTGTTTCAAATTACAATAATAAAAAACTTGCATTGAAATGAAATTTTAATTAATCCTTACATTAGGAATTGCAATTCCTTTTCCTTCCTCCCTTTTATAATGAAAATAATCATATTATTTTTACGTGCTCGTGTTAGATACATGTGACAAGGAATCTACGGATAAGGTCAAATGTAAGGGATGAGTCAATAAAGACACGTGTTACTCGTCCAGCGTATTAATTACGATAAAAGGGAGCGTCAACATATGGAACTTAGTGCAATAAAGCATAGACGTGTAAGGCTTTAAGACTTTTTAAAAAAAAAAAAAGAAAAAGAAAATTATAACAAAATCTTTTTTGTCTGAAAGCTATTATGTTATAACAATCATTTCGACACGTGCTCTAATCGTTTTAGCTCCTAGCAAAAAAGAGAGTAGATAAATTTAGATTAAATTATTAATAAATTTATGTCTTAATTATTTAATTTTAAAAAATTATGAAATAAGTATTAAATTATTTAAAAATTTTTGTTTAAGTCAATAAATTATTCTAAATTTTTTATTTAAATAATTGGATTGCTAATTTTTTTAAAAAAGTTTGACTAGCAAACTCTAAGCGATATTCAATTATAAATATAGTGGATTGGTACCCATCAATGAGTAGAATATATCTTAGATTCAAGGTGATCTAATGGTTAATTCCAGAGATTAGATACGAAAACTGTTTGGATTTTGGTTTGCAGATTTATGATGTTTAGAGTTGTTTCATGAAAAAAACTTAACTATAGAAGAGAAGGGGAATGAAAACTTTTGATTGGTGCAGATAGTGTGAACAAATAAGGTCATATAACAATAATTTTAACAACCTAATGACTTAAATGAAAACTTTTAAATATATTTGTGATGTTTAAAGTTGTTTCATAAAAAAAACTTAGCTGTAGAAGAGTAGAGGGATGAGAACTTTCGATTGGTGTAGGTGGTGCGAACATATAAGGTCATATAACAATGATTTTAATAGTCTAATAACTTGAATAAAAATTTTCGAATAATTAAATAACTAAAATATAAATTTACTAATAATTTAATGACTTTCTTACTTTATCCAAATTAAAATTGAAAGTGGCTTACCTAATACCACTTTTGGGTTGAAGACGAAGATAAAAATTCGTCTTTCCTTTTTTATGCTCTTTTGTTTTTTTTGGGCTCACAAATACGAATTTATTCTTAGGGTGAGATATGGGAACCGTAAAATGTGACATTACAATTAACAATATAATATAACTATTTGATGATATAGAAGAAATCAACTTATATTGCTATTATGTAATGGGTGTCTGATTAAAGATTATTTAATGACTCGTTAACATTTTCTTTCTTGTAAATGGTTCATATCCTAACAAATTGAATTTTTCAAATAAACATTGATAATATCAAATTGAATAGAATATTTTTAATATATATCAATATTTGAATATTTATATCAAATAATTAATTAAAATATTAAATTAAATTTTAAAAAATAACGTACATAATCATATAAAAAATAAATAATTTTTATATTTATTAAATATGACTCCTATTTTTAGTCAAATTTGAGAAATAATCTTCTAGTTAAACTCTGTTTATTTGTTTCAATCAAACACTGATTAGTTTAGATTATTTTATTATTATTTGACCTTTGAATTTAGCCTATAAATAGGCTCTTTTACAACCTTAGAAAAAACACCCATTAGAGATTAGAACTTATAACACATTTAGAGAATTTTTGTGTTTATGTTCGGAGGGTTCTTTGTTTTTGGGTTTTTGGGATTTAGTTATTATCTCCATCTTTTGTACTCTTCGTTCTTTTGCCATTATAGTAAAATTATCTTTGCCAGTGGTTTTTATCCTCTTTGGAGGGATTTTTCCACGTTAAATTTGTGGGTTCAATTTCTCAATTTCTTCTACTAATTTTACTTGTTCGTTGCTTAATCGGGTTGATTCCTAACAAGTGGTATCAGAGTTAGTTCAATTTTCATAGATCAGTCCATACAGATACGACAACAACAAGGTTTGAAATTGAGAAGTTCGATGGTGAGACAAATTTTAATCTGTGGCAAGTTCAGATGATGGCAATTCTAGTTCAATCTGGTTTAAAAAAGGTTGTTACCAGGAAAAAGCCTAAGAATCTAAATAAAATAGAATGGGAAGAGCTTGATGAAAAGGCTTTGTCTGTAATCCAGTTGTGCCTCGCGAATGCGGTATTGCAGGAGGTATTGATGGAGAAGACCTCATCCGCCTTATGAAAAAGGTTAGAAATTCTTTGTGCGACTAAGTCTCTGGCTAATCGTTTAGTGTTGAAACAACGTCTATTTATGTTTCGCATGAATGAAGGTGAGCTTCTTAGAGATCACATCAGTCAATTTATTACTCTTTTAAATGAATTAAAGAACGTTGAGGTTCATATTGATGATGAAGATCAAGCTATGCTATTATTGTGCTCTTTACCCCCTTCATACAAGTGTTTCAGGGAGACCCTGATTTATGGCAGAGACAAACTCTTATTCGAAGATGTGAAGGGTCATTTGTTGAGTAGAGACAAACTCGACAATGAGCTTCATTTGGATAGCAAGGCAGATAGGCAAGCTTCCGTTTTGGTAGCATCAAAGAAACGAGACAAAAGGTGTCGCTATTGTAAAAAGTTAGGTCACGTCAAAGCAGATTGTTATAAACTGTGAAATAAAAGAGTTGCTGAGAGTAACGAGGAAGATGTAGCTGGTGTTAATTTGGCTGATGAAAGTGGTGATGATTTCTTGTTAGTGTCAACGAGTGATAACTCCAAGCTTACGTCCGAGTGGATCCTAGGTTCTGAATGTTCTTTCCACATGTGTCCCAATAGAGAATGGTTCTCCACATATAGTTCGGTTGAATGTGGAGTTGTGTGCATGGGAAACGATTTATCTAGTAAGGTAATTGGTATTGGTACTGTTAAAATTAGGATACATGATGGGATGATTAGGACACTCTTAGATGTCAGGAATGTACTTGATTTACGAAAGAATCTCATTTCCTTGAGTATTTTAGACTTGAAAGGATGCAAAATCAACATCGAGTTGAGCGGCATTAAAGTATCTCGTGGATCTCTAGTTTTGTTAAAAGGTAAAAGAACTGGCAGTCTTTATATTCTGGAAGGTTCTACAGTGACTGGTGAAATCAGACGTCCCTCATCCGTTGCAGAGTCGAAGCTAACTCGTTTGGAGCGAAGGCAACTTGGTCATAGGAGGGAAAAATGTATGACCGTTTTGTTGAAGAGAGGTTTTATTTTGGATGCAGGTTTTGAAAAGTTAGGGCACTATATTCGTGATAATCAGACCTAGGTTAATTTGGCAGTGTACAAGTCGAAGGCTAGAAGTCTTCCAGTTTCTAAGCACAGATTCGACTCAGTTAATTCCCTGCATAGTTCAAGATAGGCTCGTGGCGAGCTTTGGCAAAGATGGCGTTGTGGAAATATGAGTCAAGATGGAGATTTGTTAAATATGACTCCTATTTTTAGTCAAATTTGAGAAATAATCTTCTAGTTAAACTTTTTTTATTTGTTTCAATCAAACACTGACTAGTTTAGATTATTTTATTATTATTTGACCTTTGAATTTAGCCTATAAATAGGTTCTTTTACAACCTTAGAAAAAAACACCCATTAGAGATTAGAACTCATAACACATTTAAAGAATTTTTGTATTTACGTTTTGAGGGTTCTTTGTTTTCGGGTTTTCGGGGTTTAGTTAGTATCTCCATTCTCAATTTCTTCTACTAATTTTACTTGTTCGTTGCTTAATCGGATCGATTCCTGACAATATTGATGGATAATAATTTATATGGATGTTGCCTGTTGGCATGCTCAGCTCGGATATTCCCAAACTGTTCACGTTTGCGACACTGGGTTCTGTTGGAGAGTAAAATACCAACAACTCAAAAGATGACCTAAAGATCATCAAGAGAAGTTCGTAGGAGCGAAGAAGATAAAGATATCCCTTATTTCTAGACTCAAGAATCATTTCATGTAACGACCGAATTTTACTGTTACCAGAAAAGTGTATTTTCGGGTCTCCGTTTTGAAAAAAATGGATTCGTAAATATTTATTAAAAAAATATTTACGAAGTTAATCGAGTGGTTGATTAGGCTTTGATTAAGTGAATTTAGTTTAATTAAGGATAATTGGATAAAAGGATTAAATTGAATATAGTGTGAAAGTTTAATTATAGAATAAATAAAATTAAAAGGGGCTAAATAAGTAAATAAGCCAAAATAAGTGCCAAGTGTGTGATAAAAATAAAATACATGTGTAATAAATATTGTACATACATTTGTAATACATGTATGTACTTACTTATTATTTAAGCAAATATTAATGTTATTATTATTATTAAATTGATATTATATTATTAAATAAATTAAATAAAGACAAGTGTATAGTAATGATTTGATACAAATGTATTAATAAAAAGACATACATTTGTAATACATGTATTTGATATTAAATAGATTTTTATTATTTAGTAAAAAATATTTATTAATCAAATAGTTACATTATAAGATATTTATATGATAAATAAATTAAAGAAATACAAGTGTAAGGTGATGATATAGTAAATGTGTAAATATAAGTAATATTACACTTGTAATAAAGATATTGATTATTAAATAGATATTTATTAAGTTATATATATATATATATATATATATATATATATAAAAGTAAATAAAGAAAGAAAAAGAAAGAAAACAAAGAAAAGAAACAGAATGCTCAAACGAAAATGGGGGAAAGAAAGGAGAAAGAAAGAAAAAGGGAGAAATTGAGGTTTTGAAGCTTTAAATTTTAATAGGTAAGTCAATTTTGTTCTTTTTACTTAATTTTGATGTTTTAGAAGCCTTGAAATAAGGTTTTGATGAAATTAAGTTGATATTTTGAAAATTATTAGATTTCTAGATAATGTTCATATTGAATAAATTAAAGAATTAAGGGTTAAATTGATAGAATTTCAAGTTAGAAGTGAAATAAGGATTGAATTGTAAAGTAACTCATAAGTTTTGAATAGTAGGGACTAAATTGAAAGAATTTCCAAATTATGGTCCTATGGTGAAATTAGAGAATTGAAATTAGTTTAAAGTGAAAATTTAATGAAATGTGAAGAATAAAAGTTAGTCTCGGTTTAGGGACTAAATTGGAATCTAGGCAAAAGTTGAATAAAAATTGAAATATTCAATGTGAAATTGAATGGTAGTGTATTGACAATATTTAATTGATTTCCGTAGCTAACATTGTGCCGGAAAACCTCAGCTAAGAAAGAACAAGACAAAGTCGACGAGGGATAGCTCAGAAATTATGGTTTGTATTTCTATAATCCGAATCAAATTATTAATTGTTGTATTTTGATTAAATGTTAAGATAAGTGATTAATGTGAGAATTATTGTGTTTTACACTCGAAATGGCATGATTTAGTATGTGATGAATTTATATTGGTTTAATTGAATTGGAATATATAATATGAATATATATGTGTAAATGTGATATTGAGTAAATATGATAATTGGATTATTTTTGATATATATAAAATTTAGCTTTAATGCCCAAGTAGACGGAATTTAGAACTATTAGGATATTAGTGGCATGCCATTAAGGAACTCTAGTGCGTTATCTGATTATTAGCATGTTAGTGCTCTTCGATTATTAGCACATTAGTGCTCTCCGTTTAGCACATCAGTGCTCTCTGTATAGCACTTTAGTGCTCTCTGTTCATTAGTGCGTAATAACGCACCTCTGTATTTGTTCCGTATATCCGGTGTGTTCTATAAAGTCTACTTTGGGCTAAGAATATGAGATAGTGAACTGAAAATAGAATGTGAAATATGTTGTAAATACATGGAATATACAAGTTATATATATATATATATATATATATATATATATTCATGAATTGAATGTGGAATGGATAGTGTCATTGTTTAAATGATATGTGAACAAATTATGGAAAGCTATTATACATAGCAAGTGATGAAAATTGAGAATTGTATGGTTTTAAATGTTCAATTGTGTTTAACATTTATTTATACATATTATATTGTTTTATTTTAAATATTCAGATTATAGAAATATCACTGAGTATAATCATACTCAGGGTACGGTTGTTTCCGTGCGCAAGTTAGGTAAAGTCAAATTTTCCGGTCCAGCATCCAAATCGATCCCGAACTCATTATGGTGATGAACATTTATTTTGGTAATGGCATGTACTTAGGGTGTCCAAATAATAGTTATTTTGAGAAAAATGAGGTTATAAGTTTAAATTTTTGGATTTGGTAAGTTTATAATTTGGATTAAAATGATGCTTTGATTACTTGTTTTGATGATATAAAATGTTTGAAATTTCTGTCTGTTTTATTTGTAAACTCTGGTAATGCTCCGTAACCCGGTTCCGGCGAGGGATACGGGTTTGGGGTGTTACATTTCATGCACCCACTAATGCACCTCCTAAGTCCCCAATGAGAGCTTGAAATAGCATGTACCCTTACCATTTGTAACCATCCTACAAGTCACCCAATCATAGTTTTCTTATCATAGGTTTCAATTTCATCATATGTCTAATTTGAATATCGAGTGTGCTTCAAAAGTAAAACTATGGAAGTTGAAATTGTACGGATATTGGTAAGTAGGTATCATTTCAATCTTAAATTGATATCAAATAATTTATATTTCATTTTGGTCAAATTTTCAATGCGTTTCAATCACTTCAATGTGTTTTGGTTCATTTAAGTCAATATTGATTTGTATCGGTTCGTATGAATTGGTACAAAATTTTGATTTTAAATTAATTTTTAAATTTTGTATCTTAACCATCTTAATTTTTCTATAATTAGATTTAAAATTATCAGTTATTAAATTATATCTTCAAATTTTGATTATGTTAATAAATTTTTATAATAGTAATTAAGCGGGAAGGCAGAAAAATATTTAAGCAAAACCAAAATTGAGTTATAAAATTTTGGGGTCAAAAATAATTTTACCTTTATATTAATTCATAATTTTATAATTTTATGTGACTTACAAAGGAATTTTATTGTTGGGGGCAAGGCCACACTACCTACCTTTATATTCGCCCTGTTGATAATTAGGCGATTAAATTCTGCTAGTAGTCCATAGTTGCTAATATATTCTTCCAGTTTTAAAATTTTGATATTGTAGTATATATTTTTCTTAAGAATGTTGGCATGCTCAGCTCGGAAATACCCAAAATATTCACATTCGCGACATTGGACTCTGTTGGAGAGGAAAACACCAAACCCCCAAAAAATGGCCTAAAAATCATTAAGTCCATGGGGGCGAAAAAAGCCCATCCACATAAAAGATATCCCCTATTTCATGCACCCAATGATGCACCTCCCAAGCTCCCAATGGGAGCATGACACATGCCACCTATGTTACCACTAAACTTTACCCTTACCATTTGTAACCATCCAACAGGTCACCCAATCATAGTTTCTCTTTAACATTTTCAGTTTGATCATATGTCTAATTTTAGTATTGAATGTGCCTCGAAGGTAAAACCATGGAAGTTGGCATGGTATTGGTATTGATAAATATGTACTGGTACTAAATAATTTATGTTTCATTTTGATTAAAATCTCATTTCATTTTAAGTTTTTTTGATGTGTTTTGATTCATTTCAATCAATACTAACTTATATTACCGATTAGTATAAAATTTTAATACTTTAAATTAACTTTTAAAATTTATATTTTAACCATTTTAATTTTTCTATATTTACATTTAAAATTATTTATTAAACTAAATCTTTAAATTTTGTTTATGTTAGTAAATTTTCATACTATTAGTAATTAGAGCTAAGGCAAAAGAATATTTAAACGGGATGAGAATTAAATCTTAGATGCCAAAAGACAACTTTATCATTATATTAATTCATAATTTTATAATTTTAAGTTACTTACAAAGGAATTTTACCCCCGGGGACACTACCTATCTTTATATTCGCCCTGTTGATAATTAGAAGGTTAATTCTGCTGGTAGTGCTTTTACTTTAGGAAAATTGTGGATTATCATTATATTTTAATTTGGTCATTTTTGGTTCTTATGTTTTTCAAATTTTAAAATTTCAGTCCTCACTAAACGATAATTGTTAAATTCATTATGTTATTTCTAAAATTTGATGGGGCAAATAATCATATGTGTAATGCCATATATATCAACTTTTTATTTCCACATATTACTCGCTAAAGATCTAGTTATTGTATTAACAATGACCATTTGCATCATGACTAAAATTTCAAGCGTAAACAATATACAACTAGTAATTGTATTTAACCAAATAAATTTAATTGCTACTATTCGAGTTAGGACTATAATTTTAAAATTTGAAAAGTATAGAGACTAAAATGATCAAATTAAAGTACATGGGCTAAATCTACAACTTTTACAATGTACAAAAACTACTAGTGATTACAACTAGTTATGTTGATATTGTTAAACCCAAACATTTTAAATTAATAGAAAAAATTGTTATGGTGAATAACCCCATGAAAGTTCCAATTGAGTTAACATAAGGTTAGCGCATGTAGGGAATTAAAAAAAAAAAAAAAGAGAACAAAAACCTTAAATGGAAGTTGTTCGATGAGGTGGATGAATTAGTGAAAGCAAGAAACAAGCTAAAATAAAAAGAAAAGAAAATTTTTCTGGGAGAAGTATTATGATGAAAAACATTGGTATATAATTATCATTGAAGGCCTTGGAGTTAATCTTTGAACAGAGGGTTTGTGAAAGAGCTTTGGTGTGCTGTAGTTTTCTGGTTCTTGTTTCTTGGTAATAGTCAAGGTAACAGGGGCTCGCAAGTTGGCTTTTGAAGGTGTGACCTGTGGAGCTATTTTGTAAAAAATGCATGCGTATGTTGTTAGGGGAGTGTATTGTGGGTTGACTTTTGGGAGAATTGATATCTTGACTTCTGATTAAAGCAAGCTCGAAGTTGGCTTGGTGGGAGTGATCCAGGCTGTGAATATAGGAGCATCCAAGGACTGTTTGAAGGATTGTTCATTTTCCATACGGATTCGATGCTGTATCGGGATGGAAGGTTTATGCTTTGAGCTAACGACTACGAAGACGAATGGAGGTTTGCCAAACTTTACAAGTTTCTACATATGAGATTTGGAGAATACTACTTGATTGCCAAATTTGAAATTGCATGGAGCATCTGTTATGAGTGCTATTTTTTGTGTTTCTTCTTTAACTTATTTTGGCGTTTGCAATTGTAAGTTATAGGTGATGTTATTTTGAGTTATGGAGTTACACTTTGTAAGTTGTATTTGGTGTGTTTTGTAACCTCATTGAGGTCCTTCGCTAATAAAATTTCATATTGGCTTATAAAAAAAAAAATGCATTTATTTTTAGATCAAGTGATTGATTTATGCTGCTATAGTAGGATGCATGAGGTAAGTGTTAATGTTTTATGCTGCTTATTGAATTAATAATATTTTGTTAGATATAAATCTTAATTTATTAGCATTTGTTGGGTGAAATCATTAAAAATAAAATTAAATGCGAAAATGTATCCAAGTCTTTTAATATGTTGAAATAAACATTCTAATTTTAATATTCTGAATTAGCACAAAACTTTTACATAAGTCAATTTTTTCTCCTTTTTTGAAGTTCGAATGTCATAAAAGTTAAATTTATGTGTAATTTAGGGACAATAATTTTGATGAGTAATTTTTACACATTAACCTTAATTTTTAAACAGATCACCTTCAATTAGAAATTAGTTGCTTAATATCTTTACATATTTAGCTCATACTTTATTTGATAATTAAAATTTAATTAACCTTAATTTTATTAGATTACTTTTTAATTTTTTTTAATAAAAAATAACATGCAATTATTACTTGTGTTTGCAGTACTCATAAAAATTCATTATCTATATCGGAATCTTTACTATAATAAAATCTTTCACTAAATTTGATGTCACAAGTCAAATAACTCTAACTCAATTGACGAAAATAAAAAAAAAAATTTTTTTATTACAAAATGTATGAGTAGAATATCATTGACACATAGAACAAAGAAGATCATGTTTCCATCTTCTAATACGTTTATAAACATAAAATTTATTAATGTTTTGCTCAAATTCAAAAGTTTTGATCATTTGATCAAAATTAAATTTATAAGCAAAATTCCTGCTTAAGTCCATATATAGATCTTACCAACTTACTTAAGTCCAATTCAAATTTTATTTTTTATTTAATTTATTATTTTTTATAATTTTTCTAAAATATACAAATAAATATTTTTAATGTAAATGTAACACCCCTTACTCGTATCCTATGTAGGAACAGGGTACAAGGCGTTACCACACTAAAACGCATGCAATTATTCCATTTTAAACCACTAAAATATGTCTCAATTTAAAACTTTTTCAAACTTTGCTATACGGTCCTTCATATAGGTCTACGAGGCCTGAACCACACTTTGGAAACAACCCGGAACCGTTTCGAGCACTTAAAAAACTTTCAAGAAATTCTACTAAAAACAGGTCACACACCCGTGTGGCCTCAAGATATGGCCATGCTAATAGCCCATGTACCTCACACGAGCTAAGCAATCTAGGGACACACCCGTGCCCTTCATCCGTGCAGATTTAAATTCTAACATTTAACCTACAGGGATTTTCACACGGCTTGGCACATGCTCGTGTGCCAGCCCGTGTCTCTCACACGGCCATGACACGCCCATGTCGCAGCCCATGTGTAAAAACCTTGACATTCTGTTTCTGACGTTAGCAGACACAAGACCGTGGCACACAGCCGTGTGCTCAACCCGTGTCTCTCACACGGCCAAGACACTCCCGTGTCGCAGCCCGTGTGCAAAAACCTGAGTATTCTATTTCTGACGTCAGCAATCACATGGCCGTAGCACATGTCCATGTGCTTAGCCGTGTCCTCCACACGGTTGAGACACACGGCCATGTCTCAGCTCGTGTGTTTACTACTAGGCATTTAATTCTATCCATGCAAGGTGCAGGGGACACAAGGTCTAGGTACACGCCCGTAGGGCGAATCGTGTGTCACACACGACCTAGGCACACGCCCGTGTGCCTACCATTATGGACAAAAATAGGTTATCTACCAAGCCTCTTTGCCAGCCTGAAACAAGACCAAATGCAACCAAACACCTTCCTATCATGACTCTTCATCAATATGCATCCAAATGACCATAACTATGCCTTTATCCAATAACCACAATTCACATCATGTGCATGCACAATTACTCTAAGCAACTATCTACAAATTTCCATGAACTCATTCTCCTTTTATTAAAAATGACTATAACAATTTTGGCCAATTCTAATGGCCATTTACAAAATGAACTTTATAAGATAAATGACCAACACAATTGGCTAACTAGAGTATCTTACACAAAATGGCCATACAACCTATACATGCCATTACTCAAAATACAAAACATAACTATACCGAGTGCTTCAGTTGATAGTGTGTATGATGCCTCCTACGTCCTTGGATCCTTGTGTTACTTAGGCGGCACTGTAAGGGAAAATGGAAAGGAAATGGGTAAGCATAAAGCTTAGTAAGTTATAGGAAAATAAATAACAATAATATTACCATTAAATCATATTTTTGACACATCATGACTCATGTATGATACAAAGATTAACCATAACAGGGCTTACTCCTTTCCACCTTTTCTAATTATACAACATAATAGTGAGCTCACAGTTCATACAATTCATTTAGGTACCTGTACCACTCGTAAAAATCATAATAACATCTCTCAACTTAACATTTACTAAGATTTCCTATTTAACTATTTAGGATATGAAAGGATATTCAATAAGCCTCCCATGTAGGGTTTCGAGCCAATGCCATGTCCCAAACATAGTCTTACACTAGCTCACATTTTAAGTCGATGCCATGTCCCAAACAGGTTTTACACTGATTTTCAATGTATTGAGGCCGATGCTGTGTCCCAGACAGGTCTTACACTGGCTCTCATTTATTGGTGTTGATACCATGTCCTAGACAAGTCTTACACTGACACGTAACAAGCTGACGCCATGTCCCAGACAGGTCTTACACTAGCTTGTACATCTCGAGGCCGATGCATGTCCTAGACATGTCTTACACTATCTCTCGTCTCAAAGTCGATGCGTGTCCCAGACATGTCTTACACTGGCTCTCGTAATATGGCCGATACATGTCCCAAACATGTCTTACTGTAACACCCCGAATTTTGGGTCTAGATGACTTGGGCATTGGGCTTTAGGTTTCATAAATTTTTAGTGAGCAAGAAAATGATAAATGACATGTTGGCTTTAAAGGTTTAATAAATTTGGAGTTAGAGAAGTTCTGGGTTTGAACTTTGAGGTGAAAAAATTTTTAATTAATTATTAAAGGAACCAGGACAGTGAGTAGTTAGGCTTTTAAATAAAAATAGGGAAGAATGACATCAAAGAGCCTTGTGGTGGAGTGGCTAACTGACGCCACTTAGGGTATAGGAGGGTGGCATTATGGGCTAGTAAGGAGATCCTAGGTTCGAATCCTAGCTTAGTATTTTTTTTAGGAGTTTAATTTTGGCCTTCTAGAAGGTTGGAAATGGTGTGATGATGGACTTTAAGGAGAGTGATCAGAAGAGAAAATTTAGGAAAAGGATTGGGGAGTTATTAAGGAGAAAAATAAGGAGATGAGATGGGGAAGAGTTGGAGCCGATTGGGACTTTGGGGTAGGCAGAGTTTCAGTTTTATGTATAAATAGGGGGTGCCGAATTCCCTCTATGCTATTTCGACAATTGGAATTCCCTTTGTGCTATTTCGGCAACTATAGTGCTCTACCGAATTCTCCTTCCCTTTTTCTATTTTAAACCTCGCCTTTTCCTTTTGTGTTTTCTTTTCTTCTCTCGTAAAGCCTTAAATCGAATATCATTCTTTTCTTTCTCCATTGCTTGTGCCGTCTCACCTTCATCTCAATTGTTGGGGACCGAATATTCGTGACTTCAAAAGCCGAAAACCTTTGCTCTTGGAGCCGATTAGTTTATCATCCCAAAACCTTGTGTCGAATACTCTAGTGACCAAATCTCCGTTGGGCTGCCATCATTCCTTCAATTTTGGTAGATCGGATCTTGGAGAGTTGGAATCAAGCTTGGATCTTCAAATGTTTGTCGAAAAGCTATCTATACGTTTTGGATTTTGGGTAAGTGTTCCTTATTTTGGGTTAAGTTGGCCGAATGGTCTATGGTGAGGAAAATGGTGACTTGAGTTGGATAAAAGTCACCTATTATTTTATTTTTAATGATTAAGATTGATGCAGGTCGAGGGAATATTCGTGATTAGTAGCTAAGGAAGGGCTATTAGGACTTAGGGCACACATACAGTAGATCGGCAAAAGCCGAAATGCTGAAAAGTCGAAATGCCGAAAAGCTTTCACGAGTGCACGAACACTCGAACGAGGGTAATCGATACGTTAGCAGAGGCTCCATGAGTGACCTCATGGACTTAGGCCGTGTATTGGCCAACCAGGCCAGAATGGGCTAAATGGGCTAAATGGGCCATAGGGCCCATGGTAAGCAAAATTGACAATTTGATACTAAGTGATGGAATAAGCATATAATTGCATGAATATGAATGTGATTGGGTCTGATGGGCCATATAAGTGTGATTGAGCCTAACGAGTCGTATAAATGTGATAGGGCTTGATGGGCCATATGAATGTATGAAAGCCTTTAGACTTGCTAGGGTTTTGTAATGGACTTGTAGGCTTAGTTTCTAATGAATTCTCAAGCGCATAAAACTTAATCAATTTATCAAGCACGTCTGTGGACAAGTTGTAAGGTTAGAGTGTGGCAATGGGTATATGCATGTCTAAGATTGGATCTAGGGAGAGCTTGGTACTTAAGCGGTCTTAATGACCCACCTCCTCTTCTCTGGAACCCTACCTAGTAGCATAGTGTCTGTTCACTCTAGCCAAGGAAGACTTGTTGACGGGCCAAAGTTTGTAATTAAAACCCATACTGTTAAGAATTACCAAAATAAAGAAGAACAATCATGCAACACAAATCATTTTAGGCCTTAGCCCAATACAATAACAACATTTAGAGCAATCATGTATGCAATAATGTAATTATGCAATTCCCACCCCATCTAACTGATACACAACATCTCCGTCCAACTGAATCACATTCTGTGGGGATGACTAAATTGACCCACCCATCCGATACACATCAAGGGTAGCGCCAGTTGCAGTACTACTTAACGTTGCAGCAAAGCTACTGATCATATATTGGGCTTAAAAGCCTTCGTTGGATCCACGGTCGTCAAGTGACTATGCGATCCTCATATAACACTTCCTCCAACATAATTCCAACCTACATGCAATATTATAACATATGAGTGCAACATATAGCATATAGTCATACTTATAACACACAAGGGTAATTCAGTAATTCTATCCTACAAGGGTATTTCGGTAATTCTATCCTACAGGGGTATTTCGGTAATTCTATCCTACAGGGGTATTACAGTAATTCTACCCTACAGGGGTATTTCAATAATTTACTAACGTATGGGTCTTAATTACGAACTTTGGCCTGTCAACAAGTCCTCCTTGGCTAGAGTGAACAGACACTATGCACCAGGTAGGATTCCAGAGAAGGGAAGGTGGGGGCGGCAGTGTGATGTGAGGATGTTGAAAAATCTGATAGAGAGTAGCATCAATGTGATCAAGATGTTGAAAACACTATTGCTCGAATCGTGTAAAGCACTCAAAGATGTCAGAATCTGAAGCTGTTGCATGAAATGGACGACGAATAGGTGGTGGCTTCTCGTGAGATGGGGGGATATCATCAGTAATGTCCTCTGGGTCCTCCTGCTAGGTGGACTGAGATAAGCGGTATTGAGGAGGATCAGTCTCGCGTCGGCACTCGATCATCCTCATATGAAGTATGCTTTAGATGCCTTGAGGGGACATTTAGCTAATGAGAGTATAGGAGGATGTCTGGGTTATTGCGTTAAGAAGGCCGAAGTTGCACCAGGTAGATGCTTCGTGAAAGCGCCTAATCCTCAGATAGTTGCACCAGGCCAAAATTGACCAAGTAGTTGCCCCTGTAGAAAAGTAAAAAGGAAAATAAAGAAGAAGATAAGAGGACTCGAGAGTCCTAATCCTCAGATAGTTCGTGAGGTGAGGGTGGCGGTGAGATTTGAAAATGCTGACAAATCTGATAGAGGGTAGCATCAATGTGATCAAGGCGCTGAAAACACTGTTGCTCGAATCATGTAAAGCACTTAGAGATGTCAGAATTTGAAGCTGCCGCAAGAAATGGACGACGAATGGGTAGTGGCTCCTCGTGAGATGGGGGGACATCATCAGTAATTTCCTCTGGGTCCTCTTGCTCGGTGGACTGAGATAAGCGGTATTGAAGAGGATCAGTCTCGCATCGGCGCTCGATCAACCTCATATGAAACATGCTTTGGATGCCCTGAGGGGACATTTGGCCGATGAGAGTATAGAAGGATGTCTGGGCCGTTGTGTTAAGGAGGCCGAAATTGCGGGCCAGGTGAGTCACATATGGGCCCATCGAGATCACACCCCTACGATGGTGCTCCGTCTGGTGCTGAATGGCACGGGCGATGAAGTAAACGAGGTTGAGCACGTGCTTGTGTGACATGCTCCAGAGGAAGTAGGCGTCGTGTGTGTTGACAACACCAGTGCTCTCTTGTCTACCCGTGAATATATGTGCGAGTAGAGCATGAATGTACCTCAGTAATGGTGCGAGAGCTGTCGCCTTGGAGCGACTAGGGTCGTATGTGACCGGAGTAGGGACCAGGGCTTGCCAACACTTGGATGGAGAAAAGTGGATGTGGCAGTGAAGCTCGGAGAGGTCTTCCTCTTCCAAAAATTGCTCAGTATATAGACCCAGTGCTGTACCGAACTCAAGTACACTAAGCTGTCGGACTAGGCCCCCGAGGTGGAACTAGACCGTCCCTGGATCATCATATCTGAACATGATTGTTTGGAGGTGGAATGTGGAGCAAAGCTCTAAAGTAAGCTCAAGGTATGTAGGCTCGATGATCTGGAAGAATTGGTCCCACAGGTCCGTTGTTAACAAAGCCCAAACCGCATCTGCCAAATGGACCCGCTCTAATGCGGCCCAATCAATGCACCTCCCCACTCCAAGGGGTCTTGCTCTGAGAATCTGAAATAGGTCCTCTTGGGAACTTTGCGGGAACTGGAGGAAGGGGTGTCTAATTTCCGTGGTGGCTTTGGATGAGGTACCACCGGGCCCCTTTTAGTTTTTGGAAGCGGGGACGACAACTTTCTTCCCTCGCGAGGACGACATAGTTCCTGAAACAAAATTTTTTAGCAATTTAATAAAAATAGGAAGAATGGACATATGCTATGAATAATCATAAGTTGATAAACTAATTGACAAAATAAGCTAATGAAGACTACTAAGTATTGAATGTAAAAGGTAAGTTCAAAACAACTAAATTTGGAGTTTGGGTTATCCTAAGCATAGATTTTAATCAAGACAATGGAGATAGCAATAACTATAGCAATATATACTAAGAAGCAATCACTTAAGATAGGTAAAAATGGCAGCTAAAGAATAGTTCAAAATGGCATGATAAGTATCCCTAAATCAATCATGCAAAATGTATGAGTATCATGTAAGTAATAAACTAAATGAATCAATGAAGGTAAAATAGAAATTAAAAATAAAAAATAAGATTAATGATTAAGAAAAAAGGGAGAAAGGGGATCCGAAAAGGTAGATGTTAGGGCGGAGCACGGTCGTGGAGGTGCTACACGGGCGTGGTGACTTGGCTAGATCGGTGGCAGCGCAAGGAGTGGCTGGAATGAGTGGTGATGGGAGAGGGGTGTCGAAACCATTTTTTATGAGGTTTTGAAAAAACAGGGTCGACTTTTTTAAAAAAGAAAATAGGAGTCGCCACCAATCTTTTTAGGTGTGATTGGATCACCTTTAAAACATTTTGTTGTAAAATCATTAGTTTTGGTCTACGGGGTCAGAAAACAGGTCTGGGAGCCGGTTATGTACGAGGAAGGATTAGCACCCTCGTAACGCCCAAAAATTGGTACCTAATTAATTACCAAATGTCTTTAATGTCGGAAATTTAAGAATTTTAAGATACAATCCTCTTTTATTGAGAATGCTTTAATTTTGAAAAATTAAGGTTCACTTATTTCAAACGCGTCAAAATATTACATCCAGTAAGTTAGGACGCAATATTTTCAAAACCTTTGAAACTAAGCTCGTCTTTTGAAAATTTCTATTTCGAATTGACAAAACATCATATCCAGTAAGTTAGAACACAATGTTTTGGAATTCCGAAATAGTTGTTTGTATTTTGAAAACTTCAAAAACATTTAGAAGGTTGCTTGACTATTCGAACTCATCGAGAAAAGTCGCAACCCAGTAAGTTAGGGCACTACCTTTCTCAAAGCTTCCGAACATCATGTATTGCCTTCATTTTTATAAAACCTTAGAATCTCATTTTTTAAATTAATGCATGAAGAACCATATAATGTTAAACATATATCTCAATTCCAAAATACACATACGAGACTTAAATTAATATGATGTTCACAATTGGCATATAATATATAAAAATATAAAGAGATTTATACACATGATAAAAATAATTACACAAAGGTATAGTATAAAACAAGTAACTAATGATAAATGTATAAGATAAGTTAAAATATAATATTAACGATTATTTTTAAAGTAGTATTTAGTATGTAATACCTAATAAAAAAATATATAAAAGAATAATAATTGTAAAAGAAAATATATATTGGTTTAAAATATAATATAAAATATATAATTAATAATAAAATATAATATTTAATCATAATTTTAAGGTGATATTTGTACACATAGTAAATAATAATATATAAAAAATGAATTTAGCATAAAATAATATGTAAAAATAAGTAATTAATAATAAAATATACATATAATACAAATTATAATATTTAATAATAACTTCAAAATGTATAATAATATAATATAAATAAAATAATTATATAACATATAATATAAAAATATATAGGTTAAAAATGAAATAATATATATAACACATAAACGAATGATAAAATAAGTACAAAATACAAGTTAAAAACGTGATAATAGTATATATGAATAATAATGTAAAATAGTAATATATGTAAAAATAATATAATAAATAATATGTGATACTAATATATAAAATACATATAATAAATAAAATAATTATATAATATAAAAATTTAAGGTTAAATAAAATAATCAATTATATGAAATACAAAAGTATACAATCATATAGGGCTAATTTTAAAATTTTTTTTAAAATTCACTGGGGCAAAATTAAAAGAAATAAATTGAATCAGGGACTCAAGGGAAACGCGTGTAAAACAGGAGGGACTCACGGGGTAATTAAACCCTCCTCCTCAAAACGACGTCGTTCCTGATATACACTTTAATAAGGCTGTTAGGATTAAATTGTAACCAAAATAAAAGGTAAGGGCCAAATTATAATAAAAATAAAATGAGATTGCAAATACAGAAAACACGGAAGGACCAATTGGGGAATTAGCCCACTTTACGAAAACACGCGGACCCTCCCCGGGTAATCGGGTCAACACGCGGATCCTGGTGTTTAAAACGGCACCGTTTAGCTATCGATATATAAAGAAAAAAATAGTTTTAGAGAAACATTTTAGACATTCTGAAAACAAAAACAAAAAAAAAAACTCTAAATGCTCTCCCCTGGTCCTCGGTCCGTAATCAAGCAGCAATCACCGGCCACCGCCTCACGCCCCCACGCGCCACCATACGCGGCGGTCGAAAGGTCCAACACCCTTCCCTTTTCAGGTATTTTCTTCCCTTCTTACTATTTCGAGCAATATTTTTGAAATATTTGCTGTTTTATATGCATTCGAATAAAACAGAGATAAAATAAAACGAAAGAACAGAATATCACCTTCCCAAAAACTGTTTGTCTTTTTGCTTTTTATTACTGCTAATGTATTCGTGTCCTTTACAATGATGTTAGATTCGGGCTTATATAGCCACTGTTTTAGATTAGGTAAGTATTTCTCTCCGATTTACTACCATATTTGCTTCTCTGTTGTTTCCTTTTCTTTGCAGGTAAATCACGGGTATCTCGCTCAGTGGGATGTTGATGGCACGAATCTGCCAGTGGTAGGATTAGCACGCCGATTGCGGCGCGAGTTAAGGCCGAGATGAGGGGAAACAAATGGTGAGGCACTGATGGGGCGCTGAGGAGTCTCTGGAATGGCTCACTGATGAGGCCTTGATTGGGAGTTGAAACATCGAGAGGCAGATGGCCTGACCAGCATTGATGGAGCCTATCGTCTGATCTGCCTGAAGCTTCTAGAATTCCAATCCATTCAAAAACCCTTAGGGTTTCTTGCTGTGTTTAAGTCATTGAGCCCCTTTGGGTCTGCCTATTGGGTCTTAGGGGTTGGGTCTGAGTGTAATGTAATGGGTTGGTTCATGGGTAGTGTTTGAGTGGGGTATTGGGCAGTAGTTTGGGCTTAGGCTAATCGGGTTTAGGTGTTTGGGACAATAAACTGTAATTTGGGCTAATCGGGCTGATAATATTTGGGCTTGTAATGGACTTTTATTTTGATCTGTTTATTTTATTTTTTTATTTGCTATTTTTATTCTGCTTTTGGTCCTTTAGTAGCCCGGGCTAGATGGGGTGCTTACAAGGGGTTAGGGTTTTAAGTGAGGAAGATAATGAATAGTGAAGGGTTTATATAGAAATTGAGGCACACAGGCATGACACACGCCTGTGTGAATCGTTTTTAGCCCTTATGGTTCGAATTTTAAGGGTTTTGGTGCACCTGATTAGTGTCACACGCCCGTGTTCTTTGGGCGTGTTAGGGCAAACGACCGTGTCGTACGGCCGTGTCCTTTGATGTTTGCTTCTCTCACGCCCGTGTATGAGGTCCCACGCCCGTGTATGAATTGACAGGTTCGACCACGGGGTTAAAGCAGGGCGTGTCTCCTACCTATGTTAATTTAACAGGTTCAACCACGCTTTGGGGACACGGACATGTCGCACGCCTATGTCGATTCATTATGATTGTCCACGGCCACATCGCACGGCCGTGACTATTTGTCAAAGGCCGTGTCTTACCCATGGTGTGCCCACGGCCTTAGGCATGCCCGTGGTTCTGGCCGTGTGGTCCTAAAAAAAATGTATTTTAAGAATATCAGCATATAAGCTAAAGGTTTAAGAGCCTAAGTTAAAAAGCTTTACTATGTTTGTGCTCGGGTTGCCTCTCGAAAAGCGCTTATTTATAGTCTAAGCTTGACTTCTCTCAAGCTTATACGGTCACAGTGGTTTGAGGAGTTCAAACTCCTCTCTCCTGCTATCAGTTTCAGTATCAAAATAAGGTTTGAGTCGAGTATAATTTACATTAAAAGTGCCCAATGTCTTATGTGTTATGTCGACTGTACCATAATGAAAAATTTTCATTATCGTGAAGGGAGGTGTATCACCTGTATGAAGTTTTGAATTCAAAATTCGAGGATCCTCCTCCTCTAATAAGACTTTATCCCCTACCTTAAATTGATTTGTCTTTACCTTAGGGTCATCATGGTGATGCTTCGGTTTGGCGTGGCAATTCTTAGGTTTCTCTTAGCGGTAGTTCAACCACTTGTCTAGTTCTTTAATATGTAGCATTCGTTTTTCATGTATTGTTCCCTTGTATGGACTCGTCTGTGGTTTGGTTGCACCTATGTGAAGAGTATCCTACAAAAAATGTTGGATAGTGAGATCATTCTTATTATAAGAACTCGTAATAATATCTTTATCATTAGCAGTTCTATTAGAATTACGAGTGTCGAAACCATTTTTAAAAAGGTTTTGAAAAACGGGGTCGACTTTAAAAAATGAAAATGGGAGTCGCCACCAATCTTTTTAGGTGTGATTGGATCCCCTTTAAGACATTTTGTTTTAAAATCATTAGTTTTGGTCTATGCAATTTTGAGAAAATGGGTTTGGGAGTCGGTTATGTACGAGGAAGGATTAGCACCCTCGTAACGCCCAAAAATTGGTACCTAATTGATTATTTGATGTCTTTTATGTCAGACATTTAAAAATTTTAAGATGCAATCCTCTTTAGAATATTTTGATTTTGAAGATTAAGGTTCACTTGTATCAAACGAATCAAAATATTACATCCAGTAAGTTAGGACGCAATATTTTTTAAGACATTCGAAGCTAAGCTAGCCTTTTTGAAAATCTCTATCTCGAAACGACAAAACGCCATATCCAGTAAGTCAGGACACAGCATTTTGAAATTCCAAGATAGTTGCTCGCATTTTGAAAACCTTGAAAACTTAGAAGGGTGCTTGACTATTCGAATTCAACGAGAAAAGTTGCAACCCAGTAAGTTAGGGCACTACCTTTCTCGAAGCTCCCGAACATCAAGCATTGCCTTTATTTTTTAAAGCACTTTCGGATTAATAAGAAATTTTAAAAACGATGATGTATTTAACACATTACAAGATAATCATGAACTACATAATACAAACTTTAACATTTTATGCAAATATAATAGAAAATTACAAACATAAATAATCAATTTCCATGCAATTAAAAAGATAAAAAATAATACACTAAAACTCCACTAATTAAATATATGGAAATAAATCTACAAATTTTGAATAAAATAAATCAAACAGATAAAAATAAATTATAAAAGACGAGGTATTTAAAAGAAATATTTAAAACAATATTTAAATAGTAAAACAAAATTTTAAAAAGGTAAATATATATACTTAAATAATAAAAATATACAATATATAATACAACGACTTAAAAATATAAATAAAACCAAAATTTTGTGATAAATTTCAGAATATCGTATAGTATATAAAAAGATTTATTAATAACATATAAAAAATATAATATTTGATAAGAATTTACAAATTTTAAAATTATACATGATAATATATATTGAAATATAAATAATTTAATATAATATAAATGGATAGTAAAAACAAAATATAATAAACAATATAATATATAACTAATACACATATATACATGAAAAAATATATTTTTATGGTAAAATAATAATATATAAATTTTAAATAAATAAATTACAGAAAGGATTAAAATTAAAAAAATATTGAATTTCGAGGCTAATTTAACAAAAATGAATTCGGACTTATTTGGAACGTGCACTAAAACTGAGGGACTCACTGAGTAATTTGCTCTAATCCCAAAACGACGTTGTTCCCAAGATACTGCTTTAAAAACCATTTAGGACTAAATTGAAACAAAGATAAATTGTTAGGGCCAAATTAGAATAAAATAAAATAAAATTATAAATAATTAAAAGCGGAAGGACTGCGCACACAAATTACCCCCTTTTACCGGTAAAACGCACGGATCTTAGGGTCCGCTGGGTCGGGTCGACCCGTACCACGTTGAAACGGCGTCGTTTCATGCTTATGAGCTTAAGCAAAAACGGTACTGTTTTGCCCTTACTATATAAATCAATTTTAAATAAAAAAACTCATTTGGGTTAGTTTAAAAAAAAAAAAATTCAGAAACCCTTTAATTCTCTCCCCTAGCCCGAAATTCGGCGAGAGCTTCGGCGGTCGACCACCTCACGCTCCTCTATACGCGCTGTCGTATGCGACGGCCGGTGAGCCCAAAATCATCCCTTTTCACAGGTAAACTCCCTCTTTTCCCTTTTTATAATATTTTTCATAAAAACAAAAAAAAAGGGAAACAAATTGTTTCCAATCGAATACTCCTCTGTTTTTTTAAAAAAAACTGTTTCTATATAACCTGTTGCATTTTTGTATGGTGAGAAATATGAAATGGGAATAAAAAGAAATGAAAAAGCAAGATTAAATGAAATAAAAACGAGAAATCACCTTCTCTGATTAAAAAATGTTTGTATATATTTTTGAATCTGTTTCTGTGTATATTTTGTGTATATACGTAGTCCAAAATCCCCCCTTTACAATGTTCTAGTTCGGGTTTATATAGCCTAAATACATAGATAGAAAATAAATCATCCCGATTTCTTGCCATATTTGCTTCTTTCCTTTGCTGTTTTCTCTTCTTTTTTATAGGTTACAGCAAGGATTCGGTGGCCAAGACGCTGATTCGTGCGCTGATTATGGAGCGATACGGGGCTAGATGGCTGCAACGTGAGTCAAGGAGCCCTCGATTGCAGTGTGACGATTGGCCTGGCTTGAAGCTTACGGCGCGAAGGCTTCTGAAAACCCTAGGGTTTCCTGATTCAACTCAGGTGTCTGGGCTATTTGGGCTGTTTCAATTGTTGGGCTGTTGGGTAGGCATAGGCTTAGTAGTTTGGGTCTGGTTGAGGCTAAGAGTGTGGGCCACGGGTTAATTGGTATTTTGGGTAAAGGGTTGTGGGTTAAATCTGGTAGTAATGTATTGTGGGGTATTTGGGCCTGTATTATTTAGGTTCTGTAAAGGACTTTTGAATGGACTGTTTTAAAATAAATTTTAATGATTTTATTTGTAAGGGCTTCCAACGGGCCCGGGCGAAATTAGGGTATTACAGCTGCCCCTCTTTGCTCATTGCTGTGTAACAGGAATAGAGCAAAGACTATAAAAGAACTAATTTTGCCCGGGCTTGTCGAGTCTTAAGTTCTTGACCTTTATCTTCTTCTTGACGGCTTCCATCTACTTCACTGCAACTCAGGAAGGTGATATCTGCTATCTTTGATCTGCTCTCCGTTTAATACAGAGACGCCAGATCTGTTATCTTAGATTTGCTTCAATGAAGGTCAGATCTGCTATGTCTTCGATCTATTCCCTGTAAGCACAGGGATGCCAAATCTGTCATCTTCAACCTGTTCCCTGCAAACTCAGGGACGCCATGCTGATATCTTCGATCTGCTTCGCTGCAAACTCAGGAATGCCAGATCTGCTTTCTTCAACCTGCTCCCTGAGTTTCCATGTTGATATCTTCGATCTGTTTCGCTGTAAACTCAGGAATGCCAGATCTGCTTTCTTCAACCTGCTCCATGTAAACTCAGGGACGCCATGCTGAAATCTTCAACCTGCTCCCTGCAAACTCAGGAACGCCATACTGATATCTTCGACCTGCTTCACTGTGAACTCAGGAAGTCAAGATCTGCTTTCTTCAACCTGCTCCTTGCAAACTCAAGGACGCCATGCTGAAATCTTCAACCTGCTCCCTACAAACTCAAGGACGCCATGCTGAAATTTTCGATCTGCTTCACTGTAAACTCAAGAAGTCAAGATCTGCTTTCTTCAACCTGCTCCTTGCAAACTCAAGGATGTCATGTTGAAATCTTTAACCTGCTCCCTGCAAACTTAGGGACGCCATGCTGAAATTTTTGATCTGCTTCACTGCAAACTCAGGAAGTCAAGATCTGCTTTCTTCAACCTGCTCCTTGCAAACTCAAGGATGCCATGCTGAAATCTTCAACCTGCTCCCTGCAAACTCAGGGATGCCATGCTGAAATTTTTGATCTGCTTCACTGCAAACTCAGGAAGTCAAGATCTGCTTTCTTCAACCTGCTCCTTGCAAACTCAAAGATGCCATGCTGAAATCTTCAGCCTGCTCCCTGCAAACTCAGGAACGCCATGCTGAAATTTTTGATCTACATTGTCCCCTAGAGGACATAACCTGTAGAATGCTTATGCTTAATGATTAGGATGCCATGATTGAAATGAGTCAAATGCTTTCCTAATTAAACATACTATGATGCAATAAATGTCATGAGAATGATTCCTATTTCAGATGTTATCACTCATTCATCTATCGAGATTTCCACTTCGTTGTTCTCGACGTATTAATCATACTCTACTTGTGTGTCTTGTATTTCTCCCATCAATTTCGTCCATTGTACCATTCCCCGAATGTTACGACCCACTGGAGATATTTGTGAAATGGCCCTCTCTTAAGGTCAATACTTTGCTTAATTTGTCCCACCATTTGGGGCAACAGAAGTAATCTTAATTTCTTTAAGTACCTCTGACTTCTACACATAGGAATTCTTTAAACAAATGTCCTGTTTCAGTTTCTTGTATTATCTAGAAACTTCCAGAGTAATATATAAAACTTCTTTTGTGAAAATATTATTAGTCCATTAATTGATACTTCAATATAAAATGCTTGAAAAAGATCACAATAATGGACGAGAAAGAAATTAATTAGGAGCATAGCTCGAAATAATTAATCAAAGATAGCCAAGAAACTAATTAGAGCGTATCTTGGAAAGAATAAGGTAATTAAAGTTAGCAACTTCAAAAATGGGTAAGATGAAAATTAGGTGCCCCAGATATCGCAGCCTGAGCTTTGCTGTACCAACCTCTTGAGGACCATTTTGAGTTCAATATGTGTTTAGGGGATCCGGAGTACTTTGCCGATGCCCCAAGTCGTAACATACTTCTTCTTTGTCAATTTAGATATAGCGAGACTACTATTTGCCCCACTTTGATCGAAATTTGAGCTGCCCTTTTTGGGTTTTCAACTCAAAACCCCTTTGGTCTCAAAGCGCCCTTTGCGGGTTTTCGCCTTGGCCTCTCCATTTTCTTTTTCCTTTTTCTTTTTCTTTTTCTCTTCTTTTTCATATTTTCTTTGAAGGTCACAAAGCGCCCTTTACGGGTTTTCACCTTGGCCTCTCCTCTTTTGGGTATCTGAATCCGAGTTTGCAGGAATTTATCTCAGTCAAACTCAATGCTCCTCCGGGGAAAACCCTTTTTACCACACAAGGTCCTTCCTCATTTTGGCATTCTCCTTCATTTGAAATCCTTTTGAATAGAAAGGATCTTCCTCAATATCAAGTCCATCATGAATTAGCCTCGTTCGTTTCTGACTGTGCATACTTTCAAGCCCTTTCTTTCAACTTCATCCGACTCCTAACTAAATCAAAGTTTGGAGAAAAGGAATCTTAATGGGCAGAACCACCTCTATTCCATAAACTAAATGGAAAAGTGTTGCCCCAATGAAAGTCCTAGTCGTCGTAAGCATTGAGGGTAAGTGATAGCTTCTCATGCCAATCCTTGCAAGTCTAGGTCACTTTCCATAATTTTTGTTATTTTCTTTCTTTTTGTGCTTTTTCTTTTTAGCATCCTTTGCTGTACTGTAATATGCCATCTGATCTTTGAACAGACTGTAAATTTTGTTGTTTTACAGTTGTGAATTTATTGAACATGATCATTTTTGGCATTCTTTGAAAAATTTCTTTCTTTTTTCTTTTTTCCTATTTTTTTCTTTTTTTTTTTGAAATTTGGTGACTGTTGACTTTGCAATATTGGCATAAGAAGCAACATTCACCCTCTTGATGATTTGATGTCAACTGGCCTCATAACATGCATGCCCCATATATGAAGGAAATGAAGGAGTCACGTAACCCTTGTCTCTTGTAATTCATCCTTTATGGCATAGCTGATGCGATCCCTTTCCATGGTGGACCAGCAATGCTCAAACCTCATATTTAGCCTTACCATTGTGAACTCCTGCATGCATCCTATGGCTCTCTTTTAAGCTTTTGACATACTCGCGTCTCGATAGCCCAAACATGTCCTTGATATGATCGTGCAAAAAGACCCTTGAATTCTCGAAAACGTCTTATTTTAATTTTGTGATGAGCTAGACTTCAATAATATCCACTGACCCTTTGTAAAGTAGGATCCATTTTCATCTTTATTCAACCATTCTTAACAAATCAGAAGATAGGTTATAATCTCTGTTATCTTCAAAGTTCTGAGATCCCCCAAAACACACATCTCACTCAAAAAGGAAATTCTGAGTCAACAGCAGCATTGCTTATATCATTGATATCTGGGGACCCATTGTGGATTCAAAAGAATATTCCAAAGAATAAATGATTCAAAGAATGATTGTTATGGGTATGAACATAAAAAATGTTTGAAAGAAAGTCTAAAGGACAAAAGAATTTATACATGGTAAGAATAAAAGAATATCGTATTCAAAAGATGCATTTTATTGAAATAAAAATTTCAGACACAAGCCTGTTTCACAAAAGGATTCTTATTGCCTCTAGGCTTAAGGCAACAAGCATGTTTTGAATATTACTCAGATCAGTCCTAAAAATACAAGGATTACTTCCACAGTTTTATTATTCAAAACACTCCCTAATATGTAAGAGCTAATGCCCAACAGATTTCTTTGCTCGATCATCAATCCTCTTTATTTCATCTTCAATGGGGTTCTTATTTATGCAATATCCCCCATTGATCCTTCTCGCAAGCCTTCAATCAATTGCACTTACCCCTTTGTCACTAGGGTTTAGTAACGGGCTTTCTTTACAAGGGGTATCATCAAACTTCACAATCCCCATCTTGATAAGTCTTTCAACTGTCTTCTTGAAAGCAGTGCAATTTTCTATTGAATGCCCCGGTACTCTCGCATGGTGATCACATTGAGCGTTTGAATCATACCATTTGGGGTATGGGGGCTGCAACGGTTCTATATAAAATGGGGAGACCACGTGCGCATTAAATAAAATTTGATATAGTTCCTTATACGACATTGGGATTGGCGTAAATTGGAACTTTTCAGAGTTTTGCCTTGTGCCCGATTCCTGCCTTGTCAAACCCTGTTGCCCCATAATGGTTACTCTAGGTTGGCTGACAGTAATGGCTTTTGAGTACCTTTTGTTATATGTACTCGTATTATTCACTTCATTCTCTTTTTTATTGAGAACGGGCCTCTTGGTAGCTTCCCCTTCGATTTTGCCACCTCTTATGGCATTTTCGATCGTTTCACCTACCATGACTATGTCAGCAAAGCTTTTGGTGGTGTTTCCAATCATGTGAGTAATGAATGAAGCTTTCAAAGTGTTGATGAACAACATAGTAGTCTCCTTTTCCGAGAGCGGTGGTTGAACTTGCATAGCAACCTCCATCCATCTTTGTGCATATTGCCTAAAATTCTCATTAGGCTTCTTCTCCATGTTCTGCAGCGTGATCCTATCAGGAGTCATGTCAGTCACATGATTATATTGCTGCATGAAGGCTTGCGCAAGATCTCTCCTTGAACTGATTCTGGCACGACTCAATTGATTGTACCACCTAGCCGCTGCCCTAACCCAACTATCTTGGAAACAATGGATCAACAATTGATCATTATTTACATAGCCTGTCATCCTTCTACAGAACATAGTATTATAGGCCTCTGGGCAAGTAGTCCCATTATACTTCTCGAACTCCAGCATTTTAAATTTATGGGGAAGCACCAGATCTGGGACTAAGCTCAAGTCCTTAGCGTCAATCCCATGATGACTACCATCACCCTCTAAAACCCGAAACTTTTCTTCCAACCATTTGCAGCGATCCTCCAATTGTTTCGAGGATTCCATTGCATTCTTTCTTTTTCAACCACATCAAGGTCAGGGGTGATAGGATTAGCAGAGTTATCTCCCAAATTGAGTCCTGAACCAGCTGGGAAATTCATAAGGATTCCGGCATCGACCGACTCATGTTGTGGCCTTATAGTGACAGATGGCCTCCTAGGGGGTACCTCAGCTTGTGCTGGCACATAGGGTGGGGTAAAACCTGGAGGGTGATCCTCGCCATCTTGTCCAGTGATAGCCATAGAGGCTTTTCCCTTATCAGTGGCTCTCAGCAACTGAGCCATTTCAGCCATCATATTCCTTTGGGACTCTAGCATCTGTTCCCTCATGTCATTCTGCATCTTCGCCAACTGCTCTTGCAATTGGTCTTGCATTTCCTTATGAAGCTGCTCAAATCTCTGATCCATATTCTTAGTCTTAATGCGGGTATCGTAAGGATGTGTAGATTCCAGGTTAGCCTTTTTTCTCTCTCTTACTGTAATAATTTTAACTAATCAGGGTCTCTCTAAAATTTTAAATGCATATGATGCAATGTGATGCAAATGCATGAATGCAAAAAGGCATCGATCTCGATTTAATTTCATTTAGAAAACTTTATTTAGAAAAAGAATATCTTTACATATGAATGGATTACAAATACGCCTTCGCCCTATGGCCCAAAGCTTTAACTCTCCTAAACAACAAAGCTAACTTTTGACCACAATCTGACTGTAGCTCGTATTTCGTGCTCAATGTATCAGCTTGTACCTTCAGAGTCTGTAAATAATTTACTACCATCTCGAATTTGAGCTATGACTTTACCCATAAGATAATCCCTATAGCCATGGACACCTCCTCCAATGTTTGTAAAGTTATTCCGATTATCTTGAAAGGAAGATTGGCGAACAAGTAGGCATTCATGCTTTACAGCATGCTGCCTTAAAATGATATCCAGCACCTTCAGTGTTTCTTGAGAGCTTTCAGATTCCTGTCCACGCAAAGTATTTTGAAATGCTTACATGGGTATCTTCTCAGCATAGCCAATCTCCACTTTAAAGGTCTTTAAATGATATGGTCTTCTTTAATCTCTGTCTTTTGCGTCCATTGGGGCAGGCCATCAGGGCTTGCATTTCCATTGTCTCTGATAGGTACGACATGGTAAACTCATGCTTGTTGTTTGGTAGCGATCCTATAGTAAATAATCCTTTTACCATCATAAGCCTAATTTTTCCATATAACTCACTTTTGTAGGTCTCATGCATTCTGTCAATCACTTTCCTTCCAATACTCTTACCATCGACCATCTTTATATGAAAGAGTAATGCTGTAATGGTAGAAGTGTCCATTAGTTCTCTTCTTGTTCACCTTGAAGTGATTGGTGAGTACATTACCTTCTGCCCTTTAGTTCCTGCAGCACGCCTTGCCATAGGGTGTCGAACAATCTTCCTCGCATCCAATTCTGCTTTGAACGACATTAGGAAGCACCAGTGGCGGAAGAGGCAGAAATTCCAACGCTGCCCCATTTCCCTCTTGCTCTTTACTTTTTAGCTCGCTCCCTCTCCCCATGATGTTCATCAACTTCCTCACAAAAGTTGGGATACAGTCAACCCTTGAGTAAACTTTATCAACTTGAATCTTAGGACAACGCCACAAAACCGAATATTCCTCCACTATGGGTACCATATCGGCTTTTCCAAATGTAAAGCAATTGTATACAAGATTCCAATACTGAGTGATGGCCCGAAACAAATTCTCGTATATTTTCAAGTCAAGCAAGTACTGTAAGTCCCTATAGTTGTTGTAGAACAATCGCTTGGCTTCGCTACTCCATTGATCCCATATTTCCTTTAACTTATGGTAATTATTCTGTGTGACACTGATATGAGTGTAGTCTGACAGCTCTGACACATATCCCACAGCTAGACTAGCTCCCTTTACTAACTGAGTTTGCTCTGACCATCTATGGATGTTAACGTTGCCCTCCACTCTATCAAGAAGTCCGTTCTCCATAATAAAACTCTCTAACTTAGAAACTGACCGAAAATCGATACCTTTTAAATGCGAAATGATATGCAACAAAAGAAAGGAAATAGTCAGTATCACATAATATCAATAAACTCAAAGATAACCTACAAGGGCAATAACTAAAGTATAATTCTACCTAGGTTGAGCTCTTACGGTCCTTCTATATGTGGTTCGGTTCTAAAGTTGATGTACCCGAACCAGCAGATTCCTCGATTCTCACCTATTATAGGCTCGTTTGAATCGAGTTCGGTTCAAGAGGACACATTTCCCTATGGCTGCATGGAGATGAAAATCTCACGAAGATATAGGTACGAATGTATCTCGAAAGTGATACACTATCCTGCACAGAGGTGAAAACCTCACGAAGGTGTAGTTTCCCACTCCCACTTAAGGGTGTGACCACAACGGTCATGCAAATGCAATGCGCGCCAAAATATAACAACCATATGCAGTAGTAATTCAAACACATGTAATGAAAGAGGATTGTATTTCAAAATTTTTCAAATTTCTGAATTAAGACAAAGAATAATCAATTAAACGGCTTGACTCTCTTATTGTCCCCAGTGGAGTCGCCAAGTTATCGAAACCATTTTTAAAAAGGTTTTGAAAAACGGGGTCAACTTTAAAAAATAAAAATGGGAGTCGCCACCAAACTTTTTAGGTGTGATTGGATCACCTTTAAAACATTTTGTTTTAAAATCATTAGTTTTGGTCTACGAAATTTCGAGAAAACGGGTTCGGGAGTCTGTTACATACGAGGAAGGATTAGCACCCTCGTAACGCCCAAAAATTGGTACCTAATTGATTATTTGATGTCTTTTATGTTAGACATTTAAAAATTTTAAGATACAATCCTCTTTAGAATATTTTGATTTTGAAGATTAAGGTTCACTTGTATCAAACGAATCAAAATATTACATCCTGTAAGTTAGGACGCAATATTTTTTAAGACATTCGAAGCTAAGCTAGCCTTTTTGAAAATCTCTATCTCGAAACGACAAAACGCCATATCCAGTAAGTCAGGACATAGCACTTTGAAATTCCAAGATAGTTGCTCGCATTTTGAAAACCTTGAAAACTTAGAAGGGTGCTTGACTATTCGAATTCAACGAGAAAAGTTGTATCCCAGTAAGTTAGGGCACTACCTTTCTCGAAGCTCCCGAACATCAAGCATTGCCTTTATTTTTTAAAGCACTTTCGGATTAATAAGAAATTTTAAAAGCGATGATGTGTTTAACACATTACAAGATAATCATGAACTACATAATACAAACTTTAACATTTTATGCAAATATAATAGAAAATTACAAACATAAATAATCAATTTCCACGCAATTAAAAAGATAAAAAATAATACACTAAAACTCCACTAATTAAATATATAGAAATAAATCTACAAATTTTGAATAAAATAAATCAAACAGATAAAAATAAATTATAAAAGACGAAGTATTTAAAAGAAATATTTAAAACAATATTTAAATAGTAAAACAAAGTTTTAAAAAGGTAAATATATATACTTAAATAATAAAAATATACAATATATAATACAACGACTTAAAAATATAAATAAAACCAAAACTTTGTGATAAATTTCAGAATATCGTATAGTATATAAAAAGATTTATTAATAACATATAAAAAATATAATATTTGATAAGAATTTACAAATTTTAAAATTATACATGATAATATATATTTAAATATAAATAAAATAAAATAATATAAATGGATAGTAAAAAAAAATATAATAAATAATATAATATATAACTAATACACATATATACATGAAAAAATATATTTTTATGGTAAAATAATAATATATAAATTTTAAATAAATAAATTATAGAAAGGATTAAAATTAAAAAATATTGAATTTCGGGGCTAATTTAACAAAAATGAATTCGGACTTATTTGGAACGTGCACTAAAACTGAGGGACTCACTGAGTAATTTGCTCTAATCCCAAAACGACGTCGTTCCCAAGATACTGCTTTAAAAACCATTTAGGACTAAATTGAAACAAAGATAAATTGTTAGGGCCAAATTAGAATAAAAATAAAATAAAATTATAAATAATTAAAAGCGGAAGGACTGCGCACACAAATTACCCCCTTTTACCGGTAAAACGCACGGATCTTAGGGTCCACTGGGTCGGGTCGACCCGCACCACGTTGAAACGGCGTCGTTTCATGCTTATGAGCTTAAGCAAAAACGGTACCGTTTTGCCCTTACTATATAAATCAATTTTAAATAAAAAAACTCATTTGGGTTAGTTTTTAAAAAAAAAAAAATTCAGAAACCCTTTAATTCTCTCCCTTAGCCCGAAATCAGGTGAGAGCTCCGGCGGTCGACCACCTCACGCGCCTCCACACGCGCTGCCGTATGCAATGGCCGGTGAGCCCAAAATCATCCCTTTTCACAGGTAAACTCCCTCTTTTCCCTTTTTATAATATTTTTCATAAAAAACAAAAAAAAAAAAAAACAAAAGGGAAACAAACTGTTTCCAATCGAATCCTCCTCTGTTTTTTTAAAAAAAACTATTTCTATATAACCTGTTGCATTTTTGTATGGTGAGAAATATGAAATGGGAATAAAAAGAAATGAAAAAGTAAGGTTATATGAAATAAAAACGAGAAATCACCTTCTCTGATTAAAAAATGTTTGTATATATTTTTGAATCTGTTTCTGTGTATATTTTGTGTATATACGTAGTCCAAAATCCCCCATTTACAATGTTCTAGTTTGGGTTTATATAGCCTAAATACATAGATAGAAAATAAATCATCCCGATTTCTTGCCATATTTGCTTTTTTCCTTTACTGTTTTCTCTTCTTTTTTGCAGGTTCTAGCAAGGATTCAGTGGCCAAAACGCTGATTCGTGCGCCGATTATGGCGCGATACGGGGCTAGATGGCTGCAACGTGAAACAAGGAGCCCTCGATTGCGGCGTGACGATTGGCCTGGCTTGAAGCTTGCGGCGCGAAGGCTTCTGAAAATCCTAGGGTTTCCTGATTCAACTCAGGTGTTTGGGCTATTTGGGCTGTTTCAATTGTTGGGCTATTGGGTAGGCATAGGCTTAGTAGTTTGGGTCTGGTTTAGGCTAAGAGTTTGGGCCACGGGTTAATTGGTATTTTGGGTAAAGGGTTGTGGGTTAAATCTGGTAGTAATGTATTGTGGGGCATTTGGGCCTGTATTATTTGGGTTCTGTAAAGGACTTTTGAACACTGTTTTAAAATAAATTTTAATGATTTTATTTGTAAGGGCTTCCAACGGGCCCGGGCGAAATTAGGGTATTACAGCGAGCCTGCAAAGTGATTGTACAATGTATGAGTTCCCCTGTCCCTACATCAATTATAGTTCTTGCAATTGCTAAGAAGGGTCGCCATAGAATTAATGGCACATTGCTATCCTCATCTATGTCTAAAACAACGAAATATACTGGGAATATAAATTTATCAATTTTGACTAGCACATCTTTAATTATACCCCTAGGAAATCTAATGATTTTATCAGCCAATTGAATGCTCATCCTAGTTTGTTTGGGCTTTCCAAGTCCTAGTTGTTTAAACAATTTATAGGGCATTACATTAATACTTGCCCCTAAGTCAGCCAAGGCATTTTTAATGTCTAAGCTACCAAGTAAACAAGGAATCGTAAAACTCCCTGGATCTTTTAGTTTGTTAGGTAGCTTGTTTTGCAAAATGGCTGAGCAGGCTGCATTTAGCTCCACATGAGATGACTCATCCAGCTCTTGTTTGTTTGTCAGAAGCTCTCTGAAGAACTTAACGGCGTTTGGTATCTATGAAAGAGCTTCAATAAACGGTAAGTTAATATGTAATTTCTTTAACAGTTTAAGGAATTTACCGAATTGCTCATTTGTGTGGTCTTTCCTCATCACATTAGGGTATAGGACACGAGGCTTACACTCTTTGACTACTGGTTTGGTGCTGCTTACCTCACCCTTACATCTACTTACCACAGTTTCTTTACTTGGCTCTGATTTGGTTTTAGCTAACCCTCCTTCATCAATCGTGTCGACGGCGTGGAGTTACTCCTTAGGGTTAGTCTCGGTGTTGCTCGGTAAACCACATTGTGGTCTTTAAGAGATTAGCTTAACGAGCTGGCCTTTTTGAGTTTTGAGTCTTATATAGATGCTTGCTGGTTTTTAAGTGCCGTCTCAAGTGTTCTGGAAACGAGTTTCTAACACGGAGATAAATTTCGTGAGCATCTCCTCAAGGTTCGGCTTTTTCTCTTGCTGGTAAGGTAGTTGCTGAAATCTCGGAGGAGGTGGTGGTCTCTGATTTCCTTGTCCTCCCCATGAAAAATTGGGGTGGTTCCTCCAACCTACATTGTAAGTGTTTCTATAAGGGTTATATTGAGATCTAGAATTATTACCCATATAGTTGGCTTGTTCTTTTTTTTGTGCCATATCCATAGGTCGGGTACTTAAAATTGCTTGAGTCACATTGCATCACTGGATGTATCTGCGTAGAACCAACGAAACTATCAATCTTTTTATTTAAGAGTTCTACCTAATTTGACAGCATAGTGACCGCATCAACATTAACAACTCCGGCAAGTTTTTGTGGATTTGTGCTCATGACTTGCCACTGATAGTTATTTTGTGACATCTCCTCTATAAACTCATAATCTGCTTCTGGTGTTTTGTTATTGATTGTTCCACTTGTGGCTGCATCGATCATCTGTCTCGTTGAAGGGTTCAAACCATTGTGAAAAGTTTAAACTTGTATCCATAGAGGTAACCCATGGTGAGAGCACCTTCTCAATAAATCCTTGTATCTCTCCTAAGCATCGTAGAGTGTCTCTAAATCCATCTGCACAAAAGAAGAGATATCATTCCTTAATTTAGCCATTTTAGCCGGCGAAAAATATTTGAGTAAAAATTTTTCGGTCTTTTGTTCCCATGTAGTGATAGACCTTCGTGGTAGAGAATTTAACCACAGTTTAGCTTTGCTCCTCAAGGAAAATGGGAATAACTGAAGACAAATGGTATCATCAGAAAGGCCATTTATTTTAAATGTGTCGCAGTATTCCAAAAAGTTGGCTAAATGAGCATTAGGATCCTTATCCTGCAAACCATAAAACTGAAGAAACTGATGTATCATTTGAATAGTGTTAGGTTTTAGTTCAAAATCATTTACAGTAATAGTAGGCCTAACAATACTAGATTCAGTACCAGCCAAATTGGGTTTAGCATAATCATACATAGTACGAGGAATAGGATTTTGCTCAACAGGATTTGCGGCTACTATAGGAGGTAGCTGATTATCCTGATTTGCCTCCATCTCTTCAGTAGATTTAGGTTCTACTTCTTGTCCCTGTTTTGGGTACTGTAGGCTCCTTCTTATTTCTCTTCGATTTCTACGAACTGTGGCTTCTAAATCGCTGTCAAACAATAATGGTCCTTCTGGGTTTCTTCTAGTTATAAACTAGAGACACCTGGAAGAGAAAAATAAAAAGAGAATTTTAGTAAATAAAAACTTGAAATAAATTGCAATAAAAGTAAAAATGGCTAAAGTAATAGAAATTGAGTGTTCCTAATATTGTAGTTCCTTGGCAATGGCACCAAAAGCTTGATCGTGATATGACGAAGTAATAAAATTAATCGTACCTAGAAACTAACTATTATCACGATAAAAGGCAAGCGCACCTATCGAATAGTAGTATAGTTAGTGGCAAGACCGGAATATCGAATCCAAGGAACTAAAAGTACTGCTAATGACTTTCTTCCTATTACCTAGCCTAAAAATAAAGAGGGGGTTTGTGTAAACTAATTAACTCTAAATTAAACTAAGGATGCGACAAAAAGTAATTTGGGGAATTGCTTTGGGAAAACTGAATGATAAAGACAATACCTAAGGAAGAATCCACCTAGACTTCACTTGTTATCTAACTCTGAACTAGACGATTTCTTCATTCGACTTGATCCGTAGAGACACTTAAATTATGTTAATATCTCCGTCGAAAATAAGAACAACTAATCTTAGGTTGATTAATTGAAATCTCTTTTTAATTAAAACCCCTAGTCTTGCATTAACTCAATCTATGGATCCCAATATTAGATTTGACTCTAATTCGGCAGATTTTCATCATCCTATGTTAGGATTGCAATCAACTTCAATTAATTGTGTTGGATCTACTCTTAAACAGGGACTTTTGCTCCTCTGCCTAAGCACATTTGACTTAAATTAATATCCCGGAAATATGAATCCAAGAATGAAAAAAAACACAATTAAGAACAAATCAAATATTTATCATATAGTTCAGATAACAATAACAAGATTCATCTTAGGTTTCATCCCTCTCAGGTATTTGGGGGTTTAGTTCATGTTCATAAAAGAAAACATCTTAAAATGAAGGGAACAACAAAACATAAAGAAAACCCAAAACCCCTGGAAGAATTGAAGGGAGATCTTCAGTCTTGATGTTGATCCTTGCTTCTGAGATGGATCAATCGGCTTTCTTTCGAGTAATTCCCTATCTTTTACTCTGAGTCTTGGTGAGATACTGTAAACCCCTTGTAGTTGCCTACTAGGGTCTTTATATTGAGTTGGAATGTCTTTCTTAGCCCCTAAGTAGCCTTTTCTGTATGAAATTGAACTTCGTCACGACAGGGACACGCCCGTGTGGCACGCCGGTATGAGTCGAGTTTAGGCCGTGTTCAAGCCTGTTAATGTGGCATGGCTGTGTGTTTCACCAATGTGACTAACTCCAGGCCGTGTTGTTTCCTTGCTTTGACCCATTTTCTCCGTTTTTGGCTCTTTTCTTGTTCTTTTCACTCTCCTATGCCCTCCTGAGTATAAAACATGAAATTAAAGGATTAGGAGCATCAAATTCCACAAATTCAATGATAATTCATCCATAAATGTGCTAAATGTTGGATAGAAATATGTATAATTCATAATTTATCAACACGGCCTAGAGTTCGTCACATGGGTGAACCACACGGCCGTGCCACATTAACAGGCTTAATACGGCCTGGGCTCGATTCACATGGGCGTACCACACAGACGTGTCCCTGTCGTAACGAGTTTTAATTTCACGCGGAAAAAGCTATTTAGGGGCTAAGAAAGACACTCCAAACTCTATATAAAGACCCTAGGAGGCGACTACAGGGGTGTACAGTGTCCCCGCCAAGACTCAGAGTAGAAGGTAGGTAATTACTCGAAGAAAGCCGATTGATCCATCTCAGAAGCAAAGATCTACATCAAGACTGAGGATTTGTCTTCAATCCTTTCAAGAGTTTTGGGTTTTCTTTATGTTTTGTTGTCTTCTTTATTTCAAGATGTTTTCTCTTTCCATTATGAACTAAATCCCCAAATACCTGAGGGGGATGAAACCTAAGAAGAATCTTGTTATTGTTATCCGAACTATATGATAAATATTTGATTTGTTCTTAATTGTGTTTTTAATTCTTGAGTTGATATTTTAGGATATTAATTCAAGTCGAATGTACTTATTCAGAGAAGCAAAAGTCCCTGTTTAAGAGTAGATCCAACACAATTAAGTGCAGTTGATCGCAATCCTAGACATAGGACGACGAAAATCTACCGGATTAGAGTGAAATCTAATAGGGGATCCATAGATCAAGTTAATGAAAAACTCAGGGTTTTAATTAGAAAGAGATTTCAATTAATCAACTTATGGTTAGTTGTTCTTATTCTCGATGGAGATATTAACATAATTTAGGGATCTCTACGGATCAAGTTGAATGAAGAAATCGTCTAGTTCAGGGTTAAAATACAAGTGAAGTCTAGGTGGATTCTTCCTTAGGTATTGCCTTTGTCAATTAAGTTTTCCTAAAGTAATTTCCCAATTTACTCTTTGTCGTGTCTTTAGTTAGCTAGAATTTTAGTTTACCAACAAATCCCTCTTTATTTTTAGGCTAGATAATAGGAAGAAAGTCATTACTAGTACTTTTAGTTCCTTGGATTCGATATTCCGGTCTCGCCACTAACTATACTACTACTCGGTAGGGGCGCTTACCTTTTATCGTGATAATAGTTAGTTTCCATGTACGATCATTATTACTTCATCGAAATCACGATTAAGTTTTTGGCACCGTTACCAGGGAACTATGATATTAGGAACACTGCTATTTTTACTTTATTTGCAATTTATTTTCTATTTTTCTTATTAAAATTTTCTTTTTCCTTTCCCTGACAGGTGTCTCTAGTTTATGACCACTATTGTTTGATAACGACTTAGAAGCCAAAGTTCACAGAAACTGAAGAAACATAAGGCGAAGCCTATAGTACATAGAACAAGGACAAGAGAACGAAACTGAATCTACTGAAGAGATGGATGCAAATCAGGATAATCTACCACCTTCGGCGATAGCTGTAGATCCTGTGAATCAAAACCCTCTTCCTCGTACTATGTATGATTATGCTAAGCCTAATATAGCTGGTACTGAATCTAGTATTGTTAGGCTTGCTATTACTGCAAATAATTTTGAATTGAAACCTAACTCTATTCAAATGATACAACAATTTGTTCAATTTAATGGTTTGTAGGATGAGGATCCTAACTTACATTTAGCTAATTTTTTGGAATTCTGCGACACATTCAAAATAAATGGCATTTCTGATGATGCCATTCATATTCAAAAGAAATGACCGAAAAGTTTACTTAAACATTTTTCGCCGACTAAAACGGCAAAGTTGAGGAATGATATCTCTTCTTTTGTGCAGATGGATTTAGAAACACTCTACGATGCTTGAGAGAGATACAAGGATTTATTGAAAAGGTGCCCTCACCATGGGTTACCTCTATGGTTACAGGTTCAAACTTTTCACAACAGTTTGAACCCCTCAACGAGGCAGATGATTGATGCAGTCACCGGTGGAACAATCAATAACAGAACACCAGAGGCAGTTTAGGAGTTTATAGAGGAGATGTCACTGAATAACTATCAGTGGCGAGTCATGAGAACAAAGCCGCAAAAAGCTACCGGAGTTTTTAATTTTGACGCGGTCACCATGCTTTCTAATTAGGTAGAACTTCTTAATAAAAAGATTGATAGTTTTGTTGGTTCTACGCAAGTATATCCAACGATTTAGTGTGACTCAACTCTAGGAAACATGAGCAATCCAGAGTACTCCTCTTATGGACATGGCATGGAAAACGAGTAAGTCAACTATATGGGTAATAATTCTCGACATCAAAACAATCCTTATAGTAACACTTACAATATAGGTTGGAGGAACCACCCTAATTTCTCATGAGGAGGACAAGGCAATCAAGGAAATCAGAGACCACCACCCCCTCCGAGATTTCAACAACCACCTTACCAGCAAGAGAAAAAGCCAAACCTTGAGGAGATGCTCATGAAATTTATCTCAGTATCAGAAACTCATTTCCAAAACACCGAGACGACACTTAAAAAATAGCAAGCCTCCATTCAAGGACTCGAAACTCAAACAGGCCAGCTTGCTAAGCTAATCTCTAAAAGACCACAAGGTGGTTTGTCGAGCAACACCGAGACTAACCCTAAGGAGCAACTCCACGCTATTGACATGATCAATGAATGAGGGTTAGTCAAAGCCAATCAGAGCCAAGTCAGAAAACTATGGTAAGTAAAGGTAAGGGTGAGGTAAGTCGCAAAGAACCAATTATCAAAGAGTATAAGCCTCATGTCCCATACCCAAATACAATAACGAAAGACCGCACAGATGAACAATTCGGTAAATTCCTGAAACTTTTAAAGAAATTACACATTAACTTACCATTTATTGAAGCTCTTTCGCAGATGCCAAATGCGGTTAAGTTCTTAAAGGAGCTTTTAGCAAATAAACAGAAATTAGATGAATCGTCACATGTGGAGCTGAATGTAGTTTGCTCAGCTATTTTACAAAATAAGCTACTCGACGAACTAAAAGATGTAGGGAGTTTCACAATCCCTTGTTTGAATGGTAGCTTAAATGTTAAAAATGCTTTGGCTGATTTAGGGGCTAATATAAATGTAATGCCTTATAAACTGTTTAAACAACTAGGTCTTGGGAAACCTAAACAAACTAGGATGAGCATTCAACTGGCTCATAAAATCATTAGATTTCCTAAGGCTATAATTGAAGATGTTCTGGTTAAAATTGACAAATTCATATTCCTAGGGACTTTGTTGTTTTAGACATAGATGAGGATAGCAATGTGCCATTAATTCTAGGGCAACCCTTTTTAGCAACTAAAAGGGCTATAATTGATGTAGGCACAGGTGAACTCACACTTCGTGTAGGTGATGACACAATTACTTTGCAAGCTCGTAATTCTAATAAGACTGTTAATGATAAAGATTTTATTACGAGTCCTTGTAATAAGAATGATCTCACTATCCAACCTTCTCTGCAGGGTACTTCTCATGAAAGTGCAACTGAGCCACATTCGAGTTCATACGATAACAAGGAAACAATCCATGAAGAACAAATGCTACAGATTGAAGAACTAGACGAGTGGCTGAACTACCGCCAAGGGAAACCTAAGATATGCCACATCGAACCAAAGCATCACCATGACGACGTAAAGATAAATCAATTTAAGGTAGGGGATAAGGTACTATTAGGGGAGGAGGACCCTCGAATTTCGAATTCAAAACTTCATACAGGTGATACATCTCCTTTCACGGTAATGAAAATTTTTCTTTATGGTACAGTCGAGATAACACATAAGACATTTGGCATTTTCAAGGTAAATTATACTCGACTTAAACCTTATTTTGATATTAAAACTGATAGCAGGAAAGAGGAGTTTCAACACCTCAAACCACTGTAACAGTGCAAACTTGAGAAAAGTTGAGCTTAGCCTCTAAACAAGAGCTTCTGGGAGGCAACTCAAGCACTAACATAATTAATTTCTTTAACTTAAGCTCTTAACCTCTCATTCATAAACTGACTTCTTGAATGCAGGTTTTTCAAGCCACACGGCCAGACCTACAGGCGTGCCTAAGGCCGTGGGCACACCATGGGCGGAGACATGGCCGTATGACACGGCCGTGTGCAACCAGGGCAAAAATATTCCCAAGACACGGCCTTCGACAAATAGCCACGGCCGTCCGATGTGGCCGTGGCCAAACCTGCTAAATCAACACGGGCGAGTGACACTCCCATGCCTTAGGCCCGTGGTCGAGCCTGATAAATTGACATGGGCGTGCGCAAGGCAACAGGTGCGCTAAAATTCAAAACGCACGAACCATACGAGCTGAATACGATACACATGGGCATGCGCCATGCCTGTGTACCCCAATTTCTATATAAACCCTTTCTCAAACATTACTATTCATCTTCCATTTCCTCAAGCCACAACCCTAGCCGCCGCTCTCTCAACCTCACTATTGAAATCCGGCCACCACATAAAAAAAATGACTTTCCCGTCCATTTCTTCCCCCATTGTTTCCCCTATCCACCCCAAACGCAGCCACCTCCTTTTCCTCTCCACGACCGTGCTCCACCTCACGAGGAGCCACCGTTTCAGCCACCGCCCCTTCATCGTCCAGTTCATGCGATAGCTTCATATTCTGACATGTCTGAGTGCCTTACATGATTTGAGCAATAGCGTTTTCAACGCCTTGATCATATTGATGCTACTCTCTATCAGATTTGTCAACATCTCCACATTTCATCACCAACCCCACTTCACAACCATATGAGGACTAGGACTTTCGAGTCCTCTTATCTTTTTCTTTATTTTCCTTTTTATTTTTATTTTTGATTTATGTGCTTATTTTTATTTTTGGGTTTCTTTAAATTTATCTTTTTCTTTATTTCAATTTCTTTTATTCTAAGAACTTAGCTTAATTTATTTTAAACATTCATATCGGCTATTTCCTAACGAGTAGAATGTGCTAATCTACATTCCCTAAAGTTTTATTAATGCTATCGCAGTTTCAAAGAGCCTAAAAGCTCAAATCCAACTCTAATGGGAAAACCTTACCACGATTGTTGGGTCCTACTCGACCACGATCATAGCCACCATGACACTAATTATAATATTCTTTTGGCACAGAGATTATGGATCGACACCCTTTCCTACAAGTTTCTACACTTCCAACTTGAGGAATTCATCCAATATTCAGGGAGTTCCACTTCTCTCCCTATCTTAGGATTTATGCTTATATTGTTAGTAAATTTAACATTGTACATTGAGGGCAATGTACATCTTAAGTGTGGGGGGTTGTTAAGTTTTAAGTTCACTATCAGAAAATCCTTGAAATTTACTCACTTTCACTTTTTGTATTGTTCTCCAATCGCTGAATCTTGGCCTTAACTATTAGAATGAATTCTGATTGATTTATGACTTTTATTGATATGTTTAGGATTAAGACATAGGTATTTGTTCTTTGATTATTCAAACTTTAAGACATTAAAGAATCAACCATGATAAGTTGAAATTTTTGAGAATCTAAAATTTTCTAGGTTGTTTTCCCCAAATTTAGGTATTATCTTGAAATTGGAAATTCATAGGATTGACATCAAAAGCCATAATTCTAGTGAGATTTTTGAGCCTTTGGAGCATACATCCTTTCATGCTCACTTTTATTGTTGCTATGAGTGAGTCAATATTGATTTGTTATTCTAGAACTTGCTTCGATTATACATGTCAAGACCACATCATTGATTTGATATACCGAGATGATAAAGGCACCTAGGTTTTAACCCACTTACCCCATACCTACCTACATAAATTAACCCTTAGCTAACCCCCTTGAGCCTAACAAACCATCTATTGATATACCCTCAATACTAAGCCATTAACCATTATTGTTGAAATCCCCCTAATTATTTTGATCCCTATTTTTGTCGAGATTTGAATTGAATAATTATCTAGCTATGATTTCCTTTTCAGTTAGTTAAGTTTGTAAAATATTTGATTTGTTCTTAAAAAAAATATGTATATTTAATTCAGTTGTAATTCGATGTTTCGCATATTTCTATGTAATTATGAACTTCTGATCCTAAACGATGTTATCCAAAAGAAAAAGGATTTATTTTAGGAATATGTTTCAGTGATAGAGATTTTTCTAGTTAGATGATTTTTCAATTCAATCTGGATTCTAACTCTCTTTTTCAGCTTGTGACTGTCGAAACCATTTTTAACAGGTTTTGGAAAAAACGGGGTCGACTTTAAAAAACGAAAACATGAGTCGCCACCAATCTTTTTAGGTGTGATTGGATCACCTTTAAAACATTTTGTTTTAAAATCATTAGTTTTGGTCTACGAAATCAGAAAACGGGTTCGGGAGCCGATTACATACGAGGAAGGATTAGCACCCTCGTAACGCCCAAAAATTGGTACCAAATTGATTGCCAAATGTCTTTAATGTTGGAAATTTAAAAATTTTAAGATACGATCCTCTTTTATTTAGAATGATTTAATTTTGAAAAATTAAGGCTCATTTATTTCCAACGAGTCAAAATATCACATCCAGTAAGTTTGGACGTAATATTTTCAAAACCTTTGAAACTAAGCTTGTCTTTTGAAAATTTCTATTTCGAATTGACAAAACATCATATCCAGTAAGTTAGAACACAATGTTTTGGAATTCTGCAATAGTTGTTTGTATTTTGAAAACTTTAAAACTTAGAAGGGTGCTTGGCTATTCGAACTCAACGAAAAAAGTTGCAACCCAGTAAGTTATGGCACTACTTTTCTCGAAGCTTTCAAACATCTAGCATTGCTTTTCATTTTTGAAAACTTTGGAATCTCATTTTTAAATTGATGCATGAAGGAGTATATTTGTATTATAAAACATAATATATGAGATAACATGCTATAACAGTAGGTAAATAAAAACATAATAGTAATAACATAAATGTCATACATCAATAAACATATATAAAAACATAGCAAATTTTAAATAGGTAAATGTACATAAAAACACAATATATAGTAAAGAAGAATAGGTAAAACATAATAGCATGTAATTCAACATATATACATTAATAAACAAGAAATTGATGCATGATGTACAATTATATACATAAATATAAAAGAAAATAATGATATAGTATTAGCATACAACAATCATGAATGAAGTTTATAAAAAAGGAATTAATACATAAAAATAATCACAAGAGAGAATTAATTATGAAATAAAAAAACATGATCCCATAGTATAATATTTTAACAACTTTATAGAATAAATAAGATAGACAATAAATAAAGTACTTATAGTACATAATATAAAAGTAAATGGGTTTTAAAACTACCAAAATACATAGTATATAATAGAGTATATAATAGAATAATAATTTTATAGCGTTGGATATAAAAATATTTAGGTTTGTTTTTAAATAATATAAATATAATTAATGAAATATTTAATACCAATTAAATATAATATACAAATAATAATATAATTAATAATAAATGTAAAAATATATAATAAGTAATAATAATATGAAATAATATATGTTAAAATGTAAAATAATATAATAACATGAAAATATATAAACATTATGTGACGAAAATACAATATAATAAATAATTAGTAATATAATATATATTAAAATATACATTAATAAAAATATAAAAATATGAAGTAATATAATAAATATTAAGTGATAAACTATAATAAAAATATAAGTGAGTATAAAATAAAAGATGATATATAGATAATATGATATAATAAAGTAATATAATATAAATACATGGAAGGATAATATATGAATAAATAAATTAAAAGAAGATTAAAATAAAAAATAGATTGAATTTTAGGGTTAATTTTCAAAGTAAAGAAAAACCAATTTGGGTCCATAGAAAACGCATTTTAAAGTACGAGGACTCATTGGGCAATTAGCCCTAATCCCTAAAACGGCGTCGTTCTTAGAGCTTGCCCTTTAGAGGACAGAGGACCAAATTACAACAAAACAGAAGATTAGGGCCAATTTTAAGTAAAAATAATATTTGAATTAAACGAAATTAAGTAAGCTGAAAATACGGAGGGACCGAGGGAATAAATATCCCCACTTAGCGGCAAAACACGGTGATCTCACGGGTCAAATCGGGTTAGATTTTGGGTCTTATATAACTCATTTTATCCCAAAAAAATTCATTTCTAAGCTACCCCTTAAAAAAAAACCAAAAAAAAAACCTCTGAAGAGCCCTCCGAGCTCCGACCAAGGGCCGTCATGGCTCCGGTCATCGGGCCTTCCCACGCGCCTCACGCGCCACCATATATAGTGGTCGGAGGACCAAAAAATCCTCCTTTCGCTGGTAAACTCTCTCTCCTTTCCTTTATTTGTATTATTTTGTAAAAAAACTTAAAAGAGATAGAAAACAGTAGGTTTATCTTTGATTTTAAAACTGTTTATTATTTAAAAAAACGAAATGTAAACTGCTTAGTCTTTGTTGTTGTTTTTCACTATATATGCGCTGAGATTAAAAAAAAACAGATATTAAAAAGAATCACCTTTTGACTAAAACGCTTCTGATTTCTCTTGTTAATCTCTGGTTTCTTATTTCTTTGAGAATTCGTGTGTAAAAAAAAGGTCTCCCTTAAAACATTTACAGACGATGGCTTTATAGCCAGTGTTTCGTTACATATTCTGGAAAGAAATCTTTAATTTCTTTCCATTTATTGTCTACTGTATCTGCTGTATCTCTGACCGTGATCTGCTGAGATTCTCTTTGCTTTAGTTTCCTTTTTCTGCTTTTTCGTATCTGCTGTGTTTCCTTTTTCCATTTTGCAAGTACCCGAAGATCTCGGTGGTTTTCTGGCGTGAACTTGTGCAGAACGATTCAACGCTGAAGTCATGGCCCACTGGTGGAGGAGTGATCGGTGGCCAAGCTGGTGCGTTGAAAGGCCTCAGGACAGCACCCTGGTGGTGTGTCGGTTCGGGAGCTGGCCCAACATTAATGGCCTCGATTTCGAGGACTGGGCAGACGCTCCCTGATGCTCCCAGAAGGTGTTGCGGCGCAAGGAAATGAGCTAGGGTTGGCAACCCCAGCTAGACACTTTAGATTTTGGGCCATTTGGGCCCTTGTGAGTCTTGGGTCAGGATCAGGGTAGTGATCTGACTTGGGCTTTGTAAATGGACTTTTAATGGACTTTTTAAATAAATAAATATTTATTTATTTAATTCTATTTTTCTTTGTGATTCTTTAAGGCCCGGTCAAATTTGGGCTATTATAGTGACCACATCCCTAATCGAAGCCCCATTACAACCATCTAAAGACTTTTTGATCGATGTATCATATCAATCTATAGTGGTGGAGATGTGATTTTCATGTAAGCCAATGGTAATAACTTTTCATATTGACTAATGAGTGCTTCATTCCTGAACCCTAAACACTTTGAATGATTAGAGTGAATCCTTAGTGAGGATGTCAAATCTTGTTAAATTTTGAATTTAAAGGTAATTACTTAGAAGAGGGGAGAAAACCTATGTTTCTGTGATAAGATTCTCAACTTAGATTGTTTGAAACTTTAATGTTCTTTTAGTTGAATTCTCAATGTATGATTACTCATGGATTGATTCGAGTCACTATTGATAAAGATTATAAGTTGAGAAGAACGATTTTTAATTATGGGTTGAGGATTTTGCTTGAGGACAAGCAAATGCTTAAGTGTGGGGGTATTTGATAAACCGTAATTAATACATATTTTTACCCCATGCTTAGCATATTTTTGGATGAATTATTCATTGATTTGTGGAATTTGATGTTCCTAAACCTTTAATTTCACGTTTTATACTTAGGTGAGTATAAGAGAGTGAAAAGAACGAGAAACGGGCCAAAAAAGGAGAAAATGGGCCAAAGTAAGAGATCATCACGGCCTAGAGTTCCTCACACGAGTGAACCACATGCCCATGCCGCATTAACAGGCTTGAACACGTCCTGGGCTCGATTCACACGGGCGTGCCACAAGGGCGTGTCCCTGTCGTAACGAGTTTTAATTTCACGCGGAAAAAGCTACTTAGGGGGCTAAGAAAGACACTCCAAACTCTATATTAAAACCCTAGGACTATAAGGGTGTACAGTGTCCTCGCCTAGACTCAAAGTAGAAGGTAGGGAATTATTCGAAGAAAGCCGATTGATCCATCTCAGAAGGAAGGATCTACATCAAGACTGAGGAACTGCCTTCAATCCTTTCAGGAGTTTTGGGTTTTCTTAATGTTTTGTTTTCTTCTTTATTTCGAGATGTTTTCTCTTTCCATTATGAACTAAATCCCCAAATACCTGAGGGGGATGAAACCTAAGACGAATCTTGTTATTGTTATCTGAACTATTTGATAAATATGTGATTTGTTCTTTATTGTGTTTTTAATTCTTGAGTTGATATTTTAGGATATTAATTCAAGCCGAATGTGCTTATTCAGAGGAGCAAAAGTCCCTATTTAAGAGAAAATCTAACATAATTAAGCGGAGTCGATCACAATCCTAGACATAGGATAATGAAAATCTGCCGGACTAGAGTCAAATCTAATAGGGGATCCATAGATCGAGTTAATGTAAAACTAGGGGTTTTAATTAGAAAGAGATTTCAATTAATCAACCTAGGGTTAGTTTTTCTTATTCTCAACGGAGATATTAACATAACTTAGGGATCTCTATGGATCAAGTCGAATGAATAAATCGTCTAGTTCAGGGTTAAATAACAAGTGAAGTCTAGGTGGATTCTTCCTTAGGTATTGCCTTTGTTAATTAAGTTTTCCTAAAGTAATTTCCCAATTTACTCTTTGCCGTGTCTTTAGTTAGCTAGAATTTTAGTTTACCAACAAATCCTCTTTATTTTTAGGCTAGATAATAGAAAGAAAGTCATTACTAGTACTTTTAGTTCCTTAGATTTGATATTCCGGTCTTGCCACTAACTATACTACTACTCGGTAGGTGCGCTTGCCTTTTATCGTGATAATAGTTAGTTTGCAGGTACGATCATTATTACTTCATCGGAATCACGATCAAACACCTTCCTTGGGCAATACTTTCAAGCACCCTCACTTTCATTCCACACTTCGATCGAAGAACTCGAACCACTAGTGCAGTATCCTTAAAGACTTGATTAAACCTCAATTTTAGCATAAAAATAAGCATTCAAATCCTCTAAATGCCTTAGACCTAATCCTCCACAAGCACGAGGTTGACAACTAGGGTCTTAAAGAATAAGAGACACTCTCCTTCCACCATTAGTCATACCCAAATAAATTATGTTGCTGATCGTTCAATCTACACACAAACATATTTCAAAATTTTCATTGGTTACGTAAAATAATTTGGTAAAGAAAGAAGAACAGACTAAATAAGAGTAACATTACCTACCATAGAGAGCTGCTTAGTGTCCCAATTACTTACTTTGCCACGTACCTATTCTACCACAAACTGCAATGTAGAGTTACAAACTCTGTTATAGAATAATGGCACTCCCAAGTACATTTCAATATCTTGGGCCCTTTGTAGGCCAAGTAAATGACTTAACATGATAAGATCATTACCCACTCCTTCAAAAAAGAAAATTTTGGTTTTCTAGACATTGACTTGATGGCCTAAGAAACTACATAAGCGGTGAAGAATTCCTTTAAGGATCCGAACATGCTTTCAGTCTGCTTTCGAAAAGATTACTAAATCATTTGGAAAGAACAAATGAGAAAGATCTGGCCCCATTTAGATAGTTTGATTTTAATTTGTTAAAAAGAACGAAAGAACTAAATGGATCCGGTGGCCTGGTTTGATTTCAAATTGTTAAGAAAAACAAAATACTGCAAAGTAACATCATTTTTTTCCACGGGTAGAGTAAAATATCTTAGTAATGTCAAGTTAAATGATCTTTTTAAGCCTATCTTTTCTTTACAAATGACTCATTATTCTTTCTTGAAGTTGAATAAAGTGATTTCCAAAGGATAAGGCTTTATCAATTAAGAGGTAATGATTCCATGATTTGGTCTATTGATAATAAGGGAAAGTTCACTAGTACTTCTTGATGCAAGGAATAAAAAGAAAGCATTAAGGAGAAGGTAATTAAGGAAAGCAATAAAAGGAAATAGAGTAAGGTACAAGTAGGGTGGGAGACGGTGAATACTACCAGATCTTTCTTACAAAAATCTCATCCTAGAACAATAGGTGTAATTATTACAGATTTTTGCAAAAGGTCATAAATGGAAGTGGTAAGAAGGTTGATATTAAGAATTCATTAACTTAATGGAATATGAAAAAATTTATACATTGTTACAATGATTAATTAAATTAATTTACAGTTTCAGCAAAAACAAGAATGGCAACACGCCTATGCCATCAATATTATATTGTGTCAATCAAGATAACAAATTCACACATTATTATCTATACATATTCCCTTAATTTTTTGCCTAATAGTCATTTGGATTTTCCAACTCGAGAGTTGATGTTATCTCATATCCCATTGAGACATAATATTTCATAAATTGATTACCAGCATTGAGTCGAGGTGCTTGAACCTTTGCGTTAATCAGTTTCTTTTCACAATTAGCTATTTCAGGACCTATAACAGCTACATCATAGTTTGCGGTTTTAGGATCTTCAACCACCATTTCTAATGATAAGATTGCATATTTGTAAGCCTCAACACAACAGTTAAAAGCTTTCAAAGCCTGGGGGGAACATGGTTTCTTAATTATTTCATTATATACATTCAACGTTGCTTTGGCATTTGCTACTCCTAATTTCATAATGAGGGTTCCTAGTTGGGTTGTATCCATTGCCGCAATAACTTCAGTAGTGGAAAGTGCTTTCAGACAAAACCTACGATTTTGGACTGCCTTGCCATTGCATAAATTTTCTACTAGTTGCGATGAAGGTATCAGAAGGGAAACATTAGCCTTTAGAATAAGTGCACTTGTTGGCAAAGAAGAAAGTGAAAAGATAGATAAGAAAATAACTAAAACTAAGCATAATTCATTTGGATGAGCCATTCTCTTCTTGATTATGATAGGAAGATATTTTTAATTACAAATTTTGATATTGTGATTTTTTAATTTATTTTACTACTTTTTAAAAAGGTAAAACAAATCTATTTTTGGATAAGTCTTAGCAACAATAACATACATTATTATCAATTATAACAATAAATTTATTTTAATATTTTGTGAACAAAACTAATTTAGTAATTTATTTTCTAATATAAGTGCTTGACTGCACAATTATATTGCTTTTTCTCTTTTTATTGAAAATTTTGGTTGCAATCAACTTTTCTTTTGGTGTGTAAAATAAAACTAACCAACTGTACTAAATAATTACAAACGGAAACTCAACTACTTTACCAAACCCAAATTCATCTAACATCTCCTCAGGGAAATTAACAAACACCTGCACCTTTGTATTCCTATCTGAAGCTATCTTAGCAAGCTTGTCAGCAACTTTATTCCTCTCCCTCGGAATACACTTTATTTGGAATTGGACTATAGTTTGTAAAAACAAATGAATCCTTCTTATCAAGGTTGATGACGAACAGACCAAGTAGCTAACCTGCAAGGCTTTAACGAATTCCAAGCTATCCATGCGTATTGAGACATTCTTGTACCCCTTTCTTTGACTAATGGCAAAATCATCAAGTATCCACAAATTTGAGCTTCAAAAATAGAACAACTTCCCAAATAGTTGTTATATCCGAGGATCTATTCTCCATTTTCTTTACATGTAACACCTCCAGTAGTAGCAAAACATGTTTACATCCAAACAGCACCGTCGGTATATAACGCATCAAATTTCTTACCAAAGGACGTTTAGAATCAATAACGAGATTTCTAGAGATGTGTCTCTTATAGGTTGAATTGTACTATTTTGCCAAACTTATGGAAATCTTAATAGTTTGAATAAAACACCATGTTATTTCCTAAAAGTAAAAAAGGTTCTTGTTTTTCCATATGCGCCAAGCTATTAAACCAAAGTAACTAGACCAAAAGATCCCCGCACACGACATCCACACTAAAGATCATAAATTAGTCTCCATCTGGTCTAGAAGACTATTAGAGCAAACTCAAGGTCGACGGTTTGAAGGCACAATCTCTATCCAAGCCTCGTTTGTAGCGGGGAAATCCTTAAGCACATGAAGTAAATCATTCATTTCATGGTGACATATCTGACAGGACGCACTGTGACCGTTGCCCTTCCGTATCTGTTCCAAATACTTATAAGATGTTGTTCGAACACAAGCCATATAAAAAAAAAAGGACAAGTTAAGGTCCTTGAAAATTCCTTAGCCACCCTTTGTCTTTTCTATTCCGTGTACCCTCCATTATCCATCAACAAGCACTCTTGACCAAAAAGGACCCTACCGTGGTCCGCACCCATTTAATTTTATGAGGACCGGCTTAAGTGTGGTGAGGGGAATACTCAAACCTCTTTTATCAATATCCTTTGGAAACTAAGCTTTAAACAGTTCCAGATTCCACATTCCATCCTTAGTTACCATGTCACAAAGTAAACAATCCATCATAAGATTGATTTGAGAAGGCACATGACTGGATGAACATAAACAGTAGACAAAATTCCCGGTCCAAATAGACCAATATAAATTCTCTCTCGATATGGGTTGTACTTTAACAAGTCCTCTCTATATGGCTGAACACCTTCCTCAGGTAATACTTTCAAGCACCCTCACTTTCATTCAATACTTCGATCGAAGAACTCGAACCTCTAATGTAGTATCCTTAGAGACTTGATTAAACGCCAATTTTAGCATTAAAATAAGCATTCAAATCTTCTAAATGCCTTAGACCTAATCCTCCACAAGCACGAGGTTGACAATTAAAGTCTTATTGAATAACAGACACTCGCCTTCCACTATTAGTAGATACCCAAATCAATTATGTTGCTGATCGTGCAATCTACACGCAAACACATTTCAAATTTTTCATTGGTTGTAGAAAATAATTTGGTAAAGAAAGAAGAATAGGCTAAACAAGAGTAACACTACCTACTATAGAGATCTGCTTAGTGTCCCAATTACTCACTTTGCTACGCACCTATTCTACCATAAACTGCAATGTAGAGTTAGAAACTCTGTTATAGAATAACGACACTCCCAAGTACATTTCAATATCTTTGGCCCTTTGTAAGCCAAGTAAACAACTTAACATGCTGTTAAGATCATCACCCACTTCCTCAGATAAGAAAATGTTGGTTTTCTGGGCATTAACTTGATGGCCTAAGAAACTACATAAGCGGTGAAGAATTCCTTTAAGGATCCATGTAACACCCCTATCTCGTAACCATCGCTGGAATAGGTAGGGGGCATTACCGGACTTGTAACACAGATCAGAATAGTAAAACTTTAAAATTTTATCAAACATCAACTCATTTCAGCAATATCAACCATGTATAACCATAACATGCTTAAAATAGACATATAAAGCTTCAATCACACTACAGGGACTAATTTGAAAACATGTAAAAGATATGAGGAAACTTAAGAAAATTTTCGAAATAGGGTCACATGGTCATGTGCCCAGGCCGTGTGCCTCACACGGCTGCTAGACACGCCCATGTGTCTAGGCTGTAGCAAAACAGGGCATACATACTGACTTGTGCACTAGGCCACAAAACACGCCCGTGTGTCTAGGCCGTGTGAAAATTGGGAAGCTACTGACTTGAGCCCGCGGGTACAAGACACGGCCATGTGTCTAGGCCGTGTAGCATCCTAACCAATTCAAGCATAATACAGGGGTCACACGGTCGAGTCACATGCCCGTGTGCTCTGGCCGTGTGGCACAAAATAGGCTTGGTACAAGCCATTTTCACACCCCAAATGATCATGTACCTACAAGCATCATTTGCATAACATTTTCAAGCATAGATAGGCAACCAGTTCAACCAATTCAAGTCACATAATAGGCCATTTCATAACCAACCAATCCAATGCCATATACAATACAAACTTATACTATCTCTCATGTATTCATTTCATACCTTGTATCTATAATTTGTAACTTATTTTCATTCATTTCAACATAGCATATTCTCATCAATTCAAACATGAACCTACCATATTTCACAAATAAGCTCAAACTAAAATGGCCATTTCATGTGACCTCACATATGTATCTAAATATAAGTTGTAATACAATTAGAACTACGAATCATACCACATATAATACTTCTATATCAAATTGCCAATTATCAAAACTATCACAAGATGAACACATCATATAATACTTTTATATCAAGTCAACCATTTTCACTCAAGCCATATCACATAGCTTGATCACAATACAAAAGATCATATCTCATTCATATACACAAATGACTATATAAATCAACTTATTAACTAGCCTATACATGCCATATTACCCCATTTCAAAGAGTTTAGATATACCAATTGTCTCCTAGATAGTATGATGAAATCTTCGATGACTTCTAACCTGAGCGAGCATTCGTATTATTGTAAAATACAGAGAATAAACAGAGTAAGCTAATAAGCTTCGTAAGCTCGTATAATTAATAGTATTACCTATGGTTTAACAAATAATTCACCGTTTAAATAAACTTGAATACATATAAACCAGTTCTATCAAATTCAATACTTTCTACTTTATTAACCATGTAATTCATGTATGAATTCATAAGTTTTTCAGTTACTCCTCATATAATATATCAAATATCATTTACTTGTCAAGTGTACCACGTATACCTATACTGATTCATATCATCGTTTCTATTCTCGTAACATCATCTTTGTAGTTGAACCATTGAGACAAACATAGAAAACCCGGTATCTTGTATACTAAGTGCCATATATGTAATTAAACCATTTATATCACATATCACCTATATAGCATCAATATCATAGAATTCACATTGCATTTGTGTCAATTTATTACCATTCATATGACCTGTAACTCATTCATATAACCGATAGCAGAATTATACCCGTATAAACATTAACCCGTCAGTAACAATAGTAATTCATTTTCAAATATACCTTCTATATAAATCATGCCACTTTTCATAACTATATTGCATTTAAACCATGTATTAATTCATCTATTATTTATGTATACTATATCACATATCATCTTTCATTTCAATAATTCATATGTGTACCATATAACCTTTCATCTATACAATCATACATTTCGTATAACATATAATCATATAACCATGTAATAATTTATCCAAACATATCATGTATCACATATAACATATAAATCATATATCGTATACCTTGTTAGCATGTTCATGTATCATGTAATTCATGTATGCTATGTCATTTCATATAAACATATACTTATAACATATAATCCATATATGAATCATATACATATATCATGTATTCATGTATTCCTTATTTCTTTTATAACATGTATTTCATATATTACGTATCAGTAGATTGCCCATTGAGCCTTTGGAAACATCAAGGGATACTCGGGTAATACACACACAGTGTATATATGTAAACCTGTAAATCTGTCAATTCATCATGTATGCTCTTTCGAGCCATGTACGGTATGCTCTTCCTGAGCCGGTAATGGTAAGCCCGAAGACAGAACATGTAATCCCGAAGGATGAACGGTAAGCCCGAAGGCTGATCATGTAAGCCCGAAAGCTGAATGGTAAGTCCGAAGACTGAACATGTAAGTTCATGAGCTGTGGTGAGTCTGCAACAAATGCAGGAGCTCGACCAACTTGTAGCCCTAGTGACATATCACTTGTATCCTACGACTTTCTATGGTTCAAATAGGACTCGGTAATCATTTACACATACAACCAATAAGTAATTCGAAACCACATCTCATATATATATATATATAATTCATATGAATCATGTCATCAAATACTCATGTAATTTACATAAGCCATGTGCCATTTCATATATATACACATCACACATCTCATGTAGCATTTCTCTTTGTAACACCTATAGTCATGTATCAATTTATCTCCTCTCACACTTATTTGTATAGTTCTTGCACCATATAATTCATTTAATTATATAACTTTTGTAACATGTAATTTCTAAAATACAATCCATTTCATTTACAAGCACATTTCATATGACTTGTAACACTTCTCTATACTATATCATGAAATTCAGTAACAGTAACATATTCATAAAGCCGATAATTAAAATTTCTGGTAAATTATTCATTCTGCACACACATATATATATTCAAGTCAAATAAATACACGTATTTAACAGTTCGATTTTTAGCTATACGAACTTTCCTAGTACTTGCTCATATAATCGTTTACCCGTCAATCTTTCGTTTCCCCCGATCAAGTTCCAATATTTGATTATCTTGATCTATACGAATTCAAAAATAATCTATTTATTCACCAAAATATTCAATCTAATCCATATACAAGTATTTTGGCTCATTTACAAAATAGTGCTTGTATTTTTATATTTTAACAATTTAGTCCAATTACACAAATTGAAAATTTACACATTTTTAACCAAAAATCCTATAACCAAATTTTCAAGTATTTAAAACAAGCCCAATTCTTTCATTTATTCACAATTCTATCCTCCAAATTTCTATCTTTTTTCAATTTAATCCCTAATTCACATTTTTGTCAAAAACCACTTTATAAAAAGTGTTTATTTACAAACAACCATCAATTATCTATCAAGAAATATCCAAAATACCTATATTCAACAATAGCATCTTCCAAAAATATCAAAAATTCCATAAATTAAGGTACGGGTATGATAGATTACTAAGCAACGATCACAAAAATGTAAAAATCATCAAAAACGGAATAAAAAATGACCTTTAATTGAATATCAAAGTTCGACCAAATGAAAAAACTATTTTCTTTCCTTCTTCTTCACTATTCAGTGCATGAAGATGAATAAAACCATGTTTTAAATTCCTTTTTGGTTTATTAATATAAGGATAATAACTATATTACCAAATTACCCTTGTTTAAACAACATATAAATCATGTAATTCGAGGTTCACTACTATCCACTCAAATTTGCAATGGTATAATTACCACGTAAGGACATCCATTAATAAAGCCATGATCAAATAAGTCATTTTACTAATGGCACACATAGTTTTTTCTTTACGCGATTTAATCTTTTTTACCGAATTAACTATTTAATCGGTAAAATTTCTTTACAAAACTTTTGTACAGTAATTCTATCATGTAGTAAGACTTGTTAAAATAATAAAATAATTATTTTGACTCAGTTAAGTGGTCCCGAAATCACCTGTTCCGACTAGGGTTAAAACCGGGCTGTTACAATCCGAGCATGCTTTCAGTCCGCTTTCGAAAACATTACTAAATCATTTGCGAAGAACAAAAGAGAAAGATCTAGCCCCATTGACTCATTATTCTTTCTTGAAGTTGACTAAAGTGATTTTCAAAGGATAAGGATTTGTCAATTAAGAGGTAATGATTCCATGATTTGGTCTTTTGATAATAAGGGAAAGTTCACTAGTACTTCTTGATGCAAGGAATTAAAAGAAAGCATTAAAGAGAAGGTAATTAGGGAAAGAAGTAAAGGGAAATAGAGTACGGTAGGGAGATGGTAAATACTACCAGATCTTTCTTACAAAAATCTCATCCTAGAGCAATAGGTGTAATTATTACAGATTTTTACAAAAGGTCATAAATGGAAGTGGTAAGAAGGTTGATATTATTTGGGTTTGGTTAGATTCTGAGTCCACTTTGAAAAGCTAATTATTGGAATATTAAGAATTCATTAACTTAATGGAATATTAAAAAAATTATATAATTTTACAATGATTATTTAAATTAATTCATAGTTTCAGCAGCAACGAGAATGGCAACATGCTTTGGAATTTTCTACTAGTTGTGGTGAAGGTATCGGAAGGGAAACATTATCCTTTGGAATAATTGCACTTGTTGCCAAAGAAGAAAGCAAAAAGATAGATAAGAAAATAACTAAAACTGAGCATAATTTCTTTGGATGAGCCATTCTCTTCTTGATTATGATAGGAAGATATTTTTAATTACAAATTTTGATCTTGTGAGTTTTTAATTTATTTTACTACTTTTTATAAAGGTAAAACAAATCTATTTTTGGATAAGTCTTAGCAACAGTAACCTACATTATTATCAATTATAACAATAAATTTATTTTAATATTTTGTTAACAAAACTAATTTAGTAATTTATTTTCTAATATAAGTGTTTGACTACAAAATTATATTGCTTTTTCTCTTTTTATTGAAAATTTTGGTTGCAATCAACTTTTCTTTTGGTGTGTAAAATAAAACTAACCAAATCTACTAAATAATTACAAACAGAAACTCAACTACTTTACCAAACCCAAATTCATCTAACATCTCCTCAGGGAAATTAACAAACACCTGCACCTATGTATTCCTAATTGAAGCCACCTTAGCAAGCTTGTCAGCAACATTATTCCTCTCTCTTGGAATACACTTTATTTGGCATTGGACTATAGTTTGTAAAAACAAATGAATCCTTCTTATCAAGGTTGAGGACGAACTGACCAAGTAGCTAACTTGCAAAGCTTTAACGAATTCCAAGCTGTCCATATGTATCGACACATTCTTGTACCCCTTTCTTCGAATAATGGCAAAGCCATCAAGTATCCACCAATTTGAGCTTCAAAAATAGATCAACTCCCCAAATAGTGGTTATATCCAAGGATCTATTCTCCATTTTGCTTACAGGTAACACCCCCAGCAGTAGCAAAACATGTTTCCATCCTAACAGACCCGGCGGTATATAATGCATCAAATTTCCTACCAAAGGACGTTCAGAATCAATAACGAGATGTCTAGAGAAGTGTCTTTTATAGGTTGATGATTGTGATCTGATGAAGTAATAAAATTGATCGTACCTAGAAACTAACTATTATCACGATAAAAGGCAAGCGCACCTATCGACTAGTAGTATAGTTAGTGGCAAAACCAAAATATCGAATCCAAGGAACTAAAAGTACTAGTAATAACTTTCTCCCTATTATCTAACCTAAAAAAATAAATGAGGTTTTGGTTGTAAACTAACTAATCTAACTTAAAGTAAAGAGACGACAAATAGTAAATTGGGAAATTACTTTGGGAAAACTGAATGGTAAAGACAATACCTAAGGAAGAATCCACTTAGACTTCAGTTGTTATCTAACTCTGAACCAAACAATTTCTTCATTCGACTTGATCCATAGAGATCCCTAAATTATGTTAATATCTTTGTCGAGAATAAGAACAACTAATCCTAGGTTGATTAATTGAAATCTCTTTCTAATTAAAACCCCTAGTCTTGCATTAACTCGATCTATGGATCCCCATACTAGATTTGACTCTAATCCGGCAAATTTTCATTGTCCTATATCTAGGATTGCGATCAACTTCACTTAATTGTGTTGGATCTACTCTTAAACAGAGACTTTTGCTGCTTTGCCTAAGCACATTCGACTTAAATTAATATCCTAGAAATATCAATTCAAGAATTAAAAACACAATTAAGAACAAATCAAATATTTATCATATAGTTCAGATAACAATAACAAGATTCATCTTAGGTTTCATCCTCCTCAGGTTCTTAGGTGTTTAGTTCATAATTATAAAAGAGAACATTTTAGAAGAACAATAACAACAAAACATAAAGAAAACCCAAAACCCCTGGAAGAATTGAAGGGAGATCTTCAATCTTGATGTTGATCCTTGCTTCTGAGATAGATCAAGTGGCTTTCCTTCAAGTAATTCCCTGTCTTCTACTCTGAGTCTTGGCAGGGACACTGTACACCCTTGTGGTTGCCTCCTAGGGTTTTTTATATAGAGTTTGGAATGTCTTTCTTAGCCCCTAAGTAGCCTTTTCCGCGTGAAATTGAACTTCATCACGATAGGGACACGCTCGTGTGCCACGCCCGTGTGAGTCGAGCTTAGGCCGTGCTCAAGCCTGTTAATGTGGAACAGCCGTGTGGTTCACCCGTGTGACAAACTCCAGGCTGTGTTGTTTCCTTGTTTTGGCCCATTTTCTCCATTTTCGGCCCGTTTCTTATTCTTTTCACTCTCCTATTCTCTCCTAAGTATAAAACATGAAATTAAAGGATTAGGAGCATCAAATTCCACAAATTCAATGATAATTCATCCATAAATGTGCTAAATGTGGGATAGAATTATGTATAATTCATAGCTTATCAAATACCCCCACACTTAAGCCTTTGCTTGTCCTCAAGCAAAATCTCAACTCACAATTAAAAATCATTCTTCTCAACTTATAATCCTTATCAATAACGTTTCAAACTAATCCACAAGTAATCATACATTGAGAATTCAACCAAAAGAAAATTAAAGTCTTAAACAATCTAAGTTTAGAATTTTTTCACAGAAACATAGGTTTCCTCCCTTCTTCTAGGTAATTACCTTTGATTCAAAATCAACAAAAGTTGACATCCTCACTAAAGATTCACTCTATTCAGTCAAAGTGTTTAGGGTTCAGAAATGAAGCACTCATTAGTCAACATAAAAAGTTATTACCATAGGCTTGAAGGAAAATCAAATCTCCTCCACTATGTGTTGACATGATACATAGATCAAAAGGTCTTTCAAGGGTTGTAACGTGGCCTTGGTTAAAGGTGTGGTCACAAGCTAAAAAAGAGGGTTAGAATCGAGATCGAACTGAAAAAATCATCTAACTAGAAAAATCTCTATCACTAAAACATATTCCTAGAATAAAGCCTTTTTCTTTTAGATAACATCGTTTAAGAATAGAAGCTCAAAATTATATAGAAATATGCAAAACATTAAATTACAATTGAAATATACCTACGTTTTTTTAAGAACAAATCAAATATTTATAAACTTACAAGCTGAAAAGGAGAACATAGCTAGATAATTATTCAACTCAAATCTTGACAAAAAATAAGGATTGAAATAATTGAAGGGATTTCAACCAAAAAAAACCGGTTATAGGTTAATATTGAGGGTAAGTCAATGAATGGTTTGTTAGGCTCAATGGGGTTCACTAGGGGTTAATTATGAAGGTAGGCTTTTATGGAGTAAGTGGGTTAAAACCTAGGTGCCTTTATCGTTTCAGTATATCAAATCGATGATGTACTCTCGACATGTATAATCGAAGCAAGTTCTAGAATAATAGATCAATATTGACCCACTCAAAGCAACAATAAAAGTGAGCACGAATGGATGTATGCTCAAAAGGCTAAAAAATCTCACCAGAATTATGGCTTTTGATGTCAATCCTATGAATTTCAAATCTCACGATAATACCTAATTTGGGGAAACAACCTAGAAAAATTTAAATTCTCAAAAATTTCAACTTATCATGCTTGATTCTCTAATGTTTTTGATAAACGATAAATTATACATATTTTTACCTCATGTTTAGCCTATATTTTGGATGGATTATCATTAATTTTGTGAGAATTGGTGCTCTTAATATTTCTTTTTCATATCTTATACTCAGGAGAGCATAGGGAAGAGAAAAGAACAGAAAACGAGCCAAAAACCATGAAAATGGCCAAAATGTGTAATCGACACGGCCCAAGGGGTCATCGCACGGCCGTGTGCCACGGTCGTACCACACGAAGACCACACGGTCCAGCCCCCGACAAGCACGGCCAGGGCACACGGCCGTGCCACCTCAACAGTCTCGAACACGGTCTCTTATCGAAATCACACGGGCGTGGCACACGGGCGTGTTCAAGTCGTGAGGAAGAGGAATTTCACTTGGATTTGGATACTTAGGGGCTAAGAAAGCCATTCTAAACTTTATATAAAGACCCCAAGAGGCAACTCTAAGGAGATATACTCTTTTCTCTCGAGAAAGAGCGCCATATTACTACCAACACAAGGAGTGAAAGCAAGGAATTACTCCAAGCGAAGTCGATTGATTCATCCCAGAAGCCAGAATTCTACATCAAGGCAGAGGATCTCCCTAAATTCCTTTTGGGGTTTTTGGGTTCGTTATGTTTTGTTATCTTATTTCTTCTGAGATGTTTTCTTTCTTTATTATGAACTGAATCCCTCAAATACTTGAGGGGGATGAAACCTAAGACGAATCTTGTTATTATTTATTCTTGAGTTATATGATAAATACTTGAGTTGTTCTTAATTATGTGTGCTTAATTCTTGTGTTAATAAGCCTAGGTATTAATTTAAGAAACGGATGTGCTTAAAGCAGAGGAGCAAAAGTCCCTGTGATAAGAGCAGATCTACCATAATTAAGCGGAGTTGCATGCAACCCCAGACATAGGGCGACATAAATCTGCCGGATTAGGGTCAAACCTAATATGGGGAACCATAGATCAAATTAATGCAACCAAGGGTGTTAGTTAATAAAGGAACTTTAGTTAACAACCTAGGCCTAGTTGCTCTTCGCCTCGACAGAGGGTTTGACATAAATTAGGGATCTCTACGGATCAAGTCAAGTGAATAAATCGTCTAGCTCAAGAACCAATAACAAGTGAAGTCTAGGTGGATTCTCCCTTAAGTATTGCTTTGAGCCGGAATAGGCCATGTGGGGCTCATTGGGCCCATGGGCCTAATCGGTCAAATTGTATGATTGTGTAGTAAATATTGGACTGGACTATGTGAATCTCATATCTGTGGCTAGATTTGGGCAAAAAGGGCCACACGAGTGTGTGGGCCCACTTGGGCCGAGAACAGGTGTAACACTTCTAACCCTAAACCGTCACCAGAACAGGGTTATGAGGTATTACCGAAGTTATACATTAGTAAACGAATAAAAATCGAGACTTAAATTTGAGTTTCAATTTTATAACCTTCTAATTTCCATCAATTAGTCCTTAATATAGGCCTACGGGGCCCAAAATAAGTTTAGAAATTGATCTGGGATTAAACCAGGAACATTAAAAAATTTTCTTGGAAAACAGGAGCACATGGCCGTGTGGCCTGGGACATGGCCGTGTGGCCTGAGACATGCCCATGTGGCCAGCCCGTGGACAACACTAACTTTGCCACACGGCCTGGGCACACGCCCATGTGTCTTAGTCGTGTGAAAACATCATTTTTCACTATTTTTAAGCTACTTTTACTCACTAAATGTAATAGTTCATACCCAATTCATTTACTTATAAATATCGATCAAATGACATTCATTTCATCTATCAAACTTAGTAAATATTCATTTATTCATATTAAATGCTTCATAAGTGTTACATACTACATTATACCCAAAATCTAATATACATACGTACATAAGTAATTTGAACAAAACCTAATATATATCCTACCCTTATAATGTTAATTTAATCTTTTAACCAACAAACTAAATTCCATACACATATGCATTCCATCACTTTTCACATAATATAACTATCAATAATTTTATCCAACCAACAATTTATACGTGCCATATAAATCAAAAGATAATAGACCAAAATCTACCGGAATAAATTAAGATAGTGTGATTCTTCGTGATGATCCGATCCTCCGATTCCACGTTAGTCTACAAAACATGTCAAACACATTCAAGTAAGCTTATGAAAGCTTAGTAAGTTCATAGGCTTGAAAGGTAACTTGCCAAATATTGAAACACATTCATATAACATACATATATACTAGTTCTCCTGTAAACCACAAATCAAAGTTAAGCTCGTTTAATACTGCTTATTGTCATTTGTAATAAAACTTCGCTTTCTTGGGCCCTTTTTCCACTTACCATTTTATCTGAATTAGGGAGTTATACAGAATTGAGTACTTTGTCTTCAATTTGCCATAGTAGAACTGTGGCCTTACACATCATATCATTTCGTTTTCCGAAGCCATAGCTCAGTCATGGTCTTACATAGGTCTCGCATCACACCGATGCCATATCCTGGATATGGTCTTACACGGGAACACTTATCACTTTTCTCCGATGCCATAGCCCAGCTATGGTCTTATACGGATCACTTGTATCACTTTAATCTGAAGCCATAGCCAGGCTATGGTCTTACACGGAAATCACTTGGCACACCTCACCGATGCCATAGCCCAGCTATGGTCTTATACGGGAGATACTTGTCATTTGTTGCCATGGTCTAACCATGGTCTTTTCCGTTAATTCATCTTGTTACTGAATGAAAGTACTCAATTCTGATACTTCCCTTAGCTTGAATTTTTACTCACTTATTCATTTCTTTAATTCTTCTATAATTTCATCATATTCGCATATGCTATCACATACCAAGACATTTACATAATTCGAAAACAATTTATTGAATTTAGCCACATGAACTTACCTGGGCTAGTTCACAAAAGTTGTAGGAGTTCAAGAATTATTCGGCTATTTTCTCCTTTCCTCAATTTGCTTCGATTTCTTGATCTATAATTACAAAACCATTCATTTATTAGCATTTATTTCAATTTTACTACAATCCAAAAAATGTACCTTTTAATTCTCAAAATTACACTTTTGCCCCAAATTTTGTAGTTTTCACAATTTGGTCCTTGACCAATTAACTCATCAATAGAACCTTTTCTCCTCAATTAACACTTTATCTAAATCTTATAAGCTATTTTATAACCATTAGAATTCAAAATTTCTAGATAAAACCCTAATTTCAAACTCTTTTATAAATAGGTCCCTAAATATTCACTTCTATTCAATTCTTTCAATAAAATCAACATATAAACAAATTAAAGCTTTAATTCCATGCTAAATCATCACATACTTCCAGCACATATTCATAGCAACTTGCAAAATCAACCATAAAATAAAAAAACTATTGAATTAGACAAGAGGACCTAGTTGTAAAAGTCACAAAAATACAAAAATTACAAGAAACAATCAAGATTTGAACTTGCAGTAAAAATAAGAAAACCCAGCTTTAAGAAACCCTCCTATGGTGTTTTTGCTGGAGAAGATGAAAGAAAATAAAAAATCTAGATATTTCTTCTAATTTAATCCATATAATACTATTGGATTTCAACTTATTTACAAAATTGCCATTAGTTCACACTATATTTCAACAAATTTTCAACTCATCCGTCCAGCCCATTTAATTTTGGGTTTAATTACACTTTAAATCCCTCCTATTAATTAACTAAGCTATTTAGTCACTTCCCACAATTTCATACTTTATTCAATTTAGTCCTTTTTACGCAATTGACCACCAAAACCTTAAAATTTCTTAACGAAACCTTAATAGTAACTTATTAACACTCCATAAATATTTATAAAAATATTTATGGCTCGATTTAATATCCCGAGGTCTCGATTCCTCGTTTTCACTTCTAAATTATTTAATATTTATTACTAAAATACTATTCACTATTTCAATTATTTTCCTAACTTCACATTTAACTTATACTCATTAAATTAATAATATTTTCTTACTCATTGGTCGAATTTAGTGATTTCGAATCACTATTTCGACACCACTGAAATTTGGGCCGTTACAACAGGCCTTAAGCCCATTCGCAGCGTTATCTATGTTTAGAATACTTGAGTCGCTCGAGGCGATTGTAGACCTTTTGAGGGATTGACAAAATTACAAAAATACTCTTGGTTTATAAAATTAGAGAAATAGCCCCAGTTTGTGAAATTACCGAGATACCCTCGATTTGCAAAATTACTGAAATACCCCTGGTTTACAAAATTACAAAAATACCCCCGATTTACAAAATTACCAAAATACCCTTGGTTTACAAAATTACGGAAATACCCTTAGTTTATAAAATTACTGAAATACCCTTTATTTACAAAATTACCGAGATACCCCTGGTTTGTAAAATTACCAAAATACCTCCGATTTGCAAAATTACCGAAATACCCTTGGTTTACAAAATTACCGAAATGCCCCTGATTTACAAATTATTAAAATACCCCCGATTTGCAAAGTTATTAAAATACCCTCGGTTTATAAAATTATCGAAATACCCCTGATTTACAAAATTACCAAAATACCCCTGGTTTAAAAAATTACAGAAATACCCCTGGTTTATAAAATTACAGAAATACCCCTAATTTGTGAAATTACTGAGATACCCCCAGTTTGTAAAATTACCGGAATACCCCCGATTTGTAAAATTACTTGAATACCCCCGATTTGCAAAATTACTGAAATACCCCCTGTTTACAAAATTACTGAAATACCCTTATAGGGTAGAATTACTGAAATACCCCCGTAGCGTGAAATTAGCAAAATACCTCTGTAGTATGAAATGACTAAAATGCCCTTAATGGGTAAAAAGACTGTTTTGCCCCTCGAGGTTAGATGACTCACTGGTGATGCAATTTGATTGATTTGATTATGTTTGACTGAGAATGTATGACTGTGATTGGGCTATTGTGACTGTGATTTATATGATTGTGTATGGGCATGACGTTTCACAGACATGACATGCTGCATGGGGTTGGGATATTGTTTATAGAGGAATATTTGTTCTGATAGGGTCGCACGGGTCGCACGAGACGACTGTGGACCTAGTTTTGTTCTGATAGGATCGCAGAGCCACACGAGACAACTGTGGATCTAGTATTGATGGCTTAAAGTCACTTATTCTGATTATGGCTCTATGCCAACCTAATTATGGCTCTGTGCTACCTTGATTATGGCTTTGTGCCAATTATAATTACCTACGGCTACGGGCTAATCGCACTTATTGATGACTATGTGTCAATCACATTTACCCATGGCTGTGTGCCGATTATGTTACCCTAATTGATGGCTATGTGCCTAACATAATGCAGTTATTGATAGCTTTGTGCCATTTTGCTTACGGCTTATAGCCGTTCTGTTATTTGGCAGTATTGCTGCGATATTTACGGCTTCTAGCTATTCTGTCTACGGACCTGAGTCGTTCTATTTACTTAGTGCTACAACCGGTGCTAAGCTTGGTGTGTTGGCTGGGTGAGTTGAGTTATTCCCCACAGATGTGTAGGGTTGGTATGGGTGGTGTGTTGGCTGGATTGGGATGGGATGCATACTTATACTGTTGCATATATGTTTATGAGATTTGTCATTATACTGGGCTTAGGCCCACTTGTTCTGTTCTGATTCTGTTTTATGCTAGGTCCAATTGATTCTACTATGGGTTGTGACCCAATTGAAATTGTAGTGGGCTTTGGCCCACTTATGCTCTGAACTGGACTGTACTATTTTTGTTATAGGGCTTTGGCCTAGTTTGTTTCTGTTTTTGTCCCCGTATACTAACTGTTACTCTAGTAAGGGGATTACACATTAAGTTTTCATAAACTCACCCCGTTTATTAATTTTTCTCAGGTAATCCCCAGCCTTAGGAGGATCGGTGGTGCGAGGGACTCAGAGATGGCCACACATCTGCTTCTGTATTTCTATTAAATTATTCATGAGTACTTTAATTTGGTTTTGAGTTGTAATAAGGCCTTTATAATTTCTGAATTTTAACTTTGGGTTTTTTTATTTTACTTTGATTTATATCTGTTAGAGATAAATCACGATTTTCTTAAATATTAACTATTTTTCTTAAAACATCTCGTTTTCGTAAATCGATTTCTTTTAAATAAAGCTTCCGCAACAAATAGGGTTTAAAAGGGTAATAACATTTTACAAGAGAATAGCTTTTAATAAATCACGTTTTGAAAATAAGCAAATGAAATTCGAGATTTTATGTAAGGTTTAAATGGAAATATTTTTTAAATAAGAAGGGTTTTCAATGAAAACAAAGTTTTTGAAAAACACTTCAATGTGACATGCCAGATTCGGGTCTAACTTCTAGGCCGGGTTTAGGGTGTTACAAAAATAATATATGTGATAAAGTATTACATTAAAGATATGTTTGATTTTTTGCTTATACATGAATGTATATGATATGGATAAGTACTAACTTTTGGATGAATGTGATGAATAGGCATTTGGGCAAATGACTTGGTTATGCATTACTTTTAATGTTTAATATCATATTGGTAAGTTAAATTCTACATTATACGGGCTTACTAAGCTTTTAAAGCTTACTTCGTTTATTTTTTCCTGTATTTTATAGATTCGAAAGCTAGCTCGATTTCGGACAAAGTCGAAGATTGCAATCACACTATCCAAGTAAGCTTTTGGTATTTCTGGACCTTTGAAAATGTTGTAAATATGGCATGTATAGGCTAGGTTATAAGTTGATGTATATGGCTATCTATGTTAACGAATGTGGTATGATTTTGGCATATGCTCAAGCTATGTGATATGGCTTGATTTTGGAAATGGATGTTTTGATATGAGGACTTTATATGACATGTCCTTTATATGTTATGTATGTGTTTTGGAAATCGTAAGATAATACATGCTTGTGGTAAATGATTGACTTTGGTTGATATGGAATTAGTTTGTATTATAGCCTTAAATGAATTGTTATATGGTATGTTTTGGGAGAGAATGAAATGGCCATTTTGGTATACGATTACTTGTGTATAAGATGGGATTATGCTATGTACAGTATTGATAAGATTGAGATATGAAATGTAGGTATTAACTTGAAATGGATACATGAAATGTATACATGCTTGTGTCATTTGTGTGGCATCGAAATTGGTTGGTCAAGAATGGTATATGATGTGTTTTGAATTGGCTGAATTGGTTGATAGTTTATGTCTATAAATGTTGTGAAATTGATATTTTAGGTACTTGACCAAATGAGGTGTGAAAATGGCTTAAATCAAGCCTATTTCGTGCCACACTGCCAGAGCACATGGGTGTGTGACTCGACCATGTGACCCCTACTCTTAGTTAATTGGTCAAGATGACATATGGGTTAGACACGCGGGCGTGTCTTGTACCCTTAGGCGTAAGTCAATAGCTTCCTAATTTTCACACGGCCTAGACACATGAGCGTGTCTTGCGGCCGTGTGCCCAAGTCAGTATGTATGCCCTGTTTTCACACGGCCTGGACATATGGGCGTGTTTGGTGACCGTGTGAGGCACAAAGCCATGTGACCTTATTCTGAGAATTTTTCTAATTTTTCCTACAACTTATATATATTATCAAATTGATCCCTATTGTATTATTAAAGTTCTATATGTAAGTTTTATGCATGAGAGGCTTATAAATACTTGAAGAAGATTTTAAATATGATGATGTTCGATATACTTTTGATGATATTCAGTTCTGGTCCGAGTCACAAGTCCGGTAATGCCCCTTACCTATTCTAGCGACGGTAACGGGATAAGGGTGTTACAATTTGGGTTTGTTTAGATTCTAAGTCTACTTTGAAAAGCTAATGATTGGAATATTAAGAATTCATTAACTTAATGGAATATGAAAAAAAATTATATAATTTTACAATGATTATTTAAATAAATTCACAGCTTTAGCAGCAATGAGAATGGCAACACGCATATGCCATCAATATTATATTGTGTCAATCAAGATAACAAATTCACACATTATTATCTATACATATTCCTTTAATTTTTTCCTAATACTATTCAATGATGCGCGTTTTGAAAATGAACAACCCCGTACCGGTTAATAACAAATTGATTAATTAATTTTGAGGTTTCCAATGACAACAAGTTTTTATGCTTTACACTTCAACATGACACTACCAAATTCGGCCACAATGCCTAGGCCAGGTTTGGGGTGTTACACAAAACATGATTCCATCCTAACAACCCCGTCGGTATATAATGCATCAAATTTCCTACCAAAGGACGTTCAGAATCAATAACGAGATGTCTAGAGAAGTGTCTCTTATAGGTTGAATTGTACTATTTTGCCAAGCTTACAGAAGTCTTAATAGTTTAAATAAAACACCATGCTATTCCCTAAAAGTAAAAAAGGTTCTTATTTTTCCATATGCGCCTAGCTATTAAACCAAAGTAACTAGACCAAAAGATCCCCACACACGATATCCACATTGAAGATCATAAATTAGTCTTCATCTAGTCTAGAAGACTATTGGAGCAAACTTAGTGCCGACGGTTTGCAGGCACAATATGTATCATAGCCTCGTTTGCAGTGAGGAAATACTTAAGAACATGAAGCAAATCATTCATTCCATGGTGACATATCTGACAGGACGCACTATGACCAATGCCCCTCTGTATCTGTTCCAAATAGTTATAAGATGTTGTTAAAACAAAAGCCATAAGAAACAAAAAAGGACACGTTAAGGTCCTTGAAAATTTCTTAGCCACACTTTGTTTTTTCTATTCCATGTTCCCTCCATTATCCATCAATAAGCACTCTTGACCAAAAAGGACCCTACTGCGGTGCGCACCTAATTGAGTTTATCAGGACCAGCTTAAGGGTGGTGAGGGGAATATTCAAACCTCTTTTATCAATATCCTGTGGAAACCAAGCGCTGAACAGTTCTAGATTCCACATCCCATCCTTAGTTACCATGTCACAAAGTAAAAAATCCATCATAAGATTGATTTGAGAAGGCACATGATTGGATGAACACCAAAAGTAGACAAAATTTTGGTCCATATAGACTAATATAAATTCTCTCTCGATGTGGGTCGTACCTTAACAAGTCCTCTCCATATGGCTGGACACCTTCATTGGGCAATACTTTCAAGCACACTCACTTTCATTCCATACTTCGATCGAAGAACTCGAACCTCTAATGCAGTATTCTTAGAGACTTGATTAAACCTCAATTTTAGCATAAAAATAAGCATTCAAGTCCTCTAAATGCCTTAGACCTAATGTAACACCCCAGACCCAGCCCAGACGTTATGGCCGAAGCTGGTGTGGTACATCACCTAAACTAATCCACATAACCTAGTCACTATGTCTGGTGATGAGCTTTGTAAAACCATACGTAGGGTTTAATAAAAATTCCCGGTTCATTTGTTAACCGTCCTACTCTCTATCCGTTTGTTAAACAATTTACTTCTTTATTATTATCTTGGTTAACCGATAGTATTGTAAGATTGGTTTTGAAAACATTAGTTTAAGTTTGAAAAACGTGCGTCGTTGTAGTTGAAGAAAACCATGCATAAGTAAAGAAATAAAAACCCCAAATAAAAATAGTTAAAGCGGCCTTATTACAACCAAAATGAAAGTAAAACGAGTAAGTAAAAATAGCTAAATAACTAAACGAGTTTAAAACCAAAACTCGGTCTTTATGGCCACTCTGAATCCCACCCAGCTCTAAGTCCATGAACTAGGGGTCACCTGCAAGGATGGAAAGAAAAGGGTGAGTTTGGAAAACTCAGTGTGTGTAGAAGCCCATCCAAAGCCCAAGTCAGCTCGAGCCCACTGGGCCTAAGCCCTATCCAGTCTCAGTAATGACTGGGCTGAAGCCCTATTCAGATACAGTAAACTGGGCCTTAGCCCTTTTCAAATAGCAGTACGGCCCATAGGCCCACAACAGAACAGTACAGATAACAATATAAATGTAAGCCCATATCATGTGGGGAGACTACTCGACCCATCCAACCGCTACACACCACCTGTACCAACCAACACATCATGTCGGGAATAACTCAACCCACCCAGCCCACACACCACAGTCGCAGCATGGCTGCTCAGATAATCAGTATAACGAGGCAAAGCCTTTCAGTAATACGAGGCATAGCCCCTTTCAGTAAACGTGGCGGTGCCACTCACACTTCCTCCAATATCAACCCAACCCTATGCAAAAAATATACACATGAGATGGCATACAGTAACAGTAACGGTCAAGTTATGCATTTCAGACATATCTAGCCCGAGGGGTATAACAGTCATTTTACACCTAGGGGTAAAACGGTAAATTCTCACCCTAAGGGGTATTTCAGTACTTATTTCATATTTTATGAGTTTTATGCATGTTACAGTCTCTATTAATCTCAATTTTCATCTCCATAGGCTATTTAACAGTTTTTATCAAATTCAGTCACTTGGCCCTAAAACCCCTAATGGGCCCTATAGCGTCCATTGGTTACTTAAGCCCATTTAGTCCAGTTTTAGCATTCAGTTACCAGTCTTAGAAGTTTTAACCCTACAATCTTCCAGAATACCCTTAACGCCTATTTTTACCCAAGTGGGCCCAAAAGCCCATCGGGCCCACAATCGGCCCATCGAGGCCCAATTTACCGATGTGCACGAAATTGCTCACTTGATTAACCTACCAATTGCGATTTTAGAACCAACGTATTCAATATCTTAACCACTTATCGATAATTCTACTTGATGAATACTGCTTCCACGCCCTTTCTAAACTAGATCCGTAATAGTTCTAGCCTCAAACGTTAGCAGGGAATGACTCTAGGAGATTCGACTTCTAGATCTCTATTTAGATGCTATTGTCGACACACAAAAGATTTGGAGCAGTGAATCAATAGCAAAAGAAATATATGATGAGGGTTTCGGCTTGTTGAAGAACTTTAAGAAAAGAAAGGGGTGATTTTGGCAAAAGGGGTAGTCGGCAATGGGGAGTTTCAGCTTCCAAAGGTTGTCGACAGAGGTTGAAGACAAAGAGGAAGAAGGAGTAGATTGGTTCGGCTTAGAAGGCTTGCAAAAGGGATGGAATCGGCTTAAGATGCAAAAAGAGTAAAGAAGAAAATGAATGGAAGAGAAAGAAGAGAAGTATGGAAGAAAAAGAAGCAGACAAAGGAGGAGTAGGTTCGGCTAAGGTGAGAAATCGGCAACCAAGCTTTAGGGGATGATAGGTTTTGACTATTAGGTCAGAAAAGAAAGAAAAGAAAAGGTAAAAGAATGGTAAAAAGAAGACCTAAAATGCTACACACAAATGGCACAAAAAGAGGTCTCTTAACAAAGGAAATCGACACACTCAAGAGCCAAAAGCCGAAAACACTAACCTAATACCAAATGCCAAAATTGCATTACCAAGAGTCCCTTGGCCGGCTATTGCTCATTCAAAATTCAAATGCTCCTAAAATTCTTCCTTAACTTACTCTCATGAATAGTTCAAACTCTTCAAGCCAGAGTTTTACTTGAGTGCCAACACTTGCCCACACTTGCACATAAAAATAAAAGCACCTTTAGCTTACCTTGTGACTCGTACCATGGACCTCCCTTACCTCCTAGGTGCCACTTTTTTAGGAGCTTAGTGGCGTGATATGCGTGATATGAAGTAATAAATTTATAAAGAACTTGATCACACCAAAACTAACTAATATCACGACGTTGAGGCAAGCGCACTTGTCGAACAGTAGTATAGCTTAGTGGCAAGACCGAGTTATCATACCCAAGGGAACCAAAAGTACTAGTACTTACTTCCTTTCTATTATCTAGCCTAAAAATAAAATAGGGTTGTTTAAACTAATTCTAAAACTAACTAAGAAAGCGTAAAGAGTAAATTGGGAAAACTTTTAGGGAAAAGCTAATTGATATGGACAATAATCAAGGGAGAATCCACCTAGACTTCACTTGTTATTATTTTCTTGAACTATATGATTTCTTTGCTTGACTTGATCCGTAGAGATCCTTAATTTATGCTAAACCCTCCGTCGAGGCGTAGAGCAACTAGGCCTAAGTTGTTAATTAAAGTTCCTTTATTAATTAACTCCCTAGGTTGCATTAATTCAATCTATGGCTCCCCATATTAGGTTTGACCCTAATCCGGCAAATTTATGTCGCCCTATGTCTAGTGTTGCATGCAACTCCGCTTAATTATGGTAGATCTACTCTTATCACAGGGACTTTTGCTCCTCTACTCTAAGCACATCTAATTCTTGAAATAATACCTAGGATTATTAAATCAAGAATGAAGAACGCATAATTAAGAACAATTCAAGTATTTATCAAATAAATCAAGAATAAATAACAAGATCTGTCTTAGGTTTCATCACCCTCAAGTATTTGAGGGGTTTAGTTCATAATAAAGAAGAGAAACATCACAGAAGATATAAAATAACAAAACATAAAAGAAACCAAAAACCCTAAAGGAATTTAGGGAGATCCTCTATGTTGTTGCAGAATTCCAACTTCTGAGATGAATCAATTGGCTTTCTCCTTTGGAGTAATCCCTTGCTTCTACCCTCAGTGTGGCAGAAAAACGAGAGGAAAAATATCTAAAAACGTGTCTATGCCTCTGCCTCATGAGGTCTTGATATAGAGAGCTTGTGGAGAGCCTTTCTTAGCCTCAAAGCATCCCAATTCGAGTGAAATTCGCCTTCCTCATGACTAGAACACGCCCGTGTGCCACGCCCGTGTGACTTCGACAGAGGCCGTGTGATTTTATCGGTGGAGGCGCGGTCGTGTGACCTAGTCGTGCTTGTCGGGGGCTTGACCGTGTGATCTTCATGTGGCACGACCGTGTGGCACGGCCGTGTGGTATTTCTTTGCCCTTGTTGTTCGCACATTTTGGCCCATTTTTCATCGTTTTTGGCCCATTTTCCGTTCTTTCTTCTTCCCTATGCTCTCCTGAGTATAAGATATAAAAAGAAAGGATTAAGAGCACCAATTCTTACAAAATTGATAAGAATCCATCCAAAATATAGGTTAAACATAGGGTAAAAATATGTATAATTTAATGTTTATCATAGAGCCACCTTGCCACTTTGCCAAGAGCTTCTTTGTGTCAGTTCTTGCCAAGTTTCTCTTAAGAGCCCACTTAAGCTAGCTCCCCTTTCCCTTAAAAATTTCACTTGATATTTTTACTGGGTTTTAACCTAACCTTGGGCCACCTAAAGGCCTACTAATATACTTAAACACATATTTAACAATCACAACACTAAAAATTGCATTTTCACCAAAATCACACAAAAGCCGAAAAATCTCAAAAATCAGGGCGTTACAACTCTACCCCCTTAAAGAAATTTCGGCCTCGAAATTTACCTGCTTCAAATAGTTGAGGGTATTGTTGACGCATTGTCTCTTCTGGCTCCCAAGTAGCCTCTTCTCTGCCATGGTTGTGCCACAACACTATTACCAACGGAACTGACTTCCTTCTTAAGACTTTAACCTCACGATCCAAAATTTGTACAGGCTCCTCCTTAAAGGTCAAATCAGTCTTTACCTCAATCTCTTCCACTGGTACAACATGCGAAGGATCCGATCAATATCGCCTCAACATAGACACATGGAAAATGTCATGGATACAGTCCAGCTCTAGCGGCAACTCCAACTGATATGCTACTGATCCAATCCGCTTAAGAATTCGATAAGGCCTAGTAAATCACGAACTCAACTTGCCCTTTCTCCTAAATCTCAAGATCTTTTTCCATGGTGATACTTTCAGAAAAACCATGTCCCCAACAGCGAACTCAATTTCCTTACACTTAAGGTCTGCATATGACTTCTGCCTATCAGATGCCTCCTTTAACCGGTCTCGAATCATCTTAACCTTGCTTTCAGTATCTGCCACTAACTCTGGTCCATGAACTTGACGCTCTCCTAACTCCATCCAATATGTAGGTGTAAGACATCTTCGCCCATAAAGTGCCTCATATGGAGCCATCTGAACACTTGCTTTATAACTGTTGTTGTATGCAAACTCTGCCAATGGTAGATAGTCCTCCCAACTTCCACGAAAGTCAATAACGCATCCTCTTAGCATATCTTCTAGAACTTGAATAACCCTTTCCGACTGTCCATCTGTCTAAGGGTGAAACGCAGTACTGAAGTCCAATTGCGTACCCAACGCCTCATGTAACTTTTGCCAAAAATGAGATGTAAACCTAGGATCTTGATCAGAAATTATCAAAACTGGCACCCCATGCAACCGCACTATCTCTGCCACGTACAACTTGGCCAGCTTCTGAAGTGAGTAATTGGTTCTAACTGGTGCGAAATGAGCAGACTTCGTGAATCTATCCACGATTACCCAAACTGAGTCTTTCTTCGAGGGTGTCAAAGGAAACCCACTCACAAAATCCATAGTTACTCTCTCTCATTTCCGCTGTGGAATCTTCACTGGCTGTAACAGTCCAGAAGGCAACTGATGTTCAGCTTTTACTTGCTGACATGTCAGACACTTCTCTACGAATTCAATCACTTCTCGCTTAAGTCCAGGCCACCAGTACACCTCTCGCAAGTCTCGATATAACTTATTTCCTCCAGGATGCATGGCACAAGGTCCACTATGAGCGTCTTTCAGAATCGTTTGCCTCAACTCAAAGTCCTTCGGTATACAAACTCTTCCGGAAGCAGAGGACCCCATCTGAATTTAGCCCAAAGTCCTCATTCTTACCATTCTTAACTTGCTGAAGCCGAGAAACCAACAAATCATCCTCCAACTGCACCTCTTTAATTTTCTCAGTCCAAGTCGGTTGCACTTACAACTCAGCTAATAAACTTCCATCGTCATACAAACTCAAACAAGTAAACATAGCTCTCAGCTCAACAACAGTTCTACGACTTAGTGCATCAGCCACCACGTTAGCCTTGCCTGGATGGTATTCAATTGAACAGTCGTAATCCTTAAGCAACTCTATCCATCTTCGTTGCCTAAGATTCAATTCCTTTTGGGTCAATAGATATTTGAGACTTTTATGGTCAGTGTATATGATACACTTTTCCCCATACAGATAGTGTCTCCAGATTTTTAATGCAAAGACCACCGCTGCCAACTCTAAATCATGCGTAGGATAATTTGCTTCATGAGGCTTAAGCTGTCGCGAAGCATAAGCGACCACCTTACCCTTTTGCATCAGCACACAGCCCAATCCTACATGCGATGCATCACTGTATACAGTGAAGTCCTTTTTAGACTCTGGCTGAATCAACACTGGCGCCTCAGTCAACACCTTTTTCAGTTTGTCAAAAGCTTCTTGCTACTTCTCAGTCCATATAAATGCTATTCCCTTTCTTAACAGTTTTGTCAACGGTGCCGCGATTAAAGAAAACCCCTCAACAAATCTTCTGTAATATCCTGCCAGACCCAGAAAACTTTAAATTTTCGATACTAACCTTGACGGCTTCCAGTCCAGAATTGCTTCAATCTTGTGAGGATCTACCCTAATCCCCTCAGCAGACACAACATAACCCAGAAAAGTCACTTCTCGCAGCCAGAATTCACACTTACTAAACTTCGCATACAGTTGCTTTTCTCTCAATACTTGTAGAACAATTCGAAGGTGCTTATCATGCTTCTCCTCTCTTTTCGAATACACCAATATATCATCAATGAAGACGACCACGAACCGATCCAAGTACAGTTGAAACACTCGATTCATTAAATCCATAAAGGCTGCAGGTGCATTCGTCAATCCAAATGGCATAACCAAAAACTCGTAATGACCATATCGAGTTCTGAACGCCGTCTTATGAACATCCACCTCCTTTACCCTTAGCTGATGGTATCCAGATCAAAGATCTATCTTGGAAAACACTGAAGCTCCTCTAAGCTGATCAAACAGATCGTCGATTCTCGATAGAGGATACTTATTCTTTATCGTCAATTTATTCAACTGGCGATAATCGATGCACATACGCATCGTCCCATCCTTCTTTTTCACAAACAGCACTGGTGCTCCACATAGAGACACGCTCGGTCTAATGAACCTTTATCTAACAACTCCTGAATTTGGGCTTTCAGTTCCACTAGCTCCTTCGATGCCATCCTGTAAGGTGCGATGGACACTGGAGCTGTTCCAGGCAACAAATCAATTCCAAATTCGACTTCTCGGTTAGGAGGTAATTTAGGAAGCTCCTCAGGAAAGACATCTTGAAACTTATTGATAGTTCTAACTGTCTCTACTGTCACACCCTCAGACTCGATTTGGCTCACAAATGCCAAATATGCTTCGCAACCCTTACGAATAAGCTTTTCAGCCCTTAAGGCCGAAACCACATTGGACAAGTAGTCCCTTCTCTCTCCAATAACCATTACCTCCTTGCCCTCGGTTGTTCTCAAAACCATTCTCTTGGCCGCACAATTTAGAGTCGCTTTGTGCTTAGTTAACCAGTCTATGCCTAGTATCAAGTCGAATTCTCCAAAAGGTAATTCCATTAAGTCTCCCATAAAGATTCTACCTTGAGTCTCTAAAGGCATATCCCTAAAGAGTTTATCTACCCTAACAGAGTGACCCAAAGGACTAATTACAGTTACCCCACTCACAGTCTCCTCAGGGTGCACACCCAATGACCCAGAAATCTCACATGCAACATATGAATGTGTCGAACCCACATCAATCAGAGCAGTATATGGTATGCTAGATGTCAAGAACGTACCAGTTATAACGTTAGGTGCGTCACCCTCCTCTCGACGACGAGTAGCATACACCAAGGCTGGCTGACGTGCCTCAGCATTACCAGCACCCCTGCCAGGTACTCCACTACCACGTCCATTTCCGTTGCCTCTTCTACCTTGACCACGACCACTTGGCGGTGGTGGTCCTCCTTGCACTGGCTGAGCAACCCTCTGATCACCAGCTCGAGTCTGGGTTGGCATCTGTGGACAGTCCTTAACTTGGTGCTCCTTGAACCCGTATCTAAAATAAGCTCCAGTACGTTTCCAACATTCACCAAGATGTACCCTACCACAATCCCCACAAGGCTGTGGTCTAACAGTATTTACCGGCACAGCTCGAACTGGTTCCTCCATCCTAGCTCTCTTGAAATTTTGGTTTGTAGCATCCAATGGTCTAGGATCTCTCTTAAAGCAGTTGTGATCCTTATCGCGGTTCTGTCGTTTAGCTCGCTTTACTTCCTCGGCTATCTTAGCCTTTTCCACTAATGCAGCAAACTCGCGCTCCCTCTACGGAATAATCAGTACCCTCAGCTCATCTTTGAGACCATTCTCGAAACGAACACTGCCCTCATATTCAGTGGCAACAATACCACTAGCATACCGGCTCAACCGGAGAAACTCTGCCTCATATTCAGCAACGGTCTTACTGCCTTGGGTCAGGTTCAAGAATTCCTTCCTGCGTGCATCCACATAGCTCCAACATATTTTGCCTTGAAGGTCTTTTTGAACAACTCCCATGTTACCCCCTCAGCTGGGGTACCCTCTCTCACGGTGATCCACCACTAATATGCCTCGTCTCGCAGCAACGACACCGCTCCTTTTAACTTATGCTCCACTGAGTAATCCAAGTCGTCCATTATTCATTCCGTGGCTTCCAACCAGTACTCAGCCACATTTGGGGCTACTGCAGATATACCCCTGAAGACCTCAGCTTCGTTAGCCCAGAGTCGTTCCAAAATGGACCCTCTATTCACGGTTCTAGTGCTTGCCCTAGCAACCCTCTCCAATACCCTTAGCATGGCTTGGGATAGAGCGTCCTCCCCTGCAGCCCTATCATATGATCCAGTCTCAGTCGCTGGCGGAGCTTGCACCTCCTCCGCTGGCATATGTCCGGAAGACTAAGATCCAGCTTGCACACTGTCTCGGCTTCGTCACGGCCTCGTCCACGACCTCGTCCACTAGTAGCTCTCGTACTCATATTGATTTATCTGTTTTACAAATTTTATGGCATTAGTTTAATGTTTCAGTTATTTATTACAGAATGTTTTATGCACAGATAAAGTTTTAGTGTTTGTTTTTGTATAATCCTAGTCTAGCTACTGTCTTAGTCTTCTAGGGTTTTGTTTCCCCTACAGTCTCAATCTTGCAGCCTTAGTACTACCTTAGCTACAGTATCATGTCAAAGGCTCAGTTCTATCTACAGTATTGTTTCAGTACAGTACAGTTTATAAAGCAGAAAAACTTACAGACTTGGTGCCGGGGATTCAGTGTGCCACATCTCAATTTATCAAATTTCAGAAAAACCCAGAAAGATTTAAATCTTTCAAAAACCCATTTCTCAAAACATGTTGATTTAAAGAAGACAAGTTAAATAAAAACAAAAACTTTCTAGAAAATCTAATTTTTCAAAAATACCATTCCTGGGCTTAAAAATTTTGAAAGCCTTTTCGGACCCGATCCACAGCCGAGTTATTGCAACCTGGCTCTGATACCACTAAATGTAACACCCCAAACCAAACCCAGACATTATGGCCGAATACGGTGTGCTACATCACCTAAACTAATCCACATAACCTAGTCACTATGTCTGGTGATGAGCTTTGTAAAACGATACTTAGGGTTTAACAAAAATTCCCGGTTCATTTGTTAACCATCCTACTCTCTATCCGTTTGTTAAACAATTTACTTCTTTATTATTATCTTGGTTAACCGATAGTATTGTAAGATTGGTTTTGAAAACATTAGTTTAAGTTTGAAAAACGTGCGTCGTTGTAGTTGAAGAAAACCATGCATAAGTAAAGAAATAAAAACCCCAAATAAAAGTAGTTAAAACGGCCTTATTACAACCCAAAATGAAAGTAAAACGAGTAAGTAAAAATAGCAAAATAACTAAACAAGTTTAAAACCAAAACTCGGTCTTCGTGGCCACTCTGAATCCCTCCCAGCTCCAAGTCCATGAACTAGGGCTCACCTGCAATGATGGAAAGAAAATGGTAAGTTTGGAAAACTCAGTATGTGCAGAAGCCCATCCAAAGCCTAAGTCAGCTCGAGCTCACTGGGCCTAAGCCCTATCCAGTCTCAGTAATGACTGGGCCGAAGAACTATTCAGATACAGTAAACTGGGTTTTAGCTCTTTTCAGGTAGCAGTACGGCCCATAAGCCCACAACAGAATAGTACAGATAACAGTATGAATGCAAGCCCATATCATGTGGGGAGACTACTCGACCCACCCAACCGCTACACACCACCCGTACCAACCAACACACCATGCGGGGAATAACTCAACCCACCCAGCCCACGCACCACAACCGCAGCATGGCTGCTCAGATAATCAGTATAACGAGGCAAAACCGCTTTTCAGTAATACGAGGCATAGCCCCTTTCAGTAAACGTAGCGGTGCCACTCACACTTCCTCCAATATCAACCCAACCTCATGCAAAAGATATACATATGAGATGACATACAGTAACAGTAACGGTCAAGTTATGCATTTCAGACATATCTAGCCCTAGGGGTATAACAGTCATTTTACACTTAGGGGTAAAACGGTAAATTCTCACCCTAAGGGGTATTTCAGTACTTATATCATATTTTATGAGTTTTATGCATGTTACAGTCCCTATTAATCTCAATTTTCATCTCCACAGTCTATTTAACAATTTTTATCAATTTCAGTCATTGGGCCCTAAAACCCCTAATGGGCACTATAGTGTCCATTGGTTACTTAAGCCCATTTAGTCCAGTTTTAGCATTCAGTTACCAGTCTTAGTAGTTTTAACCCTACAGTCTTCCAAAATACCCTTAACGCCTATTTTTACCCAAGTGGGCCCAAAAGCCCCTCGGGCCCACAATTGGCCCATCGAGGCCCAACTAACCTACCAATTGCAATTTTAGAACCACTATATTCCCACTGACTTGAGAGCGTTTTCACACTCACAAGCCCATGAAATGCCAGAACTTCGGCATTTCAGCTTTTCTGCTTTTGCCGATTTGAACATTGAAAGGGTGTTCGATACACACACTTGTTTGAGATTCCACCGACGAAATCCTCTATGCGATAACTCCTACAATTCATCACTTAATCGATTAGACCACAGATCTACGAAAATCACAGTAGGAAATCCCTTACCACAATTGGCCAGTGTCCCTAATGACCATGATATCGCACCTTGTCGATTTAGATCTACTAGATCTAGATTTGGTCGTATCGTTGCCTTCAATTCCTCGCTAGATCACCTTCTTTGCTAATTAACACACATAAGAACCGAAATACAATGTTAAAACACTAATAGACCATGTCAACAGCCACCCTAAATACATAGGGTTTCTGGCTTCTCCCTAAGTTCTAATAAAAGGAACGTATTCAATAACTTAACCACTTACCGATAATTCTACTTGATGAATACTGCTTCCACGCCCTTTCTAAACTAGATCCGTAATAGTTCTAGCCTCAAACGTTAGCAGGAAATGACTCTAGGAGATTCGGCTTCTAGATCTCTATTTAGTTGCTATTGTCGACACACAAAAGAATTAGAACAGTGAATCAATAGTAAAAGAAATATATGATGAGGGTTTTGGCTTGTTGAAGAACTTTAAGAAAAGAAAGGGGTGATTTTGGCAAAAGGGGTAGTCGGTAATGGGGAGTTTCGGCTTCCAAAGGTTGTTGACAGAGGTTGAAGACAAAGAGGAAGAAGGAGTAGATTGGTTCGGCTTAGAAGGCTTGCAAAAGGGATGGAATCGGCTTAAGATGCAAAAAAGTAAAGAAGAAAATGAATGGAAGAGAAAGAAGAGAAGTATTGAAGAAAAAGAAGCAGACAAATGAGGAGTAGGTTCGGCTAAGGTGAGAAATCGGCAACCAAGCTATAGGGGATGATAGGTTTCGGCTATTAGGTCAGAAAAGAAAGAAAATAAAAGGTAAAAGAATGGTAAAAAGAAGACTTAAAATGCTACACACAAACGGCACAAAAAGAGTTCTCCTAACAAAGGAAATTGGCACACTCAAGAGCCAAAAGCTGAAAACACTAACCTAATACCAAATGCCGAAATTGCATTACCAAGAGACCCTTAGCCGGCCATCGCTCATTCAAAATTCAAATGCTCCTAAAATTCTTCTTTAACTTACTTTCATGAATAGTTCAAACTCCTCAAGCCAGAGTTTTACTTGAGTGCCAACACTTGCCCACACTTGCACATAAAAATAAAAGCACCTTTATCTTACCTTGTGACTCGTACCATGGACCTCCCTTACCTCCTAGGCGCCACTTTTTTAGGAGCTTAGTGGCGCCACCTTGCCACTTTGCCAAGAGCTTTTTTGTGTCAGTTCTTGCAAAGTTTCTCTTAAGAGCCCAGTTAAGCCAGCTCCCATTTCCCTTAAAACTTTCACTTGATATTTTTATCAAGTTTTAACCTAACCTTGGGCCTTCTAAAGGCCCACTAACATACTTAAACACATATTTAACAATCACAACACTAAAAATTGCATTTTCACCAAAATCACACAAAAGCTGCAAAATCTCGAAAATTAGGGCATTACGCCTAATCCTCTACAAACACGAGGATCATAATTAGAGTCTTAATGAATAAAAGACACTCTCCTTCCACCATTAGTCAATACCCAAATAAATTATGTTGCCGATTATTCAATCTATACACAAACACATTACAAAATTTTCATTGGTTGCATAAAATAATTGGTAAACAAAGAAGAACAAACTAAACAAAAGTAACACTACCTGCCATAGAGAGCTACTTACTGACCCAATTAATCACTTTGCTACGAACCTATTCTACCACAAACTGCAATGTAGAGTTAGAAATTCTATTGTAGAATAATAGCACTCCCAAGTACATTTCAATATCTTGGGCCCTTTGTAAGCCAAGTAAACTACTTAACATGTTAAGATCATCACCCACTCATTTAAAAAAAGAAAATATTAGTTTTCAGGGCATTCCCTTGATGGCCTAAAAAACTACATAAGCGGTGAAGAATTCCTTTAAGGATCCGAACATACTTTCAGTCCACTTTCAAAAAGTTTACTAAATCATTTACAAAGAACAAATGAGAAAGATCTGGCCCCATTTATATAGTTTGATTTTAATTTGTTAAAAAGAACGAAAGAACTAAATGGATCCGGTTGCTTAGTTTGATTTCAATTTGCTAAGAAAAATAAAATACCACAAAGAAAAATCATTTTTTCCATGCATAGAGTAAAATATCTTAGTAATGCCAAGTTAAATGATCTTTTTCTGCCCATCTTTTCTTTTCAAATGACTCATTATTCTTTCTTGAAGTTGAATAAAGTGATTTTCAAAGGATAAGGATTTGTCAAGTAAGAGGTAATGATTCTATGATTCGGTCTTTTGATAATAATAGAAAGTTCACTAGTACTTCTTGATGCAAGAAATAAAAAGAAAGCATTAAGGAGAAGGTAGTTAACTAAAGCAATAGAGCGAAATAGAGTACGGCACAAGTAGGGTGGGAGACGGAAAATACTGCCAGAGCTTTCTAACAAAAATCTCATCCTAGAACAATAGGTGTAATTATTATAGATTTTTGCAAAAGGTCATAAATGGAAGTGGTAAGAAGGTTGATATTAATTGGGTTTGGTTAGATTCTGAGTCCACTTTGAAAAGCTAACGATTGGTATTAAGAATTCATTAACTTAATGGAATATGAAAAAAATTATATAATTTTACAATGATTATTTAAATTAGTTCACACTTTCAGCTGCAACGAGAATGGCAACACGCCTATGCCATCAACATTATATTGTGTCAATCAAGATGAAAAGTTCACACATTATTATCTATACATATTCCCTTCATTTTTTGCCTAATACTCATTTGGATTTTCCAACTTGAGAGTTGATGTTATCTCATATCCCATTGAGACATAATATTTCATAAATCAATTCCCAGCAAGGAGTCGAGGTGCTTGAACATTTGCGTTAATCAGTTCCTTTTCACAATTAGCTATTTCGGGACTTATAACAGCTACATCATAGTTTGCGATTTCAGGATCTTCAACCAATTCTGAAGATACCATTTCAAATGATAATATTGCATATTTGTAAGCCTCAACGCAACAATTAAGAGCTTTCAAAGCCTGGGGAGAGCCTGGTTTCTTAATTATTTCATTATATACATTCAACGTTGCTTTGGCATTCACTGCTCCTAATTTCATATTGAGGGTTCCTAGTTGGGTTGTATCCATTGCCGCAATAACTTCGGGGTGGAAAGTGCTTTTAGACAAAACCTGCGATTTTGAACTGCCTTGCCATTGCATAAATTTTCCACTAGTTGTGATGAAGGTATCGGAAGGGAAACATTAGCCTTTGGAATAATTGCACTTGTTGGCAAAGAAGAAAGCGAAAAGATAGATAAGAAAATAACTAAAACTAAGCATAACTTATTTGGATGAGCTATTCTCTTCTTGATTATGATATGAAGATATTTTTAATTACAAATTTTGCTCTTGTGATTTTTTAATTTATTTTACTACTTTTTATAAAGGTAAAACAATTCTATTTTTAAATAAGTCTTAGCAACAATAACATACATTATTATCAATAACAATAAATTTATTTTAATATTTTGTTAACAAAACTAATTTAGTAAATTATTTTCTAATATAAGCGTTTGACGGCACAATTATATTGCTTTCTCTCTTTTTATGGAAAATTTTGGTTGCAATCAACTTTTCTTTTGGTGTGTAAAATAAAACTAACCAACTCTACTAAATAATTACAAATGAAAACTCGACTATTTTACCAAACCCAAATTCATCTAACATCTCCTCAGAGAAATTAACGAAAACCTGTACCTCTGTATTCCTATCTGAAGCTACCTTAGCAAGCTTGTCCACAACTTTGTTCCTCTCTCTCTCGGAATACACTTTATTTGCAATTGGACTATAGTTTGTAAAAACAAATGAATCCTTCTTATCAAGGTTGAGGACAAACTGGCCAAGCAGTTCACCTGCAAAGCTTTAACGAATTCCAAGCTATCCATGTGTATCGACACATTTTTATACCCCTTTCTTTGATCAATGGCAAAACCATCAAGTATCCAAAAATTTGAGCTTCAAAAATAGAAAAACTCCTCAAACATTTTTATACCAAAGGACGTTCAAAATCAGGAACAAGATGTCTAGAGATGTGTCTCTTATTGGTTGAATTGTACTATTTTGCCAACTTATGGAAATTTTAATAGTTTAAATAAAACACCATGTTATTCTCTAAAAGTAAAAAAGGTTCTTGTTTTTTCATATGCTCCAAGCTATTAAAACAAAGCAACTAGACCAAAAGATCCCCACACACGGCATCCACACTGAAGATCATAAATTAGTCTCCATCTAGTCCAGAAGACTATTGGAGCAAACTCAGGGTCGACGGTTTGAAGGCACAATCTATATCCAAGCCTCGTTTGTAGCGGGAAATCCTTAAGCACATGAAGTAAATCATGCATTTCATGGTGACATATTTGACAGGACGCACTGTGACTATTGCCCTACTGTATTCGTTCCAAATAGTTATATGATGTTGTTCGAACACAAGCCATATGAGAAAAAAAAGGACACGTTAAGGTGCTTGAAAATTCCATAGCCACCTTTTGTCTTTTCTATTCCATGTACCCTCCATTATCCATCAATAAGCACTCTTGACCAAAAAGGGCCCTATCGCGGTTCACACCCAACTGATTTTATCAGGACCGACTTAAGGGTGGTGAGGGGAATACTCAAACCTCTTTCTTCAGCATCCTTTGGAAACCAAGCTCTAAATAGTTCTAGATTCCACATCCCATCCTTAGTTACCATGTCACAAAGTAAACAATCCATCATAAGATTGATTTGAGAAGGCACATGATTGGATGAACACCAACAGTAGACAAAATTCCTGGTCTAAATAGACTAATATATATTCTTTCTCGATATGGGTCGTACCTTAGCAAGTCCTCTCCATACAGCCGGACACCTTCTTCGGGCAATACTTTCAAGCACCCTCACTTTCATTCCATACTATGATTGAAGAACTCAATCCTCAAATGCAGTACCCTTAGAGACTTGATTAAAACCCAATTTTAGCATAAAAATAAGCATTTAAATCCTCTAAAAGCCTGATATGCGTGATATAAAGTAATAAAATTTATAAAGAACTTGATCACACCAAAACTAACTAATATCACGACGTTGAGGCAAGCGCACCTGTCGAACAGTAGTATAGCTTAGTGGCAAGACTGAGTTATCGTACCCAAGGGAACCAAAAGTACTAGTACTTACTTCCTTTCTATTATCTAGCCTAAAAATAAAAAAAGGGTTGTTTAAACTAATTCAAAAACTAACTAAAAAAGCTCAAAGAGTAAATTGGGAAACTTTTAGGGAAAAGCTGATTGATGTGGGCAATACTCAAGGGAGAATCCACCTAGACTTCACTTGTTATTATTTTCTTGAACTATATGATTTCTTTACTTGACTTGATCCGTAGAGATCCCTAACTTATGCTAAACCCTTCGTCGAGGCGTAGAGCAACTAGGCCTAAGTTGTTAATTAAAGTTCCCTTATTAATTAACTCCTTAGGTTGCATTAATTCGATCTATGGCTCCCTATATTAGGTTTGACCCTAATCCGACAGATTTATGTCACCCTATGTCTAGGGTTGCATGCAACTCCGCTTAATTATGGTAGATCTACTCTTATCACAGGGACTTTTGCTTCTCTGTTCTAAGCACATCTATTTCTTGAAATAATACCTAGGATTATTAAATCAAGAATGAAGAACGCATAATTAAGAACAATTCAAGTATTTATCAAATAAATCAAGAATAAATAACAAGATCTGTCTTAGGTTTCATCCCCCTCAAGTATTTGAGAGGTTTAGTTCATAATAAAGAAAAGAAACATCACAGAAGATATAAAATAACAAAACATAAAAGAAACCAAAAACCCCGAAAGGAATTTAGGGAGATCTTCTATGTTGCTGCAGAATTCTGACTTTTGAGATGAATCAACCGGCTTTCTTCTTTGGAGTAATCCCTTGCTTCTACCCGTATCAAAAGATATCTAAAAGTTGTTTCCTCATGGGGTCTTTATATAGAGCTTTTGGGGGGCCTTTCTTAGCCTCTAAGCATCCCAATTTGAGTGAAATTCCCCTTCCCCATGACTAGAACACGCCCGTGTGCCACGCCCGTGTGACTTCAACAGAGGCCGTGTGAATTTATCGGTGGAGGCATGGCCGTGTGGCCTGGCCGTACTTGTTGGGGGCTTGACCGTGTAATCTTCATGTGGCACGCCCGTGTGGCATGGCCGTCTGGTATTTCTTTGCCCGTGTTGTTCGCATATTTTGGCCCATTTTCATCGTTTTTGGCCCGTTTTCCGTTCTTTCTTCTTCCCTATGCTCTCCTAAGTATAAGATATGAAAAGGAAGGATTAAGAGCACTAATTCTCACAAAATTGATAAGAATCCATCCAAAATATAGGTTAAACATGGGGTAAAAATTTTATAATTTAACGTTTATCAAATACCCCCACACTTAAGCATTTGCTTGTCCTCAAGCAAAATCTCAGTCCCTAAAAAAGAATTATTCTTCTCAACCTATAATTTTTATCAATAATGTTTCAAACTAATCTACATGTAATCGTACAATGAATAATTCAATCAGAAGAACATTAAAGATTTAATCAATCTAAGTTGAGAATTTTGTTATTGAAAACATAAGTTTCTTCCTTCCTTCTAAGTAGTTATCTCTCCATCTTAATTAACAGGAGTTGACATCCTCACTAAAGGTTCACTCTATTCACTCAAAGTGTTTAGGGTTCAAAATTTAAGCACTCTCTAGTCAACCTGACAAGTTATTACCATAAGCTTGCAAGGAAATCAAATCTCCACCACTATAGTTTGATATGATATATCGATCAAGAGGTCTTTTCATGGTTGTAACGGGGCTTGGTTAGGGGTGTTGTCACAGGCTGCAAAAAGAGGGTTAGAATCGAGATTGAACTGAAAAATTATCTAGCTAGAAAAATCTCTATCACTGGAACATATTTCCAAAGCTTAATAACATCATTTTGGTAGCCTTAAGAGAGAAATATGCAAAAACTTAATTTGAACTATTACACATTACAACTGAATTTGACTATATATACACATGTTTTTTTTTAAGAATAATTTAAATAATACAATGAATTGAGTAAAGATTTACATACTGGAAAAGAGAATAAAGCTTAGATAATAAATTCAACTCAAATCTCGACAAAAATAGGGATCAAAAGTAATTGAATGGAAAATTCAACAAAAATGGGTTATTGGTTAATAATTAGAGGGTGAGTCAAGGAAAAGGTTGTTAGGCTCAATGGGGTTCACTAGGGGTTAGATTATAGAGGTAGGCTTTTGTGGAGTAAGTGGGTTAAATCCTAGGTGCCTTTATCATCTCGGTATATCAAATCAATGATGTGGTCTCGAAATGTATAATCAAAGCAAGTTCTAGAATAACAATCCAGTATTGACTCACTCAAAGCAATAATAAAAGTGAGCACGAAAGAATGTATGCTCAAAAGGCTCAAAAGTCTTACAAAAATTATGGCTTTTGATGTCAACCCTGTGAATTTCAAATTTCAAGATAATACTTAAAATTTAGGGAAGATGACTTATGCAAAAATTGTAGTTCTCAAAAATTTCAACTTATCATGCTGGATTCCCTAATGTTTTAGAGTTTGAATATTCAAAGTACAAGCACCTATGTCTTAGTTCTCAATATATCAATAAAAATCATAAATCAATCAGAATTAATTCCTAATAGGAGACTAAAGAAAATGCAGTGAACAATGCATCAGATTTCAGGGTTTTCACAGATAATCTAAAAATTGAAAGTACTTTACCCCCCCACACTTAAGATGTACATTGCCCTCAATGTACAAAGATAATATTAATAGCAGTAGAAGCATAAGATCATAAGTTAGGGAAAGGTATGAAACTCCCTGGCATTTGAATGGATTTGTGAGACTGGAGTTTGGAAGAGGTGGCATTTATGGCGGGGTGTTCCCTTTTTCGTAGAGATTTGAGCTGTAAAGCTCCTTTGAAACTGCGAATTAACTTATTAGTCGTGGGAGGTTAAGATGAAGAGAGATTACTTTGTTAGGAGAAAGCTGAAGAAAATGAAATAAACAAAATATAAAAAGATGAATATTTAAATAAAGAAAAAGTTGAAATAAAAGAAAATAAAAATAAACCTAAAAAGGGAAATAAAGTTAGAAGAACTGGCAAAAACAAATATTAGTTTTTAAAGGTTAGAGTAAGATAAAAAATAAAAATAAAAGATAAAAGATAACAATAAGAAAAAATAAAAATAAGAATAAAAATAAGAATAAAAGAGGATCTAGTCCTCTGATGGATCTCATGGTGGTGGGGCGATGCCGAGGTGCTGACATATGTGCGCTAAAGTGGCGTCGATGTAATCGAGGCGCTGTTGAAATCGATCTAGGCGCTCATGTATGTCAACATGTGGGGCTGCCGTCTGGGTGGGTCGTCTGGGGCGTGGTGGCTCGGCGGGCGCATCCTCCTCTGGTGGTGGCGGTGGGACATCATCAGCAATATCCTCTAGGTCTTCTCCTTCCTAGACGAGGCGGAAGTGGAAGTGGCCGCCACCTGGACGTTGCTCTATCATCCTCATGTGTAGCATGCTCTGGATGCCCTAGGAGGACATCTGGCCGAGGAAAGTATATGAAGATGTTTAGGCCGTAGTGTTGAATAGGCCGAAGTAGCGGCCTAAACTCGTGATGTAAGGGCCCATGGATATGACGCCTCGCCGGTGCCTCTCGGTCTGGTGCTGCATGGCAAGCGCGATGAAATATGCTAACTCGATAACGTGCCGGTTTGCCATGCACCATAGGAAGTAGACGTCGTGAGTGTTGATGACGCCTGTGCTCTCTCATCGACCTGTAAGAGTGTGAGCAAGAAGAGCATGAATGTACCTCAGAGATGGCACGAGGGAGGTCGCCTTGCTGACGCTGGGGTTATAGGTCTGACGTCCTAGGGCTATCTCATTCCAGCATTCGATAGGCCAAATGTGGATGCGTCGAGAGAGGGTAAGGTTGTCCTCCTCCGCCATGAACTGCTCAGTGTAGAGCCCAAGTGCTACGCCGAACTCTGGCACGCTGAGGTGTCGTACGAGTCCTCCTAACCAAAACTAGACTGTGCCTGGATCGTCAAATTTATTCATCACGGTCTGTAGGTGGAATGTAGCGCAGAACTCAAGAGTGAGTTCTAAGTAGGTGGGCTCGACAATCTTGAAGAACTGGTCCCATGGGTCGGTCGCTAACAGAGCTCGGACATCGTCCACCAAGTTTACTTGCGCGAGAGCTTTCCAGTTGATACACCGACCCATAGAAATAGTACGGGCTCGGAGTAACTGATAGCGTTCCTCTTGGGAGTCTTGGGTGAAAGTAATGAACGGATGGCGTGTCTAAGAGGTGGGCCTCGATGAAGAACTTCCCGGTCCCTTTTGTTTTTTGGAGGCAGGGACAGTAGCTTTTCTAGCGCGCGATGATGACATGGTATCTGAAATAACAAAAGTATTAGTCCTAAATATTGAAATTAAAAATAACTAAATAATAAGAAATAAAGAAAAAAATATGAATGAAGGAATGAGGATTAACCTAAATAGTAGAATCTAATCATGTTAGAACTTGTAACAAAGTAAAGAACTATAGGCATGTATATATATACACTAACTTATTAGAAAAATGGCATGCAAATATGTGTTTAAGTGGCAAATAAAAGGAAATCCAAATGGTAAGCAAAAAATGAAATTAAGTGGCATGCAAAACTAATGTGTTCTATATTATTCATCCTATCTTTCCTAGTTCCATGCTTGAATCAACAATTAGACTAAAGTAAAAATACTTAAAGAAATGAATATAAAACAAAAAATTAAATGAGAAAAATGAGAAAATAGAACCAATTATGAGTTTGCACGGTCGTGGGGGGCTGTTACATGGGCGTGTGGTGGTTATTTTCGAGTTTGGTGGTGGTTTTGAGGATGGTGGCGGTGCTCACGGTGGTTGAAGAGATTTTGGGTGAAAAATTTTAGGGTTTGAGTGAAAGGGAAAGGTAAAAATGGCCCCCTATTTAAACATTTTGGGTCACACGGGCATGTCGCACGCCCATGTAAGTCGTGTTTAGCCCGTGTGTTTTGAAAATTGGTCTTTATAGCACGCCTGGTTCCGATGAGCATGCCCGTGTGGTTGGTTCACACGGCCATGTGAGATCAGGTCTTCGTTGCTCCCCGGTCATGTGATGGTATACACGGCCGTGCGCGATCATGTTCGTGTTTCACACGGTCGTGTGATATGTGCCACGATATAAAATTTGACAGTGTCTTCCACGGGCTAAGGACACGGGCGTGGGGATTTGTGGAAGCCCGTGTTGATACTGTAGGGTTGCCACGGCCATGTCGCACGGTCGTGGTCTATAGTGGGTAGCCTGTGTGGAATTCGTAAGGTTGCCACGGCCATATCACACGACTGTGGGGATTTATCGATGGCCTGTGTTTTGGGAAAATTTTACTCTGTTTGTACACGGTCTGGGTACACGACGGTGCCCCTATTTTAAGTGTGCACACTGCCTAAGGCACGCCCGTGTGCCTGGCCGTGTGATCCTAAATTTCTGCATTTAAAAATTTAGTTTATGCATGAAAAATACTAAAAATTTTAAGGAAAAGAAAGTTACTAAGTTAGTGCTCGGGTTGCCTCCAGAGAAGCGCTTATTTAGAGTCTAAGCTCGACTCTACCTGGATGTGTCAAGAAGGGGTGTGGTGGAGCCGAAGCTCCTCCCTGTTTTCTATAAAATTCTTGCCTCTATAATGTTTAAGCCTATGGCCATTTACCTTGAACATACCGTGGTTAGGGTGAGTTACCTCAATGGTGCCGTATGGAAAGACATTTAGAATAGTGAATAGACCTGACCACCTTGACTTGAGTTTTCCAGGGAATAGTTTCAGCCTTGAGTTGTAGAGTAAGACGAGATCACCTGTTTTGAACTGCTTAGGGTCTTTTAGCCTTTTATCATGGTGTCGCTTCATGGCTTCCTTATATAGTCGCGAGTTCTCGTAAGCATTGAAGCGCCATTCATCAAGCTCATTCAACTGCATTAATCTCTTCTCTCCTACACTTTTAAAATCAAAGTTTAAAAATTTTATAGCCTAGAATGCTTTATGTTCAAGTTCAAATGGTAGATGATAGTTTCTTCCATAAACAAGTTTATAGGGAGATGTTCCTATGGGTGTTTTAAAAGCAGTTCTATCAGCCCATAATGCATCGTCTACCTTTCTTGACTGATCTTTCCTATTTGTTTCTATTATTTTCTCTAGAATGAGTTTTAGTTCCCTATTTGTTACTTCGACTTGGCCACTGGTTTGTGGGTGATAAGGGGTGGCTGTTCTATGGTGTACTCCATACCTTTTCAAGATTTTTTCAAATTGGGTATTGCAAAAATGTGTACCCCTATCACTAATGATTATCCTAGGTGTTCCAAATCGAGAAAAAAGTCTTTTCAAGAAGTGTACTACCACTCTAGCATCATTTGTAGGTAGAGCTTGGGCTTCTACCCATTTTGACATGTAATCACTGCTACTAGTATGTATTTATTCCCAAATGAATTAGAGAACAAACCCATGAAATCAATACCCCATACATCAAATATTTCACATGAAAGTATATAGTTCTAAGGCATTTCATTATGCTAAGAGATATTACCTGTTCGTTGGCATTTATCACAAGAGGTCACATACCTATTGGCATCTCTAAAAAGTGTAGCCCAGTAAAAGCCTGATTCGAGTACCTTATGAGCAGTTCTAGTTCCACTGTGATGTCCTCCTGTGGGTCCTGAGTGGCAGTGATTCAAAATTTGATATGCTTCTGTGTCATCAACGCATCTTCGTATAACCTGATCTGCACAAATTCAGAAAAGGAAAGGATCTTCCCAAAAGTATTTTTTCACATCAGCGAAGAATCGCTTCTTTTGCTGATGGGTTAGCCCTTTTAGGGTTATGTTAGCTACTAAATAATTTGGAAAATCAACAAACCAAGGAACTGTCGTATCTGCTAAGGCTAGGAGTTGTTCCTCAGGGAACAAATCGTTCATCTTGTCGAGATATTTGGGCTGTGCGTTCTCTAGTCTTGAGAGGTGATCTGCTGCCAAGTTTTTGGCTCCTTTCTTGTCCTTTATTTCCAGGTCAAATTCCTGTAACAGTAGAATCCATCTTATCAATCGAGGTTTTGCATCAGTTTTGGTTAAGAGGTAGCGAAGAGCCGAATGATCAGTATAAATAATAACTTTTGACAAAATTAAATAAGATCTAAATTTGTCAAATGTAAAAATAACAGCTAGCAATTCTTTCTCTGTGGTCGTGTAATTTGCTTGAGCTGTTGTCAAGGTCCTGCTAGCGTAATAAATTGGCTGGAAGTGCTTGTCCCTTCGCTGTCCCAAAACTGCACCTACTGCAAAATCACTTGCATTGCACATTAGTTTAAAAGGTAGATTTCAATCAGGTGAAATCATAATCGGGGCGTTGACTAACTTTTCCTTAAGGTTGTTCAAAGATTCCAGACATTCTTGGTCAAAGTTGAAGGGTACGTCTTTTTCTAGTAATTTAGTTAAAGGTTTAGCTATTTTAGAAAAGTCTTTAATGAATCTTCGATAAAAACTGGCGTGTCCTAAAAAGCTTCTTATAGCCTTAACTGAATTAGGAGGAGGTAGTTTTTCAATAGTTTCAATTTTTGCTTTATCTACCTCTATCCCTTTACTAGAAATTTTATGTCCTAAAACAATACCCTCTTGAACCATAAAGTGGCATTTTTCCCAGTTTAGCACTAAATTTGTCTCTTCACATCTTATCAAAACATGTTCTAGATTATTAAGACAAAGTTGGAAAGAATTACCGAAAACTGAGAAATCATCTATAAATACCTCCATGTTGTCTTCCACAAATTTATTGAAGATAGCTAGCATGCATCGCTGAAAAGTAGCAGGAGCGTTACATAAACCAAAAGCCATTCTGCGATAAGCGAATGTACCGTATGGGCATGTGAACGTTGTTTTCTCCTGATCTTCTGGAGCTATCGGGATCTGGAAGTAACCAGAGAAGCCATCTAGGAAGCAATAATACATGTGACCTGATAATCTTTCTAACATCTGATCAATAAAGAGCAAAGGGAAATGATCTTTCCAAGTGGCGTCATTCAGCTTCCTGTAATCAATGCAAACTCTCTATCCTGTGACTGTTCTTGTAGGTATTAACTCTTCCTTGTCATTAGACACCACGGTCAATCCACCTTTCTTAGGAACAACCTGCACAGGGCCTACCCAAGAACTGTCAGAAATAGGATAAATAATACCTGCATCTAGAAGTTTAATTACCTCGGCTTTTACAACTTCTTTCATGTCGGGATTCAATTGTCTCTGGGCTTACACTGATGGTTTGAATTCGTCCTCCATTAAAATTTTGTGGGTGCAGAAAGAAGGATTAATTCCCTTGATATCTGAAATTTTCCAAGCTATAACACGTCTGTGTTCTCTTAACACATGGAGTAGTTCCTCTTTCTCTGCAATGCTTAAATCAGATGCGACAATGACTGGTAAAGTTGATTCGTCCCCTAAAAAGGCATATTCTAAATGATCTGGCAGTTGTTTTAGTTCTAATTTAGGGGGTTTAGTAATGGAGGGTTTCTGTCTCAATTCATCACTCATCTTTAAATTTTCATAACTTATGTGCCTAGCAATGATTTCATTAGAATCCAACTTTTTCCTTACTTCATTGATTTTGGGGGTGGTTTCATCTTTCCCCCCCACCTTGAACAAGACACAGTTCTAACGTGTCTGTGAGAGAAAGTTCCTGAAAATTATCTTGAACAAAATAGTCAATAATATCAAAAAAAATAACACGAATCATCTTGTTCTTTAGAGAATCTCATGGCATCATAGATTTTAAAGACAACTTCTTCCTCGCCAACTCTAAGTACTAATTTGCTATCCCCTACATCAATAACAGCTCTAGCAGTGGCTAAAAATGGTCGTCCCAAAATTAAAGGTACTTCAATATCCTCATCTATGTCAAGCACAACAAAATCAACAGGGAATATAAATTTATCTACCTTCACTAGCACATCTTCAATGATTCCCCTAGGATATTTAACAGATCTATCGGCTAATTGAATACTCATCCTAGTGGGCTTGGGTTCCCCGAGACCTAGTTGTTTGAACATTTTGTAAGGCATGAGATTAATGCTAGCACCTAAATCAGCTAAAGCTTTATTAATAAGTAAACTACCAGTCAAACAAGGAATAGTAAAACTCTCTGGATCTTTCAGTTTTGTCGGTAGTTTATTTTGGAGAATAGCTGAGCATTCCTCGTTGAGTTCTACTGTGGCCAATTCTTCCAACTTCCTTTTATTTGTCAGAAGTTCTTTAACGAACTTCACATACTTTGGCATCTGTGAAATCGCTTCAACAAAAGGTAAGTTAATGTGTAATTATTTAAAGAGTTCAAGGAATTTACCGAATTGAGCGTCTGTATGGTCTTTCTTCAATTTTGCCGGATATGGGATGCGCGGTTTGTATTCCTTGAGTGGCGGTGGAGTGTTGTCCTTGGGTTCCGCTGCCTTTTCTTCTGAAAGTTTTGGGATAGTCTTCTTTTCTGGTTCAACTAGGACCTTTCCATCTCTTAAAGTAATCGCTTTGACATGTTCTCTTGGATGGCTCAGTGCTACTTGGTAATCCTCCTTGTGGTCTTTCTGAAATTAATTTTGCAAGTTGACCAATTCGGTTTTCAAGCCCTTGAATTGATGCTTGCTGATTTTTCAATATCATTTCAGTGCTTTGAAAACGGGTTTCTAATGCTGCCATAAATTTGGTAAACATCTTTTCCAGATTCGGCTTCTTCTCATGTTGCAGTGGTGGTTACTGAAATCCCTGAGGGGGTTGTTGTCTTTGATTTCCTTGTCCTCCCCACGAAAAATTTGGGTGATTTCTCCAACCTGCATTATAAGTACTACTATAAGGGTTATTTTGAGATCTAGAATTGTTACCCATATAGTTGGCTTGTTCAGTTTCCATGCTGTGTCCATAAGATGCGAAATCTGGATTGAACATGTTTCCTTGAGTCGCGTCGCATTGCATCACTGGTTGTGCCTGCGTAGAACTAACAAAATTATCAAACTTTTTATTTAAAAGTTCTACTTGGTTAGTAAGCATGGCGACAGCATCAATATTATGAACTCCTGCAGCTTTTGTTGGCTTTGTCCTCATGACTTGCCACTGATAATTATTTAATGACATCTCTTCAATAAATTCATAAGCTGCTTCAGGTGTTTTATTATTGATCGTCCCTCCTGCGGCTGCATCGATCATTTGTCTCGTTGATGGGTTTAAACCGTTATGGAAGGTTTGAACTTGTAGCCACAAAGGTAGACCATGATGAGGGCACCTTCTCAAAAGATCTTTATATCTCTCCCATGCATTGCATAGTGTTTCTAAATCCATCTGCACAAAAGAAGAAATATCATTTCGTAATTTGGCTGTTTTAGCTAGAGGAAAATATTTGAGTAAAAATTTTTCGGTTATCTGCTCCCATGTGGTAATTGAGCCTCGTGGTAAAGAATTTAACCACTGTTTGGCTTTATTTCTTAAAGAGAATGGAAATAGCCTCAATCAAATGGCATCATCAAAAATGCCATTTATTTTGAAGGTATCACAAAGTTCCAAAAAATTGGCTATGTGTGAGTTTGGATCTTCGTCCTGTAAACCATCAAACTGCACCAATTGCTATATCATCTGAATTGTGTTAGGCTTTAACTCAAAATTATTAGCAGCAATAGTAGGTCTAAGAATGCTAGTTTGGGTACCAGCCAAACTAGGTTTAGCATAGTCATACATAGTGCAAGGAGCATCTTCTTGGTTTATTGGTTCTGCTGGTAATGCTGGAGGTAGTGGAACATTTTGATTTGCTTCCATTTCGTCTGTAGGTTTTGGCTCTTGCTCAGGTTCTTATTCTGGATAATGTAAACTGCATCTAATTTCTCTGTAATTTCTGCGAACTGTTGCTTCTAGATCATCGTCAAAAAGTAGTGGTCCTGTTGGGTTATTTCTAGTCATAAACTAAAAATACCTAAAAAGAAAAAGCAAAGAAAACTCAAAAATTTAAAAGAAAATAAAAATAAAAATAAATAGATAAAAACTAAAAATAAAAATCAAAGAAAAATAAATAAATCCATAGAGATCCCTAACTTATGCTAAACCCTCCGTCGAGGCGTAGAGCAACTAGGCCTAAGTTGTTAATTAAAGTTCCCTTATTAATTAACTCCCTAAGTTGCATTAATTCGATCTATGGCTCCCCATATTAGGTTTGACCCTAATCTGGCAGATTTATGTCGCCCTATGTCTAGGGTTGCATGCAACTCCGCCTAATTATGGTAGATCTACTCTTATCACAGGGACTTTTGCTCCTCTGTTCTAAGCACATCTATTTCTTGAAATAATACCTAGGATTATTAAATCAAGAATGAAGAACGCATAATTAAGAGCAATTCAAGTATTTATCAAATAAATCAAGAATAAATAACAAGATCTGTCTTAGGTTTCATCCCCCTCAAGTATTTGAGAGGTTTAGTTCATAATAAAGAAAAGAAACATCATAGAAGATATAAAATAACAAAACATAAAAGAAACCAAAAACCTCGGAAGGAATTTACGGAGATCCTCTATGTTACTGCAGAATTTCGACTTCTGAGATGAATCAACCGGCTTTCTCCTTTGGAGTAATCCCTTGCTTCTACCCATATCAAAAGATATCTAAAAGTTGTTGCCTCATGGGGTCTTTATATAGAGCTTTTGGGGGGCCTTTCTTAGCCCCTAAGCATCCAAATTTGAGTGAAATTCCCCTTCCTCATGACTAGAACACGCCCGTGTGCCACGCCCGTGTGACTTTGACAGAGGCCATATGAATTTATCGGTGGAGGCACGGTCGTGTGGCCTGGCCGTGCTTGTCAGGGGCTTGACCGTGTGATCTTCATGTGGCACGCCCATGTGGCACGGCCGTGTGGCATTTCTTTGCCCGTGTTGTTCGCAAATTCTGGCCCATTTTTCATCGTTTTAGGCCCGTTTTTCGTTCTTTCTTTTTCCCTATGCTCTCCTGAGTATAAGATATGAAAAGGAAGGATTAAGAGCACCAATTCTCACAAAATTGATAAGAATCCATCCAAAATATAGGTTAAACATGGGGTAAAAATATGTATAACTTAACGTTTATCAAAGCCTTAGACCAAATCCTCCACAGGCAGGAGATTTATAATTAGAGTCTTAACGAACAAGAGACACTCTCCTTCCACCATTAGTCGACACCCAAATGAATTATGTTACAAACACATTTCAATATTTTCATTGGTTGCATAAAATAATTTGGTAAAGAAAGAAGAACAGACTAAACAAGAGTAACACTACGTGCCATAGAGACCTGCTTAGCGTCCAAATTACTCACTTTACTACGCACCTATTCTACCACAAACCGCAATGTAAAGTAAGAAACTCTGTTATAGAATAACGGCACCCCCAAGTACATTTCAATATCTTGGTCACTTTGTAAACCAAGTAAACTACTTAACATGTTATTAAGATCATCACCCACTCCTTTAGAAAAGAAAATATTGGTTTTCTTGGTATTGACTTGATGGCCTAAGAAACTAAATAAGCGGTAAAGAATTCCTTTAAGGATCTGAACATGCTTTAAGTCCGCTTTCAAAAAGATTACTAAATCATTTGCAAAGAACAAATGAGAAAGATCTGGCCCCATTTAGATAGTTTGATTTCAATTTGTTAAAAAGAACAAAAGAACTAAATGGATCCAGTGGCTTGGTTTGATTTCAGTTTGCTAAGAAAAGCAAAATACTGTATAGTAACATCATTTTTTTCCTCGAATAGAGTAAAATATCTCAGTAATGTCAAGTTAAATGATCTTTTTCTGCCCATCTTTTCTTTACAAATGACTCATTATTCTTTCTTGAAGTAGAATAAAGTGATTTTCAAAGGATAAGGCTTTGTCAATTAAGAGGTAATAATTCCATGATTTAGACTTTTGATAATAAGGGAAAGTTCACTAGTACTTCTTGATGCAAGGAATTAAAAGAAAGCATTAAGGAGAAGGCAATTAAGGAAAGCAGTAAATGGAAATAGAGTACAACACAAGTAGGGTGGGAGACGGTAAATACTACCAGATCTTTCTTACAAAAATCTTATCCTAGAACAATAGGTGTAATTATTATAGATTTTTGCAAAAGGTCATAAATGGAAGTGGTAAGAAGGTTGATATTATTTGGTTTGGTTAGATTCTGAGTCTACTTTGAAAATTTAATAATTGGAATTTGGAATATTAAGAATTCGTTAACTTAATGGAATACGAAAAACTTTATATAATTTTACAATGATTAATTAAATTAATTCACAGTTTCAGCAGCAACGAGAATGGCAACACGCTTATGCCATCAATATTATATTATGTCAATCAAGATAACAAATTCACACATTATTATCTATACATATTCCCTTCATTTTTTGCCTAATACTCATTTGGATTTTCCAACTCGAGAGTTGATGTTATCTCATATCCCATTGAGACATAATATTTCATAAATCGATTCCAAGCAAGGAGTCGAGGTGCTTGAACCTTTGCGTTAATCAGTTCCTTTTCACAATTAGCTATTTCGGGACCTATAACAGCTACATCATAGTTTGCGGTTTCAGGATCTTCAACCAATTCTGAAGATACCATTTCAAATGATAAGATTGCATATTTGTAAGCCTCAACGCAACAATTAAGAGCTTTCAAAGCCTCGGGAGAGCCTAGTTTCTTCATTATTTCATTATATACATTCAACGTTGCTTTGGCATTCGCTGCTCCTAATTTCATAATGAGGGTTCCTAGTTGGGTTGTATCCATTGCCGCAATAACTTTGGGGGTGGAAAGTGCTTTCAGACAAAACCTGTGATTTTGAATTGCCTTGCCATTGCATAAATTTTCTACTAGTTGTGATGAAGGTATCGGAAGGGAAACATTAGCCTTTGGAATAATTGCACTTGTTGGCAAAGAAGAAAGTGAAAAGATAGATAAGAAAATAACTAAAACTAAGCATAACTTATTTGGATGAGCCATTCTCTTCTTGATTATGATATGAAGATATTTTTAATTACAAATTTTGATCTTGTGATTTTTTTTAATTTATTTTACTACTTTTTATAAAGGTAAAACAAATATATTTTTAGATAAGTCTTAGCAACAATAACATACATTATTATCAATTATAACAATAAATTTATTTTAATATTTTGTTAACAAAACTAATTTAATAAATTATTTTCTAATATAAGTGTTTGACTGCACAATTATATTGCTTTCTCTCTTTTTATTGAAAATTTTGGTTGCAATCAACTTTTCTTTTGGTGTGTAAAATAAAAATAACCAACTCTACTAAATAATTACAAACGGAAACTCGACTACTTTACTAAACACAAATTCATCTAACATCTCCTCAGGGAAATTAACGAAAACCTGCACCTCTGTATTCCTATCTGAAGCTACCTTAGCAAGCTTGTCAGTAACTTTATTCCTCTCTCTCTTTCTCGGAATACACTTTATTTGCAATTGGACTATAGTTTGTAAAAACGAATAAATCCTTCTTATCAGGGTTGAGACGAACTGGCCAAGCAGTTAACCTGCAAAGCTTTAACGAATTCCAAGCTATCCATGTGTATTGACACATTCTTGTACCCCTTTCTTTGACCAATGGCAAAACCATCAAGTATCCAAAAATTTGAGCTTCAAAAATAGAACAACTCCCCAAACAATGGTTATATCAAGGATCTAATCTCCTTTTTGTCTACTTGTAACACCCCCGACGGTAGCAAAAATGTTTCCATCCTAATAGCCTCGTCGGTATATAATGCATCAAATTAGTACCAAAGGACGTTGAAAATCATGAACGAGATGTCTAGAGATGTGTCTCTTATAGGTTGAATTGTACTATTTTGCTAAGCTTATGGAAATCTTAATAGTTTAAATAAAACACCATGTTATTCTCTAAAAGTAAAAAAGGTTCTTCTTTTTTCATATGCTCCAAGCTATTAAAACAAAGTAACTAGACCAAAAGATCCCCACGTAAGACATCCACAGTGAAGATCATAAATTAGTCTCCATCTAGTCTAGAAGACTATTGGAGCAAACTCAGGGCCGACGGTTTGAAGGCACAATCCATATCCAAGCCTCGTTTGCAGCGGGAAATCCTTAAGCACATGAAGTAAATCACGCATTTCATGGTGACATATTTGACAGGACGCACTGCGACCATTGCCCTTCTCCATCCGTTCCTAATAGTTATAAGATGTTGTTCGGACACAAGCCATCTGAAAAAAAAAAAGGACACATTAAGGTCCTTGAAAATTCTTTAACCACAATTTTTCTTTTCTATTCTGTGTACCCTCCATTATCCATCAATAAGCAGTCTTCACCGAAAAGGACCCTACCGAGGTCCGCACCCCATTGATTTTATCAGGATTGGCTTAAGGGTGGTGAGGGGATTATTCAAACCTCTTTTATCAATATTGTCGAAGCCATTTTTTTAGGGTTTTTTAAAAAACGGGGGTTTGACTTAAAAACGAAAACGGGAGTCGCCACCAATCTTTTCAGGTGTGATTGGACCACCTTTAAAACATTTTGTTTTAAAATCATTAGTTTTGGTCTACAAAATCAAAAAAGGGGTTCAGGAGCCGGTTACGTACGAGGAAGGGTTAGCACCCTCGTAACGCACAAAAATTGGTACCTACTTGATTATCGAGATGTCTCTAATGTCAGAAATAAAAAAAATTAAGATGTAATCCTCTTTAAAATATTTTGATTTTTGAAAATTAGGGCTCGCTTGTATGAAATGTATCAAAATATTACGTTCAATGAGTTAGGACGTAAGATTTTTAAGACATTCGAGGCTAGGCTAACCATTTTTTTTTTGAAATCTCTATCTCGAGACGTCAAAACGCCATATCCAGTAAGTTAGGACATAACACTTTGAAATTCCAAGACAGTTGCTCGTATTTTGAAAACCCTAAAAACTTAGAAGGGTGCTTGACTATTCGAACTCCACGAAAAAAGTTGCAACCCAGTAAGTTAGGGCACTACTTTTCTCGAAGCTTTCAAACATCAAGCATTGCCTTTCATTTTTGAAAACTTTGGAATCTCGTTTTTAAATTGATGCATGAAGGAGTATATTTGTATTATAAAACATAATATATGAGATAACATGCTATAACAGTAGGTAAATAAAAGCATAATAGCAATAACATAAATGTCATACATTAACATATATATAAAACATGGCAAATTTTAAATAAGTAAAATATACATTAAAAAAAAACACAATATATATTAAAGAAGAATAGGTAAAACATATAAACATGTAATTCAACATATATTTAAATACATTAATAAACAAGAAATTGATGCATGATGTACAATTATATACATAAATTTAAAAGAAAATGATAATACAATACTAACATACAACAATCATGAATTATATTTGATATAAAAAAAATAAAAGATTTAATGCATAAAATAATCACAAGAGAGAATTAATTATTAATAATAATATGATCCCATAGTATAATATTTTAACAACTTTTAAAAAATAATAATAATAGTATAAATAATATAGATAATAAATAAAGTAATTATAGTATATAATATAAGAGTAAATGGGTTTTAAAAATACCATAATACATAGTATATAATAGGGTATAAAATAATAATTTTATAGCATAGGATATAAAAGTATGTAAGGTTTGTTTAAAGTATTTAATACCAATTTAATAATAAAAATAATATTGTAAGGAATAATATATCTATGAAAATATATAATGGATAATAATAATATGAAATAATATATGTTAAAATATATATTAATATGATAATAAAAAAATATGAAGTAATATAATTAATATTAAAATATAATAAAAATACAAGTAAATAATAATATAAAATATACAATATATGTTTATGTTAAAATAAAATAATACATATGTACAAAATAAAATAATATATATACAATTTAAAATAAATGAGTTATAAATAATTTAAAAGGGATGAATGGACTAAAATTAAATATAAATAAAAAATCAGTGGTTAACTTAATAATAAAAGCAACGGATTGGGACTTCATTGAAATGCCCATTAAAATCCTAGGGACTCACTGGGTAATTTACCCTTATCCCAAAAACGGCACCATTTCAAAGTTAGCCTTATAATTGCTATTAGGGCTAAATTGAAATAAAGATAAAAGATCAGGGTCAAATTAAAACAAAATAAAAATGAATTTTTAAGTATTAAAAATGCAGAAAGATCAATTGGGCAATTAACCCAATTACAGAAAACACGCGGATCCTCCCCTCGGTTCGGGTCACTGCGCGGGTCATGAGACCTGGAAATGCTATCGTTTTAGGCTCATTAGATTGAACTAAAACGGTGCCGTTCCATTAAGGTTATATAAGCCATCCTTTGGTTTCTAAAATCATTTTAGAAGGCTGTTTAAAAAAACAAAAGAATAACCCCGGATGCCCTCACTTCCTCATCGGCCTGAACTCCGGCAGTGGTCTTTGGCTATCATTCACGCGCTTCACGTGCCGCCAGATACGGCGGTCGGAAGGCCAAAAGCCGTCCCTTTTTAGCCGAATCACAGGTATCCTTCTCCTTTTACCTTTTTTATATTTATTTGTGTAAAATATTTAAAAGAAATAAGAAAAATGGTATATCCATTTTCGGTTTTTAAATCTGTTCGTATACTGTACTTTACATGTAAAAAAAAACAATAACAATAAAATATCAGATCTAAAATTGCCTTTTCAAAAAGAAAACTCTTTTATTGCTTAAATCTCTGCCTTTGTATTTGTGTTTGTATTCGTGTATACCTAGATCTGTTGGTGTCAGTGTATGCCCCCCCATTTTATAGTTTTGCCAAAGGCTTTATAGCCTTAAACCGCTGCATATTTTGGAAAGAAATTGAAAGATTTCTTTCCATATCTTATTCTAATATATCTACTGCATTGTGCTTTTGATTTCTTTCCTTTTCCTTGCAGGTGATTTGTAACACCCCAACCCGTATCCATCATTGGAATAGGGTCACGAGGTATTACCGGAGTTTATAGAACTTTTTTTTTATCACATGATAACTTATTTTATAAGAAATTGTACAACTTAAATTTTACCATTCTTCCATAAACACATGTATATTTTCATTTGATCATTTACCCTTTCGATGTATCAAATAATAAACATATTACCATTTAACCAATAGCTTGGCACTTGTCTAAGCGTCAACAATAACAGTCATTGGTACACTTGAATATATTTCATATAATTTTAGAATCGATAAACTCATTGTATCAACATATCAGACTTGAGATTATTACTTATTACGGCTTACCTAATTTCCATGTATCAGCACATTAAAGATTGCCACATATTCATATAATATGATACATATTATTCTCTTGCCATTTCTTCAAAAACATAAATCATTCATTATACCAAAATTTCATGTATCATTGTTTTCACGGATTTTGTATATATTTATTCCAGAACAATTCATAATCTTGAACATGCATAATTATCAGGTAAGTTTCATATATATGTATTTTCCATGTCATATTTTTAAAATATCGAATAAATATCGTTTTCGTGTATTTCAAGTTCAATTTCGTGATTATTGTTTCGTGCTCAAATTATTTCCATGTCAGGGCTTTATTCATTAAGTCATTCGAAATTTTATCGTCATACAATTAATATTATTATTAAAGTATATGAATCTATAATCATAGATGCATATATTCATCAATAAATTCCATGTACAAATATCATCATCTTATATTTCCATATATCCAGTATCACTGTCATTTTTTTCATGTACTTCAGGATTATATGTACAAATCTTTTTATATGCATATTTCTTTTTCTGGTCAGGATTCTTACTTACTGAATTTATCGGAATATCGATAGTTAAAATCATATAATATACTTAAAATATGCAAGTCCGTAATCAATCAATTCACATTTACCCTTTTTAACTATGTGTTTACCATCTTCTATATTTATCCCGTTGAATTTCTCAGAATTTCGATGGATTTCCGATAGTACACTCCTGGTGTACAATCTCATTAACCGTCAATTCATACAGGAGTACACTTTTAGTGTACAATTTCGAGTCTGTCAATTCATATGCACGTGTTGCCATGGTATCTTTCAACCATGGTCTTATTCATTGCCATGGTATCTTTCAACCATGGTCTTATTCATTGCCATGGTATCTTTCAACCATGGTCTTATTCATTTTCTCAATTTGTTGCCATGGTATCTTTCAACCATGGTCTTATTCATTGCCATGGTATCTTTCAACCATGGTCTTACACATTTCATTTTAGTAAGCACACTTCCGCGAACCTCACTCTCCCGCGAACCTCAATTCTTGGCACACTTCCGCGAACCTCAGCTCCCATGTATTCTTCGGAAGGGCCTATACACATGTATTCTTCGGGAGAGCCACCAGCACACTCCCGCGAACCTCATTTCCCATATATTCTTCGGGAGGGCTGATATTAGGATTACCCTTTCGGGCTTAATCCTTTTTCCTGTATTCTTCGGGAGGGCTACATCAGGATAGGATCACCCGTCCGGGCTAGATCCTTTTTACCGTCAATTCCTTTTCCAATGATCCATCGAAATCCATTCCATTCAACCGGGATTTACTTTCTTTTTATATCGAGTATTATCAATATTTCATCAATTATTATGCATTGATCATTCAAAACATATTTCATCACATAGCCACATATTTCAAGTGTTTAAAAAATACAATTCAAGTTACACGAGCTTACCTCGTTGCTTGTTCGTGTTTATAAATTTATTAATCCGATATCTTTTTTTTTTCGCGTTCGAGTCTTGCATTTGAGTCTTTGGGATCTTTATAAATAAATTTGACCATTGTTTTCATTCATTCCATATTCTAATACATTCAATTAATGCTCTAGGCGAAATTACCATTTGGCCCCCAAACTTTTAATTAATGATGATTTTACCCTTAGGCTCAGAAAAATAAATTCTTGCAATTTAATCCTTATTTCCAGCTGTTATCATCATAAATATTAGTAACATTCCATAAATTCTATAAAATATCAAAATTTTCCATAATTTCAACACTTTTCAATTTAATCCTTAAAACATATTTTCCCCCGATCTTGAACTAAATTAACAATTTTCTTTTAAAATTTTCAATTGAAATAATAAAATAATCCATTTCATGTAATTTGATCATTTCTAACATTTTTACAAAATTACCCATAAAGTTTTACTTTTATTCGATTTAGTCCTTGGGCTTAAAACATACAAATTAGTCATGCTAACTGATTATTCATACATATTTTCCTCCTCCTCCTCTCCATTCCACATCCTTAATTTATATAATATGCTTATAAGTAACATTATCAATAATTTCACTATTTACTTATATGTGAACATTCAAGCTGTCCACCTGCGTCATAGTCACTAAATTATTTATATCTTGAGCTACAGAAATCAAAATTAAGATCTGTTAATTTTTCCTGAAACTAGACTCACATATATTATTACCATAAAATTTTTAGAATTTTTTGCTTAGCTAATAAGTACATTTTATTCTTTAAATTTACCCCTATTCTGCTGTATAACTGTTCCGACCTTTCTTCATTAAAATTTAATTATCTTCTTGTACGGGACTTAGATAATGTTCCCACTTATTTTTATTGAAAATAGACTCATTAAATATTCTAACCATATAACTTATGTCCCATAATTATTTTTATACAATTTTTAATGATTTTTCCAAGTCAGAACAGAGGATCCCAAAATCATTCTGAACCAGTCTCATAAAAATATAAATATCTCAGAACATAGAATTCATTTACTTGTTTTGTTTCTTTTATATAAAAATAGACTCAACAAGCTTTAATTCCATATCTTACTGAACTCCTAATTCAGTTTCTACCATTTTTGGTGATTTTTCAAATTTAGCTTACTGCTGCTGTCCAAAACTGTTTTAGTGCAAGATATTAATTACTAAGTTTATATCACCCTTATTTTCTTTCTCTACACCATTTCCCATCACTTTATCTTATTTTCTCTTCACTACCATATCAAGAACATAGAATCATATATAAGAAAACTCTACATTAACATCATTTACATGCTTTTTCAATAATATTAAACTTAAAAATACATGGAAATCTTGATGTTCTTACCTTGTTTTAATGTTTCCAAACTTTAACTTCATTTTCTCTCTCCTCCAGCTTCTATTTCTTGAATCCAACTTGATATTCTAGCTCCTCATAGTCTCCTTAACATTTTTCTCCTTCGGTAGCTATGGAAATTCTTTTGATTTCTAAGTGAAAATGGTGAATTTTTGGTGGAAGGACCAAATTGTAAAGAAAGTAAAACTTTCTTTCTCTCTTCCTCTCACGTTGGTGCATGGAAATGGTGGGTTTCTTCTTCTTCTTCTTTTTTTTTCCACACACACACACACATATATATACTAAATAAAATAATAAAATAATAAAATATCTTATTAAAATATTAATAAAGTAATATTTATCTTATTAAATAATTATAAAATATCATCACACCATCATTACCTTCTAGATTTCTCTCTCCTTCTAATTGACCATTTTGCCCTTCATGATCTTTTAAAATTCCATCCTTGAGTCATCACCTAATTTGGTAAAATTGCGATTTAGTCCCTCATAATTCTTTCTCCTATTCAATTTGGTCCTAATTCATCCATTTTCCTTAGTTTCTAGATTATTCCATCCTTAAAATATTTGCACTATTGGTCCTTCAACTTTTCCATATTTACACTTTAACCCCTTAAATTTTAAGTATTTACTCTTGGGCCACAAAACTTTTCTCACTTTTACGATTTAGTCCTTTCTTGGATTAATACATCATAATCACTTCCTACATAGATTTTGTTGATAGAGCTCAAAATTTCTCTTTTTATTTCTTTATTTCTTTATTTTACTGTATCAATGATAGAAATTTTCGGGATATTACATGATTTGCGAGGATCTCGGTGGTTTGCTGGCGTGAACTTGTGCGGCACGATTCAACGCTGAAGTCACGGCCTACTTGTAGAGGTGTGATCAGTGGCTAAGCTGGTGCGTTGAAAGGCCCCAGTGATAGCACCCTGGTGGTGTGTCAGTTCGGGAGCTAGCCTCACATTAATGGCCTCGATTTCGGGGACTGGACAGATGCTCCCCGATGCTTCCAGAAGGTATTGCAGCGCAATGAAACGAGCTAGGGTTGGAAGCCCTAGCTAGACACTTCAGATTTTAGGCTATTTGGGCCCTTGTGAGTCTTGGGTCAGGGTCTGCTAAGTGGGTAGTGATCTGACTTGGGCTTTGGGTGTATTTGGGTCATACGAGTAGTGTTTTCTTTGGGTCACGGGTGTAACCGGCTTTTGGTTTTAAGTATTTTGGGCTTTGTAAATGGACTTTTAATGGACTTTTTTAAATAAATGAATATTTATTTATTTAATTCTGTTTTTGTTTTTGATTCTTTAAGGCCCGGTCAAATTTAGGCTATTACAGCTACCCCTCTTTGCTCATTACCGTGCAACGGGAATCGAGCAAAGACTTATAGAAAGACCAAATTTGACCGATCTTATCAAATCATAGTCCTCAAGACGCCCCTTGCAAACTTATGACTATCGTGCTAATATCTTCGATCTGCTCTCCGCCGAACACAGAGACACTAAATCTGTTTTTTCGCTGTTCTCTGACAATACAGAGATGCCAAATCATTTGCTTCAATGTAAGCACGTGAAAGCCAAATCAGCTATGTCTTCGATTTGTTCCTTGTAAGCACAAGGATGCCAAACCATCTTGGATCTGCTTTAGTATAAACATCTGAATGCCAGATCTGCTATGTGTCTGCCCTCCGTCAAATATGGAGACGCCAAACTTCGATTTGTTCTCTGACAATACAGAGATGCCAAATCATCTTAGATTTGCTTCAGCGTGAGCACTTGAAAGCCAAATTAGCTATGTCTTCGATTTGTTCCTTGTAAGCACAAGGATGCCAAACATCTTGGATCTGCTTCAGTATAAACATCTAAATGCCAGATCTACTATGTGTCTGCCCTCCGTCGAATATAGAGACGCCAAAGTTCGATTTGTTCTCTGACAATACAGAGACGCCAAATCATCTTAGATTTGCTTCAGCGTAAGCACGTGAAAGCCAAATCAGCTATGTCTTCGATTTGTTCCTTGTAAGCATAAGGATGCCAAACCATATTGGATCTGCTTCAATATAAACATCTGAATGCCAGATCTGCTATGTGTCTGCCCTCCGTCAAATATGGAGATGCCAAACTTCGATTTGTTCTCTGACAATACAGAGACGCAAAATCATTTTAGATTTTCTTCAGCGTCAGCACGTGAAAGCCAAATTAGCTTTGTCTTCGATTTGTTCCTTGTAAGCACAAGAATGCCAAACCATCTTGGATCTGCTTCAGTTTAAACATTTGAAGATTAGATCTGCTATGTTTTGGCCTGTTACCCTACTGCTTAGGGGGTTAAGGTGCGTCATATTTGATCTACATAACCTGTAGAATGCGTGTGTGATTATGCCTGATGATTAGGATGCCATGATTGAAATGAGTCAAATGCTCCTAATTAGACATATTTATGATACAAAATGAAAATGACTCCTATTTCGGACGTCTTGATTCATTCAAGTTTCATCTCAAAGTACCAATCCTATTTTGCTCGTATGCTTAGAATCTTCTCCATCAATTTGGTCCACTATACCATTACCAAATGTTACGACCCACTGGAGATGTTTGTGAAATGATCCTCTCTTGGGATCGAATCGTTTGAATTGTCCAATCATCATTTGGACTGAAGAAGAAATTCTCTCAAGGACCTCCAATCCTTACTCAATGGGAATTCCTTAAACAATTGTCAAGTTTCAGTTTCTTGTATTATCCAGTAGTTTCCAGAGTAATATGTAAAACTTCGTTTGTGAAAATATTCTAGTTCATCAACCATTATCCATCAATAAGCAGTCTTCACCAAAAAGGACCCTACCGAGGTTCGCACCCAATTGATTTTATCAGGGCTGGCTTAAGGGTGGTGAGGGGATTACTCAAACCTCTTTTATTAATATTGTCGAAACCATTTTCTTAGGGTTTTGGAAAAAACGGGGGTTCGACTTAAAAATGAAAATGAGAGTCGCCACCAATCTTTTTAGGTGTGATTGGACCACCTTTAAAACATTTTGTTTTAAAATCATTAGTTTTGGTCTAAGAAATCAAAAAAAGGGGTTCGGGAGCCGGTGACGTACGAGGAAGGGTTAGCACCCTCGTAACGCCCAAAAATTGGTACCTAATTGATTATCGAGATGTCTCTAATGTCAGAAATAAAAAAAATTTAAGATGCAATCCTCTTTAAAATATTTTGATTTTTGAAAATTAGGGCTCGCTTGTATCAAATGTATCAAAATATTACGTTCAATGAGTTAGGACGTAAGATTTTTAAGACATTCGAGGCTAGGCTAACCATTTTTTTTGAAATCTCTATCTCGAGATGTCAAAACGCCATATCCAGTAAGTTAGGACATAACACTTTGAAATTCCAAGACAGTTGCTCGTATTTTGAAAACCTTAAAAACTTAGAAGGGTGCTTGACTATTCGAACTCCACGAAAAAAGTTGCAACCCAGTAAGTTAGGGCACTACTTTTCTCAAAACTTTCAAACATCAAGAATTGCCTTTCATTTTTGAAAACTTTGGAATCTCGTTTTTAAATTGATGCATGAAGGAGTATATTTGTAACACCCCAAACCCGGCCCAAACTTTATGGCCAAATCTGACGTGTCACATTGAAAGCATTAAAAACGCAAGTTCTGATCTTAAACCTTTCTTAAAGAATTTGATGAAAACTTTTAAAAGACTAAAGTGAATGGAAGCTGTGCACCAGGTAGGTATCCGAAACAGAGGAGGTGAGCCATAAAGGCTGCTTAAGTACCAAGCTCTTGATTGGATCCAATCCTCGACATGCCCACAACCATTGCCACACTTTAGGTTATCGGAAATTTTGAAAATGTCTCGAGATGGTGTTTGTTCAAAGTGATGCCTTAGTTAAAATGTTATATTTTATCTTTGTAAGATTTGAAAAGTGAGAGTTGTTAAAAAACGTAACCTAGATCTAGCCCACTTTAAGATATAAATAATAACGTAGATTCCAAAGTTCAAAACCAACCAAATCCAGAAAGAAATTAGTTAAAATGGCCTTATTACAACCTAAAAAATAGATAATAATATTTAAATAAAACTTTTAAAAGAAAGTCCGATTGAACATCATGGCCACTCTGAATTCCCACCGGCTCCAAGTCTCCACATCAAGGCTCACCTGCAAGGTTGAAGAAAGGGGGTGAGTTGAAAACTCAGTGTGCAACAAGCCCTTTCAAAGCCCAAATCCACACTTGCACAAATTTTCATTTTTTCATCATATACTGGGCCGTAGCCTTTCGGTTAACTGTTACTAGGCCGAAGCCTTTCAATTACTCATATTACTAGGCCAAAGCCTTTCTGTACACGGTATGGCCCTTAGGCCTATTTCAATATCACATATGACAAAACATGTATGTATGCAAAACCCGTTTGGGGAGACTACTCAACCCACCATCCTCTACTCTCCACCCGTACCAACCAAACTCTCCATGTGGGGAATAACTCAACCCACCCAGCCAAACTCTCCACTGGCAGCATAGCTGCTTAATCATGTAACTGGAGGCCAAGCCTCTTTTAATAACTGGGGCAAAAGCCCTTTTCGGTAAACTGGGGCAAAAGCCCTTTATCACTTCCTCCATCATATAAAACCCAACCCATGCATATAATGAATCAAATAGTGCATATCATGTTCATGTCATAGCATATCACGTGCATAGCATGTCATATCATGTAACCATCAACCTCACAGTCATCATAATCATAATACAACCCTAGGGGTATAATAGTCATTTCTACCTAGGGGTAAAATAGTCATTTCATGTTACAAGGGTAATTTCGTAATTTTAATCACTTGCTAGGGTTTCCATACTTATTTATCAATTACAGGTGTCAAAACCGTAAATTTAGTCCATTTTAGCAAAACCGGGTTATTGGGCCCAAAACCCCTAACGGGCCCAACGAGTGCTGATTTAGCCTTCTAAGTCCACTTAACCTAAATATTACTATCGTTCCATTCATTTTAGTCATACAATTATCCCAATTCTATTTTTAGCAACTTTTATTCCAAAAGGGCCCGTAGGCCCATTGGGCCTAATTTCAACCCATCGAGGCCCAACTTACTAACGTGCCCAAAATCGCATTCTTACCTGTTCCATCCATTTCGTTTACTGCATCCATCGTAATCGAACTCATCCACATACCATCTTGTGTTTACAAGTCACAACAACACAAAATCCGATATTTCGGCTTTTAAGCAATATGAACCTAGGCTATTACGGGGTATGTTACACACCTGCTCAAAGACGATCGATTTCACAAAGTCTACCACGCGCTTGTCCTACATACATTTATTCGACTCATCAGGTTTCGAAATCCAAGTGAGCGCTAATACAATCTTATTATTACCATTTGGCTACTACCCCTAATGCCTTAAATTGCTTACCTTTGCCGGATTCGCCGACTCGAACTTAGTCTATTCAGTATCGACTCTTCAAACCTTGTTGCTCCTCCAAATTTGTCCACTTTGCTACAAAAGATCATAAAACAAAAGAACAAGGCCTCATAAAAACCTTAACCACAAATCGGCAACCTCCCTAATCCTTAGGGAGTTTCGGCTTTTCTTAACATCTAAAATATCGAATTGAGTAGAGACACGAGTACTTACCACGCTACTCTTTTGAACTACTCTTGACTCTAAGCGAACCCGGCTCTCCCAATGCTAGCAATAATCACCCCTTACAAAGGTCTTAGAATTCGGCCACCAAGCTTCCAAGGGTGATGTGTATTCGGCTTTTGACTCAAGGGAGAAGAAGTTGTTTCGGGATAGCAGCTTTGCGATGATTTAATCGGTAGGGGGTTGAAGGCTTAGAGATTGCAAGATTCGGCCGCAGAAATTGAAAGAGCTTGAGGATTGTGGCTTAAAAGAAAAATGGCATAAAAGGGCCTTTGGAATTTGGTCTTCCTTGGATATTCGGCTAAGTAAAGAAAAAGAAGGGATGAAGAGTAAGAAAAGAGTATAGAGGACTATGTGAAGAAAATAAAAGAAGAGAAAGAGGCTATGGCTTATGGGTAATCGGCAATAATGAAAAGAGAAGAGAAAAATATGCCAAATAAAATTCAAAAGCCGAATTAACACCAAAGAACACTCCCTTGGCCGGCCAACACTTCCCTATCTTCAAATTGTCCTCAAATCTCTCCCAATTATCCTCCCTCTTATCACTCCTTGAATCAAGCTCATGACCGATTCAAACCTCAACCCAATAGAGTTCCATTCAACTTCAAACTCTTGCTCACACAAGACATAAAAATAAACCACATAATTACCTGCATAGAGAATCGAACCTAGGCCTTCTCCCTTCCACTTACACGCCACATTTTTAGGAGACTAGTGGCGTCACTTGCCACTCCACCAAGGCACCTTTTGTGATGCATTTTACCCACATATTTTGATAAGACCTCCTAACCAGAGCCCCTAATTCTTTAGGTCCAAAATTCAAAAATTCTACCGGGTTTTGGCCAACTCATGGACCTTCCATAGGCCCATTTACACACTCTAAACATGAATTTCACAACCACATACCAATATTTGAAATTTTATCAAACTACGCAAAAATCACTAAGCCCCAAGAATCAGGATGTTACAATATTTGTATTATAAAACATAATATATGAGATAACATGCTATAACAGTAGGTAAATAAAAGCATAATAGCAATAACATAAATGTCATACATTAACATATATATAAAACATGGCAAATTTTAAATAAGTAAAATATACGTAAAAAAAAAACACAATATATATTAAAGAAGAATAGGTAAAACATATAAACATGTAATTCAACATATATTTAAATACATTAATAAACAAGAAATTGATGCATGATGTACAATTATATACATGAATTTAAAAGAAAATGATAATACAATACTAACATACAACAATCATGAATTATGTTTGATATAAAAAAAAATAAAAGATTTAATGCATAAAATAATCACAAGAGAGAATTAATTATTAATAATAATATGATCCCATAGTATAATATTTTAACAACTTTTAAAAAATAATAATAATAGTATAAATAATATAGATAATAAATAAAGTAATTATAGTATATAATATAAGAGTAAATGGGTTTTAAAAATACCATAATACATAGTATATAATAGGGTATAAAATGATAATTTTATAGCATAGGATATAAAAGTATGTAGGGTTTGTTTAAAGTATGTAATACCAATTTAATAATAAAAATAATATTGTAAGGAATAATATATCTATGAAAATATATAATGGATAATAATAATATGAAATAATATATGTTAAAATATATATTAATATGATAATAAAAAATAGGAAGTAATATAATTAATATTAAAATATAATAAAAATACAAGTAAATAATAATATAAAATATACAATATATGTTTATGTTAAAATAAAATAATACATATGTACAAAATAAAATAATATATATATACAATTTAAAATAAATGAGTTATAAATAATTTAAAAGGGATGAATGGACTAAAATTAAATATAAATAAAAAATCAGTGGTTAACTTAATAATAAAAGCAACGGATTGGGACTTAATTCAAATGCCCATTAAAATCCTAGGGACTCACTGGGTAATTTACCCTTATCCCAAAAACGGCACCGTTTCAAAGTTAGCCTTATAATGGCTATTAGGGTTAAATTGAAATAAAGATAAAAGATCAGGGTCAAATTCAAACAAAATAAAAATGAATTTTTAAGTCTTAAAAATGCAGAAGGATCAATTGGGCAATTAACCCAATTACAGAAAACACGCGAATCCTCCCCTCAGGTCGGGTCACCGCGCGGGTCATGAGACCTGGAAACGCTGTCGTTTTAGGCTCATTAGATTGAACTAAAACGGTGCCGTTCCATTAAGGTTATATAAGCCATCCTTTGGTTTCTAAAATCATTTTAGAAGGCTGTTTAAAAAAACAAAAGAATAACCCCGAATGCTCTCACTTCCTCATCGGCCTGAACTCCGGCAGTGGTCTTTGGCTATCATTCACGCGCTTCACGCGCCGCCAGATACGGCGGTCGGAAGGCCAAAAGCCGTCCCTTTTTAGCCGAATCACAGGTATCCTTCTCCTTTTACCTTTTTTATATTTATTTGTGTAAAATATTTAAAAGAAATAAGAAAAATGGTAGATCCATTTTCGGTTTTTAAATCTGTTCGTATACTATACTTTACATGTAAAAAAAAACAATAACAATAAAATATCAGATCTAAAATCACCTTTTCAAAAAGAAAACTCTTTTATTGCTTAAATCTCTGCCTTTGTATTTGTGTTTGTATTCGTGTATACCTAGATCTGTTGCTGTCAGTGTATGCCCCCCCCCATTTTACCGATTTGTGAAAGGCTTTATAGCCTAAGAAACTACATAAGCGGTAAAGAATTCCTTTAAGGATCTGAACATGCTTTAAGTCCGCTTTCGAAAAGATTACTAAATCATTTGCAAAGAACAAATGAGAAAGATCTGGCCCCATTTAGATAGTTTGATTTCAATTTGTTAAAAAGAACTAAAGAACTAAATGGATCCGGTGGCTTGGTTTGATTTCAATTTGCTAAGAAAAATAAAATACTGCAAAGTATCATCATTCTTTTCCTTGGATAGAGTAAAATATCTTTGTAATGTCAAGTTAAATGAACTTTTTCTGCCCATCTTTTCTTTACAAATGACTCATTATTCTTTCTTGAAGTAGAATAAAGTGATTTTCAAAGGATAAGGCTTTGTCAATTAAGAGGTAATGATTCCATGATTTGGACTTTTGATAATAAGGGAAAGTTCACTAGTACTTCTTGATGCAATGAATTAAAAGAAAGCATTAAGGAGAAGGCAATTAAGGAAAGCAGTAAATGGAAATAGAGTACGACACAAGTAGGGTGGGAGACGGTAAATACTACCAGATCTTTCTTACAAAAATCTCATCCTAGAACAATAGGTGTAATTATTATAGATTTTTGCAAAAGGTCATAAACGGAAGTGGTAAGAAGGTTGATATTATTTAGTTTTGTTAGATTCTGAGTCCACTTTGAAAAGTTAATAATTGGAATTTGGAATATTAAGAATTCGTTAACTTAATGGAATACGAAAAAATTTATATAATTTTACAATGATTATTTAAATTAATTCACAGTTTTAGCAGCAACGAGAATGGCAACACGCTTATGCCATCAATATTATATTATGTCAATCAAGATAACAAATTTACACATTATTATCTATACATATTCCCTTCATTTTTTGCCTAATACTCATTTGGATTTCCCAACTCGAGAGTTGATGTTATCTCATATCCCATTGAGACATAATATTTCATAAATCGATTCCCAGCAAGGAGTCGAGGTGCTTGAACCTTTGCGTTAATCAGTTCCTTTTCACAATTAGCTATTTCGGGACCTATAACAGCTACATCATAGTTTGCGGTTTCAGAATCTTCAACCAATTCTGAAGATACCATTTCAAATTATAAGATTGCTTATTTGTAAGCCTCAACGCAACAATTAAGAGCTTTCAAAGCCTGGGGAGAGCCTGGTTTCTTCATTATTTCATTATATACATTCAACGTTGCTTTGGCATTCGCTGCTCCTAATTTCATAATGAGGGTTCCTAGTTGGGTTGTATCCATTGCCGCAATAACTTCGGTGGTGGAAGGTGCTTTCAGACAAAACCTGCGATTTTGAACTGCCTTGCCATTACATAAATTTTCTACTAGTTCTTGTAATAACCATATTTTGCCCGGGCCCGTTGGAAGCCATTATAAAAATAGAATAAAGGAAGAAATTGAAGAAAATAATTAAATTTTAAAGTCCACTTAAAAGTCCTTTTACAAATGTTAAATCCCTTTAACCCAAATACATGTGGCCCAAAATTCATGTCCCTAATACTCGGTACACCCTAACCCGATTACAGCCAAATCTTTAAACCCAATACCCAAATATCCTACAAACCCAAACCATACCCTTGACCCGTTACCCAAGCTAGTGACCCAGCAGCCCGCTACACCCATCAAACAACAAACCTAACCAGACACGGGCCCAAAAGGCCCAAACAACTTAGAACACAATAGGAAACCCTAGGGTTTCAACCTCGCGCCGCAATCGCTTCTGGAATGTTCGGGGAGCATTTGACTAGCGCCCAAAGATCGAGGCTCCAGTCAATGCGCCATCAACGCCCTAGGATTTCGCTACCGGTCATCGCACAAATCACCACTGGTTCACAGCACTAGTGAACCGTCATCGCCTGATTTCTTGCTGGTATTTGAAAAACAAAAAAGGAAACAGCAGCAGATAAACAGAAACCAATATGGAAAGAAATCTCTGATTTCTTTCCCAAAACTGTAATAGTTTAAGGTTATAAAAACCCTTGTAATTTGCAAATGACCACACATGTGTACACGTGGATTAAGAGAAATAAAAAAGAAAAAAAAGAAAAACTTACAGTTTCTTTCGAAAAGATGATACTTTGTTTTTTATTTCATTTCTGTTTCATTTTAAAACATACCGTAAATTGCATTTTTTTTAAAAAAATACTACTGAAAGTGGAAAAGGGGAAGAGAAAATACCTGAGATTTGAAGCTTTTCAGCTTTCAGCCACCGTGTGTGGTGGCGCGTGAGGCGGCGCGTGCGGAGGCCGGTCGTTGGAGCTCTCGCCGAAATCTAGGCAAAGGAGTGGGTTTTCAAAGAATTTTTGGAGTTTTTTTAGAAATGGGGTTGTAAATGATTTTTAGGGTTTAAGATTTGGCTTATATAGCCTAATGAAAACGGCACCGTTTTGGCCTAATCTAATAGGCATGAAACGACGTCGTTTCAAGGTTGAGACCCAATTGACCCGACTCGTTCTTTAAAAGATCCGCGTGTTTTGCCGCTAAAATGGTATATTTAATCCCTAGGTCCTTCCGCATTTTTATTTTATTGGATTTCGTTCAATTCAGATTTTATTTTATTTTAATTTGGCCCCAATTGTTTATTTTTGTTGCAATTTAATCCAAATTGTTCCTCTGAGGCTTGTTTCTAGAACAACGTCGTTTTAGGGACTAGGGTCAATTGCCCAGTGAGTCCCTTGATTTTAAACGCGTGTTCCAGAAGGCCCAAATTCATTCTTTTTGTTTTTTTTCCAAAATTAGCCCCTTAAATTTGATTTTTTTATTTTAATTTTTTTATTATGTTATTTTAAACTTATACATTGTTATATACGTTTTATTTTATATATATTAATACATTAGTGTTTTTTTACTTTATTAATATTTATATGTTAATATTATATTATTATTATATTTCATTCTATTTGTACTTTTATTATAATTTTAGAATTTTATAAATTACTATTAAATGTTATGTTTTTATAAGTATTATCTTATTATTATATATCTTTAATATTTTATCATATATATTATATATATTATTTTATATTTTACTTTTATAAATATAATTATACTTGTAAATAGTTTTCCCTATATTATTTTGTTATTTTCATATATATACTTATATTATTTTTATATTATTTGTTATTGTATATTATTTATTATTTATTTATACTCTATTCTATTATACTTTATTATGTATATCATTTCTATTATATTATCTTATAACTTATTATATATTATTTTATTATGTATAATTTATAAATTTGTAAATTTTTCTTAAATATTATGTTTATATATTAAATATCTAATTTTTACGTTATAAAATTTATCATAAAGTTTTTGTTCCTATTTTTTTTATAAAATTATTTTTTAAATATATTATATAATATATTCCTTTCCTTATTATTATTTATATATCGTTTCAAATATTGTTTTTCTAATGCTTCATTTTTATTCTATCTTTTCAACTTTTTTTTACATATTCAAACTTGTTGATTTATTTGTGTATATATTTGCAATATGTTAAATTTATCTTATTTTTTATCGTTCATTGTTTATATATTTGCATGGAAGTTGATTCTTTATGTTAATATTTTAAGTTATATTTGTATGTAATATTGTTGTATATGTATTATGTAATTTATATTTGGTATTCAATGTTTTTGTATTTTGCATGAAATGTGATTGTATATGCCTTGAAATTTTATGTTTTTTACTTATTTGTATGACATGTAAGTGTACATAGTGTAGATTATATTTGATTATTTGATATATGTTATGTTTGCATGAAATATTAATGCGTGAAATGTTGTTATATTATATTTGTATTAAAGCATGTGTTATAATTGTTTAAATTTTGTTATCCTGTATTGCATCATTTTAATTGCATCATATTAAAATAAATATAAATAAAAAATGTTTTAAAACAAAGGCAATGTTTTTGTATTTAAAAATTCGGGAAATAGTGCCTTAACATGCTGGGTTGCAATTTCCCGTTTATCTAAATGCCTAAAATATCCTTCTAAATGATTTTATAAATTACGAGATGATTTTAGTTACAAAAGTTTTAGAATATCATGTCCTATCATGCTGGATGTGATATTCGTACTCCTTTTGAACGAAGGAATGTTTTAAACTCGAACCATTCTAATTTCAAAAGGGATCATATTGTCAAATATTTTCAAATTTTAGCATTAGAGACAAAATGTTATTCAATTTGGTACCAATTTTGGGCGTTACGAGGGTGCTAACCCTTCCTCGTACGTAACCGACTCCTGAACCCGTTTTATTGATTTCGTAGACCAAAATAAATGATTTCAAACAAAATGGTTTGAAAGTGGTTCAATCACAATTAAACTGATTGGTGGACACTCCCATTTTCAATTTTCCAAAAAGTTCAACCCCGTTTTTCAACCCCGTTCAAAAAATGGTTTGGACAGTTGTGATGAAGGTATCGGAAGGGAAACATTAGCCTTTGGAATAATTGCACTTGTTGGCAAAGAAGAAAGCGAAAAGATAGATAAGAAAATAACCAAAACTAAGCATAACTTATTTGGATGAGCCATTCTCTTCTTGATTATGATATGAAGATATTTTTAATTATAAATTTTGATATTGTGATTTTTTAATTTATTTTACTACTTTTTATAAAGGTAAAACAAATCTATTTTTAGATAAGTCTTAGCAACAATAACATACATTATTATCAATTATAACAATAAATTTATTTTAATATTTTGTTAACAAAACTAATTTAGTAAATTATTTTCTAATATAAGTGTTTGACTGCACAATTATATTGCTTTCTCTCTTTTTATTGAAAATTTTGGTTGCAATCAACTTTTCTTTTGGTGTGTAAAATAAAACTAACCAACTCTACTAAATAATTACAAACGGAAACTCGACTACTTTACCAAACCCAAATTCATCTAACATCTCCTCAGGGAAATTAACGAAAACCTGCACCTTTGTATTCCTATCTGAAGCTACCTTAGCAAGCTTGTCAGCAACTTTATTCCACTCTCTCTCTTGGAATACACTTTATTTGCAATTGGACTATAGTTTGTAAAAACAAATGAATCCTTCTTATCAAGGTTAAGGACGAACTGGCCAAGCAGTTAACCTGCAAAGCTTTAACGAATTCCAAGCTATCCATGTGTATTGACACATTCTTGTACCCCTTTCTTTGACCAATGGCAAAACCATCAAGTATCCAAAAATTTGAGCTTCAAAAATAGAACAACTCCCCAAACAATGGTTATATCCAAGGATCTAATCTCCTTTCTGTTTACATGTAACACCCCCAGCGGTAGCAAAACATGTTTCCATCCTAATAGCCTCGTCGGTATATAACGCATCAAATTTAGCACCAAAGGACGTTGAAAATCATGAACGAGATGTCTAGAGATGTGTCTCTTATAGGTTGAATTGTACTATTTTGCCAAGCTTATGGAAATCTTAATAGTTTAAATAAAACACAATGTTATTCTCTAAAAGTAAAAAAGGTTCTTGTTTTTTCATATGCTCCAAGCTATTAAAGCAAAGTAACTAGAGCAAAAGATCTCCACGCACGACATCCACACTAAAGATCATAAATTAGTCTCCATCTAGTCTAGAAGACTATTGGAGAAAACTCAGGGCCGACGGTTTGAAGGCACAATCTATATCCAAGCCTCGTTTGCAGTGGGAAATCCTTAAGCACATGAAGTAAATCATGCATTTCATGGTGACATATTTGACAGGACGCACTGTGACCATTGCCCTTCTCCATCCGTTCCAAATAGTTATAAGATATTGTTCGAACACAAGCCATATGAAAAAAAAGGTGTAATATCCCGAAAATTTCTATCCTTGATATAGTAAAATAAAGAAATAAAGAAATAAAAAGAGAAATTTTGGGCTATATCAACAAAATCTATGTAGGAAGTGATTATGATGTATTAATCCAAGAAAGGACTAAATCGTAAAAGTGAGAAAAGTTTTGTAGCCCAAGAGTAAATACTTAAAATTTGAGGGGTTAAAGTGTAAATATGGAAAAATTGAAGGACCAATAGTGAAAATATTTTAAGGATGGAATAATCTAGAAACTAAGGAAAATGGATGAATTAGGACCAAATTGAATAGGAGAGAGAATTATGAGGACTAAATCGCAATTTTACCAAATTAAGTGATGACTCAAGGATGGAATTTTAAAAGATCATGAAGGGCAAAATGGTCAATTAGAAGGAGAGAGAAATCTAGAAGGTAATGATGGTGTGATGATATTTTATAATTATTTAATAAGAAAAATATTACTTTATTAATATTTTAATAAGATATTTTATTATTTTATTATTTTATTTAGTATATATATGTGTGTGTGTGTGTGGAAAAAAAAAAAAAGGAACAACATACCATCCACCTTCCATGCACCCAACGTATGGGAAAAAAAAAAAAGGAAGAAAGAAACTTTCATTTCTTTACAATTTGGTCCTTCCACCAAAAATTCACCATTTTCACCTAGAAATCAAAAGAATTTCCATAGCTACCGAAGGAGAAAAATGTTAAGGAGGCTATGAGGAGTTAGAATATCAAGTTGGATTCAAGAAATAGAAGCTGGAGGAGAGAGAAAGTGAAGTTAAAGTTTGGAAACAATAAAACAAGGTAAGAACATCAAGATTTCCATGTATTTTTAAGTTTAATATTATTGAAAAAGCATGTAAATGATGTTAATGTAGAGTTTCCTTATATATGATTCTATGTTCTTGATATGGTAGTGAAGAGAAAATAAGATAAAGTGATGGGAAATGGTGTAGAGAAAGAAAATAAGGGTGATATAAACTTAATCATTAATATCTTGCACTAAAACAGTTTTGGACAGCAGCAGTAAGCTAAATTTGAAAAATCACCAAAAATGGTAGAAACTGATTTAGAAGTTGAGTAACATATGGAATTAAAGCTTGTTGAGTCTATTTTCATATAAAAGAAACAAAACAAGTAAATGATTTCTGTATTCTGAGATATTTATATTTTTATGAGACTGGTTCAGAATGATTTCGGGATCCTCTGTTTTGACTTTGGAAAATCACCAAAAATTGTATAAAAATAATTAGGGACTTAAATTTATGTGTTTGAAACCCTTAATGAGTCTACTTTCAAGAGAAATAAGCGGGAACATCATCCGGTCCTGTACAAGGAGATAATTAAATTTTAATGAAGAAAGGTCGGAACAGTTATACAGCAGAATAGGGGTAAATTTAAAGAATAAACTGTACTTATTGGATAAACCAAAAATCCTGAAAATTTTATGGTAAGAATATATGTGAGTCTAGTTTCAGGGAAAATTAACGGATCTTAATTTGGATTTCTGTAGCTCAAGATATAAATAATTTAGTGACTATGATGCAGGTGGACAGCTTAAATGTTCACATATAAGTAAATAATGAAATTATTGATAATGTTACTTATAAGCATATTATATAAATTAAGGATGTGGAATGGAGAGGAGGAGGAGGAAAATATGTATGAATATTCAGTTAGCATGACTAATTTGTATGTTTTAAGCCCAAGGACTAAATCGAATAAAAGTAAAACTTTATGGGTAATTTTGTAAAAATGTTAGAAATGATAAAATTACATGAAATGGATTATTTTATTATTTAAATTGAAAATTTTAAATGAAAATTGTTAATTTAGTTCAAGATCGGGGGAAAACATATTTTAGGGATTAAATTGAAAAGTGTTGAAATTATGGAAAATTTTGATATTTTATAGAATTTATGGGCTCTCATTAATATGTATGATGACAACGGCTGGAAATAAGGATTAAATCGCAAGAATTTATTTTTCTGAGCCTAAGGGTAAAATCGTCATTAATTAAAAGTTTGGGGGTCAAATGGTAATTTTGCCTAGAGCATTAATTGAATGTATTAGAATATGGAATGAATGAAAACAATGGTCAAATTTATTTATAAAGATCCCAACGACTCAAATGCGAGACTCGAACGTGAAAAAGAAAAGATATCGGATTAATGAATTTATAAACACGAACAAGCAACGAGGTAAGTTCGTGTAACTTGAATTGTATTTTTAAACACTTGAAATATGTGGTTATGTGATGAAAATATGATTTGAATGATCAATGCATAATAATTGATGAAATATTGATAATACTCGATATAAAAAGAAAGTAAATCCCGGTTGAATGGAATGGATTTCGATGGATCATTGGAAAAGGAATTGACGGTAAAAAGGATCTAGCCCGGACGGGTGATCCTATCCTGATGTAGCCCTCCCGAAGAATACAGGAAAAAGGATTAAGCCCGAAAGGGTAATCCTAATATCAGCCCTCCCAAAGAATATATGGGGAATGAGGTTCGCGGGAGTGTGCTGGTGGCTCTCCCGAAGAATATATGTGTATAGGCCCTTCCGAAGAATACATGGGAGCTGAGGTTCGTGGAAGTGTGCCAAGAATTGAGGTTCGCGGGAGAGTGAGGTTCGCGGGAGTGTGCTCACTGAAATGTAATGTGTAAGACCATGGTTGAAAGATACCATGGCAACAAATTGAGAAAATGAATAAGACCATGGTTGAAAGATACCATGGCAACACATGCATATGAATTGACGAACCCGGAATTGTACACTAAAAGTGTACCCTGTATGAATTGACGGTTAATGAGATTGTACACCAAGAGTGTACTATTGGATATCTATCGAAATTCCGAGAAATTCAATGGGATAAATATAGAAGATGGTAAACACATAGCTAAAAAGGGTAAATGTGAATTGATGGATTACGGATTTGCATATTTTAAGTATACTATATGATTTTAACTATCGATATTTCGATAAATTCAGTAGATAAGAATCCTGACCAGAAAAGGAAATATGTATATAAAAAGATTTGTACATATATTCCTAAAGTACATGAAAAAAAAATGAAAAATGACAATGATACTGGATATATGTAAATATAAGATGATGATATTTGTACATGGAATTTATTGATGAATATATGCATTCATGATTATAGATTCGTATACTTTAATAATATTAATTGTATGACGATGAAATTTCGAATGACTTAATGAATAAAGCCCTGACATTGAAATAATTTGAGCACGAAACAATAATCACGAAATTGAACTTGAAATGCACGAAAACGATATTTATTCGATATTTTAAAAATATGACATGGAAAATACATGTATATGAAACTTACCTGATAATTATGCATGTTCAAGATTATGAATTGTCCCGGAATAAATATATACAAAATTCATTAAAACAATGATACATGAAATTTTGGTATAATGAATGATTTATGTTTTGAAGAAATGGCAAGAGAATAATATGCATCATATTATATGACTATGTGGCTATCATTAATATGCTGATACATGGAAATTGGGTAAGCCGTAATAAGTAATAATCTCAAGTATAATATGTTGATACAATGAGTTTATCGATTCTAAAATTATATGAAATATATTCAAGTATACTAATGACTGTTGCTGTTGACGCTTAGACAAGTGCCAAGCTATTGGTTAAATAGTAATATGTTTCTTATTTGATACGTCGAAAGGGTAAATGATCAAATGAAAATATACATGTGTTTATAGAAGAGTGGTAAAATTTAAGTTGTACAATTTCTTATAAAATGAGTTATCATGTGATAAAAAAAAAGTTCTATAAACTCCGGTAATACCTCGTAACCCTATTCCAATGATGGATACGGGTTGGGGTGTTACAAAAGGACATACTAAGGTCCTTGAAAATTCTGTAGCCACAATTTTTCTTTTCTATTCTGTGTACCCTCCATTATCCATCAAGAAGCAGTCTTCACCAAAAAGGACCCTACCGTGGTTCGCACCCAATTGATTTTATCAGGACCGGCTTAAGGGTGGTGAGGGGAATACTCAAACCTCTTTTATCAATCTCCTTTGGAAACCAAGCTTTAAATAGTTTTAGATTCCACATCCCATCCTTAGATACCATGTCAAAAAGTAAACAATCCATCATAAGATTGATTTGAGAAGGCACACGATTGGATGAACACCAACAGTAGACAAAATTCCCGGTCCAAATAGACCAATATAAATTCTCTCTCGATATGGGTCGTACCTTAACAAGTCCTCTCCATATGGCTGAACACCTTCCTCGAGCAATACTTTCAAGCACCCTCACTTTCATTCCATACTTCGATTGGAGAACTCAATCCTCTAATGCAGTATCCTTAGAGACTTGATTAAAACCCAATTTTAGCATAAAAATAAGCATTTAAATCCTCTAAAAGCCTTAGACCAAACCCTCCACAGGTAGGAGGTTTATAATAAGAATATTAATGAACAAGAGACACTCTCCTTCCACCATTAGTCGACACCCAAATGAATTATGTTGCAAAAACATTTCAATATTTTCATTGGCTGCATAAAATAATTTGGTAAACAAAGAAGATCAGACTAAACAAGAGTAACACTACCTGCCATAAAGAGCCGCTTAGCGTCTCAATTACTCACTTTGCTACGCACCTGTTCTACCACAAACCGCAATGTAGAGTTAGAAACTCTATTATAGAATAACGACACTCCCAAGTACATTTCAATATCTTGGTCACTTTGTAAACCAAGTAAATTACTTAACATGTTATTAAGATCATCACCCACTCCTTTAGAAAAGAAAATGTTGGTTTTCTTAGCATTGACTTGATGGTCTACGAAACTACATAAGCGGTAAAGAATTCCTTCAAGGATCTGAACATGCTTTAAGTCCGCTTTCGAAAAGATTACTAAATCATTTGCAAAGAACAAATGAGAAAGATCTGGCCCCATTTAGATAGTTTGATTTCAATTTGTTAAAAAGAACGAAAGAACTAAATGGATCTAGTGGCTTGGTTTGATTTCAATTTGCTAAGAAAAACAAAATACTGTGAAGTATCATCATTCTTTTCCTCGGATAGAGTAAAATATCTTTGTAATGTCAAGTTAAATGAACTTTTTCTGCCCATCTTTTCTTTACAAATGACTCATTATTCTTTCTTGAAGTAGAATAAAGTGATTTTCAAAGGATAAGGCTTTGTCAATGAATAGGTAATGATTCCATGATTTGGACTTTTGATAATAAGGGAAAGTTCACTAGTACTTCTTGATGCAAGGAATTAAAAGAAAGCATTAAGGAGAAGGCAATTAAGGAAAGCAGTAAATGGAAATAAAGTACGACACAAGTATGGTGGGAGATGGTAAATACTACCAGATCTTTCTTACAAAAATCTCATCCTAGAACAATAGGTGTAATTATTATAGATTTTTGCAAAAGCTCATAAATGGAAGTGGTAAGAAGGTTGATATTATTTGGTTTGGGTAGATTCTGAGTCCACTTTGAAAAGTTAATAATTGGAATTTTGAATATTAAGAATTCATTAACTTAATGGAATACGAAAAAATTTATATAATTTTACAATGATTATTTAAATTAATTCACAGTTTCAGCTGCAACGAGAATGGCAACACGCTTATGCCATCAATATTATATTATGTCAATCAAGATAACAAATTCACACATTATTATCTATACATATTCCCTTCATTTTTTGCCTAATACTCATTTGGATTTTCCAACTCGAGAGTTGATGTTACCTCATATCCCATTGAGACATAATATTTCATAAATCGATTCCCAGCAAGGAGTCGAGGTGCTTGAACCTTTGCGTTAATCAGTTCCTTTTCACAATTAGCTATTTCGGGACCTATAACAGCTACATCGTAGTTTGCGGTTTCAGGATCTTCAACCAATTCTGAAGATACCATTTCAAATGATAAGATTGCATATTTGTAAGCCTCAACGCAACGATTAAGAGCTTTCAAAGCTTGGGGAGAGCCTGGTTTCTTCATTATTTCATTATATACATTCAACGTTGCTTTGGCATTCGCTGCTCCTAATTTCATAATGGGGGTTCCTAGTTGCGTTGTATCCATTGCCGCAATAACTTCAGGGGTGGAAAGTGCTTTCAGACAAAACCTGCGATTTTGAACTGCCTTGCCATTGCATAAATTTTCTACTAGTTGTGATGAAGGTATCGGAAGGGAAACATTAGCCTTTGGAATAATTGCACTTGTTGGCAAAGAAGAAAGTGAAAAGATAGATAAGAAAATAACTAAAACTAAGCATAACTTATTTGGATAAGCCATTCTCTTCTTGATTATGATATGAAGATATTTTTAATTACAAATTTTGATCTTGTGATTTTTTAATTTATTTTACTAATTTTTATAAAGGTAAAACAAATCTATTTTTAGATAAGTCTTAGCAACAATAACATACATTATTATCAATTATAACAATAAATTTATTTTAATATTTTGTTAACAAAACTAATTTAGTAAATTATTTTCTAATATAAGTGTTTGACTGCACAATTATATTGCTTTCTCTCTTTTTATTGAAAATTTTGGTTGCAATCAACTTTTCTTTTTGTGTGTAAAATAAAAATAGCCAACTCTACTAAATAATTACAAACGGAAACTCGACTACTTTACCAAACCCAAATTCATCTAACATCTCCTCAGGGAAATTAACACCTCTGTATTCCTATCTGAAGCTACCTTAGCAAGCTTGTCAGCAACTTTATTCTTCTCTCTCTCTCTCGGAATACACTTTATTTGCAATTGGACTATAATTTGTAAAAACAAATGAATCCTTCTTATCAGGGTTGAGGACGAACTGGCCAAGTAGTTAACTTGCAAAGCTTTAACGAATCCCAAGCTATCCATGTGTATCGACACATTCTTGTACCCTTTCTTTGACCAATGGCAAAACCATCAAGTATCCAAAAATTTGAGCTTCAAAAATAGAACAACTCCCCAAACAATAGTTATATCCAAGGATCTAATCTCCTTTCTGTTTACACGTAACACCCCCAGCAGTAGCAAAACATGTTTCCATCCTAATAGCCTCGTCGGTATATAACGCATCAAATTTAGTACCAAAGGACGTTCAAAATCAGGAACAAGATGTCTAGAGATGTGTCTCTTATTGGTTGAATTGTACTATTTTGCCAACTTATGGAAATTTTAATAGTTTAAATAAAACACCATGTTATTCTCTAAAAGTAAAAAAGGTTCTTGTTTTTTCATATGCTCCAAGCTATTAAAACAAAGCAACTAGACCAAAAGATCCCCACACACGGCATCCACACTGAAGAGCATAAATTAGTCTCCATCTAGTCCAGAAGACTATTGGAGCAAACTCAGGGCTGACGGTTTGAAGGCACAATCTATATCCAAGCCTCGTTTGCAGCGGGAAATCCTTAAGCACATGAAGTAAATCATGCATTTCATGGTGACATATTTGACAGGACGCACTGTGACCATTGCCCTTCTGTATCCATTCCAAATAGTTATAAGATGTTGTTCGAACACAAGCCATATGAAAAAAAAAGGACACATTAAGGTCCTTGAAAATTCCTTAGCCACAATTTTTCTTTTCTATTCTGTGTACCCTCAATTATCCATCAATAAGCAGTCTTCACCAAAAAGGACCCTACCGAGGTCTGCACCCAATTGATTTTATCAGACCGGCTTAAGGGTGGTGAGGGGAATACTCAAACCTCTTTTATCAATATCCTTTGGAAACCAAGCTTTAAATAGTTTTAGATTCCATATCCCATCCTTAGATACCATGTCAAAAAGTAAACAATCCATCATAAGATTGATTTGAGAAGGCACATGATTGGATGAACACCAACAGTAGACAAAATTCCCGGTCCAAATAGACCAATATAAATTCTCTCTCGATATGGGTCGTACCTTAACAAGTCCTCTCCATATGGCTGAACACCTTCCTCGAGCAATACTTTCAAGCACCCTCACTTTCATTCCATACTTCGATTGGAGAACTCAATCCTCTAATGCAGTATCCTTAGAGACTTGATTAAAACCCAATTTTAGCATAAAAATAAGCATTTAAATCCTCTAAAAGCCTTAGACCAAACCCTCCACAGGTAGGAGGTTTATAATAAGAATATTAATGAACAAGAGACACTCTCCTTCCACCATTAGTCGACACCCAAATGAATTATGTTGCAAAAACATTTCAATATTTTCATTGGCTGCATAAAATAATTTGGTAAACAAAGAAGATCAGACTAAACAAGAGTAACACTACCTGCCATAAAGAGCTGCTTAGCGTCTCAATTACTCACTTTGCTACGCACCTGTTCTACCACAAACCGCAATGTAGAGTTAGAAACTCTATTATAGAATAACGACACTCCCAAGTACATTTCAATATCTTGGTCACTTTGTAAACCAACTAAATTACTTAACATGTTATTAAGATCATCACCCACTCCTTTAGAAAAGAAAATGTTGGTTTTCTTAGCATTGACTTGATGGTCTAAGAAACTACATAAGCGGTAAAGAATTCCTTCAAGGATCTGAACATGCTTTAAGTCCGCTTTCGAAAAGATTACTAAATCATTTGCAAAGAACAAATGAGAAAGATCTGGCCCCATTTAGATAGTTTGATTTCAATTTGTTAAAAAGAACGAAAGAACTAAATGGATCTAGTGGCTTGGTTTGATTTCAATTTGCTAAGAAAAACAAAATACTGTGAAGTATCATCATTCTTTTCCTCGGATAGAGTAAAATATCTTTGTAATGTCAAGTTAAATGAACTTTTTCTGCCCATCTTTTCTTTACAAATGACTCATTATTCTTTCTTGAAGTAGAATAAAGTGATTTTCAAAGGATAAGGCTTTGTCAATGAATAGGTAATGATTCCATGATTTGGACTTTTGATAATAAGGGAAAGTTCACTAGTACTTCTTGATGCAAGGAATTAAAAGAAAGCATTAAGGAGAAGGCAATTAAGGAAAGCAGTAAATGGAAATAAAGTACGACACAAGTATGGTGGGAGATGGTAAATACTACCAGATCTTTCTTACAAAAATCTCATCCTAGAACAATAGGTGTAATTATTATAGATTTTTGCAAAAGCTCATAAATGGAAGTGGTAAGAAGGTTGATATTATTTGGTTTGGGTAGATTCTGAGTCCACTTTGAAAAGTTAATAATTGGAATTTTGAATATTAAGAATTCATTAACTTAATGAAATACGAAAAAATTTATATAATTTTACAATGATTATTTAAATTAATTCACAGTTTCAGCTGCAACGAGAATGGCAACACGCTTATGCCATCAATATTATATTATGTCAATCAAGATAACAAATTCACACATTATTATCTATACATATTCCCTTCATTTTTTGCCTAATACTCATTTGGATTTTCCAACTCGAGAGTTGATGTTACCTCATATCCCATTGAGACATAATATTTCATAAATCGATTCCCAGCAAGGAGTCGAGGTGCTTGAACCTTTGCGTTAATCAGTTCCTTTTCACAATTAGCTATTTCGGGACCTATAACAGCTACATCGTAGTTTGCGGTTTCAGGATCTTCAACCAATTCTGAAGATACCATTTCAAATGATAAGATTGCATATTTGTAAGCCTCAACGCAACAATTAAGAGCTTTCAAAGCTTGGGGAGAGCCTGGTTTCTTCATTATTTCATTATATACATTCAACGTTGCTTTGGCATTCGCTGCTCCTAATTTCATAATGAGGGTTCCTAGTTGCGTTGTATCCATTGCCGCAATAACTTCAGGGGTGGAAAGTGCTTTCAGACAAAACCTGCGATTTTGAACTGCCTTGCCATTGCATAAATTTTCTACTAGTTGTGATGAAGGTATCGGAAGGGAAACATTAGCCTTTGGAATAATTGCACTTGTTGGCAAAGAAGAAAGTGAAAAGATAGATAAGAAAATAACTAAAACTAAGCATAACTTATTTGGATAAGCCATTCTCTTCTTGATTATGATATGAAGATATTTTTAATTACAAATTTTGATCTTGTGATTTTTTAATTTATTTTACTACTTTTTATAAAGGTAAAACAAATCTATTTTTAGATAAGTCTTAGCAACAATAACATACATTATTATCAATTATAACAATAAATTTATTTTAATATTTTGTTAACAAAACTAATTTAGTAAATTATTTTCTAATATAAGTGTTTGACTGCACAATTATATTGCTTTCTCTCTTTTTATTGAAAATTTTGGTTGCAATCAACTTTTCTTTTTGTGTGTAAAATAAAAATAGCCAACTCTACTAAATAATTACAAACGGAAACTCGACTACTTTACCAAACCCAAATTCATCTAACATCTCCTCAGGGAAATTAACACCTCTGTATTCCTATCTGAAGCTACCTTAGCAAGCTTGTCAGCAACTTTATTCTTCTCTCTCTCTCGGAATACACTTTATTTGCAATTGGACTATAATTTGTAAAAACAAATGAATCCTTCTTATCAGGGTTGAGGACGAACTGGCCAAGTAGTTAACTTGCAAAGCTTTAACGAATCCCAAGCTATCCATGTGTATCGACACATTCTTGTACCCTTTCTTTGACCAATGGCAAAACCATCAAGTATCCAAAAATTTGAGCTTCAAAAATAGAACAACTCCCCAAACAATAGTTATATCCAAGGATCTAATCTCCTTTCTGTTTACACGTAACACCCCCAGCGGTAGCAAAACATGTTTCCATCCTAATAGCCTCGTCGGTATATAACGCATCAAATTTAGTACCAAAGGACGTTCAAAATCAGGAACAAGATGTCTAGAGATGTGTCTCTTATTGGTTGAATTGTACTATTTTGCCAACTTATGGAAATTTTAATAGTTTAAATAAAACACCATGTTATTCTCTAAAAGTAAAAAAGGTTCTTGTTTTTTCATATGCTCCAAGCTATTAAAACAAAGCAACTAGACCAAAAGATCCCCACACACGGCATCCACACTGAAGATCATAAATTAGTCTCCATCTAGTCCAGAAGACTATTGGAGCAAACTCAGGGCTGACGGTTTGAAGGCACAATCTATATCCAAGCCTCGTTTGCAGCGGGAAATCCTTAAGCACATGAAGTAAATCATGCATTTCATGGTGACATATTTGACAGGACGCACTGTGACCATTGCCCTTCTGTATCCATTCCAAATAGTTATAAGATGTTGTTCGAACACAAGCCATATGAAAAAAAAAAGGACACATTAAGGTCCTTGAAAATTCCTTAGCCACAATTTTTCTTTTCTATTCTGTGTACCCTCAATTATCCATCAATAAGCAGTCTTCACCAAAAAGGACCCTACCGAGGTCTGCACCCAATTGATTTTATCAGACCGGCTTAAGGGTGGTGAGGGGAATACTCAAACCTCTTTTATCAATATCCTTTGGAAACCAAGCTTTAAATAGTTTTAGATTCCATATCCCATCCTTAGATACCATGTCAAAAAGTAAACAATCCATCATAAGATTGATTTGAGAAGGCACATGATTGGATGAACACCAACAGTAGACAAAATTCCCGGTCCAAATAGACCAATATAAATTCTCTCTCGATATGGGTCGTACCTTAACAAGTCCTCTCCATATGGCTGAACACCTTCCTCGAGCAATACTTTCAAGCACCCTCACTTTCATTCCATACTTCGATTGGAGAACTCAATCCTCTAATGCAGTATCCTTAGAGACTTGATTAAAACCCAATTTTAGCATAAAAATAAGCATTTAAATCCTCTAAAAGCCTTAGACCAAACCCTCCACAGGTAGGAGGTTTATAATAAGAATATTAATGAACAAGAGACACTCTCCTTCCACCATTAGTCGACACCCAAATGAATTATGTTGCAAAAACATTTCAATATTTTCATTGGCTGCATAAAATTATTTGGTAAATGTAATAGCCCAAATTTGACCGGGCCTTAAAGAATCACAAAGAAAAACAGAATTAAATAAATAAATATTTATTTATTTAAAAAGTCCATTAAAAGTCCATTTACAAAGCCTAAGTCAGATCACTACCCAGACCCTGACCCAAGACTCACAAGGGCCCAAATGGCCCAAAATCTAAAGTGTCTAGCTGGGGTTTCCAACGCTAGCTCGTTTCCTTGCGCCGCAACACCTTCTAGAAGCATTAAAGAGCATCTGCCCAGTCCCTGAAATCAAGGCCATTAATGTTGGGCCAGCTCCCGAACCGACACACCACCAGGGTGCTGTCCTGAGGCCTTTCAACGCACCAGCTTGGCCACCGATCACGCCTCCACCAGTGGGCCGTGACTTCAGCGTCGAATCGTGCTACACAAGTTCACGCCAAAAAACCACCGAGATCTTCGAGTACCTGCAAAATGGAAAAAGGAAACACAGCAGATACGAAAAAGCAGAAAAAGGAAACTAAAGCAAAGAGAATCTCAGTAGATCACGGTCAAAGATACAGCAGATACAGTAGACAATAAATGGAAAGAAATCAAAGATTTCTTTCCAGAATATGTAATGAAACACTGGCTATAAAGCCATCATCTGTAAATGTTTTAAAGGAGACCTTTTTTTTACACACGAATTCTCAGAGAAATAAGAAACCAGAGATTAACAAGAGAAATCAGAAGCGTTTTAGTCAAAAGGTGATTCTTTTTAATATCTGTTTTTTTATCTTCCCGCATATACAGTGAAAAATAACAACAAAGATGAAGTAGTTTACATTTCGTTTTTTTTAAATAATAAACAGTTTTAAAATCAAAGATAAACCTACTGTTTTCTATCTCTTTTAAGTTTTTTTACAAAATAATACAAATAAAGGAAAGGAGAGAGAGTTTACCTGCGAAAAGAGGGTTTTTTGGTCCTCCGACCACCGTATATGGTGGCGCGTGAGGCGCGTGGGAAGGCCCGATGACCGGAGCCATGACGGTTCTTGGTCGGAGCTCGGAGGGCTCTTCAGAGTTTTTTTTTTTGGTTTTTTTTAAGGGGTAGCATAGAAATGAATTTTTTTGGGATAAAATGAGTTATATAAGACCCAAAATCCGACCCGATTTGACCAATGAGATCCGCGTGTTTTGCCGCTAAGTTGGGATATTTATTCCCTCGGTCCATTCGCATTTTCAGCTTACTTAATTTCGTTTAATTCAAATATTATTTTTACTTAAAATTGGCCCTAATCTTCTATTTTGTTGTAATTTGGTCCTCTGTCCTCTAAAGGGCAAGCTCTAAGAATGACGCCGTTTTAGGGATTAGGGCTAATTGCCCAATGAGTCCCCGTACTTTAAAATGCGTGTTCTAGGGGCCCAAATTGGTTTTTCTTTATTTTGAAAATTAACCCTAAAATTCAATCTATTTTTTTCTTTTAATCTTCTTTTAATTTATTTATTCATATATTATCCTTCCATGTATTTATATTATATTACTTTATTATATCATATTATCTATATATCATCTTTTATTTTATACTCACTTATATTTTTATTATAGTTTATCACTTAATATTTATTATATTACTTCATATTTTTATATTATTATTAATGTATATTTTAATATATATTATATTACTAATTATTTATTATATTGTATTTTCATCACATAATGTTTATATATTTTCATATTATTATATTATTTTACATTTTAACATATATTATTTCATATTATTATTCCTTATTATATATTTTTACATTTATTATTAATTATATTATTATTTGTATATTATATTTAATTGGTATTAAATATTTCATTAATTATATTTATATTATTTAAAAACAAACCTAAATATTTTTATATCCTATGCTATAAAATTATTATTCTATTATATACTCTATTATATACTATGTATTTTGGTAGTTTTAAAACCCATTTACTTTTATATTATGTACTATAATTACTTTATTTATTATCTATATTATTTTTTCTATAAAGTTGTTAAAATATTATACTATGGGATCATGTTTTTTATTTCATAATTAATTCTCTCTTGTGATTATTTTTATGTATTAATTCCTTTTTTAAAAACTTCATTCATGATTGTTGTATGCTAATACTATATCATTATTTTCTTTTATGTTTATGTATATAATTGTACATCATGCATCAATTTCTTATTTATTAATGTATATATGTTGAATTCAATGCTATTATGTTTTACCTATTCTTCTTTACTATATATTGTGTTTTTATGTACATTTACCTATTTAAAATTTGCTATGTTTTTATATATGTTTATTAATGTATGACATTTATGTTATTACTATTATGCTTTTATTTACCTACTGTTATAGCATGTTATCTCATATATTATGTTTTATAATACAAATATACTCCTTCATGCATCAATTTAAAAACGAGATTCCAAAGTTTTCAAAAATGAAAGGCAATGCTAGATGTTTGAAAGCTTCGAGAAAAGTAGTGCCCTAACTTACTGGGTTGCAACTTTTTTCGTTGAGTTCGAATAGCCAAGCACCCTTCTAAGTTTTAAAGTTTTCAAAATACAAGCAACTGTCTTGAAATTTCAAAGCGTTATGTCCTAACTTACTGGATATGGCGTTTTGTCGTTTCGAGATAGGTATTTCCAAAAAGGCTAACTTAGTGTCAAATGCCTTAAAAATATTGCGTTCTAACTTATTGGATGTAATATTTTGATTCATTTGATGCAAGTGAACCCTAATTTTTCAAAATCAAAATATTTTTAAAGAGGATTGCATCTTAAAAGTTCTAAATTTCTGACATTAAAGACATTTGATAATCAATTTGGTACCAATTTTTGGGCGTTACGAGGGTGCTAATCCTTCCTCGTACGTAACCAGCTCCCGAACCCGTTTTCTGATTTTGTAGACCAAAACTAAAGATTTTAAAACAAAATGTTTTAAAGGTGATCCAATCACACCTAAAAAGATTGGTGGCGACTCCAATTTTCATTTTTTAAAGTCCACCCCATTTTTTCCAAAACCCGTTAAAAATGGTTTTGACAGTAAAGAAAGAAGATCAGACTAAACAAGAGTAACACTATCTGCCATAAAGAGCTGCTTAGCGTCTCAATTACTCACTTTGCTACGCACCTATTCTACCACAAACCGCAATGTAGAGTTAGAAACTCTATTATAGAATAACGGTACTCCCAAGTACATTTCAATATTTTGGTCACTTTGTAAACCAAGTAAACTACTTAACAGGTTATTAAGATCATCACCCACTCCTTTAGAAGAGAAAATGTTGGTTTTCTTAGCATTGACTTGATGGCCTAAGAAACTACATAAGCGGTAAAAAATTCCTTTAAGGATCCGAACATGCTTTAAGTCTGCTTTCGAAAAAATTTCTAAATCATTTGCAAAGAACAAATGAGAAAGATTTGGCCCCATTTAGATAATTTGATTTCAATTTGTTAAAAAGAAAGAAAGAACTAAATGGATCCGGTGGCGAAAGAACTAAATGGATCCGGTGGCTTGGTTTGATTTCAATTTGCTAAGAAAAATAAAATACTGCAAAGTAACATCATTCTTTTCCTCGGATAGAGTAAAATATCTTTGTAATGTCAAGTTAAATGATCTTTTTCTGCCCATCTTTTCTTTACAAATGACTCATTATTCTTTCTTGAAGTTGAATAAAGTGATTTTCAAAGGGTAAGGCTTTGTCAATTAAGAGGTAATGATTCCATGATTTGGACTTTTGATAATAAAGAAAAGTTCACTAGTACTTCTTGATGCAAGGAATTAAAAGAAAGCATTAAGGAGAAGGCAATTAAGGAAAGCAGTAAATGGAAATAGAGTACGACACAAGTAGGGTGCGAGACGGTAAATACTACAGGATCTTTCTTACAAAAATCTCATCCTAGAACAATAGGTGTAATTATTATAGAGTTTTGCAAAAGCTCATAAACGGAAGTGGTAAGAAGGTTGATATTATTTGGGTTTGGTTAGATTCTGAGTCCACTTTGAAAAGTTAATAATTGGAATTTTGAATATTATGAATTCGTTAACTTAATGGAATACAAAAAAATTTATATAATTTTACAATGATTATTTAAATTAATTCACAGTTTCAGCAGCAACGAGAATGGCAACACGCTTATGCCATCAATATTATATTATGTCAATCAAGATAACAAATTCACACATTATTATCTATACATATTCCCTTCATTTTTTGCCTAATACTCATTTGGATTTTCCAACTCGAGAGTTGATGTTATCTCATATCCCATTGAGACATAATATTTCATAAATTGATTCCCAGCAAGGAGTCGAGGTGCTTGAACCTTTGCGTTAATCAGTTCCTTTTCGCAATTAGCTATTTCGGGACCTATAACAGCTACATCATAGTTTGCGGTTTCAGGATCTTCAACCAATTCTGAAGATACCATTTCAAATGATAAGATTGCATATTTGTAAGCCTCAACGCAACAATTAAGAGCTTTCAAAGCCTGGGGAGAGCCTGGTTTCTTAATTATTTCATTATATACATTCAACGTTGCTTTGGCATTCGCTGCTCCTAATTTCATAATGAGGGTTCCTAGTTGTGTTGTATCCATTGCCGCAATAACTTCAGGGGTGGAAAGTGCTTTCAGACAAAACCTGCGATTTTGAACTGCCTTGCCATTGCATAAATTTTCTACTAGTTGTGATGAAGGTATCGGAAGGGAAACATTAGCCTTTGGAATAATTGCACTTGTTGGCAAAGAAGAAAGCAAAAAGATAGATAAGAAAATAACTAAAACTAAGCATAACTTATTTGGATGAGCCATTCTCTTCTTGATTATGATATGAAGATATTTTTAATTACAAATTTTGATCTTGTGATTTTTTAATTTATTTTACTACTTTTTATAAAGGTAAAACAAATCTATTTTTAGATAAGTCTTAGCAACAATAACATACATTATTATCAATTATAACAATAAATTTATTTTAATATTTTGTTAACAAAACTAATTTTGTAAATTGTTTTCTAATATAAGTGTTTGACTGCACAATTATATTGCTTTCTCTCTTTTTATTGAAAATTTTGGTTGCAATCAACTTTTCCTTTTGTATGTAAAATAAAAATAACCAACTCTACTAAAGAATTACAAACGGAAACTCGACTACTTTACCAAACCCAAATTCATCTAACATCTCCTCAGGGAAATTAACGAAAACCTGCACCTCTGTATTCCTATCTGAAGCTACATTATCAAGCTTGTCAGCAACTTTATTCCTCTCTCTCTCTCTCTCGGAATACACTTTATTTGCAATTGGACTATAGTTTGTAAAAACAAATGAATCCTTATTATCAGGGTTGAGGACGAACTGGCCAAGCGGTTAACCTGCAAAACTTTAACGAATCCCAAGCTATCCATGTGTATCGACACATTCTTGTACCCCTTTCTTTGACCAATGGCAAAACAATCAAGTATCCAAAAATTTGAGCTTCAAAAATAGAACAACTCCCCAAACATGTAACAGCCCCGGCGTAGCAAAACATGTTTCCATCCTAATAGCCTCGTCGGTATATAACGCATCAAATTTAGTACCAAAGGACATTCAAAATCAAGAACGAGATGTCTAGAAATGTGTCTCTTGTAGGTTGAATTTTACTATTTTGCCAACTTATGGAAATCTTAATAGTTTAAATAAAACACCATGTTATTCTCTAAAAGTAAAAAAGGTTCTTGTTTTTTCATATGCTCTGAGCTATTAAAACAATGTAACTAGACCAAAAGATCCCCACACACGACATCCACACTGAAGATCATAAATTAGTCTCCGTCTAGTCTATAAAACTATTGGAGCAAACTCAGAGCCGACGGTTTGAAGGCACAATCTATATCCAAGCCTCGTTTGTAGTAGGAAATCCTTAAGCACATGAAGTAAATCATGCATTTCATGGTGACATATTTGATAGGACGCACTGTGACCATTGCCCTTCTGTATCCATTCCAAATAGTTATAAGATGTTGTTCGAACACAAGCCATATGAAAAAAAAAGGACACATTAAGGTCCTTAAAAATTCCTTAGCCACAATTTTTCTTTTCTATTCTGTGTACCCTCCATTATCCATCAATAAGCAGTCTTGACCAAAAAGGACCGTGCCAAGGTCCGCACCCAATTGATTTTATCAGGACCGGCTTAAGGGCGGTGAGGGGAATACTCAAACCTCTTTTATCAATCTCCTTTGGAAACCAAGCTTTAAATAGTTTTAGATTCGACATCCCATCTTTAGATACCATGTCAAAAAGTAAACAATCCATCATAAGATTGATTTGAGAAGGCACATGATTGGATGAACACCAACAGTAGACAATATTCCTGGTCCAAATAGAACAATATAAATTCTCTCTCGATATGGGTCATACCTTAACAAGTCCTCTCCATATGGCTGAACACCTTCCTCGAGCAATACTTTCAAGCACCCTCACTTTCGTTACATACTTCGATTAAAGAACTTAATCCTCTAATGTAGTATCCTTAGAGACTTGATTAAAACCCAATTTTAGCATAAAAATAAGCATTTAAATCCTCTAAAAGCCTTAGACCAAATCCTCAAGAGGTAGGAGGTTTATAATTAGAGTCTTAATGAACAAGAGACACTCTCATTCCACCATTAGTCGACACCCAAATGAATTATGTTGCAAACACATTTCAATATTTTCATTGGTTGCATAAAGTAATTTGGTAAAGAAAGATGATCAGACTAAACAAGAGTAACACTACCTGCCATAAAGAGCTGCTTAGCGTCTCAATTACTCACTTTGCTACGCACCTATTCTACCACAAATCGCAATGTAGAGTTAGAAACTCTATTATAGAATAACGGCACTCCCAAGTACATTTCAATATCTTGGTCACTTTGTAAACCAAGTAAACTACTTAACATGTTATTAAGATCATCACCCACTCCTTTAGAAAAGAAAATGTTTGTTTTCTTAGCATTGACTTGATGGCCTAAGAAACTGCATAAGCGGTAAAGAATTCCTTTAAGGATCCGAACATGCTTTAAGTCCGCTTTCAAAAAGATTACTAAATCATTTCTGTATGAACCTAATTTTGCCGGGGCCCATACTACAAAATGATAAAAAATAAATAAATAAATAAATTCCAAGCCCAGTCCAGAATATATCATTTGGCCCGATCAGAATGGCCCATTACTTGAAAAAATTGAAGGTCCATCTACAAATTTGACGTATATGGAAACATAATCTTCAAGGATACGCAATCTTAGAAATGATATGTAAATCTTAGATATGATATGCAGTCTTAGAAGATATGGTATGCAATTTTAGAAGATATGATTTTGATATCTTAGAGATTTAATTTGAAGATACCCTTTAATCTTAGCCGTTGATGTAATTGATCTGTACCGTTGGATTTGGGGAGGCTCAACTATAAATAGAGGCCTCCCCCCCATTGTAAAACACACTTGAGTTTTAGGGAAGCAACAAGAATTCTTGAGAGCTTTCACTCAAATTTCTTTCCCTCTTACGTTCTTATTTTCTGCAGTTTGTTCTTATTTTATTCTTTGTTCATCTTCGTTTTTTTCAACTTTTTTATTTTGATTTAATCCATGTTTCCCTAATTTTTTATATATTTTTTAAATAATTTTAGTATCATATCAAACTATTTTATTTTTTAAAATATTTTTTTAAATATTACTCTTAGTAAATTGTTTTTTTAAATTTTACTCAAATCATTGTTTTAAAAAAATATATTTCATTTAATTGTTATTTTTATCCAAAAATTATTTTTTAAATTAAAGGCAATATTTGGCATTTAGGATTTTCGAGAAAAGTAGTGCCCTAACTTACTGGGTTGTGATTTTTCTCGTCAAATTCGAATATCCAAGTACCCTTCTAAATGTTTTGAGTTTTAAAATATAAACAACTATTCTTGAGATTTCAAAACATTGTGTCCTAACATACTGGATATGGCGTTTTGTTGTTTCAAGATAGAAATTTTCCAAAGGCAAGCTTAGCTTCGAAGATTTTGAAATATTGCGTCCTAACTTACTAGATGTGATGTTTTGATTCGTTTGAGATAAGTGAGTCTTAGTGTAACACCCTGAATTTGGGCCTAGAAGTATTGGGCCTTGGGCCTGGGTGCGGGTGTGAGATAGTTCGAAATAAAATTATTGATGTGTTGAATTCTGTTATGGAAGGTTATTATTAATGGGTTAATGTGGTATTTTAGTGAACTGCGAAGGATTCATAGTGTGGGGAAAAGTCTTGGGCTAATTTCTGGGATTCCGAGATTTTTGTGATATTTGGTGTAATGTTGAAATTTTGATATTTGGATGTGTAATTCGTGTTTGGAGTGTGTTATTGGGCCTATGGAAGGCCCAAGTGTTGGTTAAAAACCTGGAGAATTCTTGGATTTTTGGACTTAAGGAATAGAGGACTTGGAAAAGAGGAGTTGTAAGGAATTATGTGTGTAATAAGACACAAAAAAGGAATGTGGTGTAGTGGCAAAGTAGCGCCACTTAGGGGACAAGGAAGCAAAGGGTCCAAGGTTCAAGTCTTGGCTCTTGCAATTTATTTTGGTTTTTATTTTAAATAAATCTGGAAGCAAGTAGGTGAGCTTTAAAGTTAAATGTGTTGGACTTATGACACAAAGGAGCTTGTGTCCGAGTGGTAATGGCTTGACAGGGTTATTGAGAGGACTTTGGTTCGAATCCCGTTGCACGCAAAGGTTGATTATTTTGCTAATGCTTTAATTTTGGGAGGATTGATGGAAAATCCCACATCGGAAAGCTAACATGAGAGCAGGTGAGGAGCTAGCTTTAAATAGAGCAACCAGGAGGAGAGTAGGCACAACCTTCTTGGCTGATCCCTTTCGCTTTATGGCGTACCCGTTTGGGTTGGGCATCGGCTAAGAGTGTTTGGAGCGCGGATTAACTTCAGTCTTCTATCAGGTGTGTATTTCTCACTGCTCTAGCGGTAGGACGGCTACTTCGGGCTGCGATGGGCCGAAGAGGCCATGTGGGCCCAATGGGCCTGCGGGCCCAATTGGATAAGTTGTTTGATTGTATAGTAAGTATTGGGCTAGATTAGGTGAATCTCATATCTGTAGCTAGATTTGGGCTTAAAGGGCCACACGAGCGTGTGGGCCCATTTGGGCCGACAATGGGCCCTAGGCCCATTCGCATTGTTATCTCTGTTTAGAAATACTTTAGTTTACAAAGTTACTAAATACCCTCGACTTATAAAATTACCAAAGTACCCCCGATTTACAGAATTACCATTTTGCCCTCGATTTACAAAATTATTGAAATACCCTTGGTTTACAAAATTACTGAAAGACCTTGGTTTACAAAATTACCGAATTACCCTCGATTTGCAAAATTACAAGAAATATCTCGATTTATAAAATTATCAAATTACCCTTGATTTGTACAATGATAGAAGTACCCTCGATTTGTAAAATGACGAACATACCCTTAATTTGTAAAATTACCATTTTACCCCTAATTTGTAAAATTACCATTTTACCCATGATTTGTAAAATTACCATTTTACCCTTAATTTGTAAAATTACTATTTTACCCTTAATTTGTAAAATTACTATTTTACCCTTAATTTGTAAAATTACCATTTTACCCCTAATTTGTAAAATTACCATTTTACCCATGATTTGTAAAATTACCGTTTTACCCATGATTTGTAAAATTACCGTTTTACCCTTAATTTGTAAAATTACTATTTTACCCCTGATTTGTAAAAATTACTATTTTACCCTCGATTTGCGAATTTACTGAAATACCCCTGTAGGGTAGAATTACTGAGACACTCCTATGGGGTAAAATTACCGTTTTGCCCCTAGGGTGTTAAATGACTGTTTTGCCCCTCGTGGGTAAATGACTAACTTGTGTGATGATTGGGCTAGTTTGACCGTGGATATAGGTTGGTGATATGAATGACTTGACTGTGATCTATTCTTATTTTTGGGATTTGGAAAAGTTGGAATCCCTATGTGTTTAGGGAGGCTGTCGAAATAGTGCCTAGGGCTTTAAGGGGCTGTTACCAATTATTTTACTCTGTGCTTGTAAGGGTTAAAGGCTGCTGACTAAGGGCTTGGATCAGTGGAGCGTTCGGATCTAGATTTGGATATCAACTTCAGCAAAGGTAAGGATTTAGGGCCTTGTTCATGGATGCCCGGATATGGTAAGAGTATGTTAAATTTAGTTATCATTGATTCGTGGTCTAATATTTTAGTAATCGAATGTAGGATTGACTTGGATCGGATATAGTCATCGTTCGTTGCAAGCAGGTGTGTAACTTACCCCTTGTAGTAGCTTAGATTAATGTCGGCTGAAAAGCCAAAATGCCGAATCCCGACATCGTTAAATTTCTAGTAACGAGATAAACAGTGAATAGGTTAGAATAAAATGGGCTCGGTTAACGAAATCGATGGAACAGGTAAGATTACGATTTTAAGTATGTTGGTAAGTTGGGCCTCAATGGGCTGAATTAGGCCCAATGAGCCTACGGGCCCATTTGGAGTAAAAATTGCTAAAACGGAATTGTGATAAATGTATGATTAACCCAGGTAGAACGATAGTAGTATTTAGGCTAAATGGACTTAGAAGGCTAAATCGGTACTCGTTAGGCCCATTAGAGGTTTTGGGCCCAATAACTAGGTTTTACTAAAATAGGCTAAAATTTCTGTTTAAACACTTGGAATTGATGAATAAATATGAAAAACCCTAATAAGTGTTAAAATTACGTAATTACCCTTATAGCTTAAAAATGACTATTTTACCCCTAGGTAGAAATGACCACTATACCCCTAGGGTTGTAAAATGATTATGTTGATTGTGATATTGATATTTTTCATGAAATGATATGATATGCACATGATATGCACATGATATGCTACGATATGTATACGATATGCCATGTTATAATCATTACATGCATGGGTTGGGTTTATATGATTGGAGGAAGTGTTAAAGGGCTTTGCCCCAGTATACCGAAAGGGCTTCTGCCCCAGTTATTAAAAGAGGCTAGGCCTCCAGTTATATGTTAAAGCAGCTATGCTGCCAGTGGTATGTTGGTTGGGTGGGTTGAGTTATTCCCCACATGGTGTGTTGGCTGGTACGGGTGGAGAGTAGCGGTTGGTGGGTTGAGTAGTCTCCCCAAATGGGCTTTGCATACATGCATTGACGTTTACATGTGTTACTAAAATAAGCCTATGGGCCATACCGGTTACAAAAAAGGCTTCGGCCCAGTTATATGATTTATGAAAGGCTTCAGCCCAGTAACTGTTAAATGGAAAGGCTTCGGCCCAGTAACTGTTAAATGGAAAGGCTTCGGCCCAGTAACTGTTAAATGGAAAAGCTTCGGCCCAGTTATATGTTGAGACTGATTTGGGGGCTTAGGCCTAGTATGCTGATATTGATTTGGGCTCTGTAAGTGGCTTGTTGCACACTGAGTTTTCCAAACTCACCCTTTTTCCTTCCATCCTTGCAGGTGAGCCTTAGATTCGTGGACTTGGAGCTGGGAGGGATTCAGAGTGGCCACATGGACTGGACTGTTGGATTTCTAATTAAGTTACCTACTTGAATTTAGATTTAATTATTTATTTCTGGTTTTGGGTTGTAAAAAGGGCCTCTTTAATTATTTTTATTTAGGGTTTTATTCTTTACTTATTAAATTGGTTTTAGCTTACGTAGGATATTATTTAAATCGAGTTGAAAATAAATGATTTTAAGACGTGATTTTTATAAAAGTTTCTTGTTTTCAAAATAACACGATAACCAAGCAAAGCTTCCGCAATTTTTAAATGATCTTGTAGATAAATATTTCAAATAGTTAAAGTGTGGCAATGGTAGTGTGCATGTCTAGGAGTGGATCCAAGAAGAGCTTGGTACTTAAGCAGTCTATTCGACTCACCTCCTCTTTTCTGGAATCCTACCTGGTGCATAGCTTCCATTCACTTTAAGTCTTAACGAAAAAAGTCAAAATTATTTTATACTTAAACCGTTTTTAAGATAACATGTTTTATAAAGGTTACAAATCTGATTTTTTGATATTTGATCTATTTTTAAAATAACATGTTTTTGCAAACTACAAGGGTTTATAAGCTTTCATAAAACTTTTACAAAGGTTTTAACGATGTTTGCAAAGGGATGATTATTTCAACGAATCACGTTTTGGAAAAAAACAAGCTAAGGTTTTATACAAGGTTAACGGTAAGAGTTTTTAAACATTAAGAAGGGTTTTCAATGAAAACATGGTTTTTGAAAAAAAACACTTCAATGTGGCACACCAGTCTTGGCCATAACGTCTAGGCCGGGTTTGGGGTGTTACACTTAGTTTTCAAGTTCACGGCATTCAAACAGTTTTCTTTCAAAAGAGGATTGCATTTTAAAATCTTCAAATTTCTAACATAAAAGACGTCAAATTATCATATAGGTACCAATTTTTGGGCGTTACGAGGGTGCTAACCCTTCCTCGTACGTAACTGACTCCCGAACCTGTTTTCTCAAATTTTCGTAGACCAAAATGTTTTACAAGGTGATCTAATCACACCTAAAAAGATTGGTGGCGACTCCAATTTTCGTTTTTTAAGTCGACCCCATTTTTTTCCAAAACCCATAAAAAATGGTTTCGATAGCTTGGCGACTCCGCTGGGGACGTTTTACAGAGTCAAGCCGTAATTGATTTTTTTGTCCTAATGTCAGAAATTTGAAAATTTTAAAGTGCGATCATCTTTCATTACATGTGTTTGCATATGTTTGTTATATTCTTGCACACATTGCATTTGCATGACCGTTGTGGTCACACCCTTAAGTGGGAGTGAGAAACTATGCCTTCGTGAGGTTTTCACCTCCGTGCAGGATAATGGATCACTTTCGGGAAACATTCGTACCTATGTCTTCGTGAGATTTTCATCTCCGTGCAGCCATAGGGAAATGTGTCCCCCTGAATCGAACTCGATTCAAACGAACCTATAATGGGTGAGGATCAAGGAATCTGCTAGTTCAGGTACCTCAACTTTAGAACCAAACCACATATAGAAAGACCGTAAGAGCTCAGTCTAGATAGAATTATACTTTAGTTATTACCGTTATAGGATATCTTTGAGTATATTAATATCATGTGATACTGACTATTTCCTTTTTTTTTTTGTTGCATATCATTTCGCATTTAAAAGGTATCGATTTTCGGTTAGTTTCTAAGTTAGAGAGTTTTATTATGGAGAACGGACTTCTTGATAGAGTGGAAGGCAACGCTAACGTCCATATATGGTAAGAGCAAACTCAGTTAGTAAAAGGGAGATAGTCTAGCTGTGGGATATGTGTCAGACTATCAGACTACACTCGTATCAGCGTCATACAGAATAATTACCATGAATTAAAGGAAATATGGGATCAATGGAGTAGCGAAGCCAAGCAGTTTTTTTACAACAACTATGGGGACTTGCAGTACTTGTTTGACTTGAAAATAGATGAGAATTTGTTTCAGGGCATCACTCAGTATTGGAATCTTGTATATAGTTGCTTTACGTTTGGAAAATCTGATATGGTACCCGTGGTGGAGGAATATTTATTTTGTGGCGTTGTCCTAAGAATCAAATTGATAAAGTTTACTCAAAGGCTGACTGTATTCCAACTTTTGTGAGGAAGTTGATGAACTTCATAGGGAAAGGGAGCGAGCTAAAAAAGAAAGAGCAAGAGGGAAATGGGGCAGCGTTGGAATTCTTTCCTTTTCCGCCACTGGTGCTTCCTAATGTTGTTCCAATCAAAGCAGAATTGGATGCGAGGAAGATTGCTCGACACCCTATGGCAAGGCGTGCTGCAGGAACTAAAAGGCAGAAGGTAATGTACTCACCAATCACTTCAAGGTGAACAAGAAGAGTACTGATGGACACTTCTACCATTACAGCATTTCTCTTTCATATGAAGATGGTCGATGGTAAGAGTGTTGGAAGGAAAGTGATTGACAGAATGCATGAGACCTACAAAAGTGAGTTGGATGAAAAAATTAGGCCTATGATGGTAAAAGGCTTATTTACTATAGGACCGCTACCAAACAACAAGCATGAGTCTACTATGTTGCACCTATTAGAGACAATGGAAATGCAAGCCTTGATGGCCTACCCAAATGGATGCAAAAGAAAGAGATTTAAGAAGACCATATCATTTAAAGACCTTTAAAGTGGAGATTGGCTATGCTGAAAAGATACTCATGTAAGCATTTCAAAATGCTTTGCATAGACAGTAATTTGGAATCTCTCAAGAAACACTGAAGGTGCTGGATATCATTTTAAGGCAGCATGCTGTGAAGTAGGAATGCCTACTTGTTCACCAATCTTTCTTTCAAGATAATCAGAACAACTTCACAGACATTGGAGGAGGTGTCCATGGCTGTAGGGATTATCTCATGGGTGAAGCCATAGTTCAAATTCGAGATGGTAGTAGATCATTTATGGACCCTGAAGGTACAAGCTGATACATCGAGCATGAAATACGAGCTACAGTCAGATCGTGGTCAAGAGTTAGCTTTATCATTTAGGAGAGTTAAAGCTTTGGGCCATAAGGCAAAGGCATAATTGTAATCCATTCATATATAAAGATATTCTTTTTCTAAATAAAAGGTTTCTAAATGAAATTGAATCGAGATCGATACCTTTTTGCATCCATGCATTTGCATTTACATTACATCAAAGAAAAGAAGGTGTTGATTCGAAATTTGATTCCTAAATAGAATAGTTTGTCATAAGGAAACGAATTTCTTGATAAAGTGGATTATAGTGCAGTCGTCTGAATATAGTCCAAATAAACATGACGAGAGAAAGCTGGTAGTCCACGGAGGAATTCATGATTTAATTGCCAAAGACTCAAGCCAACGAAGATTATCCAAGAGCTGACACTTTTGATGAATATCATGGAGATAAGCGAGTAAGAGATCGAGGCTCAGATCAAGCAGTAAGGAGCTAGCAAAGGCATCTTTTGGAGAATTTACAGGATTCGACCATGAAGAAAAGATCAGCGCTTACTGGAACTATGAAGGGCAAGACCGCATATGTAATCTATTTTCAGGTAAAGAAATATGTTTTCTAGAAAAGTTATTCTAATGGAATTGAATTCATTATCAACATCTCCTTTTCTTTTGCATTCATGCATTTGCATTGCATCGCATCCCATGCATTTAAATCCATAAAAAGACCCTAATTAGTTAAGGATAAAAAGAGAAAGGAAGAGAGAGAGAGAGAGAGAAGAGGGTCACAGCTGAGTGGAAAAGAAAATGCTCCCTTACATATCCCAGACTTTTGTATCAGGAGGGATAGCTTACCCAGAGATGGGGTGTTTGGAAATGGAAATCGTTCCATCAATGCCATACATGACGAAGGGACTGATTAAAGAAATCTGTGGGGTATTCATCCTTATAAACTTGGAAATGTCTTGAACAACTGGACTGCAGAAGAACTTCTTGTAGTATTTAGAAATTATATAGAGTAGTCTGCAGAATATTCTTGTTACTTTAAAGCCTAGGAATAACAAGATCTCATTTGTGAAGTAGGCTCATGTTCAGACATTATTGTTTCAATAAAACATATCTTTCATGATTAATTCGGGAAAATGTTCCCTCATTCTTTATTCTTTGATTTTCTAATTTTCATCAAATTTCTTCAATCATAACGTGTAAATAGTCATTTTTGAATTTATTCCTTGTACATTCTTTTGTGCCTATCTTAGATCCCTAGATATCAATGACAGGGGCAATGATACTACAGATTCAGAGTTCTTTTTTAGCACGACATGTGTTTAGAGGAATCTTAGTACTTTGAATGTGATTGAGATCGTGACTTGTTTCTGAATTTGTTGAAAATGGTAAAGCAAAAGGGGAAATAAATTTTACTCTATGAAAAAGGGATAGAAGTATAGCCTTAAAAGAAGGAAAGGTTGTGAAATTGGGACACACATAGCTAGGGAGTCAAAACGAGACCTCGTGGAGGCTATTATGGGAATTCAAAGACGTTGTCAAGGTTAAAAGAGGTCCAAAGGAATGTCAGAAGGATGCATGGAGGAGGATTCATAGTGGCCAGGACGAGCATGAGGTTTGGGCACTGTTGGTCTACCATGGAAGGGGACCGCATCAACTATACCATAAATGCCGAATTTAAGGAGTCAAGACTTATGTGCCTCATTCTTTTCTTCACAAACTTATGGGGCACGTATGTTATGGTCTGTGCTCGTCAAAAGTTTTAAGCTGACAATGATTCATCTTTGTGGTTGTCGACTGCTCCATTAAGAGGGTGAGAGTAGTTTCATATGCCAATATTACAAAGTCAATAGTCATCGAATTTTAAAAAAAACAAAAAAAAAAGAAAAAAAAGATCATATCCAATTGCACAATGTCAAAAGTTTGCAGTCTGTTCAAATAAGGCGCCACATCATAGTACAACAAAGGTTGCCAAAAGAAAAAGAAAGAAGAAGAAAAATAAAAGATGACCGAGACTGGTAAAGATTGGCATAAGAAACTACCACTTACTCTCTATGCTTACGTGGAAGCAAACACCTTCAATTCCAGCTACTTCAAAGGTTCCAACCATCATCCTTGGAATGGATGCATTGTTTAGTTCTCCTAAGTAATTTGATGCACCGTTAATAGCTGTGGTGATTAGCTTTAAGCAGTGGCCATTGATTTCTAGCTATAAGGCATCAGGTCGTACACAGTCTCTTAAGCTTGAAATGATAGATTCTCTCTTCAAACCAGTTTCTGATAAAATAGATGAGGGTATCATGAAGGAAGCTCTCTTAGACTTCTATACAAGTTCAGGGAAGAGGAAGCCTGATTAGCTCATTATTGTCAGGAATGGAGTTAGCAAGTCTCAATTCAATCAGATTTTGAACAAAGAACTTAATCAGGTTCCTTAACGAGAATTGGAACCCCAAGTTTATGGTCATTGTGGCATCGAAAAACCATTATACCAAGATTTTCAGTGGGGATCTCCTGACAAAGTCCTGCCTGGAACCGTTATAGACAACAAAACCTATTATCTTAAGAACGATGACTTCTATCTTTGTGCCCATGCTGGAATGATAAGGAACCATGAGGCATACTCATTATCATGTTCTTTTAGATCAGATTGGGTTTGCGGTTGATGATTTGCAGGAGCTAGTCCATGCTCTATCCTACATGTGTCAAAGGAACACCACAGCCATATTCGTTGTGGCCCCTATTTGCTATGCTCATTTGGTAACTTCACAGTTGGGGCAATTTATGAAGTTTGATGGTGCTTCAGAGACATCATCGAGCCACTGTGGAGTGACAACTCTGGGAGCAGTTTCTGTACCTCAACCTCCCAGGTTGAAGAATAATGTTAGCAGCTCCATTTTCATCTACTGAGAATCATTAAACCATCTTCTTGTGTAGAGCTTTTTGGATTTCAGCCACCATACGCTCTCTATGCTTGTCAAACGTTAGCCAGGAATTTTGGCTGGGGCAACACTTTTCTCGTGGGTATATGAATCGAGATTTTTTCCCTCCAAGCTTCGATGGAGTCAAGGATTGAATACTTCTAGTGAGCTTAATTGGAAAATATTCATCCTAATCAAATGGATGACACAGACGAGGAGGGTTCGTCCATAAGAATTTCTCACGGAAGCCAAGGTGAAAACCCGCAAAGGGCGCTTTGAGACTTCTATTTCAAAAAAAAAAAGAGAAAAAAGAAAAAGAAAAGAAAAGGAAAGAAAAGAGAAAAAAGAAAAAAGAAAATGGAGAGGCCAAGGTGAAAACCCGCAAAACGTGCCTTGAGACCAAAGGGGTTTTGAGTTGAAAACCCAAAAGGGCAGCTCAAATTTGGAAAGGCATGCAGTAACCTTGCTATACCGGATTCAACAAGAAGTGAAGTATGTTACATACCGGGGCATCAACAAAGTACTTTGGGTCTTCTAAACACATGTTAAACTCAAAGCAGTCTTTATGGAATTTGTATATGGAAACCCAAGCTACGATATCTAGGGCATCTGATTTTTTGTCCTATTTACTATCTTTGGATTCTCTTTCTTCTCAAAGATATATTCCTAGATTAATCTCCTTTGTATTTTTTTTAATAAATCATTCGAACTCTAATTTTCCTCAAGATCAATTTATTTATTGTCCATTATTCATAAAGCATGTTGCATTGAAATAATGGTTGATGAACTAGAATATGTTCACAAACAAAGTTTTGCATATTACTCTGAAAGTTTCTAGATAATACAAGAAACTGAAACATGACAATTGTTTAAGGAATTCTCATTGAGTAAGGATTAGAGATCCTTGAGAGTATTTCTTCTTCAGTCCAAATGATGATTGGACAATACAAACGATTCGATCATAAGAGAGGATTAGTTCACAAACATCTCTAGTGGGTCGCGACATTTGGAAATGGTACAATTGACCAAAATTGATACGAGCAGAGTGTGATGAATGAATGAATGAGAGATAATACCTGAAATAGGAATCATTCTCATAACATTTTTGCATCATAATATATTTAATTAGGAAGCATTTGACTCATTTCGATCATGGCATCTTAATTATTTGGCATAAGTATAAATTCCAGGAAAATCAATTCTACAGATGGATTCCCCAGTGGACAATATGGTAAGGATTGATTAAATTTACAGATTTCATCCCACTGGCAGGAGTGGAGTGGATCGAAAGCTTGCCTCAACTCCCTAAGTGGTAGGGTAACAGGCTAAAATAGCAGATCTCATCCCACTGGCAGGAGTGGAGTGGATCGAAGACTTGCCTTAACTCCCTAAGTGGTAGGGTAATAGGCTAAAACAGCAGATCTCATCCCATTGGCAGGAGTGGAGTGGATCGAAGACTTGCCTTAACTCCCTAAGTGGTAGGGTAACAGGCTAAAATAGCAGATCCCATCCCACTGGCAGGAGTGGAGTGGATCGAAGACTTGCCTTAACTCCCTAAGTGGTAGGGTAATAGGCTAAAACAGCAGATCTCATCCCACTGGCAGGAGTGGAGTGGATCGAAGACTTGCCTTAACTCCCTAAGTGGTAGGGTAACAGGCTAAAATAACAGATCCCATCCCACTGGCAGGAGTGGAGTGGATCGAAGACTCGCCTTAACTCCCTAAGTGGTAGAGTAACAGGCTAAAATAACAGATCTCATCCCACTAGCAGGAGTGGAGTGGATCGAAGACTCGCCTTAACTCCCAAAGTGGTAGGGTAACAGGCTAAAATAGCAGATCTCATCCCACTGGCAGGAGTGAAGTGGATCGAAGACTCGCCTTAACTCCCTAAGTGGTAGGGTAACATGCTAAAATAGCAGATCTCATCCCACTGGCAGGAGTGGAGTGGAACAAAGACTCGCCTTAACTCCCTAAGTGGTAGGGTAACAGGCTAAATTTACAGATCTTATCTCCCTGAGTAGTAGTGGAGTGGATCCAAGACTTGCCTTAACTCCCTAAGTGGTAGGGTAATAGGCTAAAACTACAGATCTGGCATTCCTGAGTCAGCAGCGAAATAGATCGAAGATATCAGCATGGCGTCCCTGAGTTTACAGGGAGCAGGTTGAGGATTTCAGCATGGCGTCCCTGAGTTTGCAGGGAGCAGGTTGAAGAAAGCAGATCTGGCATTCCTGAGTTTGGAGCGAAGCAGATCGAAGATATCAGCATGGCATCCTTGAGTTTGCAAGGAGTAGGTTGAAGAAAGCAGATCTTGCCTTCCTAAACGAAGTAGATCGAAGATATCAGCATGGCGTCCCTGAGTTTGCAGGGAGCAGGTTGAAGATTTCAGCATGGCGTCTTTGAGTTCTTATTTTATTCTTTGTTCATCTTCGTTTTTTTCAACCTTTTATATTTTGATTTAATCCATGTTTCCCTAATTTTTTTATATATATTTTTTAATAATTTTAGTATCATATCAAACTATTTTATTTTTTAAAATATTTTTTTAAATATTACTCTTAGTAAATTGTTTTTTTAAATTTTACTCAAATCATTGTTTTAAAAAAATATATTTCATTTAATTGTTATTTTTATCCAAAAATTGTTTTTTAAAATTAAAGGCAATATTTGGCATTTAGGATTTTCGAGAAAATAGTGCCCTAACTTACTGGGTTGCGATTTTTCTCGTCAAATTCGAATATCCAAGTACCCTTCTAAATGTTTTGAGTTTTAAAATGTAAACAACTATTCTTGAGATTTCAAAACATTGTGTCCTAACTTACTGGATATGGCGTTTTGTTGTTTCAAGATAGAAATTTTCCAAAGGCAAGCTTAGCTTCGAAGATTTTGAAATATTGCGTCCTAACTTACTAGATGTGATGTTTTGATTTGTTTGATATAAGTGAGTCTTAGTTTTCAAGTTCGCGGCATTCAAACAGTTTTCTTTCAAAAGGGGATTATATTTTAAAATCTTTAAATTTCCGACATAAAAGACGTCAAATAATTAATTAGGTACCAATTTTTGGGCGTTACGAGGGTGCTAACCCTTCCTCGTATGTAACCGGCTCCCGAACCCATTTTCTCAAATTTTCGTAGACCAAAATGTTTTACAAGGTGATCTAATCACACCTAAAAAGATTGGTGGCGACTCCCATTTTCGTTTTTTAAGTCGACCCCATTTTTTTCCAAAACCCATAAAAAATGGTTTCGACAATTTAAAAAGAACAAATGAGAAAGATCTGGCCTAATTTAGATAGTTTGATTTCAATTTGTTAAAAAGAATGAAAGAACTAAATGGATCCGGTGGCTTGGTTTGATTTCAATTTGCTAAGAAAAACAAAATACTGCAAAGTAACATCATTCTTTTCCTCGGATAGAGTAAAATATCTTTGTAATGTCCAGTTAAATGATCTTTTTCTGCCCATCTTTTCTTTACAAATGACTCATTATTCTTTCTTGAAGTTGAATAAAGTGATTTTCAAAGGATAAGCCTTTGTCAATTCAGAGGTAATGTTCCATGATTTGGACTTTTGATAATAAAGGAAAGTTCACTAGTACTTCTTGATGCAAGGAATTAAAAGAAAGCATTAAGGAGAAGGCAATTAAGGAAAGCAGTAAATGGAAATAGAGTACGACACAAGTAGGGTGGGAGACGGTAAATACTACCGGATCTTTCTTACAAAAATCTCATCCTAGAACAATAGGTGTAATTATTATAGATTTTTGCAAAAGGTCATAAACGGAAGTGGTAAGAAGGTTGATATTATTTGGGTTTGGTTAGATTCTGAGTCCACTTTGAAAAGTTAATAATTGGAATTTGGAATATTAAGAATTCGTTAACTTAATGGAATACGAAAAAATTTATATAATTTTACAATGATTATTTAAATTAATTCATAGTTTCAGTAGCAAAGAGAGTGGCAACATGCTTATGCCATAAATATTATATTATGTCAATCAAGATAACAAATTCACACATTATTATCTATACATATTCCCTTCATTTTTTTGCCTAATACTCATTTAGATTTTCCAACTCGAGAGTTGATGTTATCTCATATCCCATTGAGACATAATATTTCATAAATCGATTCCCAGCAAGGAGTCGAGGTGCCTGAACCTTTGCGTTAATTAGTTCCTTTTCACAATTAGCTATTTCGGGACCTATAACAGCTACATCATAGTTTGCGGTTTCAGGATCTTCAACCAATTCTGAAGATACCATTTCAAATGATAAGATTGCATATTTGTAAGCCTCAACGCAACAATTAAGAGCTTTCAAAGCTTGGGGAGAGCCTGGTTTCTTAATTATTTCATTATATACATTCAACGTTGCTTTGGCATTCGCTGCTCCTAATTTCATAATGAGGGTTCCTAGTTGGGTTGTATCCATTGCCGCAATAACTTTGGGGGTGGAAAGTGCTTTCAGACAAAACCTGCGATTTTGAACTGCCTTGCCATTGCATAAATTTTCTACTAGTTGTGATGAAGGTATCGGAAGGGAAACATTAGCCTTTGGAATAATTGCACTTGTTGGCAAAGAAGAAAGCGAAAAGATAGATAAGAAAATAACTAAAACTAAGCATAACTTATTTGGATGAGCCATTCTCTTCTTGATTATGATATGAAGATATTTTTAATTACAAATTTTGATCTTGTGATTTTTTAATTTATTTTACTACTTTTTATAAAGGTAAAACAAATCTATTTTTAGATAAGTCTTAGCAACAATAACATACATTATTATCAATTATAACAATAAATTTATTTTAATATTTTGTTAACAAAACTAATTTAGTAAATTGTTTTCTAATATAAGTGTTTGACTGCACAATTATATTGCTTTCTCTCTTTTTATTGAAAATTTTAGTTGCAATCAACTTTTCTTTTTGTGTGTAAAATAAAAATAACCAACTCTACTAAATAATTACAAACGGAAACTCGACTACTTTACCAAACCCAAGTTCATCCAACATCTCCTCAGGGAAATTAACGAAAACCTGCACCTCTGTATTCCTATCTTTCGAAAAACTTACAGTTTTTTTCGAAAAGGTGATACTTTGTTTTTTTATTTCGTTTCTGTTTCATTTTAAAACATACCGTAAATTGCATTTTTTTTAAAAAAATACTACTGAAAGTGGAAAAGGGGAAGAGAAAATACCTGAGATTTGAAGCTTTTCAGCTTCCGGCCATCGTGTGTGGTGGCGCCTATGATGGTGCGTGCAAAGGTCCGATGACCGGGGCTAGGACGGCCGATGGCCGGACCCCGGAGGACCTTCAGAGCATTTAGGGTTTTTTTTTAGAACAGTTTAGAAAAATGTTTTTTAGGCTAAAAAACTGGTTTATATAGCCATATTAAACGGCACCGTTTTCATACTAACCTAAAGGCTCAAAAACGACACCGTTTAGGTGTTGACCCGATTGACCCGACCCGTGCCTTAAAGATCCGCGTGTTTTACCGTTAAATTGGGTTATTTCTCCATTTAACCCTCCCGCATTTTTAAACTCATAAAATTAAATTTATTTAGTCTTTTAATCTTGCCCACTAATTTTTTTTAATTTTAATTTGGTCCCTGAAACCATTTTGAGATTGATACCAAGAACGCTGCCGTTTTGGGATTAGAGTAATTTACCCAGTGAGTCCCTAGGATTTTAATCTGTGTTTCAAATAAGCCCAAATTCTTTTTATTATTTTAAAATTAGCCCTGTAATTTTATTTAACTTTAATTTTAGTCCTTTTATATTTTTCATTTTATTTAAGATATTTTATATATTATTTATATTACTATAAATATTATTATACTTGTAAATATCTTTTTTATATTATTATTATATTATATTATATTATATTCATTATTTTATAGTAATTACTATTTATTATATTTTATTCTATCATATTTTATTATATATTATATTAAAATATATTTTATTTTATATTATTTTCATATATAAATTTTTTTTATCAAATGTCATACTATTTTTAACTATTATATTATTTATACTTTGTTAAATTATATTATTTATATCTTATTTTATGTTATTTATATATATATTATCATGTATAGTCTTAAAATCTATAAATAATTATTAAATGCTTATATATATATTAAACATTTATTTTATTAATTGTTATATTGTTTTATACTTTATATTATATATTTCATTATGTATATACTTTATAATATTATGTATAATTTGTAAACTTGTAAATTATTCCTTAAATATTATATTTTATATATATTAGATATTTAATTTATATATTATAAAATTTGTTATAAAGTCCTATTTATTATATTTTCCTTAATATATATTAAGATATTATATTATATAATATTATTAATTAATTATACACTAATTTTACTCTTTCAAAATATTTATTTTTTCTGTTTTTGTTTTAAATTTCTTTTAATACTTCAAATATTTTTTTTCCTCTTTTTTGTCTCTTTTTATATATATATTCGAGATTTGTTTTTATGTGTTTCATATATTTGCATGAAAATTCATTATTATGTGATTGCTTTAAAATATATTTGTATGAAATATCGTGTAAATCCTTTATGTTTTATATTTAATTCTGTGATATGTAAATGTAAATTAGCATAAGTTGTGTAATTTATTTTCTATGTTATATCTTGCATGAAATATTAATGCATGAAATGTTGTTATATTATATTTGTATTAAATCATGTGTTATAATTGTTTAAATTTTGTTATCCTGTAATGTATCATTTAAATTATATAAATAAAAATGTTTCAAAACAAAGGCAATGTTTTTATATTTAGAAATTCGGGAAATAGTGCCCTAACATGCTGGGTTGCAAATTCTCGTTTGTCTAAATGCCTAAAATATCCTTCTAAATGATTTTATAAATTACGAGATGATTTTAGTTACAAAAGTTTTAGAATATCATGTCCTATCATGCTGGATGTGATATTCGTAATCCTTTTGAACGAAGGAATCTCGGTTTTAAACTCAAACCATTCTAATTTCAAAAGGGATCATATTTTCAAATATTTTCAAATTTTAGCATTAAAGACAAAAAGTTATTCAATTCGGTACCAATTTTGGGCATTACAAGGGTGCTAACCCTTCCTCGTACGTAACCGACTCCCGAACCCGTTTTATTGATTTCGTAGACCAAAACAAATTATTTCAAACAAAATGGTTTGAAAGTGGTTCAATCACACTTAAACTGATTGGTGGCGACTCCCATTTTCATTTTTAAAAACAAGTCGACACCGTTTTCTAAAACCTCTTAAAAATGGTTTCGACAGCTTGGCGACTCCACTGGGGACCAATAAGAGAGTCAAGCCGAAAATTGATTACTTTCTGTCTTAATGCTAAAATTTGAAAAGATGTAAAAATAAAGATTCTTTTTCATGTGTTTGTTGCATATGTTTGTTATTTTATCTGCACACATTACATTTGCATGACCGTTGGTCATACCTTCAAGTGGGAGTAAGAAACTAAGCTTTCGTGAGGTTTTCACCTTCGTATGAGTTAGTGGATTGCTTCTGGGAAACATCTGTACCTATAGGCTTCGTGAGATTTTCATCTCCGTATGGTCGTAGGGAAATGAATCCCCCTAAACCGAACTCAGTCCGTATGAGCCTATAATGGGTGAGGATCGAGGAATCTGCTGGTTTAGGTACCCTTTACTTTAGAACCGAACCTCATATAATGAGCTTTAAGTCCTTGCCCTAGGTAGTATGGTGATATCCTCTAGTACCTACCTTTATAAGTGTTTGTTTATTATATATGTTTTTATGATACTGACTCGTTTTTTTTTTTCATTTTGTCATTATTACATGTCATGCATCATTAAAAGGTGTCGATTCAAGGTTCGATTTCTGAGTTAGAAAGTTTTATAATGGGGGACGAATATCTTAATAAAGTGGGGGACAACTCTTTCGTCTGTGCTTGGTCAGAGAAAACCCAGTTAGAGAAAGGAGATAGTATTACTGAGGGGTATGCATCAGAGTTATGGGATTTTACTCGTATCAGTTCGACGCAGTTTGATTTTCAGGAGTTGATAGACATTTGGGCCAAGTTGGATGACAAGGCTAGGCAGTTTTTCTTCCAGACTTATAGAGATCTTCCCTATCTGCTAGACATCAAAGTAGATAAGCACCTCTTTCGAGCCATGGTACAATTCTAGAACCCTGCTTATAGTTGTTTTACAATTGGAGAGATAGATTTAGTACCTACTTTAGAGGAATATACGACTTTGCTGCGCTGCCCAAAGATTCAAGGTTATAAGGCTTATGTTAGGCCTGCTAACCTTCCAACTTTTGCAAAGAAATTAGTAACGATCACTGGGATGAGTGAGCAGTGGGCTTTAGCTCGGGTTCAGCAAAAGGGTGATAGTAAATGCATTCCTTGGGCCATTTTGAGGGACTTGATATTAACGCAAGAAGGTTGATGTTTTGGCCTTAATTATTTACGGCTTAGTGATCTTTCCAAAGGCAATAGGGCACATAGATGAGGCAGTTACAGATTTGTTTGATCGTATTGGTAAGCAGAACACACCAGTGCCCGCGATTCTAGCTAAGACATTTCGGTCTTTGAGTGCGTGTCGAAGAGCCGGTGAGCGTAGATTCATTGGATGTGTGCAGTTGTTGTTAGCCTAGTTTTACGGTCACTTTCGAAAGCTTGATAAGGTCCCTTGCCGAGTATTCTTTGAAGGATATTCTCCTTTAAAAGAGGCAGCAACTATACCAAGGAGAGATGACATCACTGAAGAAAGGTGGATAGGTATTCTTCAGAATCTTCGAGAGAAGGATATTATGTAGAAAGCACCTTGGATGACTCCTAATGAAATCCTTTATCACTGCGGCAACTTTGATTGGGTACCTCTTCTAGGGATTTGGGGAGTTGTTGGTTATGCACCATTACTTTTCTTGAGACAGTATCAAGCGGGGCAGTTTATACCGGCAACGTATAGTTTGGCTCAGAGCAATTTCTCTTATAAGGGAGATCACTATAAGAGGAGGATGCGAGAGATTTCCGAGGCTTGGAAGAAGCCTTGCTGCATGAAGATTTTGTCTGAAGGCTCGACATCGACTGTCGGTTACAAAGGTTGGTTCAGCAAGAGAATTAATGATAATGTCCCTAGGCTGATTTTGGGGGTTGATCGATCGATAGAGGAAAGATTGCGAGTGGTTCCTTCAGAGTTAGAGATTATGAAGCAAGAATTCGAGAGGAAGAATTTGGAGCTTGAGAAGAAAATCAAGAAACTTGAGGAAGAAAAGATGTATTTGAGCTTGGACGATGATGTTCAGAAGATTGAGACCGAAAAAGTGAGAAAAGAAAAGAGAAAGATCTAGATGATCTAAAAGAAGACTATAGGAAGGCTCAGTTGACACTTAAAAGAGCTAGATTGGGGAAATCTGTGGATCAGTGGCAGCAAGAGATCCAAGAAGAAAAGGCCAAAGTTGAGCATTGGGAAAAGAGGTTTCAAGAAATGCAAACGCGAAATCAGGCCTTAAGGGAAGAGAATCAAGGGCTAAAGACCAAGGTGTCAGAATTTGGGCGGTCTTTTCATCATTACTGAAGCCGTAACACTGCAATTGAGTTAAAGGCAAGCTTGAGCAAGATTGAGGATTTGAACGGCAAGGTTGAGAGGTTAGAGGTAGATTTGCATAATTCTAAGCTTCGGATTGAGCAGCTTGAGGTACAAGAAGGGCATTGGAAAGGAGAGCTTCACCATTTGCAGGAACAGGTCCGAGGCAGAGACTACCTCATGGGGGAAGCTATAGGCCAGATTCGAGAGGTTGCCGAGCACTTGTAGGACTTAGCAGCACAAGTTGATGTGTTGAGCGTATCATATGAGTCTGTATCAGATAGAGGGCGAGAATTAGCTTTGTTATTAGACAGGGTTAAGACTTTGGGCCTACGGGCAAAAGCGTATTTGTAATCCGTTTTATGAAAAGATTTTTGTTCCTTAAATAACATTTTCTAAAATGAAACTGAATCAGAATCGATACCTTTTGCATTCATTACATGCATCTGCATTACATTGCATCACTTGCATTAGAATCTTACAAAGGGGATCCTAATTAGTTAAGGTTATTACAGAGAAGGGGAGAAAGTGTTAACTTGGACGTTATGGAACAAAAATTGGAAAAATTAGAGCAAAGGCAATTACAGATGCAAGAGCATTTGACTAGTATTCAGCAAGATATACGAGACTTCCAAAGAATTGTGATTGGTCAGTTAAACCAGTTACTTATTGAAGGGCTCGGAAAGAGGAAAGGCCCCACGGTTAATAGTGAGGAAGATGAGGAAGACATCGTTTATTCCCCAAGTATTATTCCAATGAGTGTCCAGACTCAACCAAATGCACTTCTGCAAAGAGCACCTATTACTATCAGACCCCTACAGCATCAGGTCGGTATGTCGGCACCAGTAAACCATTCAATGGGCCCAGGTCTCAATATGAGGGACAATTCGGCCATTACTGTTGAAGAAGTAAGGAAGGACAGAACGGAGTAGTGCAAAGCTTGTAAAAATCAAGAGAGGAGCTCCCGAGATTCTTCGAGGGCAAGGAATAGAAAAGGAAATGAAGAAAAAGTGATTCAGCCAAGAATGATGACTACTGGCCATCAAGTTCCTCAAAAGCAAAAGTCTAATCCAAGACAGAGCTCTGAAAAGCTCTCATTTACGCCAATCCTAGTGTCGTATAAGGAGCTATATCAGAGTTTATTCGACGCACATCTGGTGGCCCCAAATTATATAAAACCGTTGCAGCCCCCATACCATAAATGGTATGATTCAAACAATCAATGTGATTACCATGCAAGAGTAATGGGGCATTCAATAGAGAACTGTACTACCTTCAAGAAGATGGTTGAAAGGCTCATCGAGAGGGGGATAGTGAAGTTTGATGATACCCCAGGTATAAAGAGCCCGTAACCAGACCATGATGAAAAGGGGCATGCATTGTGCTCAGGTCTTTAGAGCAGAACTAAGCATTGAGGAATCTGAAGGACGTATTCGAATGAAAGAATCAAGGAATAAATTATGTTGAGCATTTGTACATTTAGGAAAGCTTTTAACAATGAGATTGTGGAAGTAATCCTTGTATTTGAAGGGTAATCTAGAGTAATGTTTAGAACACTCTTGTTGCTCTATAGCCTAGGAGTAACAGGATCTCATTTGTGAAATAGACTCGTGTTCAGACATTTTTGTTTCAATAAAACATACTTTTGCTAAATGAATATTCTTTCATTCTTTCATACTAATAAATATTCTTTTAACTTTTAAGTTTCTTTCTAAATTTCCATTGCATTCATGGCATAAATAGTCATTCTTGGATTCATTTATTCCTTGTATATTCTTTTGTGCCCATCATAGATCCCTAGATATCAATGACATGGGCAACGATGCTACAGATTCAGAGTTCATTTTTGAGTGCAACATGTGTTTAAAGGAACCTAAGTACTTTGAAGATGATAGGATTTGTAACTTTGTTCCTGAATTATTGAAAATAGTGGTAGAAAACATAGCCTTAGAGAAATGGAAGGTTGTGAAATTGGAACATGCATATCTGAGGAGCCAAGATGAGACCTCGTGGAGGCTATTTCAAAAAACGTTGTCAAGGTAAAAGAAGCCTGGAATGTTAGAAGAGTGCATGATGACCAGGAAAAACATGAGGTTTGGACATTATTGGTCCATCTTGAAAATGGATCGTGTCAGATAATTTAAGGAATCAAGACTTATGGGGCAAGACTGTTATGGGCCCGTGTTCGTCAAAAGTTTCAAGCTGACGATGGTTCATCTTTGTGATTATCGACTGCTCCATTAAGAGGAAGAGAATAGCTTCATATGTTAATATTACCAAGTCAATAGTCATCGATTCAAAAAAAAAAAAACAAAAACAAAAAAAAGAAAAGGAAAAACAAAAACAAAAACAAAAAAAATCAAAAAAAAAAAAAGAGGTTTAGAAAAGATCATTTTCAAAGGTTTGCAGTCCATTCAAAGATTAGGCACCCTATCACAGTACATCAAAGGTGGCCAAAAGGACAAATCAACAAAAGAATACAGAAGATGACCGAGAGTTTGTAAAAATTGGCATAAAAAGCTACTACTTGCTCTTATGCTGGAGCAAACACCTTCAATTCCAGTTGTTTCAAAGGTTCCAACCATCATCCTTGGCATGGATGTGTCTCATGGCTCTCCTGAGCAGCCCGGTATTCCATCAATCGCGGTGTTGGTTTACTTTAGGCAATGGCTTTTGATTTCCCGCTATAGGGCATCAGTCCGTACACAGTGTCCAAAGCTTGAAATGATAGATTCTCTTTTCAAATTAGTTTCTGACAAAGTGGATGAGGGTATCATGAAGGAAGCTTTCTTAGACTCCTATGCAAGTTCAGGGAAGAGGAAGCCTGATCAAATCGTTATCTCCAAGGATAGAGATAGCGAGGCTCAGTTCAATCAAGTTTCGAACAAAGGACTTGATCAAGTTATTAAGGTTTGCAAGTTCCTTGACGAGAATTGGAACCCTAAGTTTGTGGTTATTGTTGCTCAAAAGAACCATTATACTAAGTTTTTTCTAGCAGGATCTCCTGACAAAGTGCTACCTGGTACTGTCATTGACAACAAAGTATGCCATCCGAAGAACAATGTTTTTTACCTTTATGCTCAGGCTGATAGGAACCATAAGGCCGGCCCACTATCATGTTCTCTTAGACCAGGTTGTGTTTCCAGCTGATGATCTATAGGAGCTTGTTCATTCTCTATCCTACGAGCACCATAGCCATATCTGTTGTGGCCCCTATTTGCTATGCTCATGTTGCAGTTTTGTAACTGGGGCAATTTATGAAGTTTGTGGATGCTTCAAAGATATCATCGAGCCATGTGTTCGTCAAACGATAGCCAGAACTGCTTCTGGGGCAATCCATTTTACATGGGTTTATGAGTCAGGATATTTTCCTCTAAGCCTCAATGGAGTCAAGAATTGAATACCTCTAGTGAACTTGAAAGTATTCATCCTAATGTACCAAGAATGGATGACACAGATGAAGAGGGTTCGCCCATAAGAACTTCTCGTGGATGCCAAGGTGAAAACCCACAAAGGGCGCTTTGAGACTTCTATTTAAAAAAAAAAAGAACAAAAGAACAAAAGGAAAAGAGAAAAAAGAAAGAAAAGAAATAAAATTGGAGAGGCCAAGGTGAAAACCCGCAAAGGGCACCTTGAGACCAAAGGGGTTTTGAGTTGAAAACACGAAAGAGCGACTTGAATTTTGAAAGGCATGTAGTAACCTTGCTATTCCTGATTCGACAAGAAGCGAAGTTACATGCTGGGGCATCAACAGAGTAATTTGAATCTTCTGAACACATGTTAAACTCAAAGCAGTTTTCATAGAGTCTGTATATGGAAGCCCAAGCTGTGGTATCTAGGGCATCTAATTTTTGTCCTGTTGGCTATCTTTGGATTCTTGTTCTTCTAAAAAATATGCCATCAAATTGACTTCCTATTGTATTCTTGATTATTTATTCAAATATAACTATTAATTCATTCATCTTCTATTATTCTTAAAGTGTGTTGCATTGAAATAATGGTAGATGAACTAAATTTTTTTTTTCACAAATGAAGTTTTGCATATTACTCTGGAAATTTCTGGATAATACAAGCAAATTGAAACATGACAATTGTTTAAAGAATTCCTATGAGTAAGGGTTGAAAGCACTCGGAAGATTGGAATTCCTCGGTTCAAATGATGTTTGGACAATTCAAATGATTCGATCCTAAGAGAGGGTCATTTCACGAACATCTCCAGCAGGCTGTACATTCGGGGATAGTACAATTCAAAGCATACGAGTAGAGTATGATTGATACGTCAAGAGGGATAAAAGATGAAGTTTGATAAAAGAATGAGAGATGACGTCTAAAATAGGAGTCATTCTCATAACATTTTTGCATCATGTCTAATTAGGAACATTTGACTCATTTTGATCATGGCATCCTAATCATTAGGCATAAACTCATATGCATTTTACAGGATATGTTCTTTAAAAGACAATGTAGATCCAAGATAATAGATTTGGCGTCTCCGTATTCGACGGGGAGCAGATCTAAAAAACAGATTTGGCATCTCCATATTCGACAGGGAACAAATCCAAGAAGTCAGATTTGGCGTCTCTGTAGTAGACGGGGAGCAAATCGAAAACGAAGATTTGGCATCTCTATAATAGACGGAGAGCAAATCGAAGACATAGCAGATCTGACCTTCATCAAGGCAAATCCAAGACAAATTTGGCATCTCTGTAGTAGACGGGGAGCAGATCGAAAACAAAGATTTGGCGTCTTTGTAATAGACGGGGAGCAAATCAAAGACATAGCAGATCTGATCTTCATCAAGGCAGATCCAAGATAGATTTGGCGTCTCTGTAGTAGATGGGGAGCAAATTGAAAAAGAAGATTTGGCATTTCTGTAATGGACGGAGAACAAATCAAAGACGAAGATTTGGCGTCTCTGTAATGGACAGGGAGCAAATAGAACATATAGCAGATCTGACCTTCATCGAGACAGATCCAAGATGGTTTGGCATCTCTGTAATGGACAGGGAGCAAATCGAAGACGAAGATTTGTCATCTCTGTATTTGATGGGGAGCAGATCGAAGAACTCAAGACTTGGCAGCCCGGGCAAAATTGGTTCTTCTATAAGTCTTTGCTCGATTCCTATTACACAGCAATGAGCAAAGAAGGGCAGCTGTAATACCCTAATTTTGTCCGGCCTGTTGGAAACCATTGTAAAAATAGAATAAAGGAAGAAATTGAAGAAAATAAATAAATTTTAAAGTCCACTTAAAAGTCCTTTTACAAATGTTAAAACCCAAATCCCTTTAACCCAAATACATGTGGCCCAACATTTATGTCCCTAATACTCGGTACACCCTAACCTGATTACAACCAAACCTTTAAACCCAATACCCAAATATCCTACAAACCCAAACCATACCCTTGACCCGTTACCCAAGCTAGTTACCCAGTAGCCCGCTACACCCATTAAACAACAAACCCAACCAGACACGGGCCCAAAAGGCCCAAACGACTTAGAACACAGCAGGAAACCCTAGGGTTTCAGCCTCGCGCCGCAATCGTTTCTGGAATGTTCGGGGAGCGTTTGACCAGCGCCCAAAGATCGAGGCTCAAGTCAATGCGCCATCAACGCCCTGGGATTTCGCTACCGGTCATCGCACGAATCACCACTGGTTCACAGCACCAGTGAACCGACACCGCCGGATTTCTTGCTGGTATCTGCAAAACAAAAAAAGGAAACTGTAGCAGATAAACGAGAACCAATATGGAAAGAAATCTCTGATTTCTTTCCCAAAACTGTAATAGTTTAAGGAAACTGCAAATGACCACATATATGTACACGGGAAATAAGAGAAATAAAAAAGCAAAAAAGAAAAACTTACAGTTTCTTTCAAAAAGGTGATACTTTGTTTTTTTATTTCGTTTCTGTTTCATTTTAAAACATACGGTAAATTGCATTTTTTTAAAAAAATACTAGTGAAAGTGGAAAAAGGGAAGAGAAAATACTTGAGATTTGAAGCTTTTCAGCTTCCGGCCACCGTGTGTGGTGGCGCGTATGATGGCGCGTACAAAGGTCCGATGACCGGGGCTAGGACGGCCGATGGCCGGACCCCGGAGGACCTTCAGAGCATTTAAGGTTTTTTTTTTAGAACAGTTTAAAAAAATGTTTTTTAGGCTAAAAAACTGGTTTATATAGCCATATTAAACGGCATCGTTTTCATACTAACCTAAAGGCTCAAAAACGACACCGTTTAGGTGTTGACCCGATTGACCCGACCCGTGCCTTAAAGATCCGCGTGTTTTACCGTTAAATTGGGTTATTTCTCCATTTAACCCTCTCGCATTTTTAAACTCATAAAATTAAATTTATTTAGTCTTTTAATCTTGCCCACTAATTCTTTTTTATTTTAATTTGGTCCCTGAAACTATTTTGAGATTGATACCAAGAACGGCGCCGTTTTGGGATTAGGGTAATTTACCCAGTGAGTCCCTAGGATTTTAATCCGTGTTTCAAATAAGCCCAAATTCTTTTTATTATTTTAAAATTAGCCCTGTAATTTTATTTAACTTTAATTTTAGTCTTTTTATATTTTTCATTTTATTTAAAATATTTTATATATTATTTATATTACTATAAATATTATTATACTTGTAAATATCTTTTTTATATTATTATTATATTATATTATATTCATTATTTTATAGTAATTACTATTTATTATATTTTATTCTATCATATTTTATTATATATTATATTAAAATATATTTTATTTTATATTATTTTCATATATAAATTTTTTTATCAAATGTCATATTATTTTTAACTATTATATTATTTATACTTTGTTAAATTATATTATTTATATCTTATTTTATATTATTTATATATATATATATATATTATCATGTATAGTCTTAAAATCTATAAATAATTATTAAATGCTTATATATATCTTAAACATTTATTTTATTAATTGTTATATTGTTTTATACTTTATATTATATATTTCATTATGTATATACTTTATAATATTATGTATAATTTGTAAACTTGTAAATTATTCCTTAAATATTATATTTTATATATATTAGATATTTAATTTATATATTATAAAATTTGTTATAAAGTCCTATTTATTATATTTTCCTTAATATATATTAAGATATTATATTATATAATATTATTAATTAATTATACACTAATTTTACTCTTTCAAAATATTTATTTTTTCTGTTTTTGTTTTAAAATTCTTTTAATACTTCAAATATTTTTTTTCCTCCTTTTTGTCTTAAAATATATTTGTATGAAATATCGTGTAAATCCTTTATGTTTTATATTTAATTGTGTGATATGTAAATGTAAATTAGCATAAGTTGTGTAATTTATTTTCTATGTTATATCTTGCATGAAATATATATTATATTTGTATTAAAGCATGTGTTATAATTGTTTAAATTTTGTTATCCTGTAATGTATCATTTAAATTATATAAATAAAAATGTTTCAAAGCAAGGGCTGTAATAACCATGTTTTGCCCGGGCCCGTTGGAAGCCCTTATAAAACCAAAATAAATTAATTTTTTACAGTCCTTGTACAAACATAAACTCAAGCCCGAAAATAATAAATTGCAGGCCTACTACCATAGCCCAAATACCTCACAAATACTTGAACCCAATTACACTCAGTACCACACCTAAACCCACTACCCAATTGCAACAAAGCCCAAAACATTTAACCCCCAGGAGCCAATAAACAGTGGCCCAAGAGGCCCAAAAAATTAAAAGATTTCGGCTAGGGTTGGAAACCCTAGCCCTCTGCTAGCGCCGCAAGTCTCCCACCTATACGAACCGTCATCGGCCCCTCGTTAATGCCACAATCAGCGCCATCAACGCCCGGGGATTTGGCCTCCAGCCATCCCACGAATTACTCACTGGTTCACGACACCAGTGAACCATCAACGCCGGACTTCTCGCTGGTACCTGCAAAAACAGAAAGAAACAACGGCAGAAAAGGAAACAAAACAGTAGAAAAGGAGCAAATACGGCAGAAAATTAGTTTTCTTACCTATTTTGTATTCTAAACAGAGGCTATAAAGCCCTTGGTAAACATGTAAAACGGGGGAGACCGATATACAGAGATTAACAGAAATAAAGAGAAAAAAAAAACTTGAAGTTTCTTTCGAAAAAGGTGATTTTTTTACTGTGTTTCATTCCTATTTTGTTCTAGAAAGCATACGAAATAGCTTTTTTTTTTTAAATATATTGCTAAAAAGAAAAAGGGAAGAAAATATCTAAAAGGCTAGAGGTTTTAGACCTTCCGATAGCCGTGTACGGTGGCGCGTAGGCGCGTGAGCCCGATGACCGGAGCTCGACCAGGTCGGGGCCGGAGCTCAAAGGGCAGAGCTTTTGAGAGAATTTCAAAGAATTTTTTGAGGTTTTTTTTTTAAATCGGGTTTCTGAAATGTTTTTTTTGGCCTAAGATTGACTTATACAGAACCCGTTTACCCGACCCGATGTCCTTAAAGATCCACGTGTTTTACCGTTAAATTGGGTTATTTATCCATTTAACCCTCCCACAATTTTAAATTTTAAAATTAAATTTATTTAGTCTTTTAATTTTGCCTACTATTTTTTTAAATTTTAATTTGGTCCCTAAATCCATTTTAAGGCCTGTTTCTGGAACGACATCGTTTTAGGGATTAGGGTTAATTACCAAGTGAGTCCCTGGTCTTTAAACCCGTGTTCCCAAAGGCCCAAATTCATTTTTATTTTTTATAAATTGACCCTAAAGTTTAATTCTTTTCCCATTTTAATCCCTTTAAATTTATTATTTTAAATTTATATATTATTTTATTATAAAAAATATATTTACTTTATATTATTTTCATGAATATTTTATTATTATTTTTAACTATTATATTACTTATAATTTTAGAGTTTTTTAAAATATACTATGTTCCTAATTTATATTTTATATTTATTTTATTATTTATATTATATATATATTATCTTTTTTTTAAAAAAAAAAACCTTATACATCTATATATCTTATGTTACAAGGTTATTTTATTTTACACTATTACTTTATATATTTCTTATAATTTATTTATTTTAAATCTTTTAAATATTATTTATTTTGTTTTTAAATACTATTTGTACATAAAAATTTATTTTATCTTATATTATTTTCATATATATTTACACTATTTTTATTTTATATCACCTACCATATATTTATATTATTATAACATATTTTATTATATATTATTTTGTTACATTGTATTTTATTATATATTTTAGTATATTGTAATTTTAAAATTTTATATTTTTATACTTTAATCAAATATTTAGATTCCATTTATCATTATATTATTTATACTTATGGTGTATATTAGTTTTTTTATTTTATATCTTATATAAAGTATATACTCTATTCTTTTATAAATTATTATTAAATATTATGTTTTATATTTGTGTTTTTTAAAAAAATCATTTACTATGTTTTCTTATATACTATTATATTTTATATTTTGATTATATATTATATTATTTTATATTTCATTGTTTATATTTTTGAAAATTATTAAGTAAATATTTATATATATTAAGTTATTTTATTATTCAATATGTTTTGTTTATATGTTGTTTTAAATTTAGGGTTTTTATTTTAAGTATATTCTTATAAAAAAATTTTGATTAATTTATTTTCACTTAATAATTATTGTGGCATAATAATTCTATTTTTATAAGTTTCTTATTATAATTATTTTTACATATTTGCATGGAATTGATTACTTATATGACTGTTTCTAAATTATATTTGAATGAAATAAATGTGTATGTACTATATAGTTTATGTTTATTTGCATAATATGTAAATATATATTAGTATAAGTTGTACTTTATTATTTGATGAGTTATATTTGCATGAAATGTTGTTATATTATATTTAAGCATGTGTTATAATTGTTTAAATTGTATTATCTTATAATGTATTATCTTAATTGCATCATATTAAAATGAAATATAAAAAATTGTGTTTTAAAACAAAGGCAATGTTTTTGTATTTAGAAATTTGGGAAATAGTGCCCTAACATGCTAGGTTGCAATTTCCTGTTTGTCTAAATGCCTAAAATACCCTTCTAAATGATTTTATAAATTACGAGACGATTTTAGTCACAAAAGTTTTAGAATATTGTGTCCTATCATGCTGGATGCGATATTCGTATTCTTTTGAACGAAGGAATCTCGGTTTTAAACTTGAATTATTCTAATTTCAAAAGGGATCATATTTTCAAATATTTTCAAATTTTAGCATTAAAGATAGAAAATTATTCGATTTGGTACCAATTTTGGGCGTTACGAGGGTGCTAACCCTTCCTCGTACGTAACCGACTCCCGAACCCGTTTTATTGATTTCGTAGACCAAAACAAATGATTTCAAACAAAATGGTTTGAAAGTGGTTCAATCACACTTAAACTGATTGGTGGCGACTCCCGTTTTCATTTTTTTTTAAAAAGTCGAAACCCCATTTTCCAAAACTCGTTTTAAAAAGGTTTTGACAAAGGCAATGTTTTTGTATTTAGAAATTCGGGAAATAGTGCCCTAACATGCTGGGTTGCAATTTCCCATTTGTCTAACTGCCTAAAATATCCTTCTAAATGATTTTATAAATTACGAGATGATTTTAGTTACAAAAGTTTTAGAATATCATGTCCTATCATGCTGGATATGATATTCGTAATCCTTTTGAACGAAGGAATCTCAGTTTTAAACTCGAACCATTCTAATTTCAAAAGGGATCATATTTTCAAATATTTTCAAAATTTAGCATTAGAGACAAAAAGTTATTCAATTCGGTACCAATTTTGGGCGTTACGAGGGTGCCAACCCTTCCTCGTACGTAACCGACTCTCGAACCCATTTTATTGATTTCGTAGACCAAAACAAATGATTTCAAACAAAATGGTTTGAAAGTGGTTCAATCACACTTAAACTGATTGGTGGCGACTCCCGTTTTCATTTTAAAAAACAAGTCGACACCGTTTTCTAAAACCTCTTAAAAATGGTTTCGACAGATTTTATCAGGACCGGCTTAAGGGTGGTGAAGGGAATACTCAAACATCTTTTATCAATATCCTTTGGAAACCAATCTTTAAATAGTTTTAGATTCCATATCCCATCCTTAGATACCATGTCAAAAGTAAACAATCCATCATAAGATTGATTTAAGAAGGCACATGATTGGATGAACACCAACAATAGACAATATTCCCGGTCCAAATAGACCAATATAAATTCTCTCTCGATATGGGTTGTACCTTAACAAGTCCTTTCCATATGGCTGAACACCTTTCTCGAGCAATACTTTCAAGCACCCTCACTTTCATTCCATACTTCGATTGAAGAACTCAATCCTTTAATGCAGTATCCTTAGAGACTTGATTAAAACCCAATTTTAGCATAAAAATAAGCATTTAAATCCTCTAAAAGCCTTAGACCAAATCCTCTACGGGTAGGAGGTTTATAATTAGAGTCTTAATGAATAAGAGACAATCTCCTTCCACCATTAGTCGACACCCAAATGAATTATGTTGCAAACACATTTCAATATTTTCATTGGTTGCATAAAATAATTTGGTAAAGAAAGAAGATCAGACTAAACAAGAGTAACACTACCTGCCATAAAGAGCTGCTTAGCGTCTCAATTACTCACTTTGCTACGCACCTATTCTACCACAAACCGCAATGTAGAGTTAGAAACTCTATTATAGAATAACGGCACTCCCAAATACATTTCAATATTTTGGTCACTTTGTAAACCAAGTAAACTACTTAACAAGTTATTAAGATCATCACCCACTCCTTTCGAAAAGAAAATGTTGTTTTCTTAGCATTGACTTGATGGCCTAAGAAACTACATAAGCGGTAAAGAATTCCTTTAAGGATCCGAACATGCTTTAAGTCCGCTTTCGAAAAAATTACTAAATCATTTGCAAAGAACAAATGAGAAAGATTTGGCCCCATTTAGATAGTTTGATTTCAATTTGTTAAAAAGAACGAAAGAACTAAATGGATCCGATGGCTTGGTTTGATTTCAATCTGCTAAGAAAAATAAAATACTGCAAAGTAACATCATTCTTTTCCTTGGATAGAGTAAAATATCTTTGTAATGTCAAGTTAAATGATCTTTTTCTGCCCATCTTTTCTTTACAAATGACTCATTATTCTTTTTTGAAGTTGAATAAAGTGATTTTCAAAGGATAAGGCTTTGTCAATTAAGAGGTAATGATTCCATGATTTGGACTTTTGATAATAAAGGAAAGTTCACTAGTACTTCTTGATGCAAGGAATTAAAAGAAAGCATTAAGGAGAAGGCAATTAAGGAAAGCAGTAAATGGAAATAGAGTACGACACAAGTAGGGTGGGAGACGATAAATACTACCAAATCTTTCTTACAAAAATCTCATCCTAGAACAATAGGTGTAATTATTATAGATTTTTGCAAAAGGTCATAAATGGAAGTGGTAAGAAGGTTGATATTATTTGGGTTTGGTTAGATTCTGAGTCCACTTTGAAAAGTTAATAATTGGAATTTGGAATATTAAGAATTCGTTAACTTAATGGAATACGAAAAAATTTATATAATTTTACAATGATTATTTAAATTAATTCACAGTTTCAGCAGCAACGAGAATGGCAACACGCTTATGCCATCTGTCAAAACCATTTTTAACGGGTTTTGAAAAACAGGGTCGACTTTAAAAAGAAAATGGGAGTCGCCACCAATCTTTTTAGGTGTGATTGGATCACCTTATAAAACATTTTGGTTTTAAAATCATTAGTTTTGGTCTACAAAATCAGAAAACAGGTTCGGGAGTCGGTTACGTACGAGGAAGGGTTAGCACCCTCGTAACGCCCAAAAATTGGTACCTAATTGATTATCAAATGTCTTTAATTTCGGAAATTTAAAAATTTTAAAGTGTAATCCTCTTTAAAATACTTGTATCAAATGTATCAAAATATTACATCCAATAAGTTAGGATGCGATATTTTTAAGACATTCGAGGCTAAGCTAACCATTTTTTGAAAATCCCTATCTCGAGACAACAAAACGCCATATCCAATAAGTTAGGACACAACGCTTTGAAATTTCAAGACAGTTGTTTGTATTTTGAAAACCTTAAAAACTTAGAAGAATGCTTAACTATTCGAATTCATCGAGAAAAGTCGCAACCCAGTAAGTTAGGGCACTACCTTTCTCGAAGTTTCCAAACATCAAGCATTGCCTTTAATTTTATAAAACCTTTAAATGTTGTTTTAAATGACGTTTTAAAGTGACATTTTGTATAGATATTCAAACAACATATATTACAAAATTATAACACTTTATACAAATGCAATCACTATATATAGAAGGCAAAATAGAATAATAAAAATAATCATGCTAAGCAAATAGGAATATACCTAAATAAAATAATAAAAAGAAAACATAATAAATGCACTAATTATATACAACATATCATAAATAAAACATTAAATAATAAATATAAAAAACATGGTAAATATTAATGTGTAAAATATGTATGAGTAAAAATAGATATCATGCATAAAATTGGATAAATAGAATCTACATAAAATATAAAATATACAATCCAATAATTTAATGTACACATGAATGGATTAATAAATGAAATGATGCATATAATACAATATATTAATATACATGTATATAAAATATGTATTTGAAAATAAACTATAAAAATAATACATAATGCAATAACAATATACCGATTTAAAATGTAATAATACTAAATAAGAAAACAACGTATAATGACAATTTTTAAACTAGCATTTAGCATACAAAAAGATATGTAATATAATACTAATACACCAAATCTAAAATATAAATAATAACATATATTAAAACATAATATTCAATAATTTCAAAATCACATATAACATATATAATAAAGAATATATAATAAGAATAATATACAAAAGGAAAAAAATAATTATAAAAATATATAGGTTTAAAGTAATTTATATAATATAAAATATATAATTAATAATAAAATATAATATTTAATAACAATTTTAAAATGGTATTTAGTGTACATAACAAATAATAATATATAAGAGGATTAATATATAATAAAAATAATATAATATAATAAAAATTTACATAATATAATAGTATCAAATATAATAAATAATATAAAATGAAAAAAAGTATAATAAATAATATAGTAAAATATAATGATAAATAATATAATATAAAGCTAATATAAATATATAATAATAATATAAATAAAATTTTGAAAATAAATGGCAAAAATAATGGAAGAGGACCTAATTAGAACCAAAACGGAACCCTTGGGGCAGATTTTAAATAAAGAAGAAGGGGAAAGGATTGAATTGCGTGGCGCGTTAATAAATAGGGATCAAAAGTGAAAATATCCCAAGTGCTTAAACGCAATACCTGCATATGGGTTAAATTGAAATGGGACGTAAAATTCAGGGAAAAAATATAAATTAAAAGCATAGGATGCAATAAATAGCAGTGCAAGGAGGGAGGACCAATCGTGCAATTTACCCATTGGGTCATTGCACAAGGCTCTCCAATGTAAAACGGCGTCATTTCTTTTATATTAAAACAAGATTAAAACCTAAAACTAACATTTAATTACTTAAAAACAGAAAAAAGAAAAAACAAAAGCCTAAAACCTCTTCTCCCTTTCCCATTCGGCCGAATTACAGAACCCCCCTCAAACCACCATGGAAAACGATGGCCGGTGGTGAGCACAAAGGCCTCTTCAGACTATGGATCCGGTGGAGGGGACGAGGTTCCGACTACGCCACTTCGAGGTAAATCCCTTTTCCTCCTCCCCTTTCGTTTTGACTGTTTTGTATGTAAAAAAAAATGAAAGAAAAAGAAACAAAAAGAATTTTTTGAAAGAATTTTTTTTTTGTATATCTCTGCTTCTTACAACTCTTTTTCCTTCTATCCACCAAAACCGTAAGCCCCCCTTTACAATGAAAATGATCGGGCTTTATAGCTACTGTTTACATTTGGTAAGAATAGTCTTCGATTTGTTGCCATTTTCACTGCTATTTTTCTTTCTCTTTTTGCAGGTCTGATGCGAAATCTCTGGAGAACGCTGATGGTGGCATGACACGAGGAGTCTACCTGGGGGTGTATTGATCGTGGCTGCCGATTCATTTTCTTTCATTACGGCGCGAAGAGAGAAGGCAAAAACCCTAGGGTTTCCTACCTTGGTGTAATAGTTTGGGCCAGTTGGGCCGGTTTAGACTTAGGTTTATTCTGTAATTGGGTTAAGTCTTAGATGGGTTTGTAGTTTGGGTCATGGGATAGGTTGTTTGGACTGTACCCAGGTTTTGGTTAATGGATTTAGGTAGGCTTAGGTTCTGGCCGATTGGGCTTTGTAAATGGGTTCTAGTTTGGGCTATTCAAAACATGTATTTGGGCTTATTTTTGGTGTGTAAAAGGACTAGACATTTATTTATTTTTATTTTTTATATTCCGTTTTTTATTAGTATATGGCTCGGTCAAATTTGGGCTATTACAGCTGCCCCTCTTTGCTCATTGCTATGTAACGGGAATCGAGCAAAGATTTATAGAAAGACCAAATTTGACCGGTCTTCTCAAATCCTGGTCCTCAGTCTGCTTCTTGTAATGTTGATATCTTCGATCTGCTCTCTGCCGAACACAGAGACGCCAAATCTGCTTCTTCGATTTGTTCTCTCATCTTAGATTTGCTTCAGCGTAAACACGTGAAAGCCAAATCAACTATGTCTTCGATTTGCTCCTTGTGAAGACAAGGATGCCAAATCATCTTGGATCTGCTTCAGTATAAACATCTTAATGCCAGACCTGCTATATGTCTACCCTTCGTCGAATATGGAGACGCCAAACTTTGATTTGTTCTCTGACGATACAGAGATGCCAAATCATCTTAGATTTGCTTCAGCGTAAGCACGTGAAAGCCAAATCAGCTATGTCTTCGATTTTCTCCTTGTGAAGACAAGGATGCCAAATCATCTTGGATCTGCTTCAGTATAAACATCTGAATGCCAGATCTGCTATGTGTCTGCCCTCCATCTAATATGGAGATGCCAAACTTCGATTTGGTCTCTGATGATATAGAGATGCCAAATCATCTTAGATTTGCTTCAGCGTAAGCACGTGAAAGCCAAATCAGCTATGTCTTCGATTTGCTCCTTGTGAAGACAAGAATGCCAAATCATCTTGGATCTGCTTCAGTATAAACATCTGAATGCCAGATCTGCTATGTGTCTTCCCTCCATCTAATATGGAGACGCCAAACTTCGATTTGTTATCTGACGATACAGAGATGCCAAATTATCTTAGATTTGCTTCAGCGTAAGGACGTGAAAGCCAAATCAGTTATGTCTTCGATTTGCTCCTTGTGAAGAGAAAGATGCCAAATCATCTTGGATCTGCTTCAGTATAAACATCTGAATGCCAGGTCTGCTATGTGTCTGCCCTCCATCTAATATGGAGACGCCAAACTTCAATTTGTTCTCTGACGATACAGAGATGCCAAATCATCTTAGATTTGCTTCAGCGTAAGTACGTGAAAGCCAAATCAGCTATGTCTTCGATTTGCTCCTTGTGAAGACAAGGATGCCAAATCATCTTGGATCTGCTTCAGTATAAACATCTGAATGCCAGATCTGCTATGTTGTGGCCTGTTACCCTACTGCTTAGGGAGTTAAGGCACGTCGTCTTTGATCTGCATAACCTGTGGAATGTATATGCGCTTATGCCTGCTGATTAGGATGCTATGATCGAAGTGAGTCAAATGTTCCTAATTAGACATATTTATGATGCAAAATGAAAATGACTCCTATTTCGGACGTCTTGATTCATTCAAGTTTCGTCTTAAAGTACCAATCCTATTTTGCTCGTATGCTTAGAATCTTCTCCATCAATTTGGTCCACTGTACCATTACCGCATGTTACAACCCACTGGAGATGTTTGTGAAATGACCCTCTCTTAGGATCGATATTGTCCAATCACCATTTGGACCGAAGAAGAAAATTCCTTGAGTACCTCCAATCCTTACTCAATGGGAATTCCTTAAACAATTGTCATGTTTCAGTTTCTTGTATTATCCAGTAATTTCCAGAGTAATATGTAAAACTTCGTTTGTGAAGATATTTTAGTTCATCAATCATTATTTCAATGCAACATGCTTTATGAATAACGAACGACAAGTGAATTGATCTTGAGGATAATTAGAGTTCGAATGATTTATCAAAAATAATACAAAGGAGATTAATCTAGGAATCTATATTTGAGAAGAAAGAGAATCCAAAGATAGTAAACAGGACAAAAATCAGATGCCCTAGATATCGCAGCTTGGGCTTCTATATACAAATTCCATGATGACTGCTTTGAGTTTAACATGTGTTTAGAAGATCCAAAGTACTTTGTTGATGCCCCGGTATGTAACGTACTTCACTTCTTGTCGAATCAAGTATAGCAAAATCACTGCATACCTTTCAAAATTTGAGCTGCCCTTTCGGGTTTTCAACTCAAAACCCCTTTGGTCTCAAGGCGCCCTTTGCAGGTTTTCACCTTGGCCTCTCCATTTTCTTTTTTTCTTTTTCTTTTTCTTTTTTTTTAAAAAAAAGAAGTCTCAAAACGCCCTTTGCGGGTTTTTACCTTGGCTTCCGTGAGAAATTCTTGTGGATGAACCCTCTTTATCATAAGTCTGTGTCATCCATTTGATTAGGATGAATACTTCCAAGTTAAGTTCATTAGAGGTATTCAATTCTTAACTTCATCAAGGCTTGATTCATAAACCTATGAGAAAAGTGTTGCCCCAGCCAAAATTCTTGGCTGACGTTTAACAAGCATAGAGAGCCTATGGAGGCTGAAATCCAAAAAGCTCTACACAAGAAGATGGTTCAATGATTCTCAGTAGATGAAAATGGAGCTGCTGACATTATTCTTCAACCTGGGAGGTTGAGGTACAAAAACTGCTCCCGGAGTTGTCACTCCACAGTGGCTCGATGATGTCTCTGAAGCACCCTCAAACTTCATAAATTGCCCCAACTATGAAGTTGCCAAATGAGCATAACAAATAGGGGCCACAATGAATATGGCTGTGGTGTTCCATTGATACACGTAGGATAGAGCATGGACTAGCTCCTGCAGATCATCGACCAAAAAAACCCAATCTGATCTAAGAGAACATGATAATGAGTATGCCTCGTGGTTCCTTATCATTCCAGGATGGGCACAAAGACAAAAGTCGTTGTTCTTAAGATAATAGATTTTGTTGTCTATAACGGTTCCAGGCAGGACTCTGTCAGGAGATCCCCGCTGAAAATCTTGGTATAATGGTTTTTCTATGCCACAATGACCATAAACTTGGGGTTCCAATTCTCGTCAAGGAACCTGATTAAGTTCTTTGCTCAAAATCTGATTGAATTGAGACTTGCTAACTCCATTCTTGACAATAATGAGCTGATCAGGCTTCCTCTTCCCTGAACTTGTATCGAAGTCTAAGAGAGCTTCCTTCATGATACCCTCATCCATTTTATCAGAAACTAGTTTGAAGAGAGAATCTATCATTTCAAACTTCAGAGACTGTGTACGGCCTGATGCCCTATAGCTGAAAATCAATGGCCACTGCTTAGAGCTAATCGCCGCAGCTATTGACGGCACATCATACTGCTCAAAAAAGCCAAATAATGCATCCATTCCAAGGATGATAGTTAGAATCCTTGAAATCACAGGTATTGAAAATGTTTGCTCCAATATAAACATAGAGAGTAAGTGGTAGTTTCTTATGCCAATCTTTACCAGTCTCGGTCATCTTTTATTTTTTCTTCTTTCTTTTTTGGCAACCTTTGTTGTACTGTGATGTGGCGCCTTATTTGAACTGACTACAAACTTTTGACATTCTGCAGTTGGATATGATCTTCTTTTTTTTTTTGAAATTCAATAACTATTGACTTTGTAATATTGGCATATGAAACTACCTTCACTCTCTTAATGGAGTAGTGGCCGTCCACAAAGATAAGTCATTGTCAGCTTGAAGCTTTTGACGAGCTCGGGCTCATAATATACATGCCCCATAAGTCTTGACTCCTTTAAATTTGGCAATCATCGTATAATGGATGCGATCCCTTTCCATGGTGGACCAACAGTGCCCCAAAACCTTATGTTTATCCTGGCAATTGTATATCCTCCTGCATGCGTCTTTGGACCACTTTTTGAATTCCCGTAATAGTCTCAACAAGGTCTTCCTTTGTCTCCTTAGCTATTCGCAACCTTTCCTTCCTCTAAGGCTATTTCTACCCTCTCTTCATAGGGTAAAGTTCATTTCTCTTCTTGCTTTACCATTTCCAATAAATCAGAAGATAGGTTACAATTTCTAGCACCTTCAAAGTACTGAGATTCCTCTAAACACATGTCGTGCTCAAAAAGAACTTTGAATCTGTAGTATCGTTGCCCCCATCATTGATATTTAGAGACCCACGATAGGCATAAAAGAATGTGCAAGGAATGAATTCAAGAATGACTATTTATATGTTAGGAATGAAGAAATTTGATGAAAATTACAAAATCAAAGAATAAAGAATGAGGGAACATTTGCCCGAATTAATCATGAAAGATACGTTTTATTGAAACAATAATGTTTGAACACGAGCCTATTTCACAAATAAGATCTTGTTACTCCTAGGCTTTAAAGTAACAAGAGTGTTCTGCAGATTACTCTGTATAATTTCTAAAGACTACAAGAAGTTCTTTCGCAGTCCAATTGTTTAAGGATTTTCCTGGTTCGTAAGGACGAATGCCCTCAAGATTTCCTTAATCAGTCCCTTCTTCATGTATGGAATTGATGGAACGATTTCCATTTTCAAACACCCCATCTCCGGGTAAGCTATCCCTCTTGATACAAAAGTCTGGGATATGTAAAGGAGCATCTTCTTTTTACTCAGCCGTGACCCTGTTCTCTCTCTCTGTCTTTCTTTCTCTTTTTAACCTTAACCAATTACGGTCTTTTTATGGATTTAAATGCATGTGATATGATGCAATGCAAATGCATCACTACAAAAGAAAAGGAGATGTTGATCATGAATTCAATTTCATTAGAATAACTTTTTCTAGAAAACAAATTTTTTTACATGAAAATAGATTACATATGCGATCTTGCCCCACATAGTCCCAGTAAACGCTGACCTTTTCTTCATGGTCGAATCCTGTAAATTCTCCGAAAGATGCCCTCTGCTAGCTCCTTGCTGCTTGATCTAAGCCTCAATCTCTTGCTCACTTATCTCCATGATACTCATCAAATGTGCCGGCTGTTGGATAATCTTCGTTGGCTTGAATCTTTGGCAATTAAATCATGTATTCCTCCGTGGACTACCAGCTTTCTCTCGTCATGTTTACTTGGACTATATTCAGACGACCACACTATAATCCACTTTATCAAAAAATTCATTTCCTTATGGTAAACTATTCTATTTAGGAATCGAATTTCGAATCAACACCTTCTTTTCTTTGATGTAATGTAAATGCAAATGCATGGATGCAAAAAGGTATCGATCTCGATTCAATTTCATTTAGGAAAATTTATTTAGAAAAAGAATATCTTTACATATGAATGGATTACAATTACACCTTCGCCCTATGGCCCAAAGCTTTAACTCTCCTAAATGACAAAGCTAACTCTTGACCACGATCTGACTGTAGCTCGTATTTCGCGCTTGATGTATCAACTTGTACCTTCAGGGTCAATAAATGATCTACTACCATCTCGAATTTGAACTATGGCTTCACTCATGAGATAATCCCTATAGCCATGGACACCTCCTCCAATGTTTGTGAAGTTGTTCTAATTATCTTGAAAGAAAGATTGGCAAATAAGTAGGCATTCCTACTTCACAGCATGTTGCTTTAAAATGATATCCAGCACCTTCAGTGTTTCTTGAGAGCTTTCAGATTCCTGTCCGCGTAAAGCATTTTGAAATACTTACATGGGTATCTTCTCAGCATAGCTAATCTCCACTTTAAAGGTCTTTAAATGATATGGTCTTCTTAAATCTCTTTCTTTTGCGTCCATTTGGGTAGGCCATCAAGGCTTGCATTTCCATTGTCTCTAACAGGTGCAACATAGTAAACTCATGCTTGTTGTTTGGTAGCGGTCCTATAGTAAATAAGCCTTTTACCATTATAGGCCTAATTTTTCATCCAACTCACTTTTGTAGGTCTCATGCATTCTGTCAATCACTTTCCTTCCAACACTCTTACCATCGACCATCTTTATATGCAAGAGAAATGCTATAATGGTAGAAGCATCCATCAGTACTCTTCTTGTTCACCTTGAAGTGATTGGTGAGTACATTACCTTCTGCCCTTTTGTTCCTGCAGCACGCCTTGCCATAGGGTGTCAAAAAATCTTCCTCACATCCAATTCTGCTTTGATTGGAACAACATTAGGAAGCACCAGTGGCAAAAAAGGCAAGAATTCCAACGCTGCCCCATTTCCCTCTTGCTCTTTCCTTTTTAGCATGCTCCCTCTCCCCATGAAGTTCATCAACTTCCTCACAAAAGTTGGCATACAGTCAGCCCTTAAGTAAACTTTATCAACTTGAATCTTAGGACAATGCCACAAAACCGAATATTCCTCCACCACGGGTACCATATTGGCTTTTCCAAACGTAAAGCAACTGTATACAAGATTCCAATACTGAGTGATGGCCCGAAACAAATTCTCGTATATTTTCAAGTCAAGCAAGTACTGCAAGTTCCCATAGTTGTTGTAGAACAATTGCTTGGCTTCACTACTCCATTGATCCCATATTTCCTTTAACTTATGGTGATTATTCTATATGACACTGATACGAGTGTAGTCTGATAGCTCTGACACATATCCCACAACTAGACTATCTCCCTTTACTAACTGAGTTTGCTCTGACCATATATGGACATTAGCGTTGCCTTCCACTCTATCAAGAACTCTGTTCTCCATAATAAAACTCTCTAACTTAGAAACTGACCGTGAATCGATACCTTTTAAAATATGAGATGATATGCAATAAAACACAACAAGTTAGTGTCACAAAATAGATCATAAGGCAAATAAAATAAGCAAACACCTATCAGGGTAATTACTAAGGTTTGGTATAGTTCTACCTAGGGTGGATACCTATGTCTTCTCTATGTGATTTAGCTCTAAAGTTGAGGTACCTAAACTAGCAAATTCCTCGATCCTCACCCATTACAGGCTCATACGAACCGAGTTCAGTTCAGGGGAATACATTTCCCTATGGCTGCACGGAGATGAAAATCTCACGAAGACATAGGTACGGATGTATTCCGGAAGCGATCCACTATCCTGCATGGAGGTGAAAACCTCATGAAGGCGTAGTCTCTCACTCCTACTTAAGGGTGCGACCACAACGGTCATGCAAATGCAATGCGCGCCAAAATATAACAAACATATGCAGTAGTACTTCAAACACATGTAATGAAAGAGGATTGTATTTCAAAATTTTTCAAATTTCCGACATTAAGACAAAAAATAATAAATTATACGGCTTGACTCTCTTATTGGTCCCCAGTGGAGTCGCCAAGCTGTCGAAACCATTTTTAACGGGTTTTGAAAAACGGGGTCAACTTTAAAAAGAAAATGGGAGTCGCCACCAATCTTTTTAGGTGTGATTGGATCACCTTATAAAACATTTTGGTTTTAAAATCATTAGTTTTGGTCTACAAAATTAGAAAACGGGTTCGGGAGTCAGTTACGTACGAGGAAGGGTTAGCACCCTCGTAACGCCCAAAAATTGGTACCTAATTGATTATCAAATGTCTTTAATGTCAGAAATTTAAAAATTTTAAAGTGTAATCCTCTTTAAAATATTTTTATTTTGAAAATTAGGGCTCACTTGTATCAAATGCATCAAAATATTACATCCAATAAGTTAGGATGCGATATTTTTAAGACATTCAAGGCTAAGCTAACCATTTTTTGAAAATCCCTATCTCGAGACGACAAAACGCCATATCCAATAAGTTAGGACACAACGCTTTGAAATTTCAAGACAGTTGTTTGTATTTTGAAAACCTTAAAAACTTAGAAGGATGCTTAACTATTTGAATTCATCGAGAAAAGTCGCAACCCAGTAAGTTAGGACACTACCTTTCTCGAAGTTTCCAAACATCAAGCATTGCCTTTAATTTTATAAAACCTTTAAATGTTGTTTTAAATGACGTTTTAAAGTGACATTTTGTATAGATATTCAAACAACATATATTACAAAATTATAACACTTTATACAAATGCAATCACTATATATAGAAGGCAAAATAGAATAATAAAAATAATCATGCTAAGCAAATAGGAATATACCTAAATAAAATAATAAAAAGAAAACATAATAAATGCACTAATTATATACAACATATCATAAATAAAACATTAAATAATAAATATAAAAAACATGGTAAATATTAATGTGTAAAATATGTATGAGTAAAAATAGATGTCATGCATAAAATTGGATAAATAGAATCTACATAAAATATAAAATATACAATCCAATAATTTAATGTACACATGAATGGATTAATAAATGAAATGATGCATATAATACAATATATTAATATACATGTATATAAAATATGTATTTGAAAATAAACTATAAAAATAATACATAATGCAATCACAATATACCGATTTAAAATGTAATAATACTAAATAAGAAAACAACGTATAATGACAATTTTTAAACTAGCATTTGGTATATAAAAACATATGTAATATAATACTAATACACCAAATCTAAAATATAAATAATAACATATATTAAAACATAATATTCAATAACTTCAAAATCACATATAACATATATAATAAAGAATATATAATAAGAATAATATACAAAAGGAAAAAAATAATTATAAAAATATATAGGTTTAAAGTAATTTATATAATATAAAATATATAATTAATAATAAAATATAATATTTAATAACAATTTTAAAATGGTATTTAGTGTACATAACAAATAATAATATATAAGAGGATTAATATATAATAAAAATAATATAATATAATAAAAATTTACATAATATAATATAAAATGAAAAAAAGTATAATAAATAATATAGTAAAATATAATGATAAATAATATAATATAAAGCTAATATAAATATATAATAATAATATAAATAAATTTTTTAAAATAAATCGCAAAAATAATGGAAGAGGACCTAATTAGAACCAAAACGGAACCCTTGGGGCAGATTTTAAATAAAGAAGAAGGGGAAAGGATTGAATTACGTGGCGTGTTAATAAATACGGATCAAAAGTGAAAATATCCCAAGTGCTTAAACGCAATACCTGCAAATGGATTAAATTGAAATGGGACGTAAAATTCAAGGAAAAATTATAAATTAAAAGCATAGGATGTAATTAAATAGCAGTGCAAGGAGGAAGGACCAATCGTGGAATTTACCCATTGGGTCATTGCACAAGGCTCTCCAATGTAAAACGGCGCCGTTTCTTTTATATTAAAACAAGATTAAAACCTAAAACTAACATTTAATTACTTAAAAACAGAAAAAAAAAAAAACAAAAGCCTAAAACCTCTTCTCCCTTTCCCATTCGGCCGAATTACAGAACCCCCCTCAAACCACCATGGAAAACGATGGCCGGTGGTGAGCACAAAGGCCTCTTCAGACTACGGATCCGGTGGAGGGGATGAGGTCCCGACTACGCCACTCCGAGGTAAATCCCTTTTCCTCTTCCCCTTTCGTTTTGACTGTTTTGTATGTAAAAAAAAACGAAAGAAAAAGAAACAAAAAGAATTTTTTGAAAAATGTTTTTTTTTTTTTTGTATATCTCTGCTTCTTACAACTCTTTTTCCTTCTATCCCCCAAAATCGTAAGCCCCCCTTTTACAATGAAAATGATCGGGCTTTATAGCCACTGTTTACATTTGGTAAGAATAATCTTCAATTTGTTGCCATTTTCGCTGCTATTTTTCTTTCTCTTTTTGCAGGTCTGATGCGAAATCTCCGGAGAACGCTGATGGTGGCGTGACACGAGGAGTCTACCTGGGGGCGCATTGATCGTGGCTGCCGATTCATCATCTTTGATTGCGGTGCGAAGAGAGAAGGCAAAAACCCTAGAGTTTCCTGCCTTGGTGTAACAGTTTGGGCCAGTTGGGCCGGTTTAGACTTGGGTTTATTCTGTAATTAGGTTAAGTCTTAGATGGGTTTGTAGTTTGGGTCACGGGATAGGTTGTTTGGACTGTACCCGGGTTTTGGGTTAATGGATTTAGGTAGGCTTAGGTTCTGGCCGATTGGGCTTTGTAAATGGGTTCTGGTTTGGGCTATTCAAAACATGCATTTGGGCTTATTTTTGGTGTGTAAAAGGACTAGACATTTATTTATTTTTATTTTTTATATTCCGCTTTTTATTGGTATATGGCCCGGTCAAATTTGGGCTATTACACCATCAATATTATATTGTTTCAATCAAGATAACAAATTCACACATTATTATCTATACATATTCCCTTCATTTTTTGCCTAATACTCATTTGGATTTTCCAACTCGAGAGTTGATGTTATCTCATATCCCATTGAGACATAATATTTCATAAATCGATTCCCAGCAAGAAGTCGAGGGGCTTGAACCTTTGCGTTAATCAGTTCCTTTTCACAATTAGCTATTCCGGGACCTATAACAGCTACATCATAGTTTGCAGTTTCTGAATCTTCAACCAATTCTGAAGATACCATTTAAAATGATAAGATTGCATATTTGTAAGCCTCAACGCAACAATTAAGAGCTTTCAAAGCCTGGGGAGAGCCTGGTTTCTTAATTATTTCATTATATACATTCAACGTTGCTTTGGCATTCGCTGCTCCTAATTTCATAATGAGGGTTCCTAGTTGGGTTGTATCCATTGCCGCAATAACTTTGGGGGTGGAAAGTGCTTTCAGACAAAACCTGCAATTTTGAACTGCCTTGCTATTGCATAAATTTTCTACTAGTTGTGATGAAGGTATCGGAAGGGAAACATTAGCCTTTGGAATAATTGCACTTGTTGGCAAAGAAGAAAGCGAAAAGATAGATAAGAAAATAACTAAAACTAAGCATAACTTATTTGGATGAGCCATTCTCTTCTTGATTATGATATGAAGATATTTTTAATTACAAATTTTGATCTTGTGATTTTATAATTTATTTTGCTACTTTTTATAAAGGTAAAACAAATCTATTTTTAGATAAGTCTTAGCAACAATAACATACATTATTATCAATTATAACAATAAATTTATTTTAATATTTTTTAACAAAACTAATTTAGTAAATTATTTTCTAATATAAGTGTTTGACTGCACAATTATATTGCTTTCTCTCTTTTTATTGAAAATTTTGGTTGCAGTCAACTTTTCTTTTTGTGTGTAAAATAAAAATAACCAACTCTACTGAATAATTACAAACTGAAACTTGACTACTTTACCAAACCCAAATTCATCTAACATCTCCTCAGGGAAATTAACGAAAACAAGCACATCTGTATTCCTATCTGAAGCTACCTTAGCAAGCTTGTCAGCAACTTTATTCCTCTCTCTCTCTCGGAATGCACTTTATTTGCAATTGGACTATAGTTTGTAAAAACAAATGAATCCTTCTTATCAGGGTTGAGGATGAACTGGCCAAGCAGTTAACCTACAAAGCTTTAACGAACCCCAAGCAATCCATGTGTATCGACACATTTTTGTACCCCTTTCTTTGACCAATGGCAAAACCATCAAGTATCCAAAAATTTGAGCTTCAAAAATAGAACAACTCCCCAAACAATGGTTATATCCAAGGATCTAATCTCCTTTCTCTTTACATGTAAAACCCCCAGCGTAGCAAAACATGTTTCCATCCTAATAGCCTCGTCGGTATATAACGCATCAAATTTAGAACCAAAGGATGTTCAAAATCAAGAACGAGATGTCTATAAATGTGTCTCTTATAGGTTGAATTGTACTATTTTGCCAACCTATGGAAATCTTAATAGTTTAAATAAAACACCATGTTATTCTCTAAAAGTAAAAAAGGTTCTTGTTTTTTCATATGCTCCAAGCTATTAAAACAAAGTAACTAGACCAAAAGATCCCCACACACGACATCCACACTGAAGATCATAAATTAGTCTCCATCTAGTCTAGAAGACTATTGGAGCAAACTCAGGGCTGACGGTTTGAAGGCACAATCTATATCCAAGCCTTGTTTGCCGCAGGAAATCCTTAAGCACATGAAGTAAATCATGCATTTCATGGTGACATATTTGACAGGACGCACTGTGACCATTGCCCTTCTGCATCCATTCCAAATAGTTATAAGATGTTGTTCGAACACAAGCCATATGAAAAAAAAAGGACACATTAAGGTCCTTAAAAATTTCTTAGCCACAATTTTTCTTTTCTATTCTGTGTACCCTCCATTATCCATCAATAAGCAGTCTTGACTAAAAAGGACCCTACTGAGGTCCGCACCTAATTGATTTTATCAGGACCGGCTTAAGGGTGGTGAGGGGAATACTGAAACCTCTTTTATCAATATCCTTTGGAAACCAAGCTTTAAATAGTTTTAGATTCCACATCCCATCCTTAGATACCATGTCAAAAAGTAAATAATCCATCATAAGATTGATTTGAGAAGGCACATGATTAGATGAACACCAACAGTAGCCAAATTCCTAGTCCAAATAGACTAATATAAATTCTCTCTTGATATGGGTCTACCTTAACAAGTCCTCTCCATATGGCTGAACACCTTCCTCGAGCAATACTTTCAAGCACCCTCACTTTCATTCCATACTTCGATTGAAGAACTCAATCCTCTAATGTAGTATCCTTAAAGACTTGATTAAAACCCAATTTTAGCATAAAAATAAGCATTTAAATCCTCTAAAAGCCTTAGACCAAATCCTCTAGAGGTAAGAGGTTTATAATTAGAGTCTTAATGAACAAGAGACACTCTTCTTCCACCATTAGTCGACACCCAAATGAATTATGTTGCAAACACATTTAAATATTTTCATTGGTTGCATAAAATAATTTGGTAAAGAAAGAAGATCAGACTAAACAAGAGTAACACTACCTGCCATAAAGAGCTGCTTAGCGTATCAATTACTCACTTTGCTACGCACCTATTCTACCACAAACTGCAATGTAGAGTTAGAAACTCTATTATAGAGTAACAGCACTCCCAAGTACATTTCAATATCTTGGTCACTTTGTAAACCAAATAAACTACTTAACATGTTATTAAGATCATCACCCACTCCTTTAGAAAAGAAAATGTTTGTTTTCTTAGCATTGACTTAATGGCCTAAGAAACTGCATAAGCAGTAAAGAATTCCTTTAAGGATCCGAACATGCTTTAAGTCCGCTTTTGAAAAGATTACTAAATCATTTGCAAAGAACAAATGAGAAAGATCTGGCCTCATTTAGATAGTTTGATTTCAATTTGTTAAAAAGAACAAAAGAACTAAATGGATCCGGTGGCTTGGTTTGATTTCAATTTGCTGAGAAAAACAAAATACTGCAAAGTAACATCATTCTTGTCCTTGAATAGAGTAAAATATCTTTGTAATTGTAGTAGCCCAAATTTGACCGGGCTTAAACAAAAGAAAATAAATGGGCAAATAAATATTAATTTATTAAATGTCCATTAAAAGGTCCAATTACAAGGCCTAAACATTATGGCCCAACAAGGAAACATTACCCGGCAAACCCAAATACACCCGAAGCCCAAGTCTAAACCTATCAGACAGACCCTAACACCTTAACCCAGTAGCAAAGTGGCCCAATCTGCCCAAAGTGTTACACCGAGGCCCTAGGGTTTCTGCCTTTTCTCTCCTCGAGCCGCAACAGGGATCTAGAAGTTTCTCCACGTCAGCAGAGCTGTACCAACTCCCAAAGGTCATCAATGCACTGCCAGCCGTTCCAGTCCTCGAATCAGGGCCTCATTAATGCCATGTCCAGAGACCTTTCAACGCACCGTCTCAGCCACTAATGGTGCCCCCATCGACAAGCAATCGAACCGCCATTAGTGCCCAAATCAGGCGCCAACAAGATCATCACCGAGATTTTCAGGGTTACCTGCAAGAAAAGGAAACACACAGCAGATACGGAAAAAAAAGGGAAATGAAAGATAGCAGCAGATATGCTATAACGAGAAATAAAAAGAAATATTCGATTTCTTTCCTAAATCTGTAAAGCTCAAAGGCTATAAAGCTCTTCTAAGAGCCTTGTAAAAAACACTTACGATTTCACACACAGAGACACGAATATTGGAGAGAACCGAAAACCAAAAAAACACCAATCACTGTATACTCTCAGAAACAGTTTCATAAACAGAGAAATAAAAGTAGTTTTTCCGAAGGTAGTCAAATCAATTTTTTCTTTTTACTTATTTGTTTGTTTTCTATCATGCATGTGTAGATTTTAAAAAAAGAAATAATAAAAAACAAAAAGGTAAAGAAGTTACCTAAGAATCAACGAAGGAAAAGAAGGGTTTTTAAGAACCCTAGTCACTGTGTACGGTGACCTTGGAGACGGCGCGTTAGCGCGTGAGAACCACGAGCGCCGGAGCCCCGGGACGAGCCAGGATGGCCTTCGGGCCAGAGCTCCGAGGGCCAAAGGGGATTTTAGAGGTTTTTTTTAGTTTTTTTTAAAAGCCGGGGTTCAGAAATGTTTTTGGGGCTTAAGTATGGCTTATATACCCTAAGCCAAACGGTGCCGTTTTGAGGTGCCAAAGTCCGCGTGTTGACCTGAAAACCCGGGGAGGATCCGCGTGTTTCTGATTAATGGGCCAATTGCCCAATTAATCCCTCCGAGTTTTCTGTATTTACAATTTCATTTTATTTTATTCTAATTTGGCCCTAATATTTTATTTTTGTTTTAATTTAATCCTAATAGCCTTATTAAAGTGTATCTCAGGAACGACGTCGTTTTGGGGAAGAGGGTTTAATTACTCTGTGAGTCCCTCGTGTTTTGCGCGCGTTTCCCTTAAGTACCTAAATAAATTTTTTCCTTTTAATTTTGCCCCTGTAATTTTCAAAATTTTAAAATTAGTCCCACGTGATTATCTATATTTTATATTTTTATAACTGTTTGTTTTAGTTTTTATTAAACCTTATATTTTTATATTACATATTATTTATTATATATTACCCTTTTTTTATATATTATTATTTTACGTTATTATTTATATATATTATTATTATTAAATGTTATATTTTTAACTTGTATCATACACTTATTTTATTAATTATAAATATTATATATATTATTTTATTTTCAACCTATATACTTTTATATTATATATTATATAATTATTATTTATTATATATATTATTTATTTCATATACTATTATTATTATACATTTTGAAATTATTGTTAAGTATTATATTTTAATTTGTATTATATGTTTTTTATTATTAATTACTTTTTTATATATTATTTTTTTCTAAATATTTTATTTACATATATTAATTCCTTTATAGTTTTTATATTATATCATTTATATACTAAATGCTAATTTAAAATTATTAAGTGTTGTATTTTTATTTTTAAATTAATATATTATTATTATTTTTTAATGTATTATTATTGTTATTTGTATGTATATTTTTATATTAAATTGTATATCATGTATCATTTTTGTTTATAATTTATTTAAATATACGTTAAATCACTACTTTGCATGTTCATTATTTAAATGTTTTATTTATTCATTTTTAATGCATGTTATATATCCTTGTATGTATGTTTTTAGATATTTGAGATTTGCCGTGATTATTATTTCTTCCATGTATGTTAACTAATATTTGACATATATATTATTCTTATTATATTGCTTATATTTATGTTTTTTAGCATGTTATCTTGTATGTTTCATAATGTTAATATACTCCTTCATGCATCAATTTTAAAATGATATTCCAAAGTTTCCAAAAATAAAGGCAATGCTTGGTGTTTGAAAATTTCGAGAAAAGTAGTGCCCTAACTTACTGGGTTGCAATTTTTCTCGTTGAGCTCGAATAGTCAAGCACCCTTCTAAGTTTTTAAGGTTTTCAAGATACGAGTAACTATCTTGAAATTTCAAAGCGTTGTGTCCTAACTTACTGGATATGATATTTTGTTGTATCAAGATAGGAATTTTCAAAAATGGTTAGCTTAGTCTCAGATGTCTTAAAAATCTTACGTTCTAACTTATTGGATGTAATATTTTGATGCATTCGATACAAAGCGAGCCCTAATTTTCATAAATCAAAATATTTTAAAGAGGATTGCATTTTAAAATTTCAAATCTCTGACATAAAGACATTTGATAATCAATTAGGTACCAATTTTTGGGCGTTACGAGGGTGCTAATCCTTCCTCGTATGTAACTGACTCCCGAACCCATTTTCTGATTTCGTAGACCAAAACTAATGATTTTAAAACAAAATATTTTAAAGGTGATCCAATCACACCTAAAGAGATTGGTGGCGACTCCTATTTTCTTTTTTAAAAAAAGTCGACCCTATTTTTTTCAAAACCACGTAAAAAATGGTTTCAACAGCTTGGCGACTCCACTGGGGACGTCAATAAGAGAGTCAAGCCGCATAATTGATTACCTTTTGTCTTAATGTCGGAAATTTGAAAAATTTTAAAATTTAATCCTCTTTGCATTACATGTGTTTGAATTACTACTGATATGTTTGTCATATTTTGGCGCGCATTGCATTTGCATGACCGTTGTGGTCACACCCTTAAGTGGGAGTGAGAAACTACACCTTCGTGAGGTTTTCGCCTCCGTGTAGGATAGTGGATCACTTTCGGAATACATCCGTACCTATGGTTTCGTGAGATTTTCATCTCTGTGTAGCCATAGGGAAATATATTCCCCTGAACCGAACTCGATTTAAATGAGCTTATAATGGGTGAGAATCAAGGAATCTACTGGTTCGGGTACCTCGAACTTTAGAACCAACCTCATATAGAAAAACTGTAAGAGCCCAACTTAGTTAGATCTATACTTTAGATACCACACTTATAAATTTCTCTTTATGATTTATTGATATTATGTGATTACTGACCATTTCTTTTCTTTTTGTTTGCATGTCATTTTACATTTAAAAGGTATCGATTCACGATCAGTTTCTAAGTTAGGAAGCATTATTATGGAGAACAGACTTCTTGATAGAGTAGAGAACAATGCTGATATTCATGGATGGTCAGAGCGTACTCAACTAGAAAAGGGAGACAGTGTGGCTGAGGGATATGTGTCAGAATTGTCAGATTACACTCGTATTAGTGTCACGCAAAATAATCTCTAAGAGCTTAAGGAGATTTGGGATCAGTGGGGCAATGCAACCAAGCAGTTATTCTACGATAACTACGGTGACCTACCTTACTTGCTCGATATTCAAGTAGATGAGCGCTTGTTCCGTGCTTTGGCTCAGTTTTGGAATCCAGCGTACAGTTGTTTCACATTTGAAGAGATAGACTTGGTGCCTACTGTGGAGGAATACACTGCTTTACTTCGTTGTCCTAGGATCCAGAGTGATATGATTTATTCTCGAGCTGCTTGTGTCCCTACCTTTTGGAAGAAACTAAGGACTATAACGGGGATGAGCGAACAGTGGATTACGGCCAGAATTAAAGAGAAAGGTGAGTGCAAGTGCATTTCATGGGACCCCTTGAAAGAGCTGATATTGACGCACCCCGATGAGACGAAGAAAGTAGATATTTTTGCCCTAAGTTTGTATGGGTTGATGGTTTTTCCTAGAGCCTTGGGATATGTGGATGAGGCGACCACGGATCTTTTTCATAGACTCAGCAAAAGGGTTACTTCTGTTCCTACGATTTTGGCGGAGACATTCAAATCTTTAGATGCATGTAGGAGAACTGGTGCAGGTAGATTTATAGGTTGCGCTTAGTTACTTTTGGCTTGGTTTTACAGTCACTTCTGATTGATTGAGGGGATTGTTTGTCAGGTTTTCTTCGAGAACTACTCCCCGTTAAAAGACATAGTAGCCTCAGCTAGGAAAGTGGATGTACCAGAAGAAAATTGGATAGCACTGCTTCAGAATCTTCAGCCAAAGGATGCTGAGTGGAGGGCTCCATGGATGGCTTCCGGTGAGATACTTTATCGTTGCAGTAGTTTTGATTGGGTTCCCTTATTGGGAATTTGGGGTGCCATTGGTTATGCTCCTCTGCTCGTACTAAGATAGCATGGATTGAAGCAGTTCGTATCGGCAACTCATGGGTTGGCTTAGAGTGAGTTTGTATACAGAGGCGCTGATTATAAAAAGAAGGTTAGCGAGATTTCTAGTGCATGGAACAAGACTTGTCGGTTGAAGGGAGTGGCCCTCAATTCTACCACGACCCCAGAATATGTGGAATGGAGGAGTAGAAGAATTAATGATAATATCCCTAACTCAAAGATAGAGGAAGCACGACCGATGGAGGAGTATTTACGAGAGAGGCCTTCGGAGCTGGAAATTATGAAGCAAGAATTTAAGAGAAGGAATTTAGAACTTGAAAAGAAAATAGAAAAGCTTGAGGAAGAGAAGATATACTTGAGTCTAGATGTCGATGGGCAAAAGAAGGAGGTTGAAAGGGTGAGGAAAGAGAAAAGAAAGGTAGAAGAAGACCGAGATGATTTGAGAGAGGAGTACAAGAAGGCACAGGGAACTTTGAAATGAGTTGGGCTAGGAAAGTCTACGGAACAATGGTAGAAAGAAGTTCAAGAGGAAAAATCTAGAGCCGAGTATTGGGAGAGGAAGTTCCAAGAGATGCGATCCAAAATTTGGCCTTGGAGAAAGAGAATCAAGGATTGAAGACTAAGGTAACTGAGCTTGGAAGATCACTCCGTTGGCACCAAAACCATGATCCTACAGTCAAGTTGAAGAAGCTGAAAGATAGGGTTGAAGATTTGGAGTTGGCATTGCATGATGGTGAACTTCGGATTGAGCAGCTCGAAGCACGAAAGGATTGTTTAAATGGAGAGCTTCATCAGGTTAAAGGTCAAGTTAGAGATAGGGACTACATCATTGGGGAGGCTATAGCTCAGATCCGCAAGGTTGCTGAATATGTGCGAGACTTAGCCATACGAGCTGATGCATTGAGTATAATGTATGAGTCAGTGTCTGATAAGGGTCGAGAGTTAGCCCTTTTATTAGATAGAGTTAGAACTTTGGGTATTAGAGCAAAGGCGTATATGTAATCCATTTATATGTAAAGATATTCTTTTTCTAAATAAAGTTTCCTAAATGAGATTGAATCGAGATCGATGCCTTTTTCGCATTCATGCATTTGCATCTCATAGCATTCCACTGCATTATTTGCATTCAAAGTTATAGGAAGACCCTAATTAGTTAAAGTTACTACATAGGTTAGGGAAGAAAATCTGGAAGTTACATATCCATACGGAACTCGAGCAAAAAGCAAAAGCATGAATCAAAGGTTTGAACAGTTACAAAAGGACATGCAGGACCAATTGCAAGAGCAATTGGCTAAGATGCAGGATGACATGAAGGAGCAAATGATGGAGGCTCAAAGGAATATGATGGCGGAAATGGCTCAGCTGCTAAGGGCCACTGATAAGGGAAAGGCTCCCATGGCTATCACTGGTGAGGAGGGTGAGGATCATCTTCCGGGTTTTACTCTACCTCATGAACCAATACAAATCGAGGCACCACCTAGGAGGCCGTCTGTTATTACAAGGCCTCAACAGGGGCAGATTGATGCTGGAATTCCTGTGAACTTCTCATCTGGGTTGGGATTCAATTTAGGAGATAACATTCCTGACTTGGATATGATGGAGAAGGAAAGAATGGCAACTGAATCCTCGAAACAATTGGAAGATCGCTGCAAGTGGTTAGAGGAAAAGTTCAAGATTTTGGAAAGCGCTGGCAATCATCACGGGATTGACGCCAAAGACCTAAGCTTGGTCCCAGACTTGGTACTTCCTCACAAATTTAAGATGCCGGAGTTTGAGAAATACAATAGGACTACTTGCCCAGATGCACACATTACAATGTTCTGTAGGAGAATGACCGATTATGTGAACAATGATCAGCTGTTGATCCATTGTTTCCAATACAGCTTAGTGGGAGTGGCAGCCAAATGGTACAATTAGTTGAGCCGTGCCAAGATTAGTTCATGGAGAGACCTTGCACAGGCTTTCATGTAACAGTACAACCATGTGACCGACATGACACCGGATAGGATCACGTTGCAAAATATGGAGAAAAAGCCTAATGAGAACTTTAGGCAATATGCACAAAGATAGAGGGAAGTGGCAATGCAAGTACAGCCACCACTGTTGGAAAAGGAGACTACCATGTTGTTTATCAACACGTTGAGGGCTCCGTTCATTACTCACATGATTGGAAGTACCACGAAGAGTTTTGCGGATATAGTTATGGCGGGGGAGATGATTGAGAACTCCATAAGAAAGGGCAAAATTGAGGGGGAAACGGCTAAAAGATCGACCCCAATGAGAAAGGATAACGAGGTAAATAATGCTAATAGCTTCAACTCGAAGATAATCACAGTTGGCCAACCTAAAGCAGCCACAGTTGAACAGCAAAGTACTCAGAGACAAGAATCAGGCTCGAGACAAAATTCAGAGAAGATATAGTCATACCTATCCCTGTGACGTATCGTGAGCTTTTCCAAAGTTTATACGATGCACATGCTATTGCACCATTTCACTTGAAACCGTTACAGCCACCATACCCCAAATGGTATGATGCTAACGCTAAATGCGAATACCACGCGGGGATACCGGGGCACTCAATTGAAAACTGCGTCGGATTTAAGAAAGTTGTTGAGAGACTTATTAAGATGGGGGTAGTAAAATTCGACAGTACTCCTAAAGCTGAAAATTCATTACTAGATCATGGCAATCAAGGAGTGAATGCCATTAGTGAAGTTAGGGAAGAAGGAATTAAAAAAGATGTTGCTGAGGTGAGAATGCCTATGACGACGATATGGGAAGAGATGGTGAAGAGAGGTATGTTGACCTCTGGAAATAATAGAGAAAGAATGGGGAACTGTTGTGAGTTCCATGGAGAAGTGGGTCATGAGATCCAAGATTGCGAAGAATTCAAGGCCTTGGTACAGAGCTTTATGGATAACAAAGAATTGTAGATTTCTGAAAGAAGTTCTAGTAAAAAAGAAATATGCGCGCTGGAAAATGAACGACAAGGAATCAGCCGGCCGAGGATTATTATTTCCATGCCAGGGAATAAAGAAATGGGGGCACAAACGGTGCCTAAAGTTGTCATCCATAAACCTACTCCTTTCCCTTTTAAGGACGACAAAAGGGTGCCATGGAGCTACGACTGTAGTGTAACAGTACCCGAGGATGAGAGCATAGTCAGTGCGTCTAAGGGCGTGTAAAATGAAGGTTCCCATACACGGAGTGGGAAACGCTATGATATGGGGGACATTAGAATAGAACCCGCACAAACAAAAGATGTCGAGGAGAGAAAAGAGGTTGAAAGGCCTGTCAAGGAGCCGGTAAAGGAGGAAGAGGCTAAGGAATTTCTAAAGTTCCTTAAGCACAGTGAGTATAGTGTGGTCGAGCAGTTGCGAAGGCAACCAGCTCGTATATCAGTGTTGGCCCTACTTCTGAGTTCTGAGGTGCATCGAGAGGCATTGTTGAAGGTGCTCAATGAAACATATGTCACTCATGACATATCTGTTAATAAGTTGGACCGTTTGATAAACAATATAAGTGCAGATAATTTCATTTATTTCAATGATGATGAGATTCCGCAAGAGGCATGGGGTCAAATAGAGCCTTGCACATCACTACTCGATGCAAGAGATACACACTTCCGAGTGTACTTGTTGACAATAGATCTACTTTGAATGTTCTCCTATTATCCACACTTAGTAGATCGCCCATTGATAGCTCGCACATGAAGGCATGTCACAACATGGTAAGGGCCTTCGATGGAACCGAAAGGAAGGTTATGGGACGAATTGACATTCCTTTGGAAATCGGGCCAAATACATACGAGGTAGATTTCTTGGTGATGGATATCAAACCTTCCTACAATTATTTGTTGGGGAGACCATGGATACACTCGGCTGGGGCGGTGCCCTCCTCATTGCACCAAAAATTAAAGTTGGTAAAAGATGGGCAGTTAATAACCATCAATACCGAGGAAGATACCATAGCGGCAGTTACTAACAAGGCTCTTTATGTAGAGGTAAATGAAGAAGCTATGGAGTGTTCTTTCTGCTCCTTAGAGATCATCAATGTAACCTTCATTTCAGAAGGAAGTGGGGTGCTGGTGCCCAAGATGTCTAGAGCCACGAGAATGGCCCTGCAAATGGTGATGGGGAAGGGAGCATTGCTAGGAAGAGGACTAGGGAAGCATTTACAAGGTGAAATTCAAATCCCAAAGGTAATTGAAAAGAAGGATCGCTTTGGTTTGGGTTTCAGGCCAGACCACAAGCAAAAGATGAAGGAAATTAAGAAACGCCAAGAGAAAAGGAAGGCGCGCTTGGATAGAAGAGAAATGGAGTGGGAACCGATGACATTCCCTCCAATATCCAAAACCTTCATGTCGGGAGGGTTGCTCGTGAAAGGAAGTCATCAAATCAATACTGTACATAATGGAGGATTGGAGCAGGGAAACTTTAAGGGCATTCGCCCTTACGAACCGGGAAGCTCTTTGAACAATTAGATTGCGGAGGACCTTCCTGTAGTCTTTAGGAATTTTTCAGAGTAATTCTCAAAACATGTTTGTTATTCTAGAGCCTAGGAATAATGAGATTACATTTGTGAAATAGGCTTATGATCATTTATTATTTCAATAAAACATGAATTTATTATCAGTTTTGACGAATATTGTTTCCTTTTTTATATATACATCAACCAATATTTTGTTAAAACCTTTGCAATTCTTATTCTTTCATTCATAGCACATAAACAATCATTCTTAAATTCATTCATTCTTTGTATATTCTTTCATACCTCTACAGGTCCCTAGATATCAATGACATGAGCACTGATACTGCAAGTCCTGATTTCTCTTATGAGCAAGACATGTGTTTAGAGGAACCTCAGGATTTTGAAGATGATTCGGACTGCGATGTGTCTCCAGATCCTTTAAGAATGGTGAAACAAGAGGATAAACAAATTATGCCCCGTGAGAAAGAGGCAATAGAGAATGTAGCCCTAGAGGAAGGGAAGGAGGTGAAAATTAGAATTCTGATTGCCAAGGACACAAGGCAAGGTCTGATTGAGTTACTTGGAGAATTTAAGGATATTTTCGCATGGTCATATCAGGATATGCCGGGGTTGAGCACGGACATTGTAGTACATCGTCTACCGATAAGACAGGATTGTAAACCGGTCCAGTAGAAGTTGCGAAGAATGAGACCAGATATTGTGCTGAAAATAAAGGATGAGGTTAAGAAATAGTTCGAGGCCGGATTCTTGCAGGAAGTTAAGTACTCTGAATGGGTAGCTAATATTGTGCCAGTACCCAAGAAGGATGGGAAGGTACGAATGTATGTTGACTATAGAGATCTGAACAAAGCTAGTCCAAAAGATAACTTTCCCCTACCACACATCGACACTTTGATGGACAATACGGCGGGGTATTCGTTGTTTTCTTTCATAGATGGTTTCTCAGGGTACAATCAGATAAAGATGCATCCAGAGGATATGGATAAAACCATCTTTTTAACCTTATGGGGTACCTTTTGCCACAAAGTAATGCCATTTGGACTGAAGAATGCGGGGGCAACTTACCAGCGAGATATGGTAAACTTGTTCCATGACATGATGCATAGGGATATCGAAGTGTATGTTGATGATATGATCACTAAGTCTCGAATGGAGAAAGAGCATATTGAAGTCTTAAGGAGATTATTCATAAGGTTGAGAAAATTTCAGCTAAAGCTTAACCCGGCAAAGTGTACCTTTAGGGTTAGATCAGGAAAACTATTGGGTTTCGTAGTCAGTGAAAGGGGAATAGAAGTTGACTCAGAAAAAGTCAAAGCTATACGAGAGTTGTCTCCCCCGCAAACGCAGAAAGAGGTTCGAGGGTTTCTAGGAAGATTGAATTACATAGCTCGGTTCATTTCACAGCTAACCGAGAAATGTGATCCAATCTTTCGTCTCCTTAGAAAGCACAACCAAGGTACTTGGGATGAGGAATGTCAAAATGCTTTTGAAAAGGTCAAGCAGTATTTGTTGAATGCTCCGGTATTATCTCCCCCTAGCCCAGATAGGCCACTAATACTGTACTTATCAATGTTCAGTAATTCTATAGGATGTGTGCTGGGTCAGCAGGACGAGTCAGGAAGAAGAGAAAAGGCAAATTATTATCTCAGTAAGAAATTCACCGACTGTGAAATGAGATACTCACCAATTGAAAAGCTGTGTTGTGCACTGATTTGGACAACCCGAAGGTTAAGGCAGTATATGCTATACCATACCACTTGGCTCATTTCAAAGCTAGATCCATTGAAATACATGATAGAGTCAACAACTTTAAATGGGAGAATGACGAGATGGCAAATATTGCTTTCAGAGTTTGATATAGTCTATGTGAGTCAAAAGGCTATAAAAGGAAGTGCGGTAGCAGATTTTCTGGCCAGTAGGGCTCTAGAGGACTATGAGCCATTGAACTTTGATTTTCCAAATGAGGAGTTGATGTGTATAGCAGCGACTGAAGATTCTCCTTGGAAGCTAAATTTTGATGGGGCATCTAATGCCATTGGAAATGGAATTAGGGCAGTCTTGGTATCCCCAAATGGCGATCATTACCCGTTCACATACAAACTGGATTTTGATTGCACAAATAATATGGCCGAGTATGAAGCATGCATAATGGGACTTCGAGCAGCTATAGAACAGAGAATAAAAACTTTAGATTCTGCATTGGTAATCTACCAACTTAAGGGTGAATAGGAGACGAGGGACCCAAAATTACTCAATTATCGGAAGATAGTTTTGGGATTACTTGAGGAGTTCAAGGATATCACTTTCAATTATCTCCCACGAGATGAGAACCAAATGGCAGATGCTTTGGCCACCTTAGCCTCAATGTTTAAAGTAAACAAAGAGGAAGAGATGAGACCAATCCAAATGAATGTCTATGAAGTTCCAGCTTAGTGTTGTAACATTGAGGAAGAGGAGAAGGACGATAACCCATGGTATCAAGATATATTACGATATGTGAAAGATCGTAAATAGCCGGAATAGGCTAATGAAAATGATAAACAAACTTTGAGAAGGTTAGCTTGTGACTACGTCTTGGACGGGGATATCTTGTACAAGAGAAGGAAAGACCAAGTGCTTTTGAGGTGTGTCGATGCTGTGGAAGCTAAGTTGATTTTGGAAGAAGTTCATGAAGGTGTATATGGGACGCATGCAAATGGTTTCATGATGGCAAGGCAAATTATGAGGTTTGGCTACTATTGGGCCACCATGGAAGGGGACTATATCAATTATGCCAAGAAATGCCATAGTGTCAGATTTATGGGGACAAAATCTATGTATCACCTTTGCCGTTGCATGTTATGACTTCTCCATGGCCCTTTTCCATATGGGGCATAGACGTCATTGGGCCTATATCACCGAAAGCTTCGAATGGATATCGGTTTATCTTCATGGTCATTGACTACTTCACGAAATGGGTAGAGGCCGCTTCTTATGCGAATGTTACTAAGTCAGTTGTGGGTCGATTCTTGAAGAAGGAAATCATCTGTCGGTATGGAATGCCTGAGAAGATTATATCTGACAATGCATTGAACTTGAACAACAAAACAATAGCAGAGGTTTGCGACCAGTTCAAGATCAAACATCACAATTCTTCTCCTTATCGCCCAAAAATGAATGGGGCAGTGGAAGCCGCCAATAAGAACATTAAAAAGATAGTGGGGAAAATGACTGAGACTTATAGAGATTGTCATAAGAAGTTGCCGTTTGCACTTCTGGCCTATAGAACATCTGTCACAACCTCTACTGGGGCAACTCTATTCTCATTAGTTTATAGGATGGAAGCGGTGTTACCTATTGAAGTGGAAATACCTTCTCTGCGAATCTTGATGGAGGTAAAATTAGATGAAGCTGAATGGGTTCAATCTCGATATGATCAGCTGAACTTGATTGAGGAAAAGAGGTTAAGAGCCATTCGTCACGGTCAGATGTATCAGAAGCGAATGATACGAGCTTATGATAAGAAAGTTCACCCAAGAGAATTCCAGGAGGGAGACCTTGTACTAAAAAAGATCCTCCCTATCCAAAAGGACTTTAGGGGTAAATGGATGCCGAATTGGGAAGGGCCGTCTGTCGTGAAGAAAGCTTTCTCTGGTGGTGCATTGATCTTAACGGAAATGGATGGGAAAAGTTTACCCAATCCAGTGAACTCAGACTCAGTTAAAAAATACTTTGTCTAAAAGAGAAGAGAATCCAAGGTGAAAACCTGCAAAGGGCACCTTGAGATTCCAAAAAAAAAATGAAGAGGCCAAGGTGAAAACCCACAAAAGGGCATCTTGTGACTAAAGGGGTTTTGAGTTGAAAACCCGAAAGGGTGACTCAAATTTCGAAGCATCCGGTAATCTTGCTCAACAAAGAAAGAAGTGCGTGGCATACTAGGGCATCGACAGAGTACTTTGAATCTTCTAAACACATGTCTTCATGTACAAGCGCTCAAGCGGCGATATCTAGGGCATCTAACTTTTGGCTTGTTTGCCATCTTTAGATTCTTTTTCTTCTTAAAGATAGGCTACCAGATTAATTTCCTTTGTATCTTTTCTGTGATAATTCATTCAAATACAATTGATCTTAAAGATTTATTCATCTTCCATTGTTCTTTAAGTATGTTTCATTGAAATAATGATAGATGAACTAAATACTTTTACAAATGAAGTTTTGCGCATTACTCTGGCATTTCTAGATAATATAAGAAACCAAAACAAGTCAATTATCCAAGAAATTCACATAAGTAAGGGTAGAAAGAGCTCGAGAAGTTTCTTTCTTCCAATCCAAAAGGGTAAGTAGACAAAACCAGTGATTCAATTCTAAGGAAAGATTATCTTACAACCATCTTCAGTAGATCGTAGCATTTGACGAATGGTATAGGCCAACAGACTGAGCAGGAACAATATGGAGAGAAAAGATGAGTGGTGACGTCTAGGATAGGGGTCATATTCATAACATTTTGCATCATGTTAGGAACCTTTGACTCACTTTGATCATAGCATCCTAATCATCAAGCATAATCATATACGCATTCTACAGGTTCTATAGATCAAAGACGACGCGCCTTAATCCCTTAAGCAGTAGGGTAACAGGCCACAACATAGCAGATCTAGCATTCAGATGTTTATACTGAAGCAGATCCAAGATGGTTTGGCACCCTTGTTTTTACAAGGAGCAAATCGAAGACATAGCTGATTTGGCTTTTGCGTGCTTACGCTGAAGCAAATCTAAGATGATTTGGCATCTCTGTATTGGCGGAGAGCAAATCGAAGTTTGGCGTCTCTATATTCGGTGGAGGGCAGACACATAGCAGATCTGGCATTCAGATGTTTATACTGAAGCAGATCCAAGATGGTTTGGCACCCTTGTTTTTACAAGGAGCAAATCGAAGACATAGTTGATTTGGCTTTTGCGTGCTTACGCTGAAGCAAATCTAAGATTATTTGGCATTTCTGTATTGGCGGAGATCAAATCGAAGTTTGGCGTCTCTATATTCGGTGGAGGGCAGACACATAGCAGATCTGGCATTCAGATGTTTATACTGAAGCAGATCCAAGATGGTTTGGCACCTTTATTTTTACAAGGAGCAAATCGAAGACATAGCTGATTTGGCTTTTGCGTGCTTATGCTGAAGCAAATCTAAGATGATTTGGCATCTCTGTATTGGCGGAGAGCAAATCGAAGTTTGGCATCTCTATATTCGGTGGAGGGCAGACACATAGCAGATTTGGCATTCAGATGTTTATACTGAAGCAGATCCAAGATGGTTTGGCACTCTTGTTTTTACAAGGAGCAAATCGAAGACATAGCTGATTTGGCTTTTGCGTGCTTACGCTAAAGAAAATCTAAGATGATTTGGCATCTCTATATTGGCGGAGAGCAAATCGAAGTTTGGCGTCTCTATATTCGGTGGAGGGTAGACACATTGTAACGCCCTAAATTTCGGGTTTCTTTTAGATTTTTCTTTAGCTGATAGAATGTTTAAATTCTAGTACGTGGGTGTGTGTTGCATGTTGGGAGTGTGTTAATGGGCTTATAGAAGGCCCATGTGTTGGTTAGAAGCTCGGCAAAATTTTGTATTTTCGACTTAGGAGATAGGGGACTCTTGAAGATAGGTGTTATAAGAAAATAATTGTGAATTAAGACACAAATGAATCAGTGGTAAAGTGGCAAGGGAGACGCCACTAGGCTCCTTAAAAGGTGGCGCCTAAATGAGCTTGGAGGTCCAAGGTTCAAGCTGCAGGGGTTGCAAGTGTGGTGTTTTATTTTTGAGTTTGAGCAGGTAAGAATTTGAAACTGAATAGAACTCTGTTGGAAGAGATTTGAATCGGTCAAGAGAGCAAATTGTGGAGGAGGTTGGGGAGCAAATCAAGGAGTTTGAATTTTGAATGATGATGGCCGGTTAGAGGACTCTTGGGGAAGGCAAATTCGGCTAGGTGCTTAGGTAGCATTTTCGGCAATTAGGTGCTAGAGTATGCCGATTTCCTAAAGGTTCTTTTAGGTGTTTTGGCCAATTTCTCTAAGAGAGTAAACCCCCATCCTTGTGCCGAATTCTTGCATAGCTTAATAGGTATTGCCGCACACTTATTTGATCAAAAATACAATCTTGTGCCATATTTCTTTTGTGGAACCGATTGCTTGCTTCTTCCCCTCTTCAACCTCAATTCTCAGATTCTTTCTCTTCTATTTCCTTTCTTCTATCGTTCATACTCCTCTATTTTCTCTATTTGCTCTTATTCGAAAGTCACAAAGGCTAGCAACCCCATTGCCGAATCCTTGTTGGCCGAAACCCTTTACACCTTGCCGATTTCTTTCTTGAAACCGAAACCGCCTTTGCTATTCTTTTTCTCCTATTTTTCACTCTTTCCCATTTTGCATTCATAAACTGAAACCTCTATGCCGATTGCTTGATGACAAAACCGACTACTCTTATCCCTTTCTTCTAAACCACTCCATAAGCCGAAACCCTCATTGTGCTTGACCGAATCCTCTCTACTTTCAATTCTTCCTTTCTGTCTTGGATCGTGATTAGGAGGGCTGTAGACACTTCTTGAATCGATTAGCACCGGGGTAAGTACTCAATCTAGTTCTTTCGTTAAGTCTCTGATTGAAGTTTAAGTTAAAACCCTTGTGAGGGTGGTTATCGTGGGACTAAGGCAGTGGTGGTCTTTTGCTTTGATGTTATGGTGTTGGCATAGACAAAAAGGGGCATTTCGCAAGGACTTGGAGGTTGTTTCGGCAAGGCACAGATACTTAGTCCACATTTCGGCAAAGAAGGGTAAGACTTCGATGCTTAGGCCATGTAAGCCGATCTTGGTAAGGGGTGTATAACTCTTTGATTATCGATTAGTAGGCTAATAGTTAGCGTTCGATTGTAGGTTCTTCGTACGTGGATTTCGTCAACGTTTCTTCAGTAACAGGTGTGTAACGTGTCTCTATCATAGACTAGGATGGCCAAAGGCCGTAATGACCGAAACTATGCTAAAGTGTCCGACTGAAGTGACCGAAAAATTTGCCTTGAAAGGATCTGAGGGTAACCGAATACCCTGTGGTGATCAAACTAGTAAATGACAGTGGCAAAATTGCAGAAGGTGCAATTTCGAGTTTCTCGGTAAGTTGGGTTTCAATGGGCCAAAGATGGGCCTAATGGGCTTCCGAGCCCAAATAGGTAAAATGGCTAATAAAGACTATCTGGCGACGTAGTTAGTAATAACTTGTTAAGTTGGTAAACTAAACCTAAAATTGGGCTTAACGGGCTTGAGACAATATTGGACTTAGTAAGGCTCATTAGGGGTTTTAGGCTAAAAAAGGGCAAAACTGGAAATTTGGCATAAATGGACTTCCGTGGTTAATTGGGAACTAATAATCAGCTGTACTTGTATAAAATTCCTGAAAATATGAAAAAGGACTAAAATACCCTTAAATATGGAAAATTACCAAAATACCCCTAGGTGTAAAAAGACTATTATACCCCTAGGGTCAATTCTGTATGAAATGTATGATGTTATGTATCTGCATGAGTTAATTATCTATATGAGTATATCTGATGCTAGATATTGCATGATAGTATGATTATCTGTTGCATGGGGTATGGGTTTATGATGGAGGAAGCGTTCTGGCAGCCTCGCTGCAATCTGGTGACTCTGTCACATTATATCTGGCAACCTCGTTGCAATCTGGTGGCCTCGCCACAACATTTATATCTGGTGACTTCGTCACAATATCTGGCAGCCTCGCTGCAAATATATCTGGCAGCCTCGCTGCAAATGTTATCTGGCAGTCTCACTGCAAATTATATCTGGCAGCTTCGCTGCAATTATCTGTGGTGTGTAGCGGTTGGGTGGGTCGAGTAGTCTCCCCACATGGTGTAAGGCTGGTACGGGGGTGTTAAGGATGGATTTGGGATGGGTTTCTGTTTGCATAATATTTATATCTGATCTGTTTCTGTTATGGGCCTTTGGGCTTAACCTGATTCCTGTAATGGGCCGAGGCCCAATTAACTCTGTTTCTGAGGCTTGATCTGTTTTGGCCTATGGTTGAGATAATGTTGCACACTGAGTTCTCAAACTCACCCCCCTTCTGTTTTATCACTGCAGGTAACCCTCAACCATAGTGGGCTTGGAGCTGCGAGAGATTCGGAGTGGCCACGACGTCTGCAAGAGAACTGGTTTTTATTTATGTTTTAGTTTATAATTTTTATGTTAATTTTTGGGTTTTAATGTGTAATAAGGCCGCTATTAAAATTTCTTTTTGGGTTTTAACTTTCTAAAGGATTGGGTTCGTACTTTATCGAAACTGCTAGATATAGGCTGCGCGGGTTTCCAAAACCTTAACAACATTTTCAAAACAAGGTTTATAAGATTCAAACAATCTTGAATAATGACAAGTTAAAGTAGTTTTAACAAGAACTTTTCTCACCTTGCTGGTTTTCCAAAATATCACCTATGTCTCAACATGTTTAAAAAGGTTATAAGCGTAGTTTAGGATCATGTGACGCACCAAATCTGGTCATAACGTCCAGGCCGGGTTTGGGGTGTTACACACATAGCAAGATCTGGCATTCAGATGTTTATACTGAAAGTAGATTTAAGAGGGTATGGCACCCTTGTTTTTAGCAAGGAGCAAATCGAAGACATAGCTGATTTGGCTTTCACGTGCTTACGTTGAAGCAGATTTAAGATGATTTGGCATCTCTGTATTGTTAGAGAACAAATCGAAAAAGTAGATTCGGAGAGCCGATCGAAGATATCAACACGACCGGTTGCAAGAAACAGATTGAAGACCATAACTGGATAAGACCGGTCAAATTTGGTCTTTTTATCAATCTTTGCTCAATTCCCGTTACACAGCAATGAGCAAAGAGGGGCAGCTATAATAGCCCAAATTTGACCAGGCTTAAACAAAAGAAAATAAATGGGCAAATAAATATTAATTTATTAAATGTCTATTAAAAGGTCCAATTACAAGGCCTAAACATTGTGGCCCAACACGGAAACATTACTCGGCAAACCCAAATACACCCGAAGCCCAAGTCTAAACCTATCGGACAGACCCTAACACCTTAACCCAGTAGCAAAGTGGCCCAATCGGCCTAAAGTGTTACACCGAGGCCCTAGGGTTTCTACCTTTTCTCTCCTCGCGCCGCAACAGGGATCTAGAAGTTTCTCCACGTCAGCAGAGCCGTACCAACTCCCAAAGGTCATCAATGCACTGCCAGCCGTTCCAGTCCTCGAATCAGGGCCTCATTAATGCCATGTCCGGAGACCTTTCAACATACCGTCTCAGCCACTGATGGTGCCCCCATCGACAAGCAATCGAACCGCCATTAGTGCCCAAATCAGGCGCCAACACGATCATCACTGAGATTTTCGGGGTTACCTGTAAGAAAAGGAAACACACAGCAGATACGGAAAAAAAAGGAAATGAAAGATAGCAGCAAATATGTTATAACGAGAAATAGAAAGAAATATTCGATTTCTTTCCTAAATCTATAAAGCTCAAAGGCTATAAAGCTCTTCTAAGAGCCTTGTAAAAAACACTTACGATTTCACACACAGAGACACACGAATATTGGAGAGAACCGAAAACCAAAAAAACACCAATCACTGTATACTCTCAGAAACAGTTTCATAAACAGAGAAATAAAAGTAGTTTTTCTGAAGGTAGTCAAATCGTTTTTTTCTTTTTACTTATTTGTTTGTTTTCTGTCATGCATGTGTAGATTTTAAAAAAAGAAATAATAAAAAACAAAAAGGTAAAGAAGTTACCTAAGAATCAACGAAGGAAAAGAAGGGTTTTTAAGAACCCTAGTCACCGTGTACGGTGACCTTGGAGACGGCGCGTTAGCGCGTGAGAACCACGAGCGCCAGAGCCCCGGGACGAGCCAGGACGGCCTTCGGGCCAGAGCTCCGAGGGCCAAAGGGGATTTTAGAGGTTTTTTTTAGTTTTTTTTAAAAGCCGGGGTTCGGAAATGTTTTTGGGGCATAAGTATGGCTTATATAGCCTAAGCCAAACGGTGCCGTTTTGAGGTGCCAAAGTCCGCATGTTGACCCGAAAACCGAGGGAGGATCCGCGTGTTTCTGATTAATGGGCCAATTGCCCAATTAATCCCTCTGAGTTTTCTGTATTTACAATTTCATTTTATTTTATTCTAATTTGGCCCTAATATTTTATTTTTGTTTTAATTTAATCCTAATAGCCTTATTAAAGTGTATCTCAGGAACGACGTCGTTTTGGGGAAGATGGTTTAATTACCCCGTGAGTCCCTCGTGTTTTGCACGCGTTTCCCTTGAGTACCTAAATAAATTTATTCCTTCTAATTTTACCCCTATAATTTTCAAAATTTTAAAATTAGTCCCACGTGATTATCTATATTTTATATTTTTATAACTGTTTGTTTTAGTTTTTCTTAAACCTTATATTTTTATATTACATATTATTATTACATATTATTTATTATATATTACCCTTTTTTTATATTATTATTTTACGTTATTATTTATATATATTATTATTATTAAATGTTATATTTTTAACTTGTATCGTACACTTATTTTATTAATTATAAATATTATATATTTTATTTTATTTTCAACCTATATACTTTTATATTATATATTATATAATTATTATTTATTATATATATTATTTATTTCATATACTATTATTATTATACATTTTGAAATTATTGTTAAGTATTATATTTTAATTTGTATTATATGTTTTTTATTATTAATTACTTTTTTTATATATTATTTTTTTCTAAATATTTTATTTACATATATTAATTCCTTTATAGTTTTTATATTATATCATTTATATACTAAATGCTAATTTAAAATTATTAAGTGTTGTATTTTTATTTTTAAATTAATATATTATTATTATTATTTTTTAATGTATTATTATTGTTATTTGTATGTATATTTTTATTTTAAATTGTATATCATGTATCATTTTTGTTTATAATTTATTTAAATATACGTTAAATCACTACTTTGCATGTTCATTATTTAAATGTTTTATTTATTCATTTTTAATACATGTTATATATCCTTGTATGTATTTTTTTAGATATTTGAGATTTGCCGTGATTATTATTTCTTCCATGTATGTTAACTAATATTTGACATATATATTATTCTTATTATATTGCTTATATTTATGTTTTTTAGCATGTTATCTTGTATGTTTTATAATGTTAATATACTCCTTCATGCATCAATTTTAAAATGATATTCCAAAGTTTCCAAAAATAAAGGCAATGCTTGGTGTTTGAAAATTTCGAGAAAAGTAGTACTCTAACTTACTGGGTTGCAATTTTTCTCGTTGAGCTCGAATAGTCAAGCACCCTTCTAAGTTTTTAAGGTTTTCAAGATACGAGTAACTATCTTGAAATTTCAAAGCGTTGTGTCCTAACTTACTGGATATGATATTTTGTTGTATCAAGATAGGAATTTTCAAAAATGGTTAGCTTAGTCTCAGATGTCTTGAAAATCTTACGTCCTAACTTATTGGATGTAATATTTTGATGCATTCGATACAAAGCGAGCCCTAATTTTCATAAATCAAAATATTTTAAAGAGGATTGCATTTTAAAATTTTCAAATCTTTGACATAAAGACATTTGATAATCAATTAGGTACCAATTTTTGGGCATTACGAGGGTGCTAATCCTTCCTCGTACGTAACTGACTCCCGAACCCGTTTTCTGATTTCGTAGACCAAAACTAATGATTTTAAAACAAAATATTTTAAAGGTGATCCAATCACACCTAAAAAGATTGGTGGCGACTCCTATTTTCTTTTTTAAAAAAGTCGACCCCATTTTTTTCAAAACCACATAAAAAATGGTTTCGACAGTAATGTCAAGTTAAATGATCTTTTTATGCCCATCTTTTCTTTACAAATGACTCATTATTCTTTCTTGAAGTTGAATAAAGTGATTTTCAAAGGATAAGCCTTTGTCAATTAAGAGGTAATGATTCCATGATTTGGACTTTTGATAATAAGGGAAAGTTCACTAGTACTTCTTGATGCAGGGACTCAAAAGAAAGCATTAAGGAGAAGGCAATTAAGGGAAGCAGTAAATGGAAATAGAGTACGACACAAGTAGGGTGGGAGACGGTAAATACTACCAGATCTTTCTTACAAAAATCTCATCCTAGAACAATAGGTGTAATTATTATAGATTTTTGCAAAAGGTCATAAACGTAAGTGTTAAGAAGGTTGATGTTATTTGGGTTTGGTTAGATTTTGAGTCCACTTTGAAAAGTTAATAATTGGAATTTGGAATATTAAGAATTCGTTAACTTAATGGAATACGAGAAAATTTATATAATTTTACAATGATTATTTAAATTAATTCACAGTTTTAGCAGCAACGAGAATGGCAACACGCTTATGCCATAAATATTATATTATGTCAATCAAGATAACAAATTCACACATTATTATCTATACATATTCCCTTCATTTTTTGCCTAATACTCATTTCGATTTTCCAACTCGAGAGTTGATGTTATCTCATATCCCATTGAGACATAATATTTCATAAATCGATTCCCAGCAAGGAGTCGAGGTGCTTGAACCTTTGCGTTAATCAGTTCCTTTTCACAATTAGCTATTTCAGGACCTATAACAGCTACATCATAGTTTGCGGTTTCAGGATCTTCAACCAATTCTGAAGATACCATTTCAAATGATAAGATTGCATATTTGTAAGCCTCAACGCAACAATTAAGAGCTTTCAAAGCCTGGGGAGAGCCTGGTTTCTTAATTATTTCATTATATACATTCAACGTTGCTTTGGCATTCGCTGCTCCTAATTTCATAATGAGGGTTCCTAGTTGGGTTGTATCCATTGCCGCAATAACTTCGGGGGTGGAAAGTGCTTTCAGACAAAACCTACGATTTTGAACTGCCTTGCCATTGCATAAATTTTCTACTAGTTGTGATGAAGGTATCGGAAGGGAAACATTAGCCTTTGGAATAATTGCACTTGTTGGCAAAGAAGAAAGCGAAAAGATAGATAAGAAAATAACTAAAACTAAGCATAACTTATTTGGATGAGCCATTCTCTTATTGATTATGATATGAAGATATTTTTAATTACAAATTTTGATCTTGTGATTTTTTAATTTATTTTACTACTTTTTATAAAGGTAAAACAAATCTATTTTTAGATAAGTCTTAGCAACAATAACATACATTATTATCAATTATAACAATAAATTTATTTTAATATTTTGTTAACAAAACTAATTTAGTAAATTATTTTCTAATATAAGTGTTTGATTGCACAATTATATTGCTTTCTCTCTTTTTATTGAAAATTTTGGTTGCAATCAACTTTTCTTTTTGTGTGTAAAATAAAAATAACCAACTCTACTAAATAATTACAAACGGAAACTCGAGTACTTTACCAACCCCAAATTCATTTAACATCTCCTCAGGGAAATTAACGAAAACCTGCACCTCTATATTACTACCTGAAGCGACCTTAGCAAGCTTGTCAGTAACTTTGTTCCTCTCTCTATCTCAGAATACACTTTATTTGCAATTGGACTATAGTTTGTAAAAACAAATGAATCCTTCTTATCAGGGTTGAGGACGAACTGGCCAAGCAGTTAACCTGCAAAGCTTTAACGAATCCCAAGCTATCCATGTGTATCGACACATTCTTGTACCCCTTTCTTTGACCAATGGCAAAACCATCAAGTATCCAAAAGTTTGAGCTTCAAAAATAGAACAACTCCCCAAACAATGGTTATATCCAAGGATCTAATCTCCTTTCTGTTTACATCTAACACGCCTGGCGGTAGCAAAACATGTTTCCATCCTAATAGCCTTGTCGGTATATAACGCATCAAATTTACTACCAAAGGACGTTCAAAATCAAGAACGAGATGTCTAGAGATGTGTCTCTTATAGGTTGAATTGTACTATTTTGCCAACTTATTGAAATCTTAATAGTTTAAATAAAACTTCATGTTATTCTCTAAAAGTAAAAAAGGTTCTTGTTTTTTCATATGCTCCAAGCTATTAAAACAAAGTAACTAGACCAAAAGATCCCCACACACGACACCCACACTGAAAATAGTCTCCATCTAGTCTAGAAGACTATTGGAGCAAACTCAGGGCTGACGGTTTGAAGGCACAATCTATATCCAAGCTTCGTTTGCAGCGGGAAATCCTTAAGCACATGAAGTAAATCATGCATTTCATGGTGACATATTTGACAAGACGCACTGTGACCATTGCCCCTCTGTATCCATTCCAAATAGTTATAAGATGTTGTTCGAACACAAGCCATATGAAAAAAAAGGACACATTAAGGTCCTTAAAAATTCCTTAGCCATAATTTTTCTTTTCTATTCTGTATACCCTCCATTATCCATCAATAAGCAGTCTTGACCAAAAAGGACCCTACCGAGGTCTGCACCCAATTGATTTTATCAGGACTGGCTTAAGGGTGGTAAGGGGAATACTGAAACCTCTTTTATCAACATCCTTTGGAAACGAAGCTTTAAATAGTTTTAGATTCCACATCCCATCCTTAGATACCATGTCAAAAAGTAAACAATCCATCATACGATTGATTTGAGAAGGCACATGACTGGATGAACACCAACAGTAGACAAAATTCCCAGTCCAAATAGACAAATATAAATTCTATCTCGATATGGGTCGTACCTTAACAAGTCCTCTCCATATGGCTGAACACCTTCCTTGAGCAATACATTCAAGCACCCTTACTTTCATTCCATACTTCGATTGAAGAACTCAATCCTCTAATGTAGTATCCTTAGAGACTTGATTAAACCCCAATTTTAGCATAAAAATAAGTATTTAAATCCTTTACAAGCCTTAGACCAAATCCTCCACAGGTAGGAGGTTTATAATTAGAGTCTTAATGAACAAGAAACACTCTCCTTCCACTATTAGTCGACACCCAAATGAATTATGTTGCAAACACATTTCAATATTTTCATTGGTTGCATAAAATAATTTGGTAAAGAAAGAAGATCAGACTAAACAAGAGTAACACTACCTGCCATAAAGAGCTACTTAGCGTCTCAATTACTCATTTTGCTACGCACCTATTCTACCACAAACCGCAATGTAGAGTTAGAAACTCTATTATAGAATAACGGCACTCCCAAGTACATTTCAATATCTTGGTCACTTTGTAAACCAAGTAAACTACTTAACATGTTATTAAGATCATCACCCACTCCTTTAGAAAAGAAAATGTTTGTTTTTTTAGCATTGACTTGATGGCCGAAGAAACTGCATAAGCGGTAAAGAATTCCTTTAAGGATCCGAACATGCTTTAAGTCCACTTTCGAAAAGATTACTAAATCATTTGCAAAGAACAAATGAGAAAGATCTGGTCTCATTTAGATAGTTTGATTTCAATTTGTTAAAAAGAACGAAAGAACTAAATGGATCCGGTGGCTTGGTTTGATTTCAATTTGCCAAGAAAAACAAAATACTGCAAAGTAACATCATTCTTTTCCTCGGATAGAGTAAAATATCTTTGTAATGTCGATTTAAATGACCTTTTTCTGCCCATCTTTTCTTTACAAATGGCTCATTATTCTTTCTTGAAGTTGAATAAAGTGATTTTCAAAGGATAAGCCTTTGCCAATTAAGAGGTAATGATTCCATGATTTGGACTTTTGATAATAAAAGAAAGTTCACTAGTACTACTTGATGCAAGGAATTAAAAGAAAGCAATAAGGAGAAGGCAATTAAAGAAAGCAGTAAATGGAAATAGAGTACGACACAAGTAGGGTAGGAGACGGTAAATACTACCAGATCTTTCTTACAAAAATCTCATCCTAAACAATAGGTGTAATTATTATAGATTTTTGCAAAAGGCCATAAACGGAAGTGGTAAGAAGGTTGATATTATTTGGGTTTGGTTAGATTCTGAGTCCACTTTGAAAAGTTAATAATTGGAATTTGGAATATTAAGAATTCGTTAACTTAATGGAATACGAAAAAATTTATATAATTTTACAATGATTATTTAAAGTAATTCACAGTTTCAGTAGCAACGAGAATGGCAACGCGCTTATGCCATAAATATTATATTATGTCAATCAAGATAACAAATTCACACATTATTATCTATACATATTCCCTTCATTCTTTGCGTAATACTCATTTGGATTTTCCAACTCGAGAGTTGATGTTATCTCATACCCCATTGAGACATAATATTTCATAAATCGATTCCCAGCAAGGAGTCGAGGTGCTTGAACCTTTGCGTTAATCAGTTCCTTTTCACAATTAGCTATTTCGGGACCTATAATAGCTACATCATAGTTTGCGGTTTCAGGATCTTCAACCAATTCTGAAGATACCATTTCAAATGATAAGATTGCATATTTGTAAGCCTCAACGCAACAATTAAGAGCTTTCAAAGCCTGGGGAGAGCCTGGTTTCTTAATTATTTCATTATATACATTCAACGTTGCTTTGGCATTCGCTGCTCCTAATTTCATAATGAGGGTTCCTAGTTGGGTTGTATCCATTGCCGCAATAACTTCGGGGGTGGAAAGTACTTTCAGACAAAACCTGCGATTTTGAACTGCCTTGCCATTGCATAAATTTTCTACTAGTTGTGATGAAGGTATCGGAAGGGAAACATTAGCCTTTGGAATAATTGCACTTGTTGGCAAAGAAGAAAGCGAAAAGATAGATAAGAAAATAACTAAAACTAAGCATAACTTATTTGGATGAGCCATTCTCTTATTGATTATGATATGAAGATATTTTTAATTACAAATTTTGATCTTGTGATTTTTTAATTTATTTTACTATTTTTTATAAAGGTAAAACAAATCTATTTTTAGATAAGTCTTAGTAACAATAACATACATTATTATCCATTATAACAATAAATTTATTTTAATATTTTGTTAACAAAACTAATTTAGTAAATTATTTTCTAATATAAGTGTTTGACTGCACAATTATATTGCTTTCTTTCTTTTTATTGAAAATTTTGGTTGCAATCAACTTTTCTTTTTGTGTGTAAAATAAAAATAACCAACTCTACTAAATAATTACAAATGGAAACTCGACTACTTTACCAAACCCAAATTCATCTAACATCTCCTCAGGGAAATTAACGAAGCCTGCACCTCTGTATTACTATCTGAAGCGACCTTAGCAAGCTTGTTAGCAACTTTGTTCCTCTCTCTCTCTCTCGGAATACACTGTATTTGCAATTGGACTATAGTTTGTAAAAACAAATGAATCCTTCTTATCAGGGTTGAGGACGAACTGGACAACCAGTTAACCTGTAAAGCTTTAACAAATCCCAAGCTATCCATGTGTATCGACACATTCTTATACCCCTTTCTTTGACCAATGGCAAAACCATCAAGTATCCAAAAATTTGAGCTTCAAAAATAGAACAACTCCCCAAACAATGGTTATATCCAAGGATCTAATCTCCTTTCTGTTTACATGTAACACCCCCGGCGGTAGCAAAACATGTTTTCATCCTAATAGCCTTGTCGGTATATAACGCATCAAGTTTAGTACCAAAGGACGTTCAAAATCAAGAACGAGATGCCTAGAGATGTGTCTCTTATAGGTTGAATTGTACTATTTTGCCAACTTATGGAAATCTTAATAGTTTAAATAAAACTTCATGTTATTCTCTAAAAGTAAAAAAGGTTCTTGTTTTTTCATATGCTCCAAGCTATTAAAACAAAGTAACTAGACCAAAAGATCCCTACACACGACATCCACACTGAAGATCATAAATTAGTCTCCATCTAGTCTAGAAGACTATTGGAGCAAACTCAGGGTTGACGGTTTGAAGGCACAATCTATATCCAAGCCTCGTTTACAGCGAGAAATCCTTAAGCACATGAAGTAAATCATGCATTTCATGGTGACATATTTGATAGGACGCACTGTGACCATTGCCCTTCTGTATCCGTTCCAAATAGTTATAAGATGTTGTTCGAACACAAGCCATATGAAAAAAAGGACACATTAATGTCCTTGAAAATTCCTTAGCCACAATTTTTCTTTTCTATTCTGTATACCCTCTATTATCCATTAACAAGTAGTCTTGACCAAAAAGGACCCTACCGAGGTCTGCACCCAATTGATTTTATCAGGACCGGCTTAAGGGTGGTGAGGGGAATACTCAAACCTCTTTTATCAATATCCTTTGGAAACCAAGCTTTAAGTAGTTTTAGATTCCACATCCCATCTTTAGATACCATGTCAAAAAGTAAACAATCCATCATAAGATTGATTTGAGAAGGAACATGATTGGATGAACACCAACAGTAGACAAAATTCCCGGTCCAAATAGACCAATATAAATTCTCTCTCGATATGGGTTGTACTTTAACAAGTCTTCTCCATATGGCTGAACACCTTTCTCGAGCAATACTTTCAAGCACCCTCACTTTCATGTCATACTTCGATTGAAGAACTCAATCCTCTAATGCAGTATCCTTAGAGACTTGATTAAAACCCAATTTTAGAATAAAAATAAGCATTTGAATCCTCTAAAAGCCTTAGACCAAATCCTCCACAGGTAAGAGGTTTATAATTAGAGTCTTAATGAACAAGAGACACTCTCCTTCCACCATTAGTCGACACCCAAATGAATTATGTTGCAAACACATTTCAATATTTTCATTGGATGCATAAAATAATTTGGTAAAGAAAGAAGATCAGACTAAGCAAGAGTAACACTACCTACCATAAAGAGCTGCTTAGCTTCTCAATTACTCACTTTGCTACGCACCTATTCTACCACAAACTGCAATGTAGAGTTAGAAACTCTATTATAGAATAACGGCACTCCCAAGTACATTTCAATATCTTGGTCACTTTGTAAACCAAGTAAACTACTTAACATGTTATTAAGATCATCACCCACTCCTTTAGAAAAGAAAATGTTGGTTTTCTTAGCATTGACTTGATGGCCTAAGAAACTACATAAGCGTTAAAGAATTCCTTTAAGGATCCGAACATGCTTTAAGTCCACTTTCGAAAAGATTACTAAATCATTTGCAAAGAACAAATGAAACATCCCAAAATAGGGCGTGAACGGAACAGTGGTTACGAAACCACAAATCTGAGATAGAAATAATTATTTTATAATTATTTTGAGGTTTATGATATGATTGCATGATTTTGTGAAAATTTCGTGAAGAAATTCTATGCATAAAGTGCTTAATTTGAAATTAGGGACTAAATCGAATAAGTTGCAAAACTTGCATTCTAGAAGCTTTTAGTATGAAATTGCCTTGGAATATTAATTAGAGGGTCTTAAATAGCAATTTGACCAATTTCTAAAATTTTGGACAAAAATGGGCTTGTACATGAAAATTTTCAAAGAAGGGCATTAAGGGTATTTTGGTCATTAGGTAATTAAAAGAATAAAATGGGAAAAATATGACAAAAAGTGTTCATCTTCATCAAGCTTGGCCGAAACTTCATGTGTCTCCATAGCTAGGGTTTCTTCAACTTTCAAGCTTCAAAGTATGTGATTCCAAGCCCCGTTTTTAATGTTCTTTACGTTTTTGGAATCCCAGTAGCTCGATTTAGCTTATACTAGCAATAATTTAAGCTAGGGTTCATATTTGAAAAAATACCCATAGGTGAAAAGTGTTTATTTTGCTGTTTTATGATAGAATATGAGGTTTTAAATTATGCTAGACAACTTGTGCTACTCGGTTTTAAGTAAAAACGAGTAAAATGGCTTAATCGGTAAAAATACCTATTGTTCATAAGTACATGTTATAGTGGGAATTTGAGGTTGTTGTTGGTAAATAAATGATCAGCATGTCCTAAAACATAAGAATTTGGGATAAAGTTTAATTTCCGAGCCTTGGGGCAAAAGTGTAATATGCAAAAGTTTAGGGGCAAAAATGTAATTTTGCCAAAGTTTGAGTTAGGGGCTGTTTTGATAAATGTGAGTATTAAATAAGCTAAATTTCTATTATAGATCAAGAAGAACGAAATTCGGGAGTAGATCGGGGAAAGGAAAAAGTAAAGGACTAAATTGTCAAGTTTAACCATATTTTGTATCGAGGTAAGTTTACGGTAAATAAATGCAATATTTCATTATTTTACATTAATGTTGTTAATTTTCAGCATATATACATTTACTTTATGAAAATATTCGAAGTTGAACTAAAGACGAGATAACAGAGAAAAAGTATCAGAAAGCCCCATTTGAACTCTAGGAATGTTTGGGATACGGAATGTCATGACATTTTGGGTTATCGGACAGGACAGGAATATCCCATGTAAGTCCATATTAAAAATATGGCTTTGGTAGGATAGGGAACATCTCATGTAAGACCATGCCTAGAATATGGCATTGACAGGTTATTATCAGGCAGGAAAACCCGAGTATCCTTAGTATTCCAAGTGGTTCAACGGGCTATTGTATAGGTTAAATTACAGGAAATTTTCAGCAAAGGAAAGGTAAGTTATATTCATGAGTTTATTGAATAATCAAGTAAGAAGAAAGTGAATAAGGAAGAGGGTAAGAAATGAGGTGTAAGGAAAGCTTATGATGCTTGATGATACTATGATTAACTATTATTTAGGGTGAATGTTGTGATTTATTTACTTGTAAACTTACTAAGCTTAGTGCTTACTCTCTTTATTTTCCTTCTTTTTATAGTTCTTGCCAAGCCAACTCGGGGATCGCAAGGAACGTTGGAGATCCGGTCACACTATCAACAGGATCACTTTGGTATAGCTAGACGTTTCATTTCGCATATGGCATGTATAGGGACTTGGCTTCTTTTGGTATGAATGTCCTTAGGATATGTTTAATGAATGATATGTAAATACTTGTTGATGATTAGCTATTGGAATGACTAATCAAACATAGGTTTAATACCATGTATGCCTAAATGGTAATTATCACATGGAAACCATGAAAAAGGTGGAAATAGCTTAAAAACAGATTCGAACAGCAGCAGTGATATGATTTTGAAAAATCACTAAAAATAGTAGAAATGTAATTAAATAGTGAATGAGACATGAAATTAAAGCTTAATGAGTCTATTTTCATGTGGAAGAAGCAGAGTAACTAAAAGAGTTGTATATTATGAGTTATTTGCATTTGAGTGAGACTGCTCCAGATTGACTTTGTGATCCCCTGTTCTGACTTTAAAAATTCACCATAAATTGTACATAAATAATTAGGCATTATAGTTTATATGCCTAGATTCCTTATTGAGTCTGGTTTCAAATGAAATAAACGGCATGCCTATTTGAATTTTTTACAGAGAGAAAAAATGAAATAAACGGCATGCCTATTTGAATTTTTTACAGAGAGAAAACTAACTCGTAGTGAACAGAGGTCAGAGTAGTCGAACTGCGTAATAGGGGAGACTTTAACTAATAAACTGTACTAATTGGCTAGACTAAAAATTCTATAAAAAAATTAGTAAAAAGGTATATGAGTCTAGTTTTAGGAAAAATTTATGGGATTAAATTTTGAGTTTCATAACTCAAGTTATGATTTATTTGGTGACTGTGATGCAGTTGGGCAGCTTTATAAGGAACAGAGAAATAATTTTATTTTGGTTCGTTTAAGTAATCGGAAAAATTTTATTAATCCCAGTATGGCCCTGAACCATTTTAATAGCATGATTTAGAGTCTCGATGACCCTTTTTAGGGATATATTGAATGAAGGAAAATAAATTAATTTTAAAAGCAAATTTTTATGCCCGATTGAGTAAGTTAAGTCCGGTAACGCCTCGTGCTCGACTCCGGCGACGGTCTCGGGTAAGGGGTGTTACAACAAATGAGAAAGATCTGGCCCCATTTAGATAGTTTGATTTCAATTTGTTAAAAAGAACGAAAGAACTAAATGGATCCGGTGGCTTGGTTCGATTTCAATTTGCTAAGAAAAATAAAATACTGCAAAGTAACATCATTCTTTTCCTCGGATAGAGTAAAATATCTTTGTAATGTCAAGTTAAATGATCTTTTTCTGCCCATCTTTTCTTTACAAATGACTCATTCTTCTTTCTTGAAGTTGAATAAAGTGATTTTCAAAGGATAAGGCTTTGTTAATTAAGAGGTAATGATTCCATGATTTGGACTTTTGACAATAAGGGAAAGTTCACTAGTACTTCTTGATGCAAGGAATTAAAAGAAAGCATTAAGGAGAAGGCAATTAAGGAAAGTAGTAAATGGAAATAGAGTACGACACAAGTAGGGTAGGAGACGGTAAATACTACTAGATCTTTCTTACAAAAATCTCATCCTAGAACAATAGGTGTAATTGTTATAGATTTTTGCAAAAGGTCATAAATGGAAGTGGTAAGAAGGTTGATATTATTTGGGTTTGGTTAGATTCTGAGTCCACTTTGAAAAGTTAATAATTAGAATTTGGAATATTAAGAATTCGTTAACTTAATGGAATATGAAAAAATTTATATAATTTTTCAATGATTATTTAAATTAATTCACAGTTTTAGCAGCAACGAGAATGGCAACACGCTTATGCCATAAATATTATATTATGTCAATCAAGATAACAAATTCACACATTATTATCTATACATATTCCCTTCATTTTTTGCCTAATACTCATTTCGATTTTCCAACTCGAGAGTTGATGTTATCTCATATCCCATTGAGACATAATATTTCATAAATCGATTCCCAGCAAGGAGTCGAGGTGCTTGAACCTTTGCGTTAATCAGTTCCTTTTCACAATTAGCTATTTCGGGACTTATAACAGCTACATCATAGTTTGCGGTTTCAGGATCTTCAACCAATTCTGAAGATACCACTTCAAATGATAAGATTGCATATTTGTAAGCCTCAATGCAACAATTAAGAGCTTTCAAAGCCTGGGGAGAACCTGGTTTCTTAATTATTTCATTATATACATTCAACGTTGCTTTGGCATTTGCTGCTCCTAATTTCATAATGAGGGTTCCTAGTTGGGTTGTATCCATTGCCGCAATAACTTCGGGGGTGGAAAGTGCTTTCAGACAAAACCTGCGATTTTGAACTGCCTTGCCATTGCATAAATTTTCTACTAGTTGTGATGAAGGTATCGGAAGGGAAACATTAGCCTTTGGAATAATTGCACTTGTTGGCAAAGAAGAAAGTGAAAAGATAGATAAGAAAATAACTAAAACTAAGCATAACTTATTTGGATGAGCCATTCTCTTCTTGATTATGATACGAAGATATTTTTAATTACAAATTTTGATCTTGTGATTTTTAAATTTATTGTACTTCTTTTTATAAAGGTAAAACAAATCTATTTTTGGATAAGCCTTTGCAACAATAACATACATTATTATCAATCATAACAATAAATTTATTTTAATATTTTGTTAACAAAACTAATTTAGTAAATTATTTTCTAATATAAGTGTTTGACTGCACAATTATATTGCTTTTTCTCTTTTTATTGAAAATTTTGGTTGCAATCAACTTTTCTTTTGGTGTGTAAAATAAAACTAACCAACTCTACTAAATAATTACAAACGGAAACTCGACTACTTTACCAACCCCAAATTCATTTAACATCTCCTCAGGGAAATTAACAAAAACCTGCACCTCTGTATTCCTATCTGAAGCGACCTTAGCAAGCTTGTCAACAACTTTATTCCTCTCTCTCGAAATACACTTTAATTGGCATTGGACTATAGTTTATAAAAATAAATGAATACTTCTTATCAGGGTTGAGGACGAACTGGCCAAGCAGCTAACTTGCAAAGCTTTAATGTATTCCAAGCTATCCATGTGTATCGACACATTCTTGTACCCTTTTCTTCAACTAATGGCAAAACCACCAAGTGTCCACAAATTTGAGCTTCAAAAGTAGCCTCCCCAAATAGTGGTTATATCCAAGGATCTATTCTCCATTTTGTTTACATGTAATACCCCGGGCAGTAGCAAAACATGTTTCTATCCTAACAACCCCGTTGGTATATAACGCATCAAATTTCCTACCACATGACGTTCAGAATCAATAATGAGATGGGTAGAGATGTCTCTCTTATAGGTTGAATTGTACTATTTTCCCAAGCTTATGGAAATATTAATAGTTTAAATAAAACGCCATGTTATTCCTCAAAAGTAAAAAAAACTTCTTGTTTTTCCATATGCGCCAAGCTATTAAACCAAAGTAACTAGACCAAAAGATCCCTACACACGACATCCATATTGAAGATCACAAATTAGTCTCTGTATAGTCTAGAAGACTATTGGAGCAAACTCAGGGCCGACGATTTGAAGGCACAATTTGTATCCAAGCCTCGTTTGCAGCGGCGAACTTTTTAAGCACATGAAGTAAATCATTCATTTCATGGTGGCATATCTGTCAGGACGCACGGTGACCATTGCCCTTCCATACCTGTTCCAAATAGTTATAAGATGTTGTTCGAACACAAGCTATAAGAAAAACAAAAGGACACGTTAAGGTGCTTGAAATTTCCTTAGCCACCTTTTGTCTTTTCTATTCCATGTACCCTCCATTATCCATCAATAAGCACTCTTGACCAAAAAGGACCCTACCGCGGCACACACCCAATTGATTTTATCAGGGCCTGCTTAAGGGTGGTGAGGGGAATACTCAAACCTCTTTCTTTAGTATCCTTTAGAAACCAAGCTCTAAACAGTTCTAGATTCCACATCCCATCCTTAGTTACCATGTCACAAAGTAAACAATCCATCATAAGATTGATTTGAGAAGGCACATAATTGGATGAACACCAACAGTAGACAAATTCCCGGTCCAAATAGACCAATATATATTCTTTCTCGATATGGGTCGTACCTTGGCAAGTCCTCTCCATACAACCGGACACCTTCCTCGGGCAATACTTTCAAGCACCCTCACTTTCATTCCATACTTCGATTGAAGAACTCAAACCTCTAATGCAGTACCCTTAGAGACTTGATTAAAACCCAATTTTAGCATAAAAATAAGCATTTAAATCCTCTAAAAGCCTTAGACCAAATCCTTCACAGGTAGGAGGTTTATAATTAGAGTCTTACTGAACAAGAGACACTCTCCTTCCACCATTAGTCGACACCCAAATGAATTATGTTGCAAACACATTTCAATATTTTCATTGGTTGCATAAAATAATTTGGTAAAGAAAGAAGAACAGACTAAACAAGAGTAACACTACCTGTCATATAGACCTGCTTAGCATCCCAATTACTCACTTTGCTACGCACCTATTCTACCACAAACCGCAATGTAGAGTTAGAAACTCTGTTATAGAATAACGGCACTCCCAAGTACATTTCAATATCTTGGTCACTTTGTAAACCAAGTAAACCACTTAACATGTTATTAAGATCATCACCCACTCCTTTAGAAAAGAAAATATTGGTTTTCTTGGCATTGACTTGATGGCCTAAGAAACTAAATAAGCGGTAAAGAATTCCTTTAAGGATCTGAACATGCTTTAAGTCCGCTTTCGAAAAGATTATTAAATTATTTGCAAAGAACAAATGAGAAAGATCTGGCCCCATTTAGATAGTTTGATTTCAATTTGTTAAAAAGAACAAAAGAACTAAATGGATCCGGTGGCTTGGTTTGATTTCAGTTTGCTAAGAAAACCAAAATACTGTATAGTAACATCATTTTTTTCCTCGGATAGAGTAAAATATCTTTGTAATGTCAAGTTAAATGATCTTTTTCTGCCCATCTTTTCTTTACAAATGACTCATTCTTCTTTCTTGAAGTTGAATAAAGTGATTTTCAAAGGATAAGCCTTTGTCAATTAAGAGGTAATGATTCCATGATTTGGACTTTTGATAATAAGGGAAAGTTCACTAGTACTTCTTGATGCAAGGAATTAAAAGAAAGCATTAAGGAGAAGGCAATTAAGGAAAGCAGAAAATGGAAATAGAGTACGACACAAGTAGGGTGGGAGACAGTAAATACTACCAGATCTTTCTTACAAAAATCTCATCCTAGAACAACAGGTGTAATTATTATTGATTTTTGCAAAAGGTCATAAATGGAAGTGGTAAGAAGGTTGATATTATTTGGGTTTGGTTAGATTCTGAGTCCACTTTGAAAAGCTAATAATTGGAATTTGGAATATTAAGAATTCATTCACTTAATGGAATATGAAAAATTTTATATAATTTTACAATGATTATTTAAATTAATTCACAATTTTAGCAACAACGAGAATGGCAACATGCTTATGCCATAAATATTATATTATGTCAATCAAGATAACAAATTCACACATTATTATCTATACATAGTCCCTTCATTTTTGCCTAATACTTATTTGGATTTTCCAACTCGAGAGTTGATGTTATCTCATATCCCATTGAGACATAATATTTCATATATCGATTCCCAGCAAGGAGTCGAGGTGCTTGAACCTTTGCGTTAATCAGTTCCTTTTCACAATTAGCTATTTCGGGACCTATAGCAGCTACATCATTGTTTGCGGCTTCAGGATCTTCAACCAATTCTGAAGATACCATTTCAAATGATAAGATTGCATATTTGTAAGCCTCAACGCAACAATTAAGAGCTTTCAAAGCCTGGGGAGAACTTGGTTTCTTAATTATTTCATTATATACATTCAACATCGCTTTGGCATTGCTCCTAATTTCATAATGAGGGTTCCTAGTTGGGTTGTATCCATTACCGCAATAACTTCGGGGGAGGAAAGTGCTTTCAAACAAAACCTGCGATTTTGAACTGCCTTGCCATTGCATAAATTTTCTACTAGTTGTGATGAAGGTATTAGAAGGGAAACATTAGCCTTTGGAATAATTGCATTTGTTGGCGAAGAAGAAAGCGAAAAGATAGATAAGAAAATAACTAAAACTAAGCATAACTTATTTGAATGAGCCATTCTCTTCTTGATTATGATATGAAGATATTTTAATTACAAATTTTGATCTTGTGATTTTTTAATTTATTTTACTACTTTTTATAAAGGTAAAACAAATCTTTTTTTGGATAAGTCTTAGCAACAATAACACACATTATTATCAATTATAACAATAAATTTATTTTAATATTTTGTTAATAGAACTAATTTAGTAAATTATTTTCTAATATAAGTGTTTGACTGCACAAATATATATATTTTTCTCTTTTTATTGAAAATTTTAGTTGCAATCAACTTTTCTTTTGGTGTGTAAAATAAAACTAACCAATTCTACTAAATAATTACAAACGGAAATTTGACTACTTTACCAAACCTAAATTTATCTAACATCTCCTCAAGGAAATTAACAAAAACCTACACCTCTATTTTCCTATCTGAAGCTACCTTAGCAAGCTTGTCAGCAACTTTATTCCTCTCTCTCGCAATACACTTTATTTGGCATTGGACTATAGTTTATAAAAATAAATGAATACTTTTTATCAGGGTTGAGGACGAACTGGCCAAGCAACTAACCTGCAAAGCTTTAACAAATTCCAAGCTATCCATGTGTACCGACACATTCTTGTACCCTATTCTTTGACTAATGGCAAAACCATCAAGTGTCCACAAATTTGAGCTTCAAAAGTAGACTTCCCAAATAGTGGTTATATCTAAGGATTTATTCTCCATTTTGTTTACATGTAACACCCCGGGCAGTAGCAAAACATGTTTCTATCCTAACAACCCCGTTGGTATATAACGCATCAAATTTCCTACCACAGGACGTTCAGAATCAATAATGAGATGGGTAGAGATGTGGCTCTTATAGGTTGAATTGTACTATTTTCCCAAGCTTATGGAAATCTTAATAGTTTAAATAAAACACCATGTTATTCCCTAAAAGTAAAAATGGTTCCTGTTTTTCCATATGCGCCAAGCTATTAAACCAAAGTAACTAGACCAAAAGATCCCCACATACGACATCCACACTAAAGATCATAAATTAGTCTCCATATAGTCTAGAAGACTATTGGAGCAAACTCAGGGCCGACGGTTTGAAGGTACAATGTGTATCCTAGCCTCGTTTGCAGCGAGGAACTCCTTAAGCACATGAAGTAAATCATTCATTTCATGGTGGCATATCTGACAGGACGCACTGTGACCATTGCCCTTCCATATCCGTTCCAAATAGATAGAAGATGTTGTTCGAACACAATCCATAAGAAAAAAAAAAGGACACGTTAAGGTCCTTGAAAATTCCTTAGCCACCTTTTGTCTTTTCTATTCCATGTACCCTCCATTATCCATCAATAAGCACTCTTGACCAAAAAGGACCCTACCGCGGTACACACCTAATTGATTTTATCAGGACCAGCTTAAGGGTGGTGAGGGGAATACTCAAACCTCTTTCTTCAGTATCCTTTGGAAACCAAGCTCTAAACAGTTCTAGATTCCACACCCCATCCTTAGTTACCATGTCACAAAGTAAACAATCCATCATAAGATTGATTTGAGAAGGCACATGACTGGATGAACACCAACAGTAGACAAAATTCCTGGTCCAAATAGACCAATATATATTCTCTCTCGATATGGGTCGTACCTTAGCAAGTCCTCTCCATACTGTTGGAACCTTCCTGGGGCAATACTTTCAAGCACCCTCACTTTCATTCCATACTTCGATTGAAGACCTCGAACCTCTGATATAGTATCCTTAGAGACTTGATTAAAACCCAATTTTAGCATAAAAATAAGCATTTAAATCCTCTAAAAGCCTTAGACCAAATCCTCCACAGGTAGGAGGTTTATAATTAGAGTCTTAATGAACAAGAGACACTCTCCTTCCACCATTAGTTGACACCCAAATGAATTATGTTGTAAACACATTTCAAAATTTTCATTGGTTGCATAAAATAATTCAGTAAAGAAAGAAGATCAGACTAAACAAGAGTAACACTACCTGCCATAGAAAGCTGCTTAGCGTTCGAATTACTCACTTTGCTACTCACCAATTGTACCACAAAACGCAATTTAGAGTTATAAACTCTGTTATAGAATAACGACACTCCCAAGTACATTTCAATATCTTGGGCCCTTTGTAAGCCAAGTAAACTACTTATCATGTTATTAAGATCATCACCCACTCCTTCAGAAAAGAAAATGTTTGTTTTCTGGGCATTGACTTGATGGCCTAAGAAACTACATAAGTGGGGAAGAATTCCTTTAAGGATCCGAACATGTTTTAAGTCCGCTTTTGAAAAGATTACTAAATCATTTGCAAAGAACAAATAAGAAAGATTTGGCCCCATTTAGATAGTTTGATTTCAATTTGTTAAAAAGAATGAAAGAACTAAATGGATCCGGTGGCTTGGTTTGTTTCAATTTGCTAAAGAAAACAAAATACTGCAAAGTAACATCATTTTTTTCCTCGGATAGAGTAAAATATCTTAGTAATGCCAAGTTAAATGATCTTTTTCTGCCCATCTTTTCTTTACAAATGACTCATTATTCTTTCTTGAAGTTGAGTAAAGTGATTTTCAAAGGATATGGCTTTGTCAATTAAGAGGTAACGATTCCATGATTTGGACTTTTGATAAAAAGGGAAAGTTCAACAGTACTTCTTGATGCAAGGAATTAAAAGAAAGTATTAAGGAGAAGGCAATTAAGGAAAGCAATAAAGGGAAATGGAGTACGACACAAGTAAGGTGGGAGACGGTAAATACTACCAGATCTTTCCTACAAAAACCTCATCCTAGAGCAGTAGGTGTAATTATTACAGATTTTTGCAAAAGGTCATAAATGGAAGAGGTAAGAAGGTTGATATTGTCGAAACAATTTTTTAGGGGTTTTGAAAAAACGGGGTCAACATTTTAAAATACAAAAATGGAGTCGCCACCAATCCTTTTTACTTAGGTGTGATTGGATCACCTTATAAAACATTTTGGTCTACGAATTTTGGAAAACTGGTTCGGAAGTTGGTTACGCACGAGGAAGGATTAGCACCCTCGTAACACCCAAAATTGGTACCAATTGATTATAGAATGTCCTAATGTCGAAAATTTGAAAAGATTTGAAAGTATGATCCCTTTTAACACTTGAACAATTTGAGCAAAAAAACTCGAGATTCCTTTATTTCGAAAGGGTACAAACATCACATCCAGCACGTTAGGACACGATGTTTTTAAATCCTCGAAACTAAAGTCATCTCGTGATTTGTAAAATTTATTAAAAAGGATGGTTAAATATTTAGACAAACGGGAAATCGCAACCCAGCACGTTAGGGCACTATTTCTTGAATTTCTAAACACAAAAACATTGCCTTATTTTAAAAAAATACTTTTGGATTAAATAACCATTAATTGGAATTTGTTTTAAAACGATGCTTTGGGCAAAATGCAACATTGATGCAAATGAATTATACGTAATATAAGCAAATGAACGATCTAAAGTAAATCGTAACAAATTACAAAATATGAAAACTTTGAAATAAACACGAAATCAAAAAAAAGAAGACAAAAATGTCAAAAAATGAATGTAGTATTTTAAACAACAAATTAATATAAAAAATGAAAAAATAAAACAGATATATATATATATATATATATATATAATAGTTAATGTACTTTAAATAAATTATATAAAACTAAGGATTTTTTTTTAAAGGGGAAATTATATAATACATAACAAATGTTTTTTAAAAAAGGATAATGCACATTTAAAATGGATAATATATATAAAAATTTACGTTATTAAGTCAGCTTAAAATATAATGCAATATTCATAAAATTAATGCATATATATAATATATGAAAAAAAATGTAATAAAGCAATTTAAAAAAGGTTCGAAATACATAGCATTTGTATAAAATATTAAGATAAATAAATAATAGACTAAAAAAAACTAAATTAGAACAGATAAATTACTTTAAAATATTATATGATATAATATATAATATTTAATAATAATATACAAATTTAAAAGCAATACTTATAATACATAATAAATAATATATATATATATATATATATATATATGAAAATAATAATGTATAAGGGAACAATTTTATATATGTATACAAAAGGTTTTGAATAAAATAAATAATATATACAAAATATTAAAACTAATGAATAATAATTTAAAAAAGAATTTAATCAGAATAAAAATAAAATTGAAAAAGGATTAAATTAAAATTTAGCAAAAACTTTGGGGCAAAAGTGAAAAGCAATAGAACCAAATTTAGAACCTCACTGAAACGCATGCTACAAAAGAGGGATTCACTAGGTAAATATACCCTATTCCCAAACAGCACCGTTTCAATGCTTGCATTTTAAATGGCCTAGGGACCAAAATGTGGCACGAATGAAAATATGGGGCCAAATGTTTAGAAAAAAACCAAAAGAAAACTGATTTGAGATGTATTGTAAAAGCGGGAGGACCTCGCATGCAAATTACCCATATTATCGGTAAAACACGCAGATCTTTAAGGGATGGGTCGGGTCGAACAGGTCAAGAACAAAATAGCGCCGTTTTAGTGCTTTTTGACTTATGCCAAAACGGCGTCGTTTTATACAATTATAAATGCAAATTTTTTACACAAAAATTCATTTAGACCTTGTTTTAAAAAAAAAATTCTGAAAACTCTCTCAGCCCCTCTTTCCATGTGATTTTCGGCCCAACCACTGACGATTGCTCCGTCCCACGCGCCGCCGCACGCGCCACTGTTCGCGGTGGTCGGGAGGTCAAAATCCCTCCTTTTTTTGGGCAAATTAAAGGTAACCCTTTCCCTTCTCTATTTTAATTGTTTTTATTTATAAAAAATCAATTTATATGTATATATTCGGCGAAATAGAAATACAAATAAAATAATAATATAAAAACGAAATAGCAATAAAAAGTTACCTTTCTTTGATTTGAAAAATTGTTTTTGTATATATTTCTCTGTATCCTTGTACATTGTTTGTATTCGGCTTTTATAGCTACTGTAATGATATAAATTTTGGTATACAAATGTTTCCTTTGATTTCTTGCCATATTTTATGTTGTTTTTTTCCTTTTTTGCAGGTTAATGGCGAAGATTCAGCACCCGGACAAGTTGATTTGCGCACCGATTGTGGCGCGATACGAGCCTGGTGTCGGGTACTGTGGTGCGAGATCCTCACTAGGGTCTCCAGAGGCTGAAGCTCTTTAGATCATTTGGGCCAGTTTTGACTTTTGGGCTGAGGGTGTTTGGGTTTGGTTTAGTTTAGGCTAAGGGTTATTGGCTGATATCAGGTCATAGGTAGTGGGTTTTGGGGTGTAATTGGATTTAGGCTAATAGTGGGCTACGAGTCTTGGGTAGTGGATTTGTAATTTGGGTCAAAACAAGATATGTAAATGGACACTTCATTGGACTTTTGTTTATTTTATTTTTAGTGTTACAGGCCCGGGCTAAATTGGTGGGCTAAATTGGTCTACTACAGCTGCCCCTCTTTGCTCATTGCTGTGTAACAGGAATAGGGCAAAGACTATAAAAGGTCTAATTTTGCCCGGGCTCGCCGAGTCTTGAGTTCTTGATCCTTATCTTCTTCAAAGGTCTCTTGACGGCTTCAATCTGCTTCACTGCAACTTCAGGAAGGCAATATCTGCTATCTTCGATCTGCTCCCGCCCATTCAGGGATGTCAAATCTGCTATCTTCGATCTGCTCCCTGCCCATACAAGGATGCCAAATCTGCTATCTTCGACCTGCTCCCTGCCCATACAGAGATGCCAAATCTGCTATCTTCGATCTGCTCCCTACCCATACAGGGATGCCAAATCTGCTATCTTTGATCTACTCCACGCCCATACAAGGATGCCAAATCTGCTATCTTCAATCTGCTCCTTACCCATACAGGGATGCCAAATCTGCAATCTTCGATCTGCTCGCTGCCCATACAGGGATGCCAAATCTGCTATCTTCGATCTGCTCCCGATCCATACAGGGATGCCAAATCTACAATCTTCGATCTGCTCCCCGCCCATACAGGAATGCCAAATCTACTATCTTCGATCTGCTCCCTGCCCATACAAGGATGCCAAATCTACTATCTTCGATCTACTCCCTACCCATATAGGGATGCCAAATTTGCTATCTTTGATCTGCTCCCCACCCATACAGGGATGCCAAATCTGTAATCTTCGATCTGCTCATTGCCCATACAAGGATGCCAAATTTACTATCTTCGATCTGCTCCCTGCCCATACAGGGATGTCAAATCTACTATCTTTGATCTGCTCCCTGCCCATACAGGGATGCCAAATCTGCAATCTTCGATCTGCTCCCCGCCCATACAAGGATGCCAAATCTGCTATCTTCGATCTGCTCCCTGCCCATACAGGGATGCCAAATCTGTTATCTTCGATCTGCTTCGCTGCAAACTCAGGAAGTCAGGATCTGCTTTCTTCAACCTGCTCTCTGCAAACTCAGGGCCGCCATGCTGAAATCTTCGATCTGCTCCGCTACTACTTAGGGAGATAAGATCTGTAACTTTAGCCTGTTGCCTTACTGCTTAGGGATTTAAGGCTCATCGTCTTCGATCTACTCCACTACTGCTTAGGGAGATAAGATCTGTAATTTTAGCCTGTTGCCCTACTGTTTAGGGATTTAAGGCTCATCGTCTTTGATCTGCTCTGCTACTGCTTAGGGAGATAAGATCTGTAATTTTAGCATGTTGCCCTACTACTTAGGAATTTAAGGCTCATCGTCTTCGATCTGCTCCGCTACTGCTTAGGGAGATAAGATCTGTAATTTTAGCTTGTTACCCTACAGCTTAGAGGATTAAGGCGAGTGGCCGAAATCTACTCCATTGCTGATACATGGAGATAAGATTTGCCAAAATTTGATCTATTGCCCTACTGCCTAAGGGTTTAAGATCTGCTGAAATTTGTAGTTTTAATCAATCTTGCTACATTGTCCACTGGGGAATCCATCTGTAGAATTGATTTCCTGGGATTTATGCTTTTGCCAAATAATTAGGATGCCATGATCGAAATGAGTCAAATACTTCCTAATTAAACATACTATGATGCAAAAATGTTATGAGAATGGTCCCTATTTCGGACATCGTCATTCATTCGTTTATCAAGATTTCCACCTCGTTCTTTTTGACATATCAATCATATTCTGCCCATATGCCTTGAATTTTTCATCAATGTGGTCCATTGTGCCATTCCCCGAATGTTTACAGCCCACTGGAAATATTCGTGAAATGATCCTCTTTTAGGATCGATATTGCTTAATTCGTCCAACCGTTTGGATAGAAGAAGTAATCTTAATTCTCCAGTACCTCTGACCCTTACACATAGGCATTCTTTAAACAATTGTCCCGTTTCAGTTTCTTGTATTATTTAGAAATTTCCAGGGTAATATATAAAACTTCTTCTGTGAACATATTATCAGTCCATTAATTGTTATTTCAATATAAAATGCTTGAAAAAGGTCACAATAATAGACAAGAAGGAAATTAATTAAGAGCATAGCTCGAAGCAATTAATCAAAGATGGCCAAGAAATTAATTAGGACGTATCTTGAAAAGAGTAAGGTAATCAAAGTTAGCAACTTCAAAATGGGTAAGATGAAAATTAGGTGCCCCAGATATCGCAGCTTGAGCTTTGCTGTATCAACTTTTTGAGGACCATTTTGAGTTCAATATGCGTTTAGGGGATCCAGAGTACATTATCGATGCCCCGAGATGTAGCATACTTCTTTATTGTCAATTTAGGTATAGCGAGACTACCATTTGCCCCACTTTGATCAAAATTTGAGTTGCCCTTTTCGGGTTTTCAACACAAAACCCCTTTGGTCTCAAAACGCCCTTTGCGAGTTTTCGCCTTGGCCTCTCGATTTTCTTTTTTTTATTTTTTATTTTTTATTTTTTCTTCTTCTCCTTTTTTTTTGAAGGTCACAAAGCGCCTTTTGTGGGTTTTCACCTTGGCCTCTCTTCTTTTGAGTATCTTTGGACTGAATCTGAATTTATAGGAGTTTATCTCAGTCAAACTCAATGCTCCTCTGGGGAAAACCTTCTTTACCACATAAGGTCCTTCCTCGTTTTGGCCTCCACCTCCATTTGAAATCCTTTTGTATAGAAAGCATCTTCCTTAAAATCAGGTCCCTATCATGAAATTCCATTAGGTGAACCTTTTCCATCATGAATCAGCCTCGTTCATTTTTTACTATGAACACTTTCAAGCCCTTTCCTTTAACTTTATCCAATTCTTGGTTTAATCAAGATTTAGAGGGAAAATAATCTCAATGGCCGAAACTACCTCATAGACTAATGGGAAAAGTGTTGCCCTAGCGAAAGTCCTGGTTGCCGTTTGATAAGCATAGAGAGTAAATGGCAGCTTCTTATGCCAATCCTTACAAGTTTTGGTGACCTTACATTTTTGTTTTTTCTTTCTTTTTGTACTTTTTCTTTTAGCGTCCTCTATTGTACTGTAATATGCCGCATGATCTTTGAACAGGCTGTAAATTTTGTTGTTTTACAATTGCATTATTGAACATGATCATTTTTGGCATTCTTTGCCGGCACATGAAACCTTTTTTTTTTGAAATTTGATGACTGTCGACTTTGCAATATTGTCATGTGAAGCAACATTCACCCTCTTGATGATTTGATGTCAACTGGGAGCTTTTGACGAGATTAGGCTCATAATATCCATGCCCCACATATGAAAAATTTATGAAGAAATAGAGGCGTCACATAAACCTTGACTTCGTTAATTTGGCACTTGCGGTTTAACTGATCTTTCCTCTTTATCTTCCCCTAGGTTCGTAGTGTTAATTGATCCTTTGTAAAGTAGGATCCTATTTATCATCTTAACAAGTCTAGAAATAAGGTTACAACCTCTGTCATCTTCAAAGTTCTGAGATCCCCAAAGCACATATCTCACTCAAAAAGGGGATTCTGAGTCAATAGCAACGTTGCTCATATCGTTGATATCTGGGGACCTGTTGTGGGTTCGAAGGAATATTCCAAAGAATAAATGATTCAAAGAATAATTAATGATCATGAAAAAAACCTTAAAGAAAGTCTAAAGGACAAAAGAATCTATACATGGAAGGAATAAAAGAATATTTATTCAAAAAGATGCATTTTATTGAAATAAAAATTTCAGACACAAGCCGATTTCACAAAAGGATTCTTATTGCCTCTAGGCTTAAGGCAACAAGCGTGTTTTGAATATTACTCTAGATTAACCTTAAAATAAAAAGATCACTTCCACAGTCTTTTTGTTCAAAACGCTCCCAAATATGCAAGGGCTTGAAAACTTCTATTCCTTGGTTCCCTCTTCAGATGCGTCATTCAGATTTTCCAATATCAAGCTTTACTCTAAGGCCCTGAACTCGATGCGTTCTTAGACCTCATGCCCCTTTCCATCATAAAGTTTACCCCTTTATCTAAATAATCAGGTAGCAGATTTTCTACCCCAAAAGGATTATCTATTTTGACAATACCCATTTTGACCAGTCGTTCGATCAGCTTTTGAAAGCAGTGTAGTTCTCAATCGAATGACCTGTGATTCCCGCATGGTATTCGTATTGGGTGTTCGCATCATACCATTTAGGGTATAGAGGTTGTAATGGTTTTATATAAAATGGGGACACCACATGTGCGTCAAACAATCTTTGATATAGCTCCTTGTACGTCATTGGGATAAGCGTAAATTAGAGCCTCTCAGAGTTTGGTCTTGAGCCTATTGAGTAGTCTATCAGTGCCGACATTCTGGCCTGATGCTGTTGGGGTCTGATGGTAACGGGTACCCCTTGTGGATATGAGCCTGGTTGGGTCCGGACGCTTATTGGAGTAAAACTTGGAGGATATATGAGGTTTTCATTATCATCCCCACTGTTGACCACTGGGCCTTTCCTCTTTTCAAGCCCTTCAGTTAGTAACTAGCTTAGCTGACCAATCATATTTGTTTGGAATTCTCGTATGTCTTGCTGAATGTTGGTCAATTGCTCTTACATCTGTATTTGCCTTTACTCTAATTGCTCCAACTTTTGTTCCATGTCGGCCAGGTTAACACTTTTTCTCTCTCTCTTTCTGTAATAATTTTAACTAATTAAGGTTTTCTATGGATCTAAATGCATATGATGTAATGTAATGCAAATGCATGAATGCAAAAAGATATCGATTCTGATCCAGTTTCATTTAGAAAACTTTATTTAAAAAATAAAAATCTTTACACAAAACGGATTACAAATACTCTTTCGCCCTATGGCCCAAAGCTTTAACCCCCCTAAACAACAAGGCTAACTCCTGACCACAATCTAGCTGTAGCTCATATTTTGTGCTCAATGTGTCAGTTTGTACCGCCAGGGTTTGTAGATGACCAGCTACCTCTCGAATTTGAGCTATGGCTTCACCCATGAGGTAATCCCTACAGCTAAGGACACCTTCTAAGTTGTTCTGATTATCTTGAAAGAAAGATTGGCGAACCAGTAAGCCTCCTTGTTTCACAGCTTACCACCTCAAAATAATGTCCAGCACCCTCAGTACTTCTTGAGAGTTTTCAGATTCTTGCCCACGCAGAGCATTTTGAATTGCTTGCATAGATATCTTCACAACATAACTAATCTTCACTTTAAAGGTCTTTGAATGATACTGTCTTTTAATCTCTTTCTTTCGCGTCCATTTAGGCTGTCCAGGCCATCAGAGCTTGCATTTCCATTGTTTCTGATAGGTGCAACATCCTCAAGTACAACAGTAAACTCAAGCTTGTTGTTTAGTAGCGGACGTATAGTAAATAAGCTTTTATCACCATCATAGGCAAAATTCTTTCCATCCAATTCATTTTTGTAGGTCTCATCACTCTGTCAATCACTTTCCTTCCAACACCCTTACTATCCACAGGGCGACCATTTTCATATGAAAGAGAAATGCTATAATGGTAGAAGTGTCCATCAGTACTCCCACGCTCACTTTGAAGTGACTGGTGAGTATAGTTACCCTTTGCCCTTTGGTTCCAACACCACACCTTACCATAGGGTGTCGAACAATCCTCTTCGCATCCGATTCTGCTTTAATCAGAACAACATCAAGAGGCATAGGTGGCGGAGGAGGCAAGGATTCGAACGCTGCCCCATTTTCTTCTTGCTCAAACGAATCCATACCTAAAATCCAGAAAGAAAATAACAAAACAAGAAACCCTACTGAACTCAAAGAGACAGCAAAATTCTACGACCCTTCTTTTTTTTAGCTTGCTCCCTCTCCATGATGATCTTCAATTTCCTCACAAAAGTTGGAATACAATTAACCCCTGAGTAAACTTTATCAACTTGAATTTTAGGACAACGCAACGAAACTGAATATTCCTCCACCATGGGTGCCATATCAACCTTTCCAAATGTAAAGCAACTGTACGTAGGATTCCAATATTGAGTAATGTCCCGAAACAAACATTCATCTACCTTCATATCCAGTAGGTACGGCAGATCTCCATAATTGTGGTAGAACAACTGCTTGGCCTCGTTATTCCATTGATCCCATATTTCTTTTAACTCCTAAAGACTGTTTTGCGTCACACTAATGTGGGTGTAGTCCCATAATTCCGATGTGTATCCTTCAACTAGGCTATCTCCTTTTTCTAATTGGGTATTTTTTGGACCATGCATGGATTGTAGCGTTGTCCTCCACTTTATCAAGAAATTCATTCTCCATAACAAAACTTCCTAATTTAGAAATCGAACCGTGAATCGATACCTTTAAATGCTAAATGATATGCAATGACAACAAAAATAACATTGGTCAGTAACAAGTATATAAGACATAATTCAAAGAGAATAAACAAGCACCTATATGGGTAATTGCTATGGGTCAACATAGTTCTACCTAAGGCGAGCTCCTAGGGTTCACTATATGTGTTTTTGGTTCTAAAGGAAAAGGGTACCTGAACCAGCAGATTCCTCAATCCTTACCCATTATAGGCTCATATGGACCAAGTTCAGTTCAGGGGGATACATTTCCCTATGGCAATGCGGAGATGAAAATCTCACGAAGACATAGGTACGGATGTATCCCGGAAGCGATCCATTATCCTGCACGGAGGTGAAAGCCTTCGTACCTCACGAAGGCGTAGTTTCTCACTCCCACTTAAGAGTGCAACCACAATGGTCATGCAATGCAATGTGTGCGAGAAAAATAACAATCATATGCAACAAACACATGCAAAAGATCATAATTTTCAAATCAAATTTTCAAATTTCAATAAAAGGACAGAAAATAATCAATTTTACGGCTTGACTCTCTTATTGTTCCCCAGTGGAGTCGCCAAGCTATCAAAACCATTTTTTAGGGGTTTTGGAAAAATGGGGTCGACATTTTAAAATACAAAAATGGAGTCGCCACCAATCCTTTTTACTTAGGTGTGATTGGATCATCTTATAAAACATTTTGGTCTACGAATTTTTGAAAACAGGTTCGGGAGTCGGTTATGTACGAGGAAGGATTAGCACCCTCGTAACGCCCAAAATTGGTACCAATTGATTATAGAATGTCCTAATGTCGAAAATTTGAAAAGATTTGAAAGATGATCCCTTTTAACACTTGAACAATTTGAGTAAAAAAGCTCGAGATTCCTTTATTTCGAAAGGATACAAACATCACATCCATCACGTTAGGACACGATGTTTTTAAATCCTCGAAACTAAAGTCATCTCGTGATTTGCAAAATTTATTAAAAAGGATGTTTAAATATTTAGACAAACGGGAAATCGCAACCCAGCACGTTAGGGCACTATTTCCCGAATTTCTAAACACAAAAACATTGCCTTATTTAAAAAAAAAAAATACTTTTGGATTAAACAACCATTAATTGGAATTTGTTTTAAAACGATGCTTTGGGCAAAATGCAACATTGATGCAAATGAATTATACGTAATATAAGCAAATGAACGATCTAAAGTAAATCGTAACAAATTACATAATATGAAAACTTTGAAATAAACACAAAATAAAAAAAAAAAGATAAAAATGTCAAAAAATGAATGTAGTATTTTAAACAACAAATTCATATAAAAAATGAAAAAATAAAACATATATATATATATATGTATAAAATAGTTAATGTACTTTAAATAAATTATATAAAACTAAGGATTTTTTTTTTAAAAAGGGAAAATATATAATACATAAAATTTTTTTTAAAAAAAAGGATAATACACATTTAAAATGGATAATATATATAAAACTTTACGTTATTAAGTCAGCTTAAAATATAATACAATATTCATAAAATTAATGCATAATATATAATATATAAAAAAATAAATGTAATAAAGCAATTTAAAAAAGGTTCGAAATACATAGCATTTGTATAAAATATTAAGATAAATAAATAATAGACTAAAAAAAACTAAAATAGAATAGATAAATTACTTTAAAATATTATATGATATTGTCGAAACCATTTTTTATGGTTTGAAAAATGGGGTTCGACTTTAAAAACTAAAACGGGAGTCGCCACCAATCTTTTTAGGTGCGATTGGATCACCTTTAAAACATTTTTGTTTTAAAATCATTAGTTTTGGTCTACGAAATAAAGAAAATGGGTTCGGGAGTCAGTTACGTACGAGGAAGGGTTAGCACCCTCGAAACGCCCAAAAATTGGTACCTAATTGATTATTTGTCGTCTTTTATGTCGGAAATTTGAAAATTTTAAAGTGCAATCCTCTTTTGAAAGAAAACTATTTGAATGCCTCGAATTTGAAAACTAGAACTCACTTATTTCAAACGAATCAAAACATCACGTCTAATAAGTTAGAACGCAATATTTCAAAACTTTCAAAGCTAAGCTTGTCTTTTCGAAAATTTCTATCTTAAACCAACAAAACGTCATATCCAGTAAGTTAGGACACAACATTTTGAAATTTCGAGAATAGATATTTATGTTTTAAAACTCAAAACATTTAGAAGGGTACTTTGAAAATTCGAATTCAACGAGAAAAATTGCAACCCAGTAAGTTAGGGCACTACTTTTCTCAAAGCTTCCAAACATCAAACCTTGCCTTGATTTTAAAAATCTCATTTGGAAAATTTAAAAAAAAAAAACAACAACGATGCATTTAACACATTACAAGACATCAAAATTTAAACAATGTAAATTACATAATAAATATAATTGATTAAAATATGACAACATAAGATAATAGATAATTGATGTGATAAAATTAACCTACTAAAACAATGATAGGTAAGTAAAGAAGAAGATTAAAAAAGGGTAACAAAATTTAAGAATATACAAAGTAAATTAAGAAGTAAAATGTTTACAAACCAAATTAAAATGAATATGGTGTTTAAAAAATGGATAATATAGAAAATGATTAGAAATTAATTAACATATTTAAAATAGAAAAAGAAAAAGTAATTTATAACATGTAGTATAATAAAATGATATAAAAGTAATAAAACAAAACTTCATATTTGTGAAAAACTAGGTTGAAATATGATATAATAATAAAATGATACATAATATCTAATAAATACATACAATTTTAAAACAAAATATAATATTTAACAATAATACAAAGTTTTTTAAAATAATACTTAACACATGGTAATTAATAATGAAAATAATAATAATGTAAAAATAATATACAATAAATAATTATATAAAAGGTTTTAAATAAAAATAAACAATATATACAAAATATTAAAGAAAACAATTTTACTATGAGTAAAAATTTAATGTAAATAATATATGTGTAAAAAATAAACAGTTTTGTATAAAAACATTTTAAAATGTATAATAAAATAAATAAATAAAAGAAAATTGATGAAACTAAAAAAAACTTAAGAAAGAGGATTAAAATTAAAATCAAACAAAACTCTAGGGGAGAATTTTAAAAAAGGAAAAGATTGGATTCGGGCCCTAATTGAATCACGGGTTAAAAAAGAGGGACTCATTAGGTAATTAAACCCTAATCCCAAAAACGGCATCGTTCCCGTATCCGTGTTTGAAGGGTACGAGGACCAAATTGAAACAAAAGCAGAATAATGGGATAAAATTTAAAAAATTGGGTAAGCCTAATTTAAAAAATAAAAAGCGCGAAAGGACCAATTGGGCAATTAGCCCAATAACTGAAAACACGCGAATCCTTTGGCCGGGTCTGGTCAACACACGGATTCTTCCTTTAAACGACGTCGTTTTGGCCTTTAAAACAGTCACTAAAACAGTGTCGTACGGGTATGCCTATATAATTGGAAATTTTTACAAAAAACCACTTTAAACACTCAAAAATAAAAAAACCGAGAGCCCTTAGTCCTCGTGCTTTGCCTTCCCCGACCAGTGACCAGTTTGGCCCCGGTGTCACACGCCACCGCACGCGCGGTCGCGTCTGGCGGCCAATAGGCTCAAAACTCCTCTTTTCTGATCAAAACGCAGGTAATCGTTCTTTTTTTATTTTTAAAAATAGTATTTTATGGACCAAAACCCTGTATATATTCGAATCACAATAAAAAACGAAATAATAAAACTAAACAGCAAACCATCTTTCGTTGGAATAAAAAAAACTGTTTTCTATTTCTCTTTTCGTATTTTGGTACACAAATCTGTTTGTATCTTTCTGTATATCATTATGTGTGTGTATCGTCTCCCCTCCTTTACAACGAGAGTATTAGGCTTTTATAGCCACTATTTCTAAATATAGATTTGGTATGCCCTTTCTATTCAATTCCTTGCCATTTTCGCTGTTGTTTTCTTTCTCTTTTTGTAGGTGAAGGATGAGATCTTCGGCAGTGATGAAGGCACTGATGGTGGCGTGATACGAGGGATCTACCTGGGGGTGCATTGATCGTGGCTGCCGATTGATCTTCTTTGATTGCGGCGCGAAGAGAGAAGGCAGAAATCCTTAGGGTTTCCTGCTTTGGTGTAACAGTTTGGGCCAGTTGGGCCGGTTTAGACTTGGGTTAGGTCTTAGGAGTCTGTTGGGTGTTTTGGTATTGGGTCATGGTTCACAGATAAAATTTTGGGCTATGTAAACGGGTAATGTTTGGGCAAGCTAAATTAGGCTAGAGTTTGAGTGTTGTAATTGGGCTGTTCGTAATGTAAAAGGGACTGGACATTTGGTTATATTTGGGTTATACAAGGACTGTTTTAAAACAATTTATTCTTTTTGATTTTATAAGGGCTTCCAACGGGCCCGGGCGAAATTAGGGTATTACAGCTGCCCCTCTTTACTCATTGCTGTGTAACAGGAATAGAGCAAAGACTATAAAAGAACCAATTTTGCCCGGGCTCGCCGAGTCTTGAGTTCTTCAATCTGCTCCCCGTCGAATATAGAGATGCCAAATCTGCTTCTTTAATCTACTTCAACATATAAAGGTCAAATTTGCTATGTCTTCAATCTACTCCCCGCCGAATACAAAGAGATAAGATCTGTCACCTAGGATCTGCCTTCGATGTAAAACACATGAAGGTCAGATCTGTTATATTTTCGATCTGCTCCCCGTCGAATACGGAGAGATAAGATCTGTCATCTTGGATCTGCCTTCAATGTAAAACACATGAAGGTCAGATTTGCTATGTCTTCGATCTGCTCCCCGTCGAATACAAAGAGATAAGATCTGTCATCTTGGATCTGCCTTCGATGTAAAACACATGAAGGTCAGATCTGCTATGTCTTCGATCTGCTCCCTGTCGAATACAGAGAGATAAGATCTGTCATCTTGGATTTGCCTTCGATGTAAAACACATGAAGGTCAGATCTACTATGTCTTCGATCTGCTCCCCGTTGAATACAGAGAGATAAGATCTGTCATCTTGGATCTGTTTTCGATGTAAAACACATGAAGGTCAGATCTGCTATGTCTTCGATCTGCTCCCCGTCGAATACAGAGAGATAAGATCTGTCATCTTGGGTCTACCTTCAATGTAAAACACATGAAGGTCAGATCTACTATGTCTTCGATCTGCTCCCCATCGAATACAGAGAGATAAGATCTGTCATCTTGGATCTGCCTTCGATGTAAAATACATGAAGGTCAGATCTGCTATGTCTTCGATCTGCTCCCCATCGATTACAGAGTGATAAGATCTGTCATCTTGGATCTGCCCTCGATGTAAAACACATGAAGGTCAAATCTACTATGTCTTCGATCTGCTCCCCGTCGAATACAGAGAGATAAGATTTGTCATCTTGGATCTGCCCTCGATGTAAAACACATGAAGGTCAGATCTGCTATGTCTTCGATCTATTCCCCATCGAATACAGAGAGATAAGATCTGTCATCTTGGATCTGCCCTCGATATAAAACACATGAAGGTCAGATCTGCTATGTCTTCGGTCTGCTCCCCGTCGAATACAGAGAGATAAGATCTATCATCTTGGATCTGCCCTCAATGTAAAACACATGAAGGTCAGATCTGTTATGTCTTCGATCTGCTCCCCATCGAATATAGAGAGATAAGATCTGTCATCTTGGATCTGCCTTCGATGTAAAACACATGAAAGTCAGATCTGTTATCTTTAACCTGTTCCCTATAAGCACAGGGATGCCATGCTGATTTCTTCAATCTACATTGCCCCTTAGAGGACATAACCTATAGAATGAGTATGTGCTTATGCCTAGTGATTAGGATGCCATGATTGAAACGAATCAAATGATCCTAATTAAGCATATTATAAAAATGTTATGAGAATGATTCCTATTTCAGATATCATCTCTCATTCCCTCAAAATTTCATCTTCGCTCTTCTCGACGTATCAATCATACTCTACTCGTATGCTTTGAATCTTCTCTATCAATTTGGTCTACTGTACCATTCTCGCATGTTACGACCCACTGGAGACGTTTGTGAAATGACCCTCTCTTAGGATCGATATTGTCCAATCACCATTTGGATTGAAGAAGAAAATCTTTAGAGTACTTTCGATCCTTACTCAATGGGAATTCTTTAAACAATTGTCATGTTTTAGTTTCCTGTATTATCTAGAAATTTCTAGAGTAATATGTAAAACTTCGTTTTTGAAGATATTTTAGTTCATCAATCATTATTTCAATGCAACATGCTTTATAGATAATGGGCAACAAATAAATTGATCTTTGAGGATAATTAAAGTTTGAAAGATTTATCAAAAAACAAAGGAGGTTAATCTAGGAATCTATCTTTAAGAAGAAAGAGAATTCAAAAATAGTAAACAGGATAAAAAATCAGATGCCCTAGATATCGCAGCTTGGGCTTCCATATACAAACTCTATGAGGACTGCTTTGAGTTTAACATGTGTTTAGAAGACCCAAAGTACTTCGTTGATGCCCCAGTATGTAACATACTTCACTTCTTGTCGAATTCGGTATAGCAAGGTTACTACATGCCTTCCCAAATTTGAGCTGCCCTTTCGGGTTTTCAACTCAAAAACCCCTTTGGTCTCAAGGCGCCCTTTGCGGGTTTTCACCTTGGCCTCTCCATTTTCTTTTTTCTTTTCTCTTTTTTCTTTTTCTTTTTTTTCTTTTCTTTTCTTTTCTTTTCTTTTCTCTTTTTTTTTGAAATACAAGTCTCAAAGCGCCCTTTGCGGGTTTTCACCTTGGCTTCCGTGAGAAATTCTTGTGGACGAGAACCCTCCTCGTCTGTGTCATCCATTTGATTAGGATAAATATTTTCCAATTAAGCTCACTAGAAGTATTCAATCCTTGACTCCACCGAAGCTTGGAGGAAATAATCTTGATTCATATACCCACAAGAAAAGTGTTGCCCCAGCCAAAATTCATGGTTGACGTTTGACAAGCATAGAGAGCGTATGGTAGCTAAAATCTAAAAATCTCTACATAAGAAGATGGTTCAATGATTCTCAGTAGATGAAAATGGAGCTGCTGACATTATTCTTCAACAGAAACTACTCCCAAAGTTGTCACTCCACAATGGCTCGATGATGTCTCTGAAGCACCCTCAAACTTCATAAATTGCCCCAACTGTGAAGTTGCCAAATAAGCATAATAAATAGTGGCCACAACAAATATGGCTGTGGTGTTCCTTTGATACACATAGGATAGAGCATGAACTAGCTCCTACAGATCATCGGCTGAAAACCCAACCTAGTCTAAGAGAACATGATAATGGGTCAGCCTTGTGGTTCCTATCATTCCAGCATGAGTACAAAGGTAAAAATCATTATTCGGATGGCATACTTTGTTGTCAATGACAGTACTATGTAGCATATTGTCAGGAGATCCCTACTGGAAAAACTTGGTATGATGATTTTTGTGCAACCACAAACTTAGGGTTCCAATTCTCGTCAAGGAACTTGATTGAACTAAGACTCACTAATCCCTGAAAATAGTGATCAGATCAGGCTTCCTCTTCTCTAAACTTGTATAGAAGTCTAAGAGAGCTTCCCTCATGATACCCTCATCCACTTTGTCAAAAACTGGTTTGAAGAGAGAATCTTATCATTTCTAGCTTCAAAAACTGTGTACGGACTGATGCTCTATAGCTGGAAATCAATGGCCATTACTTAGAATTAACCACCGCAGCTATTGACGACACATCAGACTACTTAGGAGAGCCATACAATGCATCCATTCCAAGGATGATGGTTGGAACCTTTGAAACAACTGGAATTGAAGGTGTTTGCCCCAGCGTGAGCATAGAGAGTAAGCGGTAGTTTCTTATGCCAATTTTTACCAGTCTCGGTCATCTTCTGTAATTTATTTTTCTTATTTTTCTTTTCTTTTGGCAACCTTTGTTGTATTATTGTATGGCGCCTTATCTTTGAACAGACTGTAAACTTTTGACATTGTGCAGTTGGATATGATCTTTTTTTTTTTTTTTGCGAAAAAGATAACTATTGACTTTGTAATATTGGCATATGAAGCTACTCTCACCCTCTTAATGGAGCAGTCGACAACCACAAAGATGAATCATTGTCAGCTTAAAACTTTTGATGAGCACGGGCCTATAACATACATGCCCCATAAATCTTGACTCCTTTAAATTTGGCGTTCATCGTATAACTGACGCAGTCCCCTTCCATGGTAGACCAACAGTACCTAAACCTTATACTCATCCTGGCCACTATGAATCCTCCTGCATACGTTCTTCTGTCATTTCTTTGGACCTTTTTTCACTTTGACAACGTCTTTGAATTCCCATAATAGCCTCCACAAGGTCTCATTTTGGCTCCCTGGCTATGTGTGTCCCAATTTCACAACCTTTCCTTCTTTTAAGGCTATACTCTCTTCTTCATGAGGTAAAATTTATTTCTTTCTTTACAAATTTAGAAACAAGTTACACTTTCTGTCAAATCTTCAAAGTACTGAGGTTCCTTTAAACACATGTCGGGCTCAAAAATGAACTCTGAATCTGTAGTCTCATTGCCCACATCATTGATATCTAGGGATCTATGATGGGCATAAAAGAATGTACAAGAAATGAATTCAAGAATGATTATTTACAGATTATGAATAAAAGAATAAAGAATAAAGGAACATTTGTCCGAGTTAATCGTGAAAGATATGTTTTATTGAAACAATAATGTCTGAACATGAGCCTATTTCACAAATGAGATCTTGTTACTCCTAGGCTTTAAAGTAACAAGAGTGTTTTGCAGATTACTCTGTATAATTTCTAAAGAATACAAGAAGTTCCTCTGCGATCCAGTTGTTTAAGGACTTTCCTGGTTCGTAAGGATGAATGTCCTCGAGATTTCCTTAATCAGTCCTTTCTTCATGTATGGCATTGATGGAATGATTTTCATTTCCAAACACCCCCATCTCTGGGTAAGCTATCCATTCTGATACAAAAGTCTAGGATATATAAGAGAGCGTCTTCTTTTCACTCAGCCATGACCCTCTTCTCTCTTTCCCTCTTCCTTTCTCTTTTTATCTTTAACTAATTTGGGTCTTTTTATGGATTTAAATGCATGGGATGCGATGCAATGCAAATGCATGAATGCAAAAGAAAAGGAGATATTAATCATGAATTCAATTCCATTAGAATAACTTTTTTAGAAAACAGATTTCTTTACATAAAAATAGATTACATATGCGGTCTTGCCCTTCATAGTTCCAGTAAACACTGATCTTTTCTTCATGGTCGAATCCTATAAATTCTCCAAAAGATGCATTTGCTAGCTCCTTGCTGCTTGGTCTAAGCCTCGATCTCTTGCTCGTTTATTTCCATGATACTCATCAAAAGTGTCGGCTCTTGGATAATCTTCGTTGACTGGAGTCTTTGGCAATTAAATCATGAATTCCTCCGTGGACTACCAGCTTTCTCTCGTCATGTTTACTTGGACTATATTCAGACGACCGCACTATAATCTACTTTATCAAGAAATTCGTTTCCTTATGACAAACTATTCTATTTAGGAATCAAATTTCGAATCAACACCTTCTTTTCTTTGATGTAATGTAAATGCAAATGCATGGATGCAAAAAGGTATCGATCTCGATTCAATTTCATTTAGAAAACTTTATTTAGAAAAAGAATATCTTTACATATGAATGGATTACAATTACGCCTTCGCCCTATGGCCCAAAGCTTTAACTCTCCGAAACGACAAAGCTAACTCTTGACCACGATCTGACTGTAGCTCGTATTTTATGCTCGATGTACCAGCTTGTACCTTCAGGGTCCATAAATGATCTACTACCATCTCGAATTTGAACTATGGCTTCACCCATGAGATAATCCCTATAACCATGGACACCTCCTCCAATGTCTGTGAAGTTGTTCTGATTACCTTCAAAAAAAGATTGGCGAATAAGTAGGCATTCCTACTTCACAGCATGCTGCTTTAAAATGATATCCAGCACCTTCAGTGTTTCTTGAGAGCTTTCAGATTCCTGTCCGCGCAAAGCATTTTGAAATGCTTACATGGGTATCTTCTCAGCATAGCTAATCTCTACTTTAAAGGTCTTTGAATGATACGGTCTTCTTTAATCTCTGTCCTTCGCGCCCATCTGAGCTATCCCAGTCATTCAAGCTTGCATTTCCATTGTTTCTAATAGGTGCAAAATTGTAAACTCATGCTTGTAGCGGTCCTATAGTAAATAAGCCTTTTACCATCATAGGCCTAATTTTCCTTCCAACTCACTTTTGTAGGTCTCATGCATTCTGTCAGGCGCTTTCCTTCCAACACTCTTACCATCAACCATCTTCATATGAAAGAGAAATGCTGTAATGGTAGAAGCATCCATCAGCACTCCTCTTGTTCACCTTGAAGTGATTGGTGAGTACATTACCTTCTGCCCTTTAGTTCCTACAGCACGCCTTGCCATAAGGTGTTGAACAATCTTCCTCGCATCCAATTCTGCTTTGATTGGTAACAACATTAGGAAGCACCAGTGGCCGAAGAGGTAAGAATTCCAATGCTGCCCCATTTCCCTCTTGCTCTTTCCTTTTTAGCTCGCTCCCTTTCCCCATGAAGTTCATCAACTTCCTTACAAAAGTTGGAATACAATCAGCCCTTAAGTAAACTTTATCAACTTGAATCTTAGGACAATGCCACAAAACCAAATATTCCTCCACCACGGGTACCATATCAGCTTTTCCAAACGTAAAGCAACTGTATACAAGATTCCAATACTGAGTGATGGCCCGAAACAAATTCTCGTATATTTTCAAGTCAAGCAAGTACTGCAAGTCCCCATAGTTGTTGTAGAACAATTGCTTGGCTTCGCTACTCCATTGATCCCATATTTACTTTAACTCATGGTGATTATTCTGTGTGACGCTGATACGAGTGTAGTCTGACAGCTCTGACACATATCTCATAACTAGACTATCTCCCTTTACTAACTGAGTTTGCTCTGACCATATATGGACATTAGCGTTGCCTTCCACTCTATCAAGAAGTCCGTTCTCCATAATAAAACTCTCTAACTTAGAAACTGACCGTGAATTGATACCTTTTAAAATATGAGATGATATGCAATAAAAGACAACAAGTAAGTGTCACAAAATAGATCATAAGGCAAATAAAATAAGCAAACACCTATCAGGGTGATTACTAAGGTTTGGTATAGTTTTACCTAGGGTGGATACCTATGTCTTCTATATGTGGTTTAGCTCTAAAGTTGAGGTACCTGAACCAGCAAATTCCTCAATCCTCACCCATTACAGGCTCATACAGACCGAGTTCAGTTCAGGGGAATACATTTCCCTATGGCTGTACGGAGATGAAAATCTCACAAAGACATAGGTACGGATGTATTCCGGAAGCGATCCACTATCCTGCACGGAGGTGAAAACCTCACGAAGGCGTAGTTTCTCACTCCCACTTAAAGGTGTGACCACAATGGTCATGCAAATGCAATGCGCGTCAAAATATAACAAACATATGCAGTAGTAATTCAAACACATGTAATGAAAGAGGATTGTATTTCAAAATTTTTCAAATTTCTGACATTAAGACAAAAAATAATAAATTATACGGCTTGACTCTCTTATTGGTCCCCAGTGGAGTCGCCAAGCTGTCGAAACCATCTTTTATGGTTTGAAAAATGGGGTTCGACTTTAAAAACTAAAACGGGAGTCGCCACCAATCTTTTTAGGTGCGATTGGATCACCTTTAAAACATTTTTTTTTTAAAATCATTAGTTTTGGTCTACGAAATAAAGAAAATGGGTTTGGGAGTCGGTTACGTACGAGGAAGGGTTAACACCCTCGAAACGCCCAAAAATTGGTACCTAATTGATTATTTATCGTCTTTTATGTCAGAAATTTGAAAATTTTAAAGTGCAATCCTCTTTTGAAAGAAAACTATTTGAATGCCTCGAATTTGAAAACTAGAACTCACTTATTTCAAACGAATCAAAACATCACGTCCAATAAGTTAGAACGCAATATTTCAAAACTTTCAAAGCTAAGCTTGTCTTTTCGAAAATTTCTATCTTGAACTAACAAAACGTCATAACCAGTAAGTTAGGACACAACATTTTGAAATTTCGAGAATAGATATTTATGTTTTAAAACTCAAAACATTTAGAAGGGTACTTTGAAAATTCGAATTCAAAGAGAAAAATTGCAACCCAGTAAGTTAGGGCACTACTTTTCTTGAAGCTTCCAAACATCAAACCTTGCCTTGATTTTAAAAATCTCATTTGGAAAATTTAAAAAAAAAAAAAACAACGATGCATTTAACACATTACAAGACATCAAAATTTAAACAATGTAAATTACATAATAAATATAATTGATTAAAATATGACAACATAGGATAATAGATAATTGATGTGATAAAATTAACCTACTAAAACAATGATAGGTAAGTAAAGAAGAAGATAAAAAAAGGGTAACAAAACTTAAGAATATACAAAGTAAGTTAAGAAGTAAAATGTTTACAAACCAAATTAAAATGAATATGGTGTTTAAAAAATGGATAATATAGAAAATGATTAGAAATTAATTAACACTTTGAAAATAGAAAAAGAAAAAGTAATTTATAACATGTAGTATAATAAAATGATATAAAAGTAATAAAACAAAACTTTATATTTGTGAAAAACTAGGTTGAAATATGATATAATAATAAAATGATACATATCTAATAAATACATACAATTTTAAAACAAAATATAATATTTAACAATAATACAAAGTTTTTTAAAATAATACTTAACACATGGTAATTAATAATGAAAATAATAATAATGTAAAAATAATATACAATAAATAATATAAAAGATAATTAAAAATAAATAATATACAATAAACTTTATATTATATAAAAGGTTTTAAATAAAAATAAACAATATATACAAAATATTAAAGAAAACAATTTTACTATGAGTAAAAATTGAATGTAAATAGTATATGTGTAAAAAATAAACAGTTTTGTATAAAAACATTTTAAAATATATAATAAAATAAATAAATAAAAGAAAATTGATGAAACTAAAAAAAACTTAAGAAAGAGGATTAAAATTAAAATCAAACAAAACTCTAGGGGAGAATTTTAAAAAAGGAAAAGATTGGATTCGAGCCCTGATTGAATCACGGGTTAAAAAAGAGGGACTCATTGGGTAATTAAACCCTAATCCCAAAAACGGCATCGTTCCCGTATCCGTGTTTGAAGGGTACGAGGACCAAATTGAAACAAAAGCAGAATAATGGGATAAAATTTAAAAAATTGGGTAAGCCTAATTTAAAAAATAAAAAGCGCGGAAGGACCAATTGGGCAATTAGCCCAATAACCGAAAACACGCGGATCCTTTGGCCGGGTCGGGTTAACACGCGGATCCTTCCTTTAAACGACGTCGTTTTGGCCTTTAAAACAGTCCCTAAAATGGTGTCGTACGGGTATGCCTATATAAATGGAAATTTTTACAAAAAAACACTTTAAACACTCAGAAATAAAAAAAACTGAGAGCCTTTAGTCCTCGTGCTTTGCCGTCCCTGACCAGTGACCAGTTTGGCCCCGGTGTCACGCGCCACCGCACGCACGGCCGCGTATGGCGGCCAATAGGCTCAAAACTCCTCTTTTCCGACCAAAACGTAGTTAATCGCTCTTTTTTTATTTTTAAAAACAGTATTTATGGACCAAAACCCTGTATATATAGGCATCAGAATAAAAAATGAAATAATAAAACTAAAGAGCAAACCACCTTTCGTTGGAATAAAAAAAACTGTTTTCTATTTCTTTTTTCGTATTTTGGTACACAAATCTATTTGTATCTTTCTGTATATCGTTATGTGTGTGTATCGTCTCCCCTCCTTTACAACGAGAGTATTCGGCTTTTATAGCCACTATTTCTAAATATAGATTTGGTATGCCCTTTCTATTCAATTCCTTGCCATTTTCGCTACTGTTTTCTTTCTCTTTTTGCAGGTGAAGGACGAGATCTTCGACGGTGATGAAGGCGCTGATGGTGGCGTGACACGAGGGATCTACCTAGGGGTGCATTGATCGTGGCTGCCGATTGATCTTCTTTGATTGCGGCGCACAGAAAGAAGGTAGAAACCCTTAGGGTTTCCTGCCTTGGTGTAATAGTTTGGGCCAGTTGGGCCGGTTTAGACTTGGGTTAGGTCTTAAGAGTTTGTTGGGTGTTTGGGTATTGGGTCATGGTTCACGGGTAAAATTTTAGGCTATGTAAACGGGTAATGTTTGGGCAAGCTAAATTGGGCTAGAGTTTGAGTGTTGTAATTGGGCTATTTGTAACGTAAAAGGGACTGGACATTTGGTTATATTTGGGTTATACAAGGACTGTTCTAAAACAATTTATTCATTTTAATTTTATAAGGGCTTCCAACGGGCCCGGGCGAAATTAGCCCGACCAGTTAATAGGGTATTCAATTCATATTTCTCAATTCAATTTCAATCAAATTCATATCAATCAGAAATTCCCATATTCCAATTCAATACCACAATAATTCAATTCAAACCACTTCAATTTCCAATCAATAATCACATTCAATTTCTTACCTCATTTTACTTACCATTTATATTAATCAAATGCAATAATTAATAATTGTCGAAACCATTTTTAAGGGTTTAAAAAACGGGGTTGACTTTAAAAACGAAAATGGAGTCGCTACCAATCTTTTTAGGTGTGATTGGATCACCTTTTTAAAACATTGATTTTGGCCTACGAAATCTCAGGAAATCGGGTTCGGGAGTCAGTTACGTACGAGGAAAGATTAGCACCCTCGTAACGCCCAAAAATTGGTACCAAAATGATTATTAAATGTCCTAGTGTCGAAGATTTGAAAAGATTTTTTTTAAAAATATGATCCTTTTGATTTTCAAAAAGCTTATTATTACTTTTAAGGGACGTTTAATTATTTGATAAAAAATGGTCGAATCTCAGTAAGTTAGAGCACAACCCTTCAAATTTCCGAACATTAAATATCTTTCATTTTTTAAAAACCCATATCTCAAAATATCAAAACATCACATCCAGTAAGTTAGGACGTAATATCTTAAACTTTCAAAGATAGTTTTTTATTTGAAAATCGTTCATTTTAATTTGAAAAGGATACCTAACCGTTTAGAATTAACGAAAGAAATCGAAGCCCAGTAAGTTAGGGCACGATTCTTTCAAAAAAAAAATCCAAATGTCAAATATTGCCTTAATTTTAAAAAACAATTTTTGGATGAAAAACGATCATTAAATAGGTTATGTTTTAAAACAATGCTTTGATCAAAAAATGCAGCATAAATATATTGCAAAGTATAAATATTAAAGTAACACACAAATTTCATGCCATATCAAAATTTAAACAATAAAAGACAACAACTTAAAATAATGAATTATAATAAAATAACTATGCTAGGGATAAACAAATATATAACATAAGCCAATATGGGATCTAAAGTAAATCATAACAGATTATAAAATATATAAAAAAACTTAGAAATAAATACGAAATTATAAAAAATAAAAAAAAACCAAAAAATGAAGTATTTTAATCAATAAATTGAAATTACAATAAAAAAGGTCAAATATTGATAAATAATTTTTTTTAAGGGTAATATATATAAAATAATTAAGGTATTTTAAATAAAAAACAAAAATAAAAGAACTTAGGATTTAAAACAAATATGATATGTATAATAATTTAAACGCAATTTGATATAAAAATATAATATACCTATTTAAAAAAGAATAAACAATATAAAATTTTACATTAATAATAAATCAATTTGAAATATTATACAATATACAAATTTTAAAACGATACATAATATATAATAGAAAATATAAGAATATATTTTAAAAATGTGTAATACAATAATTTTTAGAAAACATAAGATAAATAATATATATACAAAGTATTTTTAAAAAAAATTAAAAAAAACTAAGTCAAAATTGAAGTAAAATAAAAAAAGGATTAAAATTGAATTTAAATAATATTTTTGGGGTAATTTTAAAAAGAATAAAACTGGATTAGGGCCCTAATTAAAATGCGCGTTAAAAGTGAGGGACTCACTGTGCAAATTGCCCTATTCGCAAAAACGACGTCGTTCCAAATATGCCTTAAAATGGCCTTAAGGATTAAATTAAAACAAAAACAAAAATCTGGGCCAATTCAATAATAAAAGAGAAATAGAAATTGGACGAAATCATAAAGGATAGAATTGCGGAAGGGCCTAGGGGGTAAATATCCCATTTACAGAAACACGCGGATCCTCCCCGGGTAGGGTCACACGCGTGCGGGTCAGGTCTGCTAAACGACGTCGTTTTGTGCTTATTGAATTAAGCCAAAACGACGCCGTTTCATTATTGCTATATAAGCCAAAATTCCGCTTATCAAATCATTTTAACCCCCGATTTTAAACAAAAAACTAAAAAAATCCTTTGAAAGAGGAAAAGAAAAGGGCCTCTGAGCTCTGTTCGGCCGAGCCTCAGTCATCGGCCATCCTTCGCGCCCACTCGCCACCATCTACGCCACCGTGTGCGGCTATCGGAGGTTAAAAAACCTCGTTTTTCTAGCACCGATCGAAAGGTAAAACTTTTTTTGTGTTTATTTTTAGTAGTGTTTGCAAAATAATAAAAAACTTGTATGTATTAACCAAAAAAATAAAAATATAAACGAAATAACAGTAAAAAAGAAATCTCCTTTCTTTGAAAAAAATTGTTTGTATATTACTGTATTTGTGTAGTATGCGTAGCCTTTTACATTGTTCGATTCGGGCTTTTATAGCCACTAAAAAATCGAAATAAATCAATATTTACAATTTCTTGCCATATTTTCCATATCTCTGCTGGTCTTCTTTCCTTTTGCAGGTGAAGACGCGAGGATTGCATCGATGATCGGGCGTTGATGGAGGCTCTCTGCTGCGCGCTTGCGGCGCCTAGGGTTTCTTGGAAACCCTAGGCTGATTTGGCTAACCGTTTGGGCCACAGGTTAGGTTTGGGCCATAAGGTTTAATTTGGCCAAGTGGGTTGCTGTAATGGGTTAGAGGTTTAGGCTACGGGTGTAAATGGGTTTTGGGCTAGTTTGGTATTTGGTCATGGGTTACGGGTAGAAATTGGTATAGGGCCTGGTATATTGTAAAATGGATTGTTCATGTTTATGACATGATCCTCTTTTAGGATCGGTATTGCTCAACTCATCAATTTGGACAAAAGAGATAGTCTCAATTTTCTCAAGCACATCCGGCCTTTACACATAGGACTTTTTTAAACAATTATCTGGTTTCAGTTTCTTGTATTATCTAGAATTTTCCAGAGTAATATGCAAAACTTCTTTTGTGAAAATATTATTAGTTCATCAACCATTATTTCAATATAACATGCTTTGGGCAACAAATATATTAATCTTGAGGATAATTAGAGTTTGAATAAATTATCAAAATACAAAGGAAATTAATCTGAGAACATATCTTTGAGAAGAAAAAGAATCCAAAGATAGTAAATAGGACAAAAACTAGGTGCCCTAAATCTCGCATCTTGGGCTTCTATATACAAGCTCCATGAAGACTGCTTTGAGCTTAACGTGTGTTTAGAAGATCCAAAGTACTTTGTTGATGACCAGGCATGTAACATACTTCGCTTCTTATCGATTTAGGTATAGTAAGATCACTGCATGCCTTTCAAAATTTGAGCCCCCCTTTCGGGTTTTCAACTCAAAACCCCTTTGGTCTTAAGGCGCCCTTTGCGGGTTTTCACCTTGGCCTCTCCATTTTTTTTTAGATTTAGAAATCTCAAAGTGCCCTTTACGGGTTTTCACTTTGACTTCTCCTCTTGTTCAGGCAAAATACTTCTTGACTGAGTCCAAATTTATAGGATTGGGTAAGCTTTTCCTATCCATTTCGATCAAAATTAGTGCACCACCAGAGAAGGCTTTCTTCACCACATATGGTCCTTCCCAATTCGGCATCTGTAACAGCCCTATTTATACCCTAGTCGGGATGTGGTTTCATAACCACAAAACCGAGTCATTATATTAAATAAATGCAGATTTTCATCTTAAATTTAAAAAAAATAAAAAAAATAATAATAATTTGTGTGAATAATTGATTTAGATTTGGTGCTGTTTGAATACGTGATTTCTTAATATGAACTTATGTGTAAAGAAGTGAAAATGTGTGTGATATTTTGTAAGAGGGCCGAATTGATGCATGGCTTAAATATTTGGACTTGCATGTCAATTTCCCATATATTTTATTTAGTGGCCGGCCATGCTAACTTACTTCCACTAATACATGATCTTTATATTAGAAAAGTTAAGATAATTGGCTAAATGACTAAATAAAATAAAATAAAATAAGGAAAGTGGGGTGAAAAGAACAAGGGTCTCTTCTTTTGCTCTTCATTGCCGTGAGTTGAGAAAAATTAAAAGGAGAAGAAGCCTTGAGACGTTCGGTCATTTGGAAGGCTAAAATTCAAGCTCAAGAACTAAGAGAGCCACACTCGGATAAAGGAAAGCCAAAGTGATGGAATAGCCGACCCATAATTATTCAGAAAGTTACGAGGTAAGTCCTTAAGCTAATATATATATTGAAAATTTGAATATGTGTTAATTAGGAAAGCTAAATTGAAATGTGGGAATTTAATTGACAATGCCAAATGTGTGTCAATTTGATAAGTGGTTTGGTTTGTGTTATATGGAGAAATTTGATTGTGGATGGCATGAATGGATGTAAATTGATATGTTCTTTATGTGTTATCCGATTTAGTTATTGAATAAGAACTTTAAAGAGTAAATTTGTATAAATCTGCTTGGTACAGCAGCAGTAATGTGTTTTGGAAAAATCACCATAAATTGTCGGAGTTGAATCAGAGGCTGAATAAATTATGTAATTAAAGATTAATGAGTCTAGTTTCTTATAAAAGAAACCTTGTAAGTAAAGGAGTTCCTTATAAAGAGATATTTAAAGTAGTGTGAGACAGTGTCAGAATGACTCCGAAATCCCCTGTTCTATTTTTAGAAAATCATTATAAATTGTACAAAAATTTTTATAAGACAAAATTTATATGATTAGACTCCTTAATGAGTCTAGTTTCAAATGAAATAAACAAGAACATATTTTGAATTCTGTACAATGGAGAATTTGATTCATAGTGAAGAGTGGTCAGTATAGTCAAACAGTGAAATAGGGGAAACTTTAAGAAAAATCTGGTATTGTTTGGCTAAACTAAAAATTCTAAAAATTTTATGAATAAAATATATATGAATCTATTTTCATGGAAAATTTACGGCGCTTCATTTGGAGTTTCGTAGCTCCAGTTACGAATAAATTAATGACTATTGCTCAGGAAAACAGCTTGTAGTGAGTCTGTGATTAAGTGGTAAACAGTGATAAAATTGTTTGAGTTGCTTATAAACTATTGATTTAAATATTGTAACCAAAGTACCGAATCCGTATTAAAGTGAGGCTATAAGCCGTAAGTGACTAGCATACCTAGTCAATTTTGTTATGATGAAATTGATGTACAAGATATGTATGTGTGGTGAGGCCGAAATGGCCTTTATGAAATGTGTGCTATCTTTATTGTATAGAGAGGCCAAATGATTATTTAGAAGTGTAATATGTCTGAGTGGTTATTTAAATAAAAACAAAATATGTGATGTATTTAGCAAGTGATGATAAAAATATCGTCTTATATATGTGTGCTTGCGTATGAGGTAAAGCCAAATGGCTAATGTGAAAGATGTATGAGATGTGTATATATTGTGGCTGAATGACTAAATTGTTTGATAAGGATGAGACTAAAATATGTATTAAGACCGAATGTGTAAGTGTATGTATATGTGATAAAGCTGTATGACAAATGTAATGGATGCGCATGAGTATGTGTGATAAGGCCGAAGGGCCAATGCGAGATAAGCGTAAGTGTGTATATGTGATAAGGCCGAATGGCCAATTTGTGATATGTGTAAGATGTGTATCGTTATATGCATAAAAAGTGTGATAAACATTCTGAATGGGCCATGGTACGAAATCATTCGGGACATTGACTTAATAAGATTCAAAACTGGTGATTCTAGTCGGGTTTTGTACTTAGCTGGCCAAGTGCATTCGATTACAAGATCCCACAATAAGATGTCGAATGAAGCTCGTAGTATACATTAAATGACTCAGGTATGTGATACTTATCTTTTGATGTAAGAATGACTCGGATTGGATTTGATTATGTTCAATTGTGAAATTATGTATTTGAAGGTATAAGATTTATGCATATGTGTCTTCAGTCATCGAAACTTAATGATGATGGAATACCTTAAGTTGGCCAGGTATGTATTCTACTCTCATAATTAAATCTGCTCTGGATTGAGTCACAAGTATGAAATAAAATATATAAATCAATGGAAATGAGTACTAAGGCTACTATGCGCTGAGCTACGCTCGATTGATGTGAAAAGTCATACAAAGTTACTGATTTACCTTGTTATTTGAGTTTAAAGTTAAATGACTTATATATATATATATATTGTGCATTGTGTGCTTATGTATATTTTTAGTCATTTATGAAAATATCGCGAAAGTGGATATAGCCCCGGGAAACTTGATTGGTGGTTGAGTATCTTTACAATTGGCCACTGTGGTAATTATTTATTGAAGTGGTTATGTGATATCAATTTCTATGTAAATGAGACGATGAGTACAGTATGTGTAGTTGTGATTAGATTCATTCAGCAAACGATTTTTCATTTACCAATTTGAATAGGAAATTATGTTTCTAAATTCAGTAAAGTTAATTGTATTACTTAAAGACTTACTAAGCTTATGAAAGCTTACTTCGTTGTTTTGTATCTTTGTTTTATAGATTGTGGATTTTGACTACCAGCTCGGGGACTTTCAGCTCTTCGTCACACTATCTACTATTCTGGTAACCTAGAAATTTAGATTTAGCTTATGGCATGTATAGGATAGACTATAGTAAAATGATAATTGACTATTGTATATAAGCCATGCGAAAATGGCATCTTTTGAATGTGTACTTATAGAAGTTTAAATTTTATCCCTGGCAGTGTTTAGTACTTATCATTCTTTATTTCAAGAAAAAGTTCAAATTTTTACTATTCTGATATGAGTTTCAAGTCCGGTAATGCCCCTTTACCTATTCCGGTGATGGTTACGGGATAGGGGTGTTACAACATCCATTTTCCTCTGAAATCCTTTTGTATGGGAAGGATTTTTTTCAATACAAGGTCTCCCTCGTGAAATTCTCTTGGATGAACTTTTTTATCGTAAGCTTGCATCATTCGCTTCTGATACATCTGACCATGACGAATAGCCCTTAGCCTTTTTTCTTTAATCAAGTTCAATGATCATATCGCGATTGAATCCATTCTGCTTCATCCAGTTTTATCTCTGACAAAATTCACAGAGAAGGTATTTCTACTTCAATGGGTAGAACTGCCTCCATCCCATAAACCAACGAGAAAGGAGTTGCCCCAGTAGAGGTTCTAACAGACGTTTGATAAGCAAAGAGTGCAAACGGTAGTTTCTCATGCCAATCTCTATAAGTCTCAGTCATTTTCCCCACTATCTTTTTGATGTTCTTATTGGCCGCTTCCACTGCCCCATTCATTTTTGGGCGATACGGAGATGAGTTATGATGCTTGATCTTGAATTGACTGCAAACTTTCGCTATCGTACTATTGTTCAAGTTCAGTGTGTTGTCTGATATGATCCTCTCAGGCATTCCATACCGACAAATGATCTCCTTATTCAAAAATCGACTAACTGCTGACTTAGTAACGCTTGCGTATGAAGTAGCCTCTACCCATTTCGTGAAGTAATCAATAAACACAAAGATGAAACGATGCCCATTCGAAGCTTTCGGTGAGATCGACCTAATGACATTCATACCCCACATGGAAAAAGGCCATAAAGAAGTCATAACATACAAATGTGAAGGTGGTACATGAATCTTATCCCCATAAATCTGGCATTTATGACATTTCTTGGCATAGTCGATACAATCACCCTCCATAATAGACCAATAGTATCCGAACCTCATGATTTGTCTAGCCATTGTGAAACCATTAGCATGTGTCCCACAAACACCTTCATGCACTTCTTCCAAGATTTTTCTAGCTTCCACAGCATCAACACATCTCATGAGCACTTGATCTTTCCTTCTTTTGTATAAAATATCCCCATCTAAAACATAGTCGCAGGCCAATCTCCTCAATGTTCTTTTGTCATTCTCAGTTGCCTGCTCAGGGTATTCACGATTCCTTACGTATCGTAGTATATCCTGATACCAAGGTTGGTCATCCTTTTCCTCTTCTTCGATATTACAACAGTGAGCTGGAACCTCAACAGTACTCATCTGAATGGGTCTCACATCCTCTTCCCTGTTTACTTTTACCATGGAAGCCAGAGTCGCCAAAGCATCTGCCATCTGGCTTTCATCACGTGGGAGATAATTGAAAGTGATGTCGTCAAACTCCTCAATTAGCCCCAAAACTATCTTTCGATAATTAATCAATTTGGGGTCTCTTGTCTCCCACTCTCCCTTGAGCTGGTAGATTACTAATGTAGAGTCTCCATATACTTCCAACGTTCTAATTTTGGGCTCTATGGTTGCCCGAATTCCCATGATGCATGCTTCATACTCGGCCATATTGTTTGTACAGTCAAAATCCAGTTTGCATGTAAATGGATAATGATATCCATTTGGGGATACCAAGACTGCCCCAAATTTATTTCCTACAGCATTTGATGCTCCATCAAAATTCAACTTCCATGGATACTCTTCATAGTTGCCACATACATCAATTCTTCACTAGGGAAATCAATCCTCAACGATTCATAATCTTCTAGAGCTCTGCTAGCCAGAAATTCTGCTATCGCACTTCTTTTTATAGCCTTTTGACTCACAGAGACTATATCGAACTCAGAAAGTAGTATCTGCCACCTTGCCATCTTCCATTTAGAGCAGTTGACTCCATCATATACTTTAATGGGTCAAGTTTCAAAATTAGCCAAGTTGTATGATATAACATATATTGTCTCAATCTTCGAGTTGTCCACATCAAGGCGCAACACAACTTCTCAATTGGCGAATATCTCATCTCACACTCAGTAAATTTTTTACTGAGGTAATATATTGCCCTCTCCTTTCTTCCTGACTCATAATGTTGACCAAGCACACATCTCATAGAATTAGTGAACACCGACAAGTATAGTATTAACAGTCTATCCAGACTACGCGGAGATAGTACTGGAGCATTTGACAAATATTGCTTGACTTTATCAAAAGCATTCTGGCATTTGACATCCCAAGTACCTTGGTTGTGTTTCTTAAGAAGGCGAAATATGGGATCACATTTCTCAGTTAATTGTGAAATAAACCGAGTAATGTAATTTAACCTTCCAAGAAAACCTCGAACTTCTTTCTGAGTACGCGGTGGAGGCAATTCTTGTATGGCTTTGACCTTGTCTGAGTCAACCTCTATTCCCTTTTCGCTAACTACAAAACCTAGTAGTTTTCCCAACCTAGCTCCAAAGGTACATTTTTCCGGATTGAGTTTTAATTGAAATTTACTCAATCTCAAGAACAATTTCTTCAAGACTTCAATGTGTTCCTTCTCTGTTCGAGATTTGGCAATCATGTCGTCAACGTACACTTCAATTTCTTTGTGCATCATATCGTGAAATAAGGTTACCATATCCCTTTGGTATGTTGCCCCTACATTCTTTAACCCAAATGGCATTACCTTATAACAAAAGGTACCTACAATGTTAAGAAAGTGGTTTTATCCATGTCCTCAGGATGCATCTTTATTTGATTATACCCTAAGAAGCCATCCATAAAGGAAAACAACAAGTATCCTGTCGTATTATCCACCAAAGTATCAATGTGTGGTAAGGGAAAATTATCCTTTAGGCTAGCTTTATTCAAATCTCTGTAATCAACACACATTCGTACCTTCCCGTCCTTCTTAGGGATAGGTACAATGTTAGCCACCCATTCTGAGTACTTAACCTCTTGCAGGAATCCCGCATCGAACTGCTTCTTGACTTTCTCTTTTATTTTCAACATAATATCAGGCCTCATTCTTCGTAGCTTTTGTTGGATTGGCTTGCAATCTTCTCTTATGGGAAGGTAGTGTACTACAATGTCAGTATTCAACCCAGGCATATCCTGATACGACCATGCAAAGACATCTCTGAATTCCCGCAATAACTCGACAAGATCTTGTCTTGTTTTCTTGGCAATGTGCATCTCAATTTTCACTTCTTTCCCCTCCTCCAAGGTTACACTCTCTACTGCCTCTTTCTCATATGGCAAAATTTGCTTCTCTTCCTGCTTTACCATTCTTAACAAATCTGGAGACACGTCACAATCCCTGTCACCTTCAAAATCCTGAGGTTCCTCTGAACACATATTTTACTCAAAAGAGAATTCAGGATTTGTAGTATCATTGCTCATTTCATTGATATCTAAGGACCTGTAGTGGGCACAAAAGAATGTATAAAGAACGAATGAATTGAAGAATAGCTATTTACATGTTTATGAATGAAATGAAAATTTTAGAAAGAAATTAAAAGGTCAAAAAAATATTTATCGGTATAAAAGAATGAAAGAATATTTGCTCAAATTGATAACAAAGGTGTATTTCATTGAAACAAAAATGTTTGAACATGAGCCTATTTCACAAATGAAATCTTATTACTCCTAGGCTTTTAGAGCAATAAGAGTGTTCTGAAAATTACTCTGTATAATTTCTAAAGACTACAGGAAGTTCTTCTGCAGTCTAATTATTTAAAGAGCTTCCCGGTTCGTAAGGATGAATGCCCCCCAGATTTCTTGATTCAGTTTCCTCCTCGTGTATGGCATTGACATGGTGACATTCACTTTCAAGCGACCCCCTCTCCGGGTGAATTATCCCTTCTGATACAAAAGTTTGGGATATGTGAGGGAACATCATTGATTCCCACTCAATTTCTCTTCCACTTAATCATACCCTTCTTCTCTCTTGCTTCTTTTCTAGCTCCCTCCTCCTTTGTCTATGATCTGGCCTGTAACCCAAGCCAAAATGGTCTCTCTTCTCCTTCAATTCTAGAACTCGAATCCCTCCTTGAAGATATCTACCCAATCATTTTCATGGCAAGGCTCCTTTTCCCACTGTCATTTGCAAGCCCATTCTCGTAGTTCTGGATATCTTGCGCACCGGCACTTTATTTCCTTCTAAAATGAATGTTGCATTGACGAACTCTAAGGATTGAAAAGAGCATTCCACTACCTCCCTATTCACCTCTACATAGGGCACGTCACTGGTAACTGATGCTATGATGTCCTCATCTGCATTTATAGTAACCAGCCGTCCATCCGTTACTAATTTCAATTTTTGGTGCAAAGATGAGGGCACCGCACCTGCCGAATGTATCCAAGGCCTTCCCAACAAGCAATTGTAGGAGGGCTTGATGTCCATCACTAGAAAATTGACTTCATATGTCAATCCTTCCCATCACTTTCCTCTCCGTGCCATCAGATGCTCTCATTATGTTATGGCATGTTTTCATGTGAGAACTATCTATGGCCAACCTATTCAATGTGGACAATGGCAGAACATTCAAAGCTGGCCCATTATTGATTAGCATGCTAGGCAATGTATATCCTTTGCAACGAGTAGTGATGTGCAAAGCCTTAGTCGATCCCATACCACCCGGAGGAATTTCATCATCATTGAAATAGATGAAGTTGTCAGCGCTTATGTTACTAACCAGACGATCCAACTTATTGACGGACATGGCGTTAGTAACATAGGTTTCATTGAGCATTTTCATCAAAGCTTCACGATGCACTTCTGAACTTAGAAGTAATGCTAGTACTGATATACGTGCCGGTTGTTTACGCAGCTGCTCAACCACGCTGTATTCGCTATGCTTTAAGAATTTCAAAAACTCTTTAGTCTCTTCTTCCTTCACCAGTTCGTTAATAATTACTTCGACCCCTTTCTCTTGCTCAACCACCGAAGACTTTGCTTTTACGGGTTTAGTTTTGACGTCTACCGAGTCATATCGTTTTCCACTACGCGTGTAAAACCCCTCCTCTTTGAAAGTACTCGCTATGTTTTCCTCTCCCAGTGTTGTCACTTGACAGTTATAATTCCAAGGTACCATTTTGTTATCCTTATAAGGAAAGGAAACAGGTTTCTAAATGATGACTTTTGGTGCTATTTGTGTCCCGACCTCATTACTCCTTGGTCAAGAAATGATGATTCTCGAATAGTTAATTTTTTGATTTATCAGCTCTTCTTCCGATGCGCATATGTTTCTTTCATCTGAGCCTTTAAAAAACACTATTTCTTTGTTATCCATAAGGTCTGCACCAAAACCCTAAACTTAACATAGTCCTAAATCTCATGCCCTTTTATACCGTGGAACTCACAATAGTTCCTCATGTTTTCACAACCTCCTTCTGTTTCTGGAATAATTACCCCATTTTTACCATCTCCTTCCATACCCATCTTAAAGGAGTTCTTACTTCTGCCAGGTCAGTTTTAGCTCTTCTCATATCTTCCCCTACCGCGTTTATCCCACTATCAGTATGATTGGGTAGCGAGTTCTCCGCATTAGGCTTATCATCAAACTTTACAATGCCCATTTTGATAAATCTTTCAACCAATTTCTTGAAGGTCGTACAATTTTCTATAGAATGTCTCGTTATCCCTACATGGTACTCACATCGCGCGTTTGTATCATACCATTTGGGATATGGAGGTTGTATTGGTTTTAAGTAAAAGGGAGCTACCACGTGTGCATCAAATAAACTCTGATAAAGTTCCTTATACATTACCGGAATGGGTGTAAACTGGACTCAGAGTTTTGCCTTGTACCAGATTCATGTCTTTGCGAACCTTGTTGCCCAGTAGTGGTTGCTCTTGGTTGGCTAACAGTAATGGCCTTCGAGTTGTATGTACTCGCGTTATTCACCTCGTTATCCTTCTTTCTCGGGGCTGACCTCTTGGTAGTTTCCCCTTCAATCTTGCCACCTCTTATGGCATTTTCAATCATTTCACCTGCCATTACTATGTCTGCAAAGCTCTTAGTGGTACTCCCTATCATATGGGTAATGAGTGAGGCTTTCAAAGTGTTGATGAAGAGCATTGTAGTCTCTTTTTCTAGGAGCGATAGCTGAACTTGCATAGCAACCTCGCTCCATTATTACGAGTATTGCTTGAAGCTTTCATTTGGCTTCTTTTCTATATTTTGTAGGGTAATTCTATCAGGCGTCATATCTGTCACATGACTGTATTACTAGATGAAAGCCTGCGCTAGGTCTCTCCAGGAACTGATTCTAGCTCGGCTTAGTTGGTTATACCACTTAGACGCTGCCCTAACTAGACTATCTTGGAAAAAATGAATCAGCAGCTGATTATTGTTAACATAGCCAGTCATTCTTCTACAGAACATGGTGATATGGGCTTCAGGGCAACTGGTCCCATTGTACTTCTCAAATTTTGGCATTTTAAACTTATGAGGAAGTACCAAATCTGGGACCAAACTCAAGTCTTTGGCATCAATTCCATGATGTTTATCAGCACCTTCTAAAGCCTTGAATTTTTCCCCTAGCCATCTGCAACGGTCCTCTAGCTACCTTGAGGATTCACTTCTCATTCCTTCCTTCTCGGCTATGTCTAGATCAGGGAGAATAGGATTAGTCAGATTTTCTCCTGGGTTGGATCCCGATCTAACCTGGAAATTCATGGGGACTTTAGTATCAACTTGAGCTCGTTGAGGCATAATTGTAACAGACGACCTTCGGGGATGCGCCTTAGGTTGTGCTTGCGCATGATGAGTGGTAAAACCTGGAGGATAATCCTTATTTTCTTTACCAGTGTTAGTCATAGGGCCTTTTCCTTTGTCTATTGCCCCATTTAGCAACTGGGCCATTTGAGCCATCATATTTTATTGAGTTTCCAACATCTATTCTCTCATCTCTTGTTGGAGCTTTGCTAACTGCTCCTGCATCTGATCTTGCATATCCCTATGGAGCTGTTCAAGTCTCTAATCCATGTTCTTAATTTTGGCGTGTGTACCGTAATGATGTGTAGTTTCCAGATTTTTCTTTCTTCTATAATAACTTCCACTAATTAGGGTATTTTTATGGATTTAAATGCATATGATGTAATGTAATGCAAATGCATGAATGTAAAAAGGCATCGATTCTGATTCAATTTCATTTAGAAAACTTTATCAGAAAACAAAATCCTTTACACAAAACGGGCTATAAAAATGCTTTCGCCCTAATGCCCAAAGTTTTAACTTTACTAAACAACAAGGCTAGCTCTTGACCACGATCGGACTGCAGCTCATACTTCGTGCTCAATGTATCAGCCTGTACCGCCAAGGTCTGCAGATGGTCGGCCACTTCTCGAATTTGAACTATGGCTTCTCCCATGAGATAATCCCTATTTCTGACTTGATCTTGGAAATGATGAAGCTCTTCTTTCCAATGCCCTTCTCTTGCCTCAAGTTGCTCGATGCGAAGCTCACAGTTTTGTAATGCCAATTCTAACCTTCTGATCTTGTCTTTCAATTCCTCAATCTGGTTCAGACTTTCCTTTAACTCGACTGCGGAATTACGGCTTCGATATTGATGAAAGAACCGTCCCAATTCAGATCGGTCAAGCATCTTCTAAACTTGGCACTTGAATATTGTCATCAACTCGTCTTCTCTGCCATTCCGTGTACTCTGGTGTCGTCGCTGAGCACACATCAATTATCTTCATACGGCATGTTTGATTCTAAGCATTGGAAATTTCCTTGACCAGTTTCTTATAACGATCTCCCTTGTACGAAAACTCGCATTGAGCTAACCCATATGTCACCGGTATGAACTGCCTTGATCTATACTGTCTCAACACAAGCAAAGGTGCATAACCGACAGCTCCCCAAATTCCAAGTAGTGAGACCCAATCGAAACTTCTACATCGGTACAAAATTTCATTGAGAACCAACCAAAGAGCTCGCCACTCAACATCATCCTCTTGGAGGTCTCGGAGAAGTGCTATCCAATTTTCTTCCGACACATCATCTCTCCATGGTACTGTAACAATTTCCTTTAAAGGTGAGTAATTCTTGAAGAAAGCTTGATAGGAAACTTTACTCACCTTCCGAAAATGACTGTGGAACCAATCCAACAGCAACTGTGCACATCCTATGAATCTGCCCTCGCCAGCTCTCCTACATGCATTCAATGATCGAAATGTCTCAGCCAAGATGGTAGGAACAGGTGTAACCTGTTTATCGAGTCGATTAAAAAGATCTGACACGGCTTTATCCACATATCCTAATGCCCTAGGGAAAATCATCAATCCATATATACTTAAAGCAAAAACGTTAACTTTCTTTTTCTTATCAGGATGAGTTAGAATCAACTTCTTCAAAGCCTTCCATAGGATGCACTTACACTCACCTTTTTGCTTGATTCTAGCTGTAACCCACTGTTCGCTCATCCCCGTGATATTCATCAACTTCCTCACAAAAGTTGGAATACAATTAGCCCTTGAGTAAACTTTATCAACCTAAATCCTGGGACAATGCAACAAAGTCGAATATTCTTCCACCGTGGGTACCATATCAACCTTTCTAAAAGTAAAGCAGCTATACGCAGGGTTCCAATATTGAGTAACGGCTCGAAACAAACATTCATCTACCTTCATATCCAGCAGGTACAGCAGATCCCCATAATTGTAGTAGAACAATTGCTTGGCCTCGTTACTCCATTGATCCCATATCTCCTTTAACTCTTGGAGATTATTTTGCGTCACACTAATGCGAGTGTAGTCCCATAATTCTGATGTGTATCCTTCAGCTAGGCTATCTCCTTTTGCTAGTTGTGTTTTCTCTAACCATTTACGGACAGCCGCATTGTTTCCCACTTTATCAAGGAATTCGTTCTCCATAACTAGCTTTCTAACTTAGCAACTGATCGTGAATCGATACCTTTTAAAATATGAGATGACATGCACCAAAATAAAACACAACAAGTTAGTATCACGAATAAAAACATAAAGCAAATAGGATACCAAACACCTATCAAGGTGACCACTAAGGTTTGGCATAGTTCTACCTAGGGTGGGCACCTATGTCTTTTACGTGCGGTTTAGCTCTAAAGTTAAGGTACCTGAACCAGTAGATTTCTCGATCCTCACCGATTATAGGCTCATACAGACCGAGTTCAGTTCAGGGGAATACATTTCCCAATGGCTACACGGAGATGAAAATCTCACGAAGACATAGGTACGGATGTATTCCGGAAGCGATCCACTATCCTGCACGGAGGTGAAAACCTCACGAAGGCGTAGTTTCTCACTCCCACTTAAGGGTGCAACCACAATGGTCATGCAAATGCAATGTGTGCGAGAAAATCACAAACATATGTAACCATGCAAACACATGTAAAAGGATTTGTGATTTTTCAAACCAAATTTCCAAACTTCGACAAAAGGACAGAAAATAATCAATTTTACGGCTTGACTATCTTATTTTCCCCAGCGGAGTCGCCAAGCTGTCGAAACCATTTTTAAGGTTTGAAAAATGGGGTCGACTTTAAAAACGAAAATGGAGTCGCCACCAATCTTTTTAGGTGTGATTGGATCACCTTTTTAAAACATTGATTTTGGCCTACGAAATCTCAAGAAAATGGGTTTGGGAGTCAGTTACATACGAGGAAGGATTAGCACCCTCGTAACGCCCAAAAATTGGTACCAAAATGATTATTAAATGTCCTAGTGTCGAAGATTTGAAAAGATTTTTTTTTAAAAATATGATCCTTTTGATTTTCAAAAAGCTTATTATTCCTTTTAAGGGACTTTTAGTTATTTGGATAAAAAATGGTTGAATCTCAGTAAGTTAGAGCACAACCCTTCAAATTTCCAAACATTAAATATCTTTCGTTTTTTAGAAACCCCTATCTCGAAATATCAAAACATCACATCCAGTAAGTTAAGACGCAATATCTTAAACTTTCAAAGATAGTTTTTTATTTGAAAATCGTTCGTTTTAATTTGAAAAGGATACCTAACCGTTTAGAATTAATGAAAGAAATCGAAGCCCAGTAAGTTAGGGCACAATTCTTTCAAAAAAAATCCAAATGTCAAATATTGCCTTAATTTTAAAAAACAATTTTTGGATGAAAAACGATCATTAAATAAGTTATGTTTTAAAACAATGCTTTGATCAAAAAATCCAACATAAATATATTGCAAAGCATAAATATTAAAGTAATACACAAATTTCATGCCATATCAAAATTTAAACAATAAAAGACAACAACTTAAAATAATGAATTATAATAAAATAACTATGCTAGGGATAAACAAATATATAACATAAGCCAATATGAGATCTAAAGTAAATCATAACAGATTATAAAATATATAAAAAAACTTAGAAATAATACGAAATTATAAAAAATAAAAAAACCAAAAAATGAAGTATTTTAATCAATAAATTGAAATTACAATAAAAAAGGTCAAATATTGATAAATAATGTTCTTTAAAGGATAATATATATAAAATAATTAAGGTATTTTAAATAAAAAACAAAAATAAAAGAACTTAGGATTTAAAACAAATATGATATGTATAATAATTTAAACGCAATTTGATATAAAAATATAATATACCTATTTAAAAAAAATAAACAATATAAAATTTTACATTAATAATAAATCAATTTGAAATATTATACAATATACAAATTTTAAAACGATACATAATATATAATAGAAAATATAAGAATATATTTTAAAAATGTGTAATACAATAATTTTTAGAAAACATAAGATAAATAATATATATACAAAGTAATTTAAAAAAAAATTAAAAAAAAAACTAAGTCAAAATTGAAGTAAAATAAAAAAAGGATTAAAATTGAATTTAAATAATATTTTTGGGGTAATTTTAAAAAGAATAAAACTGGATTAGGGCCCTAATTAAAACGCGCATTAAAAGTGAGGGACTCACTGGGCAAATTGCCCTATTCCCAAAAACGACGTTGTTCCAAGTATGCCTTAAAATGGCCTTAAGGATTAAATTAAAACAAAAACAAAAATCTGGGCCAATTCAATAATAAAAGAGAAATAGAAATTGGACGAAATCATAAAGGATAGAATTGCGGAAGGGCCTAGGGGGTAAATATCCCATTTACAGAAACACGCGGATCCTCCCCAGGTCGGGTCACACGCGTGTGGGTCAGATCTGCTAAACGACGTCGTTTTGTGCTTATTGAATTAAGCCAAAACGACGACGTTTCATTATTGCTATATAAGCCAAAATTCGGCTTATCAAATCATTTTAACCCCCGATTTAAAAAAAAAACTAAAAAAATCCTCTGAAAGAGGAAAAGAAAAGGGCCTCCGAGCTCCGTTCGACCTAGCCTCTGTCATCGGCCATCCCTCGCGCCCACGCACCACCATCTCCGCCGCCGTGTGCAGTTGTCAGAGGTTAAAAAACCTCGTTTTTCCGGCGCTGATCGAAAGGTAAAACTTTTTTTTGTTTATTTTTAGTAGTATTTGCAAAATAATAAAAAACTTGTATGTATTAACACAAAAAAAAAAAAATAAACGAAATAACAGTAAAAAAGAAATCACCTTTCTTTGAAAAAAACTGTTTGTATATTACTGTATTTGTGTAGTATGCGTAGCCTTTTACATTGTTCGATTCGGGCTTTTATAGCCACTGAAAAATCGAAATAAATCAATATTTACAATTTCTTGCCATATTTTCCATATCTCTGCTAGTCTTCTTTCCTTTTGCTGGCAAAGACGCGAGGATTGCGGCGGTGATCGGGCGCTGATGAGGGCTCTCTGCTGCGCGCTTGCAGCGCCTAGGGTTTCCTGGGAACCCTAGGTCTGATTTGGCTAACCTTTTGGGCCATTTGGGCCGTGGGTTAGGTTTGGGCCATAAGGTTTAATTTGGCCAAGTTGGTTGTTGTAATGGGTTAGAGGTTTAGGCTACGGGTGTAAATGGGTTTTGGGCTAGTTTGGTATTTGGGTCATGGGTTACGGGTAGAAATTGGTATAGGGCCTGGTATATTGTAAATTGGACTGTTCAAGGACTAAAATTTATTTTTTGGGTTTTATATTTATTTATTTTATTCGTATGGTTTATGGGCCCGGGCAAAAATAGGGTATTACAATAATAATTAAATTTGAATTATAGTAATACAAATCGTATTTCGAATCACTCCTCGTCAACTTTTTCCTTTCCTTTCTTTGTCGATGTTTCTGGTACGATGTTAGCTACGAAAATTAAAATAATTCATAATCATCAATACAATATCAATACAATTACTAATTCACATCAATTACTTTCAATTGTCTATTCAACTTTTAACTCAATTTCAATTTAACCCCTAACTAAAATTATTTCTATTTCTATCACAATCTATACTTTATTTTCACTCAATTTCTACTTATAACTTAACTTAACTCTCTAATTTCCACCACAAAACCCTAATTTCAAAATTTCTTACAATTTAATCCCTATTTCATAAAACTTATAACTAAATGGATCCAGTGGCTTGGTTTGATTTCAATTTGCTAAGAAAAACAAAATACTGCAAAGTAATATCATTTATTTTCCTTGGATAGAGTAAAATATCTTAGTAATGTCAAGTTAAATGATCTCTTTTTGCCCATCTTTTCTTTACAAATGACTCATTATTCTTTCTTGAAGTTGAGTAAAGTGATTTTCAAAGGATACGGCTTTGTCAATTAAGAGGTAATGATTCCATGATTTGGACTTTTGATAATAAGGGAAAGTTCACTAGTACTTCTTGATGTAAGGAATTAAAAGAAAGTATTAAGGAGAAGGCAATTAAGGAAAGCAATAAAGGGAAATGGAGTATGACACAAGTAGGGTGGGAAACGGTAAATACTACCAGATCTTTCCTACAAAAACCTCATCCTAGAGCAATAGGTGTAATTATTACAGATTTTTGCAAAAGGTCATAAATGGAAGAGGTAAGAAGGTTGATATTATTTGGTGTGGTTAGATTCTGAGTCCACTTTGAATAGCTAATGATTGGAATATTAAGAATTCATTAACTTAATTGAATATGAAAAAAAAGTTCTATAATTTTACAATGATTATTTAAATTAATTCACAGTTTCAGCAGCAACGAGAATGGCAACACGCCTATGCCTTCAATATTATATTGTGTCAATCAAGATAACAAATTTGCACGTTATTATCTATACGTATTCCCTTATTTTTTTGCCTAATACTCATTTGGATTTTCCAACTCGAGAGTTGATGTTATCTCATATCCCATTGAGACATAATATTTCATAAATAGATTCCCAGCAAGGAGTCGAGGTGCTTGAACCTTTGCGTTAATCAGTTCCTTTTCACAATTAGCTATTTCGGGACCTATAACAGCTACATCATAGTTTGCGGTTTCAGGATCTTCAACCAATTCTGAAGATACCATTTCAAATGATAAGATTGCATATTTGTAAGCCTCAACGCAGTAATTAAGAGCTTTTAAAGCCTTGTGAGAACCTGGTTTCTTAATTATTTCATTATATACACTCAACGTTGCTTTGGCATTTGCTGCTCCTAATTTCATAATGAGGGTTCCTAGTTGGGTTGTATCCATTGCCACAATAACTTCGGGAGTGGAAAGTGCTTTCAGACAAAACCTGCGATTTTGAATTGCCTTGCCATTGCATAAATTTTCTACTAGTTGTGACGAAGGTATCGAAAGGGAGACATTAGCCTTTGGAATAATTGCACTTGTTGGCAAAGAAGAACGCAAAAAGATAGATAAGAAAATAACTAAAACTAAGCATAATTGATTTGGACGAGCCATTCTCTTCTTGATTATGATAGGAAGATATTTTTAATTACAAATTTTGATCTTGTGATTTTTTTTAATTTCTTTTATTACTTTTTATAAAGGTAACACAAATCTATTTTTGGATATGTCTTAGCAACAATAACATACATTATTATCAATTATAACAATAAAGTTATTTTAGAATTTTGTTTACAAAACTAATTTAGTAATTTATTTTCTAATATAAGTGTTTTACTGTACAATTATATTTTTTTTCTCTTTTTATTGAAAATTTTGGTTGCAATCAACTTTTTTTTGGTGTGTAAATAAAACTAACCAACTCTACTAAATAATTACAAACGAAAACTCAACTACTTTACCAAACCCAAATTCATCTAACATCTCCTCAGGGAAATTAACAAGCACCTGCCCCTCTGTATTCCTATTTGAAGCCACCTTAGCAAGCCTGTTAGCAACTTTATTCCTCTCTCTCGGAATACACTTGATTTGCCATTGGACTATAGTTTGTAAAAACAAATTAATCCTTCTTATCAAGGTTGAGGATGAACTGCCCAAGCAGGTAACCTGCAGAGCTTTAACGGATTCCAAGCTATCCATGTGTATCGACACATTCTTGTACCCCTTTCTCTAAATAATGGCAAGACCATCAAGTATCAACAAATTTTATCTTCAAAAATAGAACCACTCCAAAAATAATGGTTATAACCAAGGATCTATTCTCCATTTTTTTTACATGTAAGACCCCTAGCAGTAGCAAAATATGTTTCCATCTTAACAACCTCGTCGGTATATAACGCATCAAGTTTCCTACCAATGGACGTTCAATATCAATAACGAGATGTGTACAGAAGTGACTCTTATAGGTTGAATTGTACTATTTTGCCAAGCTTATGGAAATCTTAATAGTTTAAATAAAACCCCATGTTATTCCTTAAAAGTAAAAAAGGTTCTTGTTTTTCCATATGCGCCAAGCTATTAAACCAAAGTAACTAGACCAAAAGATCCTTACACACGACATCCATACTAAAGATCATAAATTAGTCTCCATCTAGTCTAGAAGACTATTGGAGCAGAATCGGGGTTAACGGTTTGCAGGTACAATCTGTATCCGAGCCTCTTTTGTTGGAAGGAAATCCCTAAACACATGAAGTAAATATTTCATTTCATGGTGACACATCTGATAGGACACATTGTGACCAATGCCCTTCTGCATTCTTTCCAAATAGATAGAAGATGTTGTTCGAATACAAGCCGTAAGAAAAAAAAAGGACACGTTAAGGTCCTTTAAAATTCCTTAGCCACACTTAGTCACATAACTCGGACCTTGGCGGATACACAGATCCAACCAAACACACCAGTATGGCACATTGTGCCTAATCAGCATTGCAGAAGCAAACGGTACTCAGTACCTAATCAAATTTATCAGAAGCAATAATACGACACTTTTAGTGCCTAATTAACTCGTGGTCGAGTATCCCTGAACTCTTCCAATCCTATGGCATACCAACTATATCCTACTTAGCCCGACCAGTTAATAGGGTATTCAATTCGTATTTCTCAATTCAATTTCAATCAAATTCATATCAATCACAAATTCCCATATTCCAATTCAATACCATAATAATTCAATTCAAACCACTTCAATTTCCAATCAATAATCACATTCAATTTCTTACCTCATTTTACTTACCATTTATATTAATCAAATGCAATAATTAATAATAATTAAATTTGAATTATAGTAGTACAAATTGTATTTCAAATCACTCATTGTCAACTTTCTCCCTTCCTTTCTTTTTCGATGTTTCCAGTACGATGTTAGCTACGAAAATTAAAATAATTCATAATCATCAATACAATATCAATACAATTACTAATTCACATCAATTACTTTCAATTTTCTATTCAACTTTTAACTCAATTTCAATTTAACCCCAAACTAAAATTATTTCTATTTCTATCACAATCTATACCTTATTTTCACTCAATTTCTACTTATAACTTAACTTAACTCTCTAATTTCCACCACAAAACCCTAATTTCAAATTTCTTACAATTTAATCCCTATTTCATAAAACTTATAACTTATTTTACAATTTAATCCTTTTCCCAAATCTAATATTAATTTTCATCAATTCAATCTCTAATTCATCCATTAATTCAATATAAACTACATTAAAAAATCTACTAACTTTCAAATTTTCAACATATATCTAATAGTATTTTGTTCTATGATTATAAAAACTCAAAAATTATAAGAAAATGACTTAAATTGACTTACTAATTTGAATTGGAACCTTTGAAAACCCTAATTTTCTTCTTTTCTTTATTTTTTCTTTTCTTCCTATTTCGTCCTAACCTTCTGTTTCCTTTTTATTTTTTTTGGTTTTATGTTATATATATTTATTGTAATAGCCCATTTTTGCCTGGGCCATATACCAATTAAAAAAACAAAACCAAATTAAAAGCAAAAATAATAAAAGTCCTTGTACAAATTTTTTCAGTCCAAATTACAAATAAAAGGGCTTGATTACCCAATTACCCAACAAACCCAGCTAACTACCAGAAACCCCTACACATTACAAGACCCGTAGCCCAACAACTATAAACCCAAATCACCTACCCACACCCCTATTACACCCGTATCCCAAAGAACCATTAACCCTTGGCCCGAAACACTCAAACCCACGCCATAGCCCAAAATGATCCTAAACTCTACCCGAATACATATGCTCAGACCCAAACCGCAGAACTGGCCCAAATGACCCAGGTGATTAACAGGGACTGGAAACCCTAGGGTATCTGAAACCCTAGGGCGCCGCAAGCATCAACAGTGGCCTCCTTCATCATTGCCGTAATCATCGTACGAGCCCCTCGTTTCAAGCCACCATCTATGCCAGATTACCACTGAAGATCTCGTCCTGCAAAAAGAGGAAGAAAAATAGCAGCGAAAATGGCAACAAATCGAGGACTTTTCCTTACCAAGAATGTAAAAACAGTGGCTATAAAGGCCAAATACAAACGATGTAACAAAGGGGGGATTCCCTTTTAGTTTTATATGCATACATTAGCAGTAATAAAAAGCAAAAAGACAAACAGTTTTTGGGAAGGTGATATTCTGTTCTTTCATTTTATTTTATCTCTGTTTTATTCGAATGCATATAAAACAGCAAATATTTCAAAAATATTGCTCGAAATAGTAAGAAGGGAAGAAAATACCGAAAAAGGGAGGGGTGTTGGACCTTTCGACCGCCGCGTACGGTGGCGGGTGGGCGCGTGAGGCGGTGGCCGATGATTGCTGCTGGATTACGGACCAAGGACCAAGGGAGAGCATTTAAAGTTTTTTTTTGTTTTTGTTTTCGGACAGGGGTGTTTGGAAATGAAAATCATTCCATCAATGCTATACATGAAGAAGGGATTGATTAAGGAAATCTAGAGGGCATTCATCCTTACGAACCAGGGAAGTCTTTAAACAACTGGATTGCGGAAGAACTTCCTGTAGTCTTTAGAAATTATACAGAGTAATCTGCAGAACACTCTTGTTACTCTAAAGCCTAGGAGTAACAAGATTTCATTGGTGAAAAGGCTCGTGTTCAGACATTATTATTTCAATAAAACATATCTTTCATGATTAATTCAGGCAAACGTTCCCTCATTCTTTATTCTTTGATTCTCATCAAACTTCTTCATTCATAATATGTAAATAGTCATTCTTGAATTCATTTATTCCTTGTACATTCTTTTGAGCCTATCTTAGATCCCTAGATATCAATGACAGGGGCAACGATACTACAAATTCAGAGTTCCTTTTTGAGCCTAACATGTGTTTAAAAGAACCTCAGTACTTTTGACAGAAATTGTAACCTTGTTTCTGAATTTGTTGAAATTGGTAAAGCAAGAAGAAGCAAATTTTACCTCATGAAGAGATGGTAGAGAATTTAGCCTTAAAAGAATGAAAGGTTGTGAAATTGGGACATACATAGCCAGAGAGCCAAAACGAGACCTTGTAGAGGCTATTATGAGAATTCAAAGGCATTGTCAAGGTTAAAAGAGGTCCAAAGGAATGTCAGAAGGACGCATACAGGAGGATTTATAGTGGCCAAGACGAGCATGAGGTTTGGGCACTGTTGGTCTACCATGGAAGGGGACCGCATCAGTTATACCATAAATGCTGAATTGAAGGAGTCAAGACTCATGTGCCTCCTTCTTTTCTTCACAAACTTATGGGGCACGTATGTTATAGGCCCGTGCTCGTCAAAAGTTTTAAGCTGACAATGATTCATCTTTGTGGTTGTCGACTACTCCATTAAGAGGGTGAGAGTAGTTTCATATGCCAATATTACAAAGTCAATAGTTATCTATTTCACAAAAAAAAAATGTCATAGTACAATGTCAAAAGTTTACAGTCTGTTCAAAAATAATGTGCCATGTCATAGTACAACAAGGGATGCCAAAAGAAAAAGAAAAAGAAGAAAAAATAAATCATAGAAGATGACCGAGACTTCGTAAAGATTGGCATAAAAAGCTACTACTTACTCTTTATGTTTACGCTGAGGCAAACGCTTTCGAGGGTCCCAACTATCATCTTTAGAATGAATGCAGTGTATGGACCTCCCAAGAAGTCTGATGTGCTGTCAATAGCTGCATTGGATAGCTTCAAGTAATAGTTACCAATTTCTCACTATAGAGCATTAGACTATCCACAATCTCTAAAGCTTGAAATGATAGATTCTCTTTTCAAACCAGTTTCTGACAAAGTGGATAAGTAGATCATGAGAGAAGCTCTCTTAGACTCCTATACAAGTTCAGGGAAGAGGAAGTTTGATCAGGTCATTATCTCCAAGGATGGAGATAGCGAGCCTCAGTTCAGTCGAATGATGAACAAAGAACTTGATCAAGTTATTGAGGCTTGCAAGCACCTTGACGAGAATTGGAACCCTAAGTTTGTGGCTATTGTTGCACAAAAAAATCATCATACCAAGTTTTCCAACAGGGATCTCCTAACAATGTGCTAGATGGTGCTGTCATTGACAACAAAGTATGCCATCCGAAGAACAATGATTTTTACCTTTGTGTTCATGCTGACCAAGTGGGGTTTTCAGCTGATGATCTGCGAGCTTGTTCATTCTCTATTCTACGAGCACCATAGCCATATTTGTTGTGGCCCCTATTTGCTACGCTCATTTGGTAGCTTTACAACTGGGGTAATTTATGAAGTTTGTGGATGCTTCAGAGACATCATCAAGCTATATGTTTGTCAAACGATAGCCAAGACTGCTGCTGGGGCAATTCCTTCCTCATAGGTTTATGAATCGAGATTTTTTCTCCAAGTTTCGATGGAGTGAAGAAGTGAATACCTCTAGTGAACTTAGCTTGAAAGTATTCATCCTAATCAAACGTACCAAGTATGGATGACACAGACTTATGAAAAGGTTTCGTCCACAAGAATTTCTCACGGAAGCCAAGGTGAAAACCCGCAAAGGGCGCTTTGAGACTTCTCAAAAAAAATAGAGAGGCCAAGGTAAAAACCCGCAAAGGGTGCCTTGAGACCAAAGGGTTTTTGAGTTGAAAACCCAAAAGGGCGGCTCAAATTTTGAAAGGCATGTAGCAACTTTGGTATACCTGATTCAACAAGAAACGAAGTATGTTACATACTGGGGCATTAACAAAGTACTTTGGATCTTCTGAACACCTGTTAAACTCGAAGCAGTCTTCATAAAGCTTGTATATAGAAGCCCAAGCTGCGATATCTAGGGCCTAATTGTTGTCCTATTTACTATCTTTGGATTCTTTTTCTTCTCAAAGATATCTTTCCAGATTCAATTCCTTTGTATTTTTGATAATCTGATTCAATTTATTTGTCCTCCATTATTCATGAAGTGTGTTGCATTGGAATAATGATTGATGAACGAAAATATTTTCACAAACAAAGTTTTGCATATTATTCTGGAAATCACTAGATATTGCAAGAAACTAAAATAGGACATTTGTTTAGAAGAATTCCTGTGTATAAGAGTCAGAAGTTCTCAAGAAAATTTCTTCTTCAGTCCAAATGGTGATTGGACGATTCAAACGATTCGATCCTAGGAGAGGATCATTTTTTTCAAACATCTCCAATGGGTTGTAACATTTAGGGAATGGTACAATAGAACCCAATTGATCCAAAGCATACAAGTAAGTTTGATTGACACATTGAGAAGAGCAAGAGATGAAACTTTGAGTAATGACATCTGAAATAGGAATCATTCTCAAAACATTTTGCATTATAACATGTCTAATTAGGAGTATTTGACTCATTTCGATCAGGGCATCCTAATCATTAGGCATAAACGCATACCCATTCTACAGGTTATGTCCTCTAGGGGCAATGTAGATCAAAGACAACATATTTGGCATCTCTGTATTCGACAGGGAACAGACCGAAGATGACAAATCTTATCTCTCTGTATTCGACGGGGGGCAGATCGAAGATGACAGATCTTATCTCTCTGTATTCGACGGGGGGCAGATCGAAGATAGCAGATCTTATCTCTCTGTAATAGACAGGGAGCAGATCCAAGATGGCAGATCTTATCTCTCTATAATAGACGGGGAGCAGATCCAAGATGACCGATCTTATTCCTCTGTATTCGATAGGGAACAGATCAAAGATAGCAGATCTTATCTCTCTGTAATAAACGAAGAGCAGATCCAAGATAGCAGATCTTATCTCTCTATAATGGACGGGAAGCAGATCCAAGATAGCAGATCTTATCTCTCTGTAATGGACGGGGAGCAGATCCAAGATGACAGATCTTATCTCTCTGTATTCGACGGGGAGTAGATCAAAGACATAGCAGATCTGACCTTCATCGGGGCAGATCCAAGATGACAGATCTTATTTCTCTGTATTCGACGGGGAATAGATCAAAGATAGTAGATCTTATCTCTCTGTAATGGACGGGGAGTAGATCCAAATGATAGATTTTATCTCTCTGTATTCGACAGGGAGCAGATCGAATACATAGCTGATTTGACTTTCATTGAGGCAGATCCAAGATGATTTGGCTTCTCCATTTTCGACGGAGAGCAGATCGAGAACATAGCAGATCTGGCATTCAAATAATTATACTGAAACAGATCCAAGATGATTTGGCATCCTCGTGTTCACAAGGAGCAAATCGAAGACATGGCTGATTTGGCTTTCACGTGCTTACGCTAAAGCAAATCTAAGATGATTTGGCATCTCTGTATTATCAGAGAACAAATCGAAGAAGCAGATTTGGCGTCTCTGTATTTGGCGGGGAGCAAATCGAAGATATCAACATGACAATCTTAAGTTTGCAAAAAGCAGATTGAAGATCATGACTTGAAAAGCCCGGGCAAAATTGGTCTTCTTATAGTCTTTGCTTTATTCTCGTTACACGACAATGAACAAAGAGGGGCAGCTGTAATAGCCCATTTTTGCCCGGGTCATATACCAATTAAAAAAAAACAAATTAAAAGTAAAAATAATAAAAGTCCTTTTACAAATTTTTTCAGTCCAAATTACAAATAAAAGGGCCTGATTACCCAATTACCCAATAAACCTAGCTAACTACTAGAAACCCCTACCCATTACAAGACCCGTAGCCCAACAACTATAAACCCAAATCACCTACCCACACCCCTATTACACCCGTATCCCAAAGAACCATTAACCCTTAGCCCGAAACACTCAAACCCACACCGTAGCCCAAAATGATCCTAAACTCTACCCGAATACATATGCCTAGACCCAAACCGCAGAACTGGCCCAAATGACCTAGGTGATTAACAGGGATTGGAAACCCTAGGGTATCTGAAACCCTAGGGCGCCGCAAGCATCAACAGTGACCTCCTTCATCATTGCCGTAATCATCGTACGGGCCCCTCATTTCAAGCCACCATCTACGCCGGATTGCCACTGAAGATCTCGTCCTGCAAAAAGAGAAAGAAAAACAGCAGCGAAAATGGCAACAAATTGAGGACTTTTCCTTACCAAGAATGTAAAAACAGTGGCTATAAAGGCCAGATACAAATGATGTACCAAAGGGGGGATTCCCTTTTAGTTTTATAATCATACATTAGCAGTAATAAAAAGCAAAAAGACAAACAGTTTTTGGGAAGGTGATATTCTGTTCTTTTGTTTTATTTTATCTCTGTTTTATTCGAATGCATATAAAACAGCAAATATTTCAAAAATATTGCTCGAAATAGTAAGAAGGGAAGAAAATACCTGAAAAGAGAGGGGTGTTGGACCTTTCGACTGTCGCGTATGGTGGCACGTGGGCGCGTGAGGCGGTGGCCGGTGATTCCTGCTGGATTACGGACCAAGGACCAGGGGAGAGCATTTAGGGTTTTTTTATTTCTTTTTGTTTTCAGAATGTCTAAAATGTTTCTCTAAAACTATTTTTTTCCTTTATATATCGATAGCTAAACAGTGCCGTTTTGGCATAAATCAATAAGCCTTAAACGGTGCTGTTTTAAACCCCAAGATCTGCGTGTTGACCCGATTACCCGGGGAGGGTCCGCGTGTTTTCGTAAAGTGGGCTAATTGCCCAATTGGTCCTTCCATGTTTTCTGTATTTGCAATCTCGTTTTATTTTATTATAATTTGGCCCTTACCTTTTATTTTGGTTACAATTTAATTCTAACAGCCTTATTAAAGTGTATATCAGGAATGACGTCGTTTTAAGGAGGAGGGTTTAATTACCCCGTGAGTCCCTCGTGTTTTACACGCGTTTCCCTTGAGTCCCTGATTCAATTTATTTCTTTTAATTTCGCCCCAGTGAATTTTAAAAAAAATTTTAAAATTAGCCCTATATGATTGTATACTTTTGTATTTCATATAATTGATTATTTTATTTAACCTTAAATTTTTATATTATATAATTATTTTATTTATTATATATATTTTATATATTAGTATCACATATTATTTATTATATTATTTTTACATATATTACTACTTTACATTATTATTCATATATACTATTATCACGTTTTTAACTTGTATTTTATACTTATTTTATTATTCGTTTATGTGTTATATATTATTTCATTTTTAACCTATATATTTTTATATTATATGTTATATAATTATTTTATTTATATTATATTATTATACATTTTAAAGTTATTATTAAATATTATAATTTCTATTATATGTATATTTTATTATTAATTTCTTATTTTTACATATTATTTTATGCTAAATTAATTTTTTATATATTATTATTTATTATGTGTACAAATATCACCTTAAAATTATGATTAAATATTATATTTTATTATTAATTATATATTTTATATTATATTTTAAACCAATATATATTTTTTACAATTATTATTCTTTTATATATATATATATTATTAAGTATTACATACTAAATACTACTTTAAAAATAATTGTTAATATTATATTTTAACTTATCTTATACATTTATAATTAGTTACTTGTTTTATACTATACCTTTGTGTAATTATTTTTATCATGTGTATTAATCCCTTTATATTTTTATATATTATATGCCAATTGTGAACATCATATTAATTTAAGTCTCGTATGTGTATTTTGGAATTGAGATATATGTTTGACATTATATGGTTCTTCATGCAATAATTTAAAAAATGAGATTCCAAGGTTTTATAAAAATAAAGGCAATACATGATGTTCGGAAGCTTTGAGAAAGGTAGTGCCCTAACTTACTGGGTTGCGACTTTTCTCGATGAGTTCGAATAGTCAAGCAACCTTCTTAATGTTTTTGAAGTTTTCAAAATACAAACAACTATTTCAGAATTCCAAAACATTGTATTCTAACTTACTGGATATGATGTTTTGTCAATTCGAAATAGAAATTTTCAAAAGACGAGCTTAGTTTCAAACGTTTTGAAAATATTGCGTCCAAACTTACTGGATGTGATATTTTGACTCGCTTGAAATAAGTGAGCCTTAAATCTTCAAAATCAAAATATTCTAAAGAGGATTGCATCTTAAAATTTTTAAATTTCCGATATTAAAGACATTTGATAATCAATTTGGTACCAATTTTTGGGCGTTACGAGGGTGCTAATCCTTCCTCATACGTAACCGGCTCCCGAACCTATTTTCTGATTTCGTAGACCAAAACTAATGATTTTAAAACAAAATGTTTTAAAGGTGATCCAATCACACCTAAAAAGATTGGTGGCGACTCTTGTTTTCGTTCTTTAAAGTTGACCCCGTTTTTTCCAAAACCCGTTAAAAATGGTTTCAACATTTATTATAATATAATATAATATAATAATTTAATTTAATTTAATTAATATATTATATACTTATTCATTAAGTAAATATATATAATATATATTAACTAATAAATATCTTTGATATTTATAGTTAAACCGCCTCAATCTTTACAATTGGCTTAATTTCCTTTTTAGTCCCTTTAATTTTTCTTTAATCTATAATTAAGCTTTGACACTTTTTTCAATTTAATCATTTTTCATAATTACTCCTATTTTACTCTAATTCTCCTATCCAAAACCGAATTAAACTCACAACTAATTTCATAAATATTTTTAATAAATATTTATGGATCCGTTTTACTAAAACAGAAGCCCTACAACACACTTTTCTAATGCCCGTAAATTTTTGGGTCATTGCATTTCTCCCCTCCTTAAAAAAATGTCGTCCTCGAAATTTACCTGAGTGGGGGTACTGAGATCTCATAGTTTCTTCCGGTTCCCAAGTTGCTTCCTCAATACTATGACTTCTCCATAATACTTTCACTAAAGGGACCCGTTTATTTCGTAACTCTTTTACCTCTCGTGTTAAGATTTCAACTGGTTCTTCTTCATAAGACAAATTAGGTTGGACTTCTATATCTTCTGTTGAAATGATATGTGAGGGATCTGATCTATATCTCCGTAGCATGGACACATGAAAAACATCATGGATTTTTTGTAATTCCAGAGGCAATGCTAAACGGTAGGCAACTGGCCCAACTCTTTCCACAATTTTGTATGGCCCAATGAAACGAGGACTCAATTTCCCTTTTTGGCCAAATCTCATTATTTTCTTCCAAGGAGATTGTCGAAACCATTTTTATTTTGAAAAACGGGATTGACTTTTAAAAACGAAAATATAGTCGCCACCAATCTTTTTTCGAGGTGTGATCGGGTCACCTTGAAATTGATCATTTTAATAAAAAAACATTTTGATTTATTAAAACAATGATTTTGGTATACAAAATTCGAGAAAACGGGTTCAGGAGTCGGTTACACACGAGGAAGGATTAGCACCCTCGTAACGCCCAAAATTGGTACCTAATTGATTAATCAATGTCTTAATGTTGAAAATTTGAGAAGATTTTAAAATATGATCCTTTTTATTTAAAAAAAATGTTTGAATAAATTGAAGTGGATGTTAAGACCCTCTTGTCCCAAAGTAATAAAATATCACATCCAGTACGTTAGGATACGACATTTTAAATCCTCGAAACTAAGCTTGTCTTTTGATTTTCAAAACTCATGTATTTAAATTTTAAAAAGATATTCGATTATTTGGGTTAAAAGAGAAAGATTGAAACCCAGTAAGTTAGGGCATGATCTCTCGAGTTTCCTAAACACGGAATATTGCCTTTGTTTTTAAAAGTTTTCTTTTTGAATTTGGGGGAAAATTAATGCAATATTAAAACAATGTATAAATAAAAACTTTGATAAAAAACGACAATAATAAAATACAAATAAACAATTTATAAAACACATAATGGCAATTATTTAAATACTAACACCAATAATCAAAGACCAATGATTTTAAAACAAAGAGTATAAAGAAAAAAAATTTTATAAGGCAAAATAAAATGTAAACAAATTTATAAATAATGAAATTGAAAATGAATAATAGGGGAAAAAGAAATTTGAAATCAACAATATACAAAACAATAAATAAATTATATATAAAAAAAGGTAGGTAATATATGTATAAATTTGGAATAAAAAATATATATAAAATGAAAATAGGTAATATATAAAGTAATAATATATAAATAAGTTTAAAAATAAAAATTGTGTAATAAGGAATTTAGAACAAGCTATACACAAAACATCTTAAAAATAAATGGTATATAAAATAGATAGTATAAAAAAAATTTGCAATTGATAATATATGGAAAAAAATTAAAGCAAATAATCAAATAATTTAAAATGGATGATTTATAACACGAGTTTTTAAAAAATAAAAAACATGCGTGACATAATATTAAAAACAAATAAAATGTATAATTAATGGAAGAAAATAAAAGAATGATAAGAATGGTTAAATAAATGAACAATGTGTAAATAAGAAAGTTGATGGATAAATAAACGAATAAAAATAAAAGAATAATTAATGATTAAACAATTAAATGGATAAATAAAAAAAGTTAAAAAAAAAAACCTAAGTCAACCTAACTCCCACAATATGAAGATTCAACGAAATTCCTTCCCAAAATCCAACTCGAACGAAAGCAACTTAAAAAGAAACGAAAAACAAAATAAGAACAAGCCACAGAAAATAAAAACGCAAAAGAAAGAGAAATTTGAGTGAATGCTCTCAAGAATTCTTATTACTCCAAACTCCAGTGATTTACAATGAAGGGATATGCCTCTATTTATAGTTGAGCCTCCCCAAATCAAACGGTATAGATCAATTACATCAACAGCTAAGATTAAAGGGTATCTACAAATTAAATCTCTAAGATTACAAAATCATATCTTCTAAGATTGCATATCATATCTAAGACTGCATATCTTTGAAGATTATGTTTCCATATGCGTCAAGCTTGTAGATGGACCTTCAATCTTTTCAAGTAATGGGCCATTCTGATCGGGCCAAATGATATATTTGTAATTTTGGACTGGACTTGGACTTTGTTTTATTATTTTGGGTTTATTATTTTTCTGTATGGGCCCGGGCTAAATTGGTCTATTACAAAGATACTTTTAGAAATACCTTATCACCAACAGAGTATCAATGTCCCAACGTTTCGAATCTGCATATGGTTTCTATCTGTCGAAAGCTGCCTTTAATCTTTCTTTAATCTTCTGGATAATTTCCTCCGTTTCTTGTATCAACTCTGGCCCAATATTTTTCTTTCATTTAATTTCATCCAACACACTGGTTATCAACATCTATGACCATATAAAGCTTTGTACGGAGCCATTTGAATACTTGATTGGAAACTATTATTATACACAAATTTAGCAAAGGTAAATAATGTTCCCAACCTAATTCAAAATCAATGAAACAAGCTCGAAGCATGTTATCTAATATTTGAATAACTCGTTCCGATTACCCATCAATCTATGGATGAAAAACTGTACTGAAATTGAGTCGTGTACCAAGAGATTCGTGCAACTGTCTCCAAAACCTTGTAGTGAACCGTGGATCTTGATTAGAAATTTTCAATACTAGAATACTGTGCAACCTCACAATTTCCCCAATATAAACTTCAGTAAGTTTCTAAAGTGACCAATCAATTCTGACCGTTATAAAATGTGTAACAGCCCGGTTTAGACCCTAGTCGGAATAGTGGTTTTGGGACCACATATCCGAGTCAGAAAATGTAACACCCCAAACCCGGCCTAGGCGTTATGGCTGAATCTGGCGATGTCACACTGAAGTGTTTTTCGAAAACTTAATCTTATTGATAAAAACCCATTGTAGGTTAAAGCCTTTATGATAATTTTCAAATCATCTTAGTCATTTGTTAATCATTTTGAGTCGTCATTACTTTTAAAATATTGTTTGTTGCGAAAGCATTTTCAAAAAAGTTACGAAAACGCGGTGTTTTGAAAACAGATAACCCTTTTATGAAAACCAATGTTAAGTATCAATCTAATAAAATAAAGCCCACTGAAAAATAAAAGAAAATAAACCAAGTTTAAAGAGGCCTTATTACATAACGAAAACCCATAAGGAATAGTTATAATTCAAAAGCTAATATAAAGTTGTATGGATTTGTGGCCACTATCGAGCTCCTCGCAGCACCAATCCGTGTAACGCTAGGGATCACCTGTACAGTTAAATAGAGGGGTGAGTTTACAAAAACTTAGTGTGTAATCCCCTAATATACAATCAGTCAGACATACAGAATACAGTAACAATCTGGGCCTAAGCCTATTATAGTAACAGTATCAGGTGGGCCTTAGCCCAATACAGATTCAGAAACAGAATACATATGGGCCTAAGCCCAATACAATATCAATAATAGAGCAGATATGCAAACAAAAATCTCACCCCAATTGATAAACAAAAAATTATACATATTTTTACCTCATGTTTAGCCTAATTTCTGGATGAATTATCATTAAATTTGTGGAAATTGGTGTTCTTAATTCTTCTATTTCATATTTTATACTCAGGAGAGCACAGGGAAGAGAAAAGAATGAAAAACGGGCCGAAAACGGAGAAAATGGGCCAAAGTGAGAAAACGACACGGCCCAAGGATTCACCACACTGCCGTGTCCCATGGCCGTGCCACATAAAGTCCAACACGGCCTAGCCCCGACAAGCACGGCTAGACCACATGGCCGTGCCACCATCAACAGGCCCACACACGGCCTCTTGTCGATCCACACGAGTGTGGCACACGGGCGTGTCCCTATCATGAGGAAGTTCAATTCTACTCGAAAAAGGATACTCAGGGGCTAAGAAAGCCATTCTAAACTCTATATAAAGACCCTAGGAGGCAACTTCAAGGGGGTGCTTATTTCCCGCTAAGGGAGTACTCTTTTCTCCCAAAAAGGAGCGCCATATTTCTGCCAACATAAGGAGTGAAAGTAAAGAATTACTCTAAGTGAAGCCGATTGATTCATCTTAGAAGCCGGAATTCTACATCAAGACAGAGGATCTCTTTAAATTCCTTCAGGGTTTTTGGGGTCTTTATATTTTGTTATCTTATTTCTTCTAAGATGTCTTCCTTATTAATTATGAACTAAACCCCTCAAATACTTGAGGGGGATGAAACCTAAGACAGATCTTGTTATTATTCATTCTTGAATTATATGATAAATACTTGAATTATTCTTAATTATATGTTCTTAATTCTTGGTTTAATAATCCTAGGTATTAAGTCAAGAAACTGATGTGCTTAGGCAGATGAGCAAAAGTCCCTATTTTAAGAGTAGATCTACCATAATTAAGTGGAGTTGCATGTAACCCTAGACATAGGGCAACATAAATCTGCCGGATTAGGGTCAAACCTAATAGGGGGATCCATAGATCGAGTTAATGCAAGACTAGGGGTGTTAACTAGAAAGAAACCTTAGTTAAACAACCTAGGATTAGTTGTTCTTATCCTCGACGGAGATATTAACATAGGTTAGGGATCTCTACGAATCAAGTCAAGTGAAGAAATCATCTAGTTCAAGAAGTTAATAACAAGTGAAGTTTAGGTGGATTCTCCTTTGAGTATTGCCCATATCAATTAGCTTTCCCAAGAGTTTTTCCCTAATTTACTTTTTGTGCATTCTTAGCTTAGTGTTAGAATTAGTTTCATAAACCCCTTTTATTCTTAGGTTAGATAATAGAAAGAAAGTGAGTACTAGTACTTTTAGTTCCTTTAGGTACGATAACTCGGTCTTACCGCTAAACTATACTACTGTTCGATAGGTGCGCTTGCCTTAAAATCATGATATTAGTTAGTTTTTGGTGTGATCAATTTTTATAAATTTTATTACTACATATCACGCGATATCAAGTTTTTGGCACCGTTTCCGGGGAACTAAAATATTACGAAAACTCGATTTCTATTACTTTAGCCATTACTATATTTATTTAATTTCGGTTTTTATTTATTTTTATTTTTATTTTTTATTTTATTTTAATTTTCTTTACTTTTTCCTTCTAGGTATTTCTAGTTTATGACTAGAAACAACCCAGCAGGACCATTGCTTTTTGACGAAGATTTAGAAGCGACGGTTCGTAGAACTCGTAGAGAGATCAAAAGAAGCTTACATTATCCAGAACAAGGATAAGAACAAGAGCCAAAACCTACAGAAGAGATGGAAGCAAATCAAAACATTCCAACACCTCCCGCAATAGCCGCGCAACCAGTGAATCAAGATGATGCTCCTCGTACTATATATGATTATGCTAAACCTAGTTTGGCTGGTACTCAAACTAGCATTATTAGACTTGCCATTACTACTAATAATTTTGAATTAAAACCTAACACTATTCAGATGATATAGCAATTTGTACAGTTTGATGGTTTATAGGATGAAGATCCAAATTCACACATAGCCAACTTTTTGGAACTTCGTGATACTTTTAAAATTAATGGCGTTTCTGATGATGCCATTCATCTAAGGCTATTTCAATTTTCTTTGAGAAATAAAGCCAAACAGTGGTTAAATTCTTTACTACGAGGCTCAATCACTACATGGGAACAGATGACAGAAAAATTTTTACTTAAATATTTTCCTCCAGCTAAAACAGCTAAATTACAAAACGATATCTCTTCTTTTGTGCAGATGGATCTAGAGACACTTTATAATGCCTGGGAGAGATACAAAGATCTTCTGAGAAGGTGCCCTCACTATGGGTTACCTTTGTGGTTACAAGTTCAAACCTTTCACAATGGTTTGAATCCATCAACGAGGCAAATGATCGATGCAGCCGTAGGAGGAACAATCAACAATAAAACACCCGAAGCAATTTACGAGTTTATAGAAGAAATGTCACTAATTAACTATCAGTGGCAAGTCATTTGGACAAAGCCGACAAAAGCTGCATGAGTTTTTAATATTGATGCTGTCACTATGCTTTCCACTCAGGTAGAACTTTTAAATAAAAAGTTTTATAATTTTGTTGGTTCTATGCAGGCACACCCAGTGATGCAGTGTGACGCAACCCAGGGAAATATGTTCAATTCAGATTACTCTTCTTATGGACATGGCATGGAAACCGAGCTAACCAACTATATGGGTAACAATTCTAGACCTCAGAATAATCCTTATAGTAATACTTACAATGTAGGTTGGCAGAACCACCCCAATATTTCATGGGGAGAACAAGGAAATCAAAGACAATAGCCTCCTCCGGGATTTCAATAGCCACCACCACAATAGGAGAAAAAGCCAAACCTTGAAGAGATGTTCACAAAATTTATGGCCATGTCAGAAACACGTTTCCAAAACGCTGAAACGGCATTGAGGAACCAGCAAGTATCTATTCAAGGTCTCGAAATTCAAATAGGCTAGCTCGCCAAGATAATTTCTAAAAGACCGCAAGGTGGGTTACCAAGTAACACTGAAACCAACCCTAAGGAGCAATTCAATGCCATGGATACAATAGATGAGGAAGGGTTAACCAAAACCAACCTAGAGCCATGCAAGGAGACTGTGGTAAATAAAAGTAAGGATGAGGTAAGTTCTAAAAAAGTAACTATCAAAGAATTTAAACCTCATATCCCATACCCAACCACGCTAAAGAAAGACCGCACAGATGAGCAATTCAGTAAGTTTCTTAAACTCTTAAGGAATTTACATATCAACTTACCGTTTGTTGCAGCACTTTCACAGATGCCGAAGTATGCAAAATTTTTAGAAGAACTTCTCACAAATAAAAGGAAGTTGGAAGAACTGTCCACAGTGGAATTCAACGAAGAATGCTCAGCTATTCTCCAAAATAAACTGCCAACCAAACTAAAAGATCCAGGGAGTTTTACTATTCCTTGTTTACTTGGTAGCCTAGATGCCAAAAATGCTTTAGCTGATTCAGGGGCTAGTATAAATGTCATGCCTTATAAACTGTTTAAACAACTAGGTCTTGAAAACCCTAAGCAAACCAAGATGAGCATTCAACTGGCTAATAAAACTATTAGGTTTCCTAAGGGAATAATTGAAGATATGCTTGTCAAAATTGATAAATTTGTATTCCAAGTTGACTTTGTTGTTTTAGACATTGAGGAGGATAGCAATGTACCCTTAATTCTAGGGCGACCCTTTTTAGCAACTGCCAGAATAATAATTGATTTAGGAACAGGTGAACTTACACTACGTGTAGGTGATGACAAAGTTACTTTACAAGTTCGAAACTTGATTAAGACTGTTGATAATAATATAGTCACGAGTTTTTATAAAAACACTAAACTCACCACCCAACTTTCTATGCAGGATACACTCCACATAAAGGCAACCCAATCACAGACAAGTCCATCCAAGGGCGATGCACCTGAAAAGCACATGATTCAGATTGAGGAACTAGATAAGTGGCTGAACTATCACGAAAAGCCCAAAATATGCCACACCAACCCAGAGCATCACCAAGACGACCCTCAGGTACAAATGAATCAACTCAAGGTAGGGGATAAGGTAATCTTAGGGAAGACGATCCTCGAATCTTGAATTCAAAAGAGCATACAAGTCTTTCCCTATGGTACAGTCAAGATAAAACATGAGTCACTCAGCACTTTCAAGGTAAATTACACTCGACTCAAATCTTACGTTGATAATGAAATTGTAAGTAGGATAGAAGAGTATCAACTCTTCAAACCACTGTGAACATACAAGCTCGAGCAAAGTCGAGCTTAGACTATAAATAAGCGCTTCTCGGGAGGCAACCCGAGTACTAACTTAGTAAATTCTTTTAAAATTAGGCTTTCTAATACATTAACTAACCCTTGAATGCAGGTTTTTCGAGCCACACGGCCATGCCCACGGGCGTGCCTCAGGCCGTGTGTACACTTTGAGCAGAGACATGGTCGTGCAACTTGGCTGTGTACAAGCAGGGTAAAATTTTCCCTAAGGCACGGGCTACGATAACTAGCCACGGCCGTGTGATATGGCTGTGGCCAACACTGTCAATTCCAACATGGGCATGTGACCCCATACACGACCGTGGGAGAAGCGAACATCGAAGGACACAGCCATGAGACATGGCCGCGTGCCTCAACACGCCCTCGCAACACGGGCGTGTGTCTCGAGCCAGGTGCGCCAAAATCCCTGAGATTTTTATTTTTTCGATTTTATTTTATTTTATTTGTTTCTTTATTTGAATTTTAGTATTCTCAGAACTAGTTTATGTTATTTTAGTTATTTTATATCGGTTATTTCCTAACGAGTAATTGTTCTAATCCTGAAATACCTAAAATCTCTTAAGTGCTATCGCAGTTTCAAAACCATGAACTTCAAGTATTCCTTCCTCCAAGACAACTTTCACAATTCAAGGGTTCCATCCAATATTCAGGGAGTTTTACTTCTCTCCCCAACTTATGATCTTGTGCTTCTTTTGCTATTAATGTTATATTTGTACATTGAGGGCAATGTACATCTTAAGTGTGGGGGGGGGAACTTACTTTCAGCTATTGCATTCTCTTTGAAACCCCTGAAAATTTTTCAAACTAACATTTTACATTGTTCTCAAAATTTTGAATTATCACTTTCACTCTTTGCATTATCTTCAATCTCATATTAGGAATTAATTCTGATTGATTTATTATTTTTATTGATATGTTGAGAATTAAGACATAGGTGTTTATACTTTGATTATTCAAACTTGAAAACATTAGGGAATCAAGCATGATAAGTTGAAATTTTTGAGAATTTAATTTTTTTTCTAGGTTATTTTCCCTAATTTTAAGTGTTATCTTGAGATTTGAAATTCACAAGATTGACATCAAAAGCCATAATTCTGGTGAGATTTTTTATCCTTTTGAGCATACATTCTTTCATGCTCACTTTTATTATTGCTTTGAGTGAGTAAATACTAATTTGTTATTCTAGAACTTGCTTCGATTATACATGTCGAGACCACATCATTGATTTGATATATTGAGATGATAAAGGCACCTAGGATCTAATCCACTTACTCCATAAAAGCCTACCTCCATAAATTAACCCCTAGTAAACCCTATTGAGCCTAACAATCCATTCTTGACTTACCTCTAATATTAACCCATAACCCTTTTTTGTTGAATTCCATTCAATTAATTTGATCCCTATTTTTGTCGAGATTTGAGTTGAATTATTATCTAGCTTTACTCTCTTTTCTAGTTTGTAAAGTTGTAAATATTCAATTTATTGTATTTGATTTGAATTGTTCTAAAAAAAAGTAAAAAAAAAACATATATACAATTAATTCAGTGTAATTCATGTTATAGTTAATATTTTTGCATATTTCTATTAGAAGCTATCAAATCTAGAATGATATCATCATAAGGCTTAGCTCGAGGAATATGTTCTAGTGATAGAGATTTTTATAGCTAGATGATTTTTCAATTCAATCTCGATTCTAACCCCCTTTTTTTTAGCTTGTGACAACACCCCTAACCAAAGCCCCATTACAACCATTGAAAGACCTTTTGATCAATATGTCATATCAATCTATAGTGGTGGAGATTTTATTTTCTTGCAAGCCTATGGTAATAACTTTTCAGGTTAACTAAAGAGTGCTTAATTCTTGAACCCTAAACACTTTGAGTGGATAGAGTGAATCTTTAGTGAGGATGTCAACTCTTGTTAATTTTGGATTGAAAGGTGATTACTTAAGAGAAGGGAGAAGACCTATGTTTCCGTGATAAAATTCTCAACTTAGAGTGTTTGAATCTTTAATGTTCTTTTGATTGAATTTTTGTTTTATGATTACTTATGGATTAGTTTGAAACATTATTGATAAGAATTGTAAGTTGAGAAGAATGATTCTTAATTGTGAGTTGAGATTTTGCTTGAGGACAAGCAAAGGCTTAAGTGTGGGGGTATTTGATAAACGAAAAATTATACATATTTTTACCTCATGTTTAGCCTAATTTCTGGATGAATTATCATTGAATTTGTGGAAATTGGTGTTCTTAATCCTTCTATTTCATATTTTATACTTAGGAGAGCACAGGGAAGAGAAAAGAACAAAAAACAGGCCAAAAACAGAGAAAATGGGCCAAAGTGAGAAAACGACACGGCCCAGGGATTCACCACACGGCCGTGTCCATGGACGTGCCACATAAGGTCCAACACGACCCAGCCCCGACAAGCACGGCTAGACTACATGGCCGTGCCACCATCAACAAGCCCACACACGGCCTCTTGTCGATCCACACGGGCGTGGCACACGGGCGTGTCCCTATCATAAGGATGTTCAATTCTACTCGAAAAAGGATACTTAAGGGCTAAGAAAACCATTCTAAACTCTATATAAAGACCCTAGGGGGCAACTTCAAGGGGGTGCTTATTTCCCGCTAAGGGAGTACTCTTTTCTCCCAAAAAGGAGCGCCATATTTCTGCCAACACAAGGAGTGAAAGCAAGGAATTACTCTAAGGGAAGCTGATTGATTCATCCCAGAAGCCAGAATTCTACATCAAGACAGAGGATCTCCCTAAATTCCTCTAGGGGTTTTTGGGATATTTATGTTTTGTTATCTTATTTCTTCTAAGACCACTCAAATACTTGAGGGGGATGAAACCTAAGACAAATCTTGTTATTATTCATTCTTGAATTATATGATAAATACTTGAATTATTCTTAATTATGTGTTCTTAATTCTTGGTTTAATAATCCTAGGTATTAAATCAAGAAACTAATGTGCTTAGGCAGAGGAGTAAAAGCCCTTGTTTTAAGAGTAGATCTACCATAATTAAGCGGAGTTGCATGCAACCCTAGACATAGGGCGACATAAATTTGCCGGATTAGGGTCAAACCTAATAGGGAGATCAATAGATCGAGTTAATGCAAGACTAGGGGTGTTAACTAGAAAGAAACCTTAATTGAACAACCTAGGATTAGTTGTTCTTATCCTCGACGGAGGTATTAACATAGGTTAGGGATCTCTACAGATCAAGTCAAGTGAAGAAATCATCTAGTTCAAGAAGTTAATAACAAGTGAATTCTAGGTGGATTCTCCCTTGAGTATTGCCCATATCAATTAGCTTTCTCGAGAGTTTTTCCCCAATTACTTTTTGTGCATTCTTAGCTTAGTGTTAGAATTAGTTTCATAAACCCCTTTTATTCTTAGGCTAGATAATAGAGAGAAAGTGAGTATTAGTACTTTTAGTTTCCTTGGGTACGATAACTCGGTCTTGCCGCTAAATTATACTACTGTTTGATAGGTGCGCTTGCCTTTAGATCGTGATATTAGTTAGTGTGACAGCCCTAATTTGACCCTAATCAGAAAAGGTGGTTTTGGAACCACTAAACCGTGCTCTAAAATTTTTTTGAAATATTATTTTCTATGCTTTTATTATGTGAGTGGTCATATGTGAAAATTTGGTGCTTTAATTTTGCTGTTTGGATGCTAATTTAGTAATTAAGGACTTAATTGCATGAAAGATAAATTAGTGAGACAATGTGCAAGTGCCAATTTGTTAATGTTCTTTTAATATAGAGGACTTATGAAGCAATTAAACCATGCAAAATATTCATGGACAAAATCGGCTCTGTGTTAGTGGAAGGGAAAAGATTATAATAAGGCTAAGATAGTAAATTAACAAGTGATATCCATGCATTTAATAGTAACATAGGAAAATTCATGCTCATTCTAAAATTCATGCTCATTCTCTCATGTTCTTGCTGAAACAAAAGAAAAAAATAAGAAAAGAAAGGCCTTTGATAATCGGTCATTTGGAGATCAAGAATTCAAGGTAATTTTATGCTAGTTTGATTTTTCTTTAATGTTTTGAGTTCTACGGCCGATTATACCTTAAACCCATGTTTTAATCTTTGAATTTTTGTTGCTAATGTAATGTTCGGCCATAGTGATATAAAGCTATGAATTTCTGAATTTGATATTAGAAATTGGTGAATGAGTGTTAGATAGACATTTTGATGATAAAATCCATGAGATTATAAGATTTTACGTTGAAATTATGAATGGGAGCTTTATGTGGCTCAATTTCTTGAAATGAGCATTCGGCCTTAATATTAATGTGTTAGGTTGTTGTTGATTGATGTTGTGTATTGAGGAATGAATATATGTGAGTATAGATTAGTTAAATTTTGCTATGAGTGACTAATATGAGCACATTGCATTCGGCTAGTATGGTGGAGTATGAAATTTGTGTTTAATTTTGGGATTTGATAATTAAAGTTGTTAGTATGTGTTTATATGCTTGCCGAATGTGAATTAAAGTGAGAAATAGTAGAAAGATGAGTTTTAAGCTTGTTAATTGATATATGTGGCTTTATGATACATAGAAATTGACTAGTGTGGTAAATTGAGAAGCTTTTGCTAAATACAAGGACCGACTACTTAATTGTTAGTATATAAATATGTATGATTGCTGAATGTGGACTTGGATAAAGATGTAAATGATTTGTTGTTTATTGAGGTATATATATTCGATCATGGATGAAAGGTACGACATTTCTGGGGTGTTTGATGTTTTAAAATGCAAGTTGAGCTATGAGCTTAGCAATTTTGATAATTTGGGCTTAAATGACAACTTGGTGTTTAGTTATAGTTGTTAAATTAAGAAACTCCATGTTAGATGATGGAAGCTAATGCTTAAATGCTACATTAATTTATATTAGTGGCCAAATGTGTTTAAAGTTAAGAAATGATTGAGTTTGAATGGATTTGTGGTAAAATGAATTTGAGTTTGCCATATATGTGTTAAGTGTAATCAAGTGGTATTAAGATTTAATGTATGAGTATTTGTAAACAAAAGTTTAAAGACTCGGCTTTATGCATTGATAAAATGATTTTAATAGTGTATGATACTTTGGTTTAAGCATATGTATATTCGGCTACTTGATATTTATAAGTATGAAATGTTAAAGTTGAACTATGAATATAGGTATATGAGGTTATGTATATTCGATTAATCATTGACATTGTGGCTATAGGAATTTGAATGATATATTAATCTCAAATGTATTTGAAATGGATTGAAATGAAATTTACGAATGTATGTGTTTCCTTGAGAAAATTTGTTTTGTTGATTATAATGGGTTAATGAGGTGACTAAACTAGTTTTTAATTTGTTGGATTAAGCTCAAGAGCATAGAGAACCAAATTTGGACAAAGGGAAAGCTAAAGTTGTTGAATAGTCGATTCATAACCGTTTGAAAATATCCAAGGTAAGTTCTTAAGTATTTGAGCTTGATATTTCGTATGTTTAGGATGGTATAATATGACAAGTGAATGCTTAATTTTATACCTTTAATGTGCCAAAAGTGTATTGAATTCAGGCTATAAGCCGAATGTGACTAGTGCATCTAAACGAATTTGTTAAACAATGAGTTATGATGCATAAACTATACCTATGTGTTTTATTGAATTATGAGAACCCTTGTACAAAGATATTTGTACTTTAGCTATACGTAAAATGATGCAAAGGTTACGGAAAATATGAGAGAATGTGTGAATTTGTATCGTAATGTGATATTCGGGCAATGGCCCAGCAAGCTTTAAGCTAGTGAATAATATCAGGCTTTAAGCCTAGCAGGCGTAACGCCGGTGATATGATATCGGGCCTTGAGCCTAACAAGCATAATGCCGGTGAAGAAATTTCAGACTTAAAAAGTCTAGCAGGCTTTGAGCCGGTGATAAAACTCGGGTCTTATACCCAGCAGGCCAAGTGCCGGTGAATTAGTAAAAGTATATGACAATGAGATCCTGTGTTAAAATGGTGAATTGAATTCGCATTATGCATTAAGTTATCCAGGTATGTGATACTTACCTATTTATATAAGAATGATTCTAATTGAATTATGGATTTGTTCGTTTGTGAACATTCGGCTCATGTGATATTATTCATGGAAGTAAAATAGTATATATGTGGTGTCGAAACCATTTTTGAACGAGTTTGAAAAACGGGGTTCGACTTTTTTGAAAAATGAAAACGGGAGTCGCCACCAATCTTTTTAGGTGTGATTGGATCACCTTATAAAACGTTTTGGTCTACGAATTTTTGAGAAAACGAGTTCGGGAGTCGGTTACGTGTGAGGAAGGGTTAGCACCCTCACAACGCCCAAAATTGGTACCAAATTGAATTGTTTTCTATCTTAATGTCAAAGTTTGAAATAATTCAAAATAAGATCCCTTTAAAATCAGAATAGTTTGAGTTTAAAAACCGTTTCGTTCCAAAAGAATACGAACATCACATCCCGCATGATAGGACACGATGTTCTCAAACCTTCGTAACTGAAATCACCTCGTGATTTATAAAAATCATTTAGAAGGATATTTTAAGCATTTAGACAAACGGGAAATCGCAACCCAGCATGTTAGGGCACTATTTCCCGAATTTCTAAACATAAAACATTGCTTTAGTTTTAAAATCTCGTTTGGAAAATTTTTTTAGAAAAACGATGATGCGTTTAACACATTATAAGATATCAATATTAACAAATATAGATTACATATAATATATATACAATAATATTTCAAAAAAAATAACCAACATAAATAATCGATTTTCATGCAAATACATATATACAAAAAATAACATAAAGAAAATAAAATTAATACATTAAAAGTGTATTCAAAAATAAATCAACAAATTTTAAATATATAAAAAAAGTTGAAAAGATAAAAATAAAATATAAAAAAATTGAAACAACGCAAAAATAATATATAAAAGAAAATTTTAAAAAAGATCAATTAATAAAAGTATATTATATAATATTATAAATATACATATCCATTCTTTAAAAAAATTTTATGATAATAGGAACAAAACTTTATAAGAAATTTTATAACATACAAATTAGATATTTAATATGTATAAAAAATTTTTTTAAATAATAATTTACAAATTATACATAATAATATATAATAAAATATAAATATATAACAAAAATATAAAATAATATATAATGTATATTAAAACATAAGATAATATAATATATACAACATATAAAAATAAAAAAATGAGATAATATAAATAATATAATATATAAATATACTTGGAAATAATAATAAAAAATAATATAAAGAAATAAATTTTTATATGTATAAATATTTAAAATGAATAAATTTAAGAATATAAGAAAAGTATTGAAATTATCAATGATCAAAACTTTAGGGGTAATTTTAAAAAATAAAAAATGGATTTCGGGCCTTCTGGAACACGCGTTAAAAGTCAAAGGACTCATTGGGTAATTTGACCCTTGTCCCGAAAACGGTGTCGTTCCAACGTCCATGCTTTAAGGGCACAAGGACCAAATTGAACCTAACACTGAATAATTGGGTAAAAATTAAAATATAAAATAAACTTAATTTTAAAAATAGAAAATGCGGAAGGACCGAAATAGAAATAAGACCATTAACAGAAAACACGCGGATCCTTTGGCCGGGTCGGGCACGCACGCGGATCTTGTACCTAAACGGTGCCGTTTTAAGGCTTATTGATTTAAGCCAAAACGGTGCCGTTTTAGGCTATTATAAAAACTATTTTTTTACCCAAAAATTCATTTTAGTCGTTTCTATAAAAAAAAAACTCTCAAAATTGCTCTCAAACACTCCCTCTCCATGCGATTTCCGGCTAAGGCTTCGGCGATGGTCCGCCGCACGCGCCACACACACGCTGCCGTATACGACGACCGGTGAACCTAAAATCAACCCCTTTTCAAGTTAAAACACAGGTAATCCCTTTTCTTCTATTTTGATACTACTTACACTTGCAAAAAATCGATTTATGTGCGAAAAAGAAATAAAATAGATAATAATATATAAACACAAAATAACTATAAGAAATCACCTTTTAAAAAAACTATTTGTCGTATATATTTGCTTTGTATTTGTGTTTAAAAACCAAATCGTCGTTTACAATGTTTTAGTTCGGGTTTATATAGCCTAAATACATAGATAGGAAGTAAATATTCCCGATTTTTTGCTATATTTGCTGTCCCTTGTTGTTCTCCTTTCCCCTTTTGCAGGTTTACAACGCAAATCACGATGGCGATGGAAGATTCGACGAGCATCGGCTGCGGCACGATTTGAGGCTGATGTCGGGTGCCGCGGCGCGAAGAGAAGGCTAGGGTTTCTAATCTGTAACGCCCTAATTTTCGGGTTTCTCTTAGATTGTCCTTTAGCTAATAAAATGTTTAAATTCTAGTATGTGGGTGTGTAATGCAAGTTTGGAGTGTGTTAATGGGCCTATGGAAGGCCTATGGAATGCCTAGGTATGGGTTAGAAGCTCGGCAAAATTTTGGATTTTTGACTTAGGAGATAGGGGACCATTGGAGGTAAGGGTCTTAAGGAATTGTGTGCGAAATATAGCACAAAACAAGTCTTGATAAAGTGGCAAGGGAGACGCCGCTAGGCTCCTTAAAAAGTGGCGCCTAAGTGAGCTTGGAGGTCCAAGGTTCAAGCTCCAGAGTTTGCATAGAAAGCGTTTTATTTTTTAGCTTGAGCAGGTAAGAATTCGAAGCAAAGTTAAACTCTGCTTGGGAGGAATTTGAATTGGTCATAGGAGTCAATCAAGGAGCAAGTCAAGGAGCTTTTGAATTTCAAAAGAGGTGGCCGGTTTAGGGACTCTGCAAGTGCCATTCGGCTAGGGGGCTTGGTGCTTGTGATTTCGGCAATTAGGGGCTTGGTATGCCGATTTTCAAAAGGTTCTCCTTAGGTGTCTTTTGCTGATTTCTTTAGGTTAGTAAAACTCCCATTCTTTTGTCGAATTTCTATAGCATACTAGGTTATCTTGTCGTCACTTGGTTCCTCCTATCAAACCTGGTAGCCTAATCTTCTACTCCAAAAAGACTTTCTGCCGATTTCTTTCTTCAGACCGAAAACACTACTGTTAATCTTCTTCTTTTCCTATTTTCATCTCCTTTTCATCTCGTGTTCATAAAACCAAAACCTACACTATTGTCTTCTATCCTTGCCGAAGCAAACAAAGCTTTCTTCTACTTCTCTTCTTCAACCTTCTATCGTCAGACCCTTGGCCGAAATCTCTCTGCCGATTGTTCTTTGCCAAAGCCGATCACTCTTATTCTTTTACTTCTTCTTCTAAAACCTTCCATAAGCCGAAACATCCTTCTTGCTGAATCCATCTTCTTCTATCAAATACATTGCCTCTTCTCATCCTACTTCCATTGCCGAATCTCCTTTTTACCGAAACCTCATTGTGCTTGGCCGAATCCTCTCTACTCTCAACTCCTTCTTTCTCGTCGTTATAAGTGGAACGGCTGTGGTTTGGGACTTAGATTGGTAAGTATTTCGTGATCTTTTCTCGTTAATTTTTAGGTTTAGGGCAAGATGCCGAAACCCCTTTGGGGAAAGGTTAACGTAAGTGACTAGGGGCTTGGTGGCCTCTTTCTCTTGTTTTGTTGAGTTAGGGTGATTAAGGACTGGGGCAACAAAGGATTTGGAGGGCTAAACATTACTGGACAGCAGGATCTAGGTCACTTTTCGACAAAGAAGGTAAGGTTTTAGAGACTTAGGCCATGTTGGCCGATTGTGGTTAATAGGTGAAGGGCTTATGTATGGCCGATTCTTAGACTAACACCTTAGTGATCAATTGTAGGCTTTACGCACGTGGGTTCTTCAACGGTTTCGACAGCTAACAGGTGTGTAACTAATCCCAACTTTTAGACTAATGTGGTAAAAGCCAGAATGACCATAAAGTGACCGACAACTGGTGGAAAGTGACCGAAAAACGCTTTCGTGTAATATTTGAGAGTAGTCGTTTACTCCGTTGGGGTAACCATGAATTCAGTGGTGAAGGAATTGCAGAAGGTGCAATTCTGAACATTTTGGTAAGTTGGGCTTCGATGGTCCAAGATGGGCCCAATGGGCTTCCGAGCCCAAATCGAAAAATGACCGTTAAAAGGCTTTCTGGCAACACGGATAGTAATAACATGGTTAAGTTGGTAAACTAAACCTAAAAATTAGACTTAACAGGCTTGAAACGATATTGGACTTAGTAAGGCCCATTAAGGGTTTTAAGCTAAAAAGGGTAAAACTGGAAATTTGGCTTAAATGGACTTCCGTGGTTATTTATGGACTGATAATTTATTGAACTTGCATAAAATCTCTGAAATATGATAAAGGACTAAAATACCCCTGAATTTGGAAAATTACCAAAATACCCCTAGGTGTAAAAAGACTATTATACCCCTAGGGTCAATTCTGTATGAAATGTATAATTTTATGTATCTGCATGAGTTACCATTTAATATGAATATATCTGATGCATGAGATGCTATATGTTGCATGCTAGTATGTATATATCTGTTGCATGGGGTATGGGTTTTTATGATGGAGGAAGCGTTCTGGTAGCCTCGCTGCAATCTGGTGGCCTCGCTACATATATATCTGTTCTGGCAGCCTCGCTGCAATCTGGTGGCATCGCCACGTATATACATCTGTTCTGGTGGCCTCGCCACAATATTTGTATCTAGTGACCTCGTCACAATATCTGGCAGCCTCGCTGCAAATTTTATCTGGCAGCCTCGCTGCAAATTTCTGTGGCGTGTAGCGGTTGGGTGGGTCGAGTAGTCTTCCCACATGGTGTAAGGCTGGTACGGGGGTGTTATGGATGGATCTGGGTTGGGTTTTCTGTTTGCATAATATATCTGATCTGTATCTGTTATGGGCCTATGGGCTTAACCTGATTTCTGTAATGGGCCAAGGCCCAATTAATCTGATTCTGAGGCTTGATCTGTTTTGGCCTATGGTTGAGATTATGTTACACACTGAGTTGTCAAACTCACCCCCCTTTTATTTCATCTCTGCAGGTAACCCTCAACCATAGTGGGCTTGGAGCTGGGAGAGATTCGGAGTGGCCACAGCATCTGCAAGTTTGGTTTTCATTTTATTTTCAGTATTTTATTTTGCTATTTTGGGTTTTTATTGTAATAAGGCCGCTATTAAAATTTCTTGTTTGGTTTTATTTTCTTTAAGGGTCTAATTTCATTTTATCGAAACTGCTAGTTATAGGTGGCGCGGGTTTTTTTTCAAACTCCTAAAAGTTTTTTTTTAAAACTCAACAAATATCAAATATGGATAATCTAAAGGCTTAACTAAATGGGTTTTCCGCAGACTTACTGTTTTTATAATATCACCTAAGACACAACATTAAAAAGGGTAACAAACTTAGTTATAGGTGCATGTGACACATCAGATTTGGTCGTAACGTCTAGGCCGGGTTTGGGGTGTTACATAACCCTAGCTGGAAAACTAAGTTTTGGGTCTCTTGGGCTGCCGTTTGTTGGGTCTGGTATAGGCCTGGGGTATTTGGGTTAGTTTAGGCTATTTAGGTTAAGGGTGGTAATGGGTATTTAGGTTTGTTATGTTTTGACATTGGGCCCCAATGTTTGGGCTTTGTAACCTGGACTTTTAATGGACTGTTCAATAAATAAATATTTATTTATTTAATTTTCTATTTGGGTTCTTTTTGGTTTTAAGGCCCGGTCAAATTTGGGCTATTACATGTGGCTTTGAATAAAGAAGGAATGTTTTAAATGTGAAGTGATTCTATATATATATTCGGACTTGTGGAATTATATACACTGGAATATAAGTCTGATTCATATGTGATTTAGGTCGATGACATTATATGTTGATATGGTACCTTAAATTAACTTTATTGAGTGGATTAATGAATGAATAATATTGCGGTATTGGATGATGTGATCATGCGATTTTGAATTTTAAGTACATGAGATGTTAATGGAAAAGTGCATATTGTGGTTAGGCCTATTCGGCCAAATGATATTACACTTAGTTCATGTATACTTGATTTATGTGTTTAATTAAGTTAAGTTGATTAATTTACTTAAGACTTACTAAGCTAATTAGCTTACTTCGAGTGTTTTTGGTTACTCTGTTTTATAGATCTCGTTTGAAAGCTACGGGCTCGGGGATTCAAGTTCAAAGACATCCATACTATCGACACTATTTTTGGTACTTTTGATAGTCTATATTTGAAAGATGGCATGTATAGGCTTAACTCCCTTTTGAATCAAATGATATTTTGAAATTGTATATAATCTAGCCATGCAAAAATGGCTTGTTTATATGCTATGTATGAATGTATGGATTGATGAATCAATGTGGTTGCTCATTTGGTAAACGTTCACTGTTGATATCTTGATTTTTGTTACAAGTATTTATGATTAAATTCACAAGTATAGAATGATCTTATATTCGACTATGGATTTAAGAATTTACCACATGAATAGTATTGGTTATGCATGATGTGCAATCGGCATTTAGCATATTAATTTTATCAAGTGCAAGTATATAGTATATTGTTTAGGCTATGTTATGTTCAACATAGGAATTTACAAATTTTGATTAGATGTAAGACTCATCTTGGAAAATGCATACTTGTATTCAGCTAAGGCCATTTGATGTTATATTCTGTGAAGTGTCTTTGTTTTAAAATTTGTTCATGGTTAAAAAATCAAAGAAACTGTATTTTATGCATGTTTGGTTATAAGTGACTAGCTTGATATGTCTTTTGTTAAGTAATACCTTGTGACCCTATTCCGGCGACGGAAGAAGGTATTAGGGTGTTACAGTTAGTTTTTGGTGTGATCAGTTTTTATAAATTTTATTACTACATATCACGCGATATCACCAATCCAGCCAAACACACCACCTCGTCCCGCCAGTCACACCATATGGGGATAAAATCAACCCACCAACCAAACATACCAAGATTAGCATTGATTGCGGCACTAATCGATATCACAGTAAAGCTGCCAGTAAACAGGATGGCTAAAAACCATAAACAGGATGGCTAAAACCCATAAGCAGTATGGCTAAAAGCCATAACACTTCCTCCGTCCATAATAACCCATCCCAGTCATACATAAGCAGCATGGCTAAAAGTCATGTCATAATATCATACATAAATGCAACATGTCATACTTAATCACAGTTATACATATCATAGACAAAACAGTCATGTTACCTCTAGGGGCATAACGGTCATTTTTACCCTATAAGGGCAAAACGGTCATTTTCAATAGAATGGGTCTAAGCACACTTATTGACCCATCAGAAGGTCCACAGTCGTCTTAGGCGACTCGTGTAACCTCAACAAACCCGTGTGGCCCACTAAGCCCAGAAGCGACCTTAGCCATGTGTGCGACATAGCTGGGTCCAATATTCCCATATATCTTTGAGATTTACCCGTGTGGGGCCCACGAGCCCATTGGGCCTACGCCGCCTATTTCGGTCCAACGTGGCCCTTGACAACCCAAGGCCATGAAATCACCCATGGTAGCCTCTATAGTGTTTCACCCATGTTTCGTGAGCTTGGATCACCACACGTGCGATCGCACGCTCGCGTGGCATCAATTGCCAATTTACCGGCTTTTCAGGTTTTGCCGATCTATAGTTAGAATAGTGTGAGTACACACTTTTTATCTTTTCACCGACTATCGATTATAGGGTACTGTTACACACCTAATTACGAAATTGAGTGAATCACCACGAGTACTCCAACCTATATTCAATCACAAGTTTCAATTAATAGGCTAACAGCCGAGCTGAAGCGACCCTTAATTCGAACATTTATACTTCAAATATTACCTATCACTCTACTAGCTAAGTCGATTGTGGCTTGGCCACCCTACTGCACCCTGGTGGAAAATCCTGAACCGCTGACACTTTACACTACTTAAATCTGAGGGCAAGGGCTATGAGTCCATTCTGAGTTGGCACCCTTCCTGAACTTCCCTCAATATGGCTATTACTCGTCATCATTGCCATCTCTATTTGTGACAAGCTATCGTAACACTTGTAGACTCTTTCGTTCCTTGAGACGTTCAAAAGAAAAATAAAAAGTACCATGAATGAAATAGAAATTGAGAATCGACAATGAAAAATAGAAGAAAAAGAGAAGAACCGCAAATGGAGGAGCAAGACAATGACTTACCAAACACTATTCGGCCAATGAAAAAACAATTGATGAAAGGAGGATTTCAAACGCTCCTGAAAGACTCGAGAAAGCCCCCACTCACTTGTCAGAGAAATAATCTACCAACATGGAATACAGTTGAGAAAAGGTGTTGTATTCTGCTAAAAAAATAAGGCGCAAGAAGAGAGGAAAAAGAAGAGTATTCGACTTTGCAGAAAGATGAGTGAATCGGTTATGAAAGAAACTGGAGGAGAAAGAATAATGGGAGAAGAGAGAGGTAATATTCGGCCACCAAGGTGAGAGGTAAGATTCGGCCACTATGATGAAAAGAAAATATAAGAGGAGGAGGAGAAAAGGGAAAGGATTCAACCAGAAGCTGTGGAGAGATCAAGAACACTAAGAGTATATTCGGTAATTGCTTGGAAAGAAGAGAAGATCGAATAAAACAATACCCAAATGTTTAAAGACAAGATTCGGCTACTCTTAGTCCCTAAATGGAAAACTGAACAAAATAAAAGCTGAAAGCAGAGATGAGAAAAAGGCTTGAAATGACAGAAAAAGAAAAAACTGAGAGAGCTCAAGTGACCCTTAACAAATGCAGCTCCGAAATAAATGCCTAAAATCCTGAAATAGAGAAATGAGAATTGGCACCACCCCCACAACCATTCAAAGCCGAAATCAAATGTGCTAGAGTCCCCATTCGTCACAAATTTTCCCTCTAATTCAAATTCCCTTAACTTCCTCCAAATATTTGCCAACAACCCATTTCAAAAACTCCTTGATTTTTTCCCCCACATCCAGATTATCTCCACAAATCTCTCCTCAACCTCCTCTGTAACTCATTCAAATTCCAACCTGTAGAGTTCTAGTCAAACCCCTCTTCTCATGCAGCAAGGAAGTAAAATAAATACTCTTTTATGCATCATGGGATTCGAACTCAAGCTCCCTTGCAGCCTTAATCATGCCACTGCCACTGGACCACCAAGCTCTCTTGTGTCAAGATTTAATCACATCAATTTAAAAGCCCTCCATTTAGATCCCCAAGATTTTATTCACTAAAAATAATTTTTTTGCTAAAGCCCAGGTTTGAACCTAGGACTTCTCCAACACTTCACAGGACACATAACCACTGAAGCAGACATATATTTATGTCACTTTTTGCACAACTAAACTTTTATGTACAGTTTCCTAACCGTTCCCTTACTCAAGGCCCAATAATTCTAGGCCCAAATTTAGGGCATTACAGAAAATAGTTAAAAATTATTTTTCGTGTTTATTATATGTGAATCGATATCTGTGCCGGATTATGAAAAAGGACTAAATATCATAAATAGTAAAAATAGCATTCTATGTGTTCAAAGTGTTTAATTGAGTTGGCTATTAATTATAATGGCCTTAAGTGGTAATTTGACCTTTTAAAATGATGGTGGACATTTATGACCTTTATTAACATGATTTGTATGTTTTATTATTATGGATAAATAGGTAAATTATGTATTATTATATATTAAATAAAATAAACAAAAGAAATAGGCCATAAATGTGTTTTTCCACCGAATTTTGAAAGAAAAAGAAAGGGTTTAGGCTTTGTTTTGTTCGGCCATAGTCTAGCTTAATTAAGGTATGTGTTTTGATCTGTTTTTGATAATTTCTATGTTTTTGTGATCGTTGCTTAGTGTTCTCTTAAGCCCATGTCTCAATTTCTGAATTTGAGTATGATTTTAAAATGTGTCATTGATGAAATTGTGAGCTTTATGATGTTAATTTGTGAAATATGAAAGATATGTGTTAGATTCACATATTTTGTCTTTGGAATTTTAATGAATTTGAGTAATTTGGGCTAAATTGAGAAAATGAGAAATTAGAGGACTAAAATGTGAAATAAATGAAATGTGTGAACTTGTATGAGATAGAGGAATATTCAGCCTAACTATGATGTAGTGAAATTTTGTGTATTTTGTGACTTTGTGAATTAGGGACTAAAATGTCAAAATGTGAGGACCATTTTGTAAAATGCCTTAAATATGTGTATTTGGATTGATTTGAATGAATATGAAATTGAATGAGCTGAATTTGAATTTATTTAGATCAAGAAAAAAAGAAAACGGAATTAGATCGGAGGAAATCAAAAGTGATTGAGTAACCGTATTCATCCGTACGAATTTGAACGAGGTAAGTCTATATACAAATAAATGCATTAAATTGAGTTATTTTTTTTATTGTAAGTGAATGGATTCTATTGAATGGCTATGACAGCCGAGTATGTGGAAAATCTGAGATAAATTCTGAGTATGTGACAATGTTAGAAAAGTCTCGTCCGAACCCTAGGAATACCTAGGATACATATGTCATGACATAGGATCCAATATGTGAATTCGTGTAAGACCACATCTGGGACGTTGGCATCGATTTGTGATTTATGTGTAAGACCATGTCTGGGACATCGGTATCATATTTAATTTCATATAAGACCCTGTTTGGGACAGTGGCATCGATATTTGTGTACAGGTAAGACCACGTCTGGGTCGTTGGCATTGTACGAGTTTTTTGAGCTATCCGCGTATCCTATTTGATTCTGAATGTTTAATGGGCACTCCGAGATATGAATAATTATGTGAAATGTGTATCCGATTCGGGTACATTTGAAAAGTATACGATGTTGGAGAATGAAAAGTAAGTATATGTTCATTTGAGAGCAAATGATGATATGTGATATAAATATGAAAGTGAAATGTGCCATATGTGCAAGTGAATGGGAAATTATGTAATATATATGTGAATTATAAGATTGTGTATAAGTTTGGCTATGAATTCCATGTATGAGATGATGAATAATTTTTTTAATGATAAGTTTATTTGTATATGGCTTACTAAGCTTTTGAAAGCTTACTTTGTGTTTTTTTGTATTGTTTTATAGATATCGAAGCTACTGGGAGATCGGGGATTGTCAAGGATCATCACCACACTACCAAACCTTTTTTGGTACATTTTGAAAGTGTAAATGTTTATGTATGGCATGTATAGTCTAGATAATTTGGGATATGATTTTGATTTGTATATATGTTATGCCATGAGATATGGCTAACTAAAGGATGTGATTATGCTTGAATTTGGTATATGACATGTGATATAAATTTGGTATGTTTTATAGTGCATATATGGCCTAATGAGAAATGGTCATTTTAGTATGAACAATGTTGTGAAATTGGTAAGTTTTATCATGAGATTGAATGCGATATTTGATGAGTTATAGATCATGTGTTTTGGTATGTTTTAATATGTTATATGAGCATGAATTGGTTGATAATGATTTGGTTATATAGATGAATGTTTTGAGTATGTTTTGGCTTGAAAATTTGGTATAAATTGCCTTGATTTTATGCTTGTAGGTACATGGAAAATTAGGTGTGAAAAATGGCTTAAACCAAGCCTATTTCGTGCCACACGGCCAGAGCACACAGGCGTATGACTCGACCGTGTGACCCCTGTTTTGTAGTTAAATTGGACAGTATGGCATATGAGCTGGACACACGGGCATGTCTGGTGACCGTGTGGCCAACTCAGGATGACACATGGGCTGGAAACACGGGCGTGTCTTGTGACTGTGTGACTTAGTCAGTGTTGTACACGGCTGTATGACCCTAATTCAAAAATTTTCTTAAGTTTTCTTATATCTTCTATATGTTATCAAATTGGTCCCTATTGTATATTTAGAGTTTTATATGACTAATTAATACATGATATGTGTATAAATGATTGAAATAATTGGTAATCTGTTGTTATACTGTTCTGTTTTGAGTTATAAGTCCAGTAATGCCCCTTACCTATTCTGACGACGGTTATGGGATAGGGGTGTTACAAAATAAGCTGACTTTGTAAGCTGATCAACAATCACCCAAACAACATTTTTCTTACTTGCTGACAATGGTAAACCCGTTACAAAATCTATCGTTATACAATCCCATTTCCATTCAGGAATATTAAGAGGCTAAAGTAACCCAATAGGAACCTGATGCTCTGCCTTTACTTGTTGACAAGTCAAACATTTACCCACATACTCAACTATATCTCTCTTCATTACTGGCCACTAACACAATTCTCACAAATTCTTGTACATTTTTGTTCCTCCAGGATGCAAAGCAAATGGATTATCATGAGCTTCACGAAGTATCAACTTTTTTAGCTCAGAAACAGCTGGAACACAAATCCAATTAATGTATCTCAAGCAACCATGCTTACCAACACTAAAATTCTCTATCATACCATTCTAAACCCTTTCTCTTTTCTTGACCGACTTGTCATTTTCTAGTTGTCCTGCCCTGATTTGATTTGTAACACCCCTAACCCGTAATCCATCGCCTGATTAAGGTTAGAAGCATTACATGACAAATCAAAACATTTGCGAGCATTTTACAAACTTATAAACAACATCATATCATAGTCAAACATCATCAATAAGTCCCTTTAAAAGGTCTATGAGACCTTTAACATGCATTAGAAGAAGGTCAGGACTAAACCGAACATTTAGAAAAATTTTCAAACTTTAAACATTTTTCAAAACTACAGAGGTCACACACTCGTGTGGTTAGGCCGTGTGCCTCACACGGCCTCAGACATGCCTGTGTATCTAAGCTGTGGAAAAACAGGGCATACTTATTGACTTGAGACACACGGCCAAGGACACGCCCGTGTGCCAGGCCGTGTGAAAATTGGGGGGTATACTGACTTGGGTCACACGGCCAGTCACACGCCTGTGTGTCTAGCCCGTGTGACCTGTCCTGGCACATTTCGAATGGCCCTCGAGCAACACAGCAGAGACACATGCCCATGTCCCTGCCTGTGTAGGCACTAAATAGGCCATTTACAAGGCTAACTAGCCATCCATTTTGGATCATCCCTACAAGCAACATTTATGCAACAAATGTACCACAATTTCAGCCAAATTTATGCCCAGAACATATACCAATATAAACAAAACATCATCAACCAATTTCATGCTTATTTTTCATGTCAAAGCATACCAAAATATCAAGCCAAAATCATATCAAACACATATTCCATAACTTATCAATACCCTATTCATTCACATAGTAAAACTTACCAAAATCTCATCAAAGCATATCTCAAAATGACCATTTCTTTTGGTCATTCAATAACATCGAAACATACCATTTCTTATCACATATTTAGTACCAAAAACAAGTCATAAAATCCAACCACAAGTTAGCCAAATCACATGGCATAACATATATACATCATGAAACATATTCAAACTTATATAGCCAATACATGCCATAATTCAACATTTACACTTTCAAAATGTACCAAAATAAGGTTTGATAGTGTGGTGGTGATCCTCGACGATCCCCGAGCTCTCGGTAGCTTTGATATCTATAAAACATAGCAAACACACACAAAGTAAGCTATAAAGAACTTAGTAAGCCATAAACAAATGAATTGATCAAATAACATAATCACAGCTCATTTTAATCAAGTAATTCATGGCAAAACACTATTATAAGATCACATTTCTTATATAATCCACATGATCATAACCATTTTACTTAAGCCTTCCATAAATCATTTCTTACTCATTTGTTCACAAATATCATATATTTCTCAAATCAATAGCACATATGGCATATTTACTCATACCTTTTGTAATAGGCCAATTTAGCCCGGGTCTATACAAAAAAATAATAAACCCAAAATAATAAAAAAAAGTCCAAGTCCAGTTCAAAATTATAAATATATCATTTCGCCCGATCAGAATGGCCCATTGCTTGAAAAGATTGAAGGTCCATCTACAAGCTTAGAAACATAATCTTCAAGGATATGCAATCTTAGATATGATATGCAATCTTAGAAGATATGATATGCAACCTTAGAAGATATGATTTTGTAATCTTAGAGATTTAATTTGTAGATACCCTTTAATCTTAGCTGTTGATGTAATTGATCTATACCGTTGGATTTAAGGAGGCTCAACTATAAATAGAGGCCTTTTCCTTCATTGTAAATGACTTGGTTTTTGGGAGCAACAAGAATTCTTGAAGAGCATTCACTCAAATTTCTTTTTCTCTTGCATTCTTATTTGTGGCTTGTTCTTATTTTGTTCTTCGTTTATCTTCATTTCTTTTTGAGTTGCTTTCGTTTGAGTTGGATTTTGGTGGAGGAATTTCGTTGAATCCTCATATGTGGGAGTTAGGTTGGCTTAGGCCTTTTTTTTAACCTTTTCTATTTATCCATTTAATCATTTAAATATTAATTATTCTTTTTATTTTTATTCGTTTATTTATAATTTTTGTATAGAGATTTATTTTATTTTCACTCTTTTGCAAATTTTCATATTTCTGTTATTCATTAATGCATTTTTTTCATTCATAAATTGTTTTAATATTGCATTGTTTTTCCCCAAATTCAAAAAGAAAAAGTTTTCAAAATAAGGCAATACTTGGTATTTGGGATCTTCGAGAAGATTGTGCCCTAACTTACTGGGTTCCAATTTTCCTCGTGAATCTAAGTAACTGAATACCCTTCTTCAATCAAAACGTATAAGTTTCAAATAAAAGTTTATTCTTGGGAATTTGAAGTGTTGTGTCCTAACTCACTGGATATGACATTTTGTTATCTCGAGATAAGGATTTTTTAAAAATAAAGGCAATGTTCTACATTTGGAATTTTGAGAAATTGTGCCCTAACTTACTGGGTTTTGATTTTTCTCTTTTAACCCAAATAATCGAATATCCTTTTAAAATTTAAATGCATGAGTTTTGAAAATCAAAAGACAAGCTTAGTTTCGAGGATTTAAAATATCGTATCCTAACGTACTGGATGTGATATTATATTACTTCAAGATAAGAGGGTCTTAACATTCATTTTAATTTATTCAAACATTTTTTAAAATAAAAAGGATCGTATTTTGAAATCTTCTCAAATTTTGACATTAAGATATTGATTAATCAATTAGGTACCAATTTTGGGCGTTATGAGGGTGTTAATCCTTCCTCGTGCGTAACCGACTACCGAACTCATTTTCTAGCGTAGACCAAAATCATTGTTTTAATAAATCAAAATATTTTATTAAAATGATCAATCTCAAGGTGATCCGATCACACCTCGAAAAATAATTGGTGGCGACTCCATTCTTATTTTTAAAAGTCGACCCTGTTTTTTAAAATAAAAAATGGTTTCGATAGCTTGGCGACTCCACTGGGGACCAATAAGAGAGTCAGGCCGTAAATTGATTATTTTCTGTCCTTTTGTCAAAAATTCAAAACCTAATTTAAAAATCTACGATCCTTTTATTGCATTTCTTTGTGTCATTTCATATGTTTTCTGTGGTTAAAGTCTCGTAGAATACTCTTGCATTGCATTGCATGACCATTTGGTCACACCCTTTTAAGTGAGAGTGAGAAGCTACTCCTTCGTGAGGTTTTCACCTCCGTGCAGGATAGTGGATCGCTTTCAGGTTACAACCGTACCTATGTCTTCGTGAGATTTTCATCTCCATGCAGCCATAGGGAAATGTATTCCCCTAAACTGAACTTGGTCCATATGAGCTTATAATGGGTGGGGATCGAGGAATCTGCAGGTTCAGGTACCCCTACCTTAGAGCTAAACCGCATATAGAGAGCCTTAAGAGCCCACCTTAGGTAAAGCTACGCTAAACCCTAGTGGTCACCCGGACAAGTACTTTATTTTGTTATTTAATTCTCCTGTGCTAACATGTTTTCTTTTGTTTTGATTGCATTGCATTCTCATCATAGAAAAGAGGTGTTGATTCAAATTCGATTGCTAAATAGAAAAGCTTGTCATGGAAAACAGATTTCTTAATAAAGTGGAATATAATGCGACTACCCAAATATGGTCTGTGCAAACACAACGTGAAAAGGCTGATAGCCCATGGAGGTATATAAATTTGCTTTGTTGCCCGAGGGTTCAAGCTGACAAAGATTATTCAGAAGTCACAACGACTTGATTTTCTTAAAGGAGCTAATGAGTATCGCCGGGATAAGTGAGCAATGGGTAGTGGCTCGGATCAAACAAAAAAGAGATAGTGGAGGCATCCATTAGAAAGTTTGTGGGATTTGACCTTAACCCCCGAATATGTAGAAAGGGATCGATGTCTTCGCCTGGAATATAAGGGCAAGGTCACATATGTAATCTATTTTATGTAAAGAAATTTGTTTTCTAGAAAAGTTGTTCTAATGGAATTGAATTTAGAATCAACGCCTCTCTTTCTTTTTGCATTCATTCCATGCATCTGCATTACATTGCACCATATGCATTAAATTTTCACAAAAGGATTCTAATTAGATTAAATTATTACAGTTAACTTGGGAACCAAAAAAACTCTATCAACTAAGTATCATTACGGTACTCGCACTAGAACAAAAGATATGGACCAGAGGTTGGAAAGACTAGAACAATTTCAAAGAGAGATGCAAGACCAGTTACAAATGCAAATGCAATAGCAACTAGCCAAGATCCATCAAGATATGAGGGTCCAAATGCTAGAGTCCCAAAGGAATATGATGAATCAGTTAACCCAATTACTAGCCGGGGTGCTTGAAAAAAGGAAAGGCCTCGTGGTCAACAATAGAGATGACAACGAAGACCCTCTCCACCCTCCTAGTTTTTCCCCAACAAATGCCCAAACGCATCCACAAGGGGTACCCTTCACTATCAGACCCTGACAAAATCAGGTCAGTATCTCAGCACTAATGGATTACCCAATAGGTTTAGACTCTAATCCAGGGGGCAATCTAATCAATCTTGTAGTTCCTGATCTAGACGAAATGGAAAGCATAGAAAAAACAAAGGTAGAGCTATTAAAACAACTCGAAGATCGGTACAGGTCATTGGAGGAAAAACTTAGAGCAATGGAGAATGCTGATTACCATTGCAAGATTGATGCCAAGGATCTGAGTTTGGTCCCAGATTTAGTACTCCCGCCAAAATTCAAGACTCCAGAGTTTGAAAAGTACAATGGGACTAGCTGTCTTGAAGCTCACATTACAATGTTCTGTCGAAGGATTACAGGATATGTTAATAATGACCAACTATTAATCCACTATTTCCAAGACAGTCTGATCGGGTCAATAGTTAAATGGTATAACCAATTGAGCAGTGCCTAAATTAATTCATGGAAGGACTTGGCACAAGCCTTCATGAAACAATATGGTCACGTAACAGACATGGTACCTGACAAAATTACGCTGCAGAATATGGAAAAGAAGCAGAGTGAAAGCTTCAGGCAATATGCCCAAATATAGAGAGAGGTAGCAACACAAGTCCAGCCACCCCTTCTGGAAAAGGAAACCACAATGCTTTTCATCAATACTCTAAAAGCCCCGTTCATTGGTCATATGTTGGGAAGCGCTACCATGAGCTTTTCAGATATAGTAATGTCTGGTGAGATGATTGAAAATGTAATAAGAAGTGGGAGGATAGATGCAAGAGAAAGCGTCAGAAGTGCAACCCCGAGAAATAGGGAAAATGATGTAAATATCCTGAGTATGCATTCAAAATTAGTCATTGTAGGCTAGCTGAGGGCCGTAGCCACTAGCTATCAAGGCTCTTCAAGTAGGAACCCAACTTGAGGCCAAACACAAAAAGGCTCTAGTTCACACCCATCCCAATTACATACAAGGAGCTATATTAGATTTTCTTCGATGTGCATGCAGTATCTCCGTTCTACACAGAACCCATGCAACCTCTGTTCCCAAAATGGTATAATGCAAATGTCCAATGCGAGTACCACGCAGAAGTAACGAGACAATCAATTGAAAACTGTACTACGTTTAAAAAGTTGGTTGAAAAGTTCATTAGAATGGGAATTGTGAAGTTTGATGATTCACCAGAACCTAATTGCTTTGATGAGGCAGTAAATGCGATAACTAAAGGAGAGGGCAAGAGAGTTGTGATTCCTTGAAGAACTCAAAAGCCTAAGAAGGAATAGCGGGTAATCTAAATAACGTATCTGAAAAGGGAACCAAGGGATATGATTTTCCAAGCATCTGCCCTTACATACCTGGGAGTGTTTTGAACAATGGGACTGTGGAAGAGATTTCTGTATTTTTAGAGCTAATTTAGAGTAATATTCAAAACACGCTTGTTGCCTTAAGCCTAGAGGCAATAAGAATCTTTTTGTGAAATAGGCTTGTGTCCAAAATCTTTATTTCAATAAAATGCATCTTTTTGAGCAAATATCCTTTTATTCTTTCCATTTCATTATTCTTAGATTCTTTTGACTTTCTTTCAGATATTCTTTTATTCTTCATTCATGATCATACCATATAAATAATTATCCTTAGAATCATTTATTCTTTGGAATCTGCCTTCGTGCCTACAGTAGGTCCCCAAATATCAACAACATGAGCGACGTTGCTACTAACTCTGAATCTCCTTTTGAATGAGATATGCATATTTTTACCTCATGCTTAGCCTAAATTCTAGATGAATTATCATTGAATTTGTGCAAATTGGTGCTCCTAATCCTTTTATTTCATGTTTTATACTTAGGTGAGCATAAAGAAGGGAAAAGAGCAAGGAACGGGCTGAAAAAGGGCAAATTAGGCCCAATTCAGTAATCAACACGGCCTGGAGGTTCGCCACATGGCCGTGTCACACAGCCGTGTCACACGGCCGTGCCACTTTAACAGGCTCAAGCACGGCCTGGTAGTCGATCCACACGGGCGTTGCACACGAGCGTGTCCCTTCGTGAGGAAGTTCAATTTCACTAGGAAAAGGCTACTTAGGGGCTAAGAAAGGCATTCCAAAACTCTATATAAAGACCCTAGGAGGCAACTACAAGGGTGTGCTTTATTCCCGCCAAGACGGGGACTTAAAGGTAGGAAATTACTCAAAGGGAAGCCAATTGATCCATCTCAGAAGCCAGGATCTACATCAAGACAGAGAATCTCCCTTCAATCCTTTCAGGAGTTTTGGGTTTTCTTCTGTTTTGCTATGTAACACCCCTAACCCAAGTCCATCGCTGGAATAAGGTTACAAGGTATTACCAAACAAAACACAACTCCCGAATAAAATCACATACAAATTTTTTTCTTTTTTTTTTCAAACTCTTAAGACAGATAAGTATTAATATAAATAAAATTAAATTAAACACTTTGCAAATCATATCGTAATATTTTCCAAAGATTTTCATGTCACTTTAAAAATATCACGAGTATGCATTTATACATATACTTATAAACAATTATATAAACACCAAATCATGATTAATTTACTAACATATTTCATATCCATTCCTTTACTTAATGAAAGTATATTAATCTCACTTTTATTCCATGCCAAAACCAAATTACCTATTTACCAAAATTCATAGCAAATCCAAATGAAATATACTACACATACAAATACATAGTTTGACTGAATCATAGAAATAATTATAAGACATCATGCTCACAAATGAAATAAGTTAAAATAAACCTAAAGTAAATACTTAATATTTAAGCATAACACGCATATATATATATATATATATATATGCAAACTTTTTATCACAAATTGAAGCCAAATAACCAAACTAAAATGTATCAAACACCCACGCACTTATATGATCCAAACGAAAACTCATGGCTAAACCTTAACCGAATATACCAACAAAGTTCCATGTACATTTATACATATCATAGCCGATACCTCTATCACATACAATAATCACAAAATCAAATCACCAATATCATAGTCAAATTCACTCAACCATCATTCATGTAACATAGATATCAATTAAAACCAAAACATTCAAGTCATAGACAACTACATTCCATTACATAAATACGTGTCAGTACTAATTCAGCATAACTCAAACAGTTTAAATCCCATAACCATTTAATAAGCCATTTTCGCATGGCATATTATATACATGTCATTCAAAAGACACTATTTATAACTTGTCCAAACTATACATGCCATAAGTCAAGATTAAGTAATAAATACCAAAACAAAAGATAGTGTGATGAGATTTCTGTCGATCCTTGAGCTCGTAGCTAGCTTCAAAAGTCTATATGACAAGTGTAAGAACTCAAATTTGCCAAGCCCGTTGGAAGCCCATATAAAATACATTAATTATTTTATATATATATATATATATATATATTTGAAAAAATATTATTTCTTTTTTTACATTTTTATCATAATATTGATTTGATGTTTAAAATACCCCATTCATTTTCTATTGTTATTTTGTCTTTATTTTTTTATTATTATAATTTTGTATTCACTTCTAAGTTTTTATATTTTATAATCTGTTATGGTTTGTTTTATATTTTTATTTGCTAATGTTATGTATTAGTTTATTTTTTGCTTTAGTATAATCATCTTATTACATGTATAATCTATTGTTTTTTATTATTTGTTTATATTTGTATGAAATGTTAATATATCATGTATTTTGTATATTGCTTTAATATTTATGCTTTGTAATGTATGAATGTTGCATTTTGATCAAAAAATTGTTTTAAAATATATCCCATTTAATTAATGTTTTTCATTCAAAATCTTTTTTTTTTAAATTAAGGCAATATTTGGCATTTAGGAATTTTGAGAAAATCGTGCCCTAACTTACTGGGCTTCAATTTTTCTCATTAGGTCTAAATGATCAAATACCCTTTTTAAGTTAAAACATGTGATTTTCAAACAAAAAAACTATCTTTGAGAATTTAAAATGTTGTGTCCTAACTTACTGGATGTGATGTTTTGATATTTCAAGATAGAGATTTCTAAAAACGAAAGATATTTAACGTTTCAAAAATTTGAAGGGTCGTGCTCTAACTTACTGAGATTCGACTATTTTTTCTTTTATCCAAATAATTAAATGTCTTTTAAAAAGGGGTAATAAGTTTTTTTTTTTTAAATCAAAAGGATCATACTTTAAAACTTTTTCAAATCTTCGACAATAGGACATTTAATAATCAGTTTGGTACCAATTTTTAGGCGTTACGAGGGTGCTAACCCTTCCTTGTGCGTAACTGACTCCCGAACCCTTTTTTTTTTAAATTTCGTAGGCCAAAATCAATGTTTTGAAATAAACGTTTTATAAGGTGATCCAATCACACCTAAAAAGATTGGTGGCGACTCCGTTTTCATTTTTAAAAGTCGACCCCGTTTTCTAAAAATAAAAAATGGTTTCGACAGCTTGGCGACTCCGCTGGGGACAAATAAGAGAGTCAAGCCGTAAAATTCATTATTTTTTGTCCTTTTGTCGAAGTTTGGAAATTTGATTTGAAAAATTACAAATCCTTTTACATGTGTTTGCATTGTTGCATATGTTTGTTATTTTCTCACACGCATTGCATTTGCATGACCGTTGTGGTTACACCCTTAAGTGGGAGTGAGAAACTACGCCTTCGTGAGGTTTTCACCTCCGTGCAGGATAGTGGATCGCTTCCGGGGTACATCTGTACCTATGTCTTCGTGAGATTTTCATCTCCATGCAGCCATAGGGAAATGTATTCCCCTGAACTGAACTTGGTCCATATGAACCTATAATGGGTAAGGATCGAGGAATTTGCTAGTTCGGGTACCTCAACTTTAGAATTAAGCCGCATTTAGAAAACATAAGTTCCCACCCTAGGTAGAACTATGCCAAACCTTAGTGGTCACCCAGATATATGTTTATTCTATTTGCTTTATGTTTTATTTTGTGATACTAACTTGTTGTGCTTTAATTTTGGTGCATGTCATCTCATATTCTAAAAGGTATCGATTCACGATCAGTTATTAAATTAGAAAGTTGGTTATGGATAACAAATTTCTTGATAAAGTGATAAACAATGTGACTGTCCGTAAATGGTCAGAGGAAACACAACTAGCAAAAGGAGATAGCTTAACTGAAGGATACACATCAGAATTATGGGACTACACTCGCATCAGTGTGACGCAGAATAATCTCCAAGAGATAAAAGAAATATGGGATCGATGGAGTAACAAGACCAAGTAGTTGTTCTACTACAACTTTGGGGATTTGCCGTACTTGCTAGACATGAAGGTAGATGAACATTTGTTTCGGGCCATCACTCAATATTGAAACCCTGCGTATAGTTGCTTTACTTTTAAAAAGGTTGATATGGTACCTACGATGGAAGAATATTCAGCTTTGTTACGTTGTCCCAGGATTCAAGTGGATAAAGTTTACTCAAGGGCTAATTGTATTCCAACTTTCGTGAGGAAATTAATGAACATCACAGGGATGAGCGAGCAGTGGGTCGCAACAGAATCAAGCAAAAAGGTGAGTGCAAGTGCATCCTATGGAAGGTTCTGAAGGATTTGATTCTAACCCATCCAGATAAGAAGAAGAAAGTTGATGTTTTTGCTCTAAGTATATATGGGTTGGTGCTTTTTCCTAGGGCATTGGGATATGTGGATGAAGCTGTGTCAGATCTTTTTAATTGACTTGATAAACAAGTTACACCTGTTCATGCAATCTTGGCTGAGATGTTTTGATCGTTGAATGCATGTAGGAGAGCTGGTGAGGGCAGGTTCATAGGATGTGCACAATTGCTGTTGGTTTGGTTCCACAAACACATGGGTTGGCTCAATGTGAGTTTTCATACAAGGGAGATCGTTATAAGAAACTGGTTAAGGAAATTTCCAGTGCTTGGAATCAGACTTGCCATATAAAGATAGTGGATGTGTGCTCAGTGACGACCCCAGAATACACGGAATGGTGGAGTAGAATAGTGAATGACAATATTCCAGTGTAAAGTTTAGAAGGTGCTCGACCGATTGAAGAGTACTTACGAGTGGTCCCATTGGAGTTAGAGATTATAAAGTAAGATTTTGAAAAGAGGAGTTCAAAGTTTGGAAAACACATAGAAAAGTTGGAGGAAGAAAAGATGCATATTAGATTATACGCAGATGTTCAGAAATTAGAACCTGAAAAATTAGGAAAAGAGAAGAGGAAAGTTGAGGAAGATCGAGATGATTTAAAGACAGAATATAAGAAGATTAAGCTGTCGATAAAAAGGGCTAGATTAGGGAAGACTTTGGAACAGTGGAAACAAGAGATTTGAGAGGAAAGAGCCAAACTGATCATTGGGAGAGGAAGTTCCAAGAAATTCAGGCACGAAACGAGGCCCTAGAAAAGAGTTTGTCAGAAAACCAAAAGGAAAAGGTTGGATTAAGGACTAGGGTAACTGAACTTGGACTGTCTCTTCATCATCATCGAAGTCGTAACTCCACGATTGAGCTGAAGGCAAATCTAAATAAGATCGAGGATATGAAGGGTAAGATTGAAGGGTTAGAATCGGTATTGCAAAATTGTGAACTCCGGATCGAGCATCTTAAAGCAAAAGAAGGGCATTGGAAGGAGGAGCTTCATCATTTTTAGGATCAAGTCAGAAATAGGGATTACCTCATTAGTGAAGCCATAGCTCAGATTCGAGAGGTAGCTGATAGTCTACAGATCTTGGTGGTACAGGCTGATACATTGAGCACGAAGTATAAGCTACAGTCCGATCGTAGTCAAGAGTTAGCCTTGTTGCTTAGTAAAGTTAAGACTTTGGGCATTTGAGAGAAAGCATATTTGTAGCTCGTTTTATGTAAAGGATTTTGTTTTCTAATAAAGTTTTCTAAATGAAATTGAATCGAAATCGATGCCTTTTTGCATTCATGCATTTGCATTACATCACACCATATGCATCTAAATCCATAAAAGAACCCTAATTAGGTAAAATATTTTTAGAGTTAATTTGGAAAACATGGAACAAAAGATGGAAAGATTAGAGCAAAGGCAAATACAGATGCAAGAACAATTGACTAAAATTTAACAAGATATGCGAGAGCAAATGTCAAAGTTCCAAAGAAATGTGATTGGCCAGCTAAGTCAGTTAATAGCTGAAGGGTTTGGAAAGAAGAAAGGCTCAGTGATCAACAGTGGGGATGATAATGAAGACCTCGTCTATCCCCTAAGTTTTACTCCAATAAGCATCCAGACTCAACCAGATGCACATCCGAAAGGGGTTCCATTACTATTAGACCCCAACAACATCAGGCCGGTATGTTGGCACCAATAAACTACTCGATAGGCTCAGGTCCCAATCTAGGGGGCAATCTAACCAATCCCATCGTCATTGATTTGGCTAGTATAGAGGAAACAAAGAAGGCCAGTGTGGAGCTCCTGAAACAATGTGAAGCCTGTTACAAAAGGAAAAAGCGAGAGCGGAGCTCCCAAGATAATACTTCGAGGGCAATGAAGAAAAAAGGAAATGAGGTGAATAACACGAGTATGCACAACAAGGGTTATTCAAAACCAAGAATGACAACTACTAGCCATCAGGTTCCTCAAAAGTAAGAATCCAATCCAAGACCGAACTCTGAAAGGCTCCAATTTACGCCCATCCCAATGACGTACAAGGAGTTATATCAAAGTTTGTTTGACGCACACGTGGTGTCCCTGTTTTATTTAAAACCATTGCAATCCCCATACCCCAAATGGTATGATTCGAACGCTCAATGCAAATACCATGCGGGAATCACAGGACATTCAATTGAGAACTGCACTGCTTTCAAAAAGGTGATCGAAAGACTTGTCAAAATGGGTATTGTCAAATTTGATGATCCCTCTGGGGCAGAAAATCCGTTACCCAACCATCTAGATAAAGAGGGGAATTTCGTGATGGAAAGGGGCATGAGATCCAAAAATGCATCGAATACAGGGATTTAGTGTAAGACTTGATATTGGGGAATCTAAATAACGTATCCAAAGAAGGAGCCAAGGAATAAAAGTTTTTGAGCCCTTGCATACTTGGGAGTGTTTTGAACAACGAGACTGTGGAAGTGGTCCTTGTATTTTTAAGACTAATCTAGATTAATATTCAAAACACGCTTGTTGCCTTAAGCCTAGAGGCAATAAGATTTCTTTTGTGAAATAGGCTTGTGTCCGAAATTTTTATTTCAATAAAATGCATCTTTTTGAATAAATATTATTTTATTCTTTCCATGTATAGGTTCTTTTATTCTTTAGACTTTCTTTTAGATATTCTTTTGTTCATGATCATACCAATAATCATCCTTAAAATCATTTATTCTTTGGAATTTGCCTTTGAGCCCACAACAGCTCCCCAAATATCAACGACATGAGCGACGTTGCTATTGACTCAGAATCTCCTTTTTAAGTAAGATATGTGTCTAGGGGGATCTTAGGACTTTGAAGATGACAGAGATTATAACTTTATTTCCTGACTTGTTAAGAATGGTAGAACAAGATGATAAATGGATCTTACTTTACAAAGGATCAATGAACATTGTAAACCTAGGGAAAGAGAAAGAAGAAAAGATTGGAGCCTGCAAAAACAAAGAGAGACGTCATTAAGTTATTCCAAGAATTCAAAGATGTTTTCGCACGATTGTTTCAAGATATGTTTGGGCTACTAAGACCTGTGGATGCTGGTAAGGCTAAAAGAGATCCGTAAGAATGTCAGAAGGACGCATGCTAATGAGTTCACAATAGCCAAGCTAATCATGAGGTTTGGGTACTGCTAATTTATCATAAAAGGGAATGGTATCAGTTATGCCGTATTTAAGGAGACAAGTCCTACGAACCTCCTCCATTTCTTCATAGATTTTTCATATGTGGGACATGGATGTTATGAGGCCGATTTCGTCAAAAGCTCCTAGCTGACATCAAATCATTAAGAGGGTGAATGTAGCTTCATATGCCAATATTACAAAATCAACAGTCATCGAATCTCAAGAAAAAAAGAGGCCAGAAAATATCATATCCGACTACACAATGTCAAAAGTTTGCAGTTTGTTCAAAGATTAGGTGCCATATCATAGTATAGGAAAGGTTTCCAAAAGAAAGAGTACAAAAAAAACAATGAAAATTATGGAAGATGACCGAGATTTGTAAAGATGGGCATAAGAAGCTACCGCTTACTCTCTATGCTTACGTCAACCAAGACTTTCGCTGGGGCAACACCTTTCCCATTGGTTTATGGAATAGAGGTGGTTCTGCCCATGAAAATCGAGATTCCTTTTCTCCAAGTTTTTGATTGAATTAGGAATTGGATGAAGTAGAAGGAAAGGGTTTGAAAGTATTCATCATAGTCAAAAGTGAATGAGGCTGATTTATGACGAAAAAGGGTTCACAAGGGAACTTCATGATGAAGACCTGGTATTGAGGAAGATCCTTTGTATACAAAAGGATTTCAAAAGAAAATGAATTCCCAACAAGGAAGGATCATATGTGGTAAAGAAGACTTTCCCAGGAGGAGTACCGATTTTAACTGAGATAAACTTATCCAATCCTAAATTCGGATTCAGTTCAGAGATACCTAAAAGAGGAGAGGCCAAGATGAAAACCCGCAAAGGGCGCTTTGAGACTTCTAAAAAAAGAAAAAAAACACAAAAAAAAAGAAAAAAGAAAAAGAAAATGGAGAGGCCAAGGCAAAAACCCACAAAGGGCGCCTTGAGACTAAAGGGGTTTTGAGTTGAAAACCCGAAAAGGGCAGCTCAAATTTTGATCAAAGTGGGACAAATGGTAGTCTTGCTATACCTGAATTAACAATGAAGAAGTATGCTACGTCGTGGGGTATCAACAAACTACTCCAGATCCCCTAAACACATATTAAGTTCAAAATGGTCCTCAAGAAGTTGGTACAGAGAAGCTCAGGCTGAGATATTTGGGGCACCTAATTCTCGTCTTATCCATTTTTGAATTTGCTAACTTAGATTACCATATTCTTTTCAAGATACGCCCTAAATCAAATTCCTTTTGTCGCCTTGGCTATCCTTGATTAATTGTTTTGAGCTATGCTCCTGATTAATTTCCTTCTTGTCCATAGTTGTGATCTTTTTCAAGTATTTTATATTGAAATAACAATTAATGGACTAATAATATTTTCATAAAAGGAGTTTCGCATATTACTCTGTGAATTTCTAAGATAATATAAGAAACTAAAACAAGACATTTGTTTAAGAATTTCCATGTGTAAGGGTCGGAGGTACTTGAGAAAATTGAGATTACCTCTTCTGTCCAAATGGTGATTGGACAAATTAAGCAACATCGATCCTAGGAAAGGATCATTTCACAAACATTTCCAGTGGGTCGTAACATTCGGGGAATGGTACAATGAACCAAATTGATGGAAAAGATTCAAAGTATATGAGCAAAGTGTAACGACCTCAAAAGTACGATATCGAAAAATGAATTATCGGGCTTCCATTTCTAGTAAAATGAATTCGTAAATATTTATTAAAAATATTTATAAAGTTAATTATGTGTTTAATTAGGCTTTGGTTAGGTAAATTTAGTTTAATTTAGAAAAATTAGTTAAAAACACTAAATTGAATGAGAGATAAAAGTTAAATTATAGATTAGTAGAATAAAAGAGGGACCAAAGTGGCAAATATGCCATTCCTCAAAGTTGGGGCGGCATAATATAAAAATCTAAGATTTTTATACTTAATTAATAAATTAAATTATTATTATGGTTGTTTATTAAATATTATTATGAATTAAAATAAGACAAATGTATGTTGATGATTGGTACATGTGTAATAATGTGTATGGGTACGAATGTAATATATATTTGTTATTAAATAGATATTTATATTTATTAAGTAAAATATAACTTACTTATGAGATTTTTATTAGTAAACAAATTGAAAGTGTGACAAATGTATGGTATAGATAGAATACATTTGTATGTATATAATTAGTTATATAAAAGATATTTAGTGTTATTATATTAATAAAATAAAAAGAATGAATATATATATATATATATATGATATAAAGCATAAAACAAAGAAAGGAAATAAAAAGAAAGAAACAGAATAGGCAAACGTGAAACAGGGGAGAAAAGGAGAAAAAGAAAGGAAAGAAAGAAAATGGAAAATTCAAGGTTTGAAGCTTTAAAGTTTAATTGGTAAGTCAATATAGCCCTTTTCACTTAATTTTGATGTTTTAAAAGTTTTAGAACAAAGTTTTGATGAAATTAAAATTAATATTTTGAAAGTTATTAGATTTCTAAATATTGTTCATGTTGAATAAAAAGATGAATTAGGGGATAGATTGATAGGAATTCAAGTTAGAAATGAAATAAGGATTGAATTGTAAAGTAATTCATAAGTTTTATGTTGTAGGGACTAAATTGATGAAATTTCAAAATTAGGAAAATATGCTGGAAATTTAATAGTTAAGTATGAGTTTGGACAAAATTTTAATAGAAATGAAGTATGAATTGAGTTGTAAAAGAAAGTAAACTTAGTTAGGAATTAATTGCAAAATAGGCTATAAGAAACAGTTTTGGACAGCAACATAAGCTTAATTTTGAAAAATCACCAAAAATATTAGAAATTGAATTAGAAGTTTAATGAGATATAGAATTAAAGCTTGTTGAGTCTATTTTTAGATAAAAGAAACAGAACAAGTAAAGGAAGCCTATAGATTGAGATATTTAAATTTTTGTAAGACTGGTTTAGAATGACTCCGAAATCCTCTGTTTTGTTTTGATAAAATCATTAAAAATTGTAAAAAATATTTTAGTTATAATTTATATTTTTAGAATCCTCAGTGAGTCTAGTTTCAAGAGAAATAGACGAGAACATTATCCGAGTCCTGAGCTATGAGATAATTGAATTTTAGTACAGGAGGGTCGAAACTGTCAGATAGTGAATCAGGGGTAACTTTGAGGAATAAAATATATTAATTGGAAAAAAGAAAAATTATAGAAATTTTATGGTAGAAATGTACATGAGTCTAGTTTCAGGGAAAATTAATGAAACTTGATTTGGAGTTTCGTAGCTCCAGATATAAACAATTTAGTGACTGTTGCACAGGAAGACAGCTTTAAAAGAATATATGAGTAAATGATAGAATTGGGTATAAAGAGTGTAGAATGAAGAGGAAGAGTAGAAATTGAATAAAAATTCAATTATTTAAATTTTAATGCTATAATTAATAATGTAAATTATTATTATTTTCGTAGCAAGTAAAGAACTCGAGACATCGAGCAAGGAGGGAAAAGAGAAAATAAATGAGGAGTAAAAACGAGAAATCCAGGTTAGTATTACCATAATTTGAATTTGATTATTAATTTTTAAGTTGCAAATTAAAATATATATGATAATCAAAATGAGGTAAGTATTAAGATTGAATTGAATGATAAATACATATTGAAATTGAATTTATTATTAGTATTTGTTGAGTTTTGAATAATATTGTATGTATATTGAATGGAAATTACTAGTGATATGATTTGAATTATTGAATTATGATAGTATTAAAATTATGAATATAAGCGAGCATTTAACATACAAATTAATTAAAAAAGTGAAACAAATAGAATATATTAGAAATAATGATTGGAATGGTTTTGAGTTGATAATATTGAAATGAATGGAATTGGATGTAAAAAAAATGATTGGAATTGAATTAAAAGAATTAATGTGGTATTGAAATGCATATTGGATGGGGAACTTGATTTGAATTATGAATATGAAAAATTGTGAATTGGATGGAATTGAAATAAAGCATGAATGTGTATGAATATTTGATTGCATATGTATTGAAATGGAATTATTGAATTCGAAATTGGAATAGTAAAATAATACCCTATTAACTTGTCGGACTGGATTGGATACAAATGGCATGCCATAGGATTATGATGTGATGAGGAGATTGTAGCTCGGCCGAGAAGATGATTCTGTTATTATATACTTCAGTTTATCCGAAGAGGCATTTAATGCCTTATTGGTGTGTTTGGGAGGATATGATATACTGGTGTGTTTGGGAGGCTATATTATACTGGTGTGTTATGGAGGATTTATATTATTCTGGGTGTGTTTGGGTTGGATATTCTGGTGTGTTTGGGTGGAATCCGCGTATCTGTCAGAGTCCGAGCCTTGTTAATAGGGTGTATAATTGAAATGAGAAATTTATATGAGTTTGATTGATTAATTGTTCTATTGAATACTGAAATGAATGAGAAATTAAAATGTGAATTGAAATTGTGATTGGAAATAGAAAACATGAACTAAATGTTTAGGTAGTAAATGTAATTGATGTTATGACATATAGATAAAATTGATACATAATTAAAGTATGATATTATTGTTAAGATAATTTAAGCAGAAATGTATAAGAAATTCAATTGTTATATGATTATTAATAAAACTTAAATAAATATGATTAATTGAACTATGGAAGAAATGAGAAGGGAAATTGTGAATTGATATGGCATTTGAGAATATGAACCTAAGGTTCACAATTTGATTAAGTTTGAATTTTTGATATATGATATTAGTGGTTACAAGTTGCTATAGAAATGATATTGAATAAAGTGATAAATTGCATGAATTGTATATAAAATGAAATGAATTATTGGAATAAAATGTGAAAAATCTAAAGAAATTGAGTTAATGAAGTAAGATATGAATACAATTAAATACAAGTTTTGAAATATTGCTTATTGTTAGTATTGATCTAGTTAGTTTGAAGTATGGGATAATTAATGAATAATTATAAGCATAATTTGATTGTATATAATTTATCGATTAATGTAATAATTTTGAATTATGGTAATACCACTGAGTATAACTATACTCAGCGTACGGTTGTTTTCGTGCGCAGGTTAGAGAAAGCTAGTGTCCGGTACAGCATCCAGATCAACCCCGACTTCAAAGAAATTTTAGTAATGTACCTTTCTTTTGGTAAATATGGCATGTTCCTAAATGTTGTATAGGTTAAGTATAAGAGTCTTGTGATTAAGGTTGTTAAATGATGGTTAAATTGGTTATAAGTATGAAATGGAACTAATGTGACATATTTGATAAAGTATGTAATGGAAATGAATCAAGTGTATTAGTATGAATTTATATGGTATTATATATGTTCATTGAATAAAATAGATAAGTCATATGTTTAGGCATGATTGGGTCTGTTTAATTGTGGAAACGTATTAGTTGCTACATAGATTACAAATTGTTTTTTGTTTGAATTTGCAGGGGGTTTATGTAAAAAAAAAAAATTAAGTAGAAATGCTGTCGAAATTTTTATAAAAAAAAATCTGGAGTACTCAAACTAGTATCGTTCCACTTCTAACTACATGTTTTGGGCTTCGAGAGTCCAATATAGGGACTTAATTATTAAATTATCCCATGAATGTTATTTTATAATTGAATTATTCGTAAGTTGTCTGATATATCTAGTAATACCTCGTAACCCTCTTTCGGCGACGGTTTAGGGTTAGGGGGTGTTACACAGAGTATGATTGAACGAAGATGAAACCCGGAGGAATGAATGAGTGATGACATCCGAAATAGGAATCATTCTCATAATATTTTTGCATCATAGTATGTTTAATTAGGAAGCATTTGACTCATTTCGATCATGCCATCCTAATCATTAAGCATAAGCATATACCCATTCTACAGGTTATGTCCTCTAGGGAACAATGTAGATCACAGATAGCAGATCTAGTTATCCCTGAGTTGGTAAAAAGCAGATCGAATATAGCAGATTTGGTAATCCCTGAGTTGGCAAGGAGTAGATCGAAGATAGCAGATTTGGCAATCCTTGAGTTGGCAAGGAGCAGATCAAAGATAGCAGATTTGACAATCCCTGAGTTAGCAGGGAGCAGATCAAAGATAGCAGATTTGGCAATCCCTGAGTTGGCAGGGAGCAGATCGAAGATAGCAGATTTAGCAATCCCTGAGTTGGCTGGGAGCAGATCGGATATAGTAGATTTGGCAATCCTTGAGTTGGCAAGGAGCTGATCGAAGATAGCAGATTTGGCAATCCTTGAGTTGGCAAGGAGCAGATCAAAGATAGCAGATTTGGCGATCCCTGAGTTGGCAGGGAGCAGATCAGAGATAGCAGATTTGGCAATCCCTGAGTTGGCAGGGAGCAGATCGAAGATTGCAGCATGGCATCCCTGGGTTTGTAGTGGAACTGGCTGAAGATAGCAGATATTGCTTTCCTGAAGTTGCAGTGAAGCAAATTGAAGCTGTCAGAATACATTTGAAGAAGATGAGGATCAAGATCTCAAGACTTGGCCAGACCGGGCAAATTTGGTCCTTTTATAGTCTTTGCTCTATTCCCGTTACACGACAATGAGCAAAGAGGGGCAGCTGTAAGAACTCAAATTTGCCCGGCCCGTTGGAAGCCATATACAAACCAAAAACCAAAATTAATAAAGTTTTTTTTACAATTTATTAGCCCGATTACAATCCATAAAACCAAAATTATAGACCCTAAAATAAACCCAAAGCCCAGTTACACCCGTAGCCCATATACTAACCTAAACCTATTACACCAAACAGACTTAACCCAATCAGCCCAAACTCCAAACTAGCCCAATTACAATTCCTAAATTCTACCCGTGACCTATGGCCTTAAACCTATGCCAGGCCCAATAAACCACGTGGAGGGTTTTCCCCCTTTTTGCGCCGCAAGCACCCTAGCCCTCTCCTCGCGCCGTAGCTAGCAAAGGCCATATTTTGCGCCGCAATCAGCGCGCCAATCCCCCCACCACTGGATCCTCGTCATACACCTGCAAAAGGAAAGAAAACCACAGCAAGGAAACAACAAAACATGGCAAGAAATTAAAGGATTTTTATACCAAACATGTAATATCTACAGTGGCTATAAAAGCCCAAATACAAACAATGTAAATGGATATGGATACTACGCATATATACAATAAAAATACAGCATTTTAAATCACAAGAATAGAGGTGATCCTCGATTATATTACTTATTTTTTTATTTTTCAGTTTCGATATACGAATCGTTTTTTATATATACAAAAAATATTTTTTAAAAATAAAAAAAAAAGGATTACCTATGATTCGCCTGAAAAAAAGGAAGGATTTTGACCTTCCGACCGCCGCGAACGGTGGCGCGTGGGACGGAGCAGTCGTCGGAGATTGGGCAGGAAATCGCCTAGCCAGAGAGAAAGAAAAGGGGGTTTCAGATTAGTTTGAGAAGAGAAAATGAAAATTTTTAAAAAAATTTCATCTTTTACACTCTCTTGAAATGACGTCGTTTGGGGCTAATTCTAATAGTCCCAAAACGGTGTCCTTTAAGGCATGACCTGCGCGCGTGTGACCTGACCCGGGGAGGATCCGCGTATTTTTGTTAAAAGGGGTATTTACCCTCTAGGTCCTTCTGTATTTTCCTTTTTATACAATTTGGTTCAATTAAAATTTGTTTTTATTTTTAATTTAACCCTAAATATTTGTTTTAAGTCTCGATTTGGTCCAAGGGCTATTAAAATACAGATGTGGGAATGATGTCGTTTTGGGAATAGGGCAAATTTGCCCAGTGAGTCCCTCTTATACAACGCGCGTTTCAATCAAATCCTTTAATTAGCCCTATTCTTTTAAATTACCCCCAGAATTTTATTAAAATTTAAATTTAATCCTTTTCTATCTTCCCACATCAACTTGAAATCTTATAATCATAGGTTTGAAATTAAATCACTGGCAATAAGCCTGCTAGGCATAAGCCCGAATTATACACCGGCACAAGGCCTACTAGACACAAGGTCTGATATTTGTTCACCGGCACTAAGCCTGCTAGACACGAAGTCTGATATTTAATCACCGGCACTAAGCCTGCTAGACACGAGGTCTGATATTTAATCACTGGCACTAAGCCTGCTAGGCACAAAGCCCGATCTCGTCGCCAGCACACATTTTGTTAGGCATAAACCAGGAAAGCACAATTATAATTCCATTCATAACCTTTTATTTATCAAATAAAACAAATGTTCCACAATGATCCCTACTAACTTTCAAAAAATTTCCAAAACATTCAAATGTAACTCAACCACTCACATAATACCAAAACATTCGGTTATCAAGTTAATGAACAATTAAAATTCAAACTATCATAGTAAAATACTTTACATTTGAAGTAAATGATATTTGAAGGCTTAAAGACTTACCTCGGATATTAACAAACGGTTTTTACCGACTATTCGATTATTTTCGTCTTTCCCCAATCCTGATCTGATTTTCGCTGTTCTTGAGCTTCAAATTTCAAATAATTCTCATTCAAACTAAGTTTTATTCAAATTAATCCAAGAATACTCAATTAAGCAAATTACCGATTTACCCCCACTATTTTACACATTTAGCAAATTAATCCAAATTTCAAATTACACAAAATAATAAGAAAATTTTGTTTACAACAAGCCTAGTCTGAAAGCTCCTAGTTCACATACAATTCTTTACATCTCATTTATTTAGCAATTTAGTCCCTCTATTTACTATTTTAACAAATTAGTCCTAATAATTCAAATTCATCAAAATTTCCAATATAAAACTTAAATTTTAACACAACTTTCATTTATCTACCTCAATCATCAATTTCACCAAGCTCTTAACCATGGCAAGATTCGAAATACACATTAATAACAAAAATTCGAACATGGGTCTAACAGTATACGAAGCAACAATTTCAAAAACGTAAAAATTATCAAAAACTGAAATAAAACATACCTTCAAATTGAATCTACAAGTGCTGAATGCCTAACTTCTTATTCTTTTCTTTCTTCTTTTTATTTCGGCAACTACAATGTATTATAAACCTTATTTTATTTACTTTTTTTCTTTTATGAAATGATATGATATATGTTATTTCATGAATTACCTTATTAACCTTTATTATTTACTACCAATTTATATTCATTAAGGTTATGACCGTCCAAGACATTTAATCAAGGGCAAATTACAACATAAACACCTCATATTAATAATCCACTATCACTCTAGTCCTTATGCATTAAACCATCAAGTTTTCATTTTATGCAATTAAACCCTTTTATCAAATTAAGCACACAAACAATCAAATTAACGTATGGAAATTTTACGGATATCAATTCACACAAAATAAATACATAAAATAAGGATAAAAATATTTTCTGACTCAGATTCGTGGTCCCGAAACCACCATTCTGAATACGTTCAAAATCGGGCTGTTACACGCTATTTTATTTCTTCTGAGATGTTTTCTTTTATAATTATGACTAAAACCCCAAATATCTAAGGGGGATGAAACCTAAGACAGATCTTGTTATTATTATCTGAGCTGTGTGATAAATATTTGATTTGCTCTTAATTGTGTTTTTAACTCTTAAATTGATATTTCCAGGATATTGATTTAAGTCGAATGTGCTTATGTAGAGGAGCAAAAGTCCCTGCATAGGAGTAGATCCAACACAATTAAGCGAAGTTGGTCGCAATCCTAGACATAGGATAATGAAAATCTGACGGATTAGAGTCAAATCTAATATGGGGAGCTATAAATCGAGTTAATCAAGACTAGGGGTTTTAACTAGAAAGAGATTTCGGTTAATCAACCTAGGATTAGTTATTCTTATCCTCGACGGAGGTATTAACATAATTTAGGGATCTCTATGGATCAAATCAAATGAAGAAATCATCTGGTTCAGAGTTAGATAACAAGTGAAGTCCAGGTGGATTTTTCCTTAGGTATTGCCTTAATCAATCAGTTTTTCCAAAAGCAATCTCTCTCTTTACTCCTTGTCGTTTCTTTTCAGTTTAGTTTAGATTAGTTAATTTAGAAACAAAACCCCTTTTTATTTTTAGGCTAGATAATAAGAAGAAAGTCATTACTAGTACTCATAGTTCCTTGGATTCGATATTTCGGTCTTGCTACTAACTATACTTCTATCCGATAGGTGCACTTGCCTTTCTATCGTGATATTAGTTAGTTTCCAGGTACGATCAGATTTTTATTACTTCATCACAATCACGAGAGATCAGGGATCTCAGGACTTTGAAGATTACAGAGATTGTAACCTACTTCTTGATTTGTTAAGGATAGTAGAACAAGATGAAAATGGATCCTACCTTACAAAAAGTCAATAGACGGTCAGCCTAGGAGAAGAGAAAGAGGCAAAGATAGGAACCTGCATTACCACAAAGACAAAGCGAAACGTCATTGAATTCAATAATGTTTTCGCACAATCACATCAAGATAGGCCTATGCTACCAAGACCTGTGGATGCTATTAGTGCCCAAAAAAAAAGTTCATAGGGCTGTTAGAAAGACACATGCTAATGGTTTTATGATAGCTAGGCTAATCATGAGGTTCAAATACTACTGGTCCACCATAGAAGAGGATTGCATCAGTTATGCCACAAATGTCGAATTTAGGGAGTTAAGATTTATGTGCCTCCTTCATTTCTTCACAAACTATCTATATGTGGGGCATAGATATTATGGGGACAAGCTCCTCAAAAGCTTCTAGCTGACACTGATTCATCTTTGTAGTCGTCGACTACTTCACTAAGAGGGTGAAAATAGCTTCATATGCCAATGTTACAAAGTCGACAGTCATCAAATCCCAAAAAAATTAGGTGCCGACAAAGAATGCCTAAAAGGAATATGTCTAATAATGCACAACTGCATAATATCAAAAGTCTACAGCCTGTTCAAAGATCAGGCGCCATATCACAGTGCAGCAAAGACAGCAAAAAGAGAAAAACAAAAGTACAAAAGAAAAAGAAAGAAAAAACAAAAACAACAAAAATTATGGAAGATGACCTAGACTTGTAAAGATTAGTATAAGAAGATACCATTTACTCTCTATGCTTATAAAATGTCGGCCAGGACCTTCGCCGGGGCAACACATTTCTCATTAGTTTATGGAATAGAAGTAGTTTTGCCCATGGAAGTCGAGATTCCTTTTCTCCAAGCTTTGATTGAGTCAAGAATTGGATGAAGCAGAATGTCTCCAGTGAACCTAGCCAAAGAAAAGGGTTTGAAAGTATTCTTCATAGTTAAATATACCAAAAATGGATGATGCGGACTTATAATGGAAAATGTTCACCCAAAAGAATTTCATGATGGGGTCTTGATATTGAAGAAGATCCTTTCTATACATAAGGGCTTCAGAGGAAAATGGATGCCAAACTGGGAAGGACCTTATGTAGTAAAGAATGCCTATTCTGTAGGAGCATTGATATTGACCGGAATGCATGGCAAAGACCTGCCCAATCCAGTGAATTCAAATTCAGTCAAGAAGTATTTTACCAAAAGGGGAGAGGCCAAGGTGAAAACCCGCAAAGGGCGCTTTGAGACCTTAAAAAAAGAAGAAAAAAGAAAAAAATGGAGAGGCCAAGGTGAAAACCCGTAAAGGGCACCTTGAGACCAATGGGGTTTTGAGTTGAAAACCCAGAAAAGTAGCTCAAATTTTGATCAAAAGTGGGGCGTACGGTAATCTTGCTATGCTTGAATTAATAATGAGGAAGTACGCTATGTCTTAGGGCACCAAAAAAGTACTCCGGATCCCCTAAACACATATTGAGTTCAAAATGGTCCTCAAAAAGTTTGTACAAAGAAGCTCAGGCTGTAATATCTGGGGCACCTAGTTCTTCATCCTACTCATATTGAATTTGTCATCTTTGAATACTTTTTTTTTCCTTTTGAAGATGCATTTCCAATTAATTTCCTTTTTATCTTTCCTATTTTTGATAATTTATTCATTTCGAGCTATGCTCCAAATCAATTCCATTTTTGTCCATTGTTATGATCTTTTTCGAGCATTTTGCATTGAAATAACAATTAATAGACTAATAATACTTTGATAAAAGGAGTTTCGCATATTACTTTGGAAGCTTCTAAATAGTACAAGAACTTGAACATGACTATTGTTTAGAACTCACCATGCTTAAGGGTTAGAAATTTTTGAGAAAGAGAAGTCTAAATTGTGACTACCTCTTCAGATTTTCTGTCAAAGATATTGATTGAACAGAAAAAACAAGACACACGTCGGTGATACGACCTCGATGAATAATGACCCAAGCATTAAAGGGGATCGTTTCCAAAATATGATATTCTGCATTCATGATATCATGCATACACATCTGGTCATGACACCCAGGGCATGGTGTAACAGACCAAATTGATGGAAGAAGATTCAAATCCTATACCCTCGAGTTGTAGTGGGAATGGATGGAAAAAGATTCAAATTCTATACCCTTGAGTTGTAGTGAGATAATTTGAAGATGGTACAAACTTTATGTCCTAAAGGTATAGTGGAATGGACCTTGAGGTTACAGTGGAGCAAACTAGCTAAGCAGTATGTTTGATTCCTCGAGTTTTTTGTCAAAATACCAGCAGAATAGGATGGCAGCGTAAGACGTCAGTGATAAAGCCCTGATGAACAACGAGTGATGACACCCTAAGTATTAAAAAGTATCATTCTCATGACATTTTGCATTCATGCATATATCATTCATAACACATTCAGTTAGGAGCATTTGATTCATTCCGATCATAGCATCCTAATCATTTTACATAAGAATAAGCACATAAAATTGATTCTACAGGACAAGTTCCCCAGAGGATGGTGTAGCAACATTGGTGAATTAACAGATCTTGTCTTCCTAAAGTTGGAGCGAAGTAGATCGAAAACACCAGTCTTTCCTCTTTAAGTTTACAGCGGAGTAAGCTGAAGATAGCAGATCTTGTCTTCTTGAATTTGTAGCGAATTAGATCAGAGATACCAGTCTTGCCTCCCTAAGTTTGTAGCGGAGCAGACTAAAGATAGCAGATCTTGTCTTCCTGAAGTTTAGTGAAGCAGATCGAAGACACCAGCCTTGCCTGCTTGAGTTTGCAACGGAGCAGCTGAAGATAGCAGATCTTATCTTCCTGAATTTACAGCGAAGTAGTCAGAGATATCAGTCTTGCCTCCCTGAGTTTGCAGCGGAGTAGACTAAAGATAATAGATCTTGTCTTCCTGAAGTTACAGTGAAGTAGATCGAAGACACCAGCCTTGCCTCCCTAAGTTTGTAGTGGAGCAGCTGAAGATAGCAGTCTTGCCTCCCTGAGTTTGCAGTAGAACAGACTAAAGATAGCAGATCTTGTCTTCATAAAATTACAATATAGCAGATCGAAGACACCAGCCTTGCCTCCCTGAGTTTGCAGCGGAGCAGCTGAAGATAGCAGATCTTGTCTTCCTGAGTTTGCAGCGAAGTAGATCAAAGATACCAGTCCTTCCTCCCTGAGTTTGCAATGGAGGAGACTAAAGACAGCAGATCTTGTCTTCTTGAAGTTGCAGTGAAGCAGATTGAAGTCACCAGTCTTGCCTCCTTGAGTTTGCAGCAGAGCAGGCTGAAGATAGCAGATCTTATGTTCTTGAAATTGCAGTGAAGCAGATCAATGACACCATCCTTATCTCCCTGAAGTTGCAGTGGAGCAAGTTGAAATTACCAGTTTTTATCTCCTTGAAGTTATAGCGGAGTAGATCGAAACTACAAGTCTCTTCTCTCTGAAACAACATTGGAGCGGTTCAAAGCCACCATCCTTATCTCTCTGAAGTTGCAGTGAAGTAGGATAAAAATACACAAACCTTATCTCCCTGAAGTTGCAGTGGAGTAGGTTGAAATTATCAATTCTCATCTCTATGAAGTTGCAGTGGAGTAGACTGAAGAAAGCAAAATTTCCCTAGAGTCGCAGTGGAACAAATTGAAGCTACAAATTATGGCAGATCTTATCTTCCTGAAGTTGCAGTGAAGCAGATTGAAGCCACCAACCTTATCTCCCTAAAGTTGCAGTGGAGTAGGGTGAAATTACCTGTTCTTATTTCCAAGAAGTTGTAGTGGAGCAGACTGAAGAAAGCAAATCTTATTTCCCTAGAGTCGCATTGGAACAAATTAAAGCTACAAATTATTGCAGATCTTATCTTCCTGAAGTTGTAGTGAAGCAGATTGAAGCCACCAGCCTTATCTCCCTGAAGTTGCAGTAGAGTAGACTGAATATAGCTAATTTTATTTCCTTAGAGTCGTAGTGGAATAGATTGTAGCTACGAGATACAATCTTTATCTCCCTGAAGTTGCAGTAGGGCAAGAAAATAAACATAAATCGTATCTTCCTGAAATTGCAGTGGAGTGGATCAAAGCGACAATTCCTATGCCCCTGAAGATGCAGTGGATTGGAATGAAGCTACTTGAAAAAGGAAGTGCCAAGAAGTCAAGATTCGGCAAAACAGGGCAAAATTGGTCCTTTTATAGTCTTTGCTCCATTCTAGTTACACGAAAATGAGCAAAGAAGGGCAGCTGTAATAGGCCAATTTAGCCCGGGTCCATACAAAAAATAATAAACCCAAAATAATAAAACAAAGTTCAAGTCCAGTCCAAAATTACAAATATATAATTTGGCCTGATCAAAATGGCCCATTGCTTGAAAAGATTGAAGGTCCATCTACAAGCTTGGAAACATAATCTTTAAGGATATGCAATCTTAGATATGATATGCAATCTTAGAAGATATGATATGCAACCTTAGAAGATATGATTTTGTAATCTTAGAGATTTAATTTGTAGATACCCTTTAATCTTAGCCGTTGATGTAATTGATATGTACCGTTGGATTTAGGGAGGCTCAACTATAAATAAAGGCCTCTCCCTTTAATCTTTCTTTTGCATTCTTATTTGTGGCTTGTTCTTATTTTGTTCTTCGTTCATCTTAGTTTCTTTTTGAGTTGCTTTCATTTGAGTTGGATTTTGGTGGAGGAATTTCGTTGAATCCTCATATTGTGGGAGTTAGGTTGGCTTAGGCCTTTTTTTTAACCTTTTCTATTTATCCATTTAATCATTTAATTATTAATTATTCTTTTTATTTTATTCGTTTATTTATAATTTTTGTATAGAGATTTATTTTATTTTCACTCTTTTGCAAATTTTCATATTGCCGTTATTCATTAATGTATTTTTCTCATTCATAAATTGTTTTAATATTGCATTGTTTTTCCCCAAATTCAAAAAGAAAAAGTTTTCAAAATAAGGCAATACTTGGTATTTGGGATCTTTGAGAAAATTGTGCCCTAACTTACTGAGTTCCAATTTTCCTCGTGAATCTAAGTAACCGAATACCCTTCTTCAATCAAAACGTATAAGTTTCAAATAAAAGTTTATTCTTGGGAATTCAAAGTGTTGTGTCCTAACTCATTAGATATGACATTTTGTTATCTCGAGATAAGGCTTTTTTAAAAATAAAGGCAATGTTCTACATTTGGAATTTTGAGAAATTGTGCCTAACTTACTGGGTTTTGATCTTTCTCTTTTAACCCAAATAATCGAATATCCTTTTAAAATTTAAATGCATGAGTTTTGAAAATCAAAAGACAAGCTTAGTTTCGAGGATTTAAAATATCGTATCCGAACGTACAGGATGTGATATTTTATTATTTTAAGATAAGAGGGTCTTAACATCCATTTCAATTTATTCAAACATTTTTTAAAATAAAAAGGATCATATTTTGAAATCTTCTCAAATTTTAACATTAAGACATTGATTAATCAATTAGGTACCAATTTTGGGCGTTATGAGGGTGCTAATCCTTCCTCGTGCGTAACCGACTGCCGAACTCATTTTCTAGCTTAGACCAAAATCATTGTTTTAATAAATCAAAATATTTTATTAAAATGATCAATCTCAAGGTCATCCGATCACACCTCGAAAAAGGATTGGTGGTGACTCCATTTTCATTTTTAAAAGTCGACCCCGTTTTTCAAAATAAAAAATGGTTTCGAAACCTTTCATATGCCTTCAATTTCACATAAACATATCTTTCATTCTCAAAGATTGAACATAATTCAAAAGTACCTAAATCATATATACGTTCTCATACACATTCATTTCTCAGAATTGCCCATTGAACCGTTTGGAATCAAATAGGATATACGGATAACTCTGAAAGCTCGTACAATGCCAGCGTCCCAGACGTGGTCTTACATGTAACCAAATATTGATGCCTCTGTCCCAGGCAGGGTCTTACACGAAATTAAATATGATGCCAATGTCCTAGACATGGTCTTACACGTAAATCTCATATCAATGCCAACATCCCAGACGTGGTCTTACACGAAATCACATATCGAAAACCTATGTCATGACATATGCATCCTAACTATTCCTATGGTTCATACGAGACTTTCAGACATCATTACAATATCGAAACTTTCTCATATTTCTCATATTCAGCTCTCATAGCCATTCATCACATTTAAAACATCACATAAGCATAATTACATCAATTTAATACATTTATTTGTGTAATAGGCCAATTTAGCTCGGGCCCATACAAAAACTAATAAACCTAAAATAATAAAACAAAGTCCAAGTCCAGTCCAAAATTACAAATATATCATTTGGCCCGATCAGAATGGCCCATTACTTGAAAAGATTGAAGGTCCATCTACAGCCTTGACGCATATGGAAACATAATCTTCAAGGATATGAAATCTTAGATATGATATGCAATCTTAGAAGATATGATATGCAATATTAGAAGATATAATTTTCTAACTGTCGAAACTATTTTTAATTTTGAAAACAGGAGTCAACTTTTAAAAAGAAAATGGAGTCGCCACCAATCTTTTTTTCGAGGTGTGATCGGGTCACCTTGAAATTGATCATTTTAATAAAACCATTTTGATTTATTAACACAATGATTTTGGTCTACGAAATTCAAGAAAACGGGTTTAGGAGTTGGTTACGCACGAGGAAGGATTAGCACCCTCATAACGCCCAAAATTGGTACCTAATTGATTAATTAATGTCTTAATGTCAAAAATTTGAGAAGATTTTAAAATACGATCCTTTTTATTTTAAAAAATGTTTGAATAAATTAAAATGGAAGATCCTCCTGTCCCGAAGTAATAAAATATCACATCCAGTACGTTAGGACACGACATTTTAAATCCTCAAAATTAAGCTTGTCTTTTGATTTTTTTTTAAAAATGTTTGAATAAATTGAAATGGATATTAAGATCCTCTTGTCCCGAAGTAATAAAATATCACATCCAGCACGTTAGGACATGACATTTTAAATCATCAAAATTAAGCTTATCTTTTGATTTTTTTTTAAAATGTTTGAATAAATTGAAATGGATATTAAGACCCTCTTGTCCCCAAGTAATAAAATATCACATCCAGCACGTTAGGACACGACATTTTAAATCCTCAAAATTAAGCTTGTCTTTTGATTTTTAAAAAAAATGTTTGAATAAATTGAAATGGATATTAAGACCCTCTTGTCCTGAAGTAATAAAATATCACATCCAGCACGTTAGGACACGACATTTTAAATCCTCGAAATTAAGCTTGTCTTTTGATTTTTTTTAAAAAAATGTTTGAATAAATTGAAATGGATATTAAGACCCTCTTGTCCCGAAATAATAAAAAATCACATCCAGTACGTTAGGACACGACATTTTAAATCCTCGAAACTAAGCTTCTCTTTTGATTTTCAAAACTCATGCATTTAAATTTTAAAAGGATATTCAATTATTTGGGTTAAAAGAGAAAAATCTAAACGTAGTAAGTTAGGGCACGATCTCTCGATTTTCCCAAACACAGAATATTGCCTTTGTTTTTAAAAGTTTTCTTTTTGAATTTAGGGAAAATTAATTCATTATTAAAACAAATTTAAAATGTAAACAAATTTGAAAATAATGATTTTGAAAATGAATAATAAGGGAAAAAGAAATTTGAAATCAACAATATACAAATCAATAAATAAATTATATATATATAAAAGGTAGGTAATATATGTATAAGTTTAGAATAAATAATATATATAAAATGAAAATAAGTAATATATAAAGTAATAATATATAAATGAGTTTAAAAAATAAATATTGTGTAATAAGGAATTTAGAACAAGATATACACATAACATCTTAAAAATAAATGTATATAAATAGATAGTATATAAAAAATATTTGCAATTGATCATATATGAAAAAAATTAAAGCAAATAATCAAACAATTTAAAATGGATGATATATAAAACGAGTTTAAAAAAACATGTGTGACATAATATTAATAACAACAAAAAATATATATAATTAATGGAAGAAAATAAAAGAATGATAAGAATGGTTAAATGAATGAACAATATATAAATAAGAAAGTTGATGGATAAATAAACGAATAAAAATAAAAAGAATAATTAATGATTAAACAATTAAATGGATAAATAAAAAAGTTAAAAAAAGGCTTAAGTCAACCTAACTCTCACAATATGAGAATTCAATGAAATTCCTCCACCAAAATCCAACTCAAATGAAAGCAACTCAAAAAGAAACGAAGATGAACGAAAAACAAAATAAGAACAAGCCACAGAAAATAAGAATGCAAGAGAGAGAGAGAGAAATTTGAGTGAATGCTCTCAAGAATTCTTATTGCTCCCAAAACTCAAGTCCTTTACAATGAAGGGAGAGGCCTCTATTTATAGTTGAGCCTCCCCAAGTCCAACGGTACAGATCAATTACATCAATGGCTAAGATTAAAGGGTATTTACAAATTAAATCTCTAAGATTACGAAATCATATCTTCTAAGATTGCATATCATATCTAAGATTGTATTTCCTTGAAGATTATGTTTCCATATGCGTTAAGCTTGTAGATGGACCTTCAATCTTCTCAAGTAATAGGCCATTTCGATCGGGCCAAATGATATATTTATAATTTTGGACTGGACTTGGACTTTATTTTATTATTTTGGGTTTATTATTTTTTTTGTATGGACCCGGGCAAAATTGGCCTATTACAGTAATCTTAGAATTGGTAGATGCCCTTTAATCTTAGCCGTTGATGTAATTGATCTATACTGTTGGATTTGGGGAGGCTCAACTATAAATAAAGGTCTCTCCCTTCATTACAAATCACTTGAGTTTTGGGAGCAATAAGAATTCTTAAGAGCATTCACTCAAATTTCTCTCTCTCTTGCATTCTTATTTTCTATGGCTTGTTCTTATTTTGTTCTTCGTTCATCTTCGTTTCTTTTTTAGTTGCTTTCGTTTGAGTAGGATTTTGGTGGAGGAATTTCGTTAAATCCTCATATTGTGGGAGTTAGGTTGGCTTAGGCATTTTTTTAACTTTTTTTAGTTATCCATTTAATTGTTTAATTATTAATTATTCTTTTTATTTTTATTCGTTTATTTATCATTTTTGTACAGAGATTTATTTTATTTTCACCCTTTTGCAAATTTGTATTTTGTTTATTTATTCCAAATTTTTATGTAGTACTTATTTCAAGCTGTTTTATTTTATTATTTTTTATATTACTTATTTTAAATAGTTTTATTTTGATTAAGTTTTTTTATATTATTACGTTAAATTATCTTATATATCATTCATTTGTCTTATTGTTTTATATAACGTTTATTTTAAAGTGGTTTTATTTTATATCATTTTAAACTATTTTATATTATCTATTTTAAGTTTTCGTATATTGTTTATTTTAAACTTGCACATTTTTTTTAATTTGTCACATATCATTTTCTTTTAAGTCATTTTGTATTTTCAGATTTTTTATTATTATTTTTATTTTTCTTATTATCATTTTAGGTTGTTTTTACATTTTATTTCAATTTGCTTTATTTTTTAAAATTGTTATATATGACTTTTTAATCCATTTGTCTTTGATTATTGATGTTAGTTTCTTAAATAATATATATGATGTGATTATTGTCATTTTGTGTTCTATAAGATATTTATTTGTATTTTCATATTGACGTTTTTTTTATCAATGTTTTTACGCATCGTTTTAATATTGCATCAGTTTTTCCCTAAATTCAAAAAGAAAACTTCTAAAAACAAGGCAATATTTCGTGTTTGGAAATTCAAGAAATCGTGCCCTAACGTGCTGGGTTTCGATTTTCCGTTTGACCAAATAACTAAATATCCTTTTAAATTTCAATGCATGAGCTTTGAAAATCAAGAGACGATCTTGGATTCGAGGGTTTAAAATATCGTATCCTAACGTATTGGATGTGATCTTTTATCACTTCGAGATAAGAGAATCTCAACATCCAATTTGAATTATACAAACATTTTTTTAAAAAAGGATCGTATTTTAAATTTTTTTTCAAATTTTCGATATTAGGACATTAATTAATCAATTTGGTACCAATTTTTGGGCGTTACGAGGGTGCTAATCATTCCTCGTATGTAGCCGACTCCCGAGCCCATTTTCTTGAATTTCGAAGGCCAAAATTGATGTTTTAATAAAACAAAATGTCTTACAAGGTGACCCAATCACACCTAAACAAAATGGATTGGTGGCGACTCTATTTTCGTTTTTAAAGTTGACTCCTGTTTTTCAAAACAAAGAAATGGTTTCAACAATTTGTATATAGACTACCTTGTTTGGATTCGTACGGATGAAAACGGCTAATCGACAACTTTCGGCTTTCCCTAATCTAATTCTGTTTTCTTTGTTTCTTGATCTAAACACATTCAAATTTAGCTCATTCAATTTCATATTCATTCAAGTCAATCCAAATACCCATATTTAGGGCATTTTACAAAATAGCCCTCATATTTTCACATTTTGACATTTAAGCCCTTATTTCATAAAACACAAAATTCACCTAGACCATAGCTTGGCCGAATATTCACTTAGCTTATACAAGCCCACTTCAAAGCTCACAAAATCAATAATGGCACATTTCAAAATCTTCATCAATTTCTCAAATTGAGGCATGGGCCTAATAGTAGATTAAGCAACAATCACAAAAACATAAAAATCATCAAAAACCAAAGTCAAAACATACCTTAATTATCAAATCTTATAGCCGAACCCTAAAGAACTTTTATTCTTTCTTTTAATTTGTATTTTCAGCAATGGTGGATGATAATGGCTTTAATTTGTGCATTTGTTTTATTAATTTACAATAATAAACCATTTACCAAAATATCCTTAATTAATAAACATGAAAAGCATATAATGGTTGTCCATAAATGTCCACCAACCTTGTCAATGGTCCATTTACCATTTAAGGACCTCGTATTAAAAGAGACACATCAACTCGACACTAAATCAAATAAAAAGCCACTTTTGCATTTTCTGCAATTTAGTCCTTTTTGCAAATTAAACACACAAACAATCAAATTTTCATACGAAACTTTCACACATGCTAATTCACATATAATAAGCACGAAAAATAATATTTAAATATTTTTCTAACTTAGATATGTGGTCTTGAAACCACTATTCTGACTAGGGTCTAAATCAGGCTGTTACATGATCGAACATTACTTGTAACACCTCGAATTTTGGGCCTTGAAGTATTGGGCCTTGGGTATAGATCAGTAAGGAGGTTGTACATAAGTATTCAATTGTGCAAGAAAAAGACACAATTAAATGTCTGCTTCAGTTGTTAGGGGTCCTGTGAAGAGTTGGAGAAGTCTTGGGTTCAAATCTAGGCTCTAGGAAAAATTTTAGTTTTTCCTTTTAAATATACCTTGCCTTTAGCATGTTGGCCTTATAAGTTATTATGGTTAAAATATGACGCAAAGAGAGCTTGTACTCTAGTGGCAAGGTGGCGTGATGTGTAATTGTAAGGTCTGAGGTTCAAGTTTTGGCGTGTGTAGAATTTTTTATTTTTCCCTGAATAAACCTGGACATTAGCATGTAGGCTTTATAAAATATTGAGGATAAGTTATGAAACAATGAGCCTATTGGCTTGATGGTAAGTGGCATGGTAGAGCTTCAAGGGGGCTAGTGTTCGAGTCACGCCTTGAGCAAAAAGGTATTTATTTTGCTGCTCTGGCCAAGGGAGAAGCAAAGGTTGATTGAAACTCTGTTGAGGGAAGTTTGAACTGGTCATGGAGTGATATTAGGAGCAAATCAATGAAGAGATAAAGGAGGATTTTTAGGAGGAGATTGGGGAGGAAAAGAAGGAGTTTGAGATGGTTTGGGGGACTTTGCTGAATTGGTATAGGGAAGCATAGGAAATTCGGCTAGGAGAGTTTTCTCTCATATTTGGTTTGGTTTTTAGTTACTTTTGTTTTAGGAAATTGTTCTTTTCTTTTTCTTTTTTTTGTTTTTGCCGATTTTGTTTTGAACTCTAAAGTGCTGGAATGGTTCACCTTCTGTTTGTCGTTTGGTTATTGGGGTTTGTCAAATTGACCATTTGGGAAAAACTGGTTTGTGTTGCCGAATTGTTTTTTTTCTTTCACCTCTTCTGTTTTACATTTTGTCTAGCCGAATATATTTTCTCTTTTCCCCTCAGTTTCATTCTTTCTTTTTGGTTATTCTCCTCTAGTCGATTGCCTCTTCTCTATCTTTTCCCTATTCTCTTTTGATATTCCGATTTGCATATTACTCTTTTGGCCGAGTATTCTGCTTCTCTCCCTATTATTGGCCGACTGTTTTAGTGCTCTGCTATTGGTGTTGTTTTGGTCTTGCAAAGGTTCTGATAAATCGACAGGTACTCATAAGTTCTCTTTGTTGTTTCTCTGTTATTGCAATATGTGTTCAAATTTGTTTCTTCTACTTTTTCTAAAAGTTGAATACTTCTTCTCTTCATGTTCTTTGATTGCCGAATTATGACTCCTTCCCCATAATGGGAGTTCGTTGGAGTTCTAGGTTTTCCCGAGGAGTGAGAATTACAAGAGTTCTCAAGCCATCAAAGCCCTGTCTCCCATTATTCGATTAAGGTAAAGTGTTACTTTACTTTTGCGTATAGGCCGATTACTCCCATGTTTCTGCAAGGTTGGTATTGTGGATTTAAGTCACACCTATGAACGGTCCTGTTTAATATGATCTATGGTTTATGCAGTTATCCGGCGATAAACGTGTGATCATTTTATTCAGCGATCTAGGTGTTTTAGCCACATTACATTTGGTCAAGGTTGGGTGCTTGAGAAACTTGGATCGATTGTGTAAACAAGTGTGCATTTCACACTGATTTAACTGTAGATAGGTGAAAAGCCAAAAAGCCGAAAAGCCAAAAAGCCGAGAAGTCGGAAGGTTGGGCTTTGAGGTCACATGAGCGTGCGAACACTTATGTGGTGGAACCGAGCCCACGAACGTGGGCGTAAGATTGTAGAGGCCGCCATGAGCATTCTCATAGACTTAGGCCGTTATGGGCCGTGTGAGCCCAATGGGCTCGTGGGTCTCACACGAATAAAAACTTAGGTTATATGGTAAATAATGGACTGGGCTGTGTAGTTGCATGACCGTGGTTAATTCTAGGCCAGATGGGCCACACAAGTGTGTGGGCCCACTTGGGCCGCATATTGGGACTTAGGCCCAATTGCACTGTTATGACTGTTTCGGGTGCACGAGATGATCGTGGACCTCTTGATGGGTCGGTGAATGTACCTAGACCCTAAAATAGGTAAAATGATCGAATTACCCCTAGAGGGTAAAATGACCGAATTACCCCTGGAAGGTAAAATTACAATAACACCCCTGTAGGGCAGAATGACCCTAATACCCTTGTAGGGTAAAATGACTGTTATGCCCTTATGTTATGTGTGACTGATTTGTGCTATGATTTGACAGTTCTTTCTGAGCATAACATTCTGCATTCATGTATGATGATATGATATAACATATTGCATGGGGTTGGGGTACTATTATGCAGGAAGTACTGTATTGGTAGGATCGCACGGGTTGTACAAGACGACTGTGGATCCATATTGGCAAGATCTCACAGGTCGCACAAGACGACTATGGATCTATGCTGGCAAGGTCGCACGGGTCGTACGAAATGACTATGGACTGGTTAGGGTCGCACGGGTCACACCAAATGACTGTGGACTGGTTAGGGTCGCACGAGACAGCTATGGACCCACCGAAGGCTTAAAATCGTATATTCGTACTAATCTGTTAAGGTCGTACGAGTCGTACGACACGACTATGGACCAACCAATGGCTATGCGGCGTTCCTACTATCGATGGCTTCGTACTATCCATTTTACTGATGGCTTTGTGCCATGCATATTATCGATGGCTTAGTGGAGTCCATTTTACTGATGGCTTTGTGCCACGCATATTATCGATGGCTTAGTGTCATTCATTTTACCAAAAGTAGGTTGTATTGATGGCTTAAAGCCACTTATCTTACTAGCAGCTATGCTGCGATTTTGATTACAGGCAGCTAAGCTACGATTCTGTTGTCTGGCAACCTTGCTGCAATATTGGTGTACTAGCTGGGTGGGTTGATTTTATCCCCACATGGTGTGTTGGCAGTACGGAGTGGTGTGTCGACTGGATTGGGGTGGGTTGCACTATTGCATTATTGTTCTGAACTGATACTGTATTGGGCTTAAGCCCACATATGTTCTTCTTCTGATTCTACTACTGTAATGGGCTAAGGCCCATCTGATATTGTCTACTATAATGGGTTCAAGCCCAGACTGCTTCTGTATTTTATTTTTCTGACTGACTGTTTTCATATTAGGGGATTACACATTGTGTTTTCATAAACTCACCCCATTTTTAATTGTGTAGGTAATCCCTAGCGTTAGGTGGATCGGTGCTAGGAGGGACTCAAGGGCCACACAACTGCATCTGCGATACATTGACTATTTATTTTTCAATAACTTAAATTTGGGTTTTGATGTAATAAGGCCTCTCTAATTTTCTAGTTTTGAATTTGGTATTTTATTTATCATAATTTCATATCTGTTAGACATAGGTCACGATTTTTCCAAAATATCAACGGTTTTTAAAACATTATGTTTTCACAATACAATTCTTCTTTAAAGCTTCCATAACAAACATTGATTTTAAAGTGCAACAACATTTGAATTTGATTAACAAATTTTTGATTAAGTCGTAATAAGGTTTTAACACGAAACAGGTTTTTAAACAAAAACATGTTTTTGAAAAACACCTCAAACGAGTTGATTTTATAGTTAACAAAGAGGCTTTCACCTTCAAATGGGTTTTATCTACAAGATCAAGTTTTCGGAAAAGCACTGCAATGTGACACCACCAGATTCGGCCATAGCATCTAGGCCGGGTTTGGGGTGTTACATTACTGGTTTAACTCTCAACTCAGCCAATAAGCTTCCATCTTCATTAATACTAAGTTGTGCAAACATTGCTCGTAACTCAATTGCAGTTTTTCTACTCAATGCATCAGCTACTACATTTGCTTTACTAGGATGATAATCTATAATCCTTTAGAAGCTCAATCTATCATTGTTATCTTAAATTTAACCCCTTTTGTGATAAAAGATACTTCAGACTCTTATGATCTGTATAAATGTAACATTTCTAACCATATAAATAATGTCCCCAGATTTTTAATACAAAAATCCAAGCAGCTAATTCCAGATCATGTGTCGAGTAATTACGCTCGTGCGGTTTCAGTTGAGGAAATGCATAAGCTATCACTTTCCCATCTTGCATCAATACACAACCCAAACCACTCAAAGAAGCATCACTATATACAACAAAATATTTCCTTGACTCTTGCAAAGTCAAAACTAGTGCCTCAGTTAACATTTGCTTCGACTTCTCAAAACTGTCTTGACATTGATCATTCCACACAAAAGGAACATCCTTTTGCAGTAGCTTCATTATCAGAAATGCTCTATTTGATAATCCATTCACAAATATTCTGTGGTGCCCAGCCAATCTAAGAAAACTATGTACCTTTGACATATTCTTCGGTGCTTTCCACTGAACAATTGCTTCAATCTTCTTCGGATCAACTCTAATTCTATCTACCAATACAACATGTCTAAAAAATACAACCTCTGACAACTAGAATTCATATTTGCTAAGCTTCCCATACAGTAGTTTCTCTCATAATATTTGCAAAAAAATTCTGAGATATTGATCATGTTTCGATTCAGACTTTGAATAAACCAAAATGTCATCAATAAAACCACCACAAACCGATCCAGATACGGTTGGAAAATACGAATCATAAGATCCATAAAAGCAACTGGAGCATTAGTCAATCCAAAAGGCATTACCAAAAATTCATAATGCCATACCTTGTACGGAAAGTTGTTGTAACACCCCTAACCCATATCCGTCGCGAGACTAGGGTTAAAGGTATTACCAGACCGATCTGAACTTTTACAGACGTTATATAATCATTCATCACAAAACATAATCAAACATAACCATATAGTCCCTTATGAAGATCTTTGAGACCTTAAACATGCATTAGAAGAAGGTCGGGACTAAACCGAACACTTAGAAAATTTTTCAAAACTTTAACATTTTCATTGCTGCATAGGTCACACACCCATGTGACTAGGTCGTGTGCCTCACACGGCTACCAAACACGCCCATGTGTCTAGGCCGTTGCAAAACAGAGCATACATACTGATTTGTTCACACGGCCACGAGACATGCCCGTGTGCTCTACCGTGTCAAAAGTAAGGAGGTTACTGACTTGCACACAAGGCCACAAGGCACACCCGTGTGTCTGGCCTGTGTGATATCCTGACCAATTCAGCTAAGGTATAGGGATCACACGGTTGAGACTCACGCCCGTGTGCTTTGGCCGTGTGGCACAAAATGGGCTTGGTTTAAGCCACATTTTCCAAATCAATTGCCAAGTACCTAAAATACAACTTAGATACCATTTAAGATGCAACAATAATCAACCATTTCAGCCAATTACCAAGCCAAAACATACCAAATCTCAACCACAATAGCATACCAATGTACGCTTACCTTCATCTTTTAGCATCATATTCAATCACTTATTAAACTTACCAAAGTCAAGACATTTTTCCATATCAAAATGACCATTACTCAAGGCCATAATTGCATCACATACAACTTACCAAAACAAGCATATTCATAACCATTTGTTAGCCACATCTCATGGCATAACTTGTAAGCATATCAAAGCATAACTCAAAGACATCTAACCTATACATGCCATAATTCAACATATTTACTTACAAAATATATCAAATAAAGATTGATAGTGTGGTGATAATCCTTGACAATCCCCAAGCTTTTGGTAGCTTTGATAACTATAAAACAGAGTAAATAAACACAAAGTAAGCTACAAAGAGTTTAATAAGCCATATATAATTAAATTCATAACATAGTACAATTTTAAACCATTATAAACATATGATCTATTGCATGACATAAACACAAGTTATATTTCTCATTGATCTCAACTAATCAAATTCGTTTAATCAAATTAACATATCATATTCATGTAGCTCACATATCCAATAATCATATACATACATACCTTTTATTCTCCAAATTTTCATATACATTCATACATACCGGAGTTCAGATGCGCATTCGTATACTCATTCACTTTCTCAAAGTGCTCGTTGAACTATTCGGAATCAATAAGGATACACGGAAAACTCAGAAAAGATCATACAATGCCAACGTCCCAGACGTGGTCTTACATGTAATCACATATCGATGCCACTGTCCCATACAGGGTTTTACACGAATCAAATACAATACCGATGTCCTAGACATGGTCTTACATGTAAATTTTAGATCGATGCCAACGTCCCAGATGTGGTCTTACACATAGACAGGTATCGGATCCTAAGTCATGACATATGTATCCTAACTATTCCTAAGTTTCGGACGGGGCTTTTCAGACTTGATCATATGCTTGGAACTTATTTCAGATTTCACATATTCAGTTCTTATAGCCACATAGCACAATTTAATCAACATAATAACATATATAATTCAATTTAACACAATTATTTGCATAATGACTTACCTCGTCCGGATTCGGACGATTACGAACGGCTATTCAACTACTTTTGATTTTCCCCGATCTAATTTCGTTCTCTTTGGTTCTTGATCTATATCAGTTCAAATTAAGCTATTTTATTCAAAAATTCACCCAATTCAATTCAAAAACACATAATTAGGGCATTTTACAAATTAGCCCTCACATTTACACACTTTGACAATTTAGTCCATTTTTCACAAAATCACAAATATGCCAAATTCACCAAGACTATGGCTTGACCGAAGGTACATATAGCTCATACCAATTCATACATTTAATTTATTTTACAAATTAGTCCTCCCAAATTTTTATTTTCACAATTTAGCCCAATAATTCAAATTCGTTAAGAACTCAAATACAAAACTTATAATCAACTATCTAGCTTTCATAATTTATCCAAAACTTCACATAACTCATGATATCACCAATGGCATCTCATGAAATCTTCAACAAAAACAGAAATTAAGACATGAGCTTTGTAGTATACGAAGCAACGATTACAAACACATAGAAATTATCAAAAATAGAAGAAAATTCATACCTTAATTGAGTAAATTTCTAGCCGAAACCTAAAGAACACTCTTCCCGCTTTTATTTTCTTCTTTATCGACCATCCGTTTGTTTTCTCCTACTCTCAAGGTGTAGTGAGTAAGGGTTTCTCCTCATTGTTCTTTCTTTGGCCGAATCTTCTCCCACCCTCCATTCTTTCATTCCACTTGTTTGTCAATTCTTTTCTTGCTCGTGCAGTCGACTGTACTTTCTCTTTTCTTTTTCTAGTGAGCATTCTCTTCTTGTTGTTAAGTCTTACTCTATAATTGGTTCTCTTCGTGCATTGTTGGTAGGTAGAAATGGTATAATTCTATCTTGTTGCTTCAATGCTTACCCGTTTTTCGTTGGTGCCTAGGACCTATTCGAGGGGTGGAAGGCCATTAATTGGCGTTAAGTGGGCGAAATCTCCCTCTTTACTCGATTGTAGGTAATGCTGTGGTGAGTTTAACACTTGGTCAACTCGTGTGGGATTTCGATTGAGTAAATGTAACAGCCTGATTTAGACCCTAATCAGAACGGTGGTTTTGGGACCACGAATCTGAGTCAGAAAAATATTTTTAAATTATTTTCTATGTTTATTTTGTGTGAATTTATATATTTGAAATTTTTGTGCTTTAATCTTGTCATTTAGGTGTCCGATTAAATAAAAGGACTTAATCGTGTAAAATGAAAATGTAGTGGTTATTTCTAAAAGGGATCAACTTGCTAGTGGCTTTCTAAATTGAAACCTTAAAATGGTAATTATGCCATTTTAAGATAATGGGATGGTGCAAGGCATATAATATAAAGTTTTCATTTTAAAATAATAAGGTTAAATAAGTAAATTAAACTTAATTTTAATGTACTTAATAAAAGATAAAATAAAAGTCAATTATATTTTTGTGTTCGTCTTGGTTCTTGTCGAAAGTAAACATAAGAAAAGAGGGAAGAAACCACTTAGGGTTCGACTACCTATTAAGCTCCATCAAGGTTCGTTTTCTTGTCGGTTTTTGATAATTTTTACGTTTTTGAGATCGTTGTTTCAAATACTACAAAACCCAAACTTTGATTTTGATGAATATTTTGAGTTATGCCATTGTTGAGAGCTTGTGAGTTTTTTTTGTTTGATGATGCATTTTGAAAGATTAGGAGTAGGCTAATGATGATGAATTTTGAAAGATTAGGAGTAGGCTAATGATGATGAATTTTGAAAGATTAGGAGTAGGCTAACATAGTATGTACAGGAATTTTTTATGATTTTGAGTAATTAGGACTTAATTACAAAAATAAAAATGTGGGAGGACTAGAATGTGAAATTGATGAAAAATATGGGCATATTAGGACCCTAGGAGTGTTCGGCCAACCTTGGGTGTGATTAATTTGGTATATTTTGAATTTTATGCATTAGGGACTAAATTGTAAAAGTTAGGGGTAAAATAGTAATTTTCCCATTTATGTGTTTTTGGACCAAATTGAATGAAAATATGTTTGAAAAAGCTAAATTTGAATGTGTTTAGATCAAGAATTAAAGAAATTGGATTTGGATCGGGGAAAAACGAAAGTGGTCAACTAGCAGCCCCGTTCTGTTTTACGACGTCCGAGGTAAGTTTATAAGCGAGTGGACTTGTTATTTTTAATTAAATGCAAATTATATATGCTGAAATTAAATATGTAAATATATATATTTAATAGCCGAATGTGTTCAAGTTTGGTATCCATAATTATGCATTCGTTTTGATCGAGTTACGACGTCTGAAAGCCCCGTATGAACCTTAGGAATAACTAGGATTCCGATATATGTGTGCGAGTAAGACCATGGCATCGATATGTGATTTTGATATGTGTTCACGAGTAAGACCCTGTCTGGGATAGTGGTATCAATATGTGACTACATGTAAGACCACGTCTGGGATGTTGGCATTGTACGACTCATGTGATTATCTGAGTATCCTATCCAATTCCGAATGGTTCATCGGGCGAAGGCACAATAAGAACAAATGTGTAAAATAAGCTACAGGTTAGGTAAGAATTTACTTATCACCTACTTGAACAAAGGTAAGCAAACATGTGTATATGATATGTGTATATGGTTTAGTGTATGGGTAGTAAATATGTTATTATTAGTTCCTAGATACATGTGTATAAATGATAAGAAATATATTTATATATATTCGGTTATATGGTTAACATAGGTATGTGGAATTATATTAAGTGTAACAGCCCTAAATTTTGACCCTAATCGGGAAGTGGTTTCGGGACCACAAAACCGAGTCACTACGAAAATTAAATGTTATATTGTATGTCCGTTATATGTGAAGTATCGGGGTGATAATAGCATGCCTTAAGATTTTCTTTGTGTTGTGAATTTTCATGAATTAGGACTAAAGTGAGAACTTGAAAAAAATATGCTAGGATAATTTAGAAGGCTAATTAATACATGGACTAGAAAAAAGAGGACTTGCATGTCAATTTCTCCTTTTTGAAAGTAGTGGCCGGCCATAATGATGGTGATAGTTAAAATATGCATTTTTTTATTGGTATTTTATGTTTAAATGGCTTATTTTATAAATTAGTTCAATAAAAAAATAAATGAAATTAAGGAAAGGTGAAAAGAACAAAGTGAACTCATTCTTGTTCATCTTTGCCGTGAGTTGAAGAGAAAAGGGGAGAAAATAGAACCCCATTCGGTCATCTTAGTGGCTTCAAATTAAGGTAAATCTTCATGAATTTTCTTTTGAAATTTGTGAAATTTAGTTGCACTTGAAGCTTGTTATGAAACCCATGTATTAGTTTTTGGTGAGCTAAGCCATGAACGTTCGGTTATGGTCATGATAGAGGAGTTGGTGTTTTGTTTTGGTTAAAATGGATGGACTTTGTGTGAGTTCATAAAATTTAGCTAGAATTGAAGTCCTAACCGTCACCTTAGTAAGGACTTTTAGTCTTGGTGAACTAAGGCTTTCGGCCAAGCCTAGAGTCTAGCGAATGGTGGAGTTTTGGAATGTATGAATTTGATTAATAGATTCAAATTTTAAGTGGCCATTTTTCCTTAAAGTAGAATTGAACTATGATTTCGTTAAGCTAACAAGAGTAGTTGGTATCTTCCTTGTATGAAATTGGCTTTCACTTTCGGTTGGTGAAACAAACTTTAGGAGGCCATTCGGCCATAGTGTTCTATGAGGGTGAATACTTGTTGAACAATTTTTGATATAGGGATGAACTAGTTAATTGTGATAATTTGAATTGAATCCTTATACTATTGCCGAATGTGTGTGGATAGGAAATTGGGGAAATAATTGGGAGGCTCAAGATTAGTCTTGTTGGCTTGTACATTTAAGCCTTCCTTAGTAGAGCCGATTGATGTTCATAGAATTTAGTTAAAAAAAAAATGGTGTTAAGGGCAGAATTAGTGAGAACTTATTCATAGACATTTTGAGACTAAATTAGCATGGACTTGGGTTCACTAAATGATAGCTTGAAAACTTCCGATGTGGTTGTTAATGTTCGAACCTAAACCAATTGTGAACTTATCTTTATGGGGGGGATTTATGTACTAAATAAATGTTAGAAAACGGTTTATGGCTAAATCATTTAGGTGCTATTATATTCGGTCTTTGTTAATTGGGATGGCATGAGTACCGAGTTGGGTTAAAAGACTTTGTTTATTACTTGATCAATGAATTTAGTTATAAATTGTATTATAATGGTGCTTTGCCGAATGTATGTCTTGATTAGAATGAAAGTGTAACTATCAGTAGAAATGTTGAATAGAGTTTGATATTATTGTATTGTTCAAATTAAGCTCAAGAGCCTAGAGGGGCAACTTCGGATAAAGGGAAGGCCAAGGTCACGGAATAGTCAAATCGAAGTTTCTCCGAAAAATACGAGGTAAGTTCTTGAGTAACAAATCTTTAAGTATGATAAAGTGAAGTTATATTATTTATATAGCAAATTATGTGAACTCAAATAGCAAATGATATGTCCGAATGCAAAATTTGGAAATGAGAAAATGAGTAAATGTTAGAGACCGAATACTAAAGTGGAACCTTAATGTGTTTAGATATGAAATTGTATCCCTTGCTTACAAGCAAATGAACCGTACGTAGAATGGTCGGTAGTATGCCGAGGTTGTTGTGTTTTATTTTATTTGAAAGGTGACAAGATATGTATGCTGATAAGGGTAATTATAAATTTCGTCGAAAGCCGAGCTTAGTCTCGAAGGGCTTCCGAGCCAGAGTTAAAGCCGAGCTTAGTCTCGAAGGGCTTCCGAGCCAGAGTTAAAGCCGAGCTTAGTCTCGAAGGGCTTCCGAGCCAGAGTTAAAGCCGAGCTTGGTCTCGAAGGGCTTCCGAGCCAGAGTTAAAACCGAGCTTAGTCTCGAAGGGCTTAAAGCCAATGATAAGATTTTAGTGATCCTGAGAACTTTTCGTTGTGGAAATCGGATATAAGTTAAATGTATAAGCTCACGTGTAAATAATATTGCTCTAGTTATAACATATGCGCACTTAAGGTAAGAAGGGCAGGTACGCATTCTAGACTCTTAATGGTTTAGAATATCATTAGAGTTGGTTTGGTTGAGCCTGGTGAAGAGTCTGTGAACCATCGTTTGATATCATTCGTATGTTTAAGAAATCCGACCTTGAGCTGTATATATATATATATCTATATAATCCTTGGGTTCATTGCGTTCTCTTTGAATTATGTCGGTGAGTAATTAGTAAAATGATATGCTCATTTTCGGCCAAAGCAGGTTATAGACATGAGAAGTTAATTTGTATCCTTCATATGTATTTGACTGAGTTACTTAAGAACTTACTAAGCACTTAATTGCTTACTTTGTTGTCCCTGCTTTCGGTTTTGTAGATTTTGATCGGAAGCTACGGTCTCGGGAGTTCCAGTATTGAAGTCATCTCTACTATCAAAGTCTCGTTCGGTATTTAATTATTTTTAACTCTAGTGAATGGCATGTATAGGCTTAACTCTCCTTTTGAAACAAGTTATATATATTTTGGTTGTGTAAATATTAAAGCCATGCGAAAGTGGCTGGTTATTTTTAAATAGCTTAGTCCCGTATTTAAAATCAATGGTTGTGAAATGATCTAGTTTGATGGTACATTCGGTTAAGACATATATACATATATGTGTGCATATCCGATGGTGGTTACATTTATTGAATTACCAATGTTAACAAATGATTATTTTTGTTTATGTACTTATTGTATGTTTCTTTGTAAGCCACTATTGTATGTACTTATATGCATAAGTGATATTGATGTTAATGCAAGAATTGTACTATACATATTTGTTTACATTAGTCCCCTAAAAAGAGTTCCTTTGTAAATTCGTGTTTGCCTTGAGGACTGTATTAGATGTTTAATGATGGATGACCTATTCCGGTGACGGATGAGGGTGTTACATTAAGACATGTGAGTTTTATATTTGTGTATGTGTCTAGATATATATTAAATATTCGGTCTTGAATGTTAAATTATAATAAGTTGATTTTTGGCTTTATAAACATTCGATCAAGGTGAAAAAGAAAATGGAAATAATTACATAAGTAGTATATGTACGTGATATCACAATCAGATTCTTGAATTTAGATAAATATGTATATGTGTGTGGTTGATTATATAATGACATATTAACTTAAAAAGTCATTATACACTTGGTTAATATGTTCTTGCAAGCATTCGGTCAGGGTAGTTTTGTGCATAAAAGTGTATTATGTATTTCACTTGTGGATTTGAAATTTAACTTAGTATTGAATTTATAATTCGGTAGGATTGTTTATTTGCTTATAACTTACTAAGCATAACAGTTTACTCTGGGCGCTATGTTTACTTTGTTTTATAGATTTTGGATTCAAGCTACAAGCTCGGGAACCGTCAGCAAAGTCTATCACACTATCGATCACTTTTGGTATTTAATAAAATGAATTTTGGAACTATGGCATGTATAAGCTAGAATATATTTTGGAAATTGATAAGCGATAAATTATACATATTTTTACCCCATGCTTAGCCCAATTTCTGGATGATTTACCCCTTGATTTGTGAAAATTGATGCTCTTAAACCTTTAATTTCATGTTTTATACTCAGGTGAGCTTAAGGAAGAGAAAAGAGCAAGGAACGGGCCAAAAATGGGCAAATTAGGCCCAGTTCAGTAATCAACACGGCCTGGAGGTTCGCCACACGGCCGTGCCACATGGTCATGCCACTTTAACAGGCTTAAGCACGGCCTGGGCCTCGATCTACACGGGCGTGGCACACGGGCGTGTCCCTGTCGTGAGGAAGTTCAATTTCACTCGGAAAAGGCTACTTAGGGGCTAAGAAAGACATTCCAAAACTCTATATAAAGAACCTAGGAGGCAACTACAAAGGTGTGCTTTATTCCTGCCAAGATGGGGAGTTAAAGGAGGGAATTACTCGAAGTGAAGCCGATTGATCCATCTCAGAAGCCAAGATCTACATCAAGACAGAGGATCTCTCTTCAATCCTTTCAGGAGTTTTGGGTTTTCTTATGTTTTGTTATTTTATTTCTTTTGAGATGTTTTCTATTATAATTATGAACTAAAACCCTAAATACCTAAAGGGATGAAACCTAAGACAAATCTTGTTATTGTTTTCTGAACTGTGTGATAAATATTTGATTTGTTCTTAATTGTGTTTTTAACTCTTAAATTGATATTTCTGGGATATTGATTTAAGTCAAATGTGCTTATGTAGAGGAGCAAAAGTCCCTGCATAGGAGTAGATCAAACACAATTAAGCGGAGTTGATCGCAATCCTAGAGATAGGACGATGAAAATTTGCCGGATTAGAGTCAAATCTAATATGGGAAGCCATAGATCGAGTTAATGTAAGACTAGGGGTTTTAACTAGAAAGAGATTTCAGTTAATCAACCTAGGATTAGTTGTTATTATCCTCGACAGAGGTATTAACATAATTTAGGGATCTCTACAGATAAAATCAAATGAAGAAATCATCTGGTTCAGAGTTAGGAACAAGTGAAGTCTAGGTGGATTCTTCCTTAGGTAGTGCCTTAATCAATCAGTCTTTCCCAAAAAGCAATCTCCCACTTTACTCTTTGTCGCTTGTTTAGTTAGTTTAGTTTAGTTTACAACCAAACCCTGTAACACCCCTAACTCGTATCCGTCGCTAGATTAGGGTTACGAGGCATTACAGATCAGAAGACAGCTCAGACTAGTCATTCATTAATGAACATGCATAAATAACGAAGTAACCTTTACTAAACTTCTTAACTATGCCTTTGTTTAATTATTTAGTAAATATCTAATCCAAAAAGGGATCAACTGAAAATTCATCAATTATCATATGCATGTGATTCACGAATGTAAAACTTGTTCATGTGTCTTACTTATACCTTAATTGAATTATAAAACAAAGTCACTTTACAATTGACACTATTTCATGATCATACCCGAAAGCATGTATATAAGTATCAAATAAGCATTTCATCTAACCAAGTTTCAAATATCTATACTAAACAAAGTAAAGCCTACTCGATCAACTGTGCACATACACCTTATTGAACAATTTAGCTATAGGCTGATTATGCGACGTGCAAAATTTATACTATTCATTTGGTAATTACCTAAAGCTATAACCGAATATAGGACTATCCCAAATTTATGACACATTTGCTAATTCATATAATTAGGCCCAGATTAACATCAACAAATATTTACAAAATTATCAGCCATATAAATTCATCAAACCATACATTCATAATTAGTGAATGAGCAAGCCATTTTCGCATGGCTTAAATATATACATATTCAAAGTATAACTTGTCTTCAAAAGAGAGTTAAGCCTATACATGCCATCTTTCAAAATATAGACTATCAAAAGTACCAAAACAGTGACGATAGTGTGGATGACTTTGAACTTGAATCCCCAAGCTCGTAGCTTTCAAACGAGATCTATAATACAGAGTAACAAAGACACTCAAAGTAAGCTAATTAGCTTAGTAAGTCTTAAGTAAATTAAACATGTAAATCATCAATATAAGTGTTACATAATCAAATATTGCAACCTTTAATTTTTGCACAAACATAAAAGGTAAAATACCCTAACCGAATGTCATAGTTAACCGAAACCTCAAATGATACTTGTAATTTATCTAAACCTTGTATCATGTTAATCAAATCATATATTCAATGGGACTTGCATATCTCTTCATACAAGACAATCTCGCCCTCACAAGCATTAAAGCTTAATACATATATAACAAAGCTGAATATACACATTTAAGTTCACTTCATTTAAGAGCTGACTACACAAGTGTAGTATAGGTTAATGTATACTTACCTTTGTAGCCGGATCTATACTACTTCACATAATTCAATTCTCATCACTCAATGTCCGCAATGATTAGAAAGCTTTCAATCATAATTTAAAGTAGATCACCGGTATAGAACCTGCTAGGCAAAAGCCTGAATTCATCACCGGCACTAGGCCTGCTAGACTTCCAGTCTGAAACACATTCACCGGCATTACGCCTGCTAGGCTCAAAGCCCGATAATCAACACTAGCTTATAGCTTGCTAGGCCATAGGCCCGACTCACACAATACGACCATTAAATTCCCAAATTCCATACACATCGAATCTTATACTTTTAGTATCAATATGATACAATCACAATATTAAAAACATTAGCATTATTCACATACAAGCACATACCAATCACATTGTCTCCAATTCATACTTCTCATTCGATAGTTTATACTTACCATCTCATTCACATTCATTTCACATGTATCATTCAGGTTACAAAAGCATGTCACAATTTACCTTCATTTTCTAATTGCCATTCGGCCATATAAGCATAATATAAACTCACCATTAATTCATCCTTGCCATTCGGCCATATACATAGATTACAAAGAATACTTAATTCACATAATATATCATAATATAATCGGATATAGTCTTTCTTTAATCCCTTAAAACTTACCTCGATGACTATCGTACGCCAATTTCGACTATTCGACCAATTTCTCTTTCCCTCGATCTGAATTTGTTCCCTTGAGTTCTTGAGCTTAATTAGAAAATTTTAACTTATTTAGCCACTTAATCAATTTACTTCATTTAAAAATCACAAAAACATACTCTATCACAAATAATACACTTGAGCCAAATTTTCCATACTCATAATTAATTCCTACTATTTCATATATTAACTTTATACACTTAACAAATATCGAAACATATAACTTAACCGAACATACAACATACAATTTCAATGTTCATAAACACATATATCTTCAGCAAGCCTCATTTCTATCCATCTCAAATGCATTTAACTAAACCATTCTTTTAAAATTAACTCATTCGGCAAAGGTATAGACAAAATTTATCATCTAAGCATTGCTCCAAATCTCATATCAAAATTTAACAAGCTTAGGACTCTTTTAATAACTAATTCCATGTCAAAACATCAAAACAATATCAAATGTGTACTCATCCTAAATGACTGAATGTAATTTAGTTCTTAAATTCATCTTTAACAATTTACCAAGCTTCAAAGTCAACTTATAATTGTACACATATCATTCGAAGCATCCAACACCAATTCATTATACAATTAAATCATAGCCGAATGCCCTCTTAAACAATTAAGCCACACAAAGCATAATCTCACAATTTAAACTTACAAACTTAAGTTCACATGTATTTTAACATCATAATGTCCATCAAACATTCATTCATCAATTTCTATCATCAATTACCAAATTTACAACTTTCTATCCATGACTGAACATGTAGCCATTACAAATTCAAGAAATAAACTCAAAATCTAGCTTATTACAACATGGCCGATTACAAGCTTTGCCACAAACTCAAAAATTCATACACTCACAACTCAATCCCTTCATTTATCACTTAATTCCATTAACTCAAAGCTCAATTCAACAATTTAACATGAACTACTAATATTTAACACTATTTCAAAATTTTTAACAAGTTGTCTTATGCAACTATACTCATAAATTCATGGATTTAAACCATGGGTTAACTACACAATGCACTTATCAACTCAATTTCACAAACAATTAAAAAAATTCACATTAACATACCTTTAAATCAAGTTTCAACCATGTCCGAATGCCCTTTCTTATTCTTCTATTTATTTTCTTTATTTTCGGCAAACACAATAGTAAAATGAACACCCATTTCCTATTTTACTATTACATGCATGTTATAATTATTAAAGTACCAAATTAGCCTTTATAAAATCATTTCTTCTCCACTATCTCATGGTCGATTATGTCCATGCAATTTATGCATGGTCTAATTGCTTCTTAAGCCCTTTATATTAAAAGAACATCTATAATTCGGCACTTACACATTGTCCCACTAATTTTTCTTTTATGCAATTGAGTCCTTAATTAAATAATTAACATCCAAACGACAAAATTAAAATACCAAACTTTCACATATGACCATTCACATAATAAAAACACAGAAAATAATATTTTTAAAAAAAATTTCTGACTCGGTTTCGTGGTTTCAAAACCACTTTTCTGATTAGGGCCAAAATAGGGTTGTCACAAACCCTCTTTATTTTTAGGCTAGATAATAGGAAGAAAGTCATTACTAGTACTCATAGTTCCTTGGATTCAATATTCCAGTCTTGCCACTAACTATACTACTGTTCGATAGGTGCACTTGCCTTTTATCATGATATTAGTTAGTTTACAGGTACGATCAGATTTTATTACTTCATCAAATCACGATTAAGTTTTTGGCACCGTTGCCGGGGAACGAAGATATTAGGAACACTCGATTTCTATTACTTTAGCCATTACTATTTTTATTTATTTTCAGCCTTTATTTTCTTTTTAATTTTTTTTGCCTTTTCCCTTCTAGGTATCTCTAGTTTATGACTAGAAGAAACCCGAGAGGACCACTGCTTTTTGACGACAATTTAGAAGCTATAGTTCGCAGAAATCACCGAGAGATAAGAAGAAGTTTGCAATACCCAGAACAAGGACAAGAAGAAGAGCTAGAACCTACTGAAGAGACGGAAGCCAATCAGGATAATCAGTTACCTCCTGTAGTTGCTGCAAATCCTGTTGAGCAAAATCCTACTCCGCATACTATGTATGATTCTGCTAGACCTAATTTAGCAGGCACTGAATCTAGCATTGTTAGGCCTACTATTGCTGCAAATAATTTTGAACTGAAACCTAACACTATTCAAATGATACAGCAATTTGTTCAGTTTGATGGTTTGCAAGATGAGGATCCTAACTCACATCTAGCCAACTTTTTAGAATTATGCGATACATTCAAAATAAATGGCGTTTCTGATGATGCCATTCGTCTTAGGCTATTCCCGTTCTCCTTGAGAAACAAAGCTAAACAGTGGTTAAATTCTTTACCACGAGGGTTATCACTACATGGGAACAAATGACCGAAAAATTTTTACTTAAGTATTTTCCTCCAGCTAAAACAGCTAAATTGCGGAATGATATCTCTTCTTTTGTGCAGATGGATTTAGAGACACTTTACGACGCATGGGAGAGATACAAAGATCTCTTGAGAAGGTGTCCTCACCATGGACTACCTTTGTGGTTATAAGTTCAAACCTTTCACAACGGTTTGAATCCTTCAACAAGACAAATGATCGATGAAGTCGCCGGAGGAACAATCAATAATAAAACACCAGAAGTAGCCTACGAATTTATAGAAGAGATGTCACTGAATAACTATCAGTGGCAAGTCATGCGAACAAAGCCACTGAAAGCTGCAGGAGTTTTTAATATTGATGTTGTAACCATGCTTTCTAATCAGGTAAAACTTTTAAATAAAAAGATTGATAATTTTTTTGGTTCTACACAGGTACACCCAGTAATGCAATGCGACGTAATTCAAGGGAATAGTTATAATCTGGACTACTCCAACTACGGATATGGCACGAAAAACGAACAAGCCAACTATATGGGTAACAATTCTAGATCTCAAAATAACCCCTTTAGTAACACATACAATGTAGGTTGGAGAAATCACCCTAACTTCTCATGTGGAGGACAAAGCAACCAAGGAAATCAAAGACCACCACCTCCTTCGAGATTCTAATAGCCACCATTCCAACAAGAGAAAAAGTCGAACCTCGAAGAAATGCTCACAAAATTTATTGCCATGTCAGAAACCCATTTTCAAAACACTGAAACAACACTGAAGAATCAGCAAGCATCCATTTAAGGACTTGAAACTCAAATAGGATAGCTCGCTAAGCTAATTTCTGAAAGACCGTAAGGTGGGTTACCAAGCAACACTGAGACTAACCCTAAGGAGCAACTCAATGCCATGGATACAATAGATGAGGAAGAGTTAACCAAAACCAACTCAGAGTCATGTAAGGAGACTGTGGCAAGTAAAGGTAAGGATGAGGTAAGTTCCAAAGAAGTAACTATCAAAGAGTATAAACCTCGTATCCCATACCCAAATACATTAAAAAAAGACCGCACAGATAAGCAATTCTGTAAGTTTCTTAAACTCTTAAAAAAATTACATATCAACTTACCATTTATTAAAGCTCTTTCACAGATGCCAAATGCTGTTAAGTTTTTAAGAGAGTTCTTGACAAACAGGTGGAAGCTAGATGAGAAATCTCATGTGGAGCTGAATGCAGTATGCTCAGCCATTTTACAGAATAAGCTACCTAACAAACTAAAAGATCTAGTGAGTTTTACTATTCCTTGTTTACTTGGTAGTTTAGACGCCAAAAATGCTTTAGCTGATTTAGGGGCTAGTATAAATGTCATCCAATTAAATTGTTTAAACAACTAGGTCTTGGAAAACCTAAACAAACTAAGATGAGCATCCAACTAGCTGATAAGACCATTAGATTTCCAAAGGGAATAATTGAAGATGTGCTTGTCAAAATTGATAAATTTTTATTCCCAGTTGACTTTGTTGTTTTAGACATTGATGAGGATAGCAATGTACTTCCCAGTTGACTTTGTTGTTTTAGACATTGATGAGGATAGCAATGTACCCTTAATTTTAGGGCGACCCTTTTTAACAACTGCTAGAATAATAATTGATGTAGGAACATGTGAGCTTACACTACGTGTAGGTGATGACAAAGTTACTTTACAAGCTCGAAACTTGATTAAGACTGTTGCTGACAAAAATATAGTAACGAGTCCTTGTAAAAACACTAATCTCACTACCCAACCTTCTGTGCAGGATACACTCCACATAAAGGCGACCCAACCTCAGACAAGTCCATCCAAGGGAGACGTACATGAAAAGTGAATGCTTCAGATTGAGGAACTAGATGAGTGGCTGAACTATCACGAAAAGCCCAAAATATGCCACACCAACCCAGAGCATCACCAAGAGGACCCTCAGGTAAAAACGAATCAACTTAAGGTAGGGGATAAGGTAATTTTAAAGGAAGACGATCCTTGAATCTTGAATTCAAAAGAACATACAAGTGATACACCTTACTTCACGGTAACGAAAATCTTTCTCTATGGTACAGTCGAGATAAAATATGAGTCACTCGGCACTTTCAAGGCAAATCACACTCGACTCAAATCTTACGTTGATAATGAAATTGAAAGCAGGATAGAAGAGTATCAACTCTTCAAGCCACCGTGACCGAACAAGCTTGAGAAAAGTCGAGCTTAGACAATAAACAAGCACTTCTCAGGAGGCAACCCGAGCATTAACAAGTTTGATTTTCTTAAATTTTTAACTAACTCCTTAAAACGCAGATTTCCAAGGACCACACTACCAAACACACGAGTGTGCCTAAGGCCGTGGACACCCTACGGGTAGAAACACGGCCGTGCGATACTGTCGTGGCCAAACCTATCCATTCATACACGAGCGCGTGATTTCAAACACGGCCGTGGGCTAAGCGAACACCAAAAGACACGATCGTGCTATAAGGCCGTGTGACTCAACACGCCCGTGCCAAGGAACCGTGGGCGAGACTAAGAAATTATCACGGGCATAGGACACGCCCGTGCCAACCAGTCGTGGTCGCACCGATAGGAGCACGAAACACACGGGCTAGACCTAGGCCACACGCCCGTGCCCAACGGCCGTGTGCCCAATTCCCTATTTATTTTATTTTATTTTTATTTTTATTCTCTTCACTTTATATTTTTCCTTTTATTTTACACTTCACTTCTTATCGAGTAAGACTTAAATTCCCCACGCAGTTGTGCTTCAAGTTACCCAGGATCATGAACTTCAAATAGTCATCTCTCCAATCCAGCTTTGTAACACCCCAAACCCAGCCTAGACGTTACGGCCAAGTCTGATGTGTCACATTGAAGGGTTTTTCGAAAACCGTGTTTTTATTGAAAACCCTTCTTAAATGTTTAAAAACTCTTACCGTTAAACTTGTATAAAACCTTAGTTTGTGTTTATTTTTTTCCAAAACGGGATTTATTGAAATGATCATCCCTTTTCAAACATCGTTGAAAACTTTGTAAAAGTTTTATGAAAGCTTATGAACCCTTGTAGTTTGCAAAAACATGTTATTTTAAAAATAGATAAAATATTGAAAAATCAGATTTGTAACCTTTATAAAACATGTTATCTTGAAAACGGTTTAAGTATCAAATAAATTTGACCTTTTTCGTTAAGACTTAAAGTGAATGGAAGCTGGGCACCAGGTAGGATTCCAAAAAGGAGGAGGTGAGTCGAATAGACTGCTTAAGTACCAAGCTCTTCTTGGATCCACTCCTAGACATGCACACTACCATTGCCACACTTTAACTATTTGAAATATTTATCTACAAGATCATTTAAAATTGCGGAAGCTTTGCTTGGTTATCGTGTTATTTTGAAAACAAGTAACTTTTATAAAAATCACGTCTTAAAATCATTTATTTTCAACTCGATTTAAATAATATCCTACGTAAGCTAAAACCAATTTAAATAAGTAAAGAATAAAAACCCAAAATAAAAATAATTAAAAAGGCCCTTTTTACAACCTAAAACCAGAAATAAATAATTAAATCTAACTTCAAATAGGTAACTTAATTAGAAATCCAATAGTCCAGTCTATGTGGCCACTCTGAATCCCTCCCAGCTCCAAGTCTACCAATCTAAGGCTCACCTGCAAGGATGGAAGGAAAAAGGGTGAGTTTGGAAAACTCAGTGTGCAACAAGCCACCTACAGAGCCCAAATCAATATCAGCATACTAGGCCTAAGCCCTAAAATCAGTCTCAACATATAACTGGGCTGAAGCCCTTTTCAAATATCAGTTGCTGGGCCTTAGCCCTTTTTCATAAATCAATTCACTGGGCCGAAGCCTTTTCTGTAAACGGTATGGCCCAAAGGCTCATTTTAACAACACATATAATATCAGTGTATGTGTGCAAAGCCCATTTCAATATCACATGTAATGTCAATGTATGTATGCAAAGCCCAGTTGGGGAGACTACTCAACCCACCATCCGCTACTCTCCACCCGTACCAACCAAGCTCTCCATGTGGGGAATAACTCAACCCACCCAACCAAACTCTCCACTGGCAGCATAGCTACTTTATTATATAACTGGAGGCCAAGCCTCTTTTAATAACTGGGGCAAAAGCCCTTTTCGGTAAACTGGGGCAAAGCCCTTTATCACTTCCTCCATCATATAATAACCCAACCCATGCATTTAATGAGTAAAACATGGCATATCGTATACATGTCATAGCATATCATGTGCATATCATGTCATAGCATGTAAAATAACAATATCACAATCATCATATTCAGAATGAAACCCTAGGGGTATAATAGACATTTTTCACCTAAGGGCAAAATAGACATTTTCATGTTTTAAGGGTAATTACGTAATTTTATCCATTATTAGGGTTTTCCATGCTTATTCATCAATTCCAAATGTTTAAACAGTAATTTTAGCCTATTTTAGTACAACCGAGTTATGGGCCAAAACCCCTAATGGCCCTATGTAGCTAGTTCAGTCGTCTAAGCCCACTTAGTCCAAATCCTACAATTAACTACTAATTTAACCAGTTTTAAGCCTATAGTCTATTAAGAAATGTCTATTGCCTATTTTTACCTATATGCGCCTGTAAGCCCATTGGGCCCAATTTCAGCCCATCGAGGCCTAACTTACCATCATGCACAAAATCGTGCCCTTACTTGTTCTATCGATCCAATCACAGATTTTATCGTATGTATCACGGCTCAAACCATTCACAAAACCACAAGTTCGAAATGCCGAAGTTTAGGCATTTTGGCTTTTCAGCAAATATTAATCTAGGCTACTATGAGGTTCATTACACACCTGCTTGCAACGAACGATGACTATATCCGATCCAAGTCAATCCTACATTCGATTACTAAAACATTAGACCATGAATCAATGATAACTAAATTTAATATACTCTTACCATATTCGGGCATCCATGAATAAGGCCCTAAATCCTTACCTCTGCTGAAGTTGATATCTAAATCTAGATCCGAACGCTCCACTGATCCAAGCCCTTAGTCAGCAGCCTTTAACCCTTACAAGCACAGAGTAAAATAATTGGTAACAGCCCCTTAAAGCCTTAGGCGCTATTTCGACAGCCTCCCTAAACACATAGGGATTCCAACTTTTCCAAATCCCAAAAATAAGAATAGATCACAGTCAAGTCATTCATATCACCAACTTATACCCACGGTCAAACTAGCCCAATCATCACACAAGTTAGTCATTTACCCACGAGGGGCAAAACAGTCATTTAACACCCTAGGGGCAAAACGGTAATTTTACCCCATAGGGGTGTCTCGGTAATTCTACCCTACAGGGGTATTTCGTTAAATTTGCAAATCGAGGGTAAAATAGAAATTTTTACAAATCAGGGGTAAAATAGTAATTTTACAAATTAGGGGTAAAACGGTAATTTTACAAATCATGGGTAAAATGGTAATTTTACAAATTAGGGGTAAAATGGTAATTTTACAAATCAAGGGTATGTTCGTCATTTTACAAATCGAGGGTACTTCTGTCATTGTACAAATCAAGGGTAATTCGATAATTTTATAAATCGGGATATTTCTTGTAATTTTGCAAATCGAGGGTAATTCGGTAATTTTGTAAACCAATGTATTTCAGTAATTTTGTAAACCAAGGGTATTTCAGTAATTTTGTAAACCAAGGGTATTTTAGTAACTTTGTAAACTAAAGCATTTCTAAATAGAGATAACAATACGAATGGGCTTAGGGCCCATTCTCGGCCCAAATGGGCCCACACGCTCGTGTGGCCCTTTTAGCCTAAATCCAGCCATAGATATGAGATTCACCTAATCTAGCCCAATATTTACTATGCAGTCAAACAACTTATCCAATTGGGCCCGCAGGCCCATTGGGCCCACATGGCCTCTTCGGCTCATCGCAGCCCGAAGTAGCCGTCCTACCGCTAGAGCAGTGAGAAATACACACCTGATAGGAGACTGAAGTTAATCCGCACTCTAAACACTCTTAGCCGATGCCCAACCCAAATGGGCACGCCACAAAGCGAAAGGGATCAGCCAAGAAGGCTGTGCCTACTCTCCTCCTGGTTGCTCTATTTAAAGCTAGCTCCTCACCTGCTCTCATGTTAGCTTTCCGATGTGGGATTCTCCATCAATTCCCCTAAAATTAAAGCGTTAGAAAAATAATCAACCTTTGCGTGCAACGGGATTCGAACCAAAGTCCTCTCAGTAACCCTGTCAAGCCATCACCACTCGGACATAAGCTCCTTTGTGTCATAAGTCCAACACATTTAACTTTAAAGCTCACCTACTTGCTTCCAGATTTATTTAAAAGAAAAACCAAAATAAATTGCAAGATTCAATACTTGAACCTTGGACCCTTTGCTTCCTTGTCCCCTAAGTGGCGCTACTTTGCCACTACACCACACTCCTTTTTTGTGTCTTATTCCACACATAATTCCTTACAACTCCTTTTTTCCAAGTCCTCTATTCCTTAAGTCCAAAAATCCAAGAATTCTCTGAGTTTTTAACCAACACTTGGGCCTTCTATAGGCCCAATAACACACTCCAAACACGAATTACACATCCATATATCAAAATTTCAACATTACACCAAATATCACAAAAATCCCGGAATCCCAGAAATTAGCCCAAGACTTTTCCCCACACTATGAATCCTTCGCAGTTCACTAAAATACCACATTAACCCATTAATAATGACCTTTCATAACAGAATTCAACACATCAATAATTTTATTTCAAACTATCTCACGCTCGCACCCAGGCCCAAGGCCCAATACTTCTAGGCCCAAATTCAGGGTGTTACAAGCTTTCACTACTTTCATGGAATTCATCCAATATTCAAGGAGTTTTATTTCTCTCCCTATCTTATGATTTTATGCTTCTATTGCTACTAACGTATCTTTATACATTGAGGGCAATATACATCTTAAGTGTGGGGGGGGAACTTACTTTCAGTTATTTCATTCTCTTCAAACCCCTGAAAAAAATTTTACAACTAACTTTTTGTATTGTTCTCAAAATTTCAAATTCTCACTTTCACTCTCTGCATGAGTCTCAATCTCCTATTAGGAATTAATTCTGATTGATTTATGATTTTTATTGATATGTTGAGAATTAAGACATAGGTACTTATGCTTTGATTATTCAAACTTTAAAACATTAGGAAATCAAGCATGATAAGTTGAAATTTTTGAGATTTTAAATTTTTCTAGGTTATTTTCCCTAATTCTAAGTGTTATCTTGAGACTTGAAATTTGTAGGATTGACGTCAAAAAGCTATAATTCTAGTGAGATTTTTGAGCCTTTTGAGCATACATCCTTTCGTGCTTACTTTTATTGTTGCTTTGAGTGAGTCAATACTGATTTGTTATTCTAGAACTTGCTTCGATTATACATGTCGAGACCACATCATTGATTTGATATACTGAGATCATAAAGGCACCTAGGTATAACCCACTTACTCCATAAAAGCCTACCTCCATAAATTAACCCCTAGTGAACCCCCTTGAGCCTAACAACCCATTCATTTGACTTACCCTTAAAATTAACCAAAAACTATTACTGTCGAAATCCCCCTAATTATTTTGATCTCTATTTTTGTCTATATTTGAGTTGAATTATTATCTAGCTTTATTCTTTTTCTGTTCGATTTGTAAAGTCCATAAATATTAAATTTGTCGTTATTTGATTTGTTCTTTAAAAAAAACATATGTATACTTCAGTTGTAATTCATTATTTTTGCATATTTCCATGTAATTTTTGAGTTGTTGTTCTTAGACAACATTATCCAAAAGAAAGGCTTTACACTAAAAATATGTTCAAGTGATAGAGATTTTTCTAGCTAGACAATTTTTCAATTCAATCTCAATTCTAACCCCCTTTTTCAGCTTGTGACAACAACCCTAACCAAAGCCCCATTACAACCATTGAAAAACCTTTTGATCGATGTGTCATATCAATCTATAGTGGTGGAGATTTGATTTTCTTGCAAGCCTATGGTAATAGCTTTTCAGCTTGACTAAAGAGTGCTTAATTTTTGAACCCTAAACACTTTGAGTGGATAGAGTGAATCTTTAGTGAGGATGTCAAATCTTGTTGATTTTGATTGAAAGGTAATTACTTAGGAGAAGGGGAGAAAACCTATGTTTCTGTGATAAAATTCTCAACTTAGAGTGTTTGAAACTTTAATGTTCTTCTGGTTGAATTTTCATTGTATGATTACTTATGGATTAGTTTGAAACATTATTGATAAGGATTATAAGTTGAGAAGAATGATTCTTAACTGTGAATTGAGATTTTGCTTAAGGACAAGCAAAGGCTTAAGTGTGGGGGTATTTGATAAGCGATAAATTATACATATTTTTACCCCATGCTTAGCCCAATTTCTGGATGAATTACCCCTTGATTTGTGTAAATTGATGCTCTTAAACCTTTAATTTCATGTTTTATACTCAGGTGAGCTTAGGGAAGAGAAAAGAGCAAGGAACGGGCCAAAAACGAGCAAATTATGCCCAGTTCCATAATCAACACAGCCTGAAGGTTCGCACACGGCCGTGCCACTTTAATAGGCTCAAGCACGGCCTGGGCCTCGATCCACACGGGCGTGTCCCTGTCATGAGGAAGTTCAATTTCACTCGGAAAAGGCTACTTTTTAGCTAAGAAAGGCATTCCAAAACTCTATATAAAGACCCTAGGAGGCAACTACAAAGGTGTGCTTTATTCCCGCCAAGACGGAGAGTTAAAAGAGGGAATTACTCGAAGGGAAGCCGATTGATCCATCTAAGAAGCTAGGATCTACATCAAGACAGAGGATCTCCCTTCAATCTTTTCAGGAGTTTTGGGTTTTCTTATGTTTTGTTATTTTATTTCTTCTGAGATGTTTTCTTTTAGAATTATGAACTAAAACCCTAAATACCTAAGGGGATGAAACCTAAGACAGATCTTGTTATTGTTATCTAAGCTGTGTGATAAATATTTGATTTGTTCTTAATTGTGTTTTTAACTCTTAAATTGATATTTCTAGGATATTGATTTAAGTCGAATATGCTTATTTAGAGGAGCAAAAGTCCCTGCATAGGAGTAGATCCAACACAATTAAGCGGAATTGATTGCAATCCTAGAGATAGGACGACGAAAATCTGCAAGATTAGAGTCAAATCTAATATAGAGGGCCATAGATCGAGTTAATGCAAGACTAGAGGTTTTAACTAGAAAGAGATTTCAATTAATCAACCTAGGATTAGTTGTTCTTATCCTCGACGGAGGTATTAACATAATTTAGGGATCTCTACGGATCAAATCAAATGAAGATATCATCTGGTTCAGAGTTAGATAACAAGTGAAGTCTAGGTGGATTCTCCCTTAGGTATTGCCTTAATCAATCAGTCTTTCCCAAAAAGCAATCTCCCACTTTACTCTTTGTCGCTTGTTTAGTTAGTTTAGTTTAGTTTACAACCAAACACTCTTTATTTTTAGGCTAGATAATAGGAAGAAAGCTATTACTAGTACTCATAGTTCCTTGGATTTGATATTCCAGTCTTGCCACCAACTATACTACTGTTCAATAGGTGCACTTGCCTTTTATCGTGATATTAGTTAGTTTATAGGTACGATCAAATTTTATTACTTCATCAAATCACGATCAGAAATGCTGGTTTTGTAAATCTAAAGCCATGCGAAAATGGCTTAATTCCTATGTTTGGGAATCAAATATGGTTTACTTTATGACTTGGTCCATTCCGGTTATAATGTTACATGTCACAATATGCAGGGAAAATATGTTAAATGCTATATGTTAAGAAATGGTTGTTATAATGAACGTGGTGCATACATAGTTGCATAGCATACCTAATTGCTTCGATTAAAATGGTGATATAGGTAAAACAACTATGAACTGGTATGAAATCTATTTCCATACTGGAATGATATATATATATATATATATATAAGTATTTAATTATAAGCGGAGTGGAACAAAGTGATTATGACTGAATTATGATTCATCATTACTCATGCAAATATTTCTGCATATGGAAATTTGGGTTGGCATGTTTGATGTATGACAGGTAGCATATTTGTTCAAGATACATCTATATGTAGTTAATGTCTTGTAATGATAATTTTCCTTAGTTGATAAGTATAATTGTTCAACTTAGTTGAATTATAAATTCATGTATGTTTTTAAGTGGGTTTTAAATGTAGGGGAGATTAAAGAAATAATAATGTTGTTCAATAATAAATTATGGAAACAGCATTTACATCATGTGTTTTATGAACGTCCAATTTAATGTTAAATGAAAGATGATTATAATATGACTTTCATTAAATTATTGTATGTAGTAATTTTTTTGGGGAGTCTATTTGAATATGAATTATAGTATTCAATCGAAATGTATGTTGTATTCATTTAAATTTGTGTTTTGACCAGTAGTACCTCGTGACCTTAATCTGGCGACGGATACAGGTTACGGTTTGGGGTGTTACATTTTTTTGGTATCAAAGCTAGGTTTAATCGGTTCTAGGACTAATGTAGTGCGTGTGAGTCTAGCTATACATGCCATAATTATATACTCTGATAGTGTGATGACTTCTGACATCTGAAATGTGTTTTTATATAGTAAATGGATCCTGACAAAGTTGTAGCTGATGATGTCGAGAGTGTAGGGCCTGCTCTCGCGCAAGAGACAGCGTCGGCTGATTCTCGACCGACTTCAGGTAATTAAGAAAGTGAGGCTAAACAAGCCTTTTACCAAATAATGAATGATTGGTTAACACAATATATACGGGCTAACCTGGCTGCACCATAACCTCCACTCCCGATTAATCCATTCTAAATGCAAGCTATACCTCAAGTAAGTGATTCGTTGAGATTGAATAGGCCGCCTGTTGATAAAATTAGAAAACATGAAGCTGAAGAGTTTAAGGGTACCGATGATGATGATGCTAAGTGGGCTGAACTTTGGCTGGATAATACTATTCTAGTGTTTGATGAACTGTCCTATACTCCATATGAATGTCTAAAATGTGCCATATCCTTGCTTCGATACACAGTATATCACTGGTGGAATACTTTAGTGTCAGTGGTTCCGAGAGAGTAGGTGACTTGGGAATTTTTTTAGACTGCGTTCCGTAAGAAATATATCAGTCAGAGATTTATTGATCAGAAACGTAAAGAGTTCCTGGAGCTAAAGCAGGGTCAAATGACTGTGACAGAGTACGAGTGGAAATTCGTGAGACTCAGTCGTTATGCCAGAGAGTGTGTCTCTACCGAAGCCATAATGTGTAAAAGATTTGAAGATGGGTTAAATGAAGACATTAAACTGTTAGTTGGCATACTTGAGATAAAAGAGTTTGTGGTGCTGGTAGAGCGAGCTTGCAAAGCTGAAGAGCTCGGAAAAGAAAAAAGAAAAGTTGATTTTGAAGCTAGAGATGCACATAAAATAACACCTGGTAAGTCATTCCAATCGGCATCAAAGAAGTTTCGAGATGATTTTAGTCATTCTAAAGCTACTTTAGGTTACTCCAGGCGGGATCAGAATAGACCACCTGCTAGCTCAAGAGCTACCTCGATAGCCAGTGTGGGTAACGTTAGATCTAATCAACCTGAATATGAGCATTGTGGCAAACGGCATCCCGGCAGTTGCAGATTGCATGATAGGGCCTGTTTTAAATGTGGATCAATAGGTCATTTCATTTGAGATTGCCCAAAGCTAGCAGAAGAAAATCTAGTGCAAAATACAAGATTCGGTAATACTGTAGCTCGTGGTAGACCACCCAGAAATACTGGTAATACGAGAGGTAATCAGAGAGGGACTAGAGACACGACAGTCAGATCAGAGGCTCGTGCACCTGCCAGAGCCTATGCTATTCGAGCATGAAAGGAGGCTTCATCCCCAGATGTTATTACTGGTACATTTACTATTTTTGATGCTGATGTAATTGCATTGATTGATCTGGGTTCTACTCATTCTTATATATGTGAGACATTAGTATTCAGCAAGACTCTGTCTGTTGAGTCTACTGAGTTTGTAATTAGAGTGTCAAATCCCTTGGTTCTGTGTGTTATAGTTGATAAAGTGTGTAAGAATTGTCCATTGATGGTTCGAGATATGTACTTTCCGGCGGACTTAATGTTGCTGCCATTCGATGAGTTCGACTTAATTTTGGGTATGGATTGGCTAACTTTGCATGATGCTATTGTGAACTGCAAAAGAAAGACTGTTGATCTATAGAGTCAGAATGATGAAATTATTCGGATTGAATCTAGTGATTTGTGTGGATTACTAGCAGTGATTTCTTCAGTGTCAGCTCGGAAATATGTAAGAAGAGGGTGTAAAGATTACCTTACCTATGTGCTTGACAGTAAAGCGGCTAGAAGAAACATTGAATCGGTACCTGTTGTGTGCGAGTATTTGGATGTGTTTCCTGAAGAATTACTGGGTTTACCACCTATTCGGGAAGTAGAGTTCGGTATTAAGTTAATGCCTGGGACGACTCCAATATCCATAGCTCCGTACAGAATGGCACCTACAAAACTAAAGGAATTAAAAGCTCAGTTGCAAGAATTGACAGATAGGGGTTTTGTATGACCAAGTTTCTCTCCGTGGGGTGCATCTGTGTTATTTGTGAAACAGAAAGATAGAACTATGAGAATGTGCATCGATTACAGGTAGCTTAATTAGGTAACTATAAAGAATAAGTATCCGTTGTCACAGATTGATGATATGTTTGACCAATTGAAAGGGGCTACAGTATTTTCAAAAATAGACTTGAGATCAGGCTACTATCAGTTGCGAGTTAAAGATTCAGATGTGCCAAAGACTACCTTCAGAACAAGGTATGGACACTACGAGTTTTTGGTTATGCCTTTCAAACTCACAAATGCACCTGCTATTTTCATGGACTAGATGAATCAGATCTTCAGACCGTATCTGGATTGGTTTGTGGTTGTGTTTATAGACGATATTTTCATTTACTCTCATGATGAAGCTGAACACGCTGAGCATTTGAGACTTGTGTTACAGACTTTGCAAGATTAGCAATTGTATGTGAAATTTAGTAAATGTGAGTTCTGGTTAAGTGAAGTCAGTTTTCTAGGCCATGTGGTATCAGCATCATGTATTCGGGTTGATCCGAGTAAAGTTTCAGCTATACTAGATTGGAAACCTCTGAAGAATGTTTCTGAAGTCCGAAGCTTTCTGAGACTTGTTGGTTATTATAGACGATTCGTGAAAGGTTTCTCTATGATAGCAGCTCCAATGACAAAGCTATTGCAGAAAGATGTTAAGTTTGAGTGGTCAGATAAATGCCAGAAAAGTTTTGATCAGTTAAAAGCCCTTTTGACTGAAGCTCCAGTGCTAGTTCAGCCAGAGTCGGGTAAAGAATTTGTGATATATAGTGATGCATCATTAAATGGTTTAGGCTGTATTCTGATGCAGGAAGGCAGAGTGATAGCTTATGCCTCGAGACAGTTTAAGCCGCATGAAAGAAACTATCGTACACATGACCTAGAATTGGTAGCTATTGTTTTCACCCTAAAAATTTAGCGTCACTATCTATTCGATGAGAAATGTTACGTCTATTCTGATCACAAAAGCCTGAAATACTTGATGACTCAGAAAGATCTGAATTTAAGACAGTGTCGATGGTTAGAGTTGCTAAAAGACTACGAGCTTATGATTGACTACCACCCGGGAAAGGCTAATGTTGTTGCTGATGCTTTAAGCCGAAAGTCACTGTTTGCTTTGCGTGCAATGAATATGCATATAGCCATGTCAGAAGATGGTTCGATAATAGCTGAATTAAAAGCTAGACCCTTATTTTTTCAACAAATATACGACGCCCAGAAGAATGATAATGAATTGATTACAAAACGAGCTCAGTGCGAGACAGAAGCTGAGTTAAAATTTAGAGTCGATGCCAATGACTGTTTGAGATTTAGAGATCGAATATGCGTCCCATGGAATTCAGAGTGGATTCAGTTGATTTTGAATGAAGCTCATAGTAGTCGATTATCTGTTCACCCAGGTAGTACAAAGATGTATAATGATTTGAAATAGCTTTACTGGTGGCATGGTATGAAATGAGACATCTCTGACTTTGTTGCAAGATGCTTAGTCTGTCAACAAGTAAAAGCCGAGCATCAGGTGCCTTCGGGGTTACTTCAGCCGATTATGATACCAGAATGGAAGTGGGACAGAGTTACGATGGATTTTGTATCTGGTTTACCATTGACACCGAGTAAGAAAGATACAATCTAGGTTGTTGTTGATAGATTGACTAAATCGGCTCATTTCGTTTCGATATGTATGGACTACTCACTTGATAAGTTAGCTGAATTGTATGTTTCTCAGATTGTGAGATTACACGGTGTGCCTATATCCATTATTTCGGATCGAGATCTGAGGTTTACGTCGCAGTTTTGGAAGAAATTACAAGATGCACTAGGTACGAAACTACATTTCAGTACTGCTTTCCATCCGCAAATAGATGGCCAGTCTGAGCGAATCATTCAGATACTCGAGGATATGTTGAGATATTGCATTCTCGAGTTCAAAGATACGTGGGAACGATATATATCTCTGATTGAATACGCGTATAATAACAGTTACCAATTGAGTATCAAAATGGCACCTTATGAAGCTTTGTACGATCGTAAATGTCGTACGCCATTGTACTGGACTGAGCTCAGTGACAATAAGATACATGGGGTGGACTTGATTAGAGAAACTGAATAGAAAGTGAAAGTGATTCGTGAAAGTTTGAAGGCAGCGTCAGATCGACAAAAATCTTATATGGACTTGAAACGTAAAGATTAGAGTTTCAGATCAGAGATAAAGTCTTTTTGAAAGTCTCACCATGGAAAAAAATACTCAGATTCGGTCGTAAAGGCAAATTGAGTCCGAGGTTTATTGGGCCGTATGAGGTAATAGAACGTATTGGGCCAGTTGCTTACAAATTATCATTGCCACCTGAGTTAGAAAAGATCCACAATGTATTCCACATTTCGATGCTTCGGAAGTATCAATCTAATCCTTTACATGTGATTAGTCCATCTGAGATTGGAATTCAACCTGATATGACCTACGAAGAAGAACCGATTCGTATTTTAACTCGTGAGGTTAAAGAGTTTCGAAATAAGAAGATTCTGTTAGTTAAGGTATTGTGGTAAAAGCATGGAGTGGAGGAAGCAACATAGGAGCCAGAGGATACAATGAGAGAACGTTATCCAAATTTATTCACCGGTAAGATTTTTGGGGACGAAAATCCCTAGGGGGAGAGTTGTAACAGCCCGATTTAGACCCTAATGGGAACAGTGGTTTCGGGACCATGAATCCGAGTCAGAAAAATATTTTTAAATTTTATGTGTTTATTTGTGTGAATTTATATCTGTGAAATTTTCGTGATTTAATCTCGTCGTTTAGGTGTCTTATTAAATAAAAGGACTTAATCCCGTAAAACAAAAATGTAGTGGTTATTTCTAAAAAGGATCAACTTGCTAGTGGCTTTCTAAATTGAAACCTTAAAATGGTAATTATGCCATCTTAAGATAGTGGGACGGTACAAGGCATATAATATAAAGTTTTCATATTAAAATAATAAGGTTAAATAAGTAAATTAAACTTAATTTTGATGTACTTAATAAAAGATAAAATAAAAGTCACTTATATTTTTGTGTTCTTCTTGGTTCTTGCTGAAAGTAAACATAAGAAAAGAGGGAAGAAACCACTTAGGGTTCGGCTACCTATTAAGCTCCATCAAGGTTCGTTTTCTTGTTAGTTTTTGATAATTTTTACATTTTTGATATCGTTATTTCGAATACTACAAAACCCAAGCTTTGATTTTTGATTTTGATGAATATTTTGAGTTATGCCATTGTTGAGAGCTTGTGAGTTTTTTTTTTTTTTATGATGAATTTTGAAAGATTAGGAGTAGGCTAACATAGTATGTAAAGGAATTTTTGATGATTTTGAGTAATTAAGACTTAATTGCAAAAATAAAAATGTGGAAAGACTAGAATGTGAAATTGATGAAAAATATAGGCATATTAGGACCCTAGGAGTGTTCGGCCAACCTTGGGTGTGATTAATTTGGTATATTTTGAATTTTATGCATTAGGGACTAAATTGTAAAAATTGTAAAAGTTAGGGGTAAAATAGTAATTTTCCCATTTATGTGTTTTTGGATCAAATTGAATGAAAATATGTTTGAAAGAGCTAAATTTGAATGTGCTTAGATCAAGAATTAAAGAAATCGGATTTGGATCAGGGAAAAACGAAAGTGGTCGACTAGCAGCCCTGTTCTATTTTACGACGTCCGAGGTAAGTTTATAACCAAGTGGACTTGTTATTTTTAATTAAATGCAAATTATATATGCTGAAATTAAATATGTAAATATATATATTTAATAGCCGGATGTGTTCAAGTTTGGTATCCATAATTATGCATTCGTTTCGATCAAGTTACGACATCCGAAAGCCCCGTATGAACCTTAGGAATAGCTAGGATTCCGATATATGTGTGCGAGTAAGACCATGGCATCGATATGTGATTTTGATATGTGTTCACGAGTAACCCTGTCTGGGACAGTGGCATCGATATGTGACTACATGTAAGACTACGTCTAAGACGTTGGCATTGTACGACTCATGTGATTATCCGAGTATCCTATCCAATTCCGAATGGTTCATCGGGCGAAGGCATAATAAGAACGAATGTGTAAAATAAGCTACAGGTCAGGTAAGACTTATCACCTACTTGAACAAAGGTAACCAAACATGTGTATATGATATGTGTATATGGTTTAGTGTATGGGTAGTAAATATGTTATCATTAGTTCCTAGATACACGAGTATAAATGATAAGAAATATATTTATATATATTCGGTTATATGGTTAACATAGGTATGTGGAATTATATTAAGACATATGAGTTTTATATTTGTTTATGTGTCTAGATATATATTAAATATTCGGTCTTGAATGTTAAATTATAATAAGTTGATTTTTGGCTTTATAAACATTCGGTCAAGGTGAAAAAGAAAATGGAAATAATTACATAAGTAGTATATGTACGTGATATCACAATCAGATTCTTAATTTAGATAAATACGTATATGTGTGTGGTTGATTATATAATGACATATTAACTTAAAAAGCCGTTATACACTTGGTTAATATGTTCTTGCAAGCATTTGGTCAGGGTAGTTTTGTGCATAAAAGTGTATTATGTATTTCACTTGTGGATTTGAAATTTAACTTAGTATTGAATTTATAATTTGGTTACCTTAAAGTGGGTTGTTAAAATCTTAGGATTGTTTATTTGCTTATAACTGACTAAGCATAACAACTTATTATGGGCGCTATGTTTACTTTGTTTTATAGGTTTTAGATTCAAGCTACAAGCTCGGGAACTATCAGCAAAGTCTATCACACTATTGATCACTTTCGGTATTTAATAAAATGCATTTTGAAACTATGGCATGTATAAGCTAGAATATATTTTGGAAATGCTAGGTGTTGGTTTTGTAAATCTAAAGCCATGTGAAAATGGCTTAATTCCTAAGCTTGGGAATCAAATATGGTTTACTTTATGACTTAGTCCGTTCCGGTTATAATGTTACATGTCACAATATGCAGGGAAAATATGTTAAATGCTATGTGTTAAGAAATGGTTGTTATAATGAACGTGGTGCATACATAGTTGCATAGCATACCTAATTGCTTCGATTAAAATGGTGATATAGGTAAAACAACTATGAATTGGTATGAAATCTATTTCCATACTGGAATGATATATATATATATATATATATATATAAGTATTTAATTATAAGCGGAGTGGAACAAAGTGATTATGACTAAATTATGATTCATCATTACTCATGCAAATATTTGTGCATATGGAAATTTGGGTTGGCATGTTTGACGTATGACAGGTAATATATTTGTTCAAGATACATCTATATGTAGTTAATGTCTTGTAATGATAATTTTCCTTAGTTGATAAGTATAATTGTTCAACTTAGTTGAATTATAAATTCATGTATGTTTTTAAGTGAGTTTTAAATGCAGGGAAGAACGATTAAAGAAATAATAATGTTGTTCAATAATAAATTATGGAAACAGCATTTACATCATGTGTTTTATGAACGTCCAATTTAATGTTAAATGAAAGATGATTATAATATGACTTTCATTAAATTATTGTATGTAGTAATTTTTTTTGGGAGTCTATTTGAATATTAATTATAATATTCAATCGAAATGTATGTTGTATTCATTTAAATTTGTGTTTTGACCAGTAGTACCTCGTGACCTTAATCCGGCGACGGATACAGGTTACGGTTAAGGGTGTTACAGTAAATTTTTAAGTGAATAATTGGTGTTTGTTCAGTCTAGTGTAGGTTTCTAAGGCTCGGGGTAGTTTCTCAACAAATAGAATCCAGGTGTGTAAACACGACTCTGTAAATGAAAATCAACAAAAAGCCAAAAAGTATGAATGTCGACGCCACATGGGCGTGCGGCCGCCCGTGTGACCAAACACAGGCATGTGATCAACGAGGCTGGCCATGTGCGATCATGGGCCTAGTCAAATTGGGCCGTGTGGACCACACGGTTGTATGGGCCCCAAACGGGTGAACCATACAGGCGTGTAAGAATATTGGGCCAGGCAAGGCTATTTTGGGCTATGTGGGCCACACGGGTGTGTGGGCCCACATGGGCATGCAACATGGGCCTGTGGGCCCATTTTCACTGTTTGGCTGCTAAGGTTGCATAGGTCGCCCGAGTCGACTGTGGACCTACTGTAGGGTCAGTAAGCTTTACCTAGATCCTGAACTGACCGTATAACAATAGAATATGTATGACTGTATATTGAGCATGATATTTATACTGTTCTGATTATATGCATGTTTCCATGAGATGGCATGTCACGGTTGTATGCTGCATTGCATGGGGTTGGGATAATATGATTGGAATAAGTGTACTGTACTGGAAGCTCTGCTGCAAATCACTAATGGCTCGAAGCCTATTATACTAGCAGCTCAGCTGCAAATACTGTTTAGTGTCGCAACCGGTGCTAATTTGTAAGTGTAGGGATGGGTGGGCGATTTATTCCCCACAGGAATGCAGGGTTGGACAAGAGATGGTGTATAGCGGTTGGTTGGGTAGGACATGTATTCTGATACTGTCACTTTTACTGATACTGTAATTGGCTAAGGCCATATTATTACTGATAATGTAATGGGCTAAGCCCCAAATTGATACTACTACTGTGAAGGCTTAGGCCCAGTTTGCTACTGCTTGCATTTTGACTGTATAATTGCATGGGGATTACACACTGAGTTTTTGTAAACTTGCCCTTTTTGTTTTATTGTACAGGTAATCCCCAGTCATAGGCAGATCGGTGTTGCGAGAGACCCAGAGGTCACCACACGACCACATATATTTTCGTACTTGATTATGTTTTTATTATTTGGGGTATTTTTACCGTAATATGGCCTTTAGGGATTTTTACTTTAATTTGGGATTTGTTGTCGTTGCTTATGATTTATAATCACTAATGGTAGGAAACATGGGTTTTCAAAAAAAATTACAAATGTTTTCTTTCAAAACACTTACCACTACGCAAACCGTTTCAAAATCGTCCGCAAATTATAACGACTTGTAAATAAATGGATAATGTTTTGAAAATAAATAGCTTGATTTAGAGATAAGATAAGATAACGAAAATTGTTTAAACGGGGAATGGTTTATCAACGACTTAGTTTTCGAAAGCACTTTCATGTGACATCACCAGATTTTGCCAAAATGTCTAGGCCGAGTTTGGGGTGTTACAAACATTAGCCATTTCTAAATACAATTGCCAAATCAAAGCATACCAAATTCATATGCCAAACTCATACCAAAACTACATATCTTAATCATCAATATAACCTATTCCAAGTCATGCCATTTCTCACAATCTCAACTAACAATACAACCTTAAATCACACCATAATATGCCATTTCTCATTCACCATATAATCCATCCATCTAACTATCCAAAACAACTAATACCAAAATGGCCAATTTCACAAGGCATAACATATACATCATATATTAACATAAACAAGCCAAATCACATGGCTATGTTTTCTTAATTCAAAAGCATACCAAGATATCATTTAGCCTATACATGCCATATACCATATTTACAACTTCAAAAGTACTGAATAAATGATCGATCGTTTGACGACGATTCTTGACGATCCTCAAATACGAGCTAGCTTTGATTCACTCGGATGTTAAAACAGCGAATCGAGTCAACTATTCTGTAACTTTATTCTTTCCTCGATCTACGTTCGTATTTCTCTATTCTTGATCTATTGAATCATGCAAGAGCCGAACTTAATGAAGCTTCAAACTTTCTTTTTCTTTTGATTTTCGGTCACCAAGGAAGAAGATGAACACAATTTCATGTTTTGTTATAATTTAATTAACTTAATTTAACAATTTACTATTTTAACCTTAATTATTAAACATATATATCACATAATATAAGGTCATTTATGACCATCACCACTATCAATGGTCCAATAACATTATACGGACCTCACATTTAAATAATTATAGCAAATAAGCATTTAAACAAATAGAATGCAAATTTTGCATCTTATGCGATTTAGGCTTTTTTGCAAATTAAGCAATCAATCAATAAAATTAACTTACGAAACTTTCACACACCTATATTTACATGCCGTAGACATAAAAAATAATATTAAAATAATTTTATGACCTCAGATTTGTGGTTCTAAAATCACTATTCTGATCTAGCTAAAACTGGGCTGATACAGTTTTACCTTCGAGGCACACTCGATAGTTAAGTTAGACTTATGGTTAAATTGAAAATTTTAAAGAGAAACCTATGATTGGGAGACTTGTATGATGGTTACAAGTGATAAGGGTAAATGTTAATATACTATTATGTGATATTATCTTTTAGGGATATATTGTATATTATTGTATATCTTTTAGGCATATATTTAGGAATATATTATATATCTTTCCTATTCTTATGTGACTACTGTTATATAAATATTATGTATACTCTTGAAGTCTATCAATAAGATTGAAAGGTATTACCCCATTCTTGTCATGGTATCTGAGCTTGGTGTTTAACACACAAAAAAATTCATCGTTCTTAATGGCTGGCAGTGATTCTACTTCTCCACCACCACTATCACCGTCAAGGGGACAACACTTCTTGGTTTTATTGCTGAGCAATGGCAATCTCTTCTAACGGTGTTTGGTAGTACACAATTCATTACCAATCGGTTGAATATTAAGTTCAAGAATAATTAGATTATTGATACATGGTGTTCAAATCAAGTTAAGGTGATCTTATGTGTTTTACGAATGTTAAAAAAGTTGTAGCATGTTTCATACGACTCCCTGATGGCCAAATAGTGGTGCTTACCCAAGAAGGAATGGTTAAATTGACAAGAAAAATTCACTTAAAACATGCTCCTTACGTTCCTAAATTAAACAGCAATTTAATTTTGGTTTCACAGTTGAATGATGATATAAATTGTTTTGTCCAATTTTCTACTAAAATATGTGTTATTCAAGACCTCCATTCAAGGGAGTTGATTCGAGTGGGTGAGAGACGGGATGGACTTTACTACTTCCGGCAAGTATCAACAGTCAAAGTAGTTTTGGTTTAAGTTTCATCCTCTTTGGAACTTTGACATAGAAGATTGAATCAACTTTCCAATAAAGTAGTGAAGTTACTTCCCTATGTTAGTAATTATAGAGATCATTTGAATAAAGCATGCAAAATTTGTCATTGTCCTAAGAAAACTAGAAATATCTTTCCAATTAGTGAATAGAAAGCCACTCTGTAACACCTCTAACCCATATCCGTTACTGAAATAGGGTTACAGAGCATTACCAAAATTTACAAAATAAATAACAGACATTTAATATCATTTACATTCATATCAGAAACTAATCAAAATCAATCATATTGTCTCATATATGAGCCCTCGAGGCCCAAAATACACATTACAAACAAGTTAGGACTAAACTAGGTACTCAGAAATTTTTTCGAAAAATATCAAAATTTTTCAAAATTGCAAGAGAGACAAGCCCGTGTGGCTAGGCTGTGTGTCTCACATGGTCAAGAGACACGCCCGTGTCTCAGGTCTTGTGGGCATTCAAAATAAGGACACACAGCCGTGTTGCATCCCGTGTCCAAACTAGGGCGCTCTCTGATTTGGGTTACATGGCCAAGCCACACGCCAATGTGCTAGGCCAAGTGAATATTTTGAGCATTCTGTTTTGCAAAATTTAAAGATGCAGGGGACACACGGACAAACCACACGCCCATGTGTTAGGCCGTGTGTCACACAGGCTAAGACACACGCCTGTGTCTCTACCCGTGTGGACAAAAATAGGTCATTTTCAAGCCATATTTCTCACCCAAATTTGATATCAAGCTAAACACAACAATTTGCACAATCATAAGTTACAACAAGCCCTTCAATTCAAGCCAAACTCAAAAGTTATACTTGATATATCAATATATATGTTTAACTATTCAAACTTATCAAAATAACCATACATACATATAGGCATATTTTACCAATTATACTATCACAAACCAATCACCAACATGCCTATATGATTTTCATGATTCATCTATTTCAAAAACACATCAAACATATTAAGGTCATTTTTACATATCAAAACATACCAACTCCAAGCCATACTAATGGCTAATTTCAACCAAACACATACATGCCATCATTGGCCAAATTTAGCCTATACATGCCATTATAACCAAAATTTAGTTTGTTACATATACCAATTTGAGCTCATGGATTGTGTGAGATGTCTCCGCCAAGCTTCCAGCCCAACGAGCTTCCGAATTACTATAAAATAGGAAAATAAAACAAAATAAGCTTTAATGCTTAGTAAGTTCGTAAAACATAGAATTAAACTTACCATTAGTTCATACAAAAGGTAAGTATATAAGCAATATTCAATTTTGTAACACCCCAAACCCGGCCTAGACGTTACGGCCAAGTCTGGTGTGTCACATTGAAGTGTTTTTCGAAAACCATATTTTCATTGAAAACCCTTCTTAATGTTTAGAAACTTGTACCGGTAAACTTGTATAAAACTTTATGGAAAAATTGTGAAAGCTTGTAAACCTTTGTAGTTACGGAAACATGTTACTATAAAAATAGTTTAAGCATCGGAAAATCAAACTTTCTTTGTTATGGCTTAAAGTGAATGGATACTACGCCTAAATTTAGGGTGTTACAATTCACCCCTCCTAAAAAAAAATTTCATCCTTGAAATTTCTAAATAATAAGATAGTTGTGTATCGACTACTCTACTACGCTACCGCTACGCACTCTGTTCTAAATAATTTTAGTACGACCCAGAACGTCTAATTACCGAAGTAAATAAACATTATCACTTGCGCATACAATTCGTTTCCAACCATCACACACCTAACTAGAATAAGCTTGGCAAACTTTGCGTACCCTCAGAACCCATATCAATATTCTACATTACTAGTACACATATCAAATAACTACAAAGATCGCAAAAATTTTATTATTAATTCATATGTCTTATGTAGAGATAGTATTTTAAAGTTTTGTTTTACAGAATCATAGCCTAGCTACGGTCTCAATTTTTTTTAGGGTTTTTAGTTCCCCTATAGTCTCAGTCTCTATAGTCTTCAGTACGACCCTATCTACAGTATCATATCAAAGGCTCAGTTCTATCTACAGTATTATCTCAGTACAGTACAAAATATAAAGCAGAAATACTTACAGACTTGGTGCCGGGGATTCAGTGTGCCACTTCTTCAGTTGTCAGATTTCAGAAAACTCTAAACTTTTCAAAATCAAACATTCAAAACGTATATATTTTGAAGAAACTAGTTTGAAAGAGTTTTTCTAAATTTTTCAAAAATTAATTTCCAAAAATACCCTTCTTGAGCCTAATTTTTAAAATTTTACGAAAATGTTTTTGGACTCGATCCACAGTCGAGTTGTTGCAACCGGGCTCTGATACCACTAAATGTAACACCCCAAACCCGGCTTAGACGTTACGGCCAAGTCTGATGTGTCACATTGAAGTGTTTTTCGAAAACCATGTTTTCATTGAAACCCCTTCTTAATGTTTAGAAACTTGTACCAGTAAACTTGTATAAAACCTTATGGAAAAATTGCGAAAGCTTGTAAACCTTTGTAGTTACGGGAACATGTTATTATAAAAACAGTTTAAGCATCGGAAAATCAGACATTCTTTGTTATGGCTTAAAGTGAATGGATACTACGCACCAGGTAGGATTCAAAAGGAGAGGAGGTGAGTCATTTAGACTACTTAAGTACCAAGCTCTTCCTAGATCCAATCCTAGACATGCACACATCCATTGCAACACTTTAACCTTATGACTTGTCCACGAATAACAAATTAAGTTTAAACGTATTTAAGATATTTATTTATGAAAACATTTATGTTGTGGAAGCTTTGCTCTGTTTTCGAAATATTTTGAAAACAAGTAACTTTTACAAAAACGCGCCGTAGAGCTAACTGATTTCAAAACGATTCAAACAATGTCCTACTTAAGCTAAAAACAATTAAATAATTAAAGAATTAAAAACCCAAAATAAAATAAATAGAGCGGCCTTATTACAACCCAGAAACCTAAATTAAATAATCTAAATAAATAATAAAATGAAATAATTGAAAACCAAAAATTTAAATCTTCGTGGCCACTCTGAATCCCTCCCAGCTCCAAGTCCACCAACTAGGGCTCACCTGCATGGATGGAAAGGAAGGGGGTGAGTTTGGAAAACTCAGTGTGTAAAGAATGCCCATCCAGAGCCCAAGTCAGCTTAAGCCCGCTGGCCCAAAGCCCTATCCAGTCACAGTAAACTGGGCCTTCGCCCTTTCAGTTAACAGTATGGCCCATAGGCCCATTTCAGAACAGAATAGATAATATCATGTATGCAAGCCTGACCCAGCCTAAATCCATCCGCTACACTCCACCCGTACCAGCCCTAAACACCATGTAGGGAATAACTCAACCCACCTAGCCCTATACTCCAGAGTTGCAGCATGGCTGCTCAGATAACAGTAAATTGAGGCAAGGCCTCCAGTACGTGGTCAAGCCACTTTCAGTACTTCCTCTATCAATATCCTAGTCCCATGCAACAGATAATAATGGCATGCAGTAAACAGTAACAGTAAAACATGCATTTTGGGTCAAACTTAACCCTAGGGGTATAACAGTCATTTTACTCCTAACAGTAAAACCATAATTTTCCATCTCTAAAGGTATTTTAGTACTTCTATCAGTTTTTAGGGTTTTCATGCATAATACAGTCACTACTAATCCATTTGTCTTCACGATAGTCTATTTAACTTAGTTTAACAACTTTAGCTATTGGGCCCTAAAACTCCTAATGGGCCCTACGGTGTCTATTTAGCAAATTAAGCCCATTTAGTTCAAATTTTATGATCAATTTATCAGTTTAAATGATTTTGAACCTACAGTCTATCAGTACACATTATTTACCTATTTTCACCCATATGGGCCCGTAAGCCCATTGGGCTCATTTTTAGCCCATCGAGGCCCAATTACCGAAGTGCACGAAATTTCACACACGACTAACTTACCACTTTCCAATTTCAGATCTAACATTTCCTAAACGTCTTGTGAGCACTTGCATACTCACAAGCCCATGAAATGTCGGAATTTCGATATTTTGGCTTTTGCCGAATTGAACTAAAGAGGGTGTTCGATACACACCTGTTTCGTGACGACTGCTACTGAGATCCCCCACGATGTCCTACAATCGATTACCACAATTCTTAGATTACAAATCTATAACAAGCAATCCCAATATTCACTTACCCATATTCGGCCAATGCCCCTAATGCCTCAAAATCTTACCTTTGCCGAAATTGATGATTAGATCTAGATCTAGTCGTTCCAAAGATCCAAGCTTTCGATCAATCACCTCTAGAACACACTAATCACCAAAAGAAATCATTGGTTAATAACCCTTAGAGCCCTAAGCCCCAATCGACAGCCTCCCTAGATTTTAGGGACTTCGGCATTTTCTATATCGCAAAATAATGTAGATATGGGATAACGAGTACTTACCACAGTTTCTCCTTATGTTCCTACTTAGATCTAATGCAGATCCATCCCCTAAATGCTAGCAGAACTCAAATCTTAGAGATCTAAAGGTTCGGCTATGAGCTCCTATGGTTATGGTAGTTTTGACTTTTTGACTGGTGAAGAAGAGGGTGATTTGGGGTTATAATATTGGAGTAGTGCTGCCGACAGGTACTAAGGGTTTAGAGAAGATGAAATTCGTTCAAAAGGAATGAAACGAATAGAGGGAATTGGCTTGGAGAAATCGGCACAAGCAGTACGTTTTCGGGATTTCGGCTTTTATGGCAATCGGCTATGGTGGTTTTAGGGAGGATGGATTTGAAAAAGAAGATGGATTTGAGTAATAGGGGTGTTCGACTGAGGTAGAAATCAAAAAGGAAAGAAAAGCAATAGAGGAGAAGAAGAGGAAGAAGAAATCAGCACAAAGGAGAAGGAATCTGCGTTTTCGGTTTTTGTGAAAACTTAGAGAAGGATAAATGAAAGTGAAAGCTTTTAGGTGGCTAACCCTAATTTGTCATGACAGAAAAAGAAAAGAAACTAACCCTAATTACTAACAAAGCAATCGGCCCAACCTTCCTTAGGCCCTAGCCGGTTCTACTTAACTGATCACATGCCCGGCACATGCCTAAAAATTAAAAGTAACCATACGCTTACCTTGTAACTTGAACCCTAGACCTTTAATTCCTTCCCAGGCGCCACTTTTTTAGGAACTTAGTGGCGCCACCTTGCCACTTTGCCAAAGCTCTTCTTGTATCACAATTTACGAAGTTTTTCTTAAAAGCCCACTTAACCAAGTCTCCTATTCACTTAAAATCCAAACTTGATATTTTACAGGGTTTTAACTTAGGCTTGGGCCTTCTAAAGGCCCACTAACACACTTAAACACAATTCCAATATTCAGAACACCAAAATTTCAAAATTTCACCAAAATCTCATAAATCCCGAAAAATCCCGAAATCAAGACGTTACACAAGCCCAACACTTCTAGGCCCAAATTTAGGGTGTTACAAATTTACTTGGCCATAGCCTAAACACATATCCTCATCAAACATATTAGTCATGTATTTCATAGAAATACCAAGAAGCATATATGAGCTCAATAATAGTCAAATTGCCATATACATATACTTTCCACATCATGAGTCCATATAACATGTACAAATTATTTCCATGTATTTCAAATATATTCGAGTAATAGTTCATTCAGAACCCATGTTATCTCATACTAAAACTTTACCTGTTGAACCTTTTAAAATATAGATGGATACGAGGGTAGTACACACAAAGTGTACAAATCTGTAATCCGTCAATTCATATTTAATGCTCATACGAGCACATAAATGAGAAGCTCTCTCTCGAGCCATATAACGGGAAGCTCATAACAGCCATAATCGGGAAGCTCATAAGAGCCATAATTGGGAAGCTCGTGTGAGCCATTATCGGGTAGCTTCGAAGAGCCATTAATTGGGAAGCTCATGAAAGAGCCTTTAATCAGGAAACTCATGAAAGAGCCTTTAATCGGGAAGCTCTGAAGAGCCATATATCAGGACGCTCATAAGAGTTGTGGTGTGTCCACAACATATGCAGGATCACAACCAATCGGGATGCTCAAAAGAGCTATTAACGGGAAGCTCGTGAGAGCCATATATCAGGAAGCTCGTGAGAGCCATATATTAGAAAGCTTAAGAGAGCCAATATCAAGATGCTCATGAGAGCTAATAACGGGACACTCTTGCAAGCTGTGGTGTGTCTGCAATACATGGAGGACTACAACCAATTCAGGAACCCTGTATTCTATTGAATTTTATTTGTTCAAACGGAACTTAGTACTTGTCAGACATTGGTAGATATGTGTCTGATGTTCATACATAGCAATTACACAATTCACACACACAACATTCAATTCAAACATATAAATATACAATTTAAGTTACACAAACTTACCTCGACAATGTTCGTGTACTCAAAAGCTACTAATCTGTTACTTTCTCTTTTCCACAATCTAACTCCGTATTTGATCTATCCGGATCTACACAAATGAATTTAACATCAATTTATATTCAATTCAATCCAATTCACATTTTTTGGCAAAATTATTATTTTGCCCCTATACTTTTAATTAATTACAATTTCGTCCCTTGGCTCGGAAAATAAAATTCATACAATTTGATGCTTTCTAAGCCTAGCTGATTTTTACATATAACATTAGCAGCCCATGCATTTCATAAAATTTAGAATTTTTCCATGAATTTTTCATCTTTTCAATTTAGTCCCTAAATCTTAATTTCATCAAAATTCCCTTAACAAAAGTTGTTTATCTCTTAACAACCTTTCATTTTCTACCACAAAACTTCATAATTCATACATACTCATCCTTGGAAAAACCCTAACACTTTGAGAATTTTACAAATTAGTCCCCGAGATAGCTAGATTAAGCTATTATGATATCAGAAATATGAAAATTATTAAAAACAGGACAAGAATACTCACCTAACTAAGCCAAATAAGCTCGTCTTTCTTCAAGTCTCCATAGCTAGGGTTTCCATGTTTTTCATTTAGGAAAGATGATAATATGATGAGATTTTACTTTATTTTATTATTTATCATCTATTTATCTTTTACTTTCCAATTTCATCCTTTTCTTTATCAAATTTTCCATTGATGACTAATCATACTTATCTATTAACTCCTCTTAACAGTCTATTTTCCATACAAGGGCCTCAAATTTCAAATTTCATAGCTATTTGATCCCTTTAGCTACTAGAATTCAGCTTTTACACTTTATGCAATTTGGTCCTTTTTATCAAATTAGACATATAATCAATAAAATTTTCTTAGCAAAATTTTCATACGATACTTCTATCATAATACAAACCATGTAATAATATAAAAATAATTTTTCTACTTGACTAGGATTTGTGGTCCCGAAACCACTGTTCCAATTTCACTAAAAATGGGCTGTTACAGACTCGTATTTTTGAGTTACTTCATTTTGATTTATTGAGGTTTCATGATACTCCATTTTGTAGATCTCATTATTTTTTGGCATTGGTTGATGATTTCTCTCGTGCTGTTTGGTCATATCTTATAACATCTTATTTTTAGTAAAACTAGAATAGAGGTTTCGGGACCACAAATCCGAGTTAGAAAGAAAATTTATTTTAATGTTATTGCTTAATTTAAATTATGATAGGAAAGATATATGAAAATTCTGATAAGAAAAATTTATCGATATTATGTTTAATTAGGGAAAGGACCAAATTGCATAAAATGTAAAAGTTGAGTTCTAGTAGCTATAATGTAACACCTCTATCCCATAACCACCACCAGAATAGGTAAGGGGCATTACCGGATATTCAGAACAGATCAAAACTGATCAAAACAGAATAATCATAAATTTCCAGGTTCAAACAAAATTATAAATCAGTAACTATAGTAATGTAACATGCTATAATAGATCAGATTAAGCTTCATTCGTTCATTGGAGACTAAACTGAAACATACGAAAGATATGAAGAATCATCAGAAAATTTTCTAATTAAGGCTACACGGCCGTGTGCCTTATACGGTCGTGCCCTAAACTTAACCTTGGCCGTAGACAACACTGCCAAATACCACACCATCACCAGACACGCTCGTGTGTCCAGCCCGTGGACAACACTGCCAAATACCACATGGTCACCAGACACACCCGTGTGTCCAACCCGTGTGCAACACTGACCAAAATATTTCAATATGCAAGGGTCACACGGTTGAGTCACACGCCCGTGTGCTCTAACCGTATGGCACAATGCAAGCTTAGTTTAAGCCATACATTACACCAATAAGGGTCAAACCTACAAGCCAAATTCATGTCACAATAAGGCCACAATATCAACTCAATTCAATGCCTTAAAACATACCTCAACATGATCAAACCATTCATATTCAAATCTCACACAAACATATCTTTATCACTAACAAAGTTCATGACCAAACACATAATACATATCTATTTCACACCACATCCAAAACTTACCATTTCTTCACCTTGACATGTTTCAAGATGACCAAAACAAGTTAGATCATAAGACCATCATAAATTTACATAATTTAGCATCACAAACCATAGACCAAAATCAAACACAAGCATACCATTTGCTATCCAATTCACATGGCATTACAAATCAACGTATTCGTGCTTTATACAAAAACACTCTAGCCTATACATGCCATACTTAAAATTTGTACGTTCAAAAGGTACCAAAATTAAGCTTGATAGTGTGGTGAATATCCTTGACTATCTCTGAGCCTTCAGTAGCTACGATATTTGTAAAATAGTTGAAAGAATAAATAGAGTAAGCTACAATGAGCTTAGTATGTCAAATACAAAATTATTCAATCCATAGTCATAATACAATAACCATTTCCCACATATATTTCACCATTCAGATTCACTCATTTTACTCAGATTTCTAGTTCATACAATTTGCATACCTTTCATACTCGGAAATTCAGTACAAAACAGATGTACCTGAGTCAGATTCATGAGGTATGCATTTATTCATATGTTAGAATTTCTCCTCAAATTATTCAGAAACGTTACAGAATTCAGATAGGACTCATACAATACCGATGTCCCTGACGTGGTCTTACATGTTATTCAATATCGATGCCATTGCCCCAGACAGGGTCTTACACGAAACATATATGATGCCAGTGTCCCAGACACGGTCTTACACATAATTCTCAAATCAATGCCTACGTCCCGAACAAGGTCTTACATGATATCGATTTACCATTACTCATTCAAAGGCGATTCAAAATTTCTATATCAGGCTTTCATGGCCGTCCAATACAGTTTATAATTCAAGCATTTATACCGAACATTAATATAACGCATATTTGTAAATTGACTTACCTCGTACAGATTTAACGGATTCGAGTCGACTATTCAACAACTTTGGACTTCCCTCGTTCTAAGTCTGTTTTTCTTTGTTCTTGATCTAAATTAATTCAAATTCAACCATTCAATTATTCATTTCATTCAATTCAATCCATAAACACTCATTTAGGGCATTTTACATTTTAGCCCTCACATTTTCACATTTTAACACTTTGGTCTCTAATTCACAAAAACATCAAATATGCATAATTTTATTACAAAATGGCCCAGCCGAATCTTCATGGCTCTCATGTATGCCTTGTAACACCCCAAACCTGACCCAGACGTTATAGTCAAGTCTAGTGTGTCACATCAACGACGAATTAGCCATGTTCCTTAATTATTATGATTAGGGTGGGTTTTTCCAAAAACGTTCTGATAGTTTGGGAAGAAAGTCCAGGATTAATTTGTGTTTATCCTATCCACCACCAGTTTATAATTCATTTTTTTATCAGTTCTTGTTATCCATTTGTTATGAGTGCTTAGTTTTGAAAACATTGATTAATTTAAGAAAACTTGCGCAACCTCAATCAAATCATTTAAAACAAAATATAAATAAAGAATTAAAAACCCAATTTAAAATACTTAAAGCAACCTTATTACAACCCAAAACCAGAATGGAAAATAAAAGAGGAAAATAGATAACTCAAATAAAAACCAACGATGCAGTCTACGTGGCCACTCTTAGTCCCACCAGCTACCAAGTCCTCTAGCTCAAGGCTCACCTACACAGATGAAAGGAAGGGGTGAGTTTGGAAACTCAGTGTGTAAAGAAAGCCCATCCAGAGCCCAAATCAGCTCAAGCTTACTGGGCCTAAGCCCTATCCAGTCTCAGTAGTAACTGGGCCGAAGCCCTATTCAGTATTCAGATACTGGGCCGAAGCCCTATTCAGATACAGTTTCACTGGGCCAAAGCCCTACTCAGTAAACAGTGTGGCCTATGGGCCCATTATAGTAATAGAACAGAATAATGCATGTATGCAAAGCCCAGTCCATGTTCAGCCTTACACACCACCCGTAGCAGCCCTACACACCATGTGGGGAATAACTCAACCCACCCAGCCCTACACACCATAGTCGCAGCATAGCTACTCAGATAACGTGGCCAAGCCACTAGTAGTTATATGAGGCAAAGCCCCTTTCAGTAACGTGGCCAAGCCACTATCAATAATACGAGGCAAAGACTCTTTCAGTAAACGTGGCAATGCCACTTGCACTTCCTCCATCAATAAAACCCAAACCCATGCAACAGTATAATATGTCATGGCATACAGTGAACAGTTACAATAAAGCATGCATTTCAGTCAAATTTAGCTCAAGGGGTATAATGGTTATTTTGCACCTAGGGGTAAAATAGTAATTTTCCACCTTTAAGGGGTATTTCAGTAATCTAACCAGTTTTTTTTAGTGTTTATACATATTTCAGTCATTAACAGTCAAATTTCCATCTAAGCAGTTTATCCAGCCCATTTTAGCAGTTTAGAGTTATTGGGCCCTAAAACCCCTAATGGGCCCTACAACGTCAATTAGCTATTTTAGCCCATTTAGCCCAAATTTCATGAATGTCTTAGCGATTTTAACCTACAGTATTCCCGAATATGTTTACCACTAATTTCCACCCATATGGGTCCGTAAGCCTATTGGGCCCATATTTAGCCCATCGAGGCCTAAATTACCTAGGTGCACGGAATCGTGCACTCCCAACTTTATCGATTGCGATTACAGGTCTTACCAACTCCAACTGACCCACGAGCACTCGCACACTCGCAAGCCTATGAAATGCCAGAATTTCAGCATTTCAGCTTTTCGGCTTTTGCCAATTTAGTCTACTAGAGGGTGTTCGTTTACACACCTGATTTGCGATGAACGTTAACGAGATCTCCCACGAGTATCCTACAATCGGTCACTAACATATTAGACTTATGAATCAATGATAGCTAACGTAACTATGCTTACCATATTCGGCCCATCTCCCTTAAGGCCCTAGAACACTCACCTTTGTAGAAAGTAGGGACTAGATCTAGATCTAGTGGTTCCAATTGTCCAAGCCCTCGATCGGTAGCCTTTAATCCACACTAGCGCAAAACAAATCAAATAACACCACTAAACCCTTTTAGTCTTAGTCGATAGCCACCCTATGTAACACCCTGAATTTGGGCCTAGAATTATTGGGCTTTGAGTCCGGGTTTGAATAGAAGACGGCCCGAAAAAAATTGGATGTTTTAAATTTTTATGGAAAATTATTATTATTATTACTATTATTATTATTATTAATTTTGTGTTTAGTTTAGTTTTTAAGTAAATTAAGCAGGATTATAGTGCGGTAAAAGTTTTAGGTTCGACCCAAGACTCTAGTAAATAAATAAATAAATTTTGCTTCCTTAGGGAAATTCGAGCAATAGGCTTTATTATTAAATTGGGCTAAGTTTAGGCACAAAGAAAGTGCTTGGCCCAGTGGCTAAACACGCTAGGCGGACGTGGGAGGTGCTTGGGTTCAAGGCACGGCACGCTCAATGTTTTGTTTTTTTTAGAAATTAGGTTGCGTTTAAATAAGGGTTAAAAGAGGTTGCAACTATATTATGCCACAAGAGCACCTGTGGCGCAGTGGCAGCAGCGTGCTAGGATTTCGAGGGGGCACGAGTTCGAATCCAGGAGCAGGCGGAATTTTTTTTATTTTTAAGAAGCCGTGACTGAAGCGGATAAGGCTTATATTTAAGTGCGACCATATTATAGTAAAGAACAAGCTGTGGTGCAGTGGCCAGCAGCATGCGAGGGTGCCTGGAGGTCCCCAATTCGAACTGCTATGCGCACAGGAGGTCGGCCTTTTTGCTGCACGCGTGGGGTGAGTTGTTGTGCTGGACCAAAACTCTCCCTAGCAGTAGATTGGGTCAGCTGATCGGTGGAAAAGGGGGGATAAGGCTGCTAGTCGGTGGTTAGATGGAACTCAAATGCTAAATTCAAGGAGCAAAGCAAGGAATTTGAAATTAGAAAGAATTTTTAATAAGCATTAAGTGCCGATTACTTCTATTATTTTGGCCTTTATGAGCTATCTTCTTCTTTGGTTTTATTGAATCGGTTTTTGTCCTTTTTATTATTTTGTTTATCATCTCTTCGCCCATATTTTTTTTAAATTTCTTTCCCTTTTGTTTTTCTTTCCATGATAGCCAAAACTTACATTCTTTCTACCCACTAGTGTATTTCTTCTTTTCTTCATCTTTTGTTGTCTTTTCTAAAACCGAAATCAAGGTATAATCCCTTTTCTTCTTCATTTATCTACTTTTCGTTCTAAATTGAAACTCTCTTCTCTTAAACCAAAACCCCATTCTTTCTTTGATCTATTTAGCCGAATCTCACAACTCCTAAAACCCTTCTCGACATACAACTTCCATCTTCTTCTTCTCCATTATACTAAAAGCCGAAACCTCCATATTTTTAGTGATTTGGGAATTAAACTCTAGATCTATTTTGTACTCACGTTTTAAGTTGGATTCATTGTGGATCTGAGATTGGAAAGGTGTTGGAAACGCTCTTGACAAGTACATCATTGGTGGTAAGTACTCGGAATCGTATTTCTATTCGTTATTTCGGGATTTAAGAAAAGTCGAATAATCCCTAAACACTTAGGGAGGCTATCATTTTGGGACTAAGGGCTTTACTATCATCGTTCTTTGATTTTATGTGTTTAGTGTGAACAAAAGGCTAGCAATCAAGGAGTATTGATGGCTAACACCATTGGAGCATCTAGATCTAGTAGATTAAAATCGATGAAGGTAAGTAGTTTGGGGCCTTAGGGATGTTGGCCGAATGTGCTAAGTGATTTCTACATTGGTTTTCATGGATTCATAAATCTAAATATGTTAGTGACTAATTGTAGGAAAAATCGTATGGAAGATCTCGCTGTAGTAATCGCAAATCAAGTGTGTATCAAACACCCTCTTGTAGTTCAATCGGCAAAAGCTGAAATGCCGAAGTTCTGGCATTTCGTGGGCTTGTGAGCGTGCGAATGCTCATAAGTCTGTTGGAATTTTTTGGATCTGTAATCGCAAGCGGTAAGTTGGTTGAGTGCGCAATTTCGTGCACTTCGGTAAATTTGGGCTTCGATGGGCTAGAATTGGGCCCAATAAGCTTACGGGCCCATATAGGTAAAAATAGGCTATAAATATGTTCTGATAGACTGTAGGTCCAAAACTGCTGAAACTGGTAAATCGATCATGGAACTTGGGCTAAATGGGCTTAAGTTGCTTATAGACACTGTAGGGCCATTAGGGGTTTCAGGGCCTAGTAACTGTAAACTGCTAAAATGGGCTAAGTAAGCTACTAAGATAAAAGTTGGACGAATAATGACTGTAATTTGCATAAAACCCTAAAAAATTGATAAAATTACTGAAATACCCCTTACGGGTGAGGAATTACTATTTTACCCCTAGGTGCAAAATGACCATTATACCCCTAGGGCTAAATTTGACTGAAATGCATGATTTACTGTTTTTGTTTGTTGTATGCCATATCATGACTATCTGTTGCATGGGATTTGGGATTATTGATGGAGGAAGTGCAAGTGGCATTACCACGATTACTGAAAGAGGCTTTGCCTCATACTGTTTACTGAAAGAGGCTTTACCTCGTACTGTTTACTGAAAGGGGCTCTGCCCCATACTGTTTACTGAAAGAGGTTTTGCCTCGTATTACTGTTAGTGGCCACATTATCTGAGCAGCGTTGCTGCGATTGTGGAGTGTAGCGGCTGGGTGGGTCGAGTTGTCTCCCCACATGGTGTGTAGGGCTGGTACGGGTGGAGTGTAGCGGTTGGACTTAGAATGGGACTTGGGCTTTGCATTCATGCATGATATCTGTTCTATTACTGTTATGGGCCTATGGGCCGCACTGGTATCTGAATAGGGCTTCGGCCTAGTAACTGAGTACTGAATAGGGCTTCGGCCCAGTTTACTGAGACTGGTTAGGGCTTAGGCCAATAGGCTTTAGCTAATTTGGGCTCTGGATGGGTTTCTTTACACACTAAGTTTCCAAACTCACCCCTTTTTCTTCCATCCTCGCAGGTGAGCCCTAGACTGGTGGACTTAGAGCTGGGAGGGATTCAGAGTGGCCACATGGACTAGACTGTTAGTTTTTATCAAGTTATTTATTTCAATTTAATTTTAATTATTTTTATTCTAATTTTGGGTTTGTAATAAGGCCGCTCTAATTATTTAATTTGTTTTTAGCTTAAGTATGATATTGATTAAATCGTTTCAAAATCGGATAGCTCTAAGGCTTGCTTTTATAAAAGTTACTTGTTTTCAAAATATCATGATAACAGAGCAAAGCTTTTGCAACGTAAATGTTTTCATAAATAAATATTTTAAATAGACTTAAACCTAATTTGTGGTTCGTGGACAAGTCATAAGGTTAAAGTGTGGCAATGGGTGTGTGCATGTCTAGGATTGGATCTAGGAAGAGCTTGGTACTTAAGCAGTCTAATTGACTCACCTCCTCTTCTCTTGAATCCTACCTGGTGCAGAGTACCCATTCACTTTAACAAAGAAGATCTGATTTTTCGATACTTAAACTGTTTTAAAAATAACATGTTTCTTCAAGCTACAAAGGTTTACAAGCTTTCACAATTTTCCATAAAATTTTACAAAGTGGTTAACAATGTTTGAAAAGGGAATGATTATTTAAATGAACCACATTTTGAAAAAGAAATAAACAAACACAAGCTGAGGTTTTATACAAGTTTAACGGTAGAAGTTTCTAAACATTAAGAAGGGTTTCCAATGAAAACAAGGTTTTCGAAAAACACTTCAATGTGACACACCAGACTTGGCCGTAACATCTGGGCCGGGTTTAGGGTGTTACATTTAGTGGTATCAGAGCTTGGTTGCAACAACTCGACTGTGGATCGGGTCCAAAAAGGTTTTCAAAAAATTTGTTTAAACAGTTGGCCCAAGAAGGGTATTTTTGGAAATCGATTTCTGAAAAATTTAGAAAAACCATTTTCAAACTTGTTGTTTTTCAAAATATACGTGTTTTAAAGGTTTGATTTTGAAAAGTTTAAATCCTTCTAAGTTTTTTGAAATCTAGTATCTTAAGAAGTGGCACACTGAATCCCCGGCGCCCAGTCTGTAAATGTTTCTTCTATTATACTATACTGTAATGTTACTGTAGATAGAACTGAGACCATACTATGATACGGTAGATAGGGTAGTATTGAATATTGTAGGACTGAGACTGTAGGGAAACCAAAAACCTAGAAGATTGAGACTATAGCTAGGCTACGATTCTGTAAAAACAAAAACTTAGAAATACTATCTTAGCATAGAATATAAGAATAAGTACTAAAATTTTGAATCAAGGTCTTTGTAGTTATTTGATATGTGTACTGGTAATGTAGAGTATTGATATGGATTCTGAGGGTAAGCAAAGTTTGCCAACTTCAGGTAGCTGTAACTTGGAGCTTGGTATTGAGGCACTGGTCGAGTTAGTAAGGAAAGTGGTAGAAGAAGTATTGGAGACCAAAGTTAAGGAAATTAAGGAAACGCTTCAAGCAGGGTGCTTAGAGTGTAAGAAGAGGAAGGATCCTAGTTCCCAGAGGATAGAGTCTCGTTCTGTGAAACTTGTTAAGGCATGACCAAACCTTCCGACCTGCAAGAACTGCAACAGGCGTCATCCGAGTGAATGTATAGAGAGAAAAGAGCATGCTTTAGATGCGGGTCCCTGGAACATCGAGCTCTGGATTGCCAAGCTTATTCTAGTTAGGTGTGATGTTTGGATACAAATTGTATGCGCGCTTGTTAAATATTTATTTACCTCGGTGATTAGATGTTCTGGGTCGTACTAAAAATTATTTAGATCAGAGTGCGTAGTGGTAGCATAGTAGAGTAGTGATGCAACGACTATCTTATTATTTAGAAATTTCGAGGACGAAATTTTTTTTTAAGATGGGTGAATTGTAATACCCTGAATTTAGGCCTAGATTTATTTGGCTTTGAGTCTGGGTTCAGATAGAAGATGGCCCGAAAAAATTAGATGTTTTAAATTTTTATGGAAAATTATTATTATTATTATTATTATTATTAATTTTGTGTTTAGTTTTGTTTTTAAGTAAATTAAGCAGGATTTACAGTGCGGCAAAAGTCTTAGGTTCGACCTAAGACTCTAGCAAAAAAATAAATAAATTTTGCTTCCGTAGGGAAATTCGGGCAATAGGCTTTATTATTAAATTGGGCTAAGTTTAGGCACAAAGGAAGTGCCTGGCCCAGTGGCTAAGCACGCTAGGAGGACGTGGGAGGTGCCTGGGTTCAAGGCACCGTGCGTGCAATGTTTTGTTTTTTTTTAGAAATCAGGTTACGTTTAAATAAGGGTTAAAAGAGGTTGCGACTGGATTATGCCACAAGAGTGCCTGTGGTGCAGTGGCAGCAACATGCTAGGATTTCGAGGGGGCGCGAGTTCGAATCCAAGAGCATGTGGAATTTTTTTTATTTTTAAGAAGCCATGACTGAAGCAGATAAGGCTTATATTTAAGTGCGACCATATTATAGTAAAGAACAAGCTGTGGTGCAGTGGCCAGCAGCATGCGACGGTGCCTGGAGGTCCCCAGTTCGAACTGCTATGCGCACAGGAGGTTGGCCTTTTTGCTGCACGCGTGGGGTGAGTTGTTGTGCTAGACCAAAACTCTCCCTAGCAGCAGATTGGGTCAGCTGATTGGTGGAAAAGGAGGGGATCAGGCTGCTAGCTGGTGGTTGGATGGAACTCAAATGCTAAATTCAAGGAGCAAATCAAGTAATTTGAAATTAGAAAGAATTTTTAATAAGCATTAAGTGCCGATTACTTCTATTATTTTGGCCTTTATGAGCTATCTTCTTCTTTGGTTTTATTGAATCGGTTTTTGTCCTTTTTATTATTTTGTTTATCATCTCTTCGCCCATATTTTTTTTTAAATTTGTTTCCCTTTTGTTTTTCTTTCCATGATAGCCAAAACTTACATTCTTTCTACCCACTAGTGTATTTCTTCTTTTCTTCATCTTTTGTTGTCTTTTCTAAAACCAAAATCAAGGTATAATCCCTTTTCTTCTTCATTTATCTACTTTTCGTTCTAAATTGAAACTCTCTTCTCTTAAACCGAAACCCCATTCTTTCTTCGATCTATTTAGCCGAATCTCACAACTCCTAAAACCCTTCTCGAAACCCTCTCTTTTTATACAACTTCCATCTTCTTCTTCTCCATTATACTAAAAGCCCAAACCTCCATATTTTTAGTGATTTGGGAATTAAACTCGAGATCTATTTTGTACTCGCGTTTTAAGTTGGATTCACTGTGGATCTGAGATTGGAAAGGTGTTGGAAACGCTCTTGACAAGTACATCGTTGGTGTTAAGTACTCGGAATCTTATTTCTATTCGTTATTTCGAGATTTAAGAAAAGCCGAATAATCCCTAAACACTTAGGGAGGCTATCATTTTGGGACTAAGGGCTTTACTAGCCTCGTTCTTTGATTTTATGTGTTTAGTGTGAACAAAAGGCTAGCAATCAAGGAGTATTAATGGCTAACACCATTGGAGCATCTAGATCTAGTAGATTAAAATCGACGAAGGTAAGTAGTTTGGGGCCTTAGGGATGTTGGCCGAATGTGCTAAGTGATTTCTACATTGGTTTTCATGGATTCGTAAATCTAAATATGTTAGTGAATGATTGTAGGAAAAATCGTGTGGAAGATCTCACTGTAGTAATCGCAAATCAGGTGTGTATCGAACACCCTCTTGTAGTTCAATTTGGCAAAAGCTGAAATGCCAAAGTTCCAGCATTTCGTGGGCTTGTGAGCGTGCGAGCGCTCATAAGTCAGTTGGAATTTTTTGGATCTGTAATCGCAAGTGGTAAGTTGGTTGAGTGCGCAATTTCGTGCACTTCGGTAAATTTGGGCTTCGATGGGCTAGAATTGGGCCAATGGGCTTACGGGCCCATAGGTAAAAATAGGCTATAAATATGTTCTGATAAACCGTAGGTCCAAAACTGTTGAAACTGGTAAATCGATCGTGGAACTTGGGCTAAATGGGCTTAAGTTACTTATAGACACTGTAGGGCCATTAGGGGTTTTAGGGCCCAGTAACTGTAAACTGCTAAAATGGGCTAAGTAAGCTACTAAGATAAAAGTTGGATGAATAATGACTGTAACTTTCATAAAACCCTAAAAAACTGATAAAATTACTGAAATACCCCTTACGGGTAAGGAATTACTATTTTACCCCTAGGTGCAAAATGACCGTTGTACCCCTAGGGTTAAATTTGAAATGCATGATTTACTGTTTCTTTTTATTGTATGCCATATCATTACTATCTGTTGCATGGGATTTGGGATTATTGATGGAGGAAGTGCAAGTGGCATTGCCACGATTACTGAAAGAGGCGTTGCCTCATACTGTTTACTGAAAGAAGCTTTGCCTCGTACTGATTACTGATAGGGGCTCTGCCCCATACTGTTTACTGAAAGAGGCTTTGCCTCGTATTGCTGTTAGTGGCCACAGTATCTGAGCAGCGATGCTGCGACTGTAGAGTGTAGCAGCTGGGTGGGTCGAGTTATCTCCCCACATGATGTATAGGGCTGGTACGGGTGGAGTGTAGCGGTTCGACTTAGGATGGGACTTGGGCTTTGCATTCATGCATGATATCTGTTCTGTTACTGTTATGGGCCTATGGACCGCACTGGTATCTGAATAGGGCTTCGGCCTAATAACTGAGTACTGAATAGGGCTTCGGCCCAGTTTACTGAGACTGGTTAGGGCTTAGGCCAATAGGCTTGAGCTGATTTGGGCTCTGGATGGGTTTCTTTACACACTGAGTTTCCAAAATCACCTCTTTTTCTTCCATCCTCGCAAGTGAGCCCTAGACTGGTGGTCTTGGAGCTGGGAGGGATTCAGAGTGGCCACATGGACTGGACTATTGGTTTTTATCAAGTTATTTATTTCAATTTAATTTTAATTATTTTTATTCTAATTTTGGGTTTGTAATAAGGCCGCTCTAATTATTTAATTTGTTTTTAGCTTAAGTATGATATTGATTAAATCGTTTCGAAATCGGATAGCTCTAAGGCTCGCTTTTATAAAAGTTACATGTTTTCAAAATATCATGATAACAGAGCAAAGCTTCCGCAACGTAAACATTTTCATAAATAAATATTTTAAATAGACTTAGACCTAATTTTTGGTTCGTGGACATGTCATAAGCTTAAAGTGTGGCAGTGGGTGTGTGCATGTCTAGGATTGGATCTAGGACGAGCTTGGTACTTAAGCAGTCTAATTGACTCACCTCTTCTTCTCTTGAATCCTACCTGGTGCATAGTACCCATTCACTTTAACAAAGAAGATCTGATTTTTCGATACTTAAATTGTTTGAAAAATAACATGTTTTTGCAAGCTACAAAGGTTTACAAGCTTTCACAATTTTCCATAAAATTTTACAAAGTTGTTAACAATGTTTGAAAAGGGAATGATTATTTCAATGAACCACGTTTTGAAAAAAAAAATAAACACAAGCTGAGGTTTTATACAAGTTTAATGGTAGAAGTTTTTAAACATTAAGAAGGGTTTCCAATGAAAACAAGGTTTTCGAAAAACACTTCAATGTGACACACTAGACTTGGCCGTAACATCTGGGCTAGGTTTGGGGTGTTACACCCTATGCATATAGGGGTTTTCAATTTTTCTTAAATCCCGAAATCACAAATAGCGAAGAGATCTAAGCTCTTACCGAAGATTCACTAAGCAAGAACACTTCCAATCCTACTTTAATCCCCATCCTGACGTAGATCAATCCTCACCACAAACAGAGAATGAATGTAATAGATCTAAGGGTTCAATTCCCAAATCATTTATGAATGTGAAGATTCGACTTTCTTTATAATAATGGAGAAGGAAAATAGATGTTTTGTAGAGAAAAGAAAAAAGATGTCGACAAGGGTTATAGGAGTTGAGATATTCGGCCAAAAAAGAAGAAAAAAGTAAGGGTACTCAACCAAGGAGAAATCGGCACAACCTAGAACCTTTCGGGATTTCGGCTTTTAGGAGTATTCGGCTAAGAGAGGTTTGACTAGAATAGATTCAGGGTTTAGTCTTGAACAATCAGTTAAATGAGGTTTAAGAAAATCAATGAAGAAGATAAAGAAAAGAAAGAGGGGAGGAATGAAGAGAATAGGTTCGGCTAGGTGAAGAAGTCGACAAAGAAACCTAAAGTATAAGGTTTCGACTTTTGAAGAGATTTGCTAAGTGGGGTTCCAAGTGAATCGTTTTAGGCTTATGTAACAAAGAAGAAAAGAAGGAGAAGAAGGTTGTTTCAGTTTGAGAAGAAAAGAAGAAAAGAAGAATAGAGAGGTGGTTTGGCTCTTTGAACAAATTGGTACCTAAAAAGGTTGGTAACTTGAGTTTTCGGCTTTTAGATCACAAAAGAGGAGAAGAGTAATGAAAGAAAACCCTAAAACTTACCTAGTCGGCACACCTATTTACCCAATTTACTGAATTAAGACCCCAAAAGAGACCCCAAAAGTGTTCGGCTAGCACCGTAAACAACCCCTAGCAGATTACACCAAAACCAATTGACCCCAATCGGCAATGCTCCCCCAAGAGTCCCATAATCGGCCACCACATGCTCCCTTTCAAAATTCCTAAAATCTCTCCCTCTTATCCTACTTGATCACATCCCATGAGCATCTCAAATTCTTCCATCAGAGTTTCACTTAACATCCATCACATGACTGGCACATGCACAAAAATTAAAAACACACCCAATGCTTACCTTGTGACTTGAACTCTGGCCCTTGCACCCATCCACACGCCACTTTTTTAGGAACTAAGTGGCGCCACCTTGCCACTTTACCAAAGGCTTCCTTGTGTCTTAATTTACTCACTTTTTTTTAAAAGCCCACATAACCAAGTTCCCTTCTCTTTAAATCCAAAATTTGATATTTTTGTCGGGTTTTATCTTAGGCTTGGGCCCTCCAAAAGCCCACTAACACTCTTAAAACATAAATTCCATAATCTAACAACAAATTTTGAAATTTCACCAAAATCACAAAAATCCCAAAAAATCCCAAAAATCAGGGCATTACATGCCCATATACACATTTATTTCACAATTTAATCCTCTCAAAATGTCATTTTCACAATTTAGCCCTTATGGCTTAAATTCATCAAAATCTCATGGCAAAACATGTTTATTCAACACCTATCCATCATTATTCATTCAATTTCATCACAAAGCTCCAAAAATCATCAATGGCATTTTTCATAAACTTCATCAAAAACAGAAATTAAAACATGGGCATGAAAGATTTCGAAGCAACGATCACAGAAACATAAAAATTATCAAAAATCGAAACCAAAACATACCTCAATCAAAGATTACAAGTGTCAAACCCTAAGCAAATCTTTCTCTTTTCTTTTCTTGTATTTTCGGCTAAGGATAGACATAAAAATTATCCATTTTCATGCATTTGTTTTATTATTATTAACATATAATCTAAATGACAATTTTGCCCTTTTATTAAACCATTATAAATTTACATATAATAAGGCTATAAATGTCCATTACTCATGTAATTGGCATAATAACCACATAAGGACCTTTCAAATACAAAGCCAAATCAAATAAGCACTTTTAATAACTAGCACACAGCTTTTACCTTTTACACAATTAGGTCCTTTTTCATAATTAAGCACAGAAATAGACAAATTAATTCGCAGAAATTTCGCAAATGCAGATTCATATACCGCATACACAGAAAATAATATCAAAACATTTTTTAGACTCGGATATGTGGTTCCGAAACCACTTTTTCGACTAGGGTCCAAACCCGGCTGTTACATATAAGTACCAAATAGCCATGGAATCCAAAACTTGAGGTCCTTATATGGTAATTAGACTATTAAAGAAAAGTTAGTGGATATTTTGGTGATTCATCCATGGAAAAACTAGAAAAGGGTAACGACTAAATTGGAAATGAGGATAATTAAAAGATGATAAGTAAATTAAAAAGAAATATCATCATTTTATATCATCTTCCTCCTCAAAAATACATGGAAACCCTAGGAAAGAGAAAGCAAGCTTTCTTGGTTTAATTAGGTATGAATTCTTGTCCCGTTTTTAGTAATTTTTATATTTCTAAGATCAATATAGCTTAATCTATCTATTTTGGGGATTAAATTGCAAAGATATCAAAGTATAGAAATTTTTTCATGGATGGATATGCCAAAACTTTGAAATTTATGGTAGAAAATGAAAGGTTGTTGATAGATAAACAACTTTTGTAAAGTAAATTTTCATGAAATTATGATTTAGGGACTAAATTGTAAAAATGTAAATTTTATGGATTTTTTTATTTTTTTGACATATAGGGACTGTTATTGTTATATAGAAAATGCGGCTAGGCTTGGAATAAGGATTAAATTGCATGAATTTCTTTTTTTGAGCCTAGGGACTAAATTGTCATTTATGAAAAGTATAGGTGCAAAATGGTAAGTTTCCTATGATGTGAAGTAAATGTAAATGAGTATGAAATGGATTAAATTGATGTTAAATTCATTGATATGGATCTGGAAAGATCAAGGAAAAGAAAAGATGTTGGATTAGTAGACTTTAATACACGAACAAGTGTTGAGGTAAGTTCGTGTAACTTAATTATGTATTTTAATATGTTTGAATTGAATGTTGTGTTTGTATGAATTGTATAAATGTTTAATGTATGTAATTTATCACATGCTTGATAAATGATAAGTTCCGTTTGAATAATGAATGATGGGTACAATATTTTCCTGTATTGATTATAGTCCTGCATATGTTGCGAATATTATAGCTCAAACAAGCATCCTTTTAAAAGCCTTCTCGAGCATCCTGTTATATAGTTCCTGCGAGCATCCTGATCGGTAGTGATTCTGCATGTGTTGTACACTATCGCAGCTCTTTGTGAGTGCCCTGTTACATGACTTGATCAGTTGTGATCCTGCATATGATGCAGACACAAATGCAGCTCTTCATAAGCGTCCTGATATAAGCTTTTATGAGCTCCTTGACATGGCTTGCTAGAACTCCCTGTTACGCTATCCTGTGCTCTCTGATAATAACTCTTCAGAGTTACCTGTTAAGCTCTATGAGCTCCCTGATTAAAACTCTTATAGGTTTCATGTTTAGCCCGGATAAGTGTCTTGTTAAATGGCTCATCTGAGCATCCTGATATGTGGCTCGAGAGTGTGCTCCCTAGAGGTGTGTGTGGGTTGGGCCGGGCCGGGTTTGGGCCGAGCCCAGACAAAATTTTAGGCCCGTTTTCTAGGCCCAGGCCCAGCCCGGCCTGAAATAAAATTGTTAAGCCCGAGCCCGGCCCTGCCCAGCCCATATTAAATTTTTTTAGCTTATTTCATTAAATAAAAAAATTTAAAATATAATAAATCAAATACATTTAAAAACATAAAAACAAATATTAAAATAAAAAATAAATACAAAATGAGACAAACAATTCTTAACACAATACACAAATTAAAAATATAATAAAAAGTGGTTATATTAAAATTAAAAATAAAATGTAAATGTAATTAAAAATAAATATATATATTTAGTATATAATTCGGGTGGGGTCGGGTCTGGCTTGGGCCAAAAAAGTTTACCCGAGCCCGGCTTTTTTTCAAAATGGGCCTCGTTTTTTTGCCCAAACCCATATTTCGGGCCTATAATTTTACCCGAACCCTCTCATTTTTCGGGCAAGCCTTTGGGCCGAGCCGGGTAGCCCGGCCCATGCACACATCTACTGCTCCCTAATTAAGTGCCCTAATGGGTTACCCTGATTATGAGTTGACGGTTTACAGTTTTGTACACTTTATGTGTACTACGTGAGTATCCATCAATATTTCAATAATTCAACGGATAAAATGTCTGACATGAGAAATGATGAGATTAAATTAATTAGGTTTCGAATGTTTTTGAAATACTTGAAAGTTTGTAAAATGATGAGCTCATCCGTGTTTATTTGATGTATATGTGAAATATGTGACTAACTTGCTTAATTGAGTATATGTGTTTAGGCAAACTTGCCAATTTGTTGGGAAGCATGTTATTGTTATGCTTATTTAAATGAATATGAATGGCAAGTTTAATTCCTATTATACGAACTTATTAAGCAATTAAATGCTTACTAAGTTTTTTTTTCTCTATTTTATAGTCCTTGGAAACTCGTAAAGGTTGGAAATTGGTCGGAGCATCATCACACTATCCACCAGCTCGTTTTGGTATAAATAGTAAACTTATTTTGGTATAATTGCATGTATGGGTTAACTTGGCCAAATGCTGGTTTATGAATGGTTGTTTGTAATCTGGCCATTGGAATAGCTAGTGAAGGTTTGATTTGGTATAATTATGAAGTTATATCATGGTAAATACTTATGTATTTAGTATGATTTAATAAAGTTATGTTAAAAATGTATGTTTATAAAAGGTAAGATTATAAATAAGAATGCATGCGATGATATATCATGCTAGATGATAGAGTTGGCCTGGCTAAAATGCTTAAGTTGGTTAGTATATGATTGCAAGTATTGGTGTAGGTGATGGAATCACGAAACTAACTATGATTTCGACAAAGGCAAGCGCACCCATTGAGTAGTAGTATAGCTATAGTGAGCCCAGAATATTGTATCCACAACGACTAAAAGTACTAGTAATAACTATCTTTCTATTATTTAACCTAATAATTAAGGGGATTGTTTTTAATTTAAATCTAAACTAATTAACTATGAATGCAACAGAGTGTGAAGAAACTAATTGAATAAACCAATGATAAAGACAATACCCAAGGAAGAATCCACCTAGACTTCACTTATTATTCTGACTCTGAATTAAATGATTTATTTACTTGTCTTGATCCGTAGAAATCCCTAATTCATGTTAATATCTCTTTCAAGACTAAGAACAGCTGACTTTAGGTTGATTAATTGAAATCTCTTTCTAATTAAAACCCCTATCGTCACATTAACTTGATCTATGGATTCCCCTATTAGATTTGACTCTAATCCGGCAGATTTATGTCATCATATTTCTAGGATTGCAATCAACTCCGCTCAATTATGCTAGATCTATTTTTAAACAGGGACTTTTACTCCACTAAATAAGCACATCAAACTTGAATTAATATCCTGAAAATATTAAAGCAAGAATTGAGAACATATAATTAAAAACATGAACAAGTATTTACCATGTAATTCAAACAATTAAATAATAAAATCCATTGTAGGTTTCATCCTCTCTAGGTATTTAGGGAGTTTAGTTCATAATGTGAAAGGAAAACATCTCAAAATTAGGAAAATAACAAGACATAAAGAACCCAAAAACTTCTAGAGAAATTGAATGGAGAATCTTCAATCTTGAAGTAGATTTGCTTCTGAGACGATTCCAACGACATTCTTCGAGTAATTTCTGCTTTCTACTCTACGTCCTCTCTTAGGTCTTCCTCTTGTGTGTTTATATAGACTTTAGAGTGCTCAGAATACCTAAAAATTGGTTTTTTCCGTGTAAAAACAAAGTAGGGTTCAAACTCGACACGGGCTGGCATATGGGCGTCTGGCCAACCCATGTGGCTCACACAGGCGTGTGATCTGCCCATGTGGAAGTGCCCAGGCCATGTGGATCCTTAATATAGCCCGTTTTGTCCGATTTGCCGCTCCTTTTGCTTCCCTATGCTCACCTAAGTATAGAAACATGAAATTAAAGGATTAGGAGCATCAAATTCACTAAATTATATAATAAATCATCCAAAAACATGCCAAGCATGGGATTAAAACATGTTACTCTTATGGTTTACAGTAGGTTGTTGGTAAATTTGAGTGCGAAATAAGGCTAAGAAATGGCCTTATTTTTTCCATACGGGCAAACACACGGTCGTGTGTCTTAACCTTATGTGACACACGACCTGGCATATGGGCATGTGGTTTGGTCGTGTGTCCCTTGCATCTTAAAATTGAGAAACAGAATGCTTAGAATTAGCCACATGGGCAAAGACATAGACGTTTCTCAACCATGTGTGACACACGGCCTAGCACATGGGTGTGTGCCTTGGCAGTGTGAATCCTGGACCTAATTTTCAAAAATTAAATTATCCGCGCCGCCTAGCACACGACTGTGTGACTTAGCCGTATGACCCCTGAACTTAATTATGTTGCAAGCCAGAGAGTTACATGGGTTAGAGACACGAGCATATGTCTTACCTCATATGCCACACAGCCTGAGACATGGGCATGTCACTACTCATACGGCCTGATGACATAAATTTTAGAATTTTGCGAAAAAATTCTCTGAGTTTCCAATTCAGTCCCAACTCAATTCTAATGTATGTTTTGGGCCTCGAGGCTCATATAAGGGACGATATGATTAATTTATGATTAATTCCTAACATGAATTTTAAGCAATATAAATATCTGAGATTGATCTGTAAACTTTAATCATGCTCTTAAACCCTGTTTTGGCGATGGATACGGGTTAGGGGTGTTACATTTATTGTTATCAAAGTTGCAGTTTAGTAGATTATCAGACTAACAGAGCAAGTATGAGTTTAGCTATACATGCCAGTATTTAATTTGTGATAGTGTGATGTCTCCTGACTATTTTAAATGTGTTTTTCATATAGTAATGTCGTCCAACCGAGCTAGAACTGAATCCGAAGCAGTTGAAAGCAATGCTCTAGCTTCAATTCAAAGAGCTGCATCTAGTAGTAAAAGGCCTGAGTCTGAGGGCTGAGGTGAAAAGGTAAAAGAAGCCTTCTTTCAAATGAAGAATGAATGGTTCACTAAATATTTGAGAACAAATCCTGTTGTACAATAACCTCCCCCACCTGCTCCTCAACTGGTTCCTAAGGTGCCACAAGGTGCTAAACTTGTTAGAATCGGTAAGCCTCCTATAGATAAAATTTGAAAATATGGGTAGAACAATTTAGGGCTACTGTCGAAGATGATTCAAAAAAGGATAAGTTTTGGTTGGAAAATACAATCAGGGTTTTAGATGAATTATCTTGTACATCAACCGAATGTTTGAAATGCGCAGTATCTTTACTGAAAGACTCAGCTTATCAGTGGTGAAATATTTTGATTTCTGTTTGCTAAGGGAAAATGTTACATGGGAGTTTTTCCAAATAGAATTCAGAAAAAAGTATATTAACTAGAGATTTCTGGATTAGAAAAAGAAAGAATTCCTAGAGCTTAAACAAGGAAATATGACAGTATCTGAATATGAGCGGGACTTTGTTTGGTTAAGCAAGTATGCCAGAAAATGGGTGCCGACTGAGGCTGATATGTGCAAACATTTTGAAGAAGGATTGAATAAGGACATCAAGCTTTTGATTGGAATTCTTGAACTAAGAGAATTTGTGATACTGACCGATCGAGCACACATAGTCGAGGAATTGAGTAAAGAAAAGAAACAAGCAGAAAGATAAGCCCAGATTTTTGGTAAAAGATTTATGGGCAAGTCAAAACCATCTGCTTTAAGAAAATCAAAGAAATACCATGATCGTTTTACTACATCTGTGGGATATTTTAGAAAAGAGCGGGGGTCTCAATACTCTAACCCGAGATCTTCTTCTCCATCTGTAATAAGTGTTGGAAGTGTTGGAAGTGTTGGTAACCCCAAACCGAAATATAAATATTGTAATAAATTTCATTTTAGGGGGTGCCGAATAAGAAGTGGAGCTTGCTATAGATGTGGTTCTCTTGACCATTTTCTCAAAGATTGTCCGGAAAGGATTGAAAAAGATACTGATCAGACTTCGAAGCTGAGTAACCCCACCTTGAGAGGTAAACCACCTCATCAAACCGACAATGTCAGTGGTAGTCATGGTACAATGAAAGAATCAACCGTTAAATCTGAAGCACAAGCATCAGCTAGAACATATGCTATTCGTGCTAAAGAGGATGCTTCTGCACCAGATGTCATTACTGGTACTTTTTCTCTTCTTGATACTAATATTACTAATTTGATTGATCTTGGTTCAACGCATTCATACATATGCACAAATTTAGTATCTGTTAAAAATTTACCTATTGAATTCACTGAATTTGTGGTTAAATTTTCAAACCACCTGGGCCAATATGTTATGGTGGATAAAGTTTGTAAAAACTGTCTGTTAATGGTACGGGGATATTGTTTCTCAATGGATTTGATGTTGTTGCCATTTGATGATTTTTATATAATTCTGGGAATGGATTGGCTAACTCAGCATGATACAGTGGTAAATTGTAAACAGAAGTACATTGTGTTAAAATGTCAGAATGGTGAATTGTTCCATATTGAATCTGATAAACTAGATGGGTTGTCTAATGTAATATAAGCCGTGACAACACAGATATATCAAAAAGGGTATGAGGCTTATCTTGTATATGTATTAGATACTAAAGTATTTGAATCGAAGACTAAGTCAGTGCCAGTTGTTTGTGAGTTTCCTAATGTTTTTCCAGAAGAATTACTCAGATTACCACCAGTTACAAAGGTGGAATTTTCTATAGATCTTATTTCGGAAGCAACACTGATATCTATAGCACCCTACAGAATGGCTCTTACTGAATTGAAAGAATTGAAAGCACAGTTGGAAGAACTTACTAACAAAGGATTTACTCAACCTAGTTTTTCACCTTGAGGTGCGCCGGTTTTGTTTGTAAAGAAGAAAGATGGATCACTAAGGCTATGTATTGACTATCGGCAGCACAAAGTTACAATAAAGGACAAGTATCCATTGCCTCATATTGATGACCTATTTGATCACCTAAAAGGTGCCACTATATTTTTGAAGATTGATCTTCATTCTGGTTACTATCAACTCCGGGTAAAAGACTCAGATGTACTGAAGCTAGCTTTTAGAACTAGGTACGGGCAATATGAGTTTCTTGTGATGCCGTTTGGCCTGACTAATGCACCTGCAACATTTTATGGATTTAATGAATAGCATTTTCAAACCGTATCTAGACAAGTTTGTGATTTATTGATGATATATTGGTATATTCTTGAGATGAAAATGAACATGTTGATCATCTAAGAATTGTGTTGCAAACTTTGCGTGAGAAACAACTGTATGCCAAATTTAGTAAGTGTGAATTTTGGCTACGGGAAGTCGGTTTCCTTTGGCATATAGTATTTGTAGAAGGTATCAGGGTAGGCCCGAGTAAAATATCAGCTATTATTAATTGGAAGCCACCGAAAAATGTATCTAAAAGTCAGAAGTTTTCTGGTATTAGTCAAATACTATTTGAGATTTGTACAAGGATTCTTGATGATAGCTTCTCTGATGACTCGTCTGTTGTAAAAAGATGTGAAATTCGAGTGGTCTAATCATTGTCAGTAGAGTTTTCACAGATTAAAAGCTTTGTTGACTGAAGCACCTGTGTTAGTACAGCCTGAATTGAGTAAGGAATTCGTGATTTACAGTGATGCATCATTCAATGGTTTAGGCTATGTCTTGATAAAAGAAGGTAAAGTAGTAGCCTATGCTTCTAGACAGCTTAAGCCACATGAAAAGAATTACCCGATACATGATTTAGAGTTGGCAGCCATTGTTTTTGTACTGAAAATTTGGCGACACTACTTGTTTGGTGAAAAATGCCATATATTCACTTATCATAAAAGTCTGGATATTCTGATGTTGCAGAAAGATTTGAATTTAAGACAGCGCAGGTGGCTGGAATTGTTGAAAGATTATGATTTGGTTATCGATTATCATCCGAGGAAAGCCAATGTGGTTGCTGATGCTCTAAGCAGAAAGTCACTGTTTGCTTTGCGAGCATTGAATACTCATGTAACGCCCTAATTTTTAGGGTTTTTGAATTTTTGTTTGAATTTATTTTTACATGGCTTGATGGGTTGTATTGATGTGTTGGGTGTATTTAGTGGGCCTTTAGATTACCTAGGTTTAAGCCTAAAGCTTGGCAGAATTTTAAATTTTAGCCTTATGTGAGAATTGACTTTGGCAGAGTGGGCTTTTAAATTATTGTTTGGGTTTTATAGCACAAGTAAGCCTGTGATAAAGTGGCTAAGTGGCGCCACTTAAAACGCAGGAGGTGGCGTGTAGTAGCTTGTGAGGGGAGCTAAGGTTCGAATCCCTTCGTGAGCAAGGTATATTTACTTTACTGCTTGGCTTTAGGTAAGAAGTGGTTGGAATTTAAACTCTTAAAGGTGGTTGGAGAATCGGTCACTAGAGATATGGATAAAGTTGGTAGGGATTGGGAAGAGAGATTTTTGGAGAAAATTGTAGAGATTTCAAATGGAAAGGTGGTAGCCGAATGGGAAGTGTAACTAGGCAAATCGGCAAGGGCTTATGCTTTTGGATATTTCGGCAATTAGGGAGTGTGAGTGTGTGTGCCGAATCCTTTTTTTGGGTTTTCTTTCAGGATTTGGTTGCTTTTGCGATTCGGTGGGTTGATTTAGGAGGTGTCGATTTCTTTTAGGGTACCCTCGAGTTTTGGTTATTGTTTGTTTCTTCTACCTAAATGCTTGCTATAGCCAACCCCTAGATTATTCTTTCTTCTTCTTTTCTTTGGTGGCTAGCCGAACCTATCATCTTCTTCCTCCTTTCTTCATTGGTTGAAATCAACTCACCTAGAACCCTTCTTGGCCGATTGCTTCAAAAGCCGAAACCCGAAGCATTTAGTCTTCTCCTAGCCTATTTCTCATTTGGTCGAACCCTCCTCATCTCTACTCTAAAAAGCCGAAACCTTCAAGCTTCCCATCTCTCTGTCGCCATTCCCTTTCTTTTCATAACTTCTTCTCACCTTTTCTTTCAAAACTGCAACCTCAAACTCTCTTTAGTGTGCTCTTCTCAAAAGCCGAATTTCATCTCCTATTCTCTATTGTTTTCCAACCCTTTCATCTACTCACCTTCTTCCCTTGTGTTTGGAGTAGATCGAGCGTAGATCTGGGCTTAGAGTAGCGGTAACATCTTTTGGTGGTGTTGTTTCAGTTAGGCGAATTTTGGGTAAGTGATTTCCTTCCTTATTATTCTCTTACAAGTGATTAATAAAAAGCCGAAACCTCTAACCTTTTTACACTAATCGGCCTTTATCTTTCTTTGGAAACCGATTCAAGTTTTCACTTTTTGTCTGCTTGTGTCCATAGCCAATCTAAAGGGTTGATCTCGTGAAGGGTGTTGGTGCATAAGAGATAGCAAGCTGATCTAGATCGGTGGGCTAGATTTCGGCTAAGGTAAGCGATGGTGATATGATAGTGGTTGTCGAATAGGTAAATCAATATGGTGTTGATTTTCAATTGGATTATGGTTTGACGTTGTGGTTAAATTGCTTTAGGTTTATCGTTCGCGGGAGCGTCTGACGTTAATCGTAATCAGGTGTGTAACGACACTCTCTAGTAGCTTAGATCGGCAAAAGCCGAAATGCCAAAATACCTGCATTTCGAGAGCTTACGAGTGTGTAAGCGCTCGCAGGTCGGTATAAAATCGTGAAATTGGAAATAATGGACGGTAAGGGCTGTTGTGTGTGTTTTCGTGCACTTGGGCTATTCTGGGCCACGATGGGCCGAAGTTGGGCCCAATGGGCTTACGGGCCCATATGGGTAAAAGTATACGGTAAGTGATTTCTGGTAAATTGGATATTAAATTTGCGATAATATGTGTAAAATTAGACTGAGCGGGCTACAGTAGCATGTGGGCTTCATCGGGCCCATTAGGGGTTTTCGCGCCCGATGGCACTATATAAATGTATAGACTATTCGAGTCGCTTGGGGTGACGTTAGACCTGCTAGAAGGTCATATTAAATATGAAACTTCAAGATGTAGCTAAATTACCAAAATACCCGTGAAGGGTGAAAATTATCGTTTTACCCCTAGATGCTAAATGACTATTTTATCCCTAGAAATAGGTGATTGATTTGCATGTTATTGTATCTGATATTCTGTATACCCATGTCACGTAGTACTCTAGGTTGCATGGGGTTGGGTTATGGATATGGAGGAAGTTCTAAAAGTGGCATTGCCACGTAATCTACTTAGAGGCTCTGCCTTGTATTTTTGTTCTGATGGCTTTGCCATGATTTCTGTATTAGCAGCTCTGCTACGTCTGTGGTGTGTAGGGCTGGGTAGGTTGAGTTATTCCCCACATGGTGTGTAGGGTTGGTACGGATGGTGTGTAGGGCTGGACTGGGCTTGGGCTTTGTATACATACATTTTTATAAATATATATTCTGTTCTGTATCTAAAATGGGCCCAAGGCCCACTCTGTTTCTGAAAAGGGCCAAGCCCAGTATGACCTGTATCTAAATAGGGCTTCCGCCCAGACCGAGTTTTGACTGATCTCTGACACTGGTTGGGTTTCATTACACACTGAGTTTTCACAAACTCACCCTATTTATTCTATCTATGCAAGTAACCCCCAACCATAGTGGACTTGGAGCTGCGAGGGACTCGGGGTTGCCACATGGATCATGCTTCTGGATTTAGTTGGTTTAATTTATTTTATTACCTTTTTATTTTCATTCCATTTTTTATTTCAGATTTATGTTGTAATAAGGCCACTCGGATATTTGGTTTTGGGTTTTCTTTACTATTTGGTTTTAAACGGTAGACTAGAATATGAGGGTTTTCCAAACTTATTCACAAATGTTTTTAAACATGCTTTGCGTAATAACTGGATAACTCAATAATGATGACACAATAATGAGTTTGTTTTTAAAAAATGGTTTCTAAATCTGATAATGCCTAACAATTACAAACTATCAATCACGGTTTTCCAACAACAAACATAATGTTTTGTTAAAAAGATAAACGTAACTGAATTGATTGTCCATGTGACGCTTCAAATCTGGCCATAACGTCTGGGCTGGGTTTGGGTGTTACAACTCAGTTGACTTTATCTGATGATGGTTCAATCATAGCTGAGTTAAAAGCTAAACCAATATTCCGGCAGCAAATCTGCGAAGCTCAGAAGGATGATAGTGAGTTACAAGCAAAACGGATACAAAGTGAATCGACTTCTGATTCAGAATTTCAAGTTAGGCCGGATGGTTGCCTATTATTCAAAGGTAGAGTATGTGTACTGAGGAATTCGTAGCTAGTACAGAAGATTTTACATGAAGCTCAGAGTGGTATTATGTCTGTTCATCCGAAGAGTAACAAAATGTATAACGATTTGAAAAAGATGTACTAGTGGCTGGAAATGAAACGTGATATTCCTGAATTTGTATCTAAATGTTTGATATGTCAGCAAGTTAAAGCTAAACATCATGTGCATTCGGGATTATTACAGTCAGTTACAATACCCGAATGAAAATGGGAAAGAGTTACCATAGATTTTTTATCAGGATTTCCCCTGTCTCCGAAGAAGAAAGATGCCATTTGGGTAATCGTCGATTGGTGAACAAAGTCTGCACACTTTATTCCAGTAAGTATGGATTTCTCTGTGGACAGATTAGCTGAATTATATGTTTCTGAGAATAGATTACATGGAGTGCCGGTCTCTATTATTTTAGACAGGGATCCTCGATTTACATCTCGATTTTGGAATAAGTTGCAAGAAGCTCTAGGTACACAGTTACATTTCAGTACCACGTTCCATCCTCAAACTGATGGCCAATCCAAATGTGTAATACAGATTCTAAAAGATATGCTTTGATGTTTGTGCGCTAGAGTTTGAAGGTAATTGAAAAAAGTATCTACTTTTAGTTAAATTTACCAACAGCAACAGCTATCAGTCTAGCATTAAAATGGCATCGTACGAGGCTTTATATGGTCATAAATGTAGAACTTCATTGTATTGGACTAAGCTTAGTGAGAAAAAAATACATGGAGTTAATTTAGTCCGGAAAACCGAAGAAAAAGTGAAAATGATTCAGAATAGCTTGAAAACAACTTCTGCTTGACAAAAATCCTACGCAGATCTTAAACGAAAAGAAATAGAATTCCAAGTCGACGATAAAATATTTTTGAAAGTTTCACTTTGGAAGAAAGTTCTTCAATTTGGCCATAAAGGAAAATTTATTCCACGATTTATTAGGCCATATGAAGTTATTGAAAGAATCAGACCTGTTGCATACCGATTGGCACTACCACCGGAACTTGAGAGAATTCATAATATTTTCCATGTGTCTATGTTACGAAGATATCAATCAGACCCTTAACATGTTATCACTCCGATAGAGGTTGAGATTCAGCCTAATATGACCTATAGTGAGGAACCGATCAAAATCCTAACACGTGAGACGAAAGAGTTAAGAATAAAAAGGTAGCTTTGGTAAAATTTCTTTGGCAACGACACAGAATAGAAGAGGCTACCTAGGAACCAGAAGAAACAATAAGAAAGCAATACCCGAATCTCTTTGCTGGTAAGATTTTTTAGGACAAAAATTCTTTAAGGGGGAGAGTTGTAACAGCCCGTTTTCAGTAAAACTAAAATAGTGGTTTCAAGACCACAAATCTGAGTCAGAAAGAAAATTTATTTTAATGTTATTTCATGATTTACATTATGATAAGAAAGATATATGATAATTCTGATAAGAAAATTTTATCGATATTATGTTTAATTAGGGAAAGGACCAAATTGCATAAAATGAAAAAGTTGAGTTCTAGTAGCTGTAAGTACCAAATAAACATGGAATCCAAAACTTAAGGTCCTTATATGGTAATTAGACCATTAAAGAAAAGTTAGTGGATATTTTGGTGATTCATCCATGGAAAAACTAGAAAAGGGTAACGACTAAATTAAAAATGAGGATAATTAAAAGATGATAAATAAAGTAAAAAGAAATATCATCATTTTATATCATCTTCTTCCTCAAAATACATGAAAACCCTAAGAAAGAGAAAGCAAGCTTTCTTGGTTTAATTAGGTATGAATTCTTGTCCCGTTTTTAGTAATTTTTATATTTCTGAGATCGGTAAGCTTAATCTATCTATTTTGGGGATTAAATCCATGGATGAATATGCTAAAACTTTGAAATTTATGGTAGAAAATGAAAGGTTGTTGATAGATAAATAACTTTTGTAAAGTTAATTTTCATGAAATTGTGATTTAGGGACTAAATTGTAAAAATGTAAAATTCATGAAAAATTTCTGATTCTTGTGAAATATAGGGACTGTTAATTTTATATAGAAAATTCGTCTATGCTTGGAATAAGGATTAAATTGCATGAATTTCATTTTCTGAGCCTAAGGATGAAATTGTCATATATGAAAAGTATAGGGGTAAAATGGTAATTTTCCTATGATGTGAATTAAGTGTAAATGAGTATGAAATGGATTAAATTGATGTTAAATTCATTTATATAGATCTGAAAAGATCAAGTAAAGAGTTAGATCAAGGAAAAGAAAAGGTGTTGGATTAGTAGACTTTAATACACGAACAAGTGTTGAGGTAAGTTCGTATAACTTAATTATGTATATTAATTTGTGAGCGTCCTGTTATATGATTTGATCAGTTGTGATCTTGCATATGATGCAGACACAAATGCAGCTCTTCATGAATGTCCTGATATAAGCTCTTATGAGCTCCCTGACATGGCTCGCTTGAACTCCCTGTTATGCTATCTAGTGCTCCCTGATAATAACTCTTTAGAGTTACCTGTTAAGCTCTATGAGCTCCCTGATTAAAACTCTTATAAGTTTCTTGTTTAGCCCGGATAAGTGTCTTGTTACATGGCTCATCTGAGTATCCTGATATATGGCTCAAGAGTGTGCTCCCTGATTAAGTGCCCTAATGGGTACCCCTGATTATGAGTTGACAGTTTATAGTTTTGTACACTTTATGTGTACTACGTGAATATCCATTTGCAACACCCCAAACCCGGCCTAGATGTTATGGTCGAATCTGGCGATGTCACATGATAGGGTGTTTGAGATAAAACCATTTCCATGTAATTACTCTTCTTAGTCTCTTATTAGTTCCAAAACTTGTTTTATTCATTTAATAGATTGTTTTAAAACGTAGTTCGTTGCAGAAGCCTTAAAAACCGTTTTATGTAAATCGTGCGTTTTGAAAACTTTTTCTTTTCGAAAAACCGCGTTCCTACATCTAGCAGTTATGAATCCATAAATCAAATTAGATAAGAACCAAATCAAAATAAAAGTCCGTAAGTTCAAATTACATAAAAAATTTAACCAATCAAAACTAAAAAAAAAATATAATCATAATAAGAAGTTCTAGTAACCATGGTCATCGTTGAGCCCTCCGTCTCACCGATCAGTCTAAGTCTGGGGATTACCTGTACAGAAAAGACAGAAGGGGTAAGTTTACGTAAACTCAATGTGTAATCCTCACAGAAAATAAACAAGCAGTAAATCATAGTAAACAGTTAAACACAGTCTGGGCCTAGCCCCTTTTAATATCAGTAGCAGTTTGGGCCTTAGCCCATTTCAGTAACAGTATCAGATATACAATATTCAGTAATCTGAGTCCTACCCAACTAGCCTCTACACACCATCTCCGTCTATCCCTACACTCCATGTGGGGTTTAAAACACCCATCCATCCCTACACTCTAAATAGTACTGAATGCGGCACATAATCAATAAATTGTAGCTGAGCTGCTAGATATTAGGCTTAATAGCCTTTCAGTACACTTCCTCCAAATAACATCATCCCAACCCAATGCAATGCAACATACAATAAATGACATGCTATCATAGGACTATCAGTTACACATACAGTTCAGTATTCATGTATATATAACATGCTTAGTACATATACCATACAATCAGTTTCACACATTTAAGGGTCTAAGTAGTGCTTACCGACCCTACAATAGGTTCACGTCGACTTGGGCAACCCGTGTAACCTTAGAAAACATTTCAAAAAAATAGGCTCATACGACTATACGGCTTGCCCATGTGGGCCCACACGTCCAACTTGGCCTTGGCAGTATGGATCAGACGGCCTAGCCCATATTCCCACACGCTTGTATGGACTACTCATGTAGACCCACACACTCGTGTGGCCCACACGGCCCAAATCAGTCTAGCCCGTGTGTCACACACGATCGACCTAGCCATCACATAGCTGTGTCTTGTATGCACGGCCTGGCCTCATCGATCACACGCCTGTGTCCTAGCACACAGCCTACCACATGGGCAACCACACGCTCATGTAGTGTTGACAGTAGGGTTTTTTGGCTTTGTCTGAAACTTCGTTTTCTGTATTTTCAGGTACACACATGTATAATTTTTTATGCGTAAACACTCCCAAGCACTCTGAGACCTAAAATTGACATTACCAAGGTCCCAATTCAGTAACACGAGCGAAAACTACATAGGAAATATTACACAATTGAAGCCATAAAACATCAAAAAAAGAACCTGATCACTTACCGACAACGAACTGAAATCCCTAACGTTCAAGACTCCGTAGAAGCACTAATCGTTGTTTAATCTTCACCTAATTTAAAAGAACCAAATAGCCTTATTTTAAAAAAACTAACTTCCGAATAATAGAATAGTGATGAATTGAGTGCTTACCAATTGAGCGAAAAGGAACATTGTGCAGAAAGGAAACAAAACAAGAACCAAAAAAGGGAAAAGAAACAAGATTTTGGCAGTGGAGGAGGTAGGATTGACATCAGAAGATGGACGAAAGGTATGGGAATTTCGAAATAACAAAATAAAATAAAATCAGGTTTTTAGATATTCCCCAACATCCCTAATTCACTCCTAAGATCACTCAAAATACTCCCAAAACCATCCACTACCTTCACCCTTTGTAGAATTCCAACTCCGCTCAAACACTCTCAATTAACCGAGGTAAAAATAAATTCCCTTGCTTACACCTAGGTTTAAACAGAGGACCTCCAACATTCCAACACTCAACTTAATCACCAGACCAGTAGGCCCATTCTGACATAAGCCTACAAATACTTAAATAAAAGCCTACTAGCCAAGGGTAGGGCTTTATTCATTAAAATACTAAAATTTGCCAAATACATGGCTTGAACTTGGAACCTTTCACACACACCCAGAACACATAACCACTAAAGAAGACAAATATTTGTGTCATAATTAAATGGAAACATAAGTAAAACTTTTGGGGTGTTACACCATTGATATTTTGTAACACCCCAAACCCAGCCTAGACGTTACGGCCAAGACTGGTGTGCCACATTGAAGTGTTTTTCGAAAACCGTGCTTTCATTGAAAACCCTTCTTAATGTTAAAAAAACTCTTACCGTTAAACTTGTATAAAACCTTAGCTTGTCTTTTTCCAAAACGGGATTCGTTGAAATAATCATCCCTTTGCAAACATCGTTAAAACCTTTGTAAAAGTTTTATGAAAGCTTATAAACCCTTGTAGTTTGCAAAAACATGTTATTTTAAAAATAGATCAAATATCGAAAAATCAGATTTGTAACCTTTATAAAACATGTTATCTTGAAAACGGTTTAAGTAAAATAATTTTGACCTTTTTTGTTAAGACTTAACGTGAATGGAATGTAACGCCCTAATTTTTGGGTTTTTCTTAGATTGTTCTTTATCTGATAAAATGTCTAAATGCTAGTATTTGGGTGTGTAATGCATGTTTGGGGTGTGTTAATGGGCCTATGGAAGGCCCATGTGTTGGTTGAAAGCTCGGCAAAATTTTGTATTTGTGACTTAGGAGATAGGGGACCAGTGAAAGTAAGGGTCTTAAGAAATTGTGTGCGAAATAAGACACAAATGGATCAGTGGTAAAGTGGCAAGAGATACGCCACTAGGCTCCTTAAAAGGTGGCGCCTAAGTGTGCTTGGAGATCCAAGGTTCAAGCTGCAGAGGTTGCAAGGTGGTGTTTTATTTTTGAGCTTAAGCAGGTAAGAGTTTGAAGCAGAATTGAACTCTGCTTGGGAGAATTTGAACTGGTCAAGGGAGCCAATTGTGGAGGAAGTTGAGGAGCAAATCTAGGAATTTGGAATTTTGAAAGGAAGTAGCCGATTTTGGGACTTTGCAAGTGCAATTCGGCTAGGGGGAATTAGTGTTAGCACTTTCGGCAATTAGCTTCTAGTTGGTGCCGAATTCTCCTTAGTTCTTTTAGAGTTTGTGCTGATTTCACTTAGGGTCTTTTAGAGGTTCTTGAGCCTATTGTGTATAGCATTAGAGACTTCTTCTATTTTTCCTCTTTTGCTATTCAATCTCCCTTTTTCTCCTATTAGCCGCAACCTACTCTTACCTTAAGCATCATTGCCGAATTCTCTTGTTGCCGAAACCACTTTCTAGTATTCTTCTCTTCTTTCGTTTTTCTTTTTGCTTTTACACCCCATACCGGTCTCATTCCATCCCACTTCCCTGTTAGACCAAAGCCACCTTTCTTCTCCTCTTTTCTTCAAGTTCCTGTCGACAACATTAAAACCGAAACACCTTTGTTTTGCCGAAATTCTTGTTGACCGAAACCTTCTTCTTCTTCTTAATTCTCTGGTTGGCCGAACCCAATCTCTTCTCCCTCTCCTCTCTAAACCCCTGTCGACACCTGCAAGAAATAGAAGTCGAACACATTGTGACCGAATATTCCTTTTTGTTAACCGATTACCCTTTCTCCTACAAATTCTTCAGTTAGTCGAATCCCTATTCCTTCATCCCTTGCGTCTGCGGAATCACTCTTCTCTCTCAATCCTTTCTCTCTCATTAAAACAAGTGGAGCGGCTGTGATTTGGGGACGTAGATTGGTAAGTGTTTCGTAATCCTATCTCGTTAGTTTTCAGGTTTAAGGCTAGATGCCGAAAATCCCTTAGGGGAAGGTTAACGTTTCTGGACTAAGGGCTTGTTGGCCATTCTCTTTTGGTTTGATTATGTTAGTGCGATCAAGAGGCTGTGCAACTAAGGACTTGGAAGGCTAAACACGATTGGACTTCGGGATTTAGTCCACAATCAACAAAAAGGGGTAAGATTTCGATGCTTAGGCCATGTAGGCCGATTATGGTAAGGGTTTATGGCTCTTTGGTTATAGATTATTAGACTAAAAATTATCGTTCGATTGTAGGCTCTACGTACGTGGTTTCCGTCCTTGTTTCATCCATTAACAGGTGTGTAACGTATCTCCATCATAGACTAGGATGGCTAAAGGCCGTAATAACCGAAAACTGTAAAAAAGTGACCGATCGAAAGTGACCGAAAATCAGTCTTGGAGGGATCTAAGAGTAGCCGAATACTCTATTATGGTCACATTGGAAAATGACGGTGGCGAAATTGCAGAAGGTGCAATTTCGAGCGTTTTGGTAAGTTGGGCTTCGATGGGCCAAGGTGGGCCCAATGGGCTTCCGAGCCCAAGTTGGAAAATGACCGTTTAAGACTTTCTGGTAACATGAACAATAAAGAGATGGTTAAGTTGGTAAACTAAACCTAAAAATTAGACGTAATGGACTGGAGACAAAATGGACTTAGTAAGGCCCATTAGGGGTTTTAGGCTAAAAAGGGCAAAACTGGAAATTTGGCTTAAATGGACTTCCGTGGTTATATGAAGGCTGATAAATTATTGGATTTGTGCAAAATCTCTGAAAATATGAAAAAGGACTAAAATACCCTTAAATATGGGAAATTACCAAAATACCCCTAGGTGTAAAAAGACTATTATACCCCTAGGGTCAATTCTGTATGAAATGTATTATTTTATGTATATGCATGAGTAATCTTTATTATGAATATATCTGATGCATGAGATGCTATATGTTGCATGCTGGTATGATTACATCTGTTGCATGGGGTATGGGTTTATGACGGAGGAAGCGTTCTGGCAGCCTCGCTGCAATCTGGTGACTTTGTCACATTATTATTATCTGGCAGCCTCGCTGCAATCTGGTGACTTTGTCACATTATTATCTGGTAGCCTCGCTGCAATCTGGTGGCCTCGCCACAATATCTGATCTGGTGACCTCGTCACAATATCTGGCAGCCTCGCTGCAAATTATATCTGGCAGCCTCGCTGCAAATATCTGTGGTGTGTAGCGGTTGGGTGGGTCGAGTAGTCTCCCCACATGGTGTAAGGCTGGTACGGGGGTGTTATGGATGGATCTGATATATCTAATCTGTATCTGTTATGGGCCTATGGGCTTAACCTGGTTTCTGTATGGGCCAAGGCCCAACTGATCTGATTCTGAGGCTTGATCTGTTTTGGCCTATGGTTGAGATAATGTTGCACACTGAGTTGTCAAACTCACCTCCCTTTTATTTAATCTCTGCAGGTAACACTCAACCATAGTGGGCTTGGAGCTGCGAGAGGTTCGGAGTGGCCACAGCATCTGCAGAACTGGTTTTCATTTTGTTTAAAGTATTTTATTATTAAGTTATTTTTGGTTTTTATTTTGTAATAAGGCCGCTATCTAAGTTTTTATTTGGTTTAATCTTTCTTTGATGATTAAATTACATTTATAGAATCGCTAGTTTAAGCTACGCTGGTTTCAAAATCTAAGAACGTTTTCAAAACTCAACGAGTGAATAATATGGATAACTTGAAGGATTAATAAACTGGTTTTAACAAACTTACTCTTTTGATTCAAACCTCACTTAAGGCACAACAAGACCAAAAGGGTCGTAAACTTAGTTTTAGGATCGTGTGACGCACCAGATCTGGTCGTAACGTCTAGGCCGGGTTTGGGGTGTTACATGGAAGCTGGGCACCAGGTAGGATTCCAGAAAAGAGGAGGTGAGTGGAATAGACTGCTTAAGTACCAAGCCCTTCTTGGATCCACTCCTAGACATGCACACTACCATTGACACACTTTAACTATTTGAAATATTTATCTACAAGATCATTTAAAAATTGCGGAAGCTTTACTTGGTTATTGTGTTATTTTGAAAACAAGTAACTTTTATAAAAACCGCGTCTTAAAATCATTTATTTTTAACTTAATTTAAATAATATCCTACGTAAGCTAAAACCAATTTAAATAAGTAAAGAATACAAATCCAAAATAAAAATAATTAAAGAGGCCCTTTTTACAACCCAAAATCAGAAATAAATAACTAAATCTAAATTCAAATAGGTAACTTAATTAGAAATCCAACAGTCCAGTCCATGTGGCCACTCTGAATCCCTCCCAGCTCCAAGTCCACCAATCTAAGGCTCACCTACAAGGATGGAAGGAAAAAGGGTGAGTTTGGAAAACTCAGTGTGCAACAAGCCACTTACAGAGCCCAAATCAATATCAGCATACTAGGCTTAAGCCCCCAAATCAGTCTCAACATATAACTGGGCTGAAGCCCTTTCCAAATATCGGTTACTGGGCCTTAGCCTTTTTCATAAATCAATTCACTGGGCCGAAGCCTTTTCTGTAAACGGTACGGCCCAAAGGCCCATTTTAACATCACATATAATATCAATGTATGTGTGCAAAGCCCATTTCAATATCACATGTAATGTCAATGTATGTATGCAAAGCCCAGTTGGGGAGACTACTCAACCCACCATCCGCTACTCTCCACCCGTACTAACCAAGCTCTCCATGTGGGGAATAACTCAACCCACCCAACCAAACTCTCCACTGGCAGCATAGCTGCTTTATCATATAACTGGAGGCCTAGCCTCTTTTAATAACTGGGGCAGAAGCCCTTTCGGTAAACTAGGGCAAAAGCCCTTTTCGGTATACTGGGGCAAAACCCTTTAACACTTCCTCCAATCATATAAACCCAACCCATGCATGTAATGATTATAACATGACATATCGTATACATATCGTAGCATATCATGTGCATATCATGTGCATATCATATCATTTCATGAAAAATATCAATATCACAATCAACATAATCATTTTACAACCCTAGGGGTATATTGGTCATTTTTACCTAGGGGCAAAATAGTCATTTTTAAGCTATAAGGGTAATTACGTAATTTTAACACTTATTAGGGTTTTTCATACTTATTCAACATTCCGGAGTATTAAAACAGAAATTTTTAGCCTATTTTAGCAAAATCGAGTTATTGAGCCCAAATCCCCTAATGGGCCTAACGAGTACCGATTTAGCCTTCTAAGTCCATTTAGCCTAAATACTACTATCGTTCTATCTGGGTTAATCATACATTTATCACAATTCTGTTTTAGCAATTTTTACTCCAAATGGGCCCGTAAGCCCATTGGGCCTAATTCAGCCCATCGAGGCCCAACTTACCAACATACTCAAAATCGTAATCTTACCTGTTCCATCGATTTCGTTAACCGAGCCCATTGTATTCTAACCTATTCACTGTTTATCTCGTTACCAGAAATTTAACGATGCCGGGATTCGGCATTTCGGCTTTTCAGCCGACATTAATCTAAGCTACTACAAGGGGTAAGTTACACACCTGATTAATGTCGAAACGTTGACGAGGTCCCCACATGATTATCCTATAATCGATCACTGACTTATTAGATTACGAATCCATGAAAACCATTGTAGAATCACTTACCACATTCGGCCAAAATAAAGCATTGACAACGACTTACCTTGTCGATGTCTAACTACTAGATCTAACTGCTTTACCCTTCAATACTCCTTGATTGCTTGGCCTTAAGTCCACGCTAAACACATTTGAAACCAAAAGAAGAGACTATTAAAGTCCTTAGTCCAAAACGTTAGCCACCCCCTAGGGGTTTCGGCTCTTTTTTTTCCTTAAGGCATCAATAACTCATAAAAAAGTTCGAACACTTACCAAAATGTTATTTTGCTGTAGTACTAATCCCGATCTGCCATAGTTCGAATCACGAATACGAAAAGAGTCATGTTCACGCTCTATAGTTCGGCTTTTGAAACACCACAAATCACGAAGGTTTCGATTAAATGAAAAAAAAGATGAGAGATTCGACTTCTAGAGGATTCGGCTTAGGGACTTTTGAGAAAGATTGAGAAAGAAAAGAGAAATTGAAAAAAATAGAGATAATAGAAGAGAGGAGATGATAGTATAGGTTTGGTTTGAAAGAAATCAAAAAAAAGGAAGAGATAGAATAAAAGAAGAAAATAAGAAGAAAAAGAAGAGCAGAAGAAGATAGGTTCGATTAGAAAAGATGAACAAAAAGGGAATAATTCCTAAAAGAAGAAATTCGGTACTTAATTAATTCTCCCCATCTAAATCAAATTCCTATAATTGCTCCTTGAATTTTGCTACCACCGGATTTAAATTCCATCCAAAACAAATTTGAATTGCTTCCAACTTCTTCTTTGATTTTAGCTAAAAAACAAAAGTTTGAATTTAATTCAAACTTTTCCCACCGAATTGCGGCTTATCCACCGCTTGCACAGCAAGTCTCCCGCACAGCACGCTGCTAGGAAGTGCCCCAGCCCCGCACGTCTCCTTCCGCGCGCGCACAACAAAAAGGCCTCCCCTCTTGCGCGTAGCGCTGCTCGAACCTGGGACATCCAGGTAACCCAGCATGCTGCTGGCCACTGGGACACGTTTTCTTCCCTGATATAATAGCGTTCTGCTTAACTTTAAACATTACCTGCTGACATCCTGGGTCCTTTTCTAAAAATAAAACATAACATACATGCGCTTGCTTGGACTCGAACCTGTGCCACCCTGGGACTCCTAACGCACCGCTACCACTGTGCCACAAGCCTTTTCGTGGCATAACTCAGTCGCAACTATACTTAAACCTTACCTTAGCGTGACCTGGCTTCTAAAAATAAAAAGCAACCTTGCGCGCACCGTGCCTTGAACCCAGGCACTTCCTACAACCTCCTAGCGCCACTGCCACTGGACCAAGCTTCCTTATGTGTCTAAACTCAGCCTAAAATATATATAAGTCCTATTGCCTAGATTCCCCTAAAGAAGCAAAAATTACTATTTTTTTTTCTAGAATTTTGGATTAAACCCAAAGTTTCCCCACAATATAAATACTTTCAAATTTATTTAGAAACTAAATTTAAACACCAAATTAATAATAATGTCATATATATTTTTATATAAGTAATAAAAATAAAAATAATAACAATAATAATTTTATAAAAAATTTCAAATACAGTAATTTTTTTCTTATTAATAATAGTTATAATTTTCATAAATCAGTAAAAATAAATACAGTAAAATTTTCTAATAATATTTTAATTTAAACACTAAATTAACAACAATAATTTTATAAACATATTTGTATTTTTTTTAAACACTAGTAATATTTAAAACTTCTCAATATTCAGATTTTCTTCTATCGGAATCCTGACTCAAAGCCCAATTCTTCTAGACCCAAATTCAGGGTGTTACATATTTCAATAATTCAACGGATAAATTGTCTGACATGAGAAATTATGAGATTAAATGAATTATGTTTCGAATGTTTCTGAAATACTTGAAAGTTTGTAATATGATAAGCTCATCCGTGTTTATTTGATGTATATGTGAAATATGTTACTCACGAACTTAATTGAGTGTATGTGTTTAGGCAAACTTGCCAATTTGTTAGGAAGCATGTTATTGTTATGCTTATTTAAATGAATATGAATGGTAAGTTTAATTCCTGTTATATGAACTTTGATAAACTGTAAATTATACATATTTCTATCCCACATTTAGCACATTTATGGATGAATTATCATTTAATTTGTGGAATTTGATGCTCCTAATCCTTTAATTTCATGTTTTATACTTAAGAAAGCATGGGAGAGTGAAAAGAACGAGAAACGGGCCGAAAACGAAGAAAATGGGCCAAAGCAAGGAAACAACACGGCCTGGAGTTTGTCACACGGGTGAACCACATGGCCATGCCACATTGACAGGCTTGAACACAGCCTAGGCTTGATTCACATGGGCATGTCACACGGGCATGTCCCTGTCATGACGAGTTTCAATTTCACGCGAAAAAGGCTACTTAGGGGCTAAGAAAGACATTCCAAACTCTACATAAAGACCCTAGGAGGCAACTACAAGGGTGTAGGGTATCCCCGCCAAGAATCAGAGTAGAAGATAGGGAATTACTCGAAGAAAGCCGATTGATCCATCTCAGAAGCCAAGATCTACATCAAGACTGAAGATCTCCCTTCAATCCTTTCAGGAGTTTTGGGTTTTCTTTATTTTTTTATTTTTTTATTTTTGAGATGTTTTCTTTTATGAACATGAACTATACCCCCAAATACCTAAGGGGGATGAAACCCAAGACGAATCTTGTTATTGTTATCTGAACTATATGATAAATATTCGATTTGTTCTTAATTGTGTTTTTAATTCTTTAATTGATATTTCCAGGATATTAATTTAAGTTGAATGTACTTAGGCAAATGAGTAAAAGTCCCTGTTTAAGAGTAGATCTAACACAGTTAAGCGGAGTTAATCGCAATCCTAGACATAGGACGATGAAAATCTAACGGATTAGAGTCAAATCTAATGGGGGGATCCATAGATCGAGTTAATGCAAAACTAGGGGTTTTAATTAGAAAGAGATTTTAATTAATCAACCTAAGATTAGTTGTTCTTATTCTCGATGGAGATATTAACATAATTTATGGATCTCTACAGATCAAGTCGAATGAAGAAATCGCCTAGTTCAAAGTTAGATAACAAGTGAAGTCTATGTGGATTCTTCCTTAGGTATTGTCTTTATCATTCAGTTTTCCCAAAGGAATTCCCCAATTTATTCTTTGTCGCATCCTTAGTTTAGTTTAGAGTTAATTAGTTTACACGAACCCCCTCTTTATTTTTAGGCTAGATAATAGGAAGAAAGTCATTACTAGTACTTTTAGTTCCTTGGATTCAATATTCTAGTATTGCCACTAACTATACTACTATTTGATAGGTGCGCTTGCCTTTTATCGTGATAATAGTTAGTTTATAGGTACGATTATTTTTATTACTTCATCGAAATCACGATCAAACTTACTAAGCAATTAAATGCTTACTAAGTTTTATTTTCTCTATTTTATAATGCTCAGAAGCTCGTAAAGGTTGGAAATCATTTAGAGCATCATCACACTACCCACCAGCTCGTTTTGGTATAAATAGTAAACTTATTTTGGTATGATGGCATGTATGGGTTAACTTGGTCAAATGTTGGTTTGTAAATGGTTGTCTATAATCTAGCCATTGGAATGGCTAGTGAAGGTTTGATTTGGTATAATTATATTGTTATATCATGGTAATTACATATGTGTTTAGTATGATTTAATTAAGTTATGTTAAACATGTATGTTTATAAAAGGTAAGATTATAAACATGAATGCATACGGTGATATATCATGCTAGATGATAGAGTTGGCTTAGTTATAATGCTTGAATTGGTTAGTATATGATTGCAAGTATTGGTGTAGGTTGTAGGATAATTTGGGTGAGAAATAAGGCTAGGAAATGGCCTTATTTTGTCCACACGGGTAGACACACGAGCATATGTCTTAACCGTGTGTGACACACGACCTGGCATATGGGCATGTGGTTTGGTCGTGTGTCATCCGCATCTTAAAATTGAGAAACAAAATGCTCAGAATTAGGCACACGGACAGAGACACGGACGTGTGTCTTAGCCGTGTGTGAACACGGCCTAATACATGGGCGTGTACCTTGGCCGTGTGAATCTTAGACCTAATTCTCAAAAATTAAATTCTCCACATAGCCTAGCACACAGGCGTGTGACTTAGCCGTGTGACCCCTGAACTTAATTAAGTTGCAAGCCAAAGAGTTACACGGGTTAGGGACATGGGCATGTGCCCTACTTCATATGCCACACAGCCTGAGACATAGCCATGTCACTTGGCCATATGACCTACACGGCCAAACCACGTGGGTGTGTGACCCTTGTATATAAGAAAAATTTTAGAATTTTGCAAACAATTCTCTGAGTTTCTGATCCAGTCCCGACTCGATTCTAATGTATGTTTTGGGTCTCAAGGGCTCATATAAAGGACGATATGATTAATTTATGATTAATTCCTGACATGAATGTTAAGCAATATAAATATCTACGATTGATCTGTAAACTTTGGTAATACTCTTAAACCCTGTTCTAGCGACAAATACGGGTTAGGGGTGTTACATATCTATTAGTTAAAAATGAGGTTTTCAAGATTTTCACACCATTTATTGCTATGATTATTTGTCAATTTTCTTAACTGATAAATTTTGTAACGCCCCAAAAATATAGGGCCTGTAATTTTGCATATAATGTTTCAAATTGCATGTTTGGTGTGTTGGTTAGATGATTTGAGTGTGTTTGGAAGTTCTTGATAGGCCTGGGTTCAAGTTTGGTCTTTTGCAAAATTTTGCATTTTTGCTTTTAAAGTAAATTCTGATGTTAGCTTAAAGACCTTATATTTAATTGTGTTTTTTTTTTACACAAAAGCCCTTATGGCGTTGTGGCAAGTGGTGTGTTCGGTAATTGGGAGAGCTTGGGTTCAAATCCCTTGGAACGCAAAGGGATATTTATTTTAAGTCTTTGTGGCGTGAGAGGTAGAGTTTATTTCAAACTCTGCTAAGGTGGTTGTGGAAATGGTCAAGGGGAGGAAATCAAGGAATTTGATAACGGTGGTTATCGATATGGAGAAGAGTTAGGTGGAGAGAATCATAGAATTCAAACTTGGAGAGTTTGAAGCCGATTGGGGGAATATTATGCAAATTCGGCTAAGGAGTGCATTGTGTGCATTTTCAGCAATTGGAGCGTTTGGGGGCAATATTCCTTGAGCACTTTCAATTTTGTGCATTTTGTGTCAAATTGGTGCTCCTTTCTCTTTTTTTGCAAATGTTAGTTGAATTCTTTTAATGCAATTTCGGTATTTTAGGGTTCTCTTCTTTGTAGACTTTATTTCTTAATTGATGCTTTTGGTTCACTTTGCCGAAATCTAAGACATCAAGTGACGACTTCTCTTTAGAAGCCTTCTTTTTCTTCTTCACTTTTTTTCTCTTGGCCAAACACTGCTTCTTCCTTCTCTCATTCTCCTTTGACCAAATCCCTTTCTCTTCTTCTCTCTCATTATTCTGTCGAATTTCCTAATAGCGGAACCTCTGTTTCATTCTTAGAAGTTCTGTCGATCATTTTCTTTTTAATTCTTTCTCCTTTTTCCAATCTAGACCGAATCTTCTTTCTCCTTTGTGAATCAAATTTAGCTGTTATTCTCTTTGGCAATAAGTTGATCGCGAGGTCAACTCTCCTATTCTGTCGCTAGGTTTGGTAAGTGCTTGTAACTTCTTTTAGATTAAGGTTCTTTTTTTAGTATGGTTTCCGTAACTCTCTGCTTTGGTTTCTGATTAATGTTTCTCTATCCCTTCTCGATTGTAAAGGGTCCTTTGGGTTCTAAGACTCTCGAGGAGTGAGGGATTTCTCCAGTGAGGTGTGGCATTCCAACCCTTCTTGTCGCCAAACAAACTTGTACTCGGGGTAAGATGGATTGTTGACAAATATTCTATTGATTCTATTAAGTTTGTTAGTGGTCTTTAAACTATATTCATAATTGATTCTCTAATAAGATCTGATTGGTATGCAGTTATTCAGCAAGCAACATCTATTTGGATTCTAGCCAAGCGATTTAAGGGTGTTAGGCTTTTATTGACAATTCAAGGTGGGTAGTATAGACAGTTTGGGATTCAAGTTTGTGAATCTTATTAAATGTTAGGCTAACATGATGCCTTGTTGAAATGTAGGCTTTGGGCTCGTAAGCAGTTCTCTCGATTTCGCAAATCTAGGTGTGTAGCCACACACCATTTTGTTACTATCAACAGCCAAAAAGATGTGTAAGCACACCTTTCTCTATTGTAAATCGGCAAAAGCCGAAAAGCCAAAATGTCAGAACCTCAGCATCCGTAGCCTCACGAGCGTGTGAACGCTCGTGGGGTAAACCGAGCCTACAAATCATGGGTGATAGATGGTAGAGGCCTCCACATACGTTTTCGTGGGCTTGGGCCGTTATGGGCCTCATTGGGCTGAAATGGGCCGTGTGGGCCCGATGGGCTAGTGGGCCCCAAACGGATAAAATCCACATTAGGTGACAATAATTGGACTGGACTTTATAAATTAGATAGTCGTAACTGAAATTGGGCTAAATGGACCACACGAGCATGTGGGCCCACTTGGGCCCATTTACACTGTTAAGACCGCTTAGGTCGTCTAAGTCGTTCGAGATGACTATAAACCTCTACGGAGTCGTTATCTATACCGAGATCCCCACAATTATTAAAATGACCAAAATACCCTTGAGGGGTAAAATTACCATTTTACCACTAACTGATGAAAAGATCGTTTTACCCCTAGTGGTAGGTTGATTGACGTGTATGATAATTATATGACTGACTCGAAGTATGACATACTGCATACACGTAACATTTATGTCACGACATACTGCATGGGTGGGGATTTTGTTTGGAGAAAGTACTAATTAGTGGCTCTGCCATGTATTTATTGTTACTGGCGGCTTTGCCACATATTCTGATTTTAATGGCTTTGCCACGTTTACTGTCACTAGCAGCTTTGCTGCGTTATTACTGCTAGCAGCTTCGCTGCGATATTGGTGTGTTAGGTGGGTGGGTTGATTTTATCCCCATATGGTGTGTTGGTTGGTACGGGTGGTGTGTTGGATGGATTGGGATGGGTTGCATTATTGTACTCTATTGACTTTGTATTGGGCTTAGGCCCACACCGTTACTGTAAAGGGCTAAAGCCCAAACTGTTATGAACTGAATAGGGCTCAGGCCCAGACTATATCTACATGCACTGTTCTGTTTGACTGATAGGGGATTACACACTAAGTTTTTGCAAACTCACCCTTTCTTTTAACTGTACAGGTAATCCCCAACCTTAGATGTTTTGGGCTGTAGAGGGACTCGGAGGTGGCCACACGATCGCTGCTATTTTGCTTTCGATTTTATTTGCTTAAATTACATATAGGTTTTGATTTTTGTAATAAGGCCATTTGAGGATTTAACTTTTAATTGGGCTATGATTTCTTGTTTTAAACTGCTAAAATAGAGTAAAACGAGTTTTCAAAATAATAACTGATTTCAAAGAGAAACACGCATTTTAAACTTCGGGGTTTTCTATTAGAATAGCTTCCACGGTTTTTGATCAATCTAAAAAAAATCAACATTAACAAATATGGCAATTGTTTTACTAAAATGTTTTCAACTCTTAATAACGTAATTTGCTAAATTATTCTCAAGCAATAAAACTAGATAGGTTTAAATTAAATTCAGATTTTTGCCAACAAGTCTAAATTTTAGAAAGCTTTTTGATGGGATGATTTGATAAATTTAAACATGTAAAAATTTAAACTATGAACGAACTTTTACCGACAACTCTATTTCTTTTTACAACACTTTGATGTGACACGCCAAGATTCGACCATAACGTCTGGGTCGGGTTTGGGGTGTTACAAAGTTTGTTAGAAGTGACAATAGGAGGAAATTTAATTGTCTCCAGGAATATTTTCTTACAAATGGCATTATTTTTCAAACTGTGTTGGTATTCCTCAACAAAATGGGAGAGTGGAGAGGAAATATCAGCATATTTTAAATGTGGCTCATGCTTTGCATTTCCAAGGAAATATGCCTATATTTTTGGGGGGAGTGTATTTTGGTTGCTTCTCATCTTATCAATCGAACTCATTCACCTCTTCTTTATGGTAAAACACCCTATGAAATGTTGTTTGGTAGACCTCCTTTTTTTAATGATCTTTGAGTGTTTGGTTGCTTATGTTTTGATAATAATCAATGTTTTAAGGGTGATAAGTTAGCTAAAGGGAGCCAAAAGTGTGTTTTTATTGGGTATCATTTTGGCAAAAAAAAGGTTGGTATTTATATAATATGGATTCTAAAAAGTTTTTTGTGTCCCATGATGTGAAATTTTTTTAGGATATTTTTCCGTATTTAGATGGGAATGCTACAACCATTGAGCCTGACCCTATTGCTTTGCCATATGGGAGTGTAGACGTAATTTTTTATACATATTTTGGTGAGTCAGAAGTGTTGCAGCCAGCGATAATTCCTTCACTTGTCACTCTGTAGCCTGTGAGTTCACCACTTGTGAATTCTTCGACATATGTGATGTCTTCTTCTTCCTTCGATGACACGGTGATATAGGGGGCTTTGGGTAATGATGCGCTTGAATTGGGAGGAGGGCATAGGGAGAAATTTACCTCAATGAAGTTTTGGGATTTTTTCACTCATACCGCCATAAAGAAAAGTTCATCTCTCGCCTCATCTACTTCAGAGCCTTCCTCGAGTACTCCATTTCCTATAGTGTATTATGTTGATTATGACAAATTTTGTAACACCTCTTACCTGTATCTAACGCCGAGATAGGGCACAAGGCCTTACCTTACTAATACTCATGCAATCATTCGAACTTGAGCTAACGAAATGCGTCCCAATTTAAAATGTTTCAAACATTGTCCCATGGACCTTCATATGGGCCTATGAGGCCTAAAACATAATTTGGAAACAATCCAAGACCATTTCGGATACTTAAGAAATCTTCTTCAAAAACTACTAAAAATAAGGCACACGCCCATATGGAAGGGCAACACGCCCGTGTGGCTTCTAAACATGGTCGTGCTGATGGCCCATGTGGTTCACACGGCCTAAGCACCTAGGGACAAGCCCATGCCCCTCGTCCGTGTGGATTTATTCTCTAACATTGAATCTACAGGGGTTTTCACACAGCCTGGCACAACCCTGTGTGCTCAGCCAGTGTCCCTCACATGGCCATGACACGCCTGTGTCCCAGCCCGTGTGAAAAAACCTTGACATTCTGTTTTTGATGTTAGCAATCACACGGCTGTGGCACACGCCTGTATGCTAGGCCGTTTCCTTCACACGGTTAAGACACAAGGCCATGTCTCAGCCCGTGTGTTTACTACTGGACATTTAATTCTACCCATGCAAGGTGCAGGGGACACACAGCCTAACCACACGCCCGTGGGGCTGACCATGTGTCACACACGGCCTAGACACACGCCCGGGTGTCTACCCGTGTGGACAAAATAAGGCTATCTACCAAGCCTTTTGCCACCCTGAAACAAGGTCAAACACATACCCAAACATACCAAGATTCCAAAACTCAGCCAATGGACATAATTTGGCATTCACACAACTAAACAAAACCAATCCAACCAAATATCTATTCAATCATCCTAACATTCTTGTTCATCCAACATCTTGCACTTTTATTAAAAACATAAACATTTGTATTTATCAACCAATGGTGAATATTAGCCAATACATTTGGCCTTATACAAAATGAGGTACTTTAAGAAATAAAGCCAACACATTTGGCCCAAAATAAAATGACATTAAACTAAGTCTAATTCCTATACATGCCATTTCTCAAAATAATTAAATCTAACTATATCGAATGCTTATGATGATAGTATGAACGAGATCTCCAACGTCCAATGATCCACGAGCTAGTTCGGTGGCACTAAAAGAAAATGAAAAGGAGATGGGTAAGCATAAAGCTTAGTAAGTTATAAGTAAATAAATAACAACAATTTACTATGTTATAACATGTTTTTAGTACATCACAATTCATGCCTGGTACAAGGAATGACCACAAACATAACTTACTCGTTTCCATCCTTTACTAAACATACAACATACTAGTGAGCTCACATTTCATAAATTCATTTAGGTACCTGCACCACTTGCAAAATTCATCAAAATGTCTTTCAAGTTTAACACTAACTGAAATTTCCCATTGAACTATTTAAAATATGAAAGGATATTCATTGAGCTTCCAAGGTATTAAGCCGATGCCATGTCCTAAACATGGCTTACATTAGCTCACATATCAAGTCGACACCATGTCCCAGACATGGTCTTATACTAACTTTTAATGTATCGAGGCCAATGCCATCTCCCGAGCATGGTCTTACACTAGCTCTCCTCTATCCGTGCTGACGCCATGTCCCAAACATGGTCTTACATTGACACACCTCCAAACCGATGCCATGTCCCAGACATGGTCTTACACTACATTGCCTATCGAGGCCGACGCCATGTCCCAGACATGGTCTTACACTAGCACACGTATCAATGCCGATGCCATATCCCAGACATGGTCTTACACTGGCTAGTACATATCCGTGTCGATGCCATGTTCCAGACATGGTCTTACACTAACACGTGACGAGGCCGATGCCATGTCCCAGACATGGTCTTACACTAGCTCTCTTGTCAACCCTAGTGTCACAACATGAATATCCAATCAATTCTTAAAGTTCAACAGGGCTCAATTCTTAAAGTTCAACAGGCCAAAATTACACATTCTCTCATCATTTCATGACTAACAATCATCATTCGACAATTCATGCTCAAATAATGTTCTCATATGCATCTCATAGATACAATTAATCAATTTAAACCAATCAATGATTTCATGAGTAATTATAGTAAAGTCGTATTATTTACCTACAACTTACCTCGATATATAAAATAGAAATTATGTAACACCCCTATCCCGTAACCGTCGCTGGAATAGGACGAGGCGTTACCAGAAATTAGGAAAATAGGTCAGAACAGAAAAATTTTGAATATTTTTTTTTGAATAAAAGATCATTTATTTATATAAATGTTATACACAAACAAAGATCGAATTTAAAACTTATAAAAGTAAACTTCCAAAAGATGCCATATTCGCATGGCTTAAATACAATAGTCAAAATATTATCCTACTTATAGTCTATCCTATACATGCCATAAGTTAAGTCCAAATCATATGGTTACCACAATAGTAGATAGTGTGACGAAATGCTAACGATCCCCGAGCTGGAAGTAAGAGTCACGATCTATAAAATAGAGAATCAAATAAACGGAGTAAGCTTTCATAAGCTTAGTAAGTCTTAGGTAAAACAAATAACTATGCTGATTTAAACACATTTATTTCACATACAATATTTAAGTGAAGTCTCATTTGGCCGAATAAGCCTACTCATAATTTGCACATAGTCTAATTGACAATTTCTTTGGCCTTGAGTTTGATATCACAAAACGTTTTCATCCAATATCAATTATCATTCATTTCTTCTATTTGATGAAATCAATTTAGAGTTCTATAACGAACTATAATTTCAATAATCATATCACATAGCTATCACATATACTTTCATGATAATGTCCAAAATGGCCAAATATTCACAAGCACACAATGCACACTTAGCCTACAATTTCAATTAACCTCAAATTCATATTTCATAGGAAAATCAATATCTACACATAATTTCACATATTGGCCGAATGTGTCATACAATCGCATCATCATAGACCACAAAATCATTCATTAATTCAACTTAATAGAGTTAATTTAAGGTACTATATCATCATTTAATTTCAATGACTAGAAATACATATTCATAGAACTTATACCTTCTAGCATATAATTTCGAAAGGGCTAGATATATATATATATACTCACTCATGTGCACTAATAGTAGGTCATTTAATTACTTCCAAATTTATATAAACTTGAAAACTTCAAGATCTCAATGTCAATAATTATTTGCTCAAATTAAGCTGTGATACAATACCAATTTTTTTTACACCTTTAAATCATACCTTCTCATTTCGTAACCACATACCTAATTGGTATACTTCTAAGAATAGTTTCACATGACTCGATGTTCACAATTGAATATAATCAAAGTCCATTTCGAGTCATTCTCATATCAAAAGGTAAGTATCACATACTTGAGCCACTTATTGTGTAATATGAGTATAATTTGTCCTCTTAGCGTAGGATCTTATAGTCATATACTTTTAGTAAATTCACCATCACATGGCTTGCTATGTATAAAACCCGAATTCCATCACCTACACGAAACCTGCGGGACTTTTAGCCCAAACATATCACCGGCACGAAGCCTGCGGGACATTAAGCCCAGATATATTACCAGCACGAAGCCTTCGGGACTTTAAGCCAGGATATATTACTAGCACAAATGCCTTCGGGACTTAGCCCGGATATAACACAGCACGAATGCCTTCGGGACTTAGCCCGGATATAACACAGCATGAATGCCTTCGGGACTTAGCCCGGATATAGATCACTGAACCTTTGTGCATATTTATCCATCAAGTATACGTTTCACAAAGTCTATCACATTGAAATTTCATTTGCTTCATTCGCATACAAGCACATAATGTATAACTTTCAATTAACATTTGGTCTATATGTACACAAGGATCACATATCCATCTAATTATCACAGCTTATTTTCTAGTGATCATTCGGCTACATGCCTTATACACAACTATCTCGTGTATTCAAAATACCGTTCACATATTTTAGTTCAAGACATTTGGCTATCATACATAGTCCTTACTAAATTCATACTCATTCTATTTAGCATTACTTATCCGAAATACATAGGTCATATATCCTTCTTTATAACACTCTTAGCATATATTAAATTGCCATGCATCACTCAATCGAATATACTAGCCACTTTCGGCTCAATACATAAACATTTCTCATCATTCACACATATATATACTAAATCCTCATTTCTATATTACATTCGGCACACTCAACATTTGATCTATCCCATCACATTATTTTAGCCACCATCGGCTTATACTATTAATTCAAGCACTCATTTCTTACATTTCATCTTCACACTTGTTTCATTTCAATTGTGCAAATCACCTATACTTAATTCCCCTTTTAAACACATTCGCTACCTTGTTTGGAGTATACGGTAATATCAACTTATATTCATATCATAGATGAGATTTCATTTCTTCCATAATTTAAACATGAGAAATTTAATTTAAGCACTTAAGAACTTACCTCGAGTATTTCTGAACAATTACGGGTCAACTATTCAAACACTTTAGCTTTCCCCTTATCCGACTTCACCCCTCTATGCTCTTGAGCTAAAATTAAGACAATCAATTTACTAATTACAATTTCCAAAACACAACATTACTCAATTACTTTCTAAATTCACATTCAGCAGCTATGTACACATGAACACATTTATAAAATATCGAGTAGCCGAATATACTTGTTTTCAAACCAAAGCATTACTCACATAGCTTATCAAGCTTTTAATACATATTTTAACCACATATTAAAACATCAAAATCATATAACTTGATTTTTAATTCTTCTAGCCGAAAATGTATTCCATCAATTAAACATATATATATAAGAATTATCATAGCATGCTAAAGCCAAATGCTAATTAATTAAGCACTTGAAAATAAAATTTTATTTAAATCAACATCACATTCGGCAACTTCCTTGCTCCAATTACTCAACTTTTCACAAATTATTTTTTTTTAATTGATTAAATCCACATCATTTGATCATATGCGGTCATTATAAGCAAATTTTAACATCTAAACAGTATTATAAAATATCTATCAAATTTTAACAACTTTAAGCAAGTTGCCGTATACTTCAATTTCAGGAAATTAAGTTAAGAACTAACTAACTAAGCTATGCATTATCCAAATCTAATGTCACAAACACTTTTCAGCAAACTACTGAAACTCACCTTTAAAATATTTAACATCTTTTCTTAAGAACATAAACACTAGCTGAATTGTTCTCATCTCAATTAAACCACACTATGCACAAAATTTTCACAATTGAGCTTACAACTTAAATTCTCATGGATTTTTAACATCCTAAGATCTATCAAACTATCCTTCATCAAATTCTATCATCATTTACACTTTTCTCACAATTTCCTACTCATGACCGAATGCATAAATAGCCATAATTTGACAAATTGAATCATGGGCTAAGTAAAAGGCTAAATAACCAACTAAAATTCATAAGATTTTAATGAAATTACCATGAAAACATACCTCAATTAAAAACAACTAAGTGCCGAACTCCCTAAGCTTCCCCTTTTCTTCTTTTTTTTTTTTTCTACTAGTTTCGGTCATGAAAGAACACCCCTTTGCATGGATGTTATTTGACTTAGGTAATATAATTATTACACAAATTCTCAAATTACCTTATTAACCTCCAAGCATAATCTATAAAGCCATTAAAAAGGTATGCCCCTTACCATCCACCTATTTGTTTTAATGATAATTTACCATTTAAAACCTTCAACTTAAAAGACCATATACAATTTGGTACTTACAAATTTTTATATCAAATTTTGTCTTTATGCAACTTAACCCCTAACTCATAATTTAACATTCAATTAACAAAATTTTTGACTTGTAACTTTAACGAATCATATTTCACAAAATATAAACACACAAAAATAATATTTTAAAATTTTTTTGGCTCGGTTTATTGGTCCTGAAACCACTTCCCGACTAAGGTCGAATAGGGCTGTCACAAATTACTACTCTGTTTAGTAGATTTGCTTGGCCTTCCCCTGGTCTAGGTTCAGATTTTGTAAATTGTGATCTATAATAACAAAAGTTCACTAGTTTAGTCACTATTTTAAACTAAACAATTCAAAAAAAACATAAATCGGCAAAATAACCATTTTGCCCTAGACTTTGGCAAAATGACCATTTTACCTCTAGGCTTGGAAATTGATTTTTATCCAATTTCCTCACTAACCAAGACTAACCGAATCATTTTTCCTCCTATGGCAGCCCACAATTCTCATTATTTCACACACTTACTCTTTATTTTACAACTTTACAACTAAGTCCAATTTAGGTGTTTTCCATGAACACCCTTTTACAAAAGTTCTTTATTTAACAACTATGATTCATTTTCTTCCATAAAAATCCAACAAACAACACTAATACATTCATGGAAAAATTCTAAACTTCCATAAAAATCCAACAAACAACACTAATACATTCATGGAAAAATTCTAAACTTTCAACCATTTTGCAAATTAGTCCCCTCAAAAGGTAGTCCATGCTACAAGGGTTCAAAAATGCAAAAATTATCAAGAATCACTTACTTATGAGTGCTAGAAGTTGTTGAAAATTTTGAAGCTTTCAAACCCCTATTTTTGCTGGTATTTTTAGTGAAGAGCAAGAAAAGATGAAGGTGATGACATCTTTTTTTACTATTTGTTTCATTTTAATCAAAAATAAGTAACTAACTCACCTAAACTTTGACTTTTCTACCTCTTTGTCTCACCATGGCCGGCCAAGCTTCTCATAATAGGGTCTATTTGCCCTTTAAAGGCCCCTAATTAAGGTTCTCTATCAAATTAACACCAATTTCTATTAAAATCAAACTTTTTCCCCTTATGCGATTTAGTCATTTTTCGCAATTAAGCTTCCAATCACTAAAATTAAGTCACCAAAATTTTCATGCACTCTTATGAAAATAATATAAAACATAAAATAATATTAGAAATAATTTCTCTGACCTCGTGCTAGTGATTTCGAAATCACTATTCTGATCAAGCCCAATTTCTAGTTGTTACAATTCTCCCCTCTTAGGGATTTTCGTCCCCGAAAATCTTACAGTTAAAGAGGTTCGGGTATTGATCTCTTATAGTCTCCTTAGGTTCCCATGTGGCTTCCTCGACTCCATGTCTATGCCATAAAACTTTCACAAGTACTATGCTTTTGCTCCTTAATTCCTTGACCTCCCAAGCCAAAATCTTAATGGGCTCTTCACCATAGGTCATATCTGGACTTATCTCTATCTCTGTCGGTGAAATCACATGTGAAGGGTCAAAGCGGTAGCGACGTAACATCGATACGTGGAAGAAATTGTGAATTTTCTCCAACGCGGATGGTAATGCTAAACGGTATGCTACTGGTCCAATTCTCTCGGTCACCTCATAGGGTCTGATAAACCGCGAACTCAACTTGCCTTTCCTATCGAATCGAAGGACTTTCTTCCACGGAGAGACTTTTAAGAACACTTTATCCCCGATTTGAAACTCAATCTCTCTTCTTTTCAAATCTGTGTAGGATTTTTGTCTATCCGAGGCGGCTTTCAAGCAACCTCGAACCACCTTAACTTTATCTTCGATCTCCTTAACCAAGTCAACCCCGTGTATTTGATTCTCTTTAAGTTCTAACCAATACAAGGGCGTTGTCACTTGCGCCCATACAAAGCCTCATAAGGCGCCATCTTAAGACTTGATTGATAACTATTGTTGTAGGCGAATTCAACTAGTGGTAAGTACTTCTCCCAACTGCCTTGGAATTCCAGAACACAACATCTCAACATGTCCTCAAGAATCTGAATTACCTTCTCAGACTGGCCATCAGTCTACGGATGGAAAGCCGTGCTAAAGTTCAATTTTGACCCTAATGCCTCTTGCAACTTTTTCCAAAATCGAGATGTAAATCTCGAATCTCTGTCCGAAATAATTGACAGGGGCACTCCATGTAATCTCACTATCTCAAAAATGTACAACTCAGCTAGTTTCTTGAGTGAGTAGTATGTACAAACTGGTATAAAATAAGCCGAATTTGTTAATCTATCCATAATGACCCATACTGCATCTTTCTTCTTTGGCGACAAAGGCAACCCGGAAACAAAATCCATAAAAATGCGGTCCCATTTCCACTCGAGAACCATTATGAGCTGAAGTAAACTTGAAGGTACTTGGTGTTTGGCTTTTACTTGCTGACAAACTAGGCACTTAGAGACAAACTCTGAAATATTTCTTTTCATTCCCGACCACCAATACCTTTTCTTCAAGTCGTTATACATTTTCACGCTACCCAAGTGAATAGACAAGCAACCACTATGCGCTTCTTGTAAAATCTTTTGAATAAGACCATCATCCTTAGGCACACAAATTCTGTCTTGGTACATCAAACATCCATCGGTCTCAACTCAGAAATCTGATTCATTACTCGTCTCGTACTGAGCTATCTTGGCTTGTAAATCCTTGTCATTTTTCTGAGCTTCGACAATCTCTTGCAAAAAATCGGTCTAGCTCTCATCTCGGCTAGGATTGATCCATCATCACTTACAGTCAACTGAGTATTCATAGCCCTCAATGCAAACAATGATTTCTTACTCAATGCATCAGCTACCACATTCGCCTTTCCGGGGTGATAGTCGATTATCAACTCATAATCCTTTATCAGCTCCAACCATCTTCGCTGCCATAGATTCAACTCTTTTTGCGTCATCAAATACTTTAAAATTTTGTGGTTCATGAAAACTCGGCATCTCTCGCCATACAAATAGTGTCTCCAAATCTTCAATATCAACACGATTGCGGCCAACTCTAAATCGTGGGTCGGGTAATTTTTCTCGTGTGGCTTTAGTTACCTCGAGGCATAGGCTACCTTGTCTTCTTGCATGAGCACATACCCCAATCCATTCAAGGAAGCATCACTATACACTACGAATTCCTTTCTTGTTTCTGATTGCACTAATACTGGGGCTTCAGTTAACAAGGCCTTTAATTCTTTAAAACTTTGTTGGCACTTTTTCGTCCACTCAAACTTAACATCTTTTTAAAGTAGTCTCATCATTGGAGTAGCGATCATAGAGAACCCTTTAACAAACCGTCGGTAGTAGCCCACTAGGCCTAAGAAACTACTAATCTCTGATACATTCCTCGGCGATTTCCACTCAACAATAGCTGATATCTTGCTCGGGTCGACTCTGATTCCATCTCCCGACACAATGTGTCCCAAGAATCTAATCTCTCATAGCCAAAATTCACTCTTGCTGAACTTGGCATACAACTGTTTATCTCTCAAAGTCTACAATACGATCCTTAAGTGCTCCACATGCTCACCCTCGTCACGGGAATAAACAAGTATATCATCAATAAAAACCACGACAAATTTGTACAAATAGGGTCGAAAAATACGGTTCATCAGATCCATAAATATCGTAGGGGCATCGTTAAGCCAAAGGGCATGACGAGGAACTTATAGTGGCCGTACCTCATCCAAAAGGTAGTTTTTGGCACATCCTGTTCCTTAACCCTTAGCTGGTAGTAACCGGACCTCAAATCTATTTTGGAAAACACAGTGGCTTCCCTCAGTTGGTCAAATAAGTCGTCGATCCTTAGTAAAGGATACTTGTTCTTCACTGTAGCCTTGTTAAGCTGACAGTAGTCTATGCACAATCTCATTTAGCCATCATTTTTCTTAATAAATAATACTTGAGCTCCCCACGGAGAATAACTCAGTCTCGCAAACCCCTTATCCATTAACTATTGCAACTGAGTCTTTAATTCCTTAAGTTCTATTAGAGCCATCCTATATGGAGCGATCGAGATAGGTGCTATACCAGAGACCAACTCGATACCAAACTCAACTTCGATCTCTGGGGGTAATCCAGACAACTCTTTCGGAAACACATCCGGGTACTTACACACCACTGGCACTAAATCAATCCTTGCCTCCGACACTTGGGTATTCAACACAAAAGCTAGGTACGACTCATACCCCTTTCTCAAGTACCTCTGAGCCATCATAGAAGACATTACTATAGGTAGACCATCCAATTCACCTGATTCAATCTGGAGAACATCCTCGTTTTCGCATTTCAGCTTAATGAACTTCTTTCCATAATTTACCACTACATCCCGGGCAGTCAACCAATCCATACCAAGGATTATATCGAACTCATCAAATGGAAATAGCACGAGGTTGGCCAGAAAATAATTACCTCTAATTGTCAAAGGACAATCCCTACACACTTGGTCAACTAGCAAATGCTTGCCTAGTGGGTTTGACACCTTTACTACAAATTCAGTAGACTCGACATGTACATTCATACTAGGTACCAGTTTCATGCACATATAAGAATGGGTAGACCCTGGATCAATTAAAGCAATAACAGGTATGTAATAGATAGAAAAGGTACCCGTGATCACATCGGGAGATGAGGCCTCCTCGCGGGCACGAATGGCATAGGTCCTCGTAGGCGGTCTGCCCTCTGACCTTGCTGCGGAATCTCTAGGGGCACCGTGACTACTAGCCCTACTACCCATGTTCTTCTGTGGTATACCTCTCAAAGGAGCACTACTCGCTCTCACCTCTTACTTTTTATTATCCTCATCCATCTCAAGACAGTCTCATATGAAATGATCAAGTGACCCACACTGAAAACAACCTCTTTCATTCCCTCGACACTTGCCAAAGTGTTATCTACCACACTGTGAGCATTTAGGTCTATCCAGTCAAGCACTACCAATGCTCGCAACAGAGGTAGTCTGAGCTTTGGGCGTCGTTTGCTGCTTACCCTTGTTCTTAGCTAAGAATCCCACTGAAGCATTGGACCGAGTGGTAAACTTTCTCGATCTCTTAGGCAAGGATTGATGCGATTTCCCCATCTATCTTTTCTTTGAGTTCCTAGACTCCATATCCACTTTCCTCTTTTCCTTGGCCAACTCTTCGGCCTTACATGCTCTATCAACGAGCGCTACAAACTCTTTCAACTCCAAGATGCCAACTAGCAACCGAATGTCTTCATTTAGACCATCTTCAAACCTTCTACACATTGTTGTTTCGGTAAACACGCACTCATGTGCATACTTGCTAAGTCTCACGAACTCGCGCTCATACTCGGTAACTGTCATTTGGCCTTGTTTAAGTTCTAAAAACTCTTTCCTCTTCTGGTCGATGAACCTCTGACTATATACTTTTTCTGAAACTCTTCTTGAAAGAACTCCCAAGTTACTCTTTCTCTCGGTACCATTGACACAAGGGTATTCCACCATTGGTAGGCGGAATCCTGCAAGAGTGACACTACACACTTTATGCACTCCTCAAGTGTGCATGATAACTCATCGAACACTCTAATAGAGTTCTCCAACTAGAACTCGGCTCTCTTCGGGTTGTCACCTTTATTTTCCCAAAATTCCTCAGCCCCATGCTTTCTAATCTATCTATCGGGGGCTTTTCTCTTCTACTAATTTCTGCTCCTTGAGGAGCTGCAGGGGTATGCTGAGGAATCGATGGAGGTGGAAGACGCGGAGTATTCGAATTGGCACGAATAAACTTCGTGTACCAAGCGTTCATCATCTGGAGGTAGGCTTCTCTAGCCCCTAACCCTGACTCAACGTCAAGGGCCCGGTCTTAACTGGTACGGTCCCTTTAGCGGGAGCCAGCATGTTACTTTCCACATCATCCGCCATAGCTCCTTCAAGATCTATTTACTATATAAAAGATACAATTTAAAATCATCAGTAGTCGTCACACTATCATATTACAGATATGGCATGTATAGCTAGACTCGTACACAAGTTAGGTTAGTCCTAGAATCGATTAAATCACAGCTCTGATACCACTAAATGTAACACCCCTTACCTGTATCCGATGCTGGGATAGGGTACGAGGCCTTACCTTACTAATACTCATGCAATCATTCGAATTTGAGCCAACGAAATGCGTCCTAATTTAAAACTTTTTCAAACATTGTCCCACGGACCTTCATATGGGCCTACGATGCCTAAAAAATGATTTGGAAACAATCCGAGACCATTTCAGATACTTAAAAAATTTTCTTCAAAAACTACTAAAAACAGGGCACACGCCCGTGTGGAAGGGCAACACACTCGTGTGGCTTCTAGACATGGCCGTGCTGATGGCCTGTGTGGTTCACACGGCCTAGGCACATAGGGACACACTCGTGCCCCTCGTCTGTGTGGATTTATTTTTTAACATCGAATCTATAAGGGTTTTCACACGGCTTGGCACACGCCCGTTGCTCAGCCCGTGTCCCTCACACGACAATGACACGCCCATGTCGCAGCCAATGTGCAAAAACCTTGACATTCTATTTTTGACGTTAGCAATCACATGGTCGTGGCACACGCCAGTATGCTAGGCCGTTTCCTTCACACGGTTGAGACACACGGTCGTGTCTCAGTCCGTGTGTTTATTACTGGGCATTTAATTCTACCCATGCAAGGTGCAAGGGACACACGGTCTAACCACACGCCCGTGGGGCTGACCGTGTGTCACACACGGCCTAGACACACGCCTATGTGTCTAACCATATGTATAAAATAAGGCTATTTACCAAGCCTTTTGCCACCATGAATCAAGGTCAAACACATACCCAAACATACCAAGACTCCAAAACTTAGCCAATGGCCATAATTTGGCATTCACACAACTAAACAAAACCAATCCAACCAAATATCTATTCAATCATCTTAACATTCTTGTTCATCCAACATCTTGCACTTTCATTAAAAACATAAAAATTTGTATTTATCAACCAATGGTGAATATTAGCCAATACATTTGGCCTTATACAAAATGAGGTACTTCAAGAAATAAAGCCAACACATTTGGCCCAAAATAAAATAACATTAAACTAAGTCTAATTCCTATACATGCCATTTCTCAAAATACTTAAATCTAACTATATCGAATGCTTATGATGATAGTGTAAACGAGATATCCGACATCCTATGATCCACAAGCTAGTTAGGCGGCACTAAAAGAAAATGAAAAGGAAAGTGGTAAGCATAAAGCTTAGTAAGTTATAAGTAAATAAATAACAACAATTTACTATGTTATATCATGTTTTCAGTACATCACAATTCATGCATGGTACAAGGAATGACCACAAACATAACTTACTCATTTCCATCCTTTACTAATCATACAACATACTAGTGAGCTTACATTTCATACAATTCATTTAGTACCTGCACCACTTACAAAATTCATCAAAATGTCTTTCAAGTTTAACACTAACTGAAATTTCCCGTTGAACTATTTAGAATACGAAAGGATATTCATTGAGCTTCCAACATAGGGTGTTGAACCGACGCCATATCCTAAACATGGCTTACACTAGCTCACATATCAAGTCGACGCCATGTCCCAGACATGGTCTTATACTAACTTTTAATGTATCGAGGCCGATGCCATGTCCCGGACATGGTCTTACACTACATTGCCTATCAAGGCGTCTCAGACATGGTCTTACACTAGCACTCGTATCAATGCCGATGCCATGTCCCAAACATGGTCTTACACTGGCTAACACATATCCGTGTCGATGCCATGTCCCAGACATGGTCTTACACTAACACTTGACGAGGCCAATGCCATGTCCTAGACATGGTCTTACACTAGCTCTCGTGTCAACCCTAGTATCACAACATGAATATCCAATCAATTCTTAAAGTTCAACCGGGCTATATTACACATTCTCTGACCATTTAATGACTAAAAATCATCATTCGACAATTCGTGCTCAAATAATGTTCTCATATGCATCTCATAGATGCAATTAATCAATTTAAACCAATCAATGATTTCATGAGTAATTATAGTAAAGTCGACTTACCTCAATATACAAAATGGAAATAACTACTCGATTTAGTAGATTTGCTTGGCCTTTTCCTGGTCTAGGTTTAGATTTTGTAAATCGTGATCTATAATAACAAAAGTTCACTAATTTAGTCACTATTTTAATCTAAACAATTCAAAAAACATAAATTGGCAAAATGACCATTTTGCCCCTAGACTTTGACAAAATGACCATTTTAACCCTGGGCTCGGAAATTGATTTTTATCCAATTTCCTCATTAACCAAGCCTAACTGAATCATTTTTCCTCCTATGGCAGCTCATAATCCTTATTATTTCACACACTTACTCTTTATTTTTCAACTTTACAACTAAGTCCAATTTAGGTGTTTTCCATGAACACCCTTTTACAAAAGCTGTTTATTTAACAACTATGATTTATTTTCTTCCATAAAAATCCAGCAAACAACACTAATACATTCATGGAAAAATTCTAAACTTTCAACCATTTTGCAAATTAGTCTCCTCAAAAGGTAGTCCATGCTATAATGGTTCCAAAAATGCAAAAATTATCAAGAAGAATCACTTACTTATGAGTGTTAGAAGTTGTTGAAAATTTTGAAGCTTTCAAACCCCTATTTTTGCTGATATTTTCGGTGAAGAGCAAGAGAAGATGAAGGTGATGACATCTTTTTTTACTATTTGTTTTATTTTAATAAAAAATAAGTCACCAACTCACCTAAACTTTGACTTTTCTACCTCTTTGTCTCACCATGGCCGGCCAAGCTTCTCATAATGGGGTATATTTGCCCTAAAGGCCCCTAATTAAGGTTCTCTATCAAATTAACACGATTTGCTATTAAAATCAAACTTTTGCCCCTTATACGATTTAGTCTTTTTTCGTAATTAAGCTTCCAATCACTAAAATTAAGTCACCAAAATTTTCATGCACTCTTATAAAAATACTATAACACATAAAAAATATTAGAAATAATTTCTCCGACCTCGGGTTAGTGATTTCGAAATCACTATTCTGACTAAACCCAATTTCGGGTTATTACAAATTTACTATGAAACACCGAAATTTTTTTTGCTGCTATTATTGTAGGGGTCGAGCACCAGTCTTTTAAAGAGGCTATGAAGGATGCAGGATGGCATGGTGCTATGCAAAAGGAGATTCGTGCTCTAGAGGATAATGACACTTGGTTTATAGAGACACTTCCTCTTGAAAAGAAAGTTCTGGGTAGTAAGTGGGTTTACAAGATTAAATATAACTTCGATGGAAGTATTGAGAGACTTAAAGCTAATCTTATTATTTTTGGTAATCATCAGGTAGAAGGCATTGACTATAATGAAACTTTTGCTCCTGTGGCGAAAATGGTGATTATTCGTGCTTTCTTATCTATTGCAGGTTCAAAAAATTGGGAGTTGCTTCAGATGGATGTACATAATACCTTTCTGCATGGTAATCTTAATGAAGAGGTTTACATGAAGCTTTCTCCTGGTTTTTCCCCTGATAAGCTTGAAATGGTTTTTCATTTGCACAAATCTTTATAAAGGTTAAAACAGGCTACTCGATGTTGGTTTGCCAAACTAGTTACTACACTAAAATGGTATGGATTTCTTCAATCATGTTCTGATTATTCTCTCTTTACATACACTAAGGGATCTGTACACATTAATATGTTAGTTTATGTTGATGATTTGCTTATTTTTGGGAACGATTCCACTACTTTGAAAACTTTTAAAGGGTATCTCAGTTTTTGCTTCCATATAAGGGATCTTGGTGTTTTGAAATATTTTTTGGGATAGAGGTAGCTCGTAGTTCTTTGGGTGTATTTCTTTGTCAAAGGAAATACGCACTTGATATTATTTTGGAGAGAGGTCTTTTGGAAGTAACCAGACTTGATTTAGCATGCTCAGTTCATATCTTATCTCAGTTTATACATGAGTCGAGGTAGGAGCATTGGGACGCGACTCTGTGTATTTTTTGGTACTTGAAAGGCTCTCCTGGTCGAGGGATTCTATTGAGATCTAATAGCGATTTGTCCTTAAAGGGGTAGTGTGATTCGGATTGGGTTGCTTATCCATTAACTCAACGCTTGCTTATTGGCTGGCTTATCTTTTTGGGACAATCTCCTAGTTCCTGGAAAACTAAGAAAGAGCATATTGTTTCTTGTTCTTTCGCTGAGACTAAGTATAGGTTTATGCCTTCCGTAACTTGTGAGCTCAAATGGCTAAAGGCCTTGCTATTGAGCTTAGGTGTTCATCATCCTAAAGTCATTCCTTTACTTTGTGATAATCAATCTACATTGCATATTGCACAAAATCCTATATTTCACGAGACTAAACATATTGAAGTCGGTTATCACTTTGTTAGAGATGCAATCCAAGATGGGTTGATTGCACCTTATTATGTTTCAACCTTCGTTCAATTGGCTGACATTTTTACAAAGGCGCTTAGTAAACCACAATTTGAATACCTTCCTAGCAAATTGGACATTTATGATCTCCATGTTCCAACTTGAGGGGATGCTAGGATATTATTATATGATATTATTTTTTAGGAATATATTGTATATTATTATATATCTTTTAAACATATATTTAAGAATATATTTAGAAATATATTATACTATGTATAAATATTATCTCATCAATATAGGTTAGTTATGTAATCAGAATCTCACGAGGAGTTCATCGAGGATGCATGCAAGTGATGGACCACAATAGCAAGCAAATCATCGAAGGTGCGTGAAGTTTTGATAATTGTTACAAACTAGCAGGTATGGTGAAATGTTAGAAATCTACAAAAGATGATCCAGAAAGCAGGCATAAGCAAATTCTTCCCTTACTATATTTATATACAAGTTAATAAAATTATATTTAAATTATCCGAAATTGGATCATTGTAGAGTATGAAGTATTCTAAGTAAAAATTGGGTGTTCAAATGATTTAAATTTTTATAGGTAAATTGAATTGAAGGATTGAAATGAATTTAATCCACATTCGAGATCTGAATCTAAATTAACATCTCTTCTATACATATGCACACACTACATTATAAAAATTAAGTACTGAACCAGAAACCCTTTTTTTCCCTCGAGATTACAATTTGCAATGTAAACCAGAGCAACACCAATGACACCCTTTCATTCCGTATAATATACAAAGCAAGACTTCACATCCACAATTATTTATTATCCTTTATTTTGGCATTTTCTTTCATTATGCAACGAGTATAGACAAACTCATCTCCCTAATTCATTTTTGCTGTCATTCCGTGTCCCAATGAAGAAAAATACTGCAAATCATGATTCCCATTGGCAATTTCCGGAGCATTAACAGACGCAGCCGCCAATGCCTTGATGCACGTTTCAGCATCGGGGCCAATAAGGCTAACATCATAGTTCGCACTCATTGCATCTTCACTCAGTTCATCACTTATCATCCCGAACGACCTGATAGAATTTTTATAAACATTCTGGCACGTTTTGAGAGCTTCCAGAGTCGCTGGTGAGCTCGGCTTCTTCATCATTTCGACGATGACATTCAGCGTTGTGTGAGCTTTGGCCACCGCTTCTTTCATGGCGACATCTACGAGTTGGTTCACGCTCTTCGCGGCATTCGCTTGGGCGTTGGAAAGAGCTTTCAAGCAGAAGTCGTGGTCGGGGATCGCGTCGTCACCACATACTTTGGCAATGAGTGCTTTAGAAGCTGATACCCTTGATGGAGAAAAGACATTGACAGACAAGAATAATATTGTGAAAATTACATTAATGAAATGACTTTGTGATGCCATTTCAATTTGTGTTTGTTTTGAAAGGGTTGATGGATGTTGCTAGGTTTTGTTTTCAGATGAATGCATTGATTAGTAAGGTTTTGCCATAGTTTCTTCAATTCTTTTGTAGGAAAAATTGTTTTTGAAAGAGTTGATTTGGGATGAGCAGCGACAACCACAAATTTCCCCTTCTTTTTATAGCATTAGAACTGAACCTTAGTTGATGGCTACAATTACGATTCAAGTTCAGCCATGAATTTACCGTCTGTGATTCTTATATGTATTTATATCTTAGATTTTTATTAACGTTTTGTTGTATTTTCTTTTATTAATTTTAAAAGGATTAAATCAAAAAAATATATTTAAATTATATCATATTTCTCAATTTAATACTTAAATAGTATTTAAATTATAAGATGTTATCTTAAGTGATACTTAAACTGTACTTTATTATTCTAAACTACCTCCACCATTAGAAAAAGCACCTAACTAATCATTTTATGATGGAAGGCACTTTAAAATTAAAAAAAAAAAGTCCAAAAATAATATCTTTACCTTAAGTTTTTTTTTTTTTAACTTATAAATATGCATGTCTTTTGTTTTTCATCCAAGAACTCTAGTGAAAGTAAATGCAAGAATACGTCAAAAAATTTATCCAAATTTAATGTCTGAAGAAAAAACTCAAATTTCGACAAACTTTTCTTTTCCATTTTTAGACTTCGATTTCAATACGTTTCTCACACCAATTCAAATTTCATATATTATTTTTCTTAAAAGTAACTTTCTCAAAGAAAATTTATCTAATAGTTAAAAAAAATGCATTAAAAGAGAAGAAAAAGTATGATGGAGATGGAGAGATTGTAAAACAACTGAAAAGCTTTAATTTAATTAAATTTGATTTTTATAATTTATTTTTTATTTTACTCTTATAATTAAATTTTAATTTAAAAGTATTACATATTATAAAATGATTGGTTAAATGATTTTTTTTGGGTAAACTATTAAAATAGTTACTTTTGTTTGCCTTAGGTTACATTTTAGTCACTTATGTTTGAAATGTTACGTTCTAGTCACTTACGTTATCATGTTGTAACATTTTAGCTATTGAGCCGTTAATTGCTGACAATAGTGTAACAGTAAAATGACGTGGCACGTTAAATCATCATTTCAAACGAAAATTTTAGGTTAAATTTTATAACAAATCCTTATATTTTTTCATTTTCAACAATTTAAAATTTTTCTTTTATGTTCTTTTAACTTTTTTTTTACATTCTCTTCTGCTTGTCCCTCTGTTTTTCTCCCTTCTTCATTTCTTTTAACATAGTTTTTCTATGTTTTCCATTTGTAACTAGTCCACAAGCTCGCCTCACTCGAAAAAATTAAACTGTTCAAAAAAATAAAACATAGAAAAACTACGTTGAAAGAAATAGAAAAGGGAGGAAAACAAAGGGAGAAGTAGAAGAGAACGGAAAAGAAAGAAAGTTAAAAAAACATAAAAGAAAAAAAATTAAATTGCTCCAAACGAAAAAATATGGGGACCGATTGTATAAATTAACCTAGAATTTTTGTTCGAAATAATGATTTAACGTGCCACTTTAGCTTACTATTACACCGTTAATAGAAACTAACGGCTCTGTGACTAAAATGTTACAACGCGATAACATAAGTGACTAAAACATAACATTTCAAACATAAGTGACTAAAATGTAACCTGAGCCAAACAAAAGTGACTATTTTAGTAGTTTACCCAATTTTTTTAACTGCAAAGATAATTTGAGTAACAAAATCTAGTTGAAATACCACTTAAAGTAACAAAGCACACTTTAGGTACCATTTATGATAAAAAGAAAATTACATATCAACTTAAAAAAAGCATACTTGTTATACTTCCTTTAAATTTGGACACATGTCAATATAATAAGCTATTCGAAAAACGATCATAATTAGATCTTCAACTCTATCCGATTGTCTTCATGATAAGCCCTCCTAAATCTCTACTCTCCATTCAACTCTTGGTATCAATAGGAACTTATAAGTTATATCACCCACTTCCTTCTAAAAGACCTAAACCTCTCGCTTTTAGGACAATCCACCTATTGGACAAGCATTCTTGTCAGTCACTCACTTTTTAAGTGTGAACATTCCTTAAATGTGAATACACTCCTAAAAACCATCATACCCCACCTTAGCATAACAACCTCGTACTATCATAATAGAATGGGTCACACGATGCACGTCCTCCTTGATGACAACCATTCTGTAATGGGTTGTCACGTCACACTAATAGATAAAAAGATCTCTCTTATTAATACATTTCTAAACGATGAGAAAGGGACTTTAGAGTCCTTAAGCAACCTTTGAGCATTTATCCCTTTCAATCTCCTCGTTAGCTACCTTCATATCCTTTTTCTTTTTCAGTTTTCCGCCTCTCAAAATAAATTGGCCTATTCAACATCACCACCTCTTCCTCCTTTTCTTCCTTTTTATTTTACATTGTATCAACAAATTTGAATATTGGAATTTGGTATAAATATGAGGATTAAACAAAGAATGTTGGAAGGAAACTTGCAATGAACACATCCATAACGAGGCTGATAAAAGATGTAAAATTGTTCTGAAGTTGCTTTGAGTTACTGTCAATTCATGTTATGTCATGCACCACAAGCATTTTTGAGTTCGGATTCTTTATTTTTGCCTCGTAAATCAAACATTGCAATATACAAAATGGAATATTATGTGCAATACGATTAAAAATAGCTTACAATTAATGATTTAAATAATTCTTTTAGGGAGTTTATAAGTAAAAATATAAAATAATTACAAATACATATATAAAAAAAATAAAAAATAAAATAAATCAATACGAAAATTAATTCATCAAACTAGAACCCAAGTATACAACCTAAAATGAATTTTCTTTTTTGAACTTTTGACCCTTCATTAGAAACAATGACTAAAACGGCAACGGAGTGTCGCGTTGCACCACGTTTTTTACAGTCAAAACGATGTGTTGAGGTCGGGACGGGCGGGCACTGGACGTACTCTGTTAAATTGCCCTCTCTTTTTTTTTGGCTCTCCTTATTGGTTGATAAAGGTGAAGATTACAGAAGATTTGGAGGGAAAAGAGGAGAGCGAGCAATGCCAGTGGCAAAACCAGAATCGTCTGATTCCAGGGTGATTGCTCATGTTGACATGGATTGCTTCTATGTTCAAGGTTTTTTATGCGATTTAATTTTATTTATGTATATGTTACTTAGGTTTCCGACCAGTTCTTCATTTTCCATTTCGTTTTGTTCTGTTCCAATTTCTCAAACTTGTCTTTCTCTTTGGAATCTCAATTTCTGGCGTAATTAATATCGTTAAACATTATACTTTATAGTGGAGCAAAGAAAGCAACCGCAATTACGGGGTTTACCTACTGCTGTTGTACAGTACAATGAATGGAAAGGAGGGGCTTTGATTGCAGTCAGCTATGAGGCTCGTAAATTCGGGGTTAAGCGGTAATTATTATTTTTAAAGTAATCATTTTCAGGATTCTCAATTGATAAGCTGTGTTTCCTTTTTTTTTTTCCCCTTTTTTTTTTTTTGTATCTTATGTGTGGTTTTCAGTTCAATTCGTGGCGAGGAAGCAAAGGAGGTTTGCCCACAAGTTCAGTTGGTCCAAGTGCCTGTGGCCCGTGGTAAAGCTGATTTGAGCGGGTACCGGAATGCAGGCTCTGAGGTACTGGCGATTTGATGAACAATTGTACTCTTTCAAGTATATACTTTCAGTAGTTCATTAGAAACCCATCTTATTGCTGAATTTTTAACAAAATTCGCAGGTGGTATCTATTCTTGCAAGGAGAGGTAGATGTGAAAGGGCTTCCATTGATGAAGTGTATCTTGATCTTACTGATGCAGCTGAAATGATGCTAGCCGGCAATCCTCCGCAAGGCATGGAGACAATAGATGAGGAAGCTCTTAAATCACATATTCTAGGGCTAAATAATGAGGTTTACTGCCATGCTTTGGATCTTTTGTCATAATATTTAATAATGCGATGTTGGAGTTATTTATGAGTTAATGGCACCTCTGTTGATGGACAGATGCCAACATATGTGATTTTAGCTTAAGTGCAATGTCCTTGGAACATAGATGCCTCTATCGCTACGAAATCTAACAAGTTTGTAGGCTTGTATATTTATCCTGTCTTAAACTTTGGTCTCTAGTTGGGATCATTGTGTACTTTTTTGGCATTTTTGCAGTGGTAGGATTTTGCACCACCTAAGATAATATACTGTATATGCAACTGTGCAGGACAGAAGTGACGTGAAAGAAAATGTTAGGAAGTGGATACATAGGAACAATGCTGATCACCGTGATAAATTACTAGCTTGCGGTATCCTCATTGTTGCAGAACTTAGGATGCAGGTTTTAAAGGAGACAGAATTCACTTGTTCTGCAGGCATTGCTCATAATAAGGTAGCTAAAAGTTTTTTCACTCATCTGTAGTTTTTCTGCCAGTACCATAAGGTTTTGTATAAAGGTAACTTTTACTGACCTATGACATCGTCCTAATGCTGACTTTATCACCAGATGCTGGCGAAACTTGCTAGCGGTATGAATAAACCTGCACAACAAACTGTTGTACCTTTCTCATCTGTAAAGGGATTGCTCGATACCTTGCCTATAAGAAAAATGTAAGTTTCTAAAATTTCTGGATGTAACTGAAATGTTGAGTGAGAATTAGTTAATTGCCTTGAGGAATGATATATAAACATCAGCAGCAGAGCAGTTACTTCTCTCCTAATACATGACACATTATTTTGACTAGAAACTTTCTTGCCAGGAAACAGCTTGGAGGCAAGCTGGGGGTTTCCTTGCAAATGGACATGGGTGTGAACACTGTTGGAGATCTATTGCAGTTTCCAGAGGAGAAGCTTCAAGAACGTTATGGCATAAATACAGGGTCAATACCTACTATTAATGGGGCTTTTGCACATATCTGATATATCTCAGATCATTACAGCTTCTCCTCTTAAAATTTAAAAATTATGCTGCATCAAGAGCTGTTATCTAGCACTTTCCAAATTTACATTTAGATGTTGACTTCTTGTTTTAATCTTTATATGGTCAAGATCCACCAGAAGAAATTACCATTTTAAGATGTGCTTTAACATTTGCTGATTCATTTAACAACTATCTAAATATGGTTCCTAAATACCTATGTTTTGCATGGGATCTAGAAATTGGCTGTGGAACATTGCAAGAGGAATCAGTGGAGAAGAAGTTGAGGGACGCCTTCTCCCTAAGAGCCATGGTTCTGGAAAGACATTTCCTGGCCCTCGGGCATTAAAGACAGTTCCTGCTGTAAGAGTTCTTCTTAATAAAAAGTGCTCTATGATTTTATCATGTCATGAAGTCAATGTGTTAATCTCCTGTGCAATCATTTTAGCGTGTAGAATTTTGTGCAAACTAAAGAGCATATTTTGTGAGCTTAATCCCTAAGTGTTGGAATTTATAAATGATCATGCAAATTGCAATGCAGTGCTGTCTAATTATGCAATGCCAGTAGTGCTTACAGCCCCTACGGTTCCCTAGATTGTGGTCTATGATGGTGGTGTCTCTTCTTCATATTCAAGGAATGAAAGTATCAAACATTTTACAGTTGTTGGAAATATTCCAAGTGTTATAAAAATGATAGTCTTAGATCTATCATGCAATGACTATAGCTTTACCAACACCGGTGCCTGTGCTGACTTGTGCTGAATTGGTTATTTATGTGAGTCACGATCGTTGTTAGAGGGATGCTTGACAGGGGTGGCTAGCGGAAAGTTTTCTGCTGCAAAATCTGGTGCTGAATTGGAGAAATGGTTTTCTCAACTATGAATCTGTGTAAAAAGAAATGATCATAGTTGGTGGAAAAGGGAATTGCTTTGCAGCTTTTTGTTTCTAAATTTGCTTACTATCTGCATTTGTTATCTAGCTCTTATATCAATTAATTTACTAGCTTCCATCATTTAGTGATTCCTTCAAAGCATTTTTGGGTCATTTAGCAACTCTCACTAAAGTTCATATTGTTATCACTTGCCTCTTTATATGTAAACCAGGTGCAACACTGGCTTAATCAGCTTTGCGAAGAACTTAGTGAACGACTTCGCTCTGACCTGGACCAAAACAAAAGGATAGCACACACGTTAACTCTGCATGCTAGAGCATACAAGGTACCCATCTTTTATCCTTTAGTCTGCATCTCTATGTACCTTTGGCATCTTTCTATTAACCAACCCAGATTCTTTTATACGATGTGCTAACTCCAACATTCTATTTTGCTGATTATGAGTATTTCTACAGTCCAGTGACTCAGATTCTCAGAAAAAGTTCCCCTCAAAATCTTGTCCCCTAAGGTATGGGACTGCCAAGATCCAGGAAGATGCCTTCAACCTATTTCAAGCTGGATTACGCGAGTATATTGGATTTTATGGTGGTAAGACTCAAGGAAGCCATTGTAGTGGATGGGGAATAACATCTCTTTCTGTTTCAGCCAGTAAAATCGTTCCCATACCATCTGTAAGTTCCAATGTACATTATTTGCAGTAAATGATGACCTTAACATGGTTTTTGAATGGCTAAACACTTTGTTTTATGTGTTATCTTTAATATATTTGTTAGGGAACATGTTCAATTGCGAAGTATTTTCAAGGTCAATCTACGTCCCACTTTTCTTCAATGCAATCGTCGGATAACCTTAACTCTGAAGCAACGCTTTCGTTACCCTCAGGTCTTCTTGCTTTTCTGATCATTTTCTGGCCTTGTTTATGATTGTAATGCATTTCTAAATGGGACTAGGTGTTCGTTCAGGTAGTGAATGCTACTCAGAGGTGAATTTATCTGAACCAAAAATTGATTTTCCTAAGGAAGAAAGCTGGATTAAGGATACTGTGCCTGATTTAGATCTGCAACAACAAAAAGTAAATTTCTTGAAGACGAAGTTATTACTGTTTAGTTTTTTGCAGATTCTTTTCTAAATGGCAGTTTTAAGATGATTAAGCTCTCAAAAGAACAAAAATCAACAAAGTTTCTAGATGTAGAATATTTAGGATTTTTTTCATTTCCACTGCTAATTTTGAATTGTATATAAAAATTTGCAATTTGACCAGTGATTCGTTTTTGCAATTCAGAATTTGTTCATGCGATGCAAGCAACATAGATCTGTAACTATTGTTATTTTTCCTTCATTTTAGAAAGCAAGATATTAAAGTTTTCTTCGTCTATAATGCGTAAGCCTCCTGATACGTGTATAATGTATGTTGTGTAAGAACTATTAACCTATTTTCTGATGTATTCTGTCTTATCTTCCTATTGTTAAATGCCTCTGGTAGTGAACAATCATATTACTAGTTTATTCTGTCTGCAGGATCTATCTAGTACTCTATCAGAGAAGACACAAGATGGGTTCATCCAGAAGGATATTTCACCATTATTACTCTCAGGTGATATCTTTTGGTACTTGCTATTTCCGTTGGCTCCCTAACTGCCCTTTCTAGTTCTGATTTTGTTGTGTTTATTGAGGAACTTAAGGTTGCTTGGAACAGAACTGGAGTAAACAACAACGAGATTTAACTAAGGATGAAAGTCAGTTTAAGTCAGAATACAAGGAGCGAAAAGGAAAAAGATTGAAAGACAAGGTTCAATCATGAGTTTTACTTATTATATCTTCCTGTGTTATTGCTATTTAGTTTTTTTTATACTGCTATCTAGAGAATACTTGCTCATCATGATCTGGTTTGCTTTGATGGAGAAAATGGTTTTAATATCTAGAAGTTGAACTTTCATGGCTTTTCAATTTCACATTAATCATTCAAGTATATTCAATGTGGAAGCAAAGGGGAAAAAAGAGAAGAATTTTAATGTTTTCTGAAAAAAAATCATGATGCAGCTGATTATACGTTAGGGTTGCTCATATGGAACTGGTTTCAGTTTATGCATTTCATAGTTGGCTCTTGTTTCGATTTACGCCACCAACTTTTGCTTAGCTTCTTTTGACATGTTGACTCTTATCAGGGAACATATTCAATAATAGAACTTTTTAAGAGCTACAATCCCAATACCTCTGGCTCTTTTTTGTCCCATGAGTACAACAGAACTGTTGGAGGCACTGATGCTAGTAGTAGCAGTTACAGTAATGAGGAAGAAGGAAGAAGGGAAGCATGGGGTTACAACATTGATGAAATCGATCCATCTGTGATGGAGGAATTGCCGCCGGAGATCCAACACGAGATTAAAGCATGGATGCAGCCACATAAGCGGCGGCCTAATAATATGGTCAAGCGAAGTTGTACCATCTCTCATTATTTCTCACCCTCCAAAAAGTCATAATTATGGAAACAATGATTATATGCAGGATGGATGGCGTCAGTGTGTATAAAACCAAATGAGAAATGTATCAGAGTCAGATGACACCAAATTAAGAGAGATCAATATGAATCTTCTACTCCCATGTATAAAATTAACCATTTTCATAAGCCAATTTTGAATTTTATCTAACGACACCTAAAGCTAGCTAGTTGAAGGTGTGGATCTGCATGGTTGGTTGTGTTTATATTTTTTCACATCAGTCGACTGTATTCATTTTCTTAATCTTTTGTAGTCATACCTTAATATAAATGTGAAAAACTAGTATTAATTAAAAATAATTGACAGCACTACATGTTTTTGAAACTATGCTTTAGATTTTAAAAATGTTTTAAATTATTCATCAAATTTTCAGTATTAATCAATTACATCTTTCTATCAATCTAGTTAACATGTAGATCAATTTATAAACATAAATATACATATTATATGAACTGTTTGAATTTGAAAGAAAATTTTAAATTCAAACTATGCATAAGGTAGGTACACCTATATTTATATTATAATTTAATCAATATGTTATGTCATATTCAAATTAGTATTTAAGGTCAAAATTGACGAATAAATTGATGAAATGACTTGATTAATATAATACTAATATTTTTATAATTCAATTAAAAGTTTAAAAAATAAATTAAAATCGAAATACTAGTTTTGAAAACCTTTGATGCCATCTACTATTAAAAATGAAAAACCTGAGATCTTATTCTAAAGTACAAGCAAATCAAATCCAAGTTACAAGGTAGGCTCGCTTTGTAATGGTAAGCCATATCATGTTTATTCTATATTAACTCTGCACATACTTGCACTCTTCTTAACCTGTTTGTGTTTGGTTCATGGGTTGCGACATTTTTCAGTATTAAATTGATTTTCGTTCAACCAGCCTAATAGTAGCGGTGACAAGAAACAAGTAACAAAACAAAAATATTTTTTTCCCAACAACCAGGTGGGAAATATGAAGAGCAATAAACGTTATCATATCGGGTATTCTCTTTCTACCAATCATCACAAGCTTCCTCTGTTCTCGTTTGTATTCCCTTCTATTATATGGGTTGAAATAGGGAGTTGTTTCAATGAATGACTTGATTCACCACATTTTGAACATTACTCTCTTTCTTTGGTACATATCGAACTGAAGTAAAAAAAAAAAAAAAAATGTCAGGACCAGCTGACGAGATGTCAATATCTCTCGTTTTTTATGCCTAGCCATTCTCTTCTTTCACATCATGAGGATCTGCAAATTAACTATAACGACTTTCTAAGTAGGAAAAAATCCTGCCTGCGAAAGAGGGAGAGCCACAGGTCTCGTTATGAGCGGAGACCGAAAGGACTGCCAGAGATGGACAAGAAACAAAGACTGCTGTTGAAAGCTGAGGAAAACTGAGAAAAAGACTGAGGAAGCAAAACAAAAATCGAAGAAAAGGAAAAGATATACGAAACAAGGGAAGAACCGAAGAAGGGTGAAAAGGATGAAGGAAAGAAGATGGTAGGAGAGGGAGGTGACCAAGGAATGGTGAGCTACAGCCGGTGTAATGGTTGGCTGCACTAAAATCGAAAACCTAAGGTTAGAAACGAAGAGATGAGGGAGAGGATAAGCACTGATAGAGAGAGAGATTTGCTACACTTGCTTTGTTTTCTTAAAATCAACAATTTTTTTATATAATACTTACTTCTATCCATAATCAATATTCGATTTTTTTATATAATGCTTACTTCTATCCATAATCAATATTCGATTTTTCTATTGTTTCGTATCAATGTCTCATATTTTCTTTTTTAAAACAAGAACTACAGAAAACGGATACCTTTTTGTAACTTATTATCAATTGTGTGGTAAAGCTCGATGTCAAAATAAACCCTTCTTTCAGAGGCCAAAAGAGCTTAGGCTACGTCGAGGCTAATAGGAATGCACGGGTTAGAAATTACTTCAAAATAAATCCAACCTGCTACAATGACTAGGTATGAGCCTATATAGTTTATATATAATATTAACATTAACATTAACATTAACACGCAAAAAATTCTTATATGTTGAAAATTATAATGCCAAGCCAAGAACACGAATTTGGTTTTGAAATTGAAAATTGAGTCTTAACATTCTTAATTTCCATCTGAAACAAACAAATAGAAACCAAATGACGAGGTACATATACAACTTTTGTTGGTTGTTAGACCAACCAAAACCATTGGATAAAGTTTGTAAAGAGAAAAAAGAAAAGCATTGTCTCAATGGCATGTTAGAACCAAGACTAAGCTGAGGCACAGCACATGATATTAATTGTGGCATGTTAGAACCAAGACTAAGCTGAGGCACAGTACATGATATTAATTATTTAGACTTATTTTACCCGTTATTACTTTTACCTGTCTAAAATATTCTGCATGTCGGACTCTTGACTCTAATGCTGTATGGCAATGGACGAAATGGGAGCCTCATAATTAGCGGCAGTTCAAATCACTAGTAACTAACTAATCAGGCAAGTTGTGATGATACGGCAAGAGTGTAGAGGCAGTAACATTGTCTTAATATTCAACGGCATTTGAACCACTGTGCCAAGGATCCCACACATTGCTACATCATATTATCATCAGCAGTCTACACCAAGAATTGAAAAGCTATGAGAATCTAGAAAACAAAGCAACAGTATTTACATATGAGAACATGGGGTCAAGGTCCCACAAAGAACTCACTGGAGATGGAGCAAAGATGATTTCTTACAACAAGAATCATTTTCGAGTCAGGGCACCTATTAATCAGAACTATCGCAAATATGTTTCTGATTCAAGGCCCATCTTATACGCCGCTCTGATGGTTCCAATGAGATATCTTAACTTCAAAAACAACGTGAGGATGACATGAATTGTTGTCTCCCCTTTCAGGGATCTTACCTGATTTGGATTTGGCTGCATTATTGGATAAGACATCTTTATGCTCACTTGTCAAGAAGCTCATAATCACTCTGCACTAACCATTGTCATGTTATATGCTGACTCAGGTATATCAGTAATGCTTTTCTTCTGTTTTTGCTATACACAGTTTGTAGCAGACATACAAGAGGCAGATCAATTGTTAAGTTATCTGAGAATTGAATTAGGAGATTATTTGACATTCATCACAGCTGGAAGGAAACATTCTTCTGAAAGCATTGCTGGAAGTGCAGCAGTTGTCAGACATGGACTTCTTCACCACTCTCCTACACCGTCAACCTAAGTCACTAGGTATCCATAAAAACATCAACAAGCAAAATAACCTTTTGGAAACCATTGCAGTTGCAGTTTTGGCAATTGCTACAATCACTGCAGTAAACAGCATGAAGAAAACTTCACAATCCAAACAGATAGCAACTTCAGTGAATACACTAGTAATATTGTTAGTGATAATTCCAGGGTTCGCTCATGCCAACACATCAAATTTCAACACCCTTTTTTTCTGGCCAAAAGAATAAAAATACATCACTGTTATATATTGCTTGCTAACACTTTTCCGATGTATGACACAGATAGATCCAGGTGCTTCCTATTCTGTTGCTGCTGGAATGAAATGGACTAAGTAGTACCTAGTAGCTCTTGGTGCCCTTAAGGGGTAACCACTGTCCTTCTGGTAGGGGCACTAGGGCAGGCAAGATACACTATCATATTGAATGAGCAGAAGTGATCCAACCATGGTCTTTTGTCCATCCAGACTGGAACACCAAAAACTACCGTCTCAAGTGGTCTGATTGCTTTCTTTTCAAGCTTGGATGTCTTAACAAGCTAGCCATCTGTGAGCATTCTAGTCATATTCATGTTGATAGCTGTTGCACTTCTTGTGAGGAGATACTATAGAACTGCTTCCTCAATAGGAACTTCATCTGACTGGAGATTAAGGCCTCATTATTGGACAGGTTACATAGAAACAATTCCACTTTGGTTCCTGGGGACGTTGGGAATATCAATTTTCTGCCCAGCTGAAGACACCAATAGTTTGGGGGGGTCCCCAGGGTTCCATGTTCTCCATAGTTGTCAATTGCAACAAATATATTCGTGATGGGGTATTTGAACCTTAAGCTTTAATAAGATTTGGAATCTCTGCAGGGGTAATGCTGGTTTACTACATTTTCTTAGCCTCCATATAACTTATGATGTGGAGTACCAACAAAAGACGTTAAGCCCTGAAGGCTAAGAAGGAATGCATAGGCTTAGTCTATCATGTTCCACTATCCATTCGTCTTTTTGGCGAGTTGTCTGTATTCCACCATCTATCTCTAGTCCACAAACAAGATTGTCAATAATGTTCAGTGCATCATTCTTCAGCTATAAGCCCTGTGTTTTACAGTTAAAATCAGATCATTACTCTTGCCATCCCCAAAAAAAACCTACTTGTATGATGCAGTGAAAAGACGAATGATATATTAAGGTATATCATACATCTAGACAGCAAAAGATTCCCAGCAAGACACTGTAATCATATTCTGCATTTTTAGGCACTGAAATAAGCATCTCATAAAGCCTTTTATTTAGTGAAATGGGCGTCTGTTAATGCACCTGTTGGGGTTGGAGGGGATGGGGGGATGTGGGACATCAATCCTAAGACCTGCACAATTGCCTACATAATGATATAATTCAGAGCTAGAGAGGCGGGTTTCATTTGATTGATATAAAGCCCAATGTGTGTTTGATGCATATTCCAATTCCTAGAAAAGACACAATATTATGTTATTCAATATCTACCTGATTCTAAAACTACTTTCATGTGGCTAGGTCTGAGTACCTTGGGCATAGCTCAGCTGGAGCAACAGAGAATGGAAACATATGCAGACAAATGTTAATGCACATGTTCAAGTTATGTCAAAATGACAACAAGTGAACACTCGTATATTAAGGGACCATAACTTGTTTACCTTGCATTGTCAGTCTCCTTCAACCTTTGTCAATGTCTCAAGCATTCTGATTGTGTACCACATTTCAGCAATTTGGAGCATAGTCACAGAAATAAAAGGGAATGAGACCATCCCCTATCCAAGATACAAGAGAACATGAAATGAAGTTTAAAAGAGAGTTGTAAAAGCATGTCAAGAAGAAACATTTTGCAGTTAACAGATTGACTTGTATCTCCAATAAAATCCTGCAGATCCATCCTTCAGGATATTATTTCTCAATGTAACTATGATGAGAAAAGAAACTATTCTGCTCAGGGATGAAGAAATCTTTCAGAATTAACCACTTAAGGATTTAAAAAATCACAAACAAAAGAATTAAGAGTCTAGGTTTCTCCAACACTTGTCAATGGCAGCTTGAATTTTTTGAGGTTTACAGAGCTCTTGGACAACTCTTTCCCAAGTAGATGCTTTTGGTGGCAAAAAATTCTGTAGCATCACTTGCACAATTCTGGAAGCACCAAAAACTCTTTGCTTGTTTAATAACCGGATGACAAGCTCATCTAAAAACTCCCTTCCATCTTGAGGAGGGTCTAGCTTCTCTCTCAGTGTTCTCAAAAATATATTGCATGTGGCTATGTCAGGATCACAGGCCCTATCCAGCATGCCGTTTAAGAGATCAATGGCATGGGAAATGCTATTTTGGTTGCATAAAGCATTAAAAAGTATATTATAGGTGACCACATCTGGTTGCGATTCAGTCTCTTGACAAAGCATCTCATGAAAAAGTTTCAAAGCTTCTTCTATTGAGCCAGCATTGCAGAGGCCCTGAATCACTGAACTGTAAGCCACTGCATCAGGTTTACAACCTTTTTCTAACATCTCTCTCCACACCATCATAGCTTTGCTGAGATTACCAACCTCACAAAGGCCATGGATCAGTATGCTGTAATAAACCTTGTTGTGAATACATTCATGTTCTGCCATGTCTTTCCATAGCTGGACTGCCTTATGGCTATTGCCCGCCTTGAAGAAACCCTTCATAAGGGAGCTATATGTATAAGCATTAGGGGTGCAACCCTTGTCTATCATTTCAGATAGAACTTCCTCGGCTTCATTTGGCTTTCCTTCACGACACAAACCATCTATAAGAGCACTATAAACAACAGTGTTTGGTTTACATCCTTTTTTCATCATTTGAGTCCATAATTTCCTTGCATCCTCGGACTTACCACCCTTGAACAACCCACTAATAAGGGCTGAGTAAACATATTCATTCACCCCATACCCTCTTTCCTGCACAGCAGTCATTAGCTTAACTGCATCCTCCGCTCTTCCTAGCTTAACAAGCCCATTAATGATGGTTCCATATGTGACGTCATTAGGAATACAATGACTGGACACCATGCGATCCAAAAGACTAACTGCCTTATCCAACTTCCCCTTCATACACAAACCATGAATGAGTGTGTTATAAGTGACCTGGTTAGGACAACAACCTTTGAGAAACATATTGTCCACTAGCTTGGCAGCGCGAACTAAGTCACCCTTTTTGCATAACCCATTAATCAATACGTTAAAGATAACAGGAGAAGGGAAGCAACCCTCGGTTTGCATCTCGTCCAACAAGGAAACAGCCTCATCGATCCTATTCTCCTTGCATAATCCATCCATCAATGTACAGTAACTATAGACATCGGGCAGACATTTCCTCAGAGGCATTTCTCTGAACACCTCGACTGCACGATCGACCCATCCCAACTTACACAAGGCTTTAAGAAGCAGATTAAAAGTGAGCACATTTGGAGAAATATTGGTGTTCTTGGCATTAACGGAACGATTATAAAAGTCCAAGGCTCGATGATAAGAGCCCTCTCGTATAATGACGTTGAGAACAGAATTGAAGGACTTAACAGTGGGTATGCAATGAAAATCATGGGACATCCTACGGAACAAATCCACAGCTTTATCGGGTAAATGGGCTCTCCCGTAAGCCTTGAAGATGACTAGAAAACACTGCTCAATAAAAACTCGGTTTTGGAGCTTCATCCGACATAAAACATTGTCTAACGAAGCAAAATCAGCAGTTTGGGCATAGTGGCGAATGAGGGAATAGAAAGTGGAATCGCCTAATCTAAAAGAACCGGATTGGGGAGTGGAGTTGAAAAGCTGATCGGAGAGAGGCGGGGACTGGGAGGGTCCTTGCCGTCGGGACACTTTACCCGGGAATGAAGAGAGGCCCCTGCAGATTGTGTTGATAACACTGAGCCTTGCCATAGTGGACTGAAGCGCAGACAGCAATCGGATGAACTAATGTTGGCAACGCATTCAAAATTCAACAATCCACCATTTTTTTGAGTTTGAGAAACATACAGTGAAGTACAAGCAAACACGCCGGTCACCGTTGCCCTACCTTGCTTGCTTGTGCTCGGTTTTTTCCCCCTAAAATGTAGAACATAATTTATTTTCTTGCTTTTAATTTATTACAGATTATAAAGGCTTTATTATGTTATTTTGCCTACCAAATCGGGCGCGTGGAATATTGGCTTTGGATCCACGGTGATTGTACTACGGTGAAATATTTTACCTCGTATCAAAGTACCATTCATCTAAAATCACACTAACAGCACGTTTGGTTGGCTGTAATGGAATAGGACTGTAATTAAATAGAGCTGTAATGGAATAGAGCTGTAATAAGTAATTCAACTGTTTGGTTGAATGGAATAGAATAGAACTGTAATAGCATTCTTGTGTTTGGTTGAATGGAATGATGTTGTAATAGCATAAGAAAAAAAATTAAAATGACCAGAATACCCTTAGCAGAATTTTTTTAAGGTAGATGATTATTGTTATTGTTATTAAATTTTAATAAGATTATTACTGAAAATAATTTAATAAAAATAATAAATAATTTAACCATATTTTAACATAATTATTATTAAATATAATTTAATAAAAAATATAATTTAATAACATTCTTAATATAATTATTATTATATGAATTAAAAAATCAAAATATATAATACTATAAAAAACTATATGATCTACTTTATTATTTTTAAATTGCAATACATATTTAATGTGCTAAAATATCATTACTGAAACAAATAATTTAATTATTCCACAATAAAAAAATTAAATATTATAAGTAATAAATAACTCATTGCTAAAAAGGTAATAAATAACTTGAGAATTATATTTCACATCCAAGCATAATATTCACATATTAACCAAAAGTTACATGATTTCATTAGTTTATATGTCATAATCCGTATGTTTTAAAATTTTACAACATCAAAAAGTTACAACATTATAATGACATTCTATCATGTCATTATACCATCCAAATATTACACACAAAAAGTTACTAAACTATCAACACAACTATGATTTTTAATGGTTAGCAAGAAATCTTCTGACCCATTCCAATCGCACAGCAGAAGGTAAACTAAAAAAAATGAGCATTTGCGTTGGATGATCTGGAATTTTGCTCAATGCTTGATAGCGCTCATCCTCAGTTAAACCTTCCACTTTACATAATGTTGGATATAATTTCAGAGCACTTTCTTGAATGGTCATTTCTGACTTTTGTTGAATAAGCACTTCGGAGGCAATACTCTTACTGATATCAAGGCCAACAGTCCGTATATTTTCCGCCAATAAAGTGGCAGCATCATTAAATAAAGTAGAAAAATCACTTGCATCAGAAATCTTTTTTTTCTTCTTTGAAAATGTGGGATCACCTTCGTTTCTAACTGGTTGCGGTTGTGTAGCTGAAAGATCCATGTCATCCAAAGAAACATCAACTTCAGATCCATGAAAATCGTCTCTTTCTTCACGAGTATTTGTAGCAGCTACATCTTCAGCATTTATTTCTTTAATAATATCAGCTGCTGTTATATTAACCATTTTTTTCCAATTTGGTCCTTTTTAATTAATTAACCATTGAAACTTAATATAATTATTTTTATATTAAATTATATTAAAACATTTTTTTATTTTTATATTTAATTATATTAAAATATTTAAATAATTTATTTACTATATTTTCAAATAGTACACTATTATTTGAATTGTATGAATATTAGTATGTTATTGATTAGGATATAAGAAAGTTTTGATTACCCAGTTAGAAGGTTCAGTATCTTAAGTTCCTTTTGGAAGCAATAATGATCACGAAATGAATAAACAATATGCCTCTGAAATATCCAAATCCGGGGAAGTCGCATCGGCACAAAGGAATTTGATATTCTTATAATGTCCATTGATGCTTTCATTTTGCAAATAAGGATATATCCAAAGTGAAAAATCTAGTCAAGTCCCTTGTGAAATAGCAATCTAAATAATTTCTGTCAGGTTGTTGAGCTTCAATTACCTACTTGATAACATCCTCAATGAAGTCTAAAACTATAACACTATCAGCCTTCTAAGCTAATTCACTGGTAAATCGACCAATGCCAGCTCCTAACTCCAAAATAGATTTCCCTTCATATGGCGGGAGCAGGGAGAGCACCTGCGCATATCAACAATGAACAATTAGGCATCTAAAAATAATTATTGAAGGATAAGCATAAAATACAAAAGAACAACACTTAAAAGGTAATAATTAGCATGGATGTATATTTGAGTCTATCCTACTATAATTACAACTGAAATTATTCATAAATAGAAAAAATTAAATATAAAAAAAATAGAGTCGAAAAGTTGACACTGAGAATCAGTATATGTAAATAAAAAGCAACAATTCCTTTAATTCCTTTGAAAAAAGCAGAACCACAAAGCACAACTTTTTGGCTCAAAAGTGAATCGAAGAAGAGTTGAAATGACAAAAATAGAAGTAACTTTGGCTGACAATTATGTGTTTACTTTTCAACAATGTAATACGTCTTATAATGAACATACAAGAAAAGTTTTAACAAATAAAAGGAGTTAGTGTCTGAAAAATAATGAATAGTAACTAGAAGGTCACTACTTGCCCAATATACCTGGAGAAAAATAATCATTTGTAGAACAAATAACCTAAAGGCCAGCACCTTCTAAGATAACACTTCTTTTTTCCCTTTGCTTTTTGGCTCTAAAATAACAAACAAATTAAGTCAAAATTTAGGAGCACAACAATCTAACCACTAGTACGCAACCGCAATCCAATTCCAATCTCCTCGAAATCTAAGCTAACACATCTCTCTAAGCATAATCGAAACAAAAACCAAATTGGTTTTACCTCCACGAAACAAAAAAAACACTGAAAAACAAAATAAAACACTTCAAATGAGCTTAAAAATGGCAGAAAAACAATATACAAACAAATAATGCGTTACATCTATTCATTTATCCAAATATTAACCATCATTTCCTCAGAACCAAACAGAAAGCAGAGTTTACAGCAACAACTAAATACAGAAACAAAGCAGATAAAAATGATAATAACCTGGAAAGTGGAAAAGGCTTTGAAAGCGAAAAGGAACGACATTGAGAAGGAGTAGAGATCTTCCGTTTACGCAATGAGGTAGATGAGAGAAAGTGTGAGACCTTAAAATAGTAAATCTTAAAACCTAAACATTAGTGGACATTAGTGAGTGTCAAGTATGAATATTGAAAAAAACCTGTAAAAAAGAATTATGAATATTGAAAGAAAATAAAAAAGATTAAAGATTGTTGGACGTTAGTGAGTGTCAACTATTGTTATTGGGTTAATAACTTAATTTACTACTTATATTATTTTTTATAAAGTATTTTTTAAAAAAATTATGAAATTAATTAACCTCACAATTTTATGTGTGGCTCCACCTTTGCATGCTATGATGTAGAGAAAAATAAACTTGGGTCCATATAGAAAAATAAAATTGAGTCTGTATAGAAAAATGAACTTGGGTCTGTATAAAAAAAATGGACAACAAGAATAATAACTTGAATTCAATCGACCATTACCTAGCCTAGCTTAAAATAAGTGGACCCATAATGTTGACAGTGTTGAAAAGTTATTATGTATGTTATTAAGTTAATTTTTTATTGTTACCACATGAAAAAAAAATCATTATATATTATGATGGTGAGATATTAAATCACAAGAGTTGTCACATGTCAAAATTATAATTAATTCACCTAAGTATATATCTTTTATTTTAATTTTAAAAATTATTAAAACAAATATTAAAAATAAATGTCAACATATATATATTATTTAAAATCAGGAAATTGAGTTCATGTAAAATACATTATACATCTTAATCAAATGATATGCAAACTACCCATGTTAGCAGAAAAAAAGGAATCAATTATAGAAGTTCAGAAATGTTGATATTACCTTCAACTTTTTGTAAATGAATCCCTTGGTATTTTGAAGATGGTCAAGCAGTCGACCAGGTGCAGCCACTAACAAATTTACTCCCTTCACAATCTTTTCTGCTTTTCCTCTTTTAGCTGAACCACCAATAACCAATCCAAGGGTCTGAGAGTGGTATTTGAGAAGATCATTTGCTACCGCATGAGTCTAAAACATTTGAAGGTTCCATTACTTATAATGAATGAAATAGTTGAAACATTATAGGCAAGATAAATAGTTAAAACTAAAACAAACTGAAAATGATTTTGCTGACTTTAAAAGAGTTGTATTTCCTATTCCCATATAATGAGATAAGGTTGTAGATACTATCATACTATTTAGAAAAACAGAACCTTCAAGACAATAAGAAAGTAGCAATATTTATACCTTGAAACCAGACTATAAAAATACAGTCTTTTCACAGTAAACATATAAGAAGAAACCCATACATATAATAAGATTATGTTGCAGATGGTCTCTCAAGATATTAAGAAAAGCAGAACCTTAAAAACCAGTAGAACCTACAAATTTTTATAACATAAAACCAACCATTAGAAACCCATAATCTTTTCACTCTTAAAAACCATTAGAAGCATTTAAGCCCTGTTTTCTTCATTCCATACAACATCTATTCTCACCGTCCAAACTAATTTCATTCACTGCTGTAACTTAATTTTATATCACTTCTTTTTATTTTCTAAATAGTTGCTTCAAGAATTTTTTTTATGGAAAAGTAAAGCATATGTATATACTTTAAAGCGTTGGATAAACAGTGCTGTTAAAAAAAAAACATTGGATAAACTAATCCTAAATTCTAAAAATACTTCGTCATTCTCTGCATTCACATAATCCAATTTTTCTTCTTCCACAACAATGTAAAAAGCTCATTTCACGTCCACTCTCGAACCCCCCAAACACTCCTCCTCTTCTTCCCCCACTTTGTTTCCAAGACCACTTACGTTCCTCCATTTTCCCCTATTTCCAAACCTCCAAAACCCAAGCTAAAGCCATCCAACCCAGCCCCAAATCGGAACCCAACTACTATAACGGAAAAACTTACCAATTGGTAGCGGCAGAGGACGACGACGCAGCAGATGGTCGGGTCGAAGGCGATGCAGCATATGGGGTGCAATTTTGATTCTGGGAAATTTACTCAAACTAATCAAACTAATCAAAAGCATCGACTAATTTACTCAAAAAGGACCGAATTTTGAGCATGAACGAGTCGAATAAAAGTAACCCATATCAGAACTAAGGACAGAAAGCTTGAAATAAAATGATGAAATTAATACCAAGAGCTTTATACCTTGGAAAGGGTATTAGCCAAAACTGAGGATGGAATCTCAAATTAGAAATCGTAGCGTCTTCTCCTCGATCTCAGCCTTGGAGCTTTTAGAAGTTGAAAGCTTGAAAGCGTGGGTAGCTGAAAGAAAGGAGCCGCTTTAGCCTTCACAGGAAGCGAGACGAGAGCAAAGGGAAAAATAAAACTAAACAATAGGGCTTGTCAAGGGGTTGGTCAGGACAGAAGCATGAAAAAGAGGGAGAAGGTTGGAAGGAAATGGGAAGAATGAAAAAAAGAAGATGCTTCAGACGTGAGAACGAAAAAGGGGGAGAAGGGTAAAGTTGAAACTCACACACGCTGAATGGGTATTCCGTAGATAGAGTGCCGAATGGTAAACGGCAATTTTGCCTTGAATAAGGCTGTATGGAATAGGACTGTAATACCTCATTACAGCCAACCAAACAGTGGAATAGGAATGGGCCACTGAATTCAGCTGTAATGGGTTAGCATTACAGCCAACCAAACATGCTGTAATTTTTATTTTTAATCGGCGGTCCGTAAACCGTAATAGTAACAGGAAATGCTTTGTTACCTAAAACTCCCAGAAGACACCTAATTTACGGCCAAAGCGGGACCCAAAAGTAAAGAAAAGGCAAAAAGAAGTCAGAGTGAGATGAGGTAGAATTTTGAAAATTAAAAAATAAAAAAACTTACCATTAAATACCATTTTTTCTTTCTCTCTCTTCCGTTGACTCGCTCTTTCCACGATGCTGCCACCATTGACCTTCCCCCTTCTCCCCGTTCCTATTCTATTTGCTGCCTTATTATTCACTCTCTCGTTCACATGGCTGATCTTCCTCCTCTTCTTCTAATCTAACTTTTTTCTTAAAAGAAAAAAATTGGGCTTTTTTTCCTCAATGGATCTAGCTCCTGCTTTAATTGTTGCAGCAATTTCCAGCTTCTTTTCAGTATCTTTAATCTTAGCTTGCATCTTCCTAATCTGCAGATCCACCAAAAAACCCGCTCCCCCTAATCCTCCTCAAACCCGTTCCTTAAACCGAACCCGACCGGCCCCTAACCCTGCCGCTCTCACCGCATGCGACAGCGCCGCTTTCGATCCATCTCTCACCCGTATCGACATGGCGGAACTCTCTGCGGCCACCAAGAACTTCTCCTCTGATCTCATCATCGGCGACGGCAGCTTTGGCTACGTTTACAAAGCTACTCTGTCCAACGGAATCACTGTGGCTATTAAGAAGCTCGACCCCAATGCTTTTCAAGGCCTCCGAGAGTTCCGAGCTGAGATGGAAACGCTAGGTAAGCTTCGCCACCCAAACATCGTTAAGATCCTAGGGTTTTGCTCCTCGGGTCTCGATCGGATTTTGATTTATGAGTTCATTGAGAGAGGGAGTCTCGACCAATTGATTTACGGTGAAGATCAAGAAAACCCGGACGGCAGGTTTCTATGTTGGTATACGAGGAAGAAGATAGTTCGTGGGATAGCTAATGGTCTGGCTTATTTGCATGGACTGGATACACCCATCATCCATAGAGATATTAAGGCCAGCAATGTGTTGTTAGATCGGGATTTCGAAGCCCATATTTCTGATTTTGGTCTGGCTCGGCAAATTGAGGAGTCCCAAACACACGTATCCACGCAGGTGGCCGGGACAATGGGCTACATGCCGCCGGAGTACCGTGAAGGGAACACGGCGGCGACGGTTGTGGCAGATGTTTATAGCTTCGGAGTATTGATGATCGAGATAGCCACCCAAAACCGCCCCAATTGGCCGGTGAGGTTTGAGGGGAAAGTTATAGGACTAGTAGAGTGGGCTCGACGAATGGTAGCTCAAAATCGAGAAATAGAAATGGTATATCAAAAGATTCCGAGGGATGCGTTAATTGAAGAAGAGGTTAAGGAGTATTTTCGAATTGCGTGTATGTGTAGCGGTGAAGGATCGAAAGAAAGGCCCGCAATGATACAAGTTGTAGAGCTTTTGAATCAAATTTCGACTTGAATTTTGCGTTAGGAAATTTTCTTCTTCCCTTTAATAGGAATGTTGTATTATTTTGTTCATGATTCAATCTCTAATTGGGGATAGGATCATGTGAATTATGTAAATAGCTTATCATCATTTTGGCTAATAATCAAACTTCCATTAATAATGTTGATGAGAATACATTTCTCCAACTTGATGTTCGTTCTATTTAAATGCATAAAAAGGGTTAAATATAGGTATAAGTAAAATTCGATTCAAGTAAAAAAAATCGAATTTTAAGTTATTCGAATTAAATTATTTGATTTATTGAGTAACTCAAATAAGTAATTTAATTTTTCGAGTCTAAATAATTTAAATTTTGTAATTCGAATAACAAAGCCATGTAAATACTTTGTGGTCCCTATCAATTTCAAAATGAGTAAATTAATCATTTTCAACAATAAAATTATAGATAAGTTTCAAATATTCAAAATATTTATAAAAATTATAAATTTTCATTTGTTTTTAAATTATAAAAATTCAAAAAATTTTAAAGAATACATAAAAATGTTTAAATTTTAATTTTTTTCTAAAATAATAATTTTGAGGACCTAAACAAGCAAATTATCAATTCAAGTTTATCATACTAAACTATTTCTCTTATTTTGCTTTGAAAAAGTCTTCAAATATATGTAGTTTCAAATTTATGTGCTCTAACATGAAAATAGTTATATTGTAATAAGATTTTATTTTGCCGTATTTAATTTTTTCAATTTAACTTGAACAATTTCTCTCGGTTTGATTCGACTACAATTTTATTTCACTTGACTTGATTTGGAAAATTTTCAAACTGAGCTATAATGATAAAATAGGACTTCTCAACTTTTCACTCAATTCAGTCGAATGCTCATCTCTAAATGACATAAGAAGTCGAATTGATTGGATTCTCAATTTTCGAATTAACTATTTTAAAACAAATAATGACAATCATTAAAAAATATAAAAATTATATTTTAAAAGATTAATATTTAAAAATAAATATATTTGCAAAAATTAAAGATAAAAAATAACCCAAACATAATAAAAATCTAAACTTTTTGTTAAAAATAAATAATAATAATAATACCCTATTTTTCGATTGCTCAATTTGAAAGAGTTCAAGCTATTTCTAGTTATATGTCACTAGTTGAATCGGTTGGAATCTCGATTCTCAATCATTTAATTCATTCATCCAATTAAATCAAATTAACCTTAGATCATCTCTTACCTTCTTGAGAAAATGCATTTACCGCATTTAGTAATTCATGTAATTTAAATCTCCTTCATCATTTTGTCCATTCATTCAAATGTCTTATTACGCAATTAGTTTAGAGTTATAGTGAGCTAGTGAATGGATCAGTTGAACATATATAATTATGGATGAAATAATTTATAATTAAGTTTCGACTCTTCTTCTACTAATTACAAAATTATTTAGTTACGGTTGATTGAGTCTTAACTTGATTGGCATGGGTATTGTTGCCAATACAAGAGAACGTGGGTTCGAGTGCACTGAACCACACTATCATACTATTTATGAGTTGGGGAAGGGTTATAGGTAGTTCTAGGCATTGTGTCAAAAAAAAAAAACAAATATGATCAAAACTTTTAATGAGATTGTTCATAAAAAACAAAAAAAAAAGTTTTTTTGTTATAAAGTTCATCCACTAAAAGTAGAATGATCAAACTCCTTATTAATACCATTAAGAAAGCTACTTATATCAAGTTTTAGTTCAATCACCTTGTCATATTTGTGTTATCTCATAGAATATTTGTGATCCTAAGTTAAATCATACTTTTCATCATTGTATCTTAGAATGTGAAAATTATCATTACATATGCCTAGTAAAGATAAAATCATTTTTCAAACAAAAAAAAATGATAAAATCATGTGTCTCATACAAATGACCCACGATCATGTTCTATTTTTACAATTCATACAATGCTTGTAACACCCCAAACTTGGCCCAGACGTTATGGCCAGATCCGACGTGTCACATTGAACTATTTAAGAATTCCCATATTTCATCCAAAGTCCTTCTTCTTAGTGTTTTAAAAGTTATCTTTGCTTAGTTAGTAAAGTGAATGGAAGCTGTGCACCAGGTAGGTATCCGAAACAGAAGAGGTGAGCCATGAAGGCTGCTTAAGTACCAAGCTCTTGATTGGATCCAATCCTAGACATACCCACAACCATTGCCACACTTTAGTTTAGGGACAGATTTTGGAAAACGAATTGGGTTGGAGTTCATTTAAGTAGATGTTTTTGATAAATTGTTTTATTACCTTGCGTCATTTTGAAAACAGGTATCATTTTGAAAACGCGTCCTAAGTCTAGCCCATTTTAAACCAATATCAGGTTAGTAAAATAATATAAAGTATAAAATAAAAGAAAAAAATCCCAGAAAAATAATTAAAATGGCCTTATTACAACGCAAAACCAAATAATAAAACTTAAATTGTAAATTTTAAAGAAAAACCCAGTACTTTATGAAAATAGTCCGGAAGCGGTCACCATGGCCACTTTGAATCCCCTCCGGCTCCAAGTCTTCACATCAAGGCTCACCTACAAGGTTAAAGAAATAGTGAGTTTTGAAAACTCAGTGTGCAACAAAGCCCTTTTCAGAGCCCACATCAACACAAACATACTGGGCCTAAGCCCTGATTCAATCTCATCTATCACAGGGCCGAAGCCTTTTCATATAACGTTTACTGGGCCGAAGCCTTTCCTCATAAATCATATCACTGGGCCGAAGCCTTTTTAGTAAACGGTATGGCCCACAGGCCCATTCCAATATCACATGTAATATCAATAAATGTATGCAAGCCCATTTGGGGAGACTACTCAACCCACCATCCGCTACTCTCCACCCGTACCAACCAAGCTCTTCATGTGGGGAATAACTCAACCCACCCAACCTCTCCACTGGCAGCATAGCTACTTTATCATATAACTGGAGGCCTAGCCTCTTTTTATAACTGGGGCAAAGCCCTTTTCGGTAAACTGGGGCAAAGTCCTTTAACACTTCCTCTATTCATATAACCTAACCCATGCATATAATGAGTATGACATGGCATTTCATAACATATCATAGCATATCATGTGCATATCATGCATATCATGTATAATAACAACATCACAAGCATCATAATCATAATAAGACCCTAGGTGTATAATGGTCATTTTCACCTAGGGACAAAATAGTCATTTCTCATGTTATAAGGGTAATTACGTAATTTTATCATTTATTAGAGTTTTCCATGCTCATTCATCAATTTTGAGTGTTTGAACGATAATTTTAATCCATCTTAACCAATTCTAGCTTTTGGGCCCAAAACCCCTAATGGGCCCTACGTAGCTAATTATTCAACTAGGCCCGTTTAGCCTATATTCCATAATGGTATTAACGCTCTTGACATGCAATTTAACCAATTTTCTATTTTCTACCACTTTTACCTAAATGGGCTCGAAAACCCATTGGGCCCAATTTCAGCCTAGAAGCCCAACTTATCATCGTGCGCAAAATCGTGCCCTTACCTGTTCCATCGATCCAATCACCGAACTTATCGCATTTATCGCGTCTACAACCATTTGCAAAACTACAAGTTCTTGAAATACCGGAATTTCAGCATTTCGGCTTTTCAGCAAATATAAATCTAAGCTACTACGAGGATTCGTTACACACCTGATTAGTAACAATCGCTTCCCAAAATCCACTACGCGCTTGTTCTACAAACAATTACCTACCACGTTAGATCTTTAACACTAACAACCATACCCAAAATCCCCTTTATTCATAGTCGGCCAAAACCCTTAATAGCTAGCCATAGATCACTTACCTTTGCAGGATCCGATGATTAGATCCAAGTTTATCCGCACCGATTCTACAAGCCTTGCTGCTCCTCCAAGATGATCTATTTCACAATATTAAACCATAAAAAACCGAATGAAATGACCTCATAAGGCCTATACCTCAAAACGACAGCCTTCCTTTTCCGACTTTTCTTACACCATAGTACCAAGGTTTTGAACTCTTACCAAGGGTTCACTTACGCCAAGGATTCCAATCCCGTACTAACTCAGATTCGACACAAACCAGGCTCCCAAACACCAGCAAAAATCGCACTACAAAGATCTTAAGATTCGGCCACCAAGTCTCCACAAGTGTTGCACTTTCGGCTTCTGATTCAAGGGAGAAGAAGGTGATTTGAGATGGTAATTTTGCAATGATTTTCGTCGACAGGGAATTTGGTTTTAAAGGTTGCAAGAATCGGTTACAAAAGATGAAGAAACATGAAGGGTTTGGCTTAGAAGAAAAAGGCACAAGGTGATTTTCGGGATTTGGCTTATTTAGAGTGTTCAGTTAAAAGAAAAGTAGAGAGGGGAGTAAGGTTCGACTTTTCTAGAGTTTAAAGAGAAAGAAATAAGGGAAAAGAGAATGTGAAAGAGAAGAGTGAAAGAAAACGAGAGGAATTTTTAGTGTGTATCAAACGGCACAAGGGAAAAGAATGCCGGAAGTGACAAAACTTAACTCTAATGCCGATTTAGCACTACACACTCCCTTGGCCGGCCACTACTTCTCCACTTTCAAAATCCCCTAAAATCTCTCCCAATTATCCTCCCCCTTATCACTCCTTGATTTTAGCTCATGACCAATTCAAACTCTTGTCAACAGAGTTCCTATCAATCTCAAATTCTAACTTGCTCAAGACACAAAAATAAACAACATAAATACCTGCTTAGTGAGTCGAACCTTGGCCTCCTCCCTTCCACTTACACGCCACTTTTTTAGCAACTAAGTGGCGTCACTTAGCCACTTTGCCAGGAGCTCATTTGTGTTACATTTTACCCACATCTTTTAATAAGACCACCTATCCACAACCCCTAACTCCTTAAGTCTAAAATTCAAAAATTCTACCGAATTTTTGCCAACTCATGGGCCTTATATATGCCCATTTACACACTCTGAATAAGAATTGCACAACCAAATACAAAAATTTAAATTTTAACCAAATTCACATGAAAATCATAGAACCCCGAAAATCAGGGTGTTACAATGCTAATGAGATATATCTTTACTCTTTTTTATCGAGCTATGATTCTGTTATTATGAATGAAATCATGTCATGAATAATAAGTCATATACCCAACATACTAACTTTTAACCTACTAGACTGAGAGCAAAGATTTTCAATATAATAAAGTATATGAGTTATACATGCATGATCATTCACTTGCTCAGAATTTAGAAAAGGCACAAGTAAATTAATTTATAAATAAATCTAAGACTAATCCAACTTGGATCATATTTATCATATTGTCAATTTAAACAATCACATCTATGTCTTTATTTCATAGGAGTCAATCCAGCTCCAATAGCCAAGATGACCTAATAGGCATAAAACTATAAGGTGCCCAAAATCCCAGTTACGCCAAAAAGGTATCGGGCAACGACATTGCCATCAACTGTTGCATGGGCGTTTACATCGGTGGTGGTGGGTACGCCGACATCTATCCCAACATAGGGCTCAACATCAACTTCTGCTTAGAGGTGTAGTTTGTAGGGGATGTCGATGAAGCGAAATACGTACCTACAGGAATAGAAAAACTGGCCATGTGTGACAGTGGTCCATAGTGCGGTGGTGCTTGTGAATAAAACACATGATTACTTAATTGAATGAGAATATGTGGACTGAAGTGACCTGAATATTGTGCAACCACAAGCAATACATCTTTTGCTGAAATGGATGACGAACCCGTCGTGTGGCCACGTTCCCTCTTAGTATGTTGTCGCGGTCCGTATGACCTATTCGCCCGAATTTTTGACTCTCTCCTCCGATGATAGCAGATACAACTTAATGACAACTTTAAACCATGCTAATTAATCATCAACTATCGTTGCGTCTGTTAAGAAAAATTGTTTATGAATGGTTATAGATTGCATCTTACAATCCTAAGCCACGGTGTGCTTGTAACACCCCTAACCCATATCCATCGTCGGAATAGGGTTAGGAAGTATTACTGGAGTTTACAGGACAATTACAAATAATTCATGTCAATTACTATTCATATCGTCTCTTAATTGGTCCATCGAGGCCCAATTTAAGCATTAGAAACAAGTCAGGACTAAATCGGAATCTCAAAATTTTTTTTGCAAAATCCCAAAAAATTTTCTAGGTTCAGAAGTCACACGCCCGTGTGATCAGGCCATGTGGCTCACACGGCCAAGTGACATGCCCATGTCTCAGGCCGTGTGGCAGATGAGGCAGGGCACACGCCCGTGGCCCTAACTCGTGTAACTCTCTGTTTTGCAACTTAATTAAGTACAGGGGTTACACGGCCAAGTCACGCTCCTGTGTGCTAGGTCGTGTGGTCAATTTAATTTTTGAAAATTAGGTGCAGTTTTCACACAGCCAAGACACACGCCCGTGTTCTAGGCTATGTGTTTCACACGGCTGAGACATACGTCTGTGTCTCTGCTCGTGTGCCCAATTCTGAGCATTTTGTTTCTTAATTTTAAGATGCAGGAGACACACGCCAAACCACATGCCCATGTGCCAAGTCGTGTGTCACACACGGTCAAGATACATGCTCGTGTGTCTATCCGTGTGGACAAAATAAGGCCATTTCCTAGCCTTATTTCTCACCCATTTGCTCATCCACCTATACAAGCATTTTAAACACATCCATAAGCCAATCCAAAACATTTAAATCATGTAACACCCCAACCCGTATCCATCATTGGAATAGGGTCACGAGGTATTACCGAAGTTTATAGAACTTTTTTTTTATAATCAAATGATAACTCATTTTATAAGAAATTATACAACTTAAGTTTTACCACTCTTCCATAAACACATGTATATTTTCATTTGATCATTTTCCCTTTTGACGTATCAAATAATAAACATATTACCATTTAACCGATAGCTTGGCACTTGTCTAAGCGTCAACAACAACAGTCATTAGTATACTTGAATATATTTCATATAATTTTAGAATCGATAAACTCATTGTATCAACATATCATACTTGAGATTATTACTTATTACGGCTTACCCAATTTCCATGAATCAGCATATTAAAGATAGCCACATATTCATATAATATGATACATATTATTCTCTTGCCATTTCTTCAAAACATAAATCATTCATTATACCAAAATTTCATGTTTCATTGTTTTCATAAATTTTGTATTTATTTATTCCGGGACAATTCATAATCTTGAACATGCATAATTATCAAGTAAGTTTCATATACATGTATTTTCTATGTCATATTTTTTTAAAATATCGAATAAATATCGTTTTCTTGTATTTCAAGTTCAATTTCATGATTATTGTTTCGTGCTCAAATTACTTCCATGTCAGGGCTTTATTCATTAAGTCATTCGAAATTTCATCGTCATACAATTAATATTATTAAAGTATACGAATCTATAATCATGGATGCACATATTTATCAATAAATTCCGTCTACAAATATCATCATCTTATATTTCCATATATCCAGTATCACTGTCATTTTTTTTTCATGTACTTCAGGAATATATGTACAAATCTTTTTATATACATATTTCCTTTTCTGGTTAGGATTCTTATCTACTGAATTTATCGGAATATCGATAGTTAAAATCATATAGTATACTTAAAATATGCAAATCCATAATCCATCAATTCACATTTACCCTTTTTATCTATGTGTTTACCATCTTCTATATTTATCCCATTGAATTTCTCGGAATTTCGATGGATATCCAATAGTACACTCCTGGTGTACAATCTTATTAACCGTCAATTCATACAGGAGTACACTTTTAGTGTACAATTCCGGGTCCGTCAATTCATATGCATGTGTTGCCATGGTATCTTTCAACCATGGTCTTATTCATTTTCTCAATTTGTTGCCATGGTATCTTTCAACCATGGTCTTATTCATTGCCATGATATCTTTCAACCATGGTCTTACACATTTCATTTCAGTAAGCACACTCCCGCGAACCTCACTCTCCCGCGAACCTCAATTCTTGGCACACTTCCGCGAACCTCAGCTCCCATGTATTCTTCGGAAGGGCCTATACACATATATTCTTCGGGAGAGCCACCAGCACACTCCCGCGAACCTCATTTCCCATATATTCTTCGGGAGGGCTGATATTAGGATTACCCTTCCGGGCTTAATCCTTTTTCCTGTATTCTTCGGGAGGGCTACATCAGAATAGGATCACCCGTCTGGGCTAGATCCTTTTTACCGTCAATTCCTTTTCCAATGATCCATCGAAATCCATTCTATTCAACCAGGATTTACTTTCTTTTTATATTGAGTATTATCAATATTTCATCAATTATTATGCATTGATCATTCAAATCATATTTTCATCACATAACCACATATTTCAAGTGTTTAAAAATACAATTCAAGTTACACGAACTTATCTCGTTGCTTGTCCGTGTTTATAAATTCATTAATCCAATATCTTTTCTTTTTCACGTTCAAGTCTCGCATTTGATTCGTTGGGATCTTTATAAATAAATTTGACTATTGTTTTCATTCATTCCATATTCTAATACATTCAATTAGTGCTCTAGGCAAAATTACCATTTGGCCCCCAAACTTTTAATTAATAACGATTTTACCCTTAGGCTCAGAAAAATAAATTCTTGCGATTTAATCCTTATTTCCAGCCGTTGTCATCATACATATTAATGAGAGCCCATAAATTCTATAAAATATCAAAATTTTCCATAATTTCAACACTTTTCAACTTAATCCTTAAAACATGTTTTCCCCCGATCTTGAACTAAATTAACAATTTTCATTTAAAATTTTCAATTTAAATAATAAAATAATCCATTTCATGTAATTTGATCATTTCTAACATTTTTACAAAATTACCCATAAAGTTTTACTTTTATTCGATTTAGTCCTTGGGCTTAAAACATACAAATTAGTCATGCTAACTGAATATTCATACATATTTTCCTCCTCCTCCTCTCCATTCCACATCCTTAATTTATATAATATGCTTATAAGTAACATTACCAATAATTTCACTATTTACTTATATGTGAACATTCAAGCTGTCCACCTACGTCATAGTCACTAAATTATTTATATCTTGAGCTACAGAAATCCAAATTAAGATCCGTTAATTTTCCCTGAAACTAGACTCACATATCTTCTTACCATAAAATTTTCAGAATTTTTGGTTTAGCCAATAAGTACAGTTTATTCTTTAAAATTACCCCTGTTCTGCTGTATAACTGTTCCGACCTTTCTTCATTAAAATTTAATTATCTCCTCGTACAGGACTCGGATGATGTTTCTGCTTATTTCTATTGAAAATAGACTCATTAAGGATTTCAAACACATAAATTTAAGTCCCTAATTATTTTTATACAATTTTTTGTGATTTTCCAAAGTCAAAACAGAGGATCCCGAAATCATTCTGAACCAGTCTCACAAAAATATAAATATCTCAGAATACAGAATTCATTTACTTGTTCTGTTTCATTTATATGAAAATAGACTCAACAAGCTTTAATTACATATCTTACTCAACTTCTAATTCAGTTTCTACCATTTTTGGTGATTTTTCAAATTTAGCTTACTGCTGCTGTCCAAAACTGTTTTAGTGCAAGATATTAATTATTAAGTTTATATCACCCTTATTTTCTTTCTCTACACCATTTCCCATCACTTTATCTTATTTTCTCTTCACTACCATATCAAGAACATAGAATCATATATAAGGAAACTCTACATTAACATCATTTACATGCTTTTTCAATAATATTAAACTTAAAAATACATGGAAATCTTGATGTTCTTACCTTGTTTTATTGTTTCCAAACTTTAACTTCACTTTCTCTCTCCTCCAGCTTCTATTTCTTGAATCCAACTTGATATTCTAACTCCTCATAGCCTCCTTAACATTTTTCTCCTTCGGTAGCTATGGAAATTCTTTTGATTTCTAGGTGAAAATGGTGAATTTTTGGTGGAAGGACCAAATTGTAAAGAAAGACAAACTTTCTTTCTCCCCTCTTCTCTCCTAACGTGAATTGCATGGAAAAGGGGTGGTGGTTTTCTCCCCTTTTTTTTTTCCACACATACACATATATATAGACTAAATAAAATAATAAAATAATAAAATATCTTATTAAAATATTAATAAAATAATAATTATTTAATTATATAATTATAAAATATCATCAATGTAATCATTACTTTCTAGATTTCTCTCTCTTCCAATTGACCATTTTACCCTTTATGATCTTTTAAAATTCCATCCTTGAGTCATCACTTAATTTGGTAAAATTACAATTTAATCCCTCATAATTCTTCACCTATTCAATTTAGTCCTAATTCATCAATTTTCCTTAGTTTCTAGATTATTCTACCCTTAAAATATTTGCACTATTGGTCCTTCAACTTTTCTATATTTACACTTTAACCCCTTAAATTTTAAGTATTTACTCTTGGGCCACAAAACTTTTCTCACTTTTACGATTTAGTCCTTTCTTGGATTAATACATCATAATCACTTCCTACATAGATTTTGTTGATATAGCTCAAAATTTCTCTTTTTATTTCTTTAGTTCTTTATTTTATTATATCAATGATAGAAATTTTCGAGATATTACAAATCATGCCAAACTCAAGTCTCATTCATACCAAATTAAGCATTTATATCAAAACATATCTATCATAAGCCATTTCAATGGCTATTTACAACCTAAACATTAATATACCAAACTAAGTTAATTAACTTATACATGCCATTATACCAAAATAAGTTTACTATTTATACCAAAAAAAGCTGATGGATAGTGTGATGATGTTCCGACTAATTTCCAACATTTACGAGCTTCTGAGCACTATAAAACAGAGGAAAGGAAACCTAGTAAGCATTCAATGCTTAGTAAGTTCGTATAACAGGAATTAAACTTACCAAATTATATTCATTTAGACAAACAAAAGAATAACATGCTTTCCAACAATGGCAAAATTTACCTAATTACAAACACTCAAATAAGCAAGTTAGTCACATATTTCTCAAGTACATCAATTAAACATGGATAAGCTCATCCTATTACAAACTTTTAGGTATTTTAGAAGCATTTGAAATATAATACTGTTAATCTCATAATTTCTCATGTCAGGAATTTATTCCGTTGAATTATGGAAATATCGATGGATACTCAAGTAGTATATGTGAGGTATACAAATTAGTAATCTGTCAATTCATGTTTGGGGTACCCATTAGGGCACATAATCAAGGAGCACATTCTCAAGCCACACATATATCATGATACTCAAATGAGTCATGTAACAGGATGTTTATCCGAGCTAAATAAGAATGCTCGTATGAGCCATAAATAGGAAGTTCACAAAGAACTTTTTAACCGAAAAGAAGAGCCTATCAGAGATACTTATAAGGAGCCATGTAATAGGAGCTCCGGATAGCCATATATTAGGGAGTTCAAGCGAGCACTAATAGGACGCTCATATAGAGTTGTGTTTGTGTCTACAACATATGCAAGAACACAACCGATCGCATAATAGGATGCTCACAAAGAGCTGCGTTTGTGTCTGCAACATATGCAGGATCACAACCGAACGAATCATGTAACAGGATGCTCACAAAGAGCTATGGTAGTGTGCAACACATGCATAATCACTACCGATTAGAATGCTCACAAGAACTATATAACAGAATGCTCGAGAAAGCTTTTAACAAGATGTTCGTTCGAGCTATAATATCCACAACAAATGCAGGATTATAACCAATACAGGGAAATCATGTATTTATCGAATTTCATTCTTCAAACGAAACTTATCATCTACCAAGCAACTTTGGGCATGTGATTATTTTCATACATTAATCGTTTATGCAATTCTCACATAAACAACATTTAATTCAAACATATAAATATACATGTTTAGGTTACACGAACTTACCTTGTTACTTGTTCATATACAGAAGTCTACTAATCTGATACTTTTTCTTTTTCTCGATCTAACTTTGTATTTGAGTTTTTTCAGATATATATATATAAATAAATTTTAACATTAATTTAATCCATTTCATACTCAATTTAATTTAATTTATATCCTAGGAAAAATTACCATTTTGCCCTTATACTTTTCATAAATGACAATTTAGTCCTTAGGTTTGGAAAATGAAACTTATGCAATTTATCCCTTATTCCAAGCCTAGCCGATTTTCATAAATAATAATAAAAGTCCGTAAATTCCATAAGAATCAGAATTTTTTCATGAATTTTGCAACTTTACAATTTAGTCTCTAAATCATGTTTTCATCAAAATTCACCTTGTGAAAGTTGTTTATCTATCAACAACCTTCCATTTTCTACCATAAATTTCAAATTTTCAGCATATTCATCCATGGCAAAACTTCTACACTTTGGTAACTTTTCGAATTAATCCCCAAAGTAGATAAATTAAGCTATCTCGATCTCAAAAATATAAAAATTACTAAAAACGTGACCAAGAATACTTGCCCTGTAACACCCTTAACCCATGTCTATCATCGGATTAATGTTACGAGGCATTATTGATCAAAACACATTTTATAAACATTTAATCAATTCCAAATAAACGTCAATCAAGCACAATCATATTGACCCTTACAAGTCTCTACGAGGCCTTAGAATTAGGGGTGAGCAAAATTCGATTCAATTCGAAAAAATTGAAAAAATTTGAATTTTGAATTATTCAAATCGAGTTGATCGAGTAAATTGAATCAACTCGAATTTTTTTTCGAATTTCGAGTTCGAGGCGAGTTGAATACACACGGTAGCTTTAACAATAGTGTGACGATGATCCTTAACGATCCCTAAGCTCACGGTAGCTTCGATAATCTATAAAAAAATGAAAACACACACAAAGTAAACTTTCAAAAGCTTAGTAAGCCATATACAAATAAACTTGATACATACAACAAACTTTAACCATTTCATCCATGATAATCATAGCAAAACACATACACAAGCTTCATAATTCATATCTGATTCACTTGTTCTCAAATCACTTGCATATAACATATTCTTTCTCATATAGATCACATGTCATCACTTATAAGCATACTCACCTTTCATTCTCAAATAACATATACATTTCATACATAGCTTAATTGGATACACATTCACATATTCATCTATTTCTTGATATTGCCCATTGAACCGTTCAAAACTAAAGAGGACACTCGGATAGCTCGTAAAGCTTATACAATGCCATATCCTAGATATGGTCTTACATGTTATCAAATATCGATGCCACTGTCCTAGACAGGGTCTTACACGAAATCGTATACGATGCCAATGTCCCAGACATGGTCTTACATGTTATCTCTAATCGATGTCAATGTCCCAGACATGGTCTTACACGATATAACACCTCAGAATCCTATGTCATGACATATGTATCCTATACTATTCCTATGGTTCATATGAGACTTATGGATATCTCAACTCTGTCAACACTTTCACCTTTCCGAACATTCAACATTCATAGCATTTCAGTATCAATTCAACACATATAATTCACATAATATACGTTTATTTACATATGAACTTACCTTATACAGAAACGGACGAATAGGAGCGACTACTCGACCACTTTCGATTTCCGCCGATCTAATTCTGATTTCTTTCGTTCTTGATCTAAATAAATTCAAATTTGACTATTTAATTACACATTTTATTCAATTCAATCCACAAACACATGATTTGGCCTTTTTACAAATTAGCCCTCATAATTTCATATTTTGACATTTTGGTCCCTATTTCACGAATACATCAAATTCAAAAAATTCAATTTAGCCCATGCTTAGCTGAATTTTCATAGTGTCCCTAGCAACCCATATTTCACATTTATTTCACATTTTAGCCTCACATTTTTAACACTTCACAATTTAATCCACAATACAGAACATGTTCATCTATTATCCAACACTTATCTCTCATCATCAAACATCACAAAACTCAAGAGTTTAACAATGACATTTCATGAAATCATTAACAATTTCAAAAATTAGGGCATGTGCTAGCTAGAACACAAAGCAACAATCTCAAAAACATAAAAATTATCAAAAATTGAGCAAAGAACATACTTAAATCACCCAATGCAAATGCCAAACCCTAGTAAGCTCAATTTCTTTCTTTTTCCTTTAATATTCGGCCACAATTAAGAAATTTGGACAAAAATTAATGTTTTATTGTATTTTAATTATCTTATTTACAAAATTACTTATTTACCCTTAATGAATAAATATTAAAAACATAGAATGGTTGTCCATAATAGTCCACTATCATTTAAAATGGCCTAATAACATCATAAGGGCTTTACCTTTAATTAATTATATCAATTAAGCACTTAAACAATTAGAACACAACTTTTGCATTTTATACGATTAGGTTCTTTTATCAAATTGGACACTTAAACGATAAAATTAAATCACAGAAATTTCACACGTACCTAATCATATGCCATAAACACTGAAAATAATAATAATATATTTTTATGATCTCGAATTTGTGGTTCCAAAACCATTGTTTTGACTAGGCTCTAAACCGAGTTGTTACGGTTGAGTAGCCAGGTTTGCTCGAACAAATTCGGTAAACCATTCACTCATCATTTGGAAGAAAGCTTGTTTAGGTTCTTCCTGACTTCCCGTAGCGAGACTAGATTTAGATGGCGCAGTCCCTTAAGCGGGAGTTGGCATGTTACTCTCTACGTCATCAACTACAGCTCAATTTGGATCCATTTACTATATAAAACATAATTCAGAAGTTGTCAGGAGATATCACATGATCGCAGTTTATATATGGCATGTATAGCTAGACTGTATACACTACGATAGTCCTAAAATCGACTAAACCGTAGCTCTAATACTAATAAATGTAACACCCCTAACCCGTAACCATCGTCAAAATAGGTTAAGAGGCATTACCAGACCTGTAACTTAATTCAGAACATTCTTTCATCAACATTCATCAAATAACCATTAATATCATTCAATTTCATCCGTAGCATACTTAAAACAGACATATAATCCTTAAAACATACAATAGGGACTAAACTGATAACATTTGAATGTTTTGGGATAACTTAAAATTTTCACTTAAAAGGGTCACACGCCAGTGTGAACAGGCCGTGTGTCTCGCACGGTCACCAGATACGTCCGTGTCTTAGGCTGTGGGAAAATAAGGCATACATACTGACTTGTATCACACGGTCGAGGACACGTCCGTATGCCAAGCCGTGTAAAAACTGGAGGGTATACTGACTTGGGTCACATGATCAACTACACACCATGTGCCAGCCCGTGTACCCTTTCAAAATGGCCCACACGCCCGTGCTTCAAGCCATGTGCTAGGCCGTGTCCTTCTTATAGGGTATACTAAGCTTACTATCTTCATTCAAATTGCAATATCAGGGGACACATGGCCGTGTACAATGACCGTGTGTCACACACGGTTGAGACACACGCCCGTGTCTCTACCCGTGTGGACATAAATAGGTCATTTGCAAGGACAATTTTCCACCCTTAAAAGGCTTACCCTACAAGACAACAATAGTACCAATTTCATACCAAATCAACAGCCAATAACAACATTTCAAGACACATTTCAAACCATTTCAATTGATCATATTCAAGTCATAATTTCATACCATTCCTTGCATTAAAACACATGATAAACCAATATATTTCATAAGCTAAAATACACTTGTAACTAATATACCAATTCAATCATATGAACTACCAAATACCATCTGCCATTCCAACAATTCTACCTCATAAAATAATCATATATCAACACCTTCCAAGAAAACACATCTCATATATCAACTTAACCAAACATACAAATATGAACATTATATGCCATAATACCTAGTACCAAATTAAGCCACATCCCATGGCTTATTTTATACACTATACCAAAACAACATCACTTTAACTAGCCTATACATGCCATATTTACATAATCCATAAGTTCAAAAGTACCAACTATAAGATGTGATAGTGTGTCTTTATCTCCGACTTCGTCCGAATCGAGCTTGCCAACGAACCTCTATAAAACACGAGAAAAATAAATAGAGTAAGCTTTACAGCTTAGTAAGCCCGCATAATATAGAATTAAACTTATCGAATATTCAATATAAGCAATTAAATTTAGTATAATCCAACTCTATAGTTCAAATGCCTATCATAGATACACATCAATAGGTAAGTAACTCAATTTGCATATAACCAATAATTCAACCATGAAAGGTTTACTTGACATTTAACTCTTATAACATTTCATTCATTCATTTCATATAACTCATATCCAATTCCATACATTGTCATATATCCGTTACAATATTATGCTCGTTGAACCTAAGAAAATATCGAGGGATACTCGGGTGATACACACTAAGTGTAATAATTGATAATCCGTCAATTTATTATCATTACTGTTCTTTCGAGCCTTGATCGGTAAGCTCATTCTAAGCTGATGCATAGTAAGCTCTTACGAGCTGAGATATCGGTAACCTCATACGAGCTGTGGTGAGTCTGCAACAAATGCATGATCTCGACCAAATCGGCAACCTTAGTGACATGTCACTTGTATCCTACGACTTTCTATGGTTCAAACGGGGCTCGGTATTTATGAAATTACAACCAAATAGGCATTCAAATCCAAGTATCTCAATATGTAATTGTATAAATATATACTTTCAATTTAACAACTACAAATATATAAAAGTTTGATTCTAATTATATGAACTTACCTCGTATTTGCTCGGATGAATATTATCGCCTATTCGTCGACTTTTCATTTTCCCTGATCCAATTCTAGTATTTACTTATCTTGATCTTATTCAAGTTAATAATGTGCCGAACCCTAGATGAACTTCAATGGTGTTTTCTTCTCTTTATTTTCAGTCAAAAAGATGAATGAAACAATGAATTTTTTGTTTTGTTTTACTTATTATTAACTTATTAACTAAATTATCATATTACCCTTTAATTAAACAATATAAATCCACTAATTCATGACCATTACTGTCTAATCAATCCTTTAATGGGCTAATTGCAGTATAAATCCTTCTAACATTCAATTTCATAGCCATTTAGTTCATTTAACTTATAGAACTCATATATTACGCTTTACGCAATTTAGTCCTTTTTGTTGAATTAAGCATTTAAACAATAAAATTTCTTTATGAAACTTTCATACAATAAATCAATCATGCTGTAGACCTTAATAAAATAAATATTTTGACTTCGAATTGTGGTCCCAAAACCACTGTTCCGATCTGACTTAAAAACGGGCTGTTACAATGGGCTAGCTAGAATACGAAGCAACGATTATAAAAACATAAAAATTAACAAAAACTGAGCTCAAAATCACTTACAATTTCGACATGCAATAGCCGAATGTTTAGAAGCTCCAAAACCATGTTTTTCTTTGCTATATTCGGTCACTCATGAAGAAGATGAACAAAATTCATCTTTTGTTTTATTTTAATTCTTGTTTTACCATTTTACCCTTAATGAATTAACGTTAAAATCATCTATTTAATGACAATTATTCTCCATCTTCACTATCCATGGTTCAATTACAACATAAGGACTTTTAATTTAATGTATCACAACAATTTAAGCACTTTAACAACTAAAATGCAACTTTTGCATTTTACGTGTTTTGGTCCTTTTTGTCAAATTAACAAACCAAACGCTAAAATTATTTCACGAAACTTTCACACATGCACAATCTCATACTATAAACACCAAAATAATATTAAAAATAATTTTTCTAAAATCGAATTTGTGGTTCCAAAACCACTGTTCCGACTTAGCTAAAATCGAGTTATTATATAACCAATTAAGCCAAGAAAGCTTGCTTTCTCTTTCCTAGTTTCATGTTTTTTGGGAAGAATATGATATAAAATGATGACATTTTTCTATTTAATTTAATTATCATCTTTAATTTTTCGACTTTCCTTTTTTGTCCTTTTCTTTTTCTATTTTTCCATGGATAAAACACCAAAAATATCTAGTAACTTTTCTTTAATGGTCTAATTACTATATTAGGACCTCAAATTTTGAATTCCATAGCTATTTAATCCTTCTAACTACGAGAATTCAAGTTTTTCATTTTATGCAATTTGGTCTTTCCATAATTAAACACATAATTAATAAAATTTTCTTAGCAGGATTTTCATATAACATTCCTATCATATTACAGACCATGCAACAATATTAAAATAAATTTTCTTTTTAGCTCGAATTTGTGGACCTGAAACCACTGTTTCAGTTTCACTAAAAATGGGCTATTACAACTTTCCCCCTTAAGAATTTTTACCCTCGAAAATCTTACCAGTAAAGAGGTTCGGGTATTACTTCCTCATTGTTTCTTCTAGTTCCTAGATAGCTTCTTCTATTCCATGTCATTTCCAAAGAACTTTTACTAGGGCTACCTTTTTATTTTTTAGCTCTTTTGTTTCTCATGCCAAAATTTTTATCGTTTCCTCACTGTATGTCATGTTAGGCTGAATCTCAACTTCTGTCATAGAAATAACATGTGAAGGATCTGATCGATACCGTCGTAACATGGACACATAAAAAACATTATAAATTCTGTCAAGCTCTGGAAGTAATGCCAACCGATAAGCAACAGGTCCAATTTTTTCAATAATCTCATATGGCTCGATGAACCGTGTGCTTAATTTTCCTTTACGGCCAAACCGAAGAACTTTCTTCCAAGGTGATACTTTTAAAAATACCTGATCACCGACCTGAAATTCTATTTCTTTTCGTTTAAGATCAGCATAAGACTTTTGGTGATCAGAGGCTGTTTTCAAACTATCTCGAATTACTTTCACCTTTTTCTTAGTTTCAGGGACTAAATCAACTCTATATATCTTTTTCTTAATGAGTTTAATACAATACAATGGAGTTCTACATTAACGGCCATACAGAGCCTCATACTGATAACTGTTATTATATGCAATTCAACTAAAGGCAAATATTTTTCCCAATTACCTTCAAACTTTAAAATACAGCACCAAAGCATATCCTCCAAAATCTGTATAACACATTCGGACTATCCATCAGCTTGAGGATGGAATGCAATGCTAAAATACAATTGAGTACCTAAAGCTTTTTGCAGCTTATTCCAAAATTGGGATGTAAATCGAGGATCTCTATATGAAATAATGGAGACTAATACTCCATGTAATCAAATAATCTCAGACACATATAATTCAGCCAATCTATCCAAAGAGATTTCCATACGTATCGAATAAAGTGCGCAGAATTTGTTAGTCGATTAACGATTACCCAAATGACATCTTTCTTTTTCAGAGACAGAGGCAATCCTAACACAAAGTCCATAGTAATTCTTTCCTATTTTCATTCTGGTATTGTAATTGGTTGTAATAATCTCGAATGTACCTGATGTTCAGCTTTAACTTGTTGACATGTCAAGCATCTAGATATATAATCAGAAATATCACATTTCATTCCTGGCCACCAGTACATCTTTTTTAAAGCATTATATATTTTGTTACTCCCCAGATGCACAAACATGGTACTTTTTTGAGCTTCATGCAAAATATTTTGTATAACTTCTGAATTTCTTGGTACACATACTCTACCTCTAAATAATAGAAAATCATCTAATCAAATCTGAAATTCTGAATCAGAAGTTGATTCACTCTATATCCGTTTTTCTTGTAACTCACTATCATATTTCTTGGTACACATAAATTAGGGATTTCTACGGATCAAGTCAAGTGAATAAATCGTCTAGCTCAAGAATTGATAACAAGTGAAGTCTAGGTGGATTCTCCCTTGAGTATTGCCCAAATCAATCAGTCTTTCCCAAAATTTTTCCCCAATTTACTTTTTGTGCATTCATAGTTTAGTTCTAGAATTAGTTTCTTAAAAACCCCTTTATTTTTAGGTTAGATAATAGAAAAGAAGTTAGTACTAGTACTTTTGGTTCCCTTGGGTATGATATCTCGGTCTTGCCACTAAGCTATACTACTGTTCGATAGGTGCGCTTGCCTTAAAATCATGATATTAGTTAGTTTTTTGTGCGATCATTTTTATAAATTTTATTACTTCATATCACGTATATCAAGTTTTTGGCATCGTTTCCAGAGAACTGAAATATTAAGAACACTCGATTTCTATTACTTTAGCCATTACTATATTTATTTCCTATATTTATTTATTTTTATTTTCTTTGCTTTTTCCTTTCTAGGTATCTCTAATTTATAACTAGAAGAAACCCAGGAGGACCATTACTTTTCGACAAAGACTTAGAAGCCACAGTTCGCAGAAATCGTAGAGAGATTAGAAGAAGCCTACATTATCCAGAACAAGAATAAGAACCTAAGCCTACTGAAGAGATGGAAGCAAATCAGAACAATCTACCACCTCCTGCGATAGCCACGCAACCGGTGAACCAAGATGATGCTCCTCGTACTATTTATGATTATGCTAAACCTAATTTGGCTGGTACTCAATCTAGTATTATTAGACCTGCTATTGTTGCAAATAATTTTGAATTAAAACCTAACACTATTCAAATGATTCAGCAATTTATGCAGTTTGATGGTTTACAGGATGAGGATCCCAACTCATATTTAGCCAACTTTTTGAAACTTTGTGATACTTTTAAAATAAATGGTGTTTTTGATGATGCCATTCACCTCTGATTATTTCCTTTCTCATTGAGGAATAAAGCTAAACAATGGTTGAATTCTCTACCACGAGGCTCAATCACTACATGGAACAGATAACTGAAAAGTTTTTACTTAAATATTTTCCTCCAACTAAAACAGCTAAATTGCGAAACGATATTTCTTCTTTTGTACAGATGGATTTAGAGACACTTTACAATGCTTGGGAGAGATATAAAGATCTTTTGAGAAGGTGCCCTCACCATGGGTTACCTTTGTGGTTACAAGTTCAAACCTTCCACAACGGTTTGAACCCATCAACAAGGTAAATGATTGATACAGCGGCCGGAGGAACAATCAACAACAAAACACCTAAAGCAGCCTATGAGTTTATAGAAGAGATGTCACTAAATAACTATCAATGGCAAGTCATGAGGACAAAGCTGACAAAAGCTGCAGGAGTTTGTAAATTGATGTTGTCACCATGCTTACTAATTAGGTAGAACTCTTAAATAAAAAGTTTGATAATTTGTTGGTTCTACGTAGACATAACCAGTGATGCAGTGTAACACAACTCAAGGAAATATGTCCAATCCAGACTACTCATCTTATGGACACAGCATAGAAACTAAGCAAGCCAACTATATGGGTAAAAATTCTAGACCTCAGAATAACCCTTATAGTAATACTTATAATGCAGGTTGGCGAAACCACCCTAATTTTTCATGGGGAGGACAAGGAAATCAAAGACAACCGCCTCCTCCGGGATTTCAACAGCCACCACCACAGCAAGAGAAAAAGTTAAACCTTGAAGAGATGTTCACCAAAGTTATGGCCGTATCAGAAACTCATTTCCAAAATACCGAAACGACACTAAAAAACCTGCAAGCATGCATTCAAGGGCTCGAGAATCAAATTGGTCAACTTGCCAAATTAATTTCTGAATGACCGCGATGAGGGTTACCAAGTAACACCGATAATAATCCTAATGAGCAACTCAATGCCGTAAGTGTGATAGATGATGAGGAGGTAACCAAAACCAACCCAAAGCCTTGCAAAGAGCCTGTGGTAAGTAACACAAAGAATGAGGTAAGTTACAAAAATGAAACTGTCAAATAGTGTAAACCTCGAATTCCATACCCAAATACGTTAAAGAAAGACCGCGCAGATGAACAATTTGGTAAGTTTCTTAAACTTTTAAAGAAATTACACATTAACTTACCATTTATTAAAGCTCTGTCACAGATGCCAAACGCTGTTAAGTTTTTAAGAGAGCTATTGACAATCAAACGGAAGCTAGATGAGAAATCTCATGAGGAGCTAAATGTAGTATGCTCAGCCATTATACAGAATAAGCTACCCAACAAACTAAAAGATCTAGAGAGTTTTACTATTCCTTGTTTACTTGGTAGCTTAGACGTCAAAAATGCTTTAGCTGATCTAGGGGCTAGTATTAATATCATGCCTTATAAATTGTTTAAACAACTAGGTCTTGGAAAACCTAAACAAACTAAAATGAGCATTCAATTAGCTGATAAGACCATTAGGATTCCAAGGGGAATAATTGAAGATGTACTTGTCAAAATTGATAAATTCATATTCCCAGTTGACTTTGTTGTTTTAGACATTGATGAGGATAGCAATGTACCCTTAATTTTAGGACGGCCCTTTTTAGCAACTGCCAAAACTATAATTGATATAGGAACAGGTGAACTCACACTACGTGTAGGTGATGACAAAGTTACTTTACAAGCTCGAAACTCGATAAAGACTGTTGATGATAAGAATATAGTTACAAGACCTTGTAAAAGTACTGATCTCACCACTCAACCTTCTGTGCAGGATACACTCCACATAAAAGCGACTTAACCACAGACAAGTCCATCCAAGGGAGATGCACCTGAAAAGCAAATACTTCAGATCAAGGAACTAGATGAGTGGATGAACTATCATGAAAAGTCTAAAATATGCCACACCAACTCAAAGCATCACCAAGATGACCTCCAGGTAAAATCAGATCAAATCAAGGTAGGAGATAAGGTAATCATAGGGGACGACGATCCTCGAATTTCAAATTTAAAAGAACATACAAATGATACACCTTACTTTACAGTGATGAAAATCTTCCCATACGGCACAGTCGAGGTAACTCATCCAAACCACGGCACTTTCAAGGTAAACGGCCATCGACTTAAACATTATAAGGGTGAGAATTTCCAGAATAATAAGGAGGAGCTTCAGCTCTACAAACTCCCTTCGTGATACATACAAATAGAGTCAAGGTTAGACTCTAAATAAGCACTTCTCGGGAGGCAACCCGAGCACTGACCTAGTAACTCTTTTCATTTCAGTCTTCTAATACATCTACTAACTCTTTCGAATGCAAGATGTTAGGGCCACACGGCCATGCCCACGGGTGTGCCTAAGGTCGTGTGGACATTTTGAGCAAAGACACGGTCGTGTAACTTGGCCTTGTATAAGCAGGGTAAAAATCTTCCAGAGATACGATCTACGATAAAATGCTACGGCCGTGCGATATGGCCGTGGCCAACACTGTCAATTCGAGCACGGGCTTCGACCAAAAGGACACGGCCGTGTGATATGGCCGTGTGACTCAAACACAGGCGTACGACATGTCCGTGCCCCAAGATTGTGGTCGACACTATAAATTCAGACACAGGCGTGTGACCTCTTACACGGCCGTGCCACGACCGTGCGATACGGCCGTGTGTCTCAACACGCCCTAGGTACACGGGCGTGTGCCTCGAACCAGGCGTGCCAAAATCACTGGTTTTTGAACCACGCGGGCAAAACCTGAGCTACACGGGCATGTGGCTTGCCCGTGTGACCCAAAATCTATATAAAAGGGCCACTATTCATCATCTTCCTCCACTAAGACCCTAAAATTCTCTTAACTCAACTCCTCTCTCGAACACTCCTAACGCTGTCGTCGGTCCCCACAGTGCCACCACGCCCGTGCAACTCCGCCACGACCGTGCTTAACCCCTTAGTCATCCATTCGATTCCATTTTTCTTAATTTTCTCTTTAATTTGTAATGTTTATATCTACTTTCATGTTCATAATATGTTTTATTTCATTTTTGTATTATTTTTAGAGCATGAAATTCATCGATCTAGTATGAACCATCTAGAACAATATAGAGAACCTCATGATGCCATTTAGACTTCCCTTAGGTTGCCACTTTTCCTTATCTAGAATAGTTAACAACTAGTATAAATTACTACCTAGGCCTCTTAGGTTTGATATCATGTAGGATGAATAGATTATATTATTTAGGTTAGTGAAATCCACATTTCATTTCAAAATATTTTGTTTACATTGTCATTTAAGCATAAAAACCTATTACTACCCTTAGTAGTCTTTGTAATTTGATTTCAATTTTTAGGACTAATGTATATCATTTTGTTTTTAGGCATTATGTCATCGTCGCGCGGTAAGAGAACTGCCGCTCCTGCTTCAAAGAAACGGAAGGGACCCGGTGGTTCATCCTCTAGGCCCATAACCGAAGCCCGCCATCCGTTTATTACATTCCCACAGAACTCTCAAGAGGAGTTATTCTAGATCCTCCGAGCCCGCCCTCTAGGAGTCGGCCGATGCATCGACTGGACCGCCCTTAAGCAAATACACCTAGCAGATAAGGTTCGGGCCTTGTTAATGACTGATCCATGGGAGCGGTTTTTCCAGATCGTGGAGCCCACATATTTAGAACTCACTGTCAAGTTCTGCTCCACGTTCCATCTTCAGACCGTCATGAGCAGATACGATGATCCAAGGACAGCCCAATTCTGTTTGGGAGGTCTTGTACGTCATCTTAGTGTCCTAGAATTTGGTACTGCTCTCGGTCTCTACACCAAGCAATTTATGGAAGAGGAGGACCTTTCCAAACTCCACCGCCATATCCATCTATCACCATCTAGGTGTTGAGAGGCCCTAGTCCCTGCATCATCCACGTATAACCCTAGTCACTTTAAAGCGACCAATCTCGTCCCATCTTTGAGATACTTGCATACTTTTCTCGCACACAAACTGACGAGCAAACGTGAGAGCACAGAGGTAGTCAGCACCTATGATGCCTACTTCTTATGGTGCATGGCAAATGCACATGTTATCGACCTCGCTTATTTCATCGCTCATCCAATCCAGCATCAAACAGAGAGGCATCGGTGAGGTGTGATTTCTATGGGCCTGTACATCACGAGATTGGGCCACTACTTCGGCCTATTCAACACCGCAGCCCAGAAATCCTCGCACACTTTAGTTGGCCAGATGTCCCCACAGGGCATCCAAAGCATGCTTCACATGAAGATGATCCAGCGCTGACATGGGACAGATCCTCCATAGTACCAGCTACTTAGAGATGCCAAGCAGGAGGATCTAGAGGACGTTACTGATGATGTCCCACCACCACCACCGGAGGAGGGTTCAACCGAGCTACCACCCTTTCGCCACCCAGTTCATGCAGTAACTTCATATGCTGACATATCAGAGCGCCTCTCACGATTTGAGCAGCAGTGCTTCCAGCGCTTCGATCATATCGATGCCACACTTCAGCAGATATGCCAGCACCTCCACATAACTTCACTACCGCCATCGCGTGATTCATCTGAGGATTAAAACTTCCTAATCCTCTTTTCTTATCTTTTATTTTCCTTTTTATTTTTACCTTTATTTTTAGTTCATCTTTATCTTTTTCATTATTTGAATTCTAGTATTTTCTTTTTTAGAACTTAATTTATTTTTTTCTTTATTTTAATTTTTTTCATATCGACTATCCCTTAACAAACATATTCTATTAATCTAAATTCTCGAAAACTGATAAGTGCTTTCACAGTTTTAAAGGAACTTTATAGCTCAAATTAAAACTCTAAAGGGAACCTTGCTTCAACCTCACCCAGTTGACATCGCCAAAGCCTACACTCACAACATGAAAACTATGGACAAACAAACGCTACCACCATCGGAGTACCCACCTCTGCACCTTCCTTTGTCCCAGCCACTCTATAGGCACCAACACCTCAAAAATTCATCCAATTCAGGGAGTTTCATGCCTTTCCTTATCTTATGATCTTATGCTTCTATTGCTACTAATGTATCTTTGTACATTGAGGGCAATGTACATCTTAAGTGTGGGGGGGGAACTTACTTTCAGTCATTACATTCTCTTTGAAATCCCTGAAAATTTTTAAACTAACTTTTGCATTGTTCTCAAAATTCTGAATTCTCATTTTCACTCTCTGCATTATCTTCAATCTCCTATTAGGAATTAATTCTGATTGATTTATGATTTTTATTGATATGTTGAGAATTAAGACATAGTTGCTTGTACTTTGATTATTCAAACTTTAAAACATTAGGGAATCAAGCATAATAAGTTGAAAGTCTTGAGAATTTATTTTTTTCATAGGTTATTTTCCCTAATTTTAAGTGTTATCTTGAGATTTGAAATTCGCAGGATTGACATCAAAAGCCATAATTTTGGTGAGATTTTTTAGCTTTTTGAGCATACATTCTTTCGTGCTCACTTTTATTATTGCTTTGAGTAAGTCAATATTTAATCATTATTCTAAAACTCGCTTTGATTATACATGTCGATACCACATCATTTGATTCGATATACCAAAATGATAAAGGCACCTAGGATTTAAACCACTTACTCCATAAAAGCCTACCTCCGTAAATTAACCCCTAGTAAACCTCATTGAGCCTAACAACCTATTCTTTGACTTACCTCTAATATTACCCCATAACTCATTTTTGTTGAATCCCATTCAATTATTTTCATCCCTATTTTTGTCGAGATTTGAATTGAATTACTATCTAGCTTTATTCTCTTATTCATTTAGTAAAGTTTGTAAATATTCAAAGTATTGTATTTGAATTGTTCTTAATTAAAAAAATTTGTATATTCAGTAATTCAGTTGTAATTCATATTCCAATTAGAGTTTAACATTTTTGCATATTACTACAAGCTTCCAATTCCAGAATGATGTCATCATAAAGCTTAGCTCTGGGAATATGTTCTAGTGATAGAGATTTTTTTAGCTAGATAATTTGTCAGCTCAATCTCGATTCTAACCCTTTCTTTTTCAGCTTGTGACAACACCCCTAACCAAAACCCCATTACAACCACTGAAAGACCTTTTGATCGATGTATCATATCAATCTATAGTGGTGGATATTTGATTTTCTTGCAAGCCTATGGTAATAATTTTTCAAGTTGACTAAAGAGTGCTTCATTCTTGAACCCTAGACACTTTGAGTGGATAGAGTGAATCCTTAGTGAGGATGTCAATTCTTGTAGATTTTGATTGAAAGATAATTACTTAGGAGAAGGGAGAAAACCTATATTTTGATGATAAAATTCTCAACTTAGAATAATTGAATCTTTAATGTTCTTATGATTGAATTTTCATTGTATGACTACCTATGGATTAGTTTGAAACATTATTGATAAAGTTTGTGAGTTGAGAAGAATGATTTTCAATTGTGAGTTGAGATTTTGCTTGAGGATAAGCAAAGGCTTAAGTGTGGCGGTATTTGATAAACGATAATTTATACATATTTTTACCTCATGCTTAGCCTATATTTTGGATTAATTATCATTGAAATTGTGGAATTTGGTGCTTTTAATCCTTCTATTTCATGTTTTATACTCAGGAGAGCATAGTGAAGAGAAAAGAACGAAAAATGGGCTAAAAATGAAGAAAATGGGCCAAAGTGTGAAAACAACACGGCCAAGGATTCACCACACAGCCGTGCCACATAAAGTCCAACATGGCCCAATGATTCACCATATGGCCGTGGCACACGGTCGTGCCACATAAAGTCCAACACGGCCCAACCCCGATAAGCACGGCCATACCACACGATCGTACCACCATCAACAGGCCCGACCACGGCCTGGGCTTTAATCCACACGGGCGTGGCACACGGGCGTGTCCCTGTTGTGAGGAAATGCAATTTCACTAGGAAAAGGATACTTAGAGGCTAAGAAAGGCATTCCAAAACTCTATATAAAGACCCTAGGAGGCAACTCCAAAGGTGTGCTTTTTCTCCCACAAAGGAGTGCCTTATTTCTACCAACACAGTGAGTGAAGCAAGGGATTACTCCAAGGGAAGCCGATTGATTCATCCCAGAAGCTGAATTCTACATCAAGACAGAGGATCTCCCTTCAATCCTTCAGGGGTTTTTGGGTTCTTTATGTTTTGTTATCTTATTTCTTCTAAGATGCTTTCTTTATTAATTATGAACTAAATCCCCAAAATACTTGAGGGGGATGAAACCTAAGATAGATCTTATTATTATTTTATCTTGAGTTATATGATAAATACTTGAATCGTTCTTAATTATGTGTTCTTAATTCTTGTTTTAATAATCCTAGGTATTAATTCAAGTATTGATGTGATTATTTAGAGGAGCAAAAGTCCATGTTTAAGAGTAGATCTAGCATAATTAAGCGGAGTTGCATGCAAACCTAGACATAGGGCAACATAAATCTACCGGATTAGGGTCAAACCTAATAAGGGAATCCATAGATCAAGTTAATGCAGGGGTTTTAACTAGAAAGAGATTTCAATTAATCAACCTAGGATTAGTTTTTCTTATCCTCGACGGAGGTATTAACATAAATTAGGGATTTCTACGGATCAAGTCAAGTGAATAAATCGTCTAGCTCAAGAATTGATAATAAGTGAAGTCTAGGTGTATTCTCCCTTGAGTATTGCCCAAATCAATCAGTCTTTCCCAAAAGTTTTTCCCCAATTTACTTTTTGTGCATTCATAGTTTAGTTCTAGAATTAGTTTTTTAAAAACCCGTTTATTTTTAGGTTAGATAATAGAAAAGAAGTTAGTACTAGTACTTTTGGTTCCCTTGGGTACGATATCTCAGTCTTGCCACTAAGCTATACTACTGTTCGATAGGTGCGCTTGCCTTAAAATCGTGATATTAGTTAGCTTTTGGTGCGGTCATTATTATAAATTTTAATACTTCATATCACGCATATCACTATGACTGAACCATCATCAGATAAAGTCAACCGAGTATTCAATGCTTGTAAAGCAAATGGTGACTTTCTACTTAAAGCATCTGCTACCACATTGACTTTTCTTGGATGATAATCTATAACCAGATCATAATCTTTCAATAATTCAAGTCACCTGTATTGTATCAAGTTCAAGTCTTTCTGTGACATCAAATACTTCAAGCTTTTGTGATCAGTAAAGATGTGACATTTTTTACCAAACAGATAATGTTGTTATATTTTCAATGCAAAAACAATGGATGCCAGCTCTAAATCATATATCAGGTAATTCTTTTCATGTGGATTAAGCTGTCTAGAAGCATAGGCTACTACTTTACCTTCTTGCCTCAAGACATAACCTAAACCATTTAATGATGCGTCACTGTAAATCACAAATTCTTTACCCGATTTAGGTTGTACTAACACAGGTGCTTCAGTCAACAAAGCCTTCAATCTTTCAAAACTCTGCTGACATTCATCAAACCACTCGACTTTTACCTCTTTTTGTAACAAACAAGTTATCAGAGAAGCTATCATCGAGAACCCTTTTACAAATCTCTAATCGTATCCAACTAATCCCAAAAAACTTCTGACTTCAGATACATTTTTTGGTGGCTTCCAATTAATAATAGCTGAGATTTTACTCGGATCTACCTTAATACCTTCTGTAAACACTACATGCCCAAGGAAACTGACTTCTCATAGCCAAAATTCACATATACTGAATTTGGCATACAGTTGTTTCTCACTTAAAATTTTTAGCACAATTCTTAAATGATCAGCATGTTCATTTTCATCTCAAGAATATACCAAAATATTACCAATAAATACCACCACAAACCTGTCTAGATATGGTCTGAAAATTTTGTTAATCAGATCCTTAAATATTACCGGTGCGTTTCTCAAACCAAACAGCATCACAAGGAACTCATAATGTCCATACCTAGTTCTAAAAGTTATCTTCGGTACATCTGTTTCTTTTATCCGTAGCTGATAGTAACCAGAGCGAAAATCAATCTTTGAAAATACAATGGCACCTCTCAATTGATCAAATAGATCGTCAATTCGAGGTAGTGGATACTTATTCTGAACTGTGACTTTGTTGAGCTATCTGTAATCAATACATAACCTCAGCGATCCATCTATCTTCTTTACAAACAAAACTGACATTCCCCAAGGTGAAGAACTTGGTCGAGTAAAACCTCTATCAGTTAGTTCTTGCAAATGTGCTTTCAACTATTTTAATTCTATAGAAGCCATTTTATAGGGTGCTATATGTATAGGAGTTGTTCCCAAAACAAGGTTTATAGAAAATTCCACCTCTCTAACAAATGGTAACCTGGGTAATTCTTCCAGAAACACATCAGGAAACTCACAAACAACTGACACTGACTTAATCTTCGATTTAAACACTTTAGTATTCATTACATAGGCAAGGTAAGCATTGTACCCTTTTTTGATATATTTCTATGCCGATCTCACTAAAATCATATAAGATAACCCATCTAGTTTATCAAATTCAACATGGAATAACTCACTATTTTGACATTTTAGCATAGCATACTTCTGTTTACAATTTACCACTACATCATGCTCGGTTAACCAGTCCATTCCCAAAATCACATCAAATTCATCAAAAGGCAGTAGCATCAAATCTGTCGAGAAATAATAACCTTTTACCATCAACGGATAGCTTTTACAAACTTTATCCACCATAACATACTGGCCCGAGGGGTTTGAAACTTTAACCACAAATTCAGTGGACTCAACAGGTAGGTTTCTAACAGATACTAAATTTGTGCATATGTATGAATGTGTTGAACCAGGATCAATCAAAGTAGTAATATTAGTATCAATAAGAGAAAAGGTACCAATAATGACGTCTGGCGTAGAAGTATCCTCACTGGCACGAATAACATATGTTCTAGTCGGTGCTCATGCTTCAAATTTAATTATTGAATCTTTTGTTACACCTCTACTACCACTAACATTTTCGGAGTAACGAGGTGGTTTACCTCTCGAGGTAGGATTACTTGGCTTCGAAGTTTGATCAGTATCTTTTTCAATCATTTCCGGACAATCTTTGAAAAGGTGATCAAGAGATCCACATCTATAGTAGGCTCCACTTCTCATACGGCACTCTCTAAAATAAAATTTAATACAATGTTTACATTTTGGTTTGGAGTTACCAACACTTCCAACACTTGTTACAGGTGGAGAAGAAGATTTCGAGTTAGAGCATTGAGAGCCCCACTCTTTTCCAGAATATCCCACAAATGTGGTAAAATGATCATGATTTTTCTTTGATTTCTTTGAAGAAGATGCTTGTGACTTCCCATAAATCTTTTACTAAAAATTTGGGCTTCTTTCTCTACTTGTCTCTTTTCTTTGCTTAATTCCTCAGCTTTGCATACTCGATCAGCCAGTACTTCAAATTCTCTTAATTCAAGAATTCCTATCAATAACTTGAAATCTTTATTTAATCATTTATAAAAAAGTTTACACATATCAGTCTCAGTCGGGACCCATTCTTTAGCATACTTGCTTAATCGAATGAATTCCCACTCGTATTCAGATACAATTATATTTCCCTATTTGAGTTCTAAAATTCTTTCTTTTTCTGATCACGGAATCTCTAGATAATATGTTTATTTCTGAATTCTATTTTGAAAAATTCTCATGTAACATTCTCCCTTGGTACAACAGAAATTAAAGTGTACATGATAATTCATATAAAACCCTAATTTAATTTTCTAACCAAAATTTAGCCTTTTTCGATTCATCATTAGCAACAGCTCAGAATTCTTCTCTCCCATATTTTCAAACTTTATCAGCTGGAAGCTTACTAGATCTAACTAGTTCAATACCTTGTGACACATCAGAAACCGATTGAGGAACAGGAGGAGGAGGTTGTTGTACAGTAGGATTTGTTCTCAAATATTCAGTAAACCACTCATTCATTATTTGATAGAAGGTTTCTTCTCCCTCTTCACCTCGGCCTTTAGATACAGGCCTTCTACTGATACTAGATGGAGCTCTTTGTACAGAAGCTTGAGATGTGTTCTTAGCTTCCTCAGATTTAACTCTAGCTTGGTTTGACAACATTACTATATGAAAAACACATTTAAAATAGTCAAGAGATATCACACTATTACAATTTATATAATGACATGTATAATTAGAATTGTACTTGCTATGTTTGTCTGAGAATCAACTAGACTGTAGCTCTGATACCAACAAATGTAACACCCTAACCTATATTCATCCCTGAAACAGGGTTAGGAAGCATTACCAGAGTTTATAGAATAATTACAGATAACTCATGTCATTTACTATTCATATCCAAAACTAATCATATTGTCCCTTATTGGACCCTCGAGGCCTAATTTAAACATTACAAATACGTCGGACTAAATCAGAATCTCAAAGATTTTTTCGCAAAATCCCACAATTTTTCCTAGGTTCAGGGGTCACACGTCTGTGTGATCAGGCCCTGTGGCTCACACAACCAAATAACATGCCCATGGCTTAGGCCGTGTGGTATATGAGGTATGGCACACGCTCGTGGCCCTAACCCGTGCAACGCTCTGTTTTGCAACTTAATAAGTGCTGGGGTCATACGTCCAAGTCACACGGCCTTGTGCTAGGCCGTGTGGTCAATTTAATTTTCAAAAATTAGGTGCAGGTTTCACACGGCCAAGACACATGCCCGTGTTCTAGAACATGTGTTTTACACGGCTGAGACACACGCCCGTGTCTCTGCTGTAACAACCCAATTTCGAGTCTGATCAGAACAGGTGGTTTCGGGACCACTTAACCGAGTTAAAATATTTATTTTATTACTTTCATAAGTTTTACAACATGATAGTATTAAGACATAAAAGTTTCGTAAAGAAATTTTACTAATTAAACAGTTAATTTGGTAAAAAGGATTAAATCGCGTAATGCGATAAATATGAGTTCTATTAGTAAAATGGTTTAATTGACTATGGTTTTATTAAATGAACCTTTTAAATTGTTATTTTACCTTTAATTATGTTAGTGGGCATTCACGCCCATATATTATATGAATTTTATTTATATTTATAAAGGTTAAATTTGTCTTTTGATAATAAAATATATGTTTAATAAAATAAACATGAAATAATGGTTTCATTTCATCATCTCCACTGAATTTTGATGCTTAGAAAGCGAAAATAAGGGCATTTTATTTCGGCAAGCTTAAATCTATCAATTAAGGTAAGGTTTTACTCTGTTTTTAATAATTTCTATGTTTTTGAGCTCGTTGTAGCTCGGTATAGATGACCCGTACCTCAATTTTTGAAATTGGTTATGTTTTTGAAATGTACCATTGTTGAATACTTATGTATTTTGATGTTTCTAGAAATATTATTGACGAATGTTTAGTGTTATACAAGTTTTATAAAGTGATTTTTAACAAAAATGAGTTTTAGAGATTAAATTGAAAAAGATAGAAATTTTGTGGTTAGAATGTGAATAAATGGAAGATATGTGCTTGTTTCATAAGCATGAATATTCAGCTATAGTGTTTATGGTGAAAAATGTATAATTTGTCATTTTGTGTATTGATGACTAATATGTCAAGTTATGAAAATACAAGGGCTATTTTACAAAATGGCTAAAATACATGTATTTGGACTAAATTGAATGTGTTAAAGTATAATTGAGTTAAATTTTAATTGTTATAGATCAAGACAAGCAAATCCCGAAACTTGATCGGGGGAAATGAAAGGTAGACGAGTAGATATCGGGTATACGAGTTAAATTGAGGTAAGTTCGTATAATTAGAATCAAACTTGTATTATATTTATAATTGCTAATTTTAATGTTATATGAATGTATAATGAACTATGAAATCAAATTGCCCGTTGAATATATGCTGAGTTTCATATTGTATAAATATATTTCTGAAATAATGAATTGAAATGCCTATTGGTCACATGTTCAATTTGATTACCGAATCTCGTTTGAACCGTAGAAAGTCGTAGGATACAGGTGACATGTCACTAAGGCTATAGGTTGGTTGAGCTCCTGCATTTGTTGCTGTAACACCCCTTACCCAAGCCCAACACTGGGACTGGGTATTAGGCATTATCAGACTTATACATGCTTACACTCGTGAATGATAAACAATAAATTGTACATGTTTTTACCTCATGCTTAGCCTATATTCTGGATGAATTATCATTGAATTTGTGGAAATTGGTGCTCTTAATCCCTCTATTTTATGTTTTATACTCAGGTGAGCTTAAGGAAGAGAAAAAAGCAAGGAACGGGCCAAAATGGGCAAATTAGGCCCAATTCAATAATCAACACAGCCCGGAGGTTCGCCACACAGCCCTGTCATACGGTCGTGCCACCTTAGGCTCAAACACAGCCCAACCCCGATGAGCACAGCCAGACCACACGGCCTTGCCACCATCAACAGGCCCGAACACAGCCTGGGCCTCGATCCACATGAGCGTGGTACACGGGCATGTCCCTATCGTGAGGAAGTTTAATTTCACTCGGAAAAGGATGCTTAGGGGCTAAGAAAGGCAATCTAAAGCTCTATATAAAGACCCTAGGGGGCAACTACAAAGAGACACTTTTCTCTCCTCAAGAAGGTGCTTATTTCCTGCCAACACAGAGAGTAGAATCAAGGAATTACTCCAAGGGAATTCGATTAATCCATCTCAGGAGCCGAATTCTGCCTCAAGACTAAAGATCTCCCTTCAATTACCTTCACGGGTTTTTGGGTTCTTTATGTTTTGTTATTTTATTTCTTCTGAGATGTTTTCTTTTATAATCATGAACTAAATCCCTCAAATACTTGAAGTGAAGAAACCTAAGACAGATCTTGTTATTATTATCTCTTGAATTATATGATAAATATTTGATTTTTCTTAATTGTGTTTTTAACTCTTAAATTGATATTTCTGGGATATTGATTTAAGTCGAATGTGCTTATGTAGAGGAGCAAAAGTCCCTACATAGGAGTAGATCCAACATAATTATGCAGAGTTGATTGCAATCCTAGAGATAGGACGACGAAAATCTACCGGATTAGTGTCAAACCTAATAAGGGAATCCATAGATCAAGTTAATGCAACACTAGGGGTTTTAATTAGAAAGAGATTTCAATTAATCAACCTAGGGTTAGTTGTTTTTAGTCTTGAGAGAGATATTAACATAAATTAGGGATTTCTACAGATCAAGTCAAGTGAATAAATCGACTAATTCAAGAGTTGATAATAAGTGAAGTCTAAGTGGATTATCCCTTCAGTATTGCCCAATTTAATAAATTTTCCTAAGAGTTTTCCCCAATTCACTTTTTGTGCTTTCTTAGTTTAGTTTTATAATTAGTTTAGTTTCATAAAAATCCCTTTTCATTTCTAGGTTGAAAAATAGAAAGAAAGTTAGTACTAGTACTTTTGGTTCCATTGGGTACGATATCTCGGTCCTGCCACTAAGCTATACTACTGTTCGATAGGTGCGCTTGCCTTAATTCGTGATAATAGTTAGTTTTTGGTGTGATCATTTATTATAAATTTTATTACTTCATATCACGCATATCAAGTTTTTGGCGCCGTTGCCGGGGAACTAAAATATTAAGAACACTCGATTTCTATTACTTTAGCTATTACCACTTCTGTTCGACGAAGATTTACAAGCAACAGTTCGTCAAAATCGCCGAGAGATTAGAAGAAGCCTACATTATCCAGAATAAGGACAAGACCAAGAACCTGAACCTACTAAAAAGATGGAAGCAAATCAGGACAATTTACCACCTCTCGCGATAGCCGCAGAACCGGTGAACCAAAATAATGCTCCTCGTACTATGTATGATTAGCTAAACCTAATTTGGCTGGTACTGAATCTAGTATTGTTAGGCCTACTATTGCTGCAAATAATTTTGAATTAAAACCCAACACTATTCAGATGATTCAGCAATTTGTTCAGTTTGATAGTTTACAGGATGAGGATCCCAACTCACACTTAACCAATTTCTTAGAATTTTGTGAATCTTTTAAAATCAATGGTGTTTCTGATGATACCAGTCGCCTCCGATTATTTCCTTTTTCCCTAAGGAATAAAGCTAAACAATGGTTAAATTCTTTACCACAAGGCTCAATCACTACATGGGAACAAATGACCAAAAAATTTTTACTTAAGTATTTTCCTCCAACTAAAATAGCTAAATTGCGGAATGATATCTCTTCTTTTGTGCAGATAGATTTAGAGACACTTTATGATGCCTGGGAGAGATACAAAGATCTCTTGAGAAAGTGCCCTCATCATGGATTGCCTTTGTGGTTACAAGCTCAAACCTTTCACAACGGTTTGAATCCTTCGACAAGACAAATGATTGATGCAGCCGTAGGAGGAACAATCAGCAATAAAACACCTGAAGCAGCCTACGAGTTTATAGAAGAAATGTCACTAAATAACTATCAGTGGCAAGTCATGAGGACAAAACTGACAAAAGCCGCAGGAGTTTTTAATATTGATGCAGGAACCATGCTTTCTAATCAGGTAGAACTATTAAACAAAAAGATTGATAATTTTGTTGGTTCTACGTAGGTACACCCAATGATGCAATGTGACGTAATACAAGGAAACATGTACAATCCAGACTACTCGTCTCATGGACATGACATGAAAACTGAGCAAGCCAACTATATGGATAACAATTCTAGATCACAAAATAACCCTTATAGTAACACTTACAATGCAGGTTGGTGAAACCACCCAGATTTTTCATGGGGAGGACAAGGAAATCAAAGACAACGACCTCCTCCGGGATTTCAACAGTCATCTCCACAATAGGAGAAAAAGCCGAACCTTGAAGAAATGCTCACAAAATTTATTGTCGTAGCAGAGACCCATTTTCAAAACACCGAAACGGCACTGAAGAACCAGCAAGCATCCATTCAAGGGCTCGAGAATCAAATTGGTCAATTCACAAAGATGATATCTGATAGACCACAAAGTAGTCTGCCAAGTAACACTGAACCAAATCCAAGAGAACATGTCAAAGTAGTTAGTTTAAGGAATGGAAAGGTATTAGATGAACTTGAAAATAAGCCTGTTCAAGAAAAGGTAGAGGAAGAGAAACCCAAGGAAAGTACTCCACCAGCCCTTAAAGAATATAAACTACCCATACCATATCCAGCAAAGTTGAAGAAAGACTGCATGAATGCTCAATTTGGTAAATTTCTTGAACTTTTTAAACAGCTACATATTAACTTACCTTTTGTTAAAACAATTTCACAGATGCCGAAGTACACAAAGTTTTTAAAGGAACTTCTCTCAAATAAAAAGAAGTTGGAAGAATTGTCCACAGTGGAACTCAACGAAGAATGCTCAGCTATTCTCCAGAATAAACTGCCAACCAAACTGAAAGATCCAGGAAGTTTTACTATACCTTGCTTAATTGGTAGTTTAATCATTGAAAAAGCCTTAGCTGATTAGCTGATCTAGGCGCTAGTATTAACCTAATGCCTTACAAAATCTTCAAGCAACTAGGTCTATGAGAACCAAAGCCCACTAGAATGAGAATTCAATTAGCTGATAGATCTGTTAAATATCCTAGGGGAATCATTGAAGATGTATTAGTAAAAATAGATAAATTCATGTTCCCTGTTGATTTTGTTGTGCTTGATATGGATGAGGATATTGAGGTACCTTTAATTTTAGGACGCCCATTCTTAGCTACTGCTAGAGCTGTTGTCGATGTAGGGGATGGTAAACTAGTGCTTAGGGTTGGTGAGGAAGAACTTGTCTTTAAAATTTATGATGCTATGCGATTTTCTAGAGAACAAGATTATTCCTGTTATTTTATTGATTCTATTGATCATTTCGTTCAAGACACTTTTTAGGAAATCACTCTTGAAGACACGTTGGAACTGTGTCTTGTCCAAGGTGGGGAGGAAGATGAGGCTACCACTGAAGTAAAGAAAGTAATGAAGGAGTTGAACTCTAATAAACTTGTCACAAGGCACATCAGTTATGAGAGAATTAAGATGAATGACAAGCTGAGACAAACCCTCGATTGATGAACCTTCTAAGTTGGAACTAAAACAATTGCCTGATCACTTAGAATATGCATTTTTAGGAGATGATTCTACATTACCAGTAATTATCGCATCAGATTTATGCGCTGAAGAAAAGAAGGAATTACTTCAAGTATTAAGAGAGCACAAAAAGGCAATAGCCCGGAAGATTTCTGACATTAAAGGAATTAGTCCTTCTTTTTGCACCCACAAAATTTTAAGGGAAGATGAATATAAGCCATCAGTACAGACTCAAAGACGATTAAATCCCAACATGAAAAAAGTCGTAAAAGCCGAGGTAATTAAACTTCTAGATGTAGGCATTATTTATCCTATTTCTAACAGTTCTTGGGTAAGTCCTATGCAGGTTGTTCCTAAAAAGGGAGGCATGACTGTGGTGTTTAATGGAAAAAAGAATTGATACCCACAAGAATAGTCACTAGATAGAGAGTTTGTATTGATTATAGAAAGTTGAATGATGCAACTCGAAAAGACCATTTTCCCTTACCCTTTATTGATTAGATGTTGGAAAGATTGTCAGGACATATGTATTACTACTTCTTGGATGGCCTCTCTGGTTACTTCCAAATCCCGATAGCTCCATAAAATCAAGAAAAGACAACATTCACATGCCCATACAGTACGTTTGCTTATCGTAGAATGCCTTTTGGATTATGTAATGCCCCTACTACTTTTCAGCGATGCATGTTAGCTATCTTTGACGAACTCATGGAAGACATCATGGAGATATTTATGGATGACTCTTCGGTTTTCAGTAATTCTTTTCAACTCTACCTTAACAATTTAAAACGTGTTCTAATAAGATGTGAAGAGACAAATTTAGTGCTCAATTGGGAAAAATGTCACTTTATGGTTCAAGAAGGTATTGTCCTATGACATAAAATTTCTAGTAAAAGGATAGAGGTAGATAAGGTAAAAGTTGAAACCATTGAAAAATTACCTCCCCCTAATTCGGTTAAGGCTATACGAAGCGTTTTAGGACATGCTAGCTTTTATCAAAGATTTATTAAAGACTTTTCTAAAATAGCTAAGCCTTTAATAAAATTACTAGAAAAAGATGTGCTTTTCAATTTTGACCAAGAATGTTTAGAGTCTTTTAACATTCTCAAAGAGAAACTAGTTAATGCCCCGATTATGATTTCACCTGATTGGAATCTACCATTTGAACTAATGTGTGATGCGAGTGATTTTCCAATAGGTGCAGTTTTGGCACAACGAAGAGACAAGCACTTTCAACCGATTTATTATGCGAGCAAAACTTTGACGGCTGCGCAAGCAAACTATACCACCACAGAAAAAGAATTGCTAGCTGTTATTTTTGCGTTTGACAAATTTAGATCATATTTAATATTGTCTAAAGTCATCATTTATACTAATCATTCCACTCTTCGTTATCTTTTAACTAAAACTGATGCAAAACCTTGATTAATAAGATGCATTCTATTGTTACAGAAATTCGACTTAGAGATAAAAGACAAAAGAGGAGCTGAAAATTTGGCAGCAGATCACCTTTCAAGATTGGAAAATCCACACCCTGAGTGTAACACCCTTTACCCGAAACCGTCGCCAGAATCGAGTAATGGGTGTTACTAGACTTACCGGAGTTCAGATTCATTTTTCAATCAAATTAATGAAATATTACTCTTCCCTAGGGTTTTCTATGGTAATACTAACCCTTCGGATGGTTAGGATTCGAATCCTATCGCATCGGAAGCTCGAAAAATTTTTCACTTTTAAAAGAACGTCACACGCTCGTGTGACACAAGGCACGGCCGTGTAATAAGGCCGTGTGGCCCTCACACGCCCATGTCTAAAGGCCGTGGAACATTCTGACTTACTCGACACGGCCACAAACTATATCATACGCCCGTGGAAACAGGCCGTGTACTTTCACACGCTCGTGGGGTTGGCTCGTGGCTCGACCACGGCCTAGGCACGCCCGTGCCTCTACCCCATGGAGTATTCTGTCAAATCCCACACGGCCGAGACACACGCCCGTGTGCCCTGCCATGCAGGCCGTGTCCGGCTATTTACCAAGGCTTAACCTCCCTGAGACATCATCACAACTATATTTCATTCATATTAACCAATTCCAATGACATACATTCGAAGACTACATTCATACCTTATTTACAAAACGAGTTACATATATTCATCCTTTTCATTCTAACCACTAAATAACATTTGTACAAAAACTAGCCAACTATACATGCCAATCACAAATTATCAAACCATAGCACATACTCAACGGTAGCTTGATAGTGTGAGACGAGCCTCCTTGGATCACAAATTCCAAAATGCTCTTCACTTGATAATCTAAAGGAAAAAGGAAAGAAAAGGGGAGTAAGCTACAAGTAGCTTAGTAAGACATAAGCAAATCAATAGCCAAATGCACAATAATTAACCAAGATGTTGGTTCTAACATAACAGAGGTGCAATATTGGTGTACTTACTCATGCATAATCTTACCAAAATATCCAAACATAGACATTTACAATTATTTTGTATTCAACTGATTTCTAATTCTCAACCTGCACAATTACTTCACATAATCAAGTTAATTTCCCCGTTGAACATTCAGAACAGAGACGGATATACAGAGGTTAGCATCGAAATGCTTCACAGATATATGGCCGAAGCCAATCACAGAAATATGGCGTAAGCCAACAGAGTATGTAGCCGAAGTTACCAGAATATGTAGCCGTAGCTACCTCAGATCACAGATACACAGACGTAATCCACGGGTCTGCTCACATAAGCTGACAGGTGACTGCAACACATGCTAGTACACCCAGCACCCGGGATACGGAATCAGACAGATTCAGAGCCCTCAAGTGACATGTCACACATATCCGAAAACATTCTTACAGTCCAACCGGGGTTTATCAAAATAATCATAATTTCACATTTACTTAATTCAATATCATATTCACATATTTTCACATCGGAATCATCAAATAATTAACAATGATGCAGATAAGCTATAATTTACTTATGACTTACCTCGATAACAAATCGACTAACTCGTGCTATTCTACTATCTTTTCCTTTCCTCGATTTCGATCACCCTCTCTTCTTTCTTGATCTAAATAAATGCATTTAACACATTTATCAATATTCTATCCAACACATTCATAAATCGGACTTGTTGGGCAAACGACCATTTTACCCCTAGTCTTAGAATTTTAATTTTACTTCATTTTCTTGCATTTTAAACTCAATTAGCTTCTTTTATCAATAAAATCATCCAAAATTCACTCACATTCATCTATTTATGAGCAACTTTTCTCTTTTTTTATTTTAGTCCCTTAGGGACGTTTTTATCAAAAACCACTTGTAAAAATACGTAAATAACACATCAATAACTCAATTACTACCAAAATTCATCAAATAACAACATTTCTCTAAAATGGGAATTTTCAAACCCTAATTTATTTTCAAATAAATAGCAAAATCATGAAATTCAAGCTTCAAGGGACTCAAAAATACGAAAATAATTGAAAACGGGGTTGAAATACACTTACAATTTGATTGACAAAGCTCAAAACCCCTTTAGCAATGGTGGAGAGAAAATTCGGTAGAAACATGAGAAGAAGATGAACATTTTCATTTTTTTCTCATCTTTTATGACAATTTTTATCAATTGGACAAAAATGCCCTTAGCCATGTTTCTTGAAAATTTCTCTAGAATTACCCTTTTGTGTCCATCCTATTAAACTTATGGTATAATTGCAACATAAACACTCCTACATTCATATCACAATTCAATCAAGTCCCTATTTCATCTAATACTCATAATTTCCCCTATTTGCAATTTAGTCTATGTTTTCCAATTGATCACAAAAATAGTAAATTTCTAAACAATTTTCTCACAGAACTTAATCGATAAACCTATGCAGTATAAAATTCACAAAATTTAACTTATTCCTCTCGGATTTGTGGTTACGAAACCACTGTTCCGATTATGCCCTATTTCAGGCTGTCACACTGAGGGCCTCGATAAAATAAATGACTTGTTTCCTGAAGAACAACTCCTAGTCATAGCAGAATCTGCAGTCCCTTGGTTTGCTAATTTTGCAAATTATTTAGCAGCTAACATAATCCCAAAAGGGTTGACCCATCAGCAATAGAAACGATTCTTCGCTGATGTAAAAAATTACTTTTGGGAAGATCTTTTCTTTTTTCGTATTTGTGTAGATCAAGTTATTCAAAGATGCATCACTGAAATAGAAGCGTATAAAATTCTGGATCACTGCCATTCTGGACTTACAGGAGGACATCATAGTGGAACTAGAACTGCTCACAAAGTACTCGAATCAGGTTTTTACTGGCCCCCCTTTTCAAGGATGCCAACAGGTATGTGACCTTTTGTGATAAATGCCAAAGGACAGGTAATATCTCTCAGCAGAATGAAATGCCTCAAAACTATATATTCTAATGTGAAATATTTGATGTATGGGGTATTGATTTCATGGGGCCCTTCCCTACTTCATTTGGGAATAAATACATACTAGTAACAGTAGATTACATGTCAAAATGGGTAGAAGCGCAAGCTTTACCTACTAATGATGCTAGAATGGTAGTACGTTTTCTAAAAAAACTTTTCTCTTGATTTGGAACACCTAAGATAATTATCAATGATCAGGGTACTCATTTTTGCAATACTCAATTTGATAAAGTTTTAAAAATATATGGAGTACACCATAGAGCAGCTACCCCTTATCATCCACAAACCAGTGGACAAGTTGAAGTAACAAATAGAGAATTAAAACGCATTCTAGAGAAAACGATAGAGACAAATAGGAAAGATTGGTCAAGCAAAGTAGATGATACTTTATGGTCTTATAGAACTGCATTCAAAACTCCCATACGAACATCTCCTTATAGACTTGTTTACGGAAAAAGTTGTCATCTACCATTTGAACTTGAACATAAAGCATTTTGGGCTATCAAATTCCTAAATCTTGATTTTAAGCTTGTAGGTGAGAAACGTCTAATGCAATTAAATGAGCTGGATGAATGGCGCTGCAATGCATACGAAAACTCACGATTATATAAGAAGCCACAAAGCGACGCCATGACAATCGGTTAAGACAACCTAAGCAGTTTCAAACTGGCGATCTTGTCTTGCTATACAACTCAAGACTTAAACTATTCCCTGGAAAACTTAAATCGAGATGGTCAGGCCCATTCACTGTACAAACTGTCTTCCCATTCGACACAGTCGAGGTAACCCATCAAACTAGGGCACTTTTAAGGTAAACGGCCATCAGCTTAAACATTATAAAGGTGAGAATTCAAGAATAATAAGGAGGAGCTTCAGCTCCACAAGCTCTCGTCATGATCCACGCAAGCAGAGTCAAGCTTAAACTCTAAATAAGCGCTTTTCGAGATGCAACCCGAGCACTAACTTAGTAAACCCTTTTATTTAAGCTTTCTAACACATCAACTAACCTTTTGATCGAGCCACACGGCCATGCCCATGGGCGTGCTTAAGACCGTGTGGACTCTATGAGCAGAGACATGACCGTGCAATTTGGCCGTGCACAAGAAGGGTTCAATTTTCCTGACACACAGGCTTTGACAAATTGCCACGGCAGTGCGATACGGCCGTGGTCGAACCTGTTAAACCACACACGAGCTCCGACAACTTGCCACGGCTGTGTGACACGACCGTGTGCCACAACATGCCCTAGGAACATGAGCGTGTGTCTCGAACCAGGCGCGTCAAAATTCCTAATTTTTGAAACACACGGGCAAAACCCAAGTCACACGGGCGTGTGAGTTGCCCGTGTGCCCGTGTGACCCAAAACCTATATAAATAGGCTACTATTCACCTTCTTTTCCATTTAAAACCCTAAAACCTCCCACCCAAAACCCACATCAAGCCTCTCCAATGCCGTCGCTGGTTCCAACAGCACCACCACACCCGTTCAACGTCCCTACAACCGTGCTCCTCCTCAAAATTCACCCATTCGGTTTCTTTTTCATTACTTCTCTCTTGAATTTCTAATGTTTTTATCTATTTTTATGTTTATAAATTGATTTATTTAGTTTTTGCATTATTTGTGAGTATGAACTTCATTGTTTTAGCATGATTATTCTAGAATTTTTTTCAACATGCCACTTAGAATCATCTTGTGCTGCCATCTTTAGTTTCCTTAGGCCATTAGTTTTTAATCCAATGAGTATTTAAACAACCAAATTTTGTTCCTCTTCATGATTAGTTATACCAAATTGATTTCTTAACACTAGCTTTTGCATGGAACTAGGTACTAAGTCTTTGATTAAATTATTTTCAGTATTATTAAACCCTCACCTAATTATGAACACTAACAATATATATGCCAATCTTCTTTCTTTCCCATTTTGTTTCAGTCATAATGTTATCATCAAGAGGAAAGAAAGTCACCGCCCCTACTTCAAAGAAGCGAAAGAGACCCGGTAGTTCCTCATCGAGACTCACTACTGAGGTCTGACATCCTTGTATTCAGTTCCCGCAAAACTCCCAAAAGGAGTTTTTCAGATTCTGCGAGCGTGACCCCTAGGAGCGGGGAGATGCATTGACTGGGCCGCCTTAGAGCAGGTCCACTTAGCAGACGAGGTCCAGGCCTTGTTGATGACAGATCCGTAGGAGTAGTTCTTCCAGATCGTGGAGCCCACTTATTTCAAACTTATCCTCTAGTTCTGCTCCACATTTCATCTTCAGACCGTCATAAGCAGACATGACGATCAAGGGACGATCCAGTTTCGTTTAGGAGGCCTCGTTCAGTAGCTTAATGTACCGGAGTTTGGTACAGCTCTCGGCTTCTATACCGAGTAGTTCATGGAGGAAGAGGACCTTTCTACGCTCTACTGCCACATCCACATCTCTCCAGTCAATTGCTGGCGTGCCATCGTCCCTAACCAGCCCACATACGACCCTAGTCGCTCCAAGGCGACAGCCTTCGCCCCATCTCTGAGGTACATACACACCCTCCTCGTACACACATTGATGGGCAGACGCGAGAGCACAGGTGTCGTCAACACCCACGATGCCTATTTTCTATGGAGCATGGTGAACGCACATGTCGTCGACCTTGCTTACTTCATCGCTCATGCCATCCAGCATCAGACCGAGAGGCATCGGAGAGGTGTGATCTCTATGGGCCCGTACATCACACGGTTGGCCCACTACTTCAGCCTGCTCAACACCGCAGCCCTGACATCCTCGTATACATTGATCGGCCAGATGTCCCCATAAGGCATCCAAACTATGCTACACATGAGGATGATCCAGCGTCGACGCGAGACTGATCCTCCACAATACCACCTACTTAAAGACGCCGAGCAGGAGGATCCTAAGGACATTACTGATGATGTCCCACCACCACCGGAGGAGGCACCAGTTGAGCTACCACCCCCTCGCCGCCCAGTTCATACAGTAACTTCATACGCTGACATATCCGAGCGCCTTATACGATTCGAGCAGCAGTACTTTCAACGCTTCGATCATATCGACGCTACTCTTCAGCAGATATGCCAGCACCTTCACATCTCATCACCACCCCTACCTCGCGGACCATCTGAGGATTAGAACTTTCTATTCCTCTTATCCTTTCTTTTATTTTCCTTTTTTTTTTCCATTTTATTTTATTTTACCTTTTTCATTATTTGAATTTTAGTATTTTTAGAACTTAGTTTATTTTATTTTAATTATTTCATATCGGCTATCCCCTAACAAACATATTCTGTTAACCCAAATTTCCTAAAACTGATAAATGCTTTCACAGTTTCAAAGGAGCTCTACAGCTCAAATCCAAAATCTAAAGGGAACCTTGCCAAAACTTCACCCAGTTGACACCGCCAAAGCCTACACTCCCAACATGAAAGTTGTAGACTAACAAACACTACCACCACCGGAGTATCCACCTTCGCACCTTCCTTTGTCCCTAACACTCGATAGACACCACCGCCTCACAAATTTATCCAATCCAGGGAGTTTCATGCCTTTCCCTGTCTTATGATCTTATGCTTCTATTGCTAGTATTGTATCTTTATACATTAAGGGTAATGGACATCTTAAGTGTGGGGGGGAAACTTACTTTCAATCATTGTATTCTCTTTAAAACCCCTAAAAATTTTTAAAACTAACTTTTTGCATTGTTCTCAAAACTTCGAATTCTCATTTTCACTCTCTGCATTATCTTCAATCTCTTATTAGGAATTAATTCTGATTGATTTATGATTTTATTGATATGTTGAGAATTAAGACATAGGTGCTTATGCTATGATTATTCAAACTTTAAAACACTAGGGAATCAAGCATGATAAGTTGGAATTTTTGAGAATTTAAATTTTTGCTAGGTTATTTTCCCTAATTTTAAGTGTTATCTTGATATTTGAAATTCGCAGGATTGACACCAAAAGCCATAATTCTGGTGAGATTTTTGAGCTTTTTGAGCATACATTCTTTCGTGCTCACTTTTATTATTGCTTTGAGTGAGTCAATACGGATTTGTTATTCTAAAACTTGCTTCAATTATACATGTCGAAACCACATCATTTGATTTGATACACCAAAATGATAAAGGCACCTAGGACCCACTTACTCCATAAAAGCCTACCTCCATAAATTTACCCCTAGTAAACCCCGTTGAGCCTAACAGCCCATTCTTTAACTTACTTCTAATATTAACCTATAACATGTTTTTTGTTGAATCCCATTTAATTATTTTGATCCTTTTTTTTTCGAGATTTGAATTGAATCATTATCTAGCTTTGTTCTATTTTCCAGTTTGTAAAGTTTGTAAATATTCAAAGTATTGTATTTGATTTGTTCTAAAAAAAATGTATATATAGTTAATTCAGTTGTAATCTGTAATAGTTCATAGTTTTTGCATATTTCTACAAGCTTCCAAATCTAGAACGATGTCATCATAAGGCTTAGCTCTAGGAATATGTTCCAGCGATAGAGATTTTTTTAGCTAGATGATTTTTCAAATCAATCTCGATTCTAACCCTCTTTTTTAGCTTGTGACAACACCCCTAAACAAGGCCCCATTACAACCATTGAAAGACCTTTTGATCGATGTGTCATATCAATCTATAGTGGTGGAGATTTGATTTTCTTGCAAGCCTATGGTAATAACTTTTCAGGTTGACTAAAGAGTGCTTAATTCTTGAACCCCAAACACTTCAAGTGGATAGAGTGAATCTTTAGTGAAGATGTCAAATCTTGTTGATTTTGATTGAGAAGTAATTGTCGAAACCATTTTTGAAAATAGGGGAATCGACTTTGATTTTGAAAATGAAAACAAAAAACGGGAGTCGCCACCAATCCTTTTTGCTGAGGTGTGATTGGGTCACCTCGGAAAGTGGTTGTTTTTAATTATCAGTTTGATTTATTAAAACAGTGATTTGGGTCTACGAAAATTAAGAAAATGGGTTCGAGAGTCGGTTACGCACGAGGAAGGATTAGCACCCTCGATACGCCCAAAATTGGTACCTAATTGACTAATTAATGCCTTAATATCGAATATTTGAAAACTTGGATGAATTTTAAAACGATCCATTTTTGTTAATTTGAATAAATTGAAAAGAATGTTTAAAAACCATTCTCGTCTCGAAGCAATAAAATGCCAAGTCCAGTAAGTTAGGGTATGACATTTAGAACCTCAGAAAACGAGCGTGCTTTCTATTTAAAATTCAAAAAGGATATTCGGTTATTTAGTTTAAACGAGGAAAATCGAAACCTAGTAAGTTAGGGTACGATTTGCACGTATTTCCAAATACCGAACATCGCCTTTGTTTTGGAAGATTTTCCAATAATTACAAAGTCGGTTCAAAACGCATTAGTTTGGCTTGAAATAAAATGGAATAATTAATTTAGGATCAATAAGTTAGGATTTCAATTGTAATGTGACACTCGTGAATGAAAGACGAAATTATAAGTATGGGACAATATACATGAATAATGCGTTCTACAAATTAATGAAAATGCATAAACATAATAAGAACGAATTAAGATACACGCAATAGCAGTGAGCTCACATCTTATTTTGAAAAACTTATATGAATAACAAATAAAAATAAAAAACTAAAAATGGTGTTAACTAAAAACAGATTAGAATAAAATACAACAAGCTTTCAAAAACAGAAGATTAAAATTAAAATAATAATTCAAAAGACTAATAAACAATAGGAGACAATAATATATGAAACAATATGAAAACCGAAAACGACACTTAATGTACAAAACAATATGAAAACCAAGAGTCAATCTGATATAAATAATTTAAAAACTATTAAACATATGAAAACTTCCAAATAAACAACACATGCCAGGGTTTGAAATAGTTTACATGCATGAAAATAATGGGACTAATAATTTATGAATGATTATTAAAATATATATTATGTAAGGAGAAATTCGAAATAAGTAATATACAAAATAATTTCAAATAAAACATATTGACTTAACTAATGATATATATGAAAACGAAAACTTGGTATAAATAATGTATACAAAAATACAGATATATGAAAGCATTTAAAAATAAATAAAATATTCAATTTTAAAATAAGGTCCTTAAAAGAAACAAATTATATATATGAATAACTTTAAAAGAAAATACATAAATATATATACACACATAAGTAGATTTAAAAGAAAATATTTACGTAAAATAATATGAAATCGTTAATGTGTGCTTAGAGTAAAAATAATTTAATATAGGTTATGAAAAACAATCTAAAGTTAATATTGAAATAATTTAAAATAATTAATATACAAGGTAATTTTAAAGTAAAATAATTTGAGGTGATTTAAAATTAATAATTTAAAAAACATATAAGAAGTTTACAATAAATAGTACATATATATATATATATATATAAAAATGGTATTTATAATATATGCAAAATACAAAACTATTTTAAAATAAATAATGTAAAAGAAACTTATAATAAAGAATATACAAAACAATTTAAGGTAATAATAAAACAATTTTGAAATGAATACCTATAGAACAAGTTTAAAACAATTTACAATAATTGATATGTAAAACAACGTAAAAGATAGATAATATGCTAAGCAACTCAATATAATATATATGGTGATTTGTAATAATATAAAAGGTCTCAAAATAACAATATATAAAAGAAATTAACACTCAATAATGTATAAAATAGATAATATGTATAAAAACTTAAAATAAATAATAGGACAATTTAATATAACAGAAAACTAAGTAAACAAATAACAATTTTGCAAAATGAATTAAAGGGCCAAATCAGAGCAACAACGAAATTACGAGTAGAAAACGTGATAAAATAAATCAATCAGGGCTAAAAACGTAAGACACGAAATAAATAGGGACCGAATATGGAATAAACCTCAAAGTCCCGAAATTCTCTACGCACCAGTGAACTAGGGACCCAATCGAAAGTAAAAATAAAATTGAACGCCAAATCTAAAAATGGAAAGAAAGGTATTGACACCCAACTGAAGCGCGCGTAAAAGAAAGAGGAGTGAAAGGGAAATATTTCCCTTCTCCAAACGCGTCGTTTCATACAGGACCTAAATGGAACAGAAAACAAAATTACGTGGGAAAATTTCAAATATAAAAATAAGTATAGGGTCGGATTCAAAGGCGCGTGAAAGAAGAAGGGATCAAAAGTACAAATAGCCCATTTGGGCTTTAAAAAGCGCGGACCCTTCTGTGAATCGGGTCGGGCCGCACGGGTTTGGCCTATATGGCGTCGTTTTATGGCCATTGAATCAGGCCTAAAACGGCGTCGTTTCCTTCTGTAATAAAACAATATTTTCTTCTCAAAAAAATAGAACAATCGGCCCCTATGGAAGTGAAAACCCTAGCCCTCTTTCTTTTGTTTTCAAAAACAGTAGCAGTCACTCATCCCTCCCCTTTTGCCTCAGCCGATCAGGACTCACCGGAGGCTCGTCACGCTGCCACTGCATCCAATGGCTGACGAGGCGCAACAACAGGCTCTAAGCCCCGTTTCAAGCCAAGCTTGAAGGTCAAGCTTTTGATACCCGAAAGAGACGAAGGGAGAGGACTTTTGGCTCCCCTTTCGAGTCCGACTACGACAACGGAGAAGGCCCTCCGATGACGAGGCCGAGGAGTTCAGGTGAGATTTGCTTCCTTCTTTTTTTTTTGTATTATTTCCGAATACGTAAAAATGCAAGAAGAAATAAAAAAATGAAATCAAGCTTTAAAGTAAAAATGAACAAAGGAATCGAAAAACCTTCTGAAAAATCTCTAGTCTCTTTTTTGTATTTTTATTCTGCGTTTTCTTTAATATTGAAAACCAAGAAGATTCCCCCTTTACATTGAAAATGAAATGGCTCTTTATAGCCGATTGTGCTACAGTTTTTTAATTATTTTCTTTTGTTGCTATGTTTCTCTTTCGTCACTACTGTTCTCTGCTGCTTTTTCTGTCTTTTGTTTGCAGGTGTTGATGGGGAGTCAACAGAGGTGGGTGCTGCGCTATTCTGGTGCTAGGCCACGAGCGGTGCGCTCGAGGCACGTGGGTGGTGGCAGAGAAGGGGGCATGCTGGTCAGAAGACCCTAGGTGGCCCGTACGGCGTACGTGAGAAGTCAAAGAAGGTAGCGGCGCTAAAAACCTTAGGGTTTCTGGCTTCTGCCAAAAATTTTTGGTCATGGGCCTGCTATTATTTTAGGTTTGGGCCGTGGGTTTGGTTTTTGGTCAATGTAAGGCTGGGCCCAGGCAAATTTAGGTTCGTACAGTAATTACTTAGGAGAAGGGAGAAAACCTATGCTTCTATGATAAAATTCTCAGCGTAGAATGATTGAATCTTTAATGTTCTTCTAGTTGAATTTTCATTGTACGATTACTTGTGGATTAGTTTGAAACATTATTGATAAGGATGGTAAGTTGAGAAGAATGATTCTTAATTGTGGGTTGAGATTTTGCTTGAGGACAAGCAAAGGCTTAAGTGTGGGGGTATTTGATAAACGATAAATTATACATGTTTTTACCTCATGCTTAGCCTATATTCTGGATAAATTATCATTGAATTTGTGAAAATCGGTGCTCTTAATCCCTCTATTTCATGTTTTATACCCAGGTGAGCTTAAGGAAGAGAAAAGAGCAAGGAACGAGCCAAAAACGGGCAAATTAGGCCCAATTCAATAATCAACATGGCCTAGAGGTTCACCACACGGCTGTGTCACATGGCCGTGCCACCTTAAGCTCAAACACGGCCCAAACCCGACGAGCACGACCAGACCACACGGCCGTGCCACCATCAATAGGCCCGAACATGGCTTGGGCCTCGATCCACACGGGCGTGGCACACGAGCGTGTCCCTGTCGTGAGGAAGTTCAGTTTCACTCGGAAAAGGATGCTTAGGGGCTAAGAAAGGCAATCCAAAGCTCTATATAAAGACCCTAGGGGGCAACTACAAAGAGACACTTTTCTCTCCTCAAGAATGTGCTTATTTCCCGCCAACACAGAGAGTAGAAGCAAGGAATTACTCCAAGAGAAGCTGATTGATCCATCTCAGGAGCCGAATTCTACCTCAAGACTAAAGATCTCCCTTCAATTACCTTCAAGGGTTTTGGGGTTCTTTATGTTTTGCTATTTTATTTCTTCTGAGATGTTTTCTTTTATAATCATGAACTAAATCCCCAAATACTTGAGGGGATGAAACCTAAGACAGATCTTGTTATTATTCTCTCTTGAATTATATGATAAATATTTGATTTGTTCTTAATTGTGTTTTTAACTCTTAAATTGATATTTCCGGGATATTGATTTAGGTCGAATGTGCTTATGTAGAGGAGCAAAAGTCCCTACATAGGAGTAGATCCAACACAATTAAGCAGAGTTGATTGCAATCCTAGAGATAAGACGACGAAAATCTACCGGATTAGGGTCAAACCTAATAAGGGAATCCATAGATCAAGTTAATGCAACACTAGGGGTTTTAATTAGAAAGAGATTTCAATTAATCAACTCGGGGTTAGTTGTTTTTAGTCTTGAGAGAGATATTAACATAAATTAGGGTTTTTTTCGGATCAAGTCAAGTGAATAAATCGCCTGATTCAAGAGTTGATAACAAGTGAAGTATAGGTGGATTCTCCCTTGAGTATTGCCCAATTCAATCAGTTTTCCTAAGAGTTTTCCCCAATTCACTTTTTGTGCTTTCTTAGTTTAGTTTTATAATTAGTTTAGTTTCATAAAAATCCCTTTTTCATTTCTAGGTTGAATAATAGAAAGAAAGTTAGTACTAGTACTTTTGGTTCCCTTGGGTACGATATCTTGGTCTTGCCACTAAGCTATACTATTGTTCGATAGGTGCACTTGCCTTAATTCGTGATAATAGTTAGTTTTTGGTGTGATTATTTATTATAAATTTTATTACTTCATATCACGCATATCACTGAACTAGGGCTATCAAATTTTTTTTCATCTTTAAACTTTTTATTCATTCTCTTAAGATCATTATCATGGGCTTACGAGGTCCAAACCATACATCTGAGGTGTCCTAGAACTGATCCGAGAACTTTTAGGCACTTATGATTTTTTTAACCTTAAACAGGACCACACGTCCGTGCGAGATGGGACACGCCCGTGTCGCAACCCTTGTGCAAAAACTTGCACATTTTGTTTCTTTCCCATGGCCATGGCACACGCCTGTGTGCTCAGCCCGTGTTATAATTTCAGTATCTAAAATTTTCATACATTAAGGTGAAAGGGGCACACGACCCATCTACATGCCCGTGGACTTGCCGAATGGCTCTATTCTTATTAACTCTCTCTTATACTTTTTCACAGTATGTATTCATATAACATACGACCATCATATCCATGTATCTCATATACATTTTCATAACAAATTGTCTTGGTTTCTAACTATTTCATATTTTAGTTTTATTCATTAAATCATCTGAAATACCATCTTTACACGAGTAGTACAGTTGAGGTGCACAATTCTATAATTGTGATTGAACTCACTTATCAATCATATTCTATGCTTATATATATACTTAATAGTCCTTTACTTCCATATATCAATAACTGTCATTTTCTTATATTCTAGATAAATACATGTAACCATTCATAAATTGCAATTATAATCTTTCACTTTTTCAATATATGAATTTATCAAATATCACTTACTTGTCGAGCTCATATTAATTAATATTATTATTTATCCTCGTATTATCATATTTTTCTATTGAACCAATACAAATATATTAAATACTCATTATCTCGCACATTAAGTGTCACACATGTAATTAAACCACCTCCATTACATTTTACATTCATTATACATTTTATAACTTAATATAACATAATGAAAGCAGTTTTTCATTTCACATTGTAACTCGTAAAGATTCACTAATCCATCCCATGTTCTTTTACATAATTTACTAAACAATTCATAAGGCTTATCAATTTAATACTCGTAAGGTTAATGTACATGTCTGTACTAATTCGTATTAGTCTCATACTCATTCATATGTTAGATTTATACGTTGAATCATTTCAACATCGAAGAGTACACATACATCAGAATCAATACTAATAATAATCACATATCACTTACCAAACTTTAAATATCAATTTACAAACATGTAATTCACTAACTATTGTTCCAATCACAATTTAAAATGACAAATCACTTATTGAGCCTAATTTCAGTGTTCAATTAAAATCTATCACATAAATTCAAATGATACTTACCAAAACTTTATCAATTTGGAAATCGTCATTTTTCACTGGTGCCATAGTCTCATCCAACTGTGGTCTTTCACCTATTCACTTACTGCATGGTACAATCAAAGTCTTGCGTTCATTGGTGTGCGCCGGTATGCATTGAATTTCACTGATAATCATCGATGCCATAGCATAGCAATGGTCTTTTCACTTATCCGTCAATTCATAACTTTTTGATAGAATGCCATAGGCCAGCTATGGTCTTACATCTTCACTATCACTATGCCATGGTGAAATCATTGACTTATCCGTCAATTCATCACTTTTCATTAAAATGCCATAGCCCAGCTATGGTCTTACATCTTAAGCACATATCACACCAATGTCATATCCCCGATATGATCTTACACGAATCACATATATCACTAATGCCATATCCCAGATATGGTCTTACACAAAAGCACATATCACTCCGATGCTATATCCTAGATATGGTCTTACACGAAAAAATCACTTTTCACTTTATCCCAATGCCATAGCCCAGCTATGGTCTTACATGGAAGTCACTTATCACTTTATTCTGATGCCATAGCCCGGCTATGGTCTTATACGAAAAATCACTTATCTCTTGAAGCTACCACTTATCACTTGTAGCCGAAGCTGCCACTTATCACTTGTAACCGAAGCTACCATTTATCACTTGTTGCCATGGTCCAACCATGGTCTTTTTACGTCAATTCGTCGATTATCACAAGATAGAAGTACTCAATTTGAACATTTATTAAATTGTCATGCTTTTACCTTGGTCACAATTTTATCAACAATACATATGAAATAACACATCGTGAAACTTACAAGACTAAAAAATGATCACTAAAATTTAGCCATATAAACTTACAAATTCTATTTTTATACCATAACAATAATTATAATCCCATAATAAATATTCGAAATAAAACGATATATCATTTCTAATTCAAAATTTATCGATTATAATCAGGCATATGATTAATTTAAATACAAATCATTCATATATTTTCCTCCTCCTCCACTCCATTCCACATCCTTAGTATAAATAACACACTTATAGGTAACATTATCTATAATTTTTAGTTTTTACTTATATGAATAATCAAGCTGTCCATCTGTATCATAGTCACTAAATTATTTTTATCTTGAGCTAAAAAACTTAAAATTAAGATCCGTTAATTTTCCTTGAAACTAGACTCACATATCTTCTTACTATAATTTTTCCAGAATTTTTGGCGTGGCTAATTAGTACAGTTTATTAGTTAAATTCTCCCCTGTTACACAGCCCGATGGCTCTGACCTCTCTTCACTAATTTTCATATACTGTTTCTGGTTGTTTCTAATGAAAATAGACTCACTAAGGAATCTAAACATATAAATTATTTTTGTACAATTTTTAGTGAATTTATAAATTAAGAATAGGGGATCACGAAGTTATTCTAAACCAGTCTAACAAAAATTTAAATATCTCAATATATAGACTTCATTTGCTTTCAATGTTTCTTTTATATGAAAATACACTCAACAAGATTTAATTACATATCTCATTAAACTTCTAATTCAACTTCTACCATTTTTGGTGATTTTTCAAAGTTAAACAGCTGCTGCTGTCCAAAACTGCTTTAGTGCAACATGTTGATTTCTATTTTGTCCCAAATTCCACAATTCATACAATTCAGTCCTTGCTCAATTAACCCCTCGATTGAGCTAATTTTCTCATTTAATACTTTTCTCTATCATTTTAAACTACTTCATAACCTTTGAAAATCAGAATTTTAACACTAGGCCTTAATTCCAACTCTTTCACAATTAGGTTCTACAACCAATTTCCATTAATTTTACTTGATAAAATCATCATATAACAAAATTAAAGCTCCAATTCTAGGTTTATTCATCATATGCTTCCAACACTCATCCATAGCAACTTTAAAAATAAACCATAAAATAAAAAACTAATGAATTAATAAGTTGGACCCAATTGTAAAAGTCCAAAAACATAGAAATTTCAAGGAGAGAGCAAGAATTAAACTTACATGAAGCTAGAGTTTGAAAACAGCTTGAATCCTCTTCCATGGTTGTTTTTCAGCTGAAGAAAATGAAGAGAAATGAAGAGAATTCTAGATATTCCAATTTGGTCCCATTTTTATTTAACTAATTTTGGCAATTTTCCAATTTTGCCCTTATTTCACCCATTTCCTAATTTTTCTCAGCTATTGCCACCCAAAATATTTCCTTTGGGCTTATTTTCACTTTAGGTCCTTCCTCATTTGACAATTGAGCTATTTAATCCTTCTAGCAATTTTTACACCTTTTTCAATTTAGTCCTTTTTATTTAATTAACCATCTAAACGTCAAAATTTTCTAACGAAATTTTAATGTTACCTTATTGACACTCCATAAATATTCATAAAAATATTTATGGCTCGGTTTATAACACCGAGATCTCGATACCTCTTTTTCTCTATTTCTTGACCAAATAAATCTTTATAAAACACAATTTACTATTTCAAAAATCTTTTAAAAACTACATTTGGCTCGTAAATATTAAATAATATAATCTACGAGTTCATTTTTCAGATTTGGTGGTCTCGAACCATAATTTTTGACATCACTGAAATTTGGGCTATTACAGTTGCGGACTCACCACAACTCATGAGCTTACATGTTCAGCCTTCGGGCTTACCGTTTAGCCTTCCGGCTTACATGTTCAACCTTTGAGCTTATCGTTACCGGCTCAGAAGGAGCATACCGCACATGGCTCGAAAAAGCATACATGATGAATTGACAGATTTATAGGTTTACTTATATACATTGCGTGTGTATCACCCGAGTATCCCTCGATGTTTTCAAAGGTTCAACGTGCAATATACCGATATGAAAATAAGAAAATACATGTCATGAAGTTATAAAATGTACATGGTATGTATATATGTTGTGTAGTAGCCCAAATTTGACCGGGCTGAAAACAGAATAAAAGAATTAAATAAATAAGTATTTATTTATTTAAAATGTCCATTTAAAAGTCCAATTACAAAGCCCAAGTGTTTGTGGTTCAATACAGAAGCACTACCCATGTACCCGGTTACACCCAATTACCCTAATACAATCTAAACCCAATACCTACCAGACCCTAATACCCTAACCCAATTACAAGGTGGCCCAGTTGGCCCAATTTTTTTACTAAGGTAGGGAACCCTAGGGTTTCTGCCTTTTCCCTCAGTGCCGTAACAGGATCCAGAAGCCGCGCCATGCCATCAGGGCCGTTCCAACTCCCGAAGCAAGAGTCATCAATGGCCCTGTCCCCTCACGTCACCCCAGCTGGCCCTAATCAATGAGCTGTCCAGAGACACTAAGGTACTCCAAACGTCACCACTGTCGGTGCACCATAATACTAGGCCTCACCTCCGACCTCGGTACCTCCATTGACGCTGAAATCTCCGCAAAAGAGACCGTCTTGTGGTCATTAGCGCACAAATGGGCATCTGCCGAGATTCGAATCCATGACAGCAAGCCCAGCCACCAAGATCTTCGCGAGTTACCTGCAAGAAAAGAAAACAAACAGCAAACACGCGAAAAAGCAAAGCAGGAAATGGCAAGAAAATCACAGCATATTAGTTAAAGATACAGAAGACACGAAATGGAAAGAAATCGTAGATTTCTTTCCCAAAATATGTAAGGGACTAAGGCTATAAAGCCTTCCCTTTCACTTATAAACAAAAGGGGGAGGAGGAAGCATAGAGGCACACATAGATATACAGAGAGAAAACAAGAAGCATAGATAGACAAATATACACAGAAAACGTCATAAAAATTTTTGTATTCGATCAAAAGGCAGAGAAATAAAGCAGATCTTTTTGAAGGGTAATAGATCGTTTCTTTTATTTTGTTTTCGGTTTTACTGGTTTATTTCTTTTGCATGCATGACATATTTAAGTTTTTAAAAAAATACAAAGGAAAGAAATAAAGAAAAGGAGAACAGTACCTTCTGTTTCACCTCAGAAAGACGAACCTTTAGGTCCCGACCGCCATACACGGCGGAGTCGGCGACGGCGCGTGAGGGGAAACACGGTGGTCTGATGAATGGAGGACCACCGGCTAAGGGCCGGAGCTCAGGGGAGCCAGGAAGGCTCAGAGAGAATTCTCAGATTTTTTTTAAAAAAAGGGGGGACCGAAATGATTTTTTGGCCTAATATTGGGCTTATATAGCCCTTTCAAAACGGCACCGTTTTGGCTTAGTCCCATAAGCCAAAAAACGATGTCGTTTTAAGGTCCCAGGATTCACGTGTTGATCCGTGACCCGGGAAGGATCCGCGTGTTTTTAAATAAAGGTCTAATTGCCCTAATGATCCTTCCAATTTTTTAAATTTTTTAAATTTCATTTTTAATTATTTATAAATTATCCCTAAGGTTTTATTCCGGTTTAAATTTAATCCTAATTGTGGCCACTTTAAGGTCTAGGTTAAAACGGTACCGTTTTGGGACAAGGGAAAATTTCCCGATGAGTCCCTAAGATTTTAATGGGCATTTCAATTAAGTCCCAATCCGTTTCTTTTATTATTAAATTAACCCCTGATTTTTATTTACATTTAATTTTAGTCCATTTATCCCTTTTAAATTATTTATAACTTATTTATTTTAAATTGTATATATATATTATTTTAATATAAATATATGTATTATATATTTTATATTATTACTTACTTATATTTTTATTATATTTTAAATTTTGTTATATTACTTCATATTTTTATATTATCATATTACTATATATTTTAACATATATCATCACTTATTTATTATATTATATTTTTTTGTCAAATAATGTTTATATACTTTTATATTATTATTATTTTACATTATAACACATATTATTTCATATTATTATTATCTATTATATGTTTTCATATATTATTATTCACATTATTATTTTTATATCTAATTGGTATTGAATATTTTACTAATTATATTTATATTCTTAAAAAACTTATGTGTTTTTTTTATATCCTAAACCATAAAGTTATTATTTTATATATTATTATACTATTTCAAAATTCAAAATTAATTATTATATTTTTTATGTAATATTTTTATTATTTTATATTTTACATAGTACAATATCGTGGTTTATATTTTATATTATATATTGTTATTATAATCCCAAAACTAAAGTTATTATTTATATTACATTGCTAGAAATTGAATTTTAATTATATTCGCACATTTTTAAAAATTACGCACTTTATTTTATATTTTAATATATATATATTAAACCTTTTTATATTTTTTTATATTATGACAATATATTAAATGTTGGTCTCATAATTTTATTAAATGTTGAGTGCTTGACACATTATTATTATTTTTATTGTATTTTATATATATATATGTGTGTGTGTGTGTGTGTGTCAAATTGTATATCATGCATCATTTTTTTTTATTAATATGTTTAAATATATGTTGAATTACATGTTTATGTATTTTTACCTATTCTTCTTAAATACATATTGTGTTTTATGTATATTTTACTTATTTAAAATTTGCCATGTTTTATTTCTTATATATATGTGTTAGTTAATGTATGATATTTATGCTATTGTGCTTTTATTTACCTATTATTATAACATTTTATCTCGTATGTTATGTTAATATGCTCCTTCATGCATCGATTTTAAAAACGAGACTCTAAAGTTTTCAAAAATAAAGGCAATGCTTGGTGTTTGGAAGTTTCGAGAAAAGTAGTGCCCTAACTTACTGGGTTACAACTTTTCTCGTCGAGTTCGAATAGTCAAGCACCCTTCTAAGTTTTTAAGGTTTTCAAAGTGCAAGCAACTGTCTCGGAATTTCAAGGCGTTGTGTCCTAACTTACTGGATATGGCGTTTTGTTGTTTCGAGATAGGGATTTCCAAAAAGGCTAACTTAGTGTCAAATATCTTAAAAATATTGTGTCCTAACTTATTGGATGTGATATTGTGATTCATTTGATACAAATAAACCCTAATTTTCAACATCAAAAATATTTAAAAGAGTATTGTATCTTAAAATTTTCAAATGTCCGACATTAAAGACATTTTGATAATCAATTAGGTACCAATTTTTGGGCGTTACGAGGGTGCTAACCCTTCCTCGTACGTAACCGGTTCCCGAACCCGTTTTCTGATTTCGTAGATCCAAAACTAATGATTTTAAAACAAAATGTTTTAAAGGTGATCCAATCACACCTAAAAAGATTGGTGGCAACTCCCGTTTCTGTTTTTTAAAGTCAACCCCCATTTTTCTAAACATCATCTAAAAAAGAGGTTTCGACATGTTGTATGAATTACATGGACTACATGAACTACATGAATGATATGTTACAAGTATATGATTACATGGTATATGTTACATGGTTTACAAGCATTATGTCGTATAAGAGTATAAATGCTATATGATGAATTGATAAATAAAGTTTATGAGTTATATGTATGAAATGTGACATGGATTATATGATCTTATAAATAAAAGATGAAAAGTGATATGTTATAAGTAATGAAATGTACATGAATGTTATATGCTTGGTTTCATCCCTTGTATGGATGGATATATGATTCTTTTATATGACTAACATGTGGTTGAATCCTTTGATTAGGCAATATAAGCATATGAGTTTGTTATTATTGCTTAAATTGCTTATATATTCTTGGTAAGTTTGTTCCTTTATTATACGGGCTTACTAAGCTTTAAAAGCTTACTGTGTTTATTTTTCCCGTGTTTTATAGATTCGAAAGCTAGCTCAATTCTGGACAAAGTCAGAGATTGCCATCGCACTATCCAATAAGCTTTTGATACTTTTGGATCTTTATAAATGTTGTAAATATGACATGTATAGGCTAGTTTATAAGTTGATGTTTATGGCTATTTATGTGTTAATGAATGTGGTATGTTTTGGTATTTGTTCAAGCTATAAGATATGGCTTGAAATGGTAATGGTTAGCTTGCTGTGAATGCATTATATGTTATGTCTTTTATGTCTTTTAACACATCCATAAGCCAATCCAAAACATTTAAATCATGCCAAACTCAAGTCTCATTCATACTAAATTAAGCATTTATATCAAATCATATCTATCATAAGCCATTCCAATGGCTATTTACAACCTAAACATTAATATAATACCAAAACGAGCTGATGGCTAGTGTGAATGCTTAGTAAAGAAAACCTAGTAAGCATTAAATGCTTAGTAAGTTTGTATAACAAGTATTAAACTTACCAAATTATATTCATTTAGACAAACAAAACAATAACATTCTTTCCAACAATTTGGCAAAATTTGTCTAATCACAAACACTCAAATAAGCAAGTTAGTCACATATTTCTCATGTACATCAATTAAACATGGATGAGCTTATCCTATTACAAACTTTCAGGTATTTTAGAAGCATTTGAAATATAATACTGTTAATCTCATAATTTCTCATGTTAGAAATTATTCCATTGAATTATAGAAATATCGATGGATACTCAGGTAGTATATGCGAGGCATACAAATTAGTAATCTGTCAATTCATGTTCCAGGGTACCCATTAGGGTACATAATCAGGGTGCACATTGTAACATCCCTAACCTATATCCATCGCTGAAATAGGGTTACGAGGCATTACCGGAGTTTACAGAACATTTTCTGATTAATTGAATCATTTACTATTCATTTTTCGAAATTATCTATAAAGCCTAAGTCCCTTAAATAGACTCTCAAGGCCCAAAATACGCATTAAGATTTATCCGGAACTAAATTGGAACCATAAAGAATTTTTCGTAAAATCCCAAAATTTCTCTCTATTAATAGTCACACGTCCATGTGGTATTAGACACACCTGTATGGTATGGCCATGTGGATTCACACACCTGTGTCCTTTACCCGTGTAACTCTTTAACTGGAAATCATGCACAAGTTGATCTCACAAGGCCAAGTCACATGCCCGTGTGCTAGGCCGTGTGATTAATTCGACTTTTTGAAAAATAGGTGCAGGTTTCACAAGGACAAGAGGCGCGCCCGTGTACCAGGCCGTGTGTCTCACATAGTTGAGACACACTACCGTGTCTCTACCCGTGTGCTCAATCCTGAGCATTCTGTTTTTCAATTTTTGGATGCAAGAGACACATAGCCAGGCTACAAGCCCATGTTGGAGACCGTGTGTCACACATGGCCTAGACACGTGCCCGTGTGTCTACCCGTGTGGACAAAATAAGGCTATATCCAAACCTCATTTCTCACCCATTTTCATCCTATACCTGCACCAAACCATTCCAATACCAACCAAGCAATTTCATATATGATTTCCATCCAATTTCATCATATAATAACCATATTTTCTCAAGCACATTTGATACCAAACTTATCGCATAGTCTTACATGTATATTCCATATCATTATACTTATAAACCATGATTTATTTTATAAACATACTCAAAATTTATTTAACACTATCCATACCAATGGCTATGTTTACATCTATCATTTTTCACATTAATATTAGTATATTTTAGCCTATAGATGCCATTACCACAAAATAGAGCATTTTTGTATACCAAAATATGTGGGTTGATAATGTGATCAAACTTCGACCTATCTCCAACCTTTTGAGCTTTCGAGCACTATAAAATAGGGGAAAAAAATAGAGTAAGCACATAGTGCTTAGTAAGTTCATGCAACAGGAATTTAACTTACCACATATTTCATTAATTAGATCAAACATACATATATCCAAACAGTGGAATAATACCCTATCATACACAATCTCAACATTCGATTTAGTTTAATAATTTCCATGTATTATCAATGTATAGATAAATGATGAGCTTATCAATTTCATGATCTCTATATGCATGCCACATCCATGTCACTTATGCCTTTTCATGACAAGATCTTTCATGCTCCATTAATCATTTCCATATTTATCTCGTTGAATTTTTTTTGGAATTTCGATAGATATCTGGTATACAGTTATAGTGTATGAATTCATTACCCGTCAATTCATGTTAACCCTTATCAGGAAAAACATTCTCGTATCTCATCGTATACAGTAGAACCAGTCCAAGGTAAATCCCTTGTAACATATGCTCAATGAGATTTGTCAGGATTATCAGTCCAGCCTAAATCCTTTCAGTGACAAATACTCAATAGAGCTCCATTTGGATTACCCGTCCGAGCTAAATCCATTTCATATCATATACATCAGGAGGACTTATATCAGGACTTCTCGTCCGGGCTAAATCCTTTTTTGTAACACATAAAATGTCCATTTTTCATTAACCCATCAAATTCCTTTTATTCAATCGGGATTTATTTCCTTTTTCATCAAATTTATCAATCCTTTCATCACTTTCCATGCATTGGACATTCATTTAACATTCAAATTCCATACATATGCAATTCAAGTATTTCCAAAAATCAAATTCAAGTTACACGACCTTACCTTGATGATTATTCTTGTTTGTATTCTACTAATCCGATATCTTTTTTTTCCTCGATCTAAATTTGAATTTGAGTTCTCTAGATCTATATAAATAAATTTAATCATCAATTTCATTTCGTTCATACCCCCATTTCATTCAATTTATGTTCTAGGCAAAATTACCATTTTACCCCTAAATTTTTGATTAATTCCAATTTTGTCCTTAGGCTCGGAAAATGAAATTCATGCAATTCAATCCTCTATCCAAGCCTAGCCAAAATTTCCATATAACATTTACAGCACATATATTTCACAAAAATCAGAATTTTTCCCTAAATTTTACCATTTTACAATTTAGCCCCTTTTTCATAATTTTATCCAAAATCAGTTTCTAAAAGTTATTTATTTACTAACAACCTTTCATTTTCTACCATAAACTTTCAATTTCCAGCATATTCATCCATGGTATAATTTTCATACTTTTCTAACTTTTCAATTTAATCCTCAAAATAAAGAGAACAAGTTATCTCAATTCTAAAAATATAAAAAAATACTAAAAAGGGACATAGAAACTTACCAATTTATGCCAAGAAATTCTTTTCTCTCTCTCCTAGTGTTTCCATCAAATTTTGGGGATGAAGATGAGAAAATAAAATGATATTTCCATATAATTAATTATCATCTTTTAAATTTTCTTGAATTCCAATTTAGTCATTTTCTTTTTCTCAAATTCCATTGATAAATCACCCTAGATATTTTCCCATCTTTTGATTGATGGTCTAATTACCATATAAGGACCTCTAATTTTGAATTTCATAGCTATTGGGCCCTTTTAACTTCTAGTACTCAACTTTCACATTTTATTCAATTTAGTCCTTTCTCTAATAATTCACTAACTCGGTAAAATTTTCCTACCAGTATTTTCATGCAACTTTTCTATCATAATATAAACCATATAAAAATTTTAAAATATTTTTTCTGTCTAGCTCGGATTTGTGGTTACAAAACCACTGTTCCGATATCACTGAAATTTAGGCCATTACACACATTCTCGAGCCACACATATATTAGAATGCTCAAATGAGCCATGTAATAGGATGTTTATCCGAGCTAAAAAGGAATGCTCATAAGAGCCATAAACAGGAAGTTCCCAAAGAACTTTTTAACCGGGAAGCTCATGAAGAGCCTATCAAGGATGCTCATAAAGACCCATGTAGCAGGAGCTCTGGATAGTCATATATCAGGGAGTTCAAACGAGCACTAACAGGACGCTCATATAGAGCTACGTTTGTGTCTGCAACAAATGCAAGAACAACTGATCGCATAATAGAACACTCACAAAGAGCTACGTTTGTGTCCGCAACATAAGCAGGACCACAACCGATCAAATCATGTAACAAGACACTCACAAAAGCTGCGATAGTGCGCAACACATGCGTAGTTACTACTGATCAGGATGCTGGCAAGAACTATATAGCTGGATACTCGAGAAGGCTTTTAACTAGGGGTGTGCAAAATTCGGGTAAAACCAAAAAAATTCGGTTAATCGATCGGTTAATCGAATTTTTTCGATCGGGGGTCAGTTAATTATTTTTTGAGTTAATTCGGTTTGAAACCGGTTGGTTAACCAAAATTTTTCGGTTTAACCGAAAAAATTAATAAATAAAATTATAATATATAAATAGGCCTACTATTCACTTAAACCCAACCCAAACCCAACTACCCAATTACCCAACCTAATTATCCAACCCAAACCAACTCAATCATAAAAATTACTAATAATTTAATAAATAAAAATAAAAATCTAAAACTAAAACTAAAACTAAAGTCTAAACTAAAAGTCTAAACTCCAGTTACTAGCACTCAACAGTGAACAGACAACAGGAAAAAAAAAACCTAACTTCAACTTCAAATCCCTAATTGAAAACTCCCAAAATCTCTACCAGGCCAGCGGCACTCCAGCGTCTACCAGGTCACCATCCATCACTGGTGAGTTAAGGTAAGCTTGCACTTGCTTTCGGTTTCGTAACCCACTCACCTTGTAATAATATTGTTGCTGCCTTGCACTTGCTTCTTGCAATAACAGTATAACACAACCACAACTGTGAAAAACAAGCACAAGAGTGTTTTGCAACCAAAACCCATCTGGGGTTTTGTCTTTATAACAAGCTCTGTTATGAAAGTGAGGAAACAGAGAGAGGTGACGATTAAGCCAAGGGATAAAAAATAAAAAAGATGCTTGGTGGGTTTGAGAGAGTATAGATAATCACAGTCTAATAAGCTTCTTTGAAATCTAGGATAAAAAAGAAATGATGTTGGAAGAAATGATGTTGGGTTGGTCCAAAGAGAAACCAGCATCAACCACTGCTGCTGCTAGTGCTACGCTTGCGTGTGTTGGCTGGTGCTTTCGGTGAAAAAATGAGTAAATTGACTACTATGGGACTCTACACCCATACATTTCGTGGCTTATTGAATGAATGGGAAACCATTATTATCTACCTCCCTGTCCCACTGCCTTTAATTCATTTATTCTTTTTCTTTTTTTTTTTATTTACTAACACTCATTGCATTAGTATAAAATATTCAACCATTTTTTCACCTAAAAGAATATTCAAGCGTTTTGACTCATAAAACAATTTATTATTTTTTTAATTTTCCATTTTATGTTAAAAAGTTGCATTAATTAGTATAAATTTTGTCAACATTTTAACCCATAAAAAGTATTCAAACATTTGAAATATGTGGCATATTAAATAGAGTGTCTGTGACTTGTCAAACAATAAAGCCTGCCACCTTGTATTGTATATTATATATGATTATAACTTAAATATTTAACATGTATTTAAATAAAATATTAAAAAACAATTTTATAAAATGAGATATAGATAGTAAAGCCTAAAATCAATTACAAGGTTATGGGCATAACAAGTTTAAGATCATAGGTATGTTCCGTGTAAACCATGTATAAGTTTTATATTGAATCAAGCTGCTGTTTTAGTGTTTTATATTGAGCATTTTCATGCTGTCATAAATTGAATTAAAATTGGTATTTTAATGTATCAAATTGAGTATTTTCATGCTGTCTTAAATTAAATTAAGCTCTTGTTTTAATATTTGAAATTGAGTATTATTATGCTCTCATAAATTGAGTATTGTTGGTGTTTGAAATTAAATTAAATTAAGCTGTTGTTTTATGTATTAAATTGTGTTGTTTTAATTAAATTAAATTAAATTAAATTAAGCAACTTGCTTCAGTGTCTCAAAGTAAGCATTATTATGCTATTGAAAAATTGTTTAATATGTTTAATATTATAAATGTATTTTAATTTATTGTATGCTATTTTTCTTGCAGAATGTCCACCGAACCAACATCTATTGAGGGTAGTGTTACACCTCCTACTTCAATAGATTCTGAAAATTCGGGAGTTGGAGCTTCAAGCCAAACAAAGGGGGCTACTAGGAAAAGAAAAGCTACTCTTCAAAGGTCAGAAGTTTGGTCTCACTTCACTAAGTTTATTAATAGTGAGGGTGCAAGTAAGGCTAAATGTAATTATTGTCAAAAGGAATTTTGTTGTGATATGAAAAAAAATGGTACAGGGTCATTGAAATATCATATTAGTTCATGTAAGAAAAATCCTAGTAATGTTGTTGATACTAGTCAAGGACAACTAGTTTTACCTAGAAAGGGAGTTGAAGGGGAGGGAAGGGCATCTTTCAACTTGGAGATTTGATCAAGAAGCATGTAGGAAAATATTAGCATAAATGATTGTGATTGATGAATTACCTTTCAAGTTTGTTGAAAGTGGAGGCTTTAAGAAATTTATGTTTGTGGCATGTCCTAGGTTTCATATTCCTTCACGAACTACTATGACTAGGGATGTTTATCAATTGTATTTAGATGAATGGGTCAAGATAAAACAACTTTTGAGAAGTTCTTGCTCTAGAGTTTGCTTAACTACTGACACATGGACTTCTTTGCAAAAAGTTAACTATTTGTGTATCACTGTTCACTTTATTGATAACGATTGGAAATTGAATAAAAAGGTTTTAAACTTTTGTCCAATTTCTAGTCATAAGGGTGAGTCCATTAAGATGGTGCTTGAGAAATACTTGTTGAATTGGGGGATTGATAAGTTGTTTACTATTACTGTTGATAATGCAAGTTCAAATTATGTTGCTATTGGTTATTTGAGAAAGAAATTTAACCCTCAAGGGGGTTTAGTTCAAAATGGTAAATATCTTCATATGAGACGCATGGCACACATTGTGAATTTGATTGTTGTTGAAGGCTTAAAGGAAATGAATAAATCTGTTGAACATGTTAGGGGGCTGTTAGATGTGTGAAACAATCTCCAGCTAGATTACAAAAGTTTAAAGAGTGTGTTGTGGTGGAAAAGATAGAGTGCAAAAAGATGTTGTGTCTAGATGTTTGTACTAGGTGGAACTCGACCTACTTAATGTTAGACACAACTCAAAACTTTGAGAGAGCTTTTGAGAGATTTGAGGAGCAAGATACAAACTTTAGGGCTGAACTTGAAAGGGGAGAGGGTTGGCCTAGTGTGGATGATTGGGCTAATGTTAGAGACTTGAGGGATTTCTTGGAATACTTTTATGAAGTCACTTTGCGTACATTTGGCACTTCATATGTCACATCCAATAAATTTTTTGATGAGCTTTCTGAAATTGATATTCTTTTACGAGATGCTCAGTTAAATAGTAATTTTGATTTCAATGTTATGGCCATCAAGATGAAAGAGAAGTATGATAAGTATCGGGGTGATATTGATAAGATGAATTTGCTTATGTTTGTTGCTTGTGTTTTAGATCCTAGACAAAAACTAAAGTATCTTGAATTTGCACTTAGTGAAATGTCTAGTTCTGAAAAAGCTTCTGAAATGATGCAAAAATTGAAGGAATCTTTGTATGATTTGTTTGATGAGTATAAGCCTCCACTTCATAGTTCTTGTAGCCAATCGAGTGTGCCAACACATGTTTCTCTCAGTGAACCACAACAAAAAATGAAAAGGCGAATGCAAGCTTTGTATAAAAAACGTGAGTTGGAAATTTGTGGTGAGGATAAAATATCTGAGTTGGATAAATATCTAGCTGAAGCTAATGAGGAATTTGTTGAAGATTTTGATATTTTATTCTGGTGGAAAGTGAACAGCGCTAGATTTCCCACTCTTTCAAAAATGGCTAGAGATGTGTTAGCTATACCGGTTTCTACGGTTACTTCAGAGTCTGCATTTAGCACCGGGGGACATGTGCTTGATCAATATAAGAGCTCTTGTGTGTACTCAAGATTGGATTCGAAAATCATCATCACAAGAAGACATCAAAAAGATTGAAGAACAAATCCAAGAGCTTGACAAGATTGAAAATGGTATATTTATTATTTTATTTTAATAGTTTCAATTTTTTTACCATATCACTCCTATTTATTTAATTGATTCAATGTTTAGACTTTTCTTGGAATGCATCAGAGCCTATCCTAAATTCATGAGCTTTCGTGAGTTGAAGGGTATGCTTACTATCTTATTCTTGTTAACTTCTAATCTATTCGTTTGTTTATATTATTTGATTTTTTTAAATGCATATATTTCTATTATATGCTAAATTTTTGCACATGTTTTTTTTTTTGTAGGTTTAATGCAAATGGAGATCTTTTGGAGAGAAGAAATGGATACAAATGGAGAATATTAAAGACTTACATTTCAATTATGTGTTAATTTCAAGACTTATGTAATGTTTTTAATTATGTAGTGATTCAAAGGCTTATGTAATGTTTTTAATTCTGTAGTGATTCAATTCAGTTAATTCGGGTAATTTAGTTAATTTGGTTAATTCGGTTAATTTTCAACCAAAAATAAAAAAAACATAATTTTTGGTTAATTCGGTTAACTGACCAAATTAACCGAAAAATTTCGGTTCGGTTAATTTTTTTTGAAAAAATTTTAGTTCGGTTAATGGTTAAAAATTTTGAAAGGTCGGTAACTCGGTTAATAATATTTCGGGTCGATTAACCGAATGAACACCCCTACTTTTAACGGGATGCTCGTCTAAGCTATAATATCTGCAACAAATGCAGGATTATAACCAATACAGGAAAATCACGTATCCATCGAATTTCATTCTTCAGACGGAACTTATCATCTACCGAGCAACTTCGGGCATGTGGTTTTTTTATACATTAATCGTTTATACAATTCTCACATAAACAACATTTAATTCAAACATATAAATATACATGTTTAGGTTGCACGACCTTACCTCGTCATTTGTTCATATATAAAAGTCTACTAATCTGACACTTTTTCTTTTCCTTGATCTAACTTTGTATTTGAGTTTTCTAGATCTATATAAATGAATTTTAACACCAATTTAATTCATTTCATACTCAATTTAATTTAATTTCTAGAAAAAAATTACCATTTTGCCCCTATACTTTTCATAAATGATAATTTAGTCCTTAGGTTCGGAAAATGAAATTCATGCAATTTATCCCTTATTCCAAGCCTGGCTGATTTTCATAAATAACAATAAAAGTCCATAAATTCCACAAAAATTTTAATTTTTTTCATGAATTTTGCAACTTTACAATTTAGTCCCTAAATCATGTTTTCATCAAAATTCACCTTCTGAAAGTTGTTTATCTATCAACAACCTTTCATTTTTTACCATAAATTTCAAATTTTCAGCATATTCATCCATGGAAAAACTTTTACACTTTGGTAACTTTTCAAATTAGTCCCCAAAGTAGATAAATTAAGCTATCCTAATCTCAAAAATATAAAAATTACTAAAAACAAGATAAGAATACTTCCCAATTAAGTGAAGAAAGCTTGCTTTCTCTTTCCTGGGGTTTTCAGGTATTTTAGGGAAGAAGATGATATAAAATGATGATATTTTTCTATTTAATTTAATTATCATCTTTAATTTTTCTACTTTCCAATTTAATCCTTTTCTTTTTCTATTTTTCCATGGATGAATCACAAAAAATGTCTACTAACTTTTCTTTAATGGTCTAATTATTATATTAGAACCTCAAATTTTGAATTCCATAGCTATTTTATCCTTCTAGCTACTAGAATTTAAGTTTTACATTTTATGCAATTAGGTCCTTTCCATAATTAAATACATAATCAGTAAATTTTCTTATCAGAATTTTCATATAACATACCTATCATATTACGGGCCATGCAAAAAAATTAAAATAAATTTTCTTTCCAGCTCGAATTTGTGGTCTCGAAACCACTGTTTCGATTTTACTGAAAATTGGCTATTATAGTGCTCCTCGTACTGCTTCAACCAGTCGATGTTGTCCTTCCCTCGCATGTCCACCTTGTGCAACTCCTTCAGGTCTTGTGATGGCCACGAAATTCGTTGCCTCTACCCAAACTACCACAACATTCGCTTTGTTTCATGCATTTCCACCATCGCATACATTATCAACGACACCTTCGCGTCCCACATCTGTCGGTTGTGCAACACTTTCGGTGGGATGCAGGATATGACATCGGTGTTGGTATACGACATCCATTCAAATTGAAAAGAAAAATTATAAATATTATTTATGACTTTTTTTACGAATCATTACGTAATTAATATAGGTTCAAAAGAATAGGTAACTAACCTCAGCTTCCGAGCATTGATCTAACAATAGTCTAACATATTCTAAATCCTCATGTAGTCTCAAGTAGCTCAGCCCATGGTTCCACCTGTACAAACAATATATTAATCGAAACACATAATAATAAACATTATTATACAAACCATATATTTGTTAATAAATAATGTTTATCTCGTCACCAACGGGAACATATATGGGTCGATCACCTTGGGACGTAGAAATGGTAGTCGCCACCAGGCCCATGATTACAACAGGAGTAGACAACCATCGATCAATGTCGCATTCGGTAGCGTGGCTTGACACATCTCCCGATTCAACATGGACAATACGGCAGATCCCCAACTTAGTTTCCCGCACTCATTAAAGTCCACTAGATGTAGTAGTCACATTACATGCACAAAATTTTGAGATTTGTTGGGCATTAAAAAGCCCCCGATTAACCTCATGATGTATGCTCGAGTGTTTTGTTGTATCACCTCATCTGTTCAGTCTTTAGGGTCTTTAGGGAGCTTGTTGAAATTATCCTTCAACCAGTTCATTAATATCCAACCACCTTTGAACTTGTTCAGGACCTTCCCTAATAGTGATTGTGCAACACCCTTTAACCCTAAACTGTCGCCAGAACAGGGTTATGGAGCATTACCGAATATATCGGATAACTTATAATTAATTCATTAATAAATAACAAACATAACTTACTTTTATCATTAAGTCCCTTTTATGGACCCTCGAAGCCCAAAATACGAGATAGAAGTGAATCGGGACTTATTCGAGTACTTAGAAAATTTTTCAAAAATTTCTAAAATTTTTCCTAGGTGCAAGGCTCACATGCCCGCGTGGATAAGGAACACGACCTGTGTGACCCCTTGACACACCCGTGTTGTTGAACCGTATGGCTCAACATGGCTTGGGTAACTTGGGACACGCCCGTGTCCTTTACCCGTGTAACTCTCTGACTTCCATCCTAGAACAAATTAATTTCACACAGCCAAGCCACACGTCCGTGTGCTTAGCCCATGTAGATTTATTTTTCAATTCGAAACTAGTGCAGTTTTCACACAGCCTTGATACACGCCCATGTTCAAAGCCTGTGTGGGTCACACGACCAACCACACGCTCATGTGCTAGACCGTGTGCCAAAGCCTGGATATTCTGTTTCTCATTTTTAAGGTGCAGGGGACACACAGCCAGTCCACACGCCCATGTGCTAGCCGTATGTCTCACACGATCTGTCCACGCACCCGTGTGCCATGCCGTGTGGACTTTATATGAGTCTTTTGTGATTACCTAGCCAACCCTGCAATTTCAAACCATTTCCAATCTAATACTCATACCACAACCAAATCAATTCATATACATCTTCACCTAAACTTATCAAAATATAACCTTAAAACTTACTAAATAGTCATTTATATCATTATTCCAAATTAGATCAAGAACTTTATTCATTTCAATTACTAATTTCTATAAAAAAAATTAAACTACTTCATTTACTTAACATTTTATTAATAGATTCAAAACATTTTTATATCATCATTTACAATCAAAAACCACATTAACTCAATTTACAACCTAGGTACATGCCACATATAACAAAATAAAATATACTTCACTAAGGTTGCTGAGGTCGGGATTAGCTCGGATGCTGGATAGTTCTTAACCTCTACTAACCTGCGCACAAAAAACAACCATACGCTGAGTATGGTAATACTCAGTGGTATTACTATAATTCAAATTATAACTTAATAACATTTATATATAATTAAGTACTTTAATGCATGCTTGAGTTTTATTATTCAAAAATCATTTCTTGCTTAGTTACCAAAACAATTTGAATCACACATATATCATGTCATAAACTATTGATTCACATTTTCTATGGACATTTCTTTGTTTCAATACTCAATTCATATTGTACACAAAAATTATTCATTTTCAATCAATTTTTCCTTTTTTTCTTATATACCCCTATTAACAAGACTCGAACCTTGGCGGATACACGGATCCAACCAAACACACCAGAATGGCACCCAGTGCCTCATCGGATAGTTTGAAGCAAATAATTGACACCCAGTGTCTCATCGGCCTAGCCGAAGTAAAGTGGTACCCAGTACCTCATCAACTCTATCCGAAGTAAAATAGTGACACCCAGTGTCTTATCGGCAAAGCCGAAAAAGCCAAAGAATCCCTGAACTCTTCCAATCCTATAGCATGCTAACTATATTTGACTTAGCCCAACTAGTTAATAGGGTTTTGGAATCACATATCAACTTCACTTTCACTTTCAATTTTCTCACAATTCATTCAAATTCAATTCAAATATACTATCAATTCAATTTCAATTCAAATTCACTCTCTCAATTTCAAATTAATACGCATTTCACTTACTAATTGGCATTTATCATTCATTGCCCATTTCAATTTTCATTCATATCAAAGATAATACTTACCTCATATTTCTCTTAGTATGCACATAATTTAAAATTTATCATTTGATATAAAATAATTTGAGTTATAGTAATACAAATCGTAAATCTTTTGTTTTAGTCCTCAATAGCTTTCTCCTTTCCTTTCGATGTGATGTTTAGGGTTCTTTGTCAGCTACGAAAATAATAATAATTTACACTATTAATTACAACAGTACTAATTAATAATAAAAATTGAATTTCTATCCAATTTATACCCTAATTTCAATTTAATCCTAATTGACTCATTTAGTTTTCTAACTCAATTTCTACTTTATTTCTATTCAATTTCCTTCCATATTCCACTTAACTATCAAATGTTCATGATAAAACCCTAATTTTAACTTTCTTTCAATTTAATCCCTATAACATAAAACTTATGGTCTCTTTCACAATTTAATCCCTTTTTCAATTCTAATTTGAAATTCATTCAATTAAATCCCTAATTCACTATTTTGTTCAACATGAACTATGTTCAAAAACCTTAAAACTTTCAAAACCTCAACTTAATTTAATCAAAATTTTGTTCTAAAGCTTCTAAAACATCAAAATTAAAAGAAAAGGGCTTAATTAACTCACTTATTAAAGCTTAAAACATCAAAACCATAATTTCTCCTTTTTTTTTTCCTTTCTTTTCTTTTTCTTTCCCAAATTTTCGTTTGCTTCTATGTAGCTTTTCTTCTTTTTGTTTTATTTCTTTTTTTTTGTTTCTTTTTTTGACTTTATGATTATTATATTATTATAATAATATAATATTATATTATTTACTTAAATTATAAGTAAAATTAAAAGTTATTTAATTATATGTATATTATTTTTACATTTATTATTTGCTTTTACCATACACATGTCACCACAATTACTATACGCTTGTTACAAATTAGTTTATTTATTACTTTAGTCCTTTGACTTTTCTCTACCTTTATAATTAAACTTTTATACTCTATTTAATTTAATCTTTTTTACTAATTATTTCTAATTAAATTAAAGTCACCAAAATTACTATACATTTGTTACAAATTAGTTTATTTATTACTTTAGTCCTTTGACTTTTCTCTACCTTTATAATTAAACTTTTATACTCTATTCAATTTAATACTTTTTACTAATTACTTCTAATTAAATTAAATTCACCTATCCAAACCTAATTAGACTCTTAACTAACTTCGTAAATATTTTTAATAAATATTTACGCACTCATTTGACTAAGACGAAGGCCCTATGATTTACTTTTTCGGTGCTCGTAAATTTGGGTCGTTATAGATTGGCAGAGGGTCACTTTGCCCGAAACGATCGTAGATCCCGTGATGACTGGCCCGCCCACTGTCAGGCCAAGTTGTAGCGCTACGTTTTTTAGTGTGATTGTACACTCGTCGCATAGAAGATGGAAAGTGTGTGTTTCGGGGCCTCCATCTTTCCACCAACACGCTGATTAGTTGCAAATCGAGTTTGCAACCCCGGACATACGAGACGCATGTAAGAATCCAACTACTTGCAAGTGTCTGCGAATTTTAGGGATCACATGCTTTCCTATATTATGGATGAAACCCTCCAAAACACGACTATCCACCTATTTACACAATAAAAAAGTATAATTATAATAAAAAATAAACTTAATATTATTGAAATTAACGAAATTTAAATTTCAGTCTTACCCTTGCTAATTGGGCGATGGAAATATACTTGTCGTTGAAGCGGATTAGGAAGGCGGTCATTCATGAGAAATCTATTTAAATGAATAAAAAAATAAGATAATTAAAAATAAAAATATCGAAAAATATTAAAAACAAGAGAGTTGAGAAGCTTGAGAGGGTTTGAGAGAATTGAGAGAGTTGAGAGAATGATGTGAATGAAAAAAATAAAATTTGAGAGCTATTTATAAGGTAAAAATGGTTATCGTTGGGTACATTTATTTTTTTACTATTGGCGGCAATGTTTAAAAAGTGGTTAGAATCTGACCATTAGCTAGAAAGCACATCTAGTTGGACGAGCTTTCCAGTTAAATCGACCTAAATCCATAATTGATTTTAAAACTGACATAAAACCCTAATTAAAAAAAATTGGCATATAGACCTTATTTTGCCAAATCCACCACCATGTTCATAGTAGTGTCATCCTTTAACTCTTTGAGACGGACTTTCTTGGTGATTCGATCTTCATTAGAATCTTCTCCTCGACCATCTCGGTTGTCGAACAAGATCACGATTGTATTCATTTAAACATTTTTAACATATTCAACTCACAATATAGTTTTACTTCATGTAATTAATGTAAAGTAACATTATTCAAAATAATAAGTAATTAACATAATTAACTCTAATATTAAATAAGTGATAATTAAGTTACTTAAAATTCTATCCAAACTCTATTTTACATCAATAAAATTAACACAATTAAAAAAAAAACACAACTTTATTTATGTCAAAATTTTTAACTAATAATGGTAAATTATAATTTTAATTTTAATTTATCATAACTTTTTTCCTTATATTTTATACTTAAAGTTTTATTCAATAATTAATTATTATAATTATAATTTAACTATTTTAAATATTTAATTATTAGAACTTCTATTAAATTATGATTTTTTAAATATATCATTATTTTAATTTCTAATTTATTTAAAATTTTTAACTAATAATTCTAAATTATATATTACAAATTTAATAATATGATAAAATAAAAAATATTCTTAATTTTTTTTTCAAACTTGTGTTGTCATATGTATATATATATATATATACACATTATAGATTACGATATTATTCCCATTTTTCAAAAGTCCACCTTTTCTCTCTTCTTTCTCTTCTATCCTTCCCTTTTTCGACGAGCATTGCTGCCGGAGAACCCAATGTTCTCCAATTTTCAATGGCGGTGCACGGTGGTTGGTAAAAAAAATTTTAATTTTTTTTCTTTTTTTAGAAAATTGAAAAGAAAAAAATATCTTTCTTTCTTAAAAAAACAGCTTCGACACTTAAAAAAAATCAATCTTTTTTCTTTTTTTTTTGGGTTCTCCAGATCTAGGGATATGGTGGCTTCCTCACGGCCACAAAAAATTGACATGCAAGCCTTCAAGAAACACAATAGCACTTGAAATATGCTTTTGGTGTTTTGGGATCTTTGTATGTGTAACCAATTAGTATTTTGATGACAATGGTCTCTGTTTTGATTGATTATTATAATATTTTCCACTTACCTTCAACTCAACAACCCTTTGGTATTTAATACATGAACGTTAACTAACTATTCTAACTGACAATAACAACTTATTAACTAACAGTAACTATAACTCATAACATGGAGAATTCCTGGGTAATTAACTGGTCAGCTGAGGATGGATTTCCCAAGGGTTCACCGGAGGAGGATGCAGGAGTTGCTTGTGCCAGACCCTCTTCCATTTCCATATTACTACCCACCACATCCTCTTCTGGAGCTATCTTCCAATAACATGCGTATGCAGCGACACTAAAGAAAGCCAATGAACCTAAGCTTATCATCGCCTGTTAGAGTTATAGTTAAAGAAAGCTGTTAGATATTTTTTACGTCAGTAGTTAGTTTGTTAAAGGAAGTTATGTTACTCTTGTACTTCTATAAATGCATGTACTCATCCTTCATAAAGATATAAGAAAAGAGTTATACAGTAGATAAACTCTTGTTTGTTTACTTTAACATGGTTTCAGTTGTCTATCTCGTCCTGGGATTGATACTGTGAGCTTCCGGTTGCTTTAATGACTCAGCCATTCAGTCATACTGTTCTCCATCCTACTTCTCCCATGATGGCGTCTAATCTTGCAGATAGTATCAATGATAGTCGGTTCTTTTCTGCCAAGAAAGTCAGTGTTCTTCTTGATGACTCTAACTATCTTTTATGGCGTCAACAGGTTCTCTTGGTGGTTAAGACCTTCAAGCTTCAATATTTTCTTGATTTGAGTATAGTTTCGCCTCCTCAGGTTGTTTCTGGTGAAAATGGTGAACCACAAGAGAATGCTAAGTTTGCTCGGTTTGAGCAACAAGATAGTGCGTTAGCATCCTGGCTTCTGTCCTCGGTGAGTTCTAATGTGCTTCCTCATTTAATAGGTATGGATACGAGTGCCCAAATTTGGAATGCCATTGTGTCTTTGTATGGCAGTAAAACGACCTCTCGACTAATGTTCTATCGTCGGGCATTACATTCGCAACGCAAAGGTGATTTACCCATGAAAGAATTTTTGGTAAAGATTAAGACTTATTGTGAGAATTTTGCTAGTTGTGGTGAAATTATAAGTGACCATGAAGAAGTCACAGAGATTTTAAATGGATTACCACCAGAATATGAGTCTATTGTCTCGATAATTGCTGCTAGTCAAGTTCCTTACAGCATTCAGGCTGTCAATACTATGCTAGTTGATGCTAAAGCTCGACAACAGGTTGTAGTGACTGAGGTTCCCAGCTCTGCTAATCTGGTAACCCAACATTCTACCGAGGCTATTCCTACCAACTCTGCATCTGTTTATCGTTCTTTCAACTTGCGAGGTTGGGGTCGAGGTCGTTCTTCTGGAGCTCGTGTTCAGTGTCAATTGTGTGGTAAAACTGGACACCTTGTTGATCGGTGTTATTATAGATTTGATACCTCATATAAAAGCTCAAACTACAGACCTCCTCCGCAGGCAAATATGTGTTTTTATGCACCTCCCTCCTCTTCAGTGTCCCTTATGATGGTAGTACCCTCTGTACAATCACCTCCTCCACCTAGCTGGCCATACCAGTCCGTGCCTATGTCCAACTGGGTGAATCTATTCTTAAGCCCTATAGTGCAATCTTCTCCTGGTCAGCCATCTGCAGCAGCTCAACCTACTGCTTTGTTAACTACACCTGAGACAGTAAGTGATGATGCTTGGTATCCTGACTCTGGTGCCACACACTATCTTACTAATTCAGCTGATTCCCTGGGAGACAGTCGCTCGCATAATGGCCCAGGTAAGGTGTATGTTGGAGATGGTAATGCGGTCCTTGTTTTGTGTTGTGGTCAGTCTTCTTTGCTTACAAGGACAAGACCGCTTCATATGAAATCTATTTTGTTTACTCCTGGCATAACCAAAAATTTATTGTCTATGTCTAAGTTCACAAGAGACAATCAGGTGATGTTTGAATTCCTTCCTACACAGTGCCGAGTACGCGATTTGCAAACTAAAGAAGTGCTTCTTCAAAGCTCTGTGCATCAAGGGCTGTATAGGTTGCAGTTTCCAGCTGTTCGCAATCGTCGCCCTGCTGCTCATGCAAGTTCATCTCGTAGTACAGCTTATTGTTTGTCTGTTAGCAAGTCAGTTCCTCTTAGTGTGTGGCACTCTAGATTAGGACACCCATGTAAAAGTGTCCTGCTCAAGGCGTTATCACATTGTAATGTGTCAGTTGATGTTAATAAAGATTGCTTTACCTGTTTTGAATATCATCTGGGCAAAGAACGTCAACTACCGTTCTCCACCTCCTTGTCTCAGTATACTACTCCACTTCAACTTGTCGTGGCGGATGTATGGGGTCCAGCTCTGATGGTGTCAAATGGTTTTCGATATTATGTAGCCTTTACTGATGCACATACCAGATTTACATGGCTTTATTTCCTACGTAAAAAGTCTGAGGTTTTGACAGTGTTTTCGCTGTTTCATAAACAAGCTGAGAGATCTCTTGGTCTGCAACTTCGAGCTATATAAACAGATGGTGGGGGTAAGTTCCAGGCTCTCAAGGGTTATCTTGCTCAGCATGGGATTACTCAGAGGGTGACATGTCCTTATACTTCGGCCCAAAATGGTATGGTGGAGTGAAAACACCGACAAATCGTAGAAGTTGGTCTCTCCATGTTAGCACATGCCTGCATGCCTATCACATACTAGCACGATGCTTTTAGTAGTGCCATATTTCTCATCAACAGGCTACCTTCTGCGCCATTGCATCATGTCTCACCTTATGAGAAGTTGTTTGGAGTAAAACCTGACTATTCGTTTCTTCGAACGTTTGGGTGTTTATGTTTTCTGAATCTCAGACCGTATAACAGTCATAAGCTAATGTTTCGGTCCACTCCGTGTACTTTCTTGGGATATTCTTCACTAAATAAAGGGTATCATTGTCTAGCTAGAAATGGAACAATCTATGTGTCTCGTCACGTTACTTTTCATGAGGATATATACCCTTTCAAAAATGACGGCACCTCGTCTGTTTTAACCAAACCACGTACCCAAACAAGCTCCAAACTGTTTGTGTTTTCTCCCATACCTCGGTCAAACACTCAGCAACCTCTGGTCAACCCCTTACCTATACCTACTGTACCTAGTCCACCTACAACCATCAATTCCCCTTCTACTCATACTGGCTCTATATTTGTACCTCTGCAGCCCGACAATACTATCTGTCAACCAGTCAGATCCACTACTGCTGTCTTATGTCAGCCTCTGCCAACTGCCTCAACCAACTCACATGCAATGGTTACCCGCAGCAAAGTAGGTATATTCAAACCAAAGGTTTATCTTAGTGACACAACCAGTCCCGTCCCGACCGATGTTCATGTTGCCATGCAGAATCCATATTGGAAGGAAGCTGTTCATAATGAGTTCAATGCTTTGACTCGCAATAACACCTGGACTCTTTGTTCTTTGCCTCCACATCGTCGGACTGTTGGGTGTAAGTGGCTGTTTAAAGTCAAACACAAACCGGATGGCACTGTTGATAGGTAGAAAGCCAGGTTAGTGGCAAAAAGTTTCTGTCAACATGCAGGTACAGACTTCAGAGAGACTTTTAGCCCGGTTGTCCGAGCAGTTACCATCAGGACTGTTCTTGCTATAGTAGTGACAAAGAAGTGGCCATTGCGTCAAGTGGGCGTCAATAACGCGTTTTTAAATGGAGAGCTTTCTGAAGAAATTTTTATGGATCAGCCACCTGGTTTTGAGGTGTCTGAGTCCAATGGAGAATAGCTCGTATGCAAATTAAACAATGCCTTGTATGACCTGCGGCAAGCCCCTCGTGCGTGGTTTCACACGCTCAAAACTTTTTTAGTCACCCAACTTAAGTTTTGTGCATTCAAGGCCGATCTATTGTTGTTTATTCGTACATCTCCAACTAGCTCTTTGCTGCTCATGGCATATGTCGATGACATAGTCATCACTAGCAGCTCCTATCAAGAGATTGATCAAGTGGTGCTTCAATTACATGATAAATTCGCTCTCAAGGACATGGGTCAGCTTAGCTATTTTTTGGGCATTGAAGTTCATTATTCTTCTCAAGGTTTGCTACTTCGGCAGAAAAAATACATTCAGGAGGTGTTACAGAAGACAGGGATGGAAGGTGCAGCTTTCACTCCTACTCCAATGGCAAGCACACCTAAGCTGATGGCGTCTGACGATAGTCTGGCTCTTGCTGATAGTCATCTTTATCGCAGCACAGTAGGTATGCTACAGTACCTGTGTATTACAAGACCCGACTTATCCTACTGTGTCAACAAACTCAGTCAATACATGAACGCGCCAAGTTCAACTCATTGGCGTGCCGTCAAGCGTGTGCTGCGATATTTAGCTGGAACTATAGAGCATGGTCTGAGGTATTCACAAGGTCAGTTCAATCTGGTGTGTTATACAGATGCCGATTGGGCCTCTTCAGTCGAAGATAGACGGTCCACAACTGGTTATGTTGTCTACCTGGGGAAAATCCAGTTGCTTGGTGTTCGAAAAAACAGGCAGTGGTGTCAAGGTCGTCCGCAGAAGCTGAGTATAGGAGCCTAGCCGACTGGGTTTCTGAACTGCTGTGGGTAAAACAGCTCTTGGTAGAAGTTGGCATTGCTCTAGAACGAACACCAGTGATATGGTGTGATAACACGTCCACTGTGTCTATGGCAGCTAACCCAACACATCATGCACGTGTAAAGCATGTTGAGATCGACCATCATTTTGTACGAAAAAAAGTTTTAGATGGTGTTCTGCAGGTCAATTTTGTGCCTTCAGCTAGTCAGGTTGCTGACGTACTCACTAAACCAATCACTCCCAAACATTTTACTACTTTTCGTACTGTACTTCGAGTTGTGGCAAGTGATGAAGTGTTTGATGCTTTAAAAAAGCCAAAGGAACCAGGAGAATGTTAGAGTTATAGTTAAATAAAGCTGTTAGATATCTGTTACGTCAGTAGTTAGTTTGTTAAAGGAAGTTACGTTACTCTTGTACTTCTATAAATGCATGTATTCATCCTTCATAAAGATATAAGAAAAGAGTTATACAGTAGATAAACTCTTGTTTGTTTACTTTAACATCGCCAGCATCAGAAAATATCTGTCCAGATGACTTGTGCTACTTTCGTCACCAAACCACCCTCTGAAAGCAAATATGGTTAATATACTAAGAAATTTCCCCATTCCCATCACGATTTCTTTAAACGGTAACTCGTAAACTTTCATGGATCCCGGGACGAGGTTATAGAAATAACCCTCCATCCCTACTTCAACAAGTCTACCCATGATTCCTAACAGTAAATACTGAGGAGTCAACCACAAGATACTCATCGGAATCTGCTCAACTTCGCTTTCGGGGATCCTATATTCTTTGATTAACTTCAATCTGCGAACCTCCACCTTCCAAGCTGTTATGCAACACAAAAATGAAACATGCATTCCGAGTGTAATTCTCACGACAAAAGCGACCAAAGCACGCTTTTGTTGGTTTTTGTTACACAACTTTGAGGTTACAAAATCAACCAACCCCGCAGTTACGAAGGTTGTTAAAGATTTGAGGACAGAGAAATAATTTAGAGGAATTCTAAAACCGTTGCCGATTCTATATTCCAGATAGTCACTTTGTTCGAGGAAGAATGTGGTGCCTGCTGCCTCCACCAGACAATAGACGAGGAGTGTTATCCAAAAGGGGACTAATCTTCTCCAGCTGTTCATGATCTGTACTGTAATTTTTCTTTCGGGTGGTTCTTTGCTGTAACACCTGATGCCTTGCACAAAGAACAAAGAAGCCACTCCAGTTATTATTGATGAAATCAGGATAGCTTTCTTCAATGATAGGAGGCTTGAGATTGAAACTATAGTAAGAATGAGGACACCAAGAAACCAAGCAGTACACCACCAAAACTGGTGTCGAGCCTCGGCCCTTTCCGGGTTCTGATACTCTGCCTCTGCCACTTGGGAGTTCTGGTTCCGACCAAACTGATCTTTGAGAAATGCTTTCAGAGTTGGACTTCGTCCACCCTTCCCCCGGGTTACAAGTAGCAGTGCCACGTAAAATATTCTACTGTCTTTATACTCAAAACATAATATCACTAATCCCTGTAATTATTAAGAGTATCGAATTAGTTCCATTGTACTATCTTATGACAGCTGAAAAGCTAGCTTTCTACTGATGAATAAAAGTCCCCGCTCACAGTGATGAAAGCCGCAGTGGTGTAACCAACGACCTTGAATCGACCCAAACGTTCGTCTGCTACATATGCGACGATAGCTGCAACGAGTAGTGATGCGCCTTCTTGGGCATTGACAATGGCGGCAGCTATTGGGAGACGGTAGCTTTTCCAATTGCTTGTGATGAAAGTTATCAGCACGGAAAAAATGCATACTCTACAAACGCATGACTGAAAACTAAACCTGCATTTCGTGTATGAAACTTATCAACTCATTTTAGCAAATGAACTAAAACGGCTAAAATTACCTGAGATGAATAAAGCAGCTTTGGAGAAACAAATATAATAGGATACTTCTTGCCCCATCTCCAACAACATTTTAGCTACTGAATCTGAATTTTTGCATGTGTTTATAATCATTTAACTTGTATTATTATATTTATAGTAAACCCTACCGTTGAAAAATATTACTACCGGCCGCAATGAACCAACCGAGAATCTACCTAGTCTACCTTGTAAGTGCATGCCTGTGAATGGTGGAGCCCCGTTTTTAGAATAACAGTATTTGCGTAACATGTACGAAACCAAATACATCCACTCTTTTAGAGTTGTACAGGGCCGAGACTCGGTAGGCCTATTTTCTGGATCTAGTCGGGTTCAACAAAATGAGATTAAAATTTTATTTTAGTTTAATTTGAATAAAAATGTTAAAATTTGAGCTTAGTTTATCTATATTAAAATTTTTATATTATATTTTTATATAAAAATAAATTTTAAAATATAAATATACTAAAAAATAAAATAAATATTTCCAAACAAATAATTTTTTTAAATTTAAATAACACTAAGATAAGTTTAACTTAACATGCAAATTTCCCTAAAAGAGTAGCAAAATTAAAAATAAAATAATAAATATATAATATTCAAAAAATAACAACAATATAATAGTAATATAATAACAAAATGATAGCAAAACAATGAAAAAAATAAAAAAAAAACAGCAATATTTTTTTTTGCTAATTTGGGTCAGATTAGACCAGGCTTAAAAAGCTTAATTGAGGCCTAACCCATTTAAAAAATGGGCTTGACTTTTGTCCAAACCCATTTTCGAGTGTATATTTTTTCTTAAACCCTTCTACTTTTCGAATAACTCGACTCATAAAAAACTCTACACTCTTTAAACAAAAATATTGTTTCCGAACAAAAAAAACAATTATATTTCCTCCCATAATAATAATATACAACAATTGTATTCATTTTCCTCCTTCAGTTGTATTCGATATTTTAATTAAAATTTATAATTTTAAATGTGTGAGAATCTCTATGAGATTAATATAAAGTGTTATATATATTAGTATTTAAATTTTTTAACGTAAAATATATAATTCAAAATTTAACTTATAGTTAATTTGATATGCATAATTTATAAAAATAAAACATAATAATAAAATTATTAAAATATTAATCTTACAAAAATTAAAAAAAATTATGTAAGAATATATCTATATGGACGTGCTTAATAATATAAAATAATTTGGAAGTTAAATGCAACTTACTTATGATTAATATAGGTTTATAATTTTTATTTATTTATACAACTACTAAAGAAATACAAAATATATCAAACAAGTAAATTAAACGTTGAGAATAAAACTATTGTACCTCTTTAAATAAATATATCAATGTAAAACAATTATTCAACCCAAAACTTGATTGCTAATAGCCTAATACGCGTGATAATAATCCATAAAGTCATAAACATAACTTGTCACAATTATTCAACCCAAAACTTGATTGCTAATAGCCTAATACGCGTGATAATAATCCATAAAGTCATAAACATAACTGGTCGTTTAAGGACATTGAAATGAAGCGGACGAGTCAAATCCGACATTTGTACATAAGAAAACAAGTGAAAATAAAACGGAAAATTTGTCAATTCACATTGGTAGTTGGTACAATGTCGGGAAATTTCTTTCTATTTTTCTCTGAGACATTCACTTCAAGTCCTGCCGTCCCGGTTGGCGTGGCTTATTATCATCCCCACTTTAAGCGGCGGTCACCATTTATTTTTAGTATAGAGATAGGTGGTTAATAGTTTTCACTATATTTCCTAACAAATATGTAATTAGTAGGAACGGTAAATGTATGAAGCCTAATATGACCGGGCCCGTTACTAAATCAGATAAACTAAAAATAGAAACAAACCAGAAACTGAAACCAAAATTAAAAATTCAAATTGCAAAATAAATGTCCAAAGTCCATATTACAAAAATTAAAAAACCCACAAACCAAAAATAGCCCAAGTCCCCTAACCCATCATACCCGTTTTAAACCCATCAGACCCAACCCAACACAGTTTAAACTAAATACTTAGCCCAAGTGTAGCCCAAACTAAATTAACCCAAATGAGGCCCAAACCTAAACCTAACAGTAACCACCTGAAACCCTAGCCCCCCATGTGCGCCGCACCATGGCATTGGTCACGCTGCCCGTGCTGCGTCCCAAGGCACCTCGTCCCGAGGCTCATCGTTGTTTCACCGAAATGGCAAAAGGTCGACCCTTCCTTCGTCCGTTGACTCTCTGAGGACCTGTAAACAGAAACGAAAACAACAAACAAAGACCAAAAGCCAGCAAAGAAGCCACAGTAGCAACAGAGGACAAAAAAAAACCGAAAACAGCAAGCAATAATAAAAAATACTTTCATATTTCGGCTATAAAGACCGAAAACAAAGAATGTAAAGCTCTCTTTTTTGGGGGGGGATATACAATAGAATCAAGAATTTTTAAGGTGAATATTTTCCTTTTAATATTCTCGTATTACCTTTGATGGTTGATCTCTTCTTTTGATTTTCATTTTTCTCTTTAGATTGTCAAAAAAGAAAAGAAAATGATAAGAGAAAGGCCTTACCCGAACCTTAAGCCGTCGGGGTACACCGAAGTTTCTTCTCCGTTTAAGGTCAGACCCGACCAAAGGGGGGTGCTTTCCCTTTGATTCTTTCGTGGTCAGGCATTAGGCCTTTGGATGTGATCCGAACAGAGCTCAAAAAACAAATGGACCACCCTCCATCAGTCACCGTTCGCGGTGGCTCCGTGACGGCTAGGGTTTGGTCCCTTAGATGCTCGAACAGAGAATGGATTAGGGCAAGAAGAATGGCCACACATTCCTTTTTTTTTTTTTTTTTTACTTTTATTTGCCTTTATCCGCGTCGTATGGAGATGACCCGATGACTCGACCCATATGCGGATAGATCCGCGCGTTTTGGTCGACGAGGGTATATTTGCGCAATAAATCCCTCCGTTTTGTGACGCATCCCATTGAAATCCCATGTTATTTTATATATTTGGCCCTACAGTTTGCTTAGTGTTTCAATTTAGCCCTCGCGCTGATGAACGACCGGCATGCGAACGACGCCGTTTTGAACGGGTGGGGGTATTTTCCCTTTTAATCCCTGTTCTTCACACGCACGTTCAAGCAAGTCCTTTAGTTCGTTTTCATTTTAAAATTAATCCCAAGAACTCTATTCTGCTTCTAATTTCGTCCCTTTTTTTATTTTTTTTTAAGCATCTTTTACAACTAGTATATTTTTATTATGATCTTATTATACTTTATACGTACATATATATATATATATATCCTTTTAGTATTTACCTACATTTTTTATCATTTTAACTGTTCTATCTACTAGTATACATACATCTAATATTACACTTTTACATCACATTTACTATTATAACCATTATTCTTAAATATATGCATTGTTATTATTTACTATTTTTATTTTTAATATTATTATTACACTATATTTACCATTCGTATTTTATTACCATTGTTACTAGTATTATTAACATTTACATGTATTTACATATTATTATTTATAGTGTTTTTTGATACTATTCCATTTTTAACGTATGTATATATTAAGTATTTTTGCAACCTATCATTTTAATACTATGTTATATATATGTTTTCAACATTATATTATATAGACATTTTAATGATATATTATATATATATTTTTAAACACTATTATTACATACATATTTCTTGTTTTTTTTATTTCATTATTGTTTTAATATGTATAGATATGGTATGTATATACGTTTTTTATATATATGATGTATATATTTTTTACTTTATTTTATGTGCATATATACTTTAATATTATATCTTTTCATTTGTATGTATACGTTTAATACCATGCTGCATATATATTGTGAATACCATTATTACATATATACGTTTTATATATATTAGATATGTATTTTTTTTTAACTCTATTATGTATATATATCCTTTTAACATTTTTTTTTTTTACATATTGTGTATATTATTTTTTACTCTATATTGCGCATATATTATATGTTTGTATATATTATGCATGTACTATTTCATACTATTAGTTATAAATTTTATTACACTATCTTATGCATATATTTTTGTATATATTTTTAACCCTATATTATGTACATACATTTTTTCTTATTATATATGTGTGTAGCGTGATTTGTTTTCATTGTATTTCCGTCACTTTACATATCATTATGTGTACATATACGCATTCATTGTTTTATTTCGTGCTTAATCAGATTGTCATGTTTGATATCGCTTATATTGTTATTGCCGTTTAATGTTATGGTCATATTCATCATTTGTTCCGACATATATTTCTAATTCTTTACTTCATTTATTTTATTTCATATCAATTTACTTATCATACTTCAAAAAATCTTATTTTTGTTTTAATTCATTTCAAAAACATAAGGCAACGCATCGATTCAATACTAAGTCGTCGATTTCATCGCTATGTTGGGTGAATCGTATCGGCTCGTGTTGAAAAAGGGACGCCCTTCTAAAAAATCAAATTTAAAAAAAAAAATTCTCATCTTTTCAATCGGGTCACGATTAAATGTTATATTGAACTCGTATTTTTTTTAAATCAAGACAAAGCGTATTTAATAAGATACCAATTTTAGGCGTTGTTGGGGTGCTGATACCTTCCCCACACGTAACTGACTCCCGAACCCTATTTTCTCTAAATTTTGACGTAGACCTAAACCCGGCCTTCCTTTTTTATCAAAAATAAAGTTTTTTTGTTAAATAAGGGTTTACACGGTGTCCGATCACACCTAGAAAAAAGGATCGGTGGCGACTCCACCTTTGTTATAAAATCGGAATTCGGTTTTTTAATTTGTCAATCAATCACCTCAACTAGCGACCAAGGCTAAAATCTTTACGTCGCTATAATAAATATTCTAATTATTGAGTCAATGTAAAACAAAGAGTTACCCACTGATATCTCTTAATTCAAAAAATAACTTATACATATTTGTTTGTATTTTAAGAAGTTTATAATTGATTATTTGTAGGGTTAGAGTTAAATTATAAATTTTAATAAGAGTTTAAATGTGTTTTTATTATTGTATTAATTAATGTTTTTAAAAATTTTAAAAGATTAAATAAATATTTTATTATTTTGACGAATGAAAATGTAATTTTATTATTATTAAATTATAATTTTATATGTTTTAAAGGTAAAAATGTATTTTTTTTTTTTAAGGAATACCTTATCCCTCTCATAACACTCCTAATCATGATATCAAATTAACTAAACATAAATTTCATTTAAGAATACTGGAAGATTTAAACTTCTAAAACATTTGAACTCGGATGCGTGAAAGTCTACAACCAAATTTTAATTAACAATATTACTTACATTTTTTTTTTATTTTTGAAGATACACTTTTACTATTTCATCAATAATTGTTATTTTTTTTATAAAAATATTGCTTAATTTTTTTATATTATTCTTATTCTTTTCACCCATAGTCATAATACTGATTTATTTTATGTAGATGGACACATCACAGATTTATATATTTACGTATTGTTCATATTTTAATTTTTCATTTTGTCTAATTGATATTGTTAAAATAATTTACAATATGCCACATATTATATTTATTTTTTATCATAATAATATTTAAAGTATATTTAAATAAATTTGGCATGTAAAATTTGTTGTAGGCAGGGTTTAACCCATTCATATTTTTCATTATATTTTATGTTATTTATTTCATTGTTTTGGATTAGAATTTAATGTATTTTTTTTTAATTTCATTAAAAATGTATTTTTTTTGTTTAAAAAAGAACAGTATAGGCTGTTATATAGCAATTAGTTTAATAGTAGATAATCCGTTGAGGATTTTATGTAGTGCATTCAAAGTAAAATCAAGAGATTGAGACTAATAATGAACACCAATGCTTATTCTTTCTACAGCCTTTGCTAAGCAATTAACTAGCCTATTGTCATGTATTTGTACTTTTTAATATTTTTTAAATATTTTACTATACCTCTATAGGACACTTATTAGCCTCTTTACTCTATTTGTGGAGTCTACAAATTCTACCAACAGTGTATCAAATAATTTCCTATATTGTTTTATGTTACTTATCGTGCTATATGGTATGATTAGAATTCTTGTTTGTATGATATAATAATTAGAATTCATGTTTGTATAGTATAAATAGTATAACTCTTGGCCTAGTGGTAAGAGTATTTGTATTGTGGCCTAAGAACTTAGGTTCAATCCTTAACAACCCCATCTCTACCCCTAACCATCAAAAGAAAACAATAGTAACTTCTTAGGTTCTAATCTTATTGTGTTGAATTATTGATTTTGTATAACAATATAAAAGGACAAAAATACCCACATAATACTGCAACTTTGTACAAAAGCACTTTCTTTAGTCATTTTTATCCAAAATGACAATTAATTAATTCATAACATTAACTTAATTATGAACTTAAATAATAGTATTAATATATAAAATAATTATTACAATTGTCGATTGAGTCTTAGCTCGGTTAGCATTGGATTGTTGCCAGTGTAGGAGTTTGTGGGTTTGAGTGTTCTGAAACGCGTTATCCCCCTATTTAAAAGTTGGGATGAGTTACGAGAATTTAAACTAAAACCATTAATGTCACTGTTCCTAAACAAATTGTGACTAAACTTTTGTGCTCCATTATCTGTAGAACCCTGACTACATTGCATTCTTGCTGTTGATAGTCCCTGAAGCTTCACTACATTGGGATGATCCAACTTCTGTAATATCATTATTTATTGTGCCACAAATTTCACACTCCCAGGATCTGATATGTCAAACCGGAACTTCTTCACCTTTGTGCTCCATTATCTGTAGTCCCTCAAGCTTCACTACATTGGGATGATCCAACTTCTGTAATATCATTATTTATTGTGCCATAAATTTCACACTCCCAGGATCTGATATTTCAAACCGGGACCTTCTTCAAGTCAACTATCTTTTGTATCATTTTCTTACCATAGAATTGACCATTTTTCAAGTTATACTTGCATCAGTTGCTCACAGAATTAAGGGCAATAATATCATCAACCTTAAATAAATTCTTGTTACCTGGATCAAGTGTGGTAAAAAGCAACTCAGATCATATAAAACAACCAACTTGGTCTTGTCCAGTTTAGATTATTCAACACTCTAGCCAAGCTAGCAGAGAATGAGAGCATCAAAGATTTTAGTGAATCTTTTTCTTTTTTTTTCTTTCCAGCACTTCCTTTGCCGACAAAATTGTTTGCAACACATGCATCGATGATATCATGTGTTTTATGATATCATCAGACAGGGAAATAATAGTGAAACTAGAAACCCTGATCATTGAATTGTGCTTGCCATTGCTGTACAAATAGCTGAAACTTGAGAGTGCAATCACCTTAACACTACCATGGGAAAAACTGAAGAGAGATTGGAATACGCAAACCACTAGCATTTTTGCCATTTTAGAATTTAGAAGCTGCAATGCAAGATAACGTGTGACAAACAGAACTTAAGAGGGGCTTCATCATAGAATGTAGAAAAAGAAAGACTGTCCAATTGGATGTTGCCAAGTCATGATACTGAGCCCACAGGAAGGGTGTTAGCTATCTGATTTGGCTAACTTGTCTCATCTGTCAGACAGCAATTGGGAAGGGAGGATCCTCATTCCTCTCACCTTCTAAACTGCTGCTGCTACCCTTAACCCTGAGCAAAATACCTAAATCTGAATCTATCATATTTGGTAGACATTGATAAGTAAGGATTCAATCAACCCTACATTTTTATCTTATAATCTCCTACATCTTCTAAACTTTGTGAACTTTTGAAATAGTTCAACAACTGTGTGATCTCTTTTGCCTGTTGGAAGCAAGCACCCCGAGGCATTGATTCAAAATTTTCACAATAGATTTTTAAAATTGCCAACTTGTTGCATGACATTGCTATTTTTGGCCTTTCATGACAGACCATTGATTATGATGCTATGCTGCAATTTTTTTTTTTTGTTTTTTGTTTTCGCATTTTCCTCTAATCATATGAATTTTATTTTTCTGTAAAAGAAGTTATTTAAGAAACATTTTTTATGTCTATTTGATGTGTAATTTATGTCTATTGTGAAGTTTTTCATCATTCATTATGGTAACTTGTACCTATTTCCTCTGGTGCTACTCAGCCCTTTTTTTCCCACTGAGATGAAACTTGTTTATTATATATATATATATATATATATATATATATAAAATATTAAGGTATCCTGCCACACCAGTAGCAGGCAATTTCTCCAACTTGAACTCACGATAGCTGTGAACACCCTTGGCCAATGAACCAAACACTGGGGTTCAGTCCAAAACTTTCTTTAACCTATCGAATTAACTAGTTTCTCCTAGCCTTTTTACATTTTATCATAAGAAGCCATTCAAAATGTTATAAAAACTTAATTACTTCATAATCAAATTAATGCCACAATCAGAGGGCTCACTAACTGATTTAATGTGGTGTAAACATGATGAAATGTGCTCATTCCTGTAGCAATTCATAACTAAAATTACAGGCAAGGTGGCTAATATTTGCAGAAAAAAGCTACAAACATCAAAATGAAGAACTTGATGACTTGAAATCCAAGCAAATTGTTGAGATACAGCTTGTTATAATTGATTGGTGAAGCAACAAGAATGGCAAACAACTTGCTCAACAAGTTGCAAACAAAACATTGGATATAACTTACAGAAATCATAAAGTATGAATAGCAGCAGCATTGTGGTATACAAGAAAAAGAGTCATTCCAAATCTATTATCCCGAAATTCGAGAGCATGATCTTTACTTGATCGACAAAATCCGAGCCTGTTGCATACTCGGTTAACATCCCAACAGCAAAACCAAACATTGCCCATCTGCAACACCAACATCCCCAAAATCAATTACAAACAGTAAGTTCAAGTTTTAGAACAAGTTAAATGCAATAACAAACTAAACAGAATAATGCTTAAAAATGTGAAAAGAAAGTTCAAGTTTTAGAGTGTGTCTGTGTTGCATATAATATACATATATATCTTCTTCCAAGGAAGATATTTGGTTGCTTCAATCAAAATCCGTTATTAGTGGACACTTCTGTTCTATGAACTATTCTCTCAATATCAAGCAATGTGCTCATAACTCATATGCTATGGCTATGGCTATTCTGCTAAAGTTATCAAACAGATTTATAAGGTTTTGAAATCAAATTTTAAGAATATGATTGATAAAATCCATATCCACACACCTCAAATCTCAAAACTTCCATAAGATGGCAAATATCATATCCGCACCAATGTAATTGTTGTTCACTCAGTTCTTAATTAAGACAAAGCAAAATTAAGGGTAAAAATAAAGGGCATAAATAATAATTCCATTTACCTTCCATTAGCAATCTCATTCTTCCCAAAGAACCCAAAGAAAGGCCCTTGACTAGATTCCTCAAGCTTCTTCTGCTTAAAGTATTCTTGCAGCTCCTTTGCCTTCTGTCTCTGAAACTCCAAAGTGATCACATTCTGGTCCCCGACAGCTGCCGCTGAAGGCGGCGGAGACGGAGGGGAAGAAGAAGGAGGTGTCGGTTGTGGCGGAGGAGAAGCGGAGGGAGAAGAAGGTGGGACGGGTTTCAAAGGAGGTGGTGGAGAAGGTGCCACAGGTCTTCTCAAAGGACCCTCAGTTTGAGAACTCCTTATCGTCACAATATAAGGCTTGGGTGGTACAGACAATCTACAACTGGTCGAAGATGAGGCTGATGAGGAACATGGAGGTGAAGCAGAAGAAGGGTTTGGGATTTTCAGACATGAGATTGAGGTTGCCATAGACATTAGTATTAGGTGGTTGTTTTTTCTTTGGTTTATCTAAACTCCAGTGATTTTTGTGTGTACTTTTTATGATCTTACAGGGTTAAGATTTGTGTCAGAACTTAGAAGTGGGGTGTGTGGATAAGGCGTCGCCAAGTTTCAACGGACAGATGGCTTTGAACGTATGTGTACCTGTCCATTTCGACATGATAGAATAAAATTATTATTATTTATTATTATAAATACATGAGATAAAATAGTATGAAATAAATAATATAAAAATATAAATATGTTTAACGCTTATTCTTAAAAATGTACACACAATTTCCATGAAAAATAACAAATAAAAAATTCTAAATAAGGAATAATTATTGGATTAATATTTGATACATCCGCATTATTTTTTTTTTCATTTTATAAGTTGTCTTAAAAAGTTATTATGTATATATTTTTTAAAAAATATTTATTTTTTAAATATTTTATTGAACTCTATAAAAAACTTGTCAACCTTTGAACATTAGTTGTGAAGTAAAAAAACTACATTGATAGTATACTAAATATTATTCTATAATTATTTAGTTTAATTTTTTTAAAGGAGATGAATATGCAACTATTTAGTTTATTAGAAAATGGGGGTTTAGTATTTGAAAAGCGGTAAAATTACTTTTTGGAGCTTGAACTTGGTAATCACTTTTACATTTAGGCTTAAATTTTTTTTAGTCTTTGAACTTGGAAATAATTGTCAAGTTCAAATCTCAATGTAAGAGTGATTATCGAGTTCAAGGATTAACTTAGGCAAAAAAAAAAGTTTAAGCCACAATGTGAAAACAATTGTCTAGTTCAAACCCCAACATGATAACAATTACCAAGTTCAAAAATTAATTTAGATTAAAAAAACTCAAACCCCAATGTGAGAGTTGTTGACAAGTTTAGACCCAAAAAAATGATTTAACCAAATTATTGAATAATCAAAATTCTCTATTTTGCTTTTCTTAATTATTTCAAGAAAGGTTGAAAGTAGAAAATTGGTTTAGGGAACAAAAATGAAAAATAAATTTTTAGAGGGTGAAGTGTGATTTCACAAAATTAAAAGGAATTATAAGCTAATTTACCAATTTTGGGGGGGGCCAAAGTCCATTGCCCCTGTTGTCGCCCCTCGTTTCAAGAGTCTCCACCATACTAAATCCAAATTTATTTTTGTTGAAGTTCTTGGGATGTTTTTGCCCTTTTAACTTTGTAATTCTTTTTATTGGATTTGATTTTGTTAGAATTCAGAAATTTTTTTTCTAAATAAATCTTGGGTTTCAAATTTTTCCCCTCCAATTAATTTGTTGAATTGAGGGAGCTTCGGAGAATTTAATTTATTTAAAGACTGTCAATTCTTTCTACTAGACTTGTGACAGCTCTTCAAACATTTTTTTTTCTTAGGATTTGTGGGAGCTTTGAAGAATATAAGAGAAATTTGGATGCACCACTAGATTAAAACAGCAATATCTATAAAATTAAATTTAGTAGTAGGACTAGGAGATGTATTTTAATAAAAGTGTATATAGGTATATCTCTTAATAATATTTTAAAAAATACATATTATTACGTATATTAATTAAAATTTTTAATTTAATAACTAATTATACAATTATATAAATCTATTATTATATTAAATAAATATCTTAAAAATAAATTAACCAAATAAAATATTTATAATAAATAACTTAAAATATTTTTATAAAAAATGAATAAAATTAGAACAAAAAGTATTGCCAGGAAAAAAATGGTAGAAAGTAATTATAGAGTTCCAATTAACACTTGCGAGAATTCTGCCTAAAATATCCAACGATTTTAACTCTCTTTTTTTGGCAATGACAAATGGTATATTTTTAATAGATTCATTTAGATTGATATTAATATAATTATACTGATAAAATTTTGAATCAATTTAAAATTTTAGCGCATTAATTTAAAATAATTGAAATTTTCCTTTACATAAATTTTTTTTTTTTTACTCTAAACTTAATATACATGATTTATATAAATGAAACATGAAATATGATTGTTAAAATATTGACCATAAAAAGAAATTAATGAATTCATCAAATATATAAATGATAAAAAAAAGTTTGGTTAATATAATGAAAGAAGAAAGGTTGTTATATGGTTAATATAATAAAAGAAACTTTACAAACGAAAACCTCCAAATGGATAAAAAAGTTGGCGTACCTGAAAAATAAAAATAACATTTCAACATTTTTTTGTAAAGTGTTTTTTTTTTTGTGAAAAGAAAAGATTACAAAATCAATAGATTAAATCCTCATAGGAGGATCCTCAATCAATCTTAAGCCTAACCTTCTAGAACGAACTGACTTGGCCAAACTATTAGCAACTAGATTCTCTTCACGAGAAATATGTTGAATCCTCCACTACTTTATTATTCTAAGGATAAGATGAATTCTTGTAATGAGTGCAGAATTAGAATTCCCTAAAGAACCTTCTCGAATAACATTAACAGCTTCAATATTGTCAGTTTGGATTAAGATCTTTTCGAATCTTCCATCCAAAATAAGATTTAAGCCATCTAAGATCCCCCAAAGCTCAACCTCTACCACCGTACAATTGCCCAAACATCTACACTAACCCATGATCCACCCATCATTATGATCACACACAAAACCTCCAGTTGCTGCAAAGCCTTCATCAAGTGTAACCGAACCATCCATTTTCAAGCTTACCCAATTGCTATCTTTATAAGAATTATGAAAATAACCATGCGCCTTGTGAAAAGTTGCTTTTAAGCCTAATGAATATTGCTTTGCCCAGCTGTATGAAACTGGACCTTTTCGTAACTCCAAGAAAAGTCTTGAAAAATAAAAAAAGTTACGATTCTTCCAAATACGCCAAGCGATAATCCCAAAAAAGCACGACCAATCCACCCTATCCAAAGAAATAGAGAAATAATTTTGAAGATTAATCGTCATCCAATTGTGAAGGGAACCAATATAAAACCTGGATCGTCTTTCTTCTAGGATAAGTTTGTCCCAAATGATTCTAGCAACAGAGCAGTTTCTGAGTACACGTAACACATCCTCATATTCATGTCCACAAAACCCACAAGCACTGCTATTCCCAATGCCTCTCCTTGTCCTTTCAACATTCGTAAGTAAACAACGCTTGAGGGCAAGCCATAAGAAGAACTGAATTCACTGAGGTTCATTAAATCTCCACAGCAACTCCCAAATACGATCTTTAGGGTTTAGTGTACCATCTTGAATCTTTTCATAAACACTTTTGATAAAGAATAAGCCGGTCGAAGTAGCACCCCATACTATTTTATCTGGGCCCAAAGAAGGATGCGGCGTGGAATTTCAACGATTTTGTTAATGAGCTCTTCAGGAACCCACAATCGAAAATGGTCTAAATTTCATGAACCATCACCTACAATCATATTACTAAGCATACAATCCATATTAAGGTTAGAAGAGCATGGAATATAAAAGAATAAGGGGCCACAATTTGGAATCCAAGGGTCTCGCCAACATTGGATACTATTACCATCTCCAACAGACCATAAAAGATTTTTACGGATAAGGGGTCATACCTCAGCAATGGATCTCCATAAAAAGGAACAACGCCCCCTTGATAAATTCTTAGGTAAACCACTGGGAATTTCGTATTTTGACCGAATGACCCGAACCCATAAAACATTGACATTAGAGACAATGTTAAAACCCATCTTCATCATGAAAGAAGTGTTATGATCTTCCAAATGCCTCAGACTAAGGCCCCCATGAGATTTTGGTTGACACACCGAATCCCAACTAATCAATGCCACTTTAGCGTTACCATTAGTGGATCCCCAAACGAACTTCCGAACAATGCGTTTAATCTCATCACATAAACCTTTAAGAACCATCACTGTTTGCATAAAATAACTTGGGATTGAAAGAAGAACCAATTGAGCTAAAGTCACCCTACTTGCCAATGAAAGTTGTCTGGCGTCCCAGCTAGACAGCTTGTTACGCACCTTATCAACCACGAAACGAAGTGTATTGTTGGTAACCCTCTCGTGAAAAGGGGTACACCTAAATAATACCCCAAGTTATTCACTTCCTGAAAACCAAAAAAACTACTGATACGCCTCATTAAACTACAGTCACGCCTTTAGAGAAAAAAATATTTATTTTTCTCATATTTATCTTGTGACTCGAGTAATTAAAAAAATCATCAAGAATATTTTTGATGACCTGAGCTTGATGTTCCTTAGCATCACTGTGGGTACCAATTTTTGCCCGGGCCCATTTACCATTAAAGCCCAAATTTTTTAAACAAAAAAATAAACCCCAAAACAAAAAATGGACCTAATACACAAAAAAAAAAAAAAAAAAAAAACCTAGCAGAAACTGCTTGGCCACCCACAATCTCCATCCTTCCCACTACCCACTTTCTATGCCTCCATGCCTCCATTCCCACATTTACACGTCCTAGCAAGCAAAAAAAACTGTAAAAATAAAGGCTATAAAGGCCAGAGTTTGTAACAGAGAAAGGGTTCGAAATTTTTTTTTCCAATACAAAGAATAGAAGTTGATATAAAAAGAGAGATCCAAATTTCAAGAGAAAATTACCTTCAAACACTCATAAGTCAGCAAATAACAAAGCTTGTAGTTAGATCGAGAGTAAAACAGAACTCGAATCGAGCGAAAAAAGGTATTATATTTTTATTTTTTCTTTCGATTTTATTTTCAATTCATATTCTGTTTTTGTTTTATTTTTTAAAAACAAACAAATATTCATAAAATAATATAAAAAAACAAAAAAATTTACCTTTTTAAACTCCGGCCACCACGCGTGGTGGCCGGTGACAATGTGTGTGGCATTGGTGGAGGAGCCATTTCTCTGGTCTGTTAAAGAAGGAAAAGAGGGGAAAGTGAGGGAGAAAAGAGGATCAAGGTTAAAATGCTTTCTTTAAAGCAAAAGTTTTTTTTTTAAAGGTGGTTTTAATTAAAAAATAAAATAAAACAGCATTGGGAAGGGGAGAGTCAATACGTGACTTGGTCCATGTGCATTTCTCCTTTAGATGGGATATTTATTCCCTTAGTCCCTTTATTTTATTTACATATCGCAATTGGGTCTATTTCCTTTATTTCTTTTCTAATTTGGCCTCATATTTTTTTTATTTTCAATTCAATTGGATCTATTTTTCGTTTTTTAATATTATTTTTTTTCAAATTAATTGTTTTTGAAAATTATATTATTATTTTATTTATTATGATTACTATTATTATATTCATTTTTATATTAAACGATTATTTTAAATAAAGTTATTGCTATATTTATTTATATTATTTTTATATTTGTTCATATTTTTTTACTAATATTATTAATCAATTCCTTATTATATTATATTTTTTAGTTATCACTATTATTAATTAAATAATTTTTCTTATTAACTTTGATATTTCTTTTTATGCGCATATTATCATTACACCTTTTTTATTATCTTACTATTAAACTAATTAATTTAAGTTTGGTTTCATATTATTATATTAATTATTAATATTATATATATTTATTAATATTATATATATTTATTATTATATTATTAAAGGTTAATTATTTTAAATATTATAATTCTTTTACTTATTATTACATTTATTATATTATATCTGTTATTTCTTTTAAAATTATCAAATTGTTTTTATATACTATATTATTATTTTATTTTAGTATAGTTATTATTTTAATTTTTACTTTTATCATTATATTTAATATTATCATTAATATATGTTATTAAATCATTATGTTCTTTATTTTATTATTAATATTATTATTGCTATATTTTATCATATTGTTATATTTTTATCATTATTGTTGCTATTGCTAATTTTCTTTTTATTTATTTTTTTTATGTATTGTTGAGTTTATTATTGTATTATTATTTTCATGTTGCATATCATTATTGTTTTTTTCAAATTTTAAATCTCTTTAATCTATTTATTCATTTATTCTCAAATTGCTCTTTAAATAAAGGTAATTCTTTATACTTAATCGTTTCGAAGAAACGGGCCTTACCGTATTGGGTTCGTTTTTTATTCGATTTAAGTATTTTATTCAACATTTTATTCTCAAATTGTTTTTTCAAATAAAGGCAACTTCCTATACCTAGTCGTTTAAAAAATGTGTCCTACCGTATTGGGTTCATTTTTATTCGATTTAAGTATTCGAATATCCTTTTTATCGATTTATTCTCCTAAAACAAAGGTAATTTTCGATATTTGGAAGCTCGAAAAATTGTGCCTTACCGTATTGGGTTTCGATTTTAGTTCAAACCAAATATTTAAATATCTTTCTTATCAGTTTTTTTTTTACAAGTTTTGGAAAGTGGAGGCAATGTTCTATATTTAAAAAAATTGAAAAATCATGCCCTACCGTATTGGGTTGTGGTTTTACGTTTGATTTAAATATCGGAATACCCTTTTTTAAATAAAGTGCACATTTTTTAAAAATAAAGACAAGCTCATAATCGGGGTCAAAAAGCGTTGTGTCCTACCGTATTGGACGTGACGCTTTACCTTGAAGTGAGATGGTCTTTAACTCATGGTTAATCTACTTAAATGTTTCAAAAAAGAGGATCGTGTTTTAAAATTTTTTTCAAATATTCAATTTTCGATATTAAGATATAAATTAATCAATAAGGTACCAATTTTGGGCGTATTGAGGGTGCTAATCCTTCCTCATACGTAACTGACTCCCGAGCCTATTTTCTCAAAATTCGTAGACCAAAATGTTTTATAAGGTGGCCAATCACACCACAAAAAGGATTGGTGGCGACTCCGAATTTTTTTTCAAAAGTCGATTTCCCGTTTTTTTTAAAAATGGTTTCGACAGCTTGGCGACTCCACTGGGGATATCAGAACTTTAAAGAGAGTCGAGCTGTAAATTGATTATTTTTTGTCATCTTGTCGAAATTTGAAGTTTGTTTTTCCTAAAAATCCACGATCTTCGCATTGCATCTTCTGTGTCCTGGTTGAATTTACTTTTGATATGCTTTCGCATCATATTGCATGACCGTTGGGGTCGCACCTCTTAAGTGGGAGTGAGAAACTATGCCTTCGTGAGGTTTTCACCTCCGCATGGGCTAGGGGATCGCTTCCGGAATATATCCGTACCTATGTTTTCGTGAGGTTTTCACCTCCGCATGGTCATAGGGAAATGTATTCCCCTGAACTGAACTTGGTCCGTATGAGCCTATAATGGGTGAGGATCAAGGAATCTGCGGGTTCAGGTACCTTTACTCTAGAACCAACCCACATATAGTGTGCCTTAAGAGCCTGCCTTAGGTAAAACTACACCGAGACTTAGTGGTTACCAAAGTAGGAGTTTGATGGCTTTGATTCTTATTCTATATGCATGATTCTGACTCGTTTTTTTGTTTTGTTTTGCATATCATTTTCACCATAAAAGAAGGTGTCGATTTACGGTTCGGTTACTAATAGAAAGTTTTGCAATGGAGAGCGAATTCTCTAATAAAGTGGAATATAATGCGTTTACCCAGAAATGGTCAGAGAACACACAATTAGAGAAGGGTGATAGTTTGGCGGAGGGGTATACATCAGAGTTATGGGACTTTACCCGGATTAGTGTGGCACAAAATAATCTTAGGGAGCTGAAAGAGATATGGAGTCATTGGGATGGTGAGATGAAGCAGTTATTCTATCATAATTATGGTGATATGTCCTATCTTCTTGATATTAAGGTAGATAAACACTTGTTTCGAGCCGTGGCGCAATTCTAGAATTCTGCTTACAGCTGTTTTACTTTCGAAAATATGGATTTAACGCCTACTATAGAAGAATATACGGCTTTGCTTAGATGTCCGAAGTTTCAGACCGACAAGATTTATTCTAAAATCGTCAATGTCCCAACTTTCGTTAAGAGATTGATGAATATTACTGGGATGAGTGAGCAGTGGGTTGTGGCCTGAGTCCAGCAGAAGGGTGATGGGAAGTGTATCCCTTGGGGAAGTTTGAGAGAGTTAATTTTGACTCATACTGATATGAAGAGAAGAGTCGACGTTTTTGCTTTGAGTGTTTATGGGTTGGTGGTTTTCCCTAAGGCTTTAAGGCATGTAGACGAAGCAGTTACCAATTTATTTGACCAACTTGGTAAAGGGATCACACCTGTTCCTGTAATATTAGCTGAGACTTTCAGATATTTGAATGCATGTCGAAGGGCGGGCGAAGGCAGATTTATTGGATGTGCACAGCTTTTATTAGTGTGGTTCCATAGTCACTTCTGGAAGATGGAGAAGGTCACTTACCAACCATTCCTTCGAAATTTCTCTCCTTTAAAGGAAATAACGGCTACGTCGAGGAAGGACGATATATCAGAGGAGAGATAGATGGCGATACTTCAAACTTTCCAAGAGGATGATATCGAGTAGAGAGCCCCTTGGATGGTTCCTGGTAAGATTCTTTTCCGGTGTGGAGATTATGATTGGGTTCCTTTGTTAGGGATTTGGGAAGGCATTGGATACGCCCCTTTTCTTGTATCGAGGCAATAAAGGTCGAGGCAATTCGTACCTGCAACACAAGGGCTGGCTCAGAGTGAGTTTTCTTATAAAGGCGATAAATATAAGAAGAAGGTTAGAAAGATTTGTAACGCTTGGAACCAAACCTACCGGATGAAAGGAGTTGCTGTAAACCCGATGGTGACCCCTGAGTATAACGAGTGGCAGAGAAGAATGGTTAATGATAACATTTTGAGGCCAAACCTAGAAGATGCTAGACCGATAGAGGAATATCTACGAGTGGTTCCCTCTGAGTTAGAAATTATAAAGCAAGACTTTGAAAAGAAAAGTTCGGAGTTAGAAAAGAAAATAGAACAGTTGGAGGAGGAAAAGGTGTACTTGAAGCTAGATGTTGATATTCAAAAGTCGAAGGCTGAGAATCTAAGAAAGGGAAAGAGGAAGGTTGAGGAAGACCTTGCTGGCTTGAAGGAATATTACAAGAAGTATCGAACTTCGGTAAAAAACGTTGGTTTAGGTAAAACATCTGAACAGTGGAGGCAAGAAATTCAAGAAGAAAAGGCTAAAACTGATCAGTGGAAGAAGAAGTTCCATGATACTAAGGCACGAGAGGTTGGGTTAGAGAAGAGCTTGGATGATAGTCAAAATGAAAATGAGATGTTGAGGGCCAGGGTAGCTGAATTAGAGAAAGCACTATACCAGCATCGGAGTCAAAACTTGGTGATTGAATTAAAGGCCAGTTTAAGCAAGATCGAGGATCTGAAAAGAAAAATAGAAGAGCTGGAGTCTACACTTCAGAATTGTAAGCTCCGAATTGAACGATTGGAAGCAAATAATGGTCAGTTAAGCGAGCAACTTCATCGATCTCAAGATCAGGTCCGGGATAGAGATTACCCCATGGGCGAAGCTATAGCTCAAATACAAGAAGTGGCTGATTACTTACAGACTCTAGCAATTCAGGCAGATGTGCTGAGTGCCAAGTATGAGTTAGTGTCAGAACGAGGGCAGGAGTTAACCTCCCTTCTTAGGAAAGTGAAGGCTTTGAGCATTAGGGCTAAGCCATATATGTAATCCATTTTATGTAAGGGATTTTATTTTTTAAGTAAAGTTTTCTAAATGGAATTGAATCAAAATCGACGTCTTCTTTTGCATTCATCTCATATATTTGCATTTACATCATATCATATGCATTAAATTTCATGAAAAGATTCCTAATTGATTAAAATTTATTTTAGTTAATCTGGAAACTTGCAAAAGTTCACCAATTAAGCACCACTATAGTACGCGAAGAAAAACAAGAGCCATGGATGAAAGATTAGAGAAACTGGAACAGATGCAAAAGGAAATGCAAGAGCAATTGTATTTACGGATGCAGGAGCAGTTGGCCAAAATACAACAGGACATGAGGGATCAGATGTTAGAATCTCAGAAAAACATGATAAATCAATTTACACAAATGTTGGCTGGAGCTTTGGACAAATGAAAGAGCCTTATGATTGATACCGGAAACGAGGATGACGACCCCTCTATTCCCCCAGGCTTTAACCCAGTGGGCATTCAAATGCCACAACCAAGGGTATCTGTTAACATTAAACCTCTGTGTCAAACTGGTACTTCAGCCCGATGAATTTCCCAATGAGATCAAGCTCCAACCCCGAGGATAATTTGGCAAATACCAAGGTCCCTGATTTCGATGAGGCAGTAGAGGTAGAAAAGGTGAGAATAGAGGTCTCAAAGCAGCTAGAGGATCGTTGCAAATGGCTTGAGGAGAAATTCAAAGCTTTGGAGAATGCTGATTATTACGGTGGGATTGATGCTAAGGATCTGAGCCTAGTCCTAGACCTAGTACTTCCTCCAAAGTTTAAGATGCCGGAGTTTGAGAAATACAATGGGACCAGTTGTCCTGAGGCTCACATCACAATGTTCTGTCGAAGGATGACAGGATACATCCATAATGATCAGTTATTAATCCACTGCTTCCAAGATAGCCTGACTGGGGCAGCGGCCAAATGGTATAACCAGTTGAATCGAAGCCAAATCAGTTCATGGAAAGACTTGGCACAAGCTTTTATGAAGCAATATGGCCACGTAATGGATATAGCGCCTGATAGAATTACTTTGCAAAATATGGAGAAGAAGTCGAACGAGAGTTTCAGGCAATATGCCTAGAGATGGAGAGAAATCGCTACGCAGGTTCAACCGCCACTGCTTGAGAAGGAAACGACCATGTTGTTTATCAATACCCTGAAAGCACCTTTCATTAATCACTTGCTAGGAGGGGCAACCAAGAGCTTCTCGGATATAGTGATGTCCGGGGAGATGATAGAAAATGCAATAAGGTGTGGAAAGATAGAAGCTGGAGAAAGCACCAAGAAGTCGGCCCCACGGAAGAGAGAAAATGAAGTAAATAATGTGAGTAAGGGTTGTGCAAGACCGATTACTGTGAATCAACCGAGAGTAATAAACGTGAACCAGCAAGCCTCATCAAAGCAAGAGTCTGATACAAAGCGGATACGGAGAAACTCCAGTTTACGCCCATTCTAGTGACGTATAAGGAGTTATATCAAACTTTGTTTAAAGAACATGTTGTATCCCTGGTTTACCTAAAACCAATGCAGCTTCCGTATCCCAAGTGGTATAATAAAAATGTCCAATGTGAATACCATGCAGGAATCACAGGACATGCGATAGAAAATTGCACCGCATTTAAGAGGTTAGTTGAAAAGCTCCTTGAAATGGGCATCATAAATTTCGATGAGTCATCTGGTGGGGAAAATCCGTTACCCAATCATGCCGACAAATGGGTAAATTCAGTTATTGAAAATACTGGGAAAAGAGTTAGAATGACTGTGAAAGAAGTAAGAACACCATTGAGAGAGGTTTGGAAGGAAATAATGAAGAGATGGTTAATCACATAGAGTTCGGGGAACAGACCCCAGAAAATAGGGAACTATTGTGAGTTCCATAATGAAGAGGATCATGATATCCAAGAATTTGATGAATTTAGAGCCCTAGTACAGGGACTAATGGACAACAAAGAGCTGGAATTCTTTGAATATGTAAAAGAAGAAGATGTATGCGCCTCGGAAGGAGAGTCGTCAGGAAAAAGCTGTGAGATCAGTAGCCCAAGGGTAATTATTTCACAGCCAAAGATTAATGAAGCTAGATTGAAAATGGCACCAAGAATTGTGATAAAGAAACCCGTTGCTTTTCCCTATAAGGATAGAAAGAAGGTACCTTGGAGTTATAATTGTAATGTGACAATCTCGGGAGGAAAGAACTCGGTCAACATGCAAGAAGAAGCCCAAGATGTAGGTTTCCATACAAAAACCGATTCAGTAAAGGGGAAATCTTTAATGAAGCAAGGTGAGGAGAAACCGGAGTTACCTGTTAAGGAGCCAATAGCTGAGAACGAGGCAAAAAAATTTTTAAAATTCCTAAAGCACAGTGAATATAGTGTCGTAGAGCAGCTACACAAACAGCCAGCTCGCATCTCGGTACTGACCCTACTTTTAAGCTCGAAGATACACCGCAACGCGTTAATGAAGGTGTTAAACGAGACCTATGTCGCGGATGACATCTCAGTAAACAAGTTGGACCGCCTTATCAATAACATAAGTGCAGATAATTTCATCTTCTTCAGCGACGATGAAATACCATCGGGGGGTAGGGGATCTACTAAGGCCTTACACATCACTACCCGTTATAAGGGGTATACTGTATCGGGGGTTTTAATTGATAATGGGTCAGCGCTGAATGTTTTACCCTTATCTACATTGAATAGGCTACCTATAGATAACTCTCATATGAAGACGTGCCAGAACATGGTGAGAGCTTTTGACGGGACTGAAAGAAAGGTGATGGGGAGGATCGAAGTACCTCTTCTAATCGGTCCAAATACATATAAAGTAGATTTCCTAGTGATGGACATTAAGCCCTCCTATAATTGCCTGTTAGGGAGGCCTTGGATTCATACAGCAGGGGCAGTACCGTCATCGCTGCATCAAAAGTTAAAATTGATAACGGAGGGTCGTTTGATAATAATAAACGCGGAAGATGACATTATTGCATCTGTTACCAGTGATGCACCATACATTGAGAAGGATGATGAGGCGCTGGAGTGTTCTTTTCGTTCGTTGGAATTTGTAAATGCTACTTTTGTTATGGAGGGAAGTAAGATCTCGATACCCAAAGTGTCTAGTGCTACGAAGATGGGTTTACAACTGATGGTTGGAAGCGGAGCATTGCCTGGAAGGGGACTCGAAAAGTATCTACATGGACGGGTAGAGGTACCAGTCTTGACTGATAAGCGGGATTACTTTGGCTTGGGATATAAGCCGGATGCAAAGCAAAAGAGGAAGGAAGCAGAGAAGAGACAAGAAAGACGAATAGCACGGTTAAGTGGGGCAGAAGTCAAGTGGAAGCCAATGAGCTTTCCCTACATATCTAAAACTTTTGTGTCAGGGGGAATGATTCATCTTGAGAGCGAGATGGCAAAGAAAGAATGTTTTGAAGACATGCTTGATAGCTTGAGCATTAATGCTGTACTTGGAGAAGGAGTGGAAGAAATGAACTTGTTGGGTATTCGCCCTTACGAGCCTGGAAGTGTGCTGAACAACTGGACTGCAGAAGAGATTCCTGTAGTTTTTAGAGCAAATTCAAAGTAATGTTCAGAACATACTTATTGTTTTTAGCCTAGAACAATAAGAATCTTTTGTGAAATAGGCTCATGTTTAAATATCGTTATTTCAATAAAGAAATGCATTTTCATCACTCTTTGAGCAAATATCTTGTTCTATTTTCATTCATTGTCATGTTACAAATAAGCTATTCTTAGATTCATTTTTGGACATTCTTTCATATTTGCAACAGGTCCTCAGATATCAATGACACGAGTAGTACTGATATGGACCCTGAATCTCCTTTTGAGCAAGATTTATGTTTAGAGGGATCTCAGGATTTTGAAGATGACGAAGATTATAGTTTATCTCTGGACTTGTTAAGGATGGTAGAGCGGGAGGAGAAACAGATTCTGTCTCACCAAGAGACAATTGAGAACGTGACTCTCGAGGAAGGAAAGGAGGTGAAAATTGGCACTTGCATCAATGAGAAAATAAGACAGGACCTTATTAAATTATTGCGAGAGTTCAAGGATGTCTTTGCGTGGACGTATCAAGATATGCCAGGTTTAAACCCCAATATTGCGGTACATCGTGTTCCCACAAAGGAGGAGTGCAAGCCGGTACAGCAGAAGCTCCGAAGGATGAGACCCGATGTGGCAGTGAAAATAAGGGAAGAGGTCAGGAAGCAATTTGATGCTGGCTTCTTACAAGCGGTTAATTACCCAGAATGGGTAGCTAATGTTGTTCTTGTCCCTAAAAAAGATGGAAAAGTACAGATCTGTGTGGATTACAGAGATCTAAATAAAGCTAGTCCAAAGGACAATTTCCCATTGCCTCACATTGATACCCTAGTAGATAATACGGCGGGCTACTCACTGTTTTCTTTTATGGATGGGTTCTCGGGATATAATCAGATTAAGATGCATCCTGAAGACATGGAAAAGACTACATTCATAACACTATGGGGAACATTTTGCTATAAGGTGATGCCATTTGGTTTAAGGAACGCGGGAGCAACGTATCAAAGGGCTATGGTAGCTCTTTTTCATGACATGATGCATAAAGAAATCGAGGTTTACGTTGACGACATGATTGTAAAGTCTCGAACAGAAATTGAGCACTTGCAAGTCTTAAAGATGTTATTTTTGAGGTTGAGGAAAAGCTTAAACCCAATCCGACGAAATGTACTTTTGGAGCCAGGTCAGGAAAATTACAGGGTTTCGTTGTCAGTGGAAAAAGAATTATAGTTGACCCGGATAAAGTCAGAGCAATACAGGAACTGCCTCCACCCCGCACTCAAAAAGAAGTTCGTGGTTTCCTAGGAAGATTAAATTATATTGCCCGGTTCATTTCACAACTAACAGAGAAATGAGACCCCATATTTCGTCTCCTTAAGAAACACAATCCAGGTGTATGGGATGATGAGTGCCAAAAAGCTTTCGACAAAGTTAAACATTATTTATCCAATCCTCCAGTGCTGACGTCGCCTAGTCCTGATAGGCCACTGATATTGTATTTAACAGTATTTGACAATTCAATGGGATGTGTGCTTGGCCAACATGATGAGACTGGAAAGAAGGAAAAGGCAATATATTACCTTAGTAAAAAATTCACTGAGTGTGAAATGAGATACTCGTCAATTGAAAAATTATGTTACGCTTTGGTTTGGACCACTCGGAGATTGAGGCAGTACATGTTGTACCATACGACATGGTTAATTTCGAAGTTAGATCCTTTAAAATACATGATGGAATCAACTGCGTTGAGTGGAAGGATGGCTCGATGGCAAATTCTTCTTTTCGAGTTTGACATAGTCTACGTGAACCAGAAAGCCATTAAAGGAAGTGCCATAGCAGATTTTCTGGCCAGTAGAGCCTTAAAAGATTATGAGCCTCTGAACTTTGATTTTCCCAATGAAGATTTAATGTATGTGGTAACCACAGAGGAAGACACGTCCGAAAATTCTTCTTGAAAACTGAATTTTGATGGAGCATCAAATGTCGTTGGTAATGGAATTGGGGCAGTTTTGATATCCTCGAATGGAGATCATTATCTATTTACTTCCAAGTTGGATTTTGACTGCACAAACAATATGGCAGAGTATGAGGCATGCATCTTGGGAATCCGTGCGGCCATAGATCGAAAAGTCAAGGTGTTAGAGGTATATGGAGACTCTACATTGGTGATCTATCAGCTCAAAGGTGAGTGGGAGACGAGAGATCCCAAATTGATCAGTTATCGAAAGTTAGTTCTGGAATTAATTGAACAGTTTGATGACGTCACTTTCTTTTATCTCCCGCGTGATGAAAATCAGATGGCCGATGCCCTGGCTTCATTAGCTTCTATGATCAGAATAAATGGACAAGGAGATATGAAGCCAATTCAGATGAGTATTTATGATGCTCCAGTTCATTGCTACAATATAGACGAAGAAGAGGAGAGAGATAACCATCCTTGGTATCATGACATTCTGCAATATGTGAAAACTCGTGAATACCCTGATCAAGCGACTGAAAATGACAAGAGAACATTGAGAAGGCTCGCTAATGACTATATCTTAGATGGAGAGATCCTGTATAAAAAGAGGAAGGATCAGATACTGTTAAGATGCGTTGATGCTGTGGAAGCAAAGAAAATCCTGGAAGAAGTCCATGAAGGTGTTTGTGGAACGCACGCCAATGGGTTTACAATGGCTAGGCAGATCATGAGATTTGGGTACTACTGGTCTACGATGGAGGGAGATTGCATCAGTTACGCCAAGAAGTGCCATAAGTGCAAATTTATGGGGATAAGATCCATGTTCCTCCTTCCCCTCTTCATGTTATGACTTCCTCATTGCCTTTTTCAATGTGGGGCATGGATGTCATTGGACCGATCTCGCTAAAAGCTTTTAATGGTCATCGGTTCATTTTTATGGTCATTGATTATTTTACCAAATGGGTAGAGGCTACTTCATACGCCAATGTCACAAAGTCAGCAGTCAGCAGGTTCTTAAAGAAAGAGATTATATGTCGATATGGCATGCCAGAGAGGATCATATCAGACAACGCGTTGAATTTGAACAATAGCATGATAGCAGGGGTCTGCAGTCAGTTCAGAATTAAGCATCATAACTCATCGCCATATCACCCGAAGATGAATGGTGTAGTTGAGGCAGCTAATAAAAATATAAAGAAGATTGTGGGAAAAATGGTTGAGACTTATCGGGATTGGCATGAAAAATTACCATTTGCTCTTTTTGCTTATCGTACATCTGTCAGAACTTCTACTGGGGCAACGCCTTTTTCATTGGTTTATAGAATGGAGGCAGTTTTGCCTATTGAAGTTGAAATCACTTCCCTCCGAGTGTTGTCGGAATTAAAATTGGATGAAGCAGAATGGGTCCAATCTAGACATGATCAGTTGAATTTGATCGAGAAAAAGAGGCTAAAAGCCATACATCATGGACAAATGTATCAGAAACGAATGATGCGAGCTTACAATAAGAAGGTTCGCCCCAGAATGTTCTATGAGGGGGACTTGGTATTAAAGAAGATCCTTCATATACAAAAAGATTTTAGAGGAAAATGGATGCCAAACTGGGAAGGACCGTATGTGGTAAAAAAGGCCTTTTCTGGAGGAGTGTTGATATTAGCTGAGATGGATGGCGGGAACTTACCTAACCCGGTCAATGCAGATTCAGTCGAGAAGTACTTCGCTTGAAAAAAAAAAGAGAGAGGCCAAGGTGAAAACCCGTAAAGGGCACCTTGTGACCAAAGGGGTTTTGAATTGAAAACCTAAAAAGGGCAATTCAAATTTTGATCGAAGGTAAGGGCAGACGGTATTCTTGCTATGCCTGAATTGACAGTGAGAAGATATGCTATGTTTTAGGGCATCAACAAAGTACTCTAGATCTCCTATACACATTTTGAGTTCAAAATGGGCATCAAGGTGTTCATAAATAGAAGCTCAGACTATGATATCTGGGGCACCTAGTTCACATCTCACCCGTATTGTATTTGTTTTTGTTATTCTATTTGTTCCGAGCTATGGTCTCAATAAATTTCCTTCTTATGATATTTGCTATCTTTGATTAACATTTTGTTTTAGTTATGTTTCTAAATAATTTTTTGTTAGCCTGTTATTTACTCTTTCAAGCATTTTTTTCATTGAAATGACGATTAATGGACTAATAATACTTTCACAAAAGAGGTTTTGCATATTACTTTGGAAGCTTCTAATGTTGCGAAAATCGGAAACAGGACTATTGTTCAGAACTCCACAAACCTAAGGGCAGGAGATGTTGAAAAGAGGGGTCTAAACTAGTACACCTCTCAAGATTTTATTGGTCAGAGGTACCTTGACGAATAATAAGCAATGTCCACTCAAGTATTAAAAGGGAAATCATGCTTGGAAAAGAGATTAAGATTGTTGCATCTGGTCCTATTCGCCGGAGAGGGTTGTATTGGACCATTTGATTGGAAAGATAGTACAAATCCTATACTCCTGAGTCGCAGTGGAATGGATTTAAGAAGAAGATTTTCTATTAAGGATTCCAGTTGATTATAAAAGAGAGGATTACACAACAGTGATAAAATCTTAATAAATGACGAATAGTGATAACCTAAAAAGGGATCATTTTCATGACATTCTGCATGCATACAAATGTCATTCATGACACATTTAGTTAGAGCATTTGATTCATGTTAATCATGGCATCTTAAATCATTTGACATAAGCATAAACCTCAGGAGATCAATTCTACAGATAGATTCCCCAGTGGTCATATAGCAAGATTGATACTACAAATTTCAAGCAGATCTTATCTTCGCTGAGTAAGAGCGGAGCAGATCAATTTTCTGCAGATCTTATCTTCGTCGAGCAGGAGCGAAGCAGATTCAAGCCACTAGCCTTAACCCCCTAAACAGTAGGGTAACAGGCTGAAGATTACAGATCTTATCTCCCTAAGCAATAGTGGAGCAGATCGAAGATAGCAAACCTTATCTCTCTGAAGTTGCAGAGAGCAGGTTGAAGTTACAAGTCCTATCTCCCTGAAGTCGCAGCGGAGTAGACTGAAGATGGCAGATCTTATCTCCCTAAGCAATAGTGGAGCAGATCGAAGATAGCAAACCTTATCTCTCTGAAGTTGCAGAGAGCAGGTTGAAGTTACAAGTCTTATTTCCTTGAAGTCTCAGCGGAGCAGACTGAAGATAGCAGATCTTATCTCCCTAAGCAGTAGTGGAGCAGATCGAAGACACCAAACCTTATTTCTCTGAAGTTGCAGAAAGCAAGTTGAAGATACAAACCTTGTGTCCCTAAGCAGTAGTGGAACAAGCTGAAGTGACCATGGGATGGAATATGGCTACTTGAGCAAGATGAGCAACAAGGAGTCAGAATTCAGCAAGACCGGGCAAAATTGGCTCTTCTAATGTCTTTGCTTCGTTCTCGTTATACAAACAACGAGTAAAGAGGGGCAGCTGTGGGTACCAATTTTTGCCCGGGCCCATTTACCATTAAAGCCCAAATTTTTTAAACAAAAAAATAAACCCCAAAACCAAAAATAGACCTAATACACACACACAAAAAAAAAGGAAAAAACCTAGCAGAAACTGCTTGGCCACCCACAATCTCCATCCTTCCCACTACCCACTTTCTATGCCTCCATGCCTCCATTCCCACGTTTACACATCCTAGCAAGCAAAAAAAACTATAAAAATAAAGGCTATAAAGGCCAGAGTTTGTAACAGAGAAAGGGTTCGAAATTTTTTTTTCCAATACAAAGAATAGAAGTTGATATAAAAAGAGAGATCCAAATTTCAAGAGAAAATTACCTTCAAACACTCATAAGTCAGCAAATAACAAAGCTTGTAGTTAGATCGAGAGTAAAACAGAACTCGAATCGAGCGAAAAAGGGTATTATATTTTTATTTTTTCTTTCGATTTTATTTTCAATTCATATTCTGTTTTTGTTTTAAAAAAAAAAACAAATATTCATAAAATAATATAAAAAACAAAAAAAATTTACCTTTTTAAACTCCAGCCACCACGCGTGGTGGCCGGTGACAATGTGTGTGGCGTTAGTGGAGGAGCCATTTCTCTGGTCTGTTGAAGAAGGAAAAGAGGGGAAACTGAGGGAGAAAAGTGGATCAAGGTTAAAATACTTTCTTTAAAGCAAAAGTTTTTTTTTTAAAGGTGGTTTTAATTAAAAAATAAAATAAAACAGCATTGGGAAGGGGAGAGTCAGTACGTGACTTGGTCTATGTGCATTTCTCCTTTAGATGGGATATTTATTCCCTCAGTCCCTTTATTTTATTTACATATCGCAATTGGGTCTATTTCCTTTATTTCTTTTCTAATTTGGCCTCAAATTTTTTTTTTATTTTCAATTCAATTGGATCCATTTTCGTTTTTTAATATTATTTTTTTTCAAATTAATTGTTTTTGAAAATTATATTATTATTTTATTTATTATGATTACTATTATTATATTCATTTTTATATTAAACGATTATTTTAAATAAAGTTATTGCTATATTTATTTATATTATTTTTATATTTGTTCATATTTTTTTTTACTAATATTATTAATCAATTCCTTATTATATTATATTTTTTAGTTATCACTATTATTAATTAAATAATTTTTGTTATTAACTTTGATATTTCTTTTTATGCGCACATTATCATTACACCTTTTTTATTATCTTACTATTAAACTAATTAATTTAAGTTTGGTTTCATATTATTATATTACTTATTAATATTATATATATTTATTATATTATTATTAAAGGTTAATTATTTTAAATATTATAATTCTTTTACTTATTATTACATTTATTATATTATATATGTTATTTCTTTTAAAATTATCAAATTGTTTTTATATACTATATTATTATTTCATTTTAGTATAGTTATTATTTTAATTTTTGCTTTTATCATTATATTTAATATTATCATTAATATATGTTATTAAATCATTATGTTCTTTATTTTATTATTAATATTATTATTGCTATATTTTATCATATTGTTATATTTTTATCATTATTGTTGCTATTGCTAATTTTCTTTATATTTATTTTTTTTATGTATTGTTGAGTTTATTATTGTATTATTATTTTCATGTTGCATATCATTATTGTTTTTTTCAAATTTTAAATCTCTTTAATCTATTTATTCATTTATTCTCAAATTGCTCTTTAAATAAAGGTAATTCTTTATACTTAATCGTTTCGAAGAAACGGGCCCTACCTTATTGGGTTCGTTTTTTATTCGATTTAAGTATTTTATTCAACATTTTATTCTCAAATTGTTTTTTCAAATAAAGGCAACTTCCTATACCTAGTCGTTTAAAAAATGTGCCCTACCGTATTGGGTTCGTTTTTATTCGACTTAAGTATTCGAATATCCTTTTTATCGATTTATTCTCCTAAAACAAAGGTAATTTTTGATATTTGGAAGCTCGAAAAATTGTGCCTTACTGTATTGGGTTTCGATTTTAGTTCAAACCAAATATTTAAATATCTTTCTTATCAGTTTTTTTTTTTACAAGTTTTGGAAAGTGGAGGCAATGTTCTATATTTAAAAAAATCGAAAAATCATGCCCTACCGTATTGGGTTGTGGTTTTACGTTTGATTTAAATATCGGAATACCCTTTTTTAAATAAAGTGCACATTTTTTAAAAATAAAGACAAGCTCATAATCGGGGTCAAAAAGTGTTGTGTCCTACCGTATTGGACGTGACGCTTTACCTTGAAGTGAGATGGTATTTAACTCATGGTTAATCTACTTAAATGTTTCAAAAAGGAGGATCGTGTTTTAAAATTTTTTTCAAATATTCAATTTTCGACATTAAGATATAAATTAATCAATAAGGTACCAATTTTGGGCGTATTGAGGGTGCTAATCCTTCCTCATACGTAACTGACTCCCGAGCCTATTTTCTCAAAATTCGTAGACCAAAATGTTTTATAAGGTGGCCAATCACACCACAAAAAGGATTGGTGGCGACTCCGAATTTTTTTTTCAAAAGTCGATTTCCCCTTTTTTTAAAAAAATGGTTTCGACAATCACAAAAAAGGATCAAATTATCTGCGAAGAAAAGATGAGAAAGCGGTGGACCATTGCGAACCAGTCGAATAGGGCCCAATTGCCAACATTAATATCAACATGAATATTGTAACTTAACCGCTCCATACACTGTATAAACAAATAAGGAGATAAAGGGCAACCTTGTCAAACACCCCTAGTTGGTCGAAACTTCGAAGTTGAAACCCCATTCCACAACACTTGCATAATAGAGCAGGAAGTTGCAGACATAATAACATCACAAAAAAAATTAGGAATACCTGCAGCTTAAAGCGACGCGTCGATGAAATCCCAACATACTCAATCATAAGTTTTCTCTAGATCAATTTTGATGGCCATCCACCTCCTATTTTTTGCGTGCTCCTCATAGAGTGGATAACCTCTTGTGCAATGACAATATTATATGTGATGTTTCGCCTTACTAAAAAGCTAGTTGCTTAGGAGCTATAAGTTTGGGGAAAACCACATTAAAACTATTAGCAATAACATTCATAACCAGTTTGTAAAGAATAGAACACAAACTAATTGGTTGAAAGTGAGCGAAACCTCTTGGATTTTGGATTTTAGGGATAAGAACAAGAAGAGAGTTATTCAATTCCGAATCAATGCTTTCATCAGTAAAAATATCCTTAACCCATTTACAAACAGAGGCGCCTATGTGATCCCACTGACTTTGATAGAAAAGGGCGTGATATCCATCACTTCCAGGAGCCTTCAAATGTGCCATGTCAAATAGAGCGACTTTAATTTCCTCATCAGAAACTGGATTATTAAGGAGATTAATATCCCCGTCAGTGATGCGTGAGAAAACACTAATAGATAAACCTCTCATCGGCCGAGGTATTTGCCATACAAAGAAGTATAAAAATTAACCGCTTCAATTTTTAATTGCTCTTCCTCCGTAATCCACTCACTTAAATCATGCTTTAAAGCGGTGATTTGATTTTGCTTCCTTCTCCTCAAGGTGCATGTCTGAAAAAATTTGATGTTGCGACCCCCCAAGACTAACCAGTCACAATGAGCTTTCTGACACTAAAGTATCTCCTCATGATGCAACACATTTTCCAAATTCCCTCGAACCTCCATCTCAACTTGACTAAGATATGTAGAGCTTCTTCTATCTCGCTCAACCTCAATGTTATGAAATTTTTTTGTCAGAAGTTTCTTATGGGTAGCAATATGACCATATGCATCTTTATTCCATCTTTTAACTTGATCAGTAAACTCGAAGTGTGCTTTCGACATACTAGTAGAAACCCTCCAATTTTCTTTTACAAAATCTGAAAATGCTGGATGGTCAACCCAACCAGCTAAGAACCTAAACAGACGCCCTTTTGAAGAGTGGAAATCTGGCATCAAAGACATTTTTAAATGTCTATGATCAAATTTGAGTCGTGGCAAGTGAGTCACCATGGGATTAGGGAAAAAAGTACACCATGCATTGTTGCAAATAGCCCTATCCAAACGCTCCATAATCCCCCCTTTCTGCCACGTGAATTGCGAACCTCTAAAACATAAATCTTACAATAGGGCTGAGTCCATAAGCTCACAAAAAATGGGACATCTTTCCCCCCCTCTTCTCAGATAAAGAAAGAATAGCGTTAAAGTCACCAATCGCCATCTATGGGGACCCATCAACTAAAATAATTTTATGTAAAGCCTACCATAACAATAATAAATTGAATCATTATCCTTTATATTTTTGTCAATTTGATCTTATCCTTTTTAGTTAAATTTAATTTTCAAACTTTTAAAAAAACCGAATCCTTGTTTTTCTAATGAAAATTTTGAGTAAAATATTAAAATTTTGAGCATAACAACTTGTATATAAAACAAGTATTGCCATGTCAAAATAATAAATAAAGATTGCCACACATTTGCTGTGCCAACATAAATTTAATATTTTAATTAATATTTCCATTAAAAAAATTGATTTAATTCTTTTTGAAAAAATCAATGCTCAAATTAGGTTAAAAAATAAAGACTAAATTAAAAAATTAAAAACTAAATTTACTCAAAAAATTATTAGACGATGCTGAATTTTTTTTAAACATATCCACTTAACTATTCATATATGTATGACCAAGTAACTAAACTACTCAAAAGAACTGGAATAGACTTGGAAAATATATCCACACAAACCTACACAATGATAATAATATACGTGGAACCTCGAAAATTCCTGAAACCACCTCTTTACTATTAAGCTAAGATCTCACAAGGCAAATTAAGAATTCTTGAAGAACTTAATAGGTACAATATTATATCTAAATTATTTTATTCAATTACACATTAAAGAAAACAAAGATGATGACTCAGACGGAAATTTTAGTTGGATAATCAACCAGTTACATCTTAAAACATCAGAAGAGCGTCAAGTAAACAAGTAAAAGTAATAGCAATAATAATAAAAAGAGAAACAAATTGAATGCCCGGAAAAGATGATAAAAATGAAACATCAAATTATTAAATATTTAAATATAGACACAAAAATATCAATCCAACTAAGGTGGCCCAGAAAGACAGCTCCTTTTCTACAATTAAAAAAAAAAAAAAAACATTTTGCTTCTTCTTTGCCCAAAATTCAATTGAACATTTCCAAGATTAACCTCTTTTACCTGACATATGCATCATTCAACTCAAGATATGACCCAAACTACATAATTGTACACGAACAACTTCTTTCACTTCCATTATGGAATTCATCATCCGATCCACCTGTTTCACTGACATTAGACAGATATGTACAATTTCATCACTATAGTTCAAGGTAATCTTATGATAGACTCAAAAAAGAAAAAAAGTGAATAAAGACTGAAAGAGCGAGGGATTGACATGCAAAAACATGAAAAGAACTAACAAGGAGGCTATTTGAACAGTTAAATAAAAATAAACAAGAAACCTAGGATCTTCACCATCTAAGAAGGAAGAAGCGATACCTGTCTATGGAATCACTGCAAACCAAACGAATGTGCACTATGGATAACATATTTAACAGTTCTGGAATAAGGAACTGAAAGGAAAACTGGTAGGTTACTTATTAAAATAGCCATATTTCTTGCGAGTCTTTTTGACAAAATACTTGGAAAAAAAAAACAGAGGATGAAGGAAGACTGCTAAGTGATTATCTGCCTAGTGCTATATTAGAAGACAATATTACCATTCCAAAAATGCAAGCTGACATGCATCTAATAACAAAACCACATTCAACAGCTCAACTAAAACCTAAGGGGATATATATATATATATATATATATATTAAGTATGCATGTATATTTTACTAGTGCATACCTTGGAATTCTAAATAAAAGTGTAATCCAGGAGGGAAAGCTCCTCCAAAAACACAGGCATGTTTTATAACACAATTGTCTGGTCCTCTCTCATTTTCAGTATGGACCAGTCCTCAAAAACATAAATGCACCATTGATATACCAACTGAACACTCTAATCAATGACAAGCAAGCAATGATCCAACATTGATGTATCACAACAACTTGAACAACTTAAAGGCGTTCACACACAGAAAAACCATTAACTCCAAATGTAATTAATGTTCAATCTCTACCAACCAAACACCCCTTTGCATGGATTTAAAATAAGATAATCAGCTGTCTTCCTGTTTAGTTGCTTTCGATGTGTCAAATTTTGATGACCAATTAAAATTGATATGAAAATTACATACTTCTTAAATCCAAAGTACATGTAAAAATTTGAACATCACATAAAAATTTATTGAAAAAAAGTTCTAAAACTTTCAAATTTTGAGTTGATTTTTCAAGATCCATGATAAATCTAATATCTTTTCTATAAATGAAGTTGACATATTAGCTACCCCAAGTGATACATTCAAGAGTACTTTCTCCTTAAAAAAAAAAAAAAGAAAGATTATTTTTCCTCATATAATAATCACAGTGATCTCAGTGATCCATGATCAATCCAATATCTTTTCTATAAATGAAGTTGACATATTAGATACCTAGTGATACATTCAAGAGTACTTATTAAAAAAAAAGAGTATTTTTCCTCATAGAATAATCTCAGTGATCTTGAGTAAAAACTCAGAAGTATGCCCACAACTTTAGCATTTCTAATAATTTTCTTCTAAAGCTTTAAAATATTTTAGTCCCAAGAAAATTTACTTTCATCTATATGATTTTGTAGGTTAACTGTCATTACTCATCGTAATAACACAAAATACCACCTACCAGGAAATAATGATGCACTCCACTCAATTTATTCAAATGATAACTTAAACAGGAGTAGGGCATGTCAATCACATTTTGAAAGCCTAAAAATATGTGTCGGTTTCTTGCATAACCTCAAAAGATCATATATACGTGCCTCAGGTTTCAGATTTTGAGAACCAATGCTCTAAAATCAGATCTATGTAAATCATGAACCAGGAACTATACACTCATGCATCGTAACTAAGCAACCAGTAGCAAGGCTTCCTATACATTTACAACCAAGAAACCAACCCAAAGTTTGACAAAATTTAGCATCAACAAAGAAGTCCAATTCATATCTATGGTGCATGTTGTAACATCATTCAGATCCAATTTCTAGTTTCCAACATGTTATTTTACTGTTCAAGAAGTAAATACCCCAAACTCAAATTTTCTATTGTTACCATTCTTTGAAGGAAAACTATGTATCAAAATAAGATTGCACAAAGCTGTTTTGATTTATAGTATTACACAAATTGCAATGGGTGTCAGCAGAATTCAGAGAAAGTTTTAGTATTTTCTCAAGCAAGAAAATTTTGACATGTGAATGATCACACTATTTTACGACCCATGGGGCATGAGTGTCCATAGAATCATGGGGGATGCTATTCAATATTCAAAACTCCCTTAATAACTAGCTATAGAACAATGAGAAGTGTACGTTCAACATGCGCATAAACTAAGACAGAAAACATATCATGATGGCATATAAACTTTAAAAAAAATGTTACTGCATTGCCCTAGAACTTTAATTAAGAGCAGAATTTATCGTACCTGGGCTCAAATTCCCTGATTTCAGCTAGCTCACTACCATGAGCATCCGTCCACTGTACCTTTCTTCGTTCTGGATGACTAGGGATATCACCATCCTTTTCCGCTGATGCCTCATGGTCATTAACATCCTCAACAGGAATGGGAGTATTGATTGGTCGCTTCTTCAAACTACTTTTAAGGGCAATCTCTCTTACATTACTATTTCCATCATCAAGTTGACTTGCATGATCATTAGTTTTATCCAAAACATGAAGTTCTGGCAAGACATCCTGCTGTTGAACAGGGCCAACTTTCAAAGCCGATGCGGCATCAAGTCCAGCGGAAGTGCGACCAAAGCAGACAAAAGAGGTGCACCCGCGGGAGAGCCGGTTCTTGATGGAAGCCAGTTGATTCAGGTCAGGTTCAGATTCTTGGTCCACCAACTGGTAATGATTCCACGGCGAAACTCTCATGGGCTTGTCCTCGTGTTTCTGACCCAAGAGAAGAAGGGCCAAGCCCTTGCTATACCCAGACACAGAAGAACTGAAGAACCCTCCTCCTTCTACTGTCAATAACATGAGTTCTTCTCATCTGGGGCACCCAGATAACACCTTTGTTTTTCTTTTCAATACCCCTCAAAAGTTACAACAAATTGAAGCAAACTAGCCCTAACTCCTTCATCCATCCATATCTCACAGTCAGTGAAAGTTATGAAAATTTCCCAAACAATCAAATTTAACAATCAATTAAAGGCAAAGCTCTTAAATTTCATACGTAGTTACTAAGGAAGTGCAATCCGAAGCAACCAAAAGTTATTGCAGACATAATAACTATTGAATTCCTTAAAATTATCAACAATGTCAATCCTCTTTAAAAAAATTTACTACCACACATAATTAATATCCATGAATTTATTAAATAATTATTTAAACTTCAATGCATTAATTTTATTATTTTTAAGCTCTAAAGAAAAAAAATCAACAGAGTTAATATTTTATACACTGGACCAGCTCACAGCAACACTCAATAAATATAGAGAAACTCTTAAGACCATCCATGGCAAATAGAAAATAAAAAAAATTTAAGAGTGATTTAAGATCTGTCTACTTTTGATGTAACAAGGGCCAGCTTAAAGCAGTGCTCTCTGTTTGATTGAAGTGAAACCATTAAAAATGGAACACATAAAAGTTGACAGTGAACATCTAAAATTAAAAGGAAAAAAAATGAAATGATTTGCTATCCTTTCACTTTCTCGGGAAACAAACAAGAAATCAGATAAAAAAAGGAGCTTTAAAATTTACCTGATGGCGATTAAACGGATCTGAAGAGTAGAAGGAACTCAAGAAAATCAAAATTGGCGGCGCCGGAATGTTCGATCGCGGCGAACGTACGAATTAATCGACGAGATTTTGAAAAAAGGCGAGGCAAAATAGGAAAATAAAAATAAAAGCCGAAGAAAAAGAAAGAAATATTAGAGTCGGGGGAAATAAAAAGAAAGAGTTTATGTTTAGTTGCTAAAGTAATCCTTGTAAATATAAATAATTTAAATATAAATATAATATATATTAAATTATTGAATCAATCATATTTATTTATAATTTTTATAAATAATTCTAAGTGAATGATAAGGATAGTGACATCCACGGCGGAGGATAGCGATTGGCGGTGGGTCCCCTTTTTTTCTTATTTATTTTTTTGGATCTTTTAAGAGAAAAAATCAAAAAAAGAAGAAAGAAAGATATGATGGGAAATTGTGTGTTGGAAAGGTAAACTCATAATTAATAGGGATTATGATTTTTTTTAACTTTTAACTTTATAAAAAAATTATTTTAATCTTTTATTTATTTTTCAGTTCTTTTAATAACTGAATTTGTATTGTTTATCGAGTTACTTTAAAATTGTTAAAAATTTTCATATTTATTAATTTTACTGATGTGATATACATGCAACTTATCACGTTAAGAACATGTTAGCATTTAACTAATTCTTTTAAATTTTAAAAATATTTTTTATAAATTTTATACATTTAAAATAATTTTAATGATTTTAATTTTTAAAAACAATTCTTATAATTTTTTTGAAAATTTAAAAAATTAATTAAATGTTAACTTATCATCCACATGGTAATCCACGTATATGCCACGTCACATTAACAAAGTTAAAAAACGTTAATTTTTTTATCCATTTTGGATGATTGACAAAAAAACACAAGTATAAGAGTTCAAAAAAGATAAAAATTTAAATGAAAGTTAAAATAGTATTTTTATAAAGTTGGAGGGCCAAAAAAGTTATTATACCTAATAAAGGAAAGATTGGGTTTGTTTGTTTATAATAACATTGCTGTTAAGTCTTAATCAGTAATTAAATTTTTAATTTTTTATCAACCAATTGTTATTGTAAAAATTTGAACAACAAGGCTTCAAATAAATTTAAAGCATTCTATTCGAAGAACAGCGAATTATGAATTATTTAAATATTCTTTGTTAGTTCCTGAATTCATATACAATTTGAAAAAATTAAAATGACTCTAATTTCTCATTGCAAAATTATTTTTTACCAATAACTTGATTGTTGGGTAGATAATCCTATTATTATAATTAAATTTAAATATTTTATAAGTTAATCGATTTCAAATTCAAATATTAAGAAAAAAATGGTATAACTATGTAATCAGTTATCATCCATACCTAATCAGATTCCATCCATACCTATTATTAAATTTTAAAAAAATCAAAATTCTTTTGAAGTTTAATTTCCACGGTGACCCTTTGTTTATTGGTATCTCAGAATAGTGATGGCGGTCAAAGGAAGGCAGATTAAGGTTAAAGTTGGTGGAATAAAGCCATAGCCACATATTCCTAGTTATAATGGTTTTAATAATGAGCTAGTGCTAGGCAGACATGGTCTCAAGCAATAAAAGGAACTATGCATAGTTTTGTTTCTTTTATTATTTTGTCGACCCACTTTTTTCTTTTCTTTTCTTTTTTTATGGCTATTTGTCACATTTATAATTGCATCATCAAATCCTTACCGCTATGCTATTTGACTGACTTTTACAAATATACTTTTGAATGATTGAATATAAGTTTTTTTAACCCAAAAATAGAAAACTGTGTGTGAAATATCTTAGAATTAAATTATTAAAAAATGTTCAAAAAATAGTTTAGAATATTTATTTGGCCATTGTACTTTCTACAAGTTTTTTTTCTTTATACTATAAGATATTTTAAATATTCTTCAGCACAAACCATGTATAAAATTGTTTTGCATGAAGCAGTTATCAAGTATAATAAGGTTGTTGTAGGATTTCATAGCTTGAACAAAGATTCTACATAAACAAAATGATCAAATCCAAATAAGCAATCACAAGGAATCCTTATAAAGTAAAATTTGAGAGAATTTTAACAAGCCCTTCGAAATATTTTTTCCCCTTAAAAAAGTAGCTGAATTTTGATTGAACAAAAAATGCTTCACTATGAAATTTAAACCCTCCAAGCAAATAGAACTGAAACACAAACCGAGCACAAACACACTACGCTAATCTTTTTCAAAAGCCTTCAACCAGTCACCTGTGCCAATGTGCTTTTTATTTCTGTGTGATGTTTAGCCATCTTTATGTCATGCTTCCTTTACTTGGGTAACAGCAGCGACAAGCAAAATGGTGATGCACCGAAAGCCCTTCCTGATCTTCTTAATCGTTGGGGTTCAAAAGGGAGTTACCTTGCATTCTCAGTAGGTAGATTCATGAGATGGACTATCGGCATGCATGTCCATTGAGGAGTCATTAGAGCTGAGAGGATTTGAATCCCTAGTCTGGTTTTGGAGAAAGCTAGGTTCATTGTTCCTGGCTCCGTTTCCCGAAGGAAGGCCACCATTAGGACAGTAGCCTTCTTGAGCAATGTGGTAATGCTGGAGACTCCGACGAACAGGACTTGATAAAGCATTTGAGAACACTAAATTTTTGGACTGCTGATCACCATGGTCAGGGCGAGTTCCCTGCCCAGCAGTTTGGCCAGATGAGCCTGTAGAGACCATGAAACCGGTATTCATGAACTGCATCGCAGGCTGGGAATGCTGCTGTTGGCTTGGTGCTCTAGGTGACATTGATGGCTCTTCACCATAGTCTAGTTCATTCTAAAACAGGATCACACAATATTCAGATTTTCAGAATATGATAAAGGTTATCACAAAATGGAAGGATCAGAAAACCACAAGGGTAACTCGTGCCAAAAGGATCACAAGAAGATCCCCACATTTCAGAAGGGAGAACCAACCCTTGCCATCTTCGAAACAAATATACTAGCATTTGCAAAAATCTTTAGAGGCCAAAACTAGATCACAAAACTAACCATTTTTGCTTCCAAGAGCAAACAATACGTTTCACCATCAAGGTACTGAATACTGATGTCACTCAAGAACATTTGGCATCTAGTTGATTAGTGTGCAAACTTAACTACCGAAGAACATAATAATACTCTTGCAAGTCTTTCACCCTTTCTGATGCAAAATATGAGAACTAAACAAAGACAGATTTGTTGTTTAATATGCAGTAAATATATTGAAGTTACTGTTTATAGCAGTGATCTTTGTACAAGCACTTGATTTTGACACTTGAACAACATAAATGGCCTACTACATTTTAGAATACTATAGTGTAATATGATGATGCACGTGCGAGTGAGAGAATTAACAGCAACAGATTGAAAGAAGGTTGCCCTGCACATCCATGTTCTGTGTTCGCAGCTGTAATGGCAGCTATCTTACATCATGAGTCATTGATCTACAAGTGTTCTTTTTAGTGTAAAAAGAGACCTCTAACCAGCCAACATCCTTGGCCAAAGTACAAAAACTGAATCAGCATGCTGGTTGTGGCATATTTTATGACTAAGGTCACCTCTATATTCTATAACAGTTAAGTCCATATCCTAGAGCAAGTACTAACAAAGAGTTCAATGATTGAGTTGGACGAATAACCAAAATAAAGCACTATAATGATTTCATATCGATGTGTTCAGAACCAAAATCATAGAAAATAATGATTTCACCAAATTGTGAAGACCAAGGAAATCAACCAAAGCTTATTACAAAGGTACAAGGCTCTTTTGTTTTATTTGCAGAAATATTCACATCTCAGAGATCAATGCAATAAATTTGAAACTAGTACTAGTACCATTAGTCATAAAAACATGCAAAATTGGATCCAAGATTTTTAAAACTACTTCCCCATGTCAGTACTCTATTGCAACAAGGAAGACTTGCATACTTTCAGCATTGACCAACTTGCATGCAACTAGATTAAATTGTCTCCTCCAAGTAAAGGGAACAACAAGATCTTATACAAGTCTAGATAACTTACTTTGTTCCTTGTTTATAATTTTCCTTCAAATAAAACAAAAAACAACGTTGCATCTCACCGCTTCCAAACAATTTAAACAAATGTCAAAAGAGTAGTACTGCACAAGGTTTATTTCCAGCTTTCAAGTTTGTCAAAGATTTCTCAAAACTCAAAACTAGCTGCAAAATCATTTAGATAGAAATACGAAGCATACATGAGTTGATTCAAATGTTGTTTATCTTCTGATAAGAGTCGAAGATAGAATTACAACCAAATAAAGATTTAACAGACCAGAGAGTTCTGCATGATAAATACTGTAAAAAAACATAATTGACAGAGAAAAGAGGAAGTCCTTCGTCATTCAATGTCAAAAATATTAACAACAAAGAAAAAGGGGTATGCCATTCAATCTTAAGAGGAAGACTTAGATGAAGTTGTCATGAGATACAACATTCAAAGAAGGACAAACCTGAAGGTAACTGAGGATATCCATTGTTGTTACTCTTGATCCTCCCTCTTGTTGTCTCCAAATCCACTGATAAATTTTTTCCTGAAAACAAGTTCAAATAATTCTATTAGAGAACTTCCAAATCCACTAATAATTTTGTTTCCTGAAAATATGAAATAACCATATTAGTGGAACTTCTAACTCTCAACTAGAAGCCCTTTACAGATGACTAATTGAGCAAGTTGACAAATAAAACGAATAATTTAACGGCTGAAAATTTATAACTCAGTAGATTTACTCTCAATGTTGTGTGAACTAAGCATAGACCCTTGCTCTTAACAAGGGAAGAGTAGAATTTATAAGAAATACTAAGTCCTCATTGGAAGATAAACTTCAAAATTGAATTATGATTCTAAAGCATGTCTGAGCGCATATGAGTGTGTTGACTTTACCAGAGATTTAAAAGACATCCAAAGTCCTTGTTAGTAGATAAACTTCCAAATTGAATTATGATTCTAAAGTACGTCTGAGCACATATGAGTGAGCTGACATTACCAAAGATTTATAAGCTACTGTCAAGCTGCCGGTACACCCCCTAAATTTCAATCACATTTATTAACACTAAAATTTTAAAATCAAAACCCCTGGAACAGGTTCTAAGTAGTTGGTTACATGACCTGGTGGCTAACAAGGTTCAAGCTCTAAAAGGAATATACTTGAGGACAAAATATCTTGGTTTCATTAGCTTCAATTTTATGAGGCAGCAGAGACTAAGCTTATCCTTAAACAAGGAAGAAAACCTAATCTGATTCATACACTCCAGCATTTGCCCAGCTGAATCGTTGCAATTAGCGAGTACTGAGGTGAAAGAGAAGGGAAATTCTTTTGTTAATTTGAAAACCCTTGTTAAATGTATCAATTCCCACCAAAGATGAGCTCAACTCAAATTTACCATGACTTATAAGCATCCTCAAGCGATCAGTTCCACTCTTTGCTAAATGCACAACATATCGGCAACTGCATTTGTTCTTTAAACAAAAATATATTATTATCATTTACGTTTTTCAGCCAAAACAAAAGCACACTATGTAAAGCACACAGGGACACAAATGCAATATATCCAGAAACACAAGCGAACAATGAGATAATAAATTTATTCCAAACCAGTAAACCCCTAAGCATATTCGCATTAAAAGTATAAAATTTAACAATAAAATCAGGCTTGATTGATCAAAATAATAAACTTTGAGCCGCTCAAAGATAGACACGCGATAAAACGCAAAACCCAGATATAGAAGTACATAAAGCTAAGATTGCATGCAAATAAATAACCCAAAAATGAAGGAATATGTGTATATATGCATATGTATATGGAGATGAAGAGAGGGAATTATACAAGGCCATGGCGTTTGCCAGCTTGGAAGGAGAGTTTTTGCTGATTCATAGCCTGAGTATAAAGGTGAGACAAGGAGTTAGCGGCGCTGCAAAAGGAGGCGTACATAGTCCGATCAACCTCATCGAGGCTCGTCGCTATCGACTTCCTTTTCTTCCCCATTTATCCCGATTCCCTCTCTCCTGCGATCGACAGGGGTTTTCGGTTTCTTTTTGGCGATCGATGAAAAGAGAATTTTTCACCTTTCCATTTTGTTTAAACCTTTTTTCTTTCTTTTTCTTTTTTTTTTTTTTTTACTTTGTGGTTTGTGGTAGAAGATTTGGGAGAAAGCTCGCTTCGTTTTTATACATGTTTTTAATGAGATCAAAGTTGAAGCAGGAGGCTTGGGAGACACCTCACGCCTCACGGCAATGCATGCGATCGGGTTGGGCCACTCATATAAAGCCCGTTTAGGCCGCCTCATTTCTAGGAAATTTAGGTCCATCAAAGTGAGATTGATTATTGTAATGGTAAGATTAAAATTATTAGTGGAATATGTGTTTAGATTCAATTATAATAGCACTGTTAAAGTGAAATATGATAACAACAGAAAATGATTTTTATTTGAAAATATAATAAATAATTAAAATGTTTAAAATACTAAGTAATGTATTATATGTTTATTTAAAAATTAATATATAATTATTTAAATTTATTTATTATATGTATAAAATATTGAAAATCTTTAACTTGAAATAATTGAAAACTAAAACAATAAATAATTTAAAAACTTTTAATATAATTGAGCATTAACTTGATTGGTATAAGTATTGTTGTCAATACAAGAGAACATTGATTTGAGTGTATTCAAATACATTATCCTTCTAGAGGGACTATGAGGCTTGAATAATTATTTTTTTGGTTGAAAGTTTAGAAACTCACTCTCTCCTTTTATATTTTTCTAATATATGGAGTGGCTCACTCAATTGATCCAAAAGGAGATCGATGAGGACATTGGAAACCAATAAAAATGAGCAAAGACATAATGATTTCTCTCTTTGCTCAGGGCATAAGATCAATAATTAAAAGACTCAGTATTTTCTTCTCAAAGAACATACAAACTAACAAGAAGACTTCTATTAGTAGTGCCCTCAGTTTAGTTAGTGTTATCGACTTGGGAGATATCTTATGTTCCTCTTCTCCATAAAAAAGTAACTAATGCAACCTATCGATAGATTCTCCAACAAATGCAACAAAAACTTACAAGGTGAAAAGCTCACACTCTCTCTTTTACTGGTAGACTTACTTTAGCTGAAGCGATTCTAAATTTAATCCCCATGTATGCAATGCAAATTGCAATCATTCTTAAAGGTAGTTGCTTCGAGATGGAAAATTTTTTGTAACTTCGTTTTGGGACAATTCATAAAATAAACCGAGATTCATCTTGTTAAATGGAGAGATGTTTGTAGGGTGACTAATTGTAATGAACTGGGCATTCGAAAGATGGAATTTATTAATGACTCATTTCTTATGAAGGTTGTGTTAGATTTGTAAAATAAATCTAAAATAAAACTGAATAAACCAGGATCTATCATGTCAAATCATCAAGAATAAATCAAGAATAAAACTAAATACAGAAGCATACTTGAATCCATAAATTCCTTGAAGTTTTACCAGATCTTAGGGATTTGATCTTCCAAATTAGCACACAAGAAATTCAGAGAATATATGCTCTCTCTTTCTTAATGATGGGATATTAGAAAAGATATCTTGTGTATAATTTGGGGACCATAACCCTAGTATTTATACCTTGGTATATTAGTTCTAATCAAATTCTAATTAGCCCATTATTAATTAGAATTTTGACTAAAACTCTTACTAAAGTATCTACACATATTTGACCCATACTTTATTTAATAATTAAAACCCAATAAAATTCTAACCAAATTAGATCACTTTTAATTTGGGCTAACATATCATGATAGTAAATAATATGTAATTACCCTTATTATATATGTGATGTCCATATTTTCCAACAATCTCCCACTTGGACCACATATATATACTAATTACTCTATAATTACATGTCACTATATAACCTTATGAGCTCAAAATTTTACTATCATATACAAAAGGTATTCTGAACAATCTCGTCCATTAATTATGTTAACATAAAACCAATGCGACTTTCGTTACATATATCGTAACTAAATCCATCCATGATCACATATATTAACACAACCAAATAACATAGAATAAGTATGGATGTATAACATGGAAATTATATGTAATATGATCTAAACATGTCTATTTCCAACTGGTCCTCTTAAGTGAGGTCAGTTTCAAAACAATAAATAGAGATAATAAACTGAATACTTCATTTCTGATCAGAAAATAACCAAATACATAAATGTTTGAAAACAAATATAATATAAACTCCCACTAAATCATGATATCCTTAAACAATGTAACACCCATGTGAGCAGTGTGCTCATGAAAGACTTTAGGTAGTAAACCTTTTATGAGCGGATCAGCTATCATGGAGTTTATCCCAATGTGCTGTATGGATATTTGACCATTTTGCACTCTTTCTTTTATAACTAGGAACTTTATATCAATATACTTTGACTTAGATGAACTTCTGTTGTTGTTGGAATATAGCACTGTTAACTTATTGTCACAAAATAATTTAAGTGGTCTTTCTACATTCTCCAAAATGCACAGTCCTATGACAAAGTTCCGCAACCATATTCCATGGTTTGATGCCTCATAGCATACTACAAACTTTGCTGCCATAATGGACGAAGCTACAAGTTTCTGTTTGACACTTTTCCAAGATATAGCTCCTCCAGCTAACAGGTAAATATAGCCTGATGTAGATTTCCTACTATCTTGGCATCCAGCAAAATCAGAATCAGAATACCCTATGACCTCCAAAAGATCTGATCTCTTATAAGTAAGCATGTAATCTTTCTCTGATAATATCTCATAACCTTTTTGGCTGCTATCCAATCGTCAATAACAGGGTTGCTTAAATATCTGCCTAACATCCCGACAATATATGCAATGTCTGGACTCGTACAAACTTGAGCATACATTAAACTCTCAACAGCTGATGCATATGGAATTTTTTACATTTCCTGAATTTCAAGGTTACTTTTAGAGTATTGAGTATGACTAAATTTGTCTCCTTTAGTGACAGGGGTGTCACCTAGTCTACAACTATGCATGCCAAGCCTTTTGAGTACTTTATCGATATAGCTCTTTTATGATAATCCAAGAATACCTCGAGATCGATCTCGATGTATCTAAATTCCTAAAACAAAATAGGCGTCCTCAAGATCTTTCATCTCAAAATTCTTAAACAAAAACCTCTTGGTTTCGTGCAATAAGCCTATATCATTAACAGCAAGCAAAATGTCATCAACATATAGAACTAAAATATGTACTTACTCCCATTGAATTCGTGATACACACAATCATCAACAATATTCATCTCAAAACCAAATGAAACGATTATTTGATGAAACTTATGGTACCATTAACGGGAAGCTTGTTTGAGTCTATAGATGGATTTTGTCAATTTGCAAACCATATTCTTTGAGTCTTCCGACTCAAAATTTTCCCGTTGCACTATATAAATTGTTTCTTCAATGTCACCATTAAGAAACACAGTCTTAACATCCATCTGATGTAACTCAATATCAAAATGAGCAACAAGTGCCATGATTATCCTAAAGGAGTCTTTCGATGAAATTGGAGAAAAAGTCTCTATAAAATCAATACCTTCTTTCTGATTATATCCTTTAGCTACAAGACGTACCTTATACCTCTCCACATTACCATTTGCATCCCTCTTGTTTTAAATATCCATTTACAACCAATTGGTTTTGCACCTTCAGGTAATGGGACAAGTTCTCAAACTTTATTGTCTTGCATAGACTTATACTCATTTTTCATGACATCAATCCACTTTTGAGAATTAGAACTTTTCATGGCCTAATAAAAGTTGATTGGATCATCTTTTATCATTTCATTATCATCCTCATGTTCTTGGAGAAATACAATATAATCATCTGGAATAGCATTTCTCATTTCTCTTGTGGATCTCCTTAATAGCACTTGTTCTTGAGGTTGTTAAGTTTGTTCTTCCAGAACAATTACCTCATTTTAAATGGGGACTTATTCAACATTGTCTTGTAGAGGTTCTGGATCCACTTCTTAATCAATAATAGGTATAAGAACATGAACATCGTCAAAAGTGATAGTAGGAACTGAGTTGGAATCTAACTCCTCCTAAAAAAATGCCTCTAGCCTTATTTATCCTCCCAAACTCAACATCCTCAAAAAATGTTATAGTTCGTATCTCAAAAATATTCTTTATTATGGGATCATAAAATTTATAACCCTTAGATTGCTCAAAATAGCCAATAAAGTAGCTGCTTACTGTTTTAGAGTCTAATTTCTTTTCATGTAACCTATAAGGCCTTGCCTCAACTGGACATCCCCAAATGTGAAAGTGCTTTAGATAGGCTTTTGACCTGTCCAAAGCTCATAAGGTGTTTTTGCAACTGCTTTATTGGGTACTTTATTCAGAATGTAAGCTACTATCTTTAATGCTTCTCCCCGAAAGGACTCAGGTAAGGTAGAATGAGCAATCATGCTCCTTACCATATCCTTAAGAGTTCTGTTTCGCCTTTCAACTACACCATTCATACTAGGTGATCCTGGCATGGTGTACTGTGGGACAATACCGCATTCCTCTAAGAATTTCACAAATGGTCTTGGACTTTGTTTACCTAAGCCATCATATCTACTGTAGTACTCACCACCATGATCAGATCTGATGTTTTTAATTCTTTTGTTGAGTTGATTCTCAACTTCAGCTTTATAAGCTTTGAACACGTCAAAGACTAAAATTTCTCATGAATGAGATACAAGTACCCATAACGTGAGTAATCGTCTATAAATGTTATAAAATATTATTGACCATTCCAGGATGCCGTAGGGAATGACCCACAAATATCTGTATAAATTAATTCTAAGACGTCTGAAGATCTGTTGGCACCCAATCTCTTGGTTTTGGTCTGTTTTCCCTTAATGCAATCGACACAGACATCAAAGTCTGTGAAGTCAAGGAACTCTAAAATACCATCAGACACAAGGCATTCAACTCTAACTTTTGAGATATGACCTAAGTGCCAATGCCATAATGGTGCTGAATTTTTCTTATTTAATTTACTTTTAATACCACGTGATTCCACATGCAAGGTTTCATTATAGAATGTAACTGTTTCTAGCAAATAAAGGTTGTCATAAGTATTTAAATAACCAGTTCCAATAACATTTGAATTTAAAGGAAAATTAAATTGATTGTTTCCGAATGAACAATAATATCTAAATTTGTCCAACGAAGAAACAGAAACTAAATTCTGTCTAAATTACGGTACAATAAAAGTTTCTTTTAAATCCAAATAAAAATCAGTTCTTAATAACAACCTAAAATGCCAATCGCTTCCACTTCTACCGATTTTCCATCGCCCACAAAGATGTGTCTTTCACCATCACTTGGTTTTCAATAACTCAGGCAACCCTACATAGAAACACTTATGTGAGTAGTGGCACCAGAATCTATCCACCAAGTGTTTCTAGGTACTGAAGTTAAATTAATCTCAAAACAAACCAAATTAAGAATTATACATTTTTTTGCACTCCAGGCATGATATTTGGTACAATCTTTCTTTACGTGTCCAGGCTTGTTACAAAAGAAACAACTCTCTGTAGTTTGTTGTTGTTTCTTTTGAGCTGGACCCTTAGCAGTTTCATTATGATATTTTCTTTTCTTGCCCTTGTCTTTTGGGGCATTGGCCAAATGAGCACTTTTAGACTTATCACGCTTCAACCTTTCTTCCTCCTGCACACAATGAGAAATGAGCTCATTTAGGGTCCATTTCTCATTTTGACAGTTATAACTAATTTTAAATTGATTAAATTGTACAGGAAGCGATACCAAAATCATAAGAACAAGCAATTCCTCAAAAAGCTCGATCTTAAGTGCCTTAAGTCTTGAAGCAGTATAGAACATCTCCATAATGTACTCCCTTACGTTTCCTTGACCCTTATACTTCATAGACATCAAAGAAGTCAGAAGTGATGTCATCTCAACCTTATCATTTTTAGCAAAATGTTTCTCAACTTTATCAAAGAAACCTTTGGCTTGAGTAATCTCTTCATATTCTGTACCCCTAAAGGCTTTTGGAATGCTGTGTTTCATAATCATTAGACTCATGCGATTTGAACGATCCCACCTTTCAAAATCCCTCTTAACATCAGGGGTACTTTCCGCAGTGAGAGGTGCAGTTTGTTCTTCCCTTAGTGCAAGGTCTATGTCCATACAGCCAAGCACTATAAGTAAGTGCCTTTTCCATTCCTTAAAATTAGTCCCATTAAGCATAAGTATAGAATTTATATTAGCAGATATCGTAGCAGCAGAAGATGAATTAGCTGAATATAGAACAAAAACAAGTTTAAATCAATATTTATAAGTAAACAATAAATTCAGGATAATGGCTAATCCCATTTCAAGATACCAAACACAACATTAATATCAAGTCATTGGACAGTAATATTAACAGTAAATGGTACTCTTGTTGTAGCAATCAAACATTGACAATAAATTATGTCAAACAATGAATTAATCTTTGAACTAACTTATTGCTCACATAAAATACTTTATAATTGTCACACATTTATCACCACAGATGCCGTTGAAATTCTACCAAATATTAACTTACCTTTGAGTAAATTAATTAATGCATGAATTACAAAAACATATAATCATCTTAATATTTCAAATAATCTAATCTACACAAAAGAAGTTACTTTGGGGCATTTTGTTTCAACTAATTTATTTAAAATATCAGACATCCTTAATTAAAAGACAAATCTAAATTTATTTATTTCAAAATATTTACCTTAATTTTATCTTTCAATCAAATTAAAAGATAATCATATATAGTTATATGATTTTCCAAAACAACATGCATTAAACCAATTAAGGCGTGCATATATTATATATTTATATATATAAATGAAACATATATATATATATATGAATCAATTTCTATAGATTTTTTTAATTCTCAAGTAAAACTGTAAATCTTTCCATGAAAAATTAAAACTTTAAAACTTTATTAAAAACTTTAAAATTTTATTTAAAGAATCAAAACTCAAAAATTTATCAAGAATCTCAAAAATTCAACATAATATATAATTAAAATATCAAATCCACAAGATCTGAAAAATTAATCAATCCAAAAATAATAGAGAATCAATTCATTCCAAAAAGAATAGAAATTTAATCAATTCTCAATAATTCAACATAACGAGACTCGAATGCCACTTGTTAGATTTGTAAAATAAATTTAAAATAAAACTGAATAAATCAAGATCCATCATGTCAAATCATCAAGAATAAATCAAGACATGTTGCATTCTCACTTGTGTCTAAGAGGGATGTTCTTCAGGTGAGAGTGTTACAGTCCAAATATAAGTCTCGAGTGTCGAGAGGTTGTGCCTTTGATTCTTCGGAATTCTAACAGGTTGCGACTTTGGAAGGATGTTTGTGGTTTGTGGTGTGTGGAAGGATGTTAGAAGGGGTATTATATAGAACTTTGGTATTTGAAGCAATATTGATTTCTGGAGGGATAGATGACTTTATGATTTTGAACCTCTTATTGATTATTATTTAATAAGAATTTGGTATCGGATTCTCATTTACCAATCATTTAGATGTTAATAATGTTAGGGAATTGGATCGGAATCAATCCGATAGTTTGCTTCCGTTTACTTGTCTTGCAAAAGTCATAACAACTCTGCGACCCCGATGTAATGACATCAATAACTTCCCAAGCTAGAAATGGGAGAAGAAGCATTTTACAGTTAGCTTAGGATGTAAAAAGCCCTCAAATTTTAAAAAAAAAAAAAAAGCAATTAAGTCCCCTTTTTTTTTGCACACAATTGGGTACTTGAATTTTCAAAATGCATAAAAAGACCTTCAAACTTTTTCAAAAAAAGTAATTAAGCCCCTCTTTTTTTTGCACTCAATTAGGTACTTTAACTTTCAAAATGCATCAAAAAGACCCTCAAACTTTTTCAAAAAAAGCAATTAAGCTCTTTTTTTTTTTTGCACTCAATTGGATACTTGAACTTTCAAAATGCATCAAAAAGGCCCTCAAACTTTTTCAAAAAAAGCAATTAAGCCATTGATTTTTTTTTTACACTCAATTGGGTATTTGAACTGTCAAATGCATTAAAAAAGCCATTTGACCGTTAACTTTAACAATTGACCGTTAAATTTAACTGCTCCTATTTTTTTCAGATAAAACCACCTGTGTCACATCCACGATGTGACATGTGGTAAAAAATTATAAAAAATAAAAAACAATAAAATTTATAAAAAATTAAATTTTAATAGAAAAATATTTAAATTTTATTAAAAATTAGAAAAGAAATTTATAAAAATCATAAAAAATTATAAAAAAATTGTAAAATTTTATAAAAATAATTAAAAAATTATAAAATACATAAAAGGCCCTTTGATCATTAATTTTAACCGTTGATTGTTAAAGTTAATGACCCCAATTTTTTTTAGTTAAAGCCATAATGTGTCGCAACACAGCGTGGTATGTAGCGAAAAATGAAAAAAATAAAAATCAATAAAAGTTATAGAAAAATTATAAAATATTTCTTTTAGTACAATAATTTTTATAATTTATTTTTTATGATTTTTATATTTTTTACATTTTTTATATTTTTTACAACTTTATAAAATTTACAATTTTTTTCTATATTTCTATATATTTATAATTTTTACGATTTTTATAAAATATTACAAATTTTTTATAATTTTTTATCATTTTTAATATTTTTATAGTTTTTTTATTGAAATTTAATTATTTTTATAACTTTTATTTATTTTTATTTTTTATCATTTTTTATCACATGTCATACTGTGGTTGTAACACATCGTGGTTTGAACTGGAAAAAATTATGGGCGGTTCAAGTATCCAATTGAGTGTAAAAAAAACAGAGGCTTAATTGTTCTTTTCGAAAAAAATTGAGGAGTTTTTTTATACATTTTGAAAGTTAAAGTACCCAAATAAGTGAAAAAAAATATGAGCGACAAAAAAAATATGAGCTTAATTATTATTTTTTTTAAATTGAGGACTTTTTACAGCCATTAACCTTTACAGCTCATTCAACTTATAAAGCATCCTACCTAAGGCTTTCACCCATCAGGATCCATGATGGAAGCTTAGTTGGGGTTTGAGAGGATAACAGTGAATTAAGTTATTCTTATGGCTTGTTTTTCATGGGAAAATCTTGAAAAAATGAAGTTAGGGTGAGAAGACATGAGTTTTAGTGTTATATGCATATTTTGTGGGTGTGCTATTGAGTATATAACTTATATTCTCAGGAGCTGTTTCTGGGCTATTTTGACTTGGACGGATTTAACTAAGGTTGATAAATTTAAGGAGTTCTTCAGTTTGGAGTTTAGGGAGTAGATGGCATTGAATATGAATGACAGGGATATGTTGTTTGGGTCCGTTTGTTGTGAACTCTGGAAATAGAGGAATGCTTTGTTATTTGATGAAAACTTCGTTGAAACTGAGAGCATTATAGATAGAAGCTTGCGTCTTAAAGATGAAGTTGTTTATGTGTTATAGATGGCATCAAATGTTATAGGGAATGATAAGAGGACATGGAGAATGATTCGGTGGATGCCACCTCTTGATGGGTACATGAAGATCAACTCAGATGGAGTTTATTAAGGTAGGAATGGGTTTTGGCAACATCGCGTGGGGCTATGAAGGACATCATCAGCAATTGGATATGGGGTTATGCAAGGAATATAGCACCAACTATGCCAAATAATTATTTTAGGAGTTGAAATTAAATTGTCATTTTTATAATTGTAAAAATATAATTTTATCATTTTAATTGCATGTATCTTTAAAATTTTAAAAGATTAAATTAAAATTTTATCATTTTTAAGAGGTTAAAGTATAATTTTATTTTTATTAATTTAAAACTTTAAAAATTTTAAAAGCTCTAACTGAAATTTTTTTCATTTTAAAGGAGATCGAAGTCTTTCAACTACCCCTACGCCCATAAATATAGGTTACTGTAATGTGTAGTGTGTATGATTCTAAACTCTGGGGAGCTTTCGATGGGCTTGATAAGGCAAGGAAGATAGGTGCTCGTCAGATTATTTGGAGTTTGGCAACTTAGCCGTTGTTAATCAATAAAGGAGATGATTAGATGATAGTAATGCTAATGCTTTGCTTCGACGTATATGGTAGGAAGGGAATGGAAGGTGGTTATCCAGTCTGCTGACAGAAAAAGTAACTTTCTAGCCGACGATTTAGCTACTTCTGCTACAACTCTTTGTCTTGGGTTCTGTACACTAGCTATTCCTCTTGATGGAATTCGATGGGCAACGGAAAGAGATTGTTCTGGTCCAACTATTCCTCGACTAGTTTTGATGTAATTTGTTATTTTTCTTATATTTTGCATTCTAACATGATATTTTTAATATATATTATCTTAATGTTTGTATTTTTAAGACTTTTTTTAATGAAATAAATATTAAAATTATATATGAATTTTGATTCGATGTGTAATGTTATACTAAAATTTTGATTTTGTGTGATTTTATACATGAAATTTAAAAAAAAATTATAACTAAATGACTATTGTGTAGTTTATCTAAATATTAAATGTGACATAATCTCGTAAATTATATTAAATTATCAAAGGTGAATTATATCAACAGTCACTCAACTTTTAAAAAATAATAAATCGGCCACTAATGTTATTAGAAAATGATAAATCAATCACTCATTCACATTTTTCATTACAGACCTAATAGGATAGGTGACATGGTAGTTAATTAAATGATGTAGCAAGCTACGTTAGACATTTTCATGTCATCCCTTTCACACACGCCACCATTAAACAACAAAAACAAAAAGAGAAAGGAGGGCTTTTTCACTATTTTTCTTCATCCCTCTCGGATTTTGAAGTCTTGCTAAAGTGAGATTTGAAAAGAGACAAAGAGGATTCATTTGGTAATGACGGTTCATCAGATAAGGCCATGAATGACGGTGACTAGAGTTAGGGAAAAAAAAAAGAGACGAGAAGAAGAGAAAAGAAAAAAAAGGAACAGGAATTCAACAAAGTTGCTTGAGGCACAAAGATTCAAAGAGACAGCAACGAACTGGGTGGTGGCTCCAGCTTGGAGGAACAAAACGTTCGTAGACTATTTCTTCTCTTCTTTTTCTTCTTCTTTTTCTCTTTTTCTTTTTCTACTACCCAACTAGAGCTCTTAAATTGAGTTGTTTAAATGACAGCTAACCCTCCAAATGATCGGTTAATGACAGCAAAGAGCCAGTTAAATGCCATGTCACTTTCCATCACGTCTCTAACAGAAAATACTTATTAGGACTGATTTGTTTTTTTTGAAAGTTGAGTGACTGTTTTACCATTGAGATCAAAGTTAAGTGATTATTAGTGTAATTTATTCTAATATTCAATATGCGAATAAGATATTAGTGCGGCAAGTCTTTATCCACGATCCTTTCATTTTCCAACTAACTTATGAAAAATTTCCTACTCTCACTTTGTTTCTGTTTCTCTCCAACTTTCTGGCGATCCAAACAAACTAATTAAGGCCCCGCTTCATTACAGCACCCGCCTTTCTCACCATTTTCCAAACATTCATTTTCCCTTCATTTTTCTCTTTCTCTTTCTTTCCGCGGTGTCTGCCTTTCCCCAACGGTACGATCCTTCGTTTTCGTTTCCCTTTTTTTATGCGTTAGATCTGTTATTTGCTTTCTTCATTCATTTCAGTTCTGCAGTGAATCACTGCCTTTTTCTTAGATCTATCGTCCAATTCTATCATTTTTTTCCCTTTACCTTATATGGATGTGTCTCTTCATTGATTATTTTTGGTGAGATTTTTAGTGTTAAAACAGTTCAATGTGGTTAGCTTTGCTTTTATTTTTCTTGTTTGTTAATTAAGGAATTCTAAATAAATTAATTTAGTTCAATTAACTCTAGTAATTTTCTCCTTTTTTTTCAATCTTGTTTGTTTATTAATGTAGAATGTTACAATATCGAGAAAAAAATAAAAGGAAATCTAGTAATTTTATGTAATTTTTTTTCCTGCATTAATTGTGTTCATAAGTTGATTCAGACAGGTAAAACAAATATTATTGTATAACTCAAAAATAAACAATTGGAGTTGAGTTGATTTCGTGTTTAGCCATCATCGTCGCAAAAATCATTAGCTGGTCTGAGTTACAAACTCGTATTTTTATTACATTCATGTTATTTATAGGAGTGTCTTTTCAGCATGTGTTTGTACACTTTTACTAGCATTATTTTTTTTTATTTCAATAGATTTGTTGTTTTTCGGGTTTTTTCTTTCTTATTTGTTGATATTATTTTTGAAGAATTTGTTGCTAACATTTTAGGAAACTCTTGGACAACCTATCAACATGGATGGATTACTTAAAGAACGTTGAGTGATAAATGTAACGGTTTTCACTTTCAAAAAGATATAAGATGGCTCCAACTAATAAGGCTGAAAGAAAAGCAGTTGTAGATGTGGCTGCTTGGATGTTCAATGTTGTCACTTCTGTTGGAGTTATTATTGTCAATAAAGCCTTAATGGCTACTTACGGTTTCAGTTACGGTAAATTCCTTTTAAGCTCTTTTTAATTGCTCTCCCCCCCCCCCCCAAATCTTCTTTTACGCTACAAACAGTTATGTCGTGGCTGGTAATAGTTCAAATGAATTTGGAATACTCTGCCAAATTCTCTAATCTTAAGACAAATGTATGGAATCATAGTGGTGAGCTACTGTGAATCTGCACTTGAAATGAAAACGGATGAGAAGTTAAGTGATGGTTTAACAGTTGTGAACATTATGGTGGAATGGTTCTAAAAGTTTGAAAATTGAGATCGTGGAGTAGTAAGGCTGCAGAGCAGATGAGCGACCTTACAAAAAAAGAACTGTAGGATTGGCCTCATCATACAAAGAAATGAGCATGAGGCTCAAGCTTAGAATATGTTGGTGTAGGTTTGTGGGGGTCGTAGCTTATAAAAGGTGGAGATGGTGAGTAGCTTGGGCTATGATGACCTTCCCCACAGACACCTCCATTTAATCTGTTCTAGAAGGAGAGGAAATGGATCGAAGTAGTGGAAAATAATTCAAAACAAAAAACAATATTATCATGGTCGAGATGAAGAGGAAACTTCGACTTGGAAGTAGCTTCGGATTATGCGTAGGATGATTGTGATGCTGGTATAATAATCATCTGCATGTAAATAAGCTAAAGATTTCCTGGTTTTTGTTACTTCATGAGTATTCTAATTATGCTAACTGCAATAAGGATGTAATTAACTGTCATTAATTCCATTGTATTTGATTGAAAATTGTGCCAGCCACAACATTAACAGGTTTGCATTTTGCTACCACTACACTGGTGACAGCTGCTCTAAGATGGTTTGGATTCATTCAATCTTCTCATCTCCCCTTGTCAGAGCTTTTGAAATTTATTTTGTTTGCAAACTTCTCTATAGTTGGAATGAATGTTAGCCTGATGTGGAACTCTGTGGGATTTTATCAGGTAAAATTTTAGCATTTGATAAATTTTACGAGTTGTGTTTCTCATATGATCTGGAAATAACAGATTCTCTAATTAAATGACAGATTGCAAAACTGAGTATGATTCCTGTATCCTGCTTTTTGGAGGTTGTGATGGACAAGATTCGGTACTCAAGAGATACAAAGTTGAGCATAGCTGTTGTTCTTCTGGGAGTTGGTGTTTGTACTGTCACTGATTTGAGCGTTAATACCCAAGGTTTCATAGCTGCCTTAATTGCAGTTTGGAGTACTTCTCTGCAACAGTATGTAAGTTAGTAATTCCTCTGCATATAAATTGAAGCTTCTAACATTTTGAACTGCAGTATCATTTAGAACTTAAGGAAGTTATCATTTTATTGTTTTGTATTTCTGCAGTATGTTCTTCACCTCCAAAGAAGGTACAATCTTAGTTCCTTCAACCTACTAGGACATACTGCTCCTGCGCAGGCTGGAACCCTGTTGCTATTAGGTCCATTTCTGGATTATTGGTTGACAAACAAGCGAGTTGATGCCTATAATTATAACCTAGTTTCTCTGGTAAGTGTTCTATCCATTTGTATTCTTTGCTTTTATGAGTTTTGTGCATGATGGTTGTTCTTCCTATCATTTTAGAACAATATTTACTTGTTTCAGAGTTGCTATCAGAATCTTGTTTATGAACAAAGTTGATTGTGGTCATGGACGTGTTCATGTGTATAATGGAATTCATGCAGTGACCTAGAGTAATATTTAATTTGCAGTTCATATGGTTCTGTCATTGCTTGCTTATCTGCATGCATATCCTAATACCACTTACATTTCATATGGTGTCTTACACTTCTAAAACATGTATTCTCTACATGAATTTACGCATGCGTTGTGGAAATATTTTTGTTGAGTTCATTCCTATTGGGGAAATCATTTAATATTTGATGTGATTTAATAACATGTAGCGTGTATCAAGAGATATACTCTCCTTTCTCTCTTTAGCTGCTCTGTAAAATTGACCCAGATCGATATAATATTCGAGTTATAGGTGCACTGTTGCTCATTCCAATTTGGTTCTGCTGCCTCATTTGCAGCAGCCTGCTCATGTTACTTTCCGCAAGGTGCTATGAATGCGATTCCAATTATAGCATGTTCCAGGAAATAGTTGCTCACAGCAGTTTTTGTTTTGTTTTGTTTTGTTTTTGTTTTTTGTCTTTGCAGATGTTCATAATTCTTTCATGTACTATAGCAGTAGGAACAAACCTCAGCCAGTTCATCTGCATCGGCAGATTTACTGCAGTGTCCTTTCAAGTACTCGGCCATATGAAGACAATCCTTGTGTTGATCATGGGATTCTTTTTCTTTGGGAAAGAGGGTCTCAACCTGCATGTGGTCCTAGGCATGATCATAGCTGTGGCCGGAATGATTTGGTATGGAAACGCTTCATCTAAGCCTGGTGGGAAGGAGCGCCGGAGCCTCTCTCTCCCTACCAGCAGACAACAAAAGCATGCTAGTTTCTCGGATTCTAATGGACACGACGGTAATGTCTAGTTCTCCATGTAGGATAATTTAAGCATACAAGAGTAGCTGATTTCATATAAGTTAATTGGTTATCCATGATTTCAGAAAAATCAAACATAATTTTAAATCAATTTTTTATTCTGATTTTTTGTAAGTCTTATTCTTTGGTATATTTGGTTCACTCAGAGGAAATGGAACACTTCCAATAGGATTAGATACTTTTGCCTTTTCAGGAATATAATTTATATGAGTATTTTTAAGGTAATTTTAGGAGTTGAAATATTCAAACAAAGTTTATTTAAATTTTAAATTGTTTAAACTTATTTATATTTAAAATGTTTACCTCTATAAATAAATAAAGATTTCTAATAATAAATGAGGTGGAGCCATTTAATAAGCATCCCTTTGTTAATGGCTCCACATCATTTTAATAATAATTAGTTCAAGTCAGCTATGAGCAAACCTCATAAGCAATAACCAGACAGGCGTACATGAGCAAACCTCGAAGGAAGGATTCAACACGAAAATGAAGTGATGAGGAAACTATTAATGCTGCATTTTACACTAGAAATGCTTTTCTGTAAGGTGGTCATTGCTAGCGTATAATGCAGCATTTATAGTTTCCTCATCACTTCAAGTAAATCATAACCTAATAAGGAACATCATTGAGAGGAAGTACATCTCTGTGCACTGGCCACTCAAAACTAGTATTGGACGACTTTCCCATATTAAGAGATCAAATACAGGGAATATTGTGGTCCAAAGAAAACGATGAGGGATTATCCTGGAGTTGTTTCGTACCTGTTCTTATCTTTGTCGAAGTATATAAATAAAAAAATCTTATTTCTTCCTGTAATCCAAGCTCATCTGTTTTCAGAAGAGACACTAATTGAATCCTTAGTTTAATTTAAAACTCGGAATGTGATCGAGTCATCCATCAAGGTTTTTTTTTTTTTTAAATAAAGCAAGACTCAATTTGAGAGTAGAATAATAAGTCAAAAAACGATACTTTAATTGAGAGTAGAGTTTTGAATTCTCACATCCAGACCAACTCAATTAAACCCAATGTGGGAGCAGCTTTAGAGTTTAATTGAAAATTTACTATAGCTGAAAATATGGCAAATCAACACAAATTCCAAAGACAATTATCATTCAAACCAAATTAAAAACATTTAATCTAAAGATATTCAGTGACGCAAGTATTCCTAATAGCAACCGATAAAGACCCAACACTACTAGTCTTACCACTTGAAGAGAAACAACAAAAAAAAATCACATCCAAAATTTGTCTTCGTGCAAACAGGTGCTTACATTCAAGGAAATGAACACTCTGCAAGACTACATAAATTTTTCCAAAATATATATGAAGCCTTCAACGCTTCTTAGACACACCGACAGTCTTCCCTCTGCGACCAGTAGTCTTGGTGTGCTGACCACGGACGCGAAGGCCCCAGTAGTGCCTCAGACCACGGTGGTTCCTGCATGACAGTGTAAATCATTAGCTGCCATTTTCATCTCATTCCCCAAAAGAAAGGAAAATAAACAAAGATACTGTACTGAATCAACCAAAATGCAAAAACACTTCTCAACACCCACAAATGAAACAAAGAGAAAAAAGTAGAAAGTACAGACAAATAATTTTAGCCAACAAACATTTAAACATGTATGACTTTAAATTTTTTAATTATAAAAAATAAAAAGCCGTTTTACAGTTTTTAACTTATTTATTCATTTTCTATGGTTATTCCATGTCTGGCTAATCACATGGGAAATAAACAGCATAATATATTACAACGTTCAGATTTCTAAATTTTTGTCAACTCTGTTCCCAACTTAATCAAGATAAAAAGATCACCAAGATGCCATAAATATGAACTTTCATCATGAAAAAAACCAGCCCACCAACAAGCTATATAAGGTTGATAAGAAACTGCATCTGCATTCCAGCAATCTTGCCCACTTGCATATAACGCAAAGGAAATGCCACAAAACAAGATCATTTTGTCTTAAGCACCAAATGATTCCAATGCAAGGGAGGCAGAAGAAAATCTCAAATAAACAACCCAAATTATATAGTGATATGCTTGAAAATGGTTATTAACAAAATCAAGAAAGCATATGATGCTAATAAAAAAGGATATATAATATACTGATCCAAACATATAAACACAATTTAAACAGTAACTCTCATGCTCCAAGAGAGTTGGCTTGATCATATCATTTTAAGCATATAACACAGAGTTGGCACATACAGATCTTCATCAGCACACATCACTAAGGACAAAACTAACCTGATCTTCTTCAAACGCTCCAAATCATCCCTCAACTTCATGTCAAGAGCATTAGACACGACTTGGGAATACTTCCCGTCCTTGTAATCCTTCTGCCTATTCAAAAACCAGTCAGGGATTTTAAACTGCCTGGGGTTTGCAACAATGGTCATGAGATTGTCCAACTCCTGTGCAGTCAATTCACCAGCCCTGATAACAAGAAGTAAATCAAATAACACCTCCACAACAAACTATCAAAAACCGAATACCATTCAGCAACATCCCCATGCCAAAAAATTTACTTAACTAGTTGATCTAAAGTAAATTAATCCTTTCACATCTATGCTAAAATTAATCATCTCAACATGAAACACCTACAGCCAAAATATATATCGTCTAACTTTAGAGCCAAATGACCTAGAATTGTCTAAAATTTTCAGGAATAAAAAAGCAAACCTCTTGTTCATGTCGACATCAGCCTTCTTGCAAACGATGTTAGCGAATCGCCTTCCTATACCCTTGATGGAGGTCAATGCAAACATAATCTTCTGCTTCCCATCAACGTTGGTGTTCAGCACACGTAAAATGTGCTGAAAATCTTCGTTGGCCACCAGAGACTACACAAGCAAGCATTAAAATGAAGTTAAAAGCTATAATCTTCAGGGGAAAAGACACACACACACACACAACCAAACTTAAATAAAGTAAAACACATTTTAGAAACTCTCATAACAGCCTCCTTCAACCCCAAAAGAAGCCGAAAAATTTTAAGTAGATTTAGATCACTGAATAAGATAAAAGAAAAATAAAGAATCTGAAAAGTGGCGTAAAGATAAACATAGCAATCAATGGTAAAAGAATTGGAAGAGAAAGATAGAACTCTAATTACCATAATGAAAGGAGATTTGGGGGTAGATGAGGGAAGAGACTCTGGGGGACTGCTGATCTGAGGAGAATAACAGAGGGAGCCAAACTAGGGTTTTATATATTCATGATTCTAGGTTTTTTTTGGGGGAGTAACATTTGCGTTTTCTTATTTTTATTTATTTTTCAAAATAAAATATTCATTTTTCTTTTTTTTTTTTTAAATTAATAGTCCGCTTGACCGAAAGAAGTCAATTGTTTATATTTGTTTTACACAAATTGAGTTTCAAAACATATATACTCTGAAAATGTTCACAACATTTTCAAACTTTTATTAGATTTTTAGAAATATATTTGGTACAATGTGCTTATAATTTTAGATTTGGTTAAAAGGATTGATAAGTATTTTAAAAAATAAATAAAATAAATATTAAAAAAGAAAAAGAAGATAAATGTTAAATTTTCAAATTTGCTTATGAAATAAAAAAAGATACACAATCAATTTTATAAATAATATATTCGGGTCTGAAGCGAAAATTATGAACTTTTTAATGTTTTGAGTAACACAAATAAAATATTTTGGTTGATTAATTTTAAAAAAATTACTTGGCTGATAGCATTATTAATATTTCAAATGGTAATATAAATAAATTAAATAATATATTTTATAATTAAAATATTAATTACATAATTCTCAAAAGTTGTTTAACACCACAGTTTGATATGCTGTAAATCCTATTATACGTAAAAAATTTAAAGTCGATTAGTTACATATAACCTATTTAATCAAACCCTACAAGTACTACTTCACATCTCTCCCTTTCTAAATATTTTATAGCACTCTCTTAAAAGTATATATTACTCATTGAAACCTTCTAAAGTATTTTCTTTTATAGATTTTATACCATTTTGTTGAATTACGTTAATTTTCCAGAATAATTTATACAATTATGTCCATTTGGAATTGAAGCAAACCATTACCGATCAATAATCGATCCTTTTTGGTTGTTATGAAATAGAACTGAACCATTACATTAAAAGGGGGGGGGGGTTAGTCTTATAGAGGATGAATTTCACAATTAAATACTCAAAACTTAATTTCATCTACTCTCGAATTTAAAAAAAGAAAAAGAAAATCAAGCAACGAGGTTAATAATATAAATAAAGCAGCCAAAAACAATGACTAAACATTTTATGTACTGATATAATGCTGAAGAAGAAATTGAATCATCCAATCAGTTCATCATTCTAATGAAATAAACTATGAATGAAATAAACTATGTTAAACTGAAATTATATATCGTAATCCGACAAACAAATCGAAAACTCGGTCTAAATATCGTACAAAGCTAAGCTTAAAGCAAAGTAAAATTAGACACATGAAACCGCAGTGTGGCATTTTTATCATACACTATCCTTGCTTGAAGAGTTTCATGGCATTCAAAGCCTTCATCCTCATCCCCTAGGACTACTCGATGAGCTGCGTTTTCTGCCCCAACCATGTGGTTCAAGCAATTTGAAGCAAGTCTAAGTCTTCTTTGTATTCTCAGTTTCAAAAAAAGAAAAAGAAAAAGGATATTTATACTGATAATACGAAAGTTAATCGATGTTATATGGAAATATTACATCCTAATTCTTTGGCAGCAGTGTCGAGGAACTGTATAGTCATTCCTCTTGCAAGCTGACTATAAACTTCCCATGTTAAGCACTTTTCGATATCAGTTTGCCAGTTGACGGCACCTATATTGAAGAACTGGTAAGAGGGACCACAGATACCATTCATTTCCACCTTAGATTTTGAATTGATTGAACCTATATGCAAAATATTGCGGAGGACTGATGTGCTGAGAGCTCGAACATGTGCACTTGGATGAGAAAGGCATCGAGTCGTAGCTGGTAGACGACACTGCATGGTTTGGAGAGATTATCACATCAGCAAAGATCTTGCAGTGACATCAGGGGAAAGAAAGACTTACTTTACTATTCGACCCATTTCGCTCCACATTAACAGGCATTGGAATTTATAATGAACAAGTTCAAAGCAAGTTTCGACTTTAAGGTTGAGAGTATATCAGTAACGGGTATTTGCTCACCTTTAACAGGTTTGAAAGTCCATCTGCTACTGCCAGTCCTGATTCTCCCCACTCGAGTACCGGTTGAACAGCTCTAGCTGTTGCTTCCAGCAGCTGCCAGTTTTAGATGAGAACATCAAAGATATTAATGAAACTTTCGAATAAAATAAAATGCATTCGACTTCTTTTAAACATCAACCCAAACTAATTCACATAAGACCACAACCCTCAAAAATAAAACGAATAAAGTACTCTACTTCAACAAGGGCTTACACATGTACAACCTCACAAGGGGTGGACAACAAACAAAACTGGACTTTACATACCAAAACAGGAAACCTAAGACTTAATAAATGCAAGATAAGACCACTTATCACTCCATGTGTAGCTTTACAAGGGTCTGCATTTAGACAACTTCACAAAGGATAAAACGCAAGGACATAAACACATAAGCTATAATACCATGTTAAGCATCCAATCCAAAACCAATTGGTATAAGTGAAGAGACCCAACTAGAATACAAGATTATATGAAACCCAAGACTACAAAGGTGGTATGTAATCACTTAACAACCTCAAAATATCACCAGCGTTCAATTGGAAAGACACCAAGATTGGCGAATGACTCTCTATAAGCAGAGATAGTTACAGTACCTCCAGTTGTGGTAAAGTACAAGCTTCCCCATCAACAAGCATCCCGTCTGTGGCACGTAGAAGTAGATCAGAAGCACTTGCCACAATTACCAATGATTCTGCGCTATCATGATTTCTCATAAGCTCGACAATCAATTTTACAATTCGCTGGTTGGTTCTCCACATCTTCTGACCTTGATCGTCATCTTTGGCAATCCAAGGCTGCAATTCCCTATCCGCCTGACAAGAACACAACGCCATGAAAGTGACCAAACAGATGGAACAAATGAAGTTAAAAAACAAAAAATGAAGACAATGAGGCTATTTATGGCTGCTGGTTTGGTCACCATCTGCATGAGAGTTCATCTAATTATACGGAAGTGTTTTATAGCAAATGGTAGTCTTGGATTTTATTATCTTAATTATGAACTGACATCACCTTTTACAAAACATGCTGTGTTCAAATCAGCAGCCACAAAGAAATGCAGGCCATCTGTTTTTCTAATCTTAAACTAGAATTTATAAGATGAACAAAATTTGGACCTGAAGTACAACAGCTGTAGTTGCTTTTGTCGGTGATGCTGATACAACGTTGCACAACGCATCAACCACCTAATTCCATCCAAGAAGGATAGTCAGACAAGTATATTTCTATAAAACCATAATGATGCATTTACAGATGAAACATGGGGCAATTACATGCATCATAGAAGCTACCAACAGTGGCAAAACTAGGTGAAAATTTTCCATATGGCACCTTTAAAATTTCTAAAATTTTAAATTAGTAAAGGTAAAATTGCACTTTGGCCCCCTCCTAAAAATATAAAAGTTCGATTTAATCCTTTAAAAGCTATAAAGATATAGTCTATTAAAATGGTGGAAATTACAATTTAATTTCATGCCCCCCCCCCCCCCGGCTACCAATCCACACAAGTATACCAAACCATATCTTCTGTTTAGAAATTTAAAAGACAATGAATAAAAATTATGGAATCAGATAAAACAAATCTTTTTTTACGAACTTTGACAATTACCTGTCTCCATCCCTGCTGGGCAGATGTGCTTTCGGCACTGGGTTGTGTTTCAGGTGCTGCTATCAGCTTGTGCCACAGTAGTGAAACTACAGAGAAACATAACTCTTGTTTCTCCACAAGCACTGATCTCAGAAGAATTTGCGCACTGCAATTGAATCCTATGTGCCGGTCCCTGGTGAGAAAATTGGCCAAATCTGAGGCATCTAATGGGAAACCTGCTATACCTTTGCCCAAAGAATTTCCTAAGCCTTCATCTGATGCTAACAGTTTCTCAGATCTGAGATTATTGTCTGAACAAGTTGAATCTTCACATTCTGAAGCAGATGATTGCCCAGGATCAAAGCAAGTGGCACTTGAACACTTGTTTTGTTTCCTGTCATCTAAACAAGGGGAATATTTTCTAACAGGTGCATATATCAATTGTGCTTCTAATGGTTCGGCCTTGTTAACAATGGATGCAACAGCCTTGCTGTGAATATCAATGAGATTATATAACGATGATGCCCTGGTGTAAATTTCATTGTCCCACTTGCAGCGCATTAGAACAGAGAGTGCATACATGCAAGCCTTTGACCGTCTAAATAGTTCAGAAATATGAGCAGCAACCATAGCTGCAGCAACTATTTCATTTGAACTATAACCCCATGAGGTGCCAACAGAAGATGGCTTCAGCGAAAAAAGTGCCTCTAAAATTGCTAAGATTCTGTGAGTATGATGAATAGCAGAGTCAATACCATGTCCATACTCTATAGAAGATCCATTTACTTTTGCAGGGTTGGCCATAGCTTGAACATCTTTAGCAGTTGAATGAGTATTTCCTCTTGTAACTAAGGGGAACAACTGAAGCTCGCAGGCAAGAGCACAGACAGCAGCCAGCACATAAGAATCAAACGCAGCTACAGGCCCTTGTTTTTTTGCTTTTCTAGGTTTAATGTCTTTCATCTTTTCAGATTGTGCCTGTGACTCCTCAACGCCCTCATCAGGAGGATAACTTTCTTCACCTCTTGGTCTCTTACTCGCACTGAACTGAGCCTCATGACTAACACACACAGTTAAGACAACAAAAAGTAGGCGTGAAGCGAGCTCTATAGAAGCACATGATTCTAAAAACAGCGAATGCACCATCGTACGAAGCTCTGCCACAGCAAGATTCTTTGAGGCAGAACCTATGCTGTATCTTGTTTTTCTGGTTTGCTCCCTGGGGGATTCAGGTGGAAATGTTCTCTGAAGAATAGCTTCTACAGTCGCCACGAATATCTTCATGAGACATGCTTCAGAAGGACTTCCACGTGGAAGGTATTCGAGCACCTTAAGAAGAGGTATGTATAGATTCCATGATAGTATGGGAGGCTGTAATGGGGTTGAAACAATAATTTCTGGAAGATCAACAGCTGAAGAGCTCAAGGGAATCAGACCATAAGCAGCTTCCCATATTGTACATATTCTCCATTCCACCTCGGGTCCATGAGCGCAAAGCATTGATGCAATCCCTTGAGCGGTAGCTTCAATAGTTGCTTCAGCTGCAGGCACCTCAATCTGATGAAAAAGTATTTTGAGACAACTTTTTCAGTACTTGTGAACATGCATCATTGAATGTATAGACCCATGCATATTAACTACTTAGCAACAAAAGGAAACATAAAAGCTAAAGATTGGAAGATAAAATGCAAAATTTTGAAGGGGACAAGTAATACCTGCTTTCTGTAACATGAGATATAACCACCAGAAGGTTCATGTTGAACTTCTACTCCCTCAACTTGTCTTATTGGAGGAAAAAGTAGTGCAGGCTGTGAAAGTATGCGAAAAAGTAAAGCTGCAGCAGCATCAGCAGCAATACCTGCCCTCATAGACATTGCAGTCCCAATTGCCCGCAAAAAATGCAAATGCATCCAATTTCGAGGAAGCTACAACAACATCCACAAAATCAATTTGCTAAGACAAATAGAATGGTGATAATTGAAAGAATTATTGTATCATTTTTTAAGAAATATAATTATATGTTATTTTCCTAACAAACAATTGGCATCAGAGCAGAATACTTCTTCATAAAAAACTCTAAATTACGGCATATGTCATACACTTTAGTACTTTACCTCCTGACATTCACATAAGATTACAGTCTACCACATTGACTAATAACACCCACCTAAAAACCATCAGGTTTAATGTGACAACCATAGGTGTTTTAAGTATGAGCTTCACAACTGTTAACTGGACAAACGCCATTGGGTGGGTTAAAAGTTTCTTGCAAGCCTTATATTCAAGGTTTTCCTCAAAAAATAGAAGACAAAAAAAAGTCATATATTCAGGGTCACTTCTCAATCCATAGTCAAAAGCTTTTAAGCTGGATCTGAACAATTGCCATGTTATATAGTGCAGCAACCTCTAATGAAAACACTTTTATACAGAAGGGATGTGCAAAACATAGTTCTCATGCATATAGAAACACCTATTCAACCCATTTACACAAGTGTTTCATTGGAGGTGAAAACTGATTTTCAAGTCTGAAATGCTACTAATAACTAATGGAGAAACTATGATTAGTGGATATAATTTTTTATTCCATTTTTTTAATGGCCGGGATAACGAAAACAGGCGCCCCCCCCCCCCCCAAAAAAAAGCACTACTAACTCCCAATGGTAGAACCACCAAGCTTTGTTATTAAGGACTATATCTTTCTTATCCATATTAATCTCATTAAGATTAGCCACCACCTTCAAGTAATTCTTTTTAGCATGTGGTTGAACAATATATACTGACAAATTTAGCACTTCCATTATGCTAATATTCATAAATTACTCTTGGATCTCACAATTATGGATAGCAAAAATTCAAGATGATGAAGATGAGATCCATATAAAATTCTAATTTGATGTTGCAAAGTGTCATTTTATATACATGCAGTGAAAAACATTTAACTCACCCTTATACCAGTTGCATAATCTTCAGCAGCACGAAGAAGTTCCACAAGCTGTACAGCAGCATCAAGTGCATCTGGAGCCCATGATGGTGGTGCTTCAAGAAGCCCAAGAAGAAGTCTTTGGGTCGCACTTGGAGTTGCAATGGCATAGTACCTGAGAAGGAAATACGAGATAATTGCTAGAAAAATAAGAAGAAAACTGTATCATTTGGACACTTATACCAATCAGCAACTAGACATATCGGGTATTCATTTACATGATAACTTTGTCGGTTACCATATTACCAAGCACATATTTTAATCAATGTTAATATTTTGCGAACTAACATAGACTTTTTTATTCGCATTCGCATTTGCATTTGCATTTGCATTTGATAAACACTTCTGCTCCAAATGTATGTCCCAGTGTCACAGGGCTAGATCCACTTTGGCCTGTGACACTAGTTTGAATTTCAAAAGACCCCAAAATATAATTTCTTACCTTTTCGAGATATTCTAAAATCCTAGCTTTTTCCATACCAGTAACAGGTATTACATATTTGCTTTAAGAATATCAAATGTTTCCACTACAGAAAACTCTTAAGCTTAAATCTTAAGAAGTCCAGAGGTTTTTGAAGAAACCATGTGGGAGGCAGTTTCAGATAGAAGGTGCATGTTTACAAAAGCACACTAACACTGCAATCTCCACGCAACCTAACTACTACCCCTTCTCAGAAGAACACAAAGAAACAGTTATTCAAACATCCGCATTCCTGCTGTAAATTTGGAAATGAATTGCTCAGTTCCCAGTAAACAAAGCAAAAGCCAAGACTTACAAGCCATGACTATGTACACCTACCACAAAATGAAAATCCTTGAGTAATGTTCTCAAAGAGAGCTTGAAGGTTCAGCAACTTACCGATGAAATAAACGTGCATATGGTTCAAGAGCCGGTAACCCAGCAACTAGATGCTCATCCAAAGCTGTTGTTGGAGGAGGAAGTAGAAGTGCAGGGACTGCTGCAGCCGTTAAACTAGCAGTTTCGTAGCGTGCAACCTCTTCGTCACATACGCTTAAAATGACACCAGCACCATTTGCAACGGCCCATCTTGGGGTTGATGGCATAAGCTGAGGATGCTTTCCAGATCCCCGAGAAGAAGCTATTGAGAAAAAAAATAGTCAACTGATGAGTCCTCAGGCCTAAAATATCTTATCATTTGTTATTAAGAAACAAAACAACTTAAGGCCATCTTTATTTGAATATCTTGATACAAATCCAGAAGTCCATCCATTATTACGGGTCTATTTTAATATTTCTCACATCAATTAGCACACACCAATTAGCATCAAATTATGAAACTGGAAACAAGATAAGCAGACAGTAACAAGTGAGGCCACTAGTGACACTTTGAAGATATACCAAACAATGAATTCTTGCTTATGCCTTAAGCCTCAAGGTAACAAAAGAAGACAGGAAATTTACCCAGTTTGCTTATAAAAATTAGCATAGAGACTGGACTGCAAACTAGCTCCTACTATGTAATAAGTGCATCAAAATAAATTTTCTTTACAGTCTTTTCAAGGGGAAGAAGAACATTTATTTTGAGTCATTCTACAACAGAAGCTGGGGCATCTGTGGTCAAGATAATATGTATTTACTGTCAACATAGAGACAACCAAAAATTTCAACTTAGCAACCAGTCACATGCAAACTACTCTTTAGAAAATGCATATGGTGCTGCATTGCAGTACAGAATTTCCAAAACTACATCCTGTACGAGCCTTCCACAGATTACCACAAATATAGTTTATATAATCAGTTGTAGTTATAGTTACATATGGCTCGTTAAGAAGTGAGATATATCCTATTCCTATCATTTATACCTGAATTTTGATTAGCAGGATTTTTTAACTGTAATCACATTTGTAATTTTTGTTTTTATTGATGATTTTTGTAGCATATATATGCACTATGTATAACATAAACAAAATATATATATATATTTTCATGTTCCAACTTAACCTTGCATTTCTACCTCTTCTAATTTTTCATATCTGTTGGAACTTTTTCAACCATTATAGAAGGCTCGAGTTAATAAAATCTAGAAAATATCCATATCTAAAAACCTGAATTTCCCAATGAAAGAAACAAGTTTATAGCCAAAAAAAAAAGGCCAATGCTTGAAACTAAATTTATAGTTTGGAGAAAAGTTCACATGCAAGCATGTGAAAAAATAGCCACTTCACTTAAATGTCACAAACAGAGTTAAAATCTTGTCTTATATTTAAGCCCAAAATATGTAACAAACCAGTAGTAGGTGGCTTGAGGTCTCCAGCTGCATATTTGCCCATAACACCACTGCACCTGTTAACACATTTGAACTGTCAGCTTCAGACATAACCACATAAAGTTCTATGCAGTGAGACCTCATAGGATGAATCATGCAAAGGCATTTAAAGTTGATGACAGTTATACGATAAATTAAAGTACTATTTAGTTACTTAAAAGCAGCTTTATAACTCAGAAGCACACCATCCATAGATGAGCAAATAAAAGTCTTAAGCCAGTACTGAAGCCTTGGCAAAAAAGTTTAGGGGAGAAAGAAAGAGTTACAGAGCAGTTTGAAATAATCATAGTGCTTAAGCAACGTAATACATCTTATAAAATGTGAACAAGCTGTAGCATCAGCAAAATAAAAAGATATCCAAGGCAGACAAATGGAAATTGTATCCAAGCATGAGTGTCTATTCATATGTATCTACCAATAAAATGAAAAAAGTTAAATCAACAAAAATCGTCTCCCAACATGTGTATTTTTTTTTCTGAGAGTCCATGTTTATTTTTAAATATAATAATAAGTAGTTTGATTTTATCCTGATTAAAAATAACATGAAAAGTAAAATTAGAGTTTCCTGTATACAAAAACGCTAGATACTTCTAACTTTCTCAACAAATTCTTAAAATGATTCCAATAAATAACCTGTTTTGAACATTGGTGGATTTGCTGTCACAGAAGAACTGTAGAGTAATAATATACACCAACAACTCTCATAAGAAATATTATGTCAACTTCCAACATCCATTCTTTTATTTGCCAAGACTAGAGCATAAATCACGACAACAGAAAATTACCAGAATGCCCTGGCAACATATTAGCTACAATATGGACTTAGGTATGGGTGGCTCACATAGGTATGTGTCTAACTGTCACTCGTTATTTGCAACTTTTGGACTCACAGAAGCAGATAAAAGTATACACAAAATATGGTTATGCAAATGTCATAAAATTTTATAAGATAATATTATATGTAAATAAAACTTATTTTATATTTTACCCTTATAAGAAAACAAAATTTCATTTTCTTTTCCTTAAACTTTTAATAATCTAAAGGGCTCAAACACACCCATCACTTGGACCATAAAATTAAGAAAGAGCAAAAAAAACAGAAGAAAACCCAAGAGATGATACTCAGCAACCAAACAACCAATAAATGTTTTCAATAGCACATTGCACAATTCACTAGATGAGACAGGTAAAAAGAGCCAGTCCATAACTACACAAAACCATGCCTGAAAACATCCTAGCTTGGCCCGCATAGGCACCATAAGACATCACAAGGAAGAAGAAAAATATTGAAATAATTGCCACCAAAGGGCATTTGACAAGGCATGTTTGATTCCATGAGCTTTTTTAAAGTGTAAGTGAAATGCATCAAACTCTCACATCTCATTTGCCTAACTATAATGGAATTCTTTACTACCACGCATACTACTTATGAAGCAAACTTTTCTGCTGCTGCTCGTAAGCCAGAAAACATACTACTCTCACAGTTCCCTGCCTTCTACTGATTGTTATTTATTGCTCATATTTCATCAAACTTACAAAGCAAACTTTTCTGCTTATTATACCAGTTTCCCTTGCAAAACCAGTAAGAATCACAAATAGAAAATAACAGATAAAGTTATAATTCAACCACCAACATGCTTTTAGTATTGAAATGTTACCACTAACACCACATCTATCTTTATAGAGGCCAACTGATGCTTCAAACTACTCATCAACATTAAGTTATATAGCAAGCACTCACCAACGGAAGTAATCACTTCTTATACCCAGAGGTGCAGCGAGCAATATATCAGTAATCCAGGGAGACAAAGGCCTTAAAGGCTTCCTCTCCTGTTGCATCAAAGGTATCTGAAAGGATGGTTCCCCATCTACAGATTCACTTGTCGTAGCTTGGCTGCTGCTGTGGCTTCTATCTGTTTCATTATTTTGTGGCTCCATTTTATATATTGGACGGTTGTAATGAGTCAGAATTCGCAAGATCTCTCCGCATGCTAGAGCCCACTGTTCAGAATACTCATTCTGTGAAAAAAGACAAATTCCACAGATATGCCCTTGGTCAGCCTCAATGATTCCTTATATAGTTAAAAAAGGAAAATTAAAGAGGGCATAGAGAATATAATATCTAAAAGGAAAACAGGGAACAAGAAAAACTGTTTGAGAAGCAAAGACTATCTTCTTTTTTGAATGAAGAACTTTCGTATGATACCTCACTACTTGGGCAAACTAAGGAGATGAATGACGCAAAGGGCAAGGAACTCTTATCATACACCAGCGAACCATCAATAATGCCTGAAATAATGGGAAGAACAACTGCATGCCCATGTTCTGGATGGTGAAGGACAAAAGTTGCTGCAAACCAATTATTTTAAAGAATTGATTATTCTCAGTTAAATAACATAATTAATTTAAAAAGAAGAAGAAGAAGAAAGAATCAATACCCAGAACATCATCAAAAAGACGTTGCTCCTTAGATGGATAGCGGCTGCGAATAAGCTATTACAAGAACAAGCAAATTCTGTTAGATATATAAATCTTTAACCATAAAAGACTTCCCTCTATTGAAACATTGATAATAAACAAATTTGTTAAGCATCTTTTCCTTCATAGTTGGACACTGTGAAAAGGTTGCACAAAACAAACATACCTCAGCAATATCCTCAGGGAATTGTTCTGATGTGAACTGACCAAAATACTCAACATATGCAGTAATTTGAACCTAAACAAGGGGAAACATAATAAAGCATAAGAATTTATATTAGCAAGAGATAATCATGTAAATTCAAAGAACCAGAAAGACGTCGATGCATCAACACAAAATTTAAAGAATTCATTTTTGCATTTCAAATGATATGATTCAACCAGGATACGTTTTACAATCATGAACTTTCCAATGATCCCTCAAGCACATTACAAAATAAAATGACACTTTATAAAGCCAAAATTTTCATAGATTGTCCTCAAACTCTTCCAACCATAAAGCCAATTCTATCATATTCTCTTCTAATACCAATATAAACAATTCAACTCAAGTTCAAGATATATTCCTTGTTCGATAAATCACCATCTCCAAAATGAAGTTTTATTGTAGTTAAGAGGTCTAGAAGAGTCTTGAAAAGATAAAAATGATGTATAGTGTTTAGCCATGGGCATCCAGTCCGCATATCAATCCAATGTTTTGCACGAGATAGATTTGTAAAATCACGTAGAAATTCTGCCCCAACCATACCAGGAATTCTACACGGCAAACCCTTCCTATGAATTAAACCAGTAATAGACATAGCTGATCTTCACATTTCAGATTTCATATTTGTTCCAAATTAATGTTAATTCTCACTTAAATATATCTTTTAAATTCTAATAAGAATAAGTGAAATTGCAAACTGGTTTTCTTCTTTGCGGTAGTAGGAAACTAAGTTTCCTCTATTTGCTTCAAATTGAGCCATATCATAGTGTATGTTCCACTCAATATCTAGTGTAGCTAATATTCAGTAACATATTGAACTTTCGCCACCTATTTCACCAACCAAGGTTTGAGGTAAACCAAGCATGAAAGTAGAAGGGGAATTTAAAATGATTGGAAGACGCAAGAAGTATTCAATAATCCAGAAAGGTTCATGCAAAGAAAACAAACAACAGGATGAGAACCACACGGTACCTTTCGTTCTTGAGGGTCTTGCGGCGGCGGCCAGAACAGCGATGAGAACTGAAGACCGTCAATCCACCTCTTAGATGGATTAGCCATTTAGAGTAAACAATATTTATCGTCCAAGTATACCTTTTTGAATCAATCACCAGAATAATCAACAACAACACACCAGGACCTATGCTTCCACTCTGCAACTGCTACCAGTCAAGAATCAAGATTTCGTAATTCAACATCACAACCCTGTCAAGCCCTCAGATTCCCACAACATATACGTTAATAGAAGAAAATTAGAAGAAAAAAATGAACCTGTACGAAATTCAACAGAAGAAACTATTGCATCTCTCTCTAAAAGAACTGAATGTTCACAACAGTATAATTAGTCTCTACAACGTCTCAGCCTTTAACCGTCCAAAGCCTTATAAGACAATTATTGTTTAACTTATAATCAGAATCTCTAACTTGACTGCAAAAACAAAGTGAAAATAATAAGCAGAATTTAAAAAATAGCAATAATAATAAAACAAAATTTTATTAACATGAGTAAAAATCAAATCACTTGAACGTGGGTTTATAAGAAAGCTAAGAACATTGTCTGTACAATAAACCTACCTAAACACTCAGATTAATACATGAACTTGATGGTTAATACTCAAAAAAAAATCTTCAAACTTTACCAATGATAGAAAAGTACAATAAGCGATTATTATTTTAAGATAAACACACACACATACAGCAAATCACCAAATCAATCAAGGAAAAAACGAAGATTAGATCCAAGAGCCATTTTTAGAATACTTTATAAAAACATAAAGAGAAATAGAATGAAAATTTCCAAACTTGGAAATTAAAAAGATAAAAAAAAAAAGTTGGAAACTGAGAAAGTACCTGGGCTTCGGTTATCAGATGCTAAATATTTTCCTGAATTAATTTAGATTTAACGCTCTGTTTTAAACAAATGTGACAGTAAATTTAAAGGAAAAATAAATAAAATTTATGGAAAATATGAGGAGGTGGTACAGTTTTTGGTGAGTGAGAGAGAGAAAGAGGAGATCTTTAGAAGGCTGTTCGCTTAAGATTGCTGATGACGTGGCAATGATATTTTCCTCTCGTCTCGCAGACTCCCCATGTCATGTCACCATGGATGATACCCCCATCCATCTCATGATGATGGCATGAATACTACATGGCCTTTAACGTGTTGGGGTTGGGAGATTAAAAAATAGAAAAAGACAAACCAAGTTGTAGGAAGATATTTTGGGGGAATTGTTTGGTGAGGTGTCTTGTTGCTCATGCTGTGTACGTCTACTATTTATGACCTTACGATTTTGCTCAATCATTCATCCCATGGTTTTCCCTGGACACCTATTTGAATTTCCATTTTAAAATTGGACAAATACATAATTTGGTACTTAAATTTGATATTAATTTTTAATAAGGTATATGTATTTGATAAAAATTATACAATTTGGTATCCGAAAGTAATAATGTTAACATTTTAGTGTTTGATTTTAATTTTAGAGTTGATTTGATGAAAATTCGTAATTAATTAATAATATTAATAATTAACTTTTATGAAATCAACCTTAAAATCAATAAAAAATAACATTCATCCCTCTATATTGACAAATTAACACAAAATTAAACAAAGTTGCAATTAATATTAAATTTATTTTATTAACAAAATCATGAAAAATTCAAATATAATAATATTAGACTTTCATCAAATCAACTTTAAAACCCAAATTAAATGCTAAAAAATTAATAGTGTCACCTCGGGATACCAAAATGTATAATTTTTGTCTAATACAAATATTACGTTAAATAAAAACAAAACACATGTGACACATTAAAAAAAAAGTGTCAACTCAAGTATCAAATAAGATATTGAGCCTTTAAAATAAAATGTTGGATTTTACAAACTAATAAATCTAAAATACTTAAAAAAATTTGTATATTTCTTAGTTTAGATATTTAGACTGAATTATATAAAAATGTTGGCTTTTTTAAATATTTATTAGATTAGGACGGTTTTTTTGTAAAATAACGAGAATGGGCCGAAATAACAAAAACGTCGTCAACTGTGTTGTTGGACTCTCGACTTGTTATTCCGTTCCGGCCTCTCAAACTGGATCATATGTCAACCTCTAAGGGCCTTCATTAGTCCTTGCAAACTACGCATATAACTCGAGAAATGGTGATTCACTATCAATATGCATTTGCACCATCGCCTCCAACCCCCTCATGCCTCTAATATCAAAAGCATCATATCTGACAGGGTCGATCGAAGTACAAAATCGATATTTAAGTGACAATACTCTCATCTGGTTGGATCCGAAAATTTTTCGCCTAATTATTCCATGCAGCTCCAGCAATTGTATGTTATTTTTTAAAAGCAAAATGCATTGTGTTCTCTGATAAAAAAACAATCTCATTCTCGGTGTCATGCACTTCACCGTCATAATAAAATAATTACATTAATTCATCCAGTTATTTTCAACGAAATAACCTATTCCACATGTTTAAAATAAAAACATTATACAAAAAAATAATGTTGTAATTAGATATGAACAACAAAAATCGATTCTTACTCGATGCAAATTATGTGGTAACTACAAATTATGCCTTATGTGTGAACTTCCTATTCTTCCGATTCTTCTTACAATTTTTTTTTGCTCGTTAATATCTTATGTCACTCAATGTTGAATGTCACCCTTTTATAGAGCCAGGATGAGAGGCAATTGATTCAAAAAATTTTCTTGGGTGAATGGAGAGCTGAAAATGCTAGAGGGAAAATATTGTACATAGAAAGCATTTTCAGTGCACTGTTAGAAAAAGCATTAAAAAACGTGTCTTACGTAGAGCGTTTTCCCTCTAACACTTTCAACTCTCCACTTTCTCCCACTCACCCATTAGATACCCCGAGTTTCACTGATATGTTTTTTGAAGTAAAATGCACTAAAAGTTTGAAAATAATGCATTGAAAAATCTGATTGACCTCAACCTCTCGTAAAAAAAAATGATCAAAACGCAGTTGCATTTAAAAAATTAAAAAAAATTACAAATTAAGATTTAATCAAATCGAGTAGTTCGAGTTTTGATTATGAATCAAATTAAATTTTACAATTCAAATAATTCGAATATATGATTAGCGTAAATACGATACTTGTAAATATTAAATTAAATAATTATTAACTTTACATCTCAAATTTTTACAAAAAATTAAAGAATATATAATAAACTTTAAAAATATTAAAAAAACTCAAAACCCTAAATTATAAAGACCACGAAATCCTAACCCTAATCCTACTTAAAAAAACAAAAACGTAACCCTAAAAAACAGAACACAATGAAAACTCATTATTTTCGCCTAATCTCATCATTTTTCAAAAAAAAAAAAAAACCTAATCTAATAAATTTTTTAAATAAGTATTTTTCGGAAATTCAATCGATGTTTAAATACCCCTAATTTTTATTTTACCACTTATAACTTCAGTTTAGTTAATTTATGTACTTTTCTTCACCACAGACAATGCCATTGCCTCTGTTCTTGTTTAATATACCTTAAAAATTTCACTGATAGCATATTAAATAATAGTTTAAAATCAATTATTTTTTAAGTTAAATATTTTAAGAAAAGGTGAAAAATTGATTTCAAACTCTCATATTACACAAGAAAATAATTTTGTTATTATACCAAATATTTATCTTTAAAAAAATTAAAATTACACATACAATAATACAACTCTATTCAAAGTAGTCCCTATAAATTTATGCACAACCAACCCATTTTGGATGATGGTGAGTGTTAGTTGACTTCTTCAAATGCTGTAAACGATCACTCTCCACTTTTAAGTGGGAACAACACCCAGTTTACTTTTTTCTTAAACATTGTAATTTACTAATTTAGTTCATGATTGTTTAGAATTTTAGTACATCCATCATCTATTATCATTAGATTTTGTTAATTTAACGGCTCTATTTATTTAAATTTAAATACAGATTATTTATTTTTTTTAAAATGTATGGTTTCTTTTTTCATGGACTTACATTACAATTTATATAATTTGAGAAGAGATGTTGTATAATTAAGTAAATGCAAAATTCATGTAATTCATTCCCTTGTCTTTACTACTGTTTTTATTTGAATACAAAGGTTTCTGTGTTTATCATTTTATTCAGCTCCCACCTTTCACACATTTTGCTATTTATTTTTAATATGTAATACCTTTTGTCATTTAATATATATTTTTATTTAGCTTCTCAAACGTATTTTTTATTCATTTAAAAAATTTTAACTGATTGGGTTTTAACTCGATTAACATTAATATTATTACTAATACAAGAAAACGTAGATTCGAGTACGCTAAAATATGTTATCTTCCTATTTGAGTATTGAAAAAGACTATGAATAATTTTAACATTGCATTAAAAAATAAATATTATAAAAGTCTATGTTAAAAGAAAACTTTAACTAATATTATTTTCTTTTCAAAAAAATTGACATATTTTCCTATAGGGACACTGGAGGGATGGCGGCAAGGACATAGTGCAAGATGATGAATGCAATGGGTGGCATTATTTTATTGGAAACTTTAGCTAAATCACATTCTTTATATTGAGAGATGTATTTTATGTAGGGGTAAAGTTGTTGACAGATAAGATTAAGACTAAAGAAAAGGTTAGAATAATGTAATCATCTTAAACGCATAATTTTACATTGAGAAACTCTAAATTTTAATTTCATGGTTGATTGGGTTTTAGTTTGATTGACATGAATATTATTGTCAATAAAGAATGATGTAGGTTCGAGTGCACTGAAGTGCATTATCCTTCTATTTGTAGGCTGAGAAGGGATTATGAGTACTTTAGATATTATATCAAAAAGAGCAGATATAATCAGAATTTATAATGAGATTATTCAAAACTCATGAGATTTAGTGAATACAATGAAGGTTAATCTCCATTCTACCCTCCCCAGAAAATTATTTTATTAATTGTTATAAACATAATTAAAATAATTTTTAATGATTTATTTCTTAAAATAAATATAATTTTAAAATTATTTTTTATTTTATATATACCTATTAAAATGAGCTTTTTTATATTTTTTTAATATTATTTGACAAAGTTTCAAAAAAATTCATAAATATTTCTTTAAAAAACAATAAATTTTCAAGTAAATATAAAATAATCAATAACTTTATATGATATTTTTTAGAAAATATTTTTATAATAAACTTTTAAGTTATTTTAACTATTTTAAATATAAATATTTTTATATCATAAAAAATTAACTATAAATAAAATAAAAAATTTTGGTTCAATTTTAAGTAACCACAAATTTTTAATTTGCATTTTATAAATTGTTCAAACACTTTTATTTGAGTTAGTTTTTTATTTTTCTTGCCTAACCCGAATGAAATTGTTTGGGTAAAATTAAAAATTGTAATAGTAATGAAATTAATTACTAAAGCAGTGAAATTTAATACTATAGTAAATAATATTAAAAATAATATTGATATATTTGTTTTTGGATTCAAACGTAGAGGTGAGGGCCTATTAGAAATATTAAGTCAAATTAATGTAAAATAAAATTTGTAATATATTTGAAAAGTTAATAAATATTTAAAAAATATTAAAATTAAAATAAATATAAAAATAATATCTTTGAAATAATTATTTAAAATATATATCAAATTATTAAAAAATTAAAATTTAAAATAAATAATTATAAATGAAACTATAATTTTTAAAGCAAATACAAAAAAGAAGGGAAAAGAAAAATAAGGATAAAAATGGAAGTTGTTCTTCAATGGGTTTTACTGTACCTTTTTATGGTAATAAAAAAAATGGTTTTACACAAACAGGCACATGGATTGATGGCATTGGAAGTTTGCTAATCAAAGGGATATCAACGGTGCGATTGCACTGAACTACAGTTACAATGGTTTTCAAGGAAGCCTAAGAAAGTTAATTAACGCACATAAAGAAGACATCTAGCTTAGCTAGAAGGTTCTGCACCACCCATTGCGCATTCGACAGGTAAGCTGTTATCATAGTTGGCTTAAAGACAAAACTTTGTTAATTAGTAAATGATTTTTTTAAAAGAGTAAATTTTAATTTTAATTTAATTTAATTGTTTTTAATAATATAATGATTAAATTATTTCATTTAATAATAAAAGGATTAATTTAATCATGTCCTTATAATACAAGGACATTTCAAGTATATTCACCCTTTTAGTTGTATACTTTTCACTTTAATTAATATGTGGCTAATGAAATTTTAGTACTGTAGATAAAAGTCAAGGATTGGAGTGGTTGAATATCTAAATTTAAGTGTTTGAGTTTAATGTATCGCTAATTAGATTTTAGTATTATCAATAAAAATTAAAGTCTTGAGTCGTTGAATACCTAAATTTAAGTGTGTGGGTTTAAAGTTTCACTCATGTATAAAATTTATTCGATTATATTTAAGTTTTTAATATATTTTGAATTTTTTTATTTGAATTATTCAAAATTTTTTATTATTGTGTTGTAGATAGTAAATTCTCAAATTCTTCTAGCCGGACAATATAGAAATTCCAATATCATCCCCGTTGCAAGACATTGGTGGACACGATCTAGGTAGTAAGCCCATCATTGATTCCTTCCAAGTCAACTTGTTTGACTCTATTGGCACTTAATCGGTTGATATGGCATATATTCCCACTACTTCATTTTGCTGAATTTCAATAGGTTTCCTTGTTTAATTAACAGGAAGGAATAACTTGAGGGGAAAAGAAGAAGAAGAAGAAGAAGAAAACAAATTGCGGCAATGGTAGCCAACTAGACTTATATGTTCCAGCCGGAATGTTCATTAACTTTCAAAGAGAATTATATTTTTAGATAGAGAAATTCGATAAAAAATCTTTTCAGTCTATTTCAATTTTGATGTTAAGTAAATTGGTCATTTTTAAAAAAATTGAAATAATTTAATCACTATCAATTCAGAAAATGAGCAACTAATGACAATTAATCAGATTGTTAAGGTTTTTTATTAATTCTACATAAATTTGACTGGTATAATAATAAATTTAGTTCTCATATTTTTCACATTCTATCAATTTGGTCAAGATTTAACAAATTTAACCTGCAATATTTTTGTAAATGTATAAATGTTGAAGTTCAATTTATTGAATTTTTTAAAATCAAAATCAATTTAATAAAATAAGTAAACATTGAGGGCTAAATTTGTTATTACACCAATTAAAATTATGCACAATTGACAAAAGACATTAATGATGCAATTCATTGTCTTTATTTGCTCGCTTTCAAAATTTACAAAAATTAAATTACTCAAATTTTTTTAAAGGACTAGAGAGATATTTTTAGTGAAAGTCAAGATGAAAATTGAAAAAAAAAAGAAGATAAAATTTAACGGTTATCTATTTTGTCAATTTAGTCATAAATTTTTAATCTTTAACATTTAAATTTTAGTCGATTTACCTTGTTTTGAATACAAAATTTGTCTGAAATGTTAAAATTTTAATTAGTTAATTCGTAGACTTTAATATTATCATCAAATTTGTCATTAAGTCTTGATTAAATGACAAGATTAAGCTACTAGGAATTTTAAAATTTTATATTAGAGTCTAATTTTATGTAAAATCGTGAGTTTTTTTTAATATTTTTATATAATGAGTGAATTTATTTAAATTTAATTAATTGTTTGATTGAATCTTATTTGAATTATCAGTATGGCTATAACTTAAAAATACATATTATCCCCATATTTTTAAAATAAAATTGTATTTTCCTTCAATATTTGCATGGTTACACTATTTCATTGATGATTGGCTTAAATAAACATAATTTTCTGAGAAACATAAAAATGGGTTGAGGGTTTCAGATTAATTAGGATTTTAAAAAAATAAATTTTGATTGATGCGAATTTGTATTTTTTGAGCATTACATCTCAAGCTATTAGAAAATTAAAATAAAAAATAAAATAAAATAAAATAAACAACCGAGTTGAGTTGAGTTGAGTTGGAGGTAATGAGCGGAGTTAGATACAAATACACAGACAGCAAGCAAAGCAAGCATCAGATCAGATCGGATGCTTGAGATTCCATTTAGTTGGGCCCCAGCAAATCAAAACCTCTGGGAGTTGATCCTGCCCGAATCATCAAACCATTACGAAAAAGCCACGTGTAACGCTCAGTGGTGAAGAATTTAGGGGCAGTTTGAACGGGTAGCTCCAGAAATATCTGGTTGCCAGGCACACTGGTTTTAGATATTTTGGCTTCCTTACCTAAACCAAAAACAGCCAATGAGGGAGAAGGAATAGATATATACACGTGGCAAAATGACATACTCTTATTCTCATTCTTTCTTGCCCTGCTTCTTTTTCATCTAGTGGGTCCCACTCCCACACATGCTATGGATGGCATTTGCATTGTCCACCCATCCAGAGGCAAATACAGAGCAGTGGACCTGGCCTCCCCTAAATTTGAAAATTTATATTTAGGCCCTTAGAATTTTTTTAAAATTTTAAATTAGTAAATGTAAAATTATACTTTGGTCCCCCTAAAATTATAAAAATTTTATTTAATCCTTTAAAAATTATAAACATATAAACTATAAAAAATTAAAATTTCATTCGGCCCCCCTAAAAATTTGTTCTGGCTTTGCCCCTGCACCCATCCCATACATGCATCCCATGTGACTAACGGAGCAACGGTCAGCTGTGGGCATGTTTAGATTGCTCGAAAGGTGTCGATTTGTAAGCGATGGGTTTTACTTTTTTTTTTCTTCTCTTCTTAGTTTTATTTATTGTTCGACTCCATCTATAGTACTCGCTATAAAATACATGTACGTATATAAGTAGGCACAATTTTAGGACGAAACTTTAAATTCCATAAATTTATAATATCATTTATCAATTCTTAAATAATTGTAATATCTTATTAATCCAGGGATAGATTTAGGGGAGCCAGGGTGATGATTTCCTTTGAAATTTTCAGATTTTGTAATTTTATATATAAATTATTATATATTTTAAATTTAATATTCATATTGTATAATAGTCGCTCATTTAGTCAAATAATAATTAAATATTAATATATAATAGGCTTTAAAAAACTAAATTTAGAAGTTCAATATTGCTTTTAAAGTCAATTTTCAGAATTAATTAATTTGGCCCATACTTATACATAATTACAAAACTTTTTGAATGGAAGATATTGTAAACTTATAAATGATTTTTACCCGGACGATTTTACGGAGTAAGAAAAGCAACACATGAAAATTCAATTGGAGCATTTTCAACTTGATGCTCATCAAGGTATTGAGCTGTAGAAAGCTCCCACAGTTGTCACGTTGTGTCAAGTGCTAGCTAAGACAAATAAGTTAATTATTTATCCTCTTCTTGATAGAATTATTCGTATTATGCTAACTCTTCCTATGTCTATTGCAACAACCAAATGAACATTTTCAACCATGAAAATTATGAACACAAGGCTTCGCAATAGAATGGAAGATAATTTTCTTTCAATTTACTTAGTGGCATACATCGAAAAAGAGATAGCTCGAGAAAATTTAACAGATTCTATAATTGATTAGTTCAATCTTATAAAAAGCGGATAGTGCAATTAAGAATGCCTAGTATTGAGAAATATGACTAATGCCAAGTTTTTTAAATTTAAATTTTGGAATTATAATGATATTTATGAAATTTTTAGTATAGTGTTAGTTATTCTATTTTACATATTGGAAAGAAATATTTAATTTTATATAGTGTGATTTTTTTTAATTTTTTACAGTTAAATCGTTTAAACTTTTTAAATAATATTAAATTGATTTGTTTGATAAGAAAAAATATCCGAGAATAATTGATACTTTTTTATGTTAAAAAAAGGTCGTTCGAATTTAGAAGTTATTCCCCCTTGAAGTAAAATCCTAAATTTGTCTCTGTATTCAGATTCGAAAACTTTTATTTTAGTCTATTCGTATACTTCAAGTATTTGTTTCTCATAGTGTTGCATTTATTTAATGGTGAAGTAATTATTATTTAAATTTGTAACACCCCCTAACCTCAAACCGTCACCAGAACAGGGTTACGGAGCATTACCGAACTTATCGGACACTTTACAATGAATTTACAAATAATTATTATAGATAATTTAAATATGATCCTATAGACCCTTAAATGGACCCTCAAGGCCCAAAATACGAGTTAAGAGTGGTTCGGGACTAAATTCAAACACTCAGGAAAATCTTTTGAATATTTTAAAAATTTTCTCAATTACAGGGCTCACACGCCCGTGTTGCTGAACCGTGTGGTTCAACACGACCGTGGTGGTTTAGGAACACGCTCGTGTCTCTTACCCATGTACCTTTCTAACTTATGCCTCTTAACAAATTTTTCTCACACGGCCAAGCCACACGGCCATGTGCTTAGCCCGTGTGCTATTCTAATTTCCCATATTTAGGATGCAGAGGATACACGGCCAGATCACACGTCCAGGTGCTAGCCGTGTGTCTCACACGGTCTGGCCACACGCCCGTGTGCCAGGCCGTGTAAGCTTTATGTGAACCTTAAACACTAACCTAACTTCCCTGCACCTTTCAGACCGAAATCATTCCAATACCAATACGTCAACCAATACAATCACATGCTTAATACATCAACATTATATCTAAAACATTAACTTATAAATATTCTACTCAATGAACATCAACAATGCCAATCAATATGCAACTTGTAGTTCATTCATTCATTTCAAAGATCAACACTTTTCAAACCAAAACATTTCATTGATAGCTTATACTAGTTAATGAATTTTAACTTGGTATTTAACACCAAATTTACAATCCAAAATACAAGTCCAATACATATGACCAAAATAAACCTAATACATGCCACTATACTTTAAGTCCTATAAAATTGTAGCTGAGGTCGAGAGTGTCTTGGATGTTAAACTGTAACTTATTTTACCTAGCCTGTGCATGGAAAACAACCGTACGCTGAGTATTGAAAATACTCAGTGGTATTACCATAATTCAAATTATAATAACAATAAAATATTATGACTATTCACAGATAAGTACCAATTCAAACATATAAGTTTATACTCAAATTTTATGAATCAATTTCTATTATTTCATCAATTAACTTCACATATTATTGGTAAAGATTTTCAAACAATTTCTTAATTCTTTAATTCAATTCTCGATCACATATAATATTTCAACTCACATTTCAACTTTGCATATCTCATGAACCTTTGGTTCATTCATTCGTTTATATCTCACAAATCTCATTTCACATTTCATTTCACATTTCTATCCATAACTCAATCAATCACATTTATTCAAATTTTCTCATTTTATTTATTTCCCCTATTAACTCGACTTGGACTCTGGCGGATACACGAATCCAACCAAACACACCAGAATAGTGACCAATGCCTCATCGGATAGTTCGAAGCAAATAAGTGACACCTAGTGTCTCATCGGCCTAGCCGAAGTAAAGTGATACTCTGTACCTTATCGAATCTATCCGAAGCAAATAATGACACCTAGTGTCTCATCGACTCGAGGTCGAAGTATCCCTGAACTCTTCCAATCCTATGACATGCCAATTATATCCACCCTAGCCTGACATAGTTAATAGGGTATCGGATTCACTTATTCATTTCACTTTCACTTTCAATTGATCACAATCATTCAAATTCAATTCAATCATAATATCAATTCAATCTCAATTTCAAATTTATATTTATACCGACTTTACTCACTTCAATTTTAATTCAATCATACAATTCAATTTCACACACATATATAAATATTCATCAATAAATTAAAATCACATTTAATTCAAATGTCAATATTTATCTCAATTTCATTTTCCATACACACATATTGAAATTAAACATTTAATAATAAATAACTTGAATTAAGGTAATACAAACTTGAATTTGTCGTGTTTACTCCTCGTTTATTTTATCCTTGCCTTTCAATGCTGATGCTTTGCTTTCTTTGTTAGCTACGAAAATAATAATAATTTATTCTATTAATTACATCATTATTTTATAATAAATAATAAAATTTCTATTCAATTTATACATTACTTTTTAATTTAATTTTAATTGAACTCATTTACTTTTCTATCTTAATTACTACTTTATTTCTACTCAATTTCCTTCCATATTCCTCTTACCTATCAAATGTTCATATTAGAACCCTAATTCAAGCTTTCTTTCAACTTAGTCCCTCAAACACAAAATTTATAACCTCTTTTATAAATTAATCCCTTAACTACTTCTAATTATTAATTCTATCAATTAAGCCCTTAATTCAACCATTATCCAACATAAACTTTACTCAGAAACTTAAAACCTTCCATAACTTCAACTTAATTTCATCAAAACTTAGTTCTAAAGCTTTTAAAACATCAAAATTAAAAAAAAAAGGAGCTTAATTGACTTACCTTTCAAACTTTCAAGCTTCAAATCTTGAAATTTTCCTTTTTCTTCTTTCTTCCTTCTTTTCTTCTTCTATTTCGTTTCTTTCTCTGTTACTTCTATTCTTTTGTTTCTTTTTCTTTTTATTTCATTACTCATTCACTTTATTTCTTTTACTTACTTCTTAATAATAATAATTATTATAACAAATATCTTATTTAATAACAAATACATATATAACAAGTGTACTCATACATTTTATCACACATGTATTTCATCATCACCCTACATTTGTTTTACTTTAATTTATTTCACAATATAAAATAATAATTATTTAAATAATAATAAGAATATAAAATATCTTTAGCTTATTAATTAAGAAAATATACAAATATATTACAAATGTACTAATATATATTTTACACATGTACATTTTAATTACCACATATTTAGTATTATTTTAATTTATTTCATAATACAATAATATAATTAATATTAATTATAATTTAACAAATAACAATATTAACAATAATTAATTAATAATGATTATAATATAAAAATCAAAGTAAAAATCTTAGATTTTCAACATGTTTGCCGCCTCAACTTATGCTAAATGGCATATTGCCATTTTAGCCCTTTTTATTTCCTTTTAATCTATAATTAGACTTTTACCTTTTATTCAATTTAGTCCTTTTTCCTAAATTCTCTTAATTAAACTAAATTCACCTAATTAAAAACTTAATTAAACACACTATCAAACTCATAATTATTCCTAATAATTATTTTCTAATTCGATTTACTAAGACAGGCCCTATGACTCGTTTTTCCAGTGCCCGAGAATTTTTGGGCCATTACAAAATTGTTTAACGAGTTGGTGTCACGGGTTAATTAAATACAACTCAGTTGGGAATTGACTAATATATATTTTTATTAAATGACTACTATTATTATCTTGATGACCTTTTTTTTGTAATTTCATACTTTTATATAAAATTTAAATAAAAGAACTAAAATTAACATGTCTATTAATTGAACTCATGTTCAGTAAATTTATAAACAAAATTTTTACTACTATACCAATAATAATTCTTAAGTAAACTTAAAAAAAAAATAACTTTTAACATAAAATGTTTTCTCTCATTGTGTATATTAATAAAAACCCTAATTAAGTTGGTGTTTGTCAAGTATTAATCAGATAATAATTCAATTAGGAAATAACTGATATACCCTTATATTAAATGACTATTGTTATTATTTTGATGAATTTTTTTATTTTTCATACTTTAATATAATTTTTAAATAAAAGAATTAAAATTAATATATCTAAATATTGAATTGAACCCGTATCTAATGAGTTTATAAATAAATTCTTTATCACTATGCCAATAATATTTTTTTAATAAATTAAAAAAAAACTTTTAACATAAAATGTTATTTCACAAAATTTTTATATCTATATACTATTAATAAAACTCCTCACCGAATTAATATTACGAATTAACTCATCAGAAAATAAGTAATACATCATTTTATTAAATAACTATTATTATTATTAATATTCTTTTATGACATTTTTAAAATATAAATGTTGAACAGCTGAAGTAAATCCTATATATTTTACAAGATATTATACCATATTAGAAAAATTATCATCAAAAGGAAGATCTTATGAGGAACTAATGCAAAAGGCTCACTGCCATTAAAAAGCGATAGACAAATTAGGGAACACAGAACGAACAAGGCTCATTGAATAGCACTTCAAAAGAATTAACTAAAACATGTTATGAATTAACAGAGAAACACTTCACCATTAATTGAAAAATATAGATATATGGATTTATAAAATTTAAAAATATTCAAGAATTTCAAAATCATGAATAAATAAACATCTAATAACAAATTTATGAATTGAGAAATTATAATGAATGTTACATTTCCAACTATTCTACTACTCAATTTTACACTATTTTAAAATCCAAATCCAAATTCTAAAATTCAAGTAACACATATCACTCACCTAAGCAGAACAAAAATGATAACATGTCTATTAATAAAAGTTACTCTTGCTTGAGATAAAATGACTTGTGATTTTCCGGGCGCTTTTTGGCCAGCATTTGCTTTGTCTTTTCAAGAACACCGAAGAAAATCGAACCACCAATGCCTATCCACAGTACCCTTGGTCCAATACCCTGCACGAATGATGGCAGAACACACACACACACACACACACACACACACAAAAAAAAAAAAATGAGGTGAATCTGCTGCAACTTTCACAATTTCAGTCGCCAAGACATTCATTTCCAACTCCAAGATGACCTTTCAGTTTTTGTTAACGAAAGGGACATTAATTTCATTAGGCACAGCAGGGACGAGGAAAGTAAAAATAGATGTTCAAACCTTCAAGAAAGCATGGGTTCCTTCTTCACGCATTATAGTCCCTACACAATCAAGAATCCCTTTGTACTGCTTTGATGATCCCTGAAAGAATAAAAAGAAAAGTTATGGATTTGAAGCAGTAGGAAGAAACTCAAATGCCTTGCACCAAATAAGAAGGAAAAGGTAATTGACCTGGACCATCAATCGAGTTTTTATCACATCAAGAGGGTTTGTTACAGTTCCAGTTATTGCCCCTGAATATGGATACATTAGACTTGCAGACAGCAAACCGTTGTGTTTATGTATAGACAGTACATGTTGTACCAGAAGTTATCGATTATAATGGATTTATGAGAACAATTCTGAAAGTCCGTTTAACTCCTAGGATTCTTATGAGGAACAGCAGCCCCGCAAACTGGACTTACGATGCAAAAGGATTAGATGGGATTCAAATCCTTAGAGAATTTTGATCCCTTCAGCATCATGATTCTACTGATATGATAATAAAAGTGTATTTTTTTTGGAATTATGATCAAAATTTACACCAAGATGGCAGTAGTAATTGCCTATCACTGACTCAAACGTGAGACAATAATTAAAATATACATATAATAGAAAATTAGAAATCTTAAACTGCTGAAAACAATTTACCAGCAACAGCACCAATTATGGCATTCTCAGGATCATTCAGGTCTCTTTGTGCCTGTAAAAGGTAAACAGAATTTATGTCAAATTAGTTTCCCGGTTTACCACAAATGAAAAATGGCAGAGGATGCTTCATTTGGGTACTTTGTATATGAAATAAAAGTCAATGTTGATCAGAAACAAAACAATCAAAGTTGACGGCCACGGGGCGTACTCTAGGCGCTAGAATCATTGCCAAAGTAAAGGCGCGATATGTATAAGTGTGCACATAAAAAAAAGCTCAAAATATATAATTATGACAATAAACAAAATATGTAATTACTGAGACGTAGCGAGTTTAATTTCTTCCTTTTTTCATTATTAAAGTACAATTAATGAAAACAATGAAAAGAGAAAGAAATTTGAAGAGAACTTCAATTAAATGGTGTTTTTATTTTCACCTATCACTTTATAGAAAAGGGCACCTAGGCATACTATATGTGTACGTGATCAAATGTGCCTTGCTTGAAATGGTATAAGGTGCATTTGTTGTCTAACACTAAGTGACATCACCTAAGCGCACCTAGATACATGCCTTTAAGGCTTTAACAACACCAAGAATGATAGAAAACATTGTACATAAATGAGTAAAATGAAATTGCTGAAGCTCTATGAGTAATATTTCAGTGTTTTCTGACACAGAGCAGCATTGGGTTTCCCCGGTTAAATTTCTCAAGGAAGACTTCAGAGTACGGTCAGATCTGATCACCTTTACCGTTGCTTTTGCGGAGAGACAGTGTCCTCAGTTACACAATAATGGAATTCAATTAATATGGGATGCAGTTGTAAACTTTTTTAATTTATTGTATTTACTTTGAGTGAGATTTAGAAGTATGCACTTTCTATTAGAATTTCCAAGAGAAAGATAGTGCTTACTGCCAACTTATACCCTATTCGGAGTTGTTCGTAGATGCAAAACTGGATGGCATCAAATGGCAAATCTCTCAATAAGAAGGATCCATATCCCTAAATTTCAGAAAGTGAGGTCAGGACATATGCACAAAGCTCAACACACAGAATATTGCATTCACATGCAGATTAACAACTAGATTTCGGCAAGTAGCAATCAGATGCATAAAATATACAAATAACTTTGGAAACCAATGACCGTATCGCTTCAAAACACAATATCAGACAACTCTTAGAAAACACTCTTCATAACAGCCTTCTCTTTTTTACTAAGCCAAGATTGCATAGCTCAAACCATAAGAATGAAATTTCAGGTTGAATCTCAAGAATGATGCTTAACATGAGAAAACAAGCTTCCATACCGCATATAGACCTCTAAATCCCTCTTTAGCAACAATAAGGCGTACAGCAGCAGGGGCAGAAGCAAATTGCCCAGTTTGCATCCTTTGCTTAACAACCTGGAAAACATCCAATGAGCTGGAGAGAGAGAATTGAATGGAGAGAAATAAGTGACACTAACTACCTCTGTTGGAACTCGAACAAGGGAAGAAGCAGCACCTCCTAGAGCACCTGCAGTCTGAATAAACTCTTAACAAATTATATACAAAGAAAGGCATCATCAGTAGATCAAAACATGATAACCCTCAATATCTTAAATAGAAAGGGTCTAATATTGGGAAATGTGAGGCTATCACATTCCATACCACCATTAAGCAACTAGACAGATTGACAAAATATATTGGTACCAGGCTAGACCCATTCATGAAGGTTAGTTAAAAAGGTTTGCAAAGATGTTGCCAGCAGATGAGTTCTACATTAGACTAACAAAGTAGCTCATGAAGTCCAACCTTGGAAGCTCTTCCTTTCTGATATCTACAACTCCCATTTTTTGCATGAGAAGAATAATGGACCCCATGCAGGTGTATACATTTTGAGTGAGTATATATGTAACATGGTGAAGAAAACTTAGAGGGGAAGATTTTGAAAAGGAAGAATAGTTCTATAAATTATTTTTTTCTTCCAAAAACTAGAAAGAAGCTAAAAGACTCGAAGGAACCAAAAATAGTTTAAAACTGTTAAGTCAATGAATCAAATTTTACTGATACTCATCCACCAATTTGCTGTTTATTAATAATAGAACTTACCAAATGAGCAAAAGCACTCAAGTTTTCAGGTAAGGCTTTTAACAATTTCTGCTTTGCAGGTTCATATACACCAAGAAATATAGCTGAAGCCCTGTGGATAAGAAAGTCCATTGGTCAAAATGTCAATCAACCAAAAATACAAAGTCGAAGGTGCAAAATTCCATGCATGAAATAACAACGATTGCAAAAGTTTGCAACTAGATTACTCACGGCAAAACACCAGCAAGGTTTCCACCCAATCCAGAATAAAGACCCTTTAAAACAACTTTCCCTCCGCCACGGGCTGCCTACCATAAGAACAGGGTACTTGATCACAGGTATTCGAAGAGGAAACAATTGATTATGGGCGCTTGATCACAGGTATTCAAAGAGTAAACAGCCAAAAGTTAAAGAGAATACTAGAGGAAGGCAGACAAGAAACCAATTTGTTAAAAAAATAGTTAATAGGATAATGCAGGCATAGATAGTGGATGTATTACAGAAATACCATCCCGTAATTTCATAATAAAAAACCTAAAAAAAAGTGTCAAGATAAAATTCCTTTCTGGAAATGATTAAATACAGAACCATTAAGTCAACCTACCTGGAGTCGAGTTTTTACTGTATCAATTGGGTACAGAGCTGCTTCGACGACAACACCAGCCGTAGCTCCAGCTATGATACTTTCTGCAAAATACACAAAAGATCTTTAGTAAGATCTGCTTCCAACCATGCTAAAGTTCAAGAAAGATACATTTCTCAAAAAGCAAATAAAGGCATTCCTGCAAATGACTGGTAACATAGGGAAAATCCGGCAATGCGAACCAGATTAAATGCGATGGAAGGAATTCAGGACACTTGGTCAAGATGTAGAATAAGCAAGCAGTAAAATAGTGCCCAAATTTTCAAGAAAAATATTACCACTGGACAAATGTATGCATACTTTTCCGTTGAAACAGTTCAACCACTTAGCAACAATTAGCTATAATGAAGCTGCATTATCATGTAAATAAGCAAACTATTTTAACTTATTAGCATAACAAAAGTCAGCCAATCATTTGTTTAATTACTTATTTTACACTAGATTTTCCAAAAGAGAACTTTGAGCTAAAATGAGCAAACCATTCTAAATTATTAGCACAACAAATACCTGTTGTTTGATTACAGTTCCATTTAGACTTCCCAAGAGCATAATAACCAGCTGATAATATTAATTTCAATATACAGTATTGTATCGCTAGTAAATTCCATTTCCTTGGTAGAAAGGTAACCTATGGATCCGAAGTTTTAAACCAGTAGTCCGGTAGACTTGCCACTACCTAGGACAATATTTATGGCTCAGATAAACATTTTCACTGGTTCGCGTTATCCTGAAAACATTACGTCCTAGATGAAATGAAACCACGCTTTTTCTGTCCCATTAAAGAATATACTGAACATCTCAATAGGACTAAAAAATTTACTAATCAAAAGTTATTTGCACTTGAATTTCAATCTCCTAACTTTTTAAGGTATATCTGCACTGAATGCAAGTTGCTATATCTTATGACAGTGAGAAGAAAGTCTCATAAAGTTCCTTAGATTAAATTAGCTTAAAACCTCAAATGAAATTAAATTTGAACTCATTTCATGTTTTGACATTTTGAACCACATGAACACTTTTCCTTATATTCCTGATTATAAATTATAACCCATGCCTGTAAGAGCACCAATTACGGTTTGCTTGAAGACATGGTTCAAATAGTAAGCACCGACATTGATGAATCAAAACTCTCAAGTATTAAAAGAGATTAGGAGCAACAATCAAAGAAAATAAGAGTTATTATAGTTTGGGATTACCAAAAAAAACACGAAAAAAATCAAATGGGTTTTCCTCTTTTAGAAGAACTGAATCCAGCAACCTATTTTCTTCTTTCAGCAGATTACATTTCTTATAGTTCAATCCATCTGCAAAACAACAAATAGCTTCAAAATAACCAAATGAATAATGGGACATCGCCGGAATGAAAAATTAAACAAAATTTAAGAAGAGAACAAAGGTTTTTTATTATTTGGGTTCTTTAAAGGATTCAAATTAGTCATTGATTATACCGGAACATGCCCAGAGTGAAAAATAAAACAAATATTCAAAAGAGCACGAAGTTTACTGGTTTGAGTCCTCTTAAAGGACTCAAAATTATCATTGATCAATAAGGATCAAAATGAAGGAAAAGAAAAGAAAAACTAAATAATTTCAAAACAAGAAGATAGTTAAAAGGAAAAAGCAACCAGGTGAGATTGTGTGAGAAGTTGACACACTGGACGACAGAGTTTGACGATCCATTAGCTCCAAATGCTTGAATTCTACAACTTCCAGTGGCAGAGATAAGAATGGATTGGTTTCTTTGTGTACTCCGGAGTGGGCAAATCACACGAGGGAGAAACGAAGCTACTTATCAAAAGGGTTTTGGCTGGGGCTTTTCAAAAGGAGTGAATTTACGCAGCCACCCTTGTCTTCTCTGGTTTTATTTATATATTTTTAAGGTCAAAGAAATGGTCACTAAATTGTCCGCCTTCAACTTTTAAATTTTTCGATTTAAAAATTATTTTTTAATATTAACAGTGTTGAATTTGACTGAGGTGAGATTTTTATATTCATCCAATAATAAATTTAATTATTTAATATTTATACATTCTATTAATTTAATTTTAAATATAAAAAAATCCTAACTCTATCTCCAATAGTAGTTTCGAGACCTTCAAACCTGACCTCTCCGCCACTAACACTACCCTCAGCTCCTCTATTATAAGAGTTCATCTTTCTCCCCTCAAATGTCCCATGACTAAACCTTTCATCGGAATCTAGCACCAGGTAAATCACTATTCATCAATATAAGTGTGTAGTTTACTCCAATTTAATCGAAAATTTTCATTCACTAATAAAATTGAAATGATAAAATTTAAATACTTATTTCAATTATTTTCTCAAGTAAGATATAAAAGATAAAAATATTAATTAATTTGCATAATTTAGATATTGAAATTAATGAAGGAAATCGAAATATATTTATACCCGTAATGCAATATCTAAAACTATATCTATGAAATTAGTTAGTTGATTTTTGCTATTATTGACCATAAAATAATGAAATTATTTTTCATAATTGCATCCGATGTCACCAATCAGTCAAATATGCAACATGCAATTCTAACATATTTTGATAAACTATTTTCCTCAAATAATTTGCTTATATTCGGCTTATTTATTTTCGCGAACAATTTCTTCTTAACGTAGCATTAACCATCAAATCGCTAGTCAAGCGAGCACAGGAAGTAGAATTGCTCGATAGTTTTATAAATTAAGCTAACACATATAACTCAAAGAAAAAAAACTCTCTCAATGAATCAAAATTTATCGACCGCCAATTTGCTGTTTGTTAATAAAAGAAGTTACCAAATGAAAAAAAAAAACAGATGAAAATCTAGTGAAACCCAATCAGAAAGTGGGGAACATGTGAGGCAGCAGCAATGGTCGAATCCAAGTTGCAGAGAGGAACTCCCTTGCATGATATAGATGTGAAATCTGTGAATACCTCCTTCTTCCCTCTTATACACTTGGTATTTCTCTTTCTCCAGCATATAAGAAATATTACTACTATCCTCATTGTCAAGAAACATGGACATCTGAACTGTGTTTTTTATGTTCTGTTCCTTTCCTTGTACTACCAGACGTGGTTTGGTTCAAATACGTAATCTCTTTCTCCGATCTGTTGAGTGGAACCCATTGTCCAACACTTTTATCAAGCTTTACCACATGTGTGCCCCTTCCCTGATCTACAAACACCGATATCAGCTCCTCTTCATACCAAATCAAGAACCTTTGTCGCCATTTCCCGAAGTAGCGAGATGCTGAACATTCAATATGCCAACCAATGTGTGTATCGCCTTCGTCTGTGAAAAGTTTGAAACATATGACGGATCCATTTTCTCTCAAATAATATAAGGAGTTACCGTCAGATACTGGGTTGGTAAAAGAAGGATGTGGGAATGTGACAGAATGAACTGTGATCTTAATCCAGTTGCTGTCACCTTGACACAAATACCATACATTTATTACCCTTTGCTGTAAATGTCGGATACCAAATATTTTCCAGTTTGGGGAAGTGGGAGTACCCGAAAAGCAAAACCCATCAACCGCTTCCATTTGCCACAAATCAGGAACTTGAATCCTTGTTCTCGTGAAAGGTTCGAAGAAGAAGAAGATTGAAGTTCGATGCTTTGTAAGGAGAAGCCAACCTTTATTAGAGAACCTAACTTCACATTCTTCAGATTCCGGAATACTAATGCTATGCGTCAAGTTGGTAACGGGATCATATAAATTATACCTTGTTCCCTTTTCTCCTCCTTGCGGAAACAAAAGCCATGGATATTTGTATGGAACACCTTCTTTATTCACCCTCCACTCCAGGGGATGGATCAAAATTCTCCAAATTTTGGTTGCTGTTCGAAAATTGATTTGATCGGCTAATGTGGGAAGATGTTGAAAGATTAATATTTGTAAGTGTGCCGGTAACTGAAACCATATGCATTCAATCTCACTCCCATTGTTTGGATGGATCTTTTCACGTCCTTGGATAATTTTCCTACCCACATGATTGTGATTGTGATTTATTATTAGACAACCTGCAGGCAGCAAACAAGAAAAATAGTTAAAACCTATAATAATACAATAGAATATGTTACAAATCTAAAAGGACTGTAAGGACGACGGAACATAAGAGTTGGTGCCTCTTGAATGAAGAAACAAATTAAACATTCGGGATATTAGAATAATAGCTATAATATTCTGTTAGTAGTTGATGTTAGTTACTGATAACTGTTAGTAGTTGAGATTGGTTGTTACTAGCAGTTACAGTAGTCTGCATGTGTTTCTATATAAGCATGCACAGGCTATTCTCAAGGGTTAAGCTTTTCGATATATCTCTTTTGTTATAATACAAGAATTATTCATAGTATCTTCTTTGTATAAACCTAATACGGGAGTGGTAGGTGGGGCTGTAAGGATACATTTAAAATTGAAGGACTCAAACTAGAGATGCAGAGGGATAATGAGCTTAGGGAGATCAATTTTTTGTTCGGACTTGGGGTTCCACAAAAAACCAACGCACCTCCACTGATCTCGGGACTTTTTTGTTTTTACTGATTATTGCTAATGTTGGAGGTTGTGGTTCTTTATACAAGATCCAATTGTCAGATATAGGTGTTGCACAAAGATTTTCAAATTCTAACCTTTTTTTTCAGTGTTTCTTGGACAGTATGGTTCTCCAAACCAGACATGTCAGGAAACTCTAAATGCTCTCTCTTATTTTTATCAAAAACTTTAACAACGTATAGAGGTTCTTCCTCCACCCTACAAGCCACTTTAAGATGTGAAAGGAGTGATCACACCGAAGCTTTTCCACGCTTGCTTCCGATTCACATACATCAAGCAATGTTCTTGCTTCTGTCTAGAAGTCCATCAGGTGGCATGAAAGACTACTGAAAAAAATAATATGATTAGAAAATCTTTTTAACAACTTTGAGGCTTTTAGCTTCTTTCAGAAAGACCTGAGAGAACATATCAAAACATATAGAAGTGAGAATCTAACAACTGAAATCGTTATGCATTCTCTTCAGTTGGAGTGTAATCTATCAAGAAAGCATCATCCAATGCCGCAATATGCACAGAATGAAAGAGACAACTTGAGCAAATCAGGTATTTATGCCGCAATCTATCAAAAATCAAAATTGAAATATTAGCAGGGAAGCCACTGTTAAGAATCTGACAATTTGTAAGAACCATTCAAGTATTTATGTTGCATGTATAGGTCACATATGTTCCATAATATATAACAATGTTTCATAGTGAAAGCTTACCCCTTACAGCCTAGAAGCAGAAAAGAATGACATGAAAACCAATAAATCTAACTTTTCATCTATGCTCGGTATATTGCAAATTTGCAATTACTACTATTCAATGCAATTATAACTGGGTGAACTTTTATATTACCAGTAGATTAAGAGGATGTCGGCAACTGAACGAACATTTAACAAATTAATGGAAAAGCAATCAACTTTTAGTAAAAATAGAAAGGATTCAGCATAAACAATTCCAAGTTGTTGAGATAATCAAACAAATTGGACCGGAGTCTTTCATAAAAAATTGAAAGCAAACCACAAGCATAATAAGGAAAACTTATATATACCTGTTTATTATCTTATTTAAAGGTAAGTATGGGCTGGGTTGGGCTCGGGCCAGGCCCGACCAAAAAATTGGCCGGTTTGCTAGGCACTGCCTGGCCCGGCTAAAAAAATAAGCTTAAAATTTTGCCCAAGTCTGACCTAGATAAAAATGTTAAAACATAGGCCCGACCCGGCTCGCCCATATTAATTTTTATATTATTTTTTATATAATTTTAAAATATATATAATACATCAAAAATACTAAAAATATCAAAATAAATACTTCCCAATAAATTGAAAATAAATTTTAAAAATTTTTATACTTAATAAACTAATATAGATGCAACTTAACAAGCAAATGTCTCTAAAATAATAACAAAATTAACAAATATCTTTAAAATAATAACAAAATTAATAATAAAATAAGTTTTATACAATATCCAAACAATAACAACAAAATAATAGCAAATAATAGTAAAATGGTAGCAAAATAGGGAGAAAATAACAAGAAAATAAGATTAAAAAATCATATTTCTTTTGTCATTTAGTGATTCGGGCCGGGCCTGGGCAAAAAAGTCTTATCCGAGGCCCGACTCATTTTTTAAATGGGCCTTTTTTTGTCCAAGCCCATTTTTCTCTCCCACATTTTGGGCAGGCCTTCAGGCCGGGCCGTGCCAAACTGAGTGGCCCGACCTATGCTCACCTCTAATCTTATAACTGCACTGCATAAAAGTTTGACATATTTGGGTGTGTGTCGCTGAAATGCAGATGAAAGAATGAGGGATATTAGGTCTAGCCATTCATGTTGTATACGGGTTATCAACTTGGCATGATAGCTCGTGTAGCAATCTACATGTATTTCATATTGATATGACACTATTTTTTTATACGTCACATCAATAAAATATGAATTATACATAGTTTGCTATGTGGGTTGTCATGTTTAAAATTGTAACATTTTATTAGTATTTTCATTTAAAAAATCCAATCGAACTTTGTTTAAAAGGTTGATGATTGAATTTGACTCTTTTAAAAGGTTGAGGGTCAAATTTAACTCAAAACAAAATAATAATGACTAAACTGACAAAAAATATGAACTTAAGAATTAAATTTGTCATTATGACATTGATGTATTCTACTTTAATATGTGTTATAGAAGGTAATTTGATTACAACATGACTTATTTGGCCCTCTAGCTTTACAACAAAAAAAAAAGTCAAATTAGCCTTCCATTTAAATTTTATTTTTGAACTTGCATTGTATGTCAAATCACTCTAAAAATGATAGAAAATTTAATATTTATTAACTCTACTAAGGTGATATTCACATGGTAGTCCACTTGTATACTACATTGACAATTAATTTATTTAAAAATTTTAAATATATATATATATTTTTTACATTTTTATACTTTTTTAATAAATTTAATTATTTTTAATTTTTTAAATTAAAAAATTAATTAACTGCTAGTGTGGCATCCAAGTGTAAGCCACGTCAAAAAGTTAAGAGTCCTTAACTTTTTCATCGTTTTAGAATGATTTTACAAACAACACAAATTGTTTAAAACTAAAAAATATAAAAAATTAATTAAAGGGCTAAAATATATTTTTTTGTAAAATTGAAAGGCCAAATAAATCATTATACTATAAAGGAAACCAGTTCAACAACAAAAGGAAAAATAAATTCAAACTCAATTTAAAAAACTAACCCATTCTACAAAGATGAGTACAACTTAATTATAAAACTGAAAAAAATTAAGATATATCAAACGTATAATCATATGTAACCAAATCATAGTATTAAATATTAATATTTAATTATAATACTAAATACCAATAAAAATTAAATAAGTTGATAATTGAAAAATAAATATTAAAAGATTAATTATTGAATTTTGTGCTGGAGTTAATAGGTGGTTAAGTTTTAGTAATAGTAATATGTTTGATGTAAATATATTATTCATATTATGAAAGATAAAAGTATAATTATTCAAAATATAAAAAATCAGAATTCAAAAAATAAAAATAAAAAGTTCGAGCATAAACTATATGTAAATTGTTATGTGGATTGTTATGTTTAAAATTTAACATTTTAGTTAATATTTTTATTAGAAGAAATTAGTACGAGTATTTTTATAAGAGGTCTACATAACATAAGAGCGTTATAATTATTTGTATCAAATTTCAAAGAGCTTAAGTGTGAGAAGTCCTCAAATTAAAAAAAAAAAAAAAGCAATTAAGCTCCTACTTTTTTTTCACTCATTTGGGTACTCGAACTTTCAAAATGCATTAAAAAGACCCTCAAATCTTTTCAAAAAAAGCAATTAAGCCCTTCTTCTTTTTTTTGCACTCAATTGGTACTTGAACTTTCAAAAAGTATAAAAAATATCCTCAAACTTTTTCAAAAAAAATTAAGCCCATACATTTATTAAAATTTATAAAAAAAATTAAGATCAATAAAAGCTATAAATATTATTAAATTTTAATAAACAAATTAAAATATTAAAAATTAGAAAAAAAATATATAAAAATAGTAAAAATTTTATAAAAAATTGTAAATTTTTATAAAAATCATAAAAAATTATAAAATATATAGAAATATAAAAAATTATAAAATTTTATAAAGTCGTAAGAAAATTATACAAAATGTAAAGAAATTTAAATTTTGTAAATTTTTTATAAAAATTATCATACTAAAAGAAGTATTTTATAATTTTTCTATAACTTTTGTAGGGTCCAATATTCGCCCGGGCCCATTTTACAATCACTAAACCAATCACCAAACCTACCAAGTCCAAATACTACCCGTGGCCCAACATTAACCTAGGCCCAAATACAATAAAAAAACCAACCCAAACTAAACCTAAGCCCATTACCCAATTACTAACCCTAATCCAATACAACAAACAAACCCTAGCCATAATCAGCTGCTTCATGCGCCGCACGCCCCAACCAACAAGGTCTCTAAATGCCGCACGTTGCGTGCCACATCGACCCACAGTGCACGTCCCTCTCCACCACGCAACTGAACCTGCAGTAATATAACAAACAGCAGCGCAGCAATAGGGATTTTTCGATTTTTTTCTGGCTATATAAAACCGCGAATAACAATGTAAAAAGGACCTTTTTTTTTCCGGATAGAGAGGAATACAAAGAACACATTTTAATACCAAATAGACTTGTGCATTCTCAATAATCAAAACCACAAGTAGGAAGCAAGATCTAAAGGCTAAGGGTATTTACTTGTTTTATTTTCTTATTTTTTTAAATCTTTTCGAAACCTACATATTTCTTTTATATATTTTCTTTTTAAAAAATATTTTTCTATATATTAAAATACAAAAAAATAAAAAAGGGAGACTTTTACCTTCGGGGCGATGGCGAGCGGTGGGGAGTGGTGGCGATCGGTACCAGAGCCTGGCCGGACCTTTGGCCTGCAGAGAGAATTGGAGAGGAAATCTTTTGGTTTTTTTTTTGAACGAATGGGAAAATGAGATTTTTTGCAAAAAAATATGGCATTTATAGGCCCCTCAATATGGCGTCGTTTTGGGCCAAAGCATAAACGCCAAAACGACACCGTTTCAGCCTAGCTTGTGTGCGCGCCCGACCTGACCCGGATGATCCGCGTGTTTTTATGCGGATGGACTAATTCGCGTTTAGTCCTTCCGCATTTTCTTTCTTTTAAATCAAGTTCTTTTTTATTTCCCAATTTTTCCCAATAGTTTTTCCTCTATTTCGATTTGGTCCGCGTTCGAACGGCACAGTTCTAGGGGTGGGGTTATTCTCTATTTTGGCCCCTCCACGTTGCGCGCGCGTTCAATATGGCCCTCCTCTTTTCTTTTATTTCCAATTTCGCCCCAAACTCGCTTTTTTAATTCAATTCAGTCCATTTTCGTTTTTTGTGACGTTTTATTAATTAAATCAGTCAATTTGAATTTTATTTTAATATTATTATTTACATTATTATTATACTTAGTATTATTATTTTATTATATTTATTATTGCTATTTCTTTTATTAACGTTTTTATCATTAAACTCTATTATATTTATTAATGTTTTTATCATTAAACTCTATTATTTTCGTTACTATATTACTATTATTCATTTTTTTATATTTATTATTTTGACTTTCTAATACTATCATTATTAACCTATTGTTTTTCGTGTTAATATATTATTATTTTCCTTCTTATTTCTATTGGAAGTATGTATATTATTTTTCCTTTAACGAGTTGTCATTTTCTATTCTATTATTACTTTTATTATTTTCATATTATAATCATCGTTTTTTTAACACCATTTTTATCGCTATTATCCTCTATTATTACTATTATTATTAAATATTATTTTTTACTAGCATACCATTATTATTAGTATATTAGTCTTATCTTTTTAAAATTATTATTATATTTTTATTTTTATTTCTTTTATTTCATTTAATTTTTTCCTCATTTTATTTCTTATTTTTCAACTTTTCTCTCTGTTTTATTATTTAAATTTTTTTTTGTTAATTCCCACTTATTTACTTATTGGTTTGTTGACTTTTATTATTATTTCTCTGTGATTATTTATGTCCTTATTATCGTCGTTTCCATTTTTATGTCTATTTTGTTTCTATTGCGCATGTCTTTAAAACATTACCCTTTACTCAAATTCATAAAAATGATTCTTCAAAACAAGGCAATGCTTGATATTTGGGAGCTTCGAGAGAATCATGCCTTAACTTATTGAGTTTCGATTTTTCTCGTTGATCCTAAGTAATCGAGTACCCTTTTAAAAACAAGATACGTGAGTTTCAAATAAAAGCTTATCCTCGGGAACTCGAGATATTGCACCCTAACTCACTGGATGTGACATTTCGCTATCCCGAGGTAAGAATTTCAAAAAACCAAGGTAATGTTTGATATTTAAGGATTTTGAGAAATTGTGCCCTAACTTACTGGGTTCCAATTTTTCATAAGGCCCAAGTAACCGGATATCCTTTTTAGACTTTAATGCATGGGTTTTAAAAAAAATCAAAGACAAGCTTGGTTTCGAAGGTTCGAGGTGTTGAATCCTAACTCACTAGGCATGACATTTTCCCCCTTCGAGATGAGTAGGTCTTTACATTTTATCCAATTTACTTAGGTTTTCTTTTAAATAAAAGGGTCGTATTTTAAAATCTTTTCAAATTTTCGACACTAAGACATTAACTAATCAGCTAGGTACCAATTTTGGGCGTTACGAGGGTGCTAATCCTTCCTCGTACGTAACCGACTCCCGAACCTATTTTCTTAAAACTCGTAAACCAAAATATTTTATAAGGTGGCCCAATTACACCTCAAAAAAGGATTGGTGGCGACTTCATATTTTTTTTAAAGTCGATCCCCACTTTTTTAAAAATGAAAAATGGTTTCGACAGCTTGGTGACTCCACTGGGGACCAATAAGAGAGTCAAGCCGTAAAATTGATTAATCATGTCCTTTTGTCGAAAATGAAAATGTTGATTTGAAAATTTATGATTCGTTTGTCGCGTTTGTTTGGGTCATATGTTTGTCATGGTTAGAGTCTTATAAGATATTCCTGCATCATATTGCATGACCGTTGTGGTCACACCTTTTAAGTGGGAGTGAGAAGCTATTTCCTTGGTGAGATTTTCACCTCCGTGCAGGATAGTGGATCGCTTCCGGGATACATCCGTACCTATGTCTTCATGAGATTTTCATCTCCGTGCAGCCATAGGGAAATGTATTCCCCTGAACTGAACTCGATACATATGAGCCTATAATGGGTGAGGATTGAGGAATCTGCTAGTTCAGGTACCCTTTTCTTTAAAACCGAACCACATATAGAAAACCCTAAGAGCCCACCCTAGGAAGAACTACGCCGAACCCTAGCGATCACCCGATAGGTGTTTGTTTCTCTTTTCTCTACTTTGATTTATGTTTCTGGTATGATACTAACTTATTGTGTTTTATTTTACCATGTTTGCATATCATTTCATATTTAAAAGATGTTGATTCGCGTTCGATTTCTGAATTAGAAAGCTTGGCATGGGGGACGAATTCCTTGATAAAGTAGAAGATAATACGGTTGTCCGTAGATGGTCAGAGACAATGTAATTAGAGAAAGTGGACAGTCTAGCCGAGGGATACAAATCAGAGTTATGGGATTACACTCGCATCAGCGTGACCCAAAATAATCTTGAGGAATTGAAGGAGATATATGATCAGTGAAACGATGAGGCTAGACAGTTGTTTTACTATAACTATAGAGATTTGCCGTACTTATTTGATATCAAAGTAGACGAGCGCTTATTTCAGGCCCTCGCTCAGTATTGGAACCCTGCATATTGTTGCTTTACATTTGGGAAGGTAGATATGGTACCCACGGTAGAGAAGTATACAGCCTTATTACATTGTCCGAAGGTTCAAGTCGATAAGGCTTATTCAAGAGCTGTTTATGTTCCGGCATTTTGGAAGAAACTAATGAATATTACAGGAACGAGTGAACAGTGGATTACGACAAGGATCAAGTAGAAGGAGGAGTGTAAGTGCATCCCATGGAAGAATTTACGTGATTTGATCCTAGCGCATCCTGATATGAAAAAGAAAGTTGACGTCTTTACTTTGAGTGTCTACGAGTTGATGCTCTTCCCTAGGGTATTGGGGTATGTAGATGAGGCAGTCACAGATCTTTTTGATCGACTTGACAAAGGGGTCACACCGGTCCCTACGATCTTAGTCGAGACATTTAGGTCTTTAAATACATGTAGAAGGTCTGGCGATAGCAGATTTATAGGGTGTGTGCAGTTATTGTTAGCATGATTTCGCAGTCATTTTTGGAAGGTAGATAAGGTTCGTTATCGGATTTTCTTTGAGAATTACTCCCCACTAAAGGAGATAGCGGCTACGCCCAGGAAAGGTGACTTATCGGAAGAAAACTGGATTGCACTCCTTCAAAATCTCCAGGAAGAAGACGTTGAGTGGAATGCTCATTGGTTGGTTCCTGACGAAATTTTTTTCCGATATGGGAGTTTCGATTGGGTCCCTTTGCTTGGAATCTGGGGTGCCGTTGGATATGCTCCCTTGCTAGTGCTTAGGCAATATGAAACAAGACAGTTCATACCGACAACCCATGGGGTTGCTCAATGTGAGTTTTTGTATAGGGAAGACTACAAGAAAAGAGGTGAGGAGATTTCTGATGCTTGGAATCGGACTTGTTGAATGAAAAGGTTGGTCGCAGATAGGGGTGTTAAATCGGTTAACCCACCCGAAACACCATTAACTGAATTAACCGACCCTTCAAAAATTTTAACCGTTAACCGAACCAAAATTTTTTTCAAAAAAATTAACCGAACCGAAATTTTTTCAGTTAATTCGGTTGTTTTTTTTTTGTTAAAATAAGTATAAAATTAACCGAATTACCCAATTTACTCGAATTAACCGAATTACCCGATTTACCCGAATTAACCGAATTACCCAAATTAAACGAATTAATCAAATTAACTGAATTATTTTTATTTTTATTTTTATTTATTAAATTATTTGTAATTTTTAAGATTGGGTTGGGTAATTGGGTTGGATAATTGGGTTTGATAATTAATTTTAGCTTGATTGGGTTTATGTTGGATTGGGTTTAAATGAATAGTGGGCTATTTATATATTATAATTTTATTTATTAATTTTTTCGGTTAAACAGAAAAAATTCGGTTAATCGACCGGTTTCGAACCGAATTAACCGTTAATCGAAAACTCAAAAAATTATTAACCGACTCTCGACCGAAAAAATTCGGTTAACCGACCGATTAACCGAATTCGGTCGGTTAACCAAATTTTTTCGGTTTTACCCGAATTTTGCACACCCCTAGCCGCAATCCAATGACGACCTCTGAGTATAATAGATGGTTGAGTAAAAGAATTAATGACAATATCCCTAGGTCGAGTTTAGAAGGTGTTCGACCGATAGAGGAGTATTTACGAGTAGTTCCCTCCGAGTTCGAAATTATAAAACAGGATTTTGAAAGGAGAAATTTAGAGTTAGGAAAGAAGATCGAGCAACTGGAAGAAGAAAAGATGCATTTAAGATTAAATGTCGATGTATAGAAGTACGAGGTTGAGAAGTTGAGAAAGGGAAAGAGAAAAGCAGAAAAGGACATAGATGATCTGAAGACTGAATATAAGAAATTGCATACATCGATGAGAAATGCTGGTTTGGGTAAAACTTCAGAGCAGTGGCGCCAAGAAATCCAAGAAGAAAGGGATAAGGCCGATCAGTGGGAAAGAAGGTTCCATGATACTCGAGCACAAGAAGATGTTCTAAAAAGGGCCTTGTGTGGTGACCAAAGTGAAAAGGAGATGTTAAGAGCTCGAATAGTAGAGTTAGAGAAGGCACTACATCAACATTGCAGTTGCAACTCTGTAATGGAGTTAAAGGCTAGCCTAGGTAGGATTGAGGATTTAAAGGGGAAGGTGGAAGAGCTCGAGACTGCACTTCAGAATCGTGAACTCCAGATTCAACTTTTTGATTCAGATAGTGAGCAATGGAAGAAGCAATTTGATCGATCTCAATACCAGGTCAGAGAAAGAGATTATGTCATGGGCGAGGCCGTGGCTCAAATACGAGAAGTGGACGATCATCTGCAGACCTTAGCTATTCAGGCTGATGTGCTAAGTGTGAAATACGAGCTAGAGTCAGACTGGGGTCAGGAGCTAGCTGGACTTCTTAAGAAAGTTAAAGTTTTAAGCATAAGGGCTAAGCCGTATATGTAGTCTATTTTGTGTAAAGGATTTTGGTCTTTAGTAAAGTTATTCTAAATGAAATTGAATCAGAATTGACGCCTTTTATTTTTACATTTATATCATGCATTTGCATTACATCGCATCATATGCATTAAATTCGATAAAAGAACCTTATTAACTAGAGATCGTATTTTAGTTATCCTGGAACATCACTATTAAACTCGAAGGAAAATGAAAGTTATGGATCAGAGGTTGAAAAAGTTAGAGCAGATGCAAAAGGAGATGGAGGACCAACTGCAAATTTAGATGCAAGAACAGTTAGCCAAGATCCAACAAGAGATGAGGGATCAAATGTTGTAATCCTAGAAAAGCATGTTAGAATCCCAAAATAACATGATAAGCCAGCTAACACAACTGTTTAAGGGAGGGTCTGACAAAGGAAAATGCCCTATGGTTGATACTGGAAATGATAATAAAGACTCTGCTTGTCATACAAGCTTTGCCCAATAAACGTTCAAGCACAGCCATCAAGGGTGTCTGTTAATGTCAAACCTCTGTATCAAACCGGTACTTCGGCACCGGTAAACTGCCCGATGGGCTCAAGCACTGAGCCTGGAGATAATTTGGCAAATCCCATGGTTCCTGAGTTCGATGACGCAGCAGAGGTGGAAAAGGCAAAGATGAAGCTCCCAAAACAGTTCGAAGACAGTTGCAAATGGGTAGAGAAGTTCAAAGCATTGGAAAGTACTGATTACCAATGCAGAGTGGATGCTAATGAGTTGAGTCTGGTCCCAGATCTGGTACTCCCTTCAAAGTTCAAGACACCAGAGTTCGAAAAGCACAATGGGACTAGCTGTCCTTAGGCCCATATTACCATGTTCTGTCGAAGAATGACGGGATATATCAACAACGACCAGTTGTTGATTCATTATTTTCAGGATAATTTGATAGGGGCCACGGCCAAATGGTACAATCAGTTAAGTCGTACCCAAGTGAAATCATGGAAGGACTTGGCGCAGGCCTTCATGAAGTAGGATGGCCATGTGACAGAAATAGTGCCCGACAGGATTACGTTACAGAACATGGAGAAAAAACTGAGTGAAAGTTTCAGAAAGTATGCCCAAAGGTGAAGGGAAGTCGCTACACAACTCCAGCCGTCGTTACTAGAAAAAGAAACAACCATGCTCTTCGTCAATACTTTGAAGCCGCATTTTATTAATCACATGTTGGGGAGCGTAACTAAGAGTTTCACAGACATAGTGATGTCAGGTGAAATGATTGAGAATGCAATTAGGTGCGAAAAGATAGAGGCTGGAGAAAGCACGAGAAGGTCAGCTCCGAAGAAGAAAGAAAACGAAGTAAGTAATGTGAGCTTAGGCTATTCAAAACCTGTCACTGTTAATCAATCGAGAACGGTAGTCACGGGCCAGCAGGCCTCACCAAGGCGGGAGCTCAACACAAAGCAGAATACGGAGAAGTTCCAATTCACTCACATACCAATGACGTATAGGAAGTTGTACAAAAGTTTGTTCAATGCACACATTGGGCCCTTTTCTACCTAGAACCGTTGCAACCCCCACACCCTAGATGGTACGACACAAACGCTCAGTATAAATACCATCTGGGGATTGCAGGACACTCGATAGGAAACTGCACCTCATTTAAAAGGTGCCTCGAAAGACTTATTAAAGTAGGTGTTGTAAAATTCGATGATGCACCTGGTGCCAGAAATTCGTTACCCAGTCATACCAATAAAGGGGTAAACGCGATAGTCAAGAATATGGGAAGAAGAATCAAACTGAATATCGTTGAAGTAAGAACCCCATTGAAGTTAGTTTGGAAAGAAATGCAGAAAAGAGGGCTAGTCCTGCAAGAGTTTGGGAGCAAATCTCAAGATACATGGAACTACTGTGAGTTCCACCATAAGAATGACCACGAGATACAGAACTTTATCGAATTCAAAGCCCTAGTGCAGGGTCTAATGTACAACAAATAGTTGGAGTTCTTTGAGTTTATCCAAGAAGAGGATGTGTGTTCTTTAGAAGGAGGGTCAAACAAGGAAGTCCGTGAGGCTAGCCACTCAGTGGTAATTATCTCGCGGCCCAGAATTAGTGAAGTTGAAGCAAGGGTTACACTAAGAGTTGAAATTCAGAAACCAGTAGCTTTGCCTTATAAAGAGAACAAAATGGTGCATTGGAATTATAACTGTAATATGACGGTTCCAAAAAAGGAGAGTTCAGTTAGCATGCCAAACACAGAAGCCGAACCCGTAAAAAGGAAATCCTTTGTGATCAGGCAATGAGAAGAGAAGTCAGAACCACTGGTTAATGAACTAGTAATGGAAAATGAAGCTAAATCCTAAGACACAGTGAGTATAGTGTTGTGGAACAGTTACACAAGCAGCCGGCTCGCATATCAATATTGACTTTACTTTTGAGCTCAGAGACACACCGTGACACATTGATGAAGGTGTTGAATGAAATTTATGTTGCTGATGACATTTCTGTAAACAAGCTAGACCGCATTGTCAGCAACATAAGCACCGATAACTTCATCTCTTTCAGTAACGATAAAATACCACCGGGGGCATTGGATCTACCAAAGCTCCACACATCACTACTCGCTGCAAGGGGAATACGCTATCGGGGGTGCTGATTGATAATGGTTTAGCATTTAACGTCCTACCTTTGTCCATATTAAACCGATTGCCTATAGACAGCTCTCATATGAAGAAATGTCAAAATATAGTGAGAGCATTTGATGGCACCAAAAGGAAAGTAATGGGAAGAATAGAGATACCTCTTCTTATCGGGCCAAATACATACGAGGTAGATTTCCTAGTGATAGACATTAAACCTTCCTATAATTTTCTATTGGGGAGGCCGTGGATTCATTCAGCAAGGGCAGTACCATTATTGTTGCATCAGAAGTTAAAGTTAGTGACACATGGCCGGCTAGTAACAATAAACGCGGAAGAGGACATTATCACATCCATTGCTAGTGATGCACCGTACATAAACAGTGATAGCGAAGCAATTGAATGCTCTTTTCGGTCGTTAGAATTTGTGAATGCGACTTTTAGCACCGAGAGAAGCAGGATCTCGGTGCCCAAAATCTCTGAAGCTACGAAGATGAGTCTACAGCTGACAGTGGGAAAAGCAGCATTGCCTAAAAGAGGACTTGGGGAAATGTCTTCACGGACGGGTAGAAATGCCAATATTAGCAAGAAAGTGGGATCGATTTGGCTTGGGGTATAAGCTAGACATACAAGAGAAGAGAAGAGCAAGATTAAATGGGGCAGAGGTAAAATGGGAACCAATAACCTTTCCCTATATATCCAGTACATTCGTGGCAGGAGGAGTTATCCATCCTGAACTAAAGTTTACAATGAGGGAACGGCTGAGGATATGATGAAAACTTTGAGTATCAACGCTGTATTGGAAGAAGAAACAAATGAAAGAAAACTAGCCGGCATTTGCCCTTATGAGCCGGGGAGTATTCTGAACAATTAGACTGTAGAAGAACTTCCTGTAGTTTTAGAGCAAATACAGAGTAATATTCAAAACACACTTATTGTTTTCTCGCCTAAGAACAATAAGAATATTCTGTGAAATAGGCTCATGCTCAAATCATTTTTATTTCAATAAAAAATGCATTTTCATACCTCATCGAGCAATTATTCCTTTTATTTCATTTTTTTCATTCCATTCATAATCATACCATGCAAATAAGGTATTCTTAGACATTCTTTCGTACCTACTATAGGTCCCCGGATATCGATGTCATGAGCAACGCCGTCATAGACCCAGAACTCCCTTTTGAGCAAGACATGTGCCTACAGAGATCACATGATTTTGAAGATGACGAAGACAGTGGTTTATCTTCAGATTTGTTGAGGATGGTAGAATGGGAAGGAAAACAGATTCTGCCTCACGAAGAGACAATTGAGATTGTGACTTTGGAAGTAGGGAAATAAGTAGAAATTGGGACTTGTATAACTGAGGAAACAAGACAATACATCATTAAACTACTGCAAGAGTTCAAAGATATCTTCGCATGGTCGTATTAAGACATGCCTGGGTTAAGCACTGATATTACGGTGCATCGTGTCCCCATAAAGGAAGAGTGCAAGCCAGTTCAACAGAAGCTCTGAAGGATGAGACCTGATGTTGCAGTGAAAATAAGGGAAGAGGTCAAGTAGCAATTTGATGCCGGGTTCTTACAGGTGGTTAAATACTTAGAATGGGTAGCCAACGTCGTTCCCGTCCCTAAGAAATATGGAAAGGTTCGGATGTATGTAGATTATAGAGATCTAAACAAGGCTAGCCCAAAGGACAATTTCCTGTTGCTTTATATTAACGCCTTAGTGGATAATACGGTAGGTTATTCATTATTCTCTTTTATGGATAGGTTCTCCGGATACAATCAGATCAATATGCATCCTGAAGACATGGGAAAGACTACGTTTATAACCTTATGGGAACGTTCTGTTACAAGGGTTAAAGAATGCGGGAGCAACATACCAAAGAGCCATGGTAACCTTGTTTCACGATATGATGCACAAGGAGATCGAGGTCTACATCAACGATATAATTGCAAAATCTTGAACAGAAAAGGAGCATGTACAGGTTTTGAGGAAACTATTCTTGAGGTTGAGGAAATTTCAGCTGAAACTCAATCCAACCAAGTGTACTTCTGGGGCCAGGTTAGGAAAATTGCTTGGTTTTGTGGTCAGTAAAAAGGGATTAAGGTCGACCCGGATAAAGTTAAAGCTATACAAGAACTGCCTCCGCCTCGCACTCAGAGAGAAGTTCGAGGTTTCCTAGGACGGTTAAACTACATTACCCAGTTCATTTCGTAGCTGAAAGAAAAATATGATCCCGTACTTCGTTTTCTTAAGAAACACAATCCATGCGTATAGGACGATGAATGCCAGAAGGCTTTTGACAAGATTAAACAATACTTGTCTAATATTCCAGTACTAATACCACCCAGTCTTGATAAACCATTGATTTTGTATCTGACGGTATTTGACAATTCAATGGGATGTGTACTCGGCCAACACGATGAAACAGGAAAGAAAGAAGAGGCAAAATATTATCTCAGCAAGAAATTTACTGAGTGTGAAATGAGATACTCGCCAATTGAAAGATTATGTTGTGCCTTAGTCTGGACAACTCAGAGGTTGAGGCAGTATATGTTATACCACACGACTTGGTTAATCTCGAAACTAGACCCTCTTAAGTACATGATGGAGTCAACCGCCTTGAATGAAATAATGGCCCGTTGGCAAATTCTGCTCTCCGAATTTAACATAATCTATGTGAACTAGAAGGCTGTAAAGTGGAGCGCGATAGCAGATTTTCTAGCCAGTAGAGCTCTAGAAGACTACGAGCCCTTGAACTTTGATTTCCCCAATGAATATCTAATGTATGTGGCGACTACCGAAGAAGACACGCCTGAAAATCATTCTTGGAAGCTGAATTTCGATAGAGCATCAAATGCCGTTGGTAACGGAGTTGGGGCAGTCCTGATATCCCCAAGTGGAGATCATTATCCATTCACTTGTAAGATAGGTTTTGACTGCACAAATAATATGGCAAAGTACGATGCATGTATAATGGGAATTTGTGCAGCTATGGACCGTAAAATCAATGTGCTAGAGGTATATGGAGACTCTGAATTGGTGATCTATCAGCTCAAAGGTGAATAGGAGACAAGAGATCCCAAATTGATCAGTTATCGAAAGTTAGTTCTGGAGTTAATTGAGCAGTTTGGTGATCTCCCGCGCGATGAAAACCAGATGGCTGACGCCCTTGCTACATTAGCTTGTATGATTAGAATAAATGAATAAGAAGATACGAAGCAAATGCAGATGAGTATTTGCGATGCTCCAGCTCATTGTTGCAATATCGGCGAAGAAGAGGAGAGAGATAATCATCATTGGTATCATGATATTCTGCAATATATGAAGAGTCGTGAATACCCCGATCAAGGAACTGAAAATGATAAAAGAACATTGAGGAGACTGGCCAGTGACTATATCTTAGACGGAGAGATCCTGTATAAAATGAGGAAGGATCAGGTGTTGTTAAGGTGTGTTGATGTCGTTGAAGTTAAGAAAATCTTGAAAGAAGTCCATGAGAGTGTCTGCGGGACAAATTATGAGATTGCGTCAGTTACGTCAAGAAGTGCCATAAGTGCCAAATTTATAGAGACAAGATCCACGTGCCTCATTCACCTCTTCATGTTATGACTTCCCCGTAGCCTTTCTCAATGTGAGGCATAGATGTCATTGGGCCAATTTCACCAAGGGCTTCTAATGGTCATCGATTCATTTTTGTGGTCATTGATTACTTTACCAAATGGGTAGAAGCTGCTTCATACACCAATGTCATAAAGTCGGCAGTTAGTAAGTTCTTGAAGAAGTAGATCATATGTCACTATGGTATGTTGGAAAGAATCGTGTCTGGAAATGCATTGAATTTGAACAATAGCGCGATAGTAGAAATCTGCAGTCAGTTTAAAATTAAGCAGCACAACTCGTCACCATACCGCTTGAAAATGAATGGTGAGGTTGAGGCAGCTAATAAAAATATCAAGAAAATTGTAGGGAAAATGGCTGAGACTTAAAAGGATTGGCATGAGAAGTTACTGTTTGCCCTCTTTGCCTATCAGACATCTGTTAGAACTTCTACCAAGGCAATAGCTTTCTCATTGGTTTGTGGGATGGAGGCAGTTTTGCCCATTGAAGTTGAAATTCCTTCACTCCGGGTTTTATCAGAGTTAAAGTTGGACGAAGCAGAATGGATCCAATCCCAGTATGACCAGCTGAACTTGATTAAAAAGAAAATGCTAAAAGCTATCCGTCATGGTCAAATTTACCAGAAGCGAATGACGCGAGCTTACAACAAAAAGGTTCACCCAGAGTATTCCATGAAGGGGACTTGGTTTTGAAAAAGATCCTCCCTATGCAAAAAGATTTCAGAGGAAAATGGATGCCTAATTGGGAGGGACATTATATAGGAAAAAAAGGCATTTTCTGGAGGTGCATTGATATTAGCTGAGATGGACGGCAAGATTCAGCCCGACCCAGTTAATGCAGACTCAGTCAAGAAGTACTTCGCCTGATGAGGAAATGGGCCAAGGTGAAAACCCGCAAAGGGCGCATTGAGTTAAAAAAAATAAGGAGAGGCCAAGGCGAAAACCTGCAAAGGGCGCTTTGAGACCAAAAGGGCTTTGAATTTAAAACTCGTAAATGGCAATTTTAAATTTTTGACGAGAAATAGGGCGTGCGCTAGCCATCCTATACCTGAGTTAACAATAATGAGATATGCTACATCTTAAGGGCATTGACAAAGTACTACAGATCTCCTAGACACATGTTGAACTTAGAGTGGTCTTCAAGAAGTTCGTACAGAAAGGCTCAGGCTGTGATATCTAGGGCACCAATTCCACCCTTACCTATTTTTGTACTTTAGCAATATTTGGTTTCTTTACTTAATCCATTCTTTACGAATTTTGTTTCTAATAAACTTCAGTTTTATCTATCTCTATAATCTTTTTCAAACGTTTCATATTGAAATAATGATTAAAAAACTAATAATGCTTCCACAAAAGAAGTGTTGCATATTACTCTGAAAGGTCTCTAAATAATATAAGAACTTGAAACAGGTCAATTATTTAGAACTCACTAAGCTTAAAGAGCTGGAAACATATTAGAGATAAGGGTCTAACCATATCTTCAGATTCACTGTTATCAGCTGCACAAGAAGACATACGTCAGGGATATTACCTTAACAAACAGCGAGCGATGACAGCCCAAATGTTAAAAAAATAGATCATTCTCATGACATTTTGTATTCATTCAGATAACATTCATAATACATAAAGTTAGGAGCATTTGACTCATTCTAATCATGGCATCCTAATCATTTGGCATAAGCATAAAATCCCAGGAAATCAATTCTACAGATGGATTCCTCAGTGGACAATGTAGCAAGATTGATTAAAACTACAAATTTCGGTAAATCTTATCTTCGCTGAGCAAGAGCGGAGCAGATTAAATTTTGGCAAATCTTATCTTTGCTGAGTAGGAGCGAAGCAGATTTAAGCCACTAACCTTATCTCCACTGAGTAATAGTGGAGCAGGCTAAATATAACAGATCTTATCTTCGCTAAGCAGGAGCGGAGCAGATCAAAATTCGGCAAATCTTATCTTTGCTAAGCAGGAGCGGAGCAGATTTAAGCCACTAGCCTTATCTCTACTGAGCAGGAGTGGAGCAGGCTAAATATAACAGATCTTATCTTCGCTGAGCATGAGCGAAGCAGATCAAATTTCAGCAGATTCTTATCTTCGCTGAGCAGGAACGGAGCAGATTTCCTTATCTCCTTGAAGTTGCAATGGAGTAGGTTGAAGATACGAGTCTTATCTTCATGTATCGGCAATGGAATAGACCAAATATATATCAGTTCTTATCTCCATTAAGTAGCAATGGAGTAGATCGAAAACGACACATCTTATCTTCCCGTGGTAGCAATGGAGCTAAGATGTAGTGGATTGGAATGAGGTTATTGGAAACAGACGAGCACTAAGAAGTCAAGACTCAGCCAGCCCAGGCAAATTTGACCCTTTTGAAGTCTTTGCTCCGTTCCCGTTACACAACAATGAGCAAAAATGGGCAACTGTAGGGCCTAATATGTAACACCCCGAAAATTTCTACAGTGAAATATTATCCTTGATATAGTAAAATAAGGAAATAAAGTGAGAAGAAGAGGAAATTTGAGTTATGTCATTAGGAAATATATTATGACATATTAATTCAAGAAAGGACTAAATTGTAAAAGTGAGAAAAGTTTTGTTGCCCAAGAGTAAATACTCAAAATTTGAGGGGTTAGAAGTGTAAATATGAAAAGTTGAAGGACCAATAGTGCAAATATTTTAAGGGTAGAATGATCTAGAAACTAAGGAAAATTGATGAATTAGGACTAAATTGAATAGATGAAGAATTATGAGGGACTAAATTGTAATTTTACCAAATTAAGTGATGACTCAAGGATGGAATTTTAAAAGATCATGAAGGGTAAAATGGTCAATTGGAAGAGAGAGAAATCTAGAAAGTAATGATTATATTGATGATATTTTATAATTATATATTAAATAATTCTTATTTTATTAATATCTTAATAAGATATTTTATTATTTTATTTAGTATATATATATGTGTGTGTGTGAAAAAAAAAGAGAACAACAACACCATCCATTTTCATGCATCCCACGTTAGAAAGAAAAGAGAAGAAGAAACTTTTATTTCTTTACAATTTGGTCCTTCCACAAAAAATTCACCATTTTTACGTAGAAACCAAAAGAATTTCCATAGCTACCAAAGAAGAAAAATATTAAGGAGACTATGGGGAGTTAGAATGTTAAGTTGGACCCAAGAAATAGAAGCTGGAAGAGAGAGAATATCAAGTTAAAGATTGAAACCAAGTGGACAAGGTAAGAACATCAAGATTTCCATATATTTTTGAGTTTGATATTATTGAAAAAGCATGGAAATGATGCTAATGTAGAGTTCTCTTATATATGGTTCTATGTTCTTGATATGCTAGTGAAGAGAAAACAAGAGAAAATGATGGGAAATATTGTGGAGAAGGGAAATAAGAGTGTTATAAACTTGATAATCAACATTTTGCACTAAAACTGTTTTGGACAGCAGCAGTAGGTCAAATTTGAAAAATCACCAAAAATGGTATAAATTGAATTAGAAGTTGAGTGAGATATGGAATTAAAGCTTAATGAGTCTATTTTCATATAAAAGAAACAGAATAAGTAAATGAATTCTGTACTCTGAGATATTTATATTTTTGTGAGACTGATTCAGAATGATTTTGGGATCCTCTGTTCTGACTTGGAAAAATCATTAAAAATTTTATAAAAATTATTATGGGGCATAATTTATATGGTTTGATTCTTTGGTGAGTCTATTTTTATAAGAAACAAACGAGAACATCATTTGAATTCTGTAAAAAGAGATAATTAAATTTTACCAAAGAGTGGTCAAAACTATCGAACAGCAAAATAGGAGAGATTTTAATGAATAAACTGTACTAATTGGCTAAACCAAAAATTCTGAAAATTTTATGGTAAGAATAAATGTGAGTCTAGTTTCATGGAAAATCAGCAGATCTTAATTTGGAGTTATGTAGCTCAAGATATAAATAATTTAGTAACTATGACTCAAATGGACAGTTTTGAAAATACATATAAGTACATAGTGAAAGTTTTGATAATGTTACTTATAGGCATGTTATATAAATTAAGGATGTGGAATGGAGAGGAGGAGGAGGAAAATATGTATGAATATTCAACTAGCATGGCTAATTTGCATGTTTTAGGCTCAGGGACTAAATTGAATAAAAGTAGAACTTTATGGGCAATTTTGTAAAAATGTAAAAAATGTTCAAATTGCATGTAATGGATTATTTTATTATTTAAATTACAAAATTTAATGAAAATATTAATTTAGATCAAGATTAGACGAAAACATGTTTTATGGATTAAATTGAAAAGTGTTGAAATTATGAAAAATTCTGATATTTCATAAAATTCATGGGCTCTTATCAATATGTATAAGAATAATGGTTGTAAACAAGAATTAAATGACAATAATTTTATTTTTCTGAATTAAGGATTAAATTGTAATTAATTAAAAGTTTTAAGGGTAAAATGAAAATTTTGCCTAAAGCAATAATTAAATGTATTAGAATATGAAATGAATGAAAATGATGATTAAATTTATTTATAAAGATCCGTGAAATTAAAATACGAGAATTAAACGTGGAAAAAAATATCGGATTAGTGAAATTATAAAAATAAACAAGCAACGAGGTAAATTAGTGTAGCTTGAATTGTATTTTTAAATACACGAAATCTTGATATAATGAATTACTTGATTTAAGTTTATGACAAAATGGCAAGAAAATGATATTCATCTTGACATGTAAATATGTGATTATTTTTGATACGATGATACAAGAAAAAAAATTAAGCATGCTGAGACGAGTAATAAAATTCAAGTAAAACATGTCGAGAAAAATAAGTACGTTTAGGGACAATATGTTTGATTTTAATTGGTCATAAATATGAATGCTAGATGAAATAAAATATCTGATAAATAAATTAGTAACTCCGGTAATGCTCCGTAACTCTATTCCAGTGACGGATTCGGGTTGTGGGCGTTACATAATATTCACCTGGACCCATTTTACAATCACTAAACCAATCACCAAACCTACCAAGTCCAAATACTACCCGTGGCCCAACATTAACCTAGGCCCAAATACAATAAAAAAACCAACCCAAAATAAACCTAAGCCCATTACCCAATTACTAACCCTAATCCAATACAACAAACAAACCCTAGCCACAATCGGCTGCTTCTTGCGCCGCACGCCCCAACCAACAAGGTCTCCAAATGCTGCACGTTGCGTGCCACATCGATCCACAATGCACGTCCCTCTCCACCACGCAACTGAGCCTGCAGCAATATAACAAACAGCAGCACAGCAATAGGGATTTTTTGATTTTTTTTCTGGCTATATAAAACTGCGAATAACAGTGTAAAAATGACCTTTTTTTTCCGGATAGAGAGGAATACAAAGAACACATTTTAATACCAAATAGACTTGTGCATTCTCAATAATCAAAACCACAAGCAGGAAGCAAGATCTAAAGGCTAAGGGTATTTACTCGTTTTATTTTCTTTTATTTTTTAATCTTTTCGAAACCTACATATATTTCTTTTATATATTTTCTTTTTAAAAAATATTTTTCTATATATTAAAATATAAAAAAATAAAAAAGGGAGACTTTTACCTTCGGCGTCACCGTATACAGCGGCGCCGGCGACAGTGAGCGGTGGGGAGTGGCGGCGATCGGCACCAGAGCCTGGCCAGACCTCTGGCCTACAAAAAGAATTGGAGAGGAAATCTTTTGGTTTTTTTTTGAAAGAATTGGAAAATGATATTTTTTGCAAAAAAAAAAAAGCATTTATAGGCCCCTCAATACGGCGCCGTTTTGGGCCAAAGCATAGGCACCAAAACGACGCCGTTTCAGCCTAGCCCGTGTGCGCCCCCGCCCTGACCCGGAGGATCCGCGTGTTTTTATGCGGATGGACTAATTCGCGTTTAGTCCTTCCGCGTTTTCTTTCTTTTAAATCAAGTTCTTTTTTATTTCTTAATTTTTCCTAATAATTTTTCCTCTGTTTCGATTTGGTCCGCGTTCGAACGGCACCGTTCTCGGGATGGGGTTATTCTCTATTTTGGCCCCTCTAAGTTGCGCGCGCGTTCAATATGGCCCTCCTATTTTCTTTTATTTCCAATTTCGCCCCAAACTCGCGTTTTTAATTCAGTTCAGTCCCTTTTCATTTTTTTGTGACGTTTTATTAATTAAATCAGTCAATTTGAATTTTATTTTAATATTATTATTTACGTTATTATTATACTTAGTATTATTATTTTATTATATTTATTATTACTATCTCTTTTATTAACGTTTTTATCGTTAAACTCTATTATATTTATTAATGTTTTTATCATTAAACTCTATTATTTTCGTTACTATATTACTATTATTCATTTTTTTATATTTATTATTTTGACTTTCTAATACTATCATTATTAACCTATTGTTTTTCGTGTTAATATATTATTATTTTCCTTCTTATTTCTATTGGAAGTATGTATATTATTTTTCCTTTAACGAGTTGTCATTTTCTATTCTATTATTACTTTTATTATTTTCATATTATAATCATCATTTTTTTAACACCATTTTTATCGCTATTATCCTCTATTATTACTATTATTATTAAATATTATTTTTTATTAGCATACCATTATTATTAGTATATTAGTCTTATCTTTTTAAAATTATTATTATATTTTTATTTTTATTTCTTTTATTTCATTTAATTTTTTCCTCATTTTATTTCTTATTTTTCAACTTTTCTCTCTATTTTATTATTTAAATTTTTTTTTGTTAATTCCCACTTATTTACTTATTGGTTTGTTGACTTTTATTATTATTTCTCTGTGATTATTTATGTCCTTATTATCGTCGTTTCCATTTTTATGTCTATTTTGTTTCTATTGCGCATATCTTTAAAACATTACCCTTTACTCAAATTCATAAAAATGATTCTTCAAAACAAGGCAATGCTTGATATTTGGGAGCTTCGAGAGAATTGTGCCCTAACTTATTGAGCTTCGATTTTTGTCGTCGATCCTAAGTAATCGAGTACCCTTTTGAAAACAAGATACGTGAGTTTCAAATAAAAGCTTATCCTCGGGAACTCGAGATGTTGCACCCTAACTCACTGGATGTGATATTTCGCTATCCCGAGGTAAGAATTTCAAAAAACCAATGCAATGTTTGATATTTGGTGATTTTGAGAAATTGTGCCCTAACTTACTGGGTTCCAATTTTTCATAAGACCCAAGTAACCGGATATCCTTTTTAGACCTTAATGCATGGGTTTTTAAAAAAAAATCAAAGACAAGCTTGGTTTCGAATGTTCGAGGTGTTGAATCCTAACTCACTGGGCATGACATTTTCCCCCTTCGAGATGAGTAGGTCTTTACATTTTATCCAATTTACTCAGGTTTTCTTTTAAATAAAAGGGTCGTATTTTAAAATCTTTTCAAATTTTTGACACTAAGACATTAACTAATCAGCTAGGTACCAATTTTGGGCGTTACGAGGGTGCTAATCCTTCCTCGTACGTAATCGACTCCCGAACCTATTTTCTTAAAACTCGTAGACCAAAATATTTTATAAGGTGGCCCAATTACACCTCAAAAAAGGATTAGTGGCGACTCCATATTTTTTTTAAAGTCGATCCCCGCTTTTTTAAAAATGAAAAATGGTTTCGACAACTTTTATTGATTTTTTTATCATTTTTCACCACAGGTTGTGCTGTGTTGCAACACGTGATGATTTTAATTAAAAAAACTAGGGGTCATTAATTTTTTTTATAATTTTTATAAAATTTTATAATTTTATATTTTTTATGATTTTTATAAAAATTTTATAATTCTTAATAAAATTTAATTTTTCATATTTTTATTAAAATTTAATAATTTTTCTAAAATTTATTTTTATTATAATTTTTTTTTCTAATTTTTAATAAGAGTAAGGGCTTAATTGCTTTTTTGAAAAAAATTGAGGGTCTTTTTTATACAAAAGTTCAAGTACTCAATTGAGTACAAAAAAAGTAGGGGCTTAATTGCTTTTGTTGAAAAAGTTTGAGGGTCTTTTTTATGCATTTTGGAAGTTCAAGTGCTCAATTGAATAAAAAAAATGAAAGACTTAATTTTTTTTTTTAAAGTTAAGTGCTTTTTACACCCTTAAACCTAGAAATTTTTATATTATACTCAATTTATATTTTAGTTTTTTTTATTTGAAATTTGAGTAAATGATTCGTTGTAGATTAAAAAAAAGGAAAATATTTCTTTTATGAAATTGTGTCATTGACTATTCATTCTAGTTTTTAATTTACAAAGTATAATAATAAATTAAGTGGGTTAAGTATTTTTTAGTAAGAAAATTGGATAATTATTTTTATATTAGAGTTTGTGTTTATTTTATTTTATTTTTTGTTGTTTAAGTTAAACTTTAAATTTGATAATTGTTCTCACATTAGGGTTTATATTTTTTTGTCTAAATTAGGCCCTAGACTTGACAATTATTCTAACATCGGGGCTTGTACTTTTTTTATCCAAGTTAGGTCCTAAACTTGATAATTGTTTTCACATTGGGGCTTGAAATTTTTTCCAAGTTACTTCATGATATTTCTTTTAAAACCCTAAAGTTCAAGCCTCGATATGGGAACAATTGTTAAGCTTAGGGACTAATTTGGACAAAAAAAAAGTTCAAGCCCTGCCTAGTTTAAGCCTCAATCTAGGGATAATTGTCAAGTTTAGGGCTTACATTGGATTAAAAAAAGTTCAAGCCCCAACATGAGAATATTTGTCAAATTCAGACCCCCAAACAAGGGGCGGGTGAATCCAAAATTTTATTTTAGGAGGATGGAATGGAATTATAAATTTTGAGAGATCAAAATATAATTTTATTATGTATTAATTTATGATTTCATTGTTTTTTTAAGAGATTTAATAAAAAAAAATTTCATCTTTAAGGGTCAAAGTAAAATTTGATCATATATTAATTTGGGGAAGGTCTTGCTTGTCCCTTTTAATTCGTCGCTGACTCCAAATAATAATTTAATCCCAAATTTATTCTTTAAACTTTATATTTTTATTCAAATTGGTCCTTTTTTTATTTGGAGCAATATGGAGTGTGGTAGAAGAGAAGGTTCAAGTGGACCAAACAAGAAATAGGAACTTGAAAAAGATGAAGACAAATAAATCTTTGAACAAATCTACTTTGAATATATTGTAAGCCGCAAATAGAGCATATAATTGCCAAAAGGTACCACTATATTTATACTCAAAGATGAAAAGGAAATACCGAAATATTGTGGGGGTGGAAATTATAACTTTCCACAGAAAAGCAATGGATGTAGATGCAGTCATTGATTGTGATTAAGACCTCTTTAAGTTGACTCAACGTCCTCATTACAATACTAATCTTCCTTGACCCCGTGATACTAGCTTCAATTTAATATTTAAACATTTTTTTAATATTTTATATAAAAATAATAAAAGGCGAAAATATCATTATTATTTTATTCATTCTTTTATTAAAAAAAGTATTTAAATAGTTATTTTAATTAAATTAATATTAAATTAACTAATTAAACAATTTATATATAATAAGTATATAGATATATAACATGACTAATCTTTTTTGGTTTATAATTATGACCCATTGCCCATATTCCATTCTTTGTGTTTGTCCATTTAACATTGTTCATCAATACTTTTTATTTGTATTTTTTTAGTATTTAATGTGCTTGGGGTTTAATTTCATAAAATTACCAAATTGTCTAACTATTAGCATAATGACATGATAAATTTTTAAACCATATGAGAAGAATTACAAAGACTATTGTTTTTCTCTCAACAAATAAATAATGTTGTTTAATAGTTTTTTTTTCATATAATTAGTTTTAAAAATATATTTGATTAAATTTAGAGTTTGACTATTAACATTTACAATTCAAACCCATAATGTCATTTTTATTTGAAAAGAGAGAGAGAGAGAGATTCTTTGTTACAATTTTAGACAAATGTGAGAAAATTTTAGGCATTGGGAAGTTGTACAAGAAAAAATGATTATAAACTACCAAGATACGAAGGGATATGTTTGTATCATTGCATTAGGTACCTCTATGTGCACAAAATATCAATCATTAGTTAAAAAACAACACCAAATACCCTCAAACTTTACAAAACTTTTTATTAAAATACAAATATGGATATTTTCTAATTTTTTTTGTCTTCCTAGATGTGAATAAATTTTATAAAATTAAGATACGGCATGGTAGTTACTTACTTATTTTTGAAAATAAAATATATATTATGATCAGTTATTTATTTTTTAAAAATTTATTAAAATAAAAAAATATATATTATTAGCTGTGAATATTCTTATTATAGAAAAAGAAAAAAGAAAAGAAAATGTTCCACTCGTTAGGTTCGGTCTTAACTAACAAGAGATATTTATAATATTTCTTATCAACTTAATAGGGTTCGAACAAGAAAAAATAGTAGGGAAAAAGAAGGAAAAAGAAAAGCATATTTTTGCTGGTAAGGAGGAGCCAAGACCAAAACGTGAAAAAGAATATATTCTTAAATTAAGAAAAAGAAGGAAAAAGTGAAGAGGTAAACAATTCCAAATCAAAATCCTACTGTTTTCGAGTGGGTTGGTTGTTGGCGCCTCAAACTAATTTAATTATTCATCAAGTGGGGGTAAATAATGAGATTTGTGGCACTTTTTTATAAATATTTTTGAAAAGTCTTCCAATCTATATTATTTAAAATTTTCTCTTAATTTGGTGCTCCAGTTGAATTTTAAGGTTCATTTTTATACTTTAATTTTTTTAAATTTAATATTTAAAATTTTTATCTCATTTAAATATTTGATTTTAATTTTAATGTTTGATTTGATACTTAAAACTTTATTTTGTGTTTTTTTAACTAAAATATATGTGTCAAAAGTTCATCGAGTTATTTAGTTTAAAGATTAAATTAAACATTACACCTAAATTCAAGTAATAAATTAAAAAATTAAATATCAAATTAAATATTAAAATTAAATTCAAGTATTAAATAGTCTATTAACCCTAATATGGTTGCAGTGCCGACAATTTTGACCGTCCTGGTTTTCTTGCTTAGATAGTTAATGCTGACGATGTCCTCTCTAATATTGCACGCACGTTTCAACACATAAAGAATGTGAACACAGAAAATCTTTATAGGAATTATCAATTATGTCAACAACTATTTTTTTATTACTATAAATGTTCAAGATTATCAATGTGTGGTTTCTTTTAAATTTTTAATTTCATTAAATTTAATAAATAATAAAATTATTTTAATAATAGTCAATATTAGTTCATTGTAATTAATTGAGACTTATTTAGTCAATAAAAAATGAATTTAGACAAAAAAAATTATAAATTGTGAACTTATTTGAATATTAGAAAATTTAATTATAAATAAATTAAACTGTCACATTTTTATAAATATTAATATTTTAACAAATTGATTATTAAATTAAACAAGATAATTATATTCATATTTTCTATACATGTAAAACTTCAAATCAATTCAATATTTATATCAAAATTTTACTTGATAAGTTTCACTTATTAAATGTAAATAAATCTATTATTGTATATATATTAATAGACTTATCTATTGGCCAGGCCTTGTAAAAAAATTTGGCTCGTTTGCCAGGTTTGGACTTGGCCAGGCTCGAAAATGGACCTAACATTTTGTCCTAGTTCGGTTCAGATAAAAATGCTAAAACATGAGCCTGACTTGACCTAACCGAATTAATTTTTATATAATTTTTTTAAAATATAATACAACAAAAATACTAAAAATATTAAAATAAATATTTTTCAACAAATTAAAAAATATTTATACTTCAATAACACTAAAATAGATGTAACTTAACAAGCAAATGCCTCTAAAATAGTAATAAAATTAACAATAAAACAATAGTTGTATAATATCAAAACAATAACAACAAAATAGTAGTAACATAATAGTGGAACGATAGCAAAATAGTGAGAAAACAATAAGAAAATAGTACTTTTTTTTATCTTGTTGCAAATTTGGGTCAGGTCGAACTTGGACAAAAAAACCTTATTCGAGACTTGATTTATTTTTTGAGCCTATATTTTTATCTAAATCCTCCCATTTTTTGGACCCACTCTCAGCCCGATAATTCTATATATTACCTAAAACATTTTATATAAGGTAAAACATAACATATTTAGATATTTAACTCGATTTTGGAAGTGCATGTATTTCATCTTAAATGAATTACCAAAAAAAAAAGAAAAAAGATTACGATGGGTGAAAATACTGATGGTGAGATTGACATTAATATCGGGAGAGGATATTAGACGGGATTCAAGAAAAAAGAACTTGTAGCAAGTATGCTATGCCAAAACACAGACCATTCCCTCTAGGTCATTCAAATAGGCACTGCCTTTTAGTTACAAGCGCTTAATTCATGACACTTTCGTAATCTTCAACAATATTGACATCTTTAATTAGAGTCTAATATTTCTAATGTGCAGGATCCAGAGGCGAATCCAGGGGGGTTGGCATGGGCCCCGACCCCCCTAAAATGTAAAATTGCTACTTTGGCCCCCTAATATTATAAAAATTCAATTTAATCTTTAAAAATTATAAAGATATGACTATAAAAAATTAAAATTTCTTCCAGCCCCCTCTACAAAATTGTTTTGGCTTCGCCCCTGGCAAGATCCATATACATATGGCAAGCACAGAGCATACTCTATTTTAACTCTTAGCTAACTCATAATCTCAACTTTATTTGGAAGGAAATTTAGAGAGAAAACGAGAAAATTTAGAAAGCCATAAGAAAATACACACTGATATTTTATTAGATAGGATACTCGATTAATCTTACAAAATAGAAAACATCTCTTTTTATAGGTGAAGGAAACGGGATACAAATAAAATAATTACCGTACTAATAGTACATGGAATAGTGAAGATTCCTAATATTACAAAATAATAGACAAACTAATAGTACATAATAAGTTAATATATAATCGTAGCTTCAAACTATAACTAAAAACAAAAACAAAAGCAAAAGTAAAAGTAAAAGTAAAAAGAAAAGATTCTCTTTTAGTTATTGGCGTTGGAATGAGGGAATTGTGTGTTGTCTAGAGAACTTTCATTGTAATTGTCTTTATCTTCAAAATTTTCTTCTTCAATCTTATCTTTCTGTTCATCTTGAATCATTATCTTGTTTAGTATTTATATATTTAAATAAAATGATTATTTATATATTTAATATTTATGTTTAATTATTTATAATAAAAAGCGTTTAGATGTGAAGATTATTATTTGTTTGGAAATAACGACTTCAGTATTTGCAACAATTATATACATATTTCTCGAGGTCTTTTTGAATGAAAAACCCATTTGACTTTGTAGTCAACAACTCATTTATTTGTTTTTCCAGGGAAAACTTATCCAAATGAAATACAGATGTCATTTTTTGATAGGTTGGAAGACTTGGGAGATTTGAACCGACCAAATTCCAATTAAGAAGCAAAAGGACAAAACCAACCGCCGCAACACTCGTTATTGATACCAATTTTTCAAACACACGAAATTAACAGGGAGAAGACCAGACTCAGAAAACTCCAGCTGGTCAGTCCACGTGTCTTTTGATGATTGGTCCGTGTAAATATCACGCATTTCGAGGTGTAATAGGCAGCGCGTTAAGAAGTAGCTCCTCCCTATAGAGATTCCGCGGGGGAGGTTGTTGTTATTATTATGATTATTTTCAGCATCACAGCACAAAAAAGTGAAAAAAGTAAACGACTTTATGGTTTTCGCCTCTATAAATAAAAGCATACAATCAAACCCCAGTTTTCATCAAGCTTTGTTTTCTTCCAAGACTTTTAGACCTCACATTAAGGAAAAAGAAAAGTTTTGGAGTGTCCGTTTGCAACTTTCTTGGATTTTATCAGTCTCTTTGGTGGGTTTTCTTCTTTTTGTTTCTTTCTTGTAAATTCCATGTTTGCTTTTTTTCTTGATTTTTTTTTAAAGTTCTATTGCATGCATGGGGATCATTCACATAAATTTCCCTTTTTTTTTATGAATATGCTTAAAGATTTGAAATATTTTGTGGGAATTCTGTATTGGTTGAAGGTTGAGTTGTTTGTTATATCAGAACTTTGAAGGCTTTACTCAAATGGATTCTTTGATTCTCTAAGGTTAATTTGCAAGAACTCCTCTTGATGAAGATTTGAAATTGATTAAGTATAATCTTAGCTTGGATCCTTATAGCTTATATTTACTATTTCTGCCGAGTTTTATTTTGATCTTTCTGGATAAAATTCTGTTTTCTTTTCCATGAATATAATTGTTTGCATTTATAAAGCTCTCTTTCAGTTCATAATTGTGTAATTTGGATTACAGGTCTCTTGAATTCTATCTATTGGTACACACACAAATGGCCATAAAGAAGAACGGGTTCATTCCAAGCTGTGCCCCAGAGGAACTGAAGAAAGTTCTGAAAGCAGTGGCATCCGAGTGGGGAGATATGATAAAAGATATGGAAGAATTTCACGTGGTTCCGTTGAAAGGAGCTCTGACCAACGAGGTTTTCCAGATAAACTGGCCGACAAAACATGGCGATCTTCATCAGAAAGTGTTGGTCCGGGTTTATGGTGAAGGTGTGGAGGTGTTTTTCAATAGGGATGATGAGATTAGGACCTTTGAGTGCATGTCCAAGCATGGTCAAGGACCTAGGCTTCTCGGTCGCTTTCCAGATGGAAGGATTGAGGAGTTCATTCATGCCAGGGTATGTCAAATCTTTGTCTTTTTGTCTTTATCATGTCTCACTTTTGCAACTGTTGTTTTACTTAATGATCTCTGTGATGTCTAATCTTACCAGACACTCTCTGCGGCCGACCTCCGTGACCCTGAAATATCTTCCCTTGTAGCAGCCAAATTAAGAGAGTTCCACAATCTTGACATGCCTGGTCCCAAGGATGTACTTCTCTGGAAGCGATTGAGGTACTACTACTAATATCAATATGCATATGTATGGTTTACTGCTTTTGTACTTTTGAGTTGAAAGATGTAAAACCCTTTTTGTTGCTTACCAGGACATGGCTTAGTCTGTCAAAGAAATTCTGTTCCCCGGAAGCCGCAAAAGAGTTCGGCTTGGATATTCTTGGAGACGAAATCAGCATCCTAGAGAAAGAGTTATCACAGGGCTATCAAGAAATCGGGTTTTGTCACAATGATTTGCAATACGGTAACATAATGATGGATGAAGAAACAAGAGTAATTACCTTAATCGTAAGTTTCTGATTCGGTTTTTATCATTTGCTAATACAATCTTCTATACAGCACTTCCCTGTTAGCGTTGTAAATGGGTAGGCTGCTAAATTTGCATGTTAATTGAATATATATAGCCACCATGTTCATATCTATGCACTTTATTGCAACATTTCTGCTTGATTTAATGGTAATGCTGTTTCATCTGTATGCTAATGGTTGGCCAAGTTGGAAATAGTCAATTGAGTTGTTTATACATGTTTTTAAAAAATAGTATTCAAATGCCCTGTTAATAATATGCGTCTTAAGACCTTGTTTATTTTCTAGATTTTTTGTAAACTGAAATTGCAGATGAGGGGTCTGTATGTGGGGTGAAGCTTCAAGTCCACTGAGCATATGAAACAAAAAGAAAAGCAAAAGATGAGAAGCCAAGGGACTTTGGTCAGCCTCTTTTGTGAGGTTCCTATTTATCTCTTAAATAAGACTATCTGTTACATAATGATTTTAAAAAATTCTAATATTTTATGGGCAATATGGTTCAATATCTAAATAACCCCTTAACTGTGCATGCAGTAGGAAAATTATTATTTGTTGACCTTTCCATGTTTCCTGAAATTCGTGTGCTTTTTTTATAGTACTGTTGAACTTTCTGGGTCTCTCCTTTTACTTGCTTTGCTTAGGACATGTTCTTTGTTGACCCATATTTCACAGCATTTTAGCATTTATATTTCTTCCACTTCCATATTCCGACTGTGCATAATTATAAGGAGTTATTTGTTCCCCTTTTTTTTCAGGACTACGAGTATGCAAGTTACAACCCTATTGCTTATGATCTTGCAAATCACTTTTGTGAGATGGCAGCAAATTATCATTCTGAGACACCCCATATTTTGGACTTTAGCGTATACCCTGGTGAGTACCTGATTTAATTTAGAAGTAACTGTCCGTTGGCATCAAAAACTATCTGGCATTTTCTGGTCTAATTGTACCTCTCTTCCTTCCGTATTTTGACAACAGATACGGAGGAGCGACGAAGATTCATCCGTGCATATATAGCATCTTCAGGTAACCATGTCAATCTGTGTGTACCGTAAAGAAGAGTATTTGCCACCATTTACATGTAATTGGTTTTAACATACTTGAATGCAGGTAATGAACCCAGTGATGCTGAAGTGGAGCAGCTACTTGTTGATGCAGAGAAATACACTCTTGCTAATCATCTGTTTTGGGGCTTATGGGGAATAATCTCGGTAACTGTTTTCAGCACTATCTTTCATTTCATATCGGTTAGCTTTATCCGGTCTGTGTGGACTAATTCAGGGATGGGGTGTATATGCAGGGTCATGTAAACAAGATAGACTTTGACTATCTGGAGTATGCAAGGCAGAGGTTTCAGCAGTACTGGTTTAAGAAAACCCTTGCGCTTGAGTCCCTCACTCTTTAAGGCAGCCTAAGCATGGATTGCCGTAGGGTTAACAAGGAACAGCTATAGGTTTACATAGTATTACTTAGAATAAACCTAGCCTGTTGATAGGGGTTGGTGAAAAAGAATTTGTAAATAACTGTTGTAAGGTTACTTCTTCCATGGGTGTATAATCACTTTTGAAGTAATGTCTATTTAGTGATTCAAATTCTTCTACGTTCTTGTATTTTTTTCCTTTTTGCTGAAAAATAAAACAAAATTACATCAAATTAACTATTAAGAGACGTTAAAAACTTTGTCCTATTAAAGAGCCATAGATGAAGTATAAGGAGGTACTTCAAAAATCTATAAGGTTACTTGCCATGTAAGATTAATTTTTGCCAATTAATCTACAATTATTGATTTTATTATATTCTTGGATTAGATGTACTTTTAATGGTTGATAACCGCATACTGAAATAGTAAAACAGTAGAGAAATTTTAAAAAGGTAAAAGAGCTAGTGATTGATGAAGTATAATGTTTTTTTTTTTTTGGAGAAATGAGACGTGATAAATACGATGTTTTGAAAGAAGGTAGAAAAGAAGTTTGGAACAAGTTCAGTAATACTGGGAGCATCGACAAGTGGTGGTAAGTAAGGTGGAAAAAGAGAAATATGACTGATGATGATAAGGTTAAAAGAGAAAAAAAGTTAAGAGAATTTTAGAGTAAATTTGAAAGTCAAAATGCTAGAATACCAAAATTGCTTCACAACTCTTATTTATAGATTTTAGAAAATAAGAGTTACAATGTTAGATAATTAGTATCAATGAAATTATTTTTCAGCAACAATTGTATTAATAATTAAGAAAAGATGATGAAAAGTTTTGTTAGTGATAATGAATAGTGAGAAAGAATTCGCTTAAGTTTTTAAAAGGAAGAAAAACACTTAGCGATGCAAGAGTTGTTCTTAACAAGAGTTGTTTTTAAATAAAAGTTATTCTGACTCTTCCAAATGTAAAAGTTGTTCCGCATAAAATTTGTTATGTGGTGATGCTTCTTTTGGAAGAGCTTATTTTAAACAATGACACTTCGAGAAAAACACAATGGTTTAAAATAAAAGTTGTTCCAAATAATTGGTTTAGATTTGTGATGTTCAAAATTATTTCACGAAAAAAAAACTGAATTGTAAAAGAGAAGGGGAAAAAGAGCTTTCAATTGGTGAAGATAGTGTGAAAAAAGAAAGCCATATAACATCGATTTAATGAAGACTTTTAAATAATTTAATGATCAAATTGTACCATTTTTTAGTTAAGTGACCAAAGTGAAAACTTAACCATCGTTTAGTAACTAATGGTGTAGTTTACCTTAAAAAATAAGGGTAAAATATAAATATTCAACATTTAATATTTAATATTTAATATTTAATACTATGACTTGGTTACATGTGATTTTACGTTTAATATATCTTAAGTTTTTTCAGTTACTTTTTATTTAGTTCAAAATTTTATATATAAGTTTCATATTCGTGCTTAGCAAAGCAAAGCTGTTCCTCTTTGCACAGTGGGTTAGTTTTCTAAATTGAATTTCAAATTATTTCTCTTATTGTTATTGTACTACTTTGTTCTATAGCATAAACATTTATTTGTCCTCTCTAACTTATAAAAAAGAGTGATTTTAACCGTTTAATTAATTTTATTTTTTAAAATTTTAAATTTGTGTTATTTGTAAATCACCCTAATCTATTAATGCCACGCAAACAATTAATTAAATTTTTTAATTTTAAAAAAATATATAAAAATGTAAATTCTTATTTTTTAAATTTTTAAATAAATTAATTGCTAACGTGTCATACGTATAGACTGCCATGTCTCTTTTGAGGTGATTTGTCAATAAATAAAAATTCAAATGCATGAAAATTTAAATTGAGGGCCAAATTAACTCTTTTTTATTTATTTATAAAGTTAAAATGTCAAATAAGTGATTATGTCATATTCAATTTACCATCTATAACATATATTAAAGTAGAATACATCAAAGGCATAATGACAATTTTAATTCTGAACATCTATATCTTTTTTCAATTTGATTTTTTTAGTTAAATTTGGCCTTCAATATTTTAAAATAGTCAAATTCAACTATTCACCTTTTAAACAAAGTCTAATTGAATTTTTTAAATGAAAAAAATAACTAAAATGTTAAACTTGTAAACATGACAATCCATTTAATAATCTATGTATAAATCATGTTTTATTTATTTAATATATAAGAGAAATAATATCAAATTAACTTAAAATACATATAAATCGTCACACAAATTATAACCCCAAGACCTAATATCCCTCATTCTTTCATATCCATTTTAGCAACTAGCACCCAAAAATGTCAAAGTTTTATGCAGTGTAGTAATATGTGTAGTAATGAGATAGTAAATTGATTTAGTTTAGGGAAATATTATGTATATGTTATATAAATTATAGAAGGTGATTTAACTTGTGGATTAAATTATTCCATTTGAAAACAATTTAATAATAGAAACATACTTTGATAAGGATGTAGTAAAATCAATGATATATCAGTGATTAATACATATAATTAAAAATTTTGAGTTAATTATTTTATTCATGATTATATTGTCGTTTTTAATCACGTTGACAATTGATAATGACAGTGACATTTATTAATGATTATATCAACGTTTTTATTAAATACTAACGATCAATATTAGTAAAAAGATTTATTTGATCAATTTGTTAGTTCAAAGCTCAATTTAGTAAAAAAAATTAAAAGGATTTAATTGATTTTTTAAAAAAATTTGAGAATTTTTTTACCAATAATCCTAAAAAGTAATTTTAAAAACTAAAGAATGAAAACCCCAATATATTGAAAATAAAATTAAAAACACAAGACCCAAAAAGGAACTATGTTATTTTACTTCTATAAAACTCATTAAAAATAACCGATAAATAGAAAAAAGGGATTATAATTAAGAGGCTTGCAAGGTACACAACCCGACCGTTTTCTTCTTAAATAGCCTTCGCTTTGTTCTCCTCTTCTGCTGGACAATGAGTTGTCTAACTTCCAAGTGCTATGCTTATGTAAATCAAAACCCAAAATAGTGAAGACAAGGAGAGATAGAAAGCGAATGAAACAAAACAATGTTTATTTCAAAGTGCCTAGTCTCAAAGAAAGGGCCATTAGGCGCCATATGGGTAGCTGCTTATTTCTTCAAGAAACTCAAGAAATCTCAAATATCTGGGACTAACATCTCCTCTTCTGTTGGTTAGTCTCTTTTTTTCTTTTCCTTTTCAAATGCCCATTACTCATTTGCTTTTATCTTTGCTTCTTTTGAGTGAAAAATGTAACCTTTGTCCTTGGCATGTAAAAAAAGAAAAGAGAAAGCTGAGACTTTGACAGAGTTGTTTTTCCAGTCTCATTTATTTGTTTGTTTGCTTGTTTCAGCCTTTTCGTTTTTTTGGTTACATATGAAGTGAATGAAAGATTATTGTTGTTGTCTTCTTTTTGGTTGGTTTTTTTGTGTTGTTTACATGAGATGAGAAACGTATAAAGGTAAATTAAATATTAGGTGGTTAATGGGAATTGTATGATTAATTGCCGCAAAGGGTTTTGCTTTTCTTTTTCTTTTTTAAATTTGAAAGTAATTATCACTGTGACCTTGTTTCTGGGAGCTTGATTTCACATTCTCAATCCTATGCTATTTAAAAAAAAAAAAAAAAAAACAATTAAAACCTATTTATTAGTTAAAGGAATTGTGATTCAAGTTAAAAGGATATCAAACTATCTCGGGGTTAGTAGAAATCAGGTAATTTAGGCATTTAAATTTTCTGGATTCCTATCTTCTATTATGCATGTTTTAGCAATTTAATTGAATTTCTTTTTCTCGGTTAGACATTCTATCAGGATTTTATTTCTTTTGGTGTATAAAAGAATAAGCCAAATAAGGCCTTTGTTCTCATCTTTGTTGAGACAAAAACTTATGAATGGAATATTGTTGTGTTCATGTTTTTATGGTGTTGCAGATGATATTTTGCAAAACCAGCTTGAGATTCTGGCGTATAGAGTATTAGCCTACCTCCTCCTTGGTGTTGTCAGAATATACTCCAAAAAGGTTGAATATCTTTTTGATGATTGCCAAGAGGTGCTGATTAAGATAAATGAATTTGTGGTTAGAGAAAAAAATAGAGCAAAGAAGGAGGCCCTGCGATCGGCTTCTTTCTCGATTACTCGACCTGTGTGCTTTGAGTTGGATGCATTTGATCTGGAGGTACTTGAAGATACTAGTAGGTAAACTAATCTAGTTTAATTACAAGCTTCATGTCATTTCTGTTTCTTTTATTCGTGCTCAAGATTGTAGCTCTTCTTCCAGAGATAATGAGGTGCCTCGTGAAGAAATAACTCTGAAAGGTATTGGTTTTGCTTTGAAATAGTTTTCTACCTCGTTTTGTTTGCTCATTGTTTGTTAACTAAACTTTGATGAAACAGATGTAGCTTGGACAAATGCTGGAACAATGCAATATTCCCTAGATAGGGTAAGTAATTTGATCATATTGCATTCATCGTAATTTGATCGAAGTCTATTGAGCTTAACAGGTTTATACAAGTCTTTTCTTACTGTTCATGCTTGTGGTTTGCTTTCAATTTTTTTTAAAAGACTCGAGTCCATTTTGTTAGATGATCTCAACTACTTGGAATTGTTTATGTTGAATCCTTTCTATTTTCACTAAAACTTTATCGCTTTTCTATTACTTTGTTAAAAGTTCATTCTGTTGCCAACAACCTCTTGGCCTAGTGGCAAGATAGAAGTTCACTCAGCTATTGTTGCATTGAAGTCTGAATGGGCTTATAGTAGTGATTGCAATATACCGAGCATAGATGAAAAGTTGGATTTATTTGTTTTCATGTTATTCTTTTCTGCTTTTAGGCTGTAAGGGGTAAGCTTTCACTATGAAAGATTGTTATTATGGAACATGTGTGACCTATGCACGCAACATAAATACTCGAATGGTTCTTACAAATTGTCAGATTATTAACAGTGGCTTTCCTGCTAATATTTCAATGTTGATTTTTGATAGATTGCGGCATAAATACCTGATTTGCTCAAGTTGACTCTTCCATTCTGTGCAGATTGCGGCATTGGATGATGCTTTCTTGATAGATTACATTCCACCTGAAGAGTATGCATAACGATTTCAGTTGTTAGGTTCTCAGTTCTATATGTTTAGATATATTCTATCATGTCTTTCTGAAAGAAGCTAAAAGCCTCAAAGTTGTTAAAAACTTTTTCTAATCATATTATTTTTTCAGCAGTCTTTCATGCCACCTGATGACCTTCGAGACAGAAGCAAGAACATTGCTTGATGTATGTGAATCAGAAGCAAGCATGGAAAAGCTTCGGTGTGATACCTCCATTCATGAGGAGGTTTCACATCTTAAAATGGTTTGTAGGGTGGAGGAAGAACCTCTTAACATTGTTAAAGTTTTTGATAAAAATGAGAGAGAGCATTTGGAGGTTCCTGACATGTCTGGTTTGGAGAACCGTACAGTCCAAGAAGCAAATAGAGAGGAAAACAATGATAGAATCTTGTCAGAAGAATGTCTGAGCCTCCGTTTTGAGGCTGCGGAGGATTCCTCAGGTCCTTTTAAACTTAATCCATTTGCTAAAGATCAAACTACTAGTGAAATGATTGAGGGTCCAGATCTATTAGAATCAGAAAATGAATTGAACCAGACTATGGAGGAAGATCATGCATGTGTCCTGGAAGCAAGTGCATGGGTTCCGGACCTTGCTGGCTCATCAAGCATAAAGAAAAGCAATGATAGGTTCTCTTCAGAAGAAAGGATGAACCTGCATCCTGAGGCTGAGGAGGAACCTCTAATCCCTGTTGAATCACTTGTCGAAGATCTAGTTAATAGAGAAAAGATGGGTTTGCATCTGCCACAATCCGAAAATGAAGTGCACCAGGTATTGGAGGAAGATCATGTGAGCATGAAAGCAAGTAAGGAGGTTCCAGGCATTGCAAGCTCAGAAAACCGTATAGGAAGAGAAGCAAGCAGGGAGAATCATAATGATGAATTCTGTCAAGAAGAATGTTTGAATCTTATTGTTGAGGTTGAGGAGAAATCTCCAGCTTTCATGAAATCTTTTGGTGAAGAACAAACTAGCAGAGAGAAGAAGAAGGGTTCAGATAGGGTGCAACCAGAAAATGAAGTACACCATTTTATGGAGGAAGGTTGCAATTTGGGAGCCGGTGTGAAGAAGCTCCAGGCTGAAGGTTTCTCTGACATGGACCTTCAGGAGCCTTCGACACTTGTTAGGCCACTTGCTGAAGAGAATCAAACTGATGCAGAGAATGGGAAGTTTCCAGCAATGAGAACTTCCAAGGATGGAAAATGTCAGGTCGCTGCTAAAGACCATCCTTTGTCTGTTACATTGGACACAAATCCTCTGTCCATGTTGCGAGATGCTTCAGGTACAAGGAAATATTAAGATGGTATCTTTTCTAGGCCCCCTTAAGAATATAACCTTTCTTGCGTTTGATGAGGTGGACAGTTAACGTAATTCCTGTTTTTTTGACAATTACAATTTTTTTCTTTGTTGCTTGAACTCTTACTCTTCATTTTCAATGATCTACCCCATGTCTAACACATATCCAAAGGACGTTGTATGGAGGTGTAACCGTCATATATAAGGGAACATCATAAAAAAATATAATGTTCCCTTTACAATACTTGGCCTCGAGTTGAAACTTCCTTTTGGGTCATAAATTGTGTTAAAACATATGTCTAATATACAATTTCCCTTCTTTAATGCAGGAGCTACTACCCCTCATTTTATGCTTATCCCAACTCCTGCTAAAAGGGAACGTGCTCGGTTTTCTCGGAAGAGAAAATGTTTGTTTGATGAAGTGATAGTTTTCCCTAATGAGTAAGCTATGGTTACCTCAAAACTCTATGTAATCAGTTCAAGTAGTTTTATGTTGTTAATCTACTTTATAGGCTAGACATTGTTGGGTAACATCATATATTGTGCCAAGCATCATTGTTGCATATGATAGCTGTATGTATTTGTTGCATTCTGGAGTAGTGTGGATTGGAATTTATGATGTAATTGGAAATAACATGTCTTGTGATGAATGGTGCTGATTATTAAAATTGGGTGATGTTTGGTTTGATCTTTAAGCCCTAGATATTGTAACATGATGATGTTTCTTCGTATGAGGTGCACATCTTACTGCTGCAGTATGAGCAAGACAAAAAGGAATTTTATGGTAAATCTTAGCATACTTTTTCACGCCTTGGTCTGGTAGTTGATTCTGCTATTGTGTAGAATACACACACCATACATATATATTTGTATTTCAACGTCCCAATTTGTGCTGTCTTTTCTCAATTGATTTAATAGCCGTGTCACCTTTCTATGGGTTATACAGTATCACTTTGTAATTTGGACATTGGTTATTGGTTAAAAAGTTAAGGGATAGAAATTATAAACCACACAGCTTCTATCATTTGATTTCATGTTCAATTTTTTGCAGCATAATGCGGCAATGGATAAAAGATGCAAGTGATTTGGTCTCTAAGGGGCGAAAGGATGGTCATACTGCTTTGGGTGCAAGGAGGACTTGGATTTCCAGCCTTCCTCAGGGTTTCTTAGAGCCTTCGGTTCCCTGTAATTGCTCTATCAGATATATTTCTACATGTTTGTTCTCTAGTTATGCTTCTTTGTTAATCATCCTCTTGACAGGCACCTCGGAGCTTAAATCTATTTACTCCGGAAAGAGATTGCGAATTCTCAAATCTGTTAATATCATAAAACCTCCAGAACAGATGGACACTTCTGAACTTCCTGCAGTTGATGGATCTTTTGAGCAAGCAGAACTGACTCCAGCAACTGTTGAAATGAGGGATCCTGCGGTTATGTTGAACCTCTCAAAATCTCCTTTATTTGATGGATCCTCAGAGCAGGCCGGAATTGCTCCACAAACGCCTATTCGGCAGTCAACTTCCCTTGTTGTTGGAGAACAGACAGAAATTGCTCCACAAACACCTGTTCTGTACTCTAAATTATTGAGGCCTTTTGGGAGCCCTAAGGACCTGAAATTTTATAACTTAGATGTAGGACCAGAGAATGTGGATCCTACTCAAAGCATGGAGAAAGAGCCTTCTCTGAATGAAATTGTAGAGAAGGAGTCTTCCGTGAACAAAAATGAAGACCTTGATCTCAATCTGGTGAGCAGGGTGAATTTATGATTACAAGTAGCTGCCTTACTGTGATATGGATTTAGAATAACCATCTGACTGGGCAATTATATTGATGCACACAGGCATTGGTTTACAGTTAACCATTAATCATGCATTGCATCAACTTATTCTGTTATGTTTAACACTTAACATCTGTCAAAGTAGATCTTAGATCATCTAATGCACGACAAGGTTGGACTTTGGAACACAAACCATATTTGGGGTGTTCCATATAATTGTGTCAATCACATTACATTTTATTTTTTGTTGTCTTCCGTATTTGGAACATCCTCTAGTGGTTATTTACTTCATTAAGATTTTGGGCAGGACATGCATTCAAATGAAGATGATAACCAGGGACAGGGTAAGAGCTATTCGTAATGTTCTTAATTTAAACTTTGATTTCTTTGGCTTCATTTTAGATTGAATGTTTTTTGTTCACATGCGGTATTCTTACCTGAACTTTTTCATGACTAGCAGATGGATGGTCTTCGAGAACCAGGTAAGATATATACAGCCTTTGCAATGTTCTTGTTCAACTTGAGCAGTTATTGCGAACCCCATACAATTTCTTGCAAAACTTTGCTTATTACAAAGTTGAATCTTTGATGCACAGAATGGTGGCAGAGAGATTGCAGATGAGTTTTCTAGATCAAAGGGAAAAAAAGGAGGAGGAAAAGGTGAACTTATCACAGCTTCTGGAAGGAAAAACAAAGAAAGCAAGTGTGAGACTCTTTTATGAGATACTGGTACGTTGTAGTGTCCAATAACGAAAATCAAATTCTCTAGCAATGGCCATTTTTACTCATTTGTTCAGTCTGGTTGCACTGACTTGACTGGCTAAATTGCCATTAAAGGAATGCTTGAGCTTGCGTATGTTGCTTTGCTTAAAGTGTATTCATATTTGGCACCCAAGTATGTGAGTGATGGAAATGTTCAAACTGAAAGCTAAGTAGGTTAGATTTGTTGGTGCAAAATTTGCAGGTGTTGAAAAGTACAGGGCTTGTGGATGTGCAGCAAGAAGAGGCTTTTAGTGACATTGTTGTTGTGAAAGGTCCAAAGTGGGAGGAAATGGGTTTTTGCTTGGGAAGGCATGTTAAATGAGGATTCACTCTGTAAATGTGTGTTGAAGTTATTTTAGCTGATATGTGAATTGGAAAATATAGGATGCAACTACTTTGTTACTTATTTTGTTAGGATCTTTGTTTTCTTTAACAGCCCTTTTTAATTATTGTATAGACTTAACCCCGAATTACTGTGCCATTTGCCTTCAGCTGCAAAGCTGTTAGAAAATTTTGGACTTGGTCCTAGTTTACTGGGAAAATTATCTCTGTTAATATTAAATTTTTTATTCAGCTTGGGTCTCGAGTAAAGGTGAAAATGCATTTATTTTACAGAATAATTATATTTTGTCATTCGGAAAAATATAAATATAAATATATATGGTGAAATTTGAGCTTAAGTTTGTAAATTTGAACATTTGTATTTTACAGTTTCTCTATAAATACATTTATTATAAAATTTTGTTTTTGTGTTTTTCACCACGTTATGAGTGGGTTTATTAAATTATGTGTAAATCTGTTTTTGCAAAAAAAAAAGAAAAAAAAAGATTCATTTTCAATATTTTGTAATTTTATTTTGACTCTTTTCAAGTAACAGGATGGTTCGATAAACTAGTAAGAAAAGTTTCAGGTGAAAATATTTGTTTGAATTCAAGCAGTAAATTCATTAATTGGTGTGAGTTTGTCTAGGTTCGATTCGTAGGTTTGCCGAACTCAACCAACCGGCTCATTAACTGGTGTGAATCGGTTCATAAGTTTGTTTGTGTGGTAGTGTCTTATGTAAAAAAAATCAATTCTTGATATTTTTATTTCTGGATTTCATCATAAATAATAAATTTTTGTCATATTTTAATATGGGTCACTGTATATAATGATAGTCCAAGTCAAGCCCATTAGCCCAACTTAATTATTGAGTGCGTATCCAACAACTCTGCTCCCTCTCTCGTCTTTGTCATCTCAAACCCTAGATCAGGGTTTAAAGAATTTTTTCCTTTTTTTTTTTCAACTAAAATTCCCCTCTTGATCGTCTTCGATTATTATCTTTTGATTGTGCCTGAAAATTACGGAAAAATGGCAGCCCAAGCAGCAGCAACCACTTTCAATGGGAACTTAAAGGCTAGTTTTTATCTTCATCATTATATTGCTTAATCTTTCATTTTTAATCAAATAATCCATAATTTAGCTCAACTTTGTTGCAAAAATCACCTTACATGGCAATGCACGCTAACTGTTAGTAATATTTACCGACTTAATTATCACTTGTTTTGGCAATATGATGCGTAGTTTGCAAAAGTTCCGACTTCATTTTGATTGTTTACATACAAGCGGTGTAGGGAGGTGATAGTTGGAAGATAGAAACTTTGCTGTAATGTTTTCAACTGAAATAGAGTGTACTTAGTTGAGTGAATATGCTGCGAAGAGAAAACATGAAAAAACATTTTCTATGGATTTTATGTGATTTTGCTGTGATCCCATTGAGTTAAATTGTCAACTATCCAAAAAGTTCTAGATGAATGAGTGGTTTGTAATCCTGGGAATTTCGTATTTCAGGTTCTTCAGCTTTTAACCTTCATTTATGGAGCGTGATTTAGTCTAATCCAGTAGTTCTAAAGATATATGCGATAAAATATGTGACAGGGACCTTAGAAATTTCTGAACTAAAAAATTATTCTAGATAAGGATTTCTGATTGTAGTGCAATGTAAATTGTAAATACTGCTCAATGATAAACACTGGCTCCTTTTTTTTTTTTTCCTAATTTTTGCTTTTAACTCGTGCAGAAAGCACTTGCTGGTCTGAGGCGAATTAATCTGGAAGGTCTGAGATGGAGAGTTTTTGATGCTAAAGGCCAGGTATCTTTATCCTTTTCCGAGTTCTTTCAAAGATAATTAATCCTTTTGGTATTGCAAAGAGGAGGACTTAAATATGTGAAACTTGTTTTCTGGAAGCTAGAGATGTGGGGGATTGGAACCCTCCATCCCTGTACCTCTCTTTGAGAAGTGATAATGATTAAAACACGGTTGAACCATTTATTTTAACATGTTTATCCTGCCTGAGATTGAAAGCAACTAGAATGAAGTTGCATACTTTATTTGACAGGTTCTCGGAAGATTAGCATCTCAAATTTCTACTGTTATTCAAGGAAAGGACAAGCCTACTTACGCTCCAAATCGTGATGATGGGGATATGTGCATTGTGATCAATGCCAAGGATGTATGTGTTACAGGGAGAAAACTTACAGACAAGGTTTATTACTGGCATACAGGGCAAGTATTACTGTTTTCTGCTGTTTCTTTTAGTGAATTGAAGTTGATTGCGTAGTGTGACTACATGGAAATTAATGATGTTTTTGAGTTTAAGATGGTATTATGAATTACAAATATCAAAACATACTTACTTTTTGAATTTCTGTAAATACAACAGGAAAATTTGATATTCTTAATGTAGTTCTCTGATATCCTCCTCCTTTATTAGTCTCTAAATATATGGTTCTTGAGATTGGATGCATCAGTTAGTGATGTTCTACTACATTTCCTTCTATGTATGAATCATATTTATCCTTCAGCTATGTCGGCCACCTCAAAGAAAGAAGTTTAAAGGACCAAATGGCAAAAGATCCTACAGAAGTCATACGTAAAGCTGTTCTGCGTATGCTTCCTAGAAACAAACTGCGTGATGTAAGTACTTAGACATGATTTAACTATGACCTGTCCTTATCTGTAAACATCATGTTCTGTTATTTGCTTTGTGATATTCAAATTCTCATTTACTTTTGTTAGCCCGCCTTTTTTTAGTATTATTTTTTTGTGGCTCAGTATAGTTCAGATTTCTGTTTTCTTATAGATTATTGCATCTTATGAATGCAGGATAGAGATCGAAAATTGAGGATATTTGCTGATAGTGAACACCCCTTTGGTGATAGGCCCCTTGAACCATACATGATGCCTTCCCGAAAAGTGCGAGAAATGAGGCCTCGTGTAAGAAGAGCTTTGATTCGAGCTCAAAAGAAGGCAGAGGAGCAAGAACAAGGTGGTAGCCAAAGAAAAGGCAGACAGAGGGAAGCCAAAACAGAAGTGGCAGCATGAAAAGTGATTTGTGTTCAGTATGGAAGAACCACAAGTGCGGATGTAGATCACTTCCATTAGAATAATAGTGTCTTACTCACAGTTTAGCGAAGTTTCTTTATAGCTCAAACATAGCATTTACTGTTTTGCTTTTTGAGGTACTAATAGTTAGGTGCAGCAAAAGACGTGGCTTTTGCCTGCATTTGTTGGCTGCAGCCCTCTGGTTCCCCAAAGTCAGAACTCCTTTAAACATAAATTAAACTATTTCTTTGTTTAGTACTATTCGCCTAGCCTATAATTTGAAGACAATATCACACTTCAGTTTTTGTTTGTTTGATTTGATATCAACTCCAATGGCATTGTGTGATGTGGGAACTTGTTGTTTTCATAGTTTTTTGGTTGAAAAATTCCATGGTCTTTGAGCGATCAATTATATCCTAGGTCTTCTTTTAGGTTCAAGACCCCCTATATCCGGTAGCCACATTAAGTCCTGACGATTCAGAAGTTGAGCTCCAAGCGGGAGGAACTCCGGTGCCTACTTTCTTCATTTTCCCAACTTGAGAACGAGACCTTGTTTGATTGGTATTGAGCTCTTTACCACTCACCCAACAGGCGTCAGGTATTTTAGGCGTCTTTGTTGCTTGGAAAAATCAACCATGGCGTCATGAACTGAAAATTTTTGAGAACGCACCCTCGCATTTAACTGATGTATGACCCAAGGTCCCGGCAAAGTGATTCCAGAAACTGAAATGAAATTGCAAGCTTCCGTCTTCCAGATCTTTTAATGCTTATAACTTGGTTATTATGATGGAATGATTTCATAATAAACAAAGATGTTGAGGTACGCAAATGTGTAGTAATTCGATTTTTTTAATTCTCAGATGCCAAAGTATTAAACAGAACAACTAGAATTGGAACTCGTGAATGATATTTGAAACATTGATAATGTAACTTCAGAGAGGTTAAATAACGTTAACGTTAAGCTGTATATATTATTGCACCCCTCTGGCTATCAAAGCTAGATCATTTTCTCCTTATGGATAAACTTGGAAAACTTAAAACCTCAAATATAAATATTGTAACTAAATATGAAAAACAACGTATTGATAGCCAATCTACATTGGTTTTGGAAAAACGAAATGCAAAAATAATTTAAAAAAGTTTGTTGTAAAAAGATGTAGAGAAAATAAAATGTCCATTTTAGATAAATTAAAGGTAAAAAGGTAATTTTATCCTAAGGCACTTTTTCAAAAAATTGAGAGCTAATTAGCTTGGGTTAAACTCTTGGCTTAAAAAGTTATTTTTTAATTTGAAATCTCAATGGTAAACAAAACCTCAATAACTTTTCTATCTTGAATCAAACAAAAAGCCATAAACTACAGGCGAAGAGACTCAAAATGGCGTTTCTTTTACAGATTCAATGGCGGGGGGCACCGGCACCAAGGCAGAAAACAGTAATAGTGCTGCTCCATATAACCAATGACATAAATGAAGAGGAATTAAGACAATCCACAAATTTTATATTCAAAGCATCTCCCACCAACATTGCAATTCTTTTAAGTTCAATCAATCCTTAAAATGTAAAACTAAAATCAAACTCACCTGCAATTCTACAGATTTCAATTCTTAAACTTCCTTCCTACCAAAATAAAAGGCTAGTGGCAAATTCTGCTTTCAATCAAGGGAATTTAGAATACATTGTATTAAAAAAAATTGGATAAGAATCACTGGCACCAAAATAAATAGACGCATCAAGCAACCAAGAAATAAAAAGAGTTTGGCTTGTAATCAACATGCACAACCGCCTCTTTGCTCAGTTTCGGTCACAGCCTCTGGTATGCCCTGGAAATATCTGCAATCATATGCACATAAGATATCAGTCAAAAAATTAAATCATAAACTGCATAGCTATCTTAAAATGTTAAAACCATCTACACAAGACCCAATATTTTTAAAGGTGAATAAGTGGAAGAAGAAACAGTTTATTACCGTAATTTTGGAAGTTAATATGTATTTTGGCACCATTGAACAAATAGTATGGAAACAAAAGTGCTAATGCGAAAGAGTGATAAAAAGGAATTGCATTATCAAATTTAGAATATAACTACATCACAAGAAGAAACATGAAGATTTATATCCTACTAAACAGTATACAATTAAAATTTCATCTATATGAATTACAATAAGTATGCTGGTAATAAGTAGGCATATGATAAAAGCAACATGCTTCATTGCATCACTGTCATAGGTTTTAACCTTGACTAAAGACAGCAGAAGTTATCATGATTCTCATGAAAACCATTTCCCGTGGAGTTCTAATTCTTGTGATTTTCACTGCTCACTTAAAGGGCTTAGGTCAGCATACCACATTGAACTGTCTAGAAGCAGCTTACTCTTTAATTACATATCACCTTTCCTCATCAAGCACACAAATAGGATTATAGTAGCACATTTCCACTATTTATTAATGAACCAATGTCCAAATGAACAACCCTCTTAAGGAATATGGGTCTACCTAATACTGCATACCCTATTCTTTTCACTAAATATATATGTTAAATTTATGATTTTCACACTACGAACAAAAGATATTTATGTTAAGTTTGAGACTTTCACACAACCAATCAGATAAGACGAGGCAAATCCAGTAATATCCTAAACAGGTTAACAAGCAACTGTACCTTTTACGCTCCTAACATAACCCAAATTATACTCTAAAAAACATGCTGAAATGTTATGACATATTCCATTATTCCTTGGCAACATCATCCTCTTTCCCTAACAATTACAATGTCCCAAAAGCTAATGATCACAGTGTGCAGTAAAAATGCAAGACAAGAGCATAATTATCTCTGAACCAACAGGGGTTGATGAAACAATGCATCTTTTTTGTCAGTAACACCATGTTGGAACAATACTAATGTAACTGGCAAAATTCACTCCAACCAGGGAATAGACTTACATGTCCTGCTCACGCTCATTAGCTAGAGCAGTTTTGGCAATACAAAGGAATGCAGCGTCAACATTGATATCTTCTTTTGCTGATGTTTCAAAGTAAGGCATGTTTCCTTTTGATGCACACCAGTCTTTTGCTTTCTTCTCTGAGACCTACATGACTCAAGACATCACCTTTTAGGCAGCTGTGTGAAGGTAAAAGAAAATTTTTAAGTGTAGATACTATATTTCCTTACCACTCGGCTATTACCACCATCTATATCTATTTTGTTCCCAAGCAATATAAAAGGAAATGTCCTGGGATCAGCTGGATTTGCCTGGAAAGAAAATGAAAACAGAAACCATATTCAGCACTCAAAACAGATGGAAACAACTTGTTCAAAGAAACTAAGATACAGTTTAGAAAACATAAACATAAAAAAGTAAGCAACCTCAGAAATTAAATTGGCTGCTAGGAAAGATCAAGCACATTGAAAGGTCAACAGGTCACATGTCTCATAATCAATTTCTAACTAGACAAATTTTAGCACGATGCAACTAGGCACCAGAAGGGAAAAAAATTGATACTCCCATGAGAGTCACCAATCCTTAAAGGTGCTGTTCCCTTGCCCATAATTACTAAGATCCTCTTTTGATCTGCTTACTTAAACCCATACTGCTACTATGAACCAGCTTTGACCAGATGACTAAGCAAAGAAGTGTTGGGAAAATACGCCCATTGATGACCAAAAGAACAGCAGAAGGGCAAAAAATTAGCTCAAGTCAGAAAATCAGAATGCACATGTGAGGTTATATCACTCACTCTAGTGGCTAGAGGCAATTATCCAACACTTCTCTAAATAAGATTGTATGTTTCATACATATTCTTTCCAGGTGCAAAAATGAATAACCGTGAAATAAAAAAAGATGGAAGACAAATTGACAAGGATAACGAAAAACCAGTTATGAGACCCATTTTTACCTTAAAAGTGGGGGATCCTAAAATCAAGTCATCTAATGTCAGCCCTATAATTAGGCAAAGAAAATATTTGCTTACTGTATTTACAACAAAAATGATAGATAAAAGGAAGCAATCCAAAAGAATTTATGAGCGCAACCATAATGTGCCAAAGCTAGGCTGAATAATGTATTTGAACTTATGAAACCATTGGTAATTCCAATATCGTAAGTGTTTGAAAGCAGACACTCGTAACAAGAAGTAAACCCATGCATTTCTTCTTCCATTTGGAAAATAAAAGAAACAAGCCTTTGGTCAAGGTCACTCAATGATTCAGTTCTAAGGATATTGAAAGATAGCATTTCTTTTCATAAAAGGCTCCCTTTGAACGGAAAAATTATTCCATGCCTATTGCTGTGCACACATCTTGTATCTTCTGACACAAGATGGCCTTAACAAGAGCTATTTATACAACCCAACTGAAATAAAGAGATTGTTAAATTCAGAAGTATACTCCTCCACTAACAATCCTTTTAGCTTTAACAAGAGCTATTTATGCAACTCCGTTGCATAATCAGCTCGTAGGAATTGCTCAGCAATTTTGCTTCCATGGGTTCCCATGTTGATATTAGGCTTAACTTTATGTTCACTTTGCTCTTCAACTCTCTTCCACCCTTGCAGCATAGTGCCTTTCAATTTTAGTTTCACATACAAGATCTTACTAGCCTCCACCATAGCTTTCACTCAATACAATTCTCCAAGCTAGCTTCCCAATCTTTCCCAGCCTCCAGCATAGGTTTCCACACAATATAATTCTCCAAGCTATCTTCCCAACCTAAGTAATCCTCCACATGCATATTTCCATGTAAATCAGCTCCTCCAATCCACCTCATTCTGCACAATTTGTGGGACAAGGCATCATGAAGGCGGTTTCCTTCCTTGCCATAATCAGATTCAGCAGCAAGACTAACTTTTGGTACATCAAACTGGTTGTTCGCACCTTTTGTAATCTCCATCTGGGTTCTGACGAGTTCCTATAGCGGTTCAGCATAAACGGCACATGATAATTCTTCAAATGCACATCGTATTACAGCCAATTTTGTTTCTTGACCCTGATCTCCTCTTCCTCAATGTCTACCACATCGAACAGTGGCTTAAAAGCAAATCCTACTATAAACTCTAGGATCTAGTTGGCATTTGATATAAAATTGGTGAGGTTTAGGGAGAAAATAGCAATAAATCCAGAGATGAGAGAACTAAGGCTGAAAAACAAATAAGATTGAAGTTGGAACTCGAGAAAAACATAAGATTATAAAACTTCTAGTTGTTCCATCCATTAATTCAAAGGAAAAAATAATGTGACTGTCAAAGCTAGTTTACAGCTTATTTATATAGGGCTACGAATAAAGCTTCAATTCTAGCCCTATATTTAAACCCTAAAGATCAACTTGTAATCCTAACCGTCTGTCTGTATGTCTGGTAGTAATTAATAAGAAAGAACCAAAATAACAAAATAACCTAATAGTAAAATTGCACAATAATAGTAGTTCCTGGCATAAATTTAACAGCTAACTTTGGATCCTAGACAAATCATGCATATTAGCCATTAAAGAGGAAGTTGTGCATGTTTTGTAGGAAAAAGGTGGACGACTCCTTAGATTTTATTAATAGAATTACGTATGTATCTTAAGCTTTTTTGTATTCTATATGCGCACACACACAAACAAACATATCTTGTGCATTACCTCACTTAGGGAACACTCATTTTTGCACCTTGCATCCCGTGCAATATACAGGTTCTAGCACATCAAATGTGCATTGTGCCCTTGACAACACAAGTGATAAGGATGAATGTCTTGGGTTAGACTTTTTTCTAGACTCTCAAGATATATATGACTAAAAACCAGCTGTTATCTCACACTTCAGCCTTCCACTGGTCTATTTTAAATTTAAGTAGGCTACTGTTAAAGTTAGCACATAAGTTGAAGAACTTACGCCTAAAAAGTAAATGAACCAATTTAAACTCAAACATGACTTGAGTCTAATAAACAAAAATCTAGTAGACAAGGATATGTGGTATCAATGTGAACAAGGCATGTGCATACCAGGGAGACGGAGATGAGAGATACCTTAAAAGATATTAAAAATATAGAAATAAATAAGTTTTTTATAGCTTATTTATAACTTGCAGTGAAGCAGGATAAATTCCATTTTCAGCAAGGTTGGAAAGGTTTAACCAGTAGTTGTAGAATAAGTTAATATATAATGCATTGCTAGTTGACATCCCTTGACAAAAAGGAATATATTTATCATGGCAGGGGTAATAAAAGCAGTTCAACATGCATTACACGTTCTTCTGATGTGTTACAACTAAGTAAGTTGATGTTATAGAGGCACAAAAACAATTTAAAGTGAAGCATATCGTTCAATAGGACATGCAAAGCATAATTCACTAAACAACTAAAACCAATAACAAAAAGGAAAGAACAGAGAAAGGGGGAAAGGAAACCTGTTTAAGAAACTCGTCATGCCAATTATCAAGGGTATCAAATGATTTCATAACATTAACATCGTAAACTAGCACACAGCAATCTGCACCCCTATAGAAAGCGACACCAAGACTCTGAAACCGCTCCTGTCCTGCGGTATCCCATATCTATCCAATGCAATCCAAATAAACCATAAACATGCCTTCCATGACAACTTCAAAATCAAGCCATAAGAACATAAAAATATCCAGAAATAAATAAAAATAAAATAAAATCTCTACTTGCAGAGTGACAAGGCGATCGTCAATCTGGAGTTCCTTAGTGACAAAATCAGCACCAATGGTCGCTTTATATTGCTGACTGAACTTCTTATGAACATATCTAAATTCAAGCAGTTAGTTCTAACAAGAATGCTCCTTTTACAGTAAATAAACAGCCTATAAATGAACTGAGATCATTCAGATAAGAATTAACATTAAAATCAACTTGACCCATAATACAAAATTTAAGATCCAAAAATTAACCCTCAGAAAAATAAGAGAATTTACACAAAAATAAGAAGATTCCAATACAATTACTGTTGAAAGGATACTGATTCATCAAAGACGTCTTGCCCACCCTGACATTGACAATAACCCATCAATTACAGAAATAATACAAAATACTTATTTAAAAGAATAAATTAAAAATTGAAAACTAACATACCCGCTGTCGCCGAGAACAATGACCTTGAGCAACGTTCGTCTTCTCATTGACATGGCGGTAAAATTAAGGGAAAATTTCCAGTTGTGGTTGATTGATTTGAATTTGATTTACGTTTTTTATAAATCTTTTTTCAGAAAACTTAATTTTGACACTTTTGTTTAAAAAAAATTGTTTTGCCCTTTTGGGTGCTTTATAGTACTGTAGATGCAAAGAAATTCTTTTCTGTACTGTCTCTCTTTTCTATTGTAAATATAAAATTGTATTTTTTTTAAATTGAAAAGGACACGGAACTTTTCCGAGCGCTTATTTAATTAATTAATTAATTAAAATTTTGGTTAAATAGTAATAAATAAACAAGGAAACTAAAAATTGGGAATTGCGGTGCCGGACGGTTGCCGATTGCGTGAAGGAAGTGACTGCGCATGTTGGTCTTTACCCTTTCCGAATGTACTAGTTTCAACTTTCAACTCACAAGTAGCTGCTTTTTTATTCATTTTCTCTTAATTTTAAGGGTTTTTTCGAAAATACTCCAAATTTTTTATTAATTATGAAAATAACCCACTTACAAAATTATGTATAAAAATAACTCATTTCTTACAGAACCTCACTGTTTCTGTTGCTATTGACTACATTACTCCTAATAATTGTCCAATCATTAATCAATTTAAAAAATAATAATTTTCCGGGTGTTATTATTATCGAGAAATGATTATATAAAACTATGATTTCATGTTATTCCTATTACTTAAGAATAATAAATCAAAATTTTTTTCTTGATATTCAACTTTTTTTCCTAAAAAAATTTAAATCTAGCTAAAAATACTAAAAATTAGAAAAAAAAAAAAATCTTATTTATCATTTTTCTATTAAAAAGAGATAGAGATAATATAGAATCACATATTCATATAATCTCTTCTCCATTGACAAAACCAATATATATACAACGTACCCCTATTAAAAATACTCATATTCTGAGAAGAAAATATTTTAATAGTTATCATCATTCTTATTGACAATATCAATATTTTTATGGGTAAACTTTAAAAATAGTCACTTTTATTTGTCTTAGGTTACATTTTAGTCACTTATGTTTAAAATGTTACGTTTTAGTCACTTATGTTATTATTTTGTTACGAAGTGATCACTCTTCCGTTAAGTTTCGTTATCTCCCTAACGGTAATCCTACATGATAGTCCAACTAGATTTTGAGTGCCAACTTAGATTTCCTAACGGGATATAATAGGTTTTTTATTAATTAAATTTAATTAATTAAAAATTTTAAATCTTAAATCTTAGTTAAAAAACCATTCATCTCCCCCATTTTTTTAGTTTTGATCTGAATCGGCTTGTTTGTTCACAATCCCTTTGTGGGTACTTTTTTCTGATCTGAAATTCTTTTAGTTGTTAATATTCATATCAAGAATTTTAATTTAGGGTTTTCATTAAACAATAAAAAATCTAATATTTTATTTTTCAGTATTGAATAAAAGAAATAGAGGAATGCAAAGAAGACATACCTGAACCCTCTATTAAATCCATATTTATGAAGCAATCAATTTGATTTCAACTATTTTGATCTTAATAATAATTTTTCCAGTCAAATGACAAAAAAAACCATTGAAAAAAAACCGAAGAAAAATTAAAAAGAGGAGATGAACAATTTTTTTAGTTAAGGTTTAGGTTTAAATTTTTTAATTAAAAATCTATTTTCATCCCATTTAGAAATTCAAGTTGGCATCTAAAATCTAGTTAGACTGCCACGTAAGATTACTGTTAGAGAGATAAGGAAACTTAACGGTAGAGTGATCACTTCGTAACAAAATAATAACATAAGTGACTAAAACGTAACATTCCAAATATTAATAACTAAAATGTAACATGAGACAAATAAAAGTGACTACTTTTATAGATTATCTTATTTTTATTTTAAGAAAATGGGTGTCAGATTGATGCGGGCTGGGATTAGACTCTTGCAATATTTTAAGATTTTAATCAGTCTAGGTATTGTCACAACTGTATATCCATGCTATTGGACCACTGCAATATTTTTTTAACCAAAAGATTTTATTATAATATTTTTTTAATATATCTTTGATATAACCATTTAAATATTTAAAAAGAAATTACGAGAATTCAATAATAAATACTTACAGGTAGTAACTACAATGAGAATTAAAATGTTTTTAATTTTTAAAGTAAATGAATAAATTTGAGTCTTGAGTTTAATATTTAATTTATTTCGCTAAAATAAACAGCATAACATTCAACTTTTCCCTTTCTTTCTCTTTTCACAAAAGAAAATAAAATCTGAAAGCAAAAGATTATCCAAATAATAGTGAAGTAGATTAAATTTTAAATTTATGACTTAGATTTATCTAATTTAATCTAAAGGTTTAAAATAATGTGGTTCTTAGACTCCTCATTTTAATAGTTCTTATTAAAATTGTCATCAAATAATATATGTTCAATCAATCAAAATTAAAATAATTTTTTATATATGTTTGATCAGGTAAAATTAGAAATAACTCAATATAAAATACAACGAATTAAAAATAAAAAAATATATATATAAACAATACTCACATATAGTATATTAAACTTAAAATAATTCGAAAAAGAACTCACACATGATATTTTCGTATAAAAAGACTCAAATTTGATTGTGTAAAGTCTTAAAGCTCAACCATTACCAACACTACTAAGGACTCATTGAAAAATATATAATATATATATTTTTATATAATCTTTTATAAGTTTGTATTTATATATATATATTCTTAATTCTTTTAAAAATTTAGATGATGATGTCACCTTTAAGATAGCATTACACTGTCATCTACTAACTCTTAAAAGACTAAATACTGTTTGATCTCTTTTTAATATAATAGATTTGTTAAGACTGTGACTAAAATGTAGAGTAGGGTTGAGTTTGTCTGTTTGTGTAACTCTTTTTCTTAGGAAAGAAAAACGGGGAGAAACATCTCAACAACCATTTACACGTTTAAAATATTCTCTGCCTCACTTAAAATATCACCATTGACTTTTTTTTTTTTTGAGTTAAACCTTAAAATTGCGAAAATATCTTAATAAATTAAAACTTATTAAAATATATACTTAGAGAATAGAGACTAATTCGATTTTTTAAATATATATTTAAAAAACTTTATCAATAATAAATTTAAAATAAAAACAAACAATGTTAAAAATTTTGTAACTAAAATGAAAATACGGCAATTTTAATAAAAGTTTTTTAAATGCTATTATTTTTATACTACCTGTAAATAAACCCACTTTATATCTAGAATAGTTGTAAGAGAAGAAATGAAAAACCAATGACATGTTGAAAAGGTTCCTTCACACACCCACAAGAAATTGAAGGAGCAAAAGTTTGGGCTTTCAAATTGAAATCTGGACACCATTTGTGATAGAGAAACATTAATTACAATTTTTTTTCCTGATTACTAAAATACAGTTTTATTTAATTTTATTTATTAGGATTATAAAATTGGTTAAAAATTTTCATCTACACTTTCTAAATTTAAATTTTATTTTATGCACTTTTAATTTAATCCCTTTAATTTTTAGATTTAAAAAATTTAGATCTAATTATTAACACTGTTAAATTCTTTTATTAAACTTATTGGTGTGATATTTTGAAATAAAAAAAACTCACTTAATTAACATTGTAATGAACTTAATTTAACAAATAATTTTAACAGTATTAACAATTGGGCTTGAATTTTGGAATCTAAAACGCAGAGAGACTGAATTCCTAAAAATAAAATTTAACACTGTTAAATGCTTTTGTTAAACTTATTGGTGTGGTATTTTGAAATAAAACAAAATACACATTAGTAGCTATGTAACTAAAAATAGCATTATAATGAACTTAAATTTAACAAATAATTTTAACAGTGTTTACAATTAGACTTGAATTTTAGAATCTGAAATATAGAAGACTGAATTTCTAAAAATAAAAATATATGGACTAAATTTTAAATTTGGAAAGAATAGAGGGATTGATAGTATATTTTAACCTATAAAATCTATGTTTGTTAATTACTGGTTAATATAATATTCGGTATCTTAGTTTGGCTTTAATGTTTAATTTGATACTTGAGTTTGTTTATCCTAATCTGGTATCTAAATTTGGTTTCAAAGTTCAATTTGGTATCTTGAGTTTTGTTTTTCAATTTGATATAGTTATTTTGTCCTAATTAAATACTTGAGTTTGGTTTTAATATTCAATTTGATAAATGAGTTTTTTTTCCCAATTAAGTAACTATATTTTTTTATTAAAACACGCATGTTAAATATTTATTGTGCCACATGAAATCATTTAATCAAGATACTAAATAAAATATTGAAGCCAAATAAATAAAAAATATATAAATTTATATACCTCAGTATTTATTTTGATGGGCATTTTAAATAATATAATGATGTATTAAATACAAATCCCAAAAAAAAAGTTAATGCAAAGGCAAAAAGTCTAAAATACGTGGAAGTATGAAAAGGGCGACTAACTTCTTCCGCAAGGAAGTTCCCATGAAACCCCTCCTTATATATGTTTTTTTTTTTACAAGCATCGTAAGTGAGCCCAAATTAAGGACTGTCATTACAAAGTGAATCGAGAAAGGAAGAAATTTCCAGCTCCTTTCATGTTGTTTTTCCAATTTCCGGATATATTTTCTTTTTTCCACTCACACCCTATAATACGTCAAGCTCCAATAACCTTCCTATCAGCAGCACCCAACTCAACCCCGCTTTGCACTCACACCATGGAGCTTAACAGGGATGATCACCTAGACGTTGAAGATTTTCTAGTTCTACCTCACCTTGAAACTCACAAGGAACCTGCCGCTACTTGTTCTTCTCTCAAAGCTAAACCCTCCATCACTCTTTCTCCAGTCAATGGCAGCCGCTGGGACCTTCCAAGGTAGATTAAATGTTGCAACAGTAACGAGTTTTCCTTCATATATCTATGTTATAATGTGTAGATAGTATTGGGAAGTATAATTTTATGTTAATTATTTGTATCTATGTAATTCTTTCTTTTACTGATTCTTTTAATTTCTTTTTGGTGCGTAGAAATTATGAGGGTTATGTTGTGGAGAGAATGGAGGGGGAGGATGCGGGGAAGTTTAAAGTTTCTTTCAGAACCAGGTCTTGTATTGAGATAATGGATGATGGGTACAAATGGAGAAAATATGGGAAGAAGAAGATTAAGAATAACCCTAACCCAAGGTATTTAATTATGTACAAATAGCTAGCTAGCTATGGTACTCTCAGAGTTGCAATTCCTTCAAGTTTAAGCATGTATATGAATCTATTAATTCATGATATAGCTACAATCCTTTATAACCATGGAGTTAGAAAATATTAGTCCTCTCATCTCATTATCATCCAACATCCAATATATATATATATATATGCTTAATTTGCCAGAATGATCATATTTCATAGATATCTCACCTTCCAACTCTTTTGGAAACACAACATACTATTATTCAAAAAGACAAAAAAAAAAAAAAAAAAAGAGAGATCGCAATATATAAGATGCATATACAAGTGATTTAAGCAACCGATGAAATCAGGCAAGCGAGTAAACATTGATGACCCGGGGGGGGGGCTGTTTATTGGCAGTTTCTTGATATTCTAATGAATTTCGTGGCTCTAATTAAGAGGAAATATTAATGTACTGTATGGTTTTTCCGGTCTCAGATTTTAGTCGACTGATATAAATATGACATCCACATAGCATGCAATCATAATAGAAGAGTAGTGTGTATATATATATATATATATATATATTGATGGAGGGGCTGACGATGTGTATGTCGAAACGCAGGCACTATTACCGGTGCTCAAGGGAAGGATGCAAGGTGAAGAAAAGGGTGGAAAGGGAAAGAGAAGATGAGCAGTTTGTGATAACAACCTACGAGGGGAAGCATAACCATGAAAACCCAGCTGCTGCAACCTCTCTACCTCCGCATCAGAATCCCCTAGGCTACCATTAATGCCTTAAAACCTTTATTCTTCTGCACTTCACACACCCAGTATTCTTCATCAACCCTAATAAACTATATATGACTAGAATTAATATTGCTAATCCGTACATGCACTTGTTTAATCCATCACTCTCTCTCATATATATTACTCTTATCTTCCTGATTAATATCGTCTCATGATGCTCAATTAAGTTGGTGGAAGTGGCAATGGAGGACTCTGGCATGGAGAACATTAATTGGATATGTATGTTTGTCAAATAACTTTTGGTATTTATATATATATATATATATATATATATATTACATACCTCTACTCTCTCTCCCTCTCTCTGTGTCTATATACACACATACGTATGTATTCCTACTGAATATAGCAAATTGATCTGTCAATGGGTCAAGTGAGATTGAGCTTTGGGGATTAAGGTTGGTTTTAGTATCATATATCATTGTTGAACTTTGATTTAGAGAGAATATTTTATATACCATTGAGTTTTATTATTATTGAATAAAATAAAAAACAGTTAAAAAGATTTATAAATAAATACCGATAATTTTTTTAAACATAATTAAAATAAATAAATACTAAAATATTAAATTTTTGAATTTTAAATTTTAAACATTAAATCCTAATATTAGATACCCTAAATTCGAAAGCTATTAATATTCTTTTATAATAATTATAATTAACATTTATTTATGTTTAAATGAAATTATTTATTAGTATTTATTTATAAGCTTTTTATTTTTTTGGTTTTATTTAATGTTGAGGTGTTATATTATTATTCACTAACGATACAAACATACACTTTGATTTATACTATAACTATGATCTCAATTATCAAATCAATTTTGCAGAATAGTTTGATTATATATAACACTTTAAAATTGAATTTTGAATTGCATATATATATATATATATATATATATAAATTTAATTTTATAAGAAAATAAACATTGATTTTGATAGAAATAAGGTGATGAAAAATAAGAAAATATTACCAATGATAATATGAATGTGAATGAAAAAAATTGTTCAAGTAAAATTTGTATAGCAAACTTGAATTTTAATGTTATATATGTTCAGGGGCAAAATCGAAAAAAAAATTTAAGGGTCGAAATTAAATTGTAATTTTTACGATAGAAAAATGCAAAATTACCATTTTAATAGACTATATCTTTATAAATTTTAAAAGATTAAATCAAATTTTTATATTTTTAAGGGGGACTAAAATATAATTTTACCTTTATTAATTTAAAATTTTAAAAATTTTAAAGAGACCGTATGAAAATTTTTTATTTTAGGGGAGTTGGGCCCTACTAGAGGTGAGCATGGGCCGGTTCGGGCTGGGCCCAACCAAAAATTTAGGCCCGGCCTAAAAAATGGGCCTAAAATTTTGCCCAAGCCCGACCCGGATAAAAATGTTAAAACCTGGGCCCGACCCGACTTGCCCATATTAATTTTTATACTATTTTTTATATAATTTTAAAATATATATAATACATCAAAAATACTAAAAATATTAAATTAAATACTTCCCAACAAATTGAAAATAAATTTTAAAAAATATGTATACTTATATAAACTAAGATGATGCAACTTAACAAGCAAATATCTCTAAAATAATAATAAAATTAATAAATGTCTTTAAAATAATAACAAAATTAATAATAAAATAAGTTTTATAAAATACCCAAACAATAACAATAAAATAGTAGTAACATAATAGTAAAATGGTAGCAAAATATGGAGAAAATAACAAGAAAATAATATTAAAAAATCATATATATTTTTTGTCATTTAGTGATTCGGGTCGGGCCGGGCGGAGTTTAGGCCAAAAATGTCTACCCGAGGCCGGGCCCTTTTTTAAACGGGCCTTATTTTTTGTCCAAACCCATTTTTTAGGCTTATATTTTTGCCCGAACCCTCTCACATTTCGGGCGGGCCTTCGAACCGGGCCGAGTGGCCCAACCCATGCTCACCTCTAGGCCCTACCAACCCCCTAATTTCACTACTGATTTGTTCTATATTATACTACTATATATTTAACATAACTATAAAAGAAACAAAAATTTTCATTTACATGACATTGTTATATATATTTGGATAACTATTTGATAACATATGTATTTAATTGATTTTTAGAAAATTAAAAATTAAATAAACGAGAATAGTGCATAATAACTTATTTGATTCTTCAATTTTAGAGAAAAGTTATCTTAGTTCTCCATTTAATTTTCCGACTCTTTTAGCTCTTGAACTTGTATTATTTGTCAAATCACCCCAAAATAATTTTTTTATGTTTTTTGAATTTTTAAAGTTTAAAAAATTAATTAATTACTTACGTGGCATCCAACAAAGTTAATAGACATTAACTTTTGCATCCATTTTGATGATTTGACAAATAACATGAATTTAAAAAGTTAAAAGAAATGAAAAATTAAATGGAGGATTAAAATTATTTTTTTATAAGATTGGAGGACTAAAAAACTATTATGCCCAACTAATAATACTATATATTTACTCATATATATATATAAGTTACATTATATATGTTATATAGATAATACATTGATATAATCAAAAATTGATTTAGGCTCAACTTTAAAGATTGGAGTGAAAAGTCATAGTCTCTTTTTAATGGACCTCATTTATGTTGATCAATATTATTTGGTGTGGCTGTCCTTTTTTCCTTTTTCTTTTTAAATCTTCTCAAATATGAATAATTTAGTTGTGAACATTGATATGTAATTTTAAAAATTATATTATAATACATGAAAATATTAGTAAGCCTTGGAATAAAATTGGTGTATGCTCATATATATATATATATATATATATATATATATTAGTTTGCATTCTATAAATTGATTGTGTACATAATTTAAATTTTAAATTAATTATAATACGAAAGTATTTAACGTATGATATTATTATATTATAGTTTACAAAATTATATTTATTATTATCATATAAAAATAAAAGAAATAATCTGTAAATTGTAAGAATATTGTTTTGATATAAAAATAAAAAAGGTTTTTTTTTTATCATTAATAACATTATGTAATATAAATTTAATTGCGAAAATTATGCATATTTACTAAAATGATTAAATATTACACTCTATAGAAAATTTAAAAAACTATGGACAATATTATTAATTTATAATTGGGAAATAAATGGGACAAATGTGTTTACAAATTTTTAGGAACAATATTCATTTTATAATATTTTAATGCATTTAAGGTCTAAAGTTGTCGAAATTAAAATTAATTGAATGTAGAATGATATTTTTATTTTTAAACAATTATATTTTAAAATATTAAGGTTTAATAAAACTTTTTAATATTAATATTAATATTTAATACATTTTCAATATATTTAAATTTCATAATTATTTTTCATACACTTTTAATTCAAATATTATAACATTTTGTATTAGTTTTAAAATAATTTTAAAAATTAGATAAAATTTAAAAATAAGATTAAATTTGTGATATATGTGAAATACAGATAGTATAAATTAAAAAGGCAGATGAATTCATTATACAAATTGATTTGGGTAAAAGTACTTATTATGAAAATATAAATGGTATAAATATTATATTTATTTATTTTTCTCATTTCTTGAGTCCTTTTCCCAAAAAAAAAAAATCATTTAAAAATTTTAAATGTTATACATCATCAACAAAAAAATTATAATAACCAAGTTAATCGAATTATACAATATCCGATACATGCAAAAACATTAGCAATTTAGCAGTCATAAAAATATGAACTAAATTCAATAAAATTAATAAATTACATTTGGAACAAATAATTAAATTAGTTTAAGAAAAATATAACATCTTTCTTTCTTGACGTTGTGTACCAACACTATTGTCTACTTTCAATTTATGATGATTTGTAAAATCCTTTTACGGAAATTACTGTGATCTTGGATTAAAAAAAAGAAAACCTTAGACAATATAATTTATGTAAAATGGTTTAATATGTAATCTTTGACTATATCACTTAATTTTAAAGCATAATTATTAGAGTTTTATTTAAGGTTATCCATTTTGAAAAAAAAATTTGTTTATAATTTTGGTGACACAAGGTTTTAAGAATTGAAGTAAAACAACAATGGCCGCCATGAGAGCATGGATTGAAAGTTGTGGTTTGGGTTTTGGCATGGCAGAATCTAGATGGGGAGAGATTGGAAGGTAGAGAAAGAGGTAAAAGAAGGTTAATTAGTCATGTCAGCTAATTGGGTTAATTAGGTTTTCACTGTGGCAAGTTAATTGACCACGTCAGCTAGTTAACGAGTCATATGTCGCATTAGACCTGTAACGGAAAATGCTAATAGTTGACTGATTTATCACTTTTCAATAATATCAATGACTGATTTGTTATTTTTCTAAAGTTTAGTGACTAAGTTGAAAGTGGAGTGATTGTTCTGTTATTGGAACCAAAGTTGAGTGACTGTTGGTGTGATTTATTCTTATTTTTATTGTTACATGACTGCAAGTGAATATTTTTTTTATGTCAAAATGTCACACAAATGAATTTAGTGGAAGAATTTTAACAGTGATGACTACTACACTTAAATTTTTAAATTCGGAAAGTAAGGAGACTAAATTCATATAAATAAAAGTAGGAGACTAAATTTCAAATCTACAAAATGTATAGAGCATATCTTTCAAACATTTTACACTATAATTTGATAAAATAATTAATACGCGAAGCATGGGAGTTTAGATGTAAGGAAAACGATTATTTTCGTATGAAGCATAAGTATTGAATGCCAAGTTGCTGACATTCTTTAGTTCAATTTCCTAAGCAACCAGAAAAAGTAAATTTTGAAGCTCAAAATGTTGAGAATCTTTTCTAATATGAAGGTCAAATTGTTCATATAAGCATCATTAATGTTTTGTATACATCTGTCTCGGTACAATGCTGGGCTGCAAATAAGTCAAATGAATCCAATACAAAATTAAATCAAACTCAACTTTAGGATTTCATTAAGGCATAAGTTAGCCAAGTCCCAAGGTGGTACAGATAGAAATTGAACCAACAACTAGGGCATTATTGATATTCCCTTTCTTCTGTTTGGGTCCAAATACAATTGAAAAAAATTCATAGAATTCCAAGTTGTAATTACTTTTGACGAATTGTATTTCATATAAATAAATAAAATTTGTGTCCAAAGTAATCCCCGTCATGTGAAGACCATGCGAACTACATTTAACACATATTTCTCCAGCATTCAGCTCATCAATAGTGGTACACTCTATTTAAAAAAAAATACTTGAAAGAAAGGAGGTAATCTATCATGATGGAAGTAACTGAATCCCCCTTTACTTCAAAATCTCAAAAGATTAGGAAAATGAGTTTGATGGAATTTTAGGGAATTACCACAACATCTTCTGGCACTATTATTACATATGCGTGGACGTGTTCCACAACATCAACCTATTTTATAGGTGAAAAAACTTTTGGTAAGCACAAAGATTTAATAATGATGAGTATCGTATCTGGGCTATGAAATGGCTTCAAGGGTATCTCCATTCACCAACCAAACTTCTTAAAGAAATCCTTTGTTCTCTTCCTCATGCGTGTAAACACAATAACTACACAAGCGAGGAGCCAAGGAGGGAAATCTCCGCCCGAAATCTTTAGTTTCTTCATCCATTCCGGAGTATCCTTCGCTACCAGAGTTATCAGAAGTGTAATAGCTGCTACTCCTACCAAGATCTTGGTTACAGGTTTGATTAATGAATCCTGAAATCAAGAGAATGAAAGGAGGCACGTGCCACAATTTCCAAACATCAGCCAATATCAATACATTTGAAGCGGTCCAGGCTCCATGGATACACAAATATGCAGGACACTCAATGTCTATCTGCACTTTGAAGATCTATTTAATTGCTTTAGATGAACAACTGATTGACCCTATATTAGATAAATTATAACAACTGATTGACCCTATATTAGATAAATTATATATTGGAACATTGCAGATGCTGAAAGCTAGTTAGAATCAGCAAAATGGATCAAAATCATGTGCATGGGAAGGTTTACAAGGGGCACATACGTAAAGGAAATGACAATTTTTTTACTTGATTGTATAGGAAAGCCTTTTCATCCAAATATTCACTCTCTTATCTATTTTGACTTTCGTCTTTTAATTTCTTTCTCCAGTAGTCGGCTTCTCATGAAAAGATCATTGTATTTAGATATGAATACAATGATATAAAAACATTTCCAATGAAATTAATTAGAACAAACAAAAGATATTCAAATATTAATCATTTATATAAAATCATGTCAATAAAAGTACAAGTAAATAAATATATTTACTTACAAATAGTAATGTATTATTTGAATTTATATATTTTTAAGACGTTGTTATAAGGCATTATTATAACATGCATCCACGCATTTATACCTAATTTTCGGATCCATTTAGCTGCCGCTATGAGTCAAAAGATTTAAACAAAGACAAGCTGACACATACAAGTATCTGATACTGGTACCTCAGTCAATGTTTAAGTAGGTTTAGAAAGAGGTGTCAACGAGACACTTGCACTTGCAAGTTACCCAAGTTGAGTCTAGAAAAAAAGTCTAATCTGACTAGATCATTGTAGAGTTAAGCTCAACCTTTGGGTGAATCCAATTCGAGTACAATTTTTTTATTTCTAATTAGTATTGAAAATTTTAGATTCAAACACAACCTCTAGCACAAATAATCGAGCTCCTTTTTTACTAGATAAACAAACCTAATCAAGTGAACTTAGTTTGATCATTATCTCATACTCCTAATTTTAAAAATAAAACTCAATCAAGCTATCTAGCTCAAGCTTGAGCTGAACTTTGAACCTTGAAGTTTGAATCTAACTCCAGCTCGAACTTCTTATTGCTTGAACTAGATTAGACTTGATTAAACCTCCAAATTTAGGGATGTAATCAAATACTTGATTCGCAATTAGCTAAACAAGTTAAATGACTTTTAAGCCTTATCACCCAAAGGTTTAATCCAAGGATTTGAAAGCCATGACTTGGTTATGCTAATAATAGTTACACAGACAAGCATAATTACATGTACATAATAATAAAAGAAAATCTATTTGGATGAGGCTTGGGTGCGGATCTCAAATGGTTTATCATCCTAATGACCCAGCTTTTCAATAGTTCACTTTTTTAACAAGTCGCTATAAAGCAAATACAGAATAGCATAGAATCATAATGGCTTAAATGACCATATGATCAGAATAGAAGCAACACCATTGCTAATAAATACATACATACATATATATATATTACTTTCTAAATATAACAATTATGAAAAAATATGCAAAATATAGGATACTCAAACATAACGAGAGAAAATTTATCAAAACACAAAATAACAAGAAAATATCATAAACACAATACAAATAACGAATGTATCAAAATCATCAAACCAATTATCAAAGTTTAAAAATTTATACAAATTGATAATATTTTGTATCCAATATGTGAACAAGCCAAAATTTATATAAATCAAGTTAATATCGTGTAACAATAAGTTTAAAATATTTTGAATACAAAAAAATATCATGAATACATACAAAATAAATAACATTATCATGAATGCGCGACAATTTTTTTCTCCCACTTTCTTTTCTAAAACCTTAAGAAAAAACCCTATCTAATCTCTTCAAACCCTAATACCCAAACTTAATTGTCCCTAAAAGAATAATCACCAAAAACTGAAATTCGGCATTCTCCTTGGACATCTTATACGGCATAGATTTGGTTATAAATAAGCAAATAGTTTAATGTGAAAAAACAAAGATTACTTATAAACATAAATTTTGATCCTTATTTATTCAGAAACATGTACTACTTTATACTCGAAGTAACTTCTTTGTTCAACTCAAGATCGACAATATTATGGTATAAAAAATCAGATGCAAGTATAAAACCTAAAATAGTTAAAAGTGAGAAAGTTCGAAATTACCTGTGGCTCGCCGTCAATGTGAACCACCGATCCGTCCTTGTATCCAAGAATAGACCTCCCATTTCTGGGATGAAAGCGGATTGGGACGCCACGACCCGACTGGGGACTGAAAGCGTAAATCGATTTCAAGCCGTATTTGTCGAGTATGTCTCGAACCTCAAGCTGGTTCTGGTCCCATCCACCCAAGCTCGACTTGAACACGTCGATCGGACCCTTGCCTTGTCGATACAATCGGATCTCTACTTCGGGAACTCTCGTCTTCACGGTGGTCGGATTCGGGTTGGGGTTGGCTTCGGATTTAGGCTCATCCCTTGGGTCCTGTAAGAGTGGTTCGATTTCACCGGTTTCTTTAGAATTTTCTGTTTCCATTTTTGTCAAAAGCAGGCCGCTCACTTTACTCGCGGTTGCAATTATTATAGTTTCTTTAAGTTATTTTTTTATCGTAAACTAGGAATTAGATTTCGTTTTTTTTTTTTATAGTGTTCTTTTTCACTCTTTAATTTTATAAAAAAAAATATTTTACTGATTCATTAAATTAATTTTTAAATATTAAATTAAAAAGTAAATTTATTATTTTTATTAAAAATATCATTCATTTTTACTATTAAAAATCAATCTATAATAATTAATTTACTCATTAAAATACAATCAAAGATTCTCATAATATTTTTATTATTTCATATAAGTGATTGGATGTAATGGTAACATACATTGCACCCCAAATAAAAACGCAGGTTCGAACTTTAAAAACAATATTGTTGAGACTGAAGCTATGACCCAAAACATGAATACAAAGTACCAAAAAAAATATAAGCAAACATATTGATTATCATATAATTTAATGAATATTTCAATAAAATAATTAAATATCATGTGAAGAAATTCATCAATCATATTTCATTAAATAAAATAAAATCTTCAACGAGTGGAATTAAAAAAATCTATTTAATAAATTATTAAGTGTCTTAATTAAATATTTTACTATGGATTTGAAATATAGTAAACTTATAAATTGATTACTTAAATTTAATAAATTAATTAATTTAATTTGATAACTTATATTGATTAATTAAACTTGTTAGATTTATAAATTTTACAATTAATCATGTGAAATAAAATATATATACATGTAATAATACATGTAGATACACTTGTTATACATCTTTTAATTTTGTTGATTTAATTTCCAATTTTTTAAACATATTTCTATTTTTTATTTAATAAAATTTAAGAAATATATTATATGGTAAGCACTGGCTTGAGGCATGTAGATGGTGATGGCATGAGATATGATCATCAATGAGCTGGTTGTTTTGGAGGGTTTTGGTATGAATATGATAGTGGCAATGAATAGATGAGAAGAAGAAGGTGGAAAAGATTTTAGACTAATTATAGAAAGGTTGTTAAATTCTAATCAAAAGTAATAAAAAATTTATGTATTAGTCATTCAATGGATTAATGTATCATATAAGTAATTTATTAAAAAAATAAAATTTTCACGACAATTATTTTATTTAGAGTAATTAAATTAAGAATTTTTTCTAAATATCAAAATAATAAGTGGCTGTAATTATTTTTTAATAATATAAAATAAAATTTATCATTTTAATAATATAAGGATTAATTTAATACCATCTCTATAAGTCGTTTCACCTTTTATCTCATCGGATCTATGGAATGTCACATGGATAGGCTCCGACCAAATTTTATTAATTTAAAAAAAATATAAACATTAATATAAAAAATACTTTTTAAAGGTAATGATGATAATCAGCTCTTTAATCCAATCCAAGAGCGCTCTAATCAAATTATCATAAAACTTTTTTGATGTAAACAGAGGTGGTGGTGGTGGTACCCCCTTACCCTGAGAGAGACTCGGATCAAACAAACAAGCCACTCCTTTGTTTTCCTTTTCCTCTTTAAAGTTCTTCCTCATTTCTCAAAATTCAAATACTGGTGCTAATATCCATTACATTATCTGCTTTTCTTTTACTTTCCCTGTTTGGATTATACCGTAATAAGTTGAGTTGGGCGGGCGAGGAAAAAACATGGAGGCAGCCATGGGACTGATGCGAAGAATGCCGCCTCGTCACTCAGAGACAGCACTTTCCGCTCTTTTAAGCCTTTTGCCTCACAACTCCTCCGATCTCCTCTCTCAAGTTGATCTCCCTCTCCAGGTCATATCCTTTGTGTGTGTTTTTTCTTTTTTAATTTCTCCCTGTTTCTCCATTTTTGTAGATTTCGCTCTTTAGTCTTGCTCGAATCGGTTATTTCCTTCTTTAAATGGCTTAATAATTTTTCTGGTCAAAGAATGGAGTAAAGTTTAAGATATAATCGTTTTAGGGTTCGTTTTTTCCGGAGAAATCTGTGTTGAGGTCATTATGGAAAATGTACTGTGAAAGATCGATAATGGAGTATAAGATTTTATGCGAAAATGTTTTTGGTGATGCTTTTTCTTTTTTCTTTTTAACCAAAAGAGTCTCTGGAAACCATAGCAATGATCTGTATTAGAAAATAAAAATTTAATAATCTTGCGTGAGTGCTTACGTTAGTATGAGTTTTATTTAAGATTCAGTTATTTGAAGTATTAAAGTGAACAAACACTGAAAATTTTTTTTTTGACAAGTTTTTTGACAAATTGTGTTTTTTTAAATGGTTGAATGTTCTATACGCATTCTTCCATCTATGCTAGTTTGAAGTCATGGCAGTCGCTTTGAACTTTTAAGCAATGCATTTCACCGTTTTGCTTTTGGTTACTTAATTTCTTAAAGCTGTGGAACAAATGTATTTAGCCATTGTTGTCAAATGATACTCTTGTCCCATCTACTGGGAGGAACCGAGCAATTTGACCAAATAATTGGATGAAGATACAATCGAATGGGGATTTAAGTTCTTTTGGACCTTGATCTCATCCTACATTCAGATACGGGATAGAGTATCTTTGTCTTCTTTCTCATTTTTGTCACCAGCTGCATGAACTTAAATTGTTCTCCAAGAGATACTCCTGCTTGATAATTTCATGTTATAAGCTCATTGCATTGGTCTTGTGAATATTAAAGAACAAATTATTCTCATGTTGAATGTTTATTCATAAAAATTGCCCTGTAATAGATCCCCAACTGTACTTCAGTGTTTCTTTCTCTTAATCCATTATTTTGCAATTTGTTTGAGTTTCTTTGTACTTATGTGTGTGTATATATCATCATTCATAAAAATTGCCATGTTATAGATCCCTAGCTCCATTTTTCCCCTCTTGATCCATTATTTTGTTCAATTTGTGATATGTGTGTGTGTCTGGTTCTGTCTGCATCTGGAACAGTAATTGGTTTGATATCCTAGCAATTGGTTGTCATGATGTGATGTGAGCTATAAGAGTAAAACACACTATAATGATTGGCTATTTGTGTCTTGAGTTCAACTGTATTAGCAATATTTTTTTCTCACTTTGAGCTCTTCATTTTGTCTTCAAAGCTAGTAGCTTTCTATTTGTATTGTTCCCCAATCAAACAAATTAGTTGCTTTATTAGTTTTTATATCATATATAATCATCTCTTTGCTGAAAATTTTCAATTCCCGTTTTCTAGCAGTTGATTTTGTGGTATCCTCTTGCCAATTTGTTACATACAATCTTATTCACTGACCTATTGGTTTTTTTGCCATGGAAAACTTCTGATATGACACATGTAACAACAAATGAGTTTTGTTCCATTGATTTGGATGAATAAGTTGATTGGATTTTTTTATTTGACAACAGGTTTTAAGCGATGATGACAGTGGGAAGAGGTTCATTTTGTGCGAATACAACAGAGATGCTGATTCATATAGGTAGCTTTATGCTTCTGATTAATATATCTATATAGGTTATATCCTGAACTTATTTTTCCCTCCCTATTGTAGCCTAAGCCCCCTTAAGCTATTTTTATGTTCTTGCCTGTTTGTATTTTTGTTCTGATTTGACATCAATGAAAAGGAAGGTCCTCCTCCTCATTTATCATGCCTAAACAATAATGACTACATTAACAATCTTTTGTAGGTTTTATTTATTTATTTCTCTTAATTCCTATATTGAAATTGGGTGAAGGATTATAGATGTGGCCACTTCCAGGTCTCCCTCTAATTGTTTATATAATCTTGCACCTCTAATCCATAGCACTGTCTGTTTTGAAATATGTTGGCTTTTCCGGGGGCATTTTCCCTCGAAAATGTTTATGGTGAAACAGTTGTAAAGTTTTAATGGTGGAAGAAGATTGCACCTATAATCCAGAGCACTGCACATGTTAGCATGATGTTGAATAAACATTATAGAATATTGGAATTATGCCACAGTGTTTTCTCTCCTCTGTGTGTGTTTAGACGTATTTGCCTGTTCATTATCTATATATGCTTTACTCAAACCTAAATACAAACACTAGCTCCAGAATCAGAGTTTTCCAAAGTCGGTACTCTTTTTTAGATGTTATGAATCATGTCAGCAGCAAATCAGTCTTACATCAAATGCTGCTCCTTCTGTTTCATGTCTTGTATGACGCTTTAAGGCCATCTTTTGAGTTACATTGAGTTCTATTTCACTTGCAGAATGGCAATTTTCAATCATAATTCATAATTTATGATTTTGTACTGTTTCTAGATCACCTTGGTCAAATAAATACCACCCACGATTGGAAGATGCACCTTATCCATCTTCAAAATTGAGGCAACTGGAAATTGAAGCTAACGATATCTTTACAGTCTATTGTGACCAGTAAGGTTCTTACATTGTGCTTTGTTTATTAATATGCTATTAGTGTGGGTTTGATTGCAATTGATTTCTATCTGCGTTATGATTTTCTTTTTATTGTGGTTGGATATGGGGCTTTAAGGCATAACTCAATCAACTTTTAATGCATTTACTTTATGCAGTATTTGCTTTATTACCATTCATTTATTTATGTTTAACCAATAAAAGAATAGGTATTATGAAGGTGGCATCTCATCTGTCTATATGTGGGAAGATGACAATGAAGGCTTTGTAGCCTGCTTTTTGGTAAAGAAAGGTAAGCAGCTTATTTTTAACCAAGATAAAACTAGTGACTGTTGTCAGTTCTAATTTGCTGTCATTGGCTATTGGAGAAAGATGGTTCAAAGACTGGACAAGGGCGGAGAGGTTATTTGGAGGAGGGAACATGGGATGCTATTCATGTTATAGAGGTAAAATCAATGGGTCGATACAATTAGGGTAGAACTTATATTCTTATCTCAGGCCTTTCTATCCTCCTCTTTCTTTTTGGGGGTTTTTTTTGTGTATCTATTTTACCATTTATTCCTCCATGGACAGTAAGTTCGTTACTTTATTATGCATTCTCTTGCTCATGTTGCACTCTAACCTTTTATTTAGGTTGGACCAGAAGAAGAAACAACTCGATATTGCTTGACTAGTACAGTCATGCTGTCTTTGACAACAGATGACGTGTCATCAGGCACTTTCAGTTTGTCTGGATCTATCAGACGACAGGTAATTGGTGGGACTTTTTTATAACATGAAGAGGTGAAGCTGTCAACTTAATGAAAAGCAAATAAATTGTTGGAGAACGCAGCTTTATGTTGGTTGATAGTGGTTCATAGTATCCATTCTATTTTGGAGACATTGGGAAGTTGAAACAGGTTTTGGAATTTCTTCATCCCAAGTGCCAATGAATTAATGACCTTGGACATTAGGGGCGATGATTGTTTAGATCTAATAAGAAAAAATGTGCATAACTAGTATTGATCATCTGAAATCCTGTGTAAGTCCTTCATGGGTTTTCTTTTCTTGTTGCGTTCCAAACCATAGACTAGTAAGATGCGGTAATCAGAATTATGTTTGAAAGGCTAACTTGCCTTATTAATGCAGATTTTTTTTTTTGAAATTGTTGATTTTCACTTGTTTTCCCTCTATTTGCTATCTTGATGTATGCGGAATTTTTGGATGGGTTAAGGCAAGATTTTTAACATCAGCTCCACAAATAGTAACCTCTAACTGAAAAACCCCTAGAATGAACAAGATCTCTGAAACTATGTTACCACAGAGTCGGATCAAAATAGTTCTAGAGCAAGAAACTTAGATAATAGGTTGTTTGAGCATTGCATTTGTAAAGTGAAATACACTTGGTGAAATTTATTTGTCCCTGATATTATAATGCTTTTCTGTATAAATTGCAGGCAGAACATTAAGTGCCTCTTGCTATCCATGATAAGTGGACTTCAATTTTTGTTTTCACTTGCCCCTAAAAAATCAGATTGAGTCTTACAATATGGTGTCTGGTTCCGTTTTTACTGTTTGACACTGATGTGCTATGAACTGAGCATAAGTTCTTGTTTACTTGAATGTATTTACTTGACGGTTACCTTAACGCTTATCGCCTGTGTATGTTTGTGCACTCATATGTGAAGTTCTGGTCAGGGTCTAAACTCCCTTTTCACCTTTAACCTTTTTTGTCCGTAGATGAACATGAACCTCCCAGTCGCTGATGGTCATCTTTGTAATATGGGAAAGATGATAGAAGAAATGGAGGGCAAGCTCCGGAACTCATTGGATCAGGTATGTCTACTATTTTCTTCGTTTGAATTGCCTTTGCACGTTACTTGATAATTGTTTTCAGTGCCATCATTCATATGTTTACATATTTTGCAGGTCTACTTTGGAAAGACGAGAGAGATGGTTTGCACTTTACGGCCACCTTCTGAGGTGCTGCCGATGAGATTGCCTGACAGTTAATATGGATTCTATGCCATAAGAAATTGAAGCTTGTGTCATATTTGCATTACTAGATTGACCCGAGTATGCTTTGTGTATGGTATGTGTTGAGAAAATACAAATGACTGTGTATGACTGACTTATTTCCAGTCTGCTTTTACAACAATACATGTTATTCTTGATGAGATTTTTGCTTAATAACATTTCAATCTGCAAATATCCAGCGTTTTCCTTCAATTTGGGTGTTTGCTCAGATGGTGTGAATGCATGTGCCCTTATTGTATTTGAAGTACAAACTCATCTAGGAGATATATAAAGAGACCATTCATATGGGAATGCAATACTAGCAAGATTTTAATTTCACTAATTCATTATCAGATAAAAGGCTATGATAACTCTCACAATCTCATAATGACCAGAGTTTTCCACAAGAACGAGTGGCTCAACAAGTGAAGGAAACATTAATAAATAATGTTGTTATGTATCTAAAAGCATGCAACTCAACTAGAAATACGAGAACAAACCAACATACGGCCTTAAACGTTTTTGACTTCATGCTCAGCACCAGATGATGAGGCATCTTTCTTCGGAGCTGGTATTTCTTCCACATTTTCATCTTCAGTGTCACTGTCATCATCTGCAAGGATAAAGCATCGAGATGCATTGAATTAATATAGAGATATCGGAACAAGCTACCATGTCAAGATCCTCACAGCAAATTCGCACACTCTAATCAATACTGGACAGATTACAAAACTTACCGTCTTCACCTTCAACCGCACCAAAGCCTTCACCACCACCCATGTTCATCTTCTGTAACAAAAGGGAAATAGAAGCCAATGGTGTTAGTCCAGTTTAGACTTTGATCATTAAATGTTAAGTGATAACATTGGCACTCACGGAAAAGTCGAAGTCCCCAAAGTCCATATCAGGTGCGGCTGGCAACAAAAATTCCCCAGTGAGTCAAACTAAAAAAATGAGCCCCTTTCACCATGAAAACAAAGCAGTGAAAAAAATCATATGACAATTGAGGGAATAAGTCTTACGCTTAGTATCCACATCATCCTCATCTTCATCAACCCATCGATCCCAATCAACTTTCAAAAACACAGGAGGTCTCCCTTCCTGTTTCAGTAATCTGCTCCACCACTTGCCCTCAGCCTTTTTCACAAGGTAACAGATATTTCTATTTCCAACACTAGCCTTGCTTCCCTGCAACCATATCAGAATGACATATATTATACTATATAGGCAATATGTATTAAAGGCCAATCCTACGAATTGAGACTTTAGCTGCCGACATACATCAACATCAACTTTGTCATGCAGATCCAAATCAACTTCATAGGGAATTTTGTCCGCTCCACTTTTGGCAGAGAAGAAGAATTTTCCTTCGGGCTCTAGTTTAAGCTTCACGTCCTGAGCATCAGGAAGCTCAATAGTTATGAAGACGTCATCCAATCTCTGGGCCCATTTCACTATGGGATGTCGGCTGCAACATAAAGTATGTCCAAATTAAATAAAGACTACATAGATAACTTACTTCCAACTTGAATATTTACACCACTATCATGTAGAAAAACAATGCCCACATTGGTCTGGCATAAACAAGAAAATCTACATTACATATGTTCAATAAAAATTGACGATTTAAGAGACAAGTGGCACAAGGTCTCACAGCTGAAATAAAAGATATGCAAACAAAACAATGGGTAGACGCTAAGATGAGGTCATGATCTAACAGCGAAGAATCCATCCGTCATGGCAACATCCAAAATTCCGGAAATCTGGCAGGTCTATACTCACGCTTAAACAATCAAACAGGTTCAAACCTCATAACATACAAGATTATGCGCCCTATATCAATATCTATGAGCAAGTTCCTTCATTGAAATGATAGCATCATCAGACTTTAAAAAGTTTCAAAAGTTAAATAAGGCACTCTTACAAGAATCAGAACAGGTTGGCAACACAGGTGACTGAACATAAATGCCATGAGTCATTTCCTAAAATAAAAATACACTAAAAAGTGGAATAAATTTTCAATAAACAACCAAAGCAATCCCAAGCATCCCCACTTTTTCAGCAGAAAGAACATAGATATCCAACGCTCCATTGTTCCAAACCCTAGAGACTCAAAAAACACAAGCAACATCCATCATCAACCTCTTCTAACCTAACACCACAAACAATGGATATAAGAATGAGAGTATTTGATTTACTATTTCAAACCATATCTAACAATTTGGTTTCCTATTATCATAAAGTTCTTTTCTTTTAATTGAAAGTTCAAGCATTAAATAGTTTCCTAGTATCATCTTCATATCAACACCTCCCACAAAACTAATATTAATTAAAAAAAAAAGGCTTAATCCCTTCAAGACTTCTCTTTGCACCAGAATGAAAATAACAGAAACCCAGAGAAGACCCCAAAATATATTTTTTTAATATTAAAAAAAAACCCAGAACAGTTATAGCCTGAAAAGCCCAAAAACAAGGGAAAACAAACAATAGTTGCAATGGGACAATTTTCTTTTTCTTTCATTTCCTCCATAATCTAAGCGACCAAACAACTAAAAGCAAAAGCGTGTAATGGAAAATAAGAAAAAAAATTAAAAAAAAAAGGGAGAAGATGAAGAGAAAAATACCTCATGTTTGGGCGATTCACAGCGTACTTTTAATAAATAGCTTGTTTGGTTCCTCAAAGAGTGATAAGCGATGATGATGCAGCAGGCTGGTAAAGTGTACAATGAGGTTTGGAATATATTTATAGGCTCTTTGGGTAAAAAAATGAAAAAAGATGTTATGGTAAAATTCCCGTAGAGGCCCTTATACTAGTAGTTACGTTGCATTTCGCCTAATATACTCAAAAATAGATAAATTAGTCCTTATATGTTATATAAAAGATAAAAAATTTTATCTCATTATATTGTTACAAATAAGTTTGGTTGATGAAATAACTAGAAAGTAACATGTGATGTGCTATATATACCTCATGCTGACATATAGGAACTGATATTTAATAATGGAAATAAATAAAATTTTTAACAGAATGATTAGTATGCTTATTAATCTAGTGAAGAGGAACTAATTTGTTTTCTTTTTAGTTGATGGAGTAAAATACAATCCAACACTTAGTACAAGGACCTCTACTATACTTTTACCAAAAGTTATTATTATTATTATTATTGGGTTTTTCTTTTTATCTTTTTATGGTGATTTTTACTAGGTCGAAATGATGTTGATAAAATATCTGAACTCAAAATTCCAAGAAAAGTCTGAAATCTGAATCCAGGAAGATTAAATTTGAGTTGTATTTCTAAAATTCAATTTTAATAAAGAATTAAAGTAATTAAAATTTATTTAAAAATGTAAATTGTTATTTCATCTTAATATTCTTTACTAATTAATTAAAAACAAAAATTTTATATAAATATCGAGTAAACTTCAATTCAAAAAAATAAAAAAGAAATGAATTTTAAGTTAATCGAATTGAGTTATTTGAAAAATTATTTTGACCTTTATAATTCGAATAACTGATTGACGTAAATACCTTTTTAGTCTCTGTTAATTTCAAAAAATTCATCAATTTATTAAACTTCAAATCTCAAAAAGCCACCTACAAAACTCACCTAAGGTTTGAGAGTAGTGATAAAACTTTATTTTGACAGCTCTTTGCGAATGTAGCGTGTATAGTGTGGGTATATCTTTCCTGTGGATGTGTGAGTACTAACACTTTAATTGTATATTGTAAAAAATAAAAAAAATTCAAAAGACATAATAACTTTTTTGGCCGTCCAAGTTAAAAAAAATCATTTTAGCCCTTCATTAAATTTTCACTTATTTTAGCTATTAAACTTATGTCTTCTATCAAATCATCATAAAATAGATGGAAAAATTAACGTTTATTAAAATGTATAAAATTATATTTTTAAAATTTTTTAAAATTAATTAAATGCCAATACACATATGTCACGTCAACAAAGTTAACAATGTTAATGTTTTCATCTATTTTGAGGTAATTTGACAAAAAATACAAGTTTAAGAGCTAAAAGAGACAAAAATTAAAATAACCTTTTTTTTTTAAATTAAAGGGTAAAAAAATTATTAAACCATTTTTAAATTACACTTAAATTTTTTACCAAACACCCAAAAATAGATGCAAGATTTAAATTTTAAACTTAATAGGTGGATGAGGAGTTGCTTTCCAATTCAGTAAGGCATCAACACAAATTAGCTTTAAAAAAAAATAAGTATAAAATGTATAAAATAATTATATTTTGTTTGAAATTATGTTTCTGTACTTAAATAATTAATCTAAAATTTTATAATTCAAAATTTAATAAACTAATGAGGAGATGTTAAGAGATTCACAAAGTATAAAAAATAAAATTTCTTGACATGTACGAAGCAACGCTTAAAGTTATTATCAAACACTTGTTTAGTATGAATTTAAATTGTGTTACTTTAATCCACATCTTTAATATTATACAATTATCTAATACTTTCATTTAACTCCCTCTTAATTTTAATATTTTATTTCGTTTAATTTTGTAAAATTTAAAATTTTTCACATAGGTATTCAATGCATTTCTCCTATTCTAATATTTTAGATTAAATGTCCTTTTGGATGGACGATTATTTTCGTGCAGTATGTTTATCTTTTTTTTCTCACGCTACAGTAATATTACAGTATTTAATTTCACCACCACCGTTATTTTTACATTAAACACAAATAAACATACCACCCGTCTAAAGTCACCTTAAATATTAAATTTTTTTTAGGTAACCAACCATATTATTAGAAGAAGGAATCCCAGAATTAGATTTATTGAGCAATCTTGGGATGGATCTGTAGGTATATCCAATGTGATAATTTAGTAGTGTGGGTGAGTATGTAAATTCTACTTGAATGATATTAAATATATATATTTTTTAAAAATTAGAATAGTTAAAAAAAACTTAACTCACAAATTAACACTTAAACTATCTCATTTTTTTATTGTGGTATTTTAATTTTTTTTAATCACAAGTGGTATATAAATTATTTTTTTCTCAAATTGGTATTTCCGTTAGTCAAAGTAGTAGTAAACTGTTTAATTTTTTTTAAGTTCTTATTTAACCCATAGATTAATACATAAACTTTTAAAGAGTTTATCTCTTACTTTCACTTTGATTTTGTTTCTCTTATTATTTTGATTCACCTAAGATAGAATTTTATAGTGATATTATTTATCTTTTTTATTTTAAGATATCTTTAGGCTTCAAGCATAAATATTAGATTTGTAGCAAATGGTTATACTCAAAAGAATGTATTGATTACAAAGAATCTGTCTCTTTCGTTGCCATGCTCAAGTCAATCCGCATATTGTTATCCATTTCGGCGACTCTCAATTACGAGATCTGACAAATTGATGTCAAGACAATGTTTTTTAATAACTATTTTGAATAGAGCATCTATGTGATGTAACCCATCGGATATATGGATAAAGGAAACAAGCATAACTTGCTTAAATCTATATATGAGCTTAAGCAAACATCTCACTCATGGAATCAATAATTTGATCAATTGATTAAGATTTTAGGGTTTTAGCAAAGCGTAGATGAATCTTGTGTTTATAAACGTTTAGGGGATGAATGTGGTATTTCTCGTTCTATATGTTGATGGCATTCTACTTATTGGGAATGATGTGGGGACATTGTTATCAATTAAATTGCGGTTAACCCAATAATTTAATATGAAGGACTTAGGAGAAGCTAATTTTATTATAGGCATTCGAATCCTAAGGAATTGAAAGAATAAAGTGATGTCACTCTCTCAGACTTCATACATATATAAGATATTGGAGCGTTATGCAAGGATCGATTTGAAGAAGGGAAATCAACCCTCTGTATCGAGATTTCATCTTTTTTTAGAGGACTATCCTAAGACAGCAGAAGAAAGAGAGAACATGAGAAAAATTTCTTATGCTTCGGTAATAGGAAGTAGGGGTGTTTAACCGGTTAACCGACCCGAAACACCATTAACCGAATTAACCGACCTTTCAAAAATTTTAACTGTTAACCGAACCGAAATTTTTTCAAAAAAATTAATCGAACCAATTTTTTTCGGTTAATTAGGTCAGTTAACCGAATTAATCGAATTAATCAAATTAACCGAATTATTTTTATTTTTGTTTTTATTTTTATTTTTATTTATTAAATTATTTGTAATTTTTATGATTGGGTTGGGTAATTGGGTTGGGTAATTAGTTTTAGTTTGACTGGGTTTATGTTGGATTGTGTTTGAGTGAATAGTGGGCTATTTATATATTATAATTTTATTTATTAATTTTTTTCGGTTAAACCAAATTCGTTCGGTTAACCGAATTTTTTTGGTTTTACTCGAATTTTGAACACCCCTAATAGGAAGTCTCATGTATGTTATGCACACATCTAAATATATGTTTTGTAGTGGGGTTGATAAGTCGATATCAGCCAAATCCAGAACCAAGATACTGACAAACTGTTAAGCATATACTCAAATATTTATAGAGAACGAGAGATTATATGCTTGTGCATTTTAGAGGAGATTTTACTCTTATCAGATATATTAATTATCACTTCTAAACGTATTAAGATTTAAAAAAATTAACATTAAACTATATTTTTGTCCTAAACAACGGATCCATAGTATAAATAAGTGTCAAGTAAAGTTATACCGCTAACTTCACTTCGAGTAGATCATAATTTCTAAATATTAATTTCTCCTACAAGTTCAATCAAAGTACGTTTGTTCTCTTTCTAATTGAAAAATAGAATAAAATAAAATATCCTTTCTTCCCTTTCAAGTTATATTTGCTGTAGGTATATTAGAGGTGAGTGAAAGTTTTGACTTAACATTTATGTTTTCTGTTTTAATTTTGCTTCGTTAGTTTTATTTATCATTATTATTCAAAATTATAGCATGTTTTTTTTAAACATTTATTATTAGATTATTTTAGGAAAATTAACAAAGAAAAAATGCATATCAACGAGAATATAAAGGAGAAAATTTATATAATTACTTTTTTTTTTGTCCAAAAGCTAGACTCGGATAAGAATTTTTACACAAATTGATCCGGTTTCAATTGAAAATATTAAAAAGTATTTTTAAATTTAAATTTTATTATAAAATATATAACATATTAGTTAAGAATTTTTTAATATTTTTTTATTTTTTCTTGCATACTTTAATGGCCTATGAGTGGAGTATTTTAAATTTTAATTTATTTTCTTTCATGATTTTTTGGGTAAACTATACAGCAAGTAACCCAACTATGCTTAAAGTTTTTTTTTTTTTGATAACCCAACTTTTAAAACTTTCAAAATGGGTACCAAACTAATTTAGTTTGTTTTCTTTGTTTAATTTTGTTTAGTGCTATTAAGTTTTTGATGGGGTTGGTCAATAGTTCAAAAATTAGTATAATAACAGATTTCGCCATTAAATTTAACACAATGCGTCAATTTAGTTATAAAATTTTAAAAAAAATTACCTGTTAATGTTTATATATTATCTCAAATTTGTCCTAATTCTAAAAATTATATATAAAATAAATATTTTTAAAGAATTATAATATAATTGAAAAAAATAAAATATTTTAATACAATTTTTTTGAAAATATTTATGTATTATGTATTGAATTTTATAGAATTAGGATCACATTGAGATAATATGTAAATGTTAAGTGTTATTTTTTATAATTTATGACTAAATTGACACATGTAAAAATTGATTGCTAAATCTATTATTATATCGATTTTTGAACTACCACCTCACTCTTTCGTAAAAAACTTAACTACACTTAACGGAAATGAAACAAATAAAACCAAACTCAATTAATCAAGTAACTATTTGAAAGTTTTAAAAAGTTGATGATCAAAAAAAAAAAATTAAGTATTTGGGGAACATGCGGTGTAATTTACCATTTTTAGTTAAGTTTTTCTTTAGATTGTTTTGTTATGAAAATTAGTTAATTTAATTTTAATATTTAAATAATTAAATTAGTATTGATATTATTATAATTTCAAATAAATTTAAGTCTATTTTTCCTCTTATTTAATAATTTATCAAATTATGACTTTTTTTTAATTATTACTCAATTCTAAAAAATTACAATTTTCAATGATAGTTGGATGAACTTAATCGTAATTTACTCGTAATAATTTTTTTAACATAAAACTTAATTCACGCACCATTACGTCACATATTATATTTTCAATGGCAGGAAGTTTCCAGGTAACGGAGACTTGTTCGAATTAGTACCAGTCCGGTTTTTTTATAACCTAATCTCTTCTTTTTCTTATTGAAATCACCTTGGTCCATTAAGTCTCCTTCCGAATTTTCTTCGTTGACTGCGACTCTCTCTTTTACTTTTTCTACCCAACCCCCAAATTTGCTCCAGTTCTTTTTTTAATATAATATATATTTTTCTCTAATTCTAAATCATGTGAAATAAAGTTTGTTTTGTGATCAATTTTTGCTTTCTTGTTGAGGAAGCTTTTTTTTTTTTTTTTAATCATAAAGGAAAAAAAGAGAATTTTTTTTTTATCATCAAGAGAGATGACAGTGGCGGCGAAAGCTGCGACGACTGATTCATGTTTTGGCGAGGATCAAGTGTGGCCACCGGGGTTTAGGTTTCACCCAACTGACGAAGAGCTGCTTCTTTATTATTTAAAGAGAAAGATCTGTAGAAGAAAGCTCAAGCTTGATATCATAACGGAAACTGATGTTTACAAGTGGGATCCTGAGGAGTTGCCTGGTAAATTTTTCTCTCTTTTTCTAACCCTCAAATTATTATTTGATTATTGGCTACATGTTTAGTTTAACTGATAATTGAGCAAAAATATCCGTTTACTTCGTTTCCCTTTTATTAAATTGCTTTTTCTTTTTTGTGGGTTTTTTTTTTATCTGTTATTGTTTTGTTTATCGTATGGGTTTGTATTGTGAAGAATATGTGGCTATTCGTTTTTGTATGTTGAAATTGCTGTTTTTATCTCTTCGTTTTCTTTCTTATTCATTATAGAACATCCTTGGATTACGTTGACTTTGGTTTGTGCAATAATTCTACTGTTTGTTTGTATGAATTTTTATGATGGAACTATTGGCCTCTATGATTTATTCAGGCTCCATAGTCCTTAAATCAGATTAACCAATGGGGTTTTCAGATGTCTCAATGATTCATTAGAACAGTGGTTTGTTTTGTTCCGATTCGAGGCTCTTGATTCTATTTGTCTTTTAGATGGATTGCTTGTTTGAAAAACTTTAAGCAGTAGCTAATGTTTGTTGGTTTCTACTTTCCGATTTTGCTTTATTTGTTGTATTAGCGGCTTTCTAATAAGCGAAAAATATGTTATACAGCACAATCAACACTGAAGTCTGGAGATAGACAATGGTTCTTCTTCAGTCCAAGAGACAGGAAATATCCTAATGCAGCAAGGTCAAACAGGGCAACTGGACATGGGTATTGGAAGGCAACAGGAAAGGATCGTACTGTTACCTCTAATTCTCGGACAGTTGGAGTCAAGAAAACGTTGGTTTTCTACAGAGGGCGTGCACCTATTGGTGAGCGAACTGATTGGGTGATGCATGAGTATACCCTTGATGAAGAGGAGCTCAAGAGATGCCAGAATGTAAAGGTATGTGGCTGAAGAAGTTTGCCAAGAAACTTTTCTAGTTTTAGTCCTGTATATTTTCTTTTTATTATTTCTCTGTTTCTCTTTTGCATTTCAGGACTATTATGCTCTTTATAAGTTGTACCAAAAAAGTGGACCTGGCCCTAAAAACGGAGAGCAGTATGGGGCACCATTTAAAGAGGAAGAATGGGCTGATGAGGAATATGCTAGTAAAGCAGTAGATGTAAGCACCCCTGTCAAACAACCAAATGAGGCCATTCCTGATGACATCGTAAAAGCTAAAAATCAAATTCAATCGCCATTGAATGATATTGAAGAGTTTATGAGGCAATTCGCTGCTGAGCCTGCACTTCCCCAGCCACAAGCTCATTTTGACAATATATTGCCTCGGCTTGCTGGTGAAGAAGAGATACAAAGTACTTTGCTGGACACATCTCCGAGGGATGTACTCCTTCCTAAGCCACTTGAGGTTGTACATGACCATGCAAGCTTTGAACTCTCCCAGTCACCTACATCTCGTTTGCAGTTGCAAGAGGCACCTGAGGTCACATCTGTTTCTGATCAGTATGAACAAATTCCACAAATATGTGAAGAGGACTTCCTGGAAATTGATGATCTCACCTCCAATGTTGAGAAACCTGTGGAGAATGGGCTGCAGTTCAATGACTGGGATGGACTGGGTGAATTGGATCTCTACCATGATGCAGCTATGTTTCTACAGGACATTGGACCTATTGAACAAGGAATAGTTCCATTCTCATATACTGAAAATATGATAAATCAGGTAAGTTACCCATTGGAACCGCAATTGCAACACCAATCAAATACCAATCATATGGATCGAGAACTACAGTTCCAATTGAATGCCACTGGTGGTGATGAGCAGTTGCAGCTTCAACCGTATGCCTTTGGGAATAATCAACAGGTGCAGTCTCAATTGAATACAATCGGTGATAATCAGCCTCAATTGAATGCCTTCGAGGATGGTATATTAAATCAGGTCGGTTATCAATTTCATTCCTCTGCAAATAACATGATGGATCAGCAATTGGTACCCAATTCAACTGTGGATCAGGTGGATTACCAGTTGCCGTTCCAGTCTTTTGGAAACGAGATGGAGCGACAGCTCCAAATGGATCAGATCGATGGTTCAATTTGGACAAATGATCAGAGTGGTGATGTCTTTACTCCATCAGGATCGAATCTTGGGAATGCCTCTTCAAGTTCAGGTAGAACACGTGTGGAAATCAATGTGCATTAATTTGTGAAATTATCTTGCATTCACTGAACTGTTTTTTTGTTTTGGACAAAGTTGTTGTCTTAGCCTCTCCTTGCAAAGTTCTTGATGAAATGGTTGGTTTGGTAGACATGCCAAAAGTCCACATGGCAAAAAGCCTTTCTTTAAAATGAAATTTGAGCCCACTTCAAGAGCTCTTCTGATATGACTATTTTCATTTATAGTCACTTATAGTGACTAGAATGCAAATATTCAACTATGTTTTTGTCATTGGAAAAGCTAGTGACTCCTTTACTGCTTTACTGTAAAATTTTGCTTATATATGGTTATTTTGGTCGTCTTTAGGTTTGGTGTACAATGGTAATAATCAAGATGAAGTTGACAAAAAGGGCGAGGGTGCAAGCCGATTTTCTACTGCACTGTGGTCATTTGTGGATTCAATACCTACTACTCCTGCTTCTGCATCTGAGAGTCCTTTGGTAAACCGAGCCTTTGAGCGAATGTCTAGTTTCAGTAGGTTGAGAATGAAAGTTAGAAACACCAATGCGTTGACAGTCAGTGGTGGCACAACTGCTTGGAGGAGAAGCAGGAATAAGGGGTTCTTTTTCTTTTCTATTTTAGGTGCATTGTGCGCTATATTATGGTTTCTGATAGGGATGGTTAGGGTCGTAAGGAGTTCGATCTCCTCATGAAGATATAATGTAAGTGGGAAGTTTTGTTAGATATGTTCTACTGGGAAGTTGGTGAAATTGTTGCATAGTGACGTCCAAATTTGTCATTAAATTAAATAGTTTTTAATGTCTCAGGAAGAAGTGTTAGCAGAAGGAAAGCATAATAGGTACCTTGAAATTTCTTTCTAGTAAGCGTCCTTGTGTGTCGTAAATACCGTATTTATATGTAGTTATCATGTTGAAACCTCCTCTCTGTTTTTAACAAGGGGAAAGTATGAACTGAAGCAGTCAGTCAAGCAAATTTTGCTGCCATGCGCGGCCAGCAAACTACTATGATACAGCATCTTTATCTTTAGCATAGGTAATTAAATTGTTTGGATATGGCATGGCATACTTGGGGAAGAGATGTTAATGGTCTGTAATTGATAGAGATCTGGTGTACTGCCTCGAGAAATATAGGAGATATTATGTTTGGTTTAGGTCGGATCAGTTGGTTTGGCCTGTAAAGGTCTTGTCTTGAACAGGAGGTAAAACATATGGATGGGTCTGATTTAGCTCGAACTGTAATTCAATAATAAAAACTATTTTAATTTGATTTTAAATTATAAAAGTATTAATATAAATAACTTTAAATGATGATAATGATAATAATAAAGGTAATTAAGGTTTGGGCATAAAATGACACACTTCTATTTGATCTGTTCCATGAAAATATTTCTAGATGTGGGGGCTCGTTGAAAATAATTTATTGAGACGTATATCTTGGTTCTTGAATAAATCTTGTGGTTATAGTCCTTGGGTTCTTGCTTTCGATCCGCGGTAATCGCTGGTAATTATAACTCCAAAGCTATGTGGCATATCATATTATTTTGTTCCAAATATAACTTAGAAAGAAGGAAACACATCTTAGCAGAGCAAAAAACAGACAAAAGAAAGCATTTAAATCAACATAGGGCAAAGGACCTGATTCGGTCTGACTAACGTATCATGATGCAGGTAAAAGTTTTAATATTTTGGTGCATTTCCCACTCAATAGAGTCGCTTAAATGAAGCCCGTTTCACAGCTTACGAAGGGAAGAGATGAGGCAGGCACCTTGGACTTATCCGTTATGGATGCCTCTCTATACCCACATTTCAATGCTTACTTTAATGAGTTCTCTCAATAAGATATATCTCTAGATAAAACTTCTCAACTTCGATCTTAACTTCCTTAAAGAATAAAGACCTCATCTTTCTATTTATATAGTCTACGCCTCATACATCCTGCTTTTACTCTACAATATAATAAGATTGTAAAGGTGCTATTGGCAAGGCAAGTATGGAGTCTATGAGGTTATTTTCTATGTCTGGCCTTTTTGTTTTGACACTCGTGGCACTAATGATACCGGCGAGTATTGGGAGGGGTTGGCAAAGATGCAGATTTCCAGCAATATACAACTTTGGGGACTCTAATTCAGACACGGGGGCTTGTAATGCGGCAGTGGCTGAGATTCCATCACCATATGGCCAAACCTTCTTTAAGCAACCTTCAGGACGAGCTTCTGATGGTCGTCTCATTATTGATTTTTTAGGTTAGTAGTTTGCTGCTTATATTCCCACTACTATGCAAATGGATATTATCCCTGAATTTTTCTAAGAATTGGCCCGAACTCAGTTGGCTAGTGCTAGGCTCTTTGCAGCTTATATTAGAAGTAGAACTAGTAAATTCATATATTACTGACAGTTTCTTATTATATTACCTTGTGTAGCTGAGAATCTGGGATTACCATACCTGAGTGCCTACCTGGACTCAATTGGGACAAATTTCAGGCATGGTGCTAGTTTTGCAACAGGTGGGTCTTGCATTCAACCTGCATGTGGAGATAGCCCATTCAACCTTGCAACGCAAGTTTCTCAATTCATACACTTCAAAGCTCGCACAACTGCTCTCTACAACCAACTCTGCCTCAACCGTGAGTCTTCTTCTCTGCATTTTTGTACATAAAGCACTTTATCATATAAAAGATAGTAGAGAACGGGTGGGGTATGCAGGGTGGACCATTCACGCGAAACCCTTGGGGACGGGGTAGCTGGCAGAGTGATGATGGAGGGGTTGGTATCTCTAAGAAATGAAATATTTGAATATGTGAATGTTGGTATACAGGAAAGATACCGGCACACTGTATTGATCTTCCAAGACCTGATGACTTCTCAAAAGCTATATACACATTGGATATTGGACATAATGACCTAGCGTATGGTTATCTTCAACATCGAGCCGAAGGAAGAATTCGAGCTTCCATTCCCAATATGCTTACCCTGTTTTCCCAAGCAGTCCATGTAAGAAAAAATGGAGTGCTTCTTGAGGCTTGCAAAAAATGTACGGTGTGTGTAGTAATAGTAGTATTTACTTACATTTGTCTATGTTCCAGGTATTGTACAGTGAAGGGGCTAGGATATTTTGGATACATAACATGGATCCAATAGGGTGCTTGCCTTTCAGTGTTATGATGTGCCAACCAAAGGCTCACAATGTGGACCGAAACGGGTGTGTGATGCCTCAAAATGAGATGGCTAAAGAGTTCAACAGGCAGCTTAAGGACAAAGTGTCCCAGCTGAGGACACAACTTCCTTCAGCGGCTTTCACTTACGTCGATGTCTATTCAGCCAAATATGCTCTAATTAGCGACGCTAAACAACAAGGTAACTGTCCGAAAGTTGTCACACTCACACCGATCGAAGTGGTTGGCAATGTGATGGTAGTCTAACTGCCATGGTTTTGGTGATTGCAGGATTCGTAGATCCTCGAACGTTTTGCTGTGGCAGCTACGGACACCATGGTCACCATGTTGATTGCGGGAAGAAAGTTAATGGAACAGTTTATGGGAGTTCATGTAGGTATCCATCAGGGCACATTAGTTGGGATGGAATACACTTCACAGAGGCAGCCAACTTATGGGTCGCAAATCGCATACTTAATGGCCCTTTCTCTGATCCCCCGGTTTCTATCGACAAGGCTTGTCATCGGCCACAACTATAGGTTGTTGCTAAAAATAGGCTTCAAATTAAATATTTTAACTGTAGTTGTCTTACAAAATCAAAATAAAAAAAATATTTCTCCTAATATGCGTTATTATCAAACTCGTGTTTTCCTTTTAGAGAAATAAGTGCCTTCGTTTATGATTGATATGGTTGAAAAATTGTGAAGTTAATCTAGTTTTCCCGTGCTTTTATAGTATGTTTTTTTACGCTACAATAGAATAAGACTATAATGAATTGTTATTCTATGAGATTAAAATAGAGCTGACTGAGTTAGGATTAGCGTAACGTTAGTTTGGTTAAGTGAAATAGAATGAGTGTTGTAAATATATTATTATGTTTGATTCATAGGAATAGATATTATAAATTTAAAGAAATATCAAGTTAAACTAAGTATAATCTGAATAGCGAGAAAGAGAGTAAAACATTTTTTTATTTTATTTAATAATATTAATATAAAATTTAAATTTATTATTATCTTTTTATATATTTTAAAATTTTATATATTATTTTTGTCAACAATCATGTTTTTATTTTTATATACTTTTTAAATTTATTATTATATTGTTTTGAAAATATTTTGAATTTTTTAAAATTAAGATTAAATTGAGAATATCTATAAATTTTGAGAGTTAACATTTTTAAATTATGACTAAATCGATATAATATGTAAAATTTGAGAGTTTAATTTACTATTATATTATTTTTATAGCTATCATGTTAGCTTGCCATGTGTGATTCTAACAGGATGGCCGAACTATGTAACGTGATTACTTAAATTGTTAACTTTTATTTTAGATGCCTAAAATAAAATTTTTAATAATTAAATTACTATAGGTATGATTTATTTTTAAATATGAATTTGTATTCTAAATATCTAATTTCTATTTTAATACACATGCCATAGAATATTTGTATTTTATAATGATAATATAAAATTATTCGATCTAATTATTTTTTTAAAAATTACCGATTAAATTTTAATTTAATTGGTATAATATTATTTCTAATGTATAAAAATCTAGATTTGAGTAAACAGAAACATGTTGTAACCAGATTGTTTAATCATAATAAAAATGTATAACGAGATTATTGAAAAAAAAAAATTCTTCCTCGTAATTATATTCCATTTACTTTTTGCATTTAAACACCAATACTATTTATGATTAAACAATCATTATTGTTTTAGGAGAAAAAAACAGAAAACAAATAAAAATTAGGCAAATCCTCCAGAAATTGAAAAAACGAAAATTACTGAAAAGGTGATTAAGCAGCAGCCTGCCTTCATTTCCTTTTGGCTGGAAATTTTGTCGTTCAGATTTCACAGAGAGAAGAAGAAATCAAGTTCTTGTTTCATTTTTCTTCACTTTTTCGTGACTGAAAAATACAGAGAAAACGAAAGCCAAATCTTTGGAGAAACCAATTTAGCGTCCGTCCATTGAATTCGAAAAGAGACGGAGGAGAAAGAGCGATGTGGAGGAAGAAGAAGATGAAGCCGCAGCGCCGCTTCACCTTCTTCTCCTATTGATTTCCAGTCCCCTCTTCATGGCCTCTTCTCAGCATCGCTGCGTTTTCGGTCAATCTCTCTCTGATTTGCTTCTGGATTTTTAGATTGCTTTTCTGTTTAATTGCTGAGAAATTTTTTAACTACTAATCACATGATTTTATTTTTGTTTTCATTTTTTAATTGATGTTATTTCGAAGGCTTTTTTTCCCCTCTTAATGAATTTAATGAAATTTGGTATTTATTTTTTTGGTTGGCAGTTGGGAATATACCTTATGATGCTACTGAGGAACAGCTTATAGAAATCTGCAGGGAGGTTGGCCCAGTTGTTTCTTTCAGGTTTGGAATTTTCATTTTTAATATTTCAACATTTGAAAATCAATTTGCTTAAAGGGATTCGGCTTCAATTTCTCTTTAAGTTCAAATCTTTTAGGTTTGTAACTATGCCAGAAAAGAACCGGTACCTGTTATTGAATGCAAATCTCTGATTGTTTTAACTGCTTAGTTTTCATATTTGATTGTGATGGTTGGGACTAGTACAACGGCTATGTAATTATGAGGATATGATAGTTGAAAATTTAAAACCTTTTGACCTTGACAGATATGGTGGGATCTAAGTTATTGAGGAATATGGGGAAAAAATCCTACACACTCATTCACTAAACATGCAGATAGAAACATTTATATATACTAGCTCCCTTTGCAAACTAGTTTGGGTGCATGCACTACAAAATATCTTCATTAAGAATCTTTGTTGACTTAATTTGAGATGAAATTGCTTTTTGGAAGATGTATATATTAATGTTCTTCATTTCTAATTAACCCTCTTAATTTCAGATTGGTTATTGATAGAGAAACTGGTAAACCAAAAGGTTATGGGTTCTGTGAATACAAGGATGAGGAGACAGCTCTAAGTGCACGAAGGAATCTTCAAGGTTATGAGATCAATGGCCGGCAGTTGCGAGTTGATTTTGCTGAAAACGACAAAGGCTCTGATCGAAACCGAGAACAGGTGTACACTTTTTTTCTGCATCTTTTATTTTTTTCAGCAGGGTGATAATTTAGTACTGTCATAGTTTCTCTTCTCACAGTGACATTGGCTAGATGTGATTATATGAAACTGGTTTTGATGACACAGGCAGTGTAGGTAGCTATTTAGTATTGATTAATTTACTTTAAGCCTACAAATACCCAATTTCCCTCCATTCCAAATTGTTTATATCTGTATTTTAAAGTGTAATTTCAGTTACCTTGGCAGAGTATGTTTCCTATGTGATATCTATACATCTGAATTGGTGATAATGGATGGTCTATGCAATTTTTATGCTAATGCCTAGGCTCTCATGCATGAAATTTACTTTGATCTGTTGGATGATATAAAAAGATGTTTGCTCTTGTGTATGTATTACTTGGTGCAGTTCAGGTTACGCTTATAAGGTTTTTAATTTTTGAATTCCTGTATGTTTATTATTTTATCAGTTAATATATTCTAGTTCTTAAAATAAGTGATAGAAAGGACAAAAAAGCTGCAATGAACTTGATGTCATGGACTAATGCCTCCACATTCACATCCCTGCTGAAAGAAAGATTAATCATTATATCTAGGGCAAGCCTTCAGCCTTCTATATTAGACTGTCATTGCAGAAATTATAGGAAAATACAAATTGTGATAAAGTTATTTATGCTTATGTAAACGCATAGTTGAGATGTGCTTGCAAGGATATGTTTGCTAAATATTTTAGAGACTTTTAAAGTTTGTTATTTGGCTTGAACCATTCTATTGGATGATAGATCTACTATCATGCTTCATACTGACAATCTAACTCTCTGGTCTATAACCTATAACCTTGGTGGTAACTGAGGCTTATTCCATTGCAACAAAAGCCCATGTACATGCACTATCCTACTGCTTTGGGTTATATTTCTTCAATATAATGGTTTTCTTCCTTCTGTTTGGTTTGGTATTTTGGTTTTTCAAAATTAGATTTTATTTATAAGCTTAAACAGTGAATTTTGTTTTATTGCAGGGCCGTGGTGGACCTGGACTGGCAACAAACTTTGGTTAGTATTTATGTTTCTTTTAGAATATATTCTTTTTTGAGGAATAAAACCTGATTTGCCTCTTTTTAACGGACACATCACAGATCCTCAAAAACAACTAGGAGGCCAAGCAGTCCAAGGCGAATCTTTTCACCTGCAGCCTATTGGTCTCCATTCAGCTATAACTGCTGCTGCTTTCATGGCTGAAGCTCTTGGTGGTGTGCAGCAAAATCAAAATGCTTTGCCGAGTCAGCCAGTACCGACCAGTGACCCACTAACACTCCATCTTGCCAGAATGTCTAGGAACCAGCTGAATGAAATTATGTCTGAGCTGAAGGTAAGCTTTGAGCAATACATACTGTTATAAGGAGCTTTGCTCCTTTAATTAATTGTATTCTTTCATGTCTTCTCTCAACAGAAAATGGCTACACAAAATAAGGAACTAGCTCGTGAGCTATTGCTTTCAAAACCTCGGTTGCTGAAAGCTATTTTTCAGGTATTTTTCAATGTTTGGTGTTTCTTTAAAAGAAACTATGAGGAGATAATATTTATTTTAGACATTTAATATCTATCTCATATATTTTCATCTAGTGTCCCTTAATTAAAAATGGTTCTTTAAACACTCCAAATTCCAAAAAGGAAATGAGTTTATTGTTATAAATTCAAACCTTTTATGTTTATAAGCTGCATGAAGAGAGTTGTTGAATGCATCTAATGTGTTTTGCGAGGACATGTTATGTATTTTTTCATAGCATTCAAGTTATCATTTATTACTGCTAGTTTTCTGACAGGTTCATTTTACATATGACTATTATGCAATTTAGTTTTTATTTTTTCACAAACTGTTGTTGAGATCATTTTTATTTGAACTATCAAATGTATAAGTTAGAATATCAAAGTATTTTTTTAAGAAAATGATAATTTAGTCTACAAAATGTAATAATGTTGATAGTTCATCACATGGTCTTGAATTATGTCCTTTTTTTTTTTTATAACAATGAAACCCTAGATGTTAGAAAATCTATCAAAATAGAAAGGTGTTCTTTGTCCTTACAGAAGTTTTACATGTTTTAAGACACTTTTATTTGATAAAGATATAGATTTGGTCTTACTTCTTTGCCTTTGCTTTTGCTTTTCAGGCTCAAATTATGCTTGGAATGGTTACCCCTCAAGTGGTTTGTTTCATTGTCTCAAAAAAAGAAAAAAAGTTAGCTGTTTGTTCAGTGCTTTGAAATTTTGTTGCATAAAGAAAATTTTATTTTGAATTTTGCAGTTGCAGATGCCAAACATAAGACAGCCTCTTGGTCAACCTGCACAGATTCCATTACAGGATGGCCAGCATAGTCTGCAGCCAACAGCACAAACTCTTTCTCCGATGGTTCAGGCTGGCTTGATTCCTAAAGTACAAAGTCAAATAGCTTCTGTGCCTCTTAATTCTTTAGCTCGCAACCAAATTTCTGCTACCCTACAATCAACTTTGCAGCCTCGGACACAGCTTCCACAACATTCCAGCAATTATGTTCTACCACCAGCCGCTGCACATTCTGGAGTTCCTAAAATTCCTTCTTTAAACACCTCTGTTAGACCACAAATTCAGGTAGCAAATTCTTCATCTTTGAACCAGCAATTGCAGCCGTCATTGCTGCACTCACGACAGCTTGCAACTGCTAATTTAAGTCAAAGCAGTCGGATGGTCTCGCCAAATGTTGTCATGCAATCAGCTCCTCTGCCTCATCCTTCCTTATCAGATACCAGCTTCCAGGTGCAAAAGCTTCTATCACAAGCTTGACCTAGTCTAGTACATGCCACTAGAGAAGTTTTAGCAATGGTTTATGTTAACTACAAGCATGCGTCTTTAGATTGTGTTCTGATTTGTTTTAATATAATTTTTTTTTTTGGAGAAACCATCAAATTATTAAATTTAAAAGTTTAATAATTTAACAGTTCCACATGTATTTTTAGGTTGCCTTTTGAATATTTAATAATAAAACATTGTTAGTTCCATTGTTTTGAAATTCAATCAGTCAAATCCTGCCAAAAGATATTAAGTTCAAGTTAGGTTTTAAGAAACTCTCTCTTATGCACATGCGAAAAAAAATTACTTAAAAGATGGTGAGTGGTCTCCATTGAACACATATTTTCTCTTTCCCATTGTTGAAAACATATCGATGGATCCTTGCCCCCTTCTTTGCCCTCCCTTTCTGCAAACAAACTTCAGTTCTCTCTTGTGATCTTTTTGAGTTTGTTGCAGTAGACTGTATCTTTCTCAAATAAGTAGAACACTGGTTTTTATTTCTTTCAATGTCCTAGTATTTCATATTAACTTCTTTTTTTTAAAAAAAAAAAAAAAAAACAGCCTGGTCCCTCAATAACACCTGGCATCACGGAGAAATCAAACATTGTTCAAAATCCTTCAGAAGCAATAACTCAGCCTCCAAAAATGGTGAAATTAGATGGGGGAAAGAGCGGTTCTTCCTCAGTTGGGTTGAATGTGACCAATGTAAGTGGATCTAAAACATTGCAAACATTTGGTGTTGATTCAGCACCTGTTAATCAAGTACCTAGAGCACAAGAGGTGCAATATGCTGAAAAGCAGATTTCTCAGGTACTTTACTATACTTGATGATATCACATTTTAAATTATATAATACTTTGCTGTGAGCTCATTTTCTCATGCATCATTGCTTCAGCCTTAACGGCAGAAAGATCATTCTCAGAGTTTCAATGGCAGGGATTAGATAGGTTTCATGCAAAAGAAATATAGTTCCTGAAATGATCTTTTATTGATTTAGTTCCTGATATCTATTTAATCATTTTGGCAATTCCCAGAAATATTAATATGAAACAGTGATGAAAAATTACACATCCCAGACATCTTGATTGAGAAGTGAATATCATCTTGCTAATGATTTACTTAGAAAATGGCTGGGTTGTAATTTAGATGTTATCCTATGTTAAGCTATTTTCTTCGATCTCATTGTTCCAAAAACTTGAATGTGTACTGCTTTAGTTGTGTCTAATGAATGGGGAAGTAAAGCGTATTAAAGTTCAACCTGCTATTGAATGTAGAGTTTTTGAAGTACTTGCTAGCATTTAATACCATCAAGTTTAGTGCTTTGTCTAGTTATCAAATGTAAATCTGATCTGTAATTTCCTTTAAACATAAGTCTCTATGTTAAGGAAAAACGTTGTTGGTATTTTCTTCTGTCTTCTCTTCTTTTCACTATTGACCAAATAACAGAGATAAGATTTGTCTCAGTATCTTTACCAAAATACATTTAAAGGTTATAGTTAGGTCTGGAGGACTTTGTAAATGCTTGCAGTCTTCTTCAAGAGTAAGTTTAACTGTTCAGTTGTGCACATCTGATATTTTGAGTATGGTTGGATTGAGACAATAGGGTTTTCCAGTAGTTTTTCACTGTAATGTGTATCTTTGTGAGTGATCGGATACATTAATGGCTGATCACTGGTACATGTTATAGTTGACTGTCAAGTGAACACCGATCAAGTTATTTGGAAGGTAAAAAATTAGTAGTCTCTAGTTGATCTTTGGCACTTGAAAATTTTCTATAGTAGTGGCGTGAGAGCTTAGATGTAAATTTTAGTTTAAAGGACAATTGAATTGATTCAAAGGTCAATTCTCAAAAATCTGAAGGTACCTATCCTTGTAGTGTGGTTCAAATAATACTTTCTTGAAACTACTTTGTATGGTGATAAATAGCCAAATGCGTGCTTAATTGCTTGACAAACCAAATTGATTGGGGGGCAGTTATGGACATCTGGTATATGATTTGGTTTGGTAGACATTTAAAAAATCCTGCAGTAAGTTTCTATAACCAAGTTATTATAATTGTGGTGCATGGTTCTACAAGCTTATGCAATCTCTCTGCCAGTTCTCTGTTAATGTCACTATAGCTTTTGACCACAACAGTGGCCAATGTGAAACTCTTTGCTTACCTATAGGAGAAATCTTTAGCATTATTTATTTATTTAAAATTTTGGAATATTTTGTGCAATTTGTGGTTGATTTGATAATAATTTTGAAACTCACGATTCACACCATTGTTTGTATGTCAGCCACAGCTCGCACCTGATGTTGAGTCCGTCTTACTGCAGCAGGTGTTAAACCTAACACCAGAACAGCTGAGTTCATTGCCACCTGAACAACGCCAACAGGTCATTCAACTCCAACAGGCACTTCGGCAAGAGCATATGCAGCAGCCATCATAGCAGGTAGGCTTCCAACACCAACTATTGTCAACAGTGTCATCTTCCATCATTTTTTAAACTTTCTGGAAGAAGTGCTCTGCAGTGGGTTCATTCAAATTCACGGTGCTTGTAAAATTACCATTTATTCTAGATACGTTTAGAAAATGAGCATGTCTCATTGATGTCACATTATGAGCTTGTTTCTTGAATACATGAAAGAATCGGTGAGAGGAAAAAGGAAAAGAAAAAAAATGCAAATGAAAATTTTGTCTTATCTTCTGATTCTATGCCCCTGGAGTACTTGTTAGTGTTAGTGATGTATTATTTGCCTTTAACTTGGCCTGTGGTTTACATGGGGACAGGCGATTTCTTCACTTTTTAACTCCTTTTTACAGCCTGGAAAGATAAAGTTGGGATTTGCTAAAAATGTTCTGAATTTCATTTTCATTCTTGGATTATGTTGGATGTATGTGTTTGAGTGTCTCTCTTGTTAAGCTATGTTAGCAATGATATGGAGTCTTGGTAATTTAACCCTTCCAGAATAATTTATATACAAAATAGATTATTAACATATATAATATGATTATGACATGAAAAAAAAAATTAATGTAACATGAATATGCATTCGCTCCTTTTTTTTTTTTTCACCTCTTCTCTCTTTCTTTCCTTCATAATAATTATAACAATAATAACCTATTTAAAAAATAAAGCATGTAGCAAAGCCGATAAAATTATTAATATCTTCCGTGAACGTATTGAACGAAGTAAAAATTAGTAGCCTATTTCAAATTTCAAATTCATGGTGTTGATCGGGTGAATTGGTAAGATTTAAAGGAGGTAGTATAGGCATTACCTTAAATTTGGAATCAAAATAAAATAATACAGTTTTTAATCTTCCTTAAAAAAACTACTAACCTACCTGTATGTCTGTTTTTTAAATAGCAAACTCTTCTATTTTTAAACTGAATTTAAACTTCAGAAATTTCTAATGATTAAAAAAAATGCTTCGAAAAATAGAACCGATTCTATTATCAACACCTACAATGGGGATGAACAAATTAATCAACAACTGGATTATAGATAAAATGGTAGTGTTTATGAATAAACTATCTTTAGATATTATTACTTTTTAATTGTTTTATTTATATATTTTATATAAAAGAGGAAACATCATTATATTAATATTCAATTCTTTATTAAAAGAAGACTTATAATTAATATTTTTAATCGAATTGACTCGCAATACTAACTATATTATATATACTATAAATAGATATTGTATATTACTGTTAAATTTATAGATAACTGTTAGTCTTCATAAGAAAATATTAAATAAAATTATTTGTTAAATAATATCATTTAAAAAGTTATCTTACATGTCAAAATGATCAAAAAGTTTCACATAAGCATTCAAGTCAGCATTTCATAAATGGAAACGTGTATATATCTAGATCATTTCTTCCACGTAAGTATATTTAAACAGAATTTAATCACTCTTAAAATTGAAAAAATAAAATAAGTATTACTTGGCAAGTCTTCAACTTTGATGATAGAAAAGGGGCTGCAAAACTTTCCATTGCCCTTATTACACAAAACAATTGACGAACTCATTATACCCTTAATATATAACTTGTATACTTCAACCGAATCCTTCTAGTTGATCCTTCTGCAGTTCGTCCTGATCTCTCCATTGCTTCCTACCAATGGGCTTATGTTTCCCATTTTGATCATGGATTGAACAAAGGCCCCGAAGAAGTCGCGTTGGCTACCGGCAAACCTGTTGACAATGGCCACGGTGCTTGCGTTGGTGGTCGAGAACAATGTCTGATCAGTTTGGAGAAGGCCTCGGTTGTTCTGTAGGTTTGTGTAATACTTGTTGTCAAAGTCATCAGCAGTTGATGAATCAAGATTTGCCAAGGCACTACCGTTCCCTCCTTGGGGACATATTTGTGCAAGTGCGTCGGAAAACGTCGGGTCCAAAGTCGGATCCGTGCCGATACGACGGCTGAAAGTTAGGCATCGAGCACGGCCAAATGTATGTGCACCTGAGAATAATTAGCAAGCAATGTTTATTATAACCATAAACAAAATGGTGTGATCTAGTTGCATACGTACAAATAATGTTGGTGACAAAAGTAAATCCTTAAATTACCTGATAATGCAACCAGATCGGTAGAATCATCTAGTCCAACATCTCTAAATTTTCTTTGCATCACGCTGAAATTGTCAAAAGGAGATGGGATTGCTGATGTTCCATCTTTGTTAGCCGTCCTACTGTCTCGTCTTCCAAGGGGCACTTGCCATGTTGGACCACCAGCCTTTCAAGTTCAAAATTGGAATTAATCATTACCAGTATTAAATTAAATGATTAATATAATAACTAATTAATTAACAAGAATATATACATATATATTGTACCAATGAAACTCCAATTTGGGATCCGAGTGCCAAAATATCAGCACAGGATACAACACCAGGGCAGGCATTCTCTAAAGCCGTTTTGATGTCATCAACAATGCCAACATCAATCATCTGGTTGGGGGGTGCATCCTTTTCACTAACTATTCCATTTGCAGCATCATTATCCAGCAAAAGTGATCCATCACAACCCTGCTCAAACAAAAATTGTTACCAATTGATAAAAATGAGTCTGAAAAAAAAAAAAAAAGAAAGGGTCAAAAAGTGGATGCATGAAAAACATTTACATCGACCATGCAGTCGTGAAAGTGAGCTTGAATAAGTTTGGCACCGATTCGGATGTCACTTTGGACAGCCTGCTGAAGCACCCCACCAAGAATTGTGGTCAAGTTAGGGCATGTGTTGCCATAAAATGTGGGGATAAGCTGCTGAGCCTTGGATCCACCAAGGATCATCCCAGCTAGGAGGACAAAAATGGTGGTCATTCGGAATGAAGGCATCATTCTACTGCTGATAAAGCGTCTCACATTACGTTTAAATTGTTGATCTAATCTTTATTTTCTATTTTTATCATTTTTAGTTTTATACTATAACAAATTTTGAAATTTTTAAAATTTTGAATCTTGACGTAAACCATAACTCTAAATCTATTAACTAAAAATAGGGTGGCTTTGAAATAATAAGTTAACAAGACATCAAACATGTAATAATATGTTTGTTGCATGATATTTTGCAAATAGTATAATTTAATTGCCTCCTTTTGGATTAAGACTAAAATTTCAAAATTTAAAAACTACATAGATTAAAAATATGATCAAATTAAAATATAAAGACTAAACATGCAATTAGGGGTGAGGGGTCGATCGAATCGAATGAAAAATTTTTGAGTTAATCAAGTTGACGAGTCCTATTTTATTATCTTAACTCGATTTGATTTTTTTTTTGAATTGAGTCGAGTGAAATGAAATCCGAGTCGAGTTGAATCGAATCGAATGAAATTGTTCGAGTTAAATTAAAAAATTAAACATGACAAATTAAAATTTTGGTAGTATAATTAATTCTATGTTATAACACATAAATTTGAAAACTTTTTCAAAGCAAAATAATAAAAAAATAAACTTGAATAATTAATTAACTTATTTAGGTCTAAAATTATTAATTTAAAAAAATTAAAATTTCTTTATATATTCTTTAGAATTTTTTTAATTTTTATAATATTTTTAATAATATAAATTTTAGAATTTTTATAAAAAATTTGAATTTTAAAAATTATTTTGAACTTTTTTTTTGTAATTTTTGTTGAGAGAGAGACTAATATGCTCATTTTTAAAATTAACAAGGATCAAAGAGATATTTACACCAATATGTTATTCGAATTGTAAAATTCAACTCGACTTGAACTTGAAACTCAAATTACTTATTTGAATTGACTCAAATAACTTAATTCAATTAACTCAAAATTTGATTATTTTAATCGGATTTAGTTTTAAGGTGCTAAAAGTAAAAGTACCACTAATAAAATTAGAGGTATTAGTTAGACTTTTGTTTGATGCAACTTGGCAGGTGACTATATCATACCTGAAGGGCTGATGTGCTAAACACATGAACTTTCTATGTACTCTTTTCTTTAGGCAGAAATTTTCTTAACAATATTGCTCAGAGGATCTAATATTCTACACTTCTCAATTAATGCCGATTGCCCTACACCTTACTTTCTAAGAGCAATAGACTTAAACATTTCTCACTTTTACAAATTCTTCTTATTAAATATGAAAATTTGACATATATATTAATTTTATGGAATAGTTTTAAAATTTATAATCAGCATCTACCTCATTAATAAATTTATAAAATATGATTGATTAGTTATTTGGCTCGTTCTAATAAATACCTTAAGAAATAAAAAAAAGAAAAAAATATATTTTATATTTAAAAAATGTTAATTGCTTATGAAATTTTTTTCTATATAAATGATGAAAATAGAAAAAGGAGGAGGGAGACATACCTCATAAGGACCTTAATACATTAATTGCTTACTATGCAATATAAAAATAAAAATGTGGACACAATATATATTCGTTGCCTACACATTTGAAATTAAGCATTGATATATTTAGCAGTAACACTAATGATTTGATATTCTTTAAAAGTTGAAAACATGATCTTCAAACCAAATTTAAAGTGATGAAAATATAGACTTTGACTCTTATGCTTCCGCAAAGATACATCATAAACATCAAGACTTGGAATCAGTGTGAAGTACCTTACTTTAGATATGTTCATGATCCCGTCGCATTTCAATATTTCGTCAAGGCCAGCTTCGAGCACGAATTGATAAATTCAAGAAAAGAATCATTAAAAAATATATTAGAAAAATCTCGATGACTATATGATAATTAATCTAAAATATTATTCTAAATATTATATTATTATATCTTTTTTTTTGAAATAAAGCTGATATTTATTGAAGATAGTAAAGAAATGGCACACGGCTCAAAACCTGACACCAACAGCCAAACAAAACAAAAATAAAACTAAAGCACAAACAATCAAAAACCAGAAAAAAACCCAAAACAGGAAAAAACAAAACGCCTCATGCCACAACTCAACCGTCACTATGCAAAAAATATCAGCCAAGAATCTTCCTATCTTGCAAAGTTCCAGATCAAAGAGGAGAGCAAAGGAAGAAAAACCTGCGAACTCTGGACAGAAAATAGGGAGATTCACAAGAACCTTCCCCCTAAATAGAGCCGTCACTTCAAATATCACTTATTCTGTAGCCAATTTTTTCGATCAAAATCTGCCAATTTCATCACCGAAACCGGAACCCCTTCAGCCCAGGCTCTGAAACTTGTTGTCTCATACCTTCCAAAGCAAGTGTATGAGCCACTGCATTAAACTCCCGAGAAATAAACAGGTACGAAACACTAACAAAGCACTTTTCAATAGAACGAATGTTGTGAATGATAGATCTGAGGATAGATTTATCTTCCACAGATGACTTAATTCTTCTGATTACAGCTAAAGAATCCCCCTCCAAAATCACTCCATGAAAACCCATGTCTGCTGCAAAGAGGCCCTTTCACAGGCTCTTGCTTCAGCCGCCAAAGCATCAACCACATCTTCAACAGCGTAAGTAATTGCTCCAACAACCTCGCACTTGTAGTTTCTAGCAATAACTGCCACCATCGAGGTTTTTGGATTACTTTGAAAACTCGCATCAAAATTTAATTTTATAGCCCTATACTCCGGTGGACTCCAAAATTTCTCTGTTATGTTCTGTGGAGGAATCTTTAACCTTTCGTAACAAAAACAAATCTCCTGAAGATATCCCCAAATGAAGAATACAGTTTCCTGTAAAGAAAAACTAACCCCTTCATGCACCCATTTATTTCTGCGATTCCATAGCGCCCATAAGGAAATAGCTAGAACCTGCTTGTTATAATTGTCACCTGTAAGAAAAGAATTAATAAAATGATCTTTGAAATTTAAGGTACCCCCAACTGGATTCATATTAATCTGAAGGCCGCGCCATAACTGCTGCAAAATACTACACGACCCCAACAAATGGTCTGCATCTTCCGGCTCCTTCTTGCAAAGAGGACAAAGAACATCAACAACTAATTTTTTCTGGGCAAGATTACAAAAATGCGAAAGCATATTTTTTAACAATCTCCATACATGAATTTTAATTTTAGAAGGAATCTATAAATTCTATAATGCTTTATAGAAGTCCATGTAAATTTTAGAATTATAAGAGTTGTAATTCTTCATTTGGTTGATCTCTGTAATAAGTACCCGATAGCCGCTCCTCACAGAAAACTCCCCAGTAGCCTCATACTTCCAAGTCACCGTGTCTGCTAGCTTATGACGATTAATTGGGATGGCCAGAATACGCTTTAGCTGATCTTCATCAACAAAACTGCTAATAAGCTCCTTATTCCAGGTATTGGTGCTTGAATCAATAAGTTGGTTCACAGAACTCAAATGAGGAATAAAGTCCGTAAATGCTAACCTATTGTCAGTCTTTCCAGGGATCCACGGATCATTCCAAATGTTTACACGGGTTCCGTTGCCGATTCGCCAAAGGACTCCCTCTACTATCAAATCTCTAGCTCCACATATACTCCTCCAGGTAAATGAAGGGTAAGACCCAACCTTGGCTGAAAGAATATCTGAAAACAGAAAATAACGAGCCTTAAACACCTTAGCTAATAGGGAACTGCGCTGGGATAAAATACGCCATACTTGTTTTGCAAGAAGCGCCTTATTAAACAAAATTAAATTTCGAAACCCCATCCCACCAGCATACTTCAGAAGACAAAGAGCATCCCACGTACACCAATGAATTCCTTTGGCAGATTTAGAATTTGACCACTGTAGCGACGTAAAAATTGCTTCGGTCGCTAATTATGGCGATTTATTGAAAAGTTGAAGAAAATCGAATTTCAATTTTATTAAAAAAGGAGTCGCCACCGATCCTTTTTCTTAGGTGTGATCGGGCACCTAATAAATCCTCTTTTTTTGAAATATTTTTGAATACAAAAGAAGGCCGGGTTTAGGTTTACGTTAAAATTTAGAGAAAAATAGGGTTCGGGAGTCGGTTACGCACGAGGAAGGTGTTAGCACCCTCGTGACGCCCAAAATTGGTATCTTATTAAACACGCATTGTCTTAAATTTAAAAAATACGAGTTCAATGTAACATTTAATCGTGAACCGATCAAAACACGAGAAATCTCAAATTTTTTTGGATTTTTGAAGGGTGTCCCGTTTTAACACGAGTCAACGTGATTCATCCAACATAGCGATGAAATCACAGACTTAATGTTAAAATCGGTACATTGCCTTATTTTTGAAAAAAACATGGAACAAATATGTTTAAAGTGATAAACAAAAACTAAAGAAAATGCAAATATTGGTATAATTAATAAAAATATTAACATAATATAAGAGCATTAGAATAATAATAAAATATTTACAATAAGGAAAAAGTAAAAATATATATATAATAATATAATAAGAAAATAATATATTTAAAATAAGTACATAAGAATATCTATATATGAGTAGATAATAACAACAATATTAAAAATAAATAGTAATAGTAAAAATAACAAGTAAATATGGTATTAAAAGTTTATGCATAATTATATACAAAAATATAATATTAAAAGTATAAATACATAATATAAATATATATATATATATATATATAATATAGTATTAAAATATATACATAATAATATAATAAAAAGTAATAATAATGTTAAAAAAAACTATTAATACATATATATATAGAAACATAGACAATAATAATATTAAAAGTATATATAATATAAAAAAATATTTAATATAGTATTTCAAAATATATGTACATATAAGTATAATAATAGTATTTAAAAATAATATTATATAAAGGAACCTACATATAATAAAAATATACAAATACTAATGATAATATGGTAAAAATAAAAGTAAATATAATGACACATAATATTAAAAATAAAGATAATAAAAAATCAAAACAAATATGTAAAAGGATCAAATTCGGAACAAAAATAAAATTTTGGGGCCATTTTAAAATAAAAGAAAGAGGAAGGGATTTATTTAAACACGCGTGAAACAACGGAGGGTCAAAGGTGCAATTTTTTCGAATTTTTAAAACGCGCAATAGCTTAGAGGACTAATTTGAAATTTAAAGTAAATTATCGGGCCGAATTAAAAAACATAAAACCTGATTGCAAAATATAGAAAAAGCGGAAGGGCCAAATGCGCAATTAGACCCAAAGACGAAAACACGCGAATCTTGAGGCGGGTCGGGTCGGTGCGCGGGTCGGTGGCTTAAAACGACGTCGTTTTGGGGGTTTAAGGTCAGCCCCAAAACGACGTCGTTTTAGGGTTTTATAAAAATCAAGCTTTAGCCTTTTTTTTTTTCATTTCTACTGCTATTTCTTCAAAAAGTGAGAGAAGGCTCTCTCTTTTTCTCTGGGCAAGCCCAGATTCCGACCAGGAGGGCCGCTGCACACCGCCAGAGCTGTCGACGCCGGCCACCGCACGCGGTTGCCGGAAGTTGAAAAGGTAAGTTTTTTTTTTTTGTAATAATAATATATATATGTAAATGATTTCGTAAAAATAAAAATAAAATGAAAAGAAAATAGGCAAATTCAAAAATGAAAAAAAACAAAGAAAACAATAGACCTCGTTTTCCTTCTTGCTTACTATTTTGACTGCTTTGGTGTTTGGATCTGTTTTTTTCTATTTGAAATCTATTGCTTGTATTAATATGAAAAAATGGTCTCTCCTCTTTTTTACAATCTTTCTTTGGCTCTTTATATAGCCGATTTGAAATGAAAAGATACAATGCCTTTTTTTGTTTCTGTATTTGCTGTCATTATTTGCTTCTGTTGTCTGCCTTTGCGTGTTATGTCGTTTCTGTCTCTGCTCTGTTTGCTGTCTTGTTTCTGTTTTCATTTGCAGGCTTAGAGGAGCATGGTCAACGAGGGCAGGTGGAGGAGCCAGGCATGGCAGCGCCTTGGGCGCTGAAAGCGTCAATGAAGCACTTGGGGTGGGTACGGTGCCTAGGGTTTCTTGCTTAGCTGATGATGTTTAGGATTTTGGGCCTATTGGGCTATTAGGGTTTGAATTTGGGTTAGGGTAGTTTTAGTTGGGTTTGGGTAAACTTGGTATTTGGGCTTCTGTTGGGTTTTGATGTAAATGGGGTACAAGCCCGGGCAATTTGGGGTTCCTACAACCACCATAACTTATTCATAATGCCTTCTAACTTATGACATAGCTCATTTGGTAAAGCGAAGCACTGCATGACGTACACTGGAATTGCTTGTAACACCAATTTGATAAACACCTCCTTACCTCCCATAGAAAGGTATCTCACGCTCCAGCTATTAACTCTTTTCCTGAAACAATCCACAAACTTTGCAAAAGCCCAATTTTTTCCTCCCAACCATCATAGGTATCCCTAAATATTTTTAGGATTAAGGGCCTCCTTAACCCCCATTAGATTAACAATCGACGCTTTGACATTAGAATCCACGTTTGAACCAAAATAAATAAGAGACTTGTCAAAATTTACTCTTTGACCAGAAATTGTCTCATACTCCTGAATAACATTTCGAATCACCATAGCTCCCTCATAAGAAGCATCCCCCAAAGATAATACAATCATCTGAAAAAAAAAACAGATGATTAATTGAAAGCCTTTCCCTACCGATAGGAGCCCCTATCATCAATCCCTTTTGTTTGGCCTCATTAAGTAAAATGGACAAACCTTCAGCACAGAAAAGAAAAAGATAAAGGCTTAATGGATTGCCCTGTCTTAACCCTCGAGAAGGCACAAAAAACTCACTCATATCTCTATTCAGACACACAGAATAACTAACGGAGCAAACACATCTCAGAATAAGTACCACCCAATCCGCATGAAAGCTTAAACGTAACATCATTCCAGCTAGAAAATCCCATTCAACACGATCGCACGCTTTACTCATATCAAGTTTAAGCGCAAAATTACCTCTCTTCCCTTTTTTCTTCATCTTAAGCGAATGAATTCAAAAGAAATTTTAATGCTTTGTGGATTCCAAACAATAAAAACAATGGAATCTAATAAGATAGTAGTTATAATCTAAGAAATAATAAATAGTCATATTTGAAAATAAAAATATTAGTTTACTTCTATGCTAAAAATATCGCATATGCTAATGAAACATGATATACCATTCATATTGCTACTCAACCATTTAAGTCCAAATGTGGGCTTCGTCAAACATATTATATTATCACTGTGCTATGTCAAAACAACTTTTAAAAGTAGAGGCAGTTTCGGAAATCCAAGGCATGCATATGGATGGGAAAGATTTGTCCAACAATCTCCCATCTCTTATTCACAGATGATAGTCTTCTATTCTTTAATGCCAATGTACACTCAACTAGAGGCTAGAGCTATCAAGAGGATTATAAAGAGGTATTGTGTGTTGTGTGGCCTTTTCATCAACATCAATAAATTTGAATTCAAGGGCAACAGGCAGGCCTTGTCATTAAAAGAAATTGGAAATTTGATTTTTTTTTTTTACCCTTTAGAATGTATAAAACTATAAAATAATAATGACGAAATTGCATTTTAACCTCCCAAAAATGATAAAATTTTAATTTAATCTTTTAAAAATATAAAGATATTAGCTAATACAATTATGAAATTGCATTTTAACTGTTATCAAATTTTATAACTTAATTTCGCCCTAAATTTTTTTAATTTCACCCTAATTTGAATTGTTACTAAGCCCTATAGGACGGAGTAGCAAAAACATTGGATTTCAAGTATTTTGGGAATGAAAAAAAAGTAGACAATCTAAGGAGATATCTAGGCATTCAATATGTTTTCGAGATAAGCAAAGTTTCTTCCAACCATTGATTGAAAAATTATAAAATAAACATGCTATTTGGAATTCAAAATGTTTATCACTGAGTGTAAGACACACTACTAAATTTTTTCTTGCATAAATTATGTGTTGTTTAGCTTCAGGACTCCAAAACATGTCTTGGATAAAATTGATCAAATTATTTAGAACTTTTGGTGGGGCGAGGACCCGAATAAAAGAAAATTACACGTGTAGTTGGGATATGTTATTGCTCCCTGAGAGAAGCATGAGCTTAGAATCGGATGATTTGATTTGTTGAAAGAGGCCCTCTTATGTAAGCAAGTTTGGCGGATGAGTAAAAAATCCTAACATTATAAAATAATATAATATATATCATCTAAGGGTAAAAAATGTTAGGTACTCATAATGATAAGGGGGCGAATGAGTAATATACCCTTAGTAGACCCATAACATAAATATGTTAGTGTTAAAATTATGAAAACACTTTTAATGGGATCTACCTGTTTGAGTATGAATTGTGATCGTTTTTAAGAGCTTAAGGGTTTGGCTCTAACAACACTCATGAAAAGATGTTATAGACATGACTATAATAGTGTTTCTAACTACTATGCATTGGCTGGCATTGAAATTGTTACATGAGATATGTTTGATCGATTAATCAAATGAGACCATTACCATGCAATTTCGATTAATTTTAACATGTTTTCACTATGTGAATGTTCAATCGTAAGACACATTCATTTATGCAATTGATTTTTAAGATTATCAAAGTCTAGAATATTTTTACAATGAAGAGGGATTCTTAGAACATTTTCAAAATATATAAAGTGCTCTAATAGTTGCAAACGAAAAGTTATCAGTAACTAAAAGTTATAGCATTTGGTAACTAATCAAGAGTTGTCACTATTTAAAAGTGATGAGTTATGTCTCTTATCACTAAAAGTTATGTTACTTGATTATTAACAAAAAAATTATAATTTTTTTTAACAAAATGAACATTATATTTAAAAAAATCTTGGTGGAAACATGAAGCAATGATGAGAATATCCATTTCAAATAGAATGTTAATTATGTTGCACGTGTGTATTTATTTTTACATATAATTAAATTAATTTCTCAAAAAAAGTAAATTAACTTCCTCGAGATGTTGAAGAAATAAATGAATATGGCATCAGAAAGCCAAATTTTGGGATTGTGAAACAGGGTTACGTCAGCAAAGATCTTTTTGGTGGCAAAAGAGGACCAAATAAACAAAAACCCAACCGTTAGAATTATTTTCTTCTTCAAAATGATGGGTGGATGATGGATGAGACCCACTATAACACCCCATACTTAACCCGATTTTCGGGTCCGAGCTACGAGATGGCACATTTGTTGCCGGAGCAGCTACGATTTCAATTGCACTTAACTTCGACAATCTATACATACTATTAAGTTCATTACATCATTACAAATGCTATATAATCAATTCTAGGATTAAATCGAGAATAACTCGAGGTCAGTTGAAGACTAACTTGTAAAATTTCAAAACTATTGGGTTGATGTTGCAACTTCGAGGGTTCTAGGTTGCAATGCCACTCACTGTTCATTCATCGTCACGAAGTTAAGGACCCGACGTCGCGACGTGACTGATTGTTTTCATAAGGTCCATATGGTACCAATTCACAACACCTAAAACAGGTAATAAGGTACCAATGATCCAATTACATATCATTACATATTCAAGATCATAATTCCATACCATTTCCATCATCAATTCATATTACAAATCATTTAACAAGTTATAATATGCTTGTTTCTATTATATTCAATTCAGTCCAGTTCCTGACATTTAATATCATCATGTATGAATAAAATCATGCGATAGTAATACACTTACCTCAATAGATATATTTGCAACAATTAGATGTATGAATATATGCATATGGATATATATATATATATATTTATGCATTGAACTTGAATCATAAAAGTATATATAAACCAAATGTTCTGCTACTCATTTAAAACTCTCGCATTTCCCTTCTCTTGTGATGGCTCGATGTCGTCTTTAGCTATATTCAATAATTCAATATTAAAAAAAATCAGTTTACATCCAATTCATATTCAAATACATAGCCACTCATATTTCACATTTTATTCAATTTAGCCCCTACGTTTGGGATACTCACATTTTTCAATGTCTAGCATCGAATCAAAATCTGATTTCATATTCTTTTATTAGGAACCTTATGCTTTCCATCTATAGCATAATTTCATTATAATTTTCAATTTATTAAATTTAGCCCCTAATCAAAGTTAACTAACAAGTTCAATTTACTTTTTAATTTAGTCCTTATCATAATCTAAGCTTACTAACTATCATATTCTTTAAGTTTAAGCCTAATTCATGAATTTCTCTCTAATAAAAACTTGCTAAAAACTTGAAAATTGAACGAGTTGATACATGGGCTAGCTAATTCAAGTTCCCATGATCATAAATTTATAAAAATTTCAAGAAAAGAGCTTAGTTACCTTGTTCAATAGTTTGGTTGAATGCTTAGACGAAACTTAAGATTTTTCTTTCTTTTCTTCAACGCTAGACGGTGGAATGAAGAAGATGAGAATGTTTTCATCTTTCACTCCACTAACTAGCATATATATTAATTAATGTTTAATTAACCTTGTTTAATTAATTAATTTAACCATTATTATACATAATTTAATTATTAATTAAACTAAGTGGAATCCACCATCATCACCTACTATTAATGTTACTCAATGGTTAAATAATCATTTTGGTCCTTTGGAGAATTGCTATCTAGGTCCTCAAGTATTTTTTAGATTAAAACTCAATAGTGATTGAACTTCTACAATTTAGTTCATGAGCTTTAATTAACTATTTTCTCGGTTAAATTACTTAACCAAACTTCAACATATTTTCTTAGTAACTTCATTAATCTTTATATTTCATCCTTACGGACTCGATTTATGGAAATAAAGTTCTGAAACTATATTTTCTGACATTATTGAAATTCAAGTCGGTACATCCACGGTGAGTTGAGTCTTGGCCTTGATGAACTCGATGAGCGACTCGGTCAGTGTAATACCCCTAACCTGTATCTGTCGCCAGAACAGGATTAGGAGTATTACTGGAGTTTACAGATCATATTTAGATATTTTATGTTATTTCACAATCGTATCGGAAATCTATTATAATTTAACCATATCATCCCTTTTATGGGCCATTGAGGCCAAAAACATACATTAGAAACAAGTTGGGACTAAATCGGGAACTCAGAGAATTTTTTGTGAAATCTTAAAAATTTTCCTAAGTACAGGGGTCACACGCCCGTGTGGTCAGACCGTGTGGCTCACACGGCCAAGTGACATGCTCATGTTTTAGGTCATGTGGCATATGAGGTAGGGCACATACTCATGCCCCTAGCCCGTGTAACTTTCTGACTTGTAACTTAATTAGGTGCAGAGGTCACACGGCCAAGCCACACACCCGTGTACTAGGCCGTGTGGTTAGTTTTAAGCATTCTGTTCCTAAATTTTAGGATGCAGGGGACATACGGCCAGAATACACGCCCATGTGCTAGGCCGTGTGTCACACACGGCTGAGAAACACGCTTGTGTCTCTGCTTGTGTGGACAAAAAAAGCCATTTTCTAAGCCTTATTCCTCACCCGTTTGGTCTTCCACCTACACCAACATTTTAACACATTCAAAAGCCAAACCAAAACATTAAAATCATGCAAAACTCAAGTCTCATACACACCATACCACTTCATAAATCATTGTTTGTGAATTTATCTATTTGTCCATATTCACTTAATATTACAGTAACATTTTTAAACCAATTTAAGCACTTATATCAACCATGAATTTAACTTATATGTTAATATACCCAAAACACATTCATCATAAGCCATTCCAATGGCTATTTACAACCAAAATATTAATATGCCAACATTGGCTAACCAAAACCCATACATGCCATTATATCTATAATTAATATCATGTTTGTACCGAAAAATGCTAATGGATAGTGTGAGTGATCTCCGCCAGGCGTCCAATCCAATGAGCCTCCGAGAACTATAAGACAGAGAAAATGAAATAGAGTAAGCACTTAGTGCTTAGTAAGTTCGTATAATGGGAAATTAACTTACCATACATTGGTCCATTAAATAAACATACACATGCATTCCAAACATCTTGGCCATAGCCTAAGCACATAATCTCATCACATATGCTAGTTATTCATTTCATATAAATATCAATAACAAAGATGAGCCCATCAAATTCTAAGTTCCATACATGTCATATATTTTTCAGATATTGGTTCCATTTTGATTTTCACTTGTCTATATGTCAAAATTTCACCCGTTAAATCATTTTAAATCTCGATGGATACAAGGGTAGTACACATGAAGTGTAAAAATCAGAAATCCGTCAATTCATGTCCAAGAGTACTCATCAGAGCACTTAAACAGAAAGCTCTCTCTGAAGTACTATAACGGGAAGCTCATTGAGCCATGTAACGGGAAGCTTATCCGGGCTTGGTAACGAGAAGCTCATAAAGAGCCTTTAACGGGTAGCTTTGAAGAGTACTTAACAGGAAGCTCCGAAGAGCATTTATCAGGAAGCATTGAATAACTTATAACGAGAAGTTCAAACGAGCACTAAAGGGAAGCAATCAAAGATCCTTTAATCGGGAAGCAAACAAAGATCCTTTAATCGAGAAGCTCATGAAGAGCTTATCGGGAAGCTCATAAGACCTAAGGTGTGTCCACAACACATGTAGGATCACAACCTATCGGGATGCTCTGAAGAGATATAATGGGAAGCTCGCAAGAACACTATAACAGGAAGCTTGAGAGGGCTTACAATAGGAGGCTCTTTCGAGCTATGGTATGTCCACAACATATGCAGGAACACTACCATTTCGGGAAACAGAACCTTGTATCCAATCAAAGTTCTTTCATTCAAATGAGATTTAACATTAATTGGGTATTTTTCTTATATGTAATCAGATTCCATATACATGGCCAATACACAATTCACATACAAATCATTCAAATTAATTCAAACATATAATTGCACAATTAAGTTACACGAACTTACTTTGATAACGTTAGTGTTCCTAGACTACTAATCCAATACTTTTTCTTTACCCCGATCTAGCTCCGTATTTGTTCTATCCAGATCTAATTAAGCCAAGAAAGTTTGCTTGAACCGTTTTCTCTCATCTAGGGTTTCCATGGATTTTAATTTGGGGAAGATGATAATATGATGATATTTTTGTTATTTAATCATTTATCATTTTTTATTTTCAATTTAGTCATTTTCTTTATTCAATTTTCCATGGATGATTCATCATAAATATCTCGTAACTTCATTTAATGGTCTAATTACCATATAAGGATCTTAAATTTTGAATTCTATAGCTATTTGATAATTATAGCTACTAGAATTCAACTTTTGCACTTTGTGCAATTTGGTCTTTCCCATTAAAGTGAACAGAAAATCAGTAAAATTTTTTTACAAAATTTTCATACCATCTTCCTATCATAATTTAGACCATAAAATAATATTAAAATAATTTGCTTATGAATTTGGATTTGTCGTCTCGAAACCACTGTTCCGACTTAACTGAAAATGGGTTGTTACAGTTAGTCTAGTGAAACTGCCATGGTCCATTTGTTCCAAGTTGTCTTTAAGGGATTCTTTCTCGAGGCTGACGAGGCAAATATTGAGAAGGAAATTGACGCTGAAGAGTTTGAATGAGGATTTGGATTTGTGGAACTTGAAGTCGTAGAACAATAGCTTAGTGTTAGAGCCGTTGCGGTTGGCGATGAAAGAAAAGGCGACGAGGGCGAAGTCTTGATTGAGCTCACAGAGGCTGAGGTTGGCTTTTTCATGAAGTTGGATGGTGTCAAAGAAGATAAGGTGGAAGTAAGGGTGTAACACCTCTCACCCAACCCGATTGTCAGATTTACGGGATGCTACAATCGTTGTCGAAGCAATTACAGTTAGCCAGTCAACATACATGCATTTATACATGTTATCGAGTGTTAATCATATCCAAAATATAATAAACAATCATTTCTAGGTCTTAATCGAGATTATGAAAGCTCTTTTATTGACTTGAGTATGAAATAAGACTAAACTGTAAAGTTTTAAAAGTTTAGAGTCGATGTCGTGACACCATCAATTCCACGTCGGGATTTTACAAGAATAATATGTCATGTCACGATGTCAGGCTACTTGACGTCACAATGTTAATTACTATCAGTCGGCGTTACAACGACGAAGAGTGAAATTAGGACAATGACTCTGTTTTTTGTAAAAATGAACCATTTGGTACCTATTTTAATGCTTCCAACCATACCTAACATTTTCTACATCAATACCAAATTCAATTGGTCCAAAACATACCCAAAAGCCATACCAAACAAGTTTAAACATTCAACTCAACTTCCTTACAAGATATTCAATTCAATTTCACCAATTAAGCTTAAGCATTTCATTTCCATGGCATACATCTCTATCAATTATCCAAATACCTAACATTTACCTATACCAAACCATTTTAAAACATGCCAATTTATATGCCATACATACCTTAAACATAATAGTCAAAGTATATCCATTTAACTAGGCATCACAAATGTCAAATCATGCATTTTAAAACTATTTGCAAAACCAACAACTAGATCACATCTATATACCAAGTTTAATATGTTACTCACATCATAAAGACTTATATACATCAAGACACCTATATACATGCCACAACCTTAGGTTTTAAAATGATCAAACATCTATTAATTCAATGATAGGACAGCATGAGCTTCGAATGATCTAGCTTGACGTATTCTACAAGGTGATGATCTACAAGGAAAAGGAAAAATAAAAGGGGTAAGCATATACGATGCTTAGTAAATTCATAGGTATTAAACAACATCTTACCTTAACTTCTAATTAAACACAAAAAGCCACTAAGCTTGACATAATTTGGCTAGACATGACAATTCATATCATCAACAAGGTGAGTTTAAAAATATAATCAAACCATGTAATATCACAAGTATTTAAAATTTCATTTCGTGTCATAACAAGTAACAAACTCAAATCTCATTCAATCCAAAAGTAGTGTAATCATACACACACATATATATATATATATATCAAGTATTTGTACTTAAATCATTCAATAATCTTTCATTTGACCATCGAGCTTAATTCATCATATTTCAATTTCTTGTTTCATTTAGCACGTTTCGTCAAATGAACCCTAGGAAACGGACTCGAATACATAGGTATCTCGGATACACCAGTTGCTTGTCCGAGCTAAAGTATACTCGTGTTAGATTACCAGTCCAGGCTAAATTTTTATAACAACACATCTGTTTGCTTATCTAAGCTAAACCTTTAAAACGAATCAGGTTACCAATCCAGGCTAAACCTATGTCACATGTATCTTTGAGTCCGCAACAAATGATGGATCTCAGTAATCATTTGAAATCAATCCGTACAAGTGTGTGCGAGGCCCTATTGGCATTCCAATCATATCCTAACATTTACTAAGTTCACCCGGGCACCTTTTAATACATTTAAACATTTATTTACGATTTAGTCCAACTCTCACCTTTTATATCAATTTACCACAATTAATTCACAATCAAGCATAAATACACAAATAAAATACATAATAATTTAAGCACAATTATACCATTTGAATTTACTTGCAAAAATAACAAACAAGTCGAATCTTCAAGGACTATTTGATAATTTTTTACTTTCCCCAGATTATCCCCGATTTAATCTAATTCTTTGATCTAAACAATTATTTTAGACATTTTGTCAATATCAAATATTTTTATATCATTCCATGGTATGCATGAAACTATTTAATTCCATTTTTTGACTGTCCCTTAGGTTTTACATTTTATTTAATTTAGTCTCTGAAACTAAAATAACAATATCTTTCAATTTTGAGCCTTGATTTTAAAACCGATCTCAATTACATCCTTTAGGGACCCTCTACTACATATTATTATTGAAATTTCATATAAATTTCACATTTTATTCACTATGGTCCTTTTAAACAAAACTAATTATTAAACTTTACAATCTAGTTCTTTTTCACATCTAAGCTTAAAATCTATCAATTTAATATCAATTTCTTCAAAAAATCATCAATAAAAACTTTCAAAAATTTTAACAGATTTATAAATTAGTACATGGGCTAGTTAAATCAAGCTCTCATGACCTCAAAAACATAATAATTATAAGAGGAATTACCTTACAATTCAAGACCGAATACTAAAGCTTCAAAAGGGTTTTTCTTTCTTTGGTTTTCCGGCAAGCAAAGATGAAAAAATTTAATTAATTTTTGGCTCTTATACATAGTTTATAACTTAATTAATTACTTAATTATCTTAATTAAACTTAATTAACTAAATTTAATCATCATTAATTAAAATAAGCGGAATCTTCCATCATTTCCCACTAACACATTATAATTTGGTTTAATTGTCATTTTGGACTTTTGAATAATTGCAATTTAAGTCCCTAAATCTTTGGCCAATTAAAAAAATTTAGCGATAAGACTTCTACAATTTAGTCCTTATATCCTAGTTAAATAATTAATAAGCAAAATTGAAGGATCAAACATTATAAAATTTTATATCAACTCCGTAAATATTTTTATTTAATATTTACGAATTCAGTTTATAAAAATGAGGTTCCGAAATTGACTTTTCTGACACAACTAAAAATCAGGTTATTATAAAAGGCGAGAGGTTTGGGAGGACTAGTGATTTTTGAGATGGTTTGATTGTTTAAGTGGATAATACCCGATTCTTATTGCGATTGAAGGGTTAAAAGATCAACTACTAGCTCCAATTCCAGTTCAGCTTTTGAAATTGCAAGAGAGAAATAGAAATGAACGATGGTATGAAGAGATGAATATAAGAAATTGCCATTTTTTGGGAAATTAATTCAATGGCGTGTAAATATAAATTCACACGTGGTAGCACGGTCAGCATTCCATATAGGTACAGTCAACATTTTGTTTGGTGTTTAATGGAGGAGTGAACAAAATGTTCAAAGTTTCTAACCGCAGTGCTTAAATTGAAAAAAAATAATTTTAAAGTGACCAAAATAGAAAGGAGGTAATTTTAGAGAGGTTATTTGGGGAGTTTACCCAAAATATATCTATAGCAAGTGTAAAATTATCTGTAAAAAATAGAAATGAAATGCCCCGTAAAAAGTAAGTAAAAGATGGAGTCTTATCTGATTCATTTACGTGACACTTCTGTCTGACTTCATCAAACAAAGCAAAGCAATAGTGTCCGTTCATCAATTATATCACTTATCTCCTCTTGTTTCTCTCTTCCTCCCCCGACAATGACTCACACTCCAATCAGGTTTGGAATCATTGGCTGCGCCGAGATAGCCCGCAAAGTCTCCCGAGCCATCCTACTTGCACCCAACGCCACTCTCTCTGCCGTCGCCAGCCGCTCCCTCCACAAAGCCGCCGATTTCGCCAAGTCCAATGGCTTCCCCCCTGAAGCCAAGATCTACGGCTCTTACGAATCCCTTTTGGACGATCCTGACATCGACGCCGTCTATATGCCCTTACCCACAACCCTTCACCTCAAGTGGGCTGTATTGATAGCTCAGAAGAAGAAGCATTTGCTAACGGAGAAGCCCGTGGCTCTCAATGTGGCAGAGTTTGATGAGATAGTAAGGGCATGCGAGGAAAACGGGGTTCAGATTATGGATGGGACCATGTGGATGCATCATCCAAGGACCCACAAAATGAAGGAGTTTTTACAAGATAAGCAGCGCTTTGGTCAGCTAAAAACTGTAAACTTCTCTTTCATAACCTTCTTTTTTGTTATGCATTTACCATTTCTGTTCATAACTTAAGTTTACTCAGATTGACATCTAATTCCGTTTTGCTGCAGTGTATGACTTATCTTGTGATGATGGAATGACAATGTTATTTTAATAACCTTGGCCTTCCTCAGGTGAACAGCTGCTTCACATTCTTTACCGACCCCGATTTTCTCAAGAACGACATCCGTGTGAAGCCCGATCTCGACGCACTTGGTGCTCTCGGTGATGCGGGGTGGTACGGAATCAGGTCGATCCTGTGGGCAGCCGACTACGAGCTGCCCAAGACCGTAACAGCCTTGCGAGGAGCTGTTCTTAACGAAGCAGGGGTGATACTAGATTGTGGGGCTTCACTGCAGTGGGAGGATGGCAAAAAAGCAACCTTCCATTGCTCTTTCTTAACTAGTTTGACAATGAATATCACTGCTATAGGAACACACGGAACCTTGCACCTCACGGATTTCATCATTCCTTACCAAGAGCAGGAGGCCTCTTATACTGCATCCGCGGAACCCGGATTCAACGAACTCGTAACAGGATGGGAGCCGCTTCCGAGCGAGCATACGGTTACGGTGGATCTGCCCCAGGAAGTATGCATGGTGAGGGAGTTCGCTACCTTGGTTCAAAATATTAAAAAGAAGGGCGCGAAGCCGGATATGAAGTGGCCTACAATCAGCAGGAAGACACAATTGGTTTTGGATGCTGTCAAGGCATCCATTGAGAAAGGTTTTGAACCTGTTGAAATTGTCAATTAATGTGCTATAATCCATCATTTTTCAATATCCTGAGACTGAGAGTTTTGCATCAAACGTGAACTTCATTCAGTGGGATAACTCCAAACTATTTTGGTTTGTGCAATAATAAACCAGAGGACAACCTCAGAGTGCCAGGTTGGAATTATGGATTTTGATAATAAACTATTTAGAAATGTAGCTTAATTTTATGAATTTGTTAATGCTTCGAAATTAAAATTCTTCAAGTACTTTTAAATTCGATAAATTCATATTTTTATATCTGCATTATATTGATTTTACAATTAATTTATACATTTTATTTTTACCTAAGAATGAAATTCAAATCCATATTCTCAAACCTAAGCTTAAAAGACTTTCAAATCATTTACATTTTAACTTTTGTTAATTTATATAAAATATATTTAAATTACTTATTCATGTAATATGAAAAAAAACAATTTAAATTAATCACTTTATGATCACTTGTTATTTTATTACCTATGATTAGTTTTAATTTTAACATTATAATATCTAATTTCATTGTTGTAGAAACTAATTTAATTGTTACTTGTTTTTATTCTTTTAAAAATCAATTTTATTTCCTTAAACTTTAAAACGTGCAAAATAGAGATATTAACAAATCTGTTCATAAGTTGAGTTACCCGCTCAGACTTAAAGGACTCACTCAAAATTTAAGAAAATTTGGTGATGAAGCTAGTAGAGTAGGAATTGTCTTCTCCTCCCCTTACTAACATTCACCTCTATCAATTAGTCTTGTCTAAGCTTAGCTAAAAAATTTCATTTTTCCAACTACTATAAATTCAATTTATAAATAAAATATATTTTTAATTTAAAATTTAATTATAAAAGTATATAATTATTGATATAAAAATATATATTTAATAATTTATTGATATTTAATTCATAAAATGAGTGAGTCGGTGAGATTGTTTGAACTTGAATTTTTGTTGAACCAAGCTACGATCTAATCTATAAATAGTTTTATTATAAACATAGGTTACATCTATAATTAATAAATATAAAATACAATGATCATCATTCAAGTTTGTAGGATCTATGTAGAATTCATCTATTAAATATGAAAATCAATGTGTGAATGGTAATTAAACATGCATTAAATAATAATGAATGAAAAAGTAAAAGAGCGGAGCCAGACCCAATCATATTGCTTCATGTCAGTTTTTAATTAATTGTTTATAAGTTTATGATTAAAAATTATTTTATAATTTAAAAATTTTGTTTCATACACAATTAGTGGAGTTTAAAAAATTAGAGCAAGGGTGGTAAATACCCTTTCGAGTATAGTAAAATAACAAAGAAAAAGATATTTTAACGAGACAATTGAGATATTTTATATTTTTCTTTCATTATATTTTTATTTCATAGGGTTTTTTTTTTTATATAAGGTTTTTGTTTATATAATATAAAGTGGGAGTGGTTTGAACCCGTGCTAAATAGATGTTTGACAAGAGCTAACCATCGCTCCATACAAGTCAAGTTTAACAATATACATTTTCATTTATAAATATCTAAAGTAAAGTGTTATACATATTTTCATAAATGAATAATTTTTCAACTCTCATAACCTTGAAACTTATTTTCTTATAATCCCTAAAGAATTTAGGGGTACCTTAATTTTTTTAATTATGCATATGTATAAATGGCATGCATAAACTTATGGTCTCTACGTTTAAAAAAAGAAAGAATTATTCGTCTTCCTTTTTCTCTCATTTTATTATAATTTCCATTAGTTTTATGACAAGTGAATAGTTTTATTAGATAAATGGACTAATATATTAAAAGTAATTAATTTTTATTAAAATTATTATATAAAATTTAAAAATATTTTTTATTTTTTATTTAAAAAAAAAACATGTTTGTAAACATATTATAGAAACATGAGAAATAAAATAAAAATCCTACATTTATATATAACTTATTGGGTAGTTAAAAATTGTTGGAAAGAAAGAATATTTTTGTATTTATATTACTTTGAATTAAAGTCAATTCATTTCAAAATGAAAACAATGGTTTTTGTTTTTATTTAATTTTACAAAATATTTTTAGTGAATAAAAATAATTGTTAAATGTTGTTTTCTATTTTTACATATATTTATTTTTTTAAAAATATTTTTTTTAAAATTTGAATCAAATACATTATTCATTGTCTTCTAATTTTTCAAGAAAACAAAATCAATCTCTATTTTCTAAGACCAAATGAAGCCTAATCATCTCTATTTTATATTTTCATTTTATGATTTTTTTTGTATTATTATTTAAGTTTTTAACTAAATTTATGTCACGAATTAACTAGACGCTAATTAGTTGGAAAATACTTAAAAGCACCTTACTTTTACAAAGTAATTGATATTAATATAAGAGTAATTTTATCTTTCTATATTTTTTAATAAAAATATTACTATTATAAAATCAACTTTACCAATTTCAACCAAAATCTCATTTAATTTTAATATAAAATTTTATAAATACATTTATATATATCTTCCCATCATAATCTAGTAATTTTTAAGGATAATATAATTTTTGGCCCTTGAACTTAGAACTAGGTTCACTTTTGTACCTAAACTTAGCAACTAAACTCATTTTGGTCCTTTAACTTTGATTTCGTTAAGATTTGATAATGTGACCAATGTTCTTGAAGCATGACTAGATTGATTGATCGGACTGATCGAACTAAGAATCAATTGGTATATTGGTCTAAACAAATAGGTTGAACCAATTGAATTAGAAATTGCATCAAATTGGTATACATCGAAAACTAGGACAAAAATAAGTAGTTGAAAAGGTTGGACTAGTTTAATAAAATTCTTTTTTTTTAATCTTAATAGTTTTAAATTATTTATTTTATTATTGTTGGCCTAACATTTGAACCAATCAAATCGATTGAATTGAGAACCAGTGTTTTGATCTATTCAACCACTAATTTGATTATTAAAAAATTGTATGCGACACTTTAAGATTGTACCCTATCATTATTTAAAAATTTATATAATTTTTTTAATTTTTAAATAATGATGTGACATAATCTCAAAATTTAAATCTAACTTTTCTTATTTCACAAAAAAAAAAGGTATATTATCAATTTTTTTTACCTTCGTCCATTGAATTAATCAACTGAATTAATGCTCATTTAAGTTTAACTGTGCCAGTCAACCAAGAGTTATTTAACGGCGTATATGACCATAGTTCGAACAACAATTTTGAATTTAAACCATGACCTAGCCCAAAAAGCATTACAATTTTAAAAAATAATAATACTTATAACAATTATAAAGATGAAATTTCAGCAGAGATTTATCAGCACCGTGGCATATCCGGTGGCGGAGGCAGTAGCCTCTCTTCGGGCTGGTCTCCGTCTTTTACTATTAAAACAGTCTTCATCCCCCAAGTCATATGCCGGTCTATATGGCAATGCAGTAACCAAACTCCTACAATATCCACCCTTTAATCAAATTAGTAACACCAATCACATGTAGTTATTATAATTATGATAATGGAGAAAGGCTAGAGCAACAGTTTACCAGGGTTGTCTGCCTTGAATCTAATGGTGACCCAGCCATTGATGGGTACACTCACCGTGTTTCGAAGCGGGGGATCTTTGAGGTTGTACTTCAAAGGATCCTTGTATATGTCGAAATTCCCTAACCCAAATCCAACAATGTAAAAGTTGTAACCATGCAGGTGAATAGGATGATCAATCCCGCCCATCAATGCCGTCCCTTGAAGAACAATCTCCACCGTGGTGTTATAGTCCAACACCATCACCTCGGTCCCTCGTTTCGGAGTTTCTAAGTTTAAGGGAAGAAATATGTCAGTGAAATTGAATAAAAATGGTGGCATGTCGGGAAAATTATCCCCATACACCCCATTGGTGTGCTGATAGTAAGCTTGGAGCAAAGCAGTCGATGGATTAACAAAGCTTATGTTGTTCATGCTAGCAGCAAACCTAGTTCCATTAGGACCAGCACAAGTGTTATTGTCTTGGCAAGGGAAAGAGTTAACGGAAATCGTGGTGAAAATTCGATTTCTGATGTGTAATGGGACATCAATTGGATGTTTTCTATCGGCTAAGCTCTTGAGACCACCAAGAAAAGAAAAGGCCGCATTTGTATCATTGTAGAAAGGAAGAGATGGCAACGAAGAAGAAGAAGAAGAAGTTGGATTGCTGTATTTTCCTTTGTATTGAACGATGGCAGTGGTCGTAGTGTTATCGAAATGATGATTGGAACCAGTAGAATAAGCCCTAGCAACCATGTAATATCGGTCGGGTTTTTGGTTGGCAGATAACAAGGCATCTATGGTCTGTCCAGGAGAAATGGTAACATATTCACTGCTGAGTGGCTTGGTGTAGCCTGCATCTACGCCCACAACTGTGAGATTATGTTTTTTTATGGCAAAGAACAAAATGATGTTCATTGCAGCATTTATCAAGCGAAGTAGATAAGTTTTGCCTCGATCCACCGTTAGCTTGAACGTACCTGCAACAATAAGCGAGGTGACATTGTGATTTATACTTTTTTAACAAATGCATTAAATACAAACCCGAAAAGGAAAAAAAAGGTACCTTGTTTAGAGCAAGGGTAAAGATCACCAGGCTGACCATTGATAGTAAAGGCATCAGAGATATTAGGGTCCCCTCCGGTGTCATGCATTTGCTGAAGAACCTTTGTTATATCTTCTTTCCACCATTCACCTAATATTATGGGCACTTCTGCATCGGGTTTAGGGAAAGGGTACCTAGTTCCAACCTTTGGGTGGATGATAATAGCTCCATAAACAGTAGCCCTTGACCAGTCACTGTGAGCATGCCACCATAGGGTCCCTTCCTCTGTTGAAAATATAATCTTTTGCCTGAATCTTCCTCCAGGTTTGATAGGGCATTGTGTGATGTATTCCGGTCCATCTGCCCATGGATACCTCGGCTGTAGAACTCCATGCCTGTCCCAGGATTTACATAAACACAATGATTTGCTCCAGCATTCTCTAGCAACAAGGATATATATACACATATATATTCATTGAATTGGTGATCAAGTGGACACATACCAGTGAATGGTGATGTTTTTTTTCCCTTGGTTATAAACGTTGACATAAACTGTATCTCCATGCTGAGCTTCTATAGTCGGCCCTGGAAATTGTCCATTTACAGTTAAAATCTTCTTTGTACTGCACAATCTTGTGTATGTAGCTTCTTTCACCTGCAGAGATACATGAATATATATATGTTAAAAACTAAGGCAGTTTACTAAAGCAATTAACCTAACAAAAGATGTATATATCCTATGTTTAGTGGGGTTAATTAGTTTATGTATCCACTCTTAATAATTAAGACCCAACATGTTAAGAGTTATCTCCAAATTACAATCCCTTTTATAATTAGCACTTACTACAAATTCATATTCATCTATTGCTAGGGAGCAAGGCTGGTGATGAAAGTAGAGTACTAGGAAGCAAAGTATTTGAATAAGGATTAAGTGTTTCTTAGGCAAAATCATTTTTGTGGCAGAACTTTGGCATGAACCCTTTTCACCATAAATGCAAAAAGGCATTTCCCAAGGATTTTATAATGAAGTTAGAGAGTAAGAGCATCAAATAGGTGAAACTGATAGACTTTAATGTCTGTCCAAGAAGTTGGTAAGCTAGATTGCTCCAAGAAGGATAAAAGGGAAGAAAGGCATCCAAATATCGTATATTTTTTAGGAACTTGATTTAGACTACTTTCCTTCAGCATTTAACCTTTTATGTTCCTGCTTAGAATTAATTAGGGTTAGAGAAACTCAAAATGACCCACCATCTAATCACTTCTCATTTTACTTTCATAAACCATTGCCTTTTAAATTTACTTCAAGAGTCATGAAGGGAATGCTAGCTGTGGTGAGGGATTAATTCAACCATTTGTGCCATCACATAATCTTAATATTAACTAGTTTATTACATACAACTATTATTGCCTAGATATGCATCACTTCAATTTCATTTTGAAAAACTTTGAGAATCCGTTACGAAATATATGTAAAAATTTACATTCGTAATTATGAGACGTTTTCTCTTAAATAAATAATATCCTATAGGTTGAGTATATACTGCCACAATAAATTAAATCTCGAATTATTTGTTCATTCATTAAAACGTGAAGGAAATATCTAATTAGAAAGGAATTTGTTGAAATTTATGATGTTTGGAATAAGTGGAATATTGAACTACTTGATGGATGAGATTATACCAACAAGGTTAACACACCAAAAGATGATCACCATAAGTGGAGCTTTGAGCTTTCTATGTGCTTCAACCTTTTGAGGCAAACACTGTTATTGCTCGAAAAGTTGTTTTTAGCCCAAACTGGAAGGAACGTGCCACAAATAAATGGCACTGTAATCAACATCGTTTCGGCCTATTCGGAAACCCTAAAACATAGATCTCCAATCATCTTTTGATAAAGATGACACATTGCTCAACTAGAGAATAATATTTCATTCGAAATTTTGGGCTAATTAATGTTTTTTTTTTCTGCCTTTGCGTCAATCTCCAAAAACCCAACTTGGTTGTGGATTTTAACCACGTAAAAAATATACTACTGATGGGAATATTTGTTTAAAGCTCCCTTATTTTTATTTACAAAAGAGATATAAACCCTAAATTTGAACTCATAATAGGATGTCATCTCAATTTAAAGAGTAAATGTTAGATACAAGTATTTGATGGATTTTGTATCATCATATCTCAATATTTATAACCATTATACTTGGAACTTAAATTGAATATGAATAAGCGGAGCAACGCTAGAAACTTAAATGAACAAGAAAATAAGCCAAAAATCACTTTTATTACCATTAATTTTTTTAAAAAATACAATTATATCAACAATCTCAATAAAAATCAATAGTTATTAACACTCAATTAAATAATTAATTAACTAAATAAATTTGGTAGAAAAACCCCACATTTGTTTGATACACAAATAGATTTATGTGTCTTATTTAATAAAATATTCACTGAATGTAGGGAAAAGTGGGTAGTTGAGATAAATTAGGTATGGAATTAGGCATAAATGAGGTGATGGAAGGTGGATGCATTGCCGAGAAAAAGAACAAGAAATGAAGGGACTGATTTGGCTAAAACATACTTTTCTTTCAATAATTAGTGAGAAAGCAGATCTAGAAGATTACGATATTCAGGCTATAATTAGGATAGAATTTAGAAACAACTAGGATAGGGCTTCCCTCTATTTATATTGATTTCAAATACAAGTAACTCTCCTGGAAAAGAAATTTCATTCAAACTAAGTCATTCTCTGTATTCCGCTATTTTCCATTTAAAGCTAAAGCCAAACCTTGCTGTTAATCACACTACATTTATCTATTAAAAAAATATGTAGTATTAAAATTGAAAATTCCTTAAACATATGTTTAAACCAAGCTAATAGCTTTGAAAAATATGTCATTACATACTTTTACCAGTAATTAATGAAAATCTGTCTTTTTCTTTTTCTTTTCCTAAAAATACACTAAAGACATGGCATTTTTTTAGCTTTACAACTATCTTCAAACACGGCTTGGGCTAGTATCAATGAAGAAATTTTCAAAGAAAACCAAAATGACTAGTAATTAAAAGAGCTTTTCAACCTAGTAGGGATAACATCCAACTCTCGTCATATGATCACCATATCAGGGCCAACCTGCAGTGCCCTCAAGGGTCAGGACTCAATTGTCCTAAGCCTTTCATCAAGAATATCATTCATACATCCTCTACTACCAGTGCCATCAATAGTGTAAACAAGACTAACAAATAGTAATAATCAAGAAAAAGAACAGAAATTAGTGATCAAAATTAGTAAAAAGGATGAAGGCCAACAACAATATCATAGCAAACTCTATGCACGTAAGCTAAGGTATCAATCACCAGGCAGAGCTCGTGGATACGCAAAATATTATCAAAGACTGCTAAGTAAAAAGTAATCTTCAGACCAAACTTTAACAAGAAAAACATATCTCTAAGGTTGCCTGAAAATGAACTCTCATATAAGAAAAACATGTGAGAACTACACACAAACACGTCATCATATAAAACTGGAAAATTCAGCCTAACACAATGGTAAGGATCAAATAGATGTATGAATGCATACTTAATCAACCAAAAATACTAAGTCTGCATTTCTTTGATGCATTAATTACAAAGGGTTATTATTTGATACACTTGTGGAGTTTTTAACTCCTAGGATATGGTGCCCTTGGGCTTTCTATTTGATTGTATCAAAAGACCCAATGAATTGGGATTTCCCTATTGGGCTGAGTCATTTCAAGGCATGCAGACCATTTATGATGAAAAGGATGAGCTTTAAGAGAATGATTTAGTGTTCTTGCAGAGTGGAACCATGCAGTACCAGGCATGAGATAGATCTTCCAAAGAACAAGGGTTTTTTCAAAAAAGCCAATTCATTTGGGATCTTGCGGATCCATTCTTTTTCCTATACAAAGATTAGCCCTTTGTCTCTGTGTTTTCACACTGAAAATTCTTTGCAAATGAAGAGATGTCGAAGGGGCTTCTTACTTCCCAAACAGATCCTTCTATATCTATATATAAACATTGGTTTATTAAGAATATGCAAGAAAAGTACTTCAAATTATTGATTCATTGCCAGAGATGGCTTAGAACCAATAGTTCATTATCCAAAGGATTCTTCTATTCTAATACCCCATCCATGAGTTATCAGTATTTTAACTTCACAAGCAAACTTAAGAAACTGCCAAGTGTCCTTAATTGATATTTTAAAAACTAAAAACTAAATAAACAAGACACGTGGTGGTTTCTTAAGCCCTCTTGTGGAGTTAAAAATCTCCACCGCCAATGTATCAAATAATAATCTAATTAAAATTGCAAATAATAGAGATACTTTAACACAACAAGTAAGATATATTTCTAAGACTGCCCAGAAAAGTATGCTCAAAGGAAAAAGAAAAGTGAATAAAATACACATATATACTTATAGTTTGGCACTCTCTATGGCATTTAATAATGCCAAAAGTCAAAAGTATAACCACCATATACAACTTTTTGGGGAATAAATTGGCCTCTTTTGGAAAAGTGCAACTAAAAAGAACCCTCAGATCTCATAGCTTTGTCAAGATCATGTAAAGTTCAAGGTAATCGCGTTCATCAATAGCTTTTCACACACCACCTTACCACCAAAGAAATATATAATATATATATATATACATACACACAAAACATGTGTACATAGAGAGAGAGAGAGAGAGAGAGAGAGAGAGAGAGAGAGAGAGAGAGGGAATGAAAGTAGGTGGAGTGCAAAAGCCAGAGATGAATAGAGAACCAGAACCATCCGATCAAAAATGAGTTTTCCATCATTGGGCAGATAACAGCAACGGTAGAATCACAATGAAATCCGAGACATAAGTGTCTCCAACCCTACATAATACTGTACATAGAAAAATTATGATCTCCTTAGAAGGGTATATACGAAGAAAGCAAAAGGCACAATGGTCACAAAGGCTCTAATCAGATTCAGATACCATAAAAGCCTATAACAACAATATAAAAGGACGATGTAATGTCATCATTGTCATAACCAAACAACTCACTACATTCATTCCAATCTACAGCTTCAGAGTTCAGGGATAAAAGTAAGCAGAAACAACAAACAAAGAATACGCCATAAAACAAACTCATCATTGGCCCCATATCAAAGCCTTTGAAATTCATAGAGCATATGTTAGGCAGATGGAAAAAAAAGCACTGAAAGGTTTACTAGATAAGTATCACAAGGTAACAAACATGAAAATTACTCATTGAGGTGTTGAACAGGAAAAAGGTTGACAAGAGTTTTTCAACAACTAAATGTTTAACACTTCCAAAGCAGCAACTAAAAATGAGGGAGATAACATGATTGATGGCCTATGAAGTGCATCAAAAAGAGAGATGATAAAAGTTCAAAACTGTCCCAAGCACATAAATCAAGCATTTAAATTAATAATAAATAATTTTTAAAAAAAGGCAGAGCTGTATTCCAACACTTTAGCACAATTCTTAGAGAGGCCTTTGATAATTTCATCTAACAACAAAAGACCATGCATTGTGAACTGTGATTAAAAATAAGATATATTCAGTGAGATTGACAAAATCCTTAAGACTAATGAAGCTAAAGGCTCATACAAACCATCCCAGAGAGACCCTACTACGAATCAGTAGCATTACATTTCCATATTATCCTCAACAAAGGACAAAATGGACAGCCTAAAATAACCCCATTATAGAAAACTACTAAATTACCATGCATACAACTATGGGTATGCAAGAGAATGATCGAGATACAAATTATATGCAGAAAATATAAATAGCATGTTACATGTTACATTACCCAACAAAAGGATTCAAACGAAAATAGTATGATCAAGATACAAATCCTGGTCCATCTCGAATATTACAGTAGCTGGTGGTGGCGGCAAAAAAAAGATGTACATGTACTTACAGTAAACTCAGAGGAAGAAGAATCGTGAAAAATAGACACACATATTTATGGTTTGGCACTGTATTTATTAATGCCAGAAGTCAAAGGATAAACACCAGACAAGGTTTTCTTTGGACTAAATTGGCCTCTTTCGAAAAAGTGCAACTAAATAGATCCCTCAGATCTCATAGCTTTGTCAAGATCATGTACAGTTCACGGTAAATGCATTCATCAATAGCTTTTCACACACCACCTTACCACTAAAGAAATACCTAGTATATATATACACATACACATACACACAAACGTGTGTACGTAGACAGAAGAGGAGGAGATGGAGGAGGAAGGAGGGAGAGAGAGAGAGAGAGAGAGAGAATGAAAGGAGGTGGAGTGCAAAAGCCAGAGATGAATCAAAAAACAGAACCATCCAATCAAAGACGAGTTTTCCATCATTGGCAAAATAACAGTAACAGTAGAATCACAATGAAAACTAAGACATAAGTGTTTAAAACCCTACATAACATCGCAGAGAGAAAAAAAAACTATGATCTCCTTGAAAGAGTATAGATTGAGAAAGCAAAAGGCAACAAGGCCACAATGGCTCTAATCAATATAAAAGGAGGATGTAATTCAAAGAAAGTAAAATTTGCCCAGATTTCATTGTTTTTAAAATTAAACGATAGAGGAACCCATTTCTCTCGTTCCAATCTACAGCTTCGAGGTTCAGACATAAAAGTAAACAGAAGCAACAAACGAAAGAACTACCCTACATGACAGCTTCTCATCATTGGCCACATATCAAAACCTTTGAAATTCATCAAGCAAATTTTACACAGACGCAATCCAAGGCATTGAAAGATTCACTAGACGTACTTTCTTAAGTATCACCAGACAACAAACAAGAAAAGTAATCATTAAGGTTAAACAAGAAAATGGTGGAATAAAAGGCATCGAGTAAAGATGAGGGAGATACTATAATTGATGGCATATGAAGTTCATCAAAAAAAGGACATGATTGAAGTTCAAAAACTGCCCCAAAGCAAATACATTAAGCATTTAAACTAATAATAACATTAAAGACAGCTAATATTTCAGTTTTAGCACAACTCTTAGAGAGGCTTTGAATGATTTCGTCTAGCAACAAAAGACCTTGCATTGCAAACTATGATTGCAAATAAGATATATCCAGTGAGATTGACAAAATCCAGAAGATCAATGAAGCTAAAGACTCGTACAAACCATCCCAGTGAGACCATACTACTAATCAGTAGCATTCGATGTTCATATTGTACTCGAGAAAGGAAAATAAGATCAGCCTAAAAACACCCATAATAGAAAACGAAATGAAAAAAATAACAGCCTAAAAAAACCCATTATAGAAAACTACTAGATTATCATGCATTCAACTATGGGCATGCAAGTGTATGATGGAGATACAAATGATATACAGAAAACATACATAACATGATGATACGCTACCCAAAGAATGCATTCAACCGAAAATAACATGACCAAGATACAAGTTCCAGTCCATCTCAAATATTACCGTAGCTGGTGGCGGCGGCACAAAAGAGGAAAAAAAACAGTAATGAAGACGTAAGACAGGGAAAGGAGGAGTGACAAATGAGAGGAGACATGTTAGGGTTTAAAGGCAAGACAATACAGAATGACTAAAGTGCCATTGATTTGAGAGGGAATGTCTCATTTTTTGTTAAAACATAAGAGTAATTATACTCAAATTACTTCATAAATTAATTAACTTTAAAAATTTATTTTTTACTTATGATTATGATAAAAAATTTAAAAATTATATATTATAAAAAAATTTAATGTGGATTTTATAAAATTATAACTAAAAATTATATTATTTAAATCTTAAATTTCTTTTTAAATTTATACCAAAAAATATATTATAAAATATATTATTGCGACACCCATATCCAATTTAATCGTCGGACTCAAACTAATGAGCTTATTTAAGTTATTAGACTATTAAATTTTTTTTTAAGTCCAACTAACGAGTTTCAAACAATGATTCGACGATCGTAATTGTGGATCTAAAAATCGGTATCGTAGACTAAAGAATAAAGTTATTTAGATTTTGGTTCATTGATTTAAGACGTTAAAAACTATTTAATGAAAAAAAAATCTATTGAAGAAAAATGAGAGTTTTTAATTGGTGGAAGTGATACAAATAAAGAAAGTCATACAATAATGATTTTATCAGTCCAATTAAATAAAAAACTTTAAATAGTTTAATGAATATTTTGTAATTATATATAAAAATATATAACGGTAATTAAATTAAGTTATTCGATTTTATTGTTTCAAATTCTTGATGCTATAATTTTAAAAAAAAATCTTAATGCTATAAATTATAATATGAATTTTATTAACTTGAATTAAAATTAAAATTATTAAAAAAATAATTCAATTTCCTTTCCTTTCGGTTGTATTTGTCTTCAAAATCTTCAATTTCCTTGGGAATTTAATGGCAGCGTTCTTGAATAAAGAAGCTTAATTTCCACAGCTGCATCCATGTTTGAAATATTAGAAACTCCGCCGAAGTTGAAATAAAACAAGCTTTTTCTTTTCCCTTTTTTGACTTTTCTTCTTTCTAAGGATTGGACTTTCAGTTTTTATTTTTTCCGGTATTTATTTCTGTATTCTTATTCTTGCTTTGAAGAATGATTTTACCATAATTTATATAAATTATTGACTACCAATTAGTGTACCAATAATTATTATTTTACTAATTAGAAAACAAATCACATTGTAACCTTACGCACTCAGCACCAATCAAGTTTTACCTCCAACAGAAATTGTAAAGAGCGAGAAAAACATGTGAAAATTGAAACTTGAGTCAACATATATAGATCATTTTTAAGGAGAAACTTAAATTATGTCATGCCAAGGTAAAGTTTTAAATAAGGGAATATATCAAAACATTCTTAATTATATTAATTTGATCCACAAATTGGATTTGATTATGAAAACAATGCAAAAACATATAAAAAGTTTATTTATATATCTTATATAGTGATATTTTTCCTAAGTTGATGCTACTTTTTAATCCTTAACAATTGTAAATGAAATGTATTTTTTCTTGCGTTTCAAATAGAAAGAGTAAATGTTAAAATAAAATAAATAAGTGGTTTTGTTTCCAACATGCTCTTGGAAGTCAAGTTGGAGGAGGGTGGAATCTATGTTTGCGTCGTGGATGAAAGTGTTGGTGTTAGGTAAAATAATTATGGTCGAGACAAAAGTTGGAATTGAGATAGAGGTTGAGGACAAAGTGCCTCTTATGCATACATAAACATGGTATGTATAGGGTTAAATGAATTATAGCAAGTGGATCGATATCGAATGGATATATAAAATTAAAGTATATATATTTAGTAAATCCGTATAGGTGATCATATAAAGGAGATGATTTTAGATTGAAGCAATTTGATGAATTCCTTCTAAAAATTCATATCAAAATAGTACTAGTTAATGAGAGTTACTTCAGAAACAAAAAAAAAAAAGTAAAGTTAATTTTTTTTGTTATTCTCTCAATTCGAATAAAATGCAACTGAATCTAGTATGTATGAGTTAGCGATTAGAATCTATATGGATAGAATTTATAGTGGGATCTCAAAATACAAACAATTTTTGTTGGGTTTTTATCTTTTTTTGGGGGGGGGGTTCATTAGTGTTTTTATTAGTTGGAACTTCTAGTTATCTTGGCAGTAATTTAATATCTTTATTTTCATTTCAGCAAATAGTTTTTTTTCACAGGGAATCGTGATGTCTTTTTATGGGATTGCAGGCTTCTTTATTAGTTCCTATTTGTGGTGCACGATTTTTCGAAACGTAGGCAATGGTTATGATCGATTCGATAGAAAGAAGGAAATAATATGTATTTTTCGTTGGGGTTTTCTTAGGAAATATCGTCTCATTTTTCAACGATTCTTTATAAAAGATATTCAATTCATTAGAATAGAAGTTAAAGAGGGTATTTATGCTCGTCGTGTCTTTTATATGGAAATCAAAGGTGAATGGGATAAAAGATGTTCCTGTTGAAGATGTCTTGACTGTTGTACTTGTTGTCATGACGATAAACTCAACTTTATGAATGTAAAAATTAATCTTGAATTTATTAAGATAATGAATGAAGATTGTACCCACCAACCAAACCAAGAAGGATAATATTTTTTTCCATTGTATTCATAACTATAACCTTATCTTTCAAATGACTAAAATGGCGTTTGAACTATAATCCTATTTTATCAGTCTCCTTATTCAACACGAGAAGAAAGGTCATTGGTTCCACATTAGTGTGTTGGTCCAGAAATTGCAGATTTTCAGTCACGTTCACATGTATGTCTTGTGGGGTAACTTCCATAGCGACAAAAGAAAAAGGAGGTCCAACTAAAAAGGTTTCATGGCTCCACTCCATTTCAAAGCCTTAACTTTGGGGGCAAACCCTGTAATTATTTAAAGATCATTTCTAGCGAATAAAACAGAGTTTAATAGCCTTGATGAAATAATAATCCAATACAAAATCATCCTTACAACAATCACAATTGCATTATAAAATTACATTTCCATATGGGAATCTTATTAACAGACATTCGAATAAAATTTGATCCATTAGTTTATTAAAAATAATGTAAATCCACAACTATATCCTTCTACTGGTTCTAGGTTCCAGGACAACGAGGCATGGTAGACGGCGGTGGGCGGATGCTGGTTTCCGTGGTGGTACCATTCCTCACAATGAAAACAGTGTCCATTCCCCAGCTACTATGCCTTTCGAAATGGCAATGCATAAACCATACCCCTGAAAAATATGATATTTCAAATTCGTTAATACTAACTTTATTTTAAAGGAGGATGGAAGAGGATGAGATTTTTTTCTTTCTTCTCTCTAATTGAAAACTTACCAGGATTGTTTGCAAAAAATCTGAGTGCAGCCCATCCTTTACCAGGAACGTGGATAGTGTTAATGAGGGGTGGATCAACCAGGTTGTAGGTGCTTGGGTCTGTCTCATTGTTGAAATTTCCGGAACCACTTCCCACCTGATAGAAGCTGAAACCGTGCAAATGGATTGGGTGACTTCCACCACCACCCAATTGGGTTGCTTGCAGCACAATCTCAACTGCTTCCCCATAGTTTAGCACAACAGCCCTCGTCCCTAACTCAGCTCTCGTGTTGAAACCAGTCAAGTTTCCGGTAAAATCGTAGAATACTGGTGGATTAAGGGGAAAATCTTCGGTGAAAACACCACCGGTACTACTACAATAATAGAAAAAGTTAAAAGAATACAACAATGAAACAATTTTTTCCCCTAGCGATGTTAAAATTGCTATACCTGTTGTAGTATGCCTGGAGAATGTCAATACGTGGGAAAACAAAGCTGACGTTGTTCAAACTTGCAACAAATCTATTAGGTAGAAGACATTGCGAGGTGTTGCAAGGCACGGTGTTGGTGGCGATTGTAATGAACACTCGTCTATCGATACCCGTTGGCACATTCAATGGGGGATTCTGGGCGACGTTGGTGTTTCTAATTCGGCTGATGAAGCTATTGGTAGCATTTGTATCGTCTCTCGCGGGCAGTGTTATCAAGGAAGCATTCAATCCGCCCTCGCTGTTCGTATATTGGAAAATGCCGGTTGTGATGTTGTCAGGAGGCATAGCAGAGGCATCAGAGAAAGGCCTGGTAGCCATGTAATATTGGCCCACGTTTTGGTTCGCGGAGACCAACACATCCATGGTTTGGCCAGGGCTTATCAATATGTAGTCGCTTGTGAACCTTTGAACGTAGGAGGCATCTTGGGCGACGACTGTGAGGGTGTGGTTCGTGATGGCGAAGAATTGCTGTTCGTTCATTGCTGCATTGATTATGCGGAGAAGGTACATCTTCTCATAATCAACTTGCATACGGAATATTGTATCTGCAACACCCAATTTACAAAATGTTAGGTCAGTTTACAGTGAAGAAAAGAAAATGATTCGAAAGCCGATAAACTCGATCAGGACTTGGTAACTCTAGAACGTACCATTAGTGCATCCGTATGTGTCTCCTAAATTTCCATTGATAGCATAAGCATCTGGTTGGCGAGGAGGGATACCGGTTGCAAGTGCTTGATCGATGATTTGCTTGTAGTCCCCATTGTACCATGATTCTGTATATACGTACAAGAAATCAAATTATTATTCATATGGTCATATAAGTAGCACAACCAAAAAATCCAAACATATGCTTACGAAGTATGATTGTTTGATCCGCGTCTGGCGTGGGGAAAGGATAAGTTTCGTTCTCGGCCGGTAAAATGATGAAGGCTCCCTGGACGGAACCGCGAGTCCAGTCACTGTGTGCATGCCACCAAAGGGTTCCAATTTCGTCCGATAAAATGACTTCGTACGTAAAGTTGGTTCCTGGTTGGATAGGGCACTGCGTTATGAACTCGGGACCGTCGAACCATGGATTCCTTGGTTGTTTCACGCCGTGCCTGCAACATGTTTACTTTATTTTAATCACAGATGAATTCAATTCTTACGGAAATTATCATTGGAGGAATGAATTATAGTTACCAGTGAATGGTGAAGCCATAGTTTCCTTGATTGTGGACATTAACGAAGACAGTGTCACCTCTTCGAACCCGAATCTCAGGCCCAGGATAACTGTCGTTTACGACCAGCAATATCGTCGTGTTGCACAGCTTCGTAAAGTTTGACTCTCGCACCTGCAAAAAAAAAAAAAAAAAACCAAATGATATCTCATTACTGTTATTAATCAACGAAAAGTATAGAAAAAAACGATAGTAATCATTTTGCTGTCTGGAAAAAAACCAAGCCAACCGCCATGATTAGTCAGTAAATTAAGTAGGTTTAAGATTAATCAACGTAAGATTCAAAAAATCTATACGAAACAACTGTGACATGTAAAGGAAAAAGGATACTCACAAAGAATTCATAGTGATGTACATCAGCACTGCACAGGAACAAAGTGCTTAGAAATAGAACCCCTACGAAACATTTCACTTTATCTTGCTGTAAACCCATTTTTTTTTCTCTCTCTACTGTGTTCTTAGTTCTCCCCTGAATTTCTTATCTTTGGGCTATAAAATTCAAGCATTTATAGGAAAGGAAGCTAGTTATTGACTCACTTGGAACAAAGATTACACGGAACATGACATGTTATCTAGTTAAGCAAGTCGGATTTTTTTATACATAATATGGAATTTTATGTTCCAATTAGACCATGTCAACTCTTTATGATATTTAGTTAACGTTCTTTTCATTCAGTTTGTTCATTGCTGTCCTTGTTTCATTTAATAATATTTTAAGCTACTGTTGAATCATTTCTATAAGCTTGTAGTTGGTTTTTGTAGATTTTTGACTTTTTTTTATTTACTTTGGATGGGAAGTTTTTATGTTGTTTTATAATCCGCAATATTTTTATGATTCGTGTTATTTAATATTGATGAAGTTATTGTTTTATATAATTTTGATAATTTTATAAGGAAATTAAAATTATTTGTTTACATGATCCATTTATTTTTTTTTGTATGAAAATAAATTTTTTTAATTTTTAAAAATATAAAGTGTTTTACTATTACACCTCATACTTATAGATAAAATTAAATATTTGAAACTTAAGCAAGAAGTAAAACTATTAAACATATTATTACAATACCTTTGAAAACCTTGTCAAAGGAATTTAAAATTTTACTAATAATATATGTACAACTGGAATGTTTTATTTATTTTTTAAAAGATATATGATAAAATGTTAAATTAATTTGTAATGTTAAAACTTCTCATTGTCAATGTATTAAATAATTATTCATAATATCTTTAAAAAAATTAATTGATAAACATTATCATTTAATAGTGACATTAACATTTGAGATATATTAAAAAAAATGAAGGATTAAGTAAGCATCTTTATAGTTGATATAGAATATGACTTTCCTAAGTACTTTGACCTATATTAACAAACAAAGATATCCATAAACCGAAAAAAAGCAATTGTATGACTAGTCGCACGGATCCAATTTGGTTGGTTCATTAATAAAGAAAATTAATGCACGTAGATAAACAAAGCTGAATTCAATCATGTATGGTTACGTCTTTCAAATTCATAACTTGGAGATTATCCAACTAGCTAGCCTGCCATTCACGACTTTCTTAATTGCTAACTTTGAAATAATTAGTTTGAGGTTTAAGGGCATCAAAATAATGAACTACAACATATAGCATACAGTTGCGTGTCAACGCGTTCTATAGAAAACCATGCCAACTTTTCATTGGTTTCTTACAACTCCAGGAACATGATCCACAGTTTGAAATGTTTTACTTAGCCATCCATGTCTGAAAATAACGGGCACGTAACATATTTATTCTTGTTCACTTATTTCATGCTATGTGATTTTTCTCGATTTGTGTTTGTATGCCATTATACCACCATTGCCGCCTTGATTAACTTAGGACAACATTTTCTATGCATTACTTATTATTGTTGATTTTATGTAAACATGCATGTCCAAATTTTATGTTCTAGATGTTTGCCACTACATAATATTAAACACTATTGATATTTTTCTTACATGCGTATGTTTTATAAATAATAAAACGTAACATAATATGTACGAATTTAAAATGAAAAAAAAAAATTTAAAATGTGAGTAAAGAAAACTTTAAACAAATAAATACATCATATTAAGAATATTAAATACATTTTAATTGCATTTCAACTCATATTATAGCACGTGAAAATGTTATCATGTTAACATGTTTTCAAAATGTCATCATGTCGGTAAAAGGAAAATTCAATATTAAAAATAGTATTATAAAATATTCAATATTAGATTAACTTGTAGCTTTAATTTAATCACTGATATTATCTAAAGATTATGATACACGCATGATGAACGTGAAAATAAAATTATAAAATAAATACATTTATAAAAAATGATATAAATAACATAAAATATAAATGAAAGTTTAAATTCAATTTTTATGTGCATATATTTCTTATTTTACATAAAAAAAATATAAAATAACAACCTTCAAAATAATGTAATACACTTTGCAAACATATTTTCCCTCTAAATGGCAAAATAAAAAGAAAATTCGTCTCGTGTAGTATAGGAGAAGAACGGCCCTCCATTTCTGACTACATCCTGCTGATAAACCTGTCCACAAATACTTTGTCAATGACTTTTATCTTCATCTCTCTTTATACATTTGTTATCGACTTTTGCATGTTTCGATTTTTTAAATTATTTTATTGGTGTACTTTTTAATATAAATTTATTACTCGAGTTGAGTCAATTATTTATTTGTGTTAAATTATAAAGTAAAAATTTGAAGATTAAAATATACCTTAAGTAAGGTTTTTAGAACCAAATTAACGATCTAATTGATCAAGTCACTAGTTCGTAGAATTGGATTAAATAAATCATTAAAAAGATCATAAAGATAAAATATTTAAAAAATAAAAAATATTGGTTCAATCGATTCTTTATCATGTTTCAATCGGTCCATATCAATTCGCAGATCAATTGATTTGATGCTTCTCTCCAAATGAATATATTGTCAGTTCCTGGTCAGATATCTTGACCAATTTCCGGTCTGACCAACCAATTTGGTTCAAACAACCATGACTTTAAGTCTCTATATTTTAGAATTTAGTCTTCCTACTTTTATTTTCAATAATGTAATCCCTTTACTTTTTGGATTTAAAAATCTATTTTTAAATTATATATAATCACGTAACATCTTAATTGAAAAATTAACGATATTAATTATTTAAACTTATTAATAATATTATAAAAATACTAAACTAATTAATAACGTTATAAAAATATAAACTAGGTTAAAAATTAAATTATAAAAATTAAATATTAATTTAGGCATATATTACAAGGACTAAATTAAAAATTAACCATTTATATATATATATATATATATAAAGCAAGTGGTGTGTGCCATGTGTTAACATATAGGTATATAAATATTGAATTGACGTCATGATTATGTTATTATAATAGTAGTGGTCACAACAATAAAAAAAAAATCTACTAACACAAAAATTGTTGACACAGATTGGATAACTTCCGTACACAAAATAATAATTTAACATCTTAGAAACTAAGGTAATATTGAAAAATTTGATACTGAAATTGATTTCTGTTTCTTTTATCGTTATCAATCTCTATACATCATAGCTAGACATTTATAATATATTACTAACAGTCCTCTGTTAAACAATTCTGCTTAACAACTTAACAGCTGTATAATCACTTGACCAACAGCTCATAACTGACTATATTAACTCTTTAACATTCATCCAGCTTCCTATAGGTAAGACCTGAAGAAGACTTCGAAAGTGAGTAAAATTCATCATTGACAGGGGCTTAGTGAGAACATCTGCTACTTGATCACGTGCGGGAACTTCACCGACCAAAATAGACCCATCTGCAACTCGTTCACGAACAAAAAATAGATCGAGCTCGACATGCTTGAACTTAGAATGTAACACTGGGTTGGCTGCAACTGCAACAGCACTCGAACTATCGAACCAAATATTTGGAATATCAGCAGACTGAACTTGTAGTTCCTGAAGCAAGGAAAGCAACTAGGTAACTGATAAACGATAAATTATACATATTTTTACCTCATGTTTAGCCTATATTTTGGATGAATTATTATCAATTTTGTGAGAATTGGTGCTCTTAATCCTTCTTTTTCATGTCTTATACTCAGGAGAGCATAGGGAAGAGAAAAGAACGGAAAACGGGCCAAAAACGAGGAAAATGGGCCAAAATGTGAAAATGACACGGCCCAAGAAGTCGCCACACGGCCGTGCCACATGAAGTCCACACGGCCCAGCCCTAACAAGCACGGCCAAGCCACACGACCATGCCAATATTAACAGGCCTGTACATGGCCCTTATCGAAACCACACGGGCGTGGCACACGGGCGTGGCACAAGGCGTGTCCCTGTCGTGAGGAAGTGCAATTTCACTCGGATTTGGATACTTAAGGGCTAAGAAAGCTATTCTAAACTCTATATAAAGACCCCAGGAGGCAACCCTAAAGGATATACTCTTTTCTCTGAAGAAAGAGCGCCATAATTCTGCCAACACAAGGGGTGAAAGCAAGAAATTACTCCAATGGAAGCCGATTGATTCATCCCAGAAGCCAGAATTCTACATCAAGACAGAGGATCTCCCTAAATTCCTTCAGGGGTTTTTGGGTTCTTTATGTTTTGTTATCTTATTTCTTCTGAGATGTTTTCTTTATTAGTTATGAACTAAACCCCTTAAATACTTGAGGGGGATGAAACCTAAGACAGATCTTGTTATTATTTATTCTTGAATTATTTGATAAATACTTAAATTGTTCTTAATTATGTGTTCTTTATTCTTGATTTAATAATCCTAGGTATTACTTCAAGAACTTGATGTGCTTAGGCAGAGGAGCAAAAGTCCCTGTTTTAAGAGTAGATTTACCATAATTAAGCGGAGTTGCATGCAATCCTAGACATAGGGCGACATAAATCTGTCGAATTAAGGTCAAACCTAATAGGGGGATCCATAGATCGAATTAATGCAACCTAAGGGTGTTAATTAATAAGAAAACTTTAATTAACCACCTAGGATTAGTTGTTCTTATCCTCGACGGAGGTATTAACATAAGTTAGGGATCTCTACGGATCAAGTCAAGTGAAGAAATCATCTAGTTCAAGAAATTAATAACAAGTGAAGTCTAGGTGGATTCTCCCTTAAGTATTGCTCATATTAATTAGCTTTTCCTGAAAGTTTTCCCCAATTTACTTTTTGTGCACTTTTAGTTAGTTTTAGAATTAATTTCAACCAATCCTCTTTTATTTTTAGGCTAGATAATAGAAAGGAAGTAAGTACTAGTATTTTTGGTTCCCTTGGGTACGATAACTCGGTCTTGCAGCTAAACTATACTACTATTCGATAGGTGCGCTTGCCTTTAAAATCGTGATATTAGTTAGTGTTTGGTGTGATCAGTTTTTATAAATTTTATTACTTAATATCACGAGTATCAATAACCTCACTAGTAGCTGTAGCAAGGCTCTAATATTCAACTTCTGCCGTGGATCGAGAAACCACCAGCTGGTTTTTAGAGCACCACGACACTGGAGTGGATCCAAAATAAACACAATACCCGGAAGTTGAGCGACGGTCATCAAAATCTAACCCCCAGTTAGTGTCAACATATGCAACTAATAAAAGTCAAGCAGACGGCCAAACCACAATCCCAAATGTGAGTGTCCCACACAAATACCTCAAGATACGCTTTAAAGCAGTAAGATGGACTGTGGTAGAACTATGCATAAATTGACATATCTAGTTTACAGCATACGCAATATCAGATCTCGTAATTACAACATACTGGATACACCAGCAAGACTTTTGTACTTTGTAGGATCATCTAAATGATCACCATCCGCTTTGGAGAGCGTGGATGAGCTAACCATCTGAGTATGGACACTCTTCGCATTAGTCAATGATGCATGAGCAAGAATATCACGGATGTACTTGGTCTGACAAAGATGAAGACAACCAGAGGAAGAACGCATAACCTCAATCCCAAGAAAATAGTAAAGATCCCTCATATCTTTGAGCGAAAACTCAACATTCAACTGTTGAACAAAACTAATGATAACAGCAGAATCATTACCAGTAATAATGATATGATCTACATAAACAAGCACATATAGAGTAGAATCAGACGTAATTTGAACAAATAAAGAAGCATCAGATTTGGATATTACAAACCCAGTATCCAAGAAAAATTGCTTTAGTTTGGTAAACCAAGCCCGCGGAGCCTGTTGGAGACCATATAAGGCCGTTTTCAATCGACAAACAAATAGTTTGCCCAACGGATCACATTGAACAAAACCAGGAGGTTGTTGCATAAATACTTCAGTATCTAGATCTTCATTTAAGAAAGTATTATTGACATCAACCTGGTGAAGCTGCCAACCTCTTGACACGGCAATGGACAAAATCACCCGAATAGTTACTGGTTTGACCACAGGACTGAACGTTTTCAGAAAATCACATTCTGGCACTTGAGAACAACCCTTAGCGACCAACCGTGCCTTTCGACGATTAACAAATCCATAAGGATTTCTCTTGATTTTAAACAACCATTTGCACCCTATAACTTTCTATACAGGGGGTAAGGACACGAGTTTCCAAGTTGAATTAGACATAAGCGCATCATTTTGTGCTTGAACAGCTGACTTCCACTCGGATGCGCAAATGCCTCCATAATAAAGCATGGCTCAAAATCATTAGCCTCAACAGATAACACTTTGGACTTAAAAATCTCTACTTTTAACCGAGTAACCATAGCGTAAGTATTCCCAGACAAAGCAGACGTAGCTTGTTGAGGACCCCGTGGAGACACTGGTTGTGATACAGAATGACACTGATTATTAGAAGAAGAGTCAGCCTGAGATACATTATACGTAACTGCTAGAGTAGCAGAATCAACTTGCTCACAAACAAGAGCCGAAATAGGCAAGGAAGATGACGGAATCCGCTGAGACGCTGCAGGAAGCAATGAAGAGGTACATGTAACAATAGGAACATATGTGACACCCCGAGTAGTAGGACAATTAGCCTTTTCCACTGACGCTGAAAACAAGAATCGATGTTCATCAAACACTACATGCCGAGAGACTACAACTTTCTTATCCGGAGTAAGACAATAATACTCTTTATGCTGAGAACTATACCCTAAAAATGTATAGGGTTGAGACCAAAAATCCAGTTTACATCGCCTAAACGACCGTAAATATGGAAAGCAACCGCAACCAAAAACCTACAGATAATCATATTGAGGTGCAACTCCATAAAGCACTTGATACGGTGATTGACTTTTAAGAACCAGAGTAGGAAGCCTATTGATAAGATGAACTTCCGTGCAGAGCGTATATCTCCAATATTCCATAAAAAGATTGGCTTGAGCTAGAAGTGTAAGCCTTGTTTCCATAATTTGCCTATGCTTCCGTTCAACAACTCCATTTTGTTCAGGCGTGTGAAGACAGGATAGTGGATGAACTATTCCTTGATTGGCTAAGACTAGGGCAAAGGCGCGAAATTCACCACCCCAGTCACTTTGGAACTACTTAATGCATTTTCCAAACAGATTGGTAACCATTTTCTAAAATTGAAGAAAACACCCAACAACTTGAGACATACTTTTAAGAAAGTACACCCACGTAAACCTACTGCGCATATCCATAAATGAAATATAGTACATATTATTCTCACATGCAACTGAGGCTGGACTCCACAAGTTAGAAATGACTAATTCAAAAGAATCCACATATTCTATATTAGAATAAGGAAAAGGCAACTTCTGAAACTTTCCTTTCTGACAAGCAACAGAAACATGATCAAGAGATTTTTTATTAGAAACTACACCACATTTATTTAACACATCATTAACAATTTTAGAAGACGGATGACTAAGCCTATAGTTCCATAGTGTAAACTCATTAGAAACAGGTGAATCAGTTTGAACATTGTGGACATCAAAAGTTTAAACAGAGGACGTCGATAAACCGGACGAAAAGGAATAGAGTCCATCACGAACTCGGGCCTGCAGCAAGATTTATTGCTTCTGGATGTCCTTAACAACACAGAAGGATAGGTGAAATTCAAAGAAAACATCGTTGTCACAAGCAAACTATGATACATACATTAGATTTTTGCGAATGCTTGGAACACACAACACATTAGTCAAATGTAACAACTTTGAATTTGCAAGAATAACAGTGTCCCCAACAGACAGTATTTTAGTGGGAGCTCCATTGCCCATTAAAAGTTCAGATGTAACTGAATATGGAGTAACATCATTTAGATCTGCAGCACTCTAGCAAACATGGTTTGAAGCTCCAAAATTTAAGTACCAAGACGTGGTCCCGACTGGTACCGGGATATACTGATTGTTACATGCCAATTTTGGCCTTTATACAAACATAACCAAATACCATAAGCCAACTACCCAAATCCATTAACCCAAAACAAGACTTAACCCATACAAATTTGCCTAAAGCCCGTTTATAACCCAAAACCCCTAATACCCGGAGCCCAAGTACAGACCCGAAATCAAACCCAATTAACCCAATCTGCCTACCTAGATCCACTAACCCAATTCCCTTTACAAACCATATGACCCAAACCCATAACACCTTGACCCAACAGACCTAAATCCTACCGAAGCCCAAACCCCTTTTACCCGACTAGTCCAAAGCAGAGAAAAACAAAATCTTTGAAACCCTAACCCTAACCCTATGTGCGGCGCCGCAACCACCCCCTGGCCATCACCAACCTTCTGACGTTCAGCCACCTACTCTGCCACCACCATACTATTCCACCATACCCTGCAAACAGAGAAAAACAACGTGAATAGCAGAATAATAACAATAATAAACAAAACAGTAGTAAAAAGGGTGTTAAAATACTCATCTGTGTTCGGCTATAAAAGCCTTGGAAACCGATTTGTAAAGGGTTGGAAGTTTGGAATAACAAGCAAAATTTCAGATATCATAAAAAGATATTTTAAACTTCAAAAGTAGGAATCAGATTATCACCAAATCAGAAACAAACAGAATCGGACCGAAGGTAATTTTTCCTTTTTTTGTTCTTTTCCGATTTCGAACACTCCCCATTTTTCTGACTTTTAAAACATTATTTATGCATGTATAACATATATTGTTAAAAATAAGAAATAAAAAGAAATAATTTACCTTTTTTTGCGATTTTCGGCCACCGCGTGCAGTGGCCGGTGACGACAATGACGATGGACCACGACCGGAGACGGTGTCGGGGCTTCATCCGGTCTTCAAACCGAGAAGAAAGGGAGAGAACCCTTACATTCTCTCTATTTTTTTTTAGTTTAAGTTAAAAATGATTTTTTTGTAATTTAAGGAGTATTTAAAGGGGCTTAAAACGGTACCGTTTCGATCGGGCATCCAGGGCATAAAACGACGTCGTTTTACCCTGGGTCGACCCGATCCGACCCGACCCTAGGTCAGGATCCGCGCGTTTTTTAATGGAAGGGCTAATTTCACTGTTAGCCCTTCCGCTTTTTTATTAATGTGCAATCCGGTTTCATGTAATTTCAATTTGGCCCCAATGTTCTTTCCGTTTTGCAATTTGGTCCCCTTTGCAAGGGTATCGTTTTAAAAGCTCGGGGAAATTGCTGCTTCGGTCCTGTTAAATTTAATCCGTGTTCAAATCAACCCGTTCTTGTCTTTCTTTGTTTTAAAATATGCCCAGAAGTTCTGATCCGTTTTTGATTTGATCCTGTTTTGTATTTTAGGTATTTTATTTATTATTATTATTATTATTATTATTATTAGTATTATATTTATGATTATTAATTTCTTATTTATTATCATCAGAATTTATATATATTTATTTTTTTTATGTATATATTTTCATATAATGCCATTTTCAAATATTATTACTATACTTTTATATATAGTTTTATATAGTATACTTTAGCCTTAATATTATTTTGTTATATTTGCTATTCGCATTTTGTTATTTTGCTAGTATTACCATTTTTATTTTTTACCACTATTAATGTATACTAGTATATACATACTCTTTTAATATTATTTTTCTATATATATTTTAATATCACACTATTCATATATTTTTATATTATCTCATATTTTTATATATAATTCTATTATACTATATTATGCACACGTTTATACACATATATACTTAATATTTTATATGAACACTTTCTACACCAATTCTGTTATTATTGTTAACATTATTATTATTATTATTTGTTTTAAACATTTTTATCACAAACTATGCATTGTTTAACCCTATACCAAATTGGCCTTTATATACATAGGCAATGTTCGGTGTTTAGAAATTCGAGAAACCGTGCCCTAACGTATTGGGTTTCGGTTTTCTCGTCTAAATCTAAATGCTCGAATAACCTTCCCAAAATATAAATTTAAATGAAAAGCTTATGAAATACTATTATCAATCGTTTCTATGTATTCCATTTCCATATTGTATTTTGTTATACCTTTACCCCATGTATTCCAAATTTCTTTTACCCGTCACAAATTTTTTTGTATAGGTAATGTTCGGTGTTTAGAAATCCGAGACCGTGCCCTAACGTATTGGGTTTCGATTTTCTCGCCTAATTCTAAATACTCGAACATCCTTCTTAAAATACAAATTAAAACAAAAACTCTATATATTACTTTCCATTTTCGCTCACTATCACCATATTGTATTTCATTACCATATTTCACTCTATTATGCGTATTCTCATTGTCATTCTAAATGTCTTATAAACCTCATTTTACTTAATACAAAAATAATTTTCTTCATAAAGGCAAAAATTTCGTGTTTAGACATTCGGGAATCGTGCCCTAACGCATTGGGTTGCGGTTCTTCGTTTAAATCTAAATAATCGAATAGCCTATCAAAATACAATTTTTCAAAACTTGTTCTCGAGAGTCCGAGGTATTGCGTCCTAAGGCATTGGGCGTGATATTTCATAATCTCGGGATGAAATTTTCTGAAATCAAGGCAATGTTCGGTACTTAGGAATTCGAGAAATTGTGCCCTAACGTATTGGGTTTCAATTTTCTTCATTTATCTCGAGTATTCGAATACCCTTTCAAATCAAATACATGATTTCTAAATAAAAAGTAAGTTTAGCCTCTAAGGTCAAAATATCGTGTCCTACCGTATTGGATGTGATGTTTTACCCTAAGGCAAACCGACCTTTGATTTCCGTCTTCAACCTACCCGAATGGTTTTAAAGCAAATAAGGATCGTATATTAAACTCTTTCAAATTTTCGAATCATCGACCACAAAGACATTAATTAATCAACAAGGTACCGGTTTCCGGGCGTATCGGGGGTGCTAATCCTTCCCCGTGCGTAACTGACTCCCGAACCTATTTTTTCTGGTATGCGGACCAAAATTGTTGTTTTAATAAATCAAATAGTTTATCAAAAACAACCCCTTTTTGAGGTGGCCGATCGCACCCTAAAAAAGATCGGTGGCGACTCCAATTCATATTTTTAAAGTTGACGTCCGTTTTGGTTTTTCACAAAAAAAATGGTATCGACACTGATCATTACCATCAAAATTAGAATCATATTGTGTGGCATCTGAGTAATCGGATGCACGGAAGTCAGGAATTTTAGGCAGTTCAATACACTGAGAATTACCCACATCAAAGACTCGAGCTTAGGGTTTAGTACGTCATGGACTCGCAAGAAGAGCGAACGAATGAGAACCATCAACACCAACCAAGTTAGCAATAGGAGATCTAAGAGAATTTTGAGGAACAGTTGCAAGAGCATGAACTGGCCTACTATGCTGTCCATGAGAAGCAGAAGGCCCAAGAGATTGACCAGCACCGGTCGGCCCAGCAAAACCATGAAAATTCCCTTCCGAATGCTAGGCCAATGAGCACTCTAATCTACTGCCATGCCCCACGTTGACTGGATGACTATAGGGCCCAACACCTATTCGGCCTGCATCATGCTCATATAGCCCAACGCCCATTCAGTCCAAAATGGTTAGCATAATAATCAAAATGACGCCTAGCCCAAGTAAGTGTTGAAAAGTCAACACCAGCTGCAGCCCTAGGAACATTTTATGGAAGCCATCGTCCTCATGAACCACTAAAGCTCTGCGTCGCCGACTCATCAGTTACCGGAGGCATCATAGGTGCATCACCGTAATCTCGATCAAAGCGGTAGTAACACCATTGTGTTAAATGTCCAAATCGATGACAAATTTGACATTGCACCCGATATCAGAAGCTATGACCACCACGTATCGTCTACACGGAACATCAACTGCAAACTCGACGCAAATCAGAGAGATCCACCATAGGAGCCTCAACATTATGCGCAACCAGTGGAACTTCACACACCGTGCGCAGTTGTCGATGCTCAAACTCTAGTAAGATATCAACAAGTTTTTGAAAGGAAACTTGTCCGGTGAGGCTGAGAACAACATAAACACCGAATCGAACTCAATAAGTAGACCTGCAAGGAGTACCTCTGTTTTCTTAGCATCCGAGATCACAGGTCCCGATGCCGCAAGCAACGCACACAGATTCTAAATCGTCGACACATATTCTTAAACAGTCGATCCATCTTTCTTCATCGAATAAAGATCTTAACGAAGCCGAGATACCTTCGCACTAGATGACACTGCAAATGGATGACTCGCAGTATTCCATATCTCAACAGAAGTTTTGGCAGTTATAAGCAAAGATAATAATGAGGAATCAATCGTAAAAATTAACCATGAAACGAGCAACTTATCCTGTTGACCGAATAAAGTCGCCGTTGGATTCAGTTGAAGCGCCAGTCTAACGACACCACAAGACGCGGAGGAGCAGAGAACGTACCATCCAAAAAATTATGTAAGCCATAGCCTTCAATAATAAGGCGGATCTAGTACTGCCATTGGATGAAATTCTTTATATCCAGCTTCACTGTATCATGTCAAGAGAAGATTCACCAGGCGGAGAGTCGATCGATGGATCCATGAGCCAATCGCAGAGATGAGTAGTAGAAACTAAACAACTGCAGGAGCAAGCGAGCAAAAATGAGATTGTTCCAGGATCAGAACCAATCAACTGATACCATCTTAGAAACTAGTGTAATATTGAAACTTTTGATATCGAAATTGATTTCTGTTTCTTCTATCGTTATCCGTCTCTATACATCATAGCTAGACACTTATAATATATTGCTAACAGTCCTCTGCTAAACAACTCTGCTTAACAACTTAACAGCTGTATAACCACTTGACTAACAGCTCATAACTGACTATATTAACTCTCTAACATAACACAACCTTAAACACTCATTTTTGTATATCAAAATATAGCTCTCACAATTTACTACTATATTTTTCTCTCAAGTCATATACAATTAAATAGCCAAACAAGAAATATTGGTAAATATTCCTCCAAAGTCCAAAGATTATCTTAAATTTCGAAAGCCTCCACTATAGCTTTATTTTCAAGCCCTCATCTTTGAACCGTGTAGTATTTGTAGCTTCGACAACTTTTTACCATTTATTCACTTACCTTGTAAAACATAAGTATATTGAAATCGATTTACAAGTAATTAAATTTTACTTTGTTTCTACTATATATTACATAAAAAAATTATTGATATAAAAATTTAGTTTTAAAAAATGCCAATTAAATTAAAAAATAGAATAGGGGCAAATTTTGTGAGTGGTGAAAAGGTTTTCAAGTCCCGTTCGCCTGATGATCAGAATACAAAAAAAGTCTGGTTCAAAGGGGTGAGGGTGATGTTGGTGATGATATGCTTGTGGACTTGGAATTGAGGCCAAATGTGTTTTGTAAATAGATGTTGATTGGGGAAGGGAATACTAATTAGAGGGAGGAGAATAGAGGTGCTGGGAGTGGTAGCGGTGATGAGATAGAGCTTATGGAAAGAGATGTCAAAAAATTGATATGTAATGGAATCCTGACTATAGAGTTTTCTGATTATATTCACCAGATCCTATTTAAGGAAATGAAGACAACAATAATATTGAAGTTGCCAGGGCGAAACATTGGATATGCCGCCCTTCACAATTGAATCAGTATCTTGTGGAGACTGTTAAAATCGTTTTATTTAATGGATATCGAGAATGGGTATTTCCTAGCTAAGTTCTATTGTAGTGAGGATTTCAATAATGTTATTATTTCACAAGGTTCATGAATTATTTATGGTTAATATTTTACTGTTCAACCATGGACTAAATATTTTAATCCAAAGAAACCTTACCAGAGTGTAGTTCTCGCATAGATTAGACTCCCGGGTCTCTCGAGATTTATGTGCAAAAGGAGCATCTTGGAAGCAATTGGGGGTTTAGTAAGTAAAATGGCAAAGTTAGACTTTAATACAGATAGCAAGACCAGTGGAGGTTTTGCTAGAATGACTGTCTTTGTGGATCTCAATAGGCCGTTGGTATCTCAAGTATTGGTGAACAGAGAGTTGCAACAAGTGGAGTATGATGTTTTGCTTACAATATGTTTTTCCTATGGAAAATATGGCCACACGAAGTAGATGTGTTCATCACCAACAATGACGAATAGTGAGAAGGTTCAAGAAAATTGAGAATTGGGGTAAACTGAATCAGCTAACAGTGGAGAGGGGTCAGTGTGGTATGAAGCTTTGCCTACAATATGTTTTTCCTTTGGAAAATATAGCCACACGAAGGATATGTGCTCATCACCAATGATAACAACCAATAGTGAGAAGGTTCAAGAAAATGGAAAATTAGGGTAAACTGAATCAACTAACGGTGGAGAGAGGTCAGCGTACAGACCATGGATGGTGGTTGAGCGTAAATCTTGGTAGGTCAAAAAGAGTTGTGAAATCAAAGGGAGGGGGTTCAAGAAATGCAAGCTTGGGGTCGACAAGTAGAAGAACATATATTAGATTCAAGTTGATCTGACGATCAGTGTTGGGGATAGAGAAAAAAGCTATTTGGATTTTAGTTCACAAATTTGATACGTTCAAAATAGTTTCATGAAAAAATCGAACTATAGAAGAGAACGGGAATAAGAACTTTTGATTGATCCAAGCAATGAGAACAGAGAAAACCATACAACACCAATTTTAATAGCTTAGTGACTTAAGTGAAAACTTTTGGATAATTCAATGACCATTTTATAAAATTTTAAAGTTAAAATAACTAAATATAAACTTGTTAATAATTTAATGAATTTTAAATATAGTTACCAACACAATAAACTTGGAATCCAAGAAATAGAAAAAAAAGGTGGCTACAATTTTTTTTTTGTTCATTAAAAGGTGGCTACAATATATCCTCAGACTGTCATGTTGTTGAGTGTATTTTAAATAATTATGGTGGTTAAATAAAAAAAAAATTATACCTATATGAGGTAGATCCTCATTAGGGTATAAGGATTTTAGCTCAGTTTTTAAAGTCCTTCAAAATTTTTTAAAAAATTATTATTAAAATTTCAAATTAAAAAAAAATCTCTAAAATTTTTAAAATTTTTAATTAGACTTATCAAAACTTTTAAAAATTTTAGTTACACCCCTTGAAACCTTAATGCGAATATCCGTCATCAGTGAGCAATGAGCTTTCGTCCATGTGGGAAATGGAAGAGTCCATTTGCATGTAACTTGTCTTACCTTCATAATTAGCCTTCATGAAAAAGTGGCTTTTTTCTTAAAATAACCCCAAAAAATAAATTAATTATCAAAATAACCCACTTAAAAAATTAAATACGAAAATAACTCAATTTCTACAGTAAAAGTTGGTGGAGCCATATAATATGGCGCCACCAACTTGCCACGTCAGCCAGGGCCTTAAAAAATTAATTTTTTGGTGGAGCCATGTTGAATGACGCCACCAGTATAAAATACCAGAGAAATACTAAAAAATTCAGAAAAAATGGGGGGCTTAAAAACAATTTACCATTTTCGGTGACGCCATATTAAATGACGCCACCATCTGACCTACCTGACACCCTTTTTTTTCTTTCTTTTATTCATAATTTTGTACTTTATTTTTTTTACTTTTTTTTTCAAATTTTATGTTTTACTTTTTTTTCAAATTTTATGTTTTACTTTTTTTTAGTTTTATTTTTTTCTTATTTTGTTTTGTTTATTTATTTTATTTATTTTTATTATTAATTTTAAAAAATTTGAAATGTATATTTGAAAAATTTATAATATATACTTTTTAAAATTTTAAATATTATTTTTAAATTATTTTTAAAATTTTAGATTTATATTTTTGAAATCATTTTTTATAAATTTTAAAAATATATTCTTCAAATTAATTTTTTAAATTTAAAATGTTATTTTTTAAATATTAACTATATTTTGAATAATATAAAACATTTAAACATTTAAAATTTTTAAATACATTTAAAAAATCATAATTTAAAAAATTATGAAAAGACAGGGAACTTTTAAAACAATTTCCCTTTTTATTTTTTTAAAGATATTCAAACTTTACTAAAATTTTATATAAAAACTTTATTTAAAAATATAAATTAAAAAGTAAAAGTTTAAATTAAAAAATAAATATATATATTATAACTAGTCACATCATGTCAGTGATGTGATTATTGATAAATTTAAATATAAATATAAAAAAATAAAAAATAAAAGTTTTAAATGTATATTTTTCAAATTATATTTGAAATTATTAGTTTTATAATATTTAAAATGTATGTTTAATATATTATTAATTTTACATAGAATTTTTTAAATTAAGGTTTTTTAATTTTTTTCTTGTTTTATTTTAGTTAATTTAATTTATTTATTTTTTATTATTAATTTTTAAAATTTTGTAATGTATATTTGAAATGTTCTATAATATATATTTGTTAAAATTTTAAATATCAGTTTTAGATTGTTTTAGATTGTTTTATATTATTAAAAATATGGTTAATATTTAAAAAATAATATTTTAAATTTAAAAAAATTAATTTGAAGAATATATTTTTAAAATTTATAAAAAATGATTTCAAAAATATAAATCTAAAATTTTAAAAAAATAATTTAAAAATAATATTTAAAATTTTAAAAAGTATATATTATAAACTTTTCAAATATACATTACAAAATTTTTAAAATTTTTAATAAAAAATAAATAAAATAAAAAAACAAAATAAAATAAGAAAAAAAATAAAACTTCAAAAAACTAAAAAAAAGAAAAAGATAAAATTTGAAAAAAAAGTAAAAAAAAAAATAAAGTACAAAATTATGAATAAAAGAAAGAAAAAAAAAAGGTGTCACGTAGGTCAGATGGTGACGCCATTTAATATGGCGTCAGTAAATTATTTTTAAGCCCTTCATTTTTTCGAATTTTTTAGTATTTTCTTAATATTTTATATTGGTGATGCCATTCAAGATAGCTCCACCAAAAAATTAAATTTTTAAGGCCCTGGCTGACGTGGCAAGTTGGTGGCGCCATATTATATGGCTCCACTAATTTTTACTATAAAAATTGGGTTATTTTCGTATTTAATTTTTTAAGTAGGTTATTTTGATAATTAATTTATTTTTTTAGGGTTATTTTAATAAAAAAACCTGAAAAAGTCCTTTTACAACGACAAATTAGGTTGGGTAGAGGATCACGTCAAATTTTTTTGTCTGACTTTGACTATGATTTGTCTTTCAGATAATGTGTCTAGATAAGTTCTGGTTTTAAACCTTTTATCTTCTATAGCACACACTTGGACTTTGAAGTTTCGGTAGGGTGGGTATAGTGATTTCAGAAACTTAAACTCACCCCTAATCAAATGGATTGGACCAGTGGCTGCTTTTTCTTCTTCTTTTATAAATTATTAAGAAATGGACAAAAACCAAAAACATTAGGAAGAAGGAAAGGGGAGACCTGAAGAACACAGATACACAGAACCAAGAAACAGAAAAACATGGGTTTTCAAAAGCAAGGGTTTATATGGTTATCAGGGCTTTTGTTTCTAAATATTCTTGCCGTTTCCACAGCTGATGTCCTTTATTACGAGTTTTTTGCAAGTTCCTTGCTTCCTTTTCCCCCTTCTCTGTTTGTGTTTGTGTTACTAAGAGAGAGTAGTGCTGAGTTTTGATTCTTTGCTTTGTTTAAATTAGTTGCAAGAATCCCAGTTCACTAAGCTGTGTAGCACGAAGAGCATCTTGACCGTCAATGGCAGCTTTCCAGGGCCTGAGATTCGGGTTCGCAGAGGGGACACAGTTTTTGTCAACGTCCACAATCAAGGAAACCATGCTGTATCCCTCAAGTGGTAATATATACATACATATATATGCTTACACACCTTGTTTATGATGAAACAATTAATCATATATATACACATGTTTGAGGGTTTTTAGGGAGGGCGTTAAGGATTCAATTGATGGTTCGAATGAGTTGATTCAGCCAGGGAGAAACTTCACTTACGAGATAGAGTTAGAGGATGAAATAGGAACTCTGTGGTGGCACGCTACCAGTGCTTGGGCTGCGGCAACCCTACACGGCGCCTTTGTCATTTTGCCGGCAGCCAATGAAGACTATCCTTTCCCTGCACCTACTTCTGACCAAACAATTATACTTGGTACATCTGATTAACATGTTTGATTCATATATTTTGCAAATGAATTGCTTATATGAATCTTTTGGATTATTATTCCGTCAGGGGAATGGTTGAGGGAAGAGTTAACGGAAGCTAATCAAACCATAGCTCCTGGCTCGGCAGATGCTTACACTATCAATGGCCACACCGGAGAAACTTATGGATGCAGCAACGGTATGTATGCACTATTCTTTGTATTCTCAACATTCTCAGCTTATGACAAAATGATAGGGACGTTTACATTTTTTTTTTTAAAGAAATAACTACCTATTGTAGAAAAAATTACAAGTCTTTTTTCCTATTTAGATTTTAACTTATATATTTTTGTCTTATTTTGTTTTTAATCCTTCTACTATGCTAAAATTTGAAATTTAATATTTCATTAATTTAACATAATTTAATCTTTTTACTTTTATAATGTTATTAGCAAGTACTTAGGTCATTTCTGCTAAAATGATGACATTGGGCTAATTTTAAAATTGCTTTAAGAATTCAATTAATATGCAAATTAATTATTAGTGGACAAAATTTACTAGATTTTCACATGGCTTTGACTGAATGACTGAAAAGTAAAAGAATCATGTCATCACTTTAAAGGTAACGACTAATCGATTTACTAAGACAATTATGACAAAATAAAATAGAGAGATTAAAAGTATAAAAGCTTTGTTGCTCAGCATTAAAACTATAATTAGACCCTTATTCTCAATATAATGGTTTTTTAGAATAATAAATTCTACATATGAGTATATTATGCAGACCCATATGAGTGGTAATATTTTGTCGTTAATCCAATGAATTTGATATAATTGCAGATACAACGTATGAGATGCAAGTAGATTACGAGGGTCTTTACCTTGTTCGAGTAATAAATGCTATTGCCAATGAAACAATGGTGTTTGGCATAGCATCCCACAGCTTCACCATTGTTGGACAAAGCGGGGCTTATAGCAGACGTTCCTTTACAAATTCTCTAACCCTAGCACCCGCCCAAGTTGTTGATGTTTTGTTGTGTGCAAACCAAAATGTCGGACATTATTACATCACCGCTCGACCTTCCTCCGGCGCACATATTACCAATGGAATTCTACGATATACCACCACTAGTTCTTTAATTTAGTCAAACAGTTTGCATTGATAAGGATTAATAATGTTGATGTTCAAATAAGAAGACTACTCAATCACAATATAGGCGTGGAAATAATTTGATGTTTGTTGTTTTAAACGAGGAGTTCTAAATGTTGTAATGTCAAGTTTTCTTTAACCAACATGCAATGATTTATTGAGGGTAAAATCAATTTGTCATAATTTTGATTCAAAATATGCATAATTAAAGATTATATGTTCGCGTTGAATTTAAATATTTAGTAATCAGGATGCATAGGTCTAGATTAAAGGGTCACATATTGATTACTTCATTAAAATGAATAAATATCCTAAAATTTAAAAGTAATATATACTTGGATTATAAGCAATGAATCCATCAACCAAAAAAGTGAAAAGAAAAAAAAAATCCATATTCCATCTTGTGTATCTCTTTTCTTTACCATCTCTCTATTTTTTTTTCAACAAAGTAGTAATCAAAGCTGGAAATCCTTCATTTGCTTTGCCACCATTAAAAGGGATCATTCATAAGCAAATGATGTTAAACATTATGATTGGCCCCTCCATTTTTCTTTCTCTTCTCATCATGTTTATGCTACTTTCACATAATCAAATAGTACTTCAACAAAATTACTATTATCAAATATAACTTCTAACTTAGGCGAAATGCCAAAATTTTAAGTTTGTTTAATGTTTACAAAATTTGTATTTTTAGTTTGAATTTTAAAAATTTTAATAAATTTAGTTTTTAAAATTTATAAAATTTGTCAATTTAATTTTAATTCAATAAATTTTTTAAATTACAAATTTTTAATTACTATAAAATTAGTTCTAATTCTAAAAAACGTTATTTAAAAAATTTATTTCACTAAAATGAAAATTTTTAAAAATAATCTTTTAGTTAAGTATATATATAAATTATTATTTCATACATTCACAATTTATATTATATAAAAAAAATTGATTTTGGTGCTTGATGTTGTAGATAGAGACATTTTCTTGATTAGCTTATAACTGGAACATTTATTATTATTAGGATTTATATTTGATAATTGATAATTTATAATTTATAAATATATATTATGGATTAATTGGACGATGGGAGATTATAAAAAAACTAAAAATAAATTTAGACACTTAATTTTTTAAGATATATCATTATTTGATAAACTAAATAAAAAAATAGGAACAGATGTTATCATTATTGGTTTGTTTAGCTAACTTTCCATTGAAAGAGACAAATTTAATGAAATCCCCAACCTTTACATCAAAAGCGAATAAAAAATTAAATACAAAGTAATGTAAAGAGCAAAGTAAGGAGTAAATTAACATATGATAGTTGTCAACGTAATTTAAGCACAATGGTCTTATGTTTGCGAAGCTTTACTTAATGAATAATTTTATTCAACAATCATTCAAAACATTTATTAGTTTAAGCCTAATTTACCCTTACACAAAGAAGTAATTGCAGTCCGAATATCGATATTAATTGTCACAAATCACTCGCCTAAATACTTCAAAATACAATCAATAAATACCTTAAAAAGAGTCACAAAAAGAATACATTGATTTCACTTTAAACTTCTTAATATGACCATTTAAAGAGCTGAAGAGTTCTAAAAAAACCTCTTAAATAAATATGAAATTTATTCTAAAAAATAACATTTTAATCACCAAAAGATAATAAAATTTTTATATTTATCTAATCACCTTAAGTAATTTGGTTAAGAATCTTTGAAAATCTTTAAAATTTTGGTCGAATCATCCTTCATGTTTTATCAAATATGTCACCTGAAGGTGAATAGAATTTAGTTTAACCAAAACCTATACAAAGTCCAACACAATGACACTATCAGTAAAATAGGTTGATTACAACAGAACATAGAATAGCAACAACTTTCCCAATAGAATCTCAATTATTTTTTGTCAATGTGAATCTCAAATTTGTTCAATATACCAACTCGTAAAAATGATAGCACGAATCCTCGATCAAATGCATATTCAGTTTCTTTTTTTAACTTAAAAGAATAATTTGAGCGTATAAAATCTATAGAAAAAGTAAAAAACAATTCGATTAAAAAGGCTTATAATATTTTCATTGAATATTCTCTTAAAGAAAAAATAAAATAAAATTTGAGTTTATAAAAGAAAAATACATTAATTTGAACTAAAAAGTTATCATTAATCATTATATTCACCGTAGGAAGAGTAAAACAAAGTTGAATATTTACCTCTATTTTTTCACTTTGGGGATCTTATTAGCAATATTTCAAAAAAAATTTCATCCATTAGTTTATTAAAAACGTAAATCTAGAAACTACTCATATATTATGTATATACACGTATGCATGTATCTTTTTATTCTATCCTTGTAGTTCTACGTTCCAAAGACAACGAGGGATGGTAGATGGCCGCGGACGGATGCTTGTTTCAATGGTGCTACCGTTCCTCACAATCAAAACAGTGTTCATTCCCCAGCTACTATGCCTTTCGAAATGGCAATGCATAAACCATATCCCTGAAAACATTATATATATTTATCAATTAATTAGTTAATAACTTTGGTTGTAAGCACGACGTCGAAAGAAGATGAGCTTTTTATTTTACTTTTTCTAATTGAAAACGTACTGGGATTGTTAGCAAAAAATCTGAGGGCAACCTATCCTCTACCAGGAACGTGGACAGTGTTAATGAGTGGTGGATCAATCAGGTTGTAGGTGCTTGGGTCTGTCTCATTGTTGAAATTTCCAAGCCCAGCTCCCACCCAATAGAAGCTGTAACCGTGAAAATGGATTGGGTGACTTCCACCAGCACCCATCTGGGTTGATTGCAGCACTATCTCAACTGCTTCCCCATAATTTACCACAATAGCCCCAGTCCCATACTCAGTTCCACTATTGAAATCAGTCAACTGTCCAGTGAAATCATAGAATTCTGGTGGATTCAACGGAAAATCTTGGGTGAAAACACCACTGATATTCCTGCAACATTACCACAACTTTAATAATTAGCTACAGTAATAAAATTACTTTTTCTTCTCTTTTCTAGTGGTACCAGAATTGCTATACACACACACACCTGTAGTATGCTTGGAGAATGTCAATACGCTGGGAAACAAAGCTCACATTGTTCAAACTTGAAACAATTCTTTCACTTACAACACACTTTGAGGTGTTGCAAGGCAAGCGGTTAACGGCGACTGCAATGTACACTCGTCTATTGATATCCGTATCTGCCGGTACATTTATCGGCGGATTCTAGGTAACATTCGTGTTTCGGATTCGGCTGACAAAATTAAGCATAGCATCCGTATCGTCCACTGAGGGTAGCTGTATCAAGGAAGCATTCAATCCACCCCAACTGTTTCTGTATTGAAAAACGCCCATAGTAATGAAGTCAACAGGCAGAGCAGCGGAATCAAAGAAAGGCCTTGTAGCCATGTAATATAGGCCGATGTTTCGATTAGTAGAGACCAGAACATCCATGGTTTGGCCACGACTTATCAATATATAGTCGCTCTTGAACCTTCAAACATAGGAGGCATCTTGTGCGATGACTGTAACGGTGTGGTTTGTGATGGTGAAAAATTATTGTTCGTTCGTTGCAGCATTGATTATGTGGAGAATGTATGTCTTCTCATAATCGACTTCCATACAGAATATTGTATCTGCAACACCCAATTATAATATAGACTATAAGGGATTCGAAGGAATACAAACTCAATCCGGTTTCGGTAATGCAGAGAACATACCATTAGGGCATCCATATGTGTCCCCTAGATGTCCATTGATAGCATAAGCATCTGGTAGATGAGGAGGGTCATTGGTTGTAAGGGCTTGATTGATAATTTGCTTGTAGTCCCCATTGTACCATGATTTTGTATATACATACAAGAAATCAAATTCAAATGCCTATAGTTATACACAAGTAACACAATCAAGAAATCAAAAGATATGCTTACCAAGTATGATTGTTTGATCTGCATCCTGTGTGGGGAATGGATGTAACACCCCTAACCCGTATCCGTCGCCAGACTAGGGTTAAGAGGCATTACTAGACAAATCGAAACATTTAATAATCATTTCACAACCATAAATCATACATCATCATATCATATTCAGACATCATCAATAAGTCCTTTTTGAAAGTTTATGAGACCTTAAACATGCTTTAGGAAGGGGTCAGAATTAAACTGAACACATACAAAAATTTCCTAAAAACTTCAAATATTTCAAAGTAACAGAGGTCACACGCCCATATGAACAGACCCTGTGCCTCACACGGTATTAGACACGCCTGTGTGTCTAGGCTGTGGCAAAACAGGACATACATACTGACTTAGGTCACACGGCCAATGACACACTCGTGTGCCAGGTCGTATGCAAACCTGGAGGATATATTGACTTAGGTTACACGGCCAACCACACTCCGTGTGTCAACTTGTATGCCCTTTCGAAATGGCCCATACGCCCGTGCATCAGGCCGTGTGCTCGGCCGTGTCAAAACCTGTAGGGTATATTATCTTACGCCACACAGCCTGCCACACGCCCGTGTGTGAGTCCATGTGGAGTGCCCAGGCTCAATTCGAATTGGCCTTCGAGCAACATAGTAGAGACACACGCCCGTGTCCTTACCCGTGTGGGCAAAAATAGGCCATTTACAAGGCCAATATGCCACCCATTTTAGGTCCTCCCTACAATCGTCAAATAAGCAACATTTATGCAACATTTTCAACCAATTTCAACTTCAAAACATGCACCATTCTAACCATAATATGCTCACCCAATTTCATACTCATTCTTTTCATACCAAAACATACCAAATTTACTAACTAAGCTCATTCCTTTACACCTAATCCACATCTCCAATTACCATATTAATCTCATGCCAAAACATACCAAATTCCCAATCAAGAACATATCAAATTGACCATTTCATTTGGCCATAGTTGGACACATCCAAATATACCATTTCTCAACACAAAGCATATATCAAAATTAAACCAAAATCACATCTATTATCAAGCTATATCACATGGCAAGCTTTGCACATCTCAAAAACATATCCAAACTTATCTAGCTTATACATGCCATACTTTAGTATTCACATTGTCAAAAAGTATCAAAAAAAAGTTTGATAGTGTGGCAATGATCCTCGATGATTCCTGAGCTTCCGGTAGCTTTGATAATCTATAAAACAATTGAAAACACACAAGGTAAGCTTTTAAAAGCTTGGTAAGCCATATATATATAAACTTATCATGAAAGCAAATATACACCATATTATACATGTAAACTATAGCCAAATACATTCACAAACCTCATAGTTCACATACATTTCACATATTCCCAATTCACTTGTACATATAACATATTTTTCATACTTATATCATATATTTTCAATTGCACATATACTTACTTTTCATTTCCATACATTGTATATATTTTAAACGTACTTGAGTCAGACACACATTCACATCACCATTCGTTTCTCAGAATGTCCGTTGAATCGTTCGGAATCAATAAGGATACTCGGATAGCTCGGAAAGCTCGTACAATACCAACGTCCAGGACGTGGTCTTACATGTAATCAAATATCGATGCCATTGTCCCAGACAGGGTCTTACACAAAATCATATACGATGCCAATGTCCCAGACATGGTCTTACACGTAAATCTCAAATCGATGCCAACGTCCCAGACGTGGTCTTACACGATATCACATATCGGAATCCTATGTCATGACATACGTATCGTAACTATTCCTAGGGTTCATGCGGGACTTTTTGGACGTCATTACATCTTCGATACTTTCTCAATTTCACATTATCATCTTCTATAACCATTCATCACAATTCAATATCATATAAACATCAATAAATCAATTCAAACACATTTATTTGCATATGGACTTACCTCGTACGGATACGAATGGAAATAAACGGCTATTCAACAACTTTCGATTTCCCCCGATCTAATTCCATTTTCTTTGGTTCTTGATCTATACACATTCAAATTTAACTCATTTATTCACCAAATCATTCAATTCAATCCATAAACATATATTTAGGGCATTTTACAAATTAGCCCTCATATTTTTATACTTTGTCATTTTAGTCACTAATTCACAAATACACAAAATACACATAATTTCCTTATACACAAGCTTAGCCGAATTTACATATAGCTTATATAAGCCCATATCTTTCATCTATTTCACATTTTAGCCCTTCAATTTCTCATTTTTCACAAATTAGACCATAATAATCAAATTCATCAAAAATCCTAATATAAAACATATTTATCTAACACCAAACTTTCATATTTCATTAATTAACATCACAAAACTCAGAAATTCGTCAATGGCATAACTTAAAATCTTCATCAAATTCAGAAATTGAGGCATGGGCTTAATAGAACATAAATCAACAATCTCAAAAACGTAAAAATCATCAAAAACCAAAGTAAAACATACCTTAATCATCCAATTTTCCTAGCCGACCCCTAGCTTGATCTTATCTTTTCTTTTTCTTTCAAATTTCGGCAAGGATGGATGATAATGGCCTATATTTTATGTTTGTTTTATTTTAACACATATTAATATTTTAATTACCAAATTGTCTTTGACTTATATCATTTAAAAATCACTTAATGGATGATCATTAATGTCCATTAACAAGGACAATGGTCTATTCAGCATAAGGACCTCACACTTAATAAGACATGGCAATTAAGCACTTTAAACAATTAGCACACAACTTTTACATTTTTTACGATTAAGTCCTTTTATTAAAATTAAGCATACAAACGATCAAATTTTCATACAAAAATTTCACAATATCAATTCACATATTATAAGCATGGAAAATAATATTAAAATATTTTTTGACACGAATTTGTGGTTCCGAAACCACTATTCTGACTAGGGTCTAAACCAGGCTGTTACAATGGATAAGTTTCGTCCTCGGCTGGCAAAATGAAGATGGCACTATGTACGAAACCACGAGTCTAGTCACTATGTGCGTGCCACCACAAGGTCCCTATTTCCTCCGATAATATGACTTCGTAGGAGAAGTTGGTTCCTGGTTGAATCGGGCACTGGGTTATGAATTCAAGACCTTCGAACCATGGATTCCTTGGTTGATTAACGTCGTGCCTGCAACATGTTTAATTTATCTTAATCACTAATGATTTCATTTCTTGGGGAAATTGCCATTGGAAGAATGAAAGAATGGTTATGATTACCAGTGAATGGTGAAGCCATCGTTTCCTTGATTGTGGATGAAAAAATAGAACGTTAGTAATAACAATATTTCACAAAGAAAAGAGAAAAAAAATAAAGAACACATAGATTTTTACGTAGAAACCTTTTAGGGAAAAAAGCAGGACAGAGAAGAAGAAAATTCACTATGTTGAATTCGAATGATTACAAGAGGAGTAGACTATGTCTATTTATGAGCTTGTAAAACCATATTCTAATAGGAGTGTAGTAAGATTGAAACACCTTATTCTAATCAATATTAAATAGATGAAGTTTAATAACGTTTAAAAAACTTTATTCTAAAATAAAATAAAAGAAGTGTAGTTCTATATGGATTTTACTTTTATTTTATTTTACCACTGTATTTTGTTTCAATAAAGATTCAGGTCACTTAATTCTAACAATCTCCACTTTGACACGAATTCTCAATGAACAAGTTCTTCACCGTGAACTCTTAACGAACAAGTTCTCCACCTCTTCCATAAAACTCCTTAAGGGTTTAACTTCAACAATGAACACCAACCAAGTCTAAGCAATTGTCAAACTTGGTTATAGGAAGTGACTTAGTTATCATATCTGCAGGATTTTCATGAGTACTAATTTTACTTACAACAATATTACCACGAGTAATAATATCACGAAAAAAATGATACCGAACATCAATGTGTTTTGCTCTCTCATGAAACATTTGATCTTTTGTAAGGAAGATAACACTCTAACTGTCACAAAATACTGTGCTAATTTGAAGGTCTTCATTGAGTTCACTAAAGAGTCCTTTCAACCAAATGGCTTTTTTACAAGCCCCAGTAATCGCCATGTTCTCAGATTCAGTTGTAGATAAAGTAATTGTAGTTTATAAAGTGGCTTTTCGACTGATTGCACAACCTCCTATTGTAAAGACATAACGAGTGAGAGATCTTCTTCTATCAAGGTCTCCAGCAAAATTAGCATCAACATACCCAATTACTCTATCTCTAGTTCTTCCAAACTGTAAGCAAACATCAGTAGTATCTTGTAAGTATCTTAAAATCCACTGAAATACATTTTAATATTCTTTACCGGGATTCGCCATGTATCTACTAACTGTACTGACTGCATATGATAAATCTGGATGTAAACAAACCATAGCATACATAAGAGATCCCACTGTACTAGAGTATGAAACATGTGACATGTCCTCAATCTCATCATCTGATTGTGGAGACAAAACCGATGAAAGTTTGAAATGGGCTACTAAAAGATTACTAACAGGCTAGCACTCTGTATATTGAACTTGCAAAGAACTTTCTCAATGTACCCTTTCTGACTTAGGTACAATTTACTTGCTTTTCTATCTCTGAGAATCTCCATACCAAGTATCTTCTTTGCTGGTCCCAAATCTTTCATCTCAAATTCTTCACTTAGTTGAGCTTTGACCTTTCTTATCTCTCCTTTATCTTTCGCTTCTATTAACATGTTATCAACATAAATGAGTAGATACACAAAAGAATCATCACTTTTTTTTCTTAAAGTAAACACAACTGTCAAAGTTACTTCTTTTGAAATCATGAGAAGTCATAAAGGAATTAAACCTCTTTTACCACTGTCTTGGTGACTGTTTCAAATTGTAAAGGTACTTTTTCAGCAAACAAACATAGTCTTCTTTTTCTGAGACTGTAAAACCCTCTGGTTGTTGCATGTAAATATCCTCCTCAAGTTCTCCATGCAAAAATACAATTTTTATATCTAACTGTTCAAGCTCCAAATCATGCATGACCACAATACTAAGCAAAGCTTGAATTAAACTATACTTCATAACTGGGGAGAACACATCTGTAAAGTCCACTCCTGAAATTTGACTGTAACCCTTTGCAACAAGCCTTACTTTATATCTAGGTTCTTCAACTTCTAAAGCCCCTTATTTCTTTTTAAACACTTATTTACAACGAACAACTTTTTGACCTTTAGGAGGTTTCACAAGATCCCATGTTTTATTTTTGTGGAATGATTTCATCTCTTCTTACATAGCAAACATCCACTTTTCTGAGTCTTCACAGCTAATCGCCTCAGAATAATTAGATGGCTCTTAGTTTGCATCTATATCTTCAGCCACATTTAAAGCATAAACAACTAGATCAGCGTCAGCATACTTCTTTAGAGGTTTAATTTCTTTTCTAGTTCTATTTTTGGTGATAGAATATTATGGTGAAGAAGCAACTTTATTTTGAATTTTTGTACTGGCTTGAGGAGTCAACTTTGTTGTAAATTCTAGATTAATCTGATACTCCACTTGCTTTTACTTTTTTTATTGGAAGAGTCTTTAAGAGATAAGTTAGGTGGCATAGTAGTTTCATAAAAAAATAATATCTCTGCTAATCATAACTTTTCTATTTTCAAGACACAATAACTTATACCTTTTCACACCAGCTTTATAACTAAGAAAAACACATTTAATGGATCTCGGTTCCAATTTTCCATTATAAACATGAGCATATGCAAGACATCCAAAGATCTTTAAATCAGAATAGTTAGCAAGATTACCAGGCCATACCTCTTGTGGAGTTTTTTTCTTAATGGCAACGGATGGAGATCAGTTGATAAAAAAAATGCAGTAGAAGCTGCTTTGGCCCAAAACAACTTTGGTAAGTTGGCATTTGACAATATACATCGAATCTTCTTCATGATTATTCTGTTCATTGGTTCTACAACACTGTTTTGCTATGAAGTATGACGAACTGTCAAGTGTCTTACGATCCCTTCTAACTTGCACAATTTATTAAACTTATCAGAGCAGAACTCTAAACCATTGTATGTACGGATGTATTTTATTTATTTTCCCATCTATTTTTCAATCATAGTTTTCCAAAACTTAAATACAAAAAATATATCACCTTTCTGCTTCAGGAAGAACGCCCAAACTTTTCTGGAAAAATCATCAATAAAAGTTAGCATATAATTAACTCCACATCTCGAAGGCACTCTGGATGGCCCCTACAGAATAGAATGAATATACTCCAACGTTCCCTTCGTATTATGGATTCCTCTGGTGAATCGAACTCTCTTTTGTTTCCCAAAAATATAGTGCTCACAGAACTTTAGTTTGTAAATTCCTTGCCCATCAAGAAGTCCTCTTTTGTTCAATTTTGCCATGCCATTCTCACTCATATGCCCTAGGCGCATATGCCAAAGTTAAGTAATATCATCATCTGACAAGGAAGAAGAAACGACAGCTATATCACCAATAACAGTAGAACCCTACAGAACATATAACTTGGCAGTCTTTCTCTGCCCTTTCATCATAACGAGGGAACTTTTGGAAATTTTTAAAACCCCACTTTCAGCTGTGTATTTGTACCCTTTTGAATCAAGAGTACTCAACGAAATTAAATTTCTCTTTAATTCTAGAATATGCCGTACGTCACTAAGTGTTCTGACAACTCCATCAAACATTTTAACTTTAATTGTTCCAACACCTGCGATTTTACAATAAACATTATTTCCCATCAAAATAACACCTTCAGACACTATTTCATAAGTTGTAAACCAATCCCGATTGGGGCTCATGTGGAAGGTACAGCCCGAATCAAGGATCCACTCATCGCTCACTTTAGAATTGTTGACAGAAGCGACTAGAAGTTCACCATCGCTATAGTCTTCTACAACATCAGCTTCATCAGAATTTTCTTATTGTTTTTCCTTTTAATTCGCAGCCTTCCTTTTGATCTTGTTCTGTAGCTTATAGCACTCATATTTAATGTGTCATTTTTTCTTGCAAAAGTTACAAGTTTTACCTCTGTTTGAAAACTTCGATCTACCCTTATATTTACCACGAAGATTCTATTCCTGTGTCTTTCCACGATCATCATTAGCATTCTGATCTTGTCTTCCACGAATAATGAGACCCTCTCCCTGAGAGTCGGTTTTAACTACAAGATGCTTCATCTTATCATACAAGGTTAAAGAAATCATAAACCTCATCAACTATGAGAGACTCACGGCTATATAAAATCATGTCACTAAAAGTTGAATAAGACGAGGGCAAACAACAAAAGTAGAATCAATACTAGATCTTCCTTATCATACTGAATCTCCATGGCTTCCAAGTTTGAAAGAATTTCTTTAAACATTATTAAGTGTTCGTGCACAGATGCACCTTCCTCCAAATGATGAGCATAAAGATTTCGTTTCATATGTAGCTTGCTGGTTAGAGTTTTCGACATACATATTTATTCCAGCTTCTTTTATAATCCAGCGGCAGTCTTCTCCTTCATCACATCCTGTAAAATTTCGTTAGACACATGTAGATGTGAGTGTGTTAACGCCTTTCGATCCTTGCGCTTCTTCTTTTCCTCCGTCAACGTCAAAGGCATCTTATCTACCCCTAGTAGGGCTTCCTCTAAGTCCATCTGAGCAAGAACTGCCTGCATTTTATCTGCCACAACGCGAATCTGATGTTGCAATCCAACAACGGAATTTCATACTTCAAAGACGCTATTGTCGTGATTGAGATGAACAACCCAAAAGCTCGGATACCAATTTAAAAAAAATAGAAAGTCATAATGACAATATATCGTAAAGAAAAGAGAAAGAAAAATAAAGAACATATAGATTTTTACGTGGAAATCCTTTCAGGAAAAAAACCATGGGCAAAAGAGAAGAAAATTCACTATATCGAATTCAAATAATTACAAGAGAAGTAAACCATGTCTATTTATAGGCTTATAAAACCATATTCTAATAGAAGTGTAGTAAGATTGAAACATCTTATTCTAATCAGTATCAAATAGATGGAATTTAATAAGGTTTAAAAAAACATTATAAAAGAAAATAAAAGAAAATAATTTTATATGAATTTTACTTTTATTTTATTTTATCACTATATTTTATTTAAATAAGTATTCGGTGAACATTAACGAAGACAATATGACCTCTGCGAACCCGAATCTCAGGCCTGCATAACGGTCGTTTACGACCAACAATGTCGTTGTGTTGCACATCGGTAAAATTTGACTCTCGCACCTGCAATAAAAAATCACCACCGTGTGAAATCTCAACACTAATATTATATATTAATCAACAACTATAAAAGAAAACAATACTCATTTTGCTTTCTGAAAACAAAACAAAGCAACTGTCATAATTATGTCAGTAAATTAAGTCGGTTTAATAAGGGGTTTAAGAGTATCCATACGAAACAACTATGAGATGTAAGAATATATATATATATATATATATATATGAAAAGGAAAAATAGGGAACTCACAAAGAAATCATAGTGGTGTACATCTGAATTGCAAAGGAGCAAAGTGCCTAGAAATAAAACCCCTACAAACCATTTAACTAAACCTTGCTGTAAACCCATTTCTTTTTTCTCTCTCTAATGTGCTCTTAGTTCTTCCCTGAATTTTCTCATCTTTGGGTCATAAATTTCAATAATTTATAGGAAAGGAAGATTGTGCTCCTTGAGCTTTTTTCTTTGCAACTATAATTTGAAAACATTGACTTTGGAAAAGAAGACAGAAAATAAAAATGGAATTTTCCGGTAAAAAAATCACACAATCACGTAACATGTTTCTGGTGTTTTTTTTATTCATTACATAAGACGTTGTTAGTTAAACAAGTGGGATGGTTTGAGTAGATAATATGGATTTGTAATGTTTATGTCCCAATTAGAGATTGTAAGATTATGTTTATAATAGTTGGTTGATGTTGTTTTCATGATCTTTGTGGAGAATGGATTGTCCAAGTTTGGAGGTTGGCCCCTTCACTGCTGCTGTCCTTGTTTAGTAATATCTTAAGTTTTTAAACAAACATGATATGTTTATGAATTATTCATGTTTGTTTGATATATAAATTAACCTGGAAATTATCCAGCTATCCTGCCATGTACGACTTTATTAGTAGCTTCGAATCCATTAGTTTGCTGTCAAAAGCTATAGAAAGTTCAATTAAAACATATTGCATGCATTTTTGGTCGTATTAATGCGTTCTCTAGAAAATGATACAAACTTGGCATTGGTTTCTTACAATTCCAGGAACATGATCCAAGTTTGACTGACATGTTTTTCTTACTTAGCCATCAATGTCTGAAATTGTATATAAATAAATCGTTTTCATGAGAATATTTTCTTTTTCTTGTAGCCATGATTAACTTAATTACATGTTTTGTATAAACATGTCCAAGTTTAACTGTTGTATGGTCGTGCATATCGTGATATTAAAGATCTCTCTTTGAATAACAGAAATAAATAATTTTCAGAAAATGGGCTCCTCTTCTAACTACATTTTGCTCATAGAAACACCTCACCAAAATTGTATCTCTTAATTACACGTGAATAATGACTTTTGCATATTTCAAGTTTATTTATTTATTTTATTTTTGCCAAACAAATTTTCATTTTATTAATATATTTTAATAAAATTTCAAATATAATTTAGCATAAATAAATATTTTTGTCTTACCTTACTTTCATTTTCATTGACAATTTGATTGAAGAAAGAAACAAGTACTCAAAGGCCACCAATCTAGAGCAAATTAGAAAAATTGTCCCTTAATCCCTTTATAAATAAAAATTTTAATCTAAAAATCAAATAATTTTTATTTAGTTTTTTAAAAAACGATAAATTTATAACACTTTGAGCACACAAAAGAATTTATAACACAATTCCGTCTCCCTAAAATAAAGTCTAGCTTCACCTCCTCAGCAAATGATTGTTTCCATGAATAAGCAAGAAATGAATAAAATCCAAAAGATATTACATAGGGGAGATCTGAAAAGCACAAATATATAGAAAAAATAAAACTTGGGTTCTACTAAACAATGATCAAAACTAAACACTATGAAAGAAGAAGAAGAAACTTTAGAGAATAAAATTTGAATTTGATAAACTGTGAATTTTAGAAGACTGTTCTTTATGTACATTTTTATACTAGACATGTAGCAAACCTAGCTATCAGGTAACTACTTTCAATGGTCTATATACTTAACTGTTGCTCATCAAGACACACGTGCACAATAAGCCTTGAAAGCTTTCGGCTCAATTGCTAGTAGTTACAGTCATTGACTAATATTTCCCATGTTTGCTCTTCCCCTCAAATTAGAACTTCATCTGGAGAAAACACACACAGCTTCCTACGAAGATCAACAAAGAAGGCTGATGACAGAGGTTTTGTGAACAGATCAAACCACTTGATGTTTGGCTCGTATATAGTTGACTTGAAACCTTCCATCATACAAAATGCTAGTGTTTTAATAGTTGCAAATTGAAAGTTAAAATTTAGTGTTTTAATAGTTGCAAATTGAAAGTTATAATTTATCAAAAGTTATGTCTCTTAATTAATAACAAATAGTCATAATTGTTCAAGTAGATATCTATTGAATAATTATGTTTATTGCTAAATATATGACTATTTATTTGGGTAATTGTATCCCTATGAAGAGACATGAGATCTCCTACAAATAGGAGTAAAGTTTCATTTGCATGACAACATAAAAATATAGAAAAAAAAGTTTCTTTTTTATCTCCCATAATCTTTTATATTATTAGATTGTTCTAAGTAATTATTTATAGAACAATCTAATAATATAAAAGATTATGGGAGATAAAAAATTATTTATAGAAATTGATATCCTTGCTATGCTCCGTTTAGTGGACTGTTTCTATTAGTGCAAAACGTAGATAATCATTGGGTTTTATTGTGTCCTTGAGATTCATTTGCCAGTAATTTATATAAAATTCAATAATTGTAAACCCCCAATTTTGCCCGGGGTCGAATAAGACCCAAACCCCTAAACCATACCCACCTAACCCAAAATACAAGTGGCCCAAATGGCCCAAAATGTTAAAATTTGTGGAACCCTAGGGTTCCTTCCTATTGCACCGCGCCGCTCAAGCCTTCAGCCACCCTCGTGCCTCCGTACGACCCATGTGTTCTGTCAGCATGACCACTGCCCGAGAATGGCCTTTGCTGACCCTCCACCTGCAAACAAGCAAACAGAGACAATGACAACACTAAAGAACAGCAGAGATAACAGATTAAAGAAATAAGGCAAATAAACAGTAGTGAATGGGCAAAAATGCCGTGTAATTGTTTCGGCTATAAAAGAATCAAAACAAATCAATGTATAAGGGGATTTCGGATTTTTCTTGATCAATCTCATTGGCTAGAAACAGAAGCCGAAAACATTTGTAAAAAGGGAGATCCCATCTTTGTATACACGGATCATTTTCAAATAAATTAGAGAGCTTTTTGAAAGAAATAAAAAAAAGAACCGAACTTTGAAGGTGATTCCCAACTTCTATTTTCGACTGGTTTTTCAGCCGATTCTTTGCTTCTTTTTTTGTATTACGAAATAAAATAAAAAGGAGAGGAGAAGGTTACCTTTCCGTCGTTGGCGCTCCTCTCAATCGCCGGAATCGGGTCCAGAAGGGAGCCGAGAGCCCCTTCCCTTCGGCAAGTCCGTGTTTCGGTGTTGTAGCCTTCAAAAGGTGTTCAAAACGGGGCCAAATGCCCACCCTCATGGTTTGCCGGTCACCGGACATAGTGGTGGCACGGTGGACCTAGGGAACTCAATCGCCGGAGAAAAGGAGAGGAGAGGGAGAGAACTTTAACATTCCTTTTTCTCTTTTCTTTTTTTTTCTCTCTTCTTTTTCTCTTCTCTGAAACTAGGGCTGAAATAACAAAGAAAATGGGTGTTTTAAAGACTAAATAAAACGGCGCCGTATGGGGTTTCCCAGATTTGACCCGCGCGACCCGACCCATAACCCATGGGGATCCGCGCGTTTCACCCTTTTGGGTTTATTGCGCGAGTGGTCCCCCTGCTTTCGCGGTGCGCTGTAACTCACCCTTTTATTTACCTTTCTCATTTTACGAATTTGGCCCCAAAGTTTTGTTCCGTTTTCGTTTTAATCCCTATTGCTGCTGTGAGTTTTGAAAAAGGGATTTATTGCGCTTTTAATCCTTTCATGTTGGGTGCGCTTCCAAATAAGCCCTTGCCTTTCGTTTTTATTTCGAATTCACCCCAAAAATTCCATTTCTAATTCAATTTCATCCTTTTTTTTTCCTTTTATCTCAATATTTTATTTTAATTTCGATATTATTTATATTATTATATTTCATTTCCGTTATTATTATTATGTCTATTATTTATTAACGTTTCATATTTGTTATTTTACTTAATACTTATATATAGTATAGTATTACTAATAGTTTTTTTTATATTATCTTTTTGTTAATATACTTGTATGACTTATATATGTTCTTTTAGTATATGTCTATTAATATTATATTTCTTTATATATTATATTTTTTATGATTATATTTTATATACTGTGTATATATACATTTTTTTTTAACTCTATTATGTACCTATTTTAACGCTACTATGAATACATTTTATATACTATGTATATATTTTTAACATTATATTTTACATTTATATTACGTATATTTTTAATATTATATCATTCACACACTTTTATATTATATTTATATACTTTTATATATATACCATCTTATGCACATATTTTTTAATACTAATACATATTTTTATATTACATATATATATATATATATATATTTTTAATCTGTTTTATATATATATATATGTTATGTATATTTTTCGTATTATGTATTTGCCATTCTTTTACATATTTTTATAACATACTATGTAAATATTTTAAATATTATGTATGTATACGCACATGATTTATTTATATTAAAGACATTGTCTTCTATTATTATAACATATTACTTGTTTAAATTTCTATTTGACTTCTTATAGTCCTAAACCTTTTTTTAATCATACATCCTTATTTGTTGAGAGCTTATTAGATTTCACTTATTTTAATTCGTTTCATTCTACTTTTAACTTTGTTTTTAGCCTTTCAATATTAATGTTATTATTTGCATTTGATAACATGTTACATGATTGTTGTTGTTATATGTATTATTTGGTACTTATTCGTTATTATGACTCATCGATGAAATATATATATTGTTTATGAATTATTTCTATGTTTTGTAGTTCCATGCTCGTATTTTATAAAAGTCGTGCATAACTCCATTTTATTAAAAAATTTTATTCGAAGTCTTTCAAAAACATAGCTCAAGTTTGGGAACTTCGAGGAAATCGAGCTTTAACTCACTAGGTTTCGATTTTTCTCGTTAAACCCGAACTATCGAGTATCGCTTTTAAAATCAAATATGTGAGTTTTCAAACAAAACTTATTCTCGGAGTTTGGAAGTGTTACGACCTAATTTATTGGACGTGGCATCCATTATCCCGAGATAAGAATTCAAAATGAAGGTGATATTCTAAGTTTTGAGACCTTGAAAGATCAAACCCTAACTTACTGGGTTCTGATCTTTTTCATTCGACCCAAAATAATTAAATATCTCTTTTCTGATTTAACTACGTAAGCTTTCTAAGAAAAAGAGCGAGTTCAATTTCGAGAAATTGAGGTGTTGTATCCTAACTTACTGGGTACGGCATTCTTATTTCTTTGAGATAATTTGAGATAAGCGAACCTCGATTTTCACTTCGATATATATATTAATGCTCTTTTAAATAAAAAAATCGTATTTTAAAATATTTTCAATCGTTTGACACAAAGACACTAATTAATCAACTAGGTACCAATTTTGGGCGTATCGAGGGTGCTAATCCTTCCTCGTGCGTAACCGACTCCCGAACCTATCTTTCTGATTTTCGTGGACCAAAATTGTTGTTTTGATAAATCAAATTGTTTATTAAAAACTACCCCTTTTCGAGGTGATCCAATCACACCTTATATAAAAGATTGGTGGCGACTCCCCGTTTTCCATTTTCAAAACCATAGTCGATCCCTATTTTCAAAAAAATGGATTCGACAATAATGTTATTTTCACTATTCTATTTTTTTATTGTTTTGTTTTAAGACTTATTATATTCTAGAGACAGAAATAAAAGCCTTAAGGACAATGTATCACTCTTGAATTTTATTTTTTATTTCTCTCAACTTTCCTTTCTTGCACTAGAATTTATAACGATCTTAAGGCTTTTATTTCCTACTTAATTAGCCTCCTATAATTAACTTCAAATTTAAAGATCTATCAAGACATGATCATGGAGGATAGGTTCAATGGAACCAACTACGGAAGATGGAAAGATAAAATAATGTTCATGTTAACTACAATGAAGATTTTTTATGTCCTTGATCCAATCATACAACAATTTTCAAAAGCAACACTTATGGACTCTGAAGAGGTTATCAAAGAAAAAAACAAACATGCGCCAAGAGAATAAATGTATTTGCCGTAACTGTATATTAAATTCTCTCATATATCATCTTTATGACTTACATAGAAACATAGCTTTTCTAAAGGAAATTTAGATCACATTTGAGAATTCAAATAGAAACAATAAAAAAGAGACAAATAAGTTTTTAGCATTAAAATATTTGAATTTACCATCACTAAACCTATTGTGGATCAAGTACAAGTAAATCAGGAATTTTGATTCCTGATTCACTTCAAGTTGGTGTAATTTTATCCAAAATGCTACCCTCTTGGGATGGATATACCGAAAGAAGATACTACATTAATTTTATCCAAAATGCTACCCTCTTGGGATAGATATACCGAAAGAAGATACTGCATTCCTCGGAATCATTTACTATAGAATTTTACTTTTTGGCTCATTTACAAATTAAAGCTGAAAATTACACTTGTGATGCACTTATTCTTGGTTCATAGAATTATGAGAAAGGTAAAAAAAAAAAAAAAAAAAAAGTCGGATAAAAGTGAGAATCTACGAAAATTTGGAGATATGTTTTGTAAGTTGTCAATTAATTATATATATATATATATATATATATATTAATTTTTTATTAATTTCTTAAAGATAACATATTTTAAATGTTTATTATATACACATACTTTAATCTAATCTCTTCCTAATAAACTTTTATTAAAGTCATTTTCATTTTTATTTTTTATTCCATCTACTTTTTTTTAATCTGATTCTTAATTGCTTACGCTGATTCTTACTTTTTTTAAAAAAATTATTATTATTCTATTATTTTATTTACTTCTTAAAGATAATAACAAAAGTTATAATATTTAACATTTTATTTTTATAATAAATTAAAAATAAATTTAAATATAAAATTAAACTTAATAGCAATATTTCAAATGAAATTTGATCCATTAGTCTATTAAAAATATAAATCCAGAATTTTTTTTTGCCGCTTGTACCACGTCACTTTAAAGAATAAATTATTCTATTTTATTATAAATTTTATATATTCGTATGGTTAAAAATTGATATAGTTGAAGAAATAATTAGACAGTGACGTGTCATGTATATTTTATATTGACATACAATGATCAAATTTTTGTTTAATAAAACATGTTAGCGAACAAAATATATAAATATAAATAAACAAATATTTATATATAAAATAAAATATAAAAGGAATAATTTATATTTAAATTGTCAAATATGTAAACTAATAAATACCCTGACAAAAAGTTGAAATCGAAAAGAAAAATAGAAATTTACTAAATGTTGAGGCCTATTTAACACAGTTTCCTTAAAACAGATTCGACCGCTCTTACGGTACTTGGAGAAATATTGGTCAACTGTCTCCCAGGATACAACAACACAATGATCAAAGCAATAACACCTTTGCAGCGATTAACGAATAAATGTTGCATTTTTCTATCACCGGAACGTTGGAAAATATGGAGAGAAAAAGAAGAATTTTGAGAGAAAATAATATCGGTGTGAGAGAGAGAAATTAAGCAAAAAATTCTGAAGAAATCTTAGCATTTTATAGAAATTTAAAGTGGAGTAATTTTTACAACTATCCATGTATAAAGAGACAAAATTTGTATTAAAGGGGCAATTAAATCAATTTGATTAAAATCAAGATATATGTCCTTTTATATAAGATTTTGTATATATTTATTGAGGAAAAATAAATTTCATGTTGAAAATGGACTTAAAATATCTACAGGCCAAACATTGTTCATCACCCACGTTATGTAAATGCACCTCAACCTTGACAAGTGTGGACCTACAACCCTCCCTTGCATGCAAGACAAGGTTCCTAACTTAGCCATTCAATAACTTTTCAAGAGGGTTCTTATATATATATATACATCTCACACTTGGTATTTACCCGATATGAAATCTAAGCTTTTCTTTTTCTCAATAAATATTTCTAAGTAGCTTACTTTGAGTATCAATTTCTCATTCATTACTTAACCATTTTAAGCATATAATATACCGTTGTAAAGGTCGAATGGAGTCAAATATGAAACTATAATTTTATGATTCAACTCTCCACTTTTACCTATTGAAAATATGCCTCAAATTTCTCATAAATTATAATTTTTCTAACATTTTTAACAGTAGAAATATATGAAAATTTTAATATATAAACTGATTTGTTTATTGATATAACGTATATGGACCAATTTGTCCATTTATTAAGTAAAGAGGATAAAATGCAATCTAATTTTTAATATAAATACTTTTATCGTATGTTATATATACGTATCTATCTGTTCTATCCTGGTAGTAGTTCTAGGTTCGATGACAACGAGGCATGGTAGATGGCCGTGGGCGGATGCTGGTTTCAATGGTGCTACCGTTCCTCACAATCAAAACAGTGCTCATTCCCCAGCTAGTATGTCTTTCGAAATGGCAATGCATATACCACACCCCTGAAAACATTATATTATATATAAATCTCAATTACTTAATAACTTTGGTTGTAAGAACGATGGAAGAAGATGAGCTTTCTAAATGAAACTTACCAGGATTGTTAGCAAAAAATCTGATGGCAACCCATCCTGTACCGGGAACGTCGATAGTGTTCATGAGTGGTGGATCAACCAGATTGTAAGTGCTTGGGTCTGTCTCACCGTTGAAATTTCCAAACCCAGCTCCCACCCAATAGAAGCTGTAACCGTGCAAATGCATTGGGTGACTTCCACCAGCACCCATCTGGGTTGATTGCAGCACTATCTCAACTGCATCCCCATAATTTACACAAATAGCCCTCGTCCCTACCTCAACTGCAGAAACTACACCAGTCAAGTTTCCAGTGAAATCATAGAATTCTGGTGGAATAAACGGAAAATTTTCGGCGAAAACACCTCCGATGTTCCTGCAATTTTACAAAAACATTAACAATTAGGCAGCTACAATAATAAAACTACTACTCTTTTTTCTTTTTTCTTTTCTAGAGGTACCGAAATTGCTATTATATATATACACACACCTGTAGTATGCTTGGAGAACGTCAATATGTGGGTAAACAAAGCTGACATTGTTCAAACTTGCAGCAAATCCGTCACTTACAACACACTTTGAGTTTTTACAAGGCAATTCGTTAACGGCGAGTGTAATGAACACTCGTCTATTGATAGCCGTATCTGCCGGTACATTTATCGGCGGATTCTGAGTGACATTCGTGTTCCGAATACGGCTGATGAAGTTAAGCATAGCATCCGTATTGTTCATTGCGGGCAACGTTATCAATGAAGCATTCGATCCACCCACACGGTTTGTATATTGAAAAATGCCGGCAGTAATGAAGTCAACGGGCGGGACAGCGGAATCGGAGAAAGGCCTAGTAGCCATGTAATATTGGCCGGCGTTTCGATTGGCAGAGACCAAAACATCCATGGTTTGGCCAGGGCTTATCAATATATAGTCGCTCTTGAACCTTCGAACGTAGGAGGCATCTAGGGCGACAACTGTGAGGGTGTGGTTCATGATGGTGAAGAATTGCTGTTCGTTCATTGCAGCATTGATTATGCGGAGAAGGTATGTCTTCTCATAATCAACTTCCATGCGGAATATTGTATCTGCAACACCCAATTATAGGCTCTTATTATAAGGGACACCAAGGCGTACAAACTCAATCCGGTTTCATAATGCAGAGAACGTACCAGTTGGGCATCCATATGTGTCTCCTAAATGTCCATTGATAGCATAAGCATCTGGCTGGGGAGGAGGGGTACCGGCTGCAAGTGCTTTATCGATAATTTTCTTGAAGTTCCCATTGTACCATGATTCTGTAAATACATTCAAGAAATCAAATTAAGAAGCGTATAATTATACACAAGTAACACAACAGAAAATTCAAAAGATATCCTTACCAAGTATGATTGTTTGTTCCCCATCTGGCGTGGGAAATGGATAAGTTTCGTTCTCGGCCGGCAAAATGACGATGGCGCCATGGACGGAACCACGAGTCCAGTCACTGTGTGCGTGCCACCACAGGGTTCCTATTTCCTCCGATAATATGATTTTGTAGGTGAAGTTGGTTCGTGGTCGAATCGGGCACTGGGTTATGAATTCGGGACCGTCGAACCATGGATTCCTTGGTTGTTTCACACCGTGCCTGCAACATGTTTAATATATTTTGCTCACTAATGATTTCGTAATTTCTTGGAGAAATTATATTGGGAAGAATGAAAGAAAGGTTATGATTACCAGTGAATGGTGAAGCCATACTTTCCACGATTGTGGACATTAACGAAGACAGTGTCACCTCTGTGAACCCGAATCTCAGGCCCTGGATAACTATTATTTACGACCAGCAAAGTCGATGTGTTGCACATCTTCTTAAATTTTGACTCTCGCACCTGCAATAAAAAAAATGACCACCAAATGAGATCTCAACATTGTTATTATATATTGATCAACAACAATAAAAGAAAACAATACTCATTTTCCTGTCTGAAAACAAAACCAAGCCACTGCCATGATCACGTCAGTAAATTAAGTAGGTTTAACAAGAGGTTTAAGAATATTCATAGGAAACAACTATGAGATGTAAGAATATATATGAAAAGGAAAAAAAAGGCACTCACAAAGAATTCATAGTGATGTACATCAGCACTGCAAAGGAGCAAAGTGCTTAGAAATAAAACCCCTACAAACCATGCCACTAAACCCATTTCTTTTTTTCCCCCCCTCTAACGTGGTCTTTGTTCTTCCTTGAATATTCTCTTCTTTGGGTCATAAATTTCAATAATTTATAGGAAAGGAAGCTTGCGGTCCGTAAGCTTCTTTCTTTGCAAGTATAATTTGTAGAAGTTGACCGAAAAAAGAAAGAAAAACGAAAATTGCATTTTCCAGTAAAAAAAATTACACATCAAGCACATAACATGTTTCTAGTGTTTTATATTTTTTATTTTTCATTACATAACACGTTTCAGTTAAGCAAGTCGGATGCTCTTAATACATATGGATTTTTAATGTTTATGTCCCAATTAGAGCTTGAAAGATTATGTTTATAATAGTTCGTTGATGTTAATTTAATTATCGTTAAAATTGTTTTTGGAAAATGAACTATTCATGTCTTGGATGTTGGCTTCTTCACCGTGCGCTGTCCTAGAATGCTAGTATTTTAAGTTATTAATTACTCAAGAATAAACAATTTTGAACAAACTTAAATTATTTATTAAATAAATGTTTTTAAAATAATTATTAAACATATTTATAAACATAAATGAATTAATCATAGAATACCATGGTTAATTGACTTGACTTCAATTTTTATTGATCTTATTGTTTTCAGTAACTGAATCAAAGAAAAATTGAAGTGATAGAGATTGATCGTGTGAGTAGTGCTAGGGTGGTTAAGAAAGTCCATAGACAAGAGGAAGAACGGTTGAATATTTGTTTCAGTTACCGTAGTTAAAACAATTTAGCTATTTTAGTCATTTTTAATTTGTTGTTGATTTTTAGAGATTATGAATCTTTTAGTTGCTTATTTTTAGTTATTGGTGGTTGAATTTTTTTCTCTATATGAGTATTACTTTTTTAGTTTAATGAAACATATACTTTTCAATAAAAATTATTTTCACTTTATTCTTGCATTTATAGTTTTTTACACCAAGTTCTCAAAAATGTCAACAATTTGGTATCAAAAGTATCTTCTTAATTGACCTATCATTGAGAGAACTTTTTTTCTTCTATGGATTCAGAAACCTTTTTCACTACACTTGCACAACCTATTTTCAATTAAGAAGGCTATCATGTTTGGGCAACAAGGATGAAGGCTCATTTGGAGTTAAATGATCTCTAGAAAGCTGTTGAGAAGGACTAGGAAGTTCCTCCCTTGCCTACAAATCCAACTATGGTGCAACTAAAGAATAACAAAGTGAATAAAACAAGAAAGTCCAAGGCTAGAGCTATGTTATTTACTACAGTCTCACTAGAAATCTTTGTCAGAACTATGACAAAGAAATCAACATTTGAAGTCTAAAATTTCTTTAAAGAAGAATATGATGGAGATGAAAGGATCAATGGAATGCACATTCTTAACTTGATTAGAGAATTTGAACTACAGAAGATGAAAAACTCTAAGACAGTTAAGGAGTATTTTGACTAATTACTCAACATTGCTAACAAAGTAAGATTACTTAGCTCTAAATTTCCTGATTCTAGATTGGTTCAAAAAGTTCTTGTAACAGTTCTTGAAAGATTTGAAGTAACTATTTCCCCACTAGAAAGCACTAAAGATCTATCAGAAATTAGTTTGGCAGAATTATTAAATGTTCTATAGACACAAGAACTAGAAGACTTCTGAGGTCTGAAGGGTCTGTCGAGGGTGCATTGCCTCAAGAGTTTAGTCAAATCAGAGAGACAAAGGAAATAAGAATAAAAAAACACAAGAAGGAAAACTCAAGTTTTGATTCTCCTAAAATCAACGGGGAAAAAAAATATGTTTTTCCTCCTTGTAAGCATTGTAGAAAGAAAGGTCATCCATCATTTAAATGCTAGACAAGGTCAGATCAGTAGTGTGAGAAATGTCAAAAGATAAGACATCATCAAAAGATTTGTAGAAGTAACTTTTAGCAAAAAGAAGTTACATAGATAGCTAATCAAGAAAAGGAGGAGCAGCTCTTTGTAGCAACTTGTTTTGCAACTAGCAGCTCTAGTGACTAACGACTTATTGATAGTGGTTTGACAACCCATATGGCATTCAATTGTGATCCCTTTAGGGAACTACACACTTCAATAATTTCAAAGTACAAATTTGTAATATAGACTATATTGTTGTTAAAGGAAAATGCATTGTGGCAATTAGATGCCCTTCAAGTACAAAACTAATCAATGATATGTTATTTGTACCTAATATAAATAAAATTTTGTTAAATGTTGGTTAATTACTTGAAAAAGGCTTCAAAGTTTTCTTTGAAACTGATCATTGTCAAATCAAGAATGTAGAAGGCAAAGATGTATTTAAAGTAATGATGAAAGGAAAAAGTTTCACTCTGGATTCTTTAGAGTGGGAGCAAAAAGCCTATGTTGCAACTAAGATTAATGCGAAAGTGTGGCACAAAAGGCTTGAACACTTTAATCATGTTGTTGTAATAAACCTACAAAAGAAGGATCTGGTTTAAGGGCTACCTCACCTTGAAGCTAATATACCAAATTATAATACCTGTCAATTTGGTAAGCTAGGAAGTCTTCCTTTCAAAAAAGCAACCTGGAGAGTTACTAAAAAACTGAAATTAATCCACATAGACTAAATGGACATCAAAAAATAGTCACTTAAAGAAAGTAAGTATTACATAGTTTCCATTGATGACTATATTAGGATATGCTGGATTTATTTCCTCTAGTACAAGTCAAAAGTTGTTGGGTTAAAACTCAAAGTGGCTATAAGATCCAAGACGTTTTTTCTTTACTTTTGACGATTTTTAGTTCTTAACGTTAATAAATTATTTTTGTTAGTTTTAAGCCATTTTTTAGACCCAAATTGGCCAAACACGTCATGAGGAACTAATGATATGACTGAGTGGTGTAAGAAGTTGAAGATGGCCCAAAATTGAAGAAATCACCTCTCAGATGTGGGTATAGCGATACTAAGTCATGTAAGTCGTGATACCCTTGATTGTGCTGAAGAGAAGGAAATTAAGGCCATTTCCAATGATATCGCGATACTGAGACCCTAGGACCCCCAACGCAAGACTAGCGTGGGTATTGTGATACCAGAGCCTGGGTATCGAGCTATCGATGCTTGATGAGGACAAAAATGACTACAGTGGTAGTTTTTTTCCAACACGAACACCAATACCAATCAAAATACAACATTCATTGGCATTTTAGTTCAAAATTTTGGGTTGTAATCAGATGTTAAAAGCCACTTTTGGCAGAGAACTAGAATGGGATGCTTTATTTTTGTTCTTTCACCTTTTTAGCTTAGGTTTAGTGTTGTCTTCTTTATTATTTAGAGTTTTTAAATATAGCTTTAGGGTATTAGATATTTGTTAGTTAGTTTTACTATAGCTAGGTGTTATTTATCTTTAAGTACTTGGACTTCCTATTGTATTTTCATTTTCATCCCAAGCTTTTAATATAGCTCAATCCTATTTTTAGTACCTTAGATAAAAATATGATCTTTAATGTTCTTGTGCATTATCTTTGGTGCCAATGTCATCTACTTCAAGAATCTTCCAAGAAAACCTTAAAACTGAACTAATTCAAATAGACTTTAAATCTTATTGTTTGTTTGATTATTATTTGTTTGATTATTATTTATTTGATTATTGTTTGTTTAGAAATGAGGATGAATGGATAAATCTTAGATGGTTGGTTGATGGAAGTGTTGTCTAGTTAGTTTTTGGTACAGGGACTAAATCTTAAAAACTGAACTAATTCAAATAGACTTTAAAACTTAGGTTTGAATACTTTTGAGTTAACCGATAAATGGTTGTTATGCTTAGCTGCTAGGACAAAGGAGGCTCTAGACAAGCTAAGCTGTCAAGAATAAGGAAGCAATGTGAGTCCTGCACTCTTTTTAGATGGTTTATGAGATTGAGTAGTTGAACGATTTTGTGTTATGGCTATTCTGGGTTGTTGAGTCTGTTGTTGTGTGCAAAACTGTGATTGAGCATGTTATGAATGCATAATTTTGTACAAGTATGTGAGTATTTGTAAGAATGATGCTTGAATGTTAAAACAGGTAATGCATAGTGTTGAATATGTGGTGTACTTTATATCATGTATCAAGTATCTACTTTGTATGAAATGCTTGTATTGCATGTTTATAACGGTGAAATACGGAGGGGAGATTTTTGAAGGGATAGATGAAGTTAGCATTTGGGAAATGGAATTCTATTAAGATTCCGTAATCCGATGTTGCTTGGTGTAAATCGTGCTATGCGAAGCTCCTAGCCTTGTAAAGGGGACACTATGGTGTTAGAGCATCAATGTTAAAAATGGCAAAATAGAGGCATGGGGGATTAATAGAAAAATGAAATTTCATTAAAATTCACAATCTGGTGTTGCTGGGTGCAAATCGTGATGTGCAAAGCTTCAGGCCTAGCGAAGGGGACATTGTGGTGTTCGAGCATTAATGTTAGATGAGAAATGAAATGTTATCGATTGACTTACTAGAGAGTCACTATGACAACGGTTATTACGTTGTATAGAGTAACACTACGATGACAGTAAGATCCTTCGAGGCAACACCTCAAAGGAGATTTAAATGTGTAAGACCATAGTTCGATTATGGCAATGTAACACCCCTAGCCCGTATCCGTCGCCAGAATAGGGTTACGATGTATTACCGATCAAATCACATCATTTAACAAACATATCTCAATCACTAAGCATTCATACTTAAACACCATTCAAACATATCACAATGTCCCTTAATCAGCCCTACGAAGCCTTGAACATGCTTTAGAGAAGGTTCGGGACTAAACTGATCATTTACAAAAATTTTGGAAACTTAGAAAAATTTTCAAACATACAGAGGTCACACGCCCGTGTGAACAAGCCGTGTGCCTCACACGGCTACGGACACGCTCGTGTCACAGGCCATATGAAAACAGGGGAAACATACTAACTTGGGTCACACAGCCAACCACACGTCGTGTGTCTAGGCCGTGTAACTCACTGACTTAGTTTTTATTGCATCATCAAAGGACACACGGCCGTGTACCAAGGCCATGTGTCACATATGGTCGAGCCACACGCCCGTGTGCTCTACCCGTGTGGACGAAAATAGGCTAGTTACAAGACACATTTCTCACCCAAATCATGCACACCTACAACAAGTCAAAAGATACCAATTCCATACTCATTAGGCAGTCTAACAATTTCCATAACATGTACAAAGCCCGTCTTATCCATTTCATCCATTCAATATTCAATTCAATACCATCCACTTAACCAAATGCATATCAAAACAACATGATTTAATAGTAATATAATACACATATCATATACCTCAAGTTCAAGTTATATAACTAACCAATTCACATACTAAAATATTAAGACTTATTAACCATGATTCACATCTGTAATATATACCAATTTCTACTCATACAGCCAACCAAATTGGCATTCACCTACCAAAACACAATCAAGAATATTTCAAACAATTATATACCACATATCAAATAGCCATTAAAGCAATCTAACCATCTTCAATCATATTACTAAGCACATACAATAAACCAACCTATAAACGCTTATACACATGAAACTTTATATCATTAACAAACCATTTCAATTGGCCTAATATGTAACTATCAAACATACCAAAGATGAACCAAAACACTTGGCTATTCATATCAAACTCATTTAGGCTTCAATAGCCACAAAGATTTATACACTTCATAAACCAACTAGCCTATACATGCCATATAACCAAATTCACAAACTTTAAGTATCAAAGTAATAACTGGATAGTGTGATGCGATTCCCGATGATTTCTAACCCGAGCGAGCGTCCGGAACACTATGAAACATAGTAAAGAAAACAAAGTAAGGGATAAAGCTTAGTAAACTCGTATGAATAATAAACTCATATTACCAAATAACCATATCTTAAGCAATTACTCAAAACATAATATAGTTCATATGATTTTATTATTCTATCACATACTCATTCACATCATTAGCTATGAATTTCACTAGTCTATTAAATTCCATGCTTATATGATTTGAGTACATCTTACCAATTCATTCACCATTTCATATGCATAAGCAAATAGAGAGATATACTACATTCAATTCATTAGCTATCACCTTTATATAGCCAAATGAACCATAGGAAATCTCATAAATTTTCACCTACTCATCATATGAATTTCACAACTATCACTTACTTGTCAATTTCCGTATGAGTACCTAAATTGATCCACATCATCGTTTATATTTCTTCGTAACATCATCTCTACCCATTGACTCATTTAACCATCGATGACAACACATTATCTCAATTCAATAGTAATAAATATAATGGATTCATAAACCTTTCACATTCCATTCACAAACTTAAATATGAATTTCACAAGTTTCTTTGATTTAATGCTCGTATAACTCAAGTACATACATGTATCTTCTCGTATTTAATTATTGCTTATTCACATCTTTGGCATATCCGTTAATCTTTTAGAATATTTTTGGATACTCACAAAAACTCACACGATAAGTGCCAAATAACCAATCAAAGATATATCGATCTCGCACACTAAGTGCCAATATATGTAAATATAATATATCTAGCTAGAGCTATCTCAATCACACACATTAAGTTCCAATATATATATATAGCCAAAGCTATCTCGAGCTCACACACTTAGTGCCAATATATTTAGTTGAAGCTATCTCAATCTCATACACTTAGTGCCAATATATTTAGCTGAAGCTATCTCAGTCTCGTACACTTAGTGCCAATGTACTTATATATATATATATATATATAGCCGAAGCTATTTTAATTTAGCACACTTAGTGTCAATACATAACCGAATAGTCATCAAACATGTCTATAATCTCGTATTTGCATTTTAGACAGTATCAAAGCATTTAAAACATCATTATAACAATGTTTATTACATACAAACTTACCTCGATCGTCAAAACGACGAAATGGATCGACTAGTTTAAAATTTTGCTCTTCCTTCGATCTAGACTTGTACGAGGCTTAACTTGATCTGAATAATCAAATTCAATCCATTTATTATACATTCTAGTCAATTCAGCCCAAAATACATAATTTTGCAAAATTACACTTTTGCCCTTATTATTTCACATTTTTGCAATTCAGGCCCTAGACTCGTAAAACAAAATTCATTCAAATTCATCACAATCCAAGCCTAGAAGAATATTTATCATGCACATAGCAGCTCACAATTTCCATTTATTTCACATTTTAACCAACATTTCACGATTTAACCCCTAATTGACAATTTTATCAAAAAATCACTTAATCAAACTTGTTAATCTAGCATCAAACATTAATAATCTATCATGAATCATCAAAATATTCAAGCATTCAACAATGGCAACATGCTAAATCTTTAACAGTTTTGAAATCGAAGGTATGAGCTAGCTAGATTACAAAGCAACGATCTCAAAAACGTAGAAATTATTAAAAACCGAGCAAAAACCACTCACCAATCTAGCTTTTAAGCTTGGCCGAATATCAAGCTTCAACCATGGCTGTTTCTTTCTTCAAATTTGGTGGTGGTAAAGAAAAGATGATGACATTTTGGTTTTGTTTTATTAACATTAACCTTTATTAACAATTTACTTAATTAACCTTTAAAAACATTAGTAATTACACCAATTGCCACTCCACTATCAGCCACTATCTCATAAATAGGCTATTTGCCACATAAGAACCTCCATATTTAAGTTTTATAGCTATTTAACACCATTAGCTTATAGAACGCAACTTTTACGCTTTACGCGATTTAGTCATTTTTCACAAATTGAGCACTCAAACAATAAAATTTCTTTACAAAAATTTCACACAACTCTAATATCATACTTTAGACATCAAAATAATAATAAAATAAATTTTTTAATGTTGGATTTGTGGTCCCGAAACCACTGTTCTGATTTGACCCAAAAATGGGCTGTTACAATAACATAGAGGATCCGCCAGGACATTAAGCATTTGGGTAAAATGTGTGAGACCATAGCTCGACTATGGAAACATAGAAGGTCCACCAAGACATTAAACATGGTGTAAAATATGTAAGACCATGGCTAAGCTATGGCAGCATATGGAGTTCACGAGGACAATAAATGCGGTGTAGTATGTCGGGACAATAAAAATAGGATAGTCCACTAGGATGGTAATCATAGGAAATTAAGCAAGTTTCAGCGAGTGGTAGCTAACTAACGGGCTTGAGGAAGCCCGCCAAGAGTGGCAAAAGCAACAAAAATAAGTAGAGTTTACCATAATGGCAAACCTAGAAGCCAGAAGGGCCCATGGGTGGTATCCTAACAGGAACCAGACATGGGAAATGGCATGCCAGTAATACTTGGTGTTTAGGCGAAAAAAGGGGATTGTCCGAGGATCGCAGATAAAAATTCGCCAAGTCATTACGGAAGGTTTAGGAATATGCAATCCTCAACAATGATGAGGAATTAAGAGGGAAACTATGTGAGGGAATAATTCCACAGATTTTGGTTGATAAACCAGAATTGGTGATATTGAGAAGCTCAAACGAATCCTAAATCTGAGAATTCGTAGGTAAAAAGGGGCAGTCTGTGACTGGTAAGTCCACTACGGGCTACTTGAGCAGATAATCCGCAAGACAAAAGCAGAGATTAAGGCCCGTTTGGAATATATCTGCTAATACCAGAGATTCAAAAAAATTAGAGGAAGATGAACTAACAACCAGGGCTAAAGTGCATAATTCAAGTATACTACAATGGTAGGTCATCCATTAACCTAATTTACTGATAAGTTTAGAACCGTGAGTATTGAGCTAGTTGTTAAGGTGCAAGGAAGTTGATATAAGGCGGAATCAGACAAATACCGTAAAGAATGTGCTTATGTCTAAGATGAAGGATAAGTCTACCAGCGATAAGCTGCGGGAAAAAGGTAAGGCATCGACTGCACTAGTGAAACCTACTAAAGCTTAAGGATAAATAGAGAGTTTTAAACTTCTAATTTAAAATTTATTACTCGAAAATATTGTTGATACACTGTTTAACAAAATTTCATTAAGTTTAATTGAACTTACGAATCTACTACTGCTTTGCAGGATAAATGTTTGACTTGAAAATCGAGTAGAGGGATCAAGGCAGACACCGCCAATTGTGAGATAGGCATGGATGTCGTTCATGTATATAGAGTGGCTCCTTTAGAGGCCACGCCTTGGGGATCGAGTCAAATGAAACTATCTTTAGGTTTAATTTTAGTGATGTAAATACTGTTAAGTTGTAAGACTGTAACATATATAAAAGAAGAAGAAGAAAAGTTACATTTCTTAATATGACTTGATGTGTATGTATGAGTTTAAGTTAATTAGAAAAGAATCGATGTCATTGTCGTTGTTAAGTTATTCGGGTCCTTGTATCACCCAATATCTGAAGCTGGCAAGCAGGTTGGGTCTAGGCACTACACTGAGTAAGAGTTTGGTGGATAGTATTCTTAGAGAATCCTTGGGTGAAAGGATTTTAGGTTACTCTAAGAGCATTAGATACTCAACAGAGCTAGAGTCAGAACTGTGTGATATTAATTGGCTTGCAGGTGGCATGGAAGGAAGGTCATTGAAGAATTTTGGTGGAGTTGGATAATTTGACAACTGTTAATCTTGTTAACGATGTTTGGGCTATGTCAAGTAATCTCTCTTTGGTTTGTTCTATCTAGCATTTTAAGGAACGGGAATAGCTTTAGTTCCGACATGCTAGTCGAGAGGCAAATATGGGTGTTGATCACCTTGCAAAGCTATCTTTTGATGGTGATCTTACTACTTGGATTTTTTGTGATGCGCCTACTAGTTTAATAACCATTCTAGATAGTGAACAATGGGGCTTGTCTGCTAGTTGATTAAAGCCTGATCTGATTTAGTTTAGCAATTTTGTTATCTTTACATTAAAAAGAAAAGTATTTGAAATTGTGAAATCATTATCAACGTGATGAAATTGTATGAAAAAATCTTACTAAATTATAAGTGATTGTATCTTTTGTTTTGAAATAATGGGGAAGTACACTTCATATATCATTTGAAGCAATTTAATTACTCACCTTAAAAAAGTTAGGGTAAATTATACAATTAGTTACCTAATTTTCATAAGTTTTCACTTTGAACACCTAAAAAAAAAGATATTTTCACTTTGGGCACCGTCATTAACAACCATTTTCATTTGGGTCACATGTTATTAATTTGAGGTAAAAAAATATTATTTTACACTCATTTTAGTCACCTAATTTTAATAAGTTTTCATTTTGGCCACTTATTTTCCTTATAGGATTTATTTATATTTTCCAAAAAAACTAAGCTTTTAAAATTAATTTTCCTAGAGAAACCAAATTAATTTCCTACTGAACTCAAGTTTTTTCTTTTACCGAATAAATTAAAAGAAATTAAAAAGATAAAATAATTTTTCCTTACAAAAACCCTGATAATTTTTTGTGAAACCTCAAGTTTTTGCCTTTTACATAAAAAAAAACTAAAATTAATTCTAAAAAGGAAAAAATAAAAGAAATTAAAAAGATAAAAACCCAAGTTTTTCCTTGTAAAACCCAGGTAATTCCTTATAAAACTTAGATTTTCCCTTTTACTAAAAACCTTAAATTAGTTCTAAAAAATAATTTTTCCATGTAAAAACTCAAGTTTTTCTTTATAAAAATCAAGTAATTCCCTATAACATCTCAAATTTATCATTGGAAAAACTAAAATTATTTTTTTTAACAATATCATTTTAGGTTATGATCATATATATTCTTTTTGATATAATGCCTAAAACTACTTATATTCCCTCTCCAACCCATGGATAGGAGAATAATGCGTTTCAGTGCACTCAAACCCATGCCCTTTTACATTGGTAGCAATGTCCATACCAATCGAGTTAAGATTCAATCGGCAAAACTAAAAATTAATTCTAAAAAAGATAAAATAAATTAAATTAAAAAGATAAAATGATTAACCAAAATGAAAACTTACTAAAGTTAGATGACCAAAATAAAAATGATTATAGGCATCAAAGCCTAAAATACAATCCTTTTTATTTTGGATGCTAACTGTATAATTTATCAAAGAAAAAAAAAACTACTAAAAATTTAATCGCAACTTATCAAAATTAAGCCAAAAAAGAAAAGAAAAGAAAAGAAATAGTGATATGTGGTTAAACGTTGACCAAAATATATCATCACACTTCTTAACCTTTAATGTTAATTTCATAGTCTTTTTATTGTGATTCCATAAGAGATGAATCTCTGTTTTAAATTATTAAGTTGGAAATTATAGAGCTAGCTACCCTGTCTTCCACGACTTTGTTAATAACTTTTGAATCCATTCGTTTACAAACAAAAAAAAAAAAAAAAAACAATTAAAACATTGCATTGCGTTCTCTAGAAAATGATACTAACTTTCCATTGGTCTCTTACAATTCCAGAAACATGATCCAAGTTTTAAGTTTTTTACTTACTTAGCCATGCAGCAATGTCTGAATTTGTAGATAAATAAATCATTTTTTTTCATGTTTTCTTTTTCGGTTTTATGCATCATTAACTCAACCACATATTTTGTATCGTTGGTTTTAGTTTAACTTCCGTACGGTCGTGAATATCATGATATTAATAACAGAAATAATTGGGTTCCTCTAGAAGGATGGCTCCTCATTTCTAACTTTATTTTTCTCATACAAATACTTCACCAAAATTGTATCTATTAGAGTTGTGTGACTTAAATTTTTATTTTTTTTAAATGACAAGAAAGGAGGTCTACGAAGATAAATGTTACAGTCCGTCGCAGATCCCCATTTAGCATAAAACTGGATTGGGGTTACAACTGGGAGTGCGGGGCTGAATAGATAGATTCATCTATGTGGTACGGTACAGCACAAGTGGAATCCGAATAGAAATACAATTATTCTATTTAACATTGATTTAAATAAGGTATTTCAACCTTATTGCATTACTTCCTGTTAGACTTTGATTAGAATAAGATTTTTAATCCTATAAATAGATATAATTGTCTCTCTTCTTGTATTCAATTCGAATTTAACTGTTAATAAAATTTTTTTTTCTTGAAAAAGTTTCCATATAAAATCATCTCTATATATTTTTTACAATTTATTGTCATTATTCACATTCGTTTCAAATGGATAATGACTTTTGCATGTGTCAAATTTTTCTATTTTATTTTTACCAAAAATATTTTCTTTGACAATTACGTTGGCTAAAGAAACATGTACAGTTGTCTGTCAATTATTTTGTCTGATTATGTGCGTCTAGAAAGTTGGGAATATTTTACTGCGCAGACTTCGAATGTCCTATAGCGTACGCTGATTTCAGAAACTTAAACTAACCTCTGTTTCTATAAATAAGTAAGAAATGAATAAAAAACAAAAAGATATTACAAAGAAAGGGGAAACCTGAAGAGCACAGATACATAGAAAATAAAAACTTGGGTTCTCAAAAGCAAGGGTTTATGAGGATTTCAGGGCTTTTTTATTATTTTCTGAATATCCTTGTCTTATGCAGGGCTAAACTCCACCATTACAGGTTTTTTTCGTAAGTTTGTTGCATCTTTCCCTCGTTTCCGGTTGAGCAGCGCTGAGTTTTGATTTTGGGTTTTGTTTATTTATGTCTGTTTAAATTAGTTGGAAGAATCCCGGTTCACAAATGTGTAGCACGAGCAACATCTTGACCCTCAATACCAGCTTTCCGGGCTCTAAGATTGGGGTTCGCATAAGGGACACAGTTTTTGTCAATGTCCACCATCAAGCCAACCATGCTGTTTCCATCAAGTGGTAATACTAATATATACATATATGTATATGCTTACACACCTTGTTTATGATAAAACAATTAATCATATATATGTTTGTGGGTTTGTAGGAAGGGTGTCAAGGATTCTTTTGATGATTCAAATGATTTAATTCAATTAGAGAGAAATTTTACTTATGAGATTGAATTGAATGATTTAACCTCTTTTTACGTTAATGTAATCTAAGTCTAAATTGTTTTCTTTGATTGATTAGATTTTCATTTGATTCAATTAAAAAAATTCTTGTTGTTATTTTAAAAGTAACAATTAATAATATTATCAATTTAGACTTATTAATGGCATTATAAAAATATGACCAAACATTGTTAGTAGGAGTTTATTAGAATATTAATTCTAATTTAAAGAAGACCAGACTCGGATCGTAAAACGGATAAAAACCCATAAAAATGTGGAGAAATTACAACCATAATTAGATAAAAGAATTCTTATAAAAATAAAGTGATCCATGATATAGGAATTAATGAGAAGAATTTTAGAAGTAAAAATGTGACAAAATGATCAAATCACAAAATTTTAATAGTGTAAATTTGATCAAAAAGTGAAATTTGGGTTATTATTGATTATTTTGCATGAAAATAAATTGGATACATGTTAGTGTGAGAAAAATCACTTTTGGACCAAATTGAAAGAACTCCAAAAGTATAGAGACTAAATTGTAGATTTCCCATTTTTTATTAAGAGAAAGGTAAAAGTTAATATTTACTGCCAAAAGACTTATACTAAAGGTTTAGTATAAATGAGCTTGTGTTGGACTAAGTGTTTAATTTTGTAAAGAAATTGAATTTTGAGACACAAAGGGGTGACATGGTAATTTTGTCATATTTTGGTCAATTCTCAAGAATTCATGATGTATAAATTATTTATATGAGATAATTGGTACATGGAATAAAAATTGGACATTTAGAAATTGGATCATGTTGGCGATGTAACACCCCAAAAATATTAGTGTCTCCAATAGTAGTATTTCGAAAGATAAATAGCAATTTTTTCCAAAAAGTAAGAGTTTGTCAATTGAAGAATGACAATAAAGTCAAATTTTGACATTGAAAAAGAAAATAATAAAGATTAAATTGAAATTTTGTGAAAAATGAATTAAAAGTGCAAATTTACCATTTTAGAAAAGGAGCAAAAATTTAAGAAATACTTTTTATGAACTTGACATGGATATGAATTGATAGGTGAAGTCAAAAAATTGGGATATGGACTAGATTGAAAAGTGGTGAAAAATACTGGGACTAATGTGTGATTTTATCATTTTATGAGAAAAGGGCTTAATTGTAATTATACCGTGAATAAAAAATCTACATAAGTAATAATTACTTAGGACACATAGGTATGTGATGTGTCAAACAATTGAGTGATAGAAAAGGGTGAAATGACTATTTTACCATTATGTCTTAAATATGACAAAAGATATTTTAAAGGGCAATTTAGTTATTAGATATTATTTTTAAATTTTAAATTATAAAAGTGTGATATTTTGATGGGATAAATTATAATCAATAATTAAAATCACGTGATTAAATGTGAACCCTTGATAAAATTAATTAAATAATTAAATGTTAAATAAAGAAAATTCTAGAAATATGAAGAGAAATCACTCTTTTATAAAAACCCAGTGCATGGAAAAAAGAGGAGAGGAACAAAGAAAGTTTGACATTTAATTTAATTTGGTCTTTTTCTTGTTCAAACATATTTTTAACTTAAAATTCTTTGAAATTAAAGTGAGATATCGCATCCAACTCTAATTTTAAAGTGTCATTTCATATGAAACCAAACATAGAGGCTTGAAGATGAAGATGGAAATGAGAGAAATCTTGGGTAAGTTATTCCAACTATTATGTTATGTTTATTTGAATGTATAAACTGATGTGAAATTGTAAAAATTAAGTGTGCATAATTATTTTCTAGCTTCTAAGCGACGAAAGTATTATGTTCATGTATAATATGAATGCTGAATGATTTTATGAACAATTTGATGGATGATTTTAAGTGATAAATTTGATAAAATGGAAATAAGGACTAAATTGAAAATTATAAAAAACTTTAAAAATAAATGAATTAAATAGATAAATTAAAGTTTGGGTTTTTATGATAAGACTATAAGAATATGATATTTGAAGTATTGGAAAATTGTACTTAAATTAGCATGTTTTAAATTAAAAAGATGAAATTGAGAAATTTTTAAACATTCAAAATTGAAGTGTTTGAAATGTGAAAATCTGAAATTTTAATGTTTTAATTATTAAGTATGGTCTTTTATTTTAAAACTTAGAAAGGAGACATTATGTGATAGGATTTGAGTTAATAGGGACCAAAATGTAAATATATAGAAATTTTGAAATAAAAAGGACTGTTTTGCAAAAATTTGCAAATTGGGATTTAAGATTGCACAGTAAAAAAATAAAATATGGGGACTTGATTGTAAAACTATGTAAATTTGGTATTTCAAGGATTAAATCATAAAAATAAAAAAATTAGGGACTGTTTTGTAAAAATGTAAAATTTGGGGAATAGGAACTATTGTGTCACTTCTAAAACATTTAGTTATAAATTGGGGTGTAATAATTATATACTTGATTCAACGAAATATTTGATAAGTATTTATGTATGAAATTAGATATTTGAAATTTGAAATTGATAAGTTAGAATGGTTATGTGATTTGGAATATTTGTTTAAGGCTATGAAATAAGTTTGGATGGTGGATATATGTATACATTTTAATATAAAATAAGAAATTAAATTTCAAATGTTGAAATTGAGTTGAATAATAATAAATTAAGTGTTTGAATGTAATGAAATGTTTTGAAAATTTTTTATGTAATGTCTCTTACTTGAAATTGTTATCAGATGGAGTAAAAAGTGTTAAAGGTGGGTTACAATTTAGCAAATTTTGGACTTTAAACTTGTTGGGTGGGCTCTTAGCCAACTTGGATATTTTTTTTTTTTAAGGGAAATAGAGTGTAGAATCATCACCATCCTTCGCCCATCCAGCCAGCCATCTTCCACACATGGGAGCTCTCTCCCTTTTCATTCTTTCTTGCATTTTCTAAAAAATGTTCAAAATTCTCACCACCTATTTTGATGATTATGAGGAAGTTTAGAAAGATTTGATATTAATTTTAGATATATTTTTAAATGTATGGAAAATGAGGAAATATTGAAATTAGGGTTCTCAAACTTAGTTGATGATAGAATCAAGTTTTTGGAGATTTGATTATGTGTGTAAAAACATTCAAAGGTAAGTAACTTGGATACTCATTTTGCTTTGAGTTAATTCTATTGTTAAATATGTGAACTTCTTAGCTTAAAAGATATTACGTTTTGACTATTATCATCTAAACTATGACATATCTGATTATTACCTTTTTTTTTTCCTCAAAAATCTTTTTTTTTTTAAGAATTAAAACTATAATGATAGAATGCTAAAAATTGGCTAAGTTTATTGAACATTTTAGAATTAGAACCAATTTAATAGAATTTATAAAAATTGTAGGGCTAAATTTATTATTATGCCAATAGAAAAGATCATGTCAACATTCCATTAATTATTTAATGGAGAAGCGATCAAAATATCAAATAACGATAATGTTAATGACTAGATTAAAATTTTTTGGAGTTGAGTTTCTAAAATAGAAATACGTTAATAGTTAGATGATTACATGTATAATTTAATCAAAAATTAATAATAAATTGTTATTCCAGATAAATTAATAATAATTCTAAAAAATTTAAATACAATTCATGTTTTATTATGTATTGCCGATAATGCACGAATGGTTTTTATAAAGAAAAATACTATGTTAAAATGAAAATAGACTGTTTTTAATAGTTCCTAACATAACTATTTCAAAATTTGACTGTTACCAATGTGGTAATGAAATAATATCAAGTTAATTGAAAACTTTAGAAGAGTTTATATATTGTTATTCGAAGAAATAATTTTTGTTATATATTTAATGCATAATGTTCCAGACAATTTCAAAGATATAACTAGGAATGTGGGTTATGTTGAATATATCTATATTCCATCATGTAATAAATTTGTATTGAAAAGCTCACCTATTTATCTCCAATGTGCACTATAGATATACCAGTATCATTAATCATATACAATAGTGAACCAAAAGTTCTTGACATTCCAAAGTGAAAAAATATTGAAAGTTCACATGAATATTTATAAATGAGTTAGGAAGCGGAATTTTCATACGTTGTTTGTTCGGAAAAAAAAAGTTTAGATTATTAAAAATTTACTAAGTAACTTGAGATTAAATTTAGGGACGCGAAATTAAATTGTAATTTTTACGATTAAAAAATGTAATTTTATCATTTTAATAGCTTATATCTTTATAATTTTTAAATGATTAAATCAAATTTTTATCATTTTTAGGGAGAAAGTGCAATTTTATATTTATTAACTTAAAATTTTAAATAATCTAAATAAAAAAATTTTCATTTTAAGGAGGTCGAGACCCTGATTAAATGTCTTGCATTTATGAATTTGATATTGGTAATCTAACATAAAATAAAAATAATTCCACGTCGACAATAAAACGTATTGTTTTCGCTTGATTTGCTATCATTGAAGGTGTGTTTTAATAGACTATTTTAGAGATTAATTTATCTGAAATTGTTGGGCATAAAGGGCACAGGAATTTTGTCCTTATTAAAAATGTAAATCTAGAAACTACTTGTCTGTATGTTTTATGTGCTAATTCTATGCTTGTAGTAGTTCTAGGTTCCAGGACAACGAGGCATGGTAGATGGCGGTGGGCGGATGCTTGTTTCCTCGGTTTTACCGTTCCTCACGATAAGAACGGTGTCCATTCCCCAGCTACTATGCCTCTCCAAATGGCAATGCATAAACCATACTCCTGAAAATATTGTAGTTAGTAAAAACTTTGGTCGTAAGAAAGATGAGCTTCTTTTTATTTAAACAGTTTTCTAATTGAAAAACTTACCGGGATTGGTAGCAAAAAATCTGATGGCAACCCATCTTCTACCAGGAACATGGACAGTGTTAATGAGTGGTGGATCAACCAGATTATAAGTGCTTGGGTCTGTCTCATTGTTGAAATTTCCAAAACCTGTTCCCACCCAATAGAAGCTGAAACCGTGCAAATGGATTGGGTGACTTCCACCAGCCCCCATCTCGGTTGCTTGCAGCACCATCTCAACTCCTTCCCCATAATTTACCACTATAACCCTCGTCCCTTCCTCAACAGGGGTATTGAAATTAGTCAAGTCTCCAGTGAAATTATAGAATACTGGGGGATTCAATGGAAAATCTTCGGTGAAAACACCACTCATGTTCCTGCAATTTTACCAAAACTTTAACAATTAGGCAGCTACAGTAGTGAAATCATGATTTATAACCATGGATATATATAATATACCTGTTGTAGTATGCTTGGAGAATGTCAATACGTGGGGAAACAAAGCTCACATTGTTCAAACTTGCAACAATTCTGCTGCCTAGAACACAGGTGTTGCAAGGCAAGTTGTTTACCGCGATTGCAATGAATGCTCGTGTTTTAATATCCTTATCTGCCGGCACATTTATCCCCGGATTCTGGGAGACATTCGTGTTCCGAATTTGGTTAAGGAAGTTAATCATAGCATCTGTATCGGTCATTACGGGCAACGTTATCAAGGAAGCATTCAATCCACCCTCACTGTTTCTATATTGAAAAATGCCAGTAGTGATGTTGTCAATAGGTTGAGCAGAGGAATCAGAGAAAGGCCTAATAGCCATGTAATATTGGCCAACGTTTCGATTGGCAGAGACCAAAACATCCATGGTTTGGCCAGGGCTTATCAATATAAAGTCCCTCGTGAACCTTTGAACATAGGAGGCATCTTGTGCGACGGCTGTGAGGGTGTGGTTCACGATGGTGAAGAAAAAATGTTCGTTCATTGCAGCGTTAATTATTCGGAGAAGGTATATCTTCTCAGAATCAACTTGCATACGGAATATTGTATCTGCAACAACCAACTATAGGCTCTCAGTATAAGGGATCCAAAGGCCGACAAACTCAATCCGGTTTTGGTAATGCTAGAACATACCATTGGGGCATCCATATGTGTCTCCTACGTGTCCATTGATAGCATAAGCATTTGGTTGGCGAGGAGAGACACCGGCGGCAAGTGCGTCATCAATAATTTGCTTGTAGTCCCCATCGTACCATGATTCTGTAAATGCATTCAAAAAATCAAATTAAGATGCGTATAATTATACACAAGTAACACAACCTAAGAATCAAAAGATATGCTTACCAAGTATGATAGTTTGATCGGCGTCTGGCGTGGGGAACGGGTATGTTTCATTCTCGGCCGGCAAAATGATGAAGGCTCCATGGACGGAACCACGAGTCCAGTCACTGTGTGCGTGCCACCACAGTGTTCCTATTTCATCCGATAATACGATTTCATAGGTGAAGTTGGTCCCTGGTTGGATGGGGCACTGCGTTATGAACTCGGGACCATCGGACCATGGATTCCTCGGTTGTTTCACACCGTGCCTGCAACATGTTTAATTTGATTTAATCACTATTGATTTCAGTTCTTGGGGAATTACGATTGGAAGAATGAAAGAAAGGTTATAGTTACCAGTGAATGGTGAAGCCGTAGTTTCCTTGATTGTGGACATTAACGAAGACAGTATCACCTCTGTGAACCCGAATCTCAGGCCCTGGATAGCTGTCGTTTACGACCAGCAATGTGGTTGTGTTGCACAGCTTCGTAAAGTTTGACTCTCGCACCTGCAGTCAAATCTCAACGCTAATATTAAACTGTAAAGGAAAAAAAGCCAGTGCCATGATTTAAGGAGACATTTTTACCATTACTCTGTAATAGTTAAAGCAAAGATGTTGTATCAGACCTGAACGTTTTGGGTTAAAAACAGAGAAGGAAAAAGTAATTTATGATCAGGTCAGTAAATTACGTAGGTTGAATATGAGGTTTAAGATGATCCATACGAAACAACTATGACAATTGACATGAAAGAAAGGGTACTCACAAAGAATTCATAGTGATGTACATCTGCACTGGAAAGGAGCAAAGTGCTTAGAAATAAAACCCCTGCAAACCATGTCACTAAACCTTTTTGTAAACCCATTTTTCCCCCTCTCTAACGTGTTCTCAGTTCTCCCCTGAATTTTCTCATCTTTGGGTCAACCATTTATAGGAAAGGCAGCAAGTGCTCCTTGGGTTTGTTTCTTTGAAAGTATACGAAAATTGCATTTTCCAGTCAAAAGATTACACTTCAAACAACATGTTTCTAGTTTTTATTTTTCATGTCTTTTTCTCATTACATAAACATGTCATGTTGGATTTTTTTAAATACATATTTTTAATTTGATGTCCAAGTTAGACTATGTAATATTAAGTTGATAATAGTTTGTTGATGTTAGTTAAAATGTTTAAAATTGTTGATGCAAATCCAAGGTTGGATGGCAGCTTCCTCACTGCTGTGCTCGTTTAATAATATTTTAAGTCAATTAATTTTCCCTCCAGAATATCTTAAGGTGTTGTATGTATATGTACACGCATTTTATGACAGTGAAAATTTTATATGAGATTAAATTATGCATATGAAATTGTGAAATCAACGTGATGACTTTACAATAATTAAGTAAGGTCTTATTAAATTAAAAGTAGGTGAATCTATTATTTTAAAATATTATGGAACCAAACTATTCAGTTTAAGTTTTAACTTATTGATATAAATATTATTATTTACGTAAAAAAATTAAATTTAAATACGTTAAAACACATTCTTCTTATATTAATTTAATTAATTTTTTTTTTAAATCTACTAAAAATATAAACCACAGCTTTTTTTTAATGGAAATCCAGCGAAAAGGAAAAGAAATTCTGAAATGTTGACAAAACAAAAAATCATCACAATTCACAACATTATCGGTAAATTTTACATTAAAAACAACATTACCAACAAATCTTAACCTTTTATATTAATTCACGAATTTTTTTCATTAATGGATTTATCAACCATCCAACTTTAAAAAATTTTATTTAATCCTTTCTGAACTTTTCTCATTCAATTGAGTCATACACCAATAAAATTGGCCGAATAGGCTCTTTAACTATAGTTAGTCGTTAGTATTTAACGACAATATTAACATGTATCACGTTAATATAAAAATTTATTTTAAAATTATTTTTCAAATAAGTACATAATAAATCTAAACAAATGGTATCCAAATTTATTCAAATAATAACAGGTATACAATGACCCTTTTAGATAGGCTTAAATTAGAGTTTTAATCATACTAAAACATCCCTAAAATAATCAAAATCCAATTGGGAGAATCAGTCCTGTTTAAAGTCTAAAACATGGTTGCCAAATAAGAGAACACGTCATGACGTGCCGGCTCTCCTTGTCATGATGTTGATATCGTATTTGTCTGGACTTTACATTGCGTCATCCCGACGAGCCCTACCTACTCGTCATGACGCCAAGCCTGTTTTGACCCTTCTCCCGTTGTTCGTTACTTGTTATCTTAAGTACTTGCACTCTTTCCTTTAAATGCGAGGCACACTCTATAATAATAATGTAAATAGAATATAACCAATAAAATATTCAAAAATTATGTTCTCCTTCAACGTGAGCTCAAACGTTATTTTAAATATTTGTAGAATGCTGGTGTATATATATATATAAAAACAATATAGTTTCATAATGCAATAAATTCAAATTTTTAATGTAATGCTTTTGAAATGTAAAATTTTTGGTAATATAAAAGTTTCTAGTGGGAAACATATGTGATAATTAAAAAAAAAAATAAAACCAATACTAATATTAATTATTTGCATGTATTAATTTAGAAATATTTTAAAAAATTATGGCTTTTTACATAAGTAAATTAATTGAAGTTTTTAAATATTCAAAGGGTAATGAAATTTTATATTAAAATTAAAGTGGAAATGAATGCAGCCAAATGTTTAGAATTATTAAATTAATGACTATTCAAAGAATAATTAGTTAATAATTTACATTAAAATTTATTTTTATTGTAGAGTTAGAAAAGATAATAAGACAATGATTATTAAGTAAATAATGATTTACTTTTAAGATTAAGCAGTAAAAACAAATTTGAAATAAAATAATTTGTTTAATTAGAAAATCCTTTTTTATTAAAGATTAAATAGATGATTTTTACTTTTAAAACTTTCTTCTACATCTTGGTTTTAAATATCTATTCAGTTTAAACCTTTGAATTTTTAGATAGCTTTCTTTAAAAGGATTTCAGATATTTTAAATTATTATATTAGTAAATAGAAACATAATTTTGAGATATGTTGAATACAAAAATCCAAATCTAGTGTTTTCACATTAGTTTAATATGGTGCATGTTTTAATTATAAACAATTTTTTCAAAAAAAATAAATAAACATTACAATAATAGAATTTATTAACACTGTATGATGCTAGTTTCCTTGAAATAGATTCACCTTCCATTCAATATTATATACTCAGTTTGGTGCATATCCAATGTAAATATAATTATAGAAAAGCAATATATATATATATATATATTAAAAAATAAGTAGTAATAAGAATGTGTATCGAAAAAGCCTTGTTTTGCAACTGTTCAAAATAGGTTGATTCTTTTTTTTTTGTTGAAATAGAAGTCGAGGTAAAATTTACAGAGTTTGTACACTAAATTCAAAACATAAGTAAATCGAAGAAACAAGTAAAGAGAGAATCAACACACCGTATTTATTAACATAATTCATGTTTTAAAGTTATTGACAACTTACAATAAGCATTCTTATATTTATACTCTCCAAATAGATAATTGTAGTCATAAAGTCGAATGAAAATCGCAAAACCGTTTCTAATTTTGTTGTTTTTAATAGTTCCTAAGATAATTATTCCAAAATTTGAATGTTATCATTGTGGCAATGAAATGATACAAATATGATGTAATTGAAAGAGTTTATATATTGTTACTCAAAGAAATAATTCTTGTTATATTTAGTGTATAATCTTCTAGTTCTATTATAATAGATATCATACCGGGACTCTGTTGAATATATCTATATTCCATCAAAACCTCATTTACTTTAATAATATTGTTGCTAAATTAACAATAACAAATGAGGGTGTTGAACATAAATTTGACTAGGAATATAAAAATAGAGAAAATTGGCCAAATTGAAAACAGCTCATTCAGTCACAATTGAATTCACTTGCTAAATATTAAAAAAAGTCAAAACACCTATAAACCTCTTTTTACTCCTTTAAATTTAAGATTTAATCTATTTATTTTAATTTTTAACATAATTTGCTCTCTATGGTGTCGCAACCTTTTTTGTGAAAACAAAACGGACGTCGACTTAAAAGTTTTTCAAGGACTGGAGTCGCCACCGATCTTTTTTAGGGTGCGATCGGCCACCTCAAAAGGGGGTTGTTTTTGATAAACTATTTGATTTATTAAAACAACAATTTTGGTCCGCATACCAGAAAAATAGGTTCGGAAGTCAGTTACGCACGGGGAAGGATCAGCACCCCCGATACGCCCGGAAACCGGTACTTCGTTGACTAATTGAAATCTTTGAAGTCAATAATTCGAAAACTTGGAAAAATTTCAAAATACGATCCTTGTTTGTTTGAAAATCTTTTGGGATAAATTGAAAGTGTAAGTCAAAGGCTAGCTCGCCTTTAGGTAAAATGTCGCGTCCAATACGTTAGGATACGACATTTCTACCATTAAGGCTAAACTCGCCTTTTATTTAGAATTTGGGTATTTATTATTGAAAGGATATTCGAATACTTGGAATAAACGAAGAAAATCGGAACCCAATGCGTTAGGGAATGATTTCTCGAATTCCTTAAGTACCGAACATTGCCTTGATTTAGAAAGTCTTATCTCGAGATCACGAAATATCACGCCCGATGCCTTAGGACGCAATATCTCGGACTCTCGAGAAGGAGTTTTGGAAAATTATAGTTATTTTGATAGGCTATTCGGTTATTTAGATTTAAACGAGAAATCACGGCCCAATACGTTAGGGTACGATTCCCGAGTATCTAAATACAGAATATTGCCTTTATAAAGAACGTTTTTTGTGTAAAAGAAGGTAATTTGTAAAAACTCACGGTGAAACGATAATAAAAATAGGAAGGAATGTGATAACAAAGATGATACGAACAAAAGTGATGACATAATACGCAAAAATGATAATAATATGGGTAGGGTTTTTATTATTAAAAACTTACGTTTTAAGAAGGATACTTGAGTATTTAGATTTAGACGAGAAAAATCGAAACCCAATACGTTAGGGTACGATTTGTCGAATTTCTAAACACCGAAACATTGCCTTTGTATTAAAATCTTTCAAAAATGATGCAGAAAATTAATACGATTATTGTGAAATATTGGAAATAGTGATTAATGGAAAGGTACACTAAAATATAAAATTAAGATATTAGGAGAATAACAGATAATATTTAAAATAAAAGAGAAGGATAAATAATGCATTAATACCATAAGAATATATAAAATGACATGTATGAAAAGATATGTGTATGATAATACTAAATAAAATAAATAACAATAGTGAAAATAATAAGTATAAGGACAATAATAGCTATAATAATATATAAAATAATACTATATATATGAGGTACTGAAATATATAGTAGTATCAAAAGACATATATAATATTTAAAAATGTAATATCCACAAGTATACGTAAAATATAGTAAAAAAAAAAACATATACAAATATGATAGTATTTGAAAATATAGTATTAAAAGAAAAAACATAATGATACATATATACGTATTAAGTAAAAATGCTAACACTAACAATAGTAAATGTTAGTAAATAATAGGTATAATAATAATAATAACAATAATAATAATAGCAATATAATAAAATATAAAAGACGAATATAATATAATAATGAAAATAAAGTATAATAGTAATAAAATCAAAAAAATAATAAATAACACATAATACTATAATATAACACAAAACAAATAAAACTTTAAAACAAATCTAATAGTACTATGTAGAATATTATAATACACGTATGTGCACCAACATAATAATACTAATACTAATGATAATAAAATAATAATAATAATAATAATAATAATAATACATACTATTACATAATAATATAATAAATAATAACAAAACAAAATAACAACATTTTTCAAAAAAGATAATAGATAACAATTAAAAAAAATAGTAATAATAATAATTATAATGTATAATAATAATATAATAAATAATAATAAATGGGGTAATATTAAAATGAAATAATGAAATAAAGTAAAAGGGACTAAATTGAAAACGGAAGCAGCTATCCGGGCCAGATTTTAAAACCAAAACAGTCGAAAGGGACCTATTCGAACACGGGCAGAACCTCAGGGGTCCAAAACAGTAATTTTCCCGGTTATTCAAAACGATGTCGCTGGAAAGGGGACTAAATTGAAGAACAAAACAACTTCCAGGGCCAATTTAAAATAAGAGATAACTCGATTGTAAATTGAAAAGAAAGCGGAAGGACCGATTGCGCAAATCCCCCACGTGACGTCAGAGCACGCGGACCTTGAGCGGAGCGGGTCGGGTCGACCCGACCCGAGTTCAAAACTATATAAACCCTATTTTTTTGATTTCGGCTCATTTGCGCCGAGGGAGAGAAAAAAAAAAAAGAAAGAAGAGGGAAGAGAGGAGAGGGGAAGAAGAAGGAGAGAAAGGGGGGGGTCCGGGCTCCGGTGCCGGACCGGTCACCGTCCGGTCACCGGCCGGTCACCGGCCGGTGATCGGACCACCGTGCGCGCCGCCGTCTGCCGATGTTCCGGCCACCGTTCCGGTGGCCGGAAAAAGGTAAGATTTTTAAAACTTTTTGTATATTTTTTTGTGTTATACTGTTATTTATTTAAAAAGTACGTGCATGTATATTTGAATGTGTTGGAATATAAAAAGTTTGAGCAACAGAACTGGAAAATCCCAGATTACCTCCGATATTGGGTCTGTATTCTGGTTTTGAGGGTTCGAATGCTTTGATATTGGGTTTGCTGCCTTCGTATTCTGCCTTTGAAACGATTTCTATTCTCTTATTACTGTCAAAAAAAAAAAACCCCCTTACACAGTGTTTGAATCGGCTTTTTATAGCCTTGGTTTACAAGCCTTTTTTTTTCTTTATTTCTTTTCTGTCCCTTCGGTTTAATTGCTTGCAGGTACAAGTTGCTGAGTTGAAGTGACGGGGGCGGTGGTAGCAGCTGAGTCAGAGGCGGTGGCATGCAAGTGGGAAGAAGATAGGGGTTAGGATTTCCTGGGTATTGGTCCTAGTGGGTATGGGCTATTTGGGTCTGTGTGGGTCACGGACAAATGGGTATTGATTTTGTAACGGGTTGAGTCTGTTGGGTCATGAGGGATATTGGGTTGTAATTGGGTTTTAAAAACTGTAAATGGACTGGACTTATTTAATTTATTTGGGTTTTATTTCTATTGGCAAAATTGGGTTGTAACAGCTGCCCCTCTTTGCTCATTGTCGTGCAACGAAGATAGAGCAAAGACATAATGAAAGGCCAATTTTGCCCCATCTTGCCAAATCTTGACTTCTCTGGTACTCAGGTTCAGGTGGTCCCTTTCCCATCCATCGCATCATGTAACTTTGGTTCGATCCACTGCAACTTCAGAGATCTGCCTTGTGACCTCGATCTACCTTCACTTCAGGGATATGGAATTCGTCATGATCTGATCTTCTGAAACTTCAGAGATGAGATCTGGTATCTTCAATCTGCTCTGTTACAACTTCAGGAAGATGAAACTTGTAACTTCAATATGCGCCTCTGCGACTTCACTGGGGATGCAAGGCCTATATCTTTGATTAATTCTCTGGCAACTTCCAAGAATGAGATTTGTATCTTCAACTGGCTTCATTGCAGCTTTAAGGATGCCAAATCCGATGTCTTTAATTAGCTCCAATCTTTAACCTCTGTTGAGACGAAGTCGAAAATTGCTCGACCTGCGCATTCTCGCAATATGAGTTAATTTTTGAAACATAAATTGCAAGTACCTCGGTGTGCAAACTGAGGCTCAACTCACTTCTCGCAACATGAGTTGATCTTAAAACTAAAATTGGAACAACTCAACTCACTTCTCGCAATATGAGTTGGTTTTGGAACACAAACTTGAAATTAAAAGAGTTCAACTCACTCCCTGCAATATGAATTGAATAAACAGAAATTGAAAAGCAGAAATTGAAAAGAGATCAACTCACTCCTCGCAATATGAGTTGAATAAACAGAAATTTAAAAAAGTAGGAATTGAAAAAGATCAACTCACCTCTCGCAATATGAGTTGAATGAACAGCAATTAAAAGGCAAGATTAAAAAAGATCAACTCACTTCTCGCAATATGAGTTGAATGAACAGAAGTTTAAAAACTGAAATTAAAATAGCTCAACCCACCTCTCGCAATATGAGTTGATTAGAAACTGGAACTGAAAACAGAAATTGAAAATACCTCAGCGTGTCCTGAGGCTCGACTCACCTCTCGCAATATGAGTTGATTTTGAAATTAAAGATACCTCAACGTGTCTTGAGGCTCAGCTCACCTCTCGCAATATGAGCTGATTTTGAAACATAAATTAAAGACAGATGTTGAAAACATCTTGCCGTGACTTGAGATTTGACTCATCTCTCGCAATATGAGCCAATAACAGAAATTAAAAGTACCTCAATGTGTCTTGAGGCTCAACTCACTTCTCGCAATATGAGCTGATTTTTGAAACATAACTTAAAGGCAGAAATTGAAAATACCTCAGCGTGTCCTGAGGCTCAACTCACCTCTCGCAATATGAGTCGATTTTTTTGAAACATAAATTAAAGGTACCTCGGAGTACAAAACATATCATCTGGTGGAACTCAAGTATCCTTCCCTTGATTCTGTACAATTATCGTCGAAAACCCTGTGTCATGCATGATGCAATCATGATATGCACATGTTCGTCTTAAATGCATTCGTGCCTATATGAACGTGTTATGTGCCTTGCATTTGTTTGTCGTGATCTCTTTTCTTCACGACTCTTGTAGTGATCTGGTCTCATTATTTCTTGACCCTTTCCTTTAAACTTCATATTCGTTTCCCAATTCCACGAGTAACCTTTGTTTCTTGGATAGCATTCTTTTGCCCCATCTGAGCTTTCGTTCTTGCTTCCGAGCTCCTATTTTGCTTATCATGATGATCTGCTTTCAACGCTAAGATTCTTAAGTTTCTCTTCAGGCTTTTATATCCATCTTTCGAGCTTTACAAGTAAACTGCGTTTCTCAGATATCACTTGTTTGGTATATGTTGAACTCTCGTTCCTGCTTTGAGACTCTTGTGCCTATCAAGCTTTCTATCCGAGTAATGCTCAACATTTCTTTTGTTCAGAGCATGTCATATTACTTTTTATCAATTAAACAATATAATGAGATGCATGCAAATGGTCAGGTAGGTACAAGAAAGAGACTTCACATTAATTTCGAAGGTAACAAACAAAGAAAGTTCGTCCAAGATAAAAGTGTTATAAAAGAAAAGGAACCGTATTGGTGGATACAAATGTTCTAGATTATTCAATGCATGAACTCTGCCACGTTTCTCAATCACGAATCTTTCTGAGCAAGGTCTCTTGTGTAGAAGATCTTGAATGTTCAGAAATGCTTCATACTATAGCCTGGTCACTTGGCCCACTGCTCAAAATTGCTCCTGCCCCATGGGCCCAGATTTGCTTTATTAGGACGCCCTTTCGGGTTTTCATCCTAATGTTCTGCGTTTGACCAAGACGCCCTTTTCGGGTTTTCACCTTGATCTCCTCTCTTTTTTTTTTTTTTTTTTTTTTTTTTTTTAAGTGTAGTATTTCTTCACAACATCAGAGTTCACTGGATTTGGTAACTCCTTCCCATCCATTTCTGCAAGGATCAAGGCCCCACCAGAGAATGCTTTCTTCACGACGTATGGTCCTTCCCAATTAGGTGCCCATTTTCCTCGCGAATCTTTTTGTATTGGGAGGATCTTTCTCAACACGAGTTCTCCTTCATGGAATTCTCTTGGCCTCACTTTCTTGTCATGGGCAGCGATCATCCGTTTCTGGTACATCTGTCCATGGCAGATTGCCTTCAAGCGTTTTTCCTCGATGAGATTCAACTGATCATATCGAGCTTGGACCCATTCTGCCTCCTCGAGTTTTGATTCCATTAAGACTCGTAGGGACGGTATCTCAACCTCGATAGGTAGCACGGCCTCCATCCCATAGACCAGAGAGAAAGGGGTTGCCCCTGTAGATGTTCTCACAGATGTGCGGTATGCAAACAGAGCGAATGGCAGCTTTTCATGCCAGTCCTTGTAGGTCTCTGTCATTTTACCGATAATCTTCTTTATATTCTTGTTAGCCGCTTCAACAGCTCCGTTCATCTTTGGTCGATATGGCGAGGAATTATGATGCTTTATTCGAAATTGCTTGCACACTTCTGTCATCATTTTGTTGTTCAAATTCAAGGCGTTATCTGAGATGATTCTTTCAGGTAAACCATATCGACAAATGATTTCCTTTTTCAAGAATCTACAGACAGCGGTCTTGGTCACATTGGCGAATGAGGCAGCTTCTATCCATTTCGTGAAATAATCTATAACCACAAAAATGAATCGATGCCCATTGGAAGCTTTGGGAGAAATCGGCCCTATAACGTCCATGCCCCACATTGAAAAGGGCCATGGAGACGTCATAACATGAAGGGGCGAGGGAGCTACGTGAATTTTGTCGCCATAAACTTGACATTTGTGGCACTTTCTTGCGTAGCTAATGCAATCGCTCTCCATCGTCGACCAGTAGTACCCGAGTCTCATGATTTTCCGGGCCGTAGTGAAACCATTGGAATGGGTCCCACATATTCCTTCATGAACTTCTTCAAGTATTTTCTTAGCCTCAGTAGTGTCTACACATCTCAGAAGCACCTGATCTTTACCTCTCTTGTACAAGGTGTCTCCATCAAGAACGAATCCCACTGACATTCTTCTGATTGTTCTTTTGTCATTCTCGTTTGCCTGTTCAGGATACGTTTGATTCTTGATGTACTCTGAGATATCATGGTACCATGGTCGTCCATCAGCCTCCTTCTCGATGCTATAACAATGTGCAGGGACCTCGTATATGCTCATCTTGAGGGGCATTATTTCTGTTCCTTTATTTGCTTTGAACATTGAGGCTAAGGTGGCCAAGGCGTCAGCCAATTGGTTATCTTCTCGCGGGAAGTAATTAAAAGTTATTTCTTTGAAATCTTTGATTAGTTCAGCCACCAGATAGCTGTACTTGATCAACTTTGGATCTCTCACTTCCCATTCTCCGCGGATTTGGTAGATCACTAGAGCTGAATCCCCGTACACCTCTAAGATCTCGATGTTTCGTTCAATGGCTGCCCGTAGTCCCATGATACAAGCCTCGTATTCTGCTATGTTGTTGGTGCAGAAGAAATTGAGTCTAGCAGTGAAAGGATAATGATCTCCTTCCGGTGATACTAAGACTGCTCCAATTCCATGCCCCAGAGCATTCGATGCACCATCGAAGCTCATCATCCAAGGCGTCCCTTTTGATGACTCACATTCTTTCTCTGTGATGCACATTAAATCCTCATCCGGGAAATCAAATCTCAGGGGCTCATATTCTTCTGTTGTTCGAGCCGCTAAGAAATCAGCTATTGCACTCCCTTTCACCGATTTCTGACTCACATAGATGATATCGTATTCTGATAACAGGATCTGCCAACGTGCCATTCTCCCCGAGAGTGCGGGTGATTCCATCATATATTTTATCGGGTCTAGCTTTGAGATTAACCATGTCGTATGATACAACATGTATTGCCTGAGCCTCCTAGCTGCCCAAACCAAAGCACAACAGGATCTTTCGATCGACGAATACCTTGCCTCATATTCTGTGAACTTTTTACTGAGGTAGTATATCGCCTTTTCCTTCTTCCCCGACTCGTCATGCTGCCCAAGTATACAACCCATTGAGTTTTCGAACACCGTTAAATACAAAATCAAAGGCCTTCCTGGAGTTGGTGGCACTAGCACTGGAGGGCTAGACAAATATTGTTTTATTTTGTCAAAGGCCTCCTGGCATTCTTCGTCCCATGCCCCAGGGTTGTGCTTTCGAAGGAGTCGAAAGATGGGGTCACACTGATTGGTGAGTTGAGCAATGAATCGAGAAATGTAGTTTAGCCTTCCCAAGAATCCTCTAACCTCTTTCTGTGTACGCGGAGGTGGTAATTCTTGAATGGCTTTTATCTTTTCTGGATCTACCTCTATGCCTTTTTTACTGACGATGAAGCCCAGTAATTTTCCCGAGGTAACCCCAAATGTACATTTGACTGGATTGAGTCTTAGCTGAAACTTTCTCAGTCTTTCAAATAACTTTTTGAGGTTCACAATATGTTCCTCTTCTCCTCGGGATTTAGCAATCATGTCGTCAACATAGACTTCTATCTCCTTGTGCATCATATCATGGAACAATGTCACCATGGCCCTCTGATACGTGGCCCCGGCATTCTTGAGCCCGAATGGCATTACCTTGTAACAGAACGTTCCCCACATCGTTATAAAGGTGGTTTTCTCCATATCCTCGGGAGCCATTTTGATCTGATTATACCCCGAAAATCCATCCATGAAAGAAAATAATGAATGCTTCGCCGTATTGTCCACCAATGTGTCGATATGTGGTAAGGGAAAATTATCCTTAGGGCTTGCGCGGTTCAGGTCACGATAATCCACGCACATTCGCACTTTACCATCCTTCTTTGGCACTGGGACAATATTAGCCACCCATTCTGGATATCTGGAAGCTTGTAGGAAGCCTGCATTAAATTGCCTCTTGACTTCCTCTTTTATCTTCAGCAACATTTCGGGCCTCATCCGCCTTAATTTTTGTTGGATGGGTTTACATTCGGGTCTCAGCGGGAGCTTATGAACCATTATGTCTCCGTCCAATCCCGGCATATCCTGATAGGACCATGCGAACACGTCTTTGTACTCATGAAGCAAATCAATCAAATGATGCCTGGTGTCCTCTGAGAGTGAGGTCCCAATCTTCACTTCTTGCTTATTTTCATCAGTGCCCAGGTTTATTGTTTCAACAGATTCTTGATGAGGTAGAATCTGTTTGTCCTCTTGTTCCACCAACCTTAGCAAGTCAGGAGACGAGACATAGTCTTCGGCATTTCCCTCATCCTCGAATTCTCCTAAACAAACAGTCTTCTCAAAATCAATTTCAAGATTGGTGACGGGCTCATTCATGTCATTGGCATCTGAACACCTGAAAATTGGATAAAAAAGAAAAACTATAGAGGGACATCCAAGCATTGGCAACAACAAACAAAATGTTATGGTATGGTGTGAGGTAAGTGTAAGAACAAGTCGTGAAATGGAAGAATAATTATGGAGTAAATGCAAATGCGAAAGGTTATGACAAAATGCTTCTTCATTAATATTCATTTAATAGATAAAGAGCAGACGACAGCTCTTACAAAAGAATCCCATTATATTTAGGGACACAAAAAGTGAATATCGGACATTACTCTGAGGAAGACTTATAGACCACAAGAAGATCTTCAGCGGTCCAATTGTTCAACATGTAACCTGGGGGACAAGGGCGTATCCTCGAAACACTTTCACTTGTACCAGCTTCTTTATCAACGACATTTATACAAACGTTCTGAAAAGCCTTCTCAGCGAGTAGCAGTGGGCTGTGTTCATTCTCTTGCCCTGGATATATGATCCCAGCGGATGTGAATGTGCTTGACAGATGGGGGTACTCGATGGGTTCCCATTCCGGCTCTCGTCCTAGATTTCTCGCAATCCTTCTTTCTTGCTCCTTCTTCCACTGTTTCTTCAAATGATGTGCCTTTGGTTGGAATCCTAGGCCAAATCGGGCCTTATGAGGTACTGGCTTTAAGGCCCTGACTATCCCTTGATGATGTATTCCCAAACCCTTTCTTGCTCGGGCCCCTCTCCCTACCGTCAGCTTGATTCCCATTTTAGTATTCTTCGACAGCCTAGGCACGGGAACTCTATTTCCTTCAGCCACAAATGTGGCGTTGACGAACTCAAAGGATCTAAAGGAACATTCCACGGCGTCTTTGTTCGCTTCGAGATAAGGTGTGTCTGCAGAGATAGACGCAACAATATCCTCTTCACCTTCAACGGTAACTAAGCAGCCATCCATGATGAACTTTATTTTCTGATGAAGGGATGATGGAACTGCCCCAGCCGAATGGATCCATGGCCTCCCCAGGAGGCAATTATATGAAGGGGTGATGTCCATAACTTGGAACTCGACGTCATAGATATAAGGACCCACTTCTAGAGGGATCTCAATTTTCCCTACAACTTCTCGCCTCGTTCCATCAAATGCTCTCACCGCGGAATGACACGGCCTCAAATAGGACAAATCTATCGGAATTCTGGAAAGTGTGGCCAGGGGCATAACATTAAGTGCTGATCCATTATCAATAAGCACGTTTGGTATTATATATCCCTTACAGCGGGTTGTTATGTGCAGTGCCTTCACAGAGCCTCTACCGTTCGGTGGTATTTCATCATCACTGAAGGAGATGAAATTATCAGCGTTCAAGTTATTGATCCACCTATCAAGCTTTTCGACTGATATATTGTTTGCTACGTAGGCTTGATTCAATACCTTTAACAAGGCGTTTCGATGTGGCTCTGAGTTCAATAGCAGGGATAATACCGAAATACGTGCAGGTTGTTTACTTAATTGTTCAACCACGTTGTACTCACTGTGTTTAATGAATTTCAAGAATTCCTGTGCTTCTTCTTCGTTCACAGGCCTTTTGGTCTCTTGCCGTTCAGGCGGACCTTCGGATTCAGGTTCAGCCTCAAGCATGGGTGCCTTTCCTTTTTGTTTCAAATCATTATTCCTTTTTGCTGGTTCAACTTCTTTGGAATAGCATCTTCCACTCCGGGTAAAATGACCAACTTCTCCGATGTTTTCAGCCGTGCCTTGGAATTTTTCACTTTCAGGAGTGACAATATTGACATCGTACTTCCAAGGTACCGCCTTACTATCCTTATACGGGAAAGGTGATGGCGCATCAATTATCATTTTCGGTTTTACCGGTTCTCTCCTTGCATCATAGTAGATTATTAGTGGTCGTTCAGCGGTGTAAGGGAGATCCGATGATTGACCATCGGAGGCACAGATTTCTCTTTCACTGGCCTCTCTTCTTCCGTTGAAGATTTCAATCTCTTTGTTGTTCATCATGTCTTGGAGTAGTTCTTTAAATTGCTCACAAGACTGGATGTTATGTCCTTCGGCTTCATGAAAGTCACAAAAGGTTTGACTTTTCGGATTTCTTTTCTCGGTTACCCCTTTAAGACGACAGAGTAATCTTTTTTCAAGCAGCACCTCCCAGATTCTCTGCAAAGGTGAACTTATTTCTGAAACAACTCTTCTGGTTTGCAAATCGTTCGTCTCCTCCACTGCGCTTACATTTCTTTCAGTATGATTTGGGAACGGGTTCCCGGTTTCACCACCGGTACCGTCGAAGCGCAAAACACCGGCATCGATTAGTCCTTGGACTCTTCGTTTAAAGGCGATGCAATTTTCCGTAGCGTGCCCCTGGTTCCCCGCGTGGTATGCACAGCTAGCATTTGGGTCGTACCACTTTGGGTACGGGGGCTTCAACGGTGCCATGTAATGGGGAGATATCAATTGTTTTTCCAAAAGCTTGGGGTATAGTTCCCCATAAGATATCGGAATGGGGGTGAATTGAGGTCTCTCGGGGTTTGGCCTTGCTGGCCTTGGTTCGTTTCTGGGTTGACTTTGGGTGGAGCCGGCATTTTGGGGAAACGTGGTGGCTGGCCTCGGGTTGTTGGTTGCATAGACAGGGTAAGAAGGATAAGGAGGTGGTGGTTGGTAATAGGGGGCTTGTGGTTGATAGAAGTTTGGTGGTGGGTAATTTCGAGGTCGAAATTGATTAGGGTATGGACCAGGAGCATAACAGTTTCCGGTTCCCACCATGTGGGCTTCCGGCTCCTTTTTTCTCATAGGCACTGCCTTCTTCGAACCTTCTCCTTCCATTCTTCCACTTTTAACCGCATTTTCTATTAGTTCACCAGATATGACAATATCCGAGAAGTCCTTTGTGGCGCTTCCCACTAATTTATCATAGAATGGCGCCTTCAGGGTATTGATGAACAGGACTGCTATCTCGGTCTTGGTCAATGGAGGTTCTACCTGAGCCGAGACGTCTCTCCACCTCTGCGCATATTGTCTAAAAGTTTCTGATGGCTTTTTCTCCATCATTTGTAGTGTCATGCGGTCGGGTACCATATCGGAGACATGTTTGTACTGCTCGCAAAATGCCGCTGCCAAATCCTTCCAGGTTCGAATCTTTTCTCTACTGAGTTGGTTGTACCAACGGAGAGCTGATCCGGTCAAACTGTCCTGAAAACAGTGTATAAGCAGCTTGTCTTCATTAACATAGCCTGTCATTTTTCTGCAGAACATAATGAGATGTGCCTTCGGGCATCTCGAGCCATCATACTTTTCAAAATCCGGTGCTTTAAATTTTGGAGGCAGGATCAAGTCCGGTACCAGACTAAGTTCTTTAGCGTTTAGCGCCGAGAAGACTTCAATGCCTTCTATCGCTCTAAGTCTTTCCTCCAGACTTCTATATTTTTCTTGGACTTCATGATCCTCTATCCTTAGCCTAGCGATTTCTGCCGGATCGTCTAGGTCTGGGACCGGTGGATCCATCGGAGCAGTTCCTGGGTTTGCCACGAATACCCCCTGTCCTACAGGAGGAGGTGTTACAGGCCGTTGTTCCAGGCCCGCGGGTCCCCCTTGCGTGTATCCTCTATGTATCGCGTAAGGCGGAGTAAACCCAGGAGGGTAGGGGGGATCCTGATCAAGATTCACAACCTCAGGGTTTTGTATAGGTCCCTTCCCTTTGACTAAGGCCGACATCATCTCCATCATCTTAGTCATTTGGTCCTTTTGTTCTAGTGACTCCTCCCGCGATCTCACCATCAGATCCCTCGTCTCTTGCTGTGATTTGGCTAGTTGCTCTTGTAGTTCTTTTTGAATTCTTTCCATTCTTTCGATTCTTTCATTAAATGCAGCTTCCATTGTTCTAACTCGCCGACGTGTTCTATACGAATGATGTAGTTCCAGCCTTTATATTGTCGTAACTGCGAATCGTGTGATTTTGGGCCTTAGTGAACGATAATGATATATTTACATGAAATGAATGTACGAATGCCTTATGAATGCGAAAGATGCCATATGAATATTAGTTATGGATGCATATGCAGGTTAATGTGATGCACTGCGTATGAATGAAAAGAAAGAGGCGTTAATTCTTGATTCGATTCTATTAGATCACTTTTCTAGAAAACGAACTTCTTTACATAAGGTAGATGATTACATATACGACTTGGCCCTATTTCCTAGGGTCTTAACTTTTTTGAGAAGCCAAGCTAAGTCTCGGCCACGATCCGATACTGACTCAAACTTTAAGCTTAATATATCAGCTTCTGCTGCTAGGATTTGCAGATGCTCGGCGACTTCTCGAATTTGAATCAAGGCTTCACCCATGACATGATCGCGATCTCTAACCTGACTCTGCGAGTAGTAGAGCTGTTCCTTCCAGTGTTCATTATTCGCTTCAAGGAGTTCAATTCGTAATTCAGCATTTTGCAGTGCCCTCTCTGACTCCTCTATTTTCACTTTTAACTCATCGATTTTGCTTAAACTAGCCTTCAGCTCACTCACGGAATTACGATTGCGATGATGATACAGGGACTTTTCCAAGTCAGCTACCCGAGCTCGCAACCTATCTTTTTCACTCTGACTCTCTAGCAAACTTCTTTTTAGTGTATCCTCTCGTGCTTGGGTTTCCTGAAATTGCTTTTCCCAACGACTAGCCTTAGTTTGTTCCTCTTTGACTTCTTGTCTCCACTGTTCTGACGTCTTACCCAAACCAGCAGTCCTTCTGGCCCTACAAATTTTCTTGTATCGCGTTTTCAAATCGTCTAAGTCTTCTTCGACCCTACTCTTCCCCTTTCTTAGCTTCTCAGCCTCCTGCTTGTGGATATCAACGTCTAATCCTAATTGCATCTTTTCCTCTTCGAGCTTCTCTATCTTTTTCCCTAATTCTCGACTCTTTTCTTCAAAGTCTTGTTTGATAACGTCCAATTCTGATGGGATCACTCGCAGATGCTCTTCTAAAGACCGAGCATTTTCTTGACTTGGCAAGAGGACATTATCGTTGACTCTTTGACTTCTCCAGTAATCGTACTCAGGGGTTGACATTGGTTTTGCAGCAAATCTCTTCATCCTGCAAGTTTTGCTCCAAGCTTTCGATATTTCACGAATTTTCTGTTTATAATTTTCGCCTCTGTACACAAACTCACTTTGGGCTAAACCTTGCGTAGCTGGCACAAACTGTCTTGACTGATATTGTCTCAATACGAGCAGTGGAGCGTATCCAATAGCTCCCCATATCCCCAGAAGAGGAACCCAGTCGAAGTCACCACAGCGATATAGGATTTGATCAGGGGTCAGCCATGGAGCTTTCCATTCGATATCTTCGACTTGCAAATTCTGAAGGATTTCCATCCATTTTTCTTCTGAAATATCGTCCCGTCTTGGTATGGATGCTATATCTTTTAGCGGAGAATAATCCACATAGCAGGCTCGGTAGGACGGCTTCTCTAATTTCCAGAAGTGACTATGGAACCAAGCTAGCAGGAGCTGTGTACAGCCTATAAATCTTCCCTCGCCGGCTCTTCGGCATGCGTTCAATGATCTGAAGGTTTCTGCCAAGATTGCAGGGACTGGATTGACTCTTTTGTTTAGTCGATCGAACAAATCAGTAACTGCTTCATCTATATGCCTTAGGGCTTTAGGGAAGATCACTAGCCCGTAGATGCCTAAGGCGAGCACATCGACTCTTATTTTCATGTCAGGATGTGTTAGGGCCAGATCCTTCAAACTCTTCCACGGGATACACTTACCTTCGCCTTTCTGTTGGATTCGGGCTACGACCCACTGCTCACTCATGCCTGTGATATTTATTAATTTCTTCACAAAGCTTGGGACGTTGACCACCCTGACATAGGCTTTATCTGTCTGTATCTTCGGACAATGAAGTAAGGTGGTGTATTCTTCCACCGTGGGTACCAGGTCCACATTCCCGAAAGTAAAACAACTGTATGCTGAGTTCCAAAATTGAGTCAGGGCTCGAAACAGGTGCTTATCTACCTTAATATCTAGTAAGTAAGGCAGATCACCATAATTATAATAAAACAACTGCTTGGCCTCGTCGCCCCAGCTGACCCATATCTCTCTCAGCTCTCGGAGGTCATTTTGTGTTACACTGATGCTGGTAAAGTCCCATAACTCTGAAGTATATCCCTCTACCAAACTATTTCCTTTCTCTTGCCATGTTTCCTCGGACCACTTTCGGACGGTCGCATTTTCTTCCACTCTATCAAGAAACGCCTTTTCCATGATCAGCGCTCTATTTAGCAACCGAACCTGAATTGACGCCTCTTTTCTTATGACTATGCGATGCAATGGAATCATGAACAAAACAAAACAGAACCATGTCAGTACCACAATAAAATAATAAATAGAGCATATTAGGGTAATTTTTCTAGGGTTTGGCCTGACTTCACCTAGGGTGGGCTTCTAAGGCTCAGTAAATGTAGCTTGGTTCTAGAGTAAAAGGTACCTGAACCAGCTGATTCCTCAATCCTCACCCATTATAGGCTCATATGGATCGAGTTCGGTTCAGGGGGATACATTTCCCTATGGCCATGCGGAGGTGAAAACCTCACGAAGACATAGGTACGGATGTATCCCGGAAGCAGTCCACTAGCCCATGCGGAGGTGAAAACCTCACGAAGGCATAGTTTCTCACTCCCACTTAAAGGGTGTGACCCCGATGGTCATGCAAATGGAATGTGCAGAGATATAAAAGCCAGCAGTAAAATAATGAAAACTATGTCGTAAAGGCGATAAGTGTAGTGAAAGGATCGTATATTAGAAACAAATTTTAGAATTTTGACCGAAAGACAAAAACCAATCAACTTGAAGTTCGACTCTCATTTTAAGTCCCCAGCGGAGTCGCCAAGCTGTCGCAACCTTTTTTGTGAAAACAAAACGGACGTCGACTTAAAAGTTTTTCAAGGACTGGAGTCGCCACCGATCTTTTTTAGGGTGCGATCGGCCACCTCAAAAGGGGGTTGTTTTTGATAAACTATTTGATTTATTAAAACAACAATTTTGGTCCGCATACCAGAAAAATAGGTTCGGAAGTCAGTTACGCACGGGGAAGGATCAGCACCCCCGATACGCCCGGAAACCGGTACTTCGTTGACTAATTGAAATCTTTGAAGTCAATAATTCGAAAACTTGGAAAAATTTCAAAATACGATCCTTGTTTGTTTGAAAATCTTTTGGGATAAATTGAAAGTGTAAGTCAAAGGCTAGCTCGCCTTTAGGTAAAATGTCGCGTCCAATACGTTAGGATACGACATTTCTACCATTAAGGCTAAACTCGCCTTTTATTTAGAATTTGGGTATTTATTATTGAAAGGATATTCGAATACTTGGAATAAACGAAGAAAATCGGAACCCAATGCGTTAGGGAATGATTTCTCGAATTCCTTAAGTACCGAACATTGCCTTGATTTAGAAAGTCTTATCTCGAGATCACGAAATATCACGCCCGATGCCTTAGGACGCAATATCTCGGACTCTCGAGAAGGAGTTTTGGAAAATTATAGTTATTTTGATAGGCTATTCGGTTATTTAGATTTAAACGAGAAATCACGGCCCAATACGTTAGGGTACGATTCCCGAGTATCTAAATACAGAATATTGCCTTTATAAAGAACGTTTTTTGTGTAAAAGAAGGTAATTTGTAAAAACTCACGGTGAAACGATAATAAAAATAGGAAGGAATGTGATAACAAAGATGATACGAACAAAAGTGATGACATAATACGCAAAAATGATAATAATATGGGTAGGGTTTTTATTATTAAAAACTTACGTTTTAAGAAGGATACTTGAGTATTTAGATTTAGACGAGAAAAATCGAAACCCAATACGTTAGGGTACGATTTGTCGAATTTCTAAACACCGAAACATTGCCTTTGTATTAAAATCTTTCAAAAATGATGCAGAAAATTAATACGATTATTGTGAAATATTGGAAATAGTGATTAATGGAAAGGTACACTAAAATATAAAATTAAGATATTAGGAGAATAACAGATAATATTTAAAATAAAAGAGAAGGATAAATAATGCATTAATACCATAAGAATATATAAAATGACATGTATGAAAAGATATGTGTATGATAATACTAAATAAAATAAATAACAATAGTGAAAATAATAAGTATAAGGACAATAATAGCTATAATAATATATAAAATAATACTATATATATGAGGTACTGAAATATATAGTAGTATCAAAAGACATATATAATATTTAAAAATGTAATATCCACAAGTATACGTAAAATATAGTAAAAAAAAAAACATATACAAATATGATAGTATTTGAAAATATAGTATTAAAAGAAAAAACATAATGATACATATATACGTATTAAGTAAAAATGCTAACACTAACAATAGTAAATGTTAGTAAATAATAGGTATAATAATAATAATAACAATAATAATAATAGCAATATAATAAAATATAAAAGACGAATATAATATAATAATGAAAATAAAGTATAATAGTAATAAAATAAAAAAAATAATAAATAACACATAATACTATAATATAACACAAAACAAATAAAACTTTAAAACAAATCTAATAGTACTATGTAGAATATTATAATACACGTATGTGCACCAACATAATAATACTAATACTAATGATAATAAAATAATAATAATAATAATAATAATAATAATACATACTATTACATAATAATATAATAAATAATAACAAAACAAAATAACAACATTTTTCAAAAAAGATAATAGATAACAATTAAAAAAAATAGTAATAATAATAATTATAATGTATAATAATAATATAATAAATAATAATAAATGGGGTAATATTAAAATGAAATAATGAAATAAAGTAAAAGGGACTAAATTGAAAACGGAAGCAGCTATCCGGGCCAGATTTTAAAACCAAAACAGTCGAAAGGGACCTATTCGAACACGGGCAGAACCTCAGGGGTCCAAAACAGTAATTTTCCCGGTTATTCAAAACGATGTCGCTGGAAAGGGGACTAAATTGAAGAACAAAACAACTTCCAGGGCCAATTTAAAATAAGAGATAACTCGATTGTAAATTGAAAAGAAAGCGGAAGGACCGATTGCGCAAATCCCCCACGTGACGTCAGAGCACGCGGACCTTGAGCGGAGCGGGTCGGGTCGACCCGACCCGAGTTCAAAACTATATAAACCCTATTTTTTTGATTTCGGCTCATTTGCGCCGAGGGAGAGAAAAAAAAAAAAGAAAGAAGAGGGAAGAGAGGAGAGGGGAAGAAGAAGGAGAGAAAGGGGGGGTCCGGGCTCCGGTGCCGGACCGGTCACCGTCCGGTCACCGGCCGGTCACCGTCCGGTCACCGGCCGGTCACCGGCCGGTGATCGGACCACCGTGCGCGCCGCCGTCTGCCGATGTTCCGGCCACCGTTCCGGTGGCCGGAAAAAGGTAAGATTTTTAAAACTTTTTGTATATTTTTTTGTGTTATACTGTTATTTATTTAAAAAGTACGTGCATGTATATTTGAATGTGTTGGAATATAAAAAGTTTGAGCAACAGAACTGGAAAATCCCAGATTACCTCCGATATTGGGTCTGTATTCTGGTTTTGAGGGTTCGAATGCTTTGATATTGGGTTTGCTGCCTTCGTATTCTGCCTTTGAAACGATTTCTATTCTCTTATTACTGTCAAAAAAAAAAAACCCCCTTACACAGTGTTTGAATCGGCTTTTTATAGCCTTGGTTTACAAGCCTTTTTTTTTCTTTATTTCTTTTCTGTCCCTTCGGTTTAATTGCTTGCAGGTACAAGTTGCTGAGTTGAAGTGACGGGGGCGGTGGTAGCAGCTGAGTCAGAGGCGGTGGCATGCAAGTGGGAAGAAGATAGGGGTTAGGGTTTCCTGGGTATTGGTCCTAGTGGGTATGGGCTATTTGGGTCTGTGTGGGTCACGGACAAATGGGTATTGATTTTGTAACGGGTTGAGTCTGTTGGGTCATGAGGGATATTGGGTTGTAATTGGGTTTTAAAAACTGTAAATGGACTGGACTTATTTAATTTATTTGGGTTTTATTTCTATTGGCAAAATTGGGTTGTAACATATGGTTTTATAATGTTATTAATTAGTCCAAAAAGTTAATATTGTTAACTTTTGGTTAAAACATTATATAGTTACATATAATTTGAATACCCTTAGAGTCTTAGAGACTGACATATAGCTTCTCATTTTTTTAGGTTTGTGTCGCTTTTTCTTACATTATAAGACAATAATTGAAATTATGTGGCACACAACCACCAGGTCCTTTTCTTTTTGCATTTTTAAAATGGTTAATTTTCAATTTTAGCACTTTTAGTATGCTTAAATTTGAGATTTAATTTTTAACATAATTTGATCATATAATATTATTAATTAGTCCAAATAGTTAAGACTTTTAACTTTTTTGTTAAAACATTACATAGTTATAAATAATTTGAATACCCTTAGAGTCTTAAAGACTAACATATGACTTCTCATATCTTTTAGGTTTGTGTTGATTTTTTTTTTTTTACATAACAAGACAATGGTTAAATTTCGATTTTGGCCTTTAGACTATCTTGAAGCTTGAGGTTTAATTTTTAACATAATTTAATTAATATATTTTTATAATGCCATTAGTTAATTTAAATATTTATTTTTATAAAAGAGTTAAAACCAAATTTTAAAAAAATGTGTAGAGATGAATAATTAAATTAAATTTTATGTGTTATATATAAAACATAAAAACTAGATTACTGTTTTATTAAACGTGGTATTAATTTATATTAGAAAAATAAAATGCAATATAAAATAATAATTGGTGATAAAGTTTAAAAGAGATGCGAAGACCACGTCGGTTGCCCATTTGTCCTTACCTTTCCTATCCTTTAATAAACAAATCTATATATCACTATCAAGTATCAACCATGACCATATATTATTTAACTGGATAATTTTTAAAATTATGCCTCTTCATATACATATAACATTTTAAAAATAAATATATTAATTTATTTTTATATCTAATAATTTAATTATTTGTTATATAATATATAATTACGTTAATAATTTGTGAGAATGAAATAAAATCAAATTTTTTATATAAAATTACACGAAATAAGAATTTATATTTAATTTAGAAATTTATTTCAATAAAGTTTTTATAGATTAAACTCTTTTTTAATTCCACACCTGCTAAAAGAAATTGGTGAAGGAAGACGGATGAGAGGAATTTTATTATTAGAAAAGTGAAAATTGCTCTGCCCTTTTAGTGCCGCGTGTTGTGACTATCCAATCATTTTCAGTAGTAATTTTTGAATATTGACATTAAGGGAGGGTTTGAATTCTTCACCTTTACCGAAAAGTCATTCCTTTTAAGTTGAAAGTTCATAGATTGGGTTAACTTATGATCCAAAAATCAACAAATTATCTTCCTTTAATGTTTGGGATTTTTGTAAACAGATCAAAGGCAGATTGGATGAAATCTGCTTTCCCTGGGTTTCTTCTTTTATTGTTTTTGCTGTCATTGAAGCTGTGTTTTAATAGACTATTCTACAGGTTAATTTATCTGTTTTAGTTGACTTCTGAAGCGATGAAGATGAACCATATTCTTTGTTTTGAAGTTTTCGATTCCATTGTTGCTCCTCTTGATTTACACATGCATGTCATGGCAAAGAGAAACCCAGGAAAAAGAAATACCAAAAACATGGATAGAAAGATGATTTCTTAAAATTGAAATTTAGATGATGAGTTAAAAGAATACATAAAACCCAGAAAATAAATTGTGCCCAGACGCTAAAGTTTCTGGAGACGAAAAACAATATAAACTCTTTTCATTTACTCGACGCATGTGAAAAAAGATTGGTGGACCAAGAAGAGGGCACAGGAATTTTATTCTTATTAAAAATGTAAATCTAGAAATTACTTGCATGTATGTATGTATGTGCTAATTCTATGCTTCTAGTAGTTCTAGGTTCCAGGACAACGAGGCATGGTAGATGGCGGTGGGCGGATGCTTCTTTTCTTGGTTTTACCATTCCTCACGATGAGAACAGTGTCCATTCCCCAGCTACTATGCCTCTCCAGATGGCAATGCATAAACCATACTCCTGAAAATATTGTAATTAGTTAAAACTTTGGTCGTAAGAAAGATGAGCTGCTTTTTATTTAAACAATTTTCTAATTGAAGAACTTACCAGGATTGTTAGCAAAAAATCTGATGGCAACCCATCTTCTACCAGGAACATGGACAGTGTTAATGAGTGGCGGATCAACCAGATTATAAGTGCTTGGGTCTGTCTTATTGTTGAAATTTCCGAAACCTGTTCCCACCCGATAGAAGCTGAAACCGTGCAAATGCATCGGGTGACTTCCGCCAGCCCCCATCTGGGTTGCTTGCAGCACCATCTCGACTCCTTCCCCATAATTTACCACTATAACCCTCGTCCCTTCCTCAATAGGGGTATTGAGATTAGTCAAGTTTCCAGTGAAATCATAGATTACTGGGGGATTCAACGGAAAATCTTCGGTGTAAACACCACTCATGTTCCTGCAATTTTACCAAAACTTTTAACAATTAGGCAGCTACAGTAGTGAAATCATGATTTAATAATTGCTATAACCATGGATATATATAATATACCTGTTGTAGTATGCTTGGAGAATGTCAATACTGGGTGAAACATAGCTCACATTGTTCAAACTTGCAACAAGTCTGGTGCCTACAAGACAGGTGTTGCAAGGCAAGTTGTTTACCGCGATTGCAATGAACACTCGTCTTTTAATATCCTTATCTGCCGGTACATTTATCCGCGGATTCTGGGGGACTTTCGTGTTCCGAATTTGGTTTAGGAAGTTAATCATAGCATCCGTATCGTTCATTACGGGCAACGTTATCAAGGAAGCATTCAATCCACCCTCACTGTTTCTATATTGAAAAATGCCAGTAGTGATGTTGTCAATAGGCGCAGCAGAGGAATCAGAGAAAGGCCTAATAGCCATGTAATATTGGCCAACGTTTCGATTGGCAGAGACCAAAACATCCATGGTTTGGCCAGGGCTTATCAATATAAAGTCCCTCGTAAACCTTCGAACATAGGAGGCATCTTGTGCGACGACTGTGAGGGTGTGGTTCGCGATGGTGAAGAAAAAATGTTCGTTCATTGCAGCGTTAATTATTCGGAGAAGGTATATCTTCTCAGAATCAACTTGCATACGGAATATTGTATCTGCAACAACCAACTATAGGCTCTTAGTATAAGGGATCCAAAGGCCGACGAACTCAATCCGGTTTCGGTAATGCTAGAACATACCATTGGGGCATCCATATGTGTCTCCTACGTGTCCATTGATAGCATAAGCACTTGGTTGGCGAGGAGAGAGACCGGCGGCAAGTGCGTCATCAATAATTTGCTTGTAGTCCCCATCGTACCATGATTCTGTAAATCCATTCAAAAAATCAAATTAAGATGCTATAATTATACACAAGTAACACAACCGAAGAATCAAAAGATGTGCTTACCAAGTATGATAGTTTGATCGGCGTCTGGCGTGGGGAACGGATAAGTTTCTTTCTTGGCCGGCAAAATGATGAAGGCTCCATGGACGGAACCGCGAGTCCAGTCACTGTGTGCGTGCCACCACAGTGTTCCTATTTCATCCGATAATACGACTTCATAGGTGAAGTTGGTCCCTGGTTGGATGGGGCACTGCGTTACGAACTCGGGACCGTCGGACCATGGATTCCTCGGTTGTTTCACGCCGTGCCTGCAGCATGTTTAATTTGATTTAACCACTTTTGATTTCAATTCTTTGGGAACTTACGATTGGAAGAGTAAAAGAAAGGTTATAGCTACCAGTGAATGGTGAAGCCGTAGTTTCCTTGATTGTGGACATTAACGAAGACAGTATCACCTCTGTGAACCCGAATCTCAGGCCCTGGATAGCTGTCGTTTACGACCAGCAATGTGGTGGTGTTGCACAGCTTCGTAAAGTTTGACTCTCGCACCTGCAGTCAAATCTCAACACTAATATTAAACTGTAAAGGAAAAAAAGCCAGTGCCATGATTTAAGGAGACATTTCTACCATTACTCTGTAATAGTTAAAGCAAAGAGGTTGTATCAGACCCGAACGTTTTGGGTTTAAAACAAAGAAGGGAAAAGTATTTCATAATAAGGCCAGTAAATTACGTAGGTTGAATATGAGGTTTAAGATGATCCATTCGAAACAACTATGAAATGAAAGTATATATACGAAAAAGAGAAAAGGGTACTCACAAAGAATTCATAGTGATGTACATCTGCACTGGAAAGGAGCAAAGTGGTTAGAAATAGAACCCCTACAAACCATGTCACAAAACCTTGCTGTAAACCCATTTCCCCCCTGTCTAATGTGTTCTTAGTTCTCCCCTGAATGTTCTCATCTTTGGGTCAACCATTTATAGGAAAGGAAGTAAGTGCTCCTTAGGTTTCTTTCTTTGAAAGTATACGAAAATTGCATTTTCCAGTCAAAAGATTAAACTTCAAACATGATGTTTCTAGTTTTTATTTCTAATTTTCTCATGTCGGATTATTTTAGTACTTAAATATGGATTTTTAATTTTATGTCCAAGTTAGACTCCGTAATATTAAGTTGATGCTTAAAATTGTTGATGCAAATGCAAGGTTGGATGCCAGCATCCTCACTGCTGTGCTCGCTTTATAATATTTTAAGTTATGTAATATTCCCTACAGTTTTTGGAATGAGAGAGTGATAAAGACTATCTTAAGTGGTTGGATGCCTATGCGCACACATTCTATGACGGTGAAATTTTTATATGAGATTAAATTAAGTAATTGAAATTGTGAAATCAACGTGATGAAATTGTGAACACTTCTCAATAATTAGTAAGGTCTTATTAAATTAAAATTGGATGTACCTATTTTTTTAAAATATTATGGAACTACCTTTTTGTATATAATTTGATGCAATTTAATTTGTCATTTTACCAAAAAAACAACCTACTAAAGTATAACTTTCCAACTTTTTTTTAATGGAAATCCAGCGGAAAAGAAAATAAATTCTGAAATTTTGACAAAAAAAAATTCATCACAATTCACTACATTATCAGCAAATTTTACTTTTAAAAAAACACATTATCAACAAATTTCAACCTTTTATATTAATTCACAAATAATTTTTTCATTAATAGTTTTATAAACCCTCGAAATTTAAAAAAAAAAATGTTTAATCTCTTCCAAACTTTTTACTTGAACCCTCCTCTAATAAAACTGGACAAGTAGGCTTTTTAGCTAACATTGTTAGTTAGTATTTAGCGACAATACTAATATGATTAAATAGGTACCACGTTAAAAGAATAAAAAATTTAAAAAATTATTTTTTAAATAAGTACATAATGAATCTAAATAAATGGTTATCCAGATTTATTTAAATCTAGACACTCATTTGTCTAAATTCATTCTAGATTTATAAAAATATAAAAAATTTTAAAAATCACTAAACTTAATTAAAAATTATAATATTATTAGAAATTAATTAAAAACCATAAAATTATTAATAAAACAATTTACTTAAAACCCTAAAAATTAAAAATAATTTATAAAAGTTCTTAGAAATTAATTAAAATCATAAAAATTTATAAAATTATTTTTCTATTTTTTCAATTGTCTATTAGTTTTACAGTTTTTATTATTGAGAAGAAATATGCTAGCTTCTAGAAAAATGGACATAACACAAATGGTCAAATAAGCATATCTCATGTTAATCCTACTCATCATTTTACTGTGTTCTTATATACGATAGGTTCAAATTAACAAAAGAAAAGAAGGAAAAAAAATAATTGTCAAACACTCACAGTAATGCAAGATTCAACGAACAGAAAGCCAATATTAAAATTTTATATATTATAATTTTTTTAATAAAATGAAAAAATTAATTTTTATAAAATGCTACAAAATTTTATTTTTTTATAGAATTTTACGGTTTTTAATTAATTTCTAACCCTTTTTATAAAATATTTTTTCTAAATTTTTTATGGTTTTTAATAAATTGGGTTTTAAAAGTTTTATGGTTTTTAATTAATTTCTAATAATTACTATAATTTTTAATAAATATTAATTATTATTATTTTTATGTTTTTTATAATTTAGGAAATGATTTAAAATTAATTTTTTAAATTTATTTATTTATTTTTGTTAACGTGGCAACAACCAACAATAATGTAGCACGGTCACAAAATTATTCGGCGATGATGTAGCACTGACATATTAGCATATAGTGTTGACGTGGCATTCGTTAATAACCATGTCAATATTGCCGTTAATTTTTAATGGTCAATATTAGTTAAAGAATTTATTTGATTAATTTTATTAGTATAGGAGTTCAATTGGGTAAAAGAAATCAGAAGAAATTAAATATTTTTTTATTAAAAAAATCGGTGGCATAAATTCCGTTAAACTCTTTTCTAAACTCTGACCTTGTTTATTACATAAGTCATCCATTAAATCTAAAGTTAAATGGAGTTGGACTTTATCAAAGGGGTAAAGTTCTTTAGCAGTTGTTTTTTATCCATACAAATTGAAATAATTAATCATGCTTAACTTAACTTAATCATATTTTATTTATAATTTTATTTTTGTATGCGTCCTTAAAGTTGATATATTATATGAATATCTTTAGTAGTTTAGACCTATATTAAAATATATGAAATTCATTCAACCAACTTTGAATTAAACGTAATTAATGTTTTTTAATTATTGGATTTGATTCTAACTATTTAAAAAAAAATCATATTTTTTAGTGCCAATTGGACCTTTACATGTAAGCAATTGGATTATTATGTTTTTTTATGTTTTTTCCCTACAGTTTTTGCTGGAATGTGAGTGATAAAGACTATCTTAAGTGGTTGGATGCCTATGTGCACACCTTCTATGACGGTGAAATTTTTATATGAGATTAAATTAATTAATTGAAATTGTGAAATCAACGTGATGAAATTGTGAACACTTCTCAATAATTAGTAAGGTCTTATTAAATTAAAACTGGATGTACCTATTTTTTTTAAATATTATGGAACTACCTTTTTGTATATAATTTGATGCAATTTAATTACCCATTTTACCAAAAAAACAACCTACTAAAGTATATTTTTCCAACTTTTTTTAATGGAAATCCAGCGAAAAAGAAAATAAATTCTGAAATGTTGACAAAAAAAAATTCATCACAATTCATTACATTATCAGCAAATTTTACTTTAAAAAAAATCATTATCAATAAATTTTAAATTTTTACTGTGTTCTTATATACGACAGGTTCAAATTAACAAAAGAAAGGAAAAGAAAAAAAAAAGACTGTCAAACACTCACAGCAGTGCAAGATTCAAAGAACAGAAAGCCAATATTAAAATTTTATATATTATAGATTTTAATAAAATGAGAAAATTAATTTTTATAAAATGCTATAATTTTATGGTTTTTAATTAATTTCTAACCCTTTTTATAAATTATTTTTTCTAAATTTTTTATGGTTTTTTATAAATTAGGTTTTAAAAGTTTTATGGTTTTTAATTAATTTCTAATAATTATTATAATTTTTAATAAATATTAATGGTTGTTATTATTTTTATTTTTTTAAAATTCAGGAAATGGTTTAAAACTAATTTTTAAAATATATTTTTTTATTTTTTATTTTTGTTAATGTGACAACATCTGACAATAATGTAACACTGTCACATAAGTATTCAGCAATGATGTAGCACTGACACATTAGCAGATAATGTTGACGTGGCATTTGTTAATGACCATGTCAAGGTCGCTATTAATTTCTAATGGTTAGCATTAGTTAAAGAGTTTATTTGATTAGTTTTATTAGTCTAGGAGTTCAATTGGGTAAAAGAAATTGGAAGAGTTTAAATAATTTTTTATTAAAAAAAATCGGTGGTTTTTTTTCTTCTTTTCTAATCTCTGACCTTATTTATTACATTAGTCATCCATTAAATCTAAAGTTAGATGGAGTTGGACTTTATCAAAGGGGTTAAGTTCCTTTAGCTGTTGTTTTTATCCATACGATTTGAAATAATTAATCATGCTTAACTCAACTTAATCATATTTTATTTATATTTTTATTTTTGTATGCGTCCTTATAGTTGATATATTATATGAATTTCCTTTGTAGTTAGACCTATATTAAAATATATGAAAATTCATTCAACCAACTTTGAATTAAACGTAATTAATGTTTTTTCTGTGCCAATTGGACCTTTACATGTAAGCAATTGGATTATTATGTAATTTAATTTGTCATATATGTTGGCATTTTTATAAAAAAAAATTAGTATTTTTTTATACAAATATGATGATTTTTAACAATAATTTAATGAATTAGCAGGTGAAGAAAATCAAATGAAGTAAGGATTCTTTGTGATTGAATTTTTTCAACTGAAAAGATTTTAACTCTTTAATTGACTACTCTTAAAGGATCTTTGATTATTTTGCTCCTTTATTGAAGATCTATGCGAATTAAAATCAAAGAGATATACTTTCACATAGATTATAGTTTTTACAAGCCTTAAAAAGAACTTGTTTATTTCATTATATAGGACCGTACATTGCGAGAAACTTAGTTTTAATGCAAATCATTGTAAATAAATTGTTTTAGTTTGTAACTAAGCTTACAATGAGAAAGTTTTGGTGGGGAGAATGATTTAATTGATGTATATGAGCGAGGTTGTAATTTGGTGAATGAGTTAAACTTAAATTACATCTTATACTGAAAGTTATATTTTATTTTTTCAATTGTTAAAGTGAGTTGCAGCTCCATGTCCAACTATTAGGTAAATTCAATCAACTCTCAAAATTAAGTGAAAGAAAATGTAGTTAGTTAAGTTTTAATTTAATTAACATCATTGTTATTACATCAATTAAGAGAAGAGAATATGATTTTAAATGCGCTTGCATATTATTTTTCGGTTTAAAAATTTGAGGATGGAGTACTCAAATTATATAAAATGAAAAACAAAATGCAAAATATTAAAATTTCTCTTAATTAAGTAATTGTATGACTAGCTAAAAAAAACAAAGGTAATTGTATGACTAGTGGCATGGGCCCAAATTTGGTTGGTTTGTTAAAGAGAAACTAAAAAGAAAAAAGGTTTAGTCAAATGATTATCACTGTCAAATTATTAATTTGGAGATTATCCAGCTAGCTAGCCCGCCATGAACGACTTTGTCATTAACTTTGAATCCATTAGTTGATTGTTAAAGAGCATTAAAGAATAACTAAAAAATTGCATAATGCACTTTGGCCTGCTTAACGCGTTTTCCAGAAAATGATGCAAACTTTCCGTTGCTTTCTTACAATTTTCCAGGAATATGACCCACAGTTTTGAATTAGTTAACTATCCCAAATATTAAGTCTATATTCGTTTGCTTATTTTGAAATTTGTATGGTTAAAATTTTCAAAATTTTTATTTATATTCGTTTATTTAATGTTCACGAACATTAAACAAACATACAATTGAACATATTTATGAATAATATTCATGAATAACAAACAAATAATACATATATTATTTAGATATAAAATAACCAATATAAATATTAAAAATTATATGATAAAAAAACATACAAACTAAAATAATGTAATTTATATACACTAATGGAATAATAAGTGAACTTTAAATCATTTGTTAAATGGGCTTTAAACGAATATAAACGAACTTTTCATGAATATAAATAAACTTTATTTGTGTTAAGTTAATTTAATAAACAAGTCTCAAAATTTTATTTATGTTTATTTATTTAACTTAATTCATTTACAGCCATTGCATGAAATTTAGTTTTAGGATACCTTTTATCATAAAACAAAATCTCTCTTTGAATAGAGGAGTAAATCATTTTCAGAAAATGGTCTGGTGTAGGAGAAAAGTGGCTCGTCATTTGTAACCAGATTTTGCTGATAAATCGTGCAGGAACACTGATCTTTAGCTGTCTTAATTATGCATGAATTTTGCATGTTTCAATATATTTTATTTTAATAAAATGTCAAATATGATTTACCATAAATATATTTTGTCTTCACCAGGTTGGAAAAAGAATCCAAGTCAAATATTCGGTCGATTTTGTCAGATTATGCGTCTAGAAAGTTGGAAATATTTGACTGCACAGAACTAAACTAACCTCCTCAGCAATTGGCTTGGATTACTTTTTTTTTTTTTTTATAAATTAATTAAGAAATGGATAAAAACCAAAAACATTACAAAGAAAGAAAGGGGAGACCCGAAGAACACAGATACATAGAACCAAAAAACAGAAAAACATGGGTTCTGAAAAGCAAGAGTTTATATGGTTGTCAGGGCTTTTGTTTCTGAATATCCTTGTCTTATCCACAGCTGATGTCCATTATTACGAGTTTTTTGTAAGTTCCTTGCTTTCTTTCCCCCCTTGTTTGTGTTCGTGTTACTAAGAGAGAGCAGTGCTGAGTTTTGATTCTTTGCTCTGTTTAAATTAGTTGCAAGAATCCCAGTTCACTAAGCTGTGTAGCACGAAGAGCATCTTGACCGTCAATGGCAGCTTTCCAGGGCCTGAGATTCGGGTTCGCAGAGGGGACACAGTTTTTGTCAACGTCCACAATCAAGGAAACCATGCTGTATCCCTCAAGTGGTAATATATACATACATGTATATGCTTACACGCCTTGTTTATGATGAAACAATTAATCATATATATAGAGCTATGTTTGTGGGTTTTTAGGGAGGGCGTTAAGGGTTCAATTGATGGTTCGAATGAGTTAATTCAGCCAGGGAGAAACTTCACTTACAAGATAGAGTTGAAGGATGAAATAGGAACTCTATGGTGGCACGCCACCAGTGCTTGGGCTGCTGCAACCGTCCACGGTGCCTTTGTCATTTCGCCGGCAGCCAATGAAGACTATCCTTTTCCCGCACCTACTTCTGACCAAACAATTATTCTTGGTATATCTGATTAACATGTTTGATTCATATACCTTTCGTAAATTAATTGCTTATATGAGTCTTCTGGCATAATATTCCGTCAGGGCAATGGTTCAGGCAAGAGTTAACAGAAGGTGACAAAACCATAGCTCCTGGCCGAGCAGATGCTTACACTATCAATGGCCACCCCGGAGAAACTTATGGATGCAGCAATGGTACGTATCCACTATTATTATATTAGATTACAGCACATCAATAGTGTAGTGAAAAAATTACATAACAAATTTATTAAAAAATTGATATAAAAATAATGTGACTTGAAATGATAATGCTATATTGATTAAAGAAAAGCAAATTACAAAAGATGAGCATAAAAACAACACTTAAACTAGAAACATGAGAATAGACAATTAGAGGTTTTAATGGATTTAGCTTAGATTTGATATTTTAAACCTCGGATGGAGTATAATTAAATTTAAATAAAAAAATATTTTTAATTATTTTTCAAGCTTTTTTGGGAAGAAAATGCATAGCCTAGAAAGCTTTTTAAAACTGAACTTAAATTCGATCCTACGCATGATATAAACACCTCTACAGACACCAGAAAGCCTTAAATAAGGATTTCTTATAAGTCCCAACATAGAAGAAATTGCAATGAAAACCAACCACCCATCTCAAACACCACTAACTTTGCAATGGAACTGTGAGTTGCATAATTTCCAATAGGAATTTCTATAATTTCTTTCTCAACCTGTGTTAACGTTCACTGACATATCCAATGACTCAACCAACTACTACCCATTTGGCCCGATCCAGGGAATGGTTGATCGGACATGAATCTTCAACTTCTCCATCCTCAGATGCCATAATCCATCTCCTTCTTGAAGCTTCTGTTTATCTGTCAACATTGAATCACAATAGTAGTCTTCCATTCCCCCACTCTCTAATTGTAAACTTCTTCCCCATGGAGATAATCTCAATCGTCTCATCAATTCTATCCAAATCTGCTATCATAATTACCATTGACGCTTTCCTAACAACATCAGATAACCAAGTTTCGATGTCAATCAAGTCTCCCCATAAAAACATTATCTCTCTTCTTTCAATTTTTAAAAATTTTCTTGTCTCCGAATTCTAAAAGGACATGCTTATGCTTGCTTGATAGTTTCTTAATGTTAATCCAGATGACTCAAATGTTTTCTTTCGACTATTCAATATCAATCAGACCCATAGGTTCCCCTACCACACTCCATTCCAAGTTGGGTTTCGCCTCCTCTCATTGATAATATTTTTTATTAGTGAGTCCAAACATCTTTGATAGTTTTCATCAAAAATGAATTGTAATATAGTGGAAATTCGGATTTATTAACAACATGATAAACATAAAATGATCAAATTATGTCAACAAATTAAAGTAAAGAAATTAAAACCATAACTAAACCATTATTTTTTCTAGAATAAATTTTTTTTCACCTTAAGTGTAATAAATTCTAGTGTATTTATGTACCTATGAGTATGTTATGCAGAAACCTTTATTTTGAGTGCTAATAATCCAACAAATTTGATGTTGCAGATACAACTTTTGAGATGCAAGTAGATTACGAGGGCCTTTACCTTGTTCGCGTAATAAATGCCGTTGCCAATGAAACAATGGTGTTTGGCGTAGCATCCCACAGCTTCACCATTGTCGGACAAAATGGGGCTTACACCAGACGTTCCTTTACAAATTCTCTAACCCTAGCACCCGCCCAAGTTGTTGACGTTTTGTTGTGTGCAAACCTAAACGTTGGCCATTATTACATCACTGCTCGACCTTCTTCCGGCACATATATTACCAATGGAATTCTACGATATCTCACCACTAGTTCTTAATTTAGTCAAACAGTTTTTCATTGCTAAAGATTAATAATGTTGATGTTCAAATAAGAGACTCAATTAAAATATAGGTTTGAAAATTGTTGTATTATTTAAATATGCATAATATATTTTAAAATAAAATACATATTACTTATTAAAGTTTTGAGTTTTGAGGAATGATCATTTTCTATTTTAATGCATAAAAAATAATCCTTCTAAATTGAAATGACGGGAAAAGAGAAAATGGGAGATATATCTAAAAAATGATTTCTGAAAAATTGATTGATTTTCATTTTCTGGTGTTTGGATGATTCTGCCTAAAATATTTTTCGTTGCTTGGTAAATTTTCTTGAAATATTTTTTAAAAGTTATTCTTAGTGAAACAAACACGACATAAATATATTTGTTATGAAATATTATAGTACAATTCCCTTTGATAATTAAAATTTATTTTATAATAAGATAATATTTTGTAATAATCAATATCAAATATAAACTTAATAATAATAATAATAATGCCTAATGTAGCGACGTAAAATTTGCTTCGGGTCGCTAATTGTGGCGATTTATTGAAAACTTTGAAAAATATCGAATTTTAATTTTATTATGAAAAGGGAGTCGCCACCGATCTTTTCTCTAGGTGCGATCGGACACCTAATAAATCTTTGTTTTAAAGAAAGAAAAAACGGGCTTAGGTCTACGTTTAAAATCCAAAAAAATAGGGTTCGGGAGTCGGTTACGCGCGGGGAAGGTATTAGCACCCCCGCGACGCCCAAAATTGGTATTTTAATAAACACGTGTTGTTTTGATTTTTTTTAAAAATACGAGTTCAATTTGAGATTTAATCGTGATCCGTTCAAACACAAGAATTTTGAAAATTTTTAGTTCTTGAGGAGGATATTCCGTTTTTAACACGAGCCGACGAATTTCATCCAACATAGCGATGAAATTGATGACTTAATGTTAAATCGGTACATCGCCTCATTTTGAAAATTAATCGAGAATATGAAAAACATTTTAAAACGATAAAAATTCGTGACAAGATTGAAATTAAAAGCAATTCACATATATATTCCAGTCAAAAGCATGCAAACAATAAAACGCGTATATACAAAAATATAAACATGGTAATACGCAACGTTAACAAATACGAACGACATTAAATAATACTATAAGGGTATCAAGAAAACATATAATAATGTGAAATGAATGCACATAGTACAAAAATATACATAAGGTACAAGAACAATAATATTAAAAAATATATATACATGATATGATGTTGGAATACACAAGACAATATAAAAATATATATATGTATAAAAAGTATCGATACAACATAGCATAAATATAGCATGAAAAAGACAGACATAATACATGCGTATAATAATAAAACAACCATTAATAATATTACATATAAAAAATAGATATATAATGTATGAAAATGTGGCACTCAAATACACGTATGTAATATATGAAAATGTAAATACATGATATTAAATATACATGATATAAAAATATAATGCTAAAATACATATTCGTAATATGTAACATATATATGTAATAGCATATAAAATATATATATATATAACGATATGAAATGAATATAACTAATAGTGTTAATATATATACCTAATGTATGCGAAATAAATAACACGGAAAATATGCATAATGAGTACATAAAATATTCATATGTGTGTAAATAATAATGTGAAAATAATACTTGAAATAACAAGTAAAATAAATATAATATATTAGTAATAGTAAAATGATAAAATAATAGTAATAATGTGCGTAAATAATGATACTAGCAATAGTATAATAAACCCAAAATAATGGAAAAGGGATCAATTTAAATATAAAACAGAAAAATCTGGGCCGAATTTGAAAATAAAGAAAGGGAAAAGGATCAACTTGAACGCGCATGAACAATCGAGGGACTAAATAGGATATTAACCCCCAAGTCTTAGTCAGGCGTATTCAAACCGACAAGCTGACGGATTAAATTGAAAAATATGCAGGATCAGATGGCCAAATTTCTAAGAAGCAAATGATGAAATAATAGTATTAAAATAGATTAATAATTAATAATAGTGAACATTAAAAATAATAAATATAATAGTAAAAATAAATATTAAAACAACATAATATGATAATGATACAAAATAAAAATAATAGTAGTGATAATATCGTATAGTAAACATAATAATGTCAAAAAAGTATCAAGGGTAATTAGTTTAGTAAATAAGAAATAAAAAATAAGTCAAAAGGTATTAAAACTGAATGAAAGGCACAAATTTGGGGCAGATTTTAAAAAAAATAAAAAAGGAAAGGGACCTATATGAATACGCGCCTGAAGAACGGGGGTCAAAAGGGTAAATACCCCACCCATTCAAAACGATGCCGTTCGCGAGTTGGGGATCCACCAGGATTAAGATTAAATTGAAACAGTAAGTAAACTGCGGGGCTAAATTTAAAAGGACGTGGGATTTCATTGAAACGCGCTATGAAAGCGGAGGGACTTGTGCGCAAATAGCCCAAATGAATAGGAACACGCGGATCCCCTGTTAAAAGGGTCGGGTCGGAGTCGGGTCACCCTATACGACGCCGTTTTGGGGCCAATGAAACGGCCCTAAACGACGCCGTTTCGTTCATTTGATAAAGGGCCAATTTTAAGCAAACCCTAACAGCTGCCGATTAAGAAGAGAAATAAAAAAGCTTGATGTTTCTTCCCGAGTTAGGGCTTAGGGTTCGTATCCGGCGCCGACCTTGAGCCCTTTTCGGCGGTTTATTGTACCACCGGTGTTTTCGGTGGTCAATGACGGACCACGCGGGCCATTTAGTCCCATCCAAGGCCGTTTGAAGGCCGAGGTCACTCGACCAGAGAAACCCAGAAGCCAAAGACCCCTATCCCTTGGGAATCGACGCCGATGACGGAGGAAATCTCCGGTGGCGCGTCCACTAGGTCGAGGTAATCCCTCCTCTTACTTTCTTCCTTCGTTTAAGAGATTCAGAAGATAAAAATAAAAATAAAAAGAAAACCGAAAGAAAAGAAAATGAATCCAAGAAAAAAAACCTTTTTTTCCCTTTTTTTTTTTTTGCTTTATTTCTCCTTCAGTACATGAATGCCATCCCCTTCTTTTTTTGTATTCGAAAATTCCCCCCGATTACATTATCTTGTTAGGCTTTAATAGCCAAATTCGATGCGTTTTAGGCACTATTCTATTTCTGTTTTGATATTATTGCGTCTACTGTTTGCTGCGTTTCTGCTTCCGTTCTCTGTTTTGTTTTCGGCTCTATTTGCAGGTCTAGGCAAGGAGTCAACAAGGGCTGCTTGTCACTTCAGTGCTAGCGGTGTCAGAATGGCCGAACCTCGAGCGACGAATGTGCTGACCCATCACGTGGTGGCTACGGCATACAAGAAAACCCTAGGATTAGGGTGTTCTCTGAAAATGTCTAGCATTTTGGGCCATTGGGCCTTGTTTCAGTTTGGGCCTAGTTTTGTAACTAGGCTGTTGGGTTGAGGGTTTTAAACACATTGGGTTGGCTGATGGGTCATTTAAGCTCCGGGTTTAGGGTTTTTAGTGGACTGTTATGGGTTGAGGGTTAGTATTGTAAAGGGTTTGGGTAGTGTAAGGTTTTGGGTTATGGGAAATGAGTAGTGGGTTTTAATTTGAAATTTGTAAAAGGACTGGACATTATTAGTTATTTGGTTTTTTTTATCTTTATTTGTTTTTGTTTGATATGGGTCTGGCCAAAATTGGCCTACAACACCTAATAAAAACACAATTTAAATTAATTGTATTACAAATATGATAGTGCTCATTGACACATTAGAGATACATGGGATAAATGAATCTAAACATTATTTAAACAATTACTCATTTACATAATTAAAATATTCATATTTTATACTAGGTTAAAATATGTCATAAGTCCCTATAATCTTTGTAAATTTAAAATTTAGTCCTTGTACTTTTATTTTTGGAAATTTAGTCCTACTTTTTGGAGTTCAAAATTCAACCAGCGGTTAATACTATTAAAAGTACTTTATTAAATTTAGGTTCATTACAACGTCATTTTTTAGTTACATGGCTATCAATTTTTATTTAAAAATTTCACATCAACAAAATTTACAAAAAAAAATTTAATAGTATTAAAAATTAGACTTGAATTCTCAAATATGAAAAGTAGAGAGACTAAATTCCTGAAAATAAAAATATAGGGACTAAATTCCAAATTTGTGAAGAGCACATGGACTTATGATATATTTTAACATTTATACTATAAAACATTTATTATTAATATATTTATAATTGTAATATATATATATTTATTATTAAAATAAAATTGTAATATCAAATAATTTATTAAATCAACAAATTATATTAATTATATCAATAATTTATTATATTATTAAATATAAATAATTAGATATGTATGTTTAATAATATTGCAAATTATAGTATTTGATATTAATATATTTAAAATTTTTAAAATTTAAAATTTAAAATTTATTATTAATATAATAACATTAAGCTTTATTTAAGTTAGTTTTTATATAAAAATAAAGTATTCATAAATAACTTCTTTTTTTGGAAAATGACTTATGCATTTCTATAAAACAAACACAGAAAAATGTAGAAAATATTTTCCGTAAGTCATTTTCTATAAAACAAACGCACTTTAAAATTATACACTCTTCAAATGCTTTTTTTTTTTTTTATCCTTTCATTTTTTTAACTATACCAAGCAATGGAGGGAAAGGAAATTGCTTTTTCTTTCTATTTTTCCATCTTTCCTACCAAGCACATCTATGGAAAGAAAAAAAAATATTTTTTATCATTCTAGTTTTCTACCCTTTCAATTTTCTATCCTTCCATTTTTCTTTCCACTCTTCCATTTTTCCAACAAGTTGGTTAATAAAACAAATTCATTAATTACATTAATATACTTTGTATAATTGACCTCATGTTGTTTTTGCACACAAAGTAAAATAAAATCAAATATTAGCTCATTGATTGTCTAATGTTTAAGCTAATACTAAACGGTATTACGTGGTCGGATCGTAATATAGAAAGACAAGTTTGTAGAAGCCCAAATTGCCCGGGCCCGTTTACATCTAAAACCCCATAGCCAAAATACTAAACAACCTAATACCCAAACCGCTTTAAAATTTTAAACCCAATTTTACCCAAACCCAAATGGCCCACTAAACCCTAGCCCAAACCCAAATACACAATCAGAAAAAACAAAACTAAACCTTAGAAGCCCTAGGTACGCTGCACCTAGGCTCTGCAACTTTTGACCTTCAGCCGCAACCACCCCCACTTACATCTGACGCCGCCACTGCACGTCCACCGTCATCTCCACCGCCTCTACACCTGCAAGCAATTAAAATGAAAAGACAGAAAGCAAATAGATAGAAAAAAGGCATGTAAAATCGGCTATAAAAAGCCGATTTAAACACTTGTAAGCATTCGGCATTTTTATCAATGCAACCAATATTTCCAGATTCAAATAAACAATGAAAAACACCAAAACATTCAGAGAATAGCACTAAACAGAATAATCGGAAGTAAAATCTAAACCAGGAGCTTTAAGGTGATTTCATATCTTTTATCTATTTCATTTTTCATTTTAGAATCTATTTTCTTTTTTTTTTTAATATTTTCATAATAGATATTATAAATAAAAAAGGAAATATATTTTTAAAAAAAAAAGAGAAAAAAATTACCTTTTTCAAAATTCCGGCCACCGTGTACGGTGGCCAGCGGTGGCGGGCTCGTGGCGACGATGGCGACCGGAGTTGAGGTCAGAAATCGCCCAGGCCAGAAAGAGAGGAGAGCTTTCTCTCTTTTTTTTTAGAAGCAGCAGAGAAATGAAAAAAATTATCAAAATTTTTACTTTTATAACGGGTCAAAACGACGCCGTTTTGAGCCTTAACCCCCATGGCCAAAACAACGTCGTTTCACCCTTTTAACCCAAGTATCGACCTGATTCGACCCCAAATCCGTTCAGGATCCGCGTGTTTTTATATTTGGGTCTAATTGCGCATTTAGTCCTTCCGCATTTTTCAGCTTTCAAATTTCGTTTTTTTTTTGTTTTTTAATTTCTGCCCAAGAATTTTATTTCGTTTCCAATTTAGTCCAAGCGAAGCTGCGCATTTTGAGGGACGGGGTTATTGCCCATTTTGGTCCCTCCACTTCTTTTCCGCGTTACAAATAGGTCATCCCCATTCCTTTTTACTTCGAATTTGTCCCAAGAACTCTGTTTTGATTCCAATTTCGTCCTTTTCCACCATTTTTTATTTTTAATATTATTTATAATATTATATTTTTGCTGTTATTATTATCATTATTATATTTTATTATTTTTATTATTTTTCATGTACATATTATTTATATTATTATTATAGCTATTTTTACCACTATTATATTTATTATTAATATTAGTAGTATTATTACTACTATTATTATTATTTTATATTTTTATTATATTATATTTAGTATTATTTTTTTATTATATATTTTACTATGATATTTACTATTGTATTTATTATTTTCACTATTATTATTTACTACTTTATATTTAATATTATTATTACATCATATTTACTTTTTGTATTATTATTACTAATATTAGTATTACTATTATCATTATTTACATATATGTATACATGTATATTTTTTATGTACATATTGTTATTATCATTGTAAATATGTTATCTTTTTTTATTATATTATTAGTACATTATTTTTATTATTTTCTTTTTATTGTAAATATTATTATTAAATATTATTATTATTCTAATATCCTAATATTATATTTCAATATTTTTCATTATTCGTATCATTATTTGCATCATTTACTTATTTATGAATTTTTGTTACAATAACATCATTAGTTTTTTTTTTTTCATTATTTTAGAAACGTTTTTTAATTTCAATAAGTAAGGCAACATACCAATTTTAACATTAAGTCATTGATTTCATCGCTATGTTGGGTGAATCACATTGGCTCGTGTAAAAAATTTGGACGTCCTTCTAAAAACAAAAGAACTTATATTTCTCGTTCTTTGCAACCGGGTCGCAATTAAATGTTAAATTGAACTCGCATTTTTTGGAAATCAAGACAACACGTGTTTAATAAGATACCAATTTTGGGCGTCACGAGGGTGCTAATACCTTCCTCGTGCGTAACCGACTCCCGAACCCTATTTTTCCCTGAAATTTTGATGTAGACCTAAACTCGACCTTCTTTTCATCCGGAAATAAATTTTTCTGTTGAAAAAGAGGATTTATTAGGTGTCCGATCACACCTAGGAAAAAGGATCGGTGGCGACTCTCTTTTTTTAAATAAAATCGAAATTCAGTTTTCAAATTTTTAATAAATCGCCTCAATTAGCGACCAAAGAAAATTTTACGTCGTTACAGCTAGCGACTCCACTGGGGACCCTTTTTGAGAGTCGAATCTGGAATTAAACGCGTGTTGTCAAATTTTTCGAAATTCCTTATTCAAATTAATATTTATTCGTGATCTTCAAATTTTTTTTTTTGAAAAGTCATGCATTTGCATCATGTTGTAAATATTTTTCTAACTTGTTTTATCTTGTTGTTTTTCATCTCTAAGTTTTTATGGTTTTAGTTTTTTTAGTTTAGTTTTTAAAATAAAACGAAAAGGTTTGTAAGTTTCTCCCCACACACCGTGCACCTGCATTTTTGCATAACATGAGCTCTCTACCCGGGCTCCGTCCGTTTAAGTGAAAGTAAACGCTATGCCTTTATGAGTTAACTCGTCCCTCCGCACAGGCTAGTGAATACTTTCGGGTTACATATGACTTATGCTTTCGTGAGTTAACTTGTCCCTCCGCATAGGCATAAGTAAATGTAATCCCTCGAATTGAACTCGTGAGCCTGTGATGGGCTACGACCGAGGTTTCGTACTAGTCTTAGTAGACGATAGTACGAACAATTCGAATACCTGTCTAGAACCGAAACCGCATATAGTGAACCGTACGAGCCACCTAACTAGAGCCATGCCGAACCTCCATCTGTTAATAGTCACCAAAATAAGTACACGGGAGAAACGCCTCTTACCTTTTATTTCTTTTACATTTACACTTTTTATTTAGATTTTCCATAATTTTCCTCTGTTCATATTTGTTGTACTAACCAAGGTATTTGTCTTTGTTTTTATTTTGTATCATGCATCATAGGCATCTTATTAGGAAGGTGTTGATTTGAGATTGGTTGCCAAAAAACGAGTTTCTAATGGAGGAGTCAATTACACAAGTAATCGAGAAAAATACGCGGTTCGAGACTAGTCTTTGAAAACCCAGAAAGCAAAAGGGGATAGTTTAATAGAAGAATATATCTCCAATCTTCTCGAGCAGGTAACTTCGAATGCTCGTCAAAATAACCTCGAAGGCTTGACTCAGATTTGGAAACAGTGGGACTCAGATACTAGGGGCATCTTCACTGAAAAGTACGGGGATATAGCTCACTTAATCACCTCAATGTAGACGAACAGCTAATTCAAGCCCTGGTTCGATTCTGGGACCTAACGTTTCAGTGCTTTACTTTCAATCATGAAGATATGACTCCGACAATAGAAGAGTATGCTGCCTTGCTTTGTGTTGACAACGTACACTTCAACAAGGTATATGTGAAAGAGCCCAAACCAATGACCTTCAAGAAAAAGCTAGTGAGGTTGACGGGAATGACCGATATATGGGCTAAAAAACAGATAAAGAAAAAGAATGAAGTCAGTTGTGTTCCGTGGTTTTCTCTGTGAGACTTAGTTCAAAACCATCCAGATATTGCAAAGAGAATGGATCTGTTTGCCTTGGCCATTTACGGATTAATTGTCTTCCCAAAAGTTCTTGGGCATATAGAAGTTGCGGTAGTAGATTTCTTCAAAAGATTGAAGCAAAGGATCAACCCCGTCCCGACTATCTTGGCCGAGACTTTTAGATCTCTAAGTTGTTGTAGGAGAAAAGGGGAAGGACGTTTTATCGGATGCGTACAGCTACTTAATGTCTGGATCCTGAGCCATTTCTGGAAAGCGGAGCGCACACCTTTCCACATGTTTTCAAAATCCTTGAGAAAGATTGGCCAAAAGATGTCACCGAGTAGCACTGGGTTTCGGTTTTTCAAAACCTTCGCGCCGAAAAGGTAACCTGAAGAGCACCATGGATCCGTCCTTCAGTTCTGTTATACAAATGTGGAAGCCAAGATTGGGTGCCTTTACTAGGATTATAGGGAGCAATTGGATACGTTCCGTTAATGTTTCAAAGGCAATTTACTTTACGACAGTTCATACCCGCCACTGAAGGATTGGCACAGTCAAATTTTGTCTTTACGGGTGAAGGTTACATGAAAAGAGTCCGGGATACTGCAAAGGCTATTCGATTATTACATATGGAGAAAATGACGAGTGAATAGTCAACAAATCTCACCGACGAGTTACACTTTCCAGAATCCTTTCTCAGAAGAAATGCCATCCGAGCTGGAAATAACAAGACATGAATTTGAACGCGAAAAGGCCAAGTTGTTACGAGATATCAGTTCTCTTCAGGAGGAAAACTACTAGCTGAAGATCGATGTTCAAATTGAAGAATCCAAAACCATGAAAGCTCAAAAAAAGATTGAGATCGTGAGAAACGACTTAAAGGACCTTCATTTGGAAAATAAGAAATTAAGAAACACTATAAAAAATAATGGTTTGGGCAAATCGTCAGCAGAATGGAAGGAAGAAATGAGTAACATCAAAGGTGGGATGAAATTCTAGAGAGGGAAAGTGAAGAAAGAAGAGGAAAAAGCTGTGCGTGCTGTGATAGAGTTAAGAAAGAAGAATATTGAATATGAAACCGTGTCTATAGAACTAATGACTAATCAGTCTAAACATCAAGAGCTAAGAGGAAAAGTACGAGATTTATAAAATACACTGCAAGCTCATCAGCAACAGTTAGATAATCTCCTAAAAGCCCTGGAAGAAAAGAATAGTCAGTACGACAGAGACACTCACACCTACAAAAGAGCTCTCCAAGAAAATAAAATGCAACTCGGCTTTTTGATCAATGAAATTCGTAAGGCGGCTATGCAAGTTGTGCAATTATCAGATGAGGCCGAAGCTCTCAGTTGCCAATTCCTTCCAAGCCAAAGATCAAGCATATCAGAGTTCTTAGAACGAGTGCAGAAACAAGGTGATGTGGCTAGAAAATTTGTGTAACTGTTGAATCAAGGATAGCAAAACGTTTTGTAATAAACTCTTTTGATTAATGAAATGCCTAAGTAGGGGCGATCTTGAAATCAACACCAAATTCTTGTACATTCATTCATGACTAACATTCATTTGTCATTCATTCATTCATCCATTCATTGCATGTACATATCACCATAATCATTCACTGAGGCTAAAACCGTATAATCCGCAGTTGCGACACTACAAGTTTAGAATCACGTCATTCTTATAGGACGTATCGAAAAGCTAGAATTATAGAAGTCGAGTTCAATAAGAGAATTGAAAGGATGGAAAGGACCCAAAGAGAATTGCAAAAACAGTTGACCAAGTCACAACAGAAAGCACGAGATCTGACGTTAAGATCTCGAGAGGAATCACTCGAGCAAAGAGATCAGATAACCAAAATGATGGAAATGATAACAACTTTGGTCAAAAGAAATGGACCCTTGTAGAGCTCTGACACTATGGAGCCTCAGCCAAGAGTTAATCATGATCAGGATCCGCTCTATCCTCCAAGATTCACTCCACCTCATGCCCATACAACGCAAAGAGGATATCCTCAAGGGGAACCTGCAAGCCTCGAGCAACGACCTGTACCACCTGCTCATCTAGGGCAAGGTATATTCGTATCGAACCCCGGAGCTAATCCTGCTGATCCGAATGTTCCAGATTTGGATGATTCAGTAGAAATAGCCAGGTTGAAAGTGGATGATCATGATACCCAGGATAAGTATAGGAGCTTGGAAGAAAGGATCAAGGCGATAGAGGGTACTGAAGCCTTCTCTACATTAAGGGCCAAAGAGCTCAGTTTGGTGCCTGATCTGGTTCTGCCTCTAAAATTTAAAGTGCCAGATTTTGAAAAATACGATGGAACGAGTTGTCCAAAGGCGCATCTTATCATATTTTACCGGAAGATGACTGGTTACGTGAATAAAGATAAATTGCTAATACACTATTTTTAAGATAGCTTGTCGGATCGGCTCTTCGATGGTATAATCAACTCATTAGAGAAAAGATCCGATCATGGAAAGACTTGGCGTTAGCATTTTGTGAACAATACAAGCATGTATCTGACATGGTGCCTGATCGGCTAACTCTGCAGATGATGGAAAAGAAGCCGACGAAGACTTTTAGGCAATACGCGCAAATATGGAGGGATATCTCGGCACAAGTAGAACCTCCATTAACTAAGACTGAAATAACGATCCTATTCATTAATACTTTAAAAGTGCTGTTTTACGATAAGTTGGTAGGAAGTGCCACGAAAGACTTCGCAGATATTGTAATATCCGGGGAACTTATAGAGAATGCCATTAAGAGTGGAAGGATGGAAGACCCTAAAAGCTCAAAAAGGACAGCACCTACAAAGAAAAAAGAGGCAGAAAACCATATGGTGGGAACTGAGAGCCACTACACTTCAAATTCGTACCTAGCCCAATCACGACTTCGATATCGCCCACCTCTAAACTTCTATTATTCTCCCTAAAACCCTTACTATCAAGCACCTCCTCCTTATCTCGTTCACGCCACCACAAATAACCAAAGACTATTCGCCATGTTCCCACTAAATACCACGCCTACTCAAAACCAATCTAAAGATGAACAAAGACCGACAAGACCTAATCCTGAAAAACCTCAATTCATCACAATTCCCATGTCATACAGAGAGCTGTACCCAAAACTATTGAAAAAACAATTAATCTCCCCATATTATATGACACCCCTGAAGCCTCCATACCCAAATGGTACGATCCTAATGCTAGTTGCATATACCACGCTGGAAACTAAAGGTATTCTATAGAAAATTGTCTGGCCTTTAAAAGGAGGGTTCAAGGTCTTAACGATGCAGGCATTTTACGATTTGATGGTGCTGGCAATACGGCTGAGAATTCACTCCCTAACCGCACTGAAGGGAACGTGAGCGCGGTGACAAAAGAAGACAGGTGGCGAGCCAAAAGTTGTGTTTCTGAAATAAAGACACCTTTACGGAAGGTTTGGGAGGTAATGGTTGAAAAGGGGCTTTTCTGTCATCCCAACAGAATTTTCAAAGAAGGAAACACAAAAAGTCAATATTTTTGTGATTTCTATGGTATCAAAGGGCATAACATTCAGTCTTGTGAGGGATTTAGAAAATTACTTCAAGACATGATGGACAACAAAGAGATCGGGATCTTTAACAAAATGGAAGAGGCCAATAAAGAAGAAGTATGCGCTTCTGATAGTCAATCATCAAGTTTTCCTTATAGCGCCGATCGACCATTGGTGATTTATTACGATACAAAAAAGGAACAAGTGAAACCAAAGATGATAATTGAAGTACCATCTCCTTTTTCTTACAAAGACAGCAATGCGATGCCGTGGAAATATGATATCAACATTATCGTACCTGAGAGAGAAAAATCTAAAGCTACGACTGGAAATGTTGGCGAAGTAGGACACTTTACCCGCAGCGGAAAATGTTATTCTAAAATGGTTGAGCCAATGAAGAAAACTGGTTACTCGAACCAGAAAGGAAAAGCACCAATGCATGAGGCAAAAGTCGAGCTTGAAACTCCGTCTGAACTAGGAGTTAAAAAGCCTGTGAATGAGGAAGAGGCACATGAATTCCTGAAGTTTATCAAGCATAGTGAATATAATGTCGTGGAACAATTGAGCAAACAGCCAGCACGAATCTCGATATTATCCCTACTGTTGAACTCAGAACCACATCGGAATGCTTTGTTGAATGTGTTAAATTAAGCTTATATGGCAAGCAACATATCTGTTGAAAAGCTTGATAGGTGGGTAAATAACCTGAACGCGGATAATTTCATTTCTTTCAGTGATGATGAAATACTGCCAAATGGTAGGGGCTCCATAAAAGTATTGTACATTACAACCTGTTACAAGGGTTACATAATACCAAATGTGCTCATTGATAATGGGTCTACACTCAATGTCATGCCTTTGGCCACGCTTTCTAGAATTACAATTGGTCTGTCTTATCTGAGGCCTTGTCACTCTACCGTAAGGGCATTCGATAGGACAAGACGAGAAGTCATGGGAAAGATCAAAATCCCTCTAAAAGTGGGCCCCTATATATATGATATCGAGTTCCAGGTCATGGACATAACAGCTTCGTATAATTGCCTTTTATAAAGGCCTTGGATCCATTCTGCTGGGGCAGTTCCCTCATCTCTCCATCAAAAAGTAAAGTTCATTATGGATGGCTATTTGATCACTGTCGAGTGTGAGGAAGATATTGTCGCATCCATTTCTGCTGATGCACCATACCTCGAAGTACGTAAGTATGCAGTAGAATGTTCCTTCCTTTCCCTCGAATTTATCAATGCTACATTTGTTGCTGAAGGAAATAGAATTCCCATGCCTAAGCTGTCAAGGAATACCAAGATGAGAATTAAGCTGACTGTGGGAAAGGGAGCCCGAGCGAGGAAAGGTTTGGGAAGATATCAGTAAGGGATAGTTAGAGCTCTCAAACCAGCGCCCCACAAGGCTCGATACGGTTTAGGGTTCCATCCAGATATACGACAGAGAAGGAAATAGTTACAGAAAATCAAGAAAAGAGGGTTGCAAGAGTCTTAGGCATTGGAATGGGAGCCCATAACGTACCCTCCTTTGTCAAAAATATTTACATCTGCAGGAATGATATACTCAGGGCAAGATAATCCATGAAGCACGCTGTTATTGATTGAAAGGGGTTTTCAAAATGTCAATATAAATGCCATTGATAAAGGAGATGATGCAATTAAAGATGTTTCAATGATACGCCCTTGTCCTCCTGGATTCGTTTTAAACAATTAGACTGCTGTGGACCTTCTTGTAGTTTCTAAGTCTTCTCTAGAGTAATGCTCAATGTTAACTCCTCTTTTTGTGTGTCCCTAAGTAATAGTGGGATTCTTTTGTAAGAGCTTATGTTTGCTCTTTATCATTTAATTGAACATTAATGGAGATGCATTTTGTCATGGTCCCAATACTTTGATGCTGCTCTATAGTTTTCTTTTCCATTCAACTTTCAGGTGCCCAGATATCAACGACATGAACAAACCAGTTACAAGTCTTAAAATCGATTTTGAGAAAGCTATTTGTTTAGGAGAATTCGAAGCTGAGGAAAATGCTAAAGACTATGTCTCATCTCCTGACTTACTAGGAATGGTAGAACAAGAAGATAAATAGATTCTAACTCATCAAGAATCTGTTGAGACAGTAAACTTGGGAAATGAAGAAAAGAGGTAAGAAGTGAAGATTGGGACCTCCATTTCAAATGACACCAGACATGATTTGATCGCCTTGCTCCGTGAGTACAAAGATGTATTCGCATGGTCGTATCAGGACATGCTAGGATTGGATGAGTATGTAGTGGTCCATAGACTCCTACTGAAACCAGAAAGCAAACCTATTCAACAGAAGCTAAGACGAATGAGACCTGAAATGCTGTTAAAGATAAAAGAAGAAGTCAAGAAGCAACTTGATGCTGGTTTCCTACAAGTCTCCAAATACCCAGAGTGGGTAGCTAACATAGTCCCAGTATCGAAGAAAGACGGCAAGGTACGAATGTGTGTGGATTACCGCGATCTGAATCGAACAAGTCTTAAAGATAACTTTCCTCTGCTACACATCGATACGTTGGTGGATAATACAGTAAAACATTTATTATTTTTTTTCATGAATGGATTCTCGAGTTATAATCAGATAAAGATGGCTTCAGGGGATATGGAGAAAACCACCTTTGTAACGATATGAGGAACGTTCTACTATAAGAAGATACCGTTCGGATTAAAGAATGCTGGGGCAACATATCAGAGGGCCATGGTCATATTGTTCCATGACATGATGCACAAAGAAATAGAAGTCTACGTCAATGATATGATCGCCAAATCCTGAGGGGAAAGAGAGCATGTTGGGAACCTCAGGAAGTTGTTCGAAATACTAAGAAAGTTCCAATTGAAGCTTAATCCACCCAAATATACGTTTGGGGCTACCTCGAAAAAATTACTAGGCTTTATTGTCAATGAGAGAGGTATTGAGGTTGATCCAAATAAGATAAATGCCATAAAAGTACTACCACCTCCTCGCACACAAAAAAAAGTCAGAGGATTTTTAGGAAGGTTGAACTACATTGCTCGATTCATTGCTCAACTTACCAACCAGTGCGACATAATTTTTAGACTCCTTCGGAAACATAATCCGGGAGAGTGGGACGAGGAGTGTCAAGTGGCTTTTAACAAGATAAAACAGTATTTGTCTAGTCCCCCGGTGCTAGTACCGCCAACTCCAAGGAGACCGTTAATATTATATCTGACTGTGTTCGAAAATTTAATGGGTTACGTACTGGGGCAACATGATAAATCAGGGAAAAAAGGAAATGTGATTTACTACCTCAGTAAAAAGTTCACAGAGTATGAGGTAAAGTATTTGTCAATTGAAAAATTCTGTTGTGCTTTGGTTTGGGTAGTTCAGAGGCTCAGGCAATATATGGTATCATACGACATGGTTAATTTCAAAGTTGGACCTAATAAAGTACATGATGGAATCACCTGCACTCTCAAGAAGAATGGCACGATGGTAGATCCTACTATCGGAGTATGACATTGTCTATGTGAGTCAAAAGTCGATAAAAAGAAGCGCAATAGCTGACTTCTTAGCAACTCGAACAACAGAAGAATATGAGCCATTGAAATTTGGTTTCCCGGATGAAAACTTGATGTGCGTTACAGAAAAAGAATGCGAGTCATCAAAAGAAAAGTTATGGAAGATGAGCTTTGATGGTATATCAAATGCATTGGGGCATGAGATTGGAGCAGTCTTAGTATCACTAGAAGGGAACCATTACCCATTCACCGCCAGACTGAACTTCTTCTATACCAATAACATAGCGGAATATGAGGCTTGTATCATGGGACTTCGTGCAGCTATTGAACGAAATCTCGAAATTCTAAAGGTGTACGGGGACTCAGCGCTGGTGATATACCAAATCTGTGGAGATTGGAAAGTGAGGGATCCGAAATTAGTCAAATACAGTGATCTAGTGGCAGAACTGATTAAAGAATTCAAAGAAGTAACTTTTAATTACCTCCCACGAAAAGAAAACCAATTGGCTGATGCCTTGGCCACTTTGGCTTCAATGTTTAAAGCGAACAAAGAAATGGAAATAATGCCTCTCCAAATGAGCATATATGAGGTCCCTGCACATTGTTTTAACATTGAAAAAGAGTCAGATGGACAGTCATGGTTCCATGATATCTTAGAATATGTCAAGAATCAAAGGTATCCCGAATAAGCAAATGAGAACAACAAAAGAACAATCAGAAGAATGGCGGTGGGATTTGTTCTTGACGGGGACATCCTGTACAAAAGAGGAAAAGATCAAGTGCTCCTAAGATGCGTGGATGCTGTTGAAGCCAGAAAAATACTTGAAGATGTCCATGAAGGAATTTGTGGAACCCATGCTAATGGTTGCACTAATGGTTGCACTATAGCTAGGCAGATTATGAGACTCGGTTACTACTGGCTAACAAATGTCAGATTTACGGCGATAAAATTTATGCAGCACCTTCGCCCCTTCATGTCATGACTTCTCCGTGGCCTTTCTCTATGTGGGGTATGGATGTTATAGGGCCAATTTCCCCAAAAGCTTCTAATGGACACCGATTCATTTTTATGGTGATAGATTACTTCACGAAATGGATAGAAGCTGCTTCATTTGCTAATGTGACGAAGACTACAGTCTACAGGTTCTTAAAAAAGGAAATCATATATCGGTATGGTTTGCCTGAGAGAATTATTTTAGATAATGCTTTGAATCTGAACAACAAGATGATAAAGGAAGTGTGTGAGCAATTTCAAATAAAGCATCATAACTCCTCACCCTATCGCCCGAAAATGAATGGAGCTGTGGAAGCAGCCAACAAAAATATTAAGATGATTACTAGGAAAATGACCGAGACATATAAAGACTGGCACGAGAAGCTAGCATTCGCTTTGTATGCATATTGCACATCTGTGCGGACATCCACAGGAGCAACTCCTTTCTCTTTGGTCTATGGAATGGAAGTGGTGCTGCCCATCGAAGTTGAGATCCCCTCTCTGCGAGTATTAATGGAGTCGGAACTAGGGGAATCAGAATGGGTTCAAGCTCGATATGACTAGTTAAATCTTATCGAAGAAAAACGCTTAAAGGCAATATGTCATGGATAGATGTACCAGAAGAGAATGATCGCGGCGCATGACAAGAAAGTACGGCCAAGAGAATTTTACGAAGGAGAACTCGTGCTGAGAAAGATTCTCCCAATACAAAAAGACTTCTGAGGAAAATAGGCACCAAATTGGGAAGGACCATATGTCGTAATGAAGGCTTTCTCAAGTGAAGCTTTGATTCTCACTGAGATGGATGGGAAAGAGTTAGCTAATCCAGTGAACTCAGATGCTGTGAAAAAATATTATGCCTAAAAAAAAGAGAGATCAATGTGAAAACCCGAAAAGGGCGTCTTCATGAATAAAAACCTGGGCTTAAAGGGCAAGGCAATTTGAACGGTGGGTCAGATGGCAAGACTACAGTGTTTGAAACCTTTCTGAAAGCTCGAAATCTTTTACGCAAGAAGTCATGCTCGAAAAGATTCTTGATTAAGAAACATGGAAGAATTCATGCGTTGAATATCTAGAGGATTTGTATCCGCTAAATGCGATCCCCTTTCTCTTTATGACACTTTTTTACTATCCTTGGTTAACTTTCTTTGTTTGTTACCTTTGAAATAAATAAATGTGAAGTATCCCTTTTGTACCTACCTGACCATTTTCATGCATCTCATTGTATGGTTTGTTTAAATAATAAATAGTAGAATGACATACTCTAAATAAAAGAAATGTTGAGTATTACCCGGATGAGAATTTGATAAGTACAAGAGCCTCAAAGCAAGGACAAAGTTCAACCGGGGGCAAAAAAGTGATATCTGAGAAATACAGATTACTTGTAAAGCTTAAGGACAGGTACAAAGCCTGAAGAGAAAGTCAAGAATCGAAGCAATAAATACAGATCATCATAAGAATCGTGACGAAAAGGGATATATGACAAACAAGCTCAAGGCGTATAGCATAATCATGTAGGCATAAAGGCATTTAAGAAAACATGTGCATATCATAATAACATCATGCATGACATATGCAGGTACTCCAGCAGAGCAAGAGGTTTTGATGATAGCTGTGCTGAATGAAGGAAAAAGACACCTGAGTTCCACCAGATGACATGTTTTGGTATTCTGGTACTTTTATTTCCGTTTCCCAAAAAAATCAACTCATATTGCAAGAAGTGAGTTGAGCCTCAGGTCACACGCTGAGGTATTTTCAATTTCTGGTTTTCAATTTATGCTTTTCAAAAACTCAACTCATATTGCGAGAGGTGAGTTGAGCCTCGGGACATGCTGAGGTATTTTCAATTTCTATTTTTCAATTTATGTTTCAAAAAGTCAACTCATATTGCGAGAGGTGAGTTGAGCCTCGGGACACGCTGAGGTATTTTCAATTTCTGTTTTTCAATTTATGTTTCAAAAAGTCAACTTATATTGCGAGAGGTGAGTTGAGCCTCGGGACACGCTGAGGTATTTTCAATTTCAGTTTTTCAATTTATGTTCCAAAAAGTCAACTCATATTGCGAGAGGTGAGTTGAGCCTCGGGACACGCTGAGGTATTTTCAATTTCTGTTTTTCAATTTATGTTTCAAAAAGTCAACTCATATTACGAGAGGTGAGTTGAGCCTCGGGACACGCTGAGGTATTTTCAATTTCTGTTTTTCAATTTATGTTTCAAAAATCAACTCATATTTCGAGAGGTGAGTTGAGCATCAGGTCACACGCTGAGGTATTTTCAATTTCTGCTTTTCAATTTATGCTTTTCAAAAAATCAACTCATATTGCGAGAGGTGAGTTGAGCCTCAAGACACGCTGAGGTATTTTCAATTTCTGTTTTTCAAAAAATCAACTCATATTCTGAGTGTGAGTTGGGCCTCGGGCCACATGCCGAGGTATTTTCAAATTCTGTTTTCTAAAAAATCAACTCATATTGCGAGAGGTGAGTTGAGCATAGGTTCACATGCCGAGGTATTTTCAAATTCTGTTTTTTAATTTCTGTTTTTCAAAAATCAACTCATATTGCGAGAGGTGAGTTGAGCCTCAGGTCACACGCTGAGGTATTTTCAATTTCTGTTTTTCAAAAAAATCAACTCATATTGCGAGAGGTGAGTTGAGCCTCAAGCCACATGCCGAGCTATTTTCAATTTCTGTTTTTCAAAAAAATCAACTCATATTGTGAGAGGTGAGTTAAGCCTTGGCTCATACGCTGAGGTATTTTTTAATTTATGTTTCAAAAAGTCAACTCATATTGCGAGAGGTGAGTTTAGCCTTGGGACACGCTAAGGTATTTTCAATTTTTTCTTTTCAATTTATGCTTTTTAAAAAAATCAACTCATATTGCGAGAGGTGAGTTGAACCTCAGGACACGCTGAAGTATTTTCAATTTCTGTTTTTCAATTTATGTTTCAAAAATCAACTCATATTGCGAGTGGTGAGTTGAGCCTCAGGTCACACGCTGAGGTATTTTCAATTTTTGCTTTTCAATTTATGTTTTCAAAAAACTCAACTCATATTGCAAGAGGTGAGTTGAGCCTCAGGTCACACGCTGAGGTATTTTCAATTTCTGTTTTTCAATTTATGTTTCAAAAAAATCAACTCTATTGCGAGAAGTGAGTTAAGTCTCAGGTCACACACTGAGGATAAAGATGGGAGCTGATTGAAGACACCAGATTTTGCCTCTCTGAAGTTGCAGTGGGGCAGTGAAGCAGATCGAAGACAACGAATCTCATATCCCTAAAGATACAAGCATATCAAAGCTATAAGGCATATCTTTGAAGTTGCAGTGAAGCAGATCGAAGACAACGAATCTCATATCCTTGAAGATACGAGCATATCAAAACTATAAGGCATATCATTGAAGTTGCAGTGAAGCAGATCGAAGACAACGAATCTCATATCCTTGAAGATATGAGCAGATCAAAGCTATAAGGCATATCTCCGAAGTTGCAGTGAAATGATCAAGACAACAAGATGTGGTGGACTGGAAAAAGACTACTTGGAAAAAGAGGAGCACCAAAACAAGTCAAGACTCAGCAAGACCGGGCAAATTTAGTCTTCTTTGAAGGTCTTTGCTATATTCCCGTTGCACGACAATGAGCAAAGAGAAGCAGCTGTAGAAGCCCAAATTGCCCGAGCCTGTTTACATCTAAAACCCCATAGCTAAAATACTAAACAACCTATGTAACACCCTTCGCCCGTATTCGACACCGGGATAGGGTTCGAGGTGCTACCAGACTTAAACTCAACCAATCATATAAAATCGGACCATAAAATTTTGATCAATTCAAAACTTTTCATTTGCATGTATATTGTCCCTTTAAGTGGGCTTACGAAACCCAAAACATACATTCGAGGTGGTTAGTAACCAAACCGATGACTCTTAAGTACTTAAGAAGCTATCCTTGAAACTTGTTAACAATTACGTCACACGCCCGTGTGACTCCACAAACACACCCGTGTAAACCTCTAACACGGCCGTGCCAACTGCCCGTGGAGCAATCTGCCCAAACTCACACGGCCTGCACACACGCCCATGTTTATGATCCGTGTTCCATCACACGACCTAAACACGCTTGTGCCTTCATCTCGTGGCACATCTTGTCAAAATCACACGGCCAAGGCACACGCCCGTGTACTAAGCCGTGTGGACAGTGTCGGGCTATTTATCAAGCCCTTTTTATCACCTTCTCATCATACGAACACATACTTATACGATGGCATACAACAAGGCATACATGGACACTTAAACATCCTTAGCCATATTATAATCATGTCAATTTCTCATGCATTAGAGATCATAGATTCTACTCATGTCTTTATCACATTCCTACCATAATCATTATAAACCCATCATATAAAATCCATAGCACATGCATATATATATATATATATAATCAGATTACAGCCACAATAGCTAATATAAGCCATTACTTTTGGCTAAAACAGATGTCACACACTCAATTATTTAAACTCTTACTCATGTCATAAACTCATAGTACTGAAAATCACTTACTTACTGAGCTCATATTACTCAGTATTACTACTTGTCCTCGTATTACCATATTTTTTTTTCCATTGAATCAATACAAATATATTGGATACTCATATTCTCGCACATTAAGTGCCACACATGTAATTAAACCATTTCCATTACATTTTACATTCCTTATACAATTTATAACTTAATATAACATAATGAAAACAATTTTTCATTTCACATTGTAACTTGTAGGGATTCAATAATCCATGCCATATTCTTTCACATAATATACCACACAATTCACAAGCTTTATCAATTCAATGCTCATAAAACTCATGTACATATCTGAACTTATTCATATTAGTCTCATTCTCATTCTTATACTAAGTTTATACGTTGAATCATTTCAACATCGAAAAGTACACAAACATTAGAACCAATGCCAATAATAACCACATATCACTTACCAAACTTTAAATATCAATTCACTAACGTATAATTCACTAGCTACTGTTCCAATCATAATTTAAAATGACAAATCATTTATTAAGCCTAATCTCAGTGCTCAATTAAATTCTATTGCATAATTTCAAATGATACTTACCAAAACTTTACCGATTTGGAAATCGTCATTTTTCACTGATGCCATAGTCTCATCTAACTATGGTCTTTTACTTATTCACTTTCTGCACAGTACAATCATAGTCTCGCATTCTTTGATGTGCGCCAATACGCATTGAATTTCACCGATGATCACTGATGCCATAGCATAGCTATGGTCTTTTCATTTATCCGTCAATTCATCACTTTCGATAGAATACCATAGCCCAGCTATGGTCTTACATCTTCACTATCACTATGCCATGGTAAAACCATGGACTTATCCGTCAATTCATTACTTTTCATTAGAATGCCATAGCCCAGCTATGGTCTTACATCTTAAGCACGTATCACGCCAATGCCATATCCCAGATATGGTCTTATATGGATCACATATATCACTGATGCCATATCCCAGATATGGTCTTATTCAGAAGCACATATCACTCCGATGCCATATCCCAGATATGGTCTTACACGGATTACTTATCATCTTATTCCGATGTCATAGCCCAGCTATGGTCTTATACGAAAATCACTTATCACTTTCTTCCGATGCCATAGCCCAGCTATGGTCTTATACGGAAGTCACTTTTCACTTGTAGCCAAAGCTACCACTTTCACTTGATCAGGCAGCCGAAGCTACCACTTTTCACTTGTTGCCATGGTCCAACCATGGTCTTTTCCGTCAATTCATCTTGTCATTGAGCTGGAATCGCTCGAGTTGATTTCTGCAAAACATATTCAGCCATTCTGCTCACGAAATCCTAATATACATTCTCAATATCTCCATTAGTCACATAATTCATAATAATATCAAGAAATAAAACATTATACCATTTCTGATTCAACATTTATCAACTACAATCAAGCATATGATTAATCTAAATACAAATCATTCATATATTTTCCTTGTAACACCCCTTAACCCTAAACCGTCGCCGAATTAGGGTTACGGAGCATTATCAGACATATTGGGCAATTTAGAAATAATTCATAGATAAATAACATACATAGCATAGTTTAGTTTTTAAGTCTTTATAATGGATTCCCGAGGCCCAAAATACGTATTAGGAGTGGAACGGAGTTTGTTAAAATACTAATATTTTTTTAATTTTTTTATTTTTATTTTTTATATATATATATTTATCAAAATTTCGGCAGTATTTCTGCTTATTTTATATAAAACCCCCTGCAAATTTAAATCAAAAACAACCAATACCATAAATACTATATAAACTTTTATACCATTTCATGAGTACAACATTAAAATACTAGTTACCATTTTTACAACAAAAGTCTTGTAACACTCTAAGGTGATCAAAATAACACTTATGTACATGCCATTTTAATTCAAAATTTGGTACCTACTTTTGAAGCTCTTGTGGATGTGATGAGATGAGAGATCTTCTAGCTGACTTTACCTCTTCGAGTCTAACTGTACCTACGCGTTAAAATTAAACGCGTTAAGCCGGTGAAGGCTTAGTAAGCACTACAAGAATAAATAGGCAATTAAATCCCATTAAAATATTATAATCCCATTTGATCAATATTTAGTTATATGCATATAATTTCTTTAGCTGTGTCTTATATTAACAAAATTTAATTTATTATTATATAAGTTATAAAACTTACCTTAGTACATTGGTAATTCACTTTTGTTCACAACTTGTGTCTTTGACCCAAAGTAGACTTTATAGAACACACTGGATATACGGAACAAATACAGAGGTGCATTATTATGCACTAACGAACAGAGAGCACTAAAGTGCTATACAGAGAGCACAGATGTGCTAAACAGAGAGCACTTAACGTGCTAATAATAGAACGGAGAGCACTAATGTGCTAATAATCAGAGAGCGCGCTAGAGTTCCTTAATGGCATGCCACTAATATCCTAGTAGTTCTAAGTTCATCTACTTGGGCATTAAAGCTGAATTTTTTTTTTTATATACATTAAATACTTTACATAAATATTTCGAAAAAGATTTCTCATTTCTTCATCATTACAATTTAGTGCATATTACACAATTCACAAAATATCACACATTTTTCACATATATACTTTTGTCATAACATTATTACTAAATGTTCAAACAATATAATTTTTTATATTCTCCATCTATAATTTTCTTTACAAATTTCTTAATTCCATAATATATTATTATTATTTATTTACTTACAGATTTAAATATATACATACATATACATTACATTTTTATTTTTAAATAATTCTATACCACGATATAAGCATCTAATTAAAATTAGTTTAAAAATCTTGTAGTACTTACAACAAAAAGGTTGAGATGATGTCTTCCATCACTCCTTAGCCTTTTCTTTTCCTTTTTCTTCAATTTGGTCCTCTCCTTTCTTTTCTTTCTCAAATTAAATTTGAACCCTTGAAATCCCAAATTTTCTTTTTCTTTTTCTTTCTCCCTTTTTCCCCTGTTTCGTCCCTTCTTTCTATTCTGTTTCCTTTTTGTTTTATATATTATATTATATTATAATATAATAATATAATAATATATTATATATTAATACTTAAATATTAAGTTAATATAATATATATACTATATATTTTATAATAAAAATATCTTAGATTTTTTTTTTCTTTACACGTTAAACCGCCTCAATTTATATTAATGGAATATTTACCTATTTAGTCCTTTTTATTTTCTTTAATCTATAATTAAACTTTCACACTTATTTCAATCTAATCCTTTTTCCTAATTACTTCAAATTAAGTCGAATTCACCTAATTAAAACTTAATTAGACACACAACTAACTTCGTAAATATTTATAATAAATATTTACGAATCTAATTTATCAGAATGGAGTCCCAAGAATGCATTTTTTTTTTATCAATTTAACCATATAATCAATAAAATTTTCCTATCAAAATTTTCATGCAATATTCCAATTCCTATCATAATATAGACCATGCCACAATATTAAAATAAATTTTCTTTTTAGATCGGATTTGTGGTCACGAAACCACTATTCCGATTTTATTGAAAATGGGCCATTACATTCCTCCTCTCCACTCCATTCCACATCCTTAGTATAAACAATACACTTGTAAGTAACATTTTCTATAATTTTTACTATTTACTTATGTACATTTTTAAGCCGTCCATCCGTGTCATAGTCACTACATTATTTTTATCTTGAGCTACAGAACTCTGAATTTAGATCCGTAAATTTTCCTTGAAACTAGACTCACATATCTTATTACCGTAATTTTTCCAGAATTTTTGGTGTGGCCAATTAATACAGTTTATTAGTTAAAGCTTTCCCCTGTTTCGCTACTCCACAACCCTGACCACTCTTCACTAAAATTTCAATTTCTCTTTATACAGATTTCAAAAGATGTCCACGTTTATTTCTAGTAAAAATAGACTCAATAAGGAATCCACCCATATAAATTATGTTCCATAACTATTTTTTTACAATTTATAATGATTTTTACAAATCAGACCAGGGGATCACGAAATCAACCTAAACCAGTTTCACAAAAATGTAAATATCTCAAGATACAGAATTCCTTTGCTTTCTCTGTTTCTTTATATGAAAATAGACTCAACAAGCTTTAATTACATATCTTATTCAACTTCTAATTCAATTTCTACCATTTTTGGTGATTTTTCAAAGTTAGACAATTGCTGCTGTCCAATACTAATCCACATCAACTTTAAAAATTAGCCATGGAATCAAAAACTAATGAATTAATAAGTTGGACCCAATTGTAAAGGTCCAAAAACATAAAAATTTCAAGGAGAGAACAAGAATTAAACTTACATGAAGCTAGAGTATGAAAAACCAGCTTGAAACCTCTTCCATGGCTGTTTCTCAGCTGATGAGAATGAAGAAAAATGAAGAGAATTCTAGATATTCCCTATTTGGTCCCATTTTTATTTAACTAATTTTGGCAATTTTCTAATTTTGCCCTTATTTCACCCATTTCCTGATTTTTCTCAGCTATTGCCGCCCAAAATATCTCCTTTGGGCTTATTTTCACTTTAGGTCCTTCCTCTTTTGACAATTGAGCTATTTCATCACTTTTCACAATTTTACACTTTATTCAATTTAGTCCTTTTTACTCAATTGACCACCAAAACCTTAAAATTTCTTAACGAAACTTTAATATTACCTTAGTGACACTCCTTTAATATTCATAAAAATATTTATAGCTCGGTTTACAACACCGAGATCTCGATACCTCTTTTTTTTCGATATTTTAACCAAATAAATCTTTATGAACACAATTTTACTATTTCAAAAATCTTTTCAAAAAAACACATTTGGCTCGTAAATATTAAATAATATTATCTACGAGTTCATTTGTCGAATTTGGTGGTCTTGAACCACAATTTCTGACATTACTGAAATTTGGGCTATTACAACCTAATACCCAAACCCCTTTACAATTTTAAACCCAATTTTACCCAAACCCGAATGGCCCACTAAACCCTGGCCCAAACCCAAATACACAAATCAGAAAAAACAAAACTAAACCTTAGAAGCCCTAGGTACACCGCACCTAGGGTCTGCAACTTTTGCCCTTCAGCCGCAACCACCCCCACTTGCATCTGACGCTACCACTGCAACATCCACCGCCATCTCCACCGCCTTTACACCTGCAAGCAATTAAAATGAAAAGACAGAAAGCAAATAGATAGAAAAAAGGCATGTAAAATCGGCTATAAAAAGCCAATTTAAACACTTGTAAACATTCGGCATTTTTATCAATGCAAACAATATTTCCAGATTCAAATAAACAATGAAAAACACCAAAACATTCAGAGAATAGCACTAAACAGAATAACCGGAAGCAAAATTTAAACCAGGAGCTTTAAGGTGATTTCATATCTTTTATCTATTTCATTTTTCATTTTAGAATATGTTTTCTTTTTTTTTTTAAATATTTTCATAATAGATATTATAAATAAAAAGGGAAATATATTTTTTTTAAAAAGTGAAAAAATTTACCTTTTTCAAAATTTCGGCCACTGTGTACGGTGGCCGGCGGTGGCGGGCTCGCGGCGGCGATGGCGATCGGAGTTGAGGCCAGAAATAGCCCAGGCCAGAGAGAGAGGAGGGCTTTCTCTCTTTTTTTTCTAGAAGCAGCAGAGAAATGAAAAAAATTATCAAAATTTTTACTTTTATAACGGGTCAAAACGACGCCGTTTTGAGCCTTAACCCCCATGGCCAAAACAACGTCGTTTCACCCTTTTAACCCAAGTACCGACCCGATCCGACCCCAAACCCGTTCAGGATCCGCGGGTTTTTATATTTGGGTCTAATTGCGCATTTAGTCCTTCCGCATTTTTTAGCTTTCAAATTTCGTTTTTTTTGTTTTTTAATTTCTGCCCAAGAATTTTATTTCGTTTCCAATTTAGTCCAAGCGAAGCTGCGCGTTTTGAGGGATGGGGTTATTGCCCATTTTGGTCCCTCCACTTCTTTTCCGCGTTACAAATAGGTCCTCCCCATTCCTTTTTACTTCGAATTTGTCCCAAGAACTCTGTTTTGATTCCAATTTCGTCCTTTTCCACCATTTTTTATTTTTAATATTATTTATAATATTATATTTTTCCTGTTATTATTATTATCATTATTACATTTTATTATTTTTATTATTTTTCATGTACATATTATTTATATTATTATTATAGCTATTTTTACCACTATTATATTTATTATTAATATTAGTAGTATTATTACTACTATTATTATTTTATATTTTATTATATTATATTTATTATTATTTTTTTATTATATATTTTACTATTATATTTACTATTGTAGTTATTATTTTCACTATTATTATTTACTACTTTATATTTAATATTATTATTGCATCATATTTACTTTTTGTATTATTATTACTAATATTAGTATTACTATTATCATTATTTACATATATGTATACATGTATATTTTTTATGTACATATTGTTATTATCATTGTAAATATGTTATCTTTTTTATTATATTATTAGTACATTATTTTTATTATTTTCTTTTTATTGTAAATATTATTATTAAATATTATTATTATTCTAATATCCTAATATTATATTTCAATATTTTTCATTATTCGTATCATTATTTGCATCATTTACTTATTTATGAATTTTTGTTACAATAACATCATCAGTTTTTTTATTTTTCATTATTTTAGAAACGTTTTTTAATTTCAATAAGTAAGGCAACGTACCAATTTTAACATTAAGTCATTGATTTCATCGCTATGTTGGGTGAATTACATTGGCTCGTGTAAAAAATTTGTGTATGAACCCAAATTGCCCGGCCCATTTTGCACCCATTTTTAATCTAATAAGCCAAGTATAAAAAATAAAAAAAATTAATATTCGAATGTCCAAAGTTCAAATTACAAAAATTGAAAAAAAAACCAACCCAATTCCATTACAAAATACCAAGACAGCCCATTTACAGCAACTTACCCAAATTTTAACCCAAACCTACCCAGACCCCTTACAAATCAAACCCAATTAAACCCCTAAAACTAACCCACTAAAATCCATAACCCAATCGGCCAAAAAGGCCCAATACCCAACCGAGCCCACACAACTAAACCAACTCAGAAACCCTAGGGTTTCTGAGACTCCATGTACGCCGCAGCCTCCCTCTGCCTCCCAACGTGCTTCCGTAGCAAGCTCGATGCTCTAAGGTGGCCCTTCGCCCGTCCTTAGCACCCAAAAGGAAGGCCCCTCTCATTGACTTCCTGTTTCTCCTGCAAATACACCAAAACAGGAAAGAAACAATAGCAACACGCAAAGAGATCAGCAGATACAGAAACAAAAATTGTATTTTTCATTTTTATCTTGAGATTAGGCTATAAAAAGGGCCGAAGAACCTCTGTAAACGGTCTTACGCACATTTGTTTGAATACAAAAAAAAAGAACAAAAAGAACTGATTTTTAACAGAAGGTATATTTCATTTTTTTCTTTCAGCATATCGCTCTTAATCTATCATACATACATAGATAAGTATTAAAAATGGAAACTTTTTACCTTCGGTGGTGACTTGAGCCCCGAATCTGAAGTCTCCTAGGTTGCCCGTCGATTTTGGTTGGTTTCGGGGTCTTTTCTATTTGTTTTGGGGTCTGTTTTCGAACTCAAGGGCTTCGGAAGGCTGAAATAGCCTATTCTTTTGGTCTCCGACCACCGCGTACGGCGGTGGGAATGGTGGACATATGGCAATTGCTTATCGAAGCTTCGCCGAACTCTGGTTCCAAACCAGAGAGAGAACAAACCCCTTTTCTTTTATTTTTTTAGAGTGCGGCGCAAATGAAACAAAAAAAACCCTATCTTTTGCTTTTATAGTTGGATAAGACGACATCGTTTAGGATAGGGGTTCTTGGTGCATAAAACGGCACCGTTTAGGTGCCACAACCCGATGACCCAACCCGTATGTGGCTAGATCCGCGTGTTTTGGTCCTCGAGGGTATATTTTCTCCCTAGGTCCCTCTGTGTTAGTAGCGCTTACGGTGTGATCCTGTGTCCTCTTTATGATTTGGCCTATTTACTTTGTTATCGTTCCAATTTTGTCCATACACTGGTAATTGTTTGGTGCGTGAACGGCGCCGTTTTGAACAGGTGGGAGTATTTTCCCTTTTGAGCCTTGTTCTTTGCGCGCTCGTTCAGATAGGTCCGCGCTTATGTTTCGATTTTTTTAAGCAGCCCCAAAAATTTGCTCCCATTTCGAATTTAGTCCTTTTTAGATTTAACTTGATTTTTACATTTTATTTTTCTTTATTTGTTGTTTATTATTATATATATTATCATGTTTTTTCCTAATACTTTTTATACTATTACCATATATATATCTATATATATATATTACTTACGTACATTTTAAGTTGTTTATCTTTACATGTGTATATATATTTTCGTGTATATTTTCTTTATATGTATATATATATATATATTGTCTTAGGTATACATATATTCTTGATATCATATCCTTATATATTTTCGTATATACTTTATATATCATATTATTCATATATTTTTATTATTATCTCGAGTATATATTTTTATTTTATCTTATATATGTCTTTTGATAACTATTATGTATGCACGTTTTCAATATTATACTATTTATATATATTTTATCTTATATATATATATTTTAATGATTATATCGTGTATTTTTTAAAACCTCATAATATATATATATATATATATATATATTTTTGTATATATATTATATATATTTTAACACTATGTTAGGTGTATCTTTTCATGTATATACTTTTATCTATATTATATTATTTATATATATATATATGTATATTTCTACATATTGTCTTATGTATTTTTTTTAAATACCCTATTATGTGCATTTTTTATATATATTATGTGCATATTTTTAAGACTACTGTGTATATATATATTTAGCATTGTTAGTATTCCTAAATGTTTTCATTACTTCATTATTATTATCATATGTTTATGTACACATAATCATTAGTTTTACTGCATGTTTATTCCTATTGGTAGGTTTAATGTCGTTTGCATTACCATTGTTTTTTATATCATCATGTCTATTGTTCGCTTCGATGTATTTCTAACCCTTTCACTTATTTATTTTATTTTATATCAAGCTGTTTCTTTATTACTTCAAAATCTCACTCTTAATTTTTTAAATCGATTTCAAAATTAAGGCAATGTACCGTTTTTAACATTAAGTCGATGGTTTCATCGCTATGTTGGGTGAATTGCGTCGGCTCGTGTTAATACCGAGATATCCTTTTGAAAACTCAAAAGCATAAGATTTCTTATTTCTTTCAATCAGATTACGATTAAACTTTTACATCGAACTTGCATTGTTGAAAATTAAGACAACACATGTTTAATAAGATACCAACTTTGGGCGTCACGAGGGTACTGATACCTTCCTCGTGCGTAACCGACCCACGAACCCAATTTTTCTCTGGATTTTAAACGTAGACCTACACCCGGCCTTCTTTTTGTAAATTTTAAAGAGACGATTTATCAGGTGTCCGATCACACCTAAGAAAAAGGATCGGTGGCGACTCCTTTTTAAATAAAATCAAATTTTGGTTTTCTTTTTCAAGTTTCCAACAAATCACCACAATTAGCGACCAAGCTAAAATTTTTACGTCGCTACAATTTGGGACGTCCTTCTAAAAACAAAAAAACTTATATTTCTCGTTCTTTGCAATCGGATCGCAACTAAATGTTAAATTGAACTCGCATTTTTTGGAAATCAAGACAACACATGTTTAATAAGATACCAATTTTGGGGGTCACGAGGGTGCTAATACCTTCCTCGTGCGTAACTGACTCCCGAACCCTATTTTTCTCTAGAATTTTGACGTAGACCAAACTCGACCTTCTTTTTATTCGAAAATAAATTTTTCTGTTAAAAAAGAGAATTTATTAGGTGTCCGATCACACCTAGGAAAAAGGATCGGTGGCGACTCCCTTTTTTTAAATAAAATCAAAATTTGGTTTTCAAATTTTTAATAAATCGCCTCAATTAGTGACCAAAGAAAATTTTATGTCGCTACAAAGTTATCTTAGTAGATAAACCTAAACATGTCCTTAGTCTAATCGAAAATGAGCAAACCGATTAAAAGACTAATATATTGTCTATTAAGTCTAATCGGAGAGATATCTTGCATTGGGTATCGGAATGGATGACTCCTAAAAGATAAAGACATAGATGTGACTAACTGGACTAACAGTACATCAGATAGGACCAAATAAGAATAGACTTTGATTCCGTTTATGAATTTATTCACTTGTAATGTTCATAGTGTGCCATACCTAAATCTTGAGTGGATGATGGATTATGTATGGGTGACTCATTTACTTTGATATAAGTAAAAGTCTGAGTTCAAATAGATAAGGAGCTGAAAGTTGGTGTGTTGGGTCTAGGACTTTTACAGTATGTCGTGTCATTCACAACAATTGAATTTATAGAGCGAGACATGAGTAAATGATATCTCCTCATTGACATTATATGGTTGATGAAAAGTAAACATGGTCACGAGTCGTTCATTTTTGTGATGAATGACTTGATTACTATTTGATAGTAATTGACTTTTTATGAAGGAAGATGTAATGGTTACCATGATATAAAATAGAATCATATTTGGCAAACGAATATTATCTCGAAGAGATTAAGAATATCATATGAGTATTAAGGATATCATATGAGTATAACACACTTATGACAAAGTCATTGGACAAGTATTGATTGAGTTACTTTCGTAATGATATGTCGCTGGGGAAAGCTCAATCACGATATTATAGTAGAATGACTTCATGACTAAATGAGTTTATAATTAATGGACGAAAAGATGGAACTTAATAATCATTTGAGTCTCAGTTGCATATGTTCAATTGGTCTTTTTGTTAGCTCGTTGAAACTAGAAATAAGTTGCATGTTTTGGTTCTTTCGTTAGCTCGTTGAAACCAGAAATGAGTTGCATGTTAAATCAAATGAATATAAATTGTGAAAATGGAGAAATGAGAAACATTTGGAAAATGATTATGGTTTTTCTAAAATAAAAATGAAAATGGAAAAATAGAATCATTTGGAAATGAATATGGTTTTCTCAAAAATGAAAATGACCTATAAATGAATTTATATTTTTCGAATTAAATAAAGTCCGAAAATGAAAATAAATCATTTGGTTATAGTAAACAATTAAATGTAGAAATATTAAATATATTTTCTCATAGATTCTTTTACGGTAAAGTTGTCATTATTTTAACAGAATTAGAATTGGGTTGAGAAGATTATTTAACTGAAAAAATATTGAGATGTTTATTTTGAAAAACTAAAAAATAAATATCAAGTTGGATCTAATTATAAAGTACTGTTTTAAAAGTCTAGAAAGTTCTTGTAATTAGACCTGATATGGGAGAGGCCCAAAGGCCCCTCATGTTAATTAGGAGGACGACAAACTCTAGATAGACTAGGAGTTTGTTTTTCTAGTTGAAATAAACCGCCAAAACTTAACAAAAGTTCTACCTCCTCTTCCTATAAATAGATGGCACCAGTACGGTTATTTACACAATTTTAGAATATTGTTACTCTACCCAAAAATAGAGAGAATTTACTTTCAACTATTACATATATATTTTTCGGAATAACAATTTCTGTCGGTTTCTATTTGAGAAGAGATTTTTGTTTTCACACTTAAACAAAGAAAACTATTTCTAGTTCTATATTTTGATTTGAATCGTTTGAGTCCACACTCGAAATAGTTCGTGGTACAAGAATGGCAGAGAAGATTATTCGGTTGAAAGTCAGGAACGAAAAGGATCCATCTACCAAAAAACATAGGTGTGAATTTATTTTAGGGTTTATTGCTATAAATATCACAAATCGGGTCGATTTTCAAAATTTTTATTTTTCACCATGCAAGAAAACCGTTTTCGAATCAGATTTTTTTCTAACAATTTCAAGCTTTCCAAACTGCCATATATTTTGATTGTAATACTGAACTTTGAAATAAATTTAGTAGAACCAGAAGTAGGTATGAAGGACACCAAAACCAAATGTGTCTATGGAAAAATTTTAATCGCTCTCTCTATAGTTTTTTTCTCTACCCTATTTTTATAAAAGAGTAAGGTTTCCTCTTTTTTTTTTTCCTCATATGCTAGTAAGGTTGGCTTTTGTGTAGGTTAGAAGTGCTTAGGGGCCAGGTCGGGCCCAACAAAAAATTTTGGCCTAGCCTGGCCTAAAAAAGGGCCTAAAACTTAACAAAAGTTTAGAATATTGTTACTCTACCCAAAAATAGAGAGAATTTACTTTCAACTATTACATATATTTTTTCGAAATAACAATTTCTGTCGGTTTCTATTTGAGAAGAGATTTTTGTTTTCACACTTAAACAAAGAAAACTATTTCTAGTTCTATATTTTGATTTGAATCGTTTGAGTCCACACTCGAAATAGTTCGTGGTACAAGAATGGCAGAGAAGATTATTCGGTTGAAAGTCAGGAACGAAAAGGATCCGTCTACCAAAAAACATAGGTGTGAATTTATTTTAGGGTTTATTGCTATAAATATCACAAATCGGGTCGATTTTCAAAATTTTTATTTTTCACCATGCAAGAAAACCGTTTTCGAATCAAATTTTTTTCCAACAATTTCAAGCTTTCCAAACTACCATATATTTTGATTGTAATATTGAACTTTGAAATAAATTTAGTAGAACCAGAAGTAGGTATGAAAGACACAAAACCCAAATGTGTCTATGGAAAAATTTTAATCGCTCTCTCTATAGTTTTTTTCTCTACCCTATTTTTATAAAAGAGTAAGGTTTCCTCTTTTTTTTTTCCTCATATGCTAGTAAGGTTGGCTTTTGTGTAGGTTAGAAGTGCTTAGGGGCCGGGTCGGGCCCAACAAAAAATTTTGGCCTAGCCTGGCCTAAAAAAGGGGCCTAAAACTTAACAAAAGTTTAGAATATTGTTACTCTACCCAAAAATAGAGAGAATTTACTTTCAACTATTACATATATATTTTTCGGAATAACAATTTCTGTCGGTTTCTATTTGAGAAAAGATTTTTGTTTTCACACTTAAACAAAGAAAACTATTTCTAGTTCTATATTTTGATTTGAATCGTTTGAGTCCACACTCGAAATAGTTCGTGGTACAAGAATGGCAGAGAAGATTATTCGGTTGAAAGTCAGGAACGAAAAGGATCCGTCTAGCAAAAAGCATAGGTGTGAATTTATTTTAGGGTTTATTGCTATAAATATCACAAACCGAGTCGATTTTCAAAATTTTTATTTTTCACTATGCAAGAAAACCGTTTTCGAATAAGATTTTTTCCAACAATTTCAAGCTTTCCAAACTACCATATATTTTGATTGTAATATTGAACTTTGAAATAAATTTAGTAGAACCAGAAGTAGGTATGAAGGACACCAAAACCAAATGTGTCTATGGAAAAATTTTAATCGCTCTCTCTATAGTTTTTTTTCTCTACCCTATTTTTATAAAAGAGTAAGGTTTCCTCTTTTTTTTTCCTCATATGCTAGTAAGGTTGGCTTTTGTGTAGGTTAGAAGTGCTTAGGGGCCGAGTCGAGCCCAACAAAAAATTTTGGCCCAGCCTAGCCTAAAAAATGGGCCTAAAATTTTGCCCAAAACCAATCCGGATAAAAATGTTAAAACTCAGGCTTGGCCCACCTGAATTAATTTTTTATTTTATTTTTATATAATTTTTAATATATAAATATATCAAAAATATTAAAAACATTAAAATAAATATTTTCTAACAAATTGAAAATAAAATTTTAAAATATGTATCTTAAACAACACTAAAATGCAACTTAACAATCAAATGCCTTTAAAATAATAACAAAAATAACAATAAACAAGTATTATACAATATCCAAACAATAACAACAAAATAGTAGTAACATAATAGTGGAATGGTAGCAAAAATAGGGAGAAAACAACAAGAAAATAGCATTAAAACAATTAAAAAAATAGCAATTTTTTTTCCTTTTGTGAATTCAGACTGGGCCAGGCAAAAAATGCCTTACTTGAGGCCCAACCCATTTTTAAACAGGCCTTATTTTTTTTGCCTATGCCTATTTTTCAAGCTTATATTTTTGCCCAAATCCTCACACTTTTTAGGCAGACCTTCGGGTTGGGTGGCCTAGCCCATGAGCAGGTTTAGCATTGGTAGTTGTCTTCTCTTTAATTTTTGGCATAATATGCTTAAGATTTCACCCCTACTTTTGACTGTTGTGATAAGGGTGGGTTGACCCGCTATCGCTATGTGGGTCTCCACGCTTGTGTGTGGTGCTCTTTAGTTTTTCTTTTGCTTATTTTTCTTTTTTCAAGCTTTGCCCTCCATTAAGCCTCTAATCCTCTGGCGTCATCGTTGCTTGGACTCTTTCCAAGCCAGAGTTTCAAGTTCTTGGATTTCGTCACATCAAACACTCATGCCACTTTATGGCCAAATGACACGGGTGATGGTTGTAGCTGCTTGACTTCTTGCTTTCTTGGTATCCTACGACATTTCCTTTCTCTCTTCCTTAGGTGACGACAATAGTGGCGTTTTTTAGGGGCTAAGGTTTTAAGCAAAATTGTTTGAATTGGATCAGATTAGACTATCCAATCAAACTAAGAATCAACCAGGGTATTAATCTGAAAAAGGGAATTGAACTAGTTGACTCAGGAACTTGTACGAACAAGTTGAACTTGGCAAAATAAAACTGTTAAACCAGATTTTTAATATCTTTATTTTTATGAATTCTCTAATAATTTATTTAATTGAGCCAAATGAACTGACCAAACTAATCAAATCAATTGAATTGATGTACAAGTGATCTAACCGATTTAACTATCAATCCAATTTTTAAATCGTTGATTTAAAATGATGAATGAAGCTAGACTTGGGTTTTTTGGTTTTTTTGGTCCCTTTATTTTTTAAAGTTAGTATTTTTTTTTTTTAATTTCACAACTTAAAACTTACCACTCTTCCACGAACACAATATATTTTCATTTGAACACTTACCCTTTTTTTTAACGCATCATATAATAAACATTTTACCATTTAACCAGTAATTTGACACTTTTCTAAGCATCATCAACAACAACAACAATAACACTTGTTAATATATTTGAACATATTTCCTACAAATTCAATATTGATAAACTCATTTTATTAACATGTTACATTTGAGTTTATTACTCATCACAACTTACACAATTTCCATATATCATGTATTAAAGATAATCACATATTTACATATCATGATGCATATCATTCTCTTACCGTTTCTTCATAAACATAAATTATTCAATTCATTGTATCAATATTTCATGTACCATCATTTTCATGAATTTCGTGTGACAGTTCATAATCCTTAATATGCATAATTATCTGTAAGTTTTTCATACATGTATTCTCCATGTCATATTTCAATATATCAAATAAATATGATTTCCATGTATTTCAAGTTTAATTTCATAATTAATTATCTCATGCTCAGATTATTCTATGTCGGAACTTTATTCATTAAACCATTTGAAATATCATCGTTATACATGTAATACTTTCAAGGTATATAATTTTATATTCATGGATGCACGTATCCATCAATAAATTCCATGTACAAATATCATCATCATCATAATCACATTCATTTTTACTTGGCCATTTTTAATTCAATTCCCATTGAACACATCAGAATAATAATGGATACATCGAGACATCTCACATAGTGCCACACTTGTAGCCAAAGCTACTTTATTTCACATAGATCACATAGACTCGTTCTCGAGCTAATCACATTTAGCACAATGCCATGGACTTATATCACTTGGCACAATACCATGGACTTGTTTCACTTAGGTGCCATGGGTGTATTTCACTTAGATATCCACACAGGTCCCTAATATCCATTTTCTATTAATGTTCAACCGGAAAATTATCTTACTTGCCGATACTTTATCAATTACGTCAAATATTCAGCGTTATTTCATAAATTATATCAAAATATGAAAATGTAATTAAAACGATACATTACTTACATACAAATTTACTTGCCACATCATGAACTCAAATAACATATACAAGCATATTAATGTATTTCAAATACGTTTCATAATATTTCATTCCGAATTCAGACTATTTCATATTAGAACTTTTGTCATTAATTCATTTAAAATACCAATTCATACAGAAGGTACACTCAATGTGTACAAATATATAATCACAAATGAACCCATTCATTAGACATATTCCATATTTATATATCATAGTCTCATATTTCCATGTATCAATTACCATCATTTTCTCGTATTTCAGACAAATATGTGTAACAATTTATAAACGCGTAATTCACTAACTCTTCCTACCAATCACAATATAAATTGACCAATCACTTATCGAGTCCAATTTCAATATTCACTAAAATTTAACCATATAAATTCACAAGTTCGATTTTTGTATTATAATGATAATCATAATTTTACAATAAATATTCCAAATAAAATATTATCTCATTTCTAGTTTAACATTTATCGATTATAAACAGACATGTGATCAATTTATACACAAGTCATTCATATATTTTTTTTCCTCCTCCTCCACTCCATCCCTCATTCTTAATATAAATAACACACTTGTAAATAACAGTATCTATAATTTTCACTATTTACTTATATGCATATTCAAGCTGTCCATTCGTATCATAGTTACTAAATTATTTTTATCTTGAGCTACAGAACTCCAAATTACGATTCGTTAATTTTCCATGAAAATAAACTCACATATCTTCTTACCATAAAGTTTTCAGAATTTTTTAAAGTTAGTATGTGCTCATTCTATTAATTAATGATTTATGTTTACCAAAATAAAACCCCAAAAAACAGAACATTAGATTGTATTATAGTTGCCTTGGCTCTGTATTCTCATGTTATTTTTATTCAAATTTTTTAAAAGTTTAATAAATTTAGCTATCAACATTTATAAAATTTATAAAATGATAAATTTTGATTATTTAAAACTTTAGTCAGAAATGGTGGTTTGAAAGGGAATGGAAGAAAAGGCAAGATGAGCATGGTTTTAGATTGAAGGCTGCCATGGCAATTGGCAAACAAGTTCAAAATTTGGGCATTAAGGGTGTTTTTTTCACCCGCCCATTTGCATTCTGACTATTTCTATTGCCCATTCACTGTTTTTATGCTTATCCCTATAATTTCTGAATGGATCTCAAACGACTACCTCGTAATAAACATGATACTTCCCTTTTTCACAGTTTAAACATTGCTCAAAAAATATATTAAATTTATTTAACCTTTTACTCACATTTTAAAACATTAACATTTAAATCCATTATATTACAAATTATTTGCAAAAGTGGCAAACAGACACTTCTTTTTCTGACAAATGTCAGACTTCTTGAACCAACACATATGCATTGAATTTGATTACAACTCTATTTTATGCATTATTTGCTCAATAATCCATAAGGCCTCAAATTAAAATTCATAAATGGAAAAATGAAATAATCACATCTAAATGTCCCTTTGTAAAGCTTTTTTTTCTTTAAAAAAATAAATATTTATGTGGTGACCATAATTTTCTTAATAGTAAAGATTTTTAATAAAGCAAAAAGTTCTCTAAGAACAAATTGAACTTCCAAGTATTAAAGTACCACCAATATGCAATTTCTGCACATAAAAAATTTAGACAATTCTAATTTGCTTTATATTTAATCTACACTTATAATGGGAAGGCCTTTTTTTTTATATCAACCACCTCTTTCGTTGGGATGGACCTGTATAAACAATAAACAAAAAAATAATAAAGAAATTAAAAAGATCGAATACAAATATTTTACGTGGAAAATCTTCTAAGAGGGAAAAAATCATAAGTAAAGGAGGCTCCTATTTTTCACTAAATGAGTAAATAAACGAAAGTATAATATGAAGAAAATAACCTAAACGTACAACCTGTTCATTACCCAGAATCCCGAATACAACGCTCAAAACCCCAAAGAGCAAACTGGTAAATAATTACCACAAAACTCCTACCAAAACTCTTACACGACTACATCTTGTTGCCCTAAAGAAAAACCCTTGCCGATTGGTATAACAAAATAGGGATACAATGGCCCTTTAAATATGTTAAGATTAGAGTTCTAATCATACTAAAATATCCCTAGGATAATCCGAGTCTAATTGGGAGAAGAAATCTTGCTTGAAGCCTAAAATTCGAATACCAAATAGGAGAACAGGTTGTGACATCGCAATGTCCCATTCGCCTCGTCATGATGTCATCCCGATGAGTCGATGCTCCTCGCCCTGACATCAAATATGTTTTTGCCCTTCTTCGGTTGCTCGTCAGTTCTCGTCTAAGGTGCCTACAATGTGTCCAATAAATACAAGGTACACCCCACATCTTCATATATTGTTTTACATCTATGCTTTTTTTTTTTTTTTTTTGCAAACATTTTTATTTTCTTATCATCTTTCCTTCACATTTCTTATTTTATTTCTTATTTTATTCTCATAAAATCAAATTACCTTTCTAAAAAAAAATGAAATTGGTGTATTTCGTATTTATTATACTTCATGCAAATCCTTTCATATTCTCTTTTTCTGCCAAGCATTGAAAAAAAGGTATGTAATTCACTTTTCCTAACTATTTCAATATATATTTTTGAAGGGAATATGTTTTATTTTTACTCATGCATAAGGGCATTACATGTTAATTAAATTGACTAAACATGCATCAAACAAAAAGTTAAATAAATTAATGGGTGTGGTTGCAGTGTAATATCTTGGCTTTTCTTCCGTTTGATAAAAAGAAGAAATTTATTTAACACAATCTTAATATTTAAACATTGTTTAATACAATCTTAATATTTCACATCTTGATTATGGAGTTAGATCCGCAAATCATACCTAAATGTTAGTTTAAAAGAATGCGGTTTTATCGTATACAAAACTCATTTCATCTATTTATTTAATTTTTTTGTCCTTTTTACTTCTTAAACTTTGTTAATCAATCAAATCATCTCAAAATGAAAGGAATAATTAATGTTTGTTAATTTTGTTAACGTGACATCCACATTAATTTTTTTAATTTTATATTTATTTTGAATTTTTTAAAATTTAGAAAATTAATTAATTGCTATTATATATAGCATCCACATGACAATCCATGTGTATGACATGTCAGTAAAGTTAACAGACATTAACATTTTCATTTATTTTAAGGTGATTTTACAAACAACACAAGTTTGAGGGTTAAAAGAAGCAAAAGTTAAATAGAGTGCTAAATCTTTTCTTTTTTGTAAAGTTGGAGGGTCCAATAAATCATTAACATTTCAAACCGTGATACTCTCATCTCCCACCCCTAATATTGTATCAAAGAAAGGGAGGGACCATCACATTTTGGCCTAAAAAATGCTTCTAGATAGTTTGATAGTGTTTATAACTATAGAAAGTGCCTTTAAGAAGATAAAATATCAATTTTAAACATAATATTGTAAAATAAAAAATTTAATAGATGGATAAAAAGGTAATTTCATTGAAAAACACTATTCCAAAAGTTAAAAGTTAAAAATTTTAACTTTTTGACATGAGGTAAAATCCAAATTTAAAATCAAGGTTTGGTTGAAAATTTAAAATCCAAATTTCAATGGATGGATAAAAAGGTTTGGTCCAAATTTACAAAGCAGAAAATGCATTAATGTATGTAATTGTAGTTCCAACATTAATTTATATTTTAATTAATTAAGAAAAGGAAAAGGTTGCAAGTTGCCTAATAGATTGTGATGATTTTGATTGAAATTGGTAAAGAAATTAAGGTTCATTTGTTTCACTGAAAATAACTTTCGAAAAATGATTTTTAAAAAATAATTTATTTTTATGAAAAAGTTAATATTTTCTGGTGTTCAGATGAGTCTGTGTAAAATATTTTCTGTTGTTTGGTAGATTTGTTAAAAATATTTCATAAAAATGGTTTTCAATTAAACAAACATATATTTGAGATTTTCTTTTTTTTTCATTGTTTAATTAATTTTATTTTTATCTATAATTTTATATTTTGCATATATTAAAAATATCATGTTAAATTCAGATTCATTACAACATCATTTTTTAATTACATGACTACTAAGTGAATAGTTTTTATTTAAAGTGTGACATCAACAAAATTGACAAAAAAATTTAACGATGTTAACAATTAGACTTGATTTTTAAATTTGAAAAGTAAATGGACTAAATTCTTGAAAATAAAAGTACAAAGACTAAATTACAAATCTGTAAAGTGTACATAAACTTATGACATATTCTAACATTTATACTACAAAACATTTATTATTAACATATTTATAATTGTAATAAATATTTATTATTAAAATATTTATATTGAATATTTTCAATAATATGTGAATAATATTATTTAAAATTATTATTTTTAAAATTTATTATTAAAAATAAAATTGAAATATTAAATAATTTATTAAAATAATAATTTATATTTATTATATTAATAATTTATTATATGACTAAATATAAATAATTAAATATGTATATTTAATAATATAAAAAAATATAATATTTTAAATACTTTTAAAAATAAAAATAAAATTTATTATCAATATAATAATATTAAGCTTGATTTAAGTTAATTTTATATAAAAATAAAGCTTTTTTCCGTAAAATGACTTAGCTTTTCAAAAGGGTAAGTCATTTTACTGAAAAAAAAAAAGGCTTGTTTTATCTTGACCTGTAAGTTATCTTCCGTTGACCAAACTATTTTTTGTGAAACAAACACAGGAAAATACAGAAAATATTTTTCGTAAAACCTTTTACATGTAAACAAACGGACCTTAAAATTTCTTGAGGTTGCAAGTAAATCCGTTTAGTCATGTACAATTGTATTTTTTTTTCTTTCATAAGTTATAACGTCAATATTATAAATATATTTACACTTCCAGACCTTTATTTTTTTGCATGCTTCTATCGACCATGCTAACTATTATTCATTTCTCCATAATTCTTAAACAATTTACACCTAAAAAATCTGAGGATATTATTTTTCAAACGGGCAACACATTTAATTTTTTTTAAAATAAACTTCAAAATTTCCTCGTATTTTTCTATTTAAATAATTGTATAAATTATAGTACATATTTTGATCACATACATCACATGAATATACACGTTAGTAGATTTTAAGAAAGTTTTTGTGGCTGGACAAATTTCACTAGTTATTGACTTACAATAATTTGAAGAATAATGTGAAAGTTAAAACTAGTTAATTTGTGAAATAATAATAAAAGTTTGGTGCTTAATAGGTTTAAATAAAAGATTGTAGGTCCAATTTTGTGAATAAAAGCGATCAATTATTATGTTTTCAATAATCAATTCATATATGCTTTAGATGTTGTAAAATAAAATTAAGAGATAATTTAAAATTTTTTATTAATGAATATATAGCTTTTTACAACAATGATTTAAATATGAAAAGATAGTCACAACTTAAATTCTTAATAAATATTTATTTTAAAATTATGAAATTAAAATTTTATTACAGTTACGTGCTATGCACGTGTTAATCCACTTTATTCAATGCTTGTACTAAGTCTAGGTTCCAGGACAACGAGGCATGGTAGATGGCGGTGGGCGCATGCTGGTTTCGGTGGTGGTTCCATTCCTTACAATCAAAACAGTGCTCATTCCCCAGCTATTATGCCTTTCGAAATGGCAATGCATATACCACACCCCTGAAAACATTATATTATATATAAATATCAATTACTTAATAACTTTGGTATTTAGAAAGATGGACGACAATGAGCTCTGTTTTTTCTAATTGAAAAACTTACCGGGGTTGTCTGCAAAAAACCTGAGGGCAACCCATCCTTCTGCGGGAGTGTGGACAGTGTTAATGAATGGCGGATCAACCAGGTTATATGTGCTTGGGTCTGTCTCATTGTTGAAATTTCCGGTACCAATTCCCACCCAATAGAAGCTGAAACCGTGCAAATGAATTGGGTGACTTCCACCAGCCCCCAACCGGGTCGTTTGCAGCACCATCTCCACTGCATCCCCATAATTTACCACAATAGCCCTCGTCCCTTCCCCAGCTTTAGTATTGAAATCAGTCAAGTTCCCAGTGAAATCATAGAATACTGGTGGATTAAACGGAAAATCTTGGGTGAAAACACCAGTGATGTTCCTGCAATATTGCCAAAACTTTATGAATTAGCTACAGTAATCAAATTATTTTTTCTTTTCTTTTCTAGCGGTACTAGAATTGCTATATATATACACACACACCGGTAGTATGCTTGGAGAATGTCAATATGTGGGGAAACAAAGCTGACATTGTTCAGACTTGCAGCGAATCTGTCATCTGAAACGCATTCTGATGTGTTGCATGGCAAGGTGTTTGTGGCGATTGCAATGTACACTCGTCTATTGATATCTGTATCCGCCGGTACATTTATGGTCGGGTTTTGGGAGACATTGGTGTACCGAATTTGGCTGATGAAGTTAAGCATAGCATCTGTATCGTTCATTGCGGGCAGCGGTATCAAGGAAGCATTCAGTCCTCCCTCATTGTTTGTATATTGAAAAACGCCAGTAGTAATGAAGTCACTAGGTGGAGCAGCGGAATCAGAGAAAGGCCTAATAGCCATGTAATATTGGCCGACGTTTTGATCGGCAATGACCAAAACATCCATGGTTTGGCCAGGGCTTATCATTATATAGTCGGTGGTGAACATTCGAACGTAGGAGGCATCTTGTGCGACGACAATGAGGGTGTGATTTGTGATGGTGAAGAATTGCTCTTCGTTCATTGCAGCATTGATTATGCGGAGAAGGTATATTTTCTCAGAATCAACTTCCATGAGGAATATTGTATCTGCAACACCCAATTATAGACTCTTAGTGTAAGTAAGGGATCCCTAGGCGTAGAAACTCGATTCCCGTTTCTGTAATGTGGAGAACGTACCATTGGGGCATCCATATGTGTCTCCTAAATGTCCATTGATAGCATAAGCATCTGCCGTGCGAGGAGCAACACCAGCTGCGAGTGCATCATCGATAATTTGCTTGTAATCCCCATTGTACCACGATTCTGTATATACAGACAAGAATCAAACTAAGATTCATATAATTATACACAAGTAACACAACCGAAGAATGAAAAGACACAGTTACCAAGTATGATTGTTTGATCGGCGTATGGAGTGGGGAAAGGATAAGTTTCGTTCTCAGCTGGTAAAATGATGAAAGCTCCATGGACAGAACCGCGAGTCCAGTCACTGTGTGCATGCCACCACAGGGTTCCTATTTCATCCGATAATATGATTTCATGGGTGAAGTTGGTCCCTGGTTGAATCGGGCACTGCGTAATGAACTCGGGACCGTCAAACCATGGATTCCTTGGTTGTTTCACGCCGTGCCTGCAACATGTTTATCTTAATCACTAATGAATTCAATTCTTAGGGAAATTATCATTGGAAGAATAAAAGCAAGGTTATAGTTACCAGTGAATGGTGAAGCCATAGTTTCCTTGATTGTGGACATTAACGAAGACAGTGTCACCTTTGTGAACCCGAATCTCAGGCCCCGGGTAACTGTCGTTTACGACCAGCAATGTCGTTGTGTTGCACAGTTTCGTAAAGTTTGACTCTCGCACCTGCAATAAAAAAACTATGGTTTCACTTTTTATATATTAATCAACAACAACTATATAAAAAAAAAGGTATTCATTTCGGTGTCCACGCAACTGTGATGATTTTGCTGTCTTCACTCTCAGACGCTTAGCCATCATGTTTTTAAGAGTCATATTTTAATAAGAAGTCTAAGATTAATAAACTTAAAAAATTCCATAATATGTAGACGAAACGACTGTGACATGTAAGAATATATTAGAAAAGGGAACTCACAAAGAACTCATAGTGATGTACATCAGCACTGCAAAGGAGCAAAGTGCTTAGAAATAGAACCCCTACAAACCATGAGGCCATATATTTTTTTTTTTTCTCTCTACCGTGTTCTTAGTTCTCCCCTGAATTTTCTCATCTTTGGGTCATAAAATTCAACCATTTATAGGAAAGGAAGCTCCTGCTTTCGTTTTTTTCTTTGCAACTATAATTTGTATACATTGACTTGGGGTAACAAACAAACGTTCCAAAATAAAATACCCTTGGGGCCTGGGGGTTAACAATAACATCAAGCCACCTGTCCACTACATTTTTGAAACGTTTTTTCAATTATTTTTTATTATGTTAAACCATTATTTTATTTTAAAATTTTGCTTTTTAAAGAAATCCACTGCCATGTAATTCAAAAGTCATATTTAATCCGGTTATTTTATTAATTTTTATTTTTAAACTTTGTATTTAAATTAAGATATGGGTGTTAGTTTTGGTATTTATTTTTGAACCACTTAGGAAAAAAAATTTAAAAATATTTTTTTATTTAATTATAAATGATATATCATGTTATGTGTTGCATGGAATTGTATGTGTTTATTTTAATTTATTAAATAATATATTTTTATAATATCAAAAAATATTTTTTTATTTAAATGAGGATTTGTTTTAATTTTTTTATAAAATACCATTTCAAAAATAGTAAAAATAAAAAAATGAAAACAACCTATAGTAAAATAGTAAGTAATTAAATAAAATAATTTAAATCAAGCATAAAATCGGTATTGAACTAAAATTTAATTAAACATTGAATTAATAGATACATCTGTTAAAATAATAAATATATTTGAAATTATAAAAAAATTACATGATATAATAAATTGAAAAAAGAAAAAGAAAATATTCAAGCATCACTTATATTAATAGTTCATGACAAATAAGAACACATTTAATAATGATTATAATATAGTTTTTAAAATTTGAATTTCTTTTCAAATCAAACAAATACTGGATAGATAAAAAAACACTTTTACTATCAATTTTCAGTAATGGTAAAAAAAGATGCATTTCTTATTATCAACGTTAATGATTGCTTATGTTTTGAATACTCCTAAATCGGAAGAGAATGAAAATGAATATCTTGTTGCAACCCAAAAAAAATATTAGAGGACCTAATTTGAAGAAGCAATAAAATAGCTTATGCTACCATTATGATAAGATGAGATATTTCAAGAATGCATGTTAATTTTTAAAGTAGAATATTTCTTTTAAGGTTAACACTACCAAGAAGTTTGTTTCCATGATTTTTTAAATTGATATAATATAAGATGATAATGTATGGTGGATTGATATTGGAGCAATCAAACACATGTCCAAGGAAAATGTATGCTCTCAAAGTTCACATAATATGAATATGACAATGACTTGTACATGAGAAATTCTCCAACCACAACAATCAAAGGAAAATGATCTGTTGAATTATGATTCACTTCTAAAAATATTTTAACACTGAATAATGTATATTATGTATCACATGCAAACTTTTGAAAATATTTTTTTTTAAATTATTTTTTAGCGCAAGTGAAAAAAATGTATAGTTGAGTGGGCCAACCTTGTGAATCATGATTTTATTAATTCAAGATGGTTGTATTTCTTTAATTTTGTTATCATTATTTATTGAAATGATGTAACATGATTTATGGTTGTGTTATAAGGGGAAATAAGATTTAATTTTTGGGTGCCAAGGGAGGTTATAGGCCGACTGGTCATTTAGAGAGTGGTTATCCGCTACGAATTCACTACGGAAAGGTTGCTATGCATGATTTTAAGGTTATGGAATAGGGGAAAGGTAAAGAATTCGTGGAATCTCGAAGAAAAAGGGTAACAAATGGTGGTTCGGATGATTGTGACGGCTTGGAGGGTGTAGCTACTAGTAAGGGCAATATATAGAGGCCATCTATGGCTTTACTTGCTGTGTAAACTTGGGATATATCTTTGAAGATCGCGTTAAACCAAGAATGGAAAGTTGCCAAAAATGGCCCGCATGTCGCGCCATTGAGGAGGTATGGTGTGATACAAGGTGAATTTCTACTTTATTTTTGTCTAAAGGGGGGTGTGTGTGTCGCATCATAGAGTGTATATGGCGTGACACGACAATGAATCTTCACATTTTCAATATTGAGACGGTTGTGTCACACCATGGGGTTGTTATGTGATGATATGACTTCGATTTGGCTTCTCTAGGACTTGCCAAAGGCATTCGGTTGTCTGTACTTGCACCCAGCTAACATCTAGCTCTTCCGTTGCTCTTGGAACCCTATTTCCTTCTAATTCTAACATTGAATAACAAGTTCAATTCCTAATTCTAACAAATTCAGAAAAAACTAACTTAACACCCTATTACCCGACCCAATCGCCAAATCCGGATAACAAAATATCACATTCATCCTCGGAACAACTACCGTCAATTAATTCGTACTTATTTTCAAAACATGTAATTGTAAATACACATTTATTCCAAATCTAGAAAATTGAACATACAAGGACCAATTTGTGAAGTCCGAGCATAAAATAGGATTGAATTGTAAAATCTCAAAATTTTAAAGTTGGTATCTATACCTAATTGCTTGGTACCGATACTATATCGATCCATTATTTGGTATTGACACCAAAATGTGAACCTGTTTGTTTTAGAAAACTGTCTGTGTGGTCAAGTATCGATACCTAATGTCAGGGTATTGATGCTTTTGTGCAAAAATTATCAAAATCAAATTTTAAAATTTCTATTTCATGCTCAAATATAAAACACTTTTCAATGATAATCTTAGGCACTTCAAACGTGCCATATACTCTATATTCAAGCATATAACATAACATTACAATTCACAACAATAAATCCATCAACTCATAACCAAAACAATAAGATTAACTTGATCAAAATCTTAACAACATGTCTCCAAATTTAATTCAAACATCATGGCATATTAGGTACAATTCTCTTCCCTATTTCCATTAACTGTACATATGCTAGTAACTAGAATCTAATTACCAATTCCTTACCTATTCACTTGTAACATTCTATACAAACCTACTTGTGTCAAATTTACCACCTATGCTCCATTTAAACATTCAAGCTCAATCCAGCTATTTCATTTTAGCAATCTGATTAGCAATATAACTGCTCTACCAGAGGCATCACAAAGGGATGTTTTACTCAGAAGATGCTTACCTAGATTTATTCACATACCTGACTGATTCTTACTTTCTCATATCAGATCTCACACATATCATTCTTAATCATGTAGAACTTTTACATTACTTCGCATACATAGTTACTAGTTTTTCGAGATGTTATCAACATACATATCTCTAATTGAACAGTTCACATGCAGGAGCCAAGATAGAGACTCGCCTGATACTCACCTAGATTGCAACTTGGAGTTTCAAACTCGAACATCCCTCTCGAACCAGCAGTAGCTATTTAAAGAACATGGAACCACCATTAAAACCCATTTACAAACAAATGACTAACATCTCTGTAACAGGCCAATTTTGGCCTAGGTAACTAACCCAAACCCCATGCCCATTTACACAAACCCGGTCAGCCCACCTAACTAACCCAACCCGGATGGCCCAAGACAGCCCCAATTCCCTTTACAAACCATACGACCCAAACTCATAACACCTTGACCCAACAAAGCCCAATACCCGGTTAACCCAAACTAACCCTAGCCACTCATCACCTAACCCTAGCCGCACCATCTCTCTGCCACCACCGAACCATTTGCTCACCTGCCTCCATCAGATCAGCACGTCACCACCTGCTCCCGCGCCTCTTAGCACCTGCAAATAGAGCAAGAAACAGAGGCTACAATACGCAAAAAAGCAGAAAGATAGGACAGCAGTCACTTGTAAATCGGCTATAAGAACCGATCTAAATATTGTAATAAGGGAGGATTTTTTAAAAAAAAAAAAAAAAGAAAAAAAACATTCAAAAAGGGGGTCAATACATCAATATTAGATTTAGAAGCAAATACACATGCAGAACAGAGTAAGATTGAACCAAGAATAGCACAAAATCAGAATTGAAAACCAGAAATCAATATTGAATACGGAGGTGACGTTCCTTTCTTTTTCGGTTCTCATTTTCGGACGTTTATTTCCTATTTCTATTTTTACTTTGTTTTTATAAATATATATATATTAAAATAGATAGAAGAAAAAAAATAATAAAAACCTACCTTTTGCGATTTCCGGCCACCGCGTGCGGTGGCCGGTGATGGAAGCGAACGGAAGAACATGGGGTTGCCGGTGACCCTCCCCTGGTTCTGTTCTGAAGAAAACCCAGAGAAAAGAGAGGAGTTCTCTCCTACTCCTCTTGAACGGTTGAACAAATGAAGGAAGAAAGAAATTTTTAATATTTATATGACCCGTTTTGACCCGACCCGTGGGAGGCCAGATCCGCGTGTTTCTTGATGGGAGGGGCTATTTGCGCACTTAGCCCCTCCGTTTTTGCACCAGTTTACAATCAAATATTAATTTAATCGAATTCGGCCCTGAAAATTGTGGTGTGTTTCGATTCGGTCCCTTTGCTGCTGTGTACTTGGAAACGGATCGGAAAATTGCGTTCTTAATCCTTATGTTTCTAGCGTGTTCCATTGGAACCTTATGCCCTTGTTAATTTAGCCTTGTCATTTTTCTTTTCTTTCAATTTAACCCCCGTACTGCTTAAGGCCCTATACGCGAACGGTGTCATTTGAACGGGTGGGGGTATTTACCCTTTAAACCCCGTTCATCACACTTGTATTCAATTGGACCCCCCTTTGTGTTTCGTTTTCATTTTTAATTTTGGCCTGATAATTTGGTTTTATTTTTTGATTTTGTCCTTTTGTTTATTTTGGCAATTTAATTATTAAATTAACTACTTTACTATCATTATTATTATTATTAGTATGTTTCCTATTATTGTCATCATTAGTAAATACTGTTTTATACATGTTTTATCAGTATTTTATAATTACTTTTAATATTATTTCTAATACCAATTTTTAAATTTTATTTTCATCACTATTATTTTCCTATATATATGTTAGTATATTTCCCTTTCGTTATTTTTACTAATGTTATTATTAAACCTACTATTTATTAGTATTTTATTATTAGTAGTATTGGCACCATTTTCTACTTGATACTTACACATTATAGTATAGTTTTATTACACTTTTAATACTCTACGTACTATGGATATACTTTTAATATTATTACTGCTTCTAGTACATGTTTTATATATATATACTTTTACTATTATTATGGCGTATATTTTTAACATACATACACATATATATTATGTGTATTTTTGATATTATATTATGTATATTCTTTCATGTATATGTATTTTTAATATTATATTATTTATGTATGTTGTCATATTATTTTTATTATTATTACTATTAGCATGATATATATATATTTTAATTGTTACTTTCATTGTTGTCATCATATTATCATTTACAAATAAATGTTTTATACTCTTATTATGAATATATTTTCAATGTTTTTATATATAATACTTTCTTTTATTATGACATAAATATCTTCAATATTATACATACGTTTTAACAACTATATATGTTTTAAGTTATTCTCAATGCTTGTATATCTCTATACTTTTATCTTATCACTATTATATATATATATTAGTATCATTTGGGTTTTGTTATTTTTCAACCTTGCACCACATTAAAAGAGTTATATATCTTTTACGCGAAAATACATTATTTATACACTATATACTTTCACATACACATATATATGTTATATTACATAAAAATCTTAATACTATTATGTTATTATTATATTTGTTATACATCAGCCTTCCATTATCATGTTTTATTTAACATTATCTTATCATCCCTATTTTTCCATTAATTCATCATTTTCATTATTATTTTTATCATTTTTTTACTATTATCATTTTCCTTATTATACAATTATTTTTATTACTATTGTTTGATTTTAATATTTTCATTACAAATTCTATAACTTTTTACCCTATCAATCTTTTTATAAATAAGGCAATGTTTCGATGTTTAGAAATTCGAGTACCGTGCCCTAACGTATTGGGTTTCGGTTTTCTCGTCTAAATCTAGATGCTCGAATAACCTTTTTAAAATAAATTTAAACGAAAAACTTATGAAATACTATTACTTTTGCACATCATTAATCGTTTTCATATATCCCATTTTCACATTTCACTTTATTACCTTTTTATCACGCGCATTTCAAGTTTTCACCCGTCACAAAAATGATCTTTTTAGCAAAGGCAAATGTTTCGTATTTAGACACTCGGGAATCGTACCCTAACGTATTGGGTCGCGGTTTCTCGTTTAAGTCTAAATCTTTGCATAAGCCTTTCAAGACAAGTGTGTAATTTTAGTATAAGACTTGTTTTCAAGACTTCGAGATATCGTATCCTAATGCATAGAATATGATATTTTGTTATCTCGAGGTGAGACTTTCTAAATCGAGGCAATGTTCGATACTTAGGAATTCGAGAAATTGTGCCCTAACGTATTGGGTTTCGATTTTCTCCGTTTATCTCGAGTATCCGAATATCCTTTAAAATACATGATTTCTAAATAAGAAGCAAATTTGGCCTCTAAGTTCGAAATATCGTGTCCTACCGTATTGGATGTGATATTTTACCTTAAGGCAAACCAACCTTCGATTTACGTCTTCAACCTACCCAAATGGTTTTAAAGCAAATAAGGATCGTATATTAAATTCTTTTAAATTTTCAAATCGTCGACTTTAAAAACACTAATTAATCGACAAGGTACCGATTTGGGCGTATCGGGGGTGCTAATCCTTCCCCGTACGTAACTCACTCCCGAACCTATTTTTCTGGTATGCGGACCCAAATCGTTGTTTTTATAAATCAAATGGTTTATCAAAAACAAACCCCTTTTTGAGGTGGCCGATCGCACCCTAAAAAAGATCGGTGGCGACTCCAATTCATTTTTTTTCATTTTTTAAGTCAATGCCCGTTTAGTTTTCACAAAAATGGTATCGACAGCTTGGCGACTCCGCTGGGGACGCTAGAATGAGAGTCGAACCACAAGTTGATTAATTTTTATCCTTTCGTCGAAATTTAAAAATTTTCTTTTAATGTACGATCCTTCCATTACACTTTATCAATTTTATAGCATGATTTCCATTATTATTTTTGTATTTTACTGCAAGCTTTTTATATCCCTGCACATTTCATTTGCATGACCATCGGGGTCGCACCTTTTAAGTGGGAGTGAGAAACTATGCCTTCGTGAGGTTTTCACCTCCGCACGGGCTAGTGAACTGCTTCCGGGATACATCCGTACCTACGTCTTCGTGAGGTTTTCACCTCCGCATGGCCGTAGGGAAATGGATCCCCCTGAATCGAACTCGATCCATATGAGCCTATAATGGGTGAAGATCGAGGAATTCGCTGGTTCAGGTACCCTTCACTTTAGAACCGAACCACATATAGTAAACCTTAAGAGCCCACCTTAGGGAAAGTTCCGCCAGACCCTAGCAAAACACCTGAATATTTACTTTAATTATTATTTTCATTGATACTGACACGTTTTATTCTGTTCTGTTCATGGTTGCATTACATGGCATCATCAAAGAAAAGAGGCGCTAATTCGAGTTCGATTGCTAAATAGAGCACTGATCATGGAAAAAGGGTTTCTTGATAGGGTGGAAGAAAACGCGACTATCCGAAAGTGGTCCGAAGAAACTTGGCAAGAGAAAGGGGATAGTTTGGTTGAGGGATACGCATCAGAGTTGTGGGACTTCACTAGTATCAGCGTGACACAAAATGATCTCCGGGAATTGAAGGAAATATGGGCTAGCTGGGACGACGAGGCCAAGCAGCTGTTTTATTATAATTATGGTGATCTACCTTACTTACTCGACATCAAGGTAGATAAACACTTATTCCGAGCCATGACTCAATTTTGGAACTCCGCGTATAGTTGTTTCACTTTCGGAAAGGTAGATCTGGTGCCTACTGTAGAAGAATACACTACTTTGCTTCGTTGCCCGAGGGTACAGACTGATAAAGCCTATGTTAGGGTGGTCAATGTCCCAAGCTTTGTGAAAAAGTTAATGAATATCACCGGGATGAGTGAACAGTGGGTTGTAGCCCGAATTCAGCAAAAGGGGGAAGGCAAATGTATTCCTTGGAAAAGTTTGAAAGAACTAGTCCTAACACATCCTGACATAAAAATAAGAGTCGATGTGTTTGCCTTAGGTATATATGGACTAATAATCTTCCCTAAAGCTCTAAGACACATAGATGAAGCGGTCACTGATTTGTTCGATCGATTAAGCAAGGGGGTCAACCCAGTCCCTGCAATCTTGGCCGAAACTTTCAGGTCATTGAACGCATGTCGGAGAGCCGGTGAGGGAAGATTTATAGGATGTGCGCAACTCCTGCTGGCGTGGTTTCATAGCCATTTTTGGAAAGTAGAAAAGCCATCTTACCGAGCTTGTTATGAGAACTACTCTCCACTGAAGGAAATATCATCAACACCAAGGCGGGATGACATTTCAGAAGAAAAATGGATGGAAATTCTTCAGAATTTACAAGCCGAAGACATTGAATGGAAGGCTCCATGGATGACCCCCGACGAAATCTTATATCGCTGTGGTAACTTTGACTGGGTTCCTCTACTTGGGATATGGGGAGCCATCGGATATGCCCCTCTCCTCGTATTAAGGCAGTATCGCTCAAGACAGTTCGTGCCGGCTACTCAAGGTTTAGCCCAAAGTGAGTTTATCTACAAGGGCGAAAATTATAAGCTGAAAATCCGTGAGATATCAAAAGCCTGGAGCCAAACCTATAGAATGAAGAGGTTCGCTGCAAATCCAATGTCGACCCCTGAATATGATCAATGGATAGCTAGAAGAGTCAATGACAATGTTCTCTCACCAAATCAAGAAAATGCTCGGCCACTAGAAGAACATCTACGAGTAATCCCGTCAGAATTAGAAGTCATCAAACAAGACTTTGAAGAAAAGAGCCGAGAATTAGGAAAGAAGATAGAAAAGCTCGAAGAAGAAAAGATGCAATTGGGACTGGATGTTGACATCCATAAATTGGAAGCCGAAAAGTTGAGAAAAGGAAAGAATAAGGTCGAAGAGGACTTAGACGATCTGAAAACGCGGTACAAGAAGATTTGCAGGGCTAGAAGAACCGCTGGTTTAGGCAAAACATCGGAGCGATGGCGGCAAGAGATCAAAGAAGAACAAATTAAAGCTAGTCGCTGGGAGAGGCAGTTTCAGGAGGCCCAAGCACGGGAGGATGCTCTGAAAAGAAGTTTGCTAGAGAATCAAAGCGAGAAGGATAAGTTACGAGCTCGTGTGGTTGAGTTGGAAAAATCCTTACATCACCATCGTAATCGCAACTCCATGATTGAGTTGAAAGCTAGCCTAAGCAAGATCGAGGAGTTAAAGGCAAAGATCGAGGAGTTAGAAACGTCACTGCAAAATGCTGAAATACGAATTGAACTTCTTGAAGCAAATAATGAACAGTGGAAAGAACAACTCCATCACTCCCAGTGCCAAGTTAGAGACCGGGATTATGTCATGGGTGAAGCCTTGGCTCAAATTCGAGAAGTTGCCGAGCATTTGCAAATCCTAGCAACAGAAGCTGATGTACTAAGTGTAAAATTTGAATCTGTATCAGATCGTGGCCGAGATCTAGCTTGGCTCCTTAGGAAAGTTAAGGCTCTAGGAAATAGGGCCCGGTCGTATATGTAATCATCCGCCTTATGTAAAGAAACTCGTTTTCTAGAAAAGTGATTTAATGGAATCGAATTAAGAATAAACGCCTCTTTTTGCATTCGTTTCATTCATATGCATTGCATTGCATCACATGCATTAATCCTCATTGAAAGACCCTGATTAAGGAATATTTGTGACAGTTAACCTGGAAAACACGAAAAATCAACCAGCCAGACACCGTTACGATACCCGTACCAAGTCGAGGAATATGGACCAAAGGATGGAGAGGTTAGAGCAGCTCCAGAAGGAAACACAGGATCAGATGCAAGAACAGCTGGCCAAGATCCAGCAAGATATGATGACCCAAATGCTGGAATCACAAAAGAATATGATGGATCAGTTAACTCAGCTATTGGCCAGAGGACTAGATAAAGGAAAAGGGCCAGCACAGAGCTCTGACACTGCGGAGCCACAGCCTAGAGTCAATCCTGACCAGGATCCACTTTACCCTCCGGGATTCACTCCACCGTACGCCCACGCAACACAAAGAGGGCACATTCAAGGGGAATCCGTAGTCCCAGAGCAGCGACCTATGCCAACGGCTCATCTAGGGCAAGGAATATTTGTGACAAACCCTGGAGCCACGTCTGCCAACCCTATAGTTCCAGATTTAGATGACCCAGTAGAAATTGCCAGGTTGAAAGTAGGTGATTATGAGGTTCAAGAAAAATACAAGAGCTTAGAAGAAAGACTAAAAGCGATAGAAGGCACTGAGGTCTTCTCTGCCCTGAGTGCCAAAGAGCTTAGTTTAGTGCCCGATCTAGTGCTGCCGCCCAAGTTTAAAACACCCGATTTTGAGAAGTATGACGGAACAAGGTGTCCCAAAGCACATCTTGTGATGTTTTGTCGTAAAATGACAGGCTATGTGGGTGACGATAAGTTGCTCATTCACTGCTTTCAGGATAGCCTGACTGGATCAGCTCTTAGATGGTATAATCAGCTTAGTCGGGAGAGAATCCGATCGTGGAAAGACCTGGCGTCAGCATTTTGTGAACAATACAAACATGTGTCTGACATGGTGCCTGACCGGATGACTTTACAAATGATGGAGAAAAAGCCAACCGAGTCTTTCAGGCAATATGCGCAAAGGTGGAGAGACATCTCAGCCCAAGTAGAACCTCCTTTGACCAAAACTGAGATAACTGTCCTCTTCATTAACACGTTGAAAGCGCCATTCTATGATAAATTAGTAGGAAGTGCTACAAAAGATTTTGCGGATATTGTGATATCCGGTGAGCTCATTGAGAATGCTGTCAAGAGTGGAAGAATGGAGGGGCATGAAGGCTCTAGACGGGCAGCGCCCATGAAGAAAAAAGACCCTGAAACCCACATGGTAGGAATAGGAAGTCGTTATACCCCCAATCCATATCCAAACCAACCCCGACCACGAAATTACCCGCCTCCAAATTTCTATTATCCGCCTCAGACCCCCTACTACCAAGCACCATCTCCATACCCTTCTTACCCGGTTTATGCCACAAACAATCCAAGACCAACTACTACATTCCCACAAACCACAACTCCCACTCAAAACCAACCTAAAAACGAGCCAAGACCGGCGAGACCTAATTCCGAAAGACAACAGTTTACCCCTGTTCCTGTACCGTACGGAGAGCTATATCAAAAACTCTTGGAAAAACAGTTGATATCTCCACATTACATGGCACCCTTGAAACCTCCGTACCCAAAGTAGTACGATCCTAATGCCAGCTGCGCTTATCATGCCGGGAATCAGGGTCATTCTACAGAAAACTGTCTCGCCTTCAAAAGAAGAGTTCAGGGACTTATTGATGCGGGTATCTTGAGATTTGACGGTTCAGGTGGTACAACCGGGAACCCATTCCCAAATCATGCCGAAGGGAATGTAAGTGTAGTTGAGGAAGAAAACGAACGGCAGGTTAGGAAACGGGTCTCCGAAATAAAAGTGCATCTGCAGAAAATCTGGGAGGTATTGGCTGAAAATGGGTTACTCCATTGTCCTAGCGAGGTATTTGAAGAAAGTGGGCAAGATCGTTGCAATTTCCATGGTAGTCAAGAGCACGATATCCAGTCTTGCGAGGGATTTAGGGAAACACTCCAAGGCATGATGGACAGTAAAAGGATTGAGATCTTCCGAAAGGGGAAAGAGACAGATGAAGGAGAAGTGTGCGCCTCCGACGATCAATCACCAGGTTGCCCTTACAGCGCCAATCGACCATTGGTAATCTATTATGATGCCAAGAAACAAATGGTGAAACCAAAAATGATAATCGAGGTGCCGTCTCCTTTCCCCTATAAGGACGATAAAGCCGTACCTTGGAAATATGACATCAACATTGTCACACCAGAAAATAAAAAGTCTGAGATTACAACTGAAAGCGTTGGAGAAGTGGGCCACTTTACCCGTAGTGGGAGATGTTACTCCAAGGAAGTGGAACCAATAAGGAAGGCCAATGATTTGAAGCAAAAAGGGAAGGCGCCAATACGCGAGATGGAAGATGAGCCTGAAATAGTACCTGCACAAGAAATCAAAAAGCCTGTGGATGAAGAGGAGGCACAAGAGTTCCTAAAGTTCATCAAGCACAGCGAATACAACGTGGTGGAGCAATTAAGTAAACAACCAGCTCGAATTTCGGTATTGTCCCTATTATTAAATTCGGAGTCACACCGAAACACTTTGTTAAAAGTGTTGAACCAAGCTTACGTGGCAAACAACATATCTGTGGAGAAGCTTGACCGCTGGGTGAACAATTTGAATGCGGTAAATTTCATCTCTTTTAGTGATGATGAGATACCACCCAACGGTAGGGGCTCTGTGAAGGCACTGCATGTCACAACCCGCTGCAAGGGTTATATCATACCAAATGTGCTCATCGATAATGGATCAGCACTCAATGTCATGCCCTTGGCTACACTATCCAGAATTCCGATAGACTTATCCTATTTAAGGCCCTGCCATTCCACGGTAAGGGCTTTTGATGGAACAAGGAGAGATATTATGGGAAAGATTGAGATCCCTCTGGAGGTGGGCCCCTATATATATGACGTTGAGTTCCAGGTCATGGATATCACACCGTCATATAATTGCCTGTTGGGAAGACCATGGATCCATTCGGCTGGAGCTGTTCCATCGTCGCTCCACCAAAAAGTGAAGCTTATCGTGGATGATTGTCTGGTCACAATCGAGGGCGAAGAAGACATAGTCGCATCCGTCTCCACTGATGCACCTTATGTCGAAGTAAGCCAAGATGCATTGGAGTGCTCCTTCCGGTCCCTCGAGTTCGTTAATGCCACGTTTGTCGCGGAAGGGAACAGAATCCCCGTACCTAAGTTATCAAAGAACACGAAGATGGGGATTAAGCTGACCGTAGGAAGAGGAGCTAGAGCGAGAAAAGGATTGGGGAAATTTCAGCAAGGAATAGTCAGGGCCCTAAAGCCAGTTCCTCACAAGGCTCGATTTGGTCTGGGATTCCAACCAAAGGCGTGTCATTTGAAGAAACAATGGAAGAAGAACCAAGAAAGAAGGATTGCAAGAACCTTGGGTCTAGAACTGGAATGGGAGCCCATGGAGTATCCTCCTTTGTCGAGAACATTTACGTCTGCGGGAAAGATATACCCTGGACAAAATAGCTCGCAAAATATGCTGCTATCAATCGAAAAGGGTTTTCGAAATGTCAGTATAAATGTTATTGACAAAGGAGTTGATATTGCTGCAGGCAAAGACATCTCGAGAATATGTCCTTGCCCTCTTGGTTTCGAACTGAACAATTGGACTGCCGAGGACCTTCTTGTAGTTTTTAAGTCTTCAGAGTAATGTTCAACATTAACCTTTTGCTGTTGTGTCCTTAGATACAATAGAATTCTTTTGTAAGAGCTTGCATTTGCTCTTTATCATTAAAATGAATACCAATGAAGATGCATTTTGTCACGATCTTTCGCATTATCACCAAATTCCTGGTTGATTTCTCATTTTATAGCCTTTTCTTACATTCGCCTCATACCATGACATAACATTTTGTTTGTTTCAATGTATCGATACCCTTCTATATTTTCCTTTCCATTCAATTTTCAGGTGCTCGGATATCAATAACATGAACAAACCCGTTCCAAATCTTGAAATCGATTTTGAAAGGGCTGTTTGTTTAGGAGAATTTGAAGCGGAAGAAAATGACGAAGACTATGTCTTGTCTCCCGACTTGTTGAGAATGGTAGAACAAGAGGATAAACAGATTCTACCTCATCAAGAACTTATTAAAGCAATCAACTTAGGAACTGAAGAAAGAAAGCAAGAAGTGAAGATTGGAACCTCCATTTCAGGGGATGCTCGGCACAATTTGATTAATTTACTCTGTGAGTATAAGGACGTATTCGCTTGGTCATATCAAGACATGCCAGGATTGAATGAGGATATAGCGGTCCACAAACTCCCATTGAAACCGGAGTGTAAGCCTATCCAACAGAAACTAAGGCGGATGAGACCTGAAATGTTGTTGAAAATAAAAGAAGAGGTCAAGAAGCAATTCGATGCAGGTTTCTTACAAGCTTCCAAATATCCTGAATGGGTGGCCAACATTGTTCCAGTACTAAAAAAGGATGGTAAAGTGCGAATGTGCGTGGATTATCGTGACTTGAATCGAGCAAGTCCAAAAGACAATTTTCCTTTACCGCATATTGACACATTAGTGGATAATACGGCAAAACATTCGTTATTTTCCTTCATGGACGGATTCTCAGGGTACAATCAGATCAAGATGGCTCCTGAAGATATGGAGAAGACTACCTTTACAACGATGTGGGGAACTTTTTGCTACAAGGTGATGCCATTCGGGTTAAAGAACGCTGGGGCAACATATCAAAGGGCCATGGTGACATTGTTCCATGATATGATGCATAAAGAAATAGAGGTCTACGTCGATGACATGATTGCTAAGTCCCGAGGAGAAGAAGAGCATGTGGTAAACCTCAAAAAGTTATTCGAAAGACTGAGAAAGTTTCAGCTAAAGCTTAACCCAGCCAAGTGTACATTTGGGGTTACCTCGGGGAAGCTACTAGGCTTCATTGTCAGTGAAAGAGGTATCGAGGTAGACCCAGATAAAATAAAAGCTATTCAAGAGTTACCACCTCCTCGCACGCAAAAGGAAGTCAGAGGATTTTTAGGGAGGTTAAACTATATTGCCCGATTCATCGCTCAACTTACCAATCAATGCGACCCAATCTTTCGGCTTCTTCGAAAACATAACCCGGGAGAATGGGATGAAGAGTGTCAGGTAGCATTTGATAAGATAAAACAGTATTTGTCAAGTCCTCCAGTGCTAGTGCCGCCTATTCCGGGAAGGCCATTGATATTGTACTTGACTGTATTTGAAAATTCAATGGGTTGCGTACTGGGGCAACATGATGATTCAGGGAAGAAAGAGAAAGCAATTTACTACCTCAGTAAAAAGTTCACAGAATATGAGGCAAAGTATTCGCCCATTGAGAAATACTGTTGTGCTTTGGTTTGGACGGCTCGAAGACTCAGGCAATATATGTTGTACCACACGACATGGTTAATCTCGAAGCTGGATCCAATTAAGTACATGATGGAATCACCTGCGCTCTCAGGAAGAATGGCACGATGGCAGATCCTATTATCGGAGTACGACATCGCCTATGTAAGTCAAAAATCGATAAAAGGGAGCGCGGTAGCTGACTTCTTGGCAGATCGAACAACAGAGGAATACGAGCCATTGAGATTTGACTTCCCAGATGAAGACTTGATGTGCGTTACAAAAAGGGAATGTGAGTCATCAAAAGCCAAGTTATGGAAGATGTACTTTGATGGTGCATCAAATGCATTGGGGCATGGGATCGGAGCAGTCTTGATATCCCCCGAAGGGAACCATTATCCTCTCACTGCCAGATTAAACTTCTTCTGTACCAATAACATAGCAGAATATGAGGCCTGCATCATGGGACTCTATGCAGCTATTGAACGGAACATCGAAGTCTTGGAAGTATACGGTGATTCAGCCTTAGTGATCTACCAAATCCGCGGAGATTGGGAAGTGAGGGATCCGAAGTTGATTAAGTACAGTAATCTGGTGGTTGAGTTAATTAACGAGTTCAAAGAAATAACTTTCAATTACCTCCCACGAGAAGAAAATCAATTGGCTGATGTTCTGGCCACTTTGGCTTCAATGTTTAGAGCAAGTAAAGAAGCAGAAATAATGCCCCTGAAAATGAGCGTATATGAAGCCCCTGCACACTGTTGCGGCATTGAGAAAGAGGCGGATGGACGACCTTGGTTCCACGATATCTTAGAATATCTCAAGAATCAGAAATATCCCGAGCAAGCAAATGAGAACGACAAGAGAACAATCAGAAGAATGTCAGCGGGATTTGTTCTTGACGGGGACATCTTATACAAAAGAGGGAAAGATCAAGTGCTTTTGAGATGTGTAGATGCCATTGAAGCCAAGAAAATACTTGAGGAAGTCCATGAAGGAATTTGTGCGACACATGCCAATGGTTTTACTATGGCCAAAAAGATCATGAGGCTCGGTTATTACTGGTCAACGTTGGAAAGTGATTGTATCAGTTATGCGAGAAAATGCCACAAATGTCAAATTTACGGTGATAAGATTCATGTAGCTCCGTCGCCACTTCGTGTTATGACCTCTCCGTGGCCCTTCTCCATGTGGGGCATGGATGTTATAGGACCAATTTCTCCGAAAGCTTCTAATGGGCACCGATTCATTTTTGTGGTAATAGATTACTTCACAAAGTGGATAGAGGCAGCATCATTTGCTAATGTGACGAAAACGGCAGTCTGCAAGTTCTTGAAAAAGGAAATCATCTGTCGATACGGTTTGCCTGAGAGAATAATTTCGGATAATGCGATGAACTTGAACAATAAGATGATGAAAGAAGTGTGTGAGCAATTTCAAATAAAGCATCATAATTCTTCACCCTATCGCCCAAAGATGAATGGAGCTGTTGAAGCCGCCAATAAGAATATCAAGAAAATTATCGGGAAGATGACTGAAACATACAAAGACTGGCACGAAAAGCTACCATTCGCCTTGTTTGCATACCGTACATCTGTGAGGACATCTACAGGGGCAACTCCTTTCTCCTTGGTCTATGGAATGGAGGCCGTATTGCCCATTGAAGTTGAGATCCCCTCCTTACGAGTTCTAATGGAGTCAAAGTTAGAGGAAGCAGAATGGGTTCGGGCTCGATATGATCAATTGAACCTTATTGAAGAAAAGCGTTTGAAGGCGATCTGCCATGGACAGATGTACCAAAAGAGAATGATTGCGGCCCACGACAAGAAAGTACGGCCAAGAACATTTCACGAAGGAGAACTTGTGTTGAGAAAGATCCTCCCAATACAGAAAGACTTTCGAGGAAAATGGGCACCAAATTGGGAGGGACCATATGTTGTAAAGAAGGCTTTCTCAGGCGGAGCTTTGATTCTTACTGAAATGGATGGGAGAGAGTTGCCTAATCCAGTGAATTCAGATGCTGTGAAAAAATACTACGCCTAAAAAAAAAAAAAAAAAAAAAACCGAGATGAAAACCCGAAAGGGCGTCTTGGTAAACAAAAAAGGATCAAGATGAAAACCTGAAAGGGCGTCTTGGTAGACCAAAAAGGGATTAGGATGAAAACCCGAAAGGGCGTCCTAATGAAGCAGATGTGAAGTCAAAGAGCAAGATGATTTGAACAGGGGAGTCAAACGATGAGACTACAGTATTTGAGACGTTTCTGAAAACTCAAAATCTTCTACACAAGAAGCCAGGCTCGAAAGGATTCTTGATTAAGAAACGTGGAAGAGTTCATGCGTTGAATATTTAGAGCATTTGTATCCACTGAATATAATTCCCTTTCTTTTCATGACACTTTTAACTATTCTTGATCAACTTCCTTTGTTTGTTGCTTCTGAAATAAAATAAACATGGAGTTTCCCTTTCATACCTATCCGACCATTTTCATGCATCCCATTGTATGGTTTATTTGAATGTTAAATAGTAAATGACATACTCCGAACAAAAAAAAAAAAATGTTAAGCATTACCTGAATGAAAATTGATAAGCGCAAGAACCTCAAAGCAATAACAAAAGTTCAACCAGGAGCAAAAGGGTGATATTAGAGAACTGCGGATTGCTCAGATGGCTAGAAGACGGGTACAAAGCCTGAAGAGAACCAAGAGTTGAAACACTGAACACAGATCTTCAAAAATCATAACGAAAGGGCACATATGACCAGCATACCTTAAACTCATGGCATAATCATGTAGGCATAGCAGCATTTAGGGCCAACACATGCATATCACGATAACATCATGCATGACATGCGCAGGTACTCCAGCAGAGCAAGAGGATTTGATACTGAATCAAGGAAAAGACACCAAGTTCTTCCAAATGACATGTTTTAGTATTTTGATATTTCATTTCTGTTTTTCAAAGAAATCAACTCATATTGCGAGAGGTGAGTTGAGCTCGTTTAAATTCAGTTTTTATCAACTCATATTGCGAGAAGTGAGTTAAGCTCTTTTTATTCATGTCTCAAAATCAACTCATATTGCGAGAGGTGAGTTGAGCCTCAAGACACGTTGAGGCATTTTTAATTTCTATTATTGACTCATATTGTGAGAGGTGAGTCAAACCTCAAGTCACGACGGGATGTTTTCAACATCTGTCTTCAATTTGTGTTTCAAAAATCAGCTCATATTGCAAGAGGTGAGCTGAGCCTCAAGACACGTTGAGGTACTTTAAATTTCTTTTTCAAAGAAATCAACTTATATTGCGAGAGGTGAGTTGAGCCTCAGGTCACGCTGAGGTATTTTCAATTTCTGTTTCAGTCTTTAATCAACTCATATTGCGAGAGGTGAGTTGAACTCTTTTTCAGTTTTAAATTTAGGTTTCAAAATCAACCCATATTGCGAGAGGTGAGTTGAACTCTTTTAATTTCAGCTTTTAAATTTCCGTTTATTCAACTCATATTGCGTGAGGTGAGTTGATCTTTTTCAATCCCGGCTTTTTCCATTTTCTGCTTTTCAAAAGTCAATTCATGTTACAGAGATGAGTTGAGCTTTTCAATTTCTGTCTTAATTTCTATTTTTCAAAGGTTAACTCATATCGCGAGGGGTGAGTTAAGCCTCAATCCTCATGTCCAGATATTTTCAAATTCTATTCTTAACGTTTGCTTTTCAAAAGTTGACTCATGTTACGAGAAGTGAGTTGAGCCTCAGTTTGCATACTGAGCTGTAATGGAGCCAGCTGAAGATACAAATTGTGCCTCTTTGAAGTTACAAGGGACCCAATCAAAGATATAGACCTTACATCCCCAGTGAAGTCACAGTGGAATGAATTGAAGGTACAAGATTCATCTTCCTGAAGTCATAGCGGGGCGGATCGAAGACACCAAGATCTCACCCTTGAAGAGGCGATGGATTGAAGTCATAAGTATCATCTTCCTGAAGATGAAACAGAGAAGATTAAAGATACCAGATCTCATCCCTGAAGTTACAAAAGAGCAGATCACAACAAATCTTATCTCCTTAAAGTTGCGATAAAGAAGTAGAGCAGATCGAAGGCAATAAACCTCACATCCCTAAAGATGCAAGCAGATCGAGACTACAAGTCAAAGCATATCTTCGAAGTCGCAATGGATTGAACCTAAAGCTATGAGAGGCGGTGGGTTGGAACAGGATTACTTGAACAAGAAGAGCAGTAGAGAAATCCAGACTTGGCAAGACTGGGCAAAATTGGCCTTTCTTTATGTCTTTGCTCTATTCCCGTTACACGACAATGAGCAAAGAGGGGCAGCTGTAACAGGCCAATTTTGGCCTAGGTAACTAACCCAAACCCCATGCCCATTTACACAAACCCGGTCAGCCCACCTAACTAACCCAACCCGGATGGCCCAAGACAGCCCCAATTCCCTTTACAAACCATACGACCCAAACTCATAACACCTTGACCCAACAAAGCCCAATACCCGGTTAACCCAAACTAACCCTAGCCACTCATCACCTAACCCTAGCCGCACCATCTCTCTGCCACCACCGAACCATTTGCTCACCTGCCTCCATCAGATCAGCACGTCACCACCTGCTCCCGCGCCTCTTAGCACCTGCAAATAGAGCAAGAAACAGAGGCTACAATACGCAAAAAAGCAGAAAGATAGGACAGCAGTCACTTGTAAATCGGCTATAAGAACCGATCTAAATATTGTAATAAGGGAGGATTTTTTAAAAAAAAAAAAAAAAGAAAAAAAACATTCAAAAAGGGGGTCAATACATCAATATTAGATTTAGAAGCAAATACACATGCAGAACAGAGTAAGATTGAACCAAGAATAGCACAAAATCAGAATTGAAAACCAGAAATCAATATTGAATACGGAGGTGACGTTCCTTTCTTTTTCGGTTCTCATTTTCGGACGTTTATTTCCTATTTCTATTTTTACTTTGTTTTTATAAATATATATATATTAAAATAGATAGAAGAAAAAAAATAATAAAAACCTACCTTTTGCGATTTCCGGCCACCGCGTGCGGTGGCCGGTGATGGAAGCGAACGGAAGAACATGGGGTTGCCGGTGACCCTCCCCTGGTTCTGTTCTGAAGAAAACCCAGAGAAAAGAGAGGAGTTCTCTCCTACTCCTCTTGAACGGTTGAACAAATGAAGGAAGAAAGAAATTTTTAATATTTATATGACCCGTTTTGACCCGACCCGTGGGAGGCCAGATCCGCGTGTTTCTTGATGGGAGGGGCTATTTGCGCACTTAGCCCCTCCGTTTTTGCACCAGTTTACAATCAAATATTAATTTAATCGAATTCGGCCCTGAAAATTGTGGTGTGTTTCGATTCGGTCCCTTTGCTGCTGTGTACTTGGAAACGGATCGGAAAATTGCGTTCTTAATCCTTATGTTTCTAGCGTGTTCCATTGGAACCTTATGCCCTTGTTAATTTAGCCTTGTCATTTTTCTTTTCTTTCAATTTAACCCCCGTACTGCTTAAGGCCCTATACGCGAACGGTGTCATTTGAACGGGTGGGGGTATTTACCCTTTAAACCCCGTTCATCACACTTGTATTCAATTGGACCCCCCTTTGTGTTTCGTTTTCATTTTTAATTTTGGCCTGATAATTTGGTTTTATTTTTTGATTTTGTCCTTTTGTTTATTTTGGCAATTTAATTATTAAATTAACTACTTTACTATCATTATTATTATTATTAGTATGTTTCCTATTATTGTCATCATTAGTAAATACTGTTTTATACATGTTTTATCAGTATTTTATAATTACTTTTAATATTATTTCTAATACCAATTTTTAAATTTTATTTTCATCACTATTATTTTCCTATATATATGTTAGTATATTTCCCTTTCGTTATTTTTACTAATGTTATTATTAAACCTACTATTTATTAGTATTTTATTATTAGTAGTATTGGCACCATTTTCTACTTGATACTTACACATTATAGTATAGTTTTATTACACTTTTAATACTCTACGTACTATGGATATACTTTTAATATTATTACTGCTTCTAGTACATGTTTTATATATATATACTTTTACTATTATTATGGCGTATATTTTTAACATACATACACATATATATTATGTGTATTTTTGATATTATATTATGTATATTCTTTCATGTATATGTATTTTTAATATTATATTATTTATGTATGTTGTCATATTATTTTTATTATTATTACTATTAGCATGATATATATATATTTTAATTGTTACTTTCATTGTTGTCATCATATTATCATTTACAAATAAATGTTTTATACTCTTATTATGAATATATTTTCAATGTTTTTATATATAATACTTTCTTTTATTATGACATAAATATCTTCAATATTATACATACGTTTTAACAACTATATATGTTTTAAGTTATTCTCAATGCTTGTATATCTCTATACTTTTATCTTATCACTATTATATATATATATTAGTATCATTTGGGTTTTGTTATTTTTCAACCTTGCACCACATTAAAAGAGTTATATATCTTTTACGCGAAAATACATTATTTATACACTATATACTTTCACATACACATATATATGTTATATTACATAAAAATCTTAATACTATTATGTTATTATTATATTTGTTATACATCAGCCTTCCATTATCATGTTTTATTTAACATTATCTTATCATCCCTATTTTTCCATTAATTCATCATTTTCATTATTATTTTTATCATTTTTTTACTATTATCATTTTCCTTATTATACAATTATTTTTATTACTATTGTTTGATTTTAATATTTTCATTACAAATTCTATAACTTTTTACCCTATCAATCTTTTTATAAATAAGGCAATGTTTCGATGTTTAGAAATTCGAGTACCGTGCCCTAACGTATTGGGTTTCGGTTTTCTCGTCTAAATCTAGATGCTCGAATAACCTTTTTAAAATAAATTTAAACGAAAAACTTATGAAATACTATTACTTTTGCACATCATTAATCGTTTTCATATATCCCATTTTCACATTTCACTTTATTACCTTTTTATCACGCGCATTTCAAGTTTTCACCCGTCACAAAAATGATCTTTTTAGCAAAGGCAAATGTTTCGTATTTAGACACTCGGGAATCGTACCCTAACGTATTGGGTCGCGGTTTCTCGTTTAAGTCTAAATCTTTGCATAAGCCTTTCAAGACAAGTGTGTAATTTTAGTATAAGACTTGTTTTCAAGACTTCGAGATATCGTATCCTAATGCATAGAATATGATATTTTGTTATCTCGAGGTGAGACTTTCTAAATCGAGGCAATGTTCGATACTTAGGAATTCGAGAAATTGTGCCCTAACGTATTGGGTTTCGATTTTCTCCGTTTATCTCGAGTATCCGAATATCCTTTAAAATACATGATTTCTAAATAAGAAGCAAATTTGGCCTCTAAGTTCGAAATATCGTGTCCTACCGTATTGGATGTGATATTTTACCTTAAGGCAAACCAACCTTCGATTTACGTCTTCAACCTACCCAAATGGTTTTAAAGCAAATAAGGATCGTATATTAAATTCTTTTAAATTTTCAAATCGTCGACTTTAAAAACACTAATTAATCGACAAGGTACCGATTTGGGCGTATCGGGGGTGCTAATCCTTCCCCGTACGTAACTCACTCCCGAACCTATTTTTCTGGTATGCGGACCCAAATCGTTGTTTTTATAAATCAAATGGTTTATCAAAAACAAACCCCTTTTTGAGGTGGCCGATCGCACCCTAAAAAAGATCGGTGGCGACTCCAATTCATTTTTTTTCATTTTTTAAGTCAATGCCCGTTTAGTTTTCACAAAAATGGTATCGACAATCTCAATTACAAACGACCCTTATGTAGGGTCTCTTATTCACAACTCACTATTCATATGCTTCTTAATATCCTTATTCTTTCAAAAACTTAACATGCAGAGCTATTAGACTTACCAGGAGATGGAACATCCACTCATTAATTCAAATACCCTAGCTTTCAGCTTAATAAAGTAGAAGAAAACATATAAGTTTAAGAAGAAGAACTAGAGAGTAGTATCGAAGGAAGAAAAACCATCCAAACGAACCTTTCTCACCATATATATATATATATATATATATATATATCCAGTTCCCCTTACTGGAACTTAACAAGTGTCGATTGTATCCAAAATTTGTCCAAACAAATGACCTACAAAATTCGAGAGAAATATAAATGAGAATCCTATACAAACATTGTTTGCCTAGTCAATTCAATTGGCTCCTAACCAGATCAAGTTACAAAACCCAATTAGCATAGTGCTCAGGCAAATTGGGCGCACTATACTTTTGGCGATAACTATCACTGGGCTTACTCTTCGCTTGTCATATTCTTTTCTTAAATAGGAGAATAACCTGAGATAAAATATTTAATTACTTCCACGGCGGATACTTTACGCCAAACTTTAATTCGCCAGAAGACTACTAATAGGTGGAGTACACTACGTCAAACAGATAACTTCACTTGTACACATCTTCTAATTAGATCCTTCAGATTTGGGGTGTGACATGAACTCTACTTGTAGAATTAGGAATAAATACTAAAGTTATACATGAATTTTGTTATAATTTGTAATGTTATACATCAACTTTAATTTGGTGCATTTGTATACATCAAATTTTAATTTTGGTTCAATTTTTACATTTCACTAACCTTATTATTTATGTAACATAACTTTTCATTAAGTCAAGTATAAATTGCTGGCATGACATTTTATTAGGTTAAAAAAGATAAATTTAAATAATTTCCTCCTAGATTAACAAAAATCCTGACAAAGAAAAAAAACATTTTCCCAAGTGTGTTTATTTTTTTAATTTAGGTGGAAATAATTTAATATTTTTGTTTGTTTTTAATCTAATAAAATGTCATGTTAGCAATTTACACATAGCTTAATGAAAAATTATGCAATATAGATAACATGCTAGTGAAACGTGAAAATTGAACCAAAATTAAAGTTTGATGTATACAAATGCACCAAATTAATATTGATATATAACATTGCAAATTGTATCAAAACTCATATATAATTTTGATATTTATCCCATAGAATTAAAATATTCTATCAATAGTGCATCAAATACTAGCATAAAGTAAAATTACTAATGCACTGGGATAAATCTCAAAATTATACATGAACTTTGATTCAATGTGCAAGTTGATACATGAACTTTGATATGGTGCAATTATACACATGAAATTATGGTTCAAATATATACATAAAACTTTTGTTTTGATTCAATTATACACATTTAAATAAATACATCAAATTATTTTATATTGAATAAATATAGTTATTTGTGTATACAATGTGTAAATATAAAATGATGTTATATCGATAATTGTGTTAATAATTTGCGAGAATCGTATCAAATCAAAATTTAAATAAAATTGCATAAAATTAAAATCTATATATAAAATTACAAATTAAGCTAAAATCCATGTATAGTTTTAAGATTTATCCCTAATGCATTTAGTGTGAACTATTAGAAATTACTAATATGTTGGTTAAATGTTGACATTAAACTTTGAAACTTCAAACTATCATTCAACCTAACATGTATCGGTGTTTCACAAGTAATTATTAATTATCTAATCATGATGCACGAGGTCTAAACTATGACAAAGAATCATAAAACTGTAATGCAAGAATAACATTTTTTTTGAAAAGCAATACTATCAGATTAATGCTTATTTATCATAAATGAACATAACAAGGATTTTTATACATGTGAATAAGATCAACTAACGGTAATCACAATTGCATAACAACAACACTATTCGTCTAATACTCTAACAATGATCCCATCAGATAAGATTATATATATATATATATATATATATCTATTTCAGAGCCAAAATTAAGTTGGAGATTATCCAGCTGCCATCTACGACTTTGTTTCTAACTTTGAAGAAATTATTTACGGGGAAAGACATAAAACAATAATTAAAACATTGCATGCATGCATACAGTACTTAGTCTGTATAGAAAATGATCCATATTCCGTGTTTGAAATGTTTTTAACAAGTTTTTCCTGGGGAGGACTTAATTTACGTTACGTATATGATGGTCTTAAAGGCTATTGGAATGAGATAATTTCCAGAAAATGGGGGCATGTAGGAGAAGAAATAATGGCTCACAATTTCTGACTCTACATTTTGCTCATAACTATCCACACTCACTCTATCTGTATTATCTCGTTAGTGACTTTCGCACGTTTCAATTTTTTTTTCATTTGTTTTTCTATATAAACATATTTAATAAAATTTCAAAAATTATTTACCATAAATATATTTTAATATACATTTTTATTTTTTAGCATGATTGCAGGATTTTTTTAATTTAATATAAATATAATTGTGATATTCTGATCCGTATGCAAATGATATTTACCTAAGGCCAAGGGGTCATGACTCTAAACTAAATGTATATGAATTTCTTTTAACTTCTAAATAAATTTATTTTGTTATAAAGTAAAAATATAAATGTCATAATTTTTTAAAAATTATTAAAATATATTTTTATAATTAAATTTGCAATAAGCTGTGTTAAATTTTAAAACATAGGTGGTTTTAATATAGTTAAGGGTTTTTTTTTAGACAATTCAGTGTCCAATAGTTATATAAGACTTTAGTTAATGCATGTCAAAAAGAATTATATGAATCAAAGATATTATCTATTTTCAATAGTTTTATACTACATAAGTAATTTTATCCTAAATTTAAGAATTTTAATTTGAATTTGATTTTTTTAAGGATGAAAATGCTGAAATTCAGAATGAAAATGCTGATGTGGCATAAAATTATTAGAAAATAGATACAAATGATGTGGCGTCCTTCTTTCATAGAATCGTTGCCCCTAAAATATATATACCGTTTTCCTAATTTTTATCTTTAAAGTTTTTTTTCTATTATATTCTCTAACATTATGTTTCAGTTTAATCCTTTAGAAGTTAAAATTAATAATTAAAATATTCAATCAATCGTATACTAGTATGTATCATATTATGACATCATAGCGACATTATCTCTCGAAAAACATTAAAAGATCTTTTAAAAATGAAAATTATTAAAAATTACAAAAAAAATTGATAAAAATATAAATTTTTTTACTAAAAATTACTATTTTTTAAAACTAAATTATAAATTTTAATATTTTATAAACTACATTTACTAAAGCTTGAATATAAGATCATTATCTTTTGAAAGGATACCACATAAGAAAATTATTTTATAATTCAATCAATTAAAATAATCGATTTTTTAAATGAAAAATTTGGATGAATTTTTGAAATTTATTAAAATAACAAAAAATAATATTATTTTTAACACAAAATAAAGAGAGCATTGACACAATGATGGAAGGAAGAAGTTTATGCCAGAAACATCGGGAAAGTCTACAAGTTAATGTATTTTAAAATAATAAAATTTTGATATAAAAAAGTGTTAATTTTCATTAAAATAGTTTTAAAATATAATTTTTATAAGAATTGATTGTATTTTTAATTAAATAAAATTTTTATATCAAATTTTAATATTTTAAATGTGATTAGCCAATCTTTATTCTAAGATGTAATAATTTTTACATTTTTTAGTTTTAAAACTTTTTACAATTTCTAATAATTTTTATAATTTTAATATTTTATAATCTCTAACAACTTTTATAATTTTTTTAGAGCTTTTATATTTTTTTACAAATTTAAAATATTCTAACATATTTTTAAAAATGTTAAGAACGTGTGGTAACTAGAGGTGTGCATGAGCCAGCGGCCAGGCCCGGCCCGAAAGTCCGTCCGAAATGTGAGAGGGTTTGGGCAAAAATATAGGTCCGAAAAATAGGCTTAGACCAAAAATAAGGCCCATTTAAAAATGATCCGGGCCTCGGGTAAGGCATTTTTGGCCCGGGCCCGGCCTGAATTCACTAAAGACAAATATATATATATATATATATTTATATTATTTTCTTATTGTTTTCTCCCTATTTTGCTACCATTTTACTATTATGTTGCTACTATTTTGTTGTTATTGTTTAGATATTATATAAAATTTATTTTATTGTTAATTTTGTTATTATTTTAAAGACATTTATTAATTATGTTATTATTTTAGAGGCATTTGCTTGTTAAGTTGCATCTATTTTATTGTTATTGTATACATATTTTTTAAAATTTATTTTTAATTTGTTGGGAAATATTTATTTTGATGTTTTTAGTATTTTTGATGATTTATATATATATATATTAAAATAATATAAAAATTAATATGGGTGGGCCGGGTTGGACTCGGGTTTTAACATTTTTATATAGGTCGGGCTTGGGCAAAATCTTAGGCCCATTTTTCAAGCAGGGCCGAGCCCAGGCCTCGCAAACGGGCCTAAATTTTTAGTTGGTTCCGGCCCGGCCCATGTACACCTCTAGTGGTAACGTTAGGGATTGAACTGGAAATGTCTAATAACATTAGGGATTGAGACGAGTCAAAAAAACCTTTAACTATCAAAGTGGAAAAAAGGTACAGTACTTTAGGAGTTGAAGTATGCATTAAGCCATTACACTTTAATTAAATTTGAAGTTGAATCAAGCCAAATCTTTGAATGAGAGAAAAAACTCACTCAATGTTGTTTTCATTTACAAAATTTGAATCTAAAATCTAAAATAAAATATATTAAACTCTTTTAACTACAATTCTTTTATATTCTTTATATTCATTTTAATTTAATATCGTCTTGAATCTCTTCCTAAAAATTATAATATGATGGTAAACACGAGAGGAGGGACTTGACATCATTGGGATAATCATGGGTCGTTAGTAATGTTTTCCTTTGCTGAATTTATGTAGATTTGGAAGCTCTTAAAATGGGCAAATTAGAGTTGTAGTGGCATATGATTTTTCCCTTAATTAATTTTCATATACACTGCCAAAAAGTAGGTAGGCAGTGGCATAATCTCTTGCAATCCCACATATTATCTCTTACTTTGTGATTGAATGAATTCTCCCTTTTTTTTAAAATAAAAAATATACCATTAGCCATGAAAATGAATGAAAAGACGTGATAATTTTCTATCAAAATTGCTGAACTTGGAATCGGAAAAAGAAAAAGAATCTCCATCATCTTGTTTCCATGTTGATTTGATACGCTTCCGTCCATGTGGAAAATGAAAAAGTCGTTTTGCATGTAACATGTCTCTACACCTTTCCATACCACAAATTATAATACGTAATACATAAAAACCAAATGGGTGTTTTCAAACTTTAACTCACCTCCTTAGAAAAATCGTTGTTTCTTCTTCTTTATATATATATATATAAAATTAAGAAATGGATGAAAACCAAAAACACTACATAAAGGAAGGGGAGAACTGAAGAACACATACATAGAACCAAAAACAAAAAGAACATGGGTTCTGAAAAGCAAGGGTTTATATGGTTATCGGGGCTTTTGTTCCTGAATATCTTTGTCTTATCCACAGCCGATGTCCACTATTACGAGTTTTCTGTAAGTTCCTTGCATCTTCCCCCTTTCCCCTTTTCTGTTTGTGTTAATAAGAGAGAGCAGTGCTGAATTTTGATTTTGGGTTTTGTTTAAATTAGTTGCAAGAATCCCTGTTCACAAAGCTGTGTAGCACGAAGATCATCTTGACCCTCAATGGCAGCTTTCCAGGGCCTGAGATTCGGGTTCGCAGAGGGGACACAGTTTTTGTTAATGTCCACAATCAAGCAAACTATGCTGTTTCGCTCGACTGGTAATACTAATATATACATATATGTATATGCTTACACTCCTAGTTTACGATGAAACACTTAAATCATATATATAGATATATGTTTGTGGAGTAGGGAGGGCGTTAAGGATACAATTGATGGTTCGAATAATACAATTCAGCCAGGGAGAAACTTCACTTACAATATAGAGCTAGGGGATAAAATAGGAACTCTGAGGTGGCACGCTACCAGTGCTTGGGCTGCTGCAACCGTCCACGGTGCCTTTGTCATTTTGCCAGTAGCCAATGAAGACTATCCTTTCCCTGCACCTACTTCTGATCAAACGATTATACTTGGTACATCTGATTAACATGTTTGATTCATATATTTTGCAAATGAATTGCTTATATGAATGTTTTGGCATAATATTCCGTTAGGGGAATGGTTCAGGGAAGAGTTAACGGAAGCTAATCAAACCATAGCTCCTGGCTCAGCAGATGCTTACACTATCAATGGCCATCCCGGAGAAACATATGGATGCAGCAACGGTACGTATCCGCTATTGTTTAGACTTTTTCTTTTTCTGGTATCTGATATCTGGTAATGACTTAGGCCACACGGTTTCCAAGTTAAGTCAGGTGGGATATTCGTAAGACTAAAATCCGAGATGTTGGACCCGTCAAATCTTTTTTTTTTTTTTTATGACTCTATTTTATACTTTTAATACGTAAGTTTGCATCACATGAATTAAGCATCCTCTTCCCTAGGCCATACAGCATGAAATGAAACCTGATAATAGATTAACTTTTATGCAGAAACCTTTACTGTGAATGCTAATAATCCAACAATTTTGATGTTGTAGATACAACTTTTGAGATGCGAGTAGATTACGAGGGCCTTTACCTTGTTCGCGTAATAAATGCTGTTGCCAATGATACAATGGTGTTTGGCATTGAAAACCACAGATTGACCATTGTCGGACAAAATGGGACCTATACCAATCGTTCCTTTACAAATTCTTTAACCCTAGCCCCAGGCCAAGTTATTGACGTCTTGTTGTGTCCAAACCAAAATGTTGGCCATTATTACATCACTGCTCGATCTTCCTCCGGCACACATATTACCAATGGAATTCTGCGATATACCACCACTACCACTAGTTCTTAATATAGGTAAATCGTTTCCGTCGCTAAGAAATAATAATAAGGTTAATGTTGAAATAAGAGATTAAATATAATGTGTGTATGTTCCTTTACAATTTGTTGTGATCGTTGATCGTGGTTTGAACGATGAGTTTTCAATGTTGTAATGGGAAGATGTTCTTTAACTAAAATGTACAATGTGATTTATTCATTATTGTAAGACCCGATCAGAGATCCAACCAATTGGATATTTGGTTCCAATTCAATCACTTCAAAAAGTAAATTAAAAATACTTACAATTGCAAAAGAATAATTTAAAATTATTAAAAATTAAGAAATAATATTTTTTCTTTAAAAAACCAAACATAAAATTGAAAAAAAATCAATTATTGTTAAAAATAATAAAAATTTCTACATTTTGATTTATTTGAAAAATATATATATATATATATATATATATTAATTATCACTTCTTATAACATCGTAATTATTTAAGTCTAAAATTAAGTGATGGTATATAGGGTTAGAAGTTGAATATTGCATAAATTTCATACCAACAACAAATAATATTGAAAAAGTTTATACGTGATCAAAATTTTGTAAAAATAAATTTAAATGATTTCATTTTTAGTAATGTGATATTAAGACATGCAATAATAATAAATTGTATAAACATTGTCGAAACCATTTTTTTAAATGGGTGAATCGACTTTAAAATTTGGAAATGGAGTCGCCACCAATCTTTTATATGAGGTGTGATTGGATCACCTCGAAAAGGAGTTTTTTTTTTTTTAATAAACGATTTGATTTGTCAAAACAAGTATTTTGGTCTAAGAAATCCAGAAAACGGGTTCAGGAGTCGGTTACGCACAAGGAAGGATTAGCACCCTTGATACGCCCAAAATTGGTACCTAGTTGATTAATTAGTGTCTTAGTGCCGAATATTTGAAAACTTGGAAAAATTTTAAAATACAATCCCTTTTTGTTAGAAATGCTTGAATAGATAGAAACGCAAGGTTAAAGTCACTCTCGTCTCGCAGCAATAGAACGTCACGTCCAGTAAGTTAGGATACAACGTTTAGAGCTTTTGGGAACGAGCGCGCTTTTTATTTGAAAATCTAAAAGGATATTCAGCTATTTAGATTAAACGAGAAAAATCGAAACCCAATAAGTTAGGGTACGATCTCACGTATTTCTAAACACTGAATATTGCCTTTATTTGCAAAAGATCTTATCTCGAGACAATAAGACGTCGTATTCAGTAAGTTAGAGCACGACATCTCGAGTCTCCGAGAATAAGTTTTTTTTATTTCAAAAATTGTGATTTTAAAATTATTTTGTTGTTTAGATTCAATGAGAAAAATCTAAGCCTAGTAAGTTAGGGCACGATTATCTCGAATCCTAAAACGCGGAGTATTGTTAAAAAAAAATGCATTTATGACGAAAAAGTTTAATGCACACGAGTTCATAGCATAAATATGCGAAAGCAGTATAATAAAGGTAATGACAACAAAAATATAAATAAATGAATTATACATACACGATGACAATGATCACAATATATACATTATTCAAGTATTAGCATCGATAATCTAGGAATAATGAAATAAATATCATACATCAAATTAAAAAATATAATGCCCTTTAAAGTGCATAAAAATATGAAAACGATTTAAAACTAAATAATAAAAGAGTATTTTTTAAAAAAGAATTTCTTAAATTGACAATATACACAAACAATTTTAAAATACATAATATATATATATATATATATATATACGTACATAATACAGCATTTAAAGCATTTACATAATATAATACAAAAAGTATGTAACTAAAAGAATGACAAATACATAATATAAAAATATAATATACGTAATATGTATAAAAGTATAGTATTTAAATATATACATGTAATACACAAAAATATATACATAATAGTATTAAAATATATACATAATGTGTATAGAAGCATATACATAATATAGGAACAAGATAGAGATGAAACATAAAACATAGAATAATAATAAGAATAATAGTATACGATAATAGAAGATAATAATAGAAGACCATATAATAAACATAATACTAATGATAATATATAATAATATAATATAATAATATTGAACTAATAGAAATAACGTATGGTAAAATGAATAATAAAATATTGATGGTAAATAAAAAAAAAAGGGAAAGAAAACATGATAAGAAAATAAGAATAAGCATAACAAATAATATAATAATAATAATAACATAGTTAATTTAATAATAAAATGTCATAAATAACAAAAAAACGAAATTGAATTTAAAACGAAATTTCTGGGGCAAATTCACAATAAAAGAAAGGGAAAAGGACCACATTGAGCTCGCGCGAAAGATCAGGGACCTAAAGAACAAATGTCCCAGGCCCTTCATGCACTACGTTTTATCACGGACCAAAATGAACTAAAATTCGAAGGTTGAGGCCGAATCAAAGAAACAAAGAATATAAGATAGGACCCACTTGAAGGACGCTGCAAATATGGAAGGACTCTTATCACAAATAAACCAAAAGGTCACAACTGCACATTAAAGGCCTTTATACAGCACGTTTTATTACTTTTCCTTCCAGAACCAAACCCCCATTTTTTGCCATTTTTAATAACAAAACAGAGACTCCTTCTCCCTTTGCCTCTCTTCCGTTCGGCTAGGGTCTTGGACCCCTCATCGCCGCCTTCGATGGTTCTTCGCACCAACACTACAGTCGGTGGCTAACGACGAGAGAAATAGGCTATTTAGCCTCTACTCGTAGTGCCTTTGAAGGCCTAAGTCCTTCAATCAAGAACCCGAAAATGAAAGGGACTCTCAACCTCCCCTTTTGGGTTCGAATCCGAAGGAGAAAGAAGTCTCCGACGACCGACCATGGGGTTATTCCGGTAAGTTTTCTCCCTTTATTCTTTCTTTTATTACTTTCGAATATCTAAAATAATGAAAAATAAAAACAAAATAAAACGAAATAGAGAAAAAAATAAGAACAACCTTCTGAAATTTCTTTGTTTTTATTCTCTGATCTCTTTTTTTTTTAAAAGTCCCCCTTTTGATTCTGATTTTCGTGGCTTTATAGCCAAATACACTGTTCATTTTCTACTGTTTGCCCGTACTGTTTGCGTATTCTGCTCTGCTCTTTCTCTTCTTTGCAGGTGCTAGTGAGGTCAATGGGCTAAAGTTTTGGCTTTTCTGTCGTTTGGGGCGACGTGCTCGCTGACAAATCACGTGGGTGACGGTACGGAGGCCCGTGGGTGGTTGAAGAAGGCAACGGCGCTGAGGGAAGGATGGGAACCCTAGGGTTCCAAAAATTTTAACGTTTTGGGCCATTTGGGCCACTTGTATTTTTGTTTTAGTTTACGGGCCCCGGGCAAAATAGGCCCGTTACAAACATCAAATACAAAATTATATTAAAATGACACAATATTAAAGCCTTTTATCATCAGCATAATAAAATGCTTATTTCAAGTTTCCAAACATGAGAGAGAGAGAGGGACTGAGGCATTCGGGAAAAAATAGAAGCATCGAAATTAAGATTGTGGACAATGGGGCATCTAATCACGCAGTGACTCGATTATATAATAGGAATTGGGTTTGATTTAGTTTCTATATTTATAAATTTATAAATGGATTAGTTTTATGTTTGTATTATGTTAAAATGAAGTTTAATCTTTGTATTAATAAAAAAAAATCATACAAAGTTAATATTATTTTGTGAAGGTATACCTTCCAATTTAATTTTAAAAAAAAAGTTATTAAAGTCATTTTAGTCATTCATGTAATTTTTCGTTTCATTTAGCTTTTGAAATTATATATTTTGTCAAATCACCTCAAATTTGATGGAAAAGTTAACTTTTTTTTTTAATTTTACTGATATGACATATGTTAAGCTAAACTTCGATAATGGCAATATAGAATAATCGCAAAGCAATAAGAAAGAAAATTAAAACACAGATTTTACGTAGAAATTCTTTCGGGAAAAAAACTACGGGTAGAGGAGAAGAAAATTCACTAATGTTGAAAATCGAATGATACAAAAGGAATTTTGATTATATTGACCCCGACAACAGGATGAGAGTGCGATGTGTGGCAAGCCGAAGAGGGAGGAAAAGGGTTCTTATCTTTCCCAACAAGATGTAGGAAGATAATATGGCACTCCTAGGTTGTTTTCTGGTCAGCTTTCATGTATCTCTCGCCCGTGGGAGTACGAAATTTCGTCTTCATGCAAAAGGTGGCCACCACTATCTTCATTATCCTCATGATTGACCTCCCGAAAATGGCGCTGTAAGTCATCGGGAGGTCAACCGCTAGAAAATCCACCATTTCTATAGTGGTGTGCTCACCATTTCCCATTACTAATGGAAGGAAAAATGGACCCCTTAACCGCAATGGGCTGGTTGGCAAAACTGTACACCAGGCTTGCAAGTTTGAGTTGGGCATCCTTGAGCCCCATTTGATGAAAAGCCTTGGTCGTCAGAATATCCACAGAGCTGTCTATGGTTACCCCACAGGCTTAGTACTCTTGAAGGGTCACCCTTCCTCTTCATGGTCCCTAGAGGTAATTATAAGCAGAGGTCCTGTGCAGGGTGGTGTTAACTTGTTAGACCTTCCACCTAGCCATTATTAGGGAGCTCGTGGGAGGGATGTCTTTTATGCGACAAGGATGTCTATGACAAGAAAGATCTTTTCATTCATTCTGAAGTTAATGGGATAAAGTTATTGAGCCCACGTGCTGTTTGGTAACTAAAAAACTTCATGTCCCCAATGAAGATTAAATCATCCATTGTCCGGATAGTCCTCCAAGGAGGGTGAGCTCACAAATGACCGCCTGACTTGTTGGTGGTAGGCTTACATGTACAAGCATCTTCTAGGCTTGTCACATGTATTGTCACGGATGGGGGGTATAACAATCGTGATGTTAGTGTCGGAAAAAATCCTATTCGAAAATAATTTTCTTGCACAGTGAAAAATACAAATTTTGAAAAAAAGGACCAGGTTTGTAATATTTATAGCAATAAACCCAAAATATGTACCTATGTTTTCGGATAAGCGGATCCTTTTTATTCTCGGCCTTCAACCAAATGATCTTTTCTGTTATTCTTGCACCACGAACTGCTTTGAGTGTGGGCTCGAACAAATCAAATCAAACACAAAACCAGAAATATTTTCTTTATTTTCAATAGGAAAGTAAATCTCTCTTAAATGGAAACCAGTAAAATTGTAATTCCCAGAAAATAAAATTTATTCTTAAAATAAATTTTCACTACTTTCTGTCAGAATAGCAATTGTCGGAACCATTTTTTTTGAAAAAAGGGCGGTCTACTTTGATTTTGAAAATGAAAACGAAAAAAGGGAGTCGCCACCAATCTTTTTTGATGAGGTGTGATCGGGTCACCTCATGAAACAGTTTTTTTTAATAAACGGTTTAATTTATCAAAACAATGATTTTGGTCTACGAAATTCAAAAAATGAGTTCGGGAGTTGGTTACGCACGAGGAAGGGTTAGCACCCTCGTAAAGCCCAAAATTGGTACCTAGTTGATCAATTAATGTCTTATTATCGAAAATTGAGAACTTTGAAGAGATTTAAAATACGATCCTTCTTTGAAATATGGTTTAGTGGAAAATTCTTTAGGAAAATGGCATATTTCACGTTAATCGAGAAAAAGAATTATGTCCCGTAAGTTAAGACACAATGTCTTAAATCACCGATACGAGAATAAATGCCAAAAAAAATTTTAGTTTGAAAGACATTTAATTATCTCGGCTTTCAGAAAGAAATCATATTCCGTAAGTTAAAACACGATTTTTCTAATTTTTGAGAATATAAAAAAGGTTTTAAAATGTTCGTTATTCGGATTTATCGAGAAAGTTGAAACCCCGTAAGTTAGGGTTTGTCCTTTCGAATCTTGAAATACGAAAAAGAATTGCTTATTTAAAAACACACGAAATTTTTCGATAAAATGTAACATGACTTCGTAGTAAAACTTAAAATGGGTTAGGTGTTTGATATGTGTGATGGCATAATAATGGTGAAAATGATAATCACGATGATCATGACAAATAACATAAATTTACAGGTATATAAAGGCATAAATAAATATAGAACGCAATAATAGTGAAGACGAAAATAAAATAAGGATGACATAATAATAATAAAATAAAATTAAAATAACAGTATATTAATAAGCATGATAATATATTAATATAAATAGTAATATAAAGATGATAATAATAATAATAATAATAATAATAATAATAATAATAATAATAATGACGATGATGATGATGATGATGATGATAATAATAATAGATAAGTAGAAAATAATAATACATTAATAAGAAAAATAATAATATAATAAAATATTAAAAGTGAATAAATAATAATAATAATAATACAGGTGGTAGTAATGAATGTACTAATACTAACAATAATAGCAAATATAATAGTAATGATAATAAAAATAAAAAAGTAGAAAATAATAATAATATTAATAATAAGGAATAACAATACGTTAATAATATATGTTAATAACAAAGAATAATAAGTTAATAAGGATAATAGTAATATTAAAATTAATTAATAAAATAATGATAAAAGGATTAAAATTAAAGGCTAAACAAATTTTGGGGGTGAAATCGAAAATAAAAGAAAGGTAATGGACTAGGCTGAACGCGCGAAAGACAGGGGAGGACCAAAATAGGAAATATCCCCGCCTTCCAAAACAACATTGTTACAGGGAGGACTAAATTGAAAACCAAACAAAAATTAGGGGCAAAATTAAAAAGAATGAAAACCTGATTGCAAAACCATAAAAGGCGGAAGGGCTAAATGCACAAATATCCCCTTTATGAAAAACATGCGGATCCTGAGAGCGGGTCGGGTCAGTATGCGGGTCATAGGGATAAAACGACGTCGTTTTGGTGTGTAAAGCTTAAGCCCACATGACGTCGTTTTGAAGGGCTATGTAAGTCAAAATTTTGAGAAAAAAATCATTTGCAGCCCTCTTCTTAAAAAAAAAACAAAAATTTCTCTCAAAAATCCTCTCCCCTTCTCCAAGTTCGGCCGAATTCCGACTGATAGCCACCATGGGCCGCCGCTGCCGACCGCGGTGCGTGGCGACCGAAAATCCAAAAGTCACCAATTTTTCAACAGTTTTAAGGGTGATTTTTCTTTTCCTTTTATATATTATCTATATATGTAAAAAAGGGAGAAAGATAAAAAGATTAGAAAAGAAAGAAAAAAATAAGAAAAAAAAAAAACGAAAATCACCTCTATTTTGATTTGGTTTTGTTTTAGTTAGTCTCTCTTTTGGTGTTTATTCTCTGCTTATTTGTATTTGAAAACTATGGCTTTCTTTTGTATTGATGTCCAGAGAAAATTACATTGTTCTTTGTGGCTTTATATAGCCGAATACAACTTGTCTTTAATCTATTTTAATGTCTGTCACTTCTGTTGCAGGTACAACTTGAGGGCGGTGGACGTGACAAGGGCGGTGGCCAGTGGCGGCGATAACAATAGTCAGAAGCTAGGGGAAGACCTAGGTGCGGCGCACCTAGGGTTTGAAAAGTTTTGTTTGTTTGTTTTCTTAGTTATGGTTTGGGCTAGATTGGTTGGGTTTTGGATATTGGGCTGCTGTTTGGGTTTTGGGTTAGGTTTGTTTGGTTTGGTTTTGGGTTTAGGTTGGATGGGCCTAGGTTAAATTGGACTTGTACAGCAATATTGAAAACTTTAAAGAAAATTGTGTTTTTCTGTTTCTGTTGGTGTTATTTGAAGCCTACCAGGGTCATCTATTTATAGGGAGAGTTGGTAGAATCCTGACTGAAGTGGTAGAATACAAATAATATTATTTTGATAAAAAAAATTCCAACTCCCTATTATTTAGAAAGAGCGTTGGCAACCCTAGATGGGAATACTATGGTTTGTCGTCCCATGTATTCCATATAAAGAGAGTTAGGCCTCTCCTCTACTGGATCTAATTATATGTGCTTCTTAGACTTTAACTCAACACTTTATAATTTATTCTAACTTAGTACATGTTTTTTCTATTTACCAAATTAAATATTATTTTCTCAATCAAATTCTAATTCCATTAAAATCATAACAACTTTACTGTAAAATAATATATGAGAAAATACATTTAATTTTTCTACATTCAATTGGATTCGTAATTACCAATTAATTTAAATCCATTCTCCAACTTCAATTATTTATTTCGTTCTGAATTCGTGGGCAAATCTCAACCATTGTTTGAATTTGTGTATATATATTATAAAATAAAATATGTATTTTTAAGCAACCTCGAGCTTGTAGAAACAAAAAAGGAAAAGGAAATTTGCGTCAAGATATATCCATATAAGTATGGGTAATTATACTGTAGGTTACCCGATTATGCTTAAATATCTTTTTTGATCATCCGATTATAAAAAGTTACAAAATGCTTATTCAATTAATCACATTTTTTATTTTGGTCCAATTTGTTATTTATCATTAACTTTGTAATGAAGAGATTAGGTGACAAATCAATTAACTATAAAAAATAACAAAATGATTTTCACTACTATTCATTGTATCAATCAAGTTTTTGCACAAATTAGCTACTATGCAAATGGTAATAGAATAACATATGTCCACAGACAACCTCCATCCCAGCACATTATATGGTAACAAATCGTGTCCTTAAAAACATGATTGATGAGATAGGATTTATATATGATATCATCAATGAATGAGACAAGATTTGTAAATACTGTATTCAAGGAATACATTTACCTACTCGATCCGAGATTTGACTCAATTACTAACATGATCATCCATCTTTAAACATCAAATGGATACACACTTTTGGTAAGTGACAGACAATTAGCAGCAAACATACCAATGTGAGAGCTTATAATGCCAAATGGAGACAACTTAAATGCCTAATTTCATCTGTTCGCACCTTTAATTCTTGAGTTTTTTTGGCACATATATATGCATTTCATCCCATAAGAACTTCATTCCACAATCTCTCACAAGCCTAATAAAGTATTCCTTTTCTACCTTCTTGTTTGTTTCTTTCTCTCTCAAATGTTTTCGCAATGGAAAAGCATAAGAAAGAAAATCATGGGAAAACAAAAGATTGAGATGAAAATGATCAAGAACGTAGATGATCGACAAATCAATTCTTGAAATACGAAATGTCGATCAGGAATTTATAAGAAAATATGGCCCTCTCCGCTTTATGTGTAGTGAGATTTATTTTTATTATTTTATCATTAGTAAGTAAATTTTTTTCGTTCAATCACCTCTCTATTGAATTTGTTGCTATTTGCTTTTTGAAACTTAAAAATGACAACTTGTAAGTTTTTATTGAAGTTTTCTATTTGGTAAGAACCAATCGGTTAATCTAACATTATAACGAAGTGTACAATCAAATTGATGCATCTAAACAAAAATAAAAAGTGTACAACTGACAAGTGGGACAGACACTAATCGTTGGTGGAAAAGTCTCATTGATCAACTTAGGCTGCGTTCTCCATTGCTTCCCAGATGAACTTTTCTACAAAAAAGTGCTTTTCAGGGAAAAGCAATAAAGAACAGCCATCAGTAGAGAAAATTTTTCAGCTTAAAATAAGTGCTTTTTCATAGATGAAAAAACAGAAAATTGTAGCTTTTCTCAGGGCAGAAGTGCTTTTGATTGATCTTTTACTTTTTTATCCTTACTTTTTCTCTTAACGTTGGAAGACTTTTTCTTCCCCTTTTCTCTTTGTCAAGAACCGTTCTTTGTTCCTCTTCTCTTCTCCATTGGTAAGTTTATATTTTTCTTCCCTTCTTCTCTTTAATTGTTCATTATGCTTTAGTTTTGATTTTCTGATTGTTTGATTTTATGAAATAATTATGAAATATGGTTCAATTTTTTCACATTTCTTTCAGTTTTTCTCTTTTGCTTGTACCCATTTTCTGGTTGTTTGTTTTTCTACGGGAGAAATTAGAAGATTGAAATTTATGAGTTGGAGACTACTTATATAGATGTGTTTGACATTTAACCACCGTTTGTATAGAGTTGGGATTTCTATTATTTGTTGGAATTTATTACTTTAATCAATCCGATACCATGTTTTTATTGATGGGTTTTTTGTTTTCTTTGTATGTTTTGTTGGTTTCATATAGTTATATATGTTTAATGATTGTTTAAAATCAAGTAAACAATGGCAGATACTTAGCTGAATTATTCAAAGAGAAAGAGAAGTTGGGACCTTTCACACAAGTTCTTCCTCAATGCACCAGGCTTTTTAATCAAGGTTATTGAATCTTCTGTTTTCCCTTTTTTTTCCCCTGCAATATAAAGACTCAATCGCATGAATACAATGATGAAACACTAATGATTTAAACTAGTAAGGGTTAAATTGATTATCGAGTAATTCTTGAATGAATTAAAACTTTAAACGTCCACACTAGTGGAATCGCATAATCTAGATTTTCTATGTGGTTTTAAGGCTTTGCTTGCTAGGAAGGGTAGAAAATTTGTTAATCAAATGGTTAAGAAGATTGATGGGTTAGAATTAGAAGATTGAAATTAGAAGATTAAAACTTTAAACCTCCATATTTCTTTAAAATTTGTTAATGAATTTCTATTATTTGAAATTAGAAGATTGAAATTTATGAGTTGGAATTTGAAATATTGTTTGTTTTTTTTTCTGATTGTTTGCTTGTACCCCTTCTCTTTCTCATGTTGCATGGACTTCTATTATTTGTAATTATCTAGCCTTACATTTCTTTCCCTTTCTTTCTGAATCCGTAAGAGGGAGGAGCTGCAAAAGCCGATCGGATCACCAGCTTATATTGAGTGCAATGCAAAAACGTAGGAGGTATATGCTGTTTTCTAAATATGTTTGTATAATTTATATAAAGGAAGAGGGCATCTTTTTAAGGTATTTATTTTCACTACAGAATGTGAAGGCAGTGTTTGATGCAGCCATCAAAGTCATTCTTCAACCACCCAAGCAGAAGAAAAAGAAGAGCAAAGCACAAAAGGCCTGCACCATATTGTGACTGGGAGTAAGAATTGTAAAAAGATTAAGGCCTTCTATCCTATCCACGGTGCCTCGACTTGACCCTTTCATTTTCTCGTGAAGATATTAGAAACCTTGGGTCGTAATCTTTCAACCTTTCATTTTCTCGACTTGTCTCTGTTGTTGACATGTTTGATGTATTATAATGCACTGGAACATCTCAGTTATGAAATTGTAGGGACAACCTTAAATTTATTGCTTAGTTGTGTTTAAAGGCTTGGTGTGTTTGTTGTTTCATACTTTTGTGCTTAGCTTCTTGCATCTTGTATTTTTATATTTTTTTTTTTCATCATGGAAGAGGCAAATTGTAAATGCTATTGTAAACGCTATTGTAAAATTTTTAGTATTTATATTTGGTATATAAATATTATCCCTTTTTGAAACTTTAATCCAAATATATGTAATATTTTAATTTGTTAGGTTTTAGTTTCTATGTTATGTTAATATCTAATATGCGTTATATATTCAAATACATTTTAAAATAAAATAATACAAATGTGTTAAAAGTATTAATTAAAAATAAAAAATAATTTTTAAAATAATACAATTGTGTCAATATTTAATTACAAATATTTAATTATTATATTTAAATATTTAAATATAGTTTATATATTCTAATTAAATTTATTAAATAATTAATATTAATTACTTAGAAATATTTAAAGTTAATATTATATATTAAAATATTAACAATAAGTTATAATAAATTATTTTTTATATTTTTACTAAAATATTATAATATTAACTAATTTGAATATTATTTAAATACATATTTGTTACTTTATAATGTCATGTCTAAAATAGACATTTTACTTCTCAAAAGCACTTTTTGACAGCAATACCAAACACTCAAAATTTTTAAAAGTACTTCTCAAAAGCACTTTTCTACAGTACTTTTCAAAAGCACTTTTTAAAAGTATTACCAAACTAGCCCTTAATCAGAAATCGGAAGAAGCTCCATGAATTTGGCTCATGTTTCTTAGAACTCGTCGACCTATGTTATATCACCCGGTTAAAAAAAGGTAGATATCGCTTCTTCAATGCATGCTCCAACGAATTTTGCTGGGCACTGTCCTAACCTTTTCCTACTGGTTAGAGTCATGGTTGCCCCCAATTCTGAACAACTTATATTTTCTTTAATATAATAACTTCCACCTTGTAGAGTTAACATCGAGTTTTTGGTTTGCTACAATATATTTTCGAGCCTTCACTACAATAAAATAAGTCTACGTGCTATCCTAACACTTTATATGGTACCTATTATTTTTTGTTGTTGTTGTTAATTTAAGTGGCGGTTACCCATTTAACCCCAAATTTTAACACCGTTTGTCTAAAAAATATTGTCCAACACAAGCTGCCACATCACCTAGTCAGGTGTATCTTTTAAGAATTATATGAAATAAAAAAAAAAAAAACTGGGACTATAATTTAAAAAATAAAAAAGTTAAAATATGATTTTACTCCAGTTTTTTTTTTTTTTACCCTTTCTTCGACCTTATATATCCCTCTCCCTCACAAAAGAAGCTGGGTTTCTTTTTTCTCTCAAAATTTTTCTTCAATTTCTGAACCTGCAGATGAATTATTTTCAAGATCCGACTTCATTTCAGAGATGTCAAGTGGAAGCTCAAAACATCATATTAGTTCAAGGGGAGTGCAACCTTATTGCGGCAAAAAGGCACCGATTTAAAATCTTACTTTGTTTACAAAATCCGTGGATCAAAGTGGACAAAGTTACCAGCATCAGGTTCAACACCTAACTTCAGCATCTTCCCCAAAACGGAAAACCCAAAATCAATTTGATTTAACTGACAAAAGGAATTAATGAAGATGTTCGAAGAATACACGTTATGGAAAACTCCTAATAATTCCATTTGGCTATACATAGAAACAACAACGGCATAATGTTTCATTCTAACAATGGCTGCTAATAGTTTAGTGAATTCCATAATCCAAGGCTTTGGGTACTTTTCAATTATATTATTAAACAAAGTCAAAGTCAAATCAACATTATTGAAGCGGTCATACATTTTTCTGTACATTAAAGTTTTACTAAAAAGCTTCGATTTGGGTAACAATGGTGTTAAAAGAACAAGAAAAAGAAAGAGTGTAACTGGAAAGGTTCCTTCCACCATTAACAATTGAACGAAGAAATAATGAAGAATTGAGCTTAGAGCTTACCCATATCTAGAAATCCAGCAAAATGAAAGAAAAAAGAGCTACCATATTTAACAGTGCACAAAGACAAGAGAACCAAAGAGGGGGAATGGCTTTAGAGGAAGATCTCAAAACAAACAAATCAAACTATGAACATGAAAACCTAAACCCAAACGACAATGGAAGATTACGATCCTAGAAAGAAAATGAAAAGTTTGGTTTTGATTACCGAAAGGAAACAAATGGTAAAAGTTACGATTTGGGTTGGTTGGTTTCTTTTGGGTTAAAAAAAAAGTATTAATTACGATAATAAATTTAATTAAAAATCATTTTTATTAAATTTCATGTAAATTTTAAAAAATGACGTGGTAACTTCTGATTGAAAATTTTTTTGGACAAGGTTTAGCCGCACAATAGTTTGAGTATCTATATTGACCAAAAAGAAAGTGTTTAGGTAATTATTTGGGAAAACAATATAGATTAAGAGTACTTTTTTTAATTAAGTCATAATAGAAATTAAATTTCATCCATTGATTCAATTACTTACATTACATAAATAAACCTGGATCATTATAAATTACTCTTCCTTTATAAATTACACAAAAATTAAAATAAAGGTATAGCAACCGTATGCAGCAGCGGTAATTCCAGAGGCTGATAGCAGAAATTCAGAAGGAAAAAAACACATAAATGCAACAACAGGAAAAGGCACCAAGAATACAAATTGGTAGCTGAAACTTTAAATTGATTTTACATTATCAATCCTCCAATAACCTCGGGTCTTTACATTCTCACTCGACCATACAAAATTATGAACATAAGATGAATGCTAGTTGAAACTATCCCCACAAATTTGCTAAAAATTGCATTATAATGGGGTTGGGTATATATATACACACAGCATTTTTCAACTGGCTATAAAAAATGAGGGATAATTCAAAGAAAAAATGGGAAACAAGGAATACAAGAACTAGGCAGAAATACCGTTTAGGGACTTGGGTTGAGACGAGGCATCATTTGGACTGCCACACAGTTGGCAAGGGTCAGAGGATCCCTTTGAACACCAGTGATCAGGGACACTCAAAAAGTAAGTTGACATGAACTTTCTGAATCTTTTCTTATATTCCTTGGGAGAAATCACAGTTGGCAACAAATTCTTAGGAACAACCAATGAAGACTTAACCCATGTCTCAAGTTGTTTGTCCCAAGTATACTGCCTGAGATAATCAATGATCCCACATACAAGCTCCCGCCGCTCCGTATCCACCCCAACAAGTAAAGAATAATCCATTACATTGATTGACTGCAAAAGACAACACAACTTAGTCAACACCTCATTCCAAATTTGAGGAATATAACATACAAAGGAAATATATAGATGATTATGGGGTTGAGGAAGGGGTTTGGGATGTTGGGGTTGATGGGGACTGCTGAACACTATAAGGGTAAAATTTATTCAAGAAAAGAAAGAATGCATCTAGTCCGAGCAAGGAAAAGTCCAGTAGCAAGAAATTAAAGCTCACGTTGAGGAAAGTTGTGTCATTCCATACAGCCCGTTGCAAGAGACGCTTGGCTTGATTACTAACATATAATGGAGAGGAATTCATGTCATTGACAAAGTTCTGATCCAAAAGAACATCTCCAGAACCCTCAGCAGCTGAATTGAATCGAGCATGCAAGGCCCCTTTAAGATCATACTGTCGAGTAATATTTCTACCGAAGGTAAGATTCTCCATCACCATAAGATCATGTCTTGTCTCTTTCCCTGTTTTAGGCTGTCTTACTATTACCTGCAAAATGTTTAAATGTTCAAAAAAAAAAAAGAGCAAAGAATAAGGCAATCGCATATTTTTCAAAATGAAAACGAAAGCAAACCTGATAAATCCCAAGAACTTTAGCAAGGCAAGTTTGGCTTCCAGACTCAAATGATTGGTTCATGTACTTGAAATAATGTAAAGCAAACTTCTCAAATGATTCATATTCTGTCTTCTTGATTTCTTTTATAATAAACCTACCATCAAGTGTTTTAGCAAAAAAGGACTTGCTCTTCCCTCCTTTAGCATCCCAATTTCTGCATCGGCTAAGGGAAGCAATATAATCAAGCTCTGAAGGGCAGCACCGCTCTCGAAGATCACGGAACTGGTTAGCATATAAACAAAATACCGAGTATTTACCCTTCCCAAGTGATTTTGAAACCCCTAGAGAAACCTCTATGTTATGCGCATCAGGAGGAACTAGAGAATCCAACAAGCTTAACCCATCAAAACTGGAGAAGCGCGACTCTTCTGAAGAAATACTCAGACTAGAGACAGACTCTGAATCAGAGGAACCACTGGACGACCAATGCAGGGATGTTAAAGTAGGAACACGACTTAGGCTTCGTAAACTTTCAACTAGTCTATCTCTCCTCCCATCCTCATTGGACACTTCAGTTCCAGCAGGCAGATCTTTCAGCAATGCCAATGCACAAGCAATTATACTCGAGAGTTCACCTTCATAATCTGACACAATATAATCATTAGTTCCTAGAGGTATGCGTAGCCTTGATGCTTCCTCCCTGATTAATTGACAGCTTGTGGGTATTTGTGATGGAGTATAACAACTGATGGATTCAAACTTGGGGACATTTCCTCTTTGAAGGTCCTTCATGTATATCTGTCTGATTTCAGAAAAAGGCATCCAGAACCATCCATTTACATTTTCTAAACTGGATAGTAAGGACTGCGGAGATCCATCAATCTTTGATTCATTTGAATCAATCATAGAATCATTTTCATCAAGATCAGTGGAAATTGGGATTGTTCTATCCACTTGTAAAGAACCTGATATAGGTGCATCCTCTGCTTGATAGTTCTCATCACCAAAATGGGAACAAACAGAAATATCATGTGCCACAACGGACTCTGGTTTGGATGATTTCGTAACAGCATCTACTTTTGGCTTTTCAATGTTTTCAACCTCAGTAGAACTCCCTTGTATGCTGTCACATCCTTCAGATTTTTTAACAGGAATATTTGAAGATAATTCATCACCAGGAAATTCATTACCTCCAACCAAAGAACCTGAATAAGCTTTCGTATTTCCAGTATTTTCAGAACCTTTATCACCATCTATAGGTTTACTTTCTCTACCACTGTCCTCTCCATCAGCATTATCAGTATGCAACTTCAGTTGCTCCACCACTGCTTTGTTGTTGCCACCAGCAACTACTACTGTCGGATCAGGCAACAGCAGAGAATGCAGGCGTCGATCCCAAATGCATGCTTCCAGGAGAAGGTCCCACCTTAGTCTGTTCAAGCTGAGGAGTTTGTGAGAACCCAAGTTTGCATTCCCATTATTTGCAACAGCATTCTGAATGTTTAGCTGCAATTTTTTCCCAATGGAACATATAAAAAAAAGGTAAAAGCAACAGCACTCAACAACTTATCAGAAAGATGAAGAGAAACCAACCTCAAATTCAGAAGCTTCCAATTCCAGCATCTCTTCAACATCAGAGAATACTTTTAAGGAATCTTTAAGGTTTAAGGTTGAACCCGCAAACTGAGACCTTATCTGAACCAAAAAGGTTGCAACCTCTCTGAACATTACCATTCCTTTAGTGTAAACCTGAAGAAAATAGCACCAATTCAAACATATTAACATGCTTGTTTTATAGTTTACCACATAATAAACATTAGGTCATAAATCAAAGCACAGTGAGAACAGAATATCCACATACATTCTCGGATTCTTCCTTCAGCCAATCTGGTCTGATTGACCTGCTAAACTCCATCTGTTGTGGAGGCATGGACACAGTATAAGTGGTAACTGAAGAAAAACTAAACATTGCAACCATAGGGCCTAACCTGCAGTTACATTAAATTACAAGAAATAAGGGAAACAAGCCTCTTAGCATAAGAAAATATAGACCTCCCCAACCCCTAGCCAATAAATATAGTCACAAGCTATTACTACAAAACATAAAGTGCCCAAGTCTCAAACAGAGAGGACAAAATTTCCTGCTCAATAACACATTTGAAAGTAGTTCATTGTTAAATGAAAAAGGAAAGAGTTATCCATACCCAAAGAAATATAGAAAATCCTTGTGTGGAGAATGGCCACAGCTGGATAATCCACAGGATGAATTGTGTTCAGAAAAGCTGAGCTCCAAGAACTTTCCAAATGAGAGAAAACGTGCAGCAGTTGAAATTAGCACTCTTTTCGTAGATTTTGACATTCCATTCTCAGTTTGACACTTGCCACAGCGACTCCACATCCAGAGTTTTCCCTCAGCTTCCCCAGGTAAATGCTTAGGAAGCCGTTTAACTTGTATTGTTAGCTGCTTATTATGATGTGCATAATAGTAGAAGTGAGCTTCTGGGAGTTCACCGCATATAGAACATTGGGTTCTCTGCAAAAAGCAAAAGTTTCTATCAGCGGAAACTGGAAAACTCGACAATACCAATGATTGAGAAAAGTTATGCTTTCAAAAGCAGTCTACAGCATTATAGAGTTAAGCATTAGCTAAGTTTGTTAAAACATTAACGAGAAACTAAATAACCAAATAAGTAGTCGAAACATATCTTCAACACTTTAGAGCAGTGGGCAACCTAATAAAACTTGACTCACTTTCAATAAAATCAAACTTGACTCATAAGAATCACATACTGATAAAACTGCAGAAAAGATTCCTTCTTTTTTAATTCTTAAAAGGAGAACCCAGAGACCTGATTGAGTAAATTATCTCGAAGGAACTTCCCAAGAGGAACATCAAAATTCCTGTAGAACACTATATGGCTAAAATGGCTTTGCTCACATATAGTCCCCTTTAAGGCATTTCGGCTAGACATAAGAACCAAAATACTCTGTGAATCCAACATTGTGTTGATGCTCTCCTTATTTTGCATTTTCTCTTCATTATTATCACCACCAGCATTCAAGTTAAGTAGTGCTTCAGAGGAAGCTGGAACAGATTGAGGTTGTCCATAATCAAGGGATTTCTCTTGATCAGGACCAGATTTAGATTCCACATCAAGTTGCTCAGAGCCCTCAAAACTTTTCATTGCAGGAACTGCTTCTGTGAGCTCAGATTCCACCCCATTTAACCCAAAATATGTAGACAATGACCGATAAGGAGCAGTGGATGCAAGAGGAAAATTGCTTCCAATTACTTTCTTCAGAGAGGCAGAAATGGATGACAACCCAGACAAAATGGCTGGATTATATGGCTCCAAAGATAAAGCAGAACTATCGCCTAATCCTGACTTCACAATTTGATCACCATTTACATGGTAACCTTCTTCATGGAATCCACTGGAAATGGGAATGTCAATTTCATGTGAACCAGTTTCAGCAGTAGACTCATCAAGACAAGTAGCATTCATGTTGCAAATTTCTAAGGCATGGGATTCACGATCAGCTGGCAACACATCTGCTATTCCAGTTAGAGGAATCGTAGAGAACATTGCCTTTTGATCAATAAGGAAAGAAGTTTCAAGGATTAAATGATATGCCATGACAACAGCATATTGCACGACACACTTAATCTTTTTCAGTTCTTCAGAATGGCTTCCTTTCAGCAAAATCTGCAAAATTATGATATCAAGTAAACAAGTACACAGTCAGGAAAATGCCGTTGATATCTTACCAGGAAAAAAAAAAAACAAAGGAAGAGGAAAGCCTGTTATCCAGTAGATAGCATCAGTTCAAACATCTTAAGACCAGACATCAACCACAAGTACTTTTTGAGAAAGAAGATGATAAAAATCGATGATGCAAAGAAACCAAGTGGAAGACCCTTAAGCTCCAAAAGTAAAAAACTACAAATTGGTAAAGTGTAAATTTTTAGGGGACTACTACAATAGAGAAAATGTATTTGACTTTTAAATGCTTAGAAGAAAACCAATTTAACTAATATATACATTTTAACAAAATCAACATACTAGGATAAAATTGGGTTTCGACATAACTAATTAAAATATAAGTTGAAACTTTTTCCAATAAAGAAATTCTTGGGAGACTACTACAATAGAGAAAATCTTTTAAAAGAGTTTAGCTGAGAACTTTCTTAAATTTTATGGAAGATTAGAAAGAAAATCTCAATATCAAAAAGACCGATACTTTTAGTAACTTTTTAAAATTCAAAGCAGAATATTTGCATATAAAAAATCTTAAGATAATTTACAATAGGTTGAAATATTTCAAAGAAAAAATTCTTAGGAGACTACAATTGAGTAATCTTTGTAGGGAAATGAGCAAAGATACAACAAGCTGCATTTTCTTAACAGTTCAACATAGGAGGCCCAAGCTTAAAGATATTATTGCATTTCAAACTTACAACAAAAAATTAATTAGCAATATGTAATAGCCTAGGAGATAACGACATAAGTACTTAATATGTATTATAGTTGAATATCTTAATAGCTTTGGATAATGAGGTTTGGAGTAGGCCTAGTCCTACTCATTATATCGGGACAACTGGTAAAAATAATGTAAAAGAACGTTTAAAGCCTTCCCATTGAGAAGTTTTGCAACGAAAAGAAATACAAAATAAGCTATCAAAGGAATGATTCTTTTTATTAGAACTGTGTTCGTATATATCTTGTTTTCCATATATCAACTTCTCAGACCATACTACCAGTGCTCACATCCAACATCTAACTCTGTCTTGTTTCCCACATGCAAGTGATTGTGTGTTAGCATGTATGCAAAAACATGCTGGAGCATACTGGGGAAAACAATTAAAAAAGAAAGAAAAAGAAGAATAAGTCGTCAACTTACAGTGCAACAAAGATGTTTGGGACAGCCCTCAAGAAACATCAATGTTTTACTTGGTCGTTTTCCCCCTTCACCAGAGCAAGCATGTTCTTCAACAAACTTTTCTATATGGAAGGAGTCGCACTGCTTATAGGAGTCATTCTGCTTTAGCTTTTGACCAATCAAATGATCGGACGGTATGATTGATGAGCCAGTGCAGCACGCAACTCTCTTGAGACGATGTTGCTTCATGTCAAACACCAGTGTGATTCCTTTGGCAAGAACACTCTCTTGAACATCACGTGAAACAGTTTTCTCCACCAATATCACATTCGGATGACACATATCTATCATCTCGCTTAGAGATTTCATATGACCTTTTTCCTGTGTTCAAGGCTCAATGATCAGAACATAGAGTAGAAAATTTACTGCATTACAAAGAAATAGAGTTTACTTTTGCCATGGTACCTCATCAAGTGAATCTAATGAAGACAACCCACTAGAAGATTGACCAAGGGCTCCCTGAATTAATAACAGCCTTGGATTCCTGAACTTAGTTTGCATGTGCTTATGAGCAGCACGCTTTTTGAAGACCAAGCCCTTGATTAATTGGCTGCAAAAAAATAGGTTATTTTATAATAGTTCAAGAGACAGAAATCCTATAACACCAATAGAATTAATTTTCTATTAGAAAGAGGAGTTTCAAACAAAGCACGAGAGATGTTGATTTCCACGCATGCTCATACATGCATTCAACTAAAAAAAGAAATTAAAATTTTAAAAAAAGAGAATGGCTTTTCGCATGCTACCAGTTGAAGGAGAAGTAACCAATACTCTCTTAATGAAATAAATTTTACAGAGATAATAGATGTTTATAAGAACTATCTGAAGAAGATACTTCAGAAAAGCACATTACCATCACCCATCAATCTTTAAAAAAAACACCCATCTATCTCTTCAATGAGAAATCTAAATTAATTATAAAATAAATATCCACAACTAAGAGCAATATAACTTCAAACAGTATATTGAAATCATATCACCTTTGACTGCGAGAACCGGTTGCAATGCATTTCACTTTCACATATCCATCTGGACCCATTGCATTGCCATCAATAGCATCAGGCTTCAAGAAAAGTGCAGCTTCCAAAGATAAAGAAGTAACTATATCCACCCAACTATCATTGTCACTCACAGAACAGGCAACACCCACAGATTTAAGAAGTTGACTGACAATGGCTTTGAACTTCCCATCTATCACCTCTTTAATTGCCCTTTCTTTTTCCTCTTTAAACCTGTAGCGTCCATTGCGCACATCTGTATGACTCAAGGAACTTGGTTTTCCCCATTTTGTGCCATCTCCACATTCATCATCTTCGTCATCATCGTCATCATAAGCCAGAGAATTCTCCAAGTCGTCCTCTGGATCTTCAGGTTCTGGAGGTTCCCAAATTTGATTATCTATTTCACCATTAATAACTTGAGAAACTCCACTCTCTTTGACAAAGGGCCTAGCAGAATTTTCGATAACATTTTCTTTTGCTTGTTGTTCATTACTAGTTTGTGTTATCTCACCATCTCTAACTATGTCCATATCATTGCTATCTTTCTTATCTCTCAAGTCGCTCTCAGACATCAGATTTGAGCTATCAAGTCTCTTCCCAAGGCCTTCTGAGCACGGGTTTTGTCCATTTGGCAGACAATTGAGCTCCCCATGACTATTTTTTGAACCAAACTCTTGGTCACCCTCAACCCTGAGAAATATCAAATATTAGTAATGTTCACATTCATGGTCAAACATATATAGAATTTACAAGATTCCAGTTAATAACAACTAGTAGTATAACAGCACCACAATGAAAAGAAGGGCACCGACCGATCGTACGAGTTTATTACATCAACAGAAAAATCACCTGATGGAACAGAATACAAAATATAAAATAGTTAGCTCAAAATGAGATGGAAATAAATTAACAAATAAAAACTAGATAGATACTTACTGCAGCTGGAATATGAACGATCACTGCTAGACAATGAAGAAGTTGGACTGATCATTGGTGTTGAATATGGAGTAATACCATCTCGTTTTACAAATTCTCTTCCTTGCCTCTCCCAACATAATTTACACGACTGAATTGGGTCTCCACTACAAGAGATTAAAGCATTACCATTCTCCAGTTTCCTTTTGTCTTCACTGGTCTTTGTAATTTCAGCACCACAGTAATGACACATGCTATACATCTGATGAAATAAGAACTCCAACCAATTCAATCACCTATTGGACAAAAATGGGAGATAAGACCCTTGTGCAAAATAATATATTTTTTTCTAAATCACTACTCCAGTAAACTTCATTTAGACATCAAGGATATCATATTGTGCAAACCAAACACTTCTGTAAGGCACTCATAAGATTTGATTTACTTGCAAAGGTTGAAAATTATCTAATAGAAATTTTTTAATGAAGTTCTTTCTATTTCAGAACCATAGCAAAAAAGAAAAGGAAAAGTACCAAGTTCTATATGAACTAAACTAAACAATTTCTTCCGTGTTTTACATATGATTTTTTTTCCAACCCTAGTATTCAAAGAAAGCTCATATCAATCCAGTTTCATATACATGTACGAAATAGTTCTTGAAAAGCAGCAGGATAGAGTATCACAAAATTCATCAGAAGATAAACGTGGCTACCAAATATTTGCAATTTTTATATACCAAATCCGTTATTGATCATGCAACACGCCTTAGAACTAGCAAAACATAAACTAAAATTTCAAGTTAACTAGCAGTACATAAACTTATGGGACTGTCCAAGTTTGGGTGTCCTAATTTTGTAAAAGCTCATGCGGTGTTGTATCTGTATCATATTATGCATATCCGTGCTTCCTGGAAATAAACTAAAAACTGCAGTAGTTCTTCTATCTGTGTTCACAAATAAACCTGCAATTCTACATGCGTTTCAAAAGTAAAGGAACATAAAAAAACTGGGATAAATTCCCAGAAATTCCAGAGAAAATACAACTTAATAAAATATCAAAGAATTGTAATGACCATGAACTAAATCCATGTTTACAATCAGACCAAAAAAAACATTTTGTTATGTCAAAAAGAAAACCAGACTCCAAAGCCTGAAAATTATAGGTGTTTCTAAAACAATCAAATACATTGAAACAAAATAGACTAAACAGAGAACATAGTATCAGATCAAACATAGTTCATTTGGAACAGTGACAACATACTGAAATTACAAGAAGGATAAAAAAAAGGTCAATAATAATAAGCATATACCAGAACAAAAGGAAAACGATGAAACCAACATCCAAGGCTGATTTGCAATCTTTAGCAAAAAAAAAAAAACGAATTTGATTTTCAAAGTCAGATGATCTATGCAAAATGGATAAAATCACCAAAGCATCAACCTTCTGAATTTCCAAAATGACAACAGTTTTAAATTTATCCAAACCAAAAATCAATCAAAAGTTGCCATATATTCAAGCTCCAAATTAAACAATATAAAAAGGAAAACTAATTAAGTCAAACTAAAAAAACAATTCAATGAACCCAAAATTAAGGCAACAAATATGGAAACGAAGAATCAGAAATATTAATACTTACTGTTAAAGCAATCCAAAGAACAAAGATTTGGGTGTGATGACCACTAATCCAATCCCAATCATAATGTAAACTTGTTTATTGGGTTTTTTTTCTTTTCTTTTCTCTACCCAGAAAGCAAGGATTTTTTTTTTGTTCAGAAAATAAAAAATAAAAAGCAAAGAATACGATAAAAATGAGTCCTCGAAAAAGAGAAGGATTGAGAAAGAATGAGAATTAAAAGAGGGGAAATGAATTTGAAGAAAGGTACTTATGAGTGGGCTCCACCCTGTGTTTCCTAATTCACTGTCCAAATGTTTTCTTTTCTGGGATTCATTTCATGACACGTCCTCATATTATGTTCTAGATTATAAATTGCTTCTCAAATTTCAAAATATTTTAATTAAATCCTGCAAAATATCCGAATCAGATCATTTTTGTGACTCTAGCCATCAAGCTGGCATTAAATGTCAACTTGGGTTAAACACATATATACCAATTGTGTTGGATCTAAAGCATTAGAATAATAGTTTAGCATAATATATTTAAACTATCCATGCAATAAATATATATGTGTTTAAATTTTATTTACGTATTTTAAATATATTTCACATTAAATTCGAATTAATAGCTGATGTTTAAACTAAGATTAAGTTGACAAAAAATTCAATTAATATAATAATGATATTTTAAATATTCACATAAAAGAATTTGAGGAAGTCAAAAAAAAATAAAATAATTTGAGGAGTTTGATGCAATTAATATTTTGTAAAAAGAAAAATTGAGCTTTTAAAAGTTATTAATGGTAGATTTAGATTTTGTGTGCAAGGGAGTTAGATACACGTTTTTTGGAGGTGGGAGAGTTAGATGCGCATTTATTGAAGCAAACAAAATTGCAATCATATCCCTGCTGTATTTATTGTTATTCTGTTCACATGAAAAAACAAAAATGTAATGCGTGAACCAGCGTTTTCAAGCATGATGCATGATTGTTGACGAACTAAGCCTCTGTCTACATAAGCTTAATTGATTAATTGCTTATTATAAAATTTAAACCATGGTTAATTGATTTCTTCAATTGTTCAACCCTTTTTTTAAACATCATAAATAAATAAATAAAATCAGAAGAAAATTTGTAAAATGAATTTAAGGTAAAATTCAAAGGGAAATGAGAATTATGGTTGGGCATAACCTTTGACTATCTATATGAATAGACTTGAATTATACTATACTTTGGTTAAAAAATTCAACAATGTAAGCCACATAATGGGACCCAACTGTTAGAAAAAGTCGCTGCATCTCTGAAATACCATCCATGGATATAAAAACTGTAAATAGAAGAAATACATGGTGTTACTGTTATGGCAACCAAAATCTGATATCATTTGATAAATATATATATTCTTTTACAGCACCCTTAAACCCTACAGCAGGATCGATCATAAAAATCCAACTCATTAAATCTTTGATTCCAAGATAATTAATGAAGTAGCAGTCCAAAAATGGAATGATAGGCGGCATTTTGATATTCGTTAAAATCTAAGAGGACCTGAGTTGTTAACATTTAACGCACTGTTATTGTCACCGTTAGCCACGTGGAGAAGAACGAAAGCTACGGCCTTTATTCCCATGACGTGCCCGGCCATGAGTACTCATCTCTATGAACGGATCCGTGTATTAGACGGAAAGCAATAATTGCCTACTCATCTTCTTACAATGTGTTTTTTTTTTTTTTTTTTTTAACTTTCAAATTTACAGACTTTTTTGCTTTGAATAAAAAAAAAACAAACAATTATCTTTATTAAATATGGAAATGATTAGGTTTATTTTTTAGATATTTAGAAATCGAGTGTGAATTTTCCTATCAATGTGGTCCCTCTTAATATTTCAAAATTTGAAAGCTTACGTTATGATTCATTTTCACATCCAAACAAAACGGCTCCTCCATAAGAGAAATAGATAGAGAAGAGTGATGATATATGATTGAAGTAGTGCCATGTTTTACGCGCCTAATCACATCAAATACCCATAATTCTCTGTCCTCCCTACAATCCTTTGCTTTTTCCATTTTCCTTTTTCCTTGGCTAAATGGTTGATTTTTTTTCCATGATGTGATGATTAGTTATTTAAGCATTAACCGTATGATGCAAGATTTAATCCTTAATATTTATATTTTTAATCAATTTAACTTTTTAGCTATAAATTTAGAAATTAATTCTTTTAAAAAAAGAGTACTTAACTTGTTTTCTAGTAAAAATATTTATTAAAATAGCTATTATCTATCTTATATGCTATGAAAAATAATTTAAAATTTATAAAAAATTAAAATATATAGAAAGTTAATTTGAATTTTTTTAAAAACATAAAATACATTTGAATTGCTATACAGGTTGGAATATTTAAAATTTTGATATGTTAGGTAGTATTTTGTATTAAAATAATAATTCAATTCTTTTTTAAAGATAGATAATTAAATTTGACCTTTTTTAAAAAATTAAAAGTCAATTTAACTAAAATAAAAAGGATGAGTCAATTTTTCTTTTTCTTTTTTTTACAGTCTAAAACTATTAATAATCCCTCTTAACTCATAAATAAGAAAATAATATATTTTAGCGTACTCAAACCCATATCTTCTTACGTTAACAATAATACCCATACTAATTAAGTTAAAACTCAATCAACAATTAAATATCATATTTTAGATTTAAACTAAAATATTAACATAAACCTTTTATTAAGAAAAATCAAATCAAAATTGAAATGAAGACATAGTTGTATCCTTGCGTGGGGATTTGTTGCGGTGGTTAAACTATCCCAAACGCTAGCAAGTAGGGGGCTAGGAGCAATTTCGTTTTTTCCTACAAATTTCTTTATGATATATTATTACCTAAATAAATGATGTTATTGTTGGATAAGAATCTTATGTAGTTTGAGAAGTAAAAGACAGAGTTGTGATTTGTGGAAAAAAGGCTCAAATGTGATAATAATAAAAAACCCTTGAAGTAAACATCATTTAAAAGAAATTAATTATTCAACTAGTTTATATATAAAATCTAATTTGTGTTAATTTTATATTTGGTCATAGGCAAGTTGAGCATAAGACAAACAAAATTTGGGTGCAATTTTCTTTATTTAATTATCACCAAAGAAGCAAAGTCCAGAATTGCAGAGATGAAAACGTAATTAGTTTTTGACAATTTCTATGGTTTGAATTTGAAGTAGAGCCATATATGTTGTTGCCACCTTAAATGATTCCCTCCATTAATTGAAAATAAGACAAAAGCCTTACCTTTTAAAATTTTAAAATTTGTATTCCAAATGATTTTATTTTTTTTATATACATAATTGTTTGATGAAGGTATCAAATTTTGTATTTTTATGGTTTGCGTAAATATAATTATATTCAACATATCCAGAGCATTGTTTCGTGTTTATTATATACAAAAAAAAAAATAGAAAACCCCATTTAGTTGTACTTTCCAACCATTTAACATTTATATATAAAAAAGAAAACTTCTTTGGGCCATTAGTTAAGGATGTGGGTAATTTGTGTTATCTTTTCCGTATATTTAAATTATTATAAAGGTGTATATTTGAGAAAATTAATAGAAAAGGTTGATTTTAAAACTTAATTAGTAAATTAGGTATTTTTAAAAAAAATTAGGGAAATAGATCGATTTTGAAGAGAAAAAACAGAAAACGTGTCCTACTGGAAAATGCGTTTTCATCCTTCCAAAAAAAATTTTTTTCCTGTGTTGGGTGTTGGAAATTTGGGGAGAGAATTATTTGTATTTGTGTTTTAGGGAGAAACTGTGATAGTTTTAATATATGTTTGAGTTTACAATACTGTGGTGGTGCTCGAAGACCCACACATTTCATTTCTTGTGTGGGGAGTGCACCATCAATCTGCAGAACCTGCGTATTACGGCGATTGAATGGTCCAAAGGAAAAGAGTTTTCCATCATATTTTTGGATATTCAAGCAACGCATTGCAACATTCTGGTACTATATATAAGCCATTAGTCCAAATTGACAGCACATTCATGTATTGGAGATATGAGTATTGCTTGTTGTTGGTTGTTGCATAGGATGGTAATCGAAAAATCTCGCCAATAGCTTTTGCAATTGTTGAAGGAAAAACTGCTAATGATTGGGATTTTTTCTTGACTAACTTGAGAAAGCATGTTGTACCGCAACCCGATATATGCATCATTTTTTATAGGGGACCCAAAATACAGGTTGCAATTGATTGACGTGGAAGCCTCTGGGATCGTGCGCATCATAGGAATTGTATACGTCATTTAAGGTCAAATTACATGGGTCAATATCATAAAGATGTTGAGCAGCAACATGTTATTAACATGGGTATGTAATAGCCATTATTTTCTATATCATCCTTTTAACATATACCTTGTTTGCATTCATAAGATATAATCTTTATTTTCTTCGACAAGGTACGAGTTCATCTAACATTGATTCTATGAAATGTTGGAGAACTTGTGGGCTATAAAACAAAGTCGGTGTGGAATACTTTGATGGGACTCCCAATGAGTAGTAGACTCAATCATATGATTGAGGTCTACGATACGGGCACATGACAACGAACCTAGCGGAATTCATAAATTTTGTATTTAAGAGGATGTGTCATTTGCCAATAATGTCAGTGGTCAAAGAAAAATATTTTCGTTTAGCAGTTTTATTTTCAAAGTAAGCGGAAAAATATGTTGGACAAATAAAAGACGATTACATTTGGTGCGAAGAGGTGATGAAAATATTATAAAAAATGTAGAAAGAGCAAAATCTATGTCTGCAGTGTGTCACTCGCGTCTAAATCAAATATTTCGAGTTATGGAGTTCCATAGACCCGGCGAAGGTATTATCGGGGGATCATACCATATATACCTGAGACGAAAGACTTGTGATTATATGAGATTTCAAGCACTTCGTTTTCCATGCGTACATGCAATTGCTACATATGCCTCGACATGTTTGGATTGCATGAGCTATGTTCATGAAGTTTTCAAACTAAACGCATATATAAAGTATGAAAATTTGAATTCCCACTAGTTCCAAATGAAAGTATGTGGCTGCCTATCTTGAGCTTAGTACGGGATATTATGTTGTGTCACAAATCAAAAGGTTGACCGAATTCTATTTGAATATGCGACAATATGAATATTTGGGAGAGGATAAACTAACCGAGGTTATGTAGTTATTGTAGGAACTCGGGGCATAGTAAGCCAACATGTCCACACTTAAGGGCAACATTTAGGAGAAGACCTAATTAAAATATTTATTCATTTTTTTTATAAACATGCAAAAAACAAACAAACAATTTGTTAATTTTTTCATTGCTTCTCATTTTTTGGTAAATTGTAAATAAGTATATATTATTGATGTAAAGTACAGTAGAATACAATATAAACAATTTTTTTCTATTTTTTTATTGTAAATAAGTATGTTATTGAGAAGGTATGTGATAGAATACTGTAATACCCCAAACCCGTATCCAAATATATTGTTCCTAATATGAGCCATCGGGCCAAAAATACGTGTTAGAAACAAGTCGGGACTAGATCGATACTTAAAAAAATTTTCAGAAAACATTGAAACTTTTCAAAACTGCAGGGGACACACGGCTATGTGGCCAGACCTTGTGGACATTTGAAATAGAGACACACGGCTGTGTCTCAGCCCATGTCCGTGCCTGTGTAATGTTTAGATTTAATAAACGGGATTGATAAGTTTAGTTTTCCGTTATACGAACTTACTAAGCATAAAATGTTTACTCCGTTTTATTTTCCTTGTTTTATAGTGCACGGAAGCTTGCGAAGGTTAGAAGATTGTTGGAGCATCGTTACACTATCAACTAGCTTATTTTGGGTATATATAGTTGAATCATTTTGGTATAATGGCATGTATAGGACCACTTGACTATTAGTGGCTTAATAAAATTGCTTGTAATCTAGCCATTAAAATGGCTAGAAATGATTGTTTTGATATACTTGTAATGTCATGCTATGGTAGCTAAATATATGTTAAGTATGTTATTATAATATATTCACATGTGATATGTTAAGTATATGAGATCAAATGTTGTTAATAACTAAGTTAAATCAAGTTAAGTTATAAACACACATGCATGTAATGATATCCCATGATGAAAGATGGAATTTGTTTAATTTGAATACTTAGAATGGTTGGTATTGGATGTGTGTTTCAAGTGCAGGTCTTGAGTGTGATTTTAGGTGAGAATAAAGCTAGAAATGACTTTATTTTGTCCACACGAGCAGACACACGGGCGTGTGTCTAGACCATATATGACACACGGCCTAGTAACATATGAATGTAGTTAGGCCGTGTGTCCCCTGCACCTACATTTTGAGAAACAAAATGCTCAGAATTGAGCACACGGGCAGAGACACGGGCGTGTGTCTCATCCGTGTGAGGCACACGGCCTAGAACACAGGCATGTCTCTTGGATGTGTGAATCTTGCACCTATTTTTTAAAAATTCGAATTAACCACACGGCCTAGCATACAAGCGTGTGACTTGGTCGTATGATATCAATTTGTTCATGAGTTGCAAGTCAGAGAGTTACATGGGTTCGAGACACCGGCGTGTGACTCCATACGACTTGACCACACAGGCGTGTCCTATACCACATAGGCGTGTGACCCTTAATAGTGAGAAAAATTTTGAAATTTTACGAAAAATTCCACGAGATACCGATTTGGTCCCAAATCATTTCTAATGCATGTTTTAGGCCTCGAAAGCCTTACAAAGGGATGTTATAACTAATCTCAGAAAATAAATAGTGTTCCACTCGATTTATTTAAAAGTGTTCTGTAATCTCCGATAATGCCTCGAAACCCTATTCCGACGACGGATACGGGTTAGGGGTGTTACAAAACTCATATAATCTCGTAACAGAATTGTGCCCGTTAAACTATTTAGAATATTGTTGGATACACGGGTAGTACACATGAGGAGTACTGAACTGTAATCCGTCAATTCATATACATGTATGCTCATACGAGCTGTAAACAGTAAGCTCTTTCAAGCTGAATAACGGGAAGGTTATATGAGCTGAATAACAATAAGCTCATGTGGGCTGAGTATCAGGAAGCTCATAGGAGCTAAAATCGGTAACCCTAATGACATGTCATTTGTATCCTACAAATTCCTAAGGTTCAAACGGGGCTTGGTAATTGTCGAATATACAACCGGTATTTATTCATGGCAATTATACAATTCACAAACAAAAATTCAATTCAACACATATAAATGTACAATTTAATTATACGAACTTACCTCGACGAGTTTACGTAGATATGAATGCGACTAATCCGATATTTTTCCTTTGCCTCGATCTAACTCCGTACTAGGTCTAACTGGATCTATACAAATGAATTTAACTCAATTCAATATAATTCACATTCAATTTAGTCCAACACACATTTTTTTACAAAATTACTTTTTTTCCCTTATACTTTTAATTCATTGCAATTTAGTCTCTAGGCTCGGAAAATGAAATTCATACAATTTAATCATTACTTAAGGCTAGTCAATTTTTATACATATTAATAGAAGCCCCTATATTTCATAAAATTCATAAATTTTATCATAAATTTATCATTTTTTTAATTTAATTCCTAATTGATAATTTCATCAAAATTTTCTTTATAAAAGTTGTTTATCTAACAACAACCTTTCATTTTCTATCATAAAACATCAAAATTCAAACAAACTCATAAACGGAAAAACCCTAATACTTTAATGGTTTTGCAAATTAATCCCTGAGCTAGCTAGATTAAGCTACTATGATCTCGGAAACATAGAAATCATCAAAAAGGGGACAAAAATACATACCTATTTGAGCAAAATAAGCTTTCCCAAATTCAAGTTTCTATGGTTAGGTTTCTTTCTTTTCTTTTCTTTTTTTAGGTGAAAGATGAGGAGAATAGATTATTTTATTTATTTTAACTTAAATCACTTATTTCCAAAATTAACCTTAATATTTCATTAAATTTCCAATGATGACTATTCATACTTATCCACTACCCACTTTAATGGTTTATTTACTATATAAGGACCTCCAATTTAAAATTCTATAGCTATTAGAACTCAATCTTTGCACTTAATGCAATTTAGTCCTTTTTATCAATTAGGTATGTAAACAGTAAAATTTTTTAAGGAAATTTTTCTACGGTATTTCTTTCATACTGTAGACCATATAATAATAAAAATAAATTTTTCTAATTTCGGATTTGTGGTCCCAAAAACACTATTCCCATTTCACTAAAAACGGGTTGTTACAAATACAAGACAAATGATTTTTTTTTTTTTTGAAGATTGTAAATAAGTATATTTTATTGATATAAAATACAATAGAATACAAAAAAAATAATTTTTTTAAATTTTTTTCATAAGTTGTAAATAAGTATATTATTGATGTAAAATGCAATAGAAAATCTTTTTGATAAAATTGGAATAAGTACATTATGGATGGTAAATTTTAATACAATACAAATTAGAAGTTAACAAACTAAATGATTATTTACATGAGAAAATTTAAAAATAAATAACTCATCGGCATGGTCGACCCGAATATGTGCCACAACCCGGTGGATGTATATTACAAGGATGATTTCATTGTAGTTGGGGTTCCGGCTCCTCATCTTCTTCATCTTCATCTTGACCTCCACCTCCATTTTGATTTTCATCTCGTTCCTCCATGCTAGAGTGTATTTCCGTCCTAAGCTCCCATTGTATATCATTTATGGTATTAATAGGTGGTTGCAAAGATGACCCATCTCTAAAGAACAATGATTCTGGGGGTGTTTGTGGCACTATCAACAAATAAATGTATGGTGTTGAAACTCAGCTGTGGATAGAATGTTGGAATTGTAGGCGATGGTGGATACATCATTGTTGTTGCCGGCAGTGGCGTGTAATATGGTCCTAAGGATAGAGGTGATAGCAATAAATATACCTGAAGAATGTGTTTATGCATGGTATGATAGTGCATAATGTGATGCTTACATATGAAAATGGGGTTAGTGAAAGCACAAAAAAAATGAATCATACTGACCGAGAGGTGGTGCACCCATCGGTGCCTCATATGAGGTTGAAGTTGATGATAATTCCATTGACACATGTACTCTCGATCGCAACTTCATGTGGGGTTGTCTTAGCCTTTTACAACAACATTGCCTACTCCTTCCTCTTCCAACAATGGATATGGCTTACTATGAAGTCTAAATCATGTCATGTAATCTAGAGAGGTTACCAAATTCGGTTGGAGAATTGGTTCTCGTATAGGTATGAAATCGTACCTATATTCCCAAATGTAGATATATTCCACATGGAATTTAAGCCAATCTTCATCGGTCCTTTCTCACAAGTCGATCTTGTAAAGTTCATCGAGTTCCTAGGGTGACAGCGAAACACTTTGCATAAACTCAAACTGGCATATTACTCGATCAAATTCGTGCATCTCAATTATTGCAAAAACTATTAATGGCACTTTGGCATGCTAGGTATTGCGATTTGCCAAAAATTTGACCGGGATACATTCTTGAATTCTCGGATCATAGTATGACATCCATTCAAAATACAATACGAAATTATAAATTTTATTACATACCTAATATTAAATTTCAAAACCTTACACAAATATTATTTAATTGAAAAATTCAAAAACTAACATCGGCTTCTGATTGTTGATCTAACAATAGTCGAATATCTTCGAGCTTGTCCTGTATACCTATATAACTCACGTCATTGTTCCACCTATTCAAATAATATGTTATTTCAAAAATATAATAATGAAAAAAAATTATGATAACTATATTATTAAATAAATTTTACCTTATTATGAGTGGGAATTCATAAGGGGTATTTACTCAGAGATGTAAAAATGGTAGGCGGTACCATGCCCATGACTGAAGGAGTATGCAACAATCGATTTTAATTTTTTGTGCTTTCGTTGCCTGACACATCTCTTGATACAATGTCGCCAACACAACTAATCCCTAATTGAGTCGCCTCGCTTTTATTAAGTCGACTAGTTGTAGGAGCCACATTAAATGTACTAGATTTTGAGATTTTGGCATTAAAAGACCCTCGATTAACCTCAAGATAAACGCTCGCGCATATTGTTGTCTTTCAACGACGCTATCAGAGTTGTTAATATATGAGAAATTGTCTTCTAATCATTTCATCTCTATCAGACGACCATTAAATTTGTCCGGCACCTTGCTTAATAGTTGCTTGCAAATTGTGCTCCAATCACCTATGCCCACTACCCCCGTAACGTCTGCCCCATCAATCGGTAAACCAAGTTGTAATGCAATTGTACACTCATCGCACAGAAGATGAAATGTGTATGTTTCGGGTCTCCATCTTTCCACAAAAGCGCTGATAAGCGCGAGATCCAATTTAGTCCCCCGACCTTACGAGACACGTGTGAAAATCTTGCCTCTCGCGAGTGTTGTTCAATAACACACGGTATTATCGCACTTAAATTGTGTATATATGTCTCGACAATCAAATATTCGGTTTGATTATATAAGCATAAAAAATTAATAATGTTTACAACTTAATAATTATATTAATTAAAAATAATAATAATATTTTCTTACAATTTGCAATTAAATGTAGGAAATGCGTTTGTCATCCAAATAAATAAGAGACATTGACATTTTAAAATTATAAAAATCAAATAATTAAATGAAAAAAAATTATGAAATATAAAATTAAGACAACATGAATTTGAGAGAAATTAAATGAAAAATTGAGAGTAAATAAATGAGAGAATTGAGAAAATAAAAATTGAATACAAAAGGAAAGAAAAAAAATTGGATATATATAGCAAATAAACTAGACATTAGAAAAAAAATTAGCCGTTTAAAAAAATAGTTAAAAATTAGCTGCTAGATTTTTTAACCGTTTCAAAAAGCTACTGTCAGAGTCGTTTTGCTAGTATTAGTTAATTATGTTTAGAGCAATTGTTATGGGGCAGGCTGTGCCTTTTGCTAAGTTGGTGGATTGATTTATGTTTATGACTTGGTTGTTATACACTTTGTTGATTGGATTTATATATTAAAAATCAAATAAGGCGATAATAATGTTAAAATTAATGGAAATGATCCGCTATATAACCTAAACCCAATGCTTTTATAACTTTTAAACATAGGAATTTTGCAAACTCTCCAATAATTGTTGTGGCTAAAAGTTTTAGTATTTGTAATTTTGCATACTTGTATTGTTATGTATAGAGGTGTTATACTATATTCAGTGTGCATCCGTGGCACTACAAGATGAAATTTTGAAAAGTGTTCATATATAGCTCTCCGTCTTATATCACTTGGTTAATTTTTTATTTGAAGATCATCCGAATGGTCCACCATCTTATATCACCTATGTGACCAATCACTTGGATGCTTTGTCCTCCAAGTCACTAGTTTTTAGCGAGAATGCACTCACCTCCAAGAGAGGACCACTAAACGTAACAATCTCGTACTATCTCAATAAGGAGAATGTCAGAGTTGTACCACACCCGATAACAACCCACGTACAACAACCTTACCACCTAACCAACCATACGATCACCAAGTCCCAAATTTTTCGATGACGTGGCATTACTAACCACACGGGACCTTCTTCATTATAAATACCCCGTAAAACGATGAATGAAAGATCTATTTGAGCCTTCTCAGCAACCTTAAGCACCTACCTTTTGCATTGAACGTTTGCCCTCATATCACCTTACTCCTCTCATATTTCCACTTTTTCCGGCTCTCCATCTATCAAGGTGAATCGATCTCTTTAACATCATCTTCTTCTTCTTCTTCCTCCTCCCTTACTGATACCCAGTATCAATAACACTATAGTGAATTTTATTAGTTCCAAGTTTTGGTTAATTAATTATTTATAAAAATAATTACCTCTGAAGATTTAATCTGACGCAACTAAATGGAAATTTTGTAACCAACATACTTAGAAATTATCAACCCAACAACTAAAGTCAATTCAGGGAGAAAAAAACGAAAAAAAAAATTAGTGTTCATTTTGCTAATTAATTTTGGTTTAGGTTGGATTGTTGGATAATGTGATATATAAATTAATTTGGGTTGGGTTGGATATGGGTATTGGATTTAGGCTTAGGTTAGGTATTAAATATTAAAAGATTTGGGCTTAGGTATGGATTTTGAATTTAGTAAATATTTATATTACTAAAAAGGTTAAATTTTACTAGTTTCTTACTTTGATAAAATTTGATATTTAATACTTGTATTTAATAAGTTAAAAGTTAAAATTCTCCTACTTTTTTTTATTTAAAAATTTCAGTCCAATGATTAATATAATTAATTTTTTCATCGAAATTTATTAACTTAGCATGTTAGTTAGATTGCATTGATACGACGTATCGTATGACTGATGGAAAATAAGCATGTTAAGTCGATGAATTTTGACGAAAAATACTAACAGTATTAATAATTGAACTAGAATTTGTAATTGAAAAGTAAGAGGATTTAATTGTTTGATTTTTAAAGTATAAAATTAAATCTTAAATTGTGTAAAAGTATAAGGATTGAAAACATATTTTGACCTAATAAAAAAAATATTGGTTTATTTGGTTTGAAAAATTAAAACTATAAATAACCACGTGGAAGTCCTTAATCAACTAAATCAAGTTAATTTGGTCAATTTGATTCGATTTATTCTAATTCAATTTATTTATTTAATGAAAATACTTAGTAAGTTTTTTGTATTATAAGAATCATATTAAAATATTTTTTTATTATTTAAATCGATCAATTTAATCTTATACTATTAAAAGAATTAAATAAGGTTAGAGTTTAGTAGAATTGATATTTACTCTTTATAAAAATTATCAATTATTGTTTAAAAATTAACATTTTAAAAGTTTTTATGATTCTATATTTGAAATGCTTTGATTGGAGTTAAACTGCAAATGAAAAACAATAATTTTTATATCATTTTTAAATAATAAATGTTAACTTTATTATAATTTGTTTTATTTAATTATTTATAGTATAAAAATTAAGATATTCTATTTAATAATAAAGTAAAAGACTTAATTTTTCAGTTTCATTTCGTGCACACTCTTGATATGATAATAGTTACATCCTAAAATATCAAGGTGAGGCACGAGGGTTGGTAGGCTAGTGTGTAAATAATAAAATAATTTAACTTAAAATATATCATAAGTCTTTGTATTATTTATAAATTTGAAAATTAATTATTGTTTTTCATTTCTAAAAATTTAATTTTTTTAATTTTTAGATTTTCAAAATTCAAATCCAATTGTTAATATTAGTATTATTTTATTAAATTTGTCAGTGTGATATTTTAAAATAAAAATAATACTTATTTGGTAGTAATGTAATTAAAAAAAATAACACTTTATATTAAACCTGAATTTTAAAAAAAATATTAACAAAAATTTAAAAATAAAAACAGAAGTTTAAAATTTAAAAAAACAAACAAAGACTTGCAAGATATTTTAACCAAGAATTTATGTTTGACCAACACATGAGGCAAGAGTGAATGGGATTGGCAGATGAAGAAGCGGCTTCAGTTTCCTCATCGCAGAACATATAAGATATGGTGATATCAGAATGTAATTATTAGGGAGATATATGTTTGAAAATGAGCAACTACGTACATCTGTCGTGGAAGAAACATCTATGGGGTAAGGCCAATTACTATTAGCAAATATATGTATGCTTTTTGAGTCGAAAATGATGACAAAAAAATTATGCTTTTGGAGAAATGCAAGTGATAAAGAGACAGTTGGAGCATTTACTATTTGCAAAGTCAATGCTGGTTATTATATCGCAAGATTTGATTGAATAGGTGGAATGTCATTCATAAATTAATGAATGCTGATAATGTATGAATTGATACAACACCACCATGTATGCATACCTGATGCTGCGAATGGGAAGGGAGTTTGATGCAGAAGAATCATATTCGGAAGAATGAGGTTCTTTCAGCCCACCACATAATTAAAACAACTCTTTTTGGGGGTCGTTGACTCTTTGGAGTTGCTATTGTATGTTATTATTCATTGATATCCAGAGGAGACTTCTCTTCCAAGGCACTACAACTTTCTTATTGGGTTTTCAACTCCCTGACCATCAATTCCATAGTTGAATGTTGAATAAAGAAAACAGAATCCCAGGCTTTTTAGTGGTGTACCCAATGCCCAACATCTTCATTTTATATTTGATATGTTTTACACCTTACTTCCAACTCTAAATCTTGTACTCCTAAGTGGGGCATGTTCCATGGGTTCTTTATGATACCATAATTTATCCAATGATGTGATTTATATTTATAACCCCTTTCCATTTTCCTAATTTTCTATTTATTTATTCAGATAAATTTATATACACCAACAAGAGCATATTAAATAAAGTAACAAAATCATACAATATTTGATTTGAGCAGAGAACATATTGGTCCACTTTTATTATTTAATTTTGAAATGTTTACTTTTTGTATGGCCTGGTGTATTTTAAAACCTAGAATCTATTCCTGATTGCAGATTAATTTTCAAACAGGTCTATCCCCTCTTCCTATCTATATAATCTGCCTATTGTCAAAGCTTAATCATATCTACGCTTAGTAAATCAAAAGAAAAAAAAATGGGGGTAGACTTTCAGAACAAGATCCGCCTGGCTCTTGGGTCAGTGAAGGATCATGCATCCATCGGTAAGGCCATGATATACAACCACCACGACGGAAAAGCCTTTTCCGATATAGAGATCGCTGTGCTGCGAGCAACCGGCCACGATAACGGTCCCATAGGAGACAAATACATGCATGAGATCCTTTTCCTCGTCTCCAACTCGCCGGGGTCCATCCCTTTCCTCGCCGAAAGGATTTCACGGCGCCTCTGCAAGACTCGACACCGCCTCGTTGCTCTCAAAACGCTTTCTCTCATCCACCGTCTCTTGCGGGGTGGCAACCGTTGCTTCGAACAACAGCTGCGTAGCGCTCATGTTTCGGGTCATCTCCAGATGAGCACCAACAGTTTTCGCAAGTGTTCGGATCCTTGGTCTTCGTTCCTGCGTAGCTACGCCGCTTATCTGGAAGAACGAGTGGGATGGGCCATTAACCAAGCCGGGAAACTCGAACCGGTTATGTTCAACGGCTTGGAGTTCGGGTGTTACGAGGAGAAGTCGGTGGATATGGTGTTTCGTAAGTTACCCAAATGTCAAGCGTTTATAGACAGGGTCTTGGATTGTTCGCCGCGTGATATCGTCCCTGTTGCAGACAGCTTAGCTCAAGCGGCCATGGTCAATACCTTGAAAGAGAGCTTCCAGGTTTACATCATGCTTTGTGAAGGCATCGAAATCCTCATCAACATGCTCTTCGATTTAACAAGATCAGCCAGAGCTTTGGCCTGCGAGATACTGAAGAGAGCTTCACGCCAAATCAAGGAGCTTCACGATCTGTATGAAACCTGCAAACGAGTTATGGAAAACAAGAATCTCGAGTATCCCAATGTGCAGATAATCACCATGGACCATGTTTTGGCATTGGAACGGTGCTCTAGCTTTATGTCAACGAGCACCTCAACAACACCTCCTCCACTATCCGATTGCCTAACAACGTTGGCTAAAGGAAGTGAAAAGGAAGGGAATGGAGATAATGGGTCATCATCATCTCAGTTTTCATGCAGTATGGAAACCAAAATAAGCAAGGTTTGGGTTGTTTTCGAAGAAGATGATGGTGAATTACAGGTGCCTATGGCTATGGATATTGTTTAATGAGAGAGAGAATAATTGAAGTAGCAGCGTTGTCAACGCCCATTGTTAACTTACATGACAGACGACAAGTCCAATTTTGCAGGTATGAATCTGAACCAACCATTCCTTTCAATCGAAAAAGAGGAAATTCTTGTGTACCTAGCTGTCTAATAAAGCTTGATTGTTCTTTGAGAAATTTATAAATATATACATGATTTAAAAGAGTTATGGTACTGCTATGATCCAACTTATAGTTCGAATCAGTTTATGTAATTATCCACAATAAGATCCAAAGCTTTGTAAATCTGCATGGCTATACCACCAAGACGATATATATATATATATATATATATCTTTCAGATGATGAAGCCACGGTAAAGAGAAAATGATGAAATCGTCGGCAGGAGAAGACAAGAGAAAAGAAGTGATGAGAAATAACAAAGAATATTCTCTGAAAATGTATAGTTGTAAATCGGAAGTGTTATCAATGCTGTGACATTCCAATAGAACAAAAGAATCAAACCCCATTTTCCCCAAATGTAATTCCTAGTTGATATATGCCCAAGACAAAAAAAATGTATTAATAATGCACATAGACTAGTTCTAGTTAAGCCATACTATTTGCTTAGGAAAGCATACAATTGTGTTGTCACATGATGAAAGTATCATGATACTTTTTTGGATTGATAGGTGTTTGTTAGATAACAATCTCACTAAACTTGATACTCCTTCAACTATGATACAAAGTAATTATATTGTATGGGGAGTATCATCATTTGATTTCTTCACAAACAGGTTCCAAATTGGATTGGATATGCCAAAGGAAGTGTGAATTTGGGTATTGTTATAACTCTAAAATATAGAGTTATGTTGACTATAGTTCATAGAACTTCTCATTAATACTTTTCCAATTTAAAACTTTTGATTTTTTTTTTAAATTTGAGTAATTATTATTTTAAAGTTTCTTAAAACTCTTTAGTGAAGAGAAAAAATATTGCAAATAAGTGAATGAAATATAGGAAAGAAAAACCAGAATATATCCTGTAATATTGAGTGCAATGACGATTTATAAGGAGAAGAAAGAATTAAAAATAAAGCTGAACAAAGAAAAAGTTTAAAAAAATTTTATAGATAGCTTTGAGAGTTAGTAGGCTAAAAATGTGTCCTTTCACAAACTGTGAAGGATTTCTACTTATAATGTCTAGTAAAGGAAGTTACAAATTTAAGCATTAAATAGGAGTGTCATAAGGAATAATGTAAGTTAAAAAAGGCATTATTTTCTTTTTATAATAAAAAGTTTAAGTTATAATGGTGAAGGATGGAATGGTGAAATCTTGTTCACTATGTTAAAAAAAAAATCACTTAATGTTAAAAAAAAAAAGTTAAAATGAAATATTTTAACTAATTTTATTTTTTATTCATCAAGATAATTTCTCTCAAACATCTTAAAAGTGAAGATAATCTAAGAATATTGCCATGTTTTGAGATTATTTTAATTTTTTTACTTTGATGAAATAATGTCATGTGAAACATATTCTATAAAATATTTATGGAACATTTTTTGGAATGCAAGTTATTCTTAACGAAGAATTTTTCTTAAAGAAGAGTTGTTCCTAAATAAGGGTCATTCTAACTTGTTTTAAATGTGAATGTTTCTCAACATAATTGTTCTTAGTAGAGGTTATTCTAAACAAGAAGTGTTTTATGATGATACTGTTATTAAAAAGTTTGTTTTAAATAATGACTCAAACATTAACTATTTTCAGTAAAAATTGTTTTCAAATGATAGCTATGTTGAATAATCGTTATTTTGAATTAAAATTTTGTCTTGAAGATCTCAAGTTACTGGGAACATTATACCAGTCAATAAGAACAAGCACATTAAATTGTTATTAAACCTCAACTACTTTTTAGCATAAAATGATAATTTAGTTACTAATTATGAATATATATCAATCTAAAAATGGGGATATAATTTAAGAATTAATTTGCTAATTAAAGCCTATCTAATGATACAAATTTATTTTTATAAAAAATTATTAAATCTATTCATGTTGCATGTAAATTGTTTTATTCTTTTATATCACGGATTTAAAAACTAGTGTATCCCTGAAAGCCCATTCAATTCTGCATTATATTCATCACACTATAAATCCTGATTTCTTTCTTTATACCTGTATTTTAAGGACTAATAAACGGCCTTGCTAGAGCTAGTAAAAGAAAAAAAACAAAGCAGAAGCTTTTTATTTCCAAAGCAACGTTTTTTTCGACTATTTTACAAAAAAAAAAAAAAGAAAAAGAAAAAGAAAAGAAAAGATGGACACCATATCTGGAAACTCTTATAATTTAAATCCAATCTACACAAGCCCACTGTAGTCGTAACGCGTAGGGGAATTATGTACGTTTAAAAGAATCACCAGATCCAAAAAGGTTTGGATATAAGTAATCATCATTCATAGACGGCAATCTCTGCGGCAGTTGTTGATGCTGCTCTTGTTCAAGTGCATCGTCTCGGGAAACCGGTGAATCCAAACCTTCTTTAGATTTGCTCACTGAAGGAACATCTGCTGCCTCAAAGCCCTTGTGCTCCTGATCCTGATGTACCGTGTTGGAGTCCGAAGAATACAAAGCATCAATGGGATAGGTAAAAGAGTGTAGATGATCAAAACTCGGGTTTTCCACACTAGCTGGTTGACGAGGGATATTTTTATGAAAATTGTTTTCAGAGCTACCCTCATTGACCTGGCCATTCCTTTTCTGTGTAAGTTCGGCAATTCTGACTTGTGCAAGACTTGCTGCTGCCCGAGCTGCAGCTGCAGCACGCTCAGCAGTTTCAGCAGCTGACTGAGCAGCAGCTAAAACATCCTCCAGATCTATGTTGGCCTCACTATTTGTTTTCAAAATCGCAGGTGCTGGATCACTTGGTCTTTCAGAAGTTGGTGAAGCAGATACGGGTGGAGGAGAAATGAATGGCAGAAACTGTTTTTCTTTGGCTCCAGCTGGATCATTGGGCATTGTACTTTCTTTGGTTAATGAATGTTCTTGCGTCATATCGGGCTCCAAAGGCTCCAAAGGGGACATTTGTAACACATTTCTTGAAGCTCCAGAATGTCTAGATGAATGATCAATTTCAGGTTCTGGAGCAGCTGATGACGGTGGGTTAGTTACCGGTGCTGATGCAGCATTAGTGCTTGGCTTCAATGACACATTAGGAACTTCAGGAAAATCTAATGGGTCAAAGTCCGAGTCATAATCAGGCTGCTCAGTTTGGGCACGATTAGTGGCAGAAGCCAATGCTTCATCATGTTTCTCCACAGGAGGGGGTAACTTAGACCCAGTCTCAAGATTTGTTGGGCCATTCTGAGAACAAAAAAAGGTGTCTTAATGATACAGGATCAGAGAACAAGAAAACGCAGTCTAAATTTACTTACCAATAAATCTTCATGTGGTTTGAAAAACTCAGACTCAGTAGCAGCTGGATCCCATTCCAACTCATGCTCTTCAGCAATTTCTTTCAGAATCTTCAATTTTACTTCAGGTGAAGGAACACGTATAGATAACAATTCTATCAACTGCATTTAAGAGGATGTCAACCAGAAGAACGAAAATTTAAAATGAAATACACAACAAATCGTAAAACTTCTAATACCTGACGATTAACACCACAATCTGGCCTCAGCTCAGTTGCAGCTGATAAAAATTCCTTCCCGTACTTGGAAGCAAATAGCATTTGAACCTGCAGCAACTCTGGTAGATCGGCACATCTTGGTGCAGCAAAACAAACACTAGATATTGCTTCCTTCAAATCTAGAGGACATTCCCTGAAAAAGGATGATTCTTCAAATTTTTATTCCACAGCATGCAGTGTGCTTTTAACACTCTCTTTTCTTTACTTCAAATTTTTATAACTTATCAGCTTCTTGTGTGAGCATATAAGATATCCAAATTAAACAAAATTCAGAATTCTGCAAAAATGTCATTCATCAAGGCAACAAAGTCACAGCAATAAGTGCAGAGAAATTTATAGAACTTCATTGACAGGTGAAAGTGCATCTAGAAAAGAACATCAGTGTAACTTTTACATTACTTAGGTAGGTAACATGTGATGTTTATAACCTAGGCAAATATTGTTCTACCTCCAGAAAGATTCCAATGCTTCACAAATGCAAGGCACCCCAAGATTCTAATACTGGTAAGGCAATGCATAGGAGAATGGCATTATGAGAGCTATGGAGAATTTACAGAACTAAACATTCAATGAAACCATATTAGAGACAATAATTTGATGTTCATGACTTATGGCAGTTCACCAACTCCTAAATAATGAAACGATATAGAATGAGAGATTTTTGTTCTCATCACAGAACCCCAGGCCAAAGTTACTATTCCTTTAAAATGTAATCCTCAACCTGAAGAATTCAGTCAAACTACTTTTTACTCAACTTCCAAAGGCCTTTACAAATATTTGGCCCCATCCTTCAACCTAAAGCTGATACCGCAATCTAGCTGATACTTTGCAAAATTCATCCTACCCAACTGGTTCGGTTCAGACCCAAAGCGATTGAATCAAATTCAAAATATTAAAAACAAATTCAAGATTTTTGTTCTAGTCACAGAACCCGAGTTTTAAGTTACTATTCCTTTAAAATGTCATCCTCAACCTGAAGAATTTGGTCAAACTACTTTCCACTCAACTTCCAAAGGCCTTCTACAAATATTTGGCCCCATCCTTCAACCTAAAGCTGATACCACAACCTAGCTGCTAAATTGCAAAAATTCATCCTACCCAACTTGTTCAGTTCAGACCCAAAGCAATTGAATCAAATTCGAAATACTAAAAACATCAAGAAAGAAAAAAGATGGGAATCCAAAAATTTCAAGCAGTAACCTTTGAGTCTCTATGATCGGAAGACGGACAGCAATAAGCTCACAGAACAGTTCAAGGATCTCCTGAGCAGCCATCATGTTCTCTTCCCTTATTATATGCTCCACCTGAAATGTAAACCCCCAACCATTGCCTCATAAGAAGCTATCGACTCATTTTTCAAGTAGTACCGAAAAGAATTAGAATACCTTCCAAAAACAGCAAATTTAGAATGTACCAGAAAACCTAAATCACTTCACAAAATACTAAAAAAACAGCATATTTCGAGTATCAAATATATATATATATATATATCTACTTCGATAAACAGTGAATTAAAATATATGTGTATAGATACACATACCCGAATTCGAGCAGTAGCTTCTTGGCCAGTCTCAAGAAGCTTGGCAATGTCGCGGCGCATCTGCTTTATCTGAATCTCTCTCCTATTCCTCAATAACTTTATCCGCGGAATCGTTAACTTCAGTAAAGTTTTGCTGCAATTTTTTCCCCAAAAAAGAGAGAGAGAGAGAGAGATCAAACTTGAAACTAATTAAGCTAAATCTTCAAACTGATCAAACTAATAATTATGAAAAAGAAGAAAGAAATTATTCATCAAACACGATCAACAACAGAGAACAAGAAGCAGAAAAATAGATCAATTGAAAATTGAACGTTAACATGAATATGAGAATACTGAGAAATTGACAAAAAAAGAATATACTGAGAAATCAAATGAAAACGAAAAAAAAGAAGAAGAAGAGAAGAAGTAAATACCATTTAGCAGCTTTGAAGCCTTTGTTGAAGAATGAATCCATGATGGTAAGACGAGATCGCACAAACTAAAAAATGGAGACCTAAATTTTAGGAAAAAGAAATATGGCTTAAAGGGTTTAGTATTTTATATGATTGGATTAGAACAGGAAAAAAAATATAGATTTGTTTTATTTTATTTTACTTGTATTTTGGTTGCCAGGATAAGACGCGTCGTCTCGTTGTTGCAAAGCAGCTTGCTTATGTCCTAAGGCTTTTATTTAAGGTCAAATGTTGTTATTAGTCATTGTACTCTGTATAAGTTATGAATTTAGTCCATATAATTTAATTTGGTTCATTTTAGTCCTTTTCTTTTTGAGTTGATCAATTTGTCTTTTTATCTTTTTAATTTCAAAATGTCAATTCTAACTTAAATTTTAATATTTAAATCCTTGTAAAGTTATAAACTTAGTTCATGTTCTACACTTTGATTATTCTTAATCCCTGTATTTTTTAAAATTTAAAATTCTATTTTTGACATAAATAATAATCGTTAAATCTATTAATTGTTTTTAATAATATGTAAAAATAACAAGTTGATATGACATAACACATATAATAATATATTTGATTTTAAAAGTAGAGTAATTTAACTTAATGAATTTAATGACTTTTTTTGATTGGGACTGACATTTTAAAATTTTAAATATATATAGATTAAAAATATCTAATTAAGCTACAAAGATTAAATATATAATTTACGCGTAGTATAATGATTGATAGTAAAATTTAACCTTTGTTTAACTCTTTTAAAAATAAATAAGTTGACGGTAGCAGGTGGAATCGAGGAAGATACTAAACGCAGGGTGGCTGCCGTTTTGCGTCAGGATGGGGTCACAAAATGCTGGCATGTATATTTACAAAAATATACTTTTATTAATTAAATTATTTAAAATATTATTATACACACTCATTTATATATAATATAATATACTCTTATATAAATTTACATAATTAAAATTTTTTAATTAGATTATTTAAAAAAAAGATAATTTGAAAAAACTTGAATAAAAAAACATAAACAAAGTTTAATGGATGAAAATTTAAAAAGCTTAAACCAAAAACCATAATAATAATAATAATAATTCAAAGACATGATTTTGCTTATATCAAGGTTTTTCAAATTATTTAATTAAGAAAATGATTCCATAGCCAATACCAGAACCACCTTAACTTTTCTACTATTCATTTAGCTTTATAACAACATGCTAAACATAGCATTAACCCCGGATAGAGGGTATGATTAGTTGTGATGAAATTAAAATTAATAGTGGTAGTAAAATTAATTATTATAATAGTAAAATTAAAATTAATGATGGCATTTTTGTTTGGATTCAATTGCCATTTTAGTGGTAAATTGAAAATGTAAAATGACCATTAAAATTATTATATTAACGTAGAAAATTGAAGAGTGAATCACAGCCCTTGAAAGTGGGATTTGATGGAGAGATTTTTTTTTTATGTCATCATACTTTTATTTTATATTATAAAGAAAATATTGAAAAAAATTTATGGCCTTTAGATTTGCTTGAATATAGAGAATCAATCTCAGTCGTAGATTAAAAGAAAGGTGATGGATAATTTATTATGTTATAATATTTTATATGGTTAAATTGAAAATAACATAAATGCTATCAATATCTCAACCCTTGGATTTAGCGGGAAATTGAGAATAAATTGTAGCCATTGGATTAAAATCATTAAAGTTAGATTATTACATTATATTAGTATATTTTATTTATTATTTTAATTAGATATTATATTAAGAAAGATGAAGAACTTTCTTCATCATTGATACGAACTCTTTTTGGTGGGTTGTGTCAAAACATGATGCGGCCGGGATCGCATCAATCATTCATTTTTTTTTCTCATACCACTTCTTTTCTTTACAAATTAGTCCTTTCTCACCATTAATGCCCCTCCAAGCCAAGAATCACCAAATTGGCATGAGAATCCTTAGTGAAACCAAGATACCCACAACCTAGCTAGCTTAGTTTTTAAGATTGAAGTGGTGTGCTCATGATAAAGGAGAGAGAAAATCAAGTTTAAGTGGAACCCAAAGGATACTATAGAGAGGTAAAGAAGTTGAATCAAATGGTGTAGACAAAGGTAAACAAGCAGTAAAAGATTGAAAAGAGGTAAGAGAAGGCATAAGAAGCTCAATCAAGTATGTACTCCTAGAGTTCTATCTTGCCAATTTAAATTTAAGTGTGAATTATGTTAAAATAGTTAAATTAAATTTTATATGTTTAGTTCATACATTATTATGATAATATTTAATGTGATAGAGATTAATAGAAGTGATAACATGATTTGAAAAATTAATTGCAAAGTGAAGATGTTATGTGTGATAAAATTTGTAGTAGAAAGGATTAAATTGTAAAATTTATAAAAAAGACTATGTGAATTGAAATAAATATGTGAAATCGTTTAAGTGAAGTGTCCATGTGAAAATGAATCAACCACATAGTGTTGATGTATTAATTATTGAAATTCACGTTAATAAAGACTAAACTGAATAGTGTGTAAAAGTTTTATTTGATATTGAATATATGAATGAATTTAATACAAATATTATTATCATTGCTCATGTAGACAAGAGCTTGTTGGACATAGATGAAATGCCATTAGAAATTTTTAAACGCATTAGTGAAAATGACATTTTGGTGCAATTTCTTAGTTTCGACATTGTAATGCTTTGACGAGACCTTGCACTTTGGTGCTCTATCGTGATTAAGCATATCTGTGCATATATTTCTAGTGATATTCCACATATCGCGCTTGTTCTATCAAGTCTACTATAATCCTACATGCAGATGGTAAGGAAATTGGCAAGTGAAATAGTAAGTGAAATTTTACAAATAATTATGTGAAAGCTAAAGTTATAATGTATTTTTTTCAAAATTGGTTTATTATATTATGTTAATTTTATTTGCATGTTAAATTAAATAAAGTTAAAGTAAGCTTGAATTCTCTGAATATTTACCAAGCTAAAGTTATATTGTAACTTAACGCATTATTTTCTAACACGTAGGTAAATACTCAAGTCGAAGCTCCAAAGTGAAGATATCATTTCAACTCATCACATCACATTCAAAGCTTGGAAGAGGGTATGGTTTTGTCACATCACATTCAAAGCTTGGAAGAGGGTATGGTTTTGATCTTTTGACAATAGATTATGGCACGTACATAGATTAAAATAAAACATGTGTACAAGATTTCTAGTGAAAATTTTTGAAAAATCTTGATCATTTTATTAACCTTACAAACTGTAGCACCTTAACCCACATCCGTCGCCGGAATAGGGTTTCGAAGTATTACCAATCAAACAGACATAATTTTAAACATTTCATATTATATAATATTCAAGTCAAAACCAATCAAACTCATACATCTTAGGTGCTTAATCAATGTACCATCATTGGTACCACAATTATATCATCAAAGGATCATTCAAATCTAATTTGTAAACATGCCAAATTCAATCTATTTTGCCTATTTCATGATCATTTAAACATTAACTTAAACATGCCATAATATGACCTTAACATAAACACATATTTATATGTATATAACCAACCAATATTAAATTATAATTTTATTTACAATCATTCCACAAAATGATTAATAGTTAGACAGCCTAGGTGCATGCTGACACAAAAGAATAAACATCACCATATTTTAGATTAGGATCGTTGTTGGATGCTGAATCGACGATCAAAATTAAGTACCTATCCTGCGCAAGGAAAACAAACCGTACGCTGAGTAAAAGTCAATGGTATTTCTACAATCCGAATAATTAGAGACAATAGATTATCAATATATAATTTAAATATAGACATATATTAATATTTAAAAATCATCACAAATACCATATGCCAATTCTCTTTGAATTCATACATGATAGCATATCAAAATTCATATGTTTCACAATATCACAATTCTCATACTTGTTATATAAATAGCTTTTCACAATCTGATTCACATTTCATTTTTCATATCATACTATTTCAATATCAATTATAAAACTTTATTATTCACTTACCTCTATTAACATGACTTTGACTCGGACTCGAACTCAGACGAATACACGAATCCAACCAAAACACACCAGTTTGGCACCCTGTGTCTCATCGGATAATTCGAAGTAGTAAATTGACACCCAGTGTCTCATCGGCTAAATCGAAGTAAATTTGCATATAATGTCTCATCGAAATACTCCGAAGTAGTAATTTTGACACCTAGTGTCTCATCGACTCGAAGTCGAAGTAATCTCTGAACTCTTCCAATCCTATGGCATGTCATCTATATCCGACTCAACCCAATACAATTAATAGGGTTTTAGTTTCACATTTTAAATACAACCAATATTCATTTCAATTCAAATAATCAATATATTCAATATATATATACCAATTCAATTAATATAAATTCAATAAATTCATCACATACTAAATCAATCCATTTCAATTGTAAAACACAATAATTCTCACCTTAACACTTACCATATACATTAAATTGAATTATAACAATTAATAACTAAATTCGAATTATAGAAATACAAACCAGAAATTCCAAGCTATTCCTCGTCGACTTTATCTTTCCTCTTTCTAGTCAAAGATTCTGATACAACGTTAGCTACGGAATTAAAACAATTAAAAATCATCAATTCAACACAATTCAATTTCATGTTGAATATTTCAATTTTTACTCAAATATTGCCTAATTTTCAATTTAGTCCCTAAACCGAGATTAACTTTATTTCTTCACAATTAATCTTATATTTTTATGCAAATTTCACTTTAAACTAAATTCAACACCCTATTTGTCGATACCATTTTGCGAAAACGCAAACGGACGTCGACTTAAAAAATAAATACTGGAACTGGAGTCGCCACCGATCTTTTTTAGGGTGCGATCGGTCACCTCAAAAGGGGGTTGTTTTTGATAAACTATTTGATTTATTAAAACAACGATTTTGGTCCGCATACCAGAAAAATAGGTTCAGGAGTCAGTTACGCACGGGGAAGGATTAGCACCCCCGATACGCCCAAAAACTGGTACCTTGTTGATTAATTGATGTCTTTGAGGTCGATAATTTGAAAACTTGAAAGAATTTTAAAATACGATCCTTATTTGTTCTAAAATCGTTTGGGTGATAGAGAATGTGTGAAAGGCCGGTTTGCCTTAAGGTAAAACGTCACATCCAATACGTTAGGACACGACATTTCGACTTTTGAGACTAACTTGCCTTATTCGGAATTCGGGTTTTTATTTTGAAAGGATGTTTCAGTACTTGAGATAAACGAGGGAAATCAGAACCCAATTCGTTAGGGCGTGATTTCTCGAGATCTTTAAGTACAGAACATAGCCTCGATTTTAGAAAATTTTACCTCGAGATAACAAACTATCATATCCAATGCGTTAGGACGCAATATCTCGAATTCTCAAGAATCGATTCCTATATTGAAAAAAAATCATGTATTTATTTTGAAAGGATATTCGGTTATTTAGACTATAAACGAAAAACCGCAACCCAATACGCTAGGGCATGATCCCCGAGTGTCTAAATACGGAATATTGCCTTATAGAAAATCATTTTTTGTACCGAGTAAACGGTAATTTATAAGACGTATAGTGAGCGATAATGAGGGTGAGCATAACAGGAATAGAATGTAGTAACGAAAGGCGGATGTGAATACGAGCAATAATATGGCATGCAGAATAGAAGTAATAGGGTGTTAAACGTATGTTTTAAGAAGGATATTCGGATATTTAGATTTAGACGAGAAAACCAAAGCCCAATACGTTAGGGCGCGGTGCTCGAATTTCTAAACATCAAAACATTGCCTTTATAAAAAGATCAATTTGGCATGGGGTAAAAGTTGTATAACTCTCGATAAAAAATTTTAGAACAAATGATAGTGACGATAATAATAGAAGTACATTAATAAAATGATAATAAAAATGAGGTGTCGGTAATATAATAGGAATAATAAAAACATAATATGTACATAAGATAATACAAAAGAATAGTAAATATATATGCATGATAATATGTGTATTTAAGGCAAGGGGTAGTCACAACGTGAAAATATATTAAACATAATAGTGTTAAAATACGTAATGTAATATATGAAATACGTAATTAAAAAATGAGAAAAATATATAGTTTATGAAAAACGGAACATCTACGTAATGGTAAAAGGACGCGTGCGAAAGATAACATGAAATAACATTTAAAATATACATATAAATGCAATATACATGATATATATAAGCATAACATATAAAAAGGTATTAACAAACATAATATGCACATGATAGTATTATAAAAACAATATATTTAAAATAAGTAAGAGTATCTACATATATATACGTAAAAAAAAACAATAATATTAAAATAAATAATGATAGCGAAAATAATAAGTGTAATATGGATCAAAGGCATATACATAATAAGCACACAAATCATTTGTATATATATAGGTAAATAATAATAATAATAATAATAATAATAATAATAATAATAATAATAATAATGTAAAAAACTTAAATAATGAAAAATAGGATTAAGTTGAAAGCAGGACAGAACTTTAGGGCCGAATTTTAAAATTTAAACAAACTAAAGGGACTTATTTGAACACGCGTAAAAGATAGGGGGACCGAAATAGCAATTTTCCTAGTTATTTAAAACGGGGCGTTTAAACCTGGGCCTGAGTGAAAACGGGCATAAACTTTAGGGCCGAATTTTAAAATACAGCAAGATGAAAAGGGGATCGATTTGGGCGCGCGTGAACAGGGGAGGGACCAAAGCAGAAATTACCCCTCTCCGTCAAAACGCAGCGCAGAACAGGGGATCAAATCGCAAAGCGTGCCGAATTCGGGGCCAATTTAAAATTGTTAGGAACTTGATTGCGAAACTATGAAAAAGTGGAAGGGCTGCGCGCGCAATTAGCCCTTCTATGATCGAAAACACACGGGTCCTTTAGGGTCGGGTCGACCAGGTCGATTAGTATAAAATGGTTTTTTTTTTTTTATTCATTTGCTACCCAGGGAAAGAAAAAAAAGAAAGGGAAAGAAGAGAGAGGGGAAAGGGAAAGGAGAGATGGGGGAGCTCCGGTGGTCGGTCCGACCACCGTCCGGCCACCAGACCGCCGCGCCGGCGCCGGTGCCGGTGCCGGCCGCCGTATATGGTGGACGGAAAAGGTAAATTTCTTATTTTTTTCTCCTTTTTTTGTATTTCTTTAATTATTTAGAACATTTGCATGTATATAGATGAAAGGATCAATCGGCAAACAAAAAAAAGAATTTGAAATCACCTTAGCCCTCTGTTTCAGTTTCCTCTGATGTTTTTCGAGTCTCCGATTTCGGGATTTAGATTGCCTTTATCTTTTGATGCTAGATTTGAAATTAGAAACTGATTGTTTGTATTGATTTTGCAAAAATGCCGAATCCTTTACAATGTGTTTTGAATCGGCTTTTATAGCCATCACGTTACAAGTTGTTTATCTCTCTTTCTAGCTTTCTGTCTCGTCTCTTTAATGTCTTTGCAGGTATTGTGGCGGTGGATGTGACCATGGGCGGTCGTAGCAGCTGCTGAGTCAGAGAGCAGAGGCGGTGGCATGCAAGTGGTGTAACCGAATATAGGGTTTCGTTCGTTTCTGATTTAGGGTAACGGGTTTCGGTTTGTTTGTAACGAGTAGGGATTTTGGTAGGGTTAAATTTAGATTTAATTTAGGGGTTTTGTAATTTGGTTAAGTGGGTTAAGAGGGTGTTGGGCTGTACGGGTATTTGGGTCAATGGGTAGTGTAATGGGTTGCTGGTATTTGTTTCGGGTAATTGTAAATGGCCAAAATTGGCCTATAACAGCTGCCCCTCTTTGCTCATTATCGTGTAACGATAATAGAGCAAAGACATAAAGAAAGGCCAATTTTGCCTGGTTTCGCCCCATCTTAACTTCATTGGTGCTTTTCTTGTTCAGGTAACCCCTTTTAAGTCCACTGCATCTTGTAACTTTGGTTCAATGCCGATTCACACTGCTCACATTTTCAAGGGTCTAAAATTGGTCGTGATCTGGTCTTCTGTTCCACTACAATTTCAAGGATGCAAGATCCGTATCTTCGATTAGCTCCATTGTAACTTCAGGGGGCAAAATTTGACACCGATCAGCTCCCACATTTATCCTCTCGCAGTATGAATTGGTCCTCTCTCTGTAATATGAGCAGACTTTGAAGAACAGAAATTGGAAAGCAGAAATTGAAAAAGATTAACTCACCTCTCGCAATATGAGTTGAATGAACAGAAATTGGAAAGCAGAAATTGAAAAAGATCAACTTATCTCTCGCAATATGAGTTGAACGAACAGAAATTGAAAAGCAGAAATTGAAAAAGATCAACTCACCTCTCGCAATATGAGTTGAACGAACAGAAATTGAAAAACAGAAATTGAAAAAGATCAACTCACCTCTCGCAATATGAGTTGAACGAACAGAAATTGAAAAGCAAAAATTGAAAAAGATCAACTCACCTCTCGCAATATGAGTTGAACGAACAGAAATTGAAAAGTAGAAATTGAAAAAGATTAACTCACCTCTCGCAATATAAGTTGAATGAACAGAAATTAAAAAGAAAAAATTGAAAAAGATCAATTCACCTCTCGCAATATGAGTTGAATAAACAGAAATTAAAAACAGAAATTGAAAAACATCAACTCACCTCTCGCAATATGAGTTGAATAAATAGAAATTGAAAAGCAGGAATTGAAAAAGATCAACTCACCTCTCGCAATATGAGTTGACTTTGAGACACAAAACGGAAATTAAAAACAGAAATTGGAAAAGCTCAACTCACCTCTGTAACATGAGTTGACTTTGAGACACAAAACAGAAATTAAGAACAGAAATTGGAAAAGCTCAACTCACCTCTATAATATAAGTTGAATAAACAGAAATTAAAAGCAGAAATTGAAAAACATCAACTCACCTCTCGCAATATGAGTTGAATAAACAGAAATTGAAAAGCAGGAATTGAACAAGATCAACTCACCTCTCGCAATATGAGTTGATTTTTGAAAAGCAGAAAAGAAATTGAAAACAGAAATTGAAAAAGCTCAACTCACCTCTGTAATATGAGCTGGCTCTAAGAAACATAAATTAAAAATAGAAATTGAAAAAGCTCAACTCACCTCTGTAATATGAGTTGACTTTGAGGAACAGAAATTAAAAACAGAAATTGAAAAAGCTCAACTCACCTCTGTAATATGAGTTGACTTTTGAAAAACAGGAATTGAAAATACCTCAGCGTGTCCTGAGGCTCAACTCACCTCTCGTAATATGAGTTGATTTTTTTGAAACATAAATTAAAAACTGAAATTGAAAATACCTCAACGTGTCTTGAGGCCCAACTCACCTCTGTAATATGAGTTGATTTTTGAAAAACAGGAATTGAAAATACCTCAGCGTGTCCTGAGGCTCAACTCACCTCTCGTAATATGAGTTGATTTTTTTAGAACATAAATTAAAAACTGAAATTGAAAATACCTCAACGTGTCTTGAGGCCCAACTCACATCTGTAATATAAGTTGATTTTTGAAAAATAGGAATTGAAAATATCTCAGCGTGTCCTGAGGCTCAACTCACCTCTCGCAATATGAGTTGATTTTTTTGAAACATAAATTAAAAACTGAAATTGAAAATACCTCAACGTGTCTTGAGGCTCAACTCACTTCTCGCAATATGAGTTGATTTTTGAAAAACAGAAATCGAAAATACCTCAGCGTGCGACCTGAGGCTCAACTCACTTCTCGCTATATGAGTTGATTTTGAAAAATAGAAATTAAAAAGACAAAAATTGAAAATTCCTCAGCGTGTCCTGAGGCTCAACTCACTTTTCGCAATATGAGTTGATTTGAAAAATAGAAATTAAAGGTACCTCAGAGTACCAAAACATCATCTGGCAAAACTCAAGTGTCTTTCCCTTGATTCAGTGCAGTTATCATCGAAACCACTTGTTCTGTTGAAATACCTGTGTATGTCATGCATGATGTTATCATGATATGCATATGTTGGCCCTAAATGCTTTTATGCCTACATGATTATGCTTATGCGCCCTAGGCATGTTTGTCATATGTTCCTTTTTCATCACGATTCTTGGTGATCCGTGTTCATTGTTTCGACCCTCGATTCTCTTCAGGCCTTGTACCCATCTTCAAACTTTACGAGTACTCTGTGTTTCTCAAATATCACTCTTTTGCCCCCGGTTAAACTTTTGTCCATGCTTTGAGGCTCTTGTACTTGTTAAATTCTCATCCAGGTAATGCTCAACATTTCTTTTGTTTGGAGTATGTTATCTCAAAATGCTCTAAATTTTCAACGCATGAACTCTTCCACATTTCATAATCAAGAATCTTTTCGAGCTTGGCTTCTCGCGTAGAAGGTTTCGAACTGCTGAAAATGCTTCAAACACTTGCTGTTTGACTCACTGCTCAAATCATCTTACTCCTTGGGCCCAAATCTACTTCATTAGGACGCCCTTTCGTGTTTTTATCCTAATCTTTTTGTTTACCAAGATGCATTTTTTAGGTTTTCGTCTTGATCTTCTTCTCCTTTTTCATCTTGGGATGCTCTATTGCTTGGCTGGTATTTCAACCCAAAACTCGAGGAAATGTTTTGCTCAACCAGCTTGCCCCACTGCGACTTGAGGGTCCCTTCCATTGTATCTCAAAGTATAGGATCTGTAACTTGTTTGATCAATTGACCCCTCTTCGGGTGACCCGATCAGATATTTATGGGTGTAGAGTATCATTTTCCCGAGAATGATTCTCTTTTATGCTTAGGTTGACATTGCTCGTTTTCATCGAGATTATCACCAACTCGATATCTTGTTTTTGTTCAACTAACATCTTTGATAGAAATCCGAAGAGATAAACTCATTTTAAGTTCAAGTTTCCCAATCTTTATACTTGTGAGCTTTTAAACAATAGTCCTGTTTCAGGTTCTCGTATTATTCGGAAGCTTTTCAGAGTAATACGTGAAACTCCTTTTATGACAGTATTATTAGTCCACTAATCATTATTTCAATATGATATGCTTGAAAAAGATCATACCTAATGGACAAAAGGAAATTGATTGGAAGCATAACTCGAAACAAACAGGGATCAAGAATGACACTTTTTTTGTTATTATTTTTTTTGAAACGAATAAGATAAACAAAAGAAACAGATTCAAAATGGGTAGGATGGAAACTAGATACCCCAGATATCGCAGCCTAAGCTTCTCTGTTCAAACTTCTTGAGGACCGTTTTGAGCTCAATATGTGTTTAGAGGATCCGGAGTACTTTGTTGATGCTCCAATATGTAGCATACTTCTTCATTGTCAATTCAAGCATAGTAAGATTACTGTATGCCCCACTTTAGATTACTGTATGCCCCACTTTCAACCAAAATTTAAGCCACCCTTTTCGGGTTTTCAACTCAAATCCCTTTTGGTCTCAAAGCGCCCTTTGCGGGTTTTCGCCTTGGCCTCTCCTTTTCCCTTTTCCTTTTCTGATTGATTTTCTTCCTTCGTTTTTTTTTTTTTTGCTTTACGGTCTCAAGGTGCCCCTTTTCCTCTAAAGCTCCTTTTGTATATGAAAGATCGTCTTCGATATCAGCTCCCGTCTGGAAATTCCTTTAGGCGAACCTTCTCATTATAAACTTGCATTATCTGATCGTGACAGATTGCTATTAACTTTTCTCCTTCAATTTGATTGATCATATCGGAATTGAATCGATTCTGTTTCATCAAGATTCAGCTCTGACAAAACTCGAAAGAAAGCATCTCAACTTTAATGGGCAAGCCTAGTGAGAAATGTGTTGCCCCAGCGAAGGTTCTGGCCGACGTTTGGCAAGTACAGAGGGTAAATGGTAACTTCTCCACACCAACCATTACAAGTCTCAGTCATCTTTCAAAATCTTTTTGGATGGCTTTGGGTTGCCTTTGTTGCACTGATATTGTGTCTGATCTTTGAATAGACCGTAAATTGCCATTTTTAGATTCAGATTTGAATTTGGATTTCAAATTTGAACTTGGATTTGGATTTGAATTTGGATTTGGATCTGGATCTGTATTCGAATTTGAATTTGGATTTGTTTGGATCTGTATTCGAATTTAAATTTGGATTTGTCTTTGAATTTGAATTTGATGACTGTATACTTTGTAACTTTGGCATATAAAGTGACCTTACCCCCTTGATAATGATCTGATGTCGGTGATATTGCCCCTATAACAATCATGCCTCATATAGAGAGTCCGTGAAGAAACAAATGAGGTATATACGTCTTACCTTATTTCTGTGGCGAGCTAGGTTCTGATCTCTTTCGCAAGCTCGCAATGTCGACTAACCCCTTGTAAGCTAGGATGTGTCTTTTCATCTCGTTCTACTATTCATAACAAATTGGAAGCTAAGTACAATCTCTGTCATCTTCAAAGTATTGAGATCCCTCTGAACACATATCTTACTAAAAAGAGAGTTAGTAACAGCGTTGCTCGTGATATTGATATCTGGGTACCTATTGTAGGTACGAAGGCGAGTTTTGAAGAATAAATGATTCTAAAGAGATTATTTACATAGTATGATAGTCAATATGAAAGGATAAATGAATGAAAGTCCAAGAACAAAGGAACCTACACATAAACAGAATAAAAGGAATATTTGTTCAAAAGATGCATTTCATTGAAATAAAGATTCTGGATAAATGCCTATTTCACAAAAGGGCCCTTATTTCCCCTAGGCCTGAGACAATAAGCATGTTCTGAGCATTACTCTAAATAAGTTCTAAAATATAGGTTTCTTTCACAGTCTTGTCGTTCAAAATATTCCTAAGTATGTAAGGGAAAATGCCTGGAAATTTCAATCCTCCGTTACTGTGTTCACATTCCCTTTAGCATGGTCAGGGAATAGATTCTCGGTCGCATTGCTAGCATTATCAAATCGCAGAATGCCCGTATCAATGAGTCCTTGGACCTGCTTTTTAAAGGCAAGGCAGTTTTCCGTGGAATACCCTTGATTCCCAGCATGGTATACACAGCTAGCGTTTGGGTCGTACCACTTCGGGTACGGGGGTTTCAAGGGTGCCACATAGTGTGGGGATATCAACTGTTTCTCGAGAAGTTTTGGGTATAGTTCCCCGTACGACATAGGAATAGTAGTGAAATGCGGTTTCTCAGGATTGGGCCTTGCCGGTCTTGGTTCGTTCCTGGGTTTGTTTTTGGGCGGGCATTGTGTTCTGTGGGAGCATGGCGTAAACGAGGTAAGAAGGGTATTGAGGTGGTGTTTGGTAGTAAGGATTTTGGGGAGGAAAGTAGACATTTGGGGATGAGTGATATTGAGGTCGGAGCTGATTTGGGTACGAATTGAGAGTGTAACGGCTTCCAGTCCCTACCATGTAGGCTTCTGGCTCTTTCTTCTTCATAGGTGCTGCCCTTCTCGTACTATCCTGCCCCTCCATTCTACCACTCCTGATGGCATTCTCGATAAGCTCGCCGGACATGACAATATCTGTAAAGTCTTTTGTGGCACTCTCCACTAATTTGTCGTAAAATGGCGCTCTCAAGGTGTTAATGAAAAGGATGGTGATCTCAGTTTTTGTCAGTGGGGGTTCCACTTGGGCCGAGACGTCCCTCCATCTCTGCGCGTACTGTCTAAAGGTTTCCGATGGCTTTTTCTCCATTATTTGCAACATCATACGATCGGGCACCATGTCCGACACGTGCTTAAACTGCTCACAAAATGCTGACGCTAGGTCCTTCCATGTTCGGATCTTCTCTCTGCTAAGCTGATTGTACCAGCGAAGAGCTGATCCAACAAGGCTGTCTTAAAAATAGTGTATGAGCAGTTTGTCTTCATTTACATAGCCGGTCATTTTCTGGCAAAACATGACCAGGTGTGCCTTCGGACATCTTGTTCCATCATACTTCTCGAAATTCGGTGCTTTAAATTTGGGCGGTAGAACTAGGTCAGGTACTAAACTAAGCTCTTTAGCACTTAGCGCGAAGAAGACCTCAGTGCCTTCTATCGCTTTAAGTCTTTCCTCTAAGCTCCTATACTTCTCCTGAGCTTCGTGATCATTTGTCCTCAACCTGGCAATTTCCACCGGATCATCTAGATCAGGAACGGGCGGATTAGCAGGATTGGATACAAATATTCCCTGCCCTTGGTGAGCAGCTGGCACAGGTCGCTGTTCCAAGCTAGCGGATTCCTCTTGAGTGTATACTCTTTGTGTCATATGGGGCGGAGCGAATTCCGGTGGGTAAAGTGGATCTTGATCGAGGTTAACAACCTCAGGGTTCTGTACGGGTCCTTTCCCTTTTACTAGGGCTGACATCATTTCCATCATTTTAGCCATTTGGTCTTTTTGTTCTAGTGACTCTTCCCGGGACCTCACCATCAAATCCCTCGTTTCTTGCTGTGATTTGGCCAGTTGCTTTTGCAGTTCCCTTTGAACTCTTTCCATTCTTTTGATTCTTTCATTAAATGCAGCCTCCATTGTTCTAACTTGCCGGCGCGTTCTATACGAATAATGTAGTTCCAGCCTTTATATTGTCGTAACTGCGAATCGTGTGATTTTGACCTTAGTGAATGACTATGAGATATTTACATGAAATGAATGCATGAATGCCTTATGAATGCAAAAATGCCATATGAACGTTAGTCATGAGTGCATATGCAAGAATTTGGTGTTGACTTTTATATTCAATTATATTAGGAGAACTTGTCTAGAAAACATAATTCTTTACATAAAACGGATCACATATGCGGTCTTGTCCTCATAGTCCCAGCAAAGACATCAATCTTCATTTTCATATCCGGATGCCATGGTTGACTCCAAAGATGTCTCTATTGGCTCATTTTACTTGATCTGGGTCGCAACTCATTACTCTCTTATCCTCGCGATACTCGTTGGCTTCTAAAAAAAGTGAGGACATGGTGGCTCTTTGAATAAATCAATGTCCACTTGAATCCTCTGGCGACGAAGCAAAGTTGTATATTCCTCCACAAGCTATTAGCCTTTACATATTGTGCTGGCTCAGACCGTATTCGGACGATCGTATTATAACCCACTTTATCAAGTCGTTTTCTTATAAGAAACTCCCCTATTTAGCAATTGAATATGAATCAACACCTCTTTTCTACGATGATGCCATGCAATGCAATCAAAACGAAAGAAAACACGTTAGCACAGGAGAGATAAATAATAAAACACCTAATTGGGTGAGCACTAGGGTTTGGCGAAGCTCTACCTAGAGTGGGCTCCTAAGGTTTGTTACATGAGGTTCGGCTCTAGAGTAAAAAGGTACTTGAACCCACGAATTCCTCGACTTTCACCCATTACAGGCTCATATGAATCGAGTTCGGTTCAGGGGGACACATTTCCCTATGGCCATGCGGAGGTGAAAACCTCACGAAGACATAGGTACGGATGTATCCCGGAAGCAGTCCACTAGCCCGTGCGGAGGTGAAAACCTCACGAAGGCATAGTTTCTTACTCCCACTTAAAGGGTGCGACCCCGACGGTCATGCAAATGGAATGTGCAGAGGTATGAAAAGCTTACAGTAAAATACGAAATAAAGTAATGAAAATCATGTTGCAAAATCGATAAAATGTAATGAAATGATCGTATATTAAAGCAAATTTCCAAATTTCGACTGAAAGACAAAAACTAATCAATTCGAGGTTCAACTCTCGTTTTAGCCTCCCCAGTGGAGTCGCCAAGCTGTCGATACCATTTTACGAAAACGTAAACGGACGTCGACTTAAAAAATAAATACTGGAACTAGAGTCGCCACCAATCTTTTTTAGGGTGCGATCGGTCACCTCAAAAGGGGGTTGTTTTTGATAAACTATTTGATTTATTAAAACAACGATTTTGGTCCGCATACCAGAAAAATAGGTTCGGGAGTCAGTTACGCACGGGGAAGGATTAGTACCCCCGATACGCCCAGAAACTGGTACCTTGTTGATTAATTGATGTCTTTGAGGTCGATAATTCGAAAACTTGAAAGAATTTTAAAATACGATCCTTATTCGTTCTAAAATCGTTTGGGTGATAGAGAATGTGTGAAGGGCCGGTTTGCCTTAAGGTAAAACGTCACATCCAATACGTTAGGACACGACATTTTGACTTTTGAGACTAACTTGCCTTATTCGGAATTCGGGTTTTTATTTTGAAAGGATGTTTCAGTACTTGAGATAAACGAGGGAAATTAGAACCCAATTCGTTAGGGCGTGATTTCTTGAGATCTTTAAGTACAGAACATAGCCTCGATTTTAGAAAATTTTATCCCGAGATAACAAAATATCATATCCAATGCGTTAGGACGCAATATCTCGAATTCTCAAGAATCGATTCCTATATTGAAAAAAAATCATGTATTTATTTTGAAAGGATATTCGGTTATTTAGACTATAAACGAAAAACCGCAACCCAATACGTTAGGGCACGATCCCCGAGTGTCTAAATACAGAATATTGCCTTATAGAAAATCATTTTTTGTACCGAGTAAACGGTAATTTATAAGACGTATAGTGAGCGATAATGAGGGTGAGCATAACAGGAATAGAATGTAGTAACGAAAGGCGGATGTGAATACGAGCAATAATATGGCATGCAGAATAGAAGTAATAGGGTGTTAAACGTATGTTTTAAGAAGGATATTCGGATATTTAGATTTAGACGAGAAAACCGAAGCCCAATACGTTAGGGCACGGTGCTCGAATTTCTAAACATCAAAACATTACCTTTATAAAAAGATCAATTTGGCATGGGGTAAAAGTTGTATAACTCTCGATAAAAAATATTTAGAACAAATGATAGTGACGATAATAATAGAAGTACATTAATAAAATGATAATAAAAATGAGGTGTCGGTAATATAATAGGAATAATAAAAACATAATATGTACATAAGATAATACAAAAGAATAGTAAATATATATGCATGATAATATGTGTATTTAAGGCAAGGGGTAGTCACAACGTGAAAATATATTAAACATAATAGTGTTAAAATACGTAATGTAATATGTGAAATACGTAATTAAAAAATGAGAAAAATATATAGTTTATGAAAAACGGAACATCTACGTAATGGTAAAAGGACGCGTGCGAAAGATAACATGAAATAACATTTAAAATATACATATAAATGCAATATACATGATATATATATATATATATATATATAAAAAGGTATTAACAAACATAATATGTACATGATAGTATTATAAAAACAATATATTTAAAATAAGTAAGAGTATCTACATATATATACGTAAAAAAAAAACAATAATATTAAAATAAATAATGATAGCGAAAATAATAAGTGTAATATGGATCAAAGGCATATACATAATAAGCACACAAATCATTTGTATATATATAGGTAAATAATAATAATAATAATAATAATAATAATAATAATAATAATAATAATAACATAAAAAACTTAAATAATGAAAAATGGGATTAAGTTGAAAACAGGACAGAACTTTAGGGCCGAATTTTAAAATTTAAACAAACTAAAGGGACTTATTTGAACACGCGTAAAAGATAGGGGGGACCGAAATAGCAATTTTCCTAGTTATTTAAAACGGGGCGTTTAAACCTGGGCCTGAGTGAAAACGGGCATAAACTTTAGGGCCGAATTTTAAAATACAGCAAGATGAAAAAGGGATCGATTTGGGCGCGCGTGAACAGGGGAGGGACCAAAGCAGAAATTACCCCTCTCCGTCAAAACGCAGCGCAGAACAGGGGATCAAATCGCAAAGCGTACCGAATTCGGGGCCAATTTAAAATTGTTAGGAACTTGATTGCGAAACTATGAAAAAGCGGAAGGGCTGCGCACGCAATTAGCCCTTCCATGATCGAAAACACGCGGATCCTTTAGGGTCGGGTCGGGTCGGGTCGACCCGACCCAGGTCGGTTAGTATAAAAGGGGTTTTTTTTGTTTTTTTATTCATTTGCTACCCAGGGAAAGAAAAAAAAGAAAGGGAAAGAAGAGAGAGGGGAGAGGGAAAGGAGAGAGGGGGGAGCTCCGGTGGTCGGTCCGACCACCGTCCGGCCACCAGACCGTCGCGCCGGCGCCGGTGTCGGCCACCGTATACGGTGGACGGAAAAGGTAAATTTCTTATTTTTTCTCTTTTTTTTTGTATTTCTTTAATTATTTAGAACATTTGCATGTATATAGATGAAAGGATCAATCGGCAAACAAAAAAAAGAATTTGAAATCACCTTAGCCCTCTGTTTCAGTTTCCTCTGATGTTTTTCGAGTCACCGATTTCGGGATTTAGATTGCCTTTATCTTTTGATGCTAGATTTGAAATTAGAAACTGATTGTTTGTATTGATTTTGCAAAAATGCCGAATCCTTTACAATGTGTTTTGAATCGGCTTTTATAGCCATCACGTTACAAGTTGTTTATCTCTCTTTCTAGCTTTCTGTCTCGTCTCTTTAATGTCTTTGCAGGTATTGTGGCGGTGGATGTGGCCATGGGCGGTCGTAGCAGCTGCTGAGTCAGAGAGCAGAGGCGGTGGCATGCAAGTGGTGTAACTGAATATAGAGTTTTGTTCGTTTCTGATTTGGGGTAACGAGTTTCGGTTCGTTTGTAACGAGTAGGGATTTTGGTAGGGTTAAATTTAGATTTAATTTAGGGGTTTTGTAATTTGGTTAAGTGGGTTAAGAGGGTGTTGAGCTGTACGGGTATTTGGGTCAATGGGTAGTGTAATGGGTTTCTGGTATTTGGTTCGGGTAATTGTAAATGGCCAAAATTGGCCTGTAACACTATTTTCACATAAATTCCTAAATTTCAAAATTTTCACAATTTAGTCACTATTACACAAAATTTACAATTTATTCTACAATTCAATCTTTTTTCATTTCTAACTTAAAAATCTATCAATTTAATCCCTAATACTAAAATTATTCAACATAAACAGCACATAAAAACTCAATAATTTCTAAAATTTTGACATGGGTTAGGTAGTATTTAACATTAGGATTCCAAAAACATAAAAATTATAAGAAAAATGAACTAAATTGACTAACCAATTAAACTTTGAACAATTGAAGCCCCTAGGTGCATTTGTTTCTTTATCTTTTTCTTTCATTTTTCCTTCTATTTCGTTGGCTTTGTTCTTTCTATTCTCTTTCTTTATTTTATTTGTTTTTAATATAATATAATATAATATACTTAATTCTTAACGTTTATTTTATAATATAAATATATAATAAATTCAAAAAAATCTACCTTATGCTGCCTCATATTAAGACATTGGCATAATTGCTTCTTTAGTCTTTTTAATTTTTCTTTAATCTATAATTCAACTTTCACCCTTTATGCAATTTAATCCTTTTACTTAATTACTCTTAATTCATACAAATTCACCTAATCAAAACCTAATTAACCACATAACTAACTTCGTAAATATTTATTATAAATATTTACGAGTCCAATTTACGAAAACGAAGTCTGAAAAATACATTTTCTGACACCCGTGACTATCGGGTTGTTACAATCTTAGTTAAATTTTGATTGAGTTATATATAGAATTATGTAATGTTTTGATAGAGATTTATTTTTTATAACGTTTAGAAGTGATATGAAATTATTGATGATAGTTTAAACTTGGTTTTAGATGTTTCAAACATGTTTTGGGTAATCTAGTTCTAGGTGTCGTGGCATTGGACATGTAATTAGAGTAATCTGCCCCTAGTTTTGTGACATTGGACATGTAATTAGAGTAATTTGCCCCAAGTGTTGTGACATCAAAAGCCAATGTCGCACACTAGAAGCCAATGTTGTGACATCAGAAGCCAATGTCACAACATTAGAGCATTCTGCCCTCAATGTTGCGTTACCCATTTCCAGTGTCATGACATTGATCCTGTTTACCCTGTTTTGACTCGGATATGTCCCAAACACTCTCGATTGCCATCAAAGTTTAAAGGTAGAAGAGAAATGACTCGAGCTCCTTCATGTAAAACAAATTGTGTTAAAATGAAGTGTTTGATATTATGTTCAAGTTAAATGGTCTTAGTGCCCAAATGTGACATTCGTTACTCGAGTTATCAGTTCAACCCGGGTAAAGTATGTTACATTAAACATTCAACAAATCCGTACTCTAAGTATTGATTACTCAATGGTACTAACATAGTATTAAACATAGTAAAAACATTGCAAAGATGGTTGAGCTAAGTATTGATTGTTTGGCTACTAATGACTTACGATCATTCTAGAAACCTACGAAACCTGCGCACGAGAATGAACAAATCCGTACTCTAAGTATTGATTACTCAATGGTACTAACATAATTTGAAGTTAAGCATAAAAGAAATTAAAATAAAAAGATTATGATTATCACATTAAAACAAATTATTTTCTGAATGAATTGATATAATCAGAACCAGAATGATGCTTGTTTATCATATTTAAAATGACATTTATTCACAAATTAGAATAATGTATCATATTCAGAATCAGAATGACATAATAAATATTTTCTTATAACCCTTATTAATTGGAAGCTGACACTAATATGGGTGCACAAATTTATCCCCCAAGACTCCACAATATGCACCATAGTGTTGATCAGGCATTAACGCACTAATCCCCTTACATTCCACGGAATGTAATACACCGAAGTGCTAGAATGAATCGCACCGCTGTACCAGAATAAATTGCACCAAAGTGTTAGAATGAATTGCATCAAAGTGTCAAAATGCTCCCACCAATACATATACAAAGCTTATGTCATGTCAACTATATCTTAGCTATGTCTGACATCATTTAATAGGGCAATCTTATACTTTTACAATATCAACTCATGCATTATCACATATTTCTCAATATGACAATAAGGTAGTTAATCATTTTAATACCATAAGGAATTTCATAGACATATACATACACATACCTATCAACTTACCCATTAAGTCAACATATAATTCAATATATTCAAACACAGTTTGTAAATTCATATCACAAGCAATTCATCAAGATTAGTTAGTTATTTAGATTAACGAAATAAAAGCATATTATGATAGTACAAATTGATATCGCTAATCCTCAACGATTTTCATCTTCTATTTATTTTTCAATGGACCGACTTCGTTTTTTGTTACATTCGATAAATTAAATACGAATAAAATATTAAAATCTCATTTTCAAATAATTAAAAATTCAAATTAAATATGTTTTATATTTATTCAATTTAGTCCTTATAAACCCAATTATTCGAAATGCTCATATTATATGATCTACCCAATCGAATCACAATCCAACTTCGTAATTATACTACAGAGACCTCCAACTAACAAATTATAACAATTTCATTCAAATTTCTCACTCTTAATCTCTCTCTAAAGTTGATTTCTATCCGTTATATCTCAACAAAACTTTATTAATTGAAAAATCTACTAAGTGGGCTAGCTTAAACTAACACTCTTACTACTAAATCTAACAAAAATTGAAGTAAAAAGCTTACCTATCCCTTGTAGTGAGCAACGACAATGTAGGAAAAACAAAGTCAAAATTTTCTTTTCTTTGTTTCTTTGCTTGCCGTGCATGAAGAAGGAAGAAATAAATATATCTCTCTTTCATGCTTACTTTTATTATAATTATTTAATAATTCTAATGAAAGGAAAATCAAATATCATTAAGTCATTAGAAAAGTAATAGTGGAGATCTATGGCTATGGATGGTCTCATCCACTTACTCAAATTTAATTATGGATTAATAAATTTGCAGGCCATGCTAAAATTGCTACATTAATCCTTCACATTTATCCTATCCTTTGATAATTTCTTAATTTAACCCATGTACTATTTATAGCAATCGATCTAATTAAACTTTTCATTGATTCACTTTCAATTTTGCACTCGTCTCACTAGTTTATTGGTTTAAAATCTTGAACAGTTAAACTTATATTCTCTTACATTAAAAATAATATCAATAATCGATTCTTATGACATAAGAGTGTAATAAAAAAAGATAGTAAAAAAATGATTTGTTTAATGGAAAATTCTTTGAATATTGAGTACAATACTTCTCTGCCAGAAGTTGAAAATGGTAGCGACTCTCAGGCGGACGTTGATCGTAATACCAAGAAAGTTCACTTTAAAGAAGGGAATGATAAGGAGAACACTGAAATGATGGTGGAATCGAGATCCAGTCCTAAGATTTCTTGAAAAGACAGACTTATAGGGGTTAATACCAGAACATTGGACAAGATAGGGATGGATTTTTTTGATGCTAGGATTGAGGATGATCTAGAGTTTTTGGAAGGAGATATTCACAGATCTATTGTCAATGGTATTCCTGCTATTGATTTCTCTGAGAGAATTCAAAATATTTTATTCAAAGAGATGGAGCTTATAGTTGTTTTGAAACTACTTGGAAGAAATATTAGTTACGTGGCTCTAAATAACCGGATCAACAGCTTATGGAATCCTTCTAAACCCTTCCATCTCATGGATATTGAAAACGGATATTATTTGGCCAAGTTTCAGTCCGATGAAGATTATACCAAAGTCCTAACTTAAGGGCCGTGGTTGATTATGGTCAATTCCTAACTGTACAACCCTAGATCAAAGATTTTAACCCTCTTCAACCTTATCCAAGCATTGTGATGGCCTGGATTAGATTACCAGGCCTTCTAGGGTATCTCTACAAAAGGAAGATACTTGAAGAAATAGGAGGTGATAAACGCCAAATTATACATATTTTTACCTCATGTTTGGCCTATATTTTTGATGAATTATTATCAATTTTGTGAGAATTGGTGTTCTTAACCTTTCTTTTTCATATCTTATACTCAGGAGAGCATAAGGAAGAGAAAAGAATAGAAAATGGACCGAAAATGAAGAAAATGGGCCAAAAATGACATAACACAGGCCCAAGGAGTCGCCACACGGCCGTGCCACATGAAGATCACACGGTCTAGCCCTCGACAAGTACGGCCAGGCCACACGGCCGTGTCCCCACCGATAGTTCCACACGACCTTTGTCGAACTCACGCGGACGTGGCACACGGGCTTGTTCTAGTAGTGAGGAAAGGGAATTTCACTTGAATTGGGATGCTTAGAGGCTAAGAAAGGCCCCCCAGAAGGCTCTATATAAAGACCCCATGAGGCAATAGGCGAAACACACTTTATACACCTTTAGATACAGAATATTTAGATTTCTTCTCGTCTTTCTGCCACACAGAGGGTAGAAGCAAGGGATTACTCCAGAGGAGAAGCCGACTGATTCATCTCAGAAGCCGGAATTCTGCAGCAACATAGAGGATCTCCCTAAATTCCTTTAGGGGTTTTTGGTTTCTTTTATGTTTTGCTATTTTATATCTCCTGAGATGTTTTTTTTCTTTATTATGAACTAAACTCCTCAAATACTTAAGGGGGATGAAACCTAAGACAGATCTTGTTATTTATTCTTGATTTATTTGATAAATACTTGAATTGTCCTTAATTATGTGTTCTTCATTCTTGATTTAATAATCCTAGGCATTACTTCAAGAATTAGATGTGCTTAGAGCAGAGGAGCAAAAGTCCCTGTGATAAGAGTAGATCTACTATAATTAAGCGGAGTTGCATGCAACCCTAGACATAGGGCGACATAAATCTACCGGATTAGGGTCAAACCTAATATGGAGAGCCATAGATCGAATTAATGCAACCTAAGGAGTTAATTAATAAAGGAACTTTAATTAACAACTTAGGCCTAGTTGCTCTACGCCTCGACGGAGGGTTTAGCATAGGTTGGGGATCTCTACGGATCAAGTCAAGTAATTAGATCATATAATTAAAGAAATAATAACAAGTGAAGTCTAGGTAGATTCTCCCTTGAGTATTGTCCATATCAATCAGCTTTTCCCCAAAAGTTTTCCCAATTTACTCTTTGTGCTTTCTTAGTTTAGTTTAGAATTAGTTTAAACAAACCCTCTTTTATTCTTAGGCTAGATAATAGAAAGGAAGTAAGTAATAGTACTTTTGGTTCCCTTGGGTATGATAACTCGGTCTTGCCACTAAACGATACTACTGTTCGACAGGTGCGCTTGCCTTTAAGGTCGTGATATTAGCTAGTTTTGGTGTGATCATTCTTCTAAATTTTATTACTTAATATCGTGAGTCGTTATCAAGTTTTTGGCGCCGTTGTCAGGGAATTAAAATATTACGAAAACTCGATTTCTATTATTTTAGCCATTACGATATTTATATATATATTTTTTATTTTTCTTTTATTTTTATTTTTAGTTTTTGTTTTTTTATTTTCTTTTAAATTTTTGAATTTTCTTTGCTTTTTCTTTTTAGGTATTTTTAGTTTATGACTAGAAACAACCCAACAGGACCACTACTTTTTGACGAAGATCTAGAAGCGACAGTTTGCAGAAATCGCAGAGAAATTAGACGCAGTTTACATTATCCAAAACAAGAACCTGAGCAAGAGCCAGAACCTACAGAAGAGATGGACGTAAATCAAAACATTCCACTACCTCCAGCACTACCAGCAGAACTAGTAAACCAGGATGCAGCTCCTCGCACTATGTATGATTATGCTAAACCTAATTTGATTGGTACCCAAACTAACATCATTCGACCTGCTATTGCTGCTAATAATTTTGAATTAAAACCTAACACTATTCAGATGATTCAGCAGTTTGTGCAGTTTGATGGTTTGCAAGACGAAGATCTAAATTCACATTTAGCAAATTTCTTGGAATTTTGTGATACTTTTAAAATAAATGGTGTTTTTGACGATGCCATTCGCTTGAGGCTATTTCCATTCTCTTTGAGAAATAAAGCCAAACAGTGGTTAAATTCCTTACCACGAGGCTCAATCACTACGTGGGAACAAATGACCGAAAAATTTTTACTCAAATATTTTCCTCCAGCTAAAACAGCCAAATTACGAAACGATATTTCTTCTTTTGTGCAGATGGATTTAGAAACACTTTACGATGCATGGGAGAGATACAAAGATCTTTTGAGAAGGTGTCCTCATCATGGTCTACCTTTGTGGCTACAAGTTCAAACCTTCCACAACGGTTTAAATCCGTCAACCTTTGAGAAGGTGTCCTCATCATGGTCTACCTTTGTGGCTACAAGAGATGTAAAGGTCCGAGCCGAGCTAGAAAAGAAGACTATTCCAGAACTTTCAGAAGAAAAGACAGAGGAACCCAAGGAAAACACTCCTCCAACACTCAAAGAATACAAGCCACGTATTCCATATCTGGCAAGGTTGAAGAAAGACCAACTAGACGCTCAATTCGGTAAGTTTCTTGAACTCTTCAAACAATTACACATTAACTTACCTTTTGTTGAAGCAATTTCGCAGATGCCGAAGTACGCAAAGTTCCTTAAAGAACTTTGACAAACAAAAGGAAGTTGGAAGAACTAGCCACAGTAGAACTCAACGAGGAATGTTTAGCTATTCTCCAAAATAAACTACCGGTAAAACTGAAAGATCCAGGGAGTTTTACTATTCCTTGTTTGATTGGTAGTCTGATTATTAATAAAGCATTAGTTGATTTAGGTGCGAGCATTAATCTTATGCCTTGTAAAATGTTCAACCAACTAGGTCTAGGGGAACCCAAGCCCACTAGGTTGAGTATTCAATTAGCCGATAGATCTGTTAAATATCCTAGGGGAATCATTGAAGATGTGCTAGTAAAGGTAGATAAGTTCATATTCCCTGTTGATTTTGTTGTGATTGACATGGATGAGGACATTGAAGTACCTTTGATTTTAGGACGCCCATTCTTAGCCACTGCTAGAGCTGTTATTGATGTAGGGGATGGTAAATTAGTTCTTAGAGTTGGTGAGGAAGAAGTCATTTTTAAAATCTATGATGCCATGAAATTTTCTAAAGAACAAGATGATTCTTGTTATTTTGTTGATACAATTGATCACTTTGTTCAAGACAAAAGGCTGAAACAACCTAAGCAGTTCAAAACAGGTGATCTCGTCTTACTCTACAATTCAAGGCTAAAATTATTCCCTGGAAAACTCAAGTCAAGGTGGTCAGGTCCATTCAATGTTCTAAATGTCTTTCCATACGGCACCATTGAGGTAACTCACCCTAACCATGGTACTTTCAAGGTAAATGGCCATAGGCTTAAACATTATAAAGGAGAGGATTTTACGAAAAACAGGGAGAAGCTTCGGCTCCACCACATCCCTTCTTGACACATCCAGGTAGAGTCGAGCTTAGACTCTAAATAAGCGCTTCTCGGGAGGCAACCCGAGCACTAACTTAGTAACTTTTCTTTTCTTTATGATTTTAGTGTTTTTCATGCATAAACTAACTTTTGAATGCAGAAATTTAGGACCACATGGGCAGGCACACGGGCGTGCCTCAGGCCGTGCGCACACTTAAAATAGGGGCACGGTCTTGCACCCCGACCGTGTACAAATAGAGCACACTTTACCCAAAACACGGGTGGTCGACAAGACCCCACGGCCGTGTGCCACGACCGTGGTGACCTTACGAATTCCACACGGGCTGCCAACACATGCCCACGGCCGTGCAATATGGCCGTGGCAACCCTGCAGTATCAACACGGGCACACACAAAGACACACGCTCGTTCCTCCAGCCCGTGGAAGACACTGTCAATTGGAACACGCTCGTGGCCTAGAAACACACGACCGTGTGACGAACGAACGTGATCTCCGATGCCCGTGTCTACCATCACACGACCATATGATTGACAAAGAACCGATCTCTCACGGACGTGCGCACCATTTCCACGGGTGTGCTCATCAACACTAGGCGCGCTATAACGACCAATTCTCAAAAAGCACGGGATAAACACGACTCACACGGGCGTGTGACATGACCGTGTGACCCAAAATGTATAAATAGGGGGCCATTTTTAACTTTCCCTTTCACTTAAACCCTAAAATTTCTCACCCAAAATCTCTCCAACCCCCGTGAGCACCGTCACCAACCTCAAAACCACCATCAAACTCGAAAATAACCATCACACGCCCGTGTAATAGCATCCCACGACCGTGCAAGCCCACAATTGATACTATGTCATCTTCACGCGCCAGAAAAGCTGCTGTCCCTGCCTCCAAAAAACGAAAGGGACCTGGGAGTTCATCTTCGCGACATACCTCTGAGGCACGCCACCCGTTCATCACTTTCACCCAAGACTCCCAGGAGGAACGCTATCAGCTACTCCGGGTATGCACTATCTCTATGGGCCGGTGTATTGACTAGGAGGCCCTTGCGCAAGTAAACCTGGTGGACAATGTCCGAGCCCTGTTAGCGACTGACCCATGGGACCAGTTCTTCAGGATTGTGGAGCCCACTTACCTAGAGCTCACCCTCGAATTCTACTCCACATTCCACCTCCAGACCGTAATGACCAGATTTGACGATCTAGGGACGGTCCAATTGTGTTTGGGAGGGCTCGTACGACGACTCAGCGTACCAGAGTTCGAAGTAGCACTTGGGCTTTACACTGAGCAGTTCATGGCAGAGGAGGACTTCCCCACCCTCTCTCGTCGCATCCACATTCGATCCCTCGATTGCTGGAACGAGATTGCTCCGGGGTGGCAAGTTTATAACCTCAGTGTCAGTAAGGCGACCGCCCTCGCTCCTTCCTTGAGGTACATTCATGCTCTTCTCGCTCACACTCTGACATGTAGGCGAGAGAGTACAGGCGTTGTCAATACTCATGACGTTTACTTCCTCTGGTGTATGGCTAATGGCCACACTATCGACTTCGTATGCTTCATCGCACTTGCCATGCAGCACTATGGGCCCTTACATCAAGAGACTAGGCCGCTACTTCGGCCTATTTAACACTACGGCCCTGGACTGATTTGAGCAGCGCCTCGATTATATCGACGCCACTTTAGCGCACATATGTCAGCACCTCGGCATCACCCCACCGCCACGAGATCCATCAGAGGACTAGATCCTCTTTTATTTTTATTTTTATCTTTATTTTGTTTTACTTTTATTTTATCTTTTATCTTTTATTATTACTTTATTCTAACTCTTAAACACTGATCTTTATTTTCACTTTTTCTTCTAACTTTATTTTCCTTTTTAGGTTTATTTTTAATTTTTTCATTTCAGCTTTTTCTTTATTTGAATTTTTAATTTTTTTTATATTCTGTTTATTTTATTTTCTTCGGCTATCTCCTAACGAAGTAACCCCTCTTCTTTTAACATCCCACGACTAATAAATCCCTTCGCAGTTTCAAAGGAGCTTTACAGCTCAAACTTCTATGAAAAAGGGAGCACCCTGCCACAATTGCCAACTCTTCCTCACATAATTCATCCAAAATTCAGGGAGTTTCGATTCTCTCCCTTTCTTATGATATTATACTTTTCTTACTATTTTAATATATTTGTACATTGAGGGTAATGTACATCTTAAGTGTAAGGGGGAAACATACTTTAATTTATTATATCTTTCATGAAAATCCCTGAATTTGTACTTCATGCATTGTTCTCTGCATTTTCTTCAGTTTCCTATTAGGAATTAATTCTGATTGATTTATGATTTTTATTAATATGTTGAGAATTAAGAGATAGGCAATTGTACTTTGATTATTCAAACTTTAAAAAAAATTAAGAAATCAAGCATGATAAGTTGAAATTTTTGAGAACCTCATTTTTTGCATAAGTTATCTTCCTAATTTTAAGTATTATCTTGAGATTTGAAATTCACAAGATTGACATCAAAAGCCATAATTCTGGTGAGTTTTTGAGCCTTTTGAGCATACATTCTTTCGTGCTCACTTTTATTATTGCTTTGAGTGAGTCAATACTGATTTGTTATTCTAGAACTTGCTTCGATTATATGCGTCAAGACCACATCATTGATTTGATATACCGAAATGATAAAGGCACCTAAGACTTACCCCACTTACTCCACAAAGGCCTACCTCCAAGAATTAACCCCTAGTGAACCCCGTTGAGCTTAACAACCTATTCTTTGACTTACCTTCTAATTATTAACCATTAACTCGTTTTTTTTAATTGACTTTCAATTATTTTGATCCCTATTTTTGTCGAGATTTGAGTTGAAATTATTATCTAGCTTTATTCTCTTTTCCAACTTGTAAAGTTGTAAATATTCAAGTTATTATGAATTGTTCCTAAATATATATATATATATACAGTGAAATTTAGTTGTAATTTGCAATAGTTCAAATAGTTTTTGCATATTTCTATTTCAAGGCTACCAAGGAAGAAACGATGTTATTAAGCTTTAAAAATATGTTCCAGTGATAGAGATTTTTCTAGCTAGATAATTTTTTCAGTTCAATCTCGATTCTAACCCTCTTTTGTAGCCTGTGACAACACCCCTAACTAAGCCCCATTACAACCATTAAAAGACCTTTTGATCGATGTATCATATCAAATTATAGTGGTGGAGATTTGATTTTCTTGCAAGCTTATGGTAATAAATTTTTAGGTTGACTAGAGAGTGCTTAAATTTGAACCCTAAACACTTCAAGTGAATAGAGTGAATCTTTAGTAAGGATGTCAACTCTTGTTAATTAAGATGGAGAGATAACTACTTAGAAGGAAGGAAGAGACTTGTGTTTTCAATGAAAAAATTCTCAACTTAGAATAATTGAATCTTTAATGTTCTTCTGATTGAATATTTCATTGTGTGATTACCTATGGATTAGTTTGAAACATTATTGATAGAGATTGTAGGATGAGAAGAATGATTCTTATTTAGGGATTGAGATTTTGCTTGAGGACAAGCAAAGGCTTAAGTGTGGGGGTATTTGATAAACGCTAAATTATACATATTTTTACCTCATGTTTAGCCTATATTTTGAATGAATTATTATCAATTTTGTGAGAATTGGTGCTCTTAACCTTTCTTTTTCATACCTTATACTCAGGAGAGCATAGGGCAGAGAAAATAATAGAAAATGGACCGAAAATGAAGAAAATGGGCCAAAAATGACATAACACATGAAGATCACACGGTCCAGCCCTTGACAAGTACGGCCAAGCCACACGGCTGTGCCCCCACTGATAGTTTCACACGGCCTTTGTCGAACTCACACAGGCGTGGCACACGGGCGTGTTTTAGTAGTGAGGAAGGGGAATTTCACTCGAATTGGGATGCTTAGAGGCTAAGAAAGGCCCCCCAAAAGACTCTATATAAAGACCCCATGAGGCAATAGGCGAAACACACTTTATACACCTTTAGATACAGAATATTTAGATTTTTTCTCGTCTTTCTGCCACACAGAAGGTAGAAGCAAGGGATTACTCCAGAGGAGAAGCTGACTGATTCATCTCAAAAGCCAGAATTCTACAGCAACATAGAGGATCTCCCTAAATTCCTTCAGGGGTTTTTGGTTTCTTTTATGTTTTGCTATTTTATATCTCCTGAGATGTTTTCTTTTTTTATTATGAACTAAACTCCTCAAATACTTGAGAGGGATGAAACCTAAGACAGATCTTGTTATTTATTCTTGATTTATTTGATAAATACTTAAATTGTTCTTAATTATGTGTTCTTCATTCTTGATTTAATAATCCTAGGCATTACTTCAAGAATTAGATGTGCTTAGAGCAGAGGAGCAAAAGTCCCTGTGATAAGAGTAGATCTACCATAATTAAGCGGAGTTGCATGCAACCCTAGACATAGGGCGACATAAATCTGCCGGATTAGGGTCAAACCTAATATGGGGAGCCATAGATCAAATTAATGCAACCTAAGGAGTTAATTAATAAAGGAACTTTAATTAACAACTTAGGCCTAGTTGCTCTACGCCTCGACGGAGGGTTTAGCATAGGTTAGGGATCTCTATGGATCAAGTCAAGTAATTAGATCATATAATTCAAGGAAATAATAACAAGTGAAGTCTAGGTGGATTCTCCCTTGAGTATTGTCCATATCAATCAGCTTTTCCCCAAAAGTTTTCCCAATTTACTCTTTGTGCTTTCTTAGTTTAGTTTAGAATTAGTTTAAACAAACCCTCTTTTATTCTTAGGCTAGATAATAGAAAGGAAGTAAGTAATAGTACTTTTGGTTCCCTTAGGTACGATAACTCGGCCTTGCCACTAAACTATACTACTGTTCGACAGGTGCGCTTGCCTTTAAGGTCGTGATATTAGTTAGTTTTGGTGTGATAGTTTTTTAAATTTTATTACTTATTATCGCGAGTCGTTATCAGGAGGCATTATCGGCAAAATGGTCCGGCTAGATTTTAATACAGATAGTAGAATAAGAGGTAGATTTGCAAGGTTGGCTGTTTATGTTAATCTTGACCAACCTCTGATTGTACAAGTTTTTGTGAATGGGGTAAAGCAGAAAGTAGAGTATGAAGCTTTACCTACAATCTATTTTTCCTGTGGGAAATACGGTCACACCAAGGAACTGTGCGCGGTGAGGCAATCGGAGATCACATCAGACAAGGCCCAAGACGGTGCTGTTCTGGAATAGTAGACCAGCAGAGACGGATGCGACATTTACGGACCTTGGATGGTGGTCGAAAAGAGATCTAGACGAAATTTTAGGAAGAACGTATCTAGCAGAGCGGATTCTAAGGAAAGAATAAAATCGGGGTCCCAATTTGATGCTTTGACGAATATGAAATTATTGATTTGGTGGATTGATCAAATAAGGGAAGAGAGAACATGAGTTAATTTTTAAAGAAACATTAAAGACTGGTGAATTTGTTGAAAAATTGAGGCTAAAAAATTGGGGAATCTCTAATGCTAAGAGAAGTGAGCAGATGGGGGGAGTTATAAGGGATGTCGGGCCTTTGAATCCACAAGAGGGTAATCCAACTGTTGGTGGGTCGGTAGGCCGATCTTTTGATGGACCTACTTTTGTTTCAGGTGCAGCTAGCCTTTCAAAGGCTGATTTTGACCCATTAAGAAGTGACCTGAATCAGCCCACGAGTACGACGGATATGTCTTACATAAGACCTGGTCTTTAAAATAATGAATCAGGGGGTCCCTCAAACCTTTCGGGAAATATTGTTAACTTTAATCTGCCTAATGCTGATAATTTAAGACTCTTTCTAATTCTTTTAATTCAGCACCTTTAACCATATCTTATTTAAATCCGGTCTTTGTTGGTCAGGAGGAGAATAAAAAAAATGATGCGACTTTACAGCCCAATTCTGATTCGTTGGTATCATAACCGATTAAAGTTCAGGTTCTTGATTCATCTGGTGGGTTAAATCCTAATAAGCATTCGGCTGTCTCCTTCATGGAGAAAAGTCCAGTTGTTGGTGATAATTTGAAAAGTGTGCATGAGCCAGTCTTTGGAAACTTTAAGAGTCGGAGCATAGGAAAAATGATGGGAGGTAAAGATGGGGGTTTTCGAGCTACAAAAAAAATTAATAAAATTACGCATGGGAAAGGGAATAATTTCAAAAATAAAAATTCTTCTAAAATTCCCTTGAGTGATTCCATGACTAGGTTGGCTCAGGCCGTTTCTATCTTTAAAAGTGTTGACTCGATAGAGATTATCTTGGACTCTGGTAAAAAAAATATTGAATGATTTTTTTATGCTCAGGACAGTAAGATTTTTTTCTGAGATTTTTATTACTACCAATATTTTATTGATTTTTTATGGATTTAAACTTATCAATTTTTTCTTGGAATTGTCAAGGTTGTGCGAGTAGTAAATTTCTCCGAGCCTTTTGTGAGTATAATTTTGAGAATAGTCCGGATATCATTTGTCTCTTGGAGCCGAGAGTCAGTGGTAAAAAAGCTAATGATATCATTGATAAACTGGGCTTTGATTTTTCTCACCGTATTGAGTCTATTGGAATTTCAGGTGGCATCTGGGTTGGATAGAAGGATTATATTTGTATTAAAATTATTCAAAATCACCCTCAATTCATGCTTCTTCATGTTGAGGGTAATAATGTTTTTATTTCTTTCTTTATCTTTGTTGTGTATAGCAGCCCTAACAAAGCCAAGAGGAAAACTCTCTGGGGTGATTTAATGGAAGCCATACCTCCTGATCCTGTACCTTGGTTGATTTTAGGGGGTTTTAATGCTATCCTCTCTCCTAAGGATAAAAAAAATTATCGTTCCACGGGTAAGAGATGTAATTTATTTGGAAATTTTGTTGACTCTTGTAATTTGCAGGATCTTAGGTTTATAGGACCTTCATTCACTTGGCAAAGAGGAAACACGTATGAACGGATTGATCGGGCTTTAGCTAATGATCATTGGATTTCGTTTTTCCCGAATACTCTGGTTTATCATCTTCCGCGAATCAAGTCGGATCATAGACCAATTTTTATTAAAACTAACCTGGAGCTCAGTTTTTCGAAAGGGAAACCGTTTCGTTTTCTCGTTGGATGGACAAAGGATGCGAACTTTAAAGAACTAGTATTTGATAAATGGAGGTACTCAGGTAACGTGGCTACTTCTTTATCTGAATTTACTTCACATGTTAAGGATTAGAACAGGTCTATTTACGGCTTTATAAGATCGCAGAAAAGAAAGCTTTTGAGATCGCTGGGGAACATTCAAAAGGCCATGGACTGGTCCTCGTCTAGTAGGCTTGCTGAAGTGGAGATAGAGATTTACGATGAATTGGAAACTATACTGAATCATGAGGAACTGTTATGGAGGCAAAAGGCTAGGTGTGATTGGCTTCAGTATGGGGATCGCAATACTCAGTACTTTTATAGTCGCACAATGCAAAGGAGAAAACGTAATCGCATTATGGCGTTACGCATTAGTACTGGGGAGTGGTGTTCGGACCAGAGTATTCTTAGTGATGAGGCAGCCAGATTTTTTGAGGACCTGTATGGTGAGACCTCTAATCCCATTAGTACTCCTCCATTGAATATTTTTCCTCGTCTCTCACTGCAAGACATTGATTTCCTCAATAAGCCTATTTTAAATGATGAGATAAAGAATGCCTTTTTTGACATGGCTCCGCTGAAGGCTCCTGGCAGTAATGGGTACCATGTACTTTTCTTCTAAAGTCAGTGGGATTTAGTTGGAGATGCGATTTGTGAGTGGGTTCAGGGAATCTTTGCTGGAAATAAAATTGAGGAAGATCTTAATAATACTATAATTGTGCTTATTCCTAAGAAGGATCGTCCAAAGGATTTCAGTGAATTTCGGCCAATTAGCCTCTGTTTAATTTTGTATAAGTTGGTGATGAAGGTGATCGCCAATAGATTCAAAGTGATTTTTCCTAATTACATAACTCCCAAGCAAGCGGGATTTATTGATGGCCGCAATATTTCTGACAATATCATTATTGCTCAAGAAGTCATTCATTCGATGCAAAGTAGGAAAACATGCAGAAATTGGATGGCTATCAAGTTGGATTTGGAGAAAGCCTATGATAGGATTAGTTGGGAGCTTATTGATGTGTCCCTTGTTGCTGTCGGTGTCCCCAGGTTTCTTAGAAAGGTTATTATGGGTGCTATTTCTTCATCTACCATGCAAATGCTATGGAATAGAGTTCCGTATCAGTCTTTTAAACCAATGAGAGGGATTAGACAGGGCTGTCCGTTATCGCCTTATATTTTTGTTTTTTGTATGGAATGGTTAGGGTACTTAATTTGCTTTGAAATTATAGCTAGGAGGTGGAAACCCATTCAGTTATCAAGGTCAGGACTGAATTTATCTCATCTTTTTTTTGCTGATGATCTTGTCATTTTTTGTAAAGTAGAGATGGATCAAGCCCTTTTGCTTAAAGAAATCCTTAAGAGATTCTGTGACTTTTCTGGTCACAAGATCAGTGCAAGTAAGAGTAATATGTATTTCTCTAAAGGTGTTGATAATAGCTCACATGATCAGATTAATCAGTTTTTTGGATTTCGAGAAGTTCTTAATCTAGGGACTTATTTGATGGTACCTCTCCTTCACGATCGAGTTATTAAAAGTACCTTGAATTTTGTAGTTGAAAAAGTGAGGGAAACTTCATAATTGGGAAGCCAGAAAACTTTCCTTTACAGGACGTGTCACACTTGCTCAATCTGTCCTTCTTGCCATTCCAAATTATTTTATGCAATCTTTGTTAGTTCCAAAAGGGGTTTGTGATGAGATCGAAAAGATTGTAAGACAGTTTATCTGGGGAAGTTCTATTGGTCACCACAAGATGGCTTTGGTAGATTGGGAATCTATTTGTTAGCTTAGTTCTCGTGGAGGACTTGGGTTTCGACATCTACAAAATCAGAATTATTCTTTTCTCATGAAAATTGGGTTTAATCTCATCTCCAAAAAGGATGCTTTATGGTTTGTGTTCTTCGGTCGAAATATGGATGAAAAAGCCAACTTCCTGATTCTATTCAGAGAAGCAACTGTTCTCACCTTTGGCGCTCCCTTTCTAAGGTGTGGCCACTCTTTTGTGAGAACATTATATGGTCTATAGGGGATGGAACCACAATCCGTGGATGGAAAGATTTGTGGGTTCCTGATGTTAGTCCCCTTTATTCTTATGCTGAAGCTCATTCTAGACTTAATTTGGAAAGCCCTTTGAGGGATTGGATTCTCCCTAATGGTTCTTGGAATGTGGAAATGCTTAGTGTTTAGTTGCCTGAGGTTATCATTAAGCGAATCATAAGCATTCCTCCTCCTCCTCATCCAGCTGGAGGGGTGGATAGAATCATTTGGGCTCATTCTGGTTCAGGGTCCTTTTCTATTCGGATCATTATTGAGCCTTGAAAGAAAATTTCTGGAACCCTAATGATGACATTTGGAAGTCCGTTTGGAAATACCAAGGTCAGCAAAGAGTTCGTCTTTTTCTTTGGCTTGTGGTTAAACAGAAACTTCTTACTAACTCTAAACGAGCTAGGAGAGGGATTGGACAAAGTAGTGCGTGTCCCTTATGTGGACATGATTTTAAGGATTTTTTGCATGTTCTTCGTGGTTGTGTGACGGCTAATGAAGCTTGGAAGATCGTTGTCCCTACTGAGAAGCTTTCCAGGTTTTTTTCTGACCCTTTTCAAATTTGGTTTTCCTCTAACCTTTGTTGTCATGATAAGATGCAGGATAGGGGAATTAGTTAGTCATACTTATTTGGGATAATCACTTGGAGGATTTGGAAGAGTAGGAATTTGTTCATTTTCCAGAATATCAATTGGACGGCTTATGAAATTTTTAAAGTCTCAATTAGCTGGGCGCAACATTTTGAACCTTTTTTTAATTGGAGGCAAACCTAGTTCTTCTAATCCAACCATAAGTCAGCATTGTGCAGAAAATTGGGTTCATTTATTTTCCGATGGAGCAGTCGCTAGAGAGTCTGGAAATGCTTCAGCAGGAGGTGTGGCTCGAGATCGAAGTTGTAACTGGATTTTGGGGTACACCCATTATTTGGGCAGATGTTCACCTTTCGAGGCTGAGCTTTAGGGTATCCTTGATGGAATTCTCATTTTATTAAACAAGGGTTACAAAAAAGTCCAGATTTAGTCTGATAACCTTGAAGTGGTAAGGGCCTTATCTATGGAAGAAGCAGAGGATTTCGGCATTACCTTACTCAGAAGAATTAAACGTCTTTTACGTTCGGAAGGTCAATGGAGTGTTAAGCATGTTCCTAGAAAGTGCAATTTAATTGTGGGCCAATTGGCAAAGATTAGTCTGTCTTGGCAGACACCTCTCCAGGTGATTGAAGTACCTCCTGCTTTGGTGACTACAGCTCTCCAAAATGACAAAGCTTTTAGAGTTTATTAGGCTCTTTCTGTAATCTTGTTTTTTTTTCACAAAAAAAAAAACTTGAACAGTTCTGTTAAGAAAATTCAATCTTGAATTGAATTATTATACATCGAAAAAAATTGAATCGTTACAAATCAAATTAAGATGTAGGTACTGAATTCACAACTTAAATAGTCTAATAGCAGAATTGGACTCGGGTTATCTGAAATGAACAAAATTTGAAACCACTTAAATGCCAACTCCTCTTTCTGCCTCTTGATTCCATGCCATATTACTTGTCTAATCGTCCAAAACTTCAATAAAATTTGCTGCTTTTTCTTTTTCCAATTAGAAGTAACCCGAAGAAAATAATGATTTTATATTGAAAGAGTAATATATCTATAAAGTATTGGATTATTATAATATAATATCAGTGTTAGAATTAAATTTTGGTTGGAAGAGGTGGCTTAAGGTTAAACCCGCAGGACATCTATCTGCATTCTGCACTATTCACCTCACATGAATGGGCTTTGAGTGAATAACATCCACATAAAAGAGATGTGAGACTCAGATCAAATGCAAATATGCGACATAACATTTGAGATAGGACATGTTAAGACGTTATCCAAAACCCAAGCATGCAATCCACGAAGAGCAGCAGCATTTCATTCCACATCAGCACCATGATCTGCCACCTCAGCAACGCCCTCCTATCAAATTCCAGCATCAGATTTCACGTCTTCCACTGCCCACCAATCAAAACACGCGAACCACAATCCTGAGTGGCCTCTCCACATCCACCAGCTCCTGCTTATAGTATCTATCCTCCCCATTCCCCCTTTCCCCACTACTATTAGATCATCACTCACCATTGTTCCAAGTTTGTTGTAAACCAAGCTAGAACCAGCAGCCAACATGGCCTCATTAGCAGCCTCCACCGCTGCCGCCTCCCTAGGCGTCTCTGAAATGCTCGGTAACCCTCTGAATTTCAGTGGTGGAGCTAGGTCATCGGCTCCAACACCATCCAACTCATCCACTTTCAAGACCGTTGCTCTTTTCTCCAAGAAGAAGGCCGCTCCTCCAAAGCCCAAGGCTGCTGCTGTCGCCCCGGCCGATGAAGAGCTGGCTAAGTGGTACGGTAAGTGCAGTGGACCTACCAATTCAGTTCAAGCTCATCAACATTCTTTTCATTTTGCCTACATAAATAACCAAATTCTAAAAAAGTAAACGCATGCATTATAATAATCTATGCGTAATCAGGTCCGGACAGAAGGATTTTCTTGCCTGAAGGTTTGTTAGACAGATCGGAGATCCCAGAGTACTTGAACGGAGAAGTTCCCGGAGAGTAAGTACAAATTATAATTCACATGACATGAAGAGGACTGCAATGTTATTTATTTGCTAAAGATAATTAACTTCTTGTTGCTTTGCTTTTTTACGTTCATGTGTTCCATTTAGCTATGGATACGATCCGTTTGGTCTGAGCAAGAAGCCAGAAGACTTTGCAAAGTATGTTCTGTTTTATTGTGTTAATTAACATCTGATTCATTAGTGTACAACAACAATAATAATAACAATTACTTGATGATTGGAATGCAGATATCAAGCATATGAGTTGATACACGCAAGGTGGGCAATGCTTGGTGCTGCAGGGTTCATCATCCCTGAAGCCTTTAACAAATTTGGTGCCAACTGTGGCCCTGAAGCCGTTTGGTTCAAGGTTAACTTTTACTCACTTTTAATTAAATATTCACCGATTATATAAAATGATTAATTTGATCTGGTGATACATGCAGACCGGAGCTCTTCTCTTGGACGGTAACACCTTGAACTACTTCGGGAAGAACATCCCCATCAACCTTGTGGTGGCTGTCGTTGCCGAAGTCGTCCTTGTTGGTGGTGCTGAATATTACAGAATCATCAATGGCTTGGTATGCCATGCATTTTATAAATTATAATAATTACTACCAAAACCAGACATTGTATATTCTGATCCCTTCATTGATATGTAAATAGGATCTGGAGGACAAGCTTCACCCTGGGGGACCATTTGACCCACTGGGGTTAGCCAAGGATCCAGACCAGGCTGCTTTGCTGAAGGTGAAAGAGATAAAAAACGGTAGACTCGCGATGTTCGCCATGCTCGGTTTCTTCTTACAAGCTTATGTGACCGGAGAAGGTCCGGTGGAGAACCTGTCGAAGCACCTGAGCGATCCTTTTGGCAACAACTTGCTCACGGTCATTGCTGGAACTGCTGAAAGAGCTCCCACCCTCTGATTTTAATATCTTTGTTTTCTGATTTTCGCCGCTACTTGTTAGTGCTTTTATGCATTTTGTTGTACATCAAACTTATCGGATAATTCCCGAGAACTTTAATCTTGAATGTCTCACCCTCGAATTTACTAATCTTTCTTGCAAATATTACGACGTATCGACCTAAAACACTTATATAACCTCTCAATGGCATTGCTTAAATCTATTGAGGTGATTTTTGCCTAATGAGCTTCAAGAAGAGAGAATTACTAGGACATCTAAACATTTCTAACAAATGTTGTAGAGATCCTTCATTTAATCATTGTTGAATGATGTTGAACTGAATTTCTAGATTTTGATTTGTATTTGAATTTTACCATCAAATCTTGATAGGTTAATTAGCTTTTATCTTTGGATTTATCATCTCTCTGCTTTATGGAAAAAAGATTGTCTCATATCAACATATGTTACTTCTATTCACATCATACAAATAACCATTTGTACATATTAGATGTGATTATTAGATGATAAAAAATTAATTAAGCAAATAACTAATGATTGAATCAATAAATAGTTGAATTCCTTCTCTAAAAATGTAAATACATAGCATGATATGATGTAAATAGAGATAACATATATGGACATGACGTTTTTGCTTCATATAATTTTTTCTCACTTGATTATTGTATGCTTAAAGTTATCTGATTAATTCCCCATCAGAAGCTAGACAACCAAAAATACGTTTATTAAGATAGAAAAAATAATGGCACTTGGATCAAAAGATAGACTAATTATAGGGGTAATTAGTGAGAGTTAAGCTTAATTAACTAATTAAGGAGCACGAGTTGAGAGAGGGGATTAGTGGTTAATAACACGAGATTAAAATGATATGATACTTAAAAATCCAAGGATACTTCAATTTGCATTGAGATGTACATTGCTTATTGTGATATTTTTTGTATAGTCTCTTTTGTGATTGCGTTTAGATTTATTTCAATCCTTATCCAAATGGTAGTTATTAAATTCATTAAATTAAATTATATTATTTTTAAAATTTTATATGACAAACATATTATTATATGTATATTGTCATGCCGGCTTACAATTTCTAAATAATACTTTAAAAATCACATTATTTTAGTTAATGAATTTAACGATTACTTGATTGAAATTCAAAAATTCTAAAAGTATAAAAATTATAAATAATCAAATTGAAGAACATTGACTAAAATCCACCACTTACACACAGTATGTGACTAATGGTAGAATTTGACCTACCATACCATATTTGACTGTTACTATTTAGGACATGACTAAAATTTTAAAATTAAAAAAGTATAATGATTAAAATCGAAAAATTAAAGTATATAGATTAAATCTACAATTTACACAATATAACACAACAAATATCAAAATTTGAAAAGAGGATAAAAAAATTCAACTGCCTTATGGGCTTGAAAGGTGTTGGCCTAAAAGAATTTATTTTTAAAGATTTACAATGGCCTAAAGGAATTTTATAATCAAGCCAATTTGACTTTTTATATGTACAAGGAGTTTTGTGGTCCAAAAAGAAAAACAAATGAAGCATTATGGGCTTGACCAATTTGCATCCTTCAATGTTAATCTGACTTTTCACATGTAAAAGGAGTTTAGTGGTCCGAAAATTAAAACAAATGAAGTATTGTGGGCTTGACCAATTTGTATCCTTCAATGCTTCCTCCACATTTTTAGGCTTGAACTGAGATGTATAATAGGCAAATATCACCATATCTTAATAATTCTGTTTTGGTTTTTCTTTAGTTTGAATTCCATCATGAATGTCACCAATAATATCACTGGTAAAGTGATCCTTCCTAACTCTAGATGAAGGTTGAGGTAGCTTATTATCAACATTGTGATCTTTTGTTAAAGTGTCAACATCAACTTCCTTATTTCATCAACTTGCTTTTCACCCTCTTTTGAAGTGTCAATGGGAGTGGGCATTGAGGTGCCCTTAAAGGTTTCACTACATCATCTTTAATTTTGTTATCTTTAATTGGTCCTTTATAATTAACAATCGTGTTAAAGGAATCCATTAGCATTTGAGTCATTTTGTTGTAGACTCTAAAGGCTTTGTTGTTAGTGGTATACCTTAAGAATATTCCTTCATCCAATTTGGAATCAAATTTTCATCGATACTCACGATCTTTTAAAATATAATAGGTACTTTCGAACACATGAAAGTATTTGGCATTTGGTTTTCTATCCTTCCATAACTCATATGGTGTCATTCAAGTCTTAGGTCCTATGAGAACCCTGTTGATCACATATATAGTAAGTATTTATTGCGTTGACCCAAAATTTATGAGCAATATCCTTGCTATTTAACATCACCCTTGTCATTTCTTGCATTGTTTTATTCTTCCATTCCATAAACTCCATTCTATTGTGGTATTTTGGGGGTTGATAATTCACGCTTGATCCCTTCCTCATTACAATAATCATCAAATTCTTCATTCTCAAGCTTTTTGCCATGGTCACTTCTCACTCTTATGATCATGCTAATTACTCAACCTTTCTCATTCATCAAGTTCTTATATAGTTCCATGAAATCCTTAAATGTGTTAGCTTTATCCCTGAGAAATTTCACCCATGTATATCTCAAAAAGTCACTTACACAAACAAGCATATAATGTTTACCTCTAATGCTCTCTGTTTGCATAGGGCCTATCAGATCAATGTGAAGGTGCTCAAGTGGCTCAGATGTTAAAACTTGAGACACTTTTTGTGCTTTTCCTTATGTTGCTTACCATTCAAAAAAATTATTGCAAACCTTAGGAACAACTCCACTATGCTTTAGGATGCCTCTGACAACCTAATATCGAACTAATCTTTGCAATCATTTGTAATGGATAAGACTGAGTTTCCCGTGCCACAGCTCAAGTTCTAAAATATTGGCTTTGTTACACCTTATAAATTGAAGAACCTTGTAGCAATTATCAAATGTTTGAGCTCATTCTCAATTGTCTTAGAAGAAACTTTACATCTATCTTAGTTGACCAACATATCTTCATCACACAGTTGGCTAATACTCACAATATTAGTCTTCGAGCCTTCCACCATTAATACATCATTTAGTTTTGACATACCATGAGCATCAAGTGTGCTCTTACCAATTATATTGCCTTTCTTGCCATCTCTAAAAGTAACTTGACCACCTGACAATCTTCAAAATTGATCAGATAGCTTTGGTTGCCTGTGTAAGAATTTATGTGCTACTAACAACCACTTTAATTCTTTTTCTTCTCAAGAAAAGTTTCTACTTCCTAGCAGTCGATGTGTCACATGTAGTGGGCACTGCATCTAGTACTGCGTGTTTCTATATCAAGTCATGTAGCATTGTGAAACACTTTGGTCTAATGTGTGTAAGTGAACCACAATAATGACAAATAACTCTAGATTGTGTAGGTACCTTCTTATTTGTCTTGATCAACATAGGCTTGGTTGAGTATTCTCCTGATTCATCTTGATTCGATCCTTTCACAAACACGGTAGAATTCTTCACAATTGCCTTTCTTTTGGTTATAAAACCAAGTCCTCATTTGCTTGAATCTCTTTTACTGACAACAAAAATTCCATCAAGTTTGTTATTTGCTTGTGTTGAATTTCTTAAGCATCAATTTGGTTCCAACCAACTCTTTAATGTTAACAAGATTGTCTAGTTCTTTGGTAAAAAAAGATTCCTTAGCCTCTATTTGCTTGGTCAGGTTCATGTTTTATTCCTTTAATTGAAATTTCTCTTGTGTTAGTTTGATATTAAAATCACATACTTGCTCCTGTTTTCTCAACATGGTTTTGTATGTACCAGAAAATCTTCCCTAAATCCTCATTTAGAGTCTCCACCTATTTCTTCTTCTGATTCAAAAATCACACTTGAAGTAAAAGCCACATAAGCGTTCACCTAATCCTTATTAAATTTAGAAATGCTAGGAGAGTCTTCATCACTCCAAGTAACGCACAAAGACTTCTTTTTCTTCTTTAGAGTGTTAGCACACTCAACCTAGATATGTCCATAGCCAAGGTATTCATGGCATTAGATTCCCTTTTTATTTTCTTTTTCAGTCTCATTTTTTATAACCATACCTTTATTCTTGGCTTTTGGGCTGTTCTTGGATACCTTAAACTTCTTGAGTCTCCTAGCTTACTTCTTAAAGGCTTTGCTGAAATTCTAAGTAAGCAAGACAATTTGTTCTTGAAGTTCTTTTATTGCAGTGAAATTGGGAGTGGGCACTTCATCAACCACTTGGAGTACAATACTTCATTCTCCTTTTGACATGTTTCTTTTAAATTAATCAAGATTCATTTGAATATTTATAAGGACCTTATCAACTCATCTACATTCATACTTTCTAGATCTTTTACTTATTCAATATTTATAACTTTGATTAAGCATATTTCTAATAGTGATCTTTAAACTTTTCTTCACAAGTTTTGAATTTCAATATTCATCTTCTAAAGCAAATGTTTTATTTGACACGTCACATAACTTTACAAAAAATTCACCAATAGTTTTTGAATCTTGCATTCTCAATGTCTCAAACTTGGTAGTTAACACTTACATGTTGGATTGCTTGACAATATTTGTTCCCTCATAAGAAGTTTGAAGAATGTCTCATACTTCCTTTGAAATAATACACTTGGAAACCCTTTTGAATTCTTGAAGATTAATACCACAAAATATGGCATATAAGGCGTTAAAGTTAGCATTGCCAACCTTCAATCCTTCAGTGGTCCATTCTGCTTCAAGTTTAGGAACTTTCCCTTCTTCAAAATCAAGCATGGGAGCTTGTTAGGTAGTAAGTATAGAACGCCATGCCCTCTCATCAATTGACTTGATATAGGATTTTATCTTAGCTTTCCAGTAAGGATAATTACCACTTTCCAACATACGGGTAATCGAAGATCCTTCTGTTGCTAGCAACCAACGACACTAGGAATTACCATTAATTACATTAAGTGTTTAGCTCTGATGCCAATTGTTGGGACCTCAAGTTGTTAATTGCTTAAATTATCAACTAGGAATGGAAGTACCTGACTGTAGTGGCCATCATGACTTGGCACTGCGAAAATTGTGTAAATAAAATAACAAAGAACACCAATATTTGTTTACGCAATTCGGTTTCCTTACGTCTATGGAGCTAGCTAAGTAAGTAATTTCACTATCTTTAATCCACAATACAACAAGTAAATTGCACTATATCACCCCTTAATTATAGAACTCTCACCTTTGTACCTAAAGACTAGGATACTCACCTCTAATTCCTTCATTAATAATTTAAACTGTAAACACTTAAGGTTTACTATTCAATTACACTCACACAATCAACTCCACAAAGAACAAATAAAGTGCTTTCAATATGATCTCTTTCATAAGCTATACGGGCCCCAATATATATTAATTTTGGCTTGCTAACATAATAAAGACTGAATACAAAGCAACTCCTTGAAATTAACAGCTACAAAATAACAAATATAATATACTAATAATGTCCAATAAATCACAATTTGATGGAGATACAATCTTCTAGCAAAACATCAACTTGATCTGAATAAATCTCCATAATTCAAGGGTTGTATTAATTCAATCCACACCAATCGAGTAAAAAAAAACCACAAAAAAACCTAAAATTGAAAAAAAACCACAAAAAAACCTAAAATTGAAAAAAAAAAGAATTAAATAAGTTTGGTTGGCTTATTTCAATTTTGGCTATAGAGTAAGTGTCTTCAATTTAGTTTAAATAAGTTAGTTAATGGGTTATTGATATTGATAGATAAAAGTTGAACCGATGAAATGTATACCCTAAATATGATTTGTCATCTATAGGTGGCAAGGTAAAGATAATATAATAAGAAAGTGATTATATTAGATTATTGGTAGAATTTTAAAAAAATAAATATTAGACAAAAAATGAGCTGGACCAATCGAGTTGAAAGATTGCCTAACCTATAAACATGTCTATTCTAATCTAATCTAATCTAATCGAAGAAGGAGAAAAAGTGTTAAGGATAGAAGGAAGAAAAGGAGTTTAATGGACAGAAATGAAAACAATTAGAAACCAAAGGATATTCCTTGAAATATCCAAAAACACCCTTTCTTATTCTCCTCCTCAATCTCTATCTTATCTCTCTCTCAGCCTCATATCCATTAAACATCAAAATTAATTAACATATCGCCAATTGTGCCAGCCAACCCCATCTTCTTATTTCCCAATGCTTTCGATGTAACCTTCACGATTCCAATGTCCATACATTTTTATCTCCTCTTTTTTTCTCTCCATTATGCTCTTTCATACCTTTTTTTGTTCTTTTTTTTTTTTTTTTTTTACTCAAAATAATCAATCTCCTACTCCCCCAACTTTATCTCACCCTCTATCTATTCCTGGATTATTCGCCCTTGCATTCCCTTTTTTTTTTCACACACTTTCGGCACATATCCAAGTTGGGCTAATATGCTAATTTCCATTAATTTAAAGGAAAATATTATATATAGATATATAAGATTATGATGCTTCCAAACTAATAATATTCTAAGTTAAAATTTTATTTTATTTTATATAGAAGGATTTTTGTGAAAACAAATTAAAAAAAACACACAATTTTTTTTAGTTTTATTTTATTTTGTTTTTCCATTTTCATATTTGTTTTGCTATTCTCTCTTCTATCTCCTCGTCTCTTCTCCTATTCAAGTACCAAAATTTTCATAAAAGAGCCACACTTAACTTTCCATGAGTAGAGCTGCTTTACATTGAAGACAAATGAATAAAAATAAAAAAGAAATTATATATTATTATAAGGATTATTATTTAACACATGTATAGAGTTTTTTTTTTTTTTTTAAATTTAGGAGCAAAATTAAGTAATAGTAATGTGTGACAATTTCTTAATTTCACATGTGGAATTACAAACTCCACCCATAGTAAAAATGTATCATTTCAAAATGCTACTTTGTAATTATTTTATTTGAATAAAGACATTTAAAAGAAATTTTAAGTTTGTTGAGGGGTTTTGATTTGAATAGGTAAGGTACCACTTCATCTAATTAAATCTATAAATGAAACCATAACGGGTTTTTATTTGTTGCTTTTATTATTATTATTATTATCAAAAATAGAAATTTATTAAAATTTTGTGTAACAAAAAGAAGATGGAAATTTATTAACATAGTAAATAATTTATTTTCATTTTGAGTGATTTAATAGAAGAATAAAGAAAATTGAGTTTAGTAGGTTTAAACTAAAATATGAACAAATTTTAAAATATATTCCTATAAAATTGTTACGTTTTAATTTGCAGCCAGTGGCGGAGTTAAGGGGTTGGCAGGGGTCCTGGCCCCCTTAAAATGAAATTTTTTTCATTTAGGTCTTTTATAATTTATTAAATTTTAAATTAGTAATTGTAAAATTATATTTTGACCCCCACAAAAATAATAAAAATTTGATTGAATCCTTTAAAAATTATAAAGATATAAATTATTAAAATGATGAAATTATATTTTTACTATTATAAAAATATTCAATTTAATTCCGCCCAAAAAAATTTTCTGGCTCCATCATTGTTTGCAGCAGTTAATTTTTAAACCTAATGATAAAAATGTGTAAATATTTCGAACTTTATATATTTAAAATTAGAAAATTTAGTTAAAAAAAATTTCAAATTCAGGTACTTTGATTAAGACAGAGAGTAGAGTCGTAAAACTGATGCCATGGATTCTTTCTAGTTAGTTTTTGCCGTTTACTTCAAAAAGAAAAAGAAAAAGAAAAAAAAATTCCTTTTTCTTTCTGTGTGTGCATTCATAGTGAAACAATGTTGGATACATTAGTTGTAAGTTAAAGAGGCTGCGCTAATTGAATTCCGAGTTCCGCCGTTTTCAAATAAACTCTCCTAATAATAACTATATAAGAGGGCCTTTGGTATTTCAGTTTGCCAAGCTAGGTAGCTGATGATTGAGCAACCAAATCTCCTCATATTTATTTAGTGATTGAGAGAGAATTGAAATGGCAGGAAATGAGTGGATAAATAGCTACTTGGAAGCTATTCTGGATGCAGGAAGCAACACTAAGAAGAGGGATGATCATGTGAAGCTGACCAAGGACGCCAAATTCCAACATGATAATAAGCAACAGCAGCAGCTCCTGAAAGAAGAGAAGCCCTTTAGTACCACCAGGTACTTCGTGGAAGAAGTCATTACCAGCTTTGATGAATCGGACCTCTACCGGACATGGGTTAAGGTAATTCCTTCATTTCTTTCCTCGCATGTATAATTCAAACTCTTGTTCATCTCCACAAATCATCACAAGCAAAGAAGAGAAAATTTAATTAATCAGCCGGGGGACGGGGCGGTGAATAAATTAATGGTGGGCACGTACGTACGTAGTGCAGGTAATAGCAACAAGGAATAGCCGTGAACGCAACAACCGGCTTGAGAATATGTGCTGGCGCATTTGGCATCTTGCCCGCAAAAAGAAACAGGTCTCTCTCTCTCTCTCCCCTCCTTCCTTTCTACTCATTAATATTCTCACGCATTCGCTCTTCCTCTTTCCCTTTATTGCTTTTATTTCCACCTATTTCTACACCTATTCATATATTGCATTTTTTTTCATTAAAATGAAAGGAGAAAATAATATTAGAAGTGTTTTCTTTTTTAAGAATTTAACTTAAAATTTAATCAAATTTCATGTAATTATCGAAAGTACTTAGATTAAATATATATAATATATATATACTTAAGTCTCAACCTAATAACTATTGTAATTTAATATTCTTTTAATTTTACAGTTTTTTTCTTGTATTTATTTTTTTCCTACTTGGACGAAATTATCAATATCAACCTAACAACATTGGATCTAATTGTATGCACAAGTGACCAAATATTCAATTTAAATGTTGGATAGTACACACTAAAATACCAATAAATTGATTCAATTTTAGTAATTAATGCTTAAAAATTCTAGGAAATCATGATATATAAGCTTAATTTATATAGTGTTGATATAGATTTGAAATATTTGACTCTTTTATTCTAAATAAATTTATTGCTTTGACATTAACATCAGATGTATTTAATTATTTATTTAAACTTCTTTATTAAATTATAACACTATTACTTATATAATTTAGATAATAAATCATTTAGTCAAGGCATAATGATAAAGTTAACCCTTAATGTTAGTCATTTTGATTATGAGTTAACCTTTTAAAAAGAGTTAAAGTTAATTTTTTAATGAAAATGTTGATTAAAACATTAATTTTTTAATAATGTTGGCGTGACATGTCATTATTTGTCTTACATGTCATATCAAAAAATAATTTAAAAATTATAAATATATTCAGAAAATAAAAAAATCAATTTAAAAAATATTTTAAAAAAACCATCATTTATATAGGGCTACCGTATTTAAAGATTTAAGCGTTTTTGTGAGTCTTTTTATTAAAGATACAACAATTTTAACTTTTTTTAAAGTTGAAGGTCAAATTTAACTAAAAAAAATTATAAAAGTTAAATTAATAAAAAAACTGTAAATATTAAAAATTATATTTATTATTATACCTTTAATCAATTTGTAACTTTTAATTTAATTGCACATTCTCTAATAAACTTGATACATGAAATTACTTTTATTATTTTAGTGATTTTAAAAGCTACATGGGTGAATCTAAGATGTACAGGACAGGGTTGTAACCCTCTGTACAAATGATTAAATTATTTTTCTTTTTAAATATTTTTTTTCCAGTAAATTGATTTTTTTTTAAATTTATATATATCTTCATATATATATATATATATAAACATATAAAATATTAATAGAAATCTTATCATGCGCGTATCCTATGAAAATTACGTATTTAAAATAGGTATGTTTGAAAATAATATACAATAAATAATTAAATATATGGTTTGAAACAAATTAATAATAACATATGAAATATGTACAATATTAAAATAAAAAAATTAAATTAAATTGTGAGTAAAATGAAATTTAAACATATAAATGCATTAGATTAAAAAAACTATATCCTTAATTGATATTAAAAAATAAAAATAAATGGGAAATATGATAATTTTTTAACTTCATTTATAGGGTTAAAAGCCCTACCTAATATATCAAATAATAACCTTTTTTAATATCTATACGTCTATTTAAGTTTTTGACTAAGTTAATGTCACGACTTAACCGGTCACCAATTTAATTAAAAAGTTACTTAAATACCCTTCTATATATAAAATAAGTTATATTATATGAGAGTAGTTTTATCTTTTTTATATTTTATATAAAATCAATAAAAATAATAAGATTTAAATTCATGACATAATGAATTTTAAACCTACATTAAATATTCATTTAATTTTTATGTAATCTTTTAATAAATATATTTATTATATAAATTTTTAATATGCGAGTTTGTATTTAATATGGGGTTAGTGAATCACATCATAACACTTCGCGATTGATTTTTAAAATTATTAATAGATAACATTCGCAATTTATGTTCCTTTTTTCTCTGACATTGACAATCTAAAAACAGATAACATTAAAAATAAATGAAATGAACATATAGTTTGTATAATTACAGATAGCATGGGATGATGCACGAAGGCTAGCGAAACGACGACTGGAACGCGAGCAAGGTCGTAATGACGCCGCGGATGACTTGTCGGAGCTGTCTGAAGGTGAGAAAGAAAAAGGTGATCCCAATGTTTCGGAACCAATCAAGAACTTGTCGAGGATCAACTCCGACACCCAAATTTGGTTTGACGACACCGACAAGTCTAAACATCTCTACATTGTCTTGATCAGGTAACGACACACCAAAGTTTATTCACTGTTCTTAACAATGGGAAAAATGTCATTAAATTAGCTGTGCTTAATGTTTGATTGGCTGGCTGCAGCATGCATGGGCTGGTCCGTGGAGAAAACATGGAACTTGGAAGGGATTCTGATACAGGTGGGCAGGTGAAATACGTAGTTGAACTTGCTCGTGCTTTAGCAAACACCAAAGGGGTTGATCGAGTGGATCTGCTGACCCGACAAATCACCTCACCCGAGGTTGATTCCAGCTATGGCGAGCCTATAGAGATGTTGTCCTGCCCCTCCCATGCTACTGGAAGTTGTGGAGCCTACATTATCCGCATTCCTTGTGGCCCTCGTGACAAGTAATTACATTACACTAGCCTAACAAAAAAAAACAACTAATTAATACAATATTGATACTTTTTTTTTTGCAGGTACATAGCCAAAGAGTCTCTTTGGCCTCATATTCCTGAATTCGTTGATGGGGCTCTAAACCACATTGTGAATATGGCGAGGGCTCTGGGTGACCAACTTAATGGAGGGAAACCCACATGGCCTTACGTGATCCATGGCCATTATGCCGATGCTGGAGAGGTGGCAGCACACTTGTCCGGGGCCTTAAATGTACCTATGGTTCTAACAGGCCACTCTCTTGGCCGGAACAAGTTTGAACAACTGCTCAAACAAGGAAGGCTGTCTAAGGAAGCCATAAATGCCACATACAAGATAATGAGGAGGATCGAAGGGGAAGAGTTGGGGCTGGATGCTGCTGAAATGGTGGTAACTAGCACAATGCAAGAGATAGAAGAGCAATGGGGATTATATGATGGCTTTGATCTTAAGTTAGAAAGGAAGCTTAGAGTCAGGAGACGACGCGGAGTGAGTTGCCTCGGACGATACATGCCAAGGATGGTGGTATACCCCATATTCTAGTGCTTAATTTCGAGTTCTACAGAACATATGATCACATTTATTTACAGAAAGACTTGACCTGATAAGGGTTAGTTAATGGCAACATTATCTTACATGCTTAATTTCTTTTATGGAATTAGGTAATACCTCCTGGCATGGACTTCAGCTACGTAACAACACAAGATTCGTTGGAAAATGATGGCGACCTCATGTCGTTGCTGGGATCCGACGACAGAGCTCAAAACAAAACACATCTACCTCAAATATGGGCCGAGGTCAAACACTATTCTCTTTCTCCAGCCTGAATGTGATCCAATAACTTTAATACATACAATTGTTACACAAATAACCATACTCGCATTGATGCAGATAATGCGTTTCTTCACAAATCCGCACAAGCCGACCATACTTGCATTGTCTCGTCCAGACCCCAAGAAAAACGTTACTACGTTACTCAAGGCTTTTGGAGAGTGCCAGCTCCTCCGAGAATTGGCCAACCTGGTAAAACTAAGCTTGACTTCAAAAAACGATCCAAGTGTATATGCATGATAATTATAAACACCAACTTAATCTGCTTACTGAAACTGTATCCTATTGTTTACAGACATTGATACTTGGCAACAGAGATGATATTGAAGACATGTCCAATAGCAGCTCAGTAGTGCTGACGACTGTACTAAAACTCATCGATAGATATGACCTGTACGGTCAAGTGGCCTATCCCAAGCATCACAAACAATCAGAAGTTCCTGAGATTTATCGCTTAGCTGCCAAGACCAAAGTATGTATATTGCTAAGAATTTCGTGTTTCTGCAACCATAAAACTGTTAACATTGACCTTTTATGGCAACTTAAACTTGAAGGGAGTTTTCATCAACCCAGCTCTTGTGGAACCATTTGGTCTTACTCTCATTGAGGTAAATACAAAGCTTTGACTCACATGTGTAAGCTGGATCATAGTAACATTCAAATTTTTAGCATTTCAAGGTAACCATTAGCTCTATAATTATTAATTCTCATTTCTCATTTCATCTTCCCAGGCAGCAGCTTATGGCCTACCTGTTGTTGCCACCAAAAATGGTGGACCAGTGGACATCTTGAAGGTGAGATGCAATATGTGCCTACAAGTTTTGCTTCATCTTCCAGTCCAAGTGATATAGGTTACTGAGAAAATATGCAATTTCAGTGAAAATGATGTGTTTCCAACGCAATAACAAACGAGAGTTTATTCACAGGTACTTAACAATGGCCTCCTAGTTGACCCACATGATCAAAACGCCATAGCAGATGCCCTCCTCAAGCTTGTTGCCGACAAGAATCTATGGGCTGAATGCCGAAAAAATGGCCTGAGAAACATACACCGCTTTTCATGGACAGAACACTGTCGTAACTACCTCTCACGTGTCGAACATTGCAGGAATCGCCACCCTACTAGCCGTCTTGAGACCATGACAATTCCTGAAGAACCAATGAGTGATTCTTTAAGGGATGTGGAAGACATATCTCTTAGATTCTCCATAGAGGGAGATACCAAACTCAATGGAGAGATCGATGCAGCAGCTAGACAGAAGAAAATTGTTGAAGCCTTTACTCGAATGGCTTCTTTAAACAGCAACACCAGCATTATTTACAGTCCTGGTAGAAGACAGATGCTATTCGTAATAGCAGCTGATTGCTATGATAGTAATGGAGAAACTAGAGAGACTTTTCAAGCAATGATCATGAATGTGATGAAAGATGCAGGCTTATGTTTCGGCTTAGGAAAGATAGGCTTTGTATTGCTAACCGGGTCAAGTTTCAGAGAGACCATGCAAGCATTAAGTTGTTGTCCGGTTAATATTGAAGATTTTGATGCACTGGTCTGTAATAGTGGAAGTGAAATGTACTATCCATGGAAGGACATGGTGGCAGATACGGACTATGAAGCTCACATGGCGTACAGATGGCCAGGTGAAAACGTGAGGTCAATGGCAATGAGGCTTGCTAGGACAGAAGACGGAGCAGAGGATGACATCACAGAGTATGTAGCTGCATGTAGTTCCAGATGCTACTCTTATAGCATCAAACCTGGTGCAAAGGTGAAATATGCTTAATACTAAAATACTAATACTATAGAACTACCTACTCAACATATGCATTTCAAATGTAAATTAATGAATCCAAGTTGTGGCAGACTCGAAGAATAGATGACCTTCGCCAAAGGCTTCGTATGAGGGGCTTTCGATGCAACCTTGTCTACACTCGCGCAGCTTCAAGGCTAAATGTGGTGCCATTATTTGCATCAAGAATGCAAGCACTAAGGTCAGATGGATTCTTTTGTACCATTTGCACATAAAACATTGCTACAAATGGTCCATGTTCTATGCAGGTATCTTTCAATAAGGTGGGCAATTGATCTTTCCAAAGTGGTCTTATTCGTTGGGGAGAAAGGGGATACAGACTATGAGGACCTGCTTGGTGGCCTACACAAGACCATTGTTTTGAAAGGTACCGTAGCGTACGGCAGCGGGAAGCTCCTTCGTAATGAAGACAATTTCAAAAGAGAAGATGCAGTGGCTCAAGGCAACCCTAACATCAAGTTTGTAGAGACCAGTGAAGGCCAGAATATAGCAGGAGCTTTGCACGCTCTAGGGATCAAATAACACGCTCTCTCCCATTCATTGCATCTTAGAGCAAAAAATTCTATACATAACCCAGTAGCAAGAATGTGGTTAAAGTACATATATCAAAACATATACACAACAACCAGCAAAATACGTTGGAAAATTTATATATTTTTTAAAGTATAGAAATTGGTGCAACATGAAATATTATACATATGTAATATAAAAGCATATACACATCAAACAACAGTCTCACACCAATCTCTGAAATGAGCTAAATTTTACTTTTTACCTAGAAATTGAACTACTAGCTGAATTCTACCATACTTTGTTTCCTTCTTCAAAGAGAGGGCTTAGTGGTAATGGATTCATTGTTCCAAAGGTAGAAAGGACTGGTCATTATTTGTGACCAAAGCTTCCTCGTGATTTGGGTTTTGAGTAGGTGCCACGTCATCCTAGTTAAACTAACTTTGTTTCCATTTCTATTTTGTTCAAACTGAAAAGTTATCCCTCTATTTTTATTTTCAAATTATAATTTACTGAGAAGTTAATCTAATTGGATAATATGGTTAAATATTGCCCTTAAATCAATAACATGAAAAATCAGTAGTTTAATAATTTAGAATTAGAAAAAATCAACATTTTGGTAATTTATAGGTAACAAATTAACAAAAAATCAATAGTTCAAGTATTTTTCAAAACTAAATTCACTGAGACTATTTTAATTTTCTTAAAATAGAGGGATGAAATTCAATATTAGACCATTCTATTATGTAACAGGATTGGGCCTGCAGCCACATAGCCCAGAGCATATATATAAGCATAAATTAAGTTGGTGGGAATTGTAAGCGCTAATAATTGAAATGAAACAACCAGTAGGAAGAAGGCGCAGCCATGGAACCTCTCTCTTTAGATTTCCTTCCTTCTATACAAGACTTCGTTTCATCCTTATTCTTCTTGCTTTCGTCGCTCTTTTGCCTCCCGTTTTCTTCAACTTCAAGCTCCGCCGTTTGCATCAGGTTCTGATCCCAATCTTATATTTTCCTGAATTCCTTGATTTCTACTTGTGATCAGAATAGGAGGTTTATCAATTGATTTTTTTATGCACCTATAAGCTGAAGATGTGATTGTTTACGAGCAATTATTTTTTGATTTGATTTTTTTGAACAAATTTGAAATTCCTCCCTAGATGACGTTGACGTTGGAACATAAAGGCTTCCTGAATTAATTGCATTATTTGATTTTTTTTAACGTGTTAAAACATTGTAGCGAATGTTGAGAAACTTACACTATAATTTCAACCTAAAGATCTGTCTTTCAAATAAAGAAATATATATACAGATGCGTGTTATTTACTAGTAAAAGTTAAAAAAAAAAATAGTAAGTCGAGGATGTTTCTCTAAATAACTTATATGTGATATCTTGTAAAAATCAGAGCTTTTGTGATATCTTTCATTGTGTTCCCTTGACTTGTAGTTAATTTATTTTCTCTTTTTCGTGCTTTTATGACTTTGGCTTATTAATAATTTGATTTTTTGCTTGTGATTGAACCATCTGAAATGTTTCCCATGCTGTTTATCTTTGATTTGATATTTGTTAATCCACTATGTGCTATAAATGAAACATATGAACATATAAATGTTTAATTGCTTTAGAACTTGGGTCTAAGTTTTTTCTTCCTTTCATTTAGTCATGGAGAAGATGGAGGTAGGTATTCTGGCGAGTTGGAAAGGAGTGTCTAGGAAACACAGGAAAAACTTAGTTTGGACAATGGTGCCACTTTATTTACTTTGTTGTTTGTGGGGTGAGAGATATATTATAGCATTTGATCGAGTGGAGTATTATGTCCTTAAATCAAAGGCTGAGGTTTAAGGAAATTTTTTCTTGTTTTTTATTTGCACTTTCCTAATTTTACTGAATTATTTTATTTTCCTCTTTGGATTTCATTTAGTGAAATTTGAGGCGTTGTTGCTGCTTTCCTTTTAGTTTAAACTTGCCTTGTTCTCTCTCTCTCTCTCTATATATATATATATATATTTACATATATATGTAATTCTATGCACCTGTTTCTTTTTCTATATTTTCTTAAAAGACAATAACAAGGTAGTTTTCAAGCATTTTCGAGGTTATTCTACTTAAGCTGATATTCACCCTATGATAATATTCAATAGGCTCCTAAATGATTTAAATACATTTTTTTCTTCTAAATGGTGAAGCATATGTGGCTTCTATGTAGAAATTTTTTTCCTTTTAAATTCTAATCATGTCAATTTATTTTATTCCTCAGTTAAATGGGATACTAGTCACATATATAGGTTTTCAGTTACTAGAATGATTTTATTTTCCATTTTGCAGACAAAATTAAGGCAGTGTGGTTGGCTGAACAATCCTCCCCTTGTGTGTGCTCATGGTGGTGACTCAACCAATGCTTTCCCAAACACTGTAGGCATCTCTTACTTTCTGTAATTGCTTTACCTGGCTATTATGCGTGACTTTCCAAAGAAACAAACACCAGCTATAAAATTTGATATGTCTTCTGTCCAACTTCTGTTTTTGTGCCTTAGAACTTGAACCTATGCTAAACTTTGGCCAAGGCTAAATTAGCAGAAGTTAAATCCTTATAACCCATGATGAACTGGTTATGTAGATTACTATGACCAGTAATTGAACTAGGTTTCTCTTTACTTTTGGGCCCTTATTATTTTTGTCGGTTGATCTGTTTACCATTTGCTCTTTTTCTTTTTTCTTTTTTTGACCAGATGTCTGCATATAGTATTGCTCTTCATTCTCAAGTAGACTGCATTGAGATTGATGTCTCTCGCTCATCAGATGGAGTTTTGTTTGCACTTCATGACAGGTATTTTCATCTCGTAATCATATAAGAACTCCCATAAAGGATGTGGTTTTCTAATTCATGTGCACTTTACTTCCTTGAATGGTTTGAGTGGTAATCTATGTTTTGTTTTTTAAATGCTTTGTCAGTTTGTTGAGTTATTGGCTTTATTCTCTTGTGTGTAATGTTATACTGATTTCAAAATTTTTTGATGAATCAGAATTATATAGAAATATTCAGATATCCAATGCATGCATTGAATTTTGACGTTTAAGTTGTAAGCAACACCATTTCATTTATTCTCAATATTCCTCTCAATCCAGGTCCTCTCATAATTTGATGTTAAGATACTTATAACTTAGCTAAATGCCCAAGAAAAACGTAAAGATGTCCTAATTCAAGTTCTATGGCAATTATATATTAGTCAAACTTTTTGGAATGTTGATTCCAAAACTTCAGGGTAATCAAGCTTCATTCATCATCTTTCTTTTTTTTTCTTAAATAAAATTAAAGATTGCCATCATCTCTGCATTTAGTCTTATTGTTGATAATTTGACATATAGATATAAACCTGCTACAAATTGTCTTCATATGTTACCTAATATATCATATTGTATTATTTAAATTGTTGTACTGATAGTTAGTTAATGCTATGTACATTCAGGACATGGTTTTGGATTGTTCATTAGAGTTGCACTGATTCTGTTTTATTAGATTCCTGCATGATATTGGTGGGTAGTTATACTGATGTTACTTGATTTGTTCCTATATTTGCAACATTATCACTCTTTGATCTTTTTGCCAACTCAAAAAATGGTCATCTTCACTGGTTTTCTAGATTGAGGTGTGAGGAAAACATTACTAGAAAGGTAAGTGAGTTTTTAAGTGAGCTGATAATGCATTTTGTGTGTGGGTAGTACAAGGAGGCTTGACAAAATAAATAAATCATGTGTAATACTTGATACAATAACTCCTTGGTTGTGTTAGAGTACAAATCTGATCTTTTGTCCTGCATCTTTATTGCAAACTTATGTTGCAGCTGTTTGGAGACTTGATTTTTATATTACACAGGCAGGGATTTGCAGCGGATATCTGGTAACAGCACTTCTAAAGTTGGGCACTTTAGATCAAACGAGGTGAAAATATTTCTGACTGGATCTTCTCTTTCTCTGTTGAGTTCTAAGGAATCTATATTTTACATGCATGACTTATGGAACATAATTATTGTTCTTTGTGTATGCCATGCATATGGGGAGAGACACAGAGCCAAACAAAAAAGAAAAGATGTTATCTGTTTAATTAAGATATTTTCATTTCTTTCTATCCAATTTGACAATTCAGTTTGATCTTGTTAATATGTTTATTTTCTGGCATGCAGTCTTCCCATCACTAATTATGATATTAAATTTTCTATGATTTTTCCTTGTAAAAAGATTGGATTGAAGAAAATGTGCTTGCCTTAAGCTTAAGCTAGGAAATATGAATTTCTTGATGAATTGCATGATCACCTAACATTCGAGTCTGAGCAAGAAGAATCAATATAACTTGTGGAAAACTCTATCCGTATATGAGATCCTAATTGATCAGTTGATTTTTTTTGGGCATTAGCGTGTGTCAAGTATGTGCTTGTTATGGTAGTAATAGTATCAAAATTTTGATATTTTTGATGATATGAGTGTAGGAGGAGGATTTAACATGGTTTATCCTATAACATTTTCCTTTTCTGAAAACATAAATTTACTGGTGGAACTTTGTTAGTTTGTGTTTGCATCAGTGGCAACAAGCAATGGATGCCCGCATTGTTATCATTACAGCGGCAGGAATAGGCAGAATATAGTCTCTCTTTTTGTAGTTTCATTCTATTTAGCTCTGTTGCGTAAGTGAAGGTATAATATATTGGTTAGTGATGGTAAGTGATAATTCAGTTCAGAACTTCAAATTTACAGGCTTGGTATCTTTTTCTTCCTACTCAGAAAAGAAAATGTGAATGGTGACTTTCTTTGGAATATCATTGGAAGTTAAAGATGTTTTTGATGGTTGCTTTCTTTACTTTGACAGCATTATTTGTCCTAAAGCATGAATAATCCTATTGATAGAAAGCATAGCATGTTGTTGTTTATGTTAGAATAATGGTAAGATTGTGAACCATAATGTGGCTCTTCTCCATTGCTTGAAATTTCTAGTCTTTATTGTAGCCTCTCATTGGAGTTCCTTTTAATTTCAGGAATTGTTATACTTTGTCAGCAATAAATGATATGTTGTATTACAATGTTTGATTTTCATTCATTTTGGGGAAAAAAAAGAGGTATGGCTAAACATTTGAAAATTTATCTTGACATCCATAGGTGAAGTTTTACCTTTCTACCTATGTTTGTTCACGTGTTTGTGTGGCCATACATATGTGTACGTATAGTCAAATAGATTATCTAGTTATGAAAGCAAAAAGATAAAATAGCCTGTAAAATGAACTTGAAATACACCCCCCGCCCACACACCCTTTTTTAATTACTTGCTTTCTTCTTTTGAGCAAATTGGCTTTATTTATTTTATTTCCTCAATTTATTTTGCTGACTTACATGTCTTTTGAGTTGGAAATAAGCTAAGGACCTACTTGTCTGGGGAATACTTGGCATACCTGGTTACCAACACAGTAGCCCCAGTTACTGTATAGTTGTTAATGGTGTAGGAAACAAGATACTATGCTTTTTGAGATTTAACAGTACACACTTCTTTTTGCATATCAAGGTTTTGTTTCCCTTCTTTGCACTCTTAATATATCATGTGCAAAATGATTAAATCGTCTGTAATTCTAACTTGGCTGAGGGTTACCCTCCTAATTGGGCTCACTTTTTTGAGCGTTTCTTGAACTTGCTCTATAAACTGACATGTTGTAGCTTAAACTGCGAAAGTGTCTTAAGAGATAGTTGTCTAAGAATGCTAGAGATAACCTTTGTGAGCATCCCATAGATGATTGGTCCCTTTTTCTTAGTTTTCTTATTGTAATAATTGTCTAGAGTTTATATCATCTATGGGTCTTAAGTCCTTGTAAGGTAGGTCTCGATCTGCCAAAAAATTATCAATTCAGACAATTTACCAAGAGGAAATGGTGCCGGAAACAAAAGACTTGATTTAGGTTAACAAGCTCTTTGGTGGATCCAGTGTCACTCCATCAGAATATTTGTTCAGTAGTTTTCAATACCTATCCAGATAAAAGACAGATGTCTAACTTTATTTTAAACCGTCACAATTTCTTGGTGGATTATAATAGTTGTTCTATTAACAATAAACTTTACCACTTATTTGGTCTTCAGCTTTCATTGTTTTAATATTTTGGAAATCCTTGAAAACAATGATCCATTTCTTTCTTTTTCTTCAGCCCCTTTTTCACTCGAAATCCTACAGTTTTACATAAAATACCAAGCAAGATATTTAGAAATGTGGATCTCCTAATTGGATTGAGTTTCTGCTGTTTATAGGACTTGGAGCCATAAAGATCTTGGCTGTTGCTTAAAGCTTTTGCTCTTTTGTGGGCACTATTTGTAAGGGTGAATCTCACCATGAGTTGATACATCAGCATGCATGCAATCTGGGTGACTTCCAGACCTTGCCCAATGATTTTGAGAACTTGAAAGTATATTGGTGTGTGTAAATTTCATATTTTAAATACGATAAAAAAATTTTATTGTATTTTTCAGGGGAGTCCTTGAATTGGGACCCTATTTCCTCTTCTGTTAAGATATTGAAATAGAACTTAAAAAATTAATCTTAGTTAATGAAGAAGTCACGGCAAATTATTTCTCAATATTTAATTCAATCTGAACCATTTATTATGAAGTGGATATATGTCTTTCATCTGAATTTGTATTGAAAATTACTAGGCAAATATTTCATTGCAGGGGAGCTGGACCTTGGTTGGGTTTCTTTATATTGATGATGTACCAATCCAAATGTCCTGGACCATTTTGTCTTTGCTTTAAAATGCAACAAATTAAATAGTGTTGTATGGTATTTTAGCACTAACAGTTAATGTCATCTAACCTTTGCACCAATTTGGATTGTTCACTGACCCTTGTTAATTTTTATAGAGAAAAGCAAAACCTACAATAAAGGGGAAGGGTTCTCTTATTTGTTGGTTAAATTCTTTTCCAACTCTAATTTTCTGTGATGTGGTGGAGTTAAGAGTAATGGTCTATTTGAGCTCAAAAAGTTAACTTTTGGGGGACTGAATGTATTGTTTTCAGTGATGTTTATTTTCTCTAGCGTAGGTTATGTGTGATCTGTTTTTGGAACTATAAAGAGTTAATCTCCAATTGAAAGGAAATTGCATAGAACCATTCTGAATTTGATCATGTGAACTACGTTCTGGTTTTATCACAAACATCTTATATCCATCTCATTTAAGGAAAGCTATTTGCAAATAATGTTGATTGAGACTGTATGTTATTTGATGTAGCTCAAAGAACTAGATGTCTATTATCAGTCGGATAATTCAAAGATTCCTACAATTGAAGATGCTTTGAAGGTATGTTCAGGATAGTGTTTCATCTAAATACTATATTCTATTATTGGTAGTTTCTTCTATCAAAAGGTAAATGGTCAATATCTGATTCTGCTTCATCTGAATATTCAGTTGATATCAGCATCAGTTCGGCAGGTGATTCTAGATGCCAAGGTGGGGCCTCCATCATATGAAAAGGGGCTTGCAAATGATATTCTTTCCACTGTGAGTTATTTTGCCTCTCTTCCCTTGTTTTGATTTCTTTTAAATTTTGATTTAGAAATGTGCTAATGAGGCATTAGGCAATACACTTATCTTTCTTCTAAAATTTCAGGTTGAGAAGATGCAATGTAAGAATTGCCTCATTTGGGCTAAAAGTGATAGTTTAGTAAGGGACATAATCAAGCTCTCATCAGATGTTGCGGTGAGAAGATAACTGTCCTGAGCTCCTTTGGATTTTCTCTATAAAAATAAACTAGTGTTGAAAGGGTAATTGTGATGTCGGTCTGAATGACTATCTTACACAATATCAGTTAGATTGTGTAGTCTGCATTCCTTTTAAGGGGAATGAAAATTTTATGTCTGGATGAATTGCAAATTGTCACATGCTACCTGATAGTAATATTTGTGCTATAGAGGCGGCAATAGCTGATATGATTTGAACAATCAAAATCTGACTTACCAAGAAGTTAGACCAGTTGTTTCAAACCCAGGATTCCCAAGCTGCCATAACGAAACACGAAGAACTGTTTACCTTCTGCAACATGTCCTTTCACATATGTGGCCTCGGAACTTTTTCCCCTCTCTTCTGCTTTCCTTTTCCTTCCCTTCCCTTCCCTTTCTTTTCTTACTGATCAATGCTTCAAATTCTAATAGATTTTCAAATTCTGAAAAAAATGTGGCTAGGAATAGATTTGGACCACCTGGTAATTCATGTTGGCAAGTCGTGTTTCGTGTTGGGTCTTTCTCCATCCTTGTAGGATCCTATTTTTGGCTTTAGAAAAATATTTATTTTGAATTATTATTCTTGAACTTAATGTGGATACTGACTAGGGGTGCTTTTGCTCTAATAGTGTTCCATTTCAACCAAGGCTATAATGTGGGAGTTGTTGAGGTTTTTCTTCTAACCACTTTGTAATGCATTTGATTGGTTTGTGGATGAACTCACAGGTAGGCTATGTTGTTATGGTGGATCCCCATACTGGCGCTCGAACTAACTTGTTGAGGATGAAAGGGCCCAAGGTGGCTGGCGTATACCATCAATTGATTGATGAAAGAATGGTTAAGATTCTGCATGGGTATGAAACTCAATTTTGAGCCTGATTATTGGTGTAATTGATGTGAATGCAGTATGCAATTGTGATTCATTGCATGATCTGTTGGTCTCAACAGGAGAGAGAAGAAGGTATATGCCTGGACAGTCGATGACGTCGATTCCATGATGAGGATGCTGCATATGGGTGCGGATGCCATTGTTACTAGCAACCCCACGTTACTCCAACGCACTATGCAAGACAAAAGAACACAATGCCTTGAAGAAGGTTTTTCTTTAACACGATGACCATGCTTGATTTTTATCGATTTCAAGACCTTATTAGTGATATGATATTGTTGAACAGTTGCATGTTTTCAGTGCACCTGTCTTTATTTGTTGATTTGCGTTTTTTATCTTTTGAAATTTCGATCTTATAATTTATCTATTCAAGAAGATACTTAACCTCGAAAGAAATAGGGAGCATTTAGTTGGGAGGATTACCTCCATTTAGATTACTTAGAATATGAGTGATAATGTCAAATTCTCTTGGTTCAGGTGATTGGAACGTATAATTTTTGTTATGTGTGTGTGTGTAAGAGGGCGCTCATATATGCATATGTCCTATCATCATCTCAAAATGTGTATGCTGTGTATCCAGTCCCCATTTTGGATATAAAATATTAAAATTAATTATATATTAAAAAAAATTCGGCATTTTGGATAACCATAATTTTTTAACTTACCTTTCATAAATTGTTTAAGTAGTTTGGATCGATTTTTGATTTGGTCAGGGTTTTTTTTTAAACCCTACTTATAAGCATTAAATCAGTCTCTTTGTTATGAAGTGGATCAATTTGATTTTTGTATTATTAAAAAAATTAAATAAAGCTAAATTGTAATAAAATTAATATTTACTATTTTAAAAATAACATGAATTTTTTTTCATTTGAAGTTCAACTCTAAGTAAAAGATTTTATTTGTAAAATCATAAAAAAATTCAAATATTAACTCTATTAAATAATATAAATATAAATTATACTTTTCTAAAAGGTTTAGGTATAGAAGGATAAACACGTATAAGTGCAATCAAATTCATTCTTTTGGTAACTCCAAGTATCCTCTTTTAAAGTATCATATATTATTTGTTGTTTAGTAATTTTTGGAAACTTAAATTTAGATTTTAGCATTTGGTGAAATTCCATCAAAAGATTATGCTTCATCACTTTTTTTTTTTATACAATGTATAAAATTACCCGTAAGAACTCTTAAATATTAAGGTCAACATGTTTGAATCTACAATTTCTTGTATTAACAGTCATACTGATATTAATCAAATTAAGACCCATAATTGTTCTTCAACTCTTAATTCCATCAAAAGATTAGGCATCATCACTTTAACAATAACAATAAATAATGCTAGCATCTTGAACCCATTAATAACATTTGTAGCACCTCTTAACCCTAAACTGTCGCCGGAACAGGGTTACAGAGCATTACTGGACATATCGGACAATTTATGAATAATTCATAAATAAATAACATGCATAGCATAATTTAATTTTTAAGTCTTTATAATAGACCCTCGAGGCCCAAAATACGTATTAGGAGTGGAATGGAATTTATTAAAATACTCAAATTTTTATTTTATTTTTATAGAAATTTCGGCAGTATTTCTGCTTATTTTTATATAAAACAACCTGCAAGTTCAAACCGAAAACAAGTAATACCAATGTATTTCAACCACTGCAGTTTCATATCTAGTTGCATTAAAATCATAGCTATGATTTTGAAATGATAATTTACCCTAAAAACATCCATATTACCATTAAAATTTAACTTATAATTTTATTCATTTTATTCTAGATTCAGCACCAATTGTACCATATATATTATATAAATTTCATATCATTTCATTAGTATAAACACTAAAATATTAAATATCATTCCTTACAACAAAAGTCATGCAACATTTTAAAGTGACCAAAATAACACCTATGTACATGCCACTTTTATCAAAAGAAAATACATCACCGAGTTTTGAGCTGGAGTCGGGATCGTCTGGATGCAGAATCGGGACTCTGAACACCTATTAACCTGCGCACGGAAACAACCGTACGCTGAGTACATGTATACCCAGTGGTATTACTATAATGCAAATTATAATAATAAATAATAAAATTTAAATATCAAACATACAACAACTTAATTTCTTAAGTACTAATGAATTTTCCAGCTTTCATTCCTTAATAATAATTCAATGTAACTAATCATCATTTATTATCACATATCATCAATTTGAATTTCAATTACTTCATGAACATTTAGTTCATGCCTTTCATTCTCGATTTCAATTTCATTTCACATTCCAATTCACGATTTAACTTTTCATTTCTTTTCAATAGCTTAATTGATCAAATTCATTTGATTTATCATTTCATTTATTTTCCCTATTAACAAGACTCGGACTTTGGCGGATTCACGGATCCAACCAAACACACCAGAGTGGTGACCAACGCCTCATCGGATAGTTCGAAGCAAATAAGTGACGACCAACGTCTCATCGGCTAAGCCGAAGTAAAGTGGCGACCAACGCCTCATCGAATCTATCCGAAGCAAATAATGACACCCAGTGTCTCATCGATTCGAGGTCGAAGTATCCCTGAACTCTTCCAATCCTATGGCATACCAACTATATCCGACTTAGCCCGACTAGTTAATAGGGATTTTTCAATTCTCAATTCAAATTCACTTTCTCTTTCAATTGATCACAATCATCAAATTCGATTCATATATATATTATCAATTCAATCTCTATCTCAAATTCACAATTCAAATCACTCCAAATTCAATTTCACAATTTAATTCATTATACTTTTCATACCAATCACATGTAATTCAATCTATAATTCAATACTAACACATAATCATCATTCAATTCAATATTCTAAATTCAATTCAATAAGGTTACTTACCTCAATATTTACTTACCATAAAATAAATAAATTTAAAATTAGCATTTAATAATAAGTAACTTGAATTATAGTAATACAAACCCAAAATTCTTGATTTACTCCTCGGTAATCTTCTCCTTTCCCTTTCGAGCCGATTTCTCTGGTTCTTTGTTAGCAATTAACTCCAAGTTTCATAAACCCTATTTCCCTTTTTCTTTCTTTTTCCTTCTCCCGTTCGAATGCTTTCTGTTTTCTTTTTTTTTGTTCTTTTCTTTATTCTATTTCTTTTATTTCTTTTATTTGTTTTATGTTATATTTTATATTTAATTACTTTAATAAATATCTATTTAATAACAAATACTAATATTACAATTGGATACATATTTATTTTTACATTTGTACCAATAATTTTATTACCATTGTCATTATTTAATTTGTTTCTCAAACAAAAATCTCATAATTTTAATAATTTGATTATTTAATTAATAAATATCTTTTTAATTAAATTATAAGTAATTAAGTATTTAAATTACAAATGTACCAATGTAATTTTTACACATGTATATTTTTATTACCATACAATTATCTACTATTTAATTTATTTAATACTAATACTAATAATAATAATCTAATATAAAACAATAATGTTAATTAATAATTATAATAATTATATATAATATTTAAATATATCTTAAATAAAATCTTAGATTTTAATACGAATTTGCCGCCTCAACTTTTGTAATGGTTTAATTTCCATTTTAATCCTTTTTATTCTCTATTGATTTAGAATTAAACTTTTACCCCTTATTCAATTTAATTCTTTTTACTAATTACTCTAAATTAAGCTAAATTTACCTAATTAAAACCTATTTAGACACACCACTAGACTCATGAATATTTTTAATAATTATTTTCAAACTTATTTCACTAAGACGAAGACCCTATAACTCACTTTTCCGGTGCCCGTGAATTTTGGGTCATTACAACATTATAGAAGATTAAGTTTTAAATTTCAATATAAGGAGGGACTAGAATCAAAATTAGACATTAAAAGTTGGTGGCTAAAAACAATACTATACTGTTTAACATAAACTTATTTTTAATTGAAAACAACACTAGAGTATTTTATAATTTTTTTAAAGGACAAATCTCAAAATTATATATTAATTTTGATTTAATGTGTAATTTAGTATATAAATTTTAATTTCATATAATTATATACATGAAACTTTAAGTTTAATTTAGGTATATACATTTAAAGAAATAAATATATCAATTATTTTTATATTGAATAAATATAATTGTTTGTGTATATAATATATAAACATTAAATGATGCTACATCTATAATTGTGTTTATAATTTATAAGAATTAGATCAAATTAAAATTCAATATATATAATTGTACAAAATCAAAATTCATACATAAAATAACAGATTAAACTAAAATTAATATACAATTTTAAGATTAATTTTTTTAATCAAATTGATAGTGTGCAATATTAAATTTATTTGAAATTTAAATTGATAGTCGAAACAAATAAGCAAGTTGAAGTTAAGACAAGTGAGGTTTCAAAGACATTGACTTCATTTTTGTTTTTACCATAATGAATTGCGTTCAAGTAATAACAATAAGACAATGGAAGAGACAAGTGTAGGGTGTTGTTGGAAGGTTAACAGATGACTAACATTGCTATGTTACAACAGCAGGGGTTCGTATATTCCATGGGCTGGTCGACAACAGAGTGATTTCTTTTACAATAAAATTAATCTGAATTATAGTTCAACACACAATTTTAGTCGGAATTGAAGGGATTTTTAACCAAATATTTCCTCTTTTTTAAAATTCAAAAATATATTGTCTTTCTAATTTCTTTATTAATTTATAATAAAATAGTATAACTCTTGGATTTAAATTAATAATCTACTTTTGTATAAACAATGATAAAGGAAAGAAATAAAAGGAAATTAAAAATGATCAGCGTTTATTTAAATAGTTAAAAAAATATATTATTTAATATCTGAGTTTAATTTTAATATTTAATTTAAAAATTAAAATATTTCGAGTTTTTTCAATTTGATACTTGAATTTTTTCTTAAATACTTATATTTTTTTATCAAAATACATTTGTTAAATATTCGTTGAGTCATACAATGTTGTTTAATCTAATTATTATGTTAAAAATTGAAAATAAACTCATGTATCAAATTAAAGTAAAAAAAATTAAATATTAAAATTAAATTCAGGGACCGAATGATATATTAACCCATAAAAAAATTACATCAGTAGCGATGGAGCAGTCATGAAATAAATTGTTAGTTGTTGAAGGCTAGAGACAATAAGACCCGAAAGTTGGGATTATGCGTCTTATTTACTGGATCACGTGGTGGAATTTTCACAGTCACCCGTCTCTCATAAAACCTAGCAAAGAAGAAAACGGTGGCTTGGCTTGTTCTTTTCTTCTACATATTTTCCAGTTTTATTTCTCATCTCAAATTAATATTATTTAAAGATTTTCCCAAAAAAAAGTTTATCACTTTATCTGTCTCAAATCTAGGTCTAGGAGAGGAGAAGCAAATTTCCCCAAAAACCCAATTAAAGAATCCGAGGTTATTGTTATTATTATTATTATCATTATGGCATTGACGCTTTGGTTCAACAAAAAGATCGTGGATCCCCTTATCCAGATCCTCCGCAAGTAAGCTTTAGCTTAGAATGTCATTCCTACATTTTATGTATAAATCTGATTGCTTAGCACTTCCAGGGGAGCAGAACCCAAGCAGTTGGCCTTCTCTTCAGCCTTGGGAATTACTTTGGGAATTTTCCCTATATGCGGTAATGTTTTCTTCCTATTTCTTCTTTTCTTTTGATTGATTGAGAATTTGATCTGAATGAAAAAAAAAAAAAAAAAACACTGCAGGGGTTACGGTGTTGCTTTGTGGGATGGCAATAGCGTTGCTTGGATCTCACTGCCATCCTCCAACTGTAATGCTTGTTAATTTCTTGGCTACTCCGATCGAGTTGAGGTGATTTACTCTTCTTCTTTTTTTCATTCTGGATTTTTAGCTTTTTTTTTGCCCCTCCATTTTTTGAGTGCTAATTTACTTGCATTTCACTTTGTTTTATCTATGGATGTATCTATGTTGTTGTCTAGCTTGGTGGTGCCCTTCCTTCGCTTTGGGGAAGCGTTATCTGGTGGACCTCATTTTCCTTTAACTTCTGATGCCTTGAAGAAAGTTTTGACTGGCCAAGCTTCGAGTGAACTCCTCTTTAGTATTGCCCATGCTGTAAGTGCCCATTTTCTGCTCTTTCCTTATTTCACTTGTTACTCCTTGCTCTTTATTTGATTTCATCTTTTAGATTTGATTGTCATTTTATGGTAGGTAGGGATCAGTTTCAATATTGTTGAATAAATAAACTGTTAATTGAACCAATTTGACCTTAGAATGATGGTGTCTGGGTAATAAATAGTAGCACTTATGAATTACTGTTTCATCAATTAGCCATCCGAATTTGTTAAGTTTTTTTTCTCAACTTTGCCTTAACTTGTTAATATGTCTTCACCTATATCTTGTATTCTCAACAATCAGATAAAAGGCGTGTGTGTCTCCATGCCAATGGTTTTCCTTTTTCAACTTGTATGAATGAAAATTTGCTTACAGCACGCTTGTTTAATACAAAACATGGAAACTTTCTTTGTAAAGATTTATTTATTTGATTTTCTTCTGAGTGAAATTCTTTGATCTCGTTGAACATCATCCGTTGGGCATGTATCATAACATCATCTAGAAATAGAGATTGAGTTAGCTTGTAATACTGTTCATTTCTATTAAGAACTTTAAAGATGAAAATCAAAAAGCATTGTCTTCTACTTTTTGATGTGGCTAGTTTGTTCCTTTGTAACATTATAGATATTATGATTTTGTGTGATTAAATTGTATTTTACCACTAGTTAAATCTCCCATGTCTGCAGCTATCCTGTAGATATAGAGCATTGGTAAAACTCTATGGAAGACTGAACGCATTTTCTTAACATGTGTTTCCTTGTTCAGTTTATGCTAGGCTGTTCCTGAACATAAACCACTTCATCATACTTGATCTTCCAGCTTATTGACTTTACTTTTTCAAACAATGTTCACTGTTGATTCTGGCCAATGGCTTAGCATGATATATGTTGTTTAGGTTTCATAATATGTAGCTGATGTTGCATAATATAAAAAGGGTCAATTACATATTTTCTACTTGAACTATAGTGAAATTATCTATTTGGTTTCTGAAGAAAATAACTTTGCAACTAAGTACTTCAACTTTATTCCCTTTGTGTAGATTGAACACCTTACAAACTCAGTTAAGAGTGTAATTCAGTTTCCCCATTCTTTTTGTAGTGTAGTTTCAAACAAGCTGCTCTGTTCACTGAGTTGACATTAGTGTGTGTATATATATATATATATATATATTTCGAATAGTTGTTGACATTAGTATAGTTTGAGGTGGAAAGGGTTCCTTTTTACCCTGTATGCTATAAATACGAGTATTTATGCTTAAGGTGATGGAATTTTATCAAAAGATGGGATCGTGGACTTTATGTAATTGTACATTAGTTGAAACATGCCTTATCAATATGGAATTACATTTGAAAATCATCTTATGGAAATTGTTCCAGTTGTTGGGATGGCTTGTTGCGGCACCCTTTGTTTTGGTCACACTCTACATTCTATTTTTGCCAATTTTCAAGGTTGTCGTCCCCAAGTTTAGGAGTGTTCCTTTGAGCCCAAGGAAACATCTTCTTTCACCTTCAGAAGTTGGGCTTAAGGTGAGGCAGGTTTGATCGTTGTAATCTTGTATATTTCTTTCACGGAATGCTTTGACTGGAAACTGCAATTATACATGTTTCTCACTTAATGGCATTTGTTGTATATAAGTCATATCTGGACGCTTAATCCATCAATACAGAATGTGGTTTATGAGCCTTATTGTGTTGTGTATTGTTAGTGAGCTTGCATGCATCCAGATACGTATATTTATACATATATGTATATGTGTATTAAAATAGGGAAACTAATGGTTGAGCATAACTTTTGAGTCTGAGTTTGAATGACTAATTTTATGCCTTACTTAGCAATGAACAATATCCGAATTCTAATGATTTGTTTTGTGTTGTGTCGTTTGCCATTTAATTTATAAAAGCACCCTCTTCTCTAGAGCTAACTTGAAATAGAATGTCCGATGCAGTTGATTTCTATTCATTAGGGTTCTAAGCAAGGTTTTATGGTTTGTTTATTAAACCAACTGAACTCAAATATAATATGTTCACGAGCATATTCAAAATATTTTTTGTTGTTTTAGTGCTTGTAAACAGTTTTGTTTACTCCAATCAAAATGCGCTTAATTTAAAAACGAATTGGATTTAGACACAATATTGATAGTGATTTTTTAATCACGAATTGAACGCAAACAAATTGGAAAACGGATGAACATTGAATAGAGGACTGTTTGTTGAAACATGGTTCTTTTAGAGGCCTACTCTTGTCTTTGGGGAGTGTCACGGGCAGCGGCAGCCCAGCAAGAGGAATGAATCTCACGCATCACCACTTCTTGCTTACAAAAACTATAAATTAGAACTAGAATACAATGTTAATGATCTTGGGACTAAGTTTGGACGGGGCTAGTAAAATTTTTAAAAATTTAGGGAATCTTTTCTTTTTAAAAATGGGAATCTAACTGAAATTTTTGTGAGGTTAATGAGAATTTTTTTAAAAAAATTAGGAGAGTTTAATTAAATTTTTTAAAGAAAAAGGTATAATAAAAATTTTCAAAAATCTGAGGGCATCTAATTAACATTTTCTAAAAACTTAAAAGGGAAGAAATGAAATTTTTCAAAAGACCTAATTAATAATAATCAAGATTTCCCCCAAAAGGATATGCCCTTGATGTTATTTTTCTGTGAATAATTATAATGACCTCAGAATTATTTCTTTTATGTTAAATTTATGGATTTGTTTGAATTTAGATGATATATTATATTAAATATTCAATTGTTAGATAATCTTAAATTTGACTGATTAAGTTGAGTTTCATACATTCCTTAAACATGTACGTTGTTGCTATGGATATATTTATAGCACGAACAAGGAATACATCTTCTGTCAGTTCCAAATTATTATAATGTTTCCATTCAAGAGAAGAGGCTCTACAGAACTCTGGTATCAATGAAATGAAATTAACTAAACTACAGCCAATGGTTTTACTTCAAATTTCAAATATGATCCTTCTAATCCACCAAAGAGTTCCAGAATTTTGATTGTCAGTGAAAGGCTGGTTAAAGTGAATTGAGAGGGAATTTGCAGAGCCCTACCAACATAGTAATTAATATATATACTTAAATTTTGTTGTGTGGAATGAGGTATGTTCAATTTTTAATTTCTTTCATATTTGAACTGTATGTATAAATAAAGATTCAACCACCCCTAGCTCTAATTATTCAATCAAATATAGGCTTTAATAAGTAATAATTGTAAGAAATTGTAATTGCCAACAGCAACAGAAGCTTGGGGTAGAGGTGTTGGAGGCCTTAGCACTGCCCTCCAACTTTTTTAATCTCTTACCTAAGCTCATTTGGACCAAATCTAAATAATTCGTTTAAATTATTTTAAATATTTTTACATTAACATTGATGTATTTAGTTTAGACATGTCTGATAAATATCAATTTTTTATTGATTCATGTATTATACTTTGTCAATTTTAATCTTTTTATATTTTTCAAAATTTAAAATTTCAATCCTAAATCAACTAATAATAGTTATATTCATTAGGTCAAATTCTACTATTAGTTTCGTATAATAAGTAAGTTGCGGAATTTTTTTTTTCAATTTGATTATTTTCAGTTTGTATACTTTTTCGAATATTAAAATTTCGATTTAGTAGTCAGTTTAATCCTTCAGCTAAAACATGTTTTTTTGCAAGTATTATAATAACAATAGTAAGCCGACATTGTAATATGTTTGTCATATGAAATTTTAGAAATAATAAAAATTTTATTAGTTTAATAGTTATCATTTGAATATACTAAAATTTCAAAATTCGAACAACATAAAGATTAAAAATGATTAGATTAGAGTACAAAGATTAAGCCCATAACTTAAGCACGGTATAAAGATTAATAGCATAATTTGAACATTGCACAAGGGTAGATGAAGAACCATATAAGCTAAAGGTGTTGGATCATCCTAGTTATTTGCAGCAGCAAGATTAGGTTGCAGTGTCGTGGGATTAACATATGATCACGAAAATCATCTTGGTTAAAACAGAGAGTGAGTGAAAGTGAAAAAGAAAGAAGATAGAGAAATATGATGGAATGAGTTTTAGTCTTTATTGGTGAAGACAAAACATTGGATTAATAATTCAAGGCTGAATTGTTTTGTTTCTCTTGTAACACCCACGTGAACCCCCCCACCCCCAACTCTTTCCTTTATAGACCCTTCACCCCTTAGGTTCCTTTCCCTTTGCTGTTTCTTTTTAATTACATAAGCCATGTTCAAGACAACTACTTATGCTCTGTTCTTTATTAAATCATATTGTTATACCTAATCACTTTATTTAGTAGTTTCCTCATTGCTAAGACTAAGGACTTTTATTGAAAATGATTCAAGATTTGTTAAATGTTCATGTGGACCATCACTGGGTTAATTGATTATTATAATTGTATCTTATAAAATCTTGTAGGTTTATATCTTTCACTATACAAGAGATTTCTCAAATCACATCTTAGTAGAGCATTTCATGATTCTACTCATAACATTTTATATGACAAAACAACTATTTAATAAGGAACTGACGTCAAATTTTTCTATATAAATCCCTTTCTCTAAAAAGATTCCAAATACTCACTAATTACTTTAATTTTATTGAATTTCTTTCGTTATTCTCCACTATTCTCCAACCTCTACTAATAATTTCTAACATTTCTATGTGAATCACTTGGGAAACTTGTATCAACAAATATATATATATATATAATGAAGATATAAAACTAGAAAGAGGGGACAAATGGTGGTGGAGGACCTTTGGATTGGTCGGTCTAAGAGTTTGGAAGTCTGAAATCCTAGTCGTCTCGGAAGCAAGCACAATGATGGGGGATGGGGCTCCCACATGTTTTCCCAATCCCTACTCCCTCACTTCCCTTCCAACAATAATTGTCAACATCATTTCCATTTAAAATCTCCTAATCTATAAATATATATATATACATTAAATGTTCAACTCGCTCATTTCCATTCCATCCTGCATATATAGAGATAGAGAGACATAGAAAAGTTCATTATTTCTGCAAATACACAATGAAGGCTAGGCCTGCATATTTCATCTTATTATGTCTCTTCACAGCTGCTTTCTATCTACTTTCTTCTTCTTCTTCTTCAATCTTGCTTACAGGAAGGAGATCACTAGAGATGTCAGTGCCTCACCACAAATACATATATCCCAAAGCAAAGGTAACATTGTTTAGTTATGAAATTATAGAAGTTTTGAGATTAAAGATGGCTAAGTTTTTCTTTTTTCTTTCTGAAACGAAAGGAATTGAATGGTGTGAATGCAGGTGGTTGATGGTTCATCATGGGAAGGTTCTAATGGGAATATGGATGATGAGATTGTTAATTACCACTTAGATTACCATGGAGTCACTACTCATCCAACTCCAACCCCCAAACATCCTAAGCCTTAATTTTTATTTTTATTTTTTTGTTTACTTTTGCCTTTATTTCTCTCATATAAGCAATGCAGCACACTGCATTGATGCTTAATATGTACCACATCTGAAATCAATACATGGTTTGATTTTCTCTTATATTAGTTTTTTGAGTTTTTATTTACTGAGATTTCTATTACTTTCTTTACTAAGTCAAAGCAAATTCAAATAGTTCAACTTTTATTTTCAAACTTTAAAATATGAAATGCAATTAACCAAGAATCGGGTCTCTAAGCAATGGTTTTTGAATTTAACTCGACTCTCTCACTGTTTCGACTTGGCCCGAGTAGGTTTACACATTCAGTGCGAAGAGAAAGATAGTTGATAACTTGGGACGAATGAGGAGATTTTTACAAGATTAGATGAAAAATCACTTCCATTGTATAACATAATATAGATCATATGCAGATGCAGTCAAATAGAATGCAGAGATAACATTCCGTTCATATACTGCTTTCTAACCTCCTCATACTTTTCATGCAATAGGTTATAGGTTGCAGTAACGTCATCATATGATACCTCATTACAGAACTTCGATTTCACATCCATGAACACCCTTTCGGTCATCTCTTTGTATTCAACATATACAGCAAATATATCTTTAATCTCTGTTGATCCAACATCCCAATCCAAATCCCAATCATGTCCTTCAACACTTTCCCTCTCTTGGTTCAGATATCGTAACCACTTGATCTGCTGAAACGGGTCTTCATTTCTCTCAATAGCTGCTTCAACACTCTTCAATGCTTCCTGGAACCTCGATTCTTGGCTAATTTTGTTGATCAAATAGCTGAAAATGGTTCTTTGGCATTGATCAAGCCAGCTATTCGTGTTTGATTGCGAAGAAGCAGCAGCTACCAAGCATGCCTTACGGAAGGCAGGATCAGAATTACCAATTAAACCAATAACTATATGCAGAAGCCTGGTTGACATGACATTTAAAATTCCAGACAATGACTTTAACGAAGGATGACAATGGTGTTGAGTACGGTTCCAACAAAACAGTGCTATGTGCATAAACCCCTCCCACCTGCGTAAATGAAGGAAAGAGTGTATGAGTTCCAATGTCGTATTATAAAAATTTACAACTGCCAAACCACATAAAACTGAATTCTACTTTAAAGTAAAATAAATCATTATAAACTAATACAATATGCATATGGCCAAGCATAGCATAGCATATGTTTCAGCCGGCATCCCCAATTAGGAGGGTCGGCAGTTCCCCTAACCCAAAGAAACAGAAAGTACCAAAAGAGAAATAAATTAAAATAGCATCCAAGTAAGACCCGTCGTATTATAGAATTATGGCAAAAAAATCGAACTTAATGAATCCGATCCACTCAAAATCATCATAAACTCAATCACGACAAGATCAAATATACAAGAGATGCCCAGAGACATTGACCAAATAAATTGTCCTAATGTCCCACGGACAACTATGTCTGAAGTCTAAACTAAATAATTTTGTCAACAACATGGGTCATTCCACATGCAATGTTCAACTATCAACTTTTAAATGGTCACCACAATCAATCAAAATCATTTTTAATCTATATAGGAATTTATATTAAAGAGAAGGAAAAAAAGACGTTATTTTCACATTAGCAACCACCACCTATATTTACCATGGAAGTGTATAATTAATTTAGAAACAATGAAAACTGGAAAAAGAAACGTAAATACAAACATCCTTTATTTTTTTTCTTGATAGGGGTAGGGGTAGAGGTTGTTCAAAGATCGAACTCATGATTGGTCTAAACTAAAAACTCGAATACAAGTCCTTTGCCACTACCCATGTGGTTCAGTTGACAAAAGTCCAATTATTAATACCTGATAAAAACTAGAATTGCTAATCTTGTTAAAAGTGATGAGGTACCTGCTTTAAAACCAAATTCAAACCTGACCCTAAAATAACTAAAAGAAGGGCGATCAAGTAAAAGAAATAGAACTTTGTCACAATAGCTAAGAAGGTATGCAAAAGAAAAATTGAAAAACTCCCAAGAATTACCCAATGGTTTTTCATCATAGAAAACTAAGTTCTCCAAATTAAATGATATGGCAAACCAATACATACAGTCATTTTGACCAAACATATCATCAGTCGTTTTCAATTGGTAAAAGCTTCAATATTGCTTCTTTTGCAACAAAATGTCCAATCAGAAGGTAACTATCACCCGGGCACATGTTGCAATCAGTCACACATTCAATAAGAAATTAGATCCTTGCCATGTGCGCAACAAGAGGAAAACTGAAGACAAGAAACGGGGACTACCTCGCATGCCAACTGTCTAACAAAGGAACCTAATCACCAACAAACTAATAAATGGTAATTTTTTCTATGAATTACTTCCCATACAAAATTTCCAAACAGATGAAGAAAAAGGATTTTGGAGTGGTGTGTGGTATATATGATATAAGATTGTTATTTGAAACATGAGATAAACAAGTTACAAGTGTTGTTCAAGTTTATATAAAACATGAAAGACCAAAAATTATCTTCGAGGCACATGATTACAATTTGGATGAGACAAGCAGTAAATGAAAATCTCAGCTTCAATTCAGAGAGTTTAAGTAATAACTTGTCATATCTTAAATGTTAACATTTTTCACTGTTTCTTCCACAAAGTAGACAAACCGCAAAAAATTTCCAAAAACAAGAAAAGCTATAAAACCTGTGTTAATTGAGTAAATTATTACTAGCAAAACTTCACCTACAATTATAAATTATTCCCTCATTCTTTTAACACACTCTTTTCTCATGGATATATGGTAATCTTTAAGAAACTACAGCGCAAAAAAATAGAAAACAAAATAAACAAAAAGTAAAGCAAGAAAGAGAATACATATGGAACCTTAATGAAAATCTAACACAACATCATAGAAGAAATTAAAGCTCTTAGGCCAAATTATCTGGCAAGCAGCAATAATGCCTATTGCATTTATTATGTATCTGATGATAAAGTGAATAATATTTTCTAGCCAAATCACAATGAAACTAGTGGAGTGAGCTTCAGTCTGTCCTAGAATATACAGATAGCATGTGACACTAATATCATGAGATAATCTCAGAAACCTAAAATGATTAATCTACATTAAGCAATAAAAAGTGAGGAGGCATTATTATTTAGGATGCAAAGCAAAATGGTTCATGGTAGTGAGCCTATACATTGACTCAACAGAATTTAAGAAACACTTATCAAAAGTTAACTTACTCAAATGGAGGTTCAACCTCAACTCCAAGTGTTAAGTGCAGGGAAAACCCAACAGATCCATCTTGCTTATCGTAATGTGTACATGCTTCATGAGGACAACCCCTGGGGATATATAGGACATCACCTTCATTAAGAAAAAAGTTATAACAGTCTCTTGTATTATCATTGGTTTCATTATTTAGAATGTTACAAGGGTCATATAATCGAGGTAACTGCCCATTTGGCTGAGAAAATATTTTCCACTCCTTAGACCCAAAAATTTGGCAGACAAATACACAATGGTCATCATAATGACGAGCCAACCCTTGAGAATTAGGTGGAGTTAAGTACATATTGGCACCTGCCGATGGTTGACCAAAGATTGAAGCTAATCTGTCTACAATAAAGGCAACCCTTTCAAAGCGGAATTCCATTCCACGTAAAGCTACTGTATAACCATCATTATATGCTTCTTGACACTTTAACATATCATCTAAACATAAAACATGTGGAGTCATGACACGGCAAGAATCTGAATTTTCTTGAAAAAAGTGCACTTCTTGTTTAAATTGGTTATCTGTTCTTAGAACCCGTATGTCTTGTTCATTGATAAGAGGACATCCCAATTTATTTCTAACCTCCATCAGGAAATTAAGGATGTCTAACTCATCCGAATCAATGGGCAAGCAGGAAATTAGATCTTGAAGGATAGAAGAAAGAACCGAAGGGAATGAATCTTTAAAACAAAGAGATTGCATAAAGGATGTGAATATTTCATCCACCTCCAATGAAGCACTTGAGAACCTTCTTACAACACAAGGTAAGACCTCCCACTGGTTTAATATGAAATGTTTGAAATCATCCTCACTAGACCAAAATATTCTTCTTTCAACAATATTACTGGACATAAGGGCTCGAAATTGATCAACATTGCTGGAAAGCCTAAAAATGCTTTCCGCCAGATCACTGATGGTAATATTGCTGAAATATAAGTTCATCCCTTGACCAGCTCCCAAAATATCACTGTTTATCATTTTTTTGTGAGCTTCTCTCCACACTTCTTTCAAAGAGACAGAAAAACATTCAGATAGTTTGCTCGGGATCTTTCTTAATTGCTCAATGTTGCATGTGTTTATGAGAATGATGGCAGCATTAAGAAGTAAAACTGGGAGTTTACCTTTCTGAAAGCCTATCCTGAGAGAAGCAATATTTACATCATCTCCAGTGCTTAAAGAAATCAGTGTTGACGATCCCTGAACCTCAAGGAATGCAAACCTGGCAATGATTTAGTACCTCAAGTTATAATTTTTAACAAACCTAAGAGCAATATATGCAAATATATATAGCCTATAACAACATCTTTTCAGGGGGAAAATGAAGGGACAAATTAATAATTGGAGTCTTCTTCTAACATATTGATAAAACATGCCATTCGAAATATAAATGTGAAACCATAAGGATTTTGGAAAAGGAAGTTAAATTGCTTTGTAACATTTCCATTCTGCAAGAATAAGAAGAAACTAAGTCCAAACAATGTATGTCTAAAATTTATTTATTATATGTTTTAGTCACTTAAATCTTACATTTCAGAGAAAATATAAAAAACACTTTGCTTATTATTGTACTCTTTAAGAGGAAGATACTTTACTTATTTTTGTGGCTATACGAGCCAGTGCATATGCCATTTATTCACTATATCACCCCCCCCCCCAATTTTACAGTAAATGTAAAGTGACTAAATACCAAATCAAAGGGCATTGTCCATTTCTATGAATTTAAATAGCTAATTCTAATTTCTCGACATCAGAATGAAGTTTTAAGCGAATATCTAACTACATGTTTACTGATTATTATGTGAATAAACTATGCAACTGACTATTTGAGTTTGTTTATGCACAATGGCAATGTAAAACAAGAAAATACATAAATGTGGTTCACGTTTCTTAGTTTCATCATCTATACCATACCATGCATCGTAAAACCCCTAAACAAAACTAAATATGCACTGCAACCACCCTCAATGGCATTTGTCAATTTATTGTTTTAGTTGATCACCAATATTTCTCTACATATTTGTATCTATCATCTAAAGGTTCAAAGTATTAAATATAGACAACCACTTACTTTATTTTTCTTTGCTAAGTTTGCAGTAGTCTAAACAGTAGTAGCACTAAGTTTGCAGTGGTGTAAATAGGAGTGATAACATGAATGAGTGATACAAGCAAAGCAAATTAAATAATTGCAATAAGATTACTCGTTGGGCAATTATAAAAGAAAGAAAGAAAGAAGAAAATACTGACATGAGAGTTTCCAAAGCAGAGAAATGGAGCAACCGTTGTCTTCCCAGACAAGTAGAGCAAATATCCAAAAGGCCATCGCAGGCAGCCATGGAGACGGCCTTTCGAGAAGTGGGTATCAAAGAAATCAAAGCCTTAAGCGTGTGAAAGTCAGAGACGACCTGGTGATTCATTTCAAAGGACAGGAGAGAAACCGCCCCAACAAATTGGGCGGTGAGGGTGGCGATGTGAGGGGATTTGGAGCGGAGAAGGAGAGGGCAAAGGGAGAGAATACAAGTGGCTTCGTGGGGTTGGATTGGATGGGAAAGGAATTTGGTTAAGCAATCCTTCACAACTGTACGAGTATTGGTATTAGTATGAGAGTGAGAGAGAGCGGCAGCCATTAACAGAGGGAAGGTTAGTGTATTACTCCTGCGATCAGTATTGCCTGTATTGGAATGGGATTGGGACTTTCTTTTGCGGTTTCCATTGTTGTTGTTCTTCTTAAACTCCTGCAAGTCTTCCATTCCGCAACTCAAGAGTTTCAACTCACTGTGTATGTGATGTAAATGTTGGTTGGTCGGAAGATTATTCTTAAATTATAACAATTCAGCTGCTCGCCTTGCTTCGCATCCGCTTGTTTTTTGGATCCTTCCGTCATTTATTTGGGTTTTCATTGTTTTTTATTTGGATTATTCTCTTTTATATTGAGGTAATTTAATCTAAATTAATGCTACTGAACTTGGCTAATTATTCTTCGTTGATATTAAACATGTGGCATTAACATCCAAATCACCTTACAGAAAACTTTGGAACTAGTCGTTTTTCAACCAGATTTTGATTTGATTTATTTAATTAAGTCATAAGTTAAAATAGAATACGTCACCTTTATTTATTTTAATATAGATTTAAATATATTTTAATTTTTAATTCATAATAAGTCGGCCATCTACCTAAATTTGGAGGCTTCCTAGAATTTAATTAAAACTTATTCATTTTTTAAATGAGTTCAGTCTTAGATAAAATTTATTTGGGTTAGGCCTGATCGGGCTCGAATTGTTGTTTGCTATCATTTTGGCTTACACAAGTATTAAGAAACCAACTGCACGGAAGCTTGAATGCTTGACAAATATAAACAATGATTTCAAACACAGCCACCATTTATTTTATTTTATTTTTTGCCGTAACCATCTCTTTTACTTCTTTCTAGAGAAGGAAGCAGAACCTTGCTTTTTCTGGATAAATAAGTGAATATTACTTGTCTTTAATTTCATTTTCTTTTTTTGAACCATACTTTGTCTTTCATTTCAAGTAGACTTAGAACAGAAACAGATAAAATTAACTTGGATGTACTAGTATTATCATCACTCAATTACAGTTACATTTTCAATATCAATTAGCATTACAATTTCCATAACAAAAGATAACAATACAAGATGAATTTCTAGAAAATTGTAAAAGAAAAATGGTATCAAACATGTCAGCAGGAAATATCAAAAGAGCTATCTTTCCACTGGAAATTCAAGTTCCGGCATGACCACTCTGAAAACTGCATAGTGATGATTTAAGCTTTTCTCACCCTGTAACCTATGAACGCTTCCCAATGCCCCAGTTTCAGGATTAGGTAATGCATAAAATATGCGCCTAATTCTTTGATGAACAAGAGCCATGGCACACCTTCAAAATGCAAAACCAAATGTCCACGTATCAGATAATGGCATCACTTCCAAAAGTAAAATGTCGGCAGTATAGGTAAACAAAAAACTTTTCTCTTGCACAAATAATCATTTCCTTCAGCAAAATTTACAGCTCGGATTAAAAGTTTATTGATAGCCACTAGTTAGCAATGCACCAATCAAAGCCCTAAGATAATTTTAATGATCTAAAGAAGAAATAATCAAAAGGTTTTACCAGCCAAGTTTAACCGAAGAGGCTCAAGTGGAAGAAATATTTTCCACCTTAGCTACCATCTTTAGCATAATGACTATTTCAACTTATGTTACTTGGACGTGTGTGCAAATGTTGGCATGCGCCCAACATGAGGTATGTTCTTCCAAGTTTTTCCATGTATTGGACAGTCCTTGAAAGGTCATATTTCCATAACCATGTCCAAAAATGTGTTAGACAATACTTCAGAAGGGGAAAAAAAGAGTTGGAGCAATATGTATTTCAACTCCTAAGGACGAGTACTTGGTAGAGATTCATCAAAAAGATTATAGCTAAAATTCAGAAGACACAATACAGCAGGTACTTCTTGTTGCTTAACCAACAAGCATGCTCTAGGAGAGAAAAATAGCCTAAAATATAAGGAAAAGCAGACCCCTGATCAAATCTATTGTGCTTTTATCCAGACACAAGCAAGCAACCACAAAGCAAATCCCATCCATCAATAGAAATTCACAAGGGTTGGTGTTTGCAATTAAATATTTCTAATCTTAATCTCAAATGAGATTAAATTAGCTACATTTAATTTATTCAATTTAAAATTTCTTTGAAATTATTTTATATGAGGTAAATGTAAAAAGGAAGAGAGATAAGTTCTGTTAACGACTTACATTGCACAAGGCTCCCAGATAAGATAGATGTCATAGCCAGTACACAGATAAGGCCTTCCTAAAGAGTTTGAACCTTCAGTATTAGCATCCTGCTCCCCACTATTTTTGACCTAAAACAAAATCATTAGATATGACTTTGGATTTGTCTTGTTATGTAAATCTATATTTCAAATGGTATTCTTATGAAAAACTAGTAAAAACAAACCTTTCAAAGAGCAAACTTAACCTACTTCGCGTACATTTGACAATTTACTATTAATGATCAATAAATTGCTCTTGTTTAGAAAACCCCAATTGGTATAATTTTTGTTAAAGCCTTAAAGTAAACTGCGAAGAAAAATGAGGAAAAATCATAACATTTATTTTTGTTTGATAAAAGAAACCTATAAAAACCATAACATATATATATATATATATATATATTTGCATGCAGCAAACAGATACTTCACCAGAATTCTAAAACAAAATTGGAGGATATGCCCCCAACTTAACCTCTGTTTATAAGGATCACCAAGACAGAGGTTCAGAAGCAGAAGAATGTTAACTCACATTTTCAAGGTTGACCCTTTGTCTCTTTGCTAGAGAACCTGAGGAAGAAGAATTACAATCAACACCATATGACTTCTCATTATGCCCAGAAGCAGGGAACAAATGTCTGTCCCTGGCAGCAGAAGCTTCTATAGCAACAATGGCAGCATGTCGTAATGGGTGACAATAACAAGGACTTGAATGGAATGATTGTTGTGCAAACCACCAAGGGTTTAAACAAGATACTGCCTTGTAAAATTGTTGGAGATTGTTAGCTGACCCATTTGAAAGGAAAGTTATATCTTCTGTTGTGATGTTCGCATCAACATGAGAAGTGAATCCTTCTAACTGTTTAAAGCCACAGGTTTCAGTCTTTGCTTTGCTTGTTCCCGTATGCCAAGAGCAGACTTCATCACATGCACTTGCAATTATCTGCCCAAATAATGGATCCACTATCATAGCAGCATTGACAATCTGCAGAAAAATGCAGAATTAGACAAGAATAACATACTATCCACAACCAAAAGAAACTAAGGAATGAAACACCACCGAAAATGGATTACAAGGAAAAGTGACTGACCTTACTAATTTAGGTTGTACTGTATGTGGTTTATATTAGGGAAGAGCTCATATGCATAGCTTATTCTGCAACATCTGTTGCACTGATCAATGACAATTTGAACTACAGACTTAAGATTTAGAGGTTTCCATCGAGTTTATCCTTTTTCTTTAGCTTTCTTTGTTTTCTCAACCTTCTTTCAATTTTACTATTGACATGGCATTGCCAAGATTGCAATCAACCATGTTAAAATACTAATATTTGAAAAATGATAAATTCATATAAGTGACAAGGCAGGAACTAAAAGCACTTTTATGAAAGCTATCTCCTCAAAGGTGATTTCATAAGAAGCAATAGGCAATTCATTAATAATCACATGCATCGAATCTATTTTCTAGTGAACTCTTAGGTCTTAGCAGAACAGCACGTCATACCAAGAGATCCGACAAAAGCTAAATCATGCCAAAAATAAAATCCTACTTAAAGATACATAACACTAAGGTATAAGTATAACAATTGTAGCGTTTATAAAGTCCTACATCAGCAAAGGCTGAATAGACACCACAATACTACTTCTTTCTGACACTTGTCTTGTTTTACCTTGATACGCAACACAAAGCATTACAAAGACTGTAGCCCCTTGGTTAGGGTGCAAGGCACATTCTAGGTGCTAGAACCTTTATATTGCCTAATGCACAAGGCACAAGAAAAGCATCCACTTGAGTGAGGCCGGGCACAATAAGTATGTGTGCGTTTGATATGATCTCCAGTTTATCCTACAAAGATGCAAACTTTCCTTTCTCTTTTGTTGGTCAACAAGCAGGATTTCTTTATAATCCTTTGTCTGCAATTGAATATTCAAATATGAGAAGGCAGAAAGTTTGGTATTGTCCCCTTTCTTACTAATAAAGGTGAAATTAATGAAAATAAAGGAAATTAGATATCATCTATGATCTATCATCTTACAAACGCATGCGTAGGCTCACCAAGCATGCATCTGACCAAATAAGACCTAGAACGAGTCTTCAGGACTATTGTTGTTTGATGCTAAGGGACAATGCCTAACTTGTAACAACATTGGTCTAGTGTTACTAGCAACCCCTTTAGAGTGAAGTATCATGTCTTGGCCAATGTTGGTAATAAGTGGGGCTTGGGTACAGATTTTACATTCAAACCTTAGCACAGTTCTCTCATATACATAGGCTATTTTAGATTTTATTTATATTTATTAGAATTTCACCTATTTTCCAAGTATTAGGACTGTAGGGTTTTATTTCCTAGTGCGCATTTTTTTACGTTTAGTGTTTAGTCAAAAATGTCCAGGCCATTCAGATTAATATATATTAAGATATTGAGAGTTCAGTTATTTTGATATCGAATTATTGGGACACTTGAGAATTTTAACTAAGATTTCAGATTACTGATTGAGTGTTTCGACTTGACAATACTTGTTCTAGGTCAAGCATCTTATGTTATCTTGAGGTCCACTTCAACGAAACAATCATAGAGTCCTACTATCGTTAGCCTACTAGAAATCACTACGAACTCTTATAGTCTAAATTACTTATAGAAGCCATCCATTGTATAGGTTCTGTAATTGCAAATGGACTGGGATTCATGCATTCAAGTATCCCACACTTAACCTCAAACAATAAAGCTGGTGCATGAGAAAAGAATTGACATAATTACCAAATGATCACCAGATTTCGCCAACTCTACTGTAGACTTCATAAAATTGAAAACTGCTTTAGAATCCTCCTCACTAAATCCAGTAATGCCAGGAATATTGCTGCAAATGGAACAAAAGGGAGAGAAAAAGTAAGCATATAAGGAACATATTATAGCATGTGGCAGCTGCAAACGGCAGACGAAATAATTTTAGCACAACGAATAATTAGAAGTAAACATTTAAGAATCCAAGCACCATTTCCAATTCTAAAATCCAACCAATTAAAGGTAATGGCCAATATGCAGTTCAAAATATTCCACCCGTAACCGAAGCCAGTACTTACATAGCGATTATAATCCACTAAAATATCCCTTAGTTTGAATAAGCACATGAACACCATTTCCCATCCTTCTACATTTATTTTCTCAGGCAAAGCATTTTATGCATCAATATATCAAACAAGGAAGAAAACTCAATAAAACACCTTTTTGGCTATTGTTTCACACTATTAAAGTAAAAGCATATTTTGAGTACTAAATGATATTTCAGTTCACAACATTTAGATCTCAAGGGAGTTCCACTATGTAACAATTGCTATTTTTTTCCTCAAAGATTTGACACCATTTTAGCTTCTTATTAAAACTCAATAAACAGTTTTAGTCCTAATAGTGGAGTTGACTAGTCAGTAGCCCAAACTTTAAAGCACACATTTAGACTATCGCAGCTTCGTAAGTTATACGATGTGTTTGACTATTGCCTCTTTTCTTTTTTGGTCATCCAACTATCTTTTTTTTTTTTTTTTTAAATTTGGTCACCCAACTAATCAAGATTGTTTTTTTGGTCCATTTCTGTTAAGTGCTGTTAAATCTCTGATGGAAGGGTGACGTGGCAGTTAAAAATTGGTATAATAACAAATTTAGCCCTCAAGCTTTACATATTATTTCGATTTAGTCATAATTTTAAATTATTAACCCTCAAAATTTACAAATGGTCTCAATTTGATCCTCACATTTAAAAGAGTTTGGTGGGTGGTTGTTAATAGCGATTTAGTCGAAGGAAACACAAAGCGAAAGAGTCTTGAGCATAACTGTCATTTGGCCTTGTTTGATTCAGCCAACACCATTGTTGTTTTTCCCTCTTTTCTATACATAAAAGGGGTTCCTTTTTCCCTTTCATGCTTCCATCTTTTTGGGGGTTCTTCAAAGAAACAACAATCTAAGAACAAAAAAAAAATGGATTGGCATGCTTGTCTTGATGAATATGAAAAGCTTGTTATAAAGATGAGTACACCCAGGTTCGTATTCTGTTTGATTTTGATTCTGGGTTTCAAAGCTTTTTTTTTTTTTAACTCATTCAAGCTCCTATTTTGGGCTTTTTTATTTTCATCAGGTTGATAGAGCTAGAGGACATGGAATTTTGTTGAATGCTGTTCAGGTTTTAACAGATCTGAATCTTTCAAATAAAAAGGTTTATATTTTATCTGATGGACAGTGGTTCATGGATGGTAAGCTGAATTTTTTCATGATAAAGATTTTGAGGATGAAATTGAAACCATTTGTAAATTTTGAGGGTTGATTTTTTAAAATTATGACTAAATCGATATAATATGTAAAAGTTAAGGGCTAAATTTGTTATTATACCAATTTTTTAACTGCCACGTCACCCTTCCGTCAGAGATTTAACAGCACTTAACAGAAATGGACCAAAAAAAACATACTGATTAGTTGGGTGACCAAATTAAAAAAATTGATAGTTGGGTGACCAAAAAAGAAAAGAGACACTAGTTGGGTGACCTGTGGTGTAGTTTACCCTATAACTTAAAGACCTTGAACCATAAAATTCTACACCTCAAATTTGCAACAGGTCACTAAATGTTAAATATTTAAACTTAACACCGTTCACTTCTTCACAGTTCATACAATTTCTAAGTAATGGTTATCAGTTGCATACCCTTTCTCAGCTTCATATCAGTGTTTATAAAATTTATGATTAATGGCTACCTGACTTTAAGTCAAAAAACTGTAAACCAAAGATGTAGGGCTTACTAGGTTGGTGGATGGTATGAGGTTGGCCATAGTTTGCACTGTTCTTCCCACTCTTCCTTTGATAATGCAGCAAATTTGTTAACCTACAAGTCATTTAGGTAAATGTGAAATATAAATAATAGCTTAAAAGTAAATCCAAAAAGCCATGCCTTCAGTAGAGGAAGCTTAAACATTTGACAGGAAGATGTCAAGGAAAAGAACCGTTCAAAAAAAAACTTCCAACTTCCCTTGATTTTAGCCATATGAAATTATTAACAAAAGAATGAGAAAATAAATGAGATTCTAACAGAATAACTTAGAAAAGCACAATGTGGCAATGGAGTACTAACAACAGCAGACAGTGACAAAGTGGGAGAGAGATACATATAGAGGTGCACACACAAGCACAAGAGAAAGAATGGAACAAAATATAAAGGGTGCAAACTATGTCCTAAGTTTTGAAACAACAACGATTCCATAAAGAGCGCCAAAAGGGCAATGAAAAAAGCCATAAAAGAAACAAGTTAAAAGAATCAATTGTTGATGGCACCTCCATCGCACATAAAGCAAAGGCAGTAAGCCATGGCTATTATTTGTTGTTACACACAAACTTTAAAACTCTTTTGATTTTGTATTAGATGACCCACTGGTCAGAAATAAGATGAGTATTAGAGAAAATAGTGTTACAAAATAATAAAAGAAGATAACCCACTTCAGTAATGAAAGGAGTCAAGTGGTAGGAATTGACGATATCTTCCACATCTGGTGGCATTCTGTCGGATTGTGTTTCATTTTCAGAAGCTAAACATAATACGACATACAACTCTGGTTTTCCTGTCACATGAGGCAATTGTCACAAACATATACTCAAAAGCAAAACTTAACTCCTTCAACAATTGAATACAGCTGGTATTAGTTATTATGAACATTTGAATTAAGGTCTGTTGATAAGGAAATGAAATAAAAGGAGAAAATTTCAAATGTACACTTTTGTAAGAATAAAGAAAAGGGATAATACTAGCATTACTAACCCCCTTCGAGTTGCTTTTTCTGAATCCGCTTCAAATGCTGGAGATTTTGAAGGGGTGCAATCTGATTAAGCCGCCTACCATTCCCATTCCATCCAATTCCATTCAAGAAAAGTAATATTAGTAATTACTAATACAATCCATAATAAAAATAATAATAATAATAAAAGTAAAAGAGGTAGTATTATTACCTTACCTTATGATAGTATTGGCATGCTTCGGTTCAATTAAGGCAGCATAAACCTTTTCTGTATAGTGTATATATCAGTAAATAATCAGGGAAAAAAAAAAAGGAGAATTGATGAACTCACCGGTGGATTGGTGGGTGGGGGGAACAGGGGGGTTGGGTGGAATATGGATGATTTGCTGCAGCTGCTTGTTCATTGTCAAGGAACCAATATGGGCTTCTCCAACAGAGCAGCTGGTTCCAAGATTTCAACTTCAGCAAAGGCAGCACAGAACTGTGTTTGTGTTGTGCTGCCCAAAATCCCTAGAACTTTGCTGTAACTGTAATGTAACGAAATAAAATAGAACAGGCTGCATTCACCAGATATAATAAATAAGGTTTTTTTTTTTATTAAAGTATATTAGAAGTCTTTGTATTATACTGCAAATTTCATTTTAGTCTTTGTACCTTACTAAAAAGCACCATTTTGACATTAAAATCGTTATCAAAATTGGTCATTTCTGAAATAGTTTAAAAAATTATGGTATAAAGAGTGTTAAGATCAAAAACTCAAACTCAAACTTAGAAAGTGAAGAAATATTGAATTTCACCAAACGCAACCATAGTAGCTATTTACAATAGACAGACTCAACAAACTAAAAATCTAACGGGACTACAAGATCCCGAGGCTTCGCATTCGTTGCTTTCCGTGATAAGAAAGCTACGAGGGATACTACCGAAGGAATCACAGGTCAGAATATTGACGGAAGGAACATACCGTGGGAAACGGCGGTGTACTTCGAGTAGGAAACGGTGGGTACAACAGCGGTGGAAGAAGCAGCGGATATGGTGGTCTCCAAGGAAGCTATGACGGCGGAGGCCGTGATGGTGATGGTTACTCAAGAGACGGCGCTGCGGCGGATATCAAACAGGAAGGTCTTGAGTTTAGGGTTTAAGTGGGCTTGGACTTCAATGTCATGGGGTTTGGATTTAGCGGTTTTCAGGTTCCCTGGTTCCTCAACTGGCTGGCATCTCTTAAAACATAAAAATGTATGTAGTATAGTACCTTGTTTTAGAGGGGGAAACAATGTAAAGAGACAGCAGCATGTGATAATGGGAGCTAAGAACTAAGAATTTCGTCAGCAATGGCTTTTCTCATTCTTCATTTGCCGTAAACCAGGCTCTGATTTGCATGGTATAGCAGATGATATGAAATATCATTTATTACCCGACCATATGTCTTAAAAGCATGATTTGTTCGAAGAGCGTACCATTTTCTGATCGTGGTACCTAAATATTTTCTTTTACATTGTCTAAACCAATTCAATCTAATGAAGTTTAAATAAGTTGATACGCCCGTCACGTAATCATCTCAATCAATAAGAATGTGAAATTGGTATCCTGAAATTAAATATATGTATATAAATTCTTTATAATTCTAATAATAAAAAATTATATAACTTATAAAAATGTTGACCCACTTTGGCCAACGAATATTTATTTGAATTGTTAATGTTTTAAGAAAATTTTAAGAAATCATTTATTTTTATTTTTTAAATATCTTTTAATTTTTTTCCTCTAATATATATATTTTTTGGTATCATATATTTAATTTTTGTTCTTTCTAATTTTCTTAGTTTTCTATTTGTGTTTCTTTTTCAATATATTTTTTGGTATTTTAGCTAAAAAAATATTGCATTTTTCTAGAGTGTATACATTAAATTTTGGCATTTATTTTTTATTTTTCTAAAATTTTAACTAAATATTTACTTTTTATATTTTGTTTTGAATTTTATAATTTTTATTTATATTTTTATAATTTCTAACATTTAATTTTTTAAAATATTTTTTCTATTTTCTAGAATTTTTCTATATTTATTTTTTTAGAATTTATATATAAATATTAATGAGAATGTCATATCTCACTTTTTTAATTAGCTTAAAATTTCGCGTGGTGCGTTTTAATTAGATCACATGTTAGCTTTTTTAAACATCGATAATATTAGTGGACTAAACCAATTAATGAAATGTAATTTTAGATACCAATTTAAGCAAAAAAAAGAATTATATACGAAAGTGAAAAAAGATGATTGACCAAAGAGGGGGCACTGTGAAATATCTGTAACACCCCTAACCCCAACCCGTCACCGGAATAGGGTTACAGAGTGCTACCTGATCGATCGGACAATTTACAAATAATATACAAATAATTATCAAACATATTATAGTATAATCTTATAGTCCCTTATTTGGATCTTCGAGGTCCAAAAATTACGAGCTAAAAGTAGTTTGGGACTAATTCAAGTACTATAAAATTTTTCGAACATTTTAAAAATTTTTCTAAAGAGTAGGGCTCACACGCCCGTGTTAATGAACCGTGTGGTTCAACACAGCCGTGGTGGTTTGGGACACGCCCGTGTCCCTTACCCGTAGAGCATTCTAATTTTATCATACTGCCAAGCCACACGCCCGTGTGCCAGACCGTGTGGACTCAATATGAGTATTTCTAAACTAACCTAGCCAACCCTGCAAAATTTCAACCCAAAACCAATGTGCAATTTATGTAGCAACCAACACATTTATATATATACAAACATATCTAACCATTTTTAAATAATTTGTTTATCTATGTTCATTTATCATACATATGCCAATTAAATTCATGTTAATAAACTTTATTTAATTCCATTTCATACTTGTACCTAATATGTCATATTAGTTCCATTTTATACTTATAACCAATTTAACCATCATGTTACTATCATAAATTCAAAACTCCTATACTTAACTTATACATCACCTAGGAACATGCCACAACTACCAAAGGTAAGGTACATAATTAAAATTTCTCTAAAGTCAGGGTTGATCTGGATGCTGAACCGGACACTGGCTTTCAATTAACCTGGATTTCTCGTTTTTACTCCTCATTTGTTTTTCTCTTTTCCTTCCTTGCTCGATGTCTCGAATTCTTTGTTTACTACGGAAATAATAATAATTTACATTATTAATTACAGCATTAAAATTTAAATAATTGAATTTTTATTCAATTCCTACTCTTCCTCTTCATTCTACATTCTTGATACACAATTCTACTATTTACTTATATACTCTTTCAAAGCTATCTACCCGAATCATTGTCACTAAATTATCTATATCATGAGTTACAGAATTCAAAATTAAGATCCGTAAATTTTCTATGAAACTAGACTCACATATTTTTCTTGCCATAAAATTTTCAGAATTTTTGGTTTAGCCAATAATTACAGTTTATTCGTTAAAGTCACCCCTGTTCTGCTGTCTAACAATTCCAACCTTTCTTCACTAAAATTTAATTATCTTTTTGTACAGAATTCAAATGATATTCTCGTTTATTTCTTCTAAAAATAGACTCATTAAGGAATCTAATCATATAAATTATGTCTCATAATTATTTTTTTACAATTTTTAATGATTTTCCACAGTTAAAACAGAGTATCTCGAAATCTTTCTGAACCAGTCTCACAAAAATTTAAATATCTCTTGATTCACAAATTCATTGCTTACACGGTTTCTTCTATAAGAAACTAGACTGAATAAGCTTTAATTTCATATCTTATTTACCCTTTAATTTGATTCCTACAATTTTTAGTGATTTTTCAAAATTAAGTTTATGTTGCTGCCCAAAACTGTTTTCTTTTAGCTTATTAAATCATTTACCCAATTCTAACTTGAAATTCTTTCAATTAAATCCCTAATTCATTTTCTAGTTCAACATAAACCATGTTCAAAACCTTAAAACTTCAAAGACCTCAACTTAAATTCATCAAAACTTTATTCTAAAGCTTATAAAACATCAAAATTAAAAGGAAATGGCCTAATTGACTTACCTATTAAAGCTTTAAACATCAAAACCATAATTTTTCCTTGTTCTTTTTCTTCTCCATTTCTTTCTTTCTTTCACGTCTACTCTCTGTTTCTCTTTTCATGTTTTTGTTTCTTTTTTTTTTATAATATATATATTAGTTTATAATAATAATTGTTTTTATAAAAATCTATTTAATAACAAATACTTTAATTACACTTTTCTCTATTTAATTTGTTTACTAAAAAAAATCTCATTATTAAATTAATTATCTAATAGTTATATTTTACTTAATAAATATAAATATCTATTTAATAACAAATATATGTATTACACTTGTACCCATACGCATTATTACACATGTACCAATCATCAACATACATTTGTCTTATTTTAATTCATAATAATATTTAATAAACAACCATAATAATAATTTAATATACTAATTAGGTATAAATAATGCCGCCTCAACTTTGAGGAATGGCATATTTGCCACTTTGGTCCGTCTTTTATTCTACTAATCTATAATTTAACTTTTATCTCTTATTCAATCTAGTGTTTTTCACTAATTTCTCTAAATTAAACTAAGTTCACCTAATTAAAACCTAATTAAACACATAACTAATTTCATAAATATTTTTAATAAATATTTACCAATCCGTTTTACTAAAAACGGAGACCCAATAGTTCATATTCCGATACTTGTATTTTTGAGGTCGTTACAATATCGGAGTACCAATCGATGCTTCTTTCATCATACTAGCCAACGAGTGTGCGACGGAGTTTACCTTTTGTTGGATCTACTTAAAGACAACATTCCAATCACGATTTATTAACTCCCAAATTCTAATCATCAAATCTCTTTGAATGCTCTCTTTCAAGTCATCAATCATCTCTTTAAAAATAAAAGCATAATCCATTTTCACATATATCAAAAGTTATATACTTTAAGAGATAAATAATGCTTTAAACTATTTTAGGAATGCTTGAAGTTTTTTTCACTTCTATTATTTTAAATATTTTAATTAATTATATAAATATATGTTTAAAAACTATCTTCAAACTTCAAAGGCTTTTTTTAATATTTCGTAGAAATGATATCATTAGTTTTGTTATATAATTATGGATTAGTATTTGCAGGATATTCTTTTATTTTCATAATTAAGCTTAAAATTTTATTATATGTCCTATTTTTTTATTTATATTTATGTTTTTAATATTTTATTATATCTTGTTATCATTTTAATCCTATTTGTAAAGTTTAAAAATTCTATTAATACTGCAACAAATATTTTCCAATAAATATAATCATTAATTAATTTAAATGCTTCATATGTTTTTGTAAACTCATAAATTTAAATTTTAAAGAGAGTTGAGATTTCATGAAGTGTTATATTGGAAATATTTTATAGCTTTTAAATTTGATTTAAAATGATGTATGTATTACATTTCAAACTTGTGAAAATCTATTATGGCATTAGCATATGATGAAATAGGGAAAACTACATACACTAACAGAGGAGATGATTTCTTCCGCGCATTTTTACACTAACTAACAAAGCTACGTATACTTCAAACTATAATAATAATAATAATAATATTTTAGTGCAAAAGCATAGAAAGATATTCAATGGGGAAAAACAATGGGGGATCCCTTTCCCTTGGCATGGTCATCTGCTTCTAATTCATCCTCCATGCCGCCATCCCCTTCATCCCATTCTACTTCGTTCTTGTTCTCAGTTGATCCAAAAGCCCAAATACATAGCAAGTAATAGAAGACATTCATCACACTAAGAGCTGTAAGAAGCCAATAATAATAGTCATAATGACCCTTATTAAGGCTGTTTGACACCCAGCTCACTCTTCCATGTGTTTTGGTCACCTTATTCAATATACTAACAATAAGACTCCCAATCAAGTTCCCCACTGCCATGCCAAGGGTAAAAAGAGCCACTCCAATGCTGGCCATGCTCTTAGGGAACTGCGAGTAGTAGAACTCTATCTGCCCAATTGCGTTGAGTCCCTCGGCTAACCCAATCAGGCAGTGCTGTGGCACCAACCACATGGCACTCATGTGCACCACCCCATAGGGATTATCGGCCAATCCTTGTCTTATTGCCGCAGCTCGCCGCTTGCTCTCCACCAACCCTGCCACTGCTGTTGCCACGCAGGATATTACTAAGCCCAACCCCATTCGTTCTTTTAGGCTGAGTCCTTGTGACCGTTTAGTGAACTTGGATAGCAAGGGAACTACGATTCGATCATAGGCAGCGACCCATATCGTCAATGTGATCATTGCAAACACACCGAAGGAACCCGCGGGGATTTTTAATCCTCCAGGAATTAAGTGCCTGTCCATGGAATTAGCTTGGAGCACCGGGAATGACTGTTGGCTTATGGTTACGGCGATGATGATCCCACTAGACCAAATGGGGAGCACTTTGATCAATGCTTTCAACTCTTCCACTTGTTTGACGGTACATAGATTCCATGGATTTAAAGACCTCCCATCCATGTCTATGTCCTCGGGGCTTCTAATCATACATGCTTTGTTAAGAAACCTGACATGAAATTTGACATAATCAATTATCTAGCACAGTGTTCACAATATATGTATATTTGTGCGCGTGCGAATGTATATGTATGGTACCTCAATTTTTCTGTGGGTGTAATAAGCTTGGAGCCTTTGTGAAAGTACCATATGGCTCCACCAGATTCCATTGGTGGCAAAACCAAGTCTCTATTGTTCCAAGCGGCTTCCGTGACTTGGGCAAAGCTTGTAAACAAACTCTTATTCGGCTTCAACTTGATGTAAAGTGGTGAACCCAATAGGAACATGACCGTGGAGATGAACATGAGCCCTACAGGAACTCCGAAGCCCACAACCCACCCAGCTTTATCTTGAATATAGACAATAACAGTTATTGAAATCATGATCGCAAGTCCGACCGAAGCGTAATACCAGTTGAAGAAGCTCTGCATGACCCTCTTGTTCTTGGGGTTGCTAGGATCATAGAGCTGATCAGCACCAAAGGCCAAGGAACACGGCCTAATGCCACCAGCTCCGATCGACATGAGAACAAACGACCCGAACAGATGCGCCAGCTGCGCTGAGTTCGCTTTCACACAACTTTCTGTCATGGGACTGTCACAATGAGGAGGCCTTGCTTGTGGAAAGACTGCAGTTAACCATAATAAGCTCATTCCCTGCTCACAGCAATCATACATAATACGTTAATAGACCCGTCCTTTGTTCCCTTACGAATTTATAAGAAAATATTTCGCTTACAATAAGGCTGGTGACCGTCCCGAGTGCAATAACAAGAAAGCGGCCAAGGAAAGAATCGGAGAGAAAAGCCCCAAGGATTGGCATGAAGTTGGAAATTGCAGACCAGATGAAGAGAACGTTAGCTCCTGTGGCAATGGACATGTGATATTCTTTCGTTAAGTACAAAATCATATTTGGTAAAAGACCAAAGCTTGCAACTTTCTCAAACGTCTCATTTGCTGCACAAAAACAATCACGATTTAATCAGCATACAATACCCAAATTACAATACCCACATCCCTCTACATCTTAAAAAAACCAAGGAACAAATCAATTCAAGCCTTACATATAACAAAAGGCATGGTCTTAAGACCACCCAGTTTCCTGGTGACATGCTTCTCTTCATCACCACTTTTTGTTTGATCAGGGTTCTCCATCGATGCCATCCCCTGCTGGTGCTGCTGCAAATGCAAATGCCAGAGAATGAACTTGCATGTGTCTTGTAGGCATCAAATATAATCATCTTGGCTACCTAAGTTTCGTCTTATGCCAATAGGTATCAAGCGGCTCTGCCGTCTCTAGTAATTATTAAACTAAACCAAGTATATTCAATATTATATTCCTACAAACTTCATTGAAATTAAGCTGTTCGTTTTGTATTGAATTATTGGATGAAGTTCATGAGACGAAACAAAAGCTTTGTAATGAAATTGTAATAAATACGATATGTTTGTTGTAGCCAATATGTTGATGCATTTTGTGTGTGCACAACTAATTTTTGCCAAGCACGTCATGAGCGAATAGATTACCCATAAAATTGATCTCGCAAATCTAAATATGAAAATGCTTTAGGATATATTATTCATGTATATTATGTAGATTTACCATTACCTCAATCAATTAATAGATTCCAGAATTAACATATTATTTCCTTTAATATCTACTATCTACAAAATCTGTATTGATGATACATTTAAAATCTTCTGTGATCCTAAAGTTAAATAGTATACATATATGGTTTTTTTTCTCATTTAATATTTTATAATTTTTTCCTTCCTATTTTTGTATTATACTGAATATTGTCATTAACTGCTCCATGTTTCCTAAACATTTATTTTTTTTAGATTTACCTGCCAAATATATCTATCTTAATAATTAATAATTACCTTAAAAATACGTAACACTTACTAATAATTTCTTCAATTCCTATATATGTAAATTTATAGTTTTTTTTTTTTTTTGACAGATTACATCCTTTATTTGAAGGATTTATTATAATTTCGGTAATTTACTTTTTTAGTCCTTGCCTTTTTGTTTTTTAAGGTATTTCTTGCTTTTTGTTTAAAATTTTTATTTGCAAAATGTAAAATTAGATTTTAAATAAATTATGTATATATTAAGATTTTGTTTAATTGAATTAACTTTTAATGTTATGATATGAGTATTAAATTGTTAAGTTTAAAAAATGGTTTTGAAAAAAAACACATATTAATAACATTAATCGAATTAAATTTATATTTTTAAATATAATAAGAGATAATTATATTCATTGATTAAAGTAGAGCAAAGATAATTACAAAAAAAATCAAATATTAACAATTTTAATATTAAAACTATAAAATAACCTCTAACATATTAAAAATAAAATTATTTAAATTATTAATAATTAAGTGTCATCCTCCATACAGCTGATCATATATGCGCGTATGACCACCCATCAAGGGGACAAAAATGTCTTCACTCCTAATGGGGATTGAACCTTTGACTTATGGCCTATAGGTCATCACTTAAGAAAAGTGGTACCTTATGTGTAAATGACCTATGTGCCTTATGTAGCGACGTAAAATTTTGCTTTGGTAGCTTTGGTCGCTAATTGTGGCGATTGATTGAAACTTTGAAAAAATCAAATTTTAGCTTTATTTAAAAGGGGAGTCGCCACCGATCTTTTTATTTCTAGGTGTGATCGGACACCTATAAAATTTATACTTTAAAGAAAGAAAACTGGGCTTAGGTCTACGTTTAAAATCCAGAGAAAAATAGGGCTCGGAAGTCGGTTACGCGCGGAGAAGGTATTAGCACCCCCGCGACGCCCAAAATTGGTATCTTATTGAACACGTGTTGTCTTAATTTTCAAAAATACGAGTTCGATTTAATACTTGATCGTGATCCATTTAAAACGCGAGAATTTCAATACCTTTTTTATTTTTCGGAAGGATATCCCGTTTTAACATGAGCTGACGTGATTCATCCAACGTGGCGATGAAATCACAGACTTGATGTCAAAATCGGTACATTGCCTTATTTTTTGAAATTAGTTTAAGAAAACATGGAACAAATATGCTGAAAATGATAAACAAAAGCTAAGAATGCAAATATTATCGTAATTAATGAAAAATACAAGAGCATTAGAATAATAGAACATATTTACAATGAAAAAGGGTAAAAAATATACAATAACATGATAAGAAAATAATAACAACACGTGCCTTCAAAAATCTTTATATAATAATGTAAAGCATAATAGGGTAATGAAAGTATTTATAGGTACAAATATAACATTGAAAGTATAGCATTAAAAATATATAACATAATATTAAAATACTTGCATAATATAGTATTGAAAAATGTATAGTAAAAATATTAGACACAATAATGATATTTAAAAACAACTATTAAAAATTAATCACAAATGTATACATATAAAAACAAATATATAATAGTGTCAAAAGTTTGTATAAAATATATATAAGAAATATAAAAAAGAGTATATACATAAGATAATATGCCAAAACACACAAATATAAATAGTATTTGAAAATATATACATAATCATATTGAAAATATAAATGTATATTATAATATTAACAATATGTACATCCTATAGTATTGCAAAAATGCATAAGATAATACATATATAAGAATACATATAAATAACATAATAAAAAACATAATATATAAAAAGATACACTTGATAGCATTAAAAATACGTACACAATAAGCAAGACATACACATAATGTAAAATATTTATAACTATAATAGTATAAAAATATGTACAAAATAATGTGATAACAAAATAATATATTTATAACAGCAATGTAAAAGTAACAACATGTAAAAATAAAAATATAAATGTACGTACAATATATGTAGAAATATATACATAATAATAGTAGTTAAATAGCATTATAGAAAAGAAAACACATAGATAAAAACATAAATACTAATAATAATAGCAAGAAATAATAATAAATATAATAATAAGCAGCAATAAAAAAAAATAAAAGCAATAAGTAAAACAATCGACTTAAACCAGAAAAGGACTAAAATCGAAGCAAATGCGAATATTTGGGGCGAATTCAGAATAAAAACGAAGAACAATGGTTTATTTAAACACGCGTGAAAACACTGGGGACCTAAATGGGAAATAATCCCTTGTCCTCAAAACGCACAGCAACGATAGGGACTCGAATGAAAACGAAATCAAATTCTGGGGCCAAATTTAAAAGACAAGTAAGACTTAATTGATGGGCCTTGCACATAGGAGGGACCAATTGCGCAAATTTCCCCTCAGAGGGAAAACATGCGGATCTGGCCCCTTGGGTCGGGTCAACACGCGGATCTCTCCTACCCTAAACGGTGCCGTTTCACTCTTAATATATAACACCCAAAATTTTTGATAAAAACCATTCTTTACACTAAACTAAAAAAAAAACCTGCAGCTTCTCTCTCTCTCGCCTCAAACCCTCCCTCCATGCGGTCTAGAGGTCCGATGGCCCTCCGTTCGCCCGTCGCCGGTTACCGGCCACCGCGCGCGGTGGCCGGAGGTTCAGAAAGGTAATAATAGTGATTTTTTTCTATATTTTTTTTAGTTTTTCAATATAATATGTGTGTATATATTTATAAAAAAACAAAGAAAGAAAGAAAATAAAAAATGGGTTCGAAACTAGCAAAGAAAAAGAAAATCACCACCGTATTCGATACTGACTTTTTGATTTTTGATTCTGATGTTCCACTGTCTTGGGGTTTTGATCTACTGTTGGTATTTGAAAAATATTGCTTGTGTTTGGAATATTTTCTTCTATTGATCAAAAGAAATGGCAAAAAAAAAACCCGTTTTCAGATCTGTTTCTTGTTTTTTTTTTGTTTTTCTATTTCTTAAAAATGTGTGTACATGAATGGGGATCCCCTTTTACAAATATTTTTGGCTTCTGTTTCTAGCTGAGAGAGCTAGAAATTTCGAATCCCCCCCCGTTTACAAACTGGTTGAATCGGCTTATGTAGCCTTTACAACATGATTTTTTATTAATTCATGTCATGTCTTCTTTATTGCTTGCAGGTGCTGTTGTTGACAGCGACAGTGGCGGTGGAGAAGAGGTCAGCGGTGGGTGCGTGGGCAGCAGGCTAGGTCGGCAGCATCTAGGTTAGGGCAGCTAAGGTGGCTAGGGTTAGGTCTTTTTCTGATGTTGGGTTAGTATAATTGGGTCACGGGTTTGGGCTTTAATTGGTTTGGGTCTGATTGGTTTTGGATTTTATGGGCTGTTCTAATTGGGCTGATAGGTTTTTGGTTTGTGGTTAATTTGGGTTGGTTCAAATTGTAAAGGGATTTTGGGGTTATTTTGTGAGGGTTTAATTATGATGTAATTAAAATGGGCCAAAATTGGCCTATGACAGCTGCCCCTCTTTGCTCATTGTCGTGTAACGAGAATAGAGCAAAGACATAAAGAAAGGCCAATTTTGTCAGGTCTCGCCAAATCTTGACTTCTTTGGTGCTCTTCTGGTTCAGCTCTCCTTGTAGTCTAACCCACCGCCTCTCATAGCTTTAGGTTCAATCCATCACGACTTCTGAGCTTTGACTTGTAGCCTCGATCCACCGCCTCTTCAGGGGTATAAAATTTGTCGTGGTTTGCTCTTCTGCAACTTCAGAGATGAAAGTCTGATTCTTCGATCAGCTTCAACCTTTATTCTTTATTAAAACACAAACATCAAAAATAGCCCGACCTGCGAACTCTCGCGACATGGGTTAATCATAAATTGAAAGTACCTCAGTGTGTAACTTGAGACTCAACTCACCTCTTGCAATATGAGTTGGTCTTTTCGAAAGAACAGAAATTAAAAGTAGAATTTAAAAAAGATCAACTTACCTTTCGCACCATGAGTTGAATAAACAGAAATTAAAAGCAGGAATTGAAAAAGATCAACTCACCTCTCGCAATATGAGTTGAATAAACAGAAATTAAAAAGCAGGAATTGAAAAAGATCAACTCACCTCTCGCAATATGAGTTGAATAAACAGAAATTAAAAACACAAATTAAAAGGAAATTGCAAATACCTCAACGTGAACCGAGGCTCAACTCACTTCTGTAATATGAGTTGATTTCTTGAAAAAGAAATTCAAAAGAAATTGAAGGTACCTCAACGTGCGAGCCGAGGCTCAACTCACCTCTGTAAGATGAGTTGATTTTTGAAAAACAGAAAAAATGAAAAGAAATTGAAAATACCTCAACGTGCCTTGAGGCTCAACTCACCTCTGTAATATGAGTTGACTTTTGAAACAGAAATTGAAAAGAAATTGAAAATACCTCAACGTGCTTTGAGGCTCAACTCACCTCTGTAATATGAGTTAACTTTTGAAACAGAAATTGAAAAGAAATTGAAAATACCTCAACGTGCCTTGAGGCTCAACTCACCTCTGTAATATGAGTTGACTTTTGAAACAGAAATTGAAAAGAAATTGAAAATACCTCAACGTGCCTTGAGGCTCAACTCACCTCTGTAATATGAGTTGACTTTTGAAACAGAAATTGAAAAGACTGAAATTAAAAATACCTCTGCATGTGAGCCGAGGCTCAACTCACCTCTGTAATATGAGTTGATTTTGAAAAAGAGAAAACGAAAAGTAGAAATTGAAAAAGCTCAACTCACCTCTGTAATATGAGTTGACTTTGATGATTAAAAACAGAAATTTGAAAAAGCTCAACTCACCTCTGTAACATGAGTTGACTTTTGAAAAACAGGGATTGAAAATACCTCAGCGAGTCCCGAGGCTCAACTCACCTCTCGCGATATGAGTTGATTTTTTTGAAACATAAATTAAAGGTATTTTGGAGTACCAAAACACATCATCTGGTGGAACTCAGGTGTCCTTTCCTTGATTTGGTGCAGTTATCTTCGAAACCCCTTGTTCTGCTGAAGTACCTGTACATGTCACGCATGATGTTATCATGATATGCATATGTTCGTCCTAAATACCTGTATGCCTACATGATCATGCCATGCGTCTTGGGCTTGTTCGCTATATATCCCTTTTCATCGCGATCTTTGTGACGATCTGCATTCATAACTTCAATTCTTGATTCTTTCTTCAGGCATTGTACTCGTCTTCCAGCTTCACGCGTAATCTGTGTTTCACAGACATCACTCTGTTGTCCTCTGTTGAAATTTTTCTTGCTTTGAGGCTCTTGTATTTGTCAAATTCTCTTCAAAGTAATGCTCAACATTTCTTTTGTTTGGAGTATGTCATCTCAAAATGCTTTAAATCTTCAACGCTTGAACTCTTCCATATTTCTTAATCAAGAATCTTTTTGAGCATGGCTTCTTGCGTAGAAAAAATTTTGAGCTTTTGAAAATGCTTCAAATACTGCAGTTTGCCGCCTGATTCACCTCTTGAATCATCATACTCCTTGGGCCCAAATCTGCTTCATTAGGACACCCTTTCGGGTTTTCATCCTAATTTTTGTTTATCAAGACGCCCCTTTCAGGTTTTCATCTTGATCTTCTTTTTTTTTTTACTCAAGGCGTCATTACTCATTGCTTATCAGGGCTCTATCACTGACGTAGTACGCTACCCTAATGCTCGGCTGGTATTCTGACCCGAAATCTGAGTAAATAATCATATTTTGTTCAATCAGCTTGCCCCAATGTAACTCAAATGTATAGGATCTGTAACTTGCTCCATCAATTGACCCCTCTTCGGGTGACCCGATCAGACGCTTATGGGTGCAGAGTATCATTTTCCCGAGAATGATTCTCTTTTATGTTTAGGTTGACATTGCTCATTTTCATCGAGATTATCACCAACGCGATATCTTGTTTTTGTTCAACTAACATCTTTGACAAAAAAAATCCGAAGAGATAAACTTATTTTAAGTTCAAGTTTCCCAATCTTTATACTCGTGAGCTTTTAAGCAACAGTCCTGTTTCAGGTTTCCGTATTATTCGAAAGCTTTTCAGAGTAATACGCGAAACTCCTTTTATGAAAGTATTGTTAGTCTACTAATCGTTATTTCAATATGATATGCTTGAAGAAAGAATCATACCTAATGGACAATAAAGAGATTGATTGGAAGCATAACTCGAATCAAACAGGGATCAAGAATGACACTTTTTGGAACAAACAAGATAATTAAAGGAAACAAATTCAAAATGGGTAGGATGGGAACTAGGTGCCCCAGACATCGCAGCCTGAGCTTCTCTGTTCGAACTTCTTGAGGACCATTTTGAGCTCAATATGTGTTTAGGGGATCCGGATTACTTCGTTGATGCCTCAAGACGTGGCATACTTCTCCATTGTCAATCCAAGCATGGCAAGACTACTGTATGCCCCACTTTCAATCAAATTTTGAGCCGCCCTTTTCGGGTTTTCAACTCAAATCCCCTTTGGTCTCAAAGCGCCCTTTGTGGGTTTTCGCCTTGGCCTCTCCATTTTTCCTTTCCTTTTTTTTTTTGAAGGTCTCAAAGTGCTCTTTGCGGGTTTTCACCTTGGCCTCTCATTTTCAAGTATCTCTGGACTGAATCTGGATTTAAGGTTGGATCGGTGCTTTTCTGGTAAAAACCTCATTTACCTCATGAAGTTCTTAAGTATTCTTTTTCTTTGAAATCCTTTTTATCGAAAGGACCTTCTACAATACCAGGTTTCCATCATGAAATTCCTTTGGGTGAACCCTCTTCGTCATAACTTAGCACCATCCATCTTTCGCACATTTGACCATGATGAATGCTTTCAGACCTTTTTCTGCGGTCAAGTCTACTGAAGACACTCTATTTCGACCAGTTCTTGATTCAATCAAAGCTTGGGGAAAAAGAATCTTAATTTCTATGGGCATAACCACCTCTAATGCCCCAGCGAAGGTACTGGTCAACTTTAATAAGCATAAAAAGTAAAAGGTAGCTTCTTATGCCAATATTTACAAGTCTCGGTCACCTTTTTTGTATCTTTTTCTTTTGACAGCCTTTGTTGTATTGTGATGTGGCGCCTAATCTTTGAACGAACTGTAATCTTTTGACATTATACAGCTGCACACTATAAAACATGAGTTTTTTCTTTTCTTTTCTCTTCTTCTTCTTCTTTTTTTTGATGACTGTCGACTTTATAATATTGGCATATGAAGCAACATTCACTTTCTTAGTGAAGCGATTGACGACCACGACGATGATGTCTACTAGAAGCTTTTGACGAGATCGTCCCCAGAACACCCATGCCCCCATGTATTGAAAATTTTGTGACAAAACTAATGTCATTCCCTTCTATTGTAGAACCATTGTGATGTGTTCTTTTCTTTCAAGACGTTCCTAAGTGCGTCTCAACATGATCGTGCGAGAACATCTTTGAACTCTTGAAAATAATCCGATAGTCCCGCCATCCTTATCGAATTGGAAGACAGGCACAATCTTTGCCATCTTCGAAGTCCTGAGATCCCTCTAGACACATATCTTGCTCCAAAGAGAGTCAGTAACAGTGTCGTTCATGACATTGATATTTAGGGACCTATTGTGGGCATGAAGGAATATTACAAAGAGTAATGATTGTTTGTATGATATGATAATGAATGAAGAGTGACAAAATTTGGATGAAAGTTCAAAGAATAAAAGAATCTTGTAGAATGAATATCTGCTCAAATAGATGCATTTTATTGAAATAAAGGTCTTGGACCCAATCCTATTTCACAAAAGGAAACTTATCGCCTCTAGGCTTAAGGCCATAAGTATGTTTTGAATCTTACTCTAGATTAGCTTCAAAAGTACACAAATCTCTTCCACATCCCATTGTTCAAAACACTCCCAAGTATGTGAAGTTTGGAGGTGGGCGATATCGAAGTCATGGTTAAATTGGGTACGAATTAGAAGTATGGTGGCTTTCTGTTTCCACCATAGGGGTTTCTGGCTCTTTTCCTTCATAGGTGATGCCCCCTCTTTTTTAGCTCTCGAGGACTTCCATCCTTCCGCTTTTGATGGCATTCTCTATAAGTTCCCCGGATATCACAATATCCGCAAAGTCTTTCGTGGCGCTCCCGACTAACTTGTCATAAAATGGAGCTTTCAACGTATTGATAAAAAGAATCACTATTTCGGTTTTGGTTAAAGGTGGCTCCACTTGTGCCGAGATATCCCTCCATCTCTGCGCGTACTGCCTAAAAGTTTCTGTTGGCTTCTTTTCCATCATCTGTAAAGTCAACCGATCAGGTACCATCTCAGACACGTGCTTGTACTGTTCCCAAAATGCTTACGCTAAGTCTTTCCATGATCGGATCTTTTCTCTGCTAAGTTGATTATACCATCGGAGAGCCGATCCGACTAAGCTGTCTTGGAAACAATGTATTAGCAATTTTTCCTCATTCACATAACCAGCCATCCTTCAGCAAAACATGATAAGATGCCCCTTTGGACAACTCGTTCCATCATATTTTTCAAAGTCTGGCACTTTGAACTTCGAAGGCAGAACCAGATCAGGTACCAAACTGAGCTCTTTGGCACCCAATGCAGATAAGACTTTAGTACTTTCTATTGCCCTGAGCCTTTCTTCTAAGCTCCTACATTTATCATGATCGTCTATTTTCAATTTGGCTATTCCCATTGGATCATCCAGAACAAGAGGATTGGAAGGAGTAGCTCCAGGATTCGACACAAATATACCTTGCCCCAATTGAGCAGGTGGTGCAGGTCGTTGCTCTAGGCCTACAGATTCCCTTTGAGTGCACCCCCTTTGTGTTTAATGGGCGTGCGATGCAGTAAATCCTGAGGGACAGGGCAGATACTGATTTGCTCTTGATTGGAGTTCTATGATTTCAGGGCCTTGCAAGAGTTCTTTCTCTTTAACCAAAACTGACATCATCTCTATCATTTTGGCCATTTGATCTTTTCGTTCAAGTGATTCCTCTCGAGATCTTACCATTAAATCCCTCTTTTCTTGCTGCGACCTGGCCAGTTGCTCTTGTAGTTCCTTTTAGAATCTTTTCATCCTTTCTATTCTTTCATTAAGTTCAGCCTCCATTACTCCAGTTTGTCAGTGCGTCTTATTCGAATGATGTGATTCCAGCCTTGTATCGTTGCAACTGCGAATTGCACGATTTCCGCCTTAGTGAGTGGTTATAGGACATGTAATGAACGAATGTATGAATGCCAAACGAATGTCAATCATGAATGAGTATGCAAGAAGTTGGTGTTGATTTCAAGATAGCCCCTATTTAGGCATTTCATTAATCAAAAGAGTTTATTACAAAAAGTTTCGGTCACTGATGTAATTGACTCCTTCATCAGAAACCCGTTTTTTTTTTGGCAACCAACCTCTAGTCAACACCTTCTTAACAAGATGCCTAATGTACGATGGAAAATAAAGACAAACAACCTTGGTTAGTACAGTAAATATAAACAGATGAAAACTGTGAAAAATCTAACAAACTAAGCCATTTGGTCCAATGGAACCGATTCTTTTGCATAATAAATGTAAAAGAAACACGAGATATGAGGTGTTGCTCTCGTGTACTTATTTCGACGCCTACTAAACGGATGAAGGTTCAGCAGGGCTCTAGTTAGGTGGCTCGTACGGTTCACTATATGCTGTTTTGGTTCTAGAGGGTACTGAATTGTCTGTACTATCATCTACTAAGATTAGTACAGAGCCTCGGTCATGGCCCATCACGGGCTTACGAGTTCAATTCGAGGGATTACATGTACTTATGCCTATGCGGAGGGACAAGTTAACTCACGAAAGCATAAGTCATATGTAACCCGAAAGTATTCACTAGCCTGTGCGGAGGGACGAGTTAACTCACGAAGGCGTAGCGTTTACTTTCACTTAAACGGATAGAGCCCGGGTATGGCACTCATGTTATGCAAAATGCACGTGAACCGTGTGTGGGGAGAAACTCACAAACCTTACGTTTATTTAAAACTAAACTAGAATCGTAAAACTTAGAGCTTAAAACAAAATAATAAAGCAAATTAGCACAATATTTACAAAGATGCAAATGCATGATTTTTCAAAAACAGAAATTCAGGATCACGACTAAATATCAATTTGAACAAGGAATTTCGAAAATTTGGACAACACGCGTTTTTTAGACTCGACTTTCGAAAAGCAGTCCCCAGTGGAGTCGCCAGCTGTAGCGACGTAAAATTTTGCTTTGGTAGCTTTGGTCGCTAATTGTGGCGATTGATTGAAACTTTGAAAAAATCAAATTTTAGCTTTATTTAAAAGGGGAGTCGCCACCGATCTTTTTATTTCTAGGTGTGATCGGACACCTATAAAATTTATACTTTAAAGAAAAAAAAGGGCTTAGGTCTACGTTTAAAATCCAGAGAAAAATAAGGCTTGGAAGTCGGTTACGCGCGGAGAAGGTATTAGCACCCCCGCGACGCCCAAAATTGGTATCTTATTGAACACGTGTTGTCTTAATTTTCAAAAATACGAGTTCGATTTAATACTTGATCGTGATCTGTTTAAAACGCGAGAATTTCAATACCTTTTTTATTTTTCGGAAGGATATCCCATTTTAACATGAGCTGACGTGATTCATCCAACGTGGTGATGAAATCACAGACTTGATGTCAAAATCGGTACATTGCCTTATTTTTTGAGATTAGTTTAAGAAAACATGGAACAAATATGCTGAAAATGATAAACAAAAGCTAAGAATGCAAATATTATCGTAATTAATGAAAAATACAAGAGCATTAGAATAATAGAACATATTTACAATGAAAAAGGGTAAAAAATATACAATAACATGATAAGAAAATAATAACAACACGTGCCTTCAAAAATCTTTATATAATAATGTAAAGCATAATAGGGTAATGAAAGTATTTATAGGTACAAATATAACGTTGAAAGTATAGCATTAAAAATATATAACATAATATTAAAATACTTGCATAATATAGTATTGAAAAATGTATAGTAAAAATATTAGACACAATAATGATATTTAAAAACAACTATTAAAAATTAATCACAAATGTATACATATAAAAACAAATATATAATAGTGTCAAAAGTTTGTATAAAATATATATAAGAAATATAAAAAAGAGTATATACATAAGATAATATGCCAAAACACACAAATATAAATAGTATTTGAAAATATATACATAATCATATTGAAAATATAAATGTATATTATAATATTAACAATATGTACATCCTATAGTATTGCAAAAATGCATAAGATAATACATATATAAGAATACATATAAATAACATAATAAAAAACATAATATATAAAAAGATACACTTGATAGCATTAAAAATATGTACACAATAAGCAAGACATACACATAATGTAAAATATTTATAACTATAATAGTATAAAAATATGTACAAAATAATGTGATAACAAAATAATATATTTATAACAGCAATGTAAAAGTAACAACATGTAAAAATAAAAATATAAATGTACGTACAATATATGTAGAAATATATACATAATAATAGTATTTAAATAGCATTATAGAAAAGAAAACACATAGATAAAAACATAAATACTAATAATAATAGCAAGAAATAATAATAAATATAATAATAAGCAACAATAAAAAAAAATAAAAGCAATAAGTAAAACAATCGACTTAAACCAGAAAAGGACTAAAATCGAAGTAAATGCGAATATTTGGGGCGAATTCAGAATAAAAACGAAGAACAATGGTTTATTTAAACACGCGTGAAAACACTGGGGACCTAAATGGGAAATAATCCCTTGTCCTCAAAACGCACAGCAACGATAGGGACTCGAATGAAAACGAAATCAAATTCTGGGGCCAAATTTAAAAGACAAGTAAGCCTTAATTGATGGGCCTTGCACATAGGAGGGACCAATTGCGCAAATTTCCCCTCAAAGGGAAAACACGCGGATCTGGCCCCTTGGGTCGGGTCAACACGCGGATCTCTCCTACCCTAAACGGCGCCGTTTCACTCTTAATATATAACACCCAAAATTTTTGATAAAAACCATTCTTTACACTAAACTAAAAAAAAACCTGCAGCTTCTCTCTCTCTCGCCTCAAACCCTCCCTCCATGCGGTCTAGAGGTCCGATGGCCCTCCGTTCGCCCGTCGCCGGTTGCCGGCCGCCGCGCGCGGGGGCCGGAGGTTCAGAAAGGTAATAATAGTGATTTTTTTCTATATTTTTTTTTAGTTTTTCAATATAATATGTGTGTATATATTTATAAAAAAACAAAGAAAGAAAGAAAATAAAAAATGGGTCCGAAACTAGCAAAGAAAAAGAAAATCACCACCGTATTCGATACTGACTTTTTGATTTTTGATTCTGATGTTCCACTGTCTTGGGGTTTTGATCTACTGTTGGTATTTGAAAAATATTGCTTGTGTTTGGAATATTTTCTACTATTGATCAAAAGAAATGGCAAAAAAAAAACCCGTTTTCAGATCTGTTTCTTGTTTTTTTTTTGTTTTTCTATTTCTTAAAAATGTGTGTACATGAATGGGGATCCCCTTTTACAAATATTTTTGGCTTCTGTTTCTAGCTGAGAGAGCTAGAAATTTCGAATCCCCCCCCCCGTTTACAAACTGGTTGAATCGGCTTTTGTAGCCTTTACAACATGATTTTTTATTAATTCATGTCATGTCTTCTTTATTGCTTGCAAGTGCTGTTGTTGACAGCGACAGTGGCGGTGGAGAAGAGGTCAGCGGTGGGTGCGTGGGCAGCAGGCTAGGTCGGCAGCAGCTAGGTTAGGGCAGCTAAGGTGGCTAGGGTTAGGTCTTTTTCTGATGTTGGGTTAGTATAATTGGGTCACGGGTTTGGGCTTTAATTGGTTTGGGTCTGATTGGTTTTGGATTTTATGGGCTGTTCTAATTGGGCTGATAGGTTTTTGGTTTGTGGTTAATTTGGGTTGGTTCAAATTGTAAAGGTATTTTGGGGTTATTTTGTGAGGGTTTAAGTATGATGTAATTAAAATGGGCCAAAATTGGCCTATGACACCTTAAGACTGAGCTTTTGGTGTGCAGGTTAATGCTTTTCATGATTAATGTTATGCACTATACTAACGTCACTCCCACGAACTTTGTAGGTGATATCACCACCAATCGAGACACTTTTGATTCTATGAACTATGCATCTTTAGGTAGCCTCTTGAGGCAAATTGGCTCTTAATAGAGTACGAGAGGACAAAACCCTCATCAAAGGAACATTGTTGGGAGTCCGACAGATTACATAATTAATATTACACACAATGTTGACACCTCTCCTACAAGCTTTGCAGGTCATAACTCCATGATCTCCACCAAATTGAGGCGCTCCTGACTCTATGAACTAGGCCTCTTCAGGCAACCTCTTAAGGCACTGATTCTTGATAGAGTACGAAGGACAAAACTCTTACCGGAAACAATATCTTACCATTGTCGAGGGTTCAACCGGCTATCTAATGAGCAACACTTTGAAGACTTCTCTCGGAGGACTCGAGCCCCTCAATAGTTAGCATTCAATATTTTGGAATTTTCATTCAATTAGTAACAAAAATATCATAAAATAAGTTCCAACTTATTATTATTTTTATTCAAAATTTAATTGTGATTTTATTTTTATATTATTGCAACTTTAAAATATTTAATATATTTTAGTCATGTTCAATTTGTAACATCCCTAAAACCCCATGAATCGTGAACATGGTTAATTCGGGAATATATGAGTTAGAATTTTCGAAGTAAATAAAATAAGAATTAACAGTATTAGTAGAGAAGGTAGATGAATACTAGAGGAAATTGAAAAGATTCATGTGTTGAGAAAAATAAATCCAAGATATAGACTAAATCATAAGAGAGTAAAAATTGTTGTGGTCAAAATATTATCAAAAGTTGATAGGTTAAAGTGTAAATTTAAAAAAGTTGAATGAACAAAAGTATAAATAACTCAAAATTCCTTGTGATACGAAATTGTTAAATGACGGCCAAATTGAATAAGTGGAGAACTACAATGGACTAAATTACAATTTTACCAAAAGTGAATATTGATTCAATGATGGAATTGTAGAGAATTATGAAGGGAAAAATGCTCATTTCTCAATTTTGTATAATTATCAATTATTGAAGTGTAATAATTAAGGGTCATTTGGTGTCGAAAGATGATTGGCTGGAATAATTTACGATTATTTTATAATTATTTTATTATTAGATATTTTTATTTATTAATTAATTAATGATTAAGTAATTAGAAAAGATGAAAAAAAATCATCTTCATCATCTCATGCCACTCTCCATGAAAGAAAATATCTTTTGTTTTCTTTACAATTTGATCATTTTCTTGAAAGTAATAGAGAAATCCTTGAAATTACACCAAAAATTTTTAGTAGAATCAAGCCTCCAACAATCTAGTGAACTTTGATTACAAGATAGAAGGTTGTATGTTCATGTTGAAAGAGATAGAAAATCAAACTAAGGTTTGAAATCAAGAGAACAAGGTATGAATATAAAGGTTTTATCATGTTTTCAAGTTCAATCTTGCTAGTGAAGTATAAAAATGATGTTAAACTAAGGATTTTTCATGGAAAGTTTTATGTTCGTGGCATGTTGTTGAATAATGAATTTGAGAAAGTGAATCGAGTTATAAGAAGAAGGGAAAAACAAGTTATTAGAGGTTGGTAAGTACCCTTGAATTCTCTTATTATCAAGGACTAAATTGGAAACTTTGTAAATTTTATAATTGAAATAAGAGAGGTGAAGTGCCTGAAAAAATTAGACATGTGAAATAAGATATTATGCAAAATGTTAATAACTAAATTGTAAGATATTAAGAAATGACTATAGGTATTAAAAATTTTGAAATGAATCATTCAAATGAAGTGTTACATGAAAGAGAATTGATTACAGTGACTAAGTAGTGAATATTGAATTTCATGGTAAAAAAGGAGTAAATTAAAAAGCATGTAAAAACTTTACGTGTTATTATTTGATAAGTAAAAATGATGTAGTGAGTATGAAATATATGATGTATTATAGACCAAGGATTTACTGAATAAAAATCTTGTGATTATTGTAATTGAAAGTACAATTATTCTTTAAATTGTGAAAATGAGGACTAAATTAAAGAACTACAAAAGTGTAGTTAAATTGTGAAAATCATGAAATATCACATTTGTGTATAGATAATGTAAATCCAGTGATATTCAAGTGCCCTTGTAGACTAGTGCTGAACTTCGTGGATATAATTGCCATGCCATAGGAGCCCGAGCGCTCTCATGTTAATCATGATATTCATGATATTGTACTCTGATGCCATTCTATTCTGTTAATGAACTTTGTGCTCATGTTTCCAACGCTTATGTGCTATGTGTATCGTGTTATGTTCCGTGTATCTATCTTGTTCAACATGCCTAGCATGGGCTAAAAAGTTGTGGTAAGTAATTTTTTTATAATAATTCCTGTTAGACCGTGAAATGATAAAATAGTGAATCAAATTATTAGTGAATTTTGCAAATATTGAATAACCTATTGATTAATATGATACATTCATGAAATTGTAATTGTAATATTGTTAATATTGAATAAATTAAAGTAATGGTAAGATTTGAATTCCTGGGTATTTATTAAGCTATAATGTAGTTTAACGCATTGTTGTTTAACACATAGGTAAAGATCCAATTGAAACTCTCAGTTGTAATAGTGACCTCAACACATCTCATCGCATCATTAAGGCTTGAAAGAGAGTATAAAATTGAGCTTTTGGTTTAAGTTAATGACATGTACTTAAATGAAACAATAAAGTAGGTGAGTGTTTAGTGGCATTTATACTTGTGATATACGCTATTTTTTTTTGAAATATGAGATATACGACGTTTTGAATGGGTACTTAGGAGTTTTTGTTAATGTCTGGACTGATTTTGAACAAATTTGGTATGGTTTAGAAATGTTTGAAAGCAAAAATTTCAAGTCCCCTGTCTTGAGTCTCGAGACATGCGAATTGCGTCTCAAGACATAAAAACTTCGAAACTAAAAATCTATAGTAACAGTGCCATGTCTCGAGACATGTTGAATTTTGTCTCAAGACAATAGCTCATTCGTCTTGAGATAAGGCAACTTTGAAGCTAAATTTCTACATTGCTATGACAATCTCTTGAGGCAGTTAGGTCTTGATCTCGAGACATACAATTGAAAATTTTTATTTGGATTAAAAGATGCCTAAAATAATTTTTATAAACTATTAAACTTTATTAATAGTCTAATTATGTCCTTAAAAGTGTAACGAGACCTTGGAATCATTAATAAAGTCCCAATTTAGTAAATGAATGTTTAGTATAAAATGTAACATTCGTTGCTCGAATTTATTCGGGCAAAGAGTGTTACGCAATCATTTTAAAATATTATTTTTAATTAATCATATGAAATATGATTAATTAAAAAAAATAAAGGCTTAATATATCATTCGGTATTTGAGTTTGACATTTTTTTCTTATGCAGTATCTATACTTTTTTTTGTCTAATTTGGTAATTATATTTGTTAAAAGTTACATATTCTGATACTCAAAAGTAACGGCATTAACTTTTAGACTTTGCTTAATAGAGTAAAAAAAAAAAATGAAAGGATGAAAAATTACTAAACTAATATACATGATTGGAATCAAAATAAAACAAAATTAAACTCGTATAAAAATATCAATAATCATAAATAAAAAAACCACTTATGACTTAATCAACTACCTAAAAAAATCAAATATCATAAACATTAAGTAATTACCAAATAATCAAATATGGAGTCATATTAAGCAAACTTGTTAATGAAACAGAAAACATCCCACATGTTCAATCGACTTCATCCGAATTTTGCTGACTTCACAAGTAAGATTATAACCATGTACAACCCTAACAATTTTATTAAAACATATCCTATTTATTTTTAATAAAAATACAAAAAATAGTATAAAGACTTTATCATTATGTCCGGAAGCGTATGAGTTGCTTTAGAAGGCGACAACGAAGGTGGATAGAGAGGTGCATTAACATTAATTTCCACACACTAAAAGTCGGGCCAAAAAAAGCATTTGCCATTGGAAATGCCACCCAAACTTCAAACAAATATGTCAACTGTCATTTACACATATGCCTGAAAATGAAAACCACGTTGAACGGTTTGGCTAAACAATCAATGTATGCCAATCTACTTCTTGCCTGCCTTCTTTTTAATTATGTCAGTAATGACGTCTAGTTTTTTAATTTATTGGTAAAGATATGCCAGCTCTGCTATGTGTTTTCCTCTTCCATATTTATAAAAACATTAAATTAAATACCAATATACAAACATTGTGAATATTGTTAATTTCTCAAGGAATGTAGGTCGACCCATTGTCCTTTGAAATTCCGAACAGATTCCCATGCGCCAGCCTTTGGCAGCCAAGTTCCCCATGTATGGTGTTAGACCCTCTTCAAATGCAGCGAGTAACGGTGGGCAAAATACTTGCAATTTTAAGGATAACCGAAGCAGGAAGGTAAGTGGCAAACAGCTGCCGACTCTAATTTGCTGCTTCATCAGTCATGTCTGGGACTCCAGTTTCTCCTATAGCTTCATCCAATGACCAAAAGTTATTACACTTTAGATCGTCCCAAGTTCTTGAAATACAACCCTCAACATATGAGTAATATTCTCTAGACATTTTCATAATGCGTTAAAAACTGGACATAACAATCAAAAACAAAAGCTTTCAAATGGTCATGTAAATATTTTTCTTACCTTACTTAACTCATACTTTGGAAAAATCTTCACACTTGAACTTACCTTATTTCAAATAACAACTTACTTCAATTATATAATTCTGATCCTTCCATTGCCTCCTCATAAACTTGAAACAAAGAAACATTGCTCAACTTATGGTCAGTGAAAACAAAATATCTCCCCTCTATGGCATTTCATTTTTTTTTTTTTTTTTTGCGCAACACTCAAAATTTACCTCATATGTCTCTTCTCTCAACAAATTTGAGCCATTAATTTGACTTTTATTACATCCAGCTCTTTAAAACTCCATATTTTTATAAGATGTGGTCTTCCCACCCGAATCCTCCATACAAAATATTGAAATTTGCAGTTCATAAAGGAAGGAGAAGAAGGGAAATAAAGAAATAAAAGGAAGTAAAAAGTTAAAAGAAAATAAATTAAAAAAGAATTAAATTACTCCAAAAAAGAAGGGGTTAGCTGTGGAATTTGACCTAATACTTTTTTTTTTTCCTTTTGAAATGATGATATGAGATGCCACCTCAGTTTGTCGTGGCGCAATTAACATTGATTGATGAAAATATAACAAATCAGTAAGGTTTATTGTAACTTTTCAAAGTTTAATGATAAATCGTAATTAAAGTATAGATAGGTGATTAAATGTGCAATTTACACTTTTCTTAGATTGATTTGATTGGGCAACCGACGTGTGTTAAGTTAGAACATTAAGGAATCAACTTAGCTTATTAATTAGTATACATTTTTGTTTATTATTTATCCCAGAAATCTCTTAAATTTCCCGACAATACAAAGAAATCTTTTTCGAGTTTTCTTATCTCTAATAATTTCATCATACAAACTCCTGGCCCTGGCTCTTCTTTCCCTCTTTGATTAGGTACGCGTAATGGAACCTTTTTTTTTTTTCGCCTTTCACTCTACTCTTTTAGATTTGTATTCATTGTTAGATTCTCTTTTCTCTTCAGCACACTCTTTGATTCATTCAACTTTCTTTTTCTCTGTTAAGGTTCAGGAATCTCAATCATCAGCTCAATGGCTTCCTTTGAAATGAACGACCGAAAGAGTGAGCTCTTTTTTTTCCTTCTTGTTGTTGATTTAATTTGTGCTTTCTTTGCTTCTTTTCATTCGGTTAACGCATCTCTGAATCTTTAATCTGTTATTTTAATGACACTTCTGTTGATTTTGGTACTTGAAATACGGTTCAACGTGCAATTCCTAAAAGTTTTCGTAGGAGTAATTCAAAATGATAACATCACTTTTATATAGTATATGAGATGATTTGGTGAAAGTAAGAACTTTATCAATGCCTAAGCTGTATGGCATATAGATTATTTAGTTAATTCTGGATTTTTGTAGAATCTAATCTTTTAGTTTAAAGCTAAATGTGTTTGCTGATAAACTTGTATGTTTAATTTCATGGATTCTTGAGATTGAAAATGCTTGGAGGCAAGTAGGAGACCTTTGGTACTCTAGCATTTGATTCACATTGACTTGGCAATTGGAGACATATGGCTTTGTTTGTGATCAATATATCTGGGAAAAGCCAAAGTGACAACTTCTGTTTTTATTTTCATGCTGTTAACTTTCATACATATTAATTCTAGAATTATGAAAAACAGAAATTGGGCTAGGATTAACCGGATTTGGCATATTTTTTTCATTTCTCGGAATTATCTTCTTCTTCGACAAGGGATTTCTTGCCATGGGAAATGTAAGCTAAAATTTATTACATTCTGTCCTCTTTGCACAACTCTTTTCTATTTCCCCCTTAAATCATACTTGACTAAAACTGCCTTCTTTCCTTTTCTGTTAACCAGATCCTTTTCATATCAGGAGTGGCCTTGACTATTGGTCTGAAGTCTACCATGCAATTTTTCATGAAGCGTCAAAATTTTAAGGTTTGATTTATCCTCTCCCTCTCTCTTTGTCTCACACATATGCACATCAACACACACAATTGTGTGTTCATCTCTTGTTTTCATTACAATTTATTGCTATTGAATGCAGGGAACAATTTCGTTTGGTGTTGGCTTCTTTTTTGTTGTCATTGGATGGCCTATCATTGGCATGGTATTGGAGGCATATGGGTTTATTGTGCTCTTTAGGTTTGAATTTTTCATTCCCTTGATTTAATAAAAATGCTTGGCTTCTATTAATTTTGCTCTTCTCATTTGGCATTCAAAATTTCTTTTTCAGTGGTTTTTGGCCAACACTGGCAGTGTTTTTGCAGAGGATACCTATTGTTGGTTGGCTGTTCCAGCAACCATATATTAGATCGGTATGTTTTGTTTCTAAGTACAGTACTTATGTTTTTAACTTGTAAACTTCTGCCGGACATGCACGCTTGTGAAATATTATTTTGTTAGTTCTTGGTTGGTTGTTTACTTGATTAAATCAGTTTGAATTTTTAACAGCTTCCTAGAATAGCCCTAAAATTTGAAATATGAGCAATGATCTTTAGTGATCTCAGAGTATGAAAGAAAGCCAAAAAGTAATCTAAAACTAAGTTCGTATTGAATATTTTTGACTAGCTGAAAGAAGTTAGGTCTGAAGCCATTTTATTTTGCATTCAACATGTCAGCAACTGAATCAGCATCCATTCTTCTTGCTGCAAGTAGCGGGTAAATAGCTATCTATTTCAGTGCAACTGAGATTGGTATATTAGAAAGAACCAGAGCTTAACATTAGATTGTTTAAGTTGCTAACTTCATTGAGTGGAATCTTTGTTTGTGATGGTTTGTTCATTTATTGAGATCCTTTTATCCTACCTTCCAAGGGAACTAATATAAACCTTGTTTCCCATCTCTCCCTTTTTCTCTCATGTTATTAGAGGGAATATCTTCACAATATTGCCAAGTGCACATTTAGGTGCCCAGGTCAAGTGTGTTAAGGCAATGATGACTTAAAAGAAGTGATTGTCATACCTGCCCTTGCAGCTCAAGTGATACAAAAAGTGCTTGTGCCAAACACTTAACTGACTTAAACTTTGTGAATCTTTTATTCAGCAAATGTCAGTCCACCAAGTTATCAAATCATCAGCTGTCCTTGGGTCCACCTTCTAACAAAAGTTTACCTGAATAATGAGTGAAAGAACTTTAATGGATGGACCATCTTCTTGATTGATTATAAATATTAATGAAAAATATCAATATTTTCATTTTTTTTTTAAAACCATCGTTTCCCCTTGACTGTTTCATTTAGCTCAAGTCTATGACCCCTCAACTTATAGAATCAGTTCCTTGCTTCATGAGTTAGAGCATAACGATGTGTCAGTCTCAACAATTTTATTGTTGTCCTATCTTGACAAGGCATTGACTAAGAATAATATAGGAATAACGTTTTGTTGTAATGAAAATCTCATAATTACAACTTATGATTATTTACTTTTTGTAAAGATTATTTATTCCGTGATTTTATTAATATTAAATATGTATGCAAATCTTGTAGGTGAAGAATCTGCCTATGACAGTGACACCTACTATGACATGTATGATGTATCACATGGTTGAGTCACTCTTAGAGCACATGTTACTAATTCAAAGGAATCTGCCAGCCCAGCATCTGGTTTTAATTTCAGAAGTATAGATCTTAAGCATACAAAGAACTTGTAGGCACTTGTGTATGGCCAAGTGGATATAGACTAACATAGCTTTGGTCTGGTCTTGGGACGAGCCAAAGACTGTACCTTATTACCACTATTCATGTTATGCTCATGCTAATTGCGTGATTATCTGAAGTGCATGATGACTAAAATGTCAATGTAACTGGCATTGACTTGAAATCCTATGGACAGAAAACAATTATCAGTTTTTTCACATTGTATGCAAGAAAGATACATTTTCTTTAAGACAGTGGCTCTCTCTATCTCTTTCCTCCCCTTTAGTAGGCTTAATTTTTATTCATGTCAGCTGCTGAAGCGATCGATGGACCACCTTTTATATTTTTCATGTGCAGATCATGTTAACATCATAAAAGTTCACCTTTCATGCACGCATCTATATATTGACTTGCTAAAGTTGTTTGAGGAAATTATTGAACTAATTTTGGCCTTCCTTCTTCTTGGTGCAGTTGTTCGACCGATACCGGGGCAGGCGGGTGCCAGTATAACCTCATATGTATCAGAATTTAACACACTCATGGTTAAGAAAAGGTGATAGATGGTTGTTAAATGACTTAAATCTAACTAGGATCCCAAATAAGACACCAACTTGTACAAGTCATAGGAATATCTGATTTTTTTTTTCTTTTCCTTCTTTTAAACCAAAGTTCCCTTTCTTTACCATATCTTGCCTCTTTTGTGCAAAGCTCTTTTATTCAATTTGGGCATTTTCTTCCATTTCTTTGAATCCCGAAACCTGCATGTACAGCATTTAGCTAAAACATTTTGAGTAAGAAGAATACAACAGAAGCTTGAAAATACGAGTAATTCTGCTGAAAACGGTGCATAACAAATATGAGTTACTTCCAGAACAAATTTTGTATCATCGAAAGCATCACCGTTGTATTGGCTCCTTGATAACCCCAAAACATAACCGAATGGGTCTGTCGTTGGGTTAGCGAATGACCTTTTCATATTCTAATTTTGGTAATAAATATGTATATTAACTCCTGCATGAAGAGTGCTTTATTCGATAATAATGTCCATGCAGAGTTTTGGGCATTAGACTGTTGCTTACTTGTTTTAATTTTTTTTTTTCTCTTGCTGGTGGTTCTTGTGAGGATCTGCAAGGTCATATAAATTAGCTGCTATGACTCATGTAAGAGACATAAACGAAAATACACTGAATATCTATCCAGAGGAGCAAAAGGAACACAGATAATGCAATATTTGAAGCACACACCAATGTCATACTTATGTTATGGGGTTAGAATTTAAGTCTAGCAAACCGTATGGCTTTAGGTAGAAACTTAGCTTCAAATTTGTTTAAGTCAACCTAACTATTGAAAGTGAGAATTCACAAAGGAAATTATCTCTAAGGCACTGAAATAAAACAGATGTTTGAGTAAATGCTCTCAAATATATTGAGTCCAACGGTACAGATTGAATTATATCGATGACTGAGATTAGTGTTTATTTACAAGATGTCTTAAGATTTTAAAATTTTATCTTATCATTTAGGGTTTACAATATTTATCTTGGTAAAAATATAAGTTATTGGAGTGTTTACATTTTAACCAACATCCAAATACATGGGTCTTGACTCTCTTTAAAGAAATAGGTCAGTCTTGTCGGGCTGAATGACCCCAAGTGAATAAGAAGGGTTTACAAAGTGTGTATCGGTCGCGAGCTCCTTTGCGTAGCCCGTGACATTCCCCCTACCTATTCTAGCGACACACTTGTCGCGTCTTCGGAATAGAACTGGTCCATCTTGCCTTGTAATTGCCATAAAGCCTCGACAAGTTCCCAACTTGTCTCACTATTAGGAAGTCCTTCTCATCAAACAAAGTACTCGTGCCTTGGCCTATAATACTTCCACCGAATCACATGGTCTGCCATGATGCACATAACGTCACAGTCGTAAGAGACCTTACCTCCCATCGGTGCTCTCTCGTACTTGCCTCGATTTGGATCCTCTTGATCCTCATAGAAAGGCTTAAGCATACTGACATGGAACACTGGATGAACCTTGAGTTTTGTTGGCAACTCAAGTTTGTAGGCCACCTTGCCTACCCTCTTCAGAACTTTGAAAGGTCCCTCATACCGTCGCATATGTAATGACCCAATTTCAGTGATATTGGAACAGTGGTTTCGTGACCACATCCGAGTGTATTTTAATATTATGACATGGTCTATATTATGATAGAAAAGTCGAATGAAAATATTAATAGGAAAATTTTATCGATTAAGTGATTAATCAGAAAAAGGACCAAATTGCATAAAATGTAAAAGTTGAATTCTAGAAACTAGAATGATTAAATAGCTATAGAATTCAAAACTTGAGGTCCTTATATGGTAATTAGACCATCAATTAAAAGTTAGTAGATATTTATGGATGAATCATTCATGGAAAAATTAGAAAAGGCAAGGGTTAAATTGGAAATTAGGAAAAATAAAAGATGATAATTAGATTATATAGAAAATATCATCTTATTTTCATCATCTTCATCCCCAAATTCTATGGAAACCCTAGGAGAGAGGGAGAAAACTAATCAAGCTTAATTGGGTAAGCTTTCATGTCCCGTTTTTAGTAATTTTTATATTTTTGAAATCGGGATAGTGAAATCTATCTAAATTGGGGATTAATTTGAAATGTTATCAAAGTATAAAGTTTATGCCATCGATGTAAATGCTGAAAATTGGAAATTTATGGTAGAAAATGAAAGGTTGTTAGTAGATAAACAACTTTTACAAAGTGAATTTGCATGAAATTAAGATTTAGGGACTAAATTGTAAAGTTGTGAAATTAAAAGAAAATTTTTTAATTTTTTGAATCATAAGTGCTGTAAATGATATATGAAAATTTCGATTAGGCTTGGAACAAGGATTAGATTGCATGAATTTCATTTTTCAAGCCTAATGACGAAAATGAAATTTATGAAAAGTTTAAGGGGAAAATAGTAATTTTACCAAGAGTGTAAATTGAGTCCAAATGAATATGAAATGTGATAAATTTATGATTAAATTCATTTATATAGATCCGAAAAGACCAAATACGAAATTGGATCGAGGAAAGGAAAAAGTACTAGATTAGTAGATTTTATAAACGAATAAGTATCGAGGTAAGTTTGTGTAACTTAATAATATATCTTAAAATGCTTGAAATGCATTATATGTGATACGAAGGTTAAATTGAATGTTCAATGTATAAATATGATGAAATGGTTGATATTACATTGAGAAAAGGGATAAGTCTCAGTTGAATGAAGGAAATTTGATGGATTAGCGTAAACGTGATTCTGCATATGTTGCTGACAGGATTTAGCTTGGACAAGTAATCCTGATAAGCCTCTTGAGCATTACGAGATAAAGCCCTGCAAGTATAATGATTGGTAGTCGTATATGTTGTGTACTACCATAACTCTGTGTGAGCATCGATGTATAAGAATAGCGATTGGTAGTTGCATATGTTGTGAACTACCATAGCTCTGTGTGAGCATCGAGGTATTAAAGAGATTGGTAGTAATTCTGCAAAAGTTGTGGAACTACCATAGCTCTTCGTGAGCATCGAAGTATATGATTTACCCGAATGACTTGAAAAGATGGCTCGAGAATTTCATACACTTTAAGTGTACTATATGAGAATATCCATCGATATTCCGATAAATTCAACGGGCAAAGACTTGGAAATGGATAATTGAACTTGAGTAAATTTCTCTTGAAAATGAACATGAAATGTGAAAATTATAAGTTTATGGAAATCATGACATGATGAGCTCATCCATGTTAATAAGATTATGTGAAATTATTTGACTAACTTAAATTGTTCAAGTTGTGTGATAGGTTAATATTCTTTATATGAATGTTTGTGGATGTGATCAAAATTCATGAAAATACATGGTAAGTTAAATTCTTGTTACATGAACTTACTAAGTATTAAACGCTTACTAGGTTTTATTTCTCTATTTTATAGTGCTCGAAAGCTCGAGAAGGTTGGAGATAGGTCGGAGTATCATCACACTATCTACCGGTATATTTTGGAATACAAAGATACTTTATTTTGGTATAATGACATGTATAAGCTATTAAGACCTATTTTGGTGTTAAAACGAATGAATGTAACCTAGTCATTGGTATGGGTTGAGTTGGTAGATTAAACATGTGTGTTAATTGAAGTAAGATTTAGAAGAAGTGAATAGGTGTTGAATGATAAATTTGGTTGAAATTAAATGCTTGAATTGGTTGGTTGATATTGGTATAGTTTTGTGTAGGTTTTGGATGAAAATGGTGAGGATTATGGCTTGGGAAATAGCCTTATTTTGTCCACACAGGTAGACACACGGGCGTGTGTCTAGGCCGTGTGTGACACACAGTCTGTTACCTGGGCGTGTAACCTGGCCATGTGTCCCTTGCATCTTAAAATTTAAAAACAAAATGCTCTGAATTGAGTACACGTGTAACACCCTCTAACCTCAAACCGTCGCCGGAATAGGGTTACAAGGCATTACCGGACTTATACACTAGTAAACAAACACAATCAAGTCATAAATATATGTTTTAATCTAAAACTTTCTAAATTCCATCAAAAAGTCCTTAATATGAGCCTACGAGGCCTAAAATATGCTTAGAAAGTGATTTGGGACTAAACCGGGAACTTTGGAACTTTTTCTTTGAAAATAGGGGCACATGCCTGTGTAGCCTGGGACATGCCCGTGTGGCCTGCCCGTGGGGCTCCCATGGCCGTGGGGCCAACCCGTGAGCAGATCTGACTTGCTACACACGATCGTGGAACTAGCCTATGGGCAATTCTGACTTTGCCACACGGCCTGGGCACACACCCATGTGACTTGGCCATGTGAAAACATGATTTTTCATCATTTTTAAGCTACTTTCACCCACTAAACATACCTAATTCATGCCCAACTCATTTACTTATAATTCTTGAATCAAGTAACATCATCATACTTTTCAAACTTAGCTAATATTCATACAATCATACCAAAAACTTCTTAAGGATTATGTACCACACTTACAATCAAAATATAAAATATTTACAAGTGACAAACACCAAACCTAGTACATGCCATAATTATCAAAAGATTGATTCATCACCAAAATTGAGCTGAGATCGAGATCGACTCGGATGCTTGACTGAACTTCAACTTTACCTAACCTGCGCACGGGAAACAACCGTACGCTAAGTATTGAAAATACTCAGTGGTATTACCATAATTCAAATTATAACAATGATCAAATATCATAAACATACTTAGATAAATAGCACATCATACATAAAATTTCATACTAGTTATCATATTTTCAATAGTAACCATTCATGAATCTTGATTCATGCCTTCAATCTCATAGCACAACTTCATTTCTCATTTCGTTTCACAATATCACTTTCACTGTTCATTCAATGGTTCAAATAATCAAATTCAATTGATTTTCTCTTTTCTCTTAATTACCCCTATAAACATGACTCAGACTTTGGCGGATACACGGGTCCAACCAAACACACCATATTGGCACCCAGTGCCTCATCGGATAGTTCGAAGCAATATAGTGACACCTAGTGTCTCATCGGCTTAACCGAAGTAAGGTGGTACCCAGTACCTCATCGAATCTATCCGAAGTAATATGACACTCCAAGTGTCTTATTGACTCGAGGTCGAAGTAACCCTGAACTTTTTCAATCCTATGGCATGCCAACTATATCCACTAAGCCCGACTAGTTAATAGGGTATCTGATTTCTTTCTCTATTTCAGTCAAATTCACATCAATTGCACTTTGGCCACATTTTCTCACATATTTCTCAATTCAAGCACAACTTGTTCAAATTAACATAATCACATATTTTCACTTCATTTTCATTTTCAATTGATCACAATCATTCAAATTCAGTTTAATCACATTAACAATTCAATCTCAAATTTCAAATTCATATGCATACCAACATTACTAAATTCAATCATACAATTTAATTTCACATACATACATCTATTCATCAAATAAATCTAATTCAGATTCAACTCAATATCAATATTTACCTCACATTCAAATTCCATACACATATATTAAAATTAAACATTTAATAAGAAATAACTTGAATTATGATAATACAAACCGATATTTTTCTCGAGGTATTCCTCGATCACTTTTTCCTTTCCCTTCGTATTCGACGTCTCGGTTTCCTTGTTTGCTATGAAAATTAACATAATTACAATTAATTAAAAACACATATTTTATATAAATTAATAACTTTCTATGCAACTTTTACTATAATTCCAAATTTGTCCTAACCACATTCATTTTCTTCCTTTTTACAATTCACATCATTTTCTTATTCAAATTCCATCAAAACTTAATTCAACTATCAAATTTCCATCATTTTTCCATAATTTTGAAATTCTATCAATTTAGTCATTACAACACAAAACTTATAATCTAGTTTACAAATTAATCCTTTAATCAATTTTAATCAATAATTTTATCAAATAATTCCTTAATTCCATAATTTGTTCAACATGTACCCTACTCAAATATCTATCAACCTTCAATATTTCCACACAAATTCAAAAATATTCAACTTTAGGACTTCAAAAACATCAAAATCACATGAAAATGACTTAATTGACTTACTAATTTAACTTTCAAGCTTTCAAACCCTAATTTCTCCTTTTCTTTTTCTCTTTTTCTTTCCCAATTTTTGTTACACCTTCTGCAACTTTCTCATCTTTTTCTTTTATGTTTTGTTTTTATTATTTACTTATTTTATGTTTATCTTTATTATATTAATATTTTATTATACATTAATTATTTTTTTCTTTTTTATTAAGTAAATACATATATTCACAACATTTGTACCTATATTTAACCACACACATGTCACCACAAACATTTAACAATTGTCTGTTTAATTACTAATTTATTCCCTTAATATCTTTCTATTCTATAATTAAACTTTTATACTCTATTCAATTTAGTCCTTTCTAATAACTACTTCTAATTAAACTAAATTCACTTATCAAAAATCTAATTCAACTCATAACTAACTTCGTAAATATTTTTAATGAATATTTATGGATTCGTTTTTCTAAGACGGAGGCCCTAAACTCACTTTTCCGGTGCCCGTGAAATTTGAGTCGTTACAACATGGGCAGAGACATGGGCATGTGTCTTAGCCGTGTGAAGTACACGGCCTAGAACATGAATGTGTTACATGGCAGTGTGAAACCTGTACCTATTTTTAAAAATTAAACTAACCATACGGCCTAGCAACACGGGTGTGTGGCTTGGCCGCATGATCCAAATTTCTTCATGGGTTGCAAGTCAGAGAGTTACATGGGTTAGGGACATGGGCATGTGAATCCACAGGACCTGACCACACGGGCGTGTAACTCCTAAAGTGAGGAAAATTTTAAAAGTTTACGGAAAATTTCCTGAGATCTTGATTAAGTCCCGAATCGATTTGAATACGTGTTTTGGGGCTCGAGCCTCTATTCAAGGGACGTTAAGATTAATCTTGAAAAATGAATAGTGTTTGACTCGATTTATCTAGAAATGTTATATAAAACTCCGGTAATACTTCGAAACCCTATTCTGGCCACGGATACGGGTTAGGAGTGTTACAGCACAAGCCCCTTGTGCAAGCTAGTATAAGGCAAAATCAAGTGTAATTTGGTAAGGACTAAGTCACCAACCTGAAACTTGACATCCCTGCAATTACGATCATCTCATTTCTTATTGCACTTACTTGCCTTGTGTAGGCAAGCTCTAGCTAAGTCATTATACTCTTGTTAGTCCTTAGAAAATCAGTAAGTTGTTGGACAGGTATCAACAATGTTGGGTGTGAGTGGTTGTTGCCCATTCACTATCTCAAAAGGATTGATTTGTAACCTCACTCCGTTGCAAGCAATAAGAAAATTGGGCCACATCTAACAACTTTAGTCAATCCCTATGTGTAGCACTCACATAATACCAAAGATAAATCTCCAAAAAAAACATTTAATATCTCTATTTGCCCATCAATTTGTGGATGCATGAGTCGAAAAGTTCAAGTCTAACCTCATCAACTTGAACAACTTTGTCCAAAATCAGCTCGTAAACCACCTTTCTTGATCACTAACAATAGACTGTGGCACTCCCCAATATTTCACCACATGTCTAAGGAATAAACGAGTTACCTCATCAGCAATGCACTCCTTGATTGCTGGAATAAAAGTTTCATACTTGGAAAAACCTGTCAACCACCTCAATAATTCTCTCAAACCCATCAAATTTAGGCAAACCAAGAATAAAGCTCATAGATACACTCTCCCATTGACAGTCCAGAATGGGCAAATGTTGTAACAAATCAGTCGAAGTTTTCAACTCAACCTTGTCTTATTGGCACACTAAACAAGTTTTCACATAAGTCTCAACATCATCAACCATGTGAGGCTAATAGTAACTGTCCTCCAAAAGAGACAATATGCGATACATACCTAGATGGCCAACCTATCTCGAATCATGACATTCTTTCATACTTTTTTTTGCATAACTTCCCATATTGAGGCACATAAAGGCGATACTCCCAAGTATACAACAAGTTTCCCTCAAGCCAAAACAGCCTCCCTCAAGCCAAAACAACATCATTATCCTCTCTTTGGCATACTCAACCAACGATATAGCTGTGGGATCATAGGACAAACCCTCCTTAATGTACTTCAATAAGGAACTGTCAAGTTGACTAATTGTTGCAAAATCTATCTTTCTGCTCATCAGCCATTACATTGACTTATCTCGTCTTATACTCCATGCTGAAATCAAATTCTGCCAAGAAAACTTGTTAACGAGCATGCTAGTGAGATAACTTTTTCAAAGTTAGGAAATAATCATTTGTAACATTATATATAAATACAACGAACCTAGAAGCCAACAAATAGTGCCTCTAAATGCACAAACAATGCACCACTAGGTTATCTCTTTCTCATAGAGCGTATATCGCTACTCAATATCATTAAGCTTTCGACTCTCGAAAGCAATCAGATAACCATCTTGCATTAGTACTCCCCCAATTACATAATCTGATGCATCCATATACACCTCATATGATTTAGTATAATCCAACAAAGTAAGCATAGGCTCTTTGGTGATTACATGTTTTACTTGATCAAAGGCTTTCTAACACTGATAGTTCCAATTCCACACTTTACCCTTCTTCAATAAATTTGCAAATGGTGCGGTGATTCTGGAATAACCTTTAACAAAGTGTTAGTAATAATTTTTCAACCCAAGAAAAGACCGTAACTTCGTTTTCTTAGTTGGTGGCTCTCAATCAACAATAAACTGAATCTTACTTTCATCATTTTGGATTTTTCCACCTCCCACAATATGGCCTATGAAAGGTACCTCGTGTTGTGCAAATGAGCATTTTTCCTCATTCACATAAAGCTCATCCTCTCACAAGGTTTGGAACACTTCCTTCAGAAGCTTCAAATGCTCCTCAAATGACTTATTGTACACCACAATATCGTTAAAATAAACAACTACAAAGCGATTTAGAAAAGGTTGAAGTACTTTATTCATCAATGTGTAATATATCGATGGAGCATTAGTCAGTCCAAAAAGCATTACAATGAATCCAAACGAGTCATAGCGAGTCACACAAGTTGTCTTTGGCTCATTGCTTTCAGCTACTTTGACTTGATGGTACCTCAACCACAAATCCAACTCAGTAAAACACTTTGCACTACCAAGTTGATAAAATAAGCTTGTAGTGTAGGACTGGGTACCTGTTCTTTATAGTGATCAAGTTCAATGTCTAATAGTTTATGCACAATCTCAATGACCTATCATTCTTTTTTTAAAATAAAATCGGTGCACTAAATGGAGCTTTAGATGGTCTAATGAACCCAGTATCTAAGAGCTTCTTCAATTGCTTCCACAATTCCTCTAATTTCAGTGGTGGAATTCGGTATGAGGACTTGGTTGGAGGCTCGAAATTGACATTAACTCAACCATGTGATCCACTTTCTTCTTAGGTGGCAATTTCTTAGACAAATTGGCAAGTATGACATCTTGAAAAGGTTATAATAATTGTGCCACCTCTTTTAAGGTTTCATTAATGAGTATATGAGTTTCAATAACTTCAAAGTTTTTAAGTAGGAAATTTCATCTCTACACACCCCCTTAGCTAATTGTATTACGGGCAATACCTTAGCTTCTGCACTCGCCTCACATTTAATCAATGCCACACATTGATGGCGTGAATCCAAAATACACATGCAATCACCAAAAGGAATAAGAAGTGTATTATTCCAGTAAAGGAAATGTAAACCAACCGCAAAGTCATAATCATCAAGTGGTATTACCTCAATGGTTCCCTTATCGGTCCAACTCCTTTTGCAATATCCATTATCGAAACCCTCTTAGAATTCATTGTCTTGATCCACCCCAGTTCTTTCTCAACCTTGAGATCCAATTTTTTAGCAATCTTTTTGGATGTGAACAAATCTGAAGCACCGGTGTCAATGAGGGTATTCAATTTTTTTCTTGTCATGATGATGTCTACAAACATTAACCTTTTTTGTTTATGACCCTTCTTGGCTTCAACAAAACTCAAAATCTAATTCAACGGCATCTTTTTTGACTCACCATCCCCTTTGATGGAAAAAATCATAGCCCATTTCGAACAGTCTCTCATCATATATAGACCCTCACAAAGGAAGTATTTCACCAGCTCCCTCTCTTTCTTCTTTTTCTATGGCTTGTTGGCTTTAGTTTTCACTATTTGTGGCTTACCATCGTCATTCTTGGGTGGTTTGTCTTTGTCTCCCCCACCATTGCCCTTTGGTTTGAACTGGGCTTAATAGACTCGGACTTGTCTAGCTTCTTACCACCCAACTTTGTGAATGACTTGGTCTTATCCATGGCCACGGTAAGTTCAATATCCCCTGCCAGTGCAACTCCTGTTTTGCCCACGATTTCAACCCATCTTTAAACCAGTAAAATGTTTCTTTCACACTTAAGTTAGAGATTTGAAGCATCAATTCATTAGAGTCTTTGACATACTCCTAAACAATACCTTATTACATAAGTCGACGTAATTTAGCCCAAGCCTTCTCCTCGGCATATTGCAAGTAAAATTGCTTCTTCAACTTATTTGAAAACTCTTCTCAAGTCTTAATTGCGGTCCCTCTACATTTCTCATTTGTTGATCTACAATGCCATTTTAAGAGAGCAACATTAGTAAAAATAAGTTAAAGCACTATTTACCTTAATGGCATCATCCTCAATGTCAATCTCCTAAAAATATTGTTTCATCCCTAGATAAAATTGTCCACATCCCTTACACACATTGTCCCTTAAACTCTATTTGTAGATGAATTTTAAGTCTCTTCCAAACAATGAACCTATCTTGTCGGGCCGAATGACCCCAAATGAACATGAAAGATCTACAATGTGTGCATCGATCGCAAGCTCCTTTGCGCAACCCAAGACACTTACGCAAGTAAAGAGGTCAAGGTATATGAGGAATAATACACCATTGTCGCTCAAATTCTTTTTTGCTATAATAGCTAATATTTGCTCCAATTTCATTTCACCATTTTTGCCATATTAGAAATTTTCTTTTCAATTATGAACAAGATCTGACTTTTGATTTAAAAAATTGAAAGAATTATTAAGTATTAACCAAAAGGATGCATTTTAATAAGATAATAAACGTTTTGCTAACGAAGTTACTGTTTGGAGGAAAATTGAAGAATCAAATTAACTGCTATTTTCTCTTCAAGTGCCAAACCAAACAAAAGTACAAATATAAGGGTCAATCAGGTATTTAACCCAATTATTTATCAATGTCATCAAAATTACGCATCACAAACCATATTAATTCCCAATTTGACAGCGCAATACAACGTAAAATATCGAACATCAAACTTGATTCAATATCGATCCAATTTAACATTTACATTCACTGTTGTTGTAGAACAAAATCTGCAAAATAATGAATGTCCCAAAAAAAATGATTTATTTTTATTTCTCGTTACAAAAATTGAGGACTCAAACAATTATAGTGCAGTGCGGAGGCAACACTAATTGAGATAACACACACCTCTTACATGTAATCCCAATTACAATAATAAAGTTACAAACAAGCCCATATCGATGCTATGATATATATATAGTAAACAATGCCGTCTGCAGTGACCATATATGACTGTCATCCACAGATGTATAAATTTACTTTCAGAGATCTGACAAAGCGTTATGCAGAAGGGAATGACTGCTCTATCAGATCATTTTAAAAGAGAAATAAAACAAAATAAGTCACTCTAGTAGAAGCAACCCCAAGTATCAAAGTAAATCTAAAATAGGTGGCTGCTGAGATGATGATTTGGCATGGGTAACCCTTGCTCTTCCCATCCCTCTTCCTCTACCCACAGCAGCCGAGGGTGGTGGTGTAAGTTTTGGAGCAGCCTGCTCATTTTTGCTAGTGCTAAATATAGACCCAAGATCTAATGATTTCTGATTATTATATGAAGAGCTCATCGAAACTGAATTCCCTTGATTCTGTTTCAAGAAACCAATAGAATTCTGGAAGCCCCCACTATTCAAAATACTTGCATTCGGAGTTGAATCCACATGATTTGGACTTAGTAGCTCCCCAGAGTTTTGGTTGCTGAAGGCCCAACTGTTGCTTTTGCTCTCAGGGAAGGTACTTGTGATAGAATTGGATCCATAATTGTTTGTGACTGGTCCCATGGTGCCATTGTTGAATGTCCCAAAACCATTAGAAGCACTAGGCCGGGGAGGCCAGTTTGAAAAAGGATCTAAATCATCAAAATTTGAAGGTGATGATGTTCCGGTATTGAATTGCTTCTCAACATTGCCTGACTCTGCACTAACACCTAAAGGTGCACGAGGAGGCCACTCGATGTCAACTGCAGCGCAAGACACAGGCATTTGCTGGCTAGATACAGTAGATATCACGGAAGGCTCTGTTTGTATGGGTGCTGATTGAATTGATTTATCACCCAAGATGGGATTAATGGATGAGTTGTTTTGTGAAGCCTGCTGAACAGTGGCACTGACACTGGCACCGGCATTGGCAGCTCCTCTGGCTGTAGGGCCCCAGTCTTCATCCCATGAGGGGCTGCTTTTTGCATTGGCAGCACAAGAAACTATTGCACTCGTTTTGCTCAAGGCTTGAGACTGAAGCCCATTCGCAGCAGTAGCATGTTTTACCTCTGGGATCCCAGAATCAGTTAAAGTAAGCCCCCGTTTTTCTTCTATCTTGCTGAGTTGACACAAAATTAGAGATTCAGCAAGGGAGACTAAAATATTTTTTTCATTACAAAATCACAATGGTAAACAGAAATAGGATATAAGGGAATTCAACAATCACAACAATAACAAATATACCAGAGAATATCCTTAACAAAGTGCATATATTTAGCAAACTGCTGAATATTCAACTGTTGGGCAGTGAGAAGAGGCGTGAGTAGAGGGAGGACGTGCTCTGCAGTGAACTCAACTCCATACTGAACAAGATGAATAGAAAAGACAGATACTGAGCTGTAAGGCACCAGAAGTTCTTGACATACAAAAGAAAAACAACATAAGCAACAAAAAATAGAGTTCTCATTACCTGCTTGAGAATTGAGCTTGAAACTGCTAAGGTACACATAAGGGTGGGAGCTGACCGATCAACAGCTGTACAACGTTGAATGGTTTGTAATACCTCCAGCACAGCATGTTTATTTAGTGTTTGAACAAAATCTGCTAAGCATAGCAAAGCATTGACTCTAACCTGCTCAAAGAAACTAAGAGATTCAGAAGAAATCAATAGAAATAGAGTAGCTATGTTCTTTTAAAATGCACTTCTAAAACTGCTTTTAGAAAAATATTCAACAAGAATAAAAAAAGCCCCTAACTCCACATACTTTGAGAAACAGTTGTATCTGCTGCATTCAATTCGGATGAGCATTATGAATACTATTGAATGACAATAAAGAAGATAGAATTTAGATGTCTTCCTAAAAGCAATAATGAAACACACTTCACTATGCCCATTCTTCCTTTTTTCCAATATGATAATTTCATGAATGGCCTAAATTCACATTCTTCAAGTGTCGTTCCAGGAAACTAGTGGGGATAATGCACAAAGTTAACCTAAAGCAGCTCTAACATATGCATTTGAAGCAGACTAAATATCCAAAGACGGGCCTCTTTTTTTAATAAATTATATGAAATATTGATGAAGAATGTCTCTCTATTTGGATTAGTTGGGCCTTATTTCCTCACGAGTTTAACACCAAGTTATGAAGCTTATGTATGTTATATTATGTTAGGAGGTTGAATTTGGGTAACAGAAAAACGTTGATACTGAAAATTATTCTGGACAATTGTCCTACATCACATGGCAGTGTTTATTCATATTATTACATCTAATAAATTATGACAAAATAATATAATTAAAGTAAATATGCATACATACCGCAGCAACTGTTGTTTTAAGAGCTAAGCCATGAATACGAGGCAGAATGGCTTCTTTCACAAGCTGAACATAAAGAATAATTTGAAACATAAAGTTAGTACTTCAACAACAGGCTATCATCATGAATACAATAACGAAAAAGAACATCAAAAATATAGATGAAACTTACAAGGTGTTTGACACCATACTGTCTAATCCATATTTCACAACTGACAAATTCCTATTTTTAATATATTTACAAAAATAACAGAAAATATTGCAATGCACTCGGAATAGCTCAAAGATGCTTGAACAAAATCCACTATGAGGTAGATTAGCTTCTTTCACAAGTTGTAAAGCATAAAAAAGTAATCTTAAATAACCAGCTGTTACTTGTTGGCACTTAACACCCTCATTATAGAAATATCAACAAGAATATAACAGCTAAAAAGAACTCAAAACATGAAGATCATGCTTCTCTTTCACAGTGATCTGGAAAAATAAATTTGAGCTAAAATCCACTATGAAAATGTTGATGGTGACAACTGCAACTTACGATAGGTAAAGACCCACTATTATGACTACAAAGAGGAAATGGAACTATGCTATGGAGGAATAAACTTATTAGCCTACCAGATCAGAGTATGTTTTCTTTTTAAATAATAAAGAGAATCATCAAAATTAAACACGGAGTTCCAGCACTATAAGAGTTGAAGAACAAAAGTTATCTGACAAGAAGTGCTGGATGTACTAAGAATGATTTTTATTAATTTCTCTATTTTTGTGACACAAGCCAGTGACATTTCTTACATTAAATTACTCAAGAAGTCGGTCAAGCATGCGAGCAATTAATGAAAAAATCAAGCACAATCATTCAAACAAAATGCCGAAAAGTTGTAAGTTTTGGTCTCTCCATCCATTGTTTCAACTTTCGACTTCAGATTTGATTCATTTCAAATCCATATTAAATGCAGCTAATGAAAAAAAAAAGGGTGCGATCCTTCTGCAACGAAGGAATTATTTTATCTTCTTTAAAAATTTAAGGCAAAGATGAGATCTGAGTGTGAAGCTGTACATTCCTCTTGGTATCTAGAGTCTAAGGAATAATTTACACTATCCAACAATCAACAGGTACTAATGATTGTACCTTTTTGTAATATTCAATAACAAGCATAAATAACATCCAAGTCAAAGATCTAGCAATATAAATGATTCTCTTTTAAAAGATATGCAATCAATTTATGATTATTATTGCATACAACAAAAGATGAGAAGGTAAACTTCTTGAAATAACAATCCATTAAAAGAAAAACAATGCATGACAGTCACCTGCATATCAAGCTGTTTGGCAAGGAATAGAGATTTCCTCAAAGCCTCTTCTTGTATACGAGGATCACCGTCATCATAAGCTCGAACAAGCATGGGCATTACATGGGATACTCGATGCTCGGAAGTTGTCTACAGTAATTGGAGTAACTAAATTAAATGATTGAGCATGATCCATGATGAAAACAAGCCTCAGAGGAAAATGTGAAACATGACATTGCCATTTCATGAAGGATCCTTTTCAGAAATTACAATATGGTGGAAGGAAGTGAAACACAAAAGCCCAGTAAAATTGAATGGCATATCTGAAAGCAATTGAAATATCAAGCTTCTTCCTTTACAAGACACGATATCTATGATTCCACAGTTCTATTGAGCTACTGATTAATAGCAGCAAAAGAATGACTATCTATAGAAGTATTTATCAGTACCTAAAACATCAGGTGGCAACCTTGAAACCTTAATAAAAGCTCAAACAAAACGCCCAAAACAAAAAAAGGACTGGGTGTGTGTGTATGTTGGGGAGGGGGGAGGGGGCTATTAAGGATGCAAAGATGATTAACACATTAAGATTTTCTTTGGTTAGTTAGGGAGTTCTGTATTAGTTTAACTGTAGTTTTGAAGTTCTAGGGCTTTACAGTTATATGTAGGTTCTTAATGTGGACTTTTCTTATCCTATTATATTCTGCTATAAGTTTAGTTAGTTTCCTATCCAGAGTCTACGCAGTTGTTAAAGTCCAAATTAAAGTAAAACTTCTGTTCCTTCTAGGAGTAAGGATGTTTGGAGTCTATATTAATCAATTTACTCTTTCAGTTGAGATATGAAATTATTATATGAGAACTTCCGCAGTATTCCATCATAATTGTGTGATGCAATCAACCATAGGTGCAAGGAACCCATGGAATCGTTATCAGTTTTTTCACTTATTTCTTTGTTATCTTAAGAATCTCATATCATAAATAAAGCCTCACCACCTAACTCTAATAAATCCCTGAGATTGAGAAAACGTTGGGGTCAGGAAGCAAGAGATATCCAAGAAAAACAACAGAACAAAATGAAAGAAACCTATATCACCCATTTAAATAGCTTTCATGAAATTTCAAAAGAATGTACACCTAAAATGACCATCAAAGTAGAATATTAGCAATGTTCCGAACCACATAGATCTATTTCTTCATCACTTCCTTCCATATCATGTAAAACTTTACTAGATATCAACTTGTTCATATTCACAAACAAAAATAGACCAGTCTTTTTTCTGATTGTATCTTAAAAAATACAGAAAAAGAAAAATGGAACTTTTGACCCTCGGGAGCATTCTTTGAAAGAGCAAACTACTAGTTACCTTGTTAATAATAAGATCTGCATGCTTCACCAGCAACAACAGGGTCTCTCCTGCAGCAGTGCTCATGACAGGCACAAGAGCTGGGAACGTGACTAACTCGAAATCAGTTTTACCCTACGATACATTTCAAGCCATCAGTTCATTAGTCAAACAAGATTGAAAAGCATGATTATAGTGTACTAGATATAACTATACCAGATTCAGTATTACATGCGATTTCATCACGATTCAGATTTGTTAACAGAAAAAAGAGATGAACTAAGGGAAAAGCACTTCCTCAACATTACCAAATGATAAAGCTCAAACAGACCTCAAATAGATGGAAGGAAAAAAGAATGTTGGCAAGCCAACCCAATGCGACAACTTTGAGAGTGAAAATTTTGGCACAGTTTTAACATTATTTATTGGTGCTCTATTACATTTGGCATTCAATAAGGAATGTTGATTTGATACAAGTAGCTCCATGTATAATCCAAATGCCAGTAGAAGTCGATTTGATAATTTTCAGCAACAATAAATGAAATTACCCTTTTAACATTTCATTTAGAATCCAACTAAAGCAACATAGCTTTGCACTTGTTAACCTTTTGCTATATGTTAAACTTTATTTTCACAGGAAGAAACTATACCTAGAGAGCTTCCTTTTACCCATAACCTAGGATATGGTCCTAAATTGAGCATAACATGCTTTTCCTGCATTCATCATAGATCATACACCAAAATCTTAATATGCTTATTTAAATGTAAATTACAACATTCATTATAAATATAAATAACATATATTTAAGCATTTATGCATATTCATGGCTATTATTTGATAAGTTTGTTCATTGTTATTGTCATTATTAGACAGTTGAGAAAATACTGAAGAATCTTATTTAGTAGCAAAATTTTTTCTTATGAAAAGATTTAGTAGATGGCACAAACAATTTAAGGGAGTAAAAAGCTGTCGACCAAGAAACAGCAGGAAAGAGAAATACAGGCTATACTATATTTCAGAAAACTAAGTGCAGGTAATTTATGTGAAAGTTGCAGAAATAGATCTTGAGAGGCAGGAAAAGGGTAATCTAATATTTAACAGAGAAAATACCTAGCATATTGAAAATATCAAAAGACAGACCTTCATTAACAACTGATCCAGAAAGGTTAGCATGGAGATACTTCAAAGACCAATACAATATCCAATCAAATTATTTGAATTCCAATCACGAAAAATAAAACATGCATTCTGTTAATACTCCAAAACCTTAGTATGAGCAAAACAAGTACCTGTGACTCTGCAATCTTGAGAACCATGGGCACAATCATTGGCTGCATAACCAGATTCCTTAGCTCTGCGCAAAGAGGCGGAAGTACCTGCATTTAGAAATCTTATTTACTTGACTTGCTTCAGCCAAACAAATGCAATCCATAATATCATGAACCACTAATATCTCCTCATTAAGCTCGTGAACCAGAAATAGAAACAAATAAGAAAGGGAGAGAGATAACATTTGAAGATCTTGAAGCATCACCTCATGAGAGGGAAAGTGTCTGGGAGGAGGAACGCACATATGTTAATCACTTTAAGAAATCAAGAACTCTGATTTCTGATATATCTTCGTTTATTTTCTCAAATATCCTTAAAGACAGGCCCTAAATAACTGTAGTAATGTACTTAAAATTTGAACTTGTATTACACACCAAGCAATATTAGGGAAGAAGCACTGAAAGAGACAAAATAAAACCTCAAACCTTATATTGCAACACACGGGAATCAAAATCTTTCCACATATCGGATAAAGCTTTTAGAAACTCAGACTTCTGCATGTTATCTCTTTCCTGCGAAACAAAATCGGCATCCAGGAATTTAGCAATTTTATAGCACTTTTTCAAGCAAGTTGCTTCTAGATACTGCAGTTAATAAGCATGTGTTAGACAAGAAAAATTCAAATGCATACAAGCATGTGGTCAAGGAAACGAAGAGCACGCAACCTAGTGTCATCCCGGAAAAATGGAGAGCCTGAAATATAACACAAAATTCAATAAATTAATCCAATTAGCAGGACAAACATCAGTATCCAAAGCAAACAATGCCACTGTCTTTTGAGAGGAAGTCCATATTTTACAATAAACAGAGACTTAATGCATGATTATTTGCTTCTCACAGCAACTCAATGACCACTGAATATGCAGTATAGCTAATAGTAAAGAGATGAAAGCCACCTGAAACATTCTCTTAATATTTAATTCTAAAAAAAATTGGATTCAGGAAACAGACTATAATTCTAAAGTGTTTTCCTTTTTTCTTTTTTGAGGACATAAAAGAAAATTGAAAAGGTTTATTACCTGTAAAATCCAGTGCCGATGGCCTGCTAGATTCATTTGCAGAGAGCATCCTTTGTAAGTCATGGATTAGTTCCGGTGGGATAGAGGAGAAGGCTTCACTGGATAAGTACGTCAACGTATTCATATACTGCAGGAAAGAAACACCACAATCAACCACTAGAAAGACAAAAAGGGAAGAAAAAACATAATTCAAATCTAGTATGCTAGAATAGGATATATCTTCAAAATGTGAACTTGTTGAATTCCTAAGTCTCTAAAGCAGTCTTTCACACAAACCTCTCTAATTTGCATGAGGGAACAAATGGATGGCGGTAGAGAGTTTTCAGAAAAGGCTTTTTACATGTGCCTTGCTAGGTGCCAACAAAATTTGAATAAATTGGGAGAAAGCATCTATATAAACTTAAAAATGGGGAAAAAGTGCAAGGTGTAAAACATTGACTGAGTCAATTGTTGAACAACAATGTCTGGATTCAAATAGTTATAAATCTAAAGTTTGCTAAATCTTAAAAGACTTCAACATTTGGTAAACTGACTACTGAAAAAAAATAAATAAATGCAGGAATAGTGGGAAATTTGTTATTAAGTCAATAGGTCGGATAAGAGGAAGACTTCAAAGGACTTTTAGCACAAACAAGAGAAAAGATACTATTTGAAAGAATTAATGCCATATAATCAGTGGCAATGAGGTTAGCATTTCTGAGTCACTAATTTACAACCCATTGGGTTCTCAACTGAAATAGACTTGATGATAAGTGCAACCTTAAGTCAGGTTGAACAGGTTTGTACTAAGTTTCTCAGTCCAGCCAATTTCAAAAATCGAAAGATCCAAAGGAAAGCTTACTTGCTGAATCAGATAATCCAGAATAATAACTCAATCCTGAAAACTAAAATGCTGACGTACACTAAAAGAACGATTGAGTTTACATGTGTTTTATTACACAATATATACTACTTTTGAAATCTAAACCCATCTTTTGAAATTCAAGTTCCAAGTCAGATTGGAGGACTTCCAAGCGATGCAGGGAGTGCAAGAAACAGAGGGAATGATAAAGTCAAATAAGCATCAACCATTGCCTTCTCATTTAGGTTGAATTAAAGTCAATGTGGATGTGGCTTATAATTCGCTGAAGATATCAATTCAAAGTTATTCAGAGGGTATTCTGTTGTTCTGTGCTTTTACTAAAGTGATACATTGTGAGAAAACATGGATTTATGTATTTAGGTTTTCAAAGTGATATATTGCTGGATATGAAAGGAAATTTTCCAAAAAAAGATCGACCTTTGGGAATGGAGTAATATAATTTAGACATTTGGGGTTTAACTTTGGAATTTAGTAGTTGTCAGTTCTCTCTATCATGTTAGGAGCAGCGTTATCATGTGATGAAGGAGAACAGCAATTCTGGTACAGATCTCTCCCTACCACCTTGTATAATCCTGCCTTAAGTTAATATAAATGATTTTCGTTTTCTACTTTGAACAAAAATGAGAGCAAAACCCGTAGGCATGATATAAAATTAATAAGAAAGTAGTTTTTCTTGTTTAGAAAACAAAAGAGGCAATGGGAAAAGGATAAAAATTTTAATTAGTAAGTACCATCTTGACATTGTTGTTGCAGTCAAACAATGGCTTTCGAGCAACTAGATGGTATGCAAGGCATCCATAACTGAAAATATCAGAAGACCATCCAACTGAAGATGATTTACTACGAACCAACTCAGGTGCAGTATAATTCAATGATGGCTGAAGAGGCATGACAGAATCTTCAGTATCATATTCCTGCAAACAGACCATATCAAATTAGAATATTAAAGCTAAATGTAAATCATAATTGCACGTGCAAATCCACCCATCATGATGAGTGAAGTGACAAAATATTATAAGGAGCACACTCCTATTTGCAAAGACCAAACACCACATGGCCAACAAGTAAACATGAATAAAACAAAGAAGGGACCAAAGCCTAAAATGTAGAAAGACAGCTACTAAGAGCAGATGTATTTATGCCAAAGAAATAAGTGATCAAAGAATGGAGTTAAATGACATTCCAAAATGCACACGCAATAATAACTATTTAATCATGTACGACCATGTACCGCATCTTTGACATATCATATTAGAACATAAAATAATACACAGCAAGATGGCATCATATCCACATTGCAAAGAGGCTAACCTAATGAAAGATGGCATGACAATAAGTAAATTACAAATAGTAAACTAAACTATGTTACTTATGCTCAAGGGTGAGTATCATATATGCCGACTAGCCTGACATTCAAATTTTTCATGCTTTTCCCTATAGGTGGACAGTCAGACCTCCATGCCCACATCCATCAAATATGTGTTGAACGAAATTATTTCATGGAAAATTAAATCACAGCAACATAGCCAGAGAAAATGTGCCGATTTCAGTTGGTCAATGAATTAAGTTTTTTTTTTTCTTTGAGTATAATGGAAAGTATCATGGCTTGAACCTACATTTCTTCTTAAACTCTACTGACAGTTACAATTTTGAGCTAAATCGTTAAGATATCAAAAGTCTTCTTACAGAAAAATGGAAGGCCCTCACAGAATCACTAGAGGCCTGATCTGTTGAGATAGCAAAACCAAACCCACCAAGTTTCCAAGCTCCACTTGATGTAATTAAGACATTCTGCAAAGTACAAACTCATTTGTTAAACACACTTGTAAAGCAGTTAGGTTCCCCGCCCACAATTATCTACCATGTAAGCTCAAAAGGCAACATAGTAATCTGTTTTCAACAATAAAGAAAGTATGAGAGAAGCAAACAAAAACATACCAAAAATTTGTAGGCCTAAGCCTACTAAAATTAATAAACAGGCAGAAAATTTTGAAAATTCGGAAGGTTAAAACACTATACAGAAGATGACCCATAAATTATCACTAGTTCTTTATCCCAACACATCAAAATAACTATGCAGAGAAGGAAGATTTTACTGCAATATCAGGATCATATTAGTATAAGTCAAGACAACATTATTATTAAAACAATAAAAAGAAGAAGGAAAAAAGCAACCTCAGGTGATATAGCTCGATGAATAAGGCGTGCATTGGTATGAAGAAATTCCAAGGATTCTGCAATCTGAAGCAAACCATGCTTCACCTCCAACAAACTCATTTCCTGTGAAGAAAACACACTTCTAAGTTTGCCATAATCATATAACATAAGAGGTGAATGCATAACAAGATGGTGATTCAAGCATCCAGCATTCCCGGTGAAATCTTAAAGAACAACTTTTCATCTTATACAAAGACATATCAAACAATAGAAACATGCACATCCAATGTCTAAAAGAAACAATGGGTTAGATTTCAAAAACTAGAAATATCTCAAGGTGAAAGCAATTTGTTCATGTAGAGGAGAAATAGAGGCATCGTGAAAAGTACAATTTTTCCCTTATCCTATTTGAGAACATTTTCTTAAAAGGGAGAATATATTGTTTACACTGAAACTAACCCCTGAAAACATCACTTTAAGTTCCCCAAAGCCGAAAGGATTCAAAAGTATTCCACATCACTGTTTCAGGTTGATATTCCCTTTAAACCCTTAATAGTGTAACAATAACCACAAAACAGGTTATAGTAGTTATAAACCTACAACTTTAACCTTCTTTTTGTCCACTCTGAGAAAATTTAAAAGGAACATTTTTACTACTCAACTCCACTCCAGTAATCTCCCCACCCACTTACTGTAATCTCTTCCACCTCCAAACTTCCCAACATAGTGTTAAGGTTGAGACCAATTAGAAATTAAATATCGGGGCATCTCAAGTGCATTCCAAACTCCAATTAAGCATGGTGAAAAAAAATAAAAGCTAAAATTCAAACTATTTTCTTTTCTTTTTCTTCTTTCTGTTCCTTTTTTTTTTTTTTTTTTTTTTTAGAGGGTGGGGGGATTAAGATAAAATACTTACCCTATAAGGCTTAGACTAAGCTCTAAGTTTTACACCTTTATGCAAGGTTGAACCATTGTGTGACACAATCTGTGTCTACTTTGCAAGTGAACCACATTCCATCTTAACTACAAAAGGCATGGTCCCTCTAGGTGTATTGTGAATAAAATCATTGAACTTATATCTTGACATAAATTCTTTCAAGGACTAAGCAATTAAGCATTACTGCAGGAAACTTGCACTACAAGCTTTATCTAGGTAACAACTGCTAACAGCTATTGCTCAACCTTTTGTTCTTAACTCTTCCAAAACGACATCTCAGATTTATAGTTTAGTTATATGGAATTGGTTATTCCTTTTATTCCCATTTTACTTAAGAAAAACTGATTTTGTAATACTTCAAAACCATAATTAAAATAACATTGCATCAACAACTTGTTTAAATAAAAGTATTCTCGTTTGAAGCCAAAGGAGATAATTAGGGTTTTCTTTATTCTTATTGATAGTTACTCAGCTGGTTAATTCAATACTTCAATGGTTTATAGTAGCCACTAGTATTTGAGATTTTCTATTTTGTTAAACAGATCTTGATCATGGAATATCAATACTACAATTTAACCATTTTCTTAGATTTTGTATATTATTTCTAAAACTTAAAAATCTTATCCTCAATCCAGTCTAATATCCATGTCTTTCCCATCTCCAATCTGAAATTTGCAGATTTAGTTAACTTCCATGATGACATAGATTATGGACCAAGTTATTGGACAGCTTAATATATATTTTTGAAAATCTCCTCTTTGTAAGGGCAGCAAATGCTTCTCTCAGCATGGTTTGCCCTCCTCATTTGAAATGCATATGCAATCTACTTTTCTTATATCCTTCAGACCCTCTAGAGATTGCATGTATCTTCTAACCAGTTCTTGATAACAAACCCCCAATTTGAATTAAGCCCCACTATTTTACAAGGCAATAAATTTCAGTAACCTGTTTCCTTGCTGCCCACCTTTTGCCTCTAAACAAAGTAATACATTTAGATTGAAAAGTGCTTGACCAACAAGCAAACAACATTTTACCACTTGCAACTGACCATATTTGTCATTCCTAGTCCAAAATGTTTATTCCTTTATTTTAGCAACTCTTATTCTTAAAGCTACGATACTTCCACAACTCTGTTGACATAAAACACAAGAAACACACAGCTAAATTATCTACGTACCCAAATTAGTATAGGGCATATTGACTAAAATTCAAAATACCGATGTAGTAAACTATACAGAAATTATAATTCAACATTTACAGTAAATCTAGTAAACTGGACAAACCGATTAAAGTACCACCATCATGCACAAAACTGATCCTAGAGAACTACACCATTGAATATAGCTATTATCACCTAGTAGAACAAAAAGTGATTTGCATAGATACACAAAGATATGGAACAAATATACCTTTTAAGATTCACTCATTTATACAAAACATTGGAGCAACTCAAATTGAAAATGAATCAAATTTGAATTCGTTCAAGAAAAGGAGAGTAGAGCACGTACAATCCCTTTGAGATCCTTAGGAACTTTGGCAACATTCTCGACATTCCCAATCGCATTAGCCACCGACGCAAACAATGGCTCCGTAACCATCGTCATGGCATTCTTATTCTCATCCAAAGCCTGCACCACGTGAACCACCCCTGGATGCCGCAGTCTGACCAGCCTCGCCGCGTCCGCACGTATCAGATCGAAGAATGAATCTTCAACGATCTTGGAGAGCCCCGCGCGCGCGCGCGCCTCCGCCAGCATCTTCTTGTCCAGGAGCCAGACGCAAACGGTGGGATACTGGTGGGGACGCGTCGCATCAAGCGCCTTGGCCGAGTACAACTTCCAGGCAAGGCCAGGGCCAGCGGAACCAATCTGGTGAAGGAGCTCATAGTCCAGGAGCGCTTTGGGTCCGGAGACCTCCTGGACGGTAGTTTGTACGGTTTTCTCGATGACCGCAGCGGTTTTTGCGAAGGCTTGGGTTAGGGTTTTCATGTTGATCGACATTCTTCCTTTTGTTTGAAGTTAGTTTAGCAGAAGGAACAAAATTGAATGAATTTATAAATAACGTACGATAGAAGAAAGGAAGAGGATGAAGGAATGTCAAATGTGGACTTTTTCCTTTTCCGGATTAGAGACCATTTTATGCTTACCTGAATAAACAAATAATCAATTTAATAAACCTTCTAACTAATGCATCAATGGAGCCTCTTGCGAATTTACTAAACGACCAATTTTTAACATCTCAATAAATGATATTCTGTATATTTTGTCTTTTAATTTTTTATGTAACATTTTCGGAATAAAATATAAAAGTGGATTGTATTTAAAGCTCAAACTCTACTACAAGTCCTTAAATTACTAAAAATTCTCCAGATTAATCTTTGTAAAATAAAAATTTATTCAAATTGTAATAGGCCAATTTTGGCCTAGGCCCGAAAAAATAATAATCGAAGCTAAAAAGGGTCAAATTGAAAGACAATTATTAAATTGTGGCCAAATCAAAAAGATGGAGAAAACCAATAGATTATCCAATTTTGTTGACTTGATAAAAGGCTAAAAATAGAAAGATTTTATTTTATTTTAGTTTATTTTATTATTAAATTAGTTAGGCTATTTTTAGTAAACCCCATGTATATAAATAGGGGTATCTTATTCTTTGAAAGGGGGATTACTTTTAGTGTTCTTACTTTCATTTGGAATTAGATTATTCTCTCTTTTCCTATTTCTATTGAAATTAAATTATTTTCTTTTCTCTTTCAATTACGTGGGAATTCTGTCCATTTCATTTCAGTTTTTTTTGTTTTTTCTAAATTCGTCCAATTATTTTTAGCCCTTCCCCTTTTGCGCGCATGTTCAATTCGGTCCCCCCAACTCCTTTTTAATTGCGTTTTCACCCCAAAAATTTTTTTAATTCAATTTAACCCCTTTTATTGTCTTTATCGTTTTTTTTAATTAATTTGAGTTACGTTTTACATTATTATATTATTTATTTATTATATATTTGTTATATGCTTACCATATATATATATATATATATATTTAACTAATTATTTCATGTATAAATTTTTATTATATTTATTTATTTATTATATTTTTTTGTATACTATTTTTGTTTTATTAATAATTATTTTTACTTCATTTTAAATTATTATATTATTATTAATCCTTTATATATATATATATATATATATATATATCTTTTGGTTAAAAATTAATTACTTTAAATATAGTTTTAATACTTATTACATTTTCATTTTTTTTTTACTATCACTTTATCATATATACGCATTTACTAAATTATTATACCTTTTTTATATATTTTTTACTAAAATTAATTATTTTCAACATAGTTTTTCATATTTATTATATATATATTTTTTACCATTTATCACTATTATTTTATTATTCTTATTTATAATTTGTAATACGTATATATTTTTCATTAAAGTTTTTTATATAATTGTCAACAGACCTACTATATTATTTTATTATTTTTCTTATATATCAATGTTTTTACCAATTACTATTTTTATATTAAATAATTATTATTTATTATTTCTCACCATTACCAGTTCACTATAAGTTTTAATCTTACTATTATCGTTGTATATAATATCATCATTGTCATGTTATTTCCTTATGTGTTTTCATATTATTAATATCATTATTGCTATGTTTATTATATGTAATGCATTAGTATATGTTATTAAGTTTATTATTATATTGTCATATTCATGTGGCATGTCACAATTCTCGTTTTGATTTTCAATCGCCCAAACTCATTTATTCAGAAATCTATCCTTGATTGTTTTCAAAATAAAGGCAATGGTCGATATTTAGGATCCTCGGGAAGATTGTGCCATAACTTACTGGATTCCAATTTTCTTTGTTGACCCTAAATAACCGAGTACCCTTCTTAAATCTAATTTTATGAAGTTCGAATAAAAACCTATTCTTGAAATTTAGGATGTTGCACTCTAACTTACTGAGTGTGGCATTGCGGTTTTGAGGATAAGGATTTCTAAAATCAAGGCAATACCTGGCACTTGGGAGTTTTGAAAGGTTGAGCTCTAACTTACTGAGTTCTAATTTTTCATGAGTTCTGAATGACCAAATACCCTTCTCCTGAACCTTCATACGTGAATTTTAAAAAATCAAAGATTAACTTTGTTCCGAAGGACTGAAGTGTTAGACCCTAACTTACTGGGTATGGCATTTTTCTCCTTCGAAATGAGTGGGTCTTTACATTTCATCCAATTTATGCTTTTCTTAAGAGGATCGTACTCTAAAATCATTTTAAATTTTCGACACCAAGACATTAACTAATCAAATAGGTACCAATTTTTGGGCGTTACGAGGGTGCTAATCCTTCCTCGTACGTAACCGACTCCCGAGCCTATTTTCTCAAACTGAGCAGACCAAAAATTATTGTTTTAATAGACCCAAATGTTTTATTAAAACGATCGATTTTAGGGTGGCCCAATCACACCTCAAAAAGGATTGGTGACGACTCCATTTACATTTTCAAAGTCGGCCCATGTTTTTCCAAACTTAAAAATGGTTTCGATACAAATAATGAAACTATTATAATTTGTCATTAAATTACTGGCGAAGTCAATAAAATATGTCATACCCAATTAATTTACTCATAACTTGACCCGACTCATAAAAAATTCAACCATCTTAAAAATCTATATGTATTTTCGAATTATAATTTGATTGAAAAAATTATAAGCTTAACACATTTTTTTAGCTACGTGATAGTTCAAAAATATATAGATTTTGTTTTAGGCATGATTGGGTTTTTATGTGTTGAGTCATGAGTAAATTGATTGAGTATAATATATTTTATCTAACTTATCAATAATTTGAATAAATTTTTAATGTAAATGTATTAATCTATGCTTTGACTGTATTTAGAAACAGATATCATAATTAAATTTAGTGTAATTCCATGTGATTATATGTTGTGACATATTTCAATAATTATTATAATTAGTAAGCCACTAACTTGAGTATAATTAGAGCAGTCCATTATTTACTTCAATTTTGTAATTTTTTGGCATTCCATATGTAATTTTTTGGCATTCCATATGAAGGATTTATATCAGATTCATGGGTTGTATTGAAATTCTTAAATCAAACTTAAAATGTTGTTGTAAAATAATTAAGTTCATAGTAAAAAATTGTAATTAATTTAATTTTTAATTGAAAATTATCAATTAATTAAGCGATTGTACTATGGTTATTCATTAAAATTTCTAAGAAGTCGTTAAATGTTAACATGAAAAATGATGATATATCGGCTTACATGAAAAAAATTAACGTAAATTACTTAATTAATTTTTTAATCATCTTACAAGAATTTAATTAATTTTTAGATATTCTATAAAATTTCTTTAAAGTTTATAAAAGACGTAGTAGTTTTTATTTTTTAATTTTTATAATATTTGATGATTTATAATAACTTATACAATTTCTTATTTTTTATAACTTTCTAAATTTATAATGTTTTAATAAAAAGTTATTACTTTTTTTTGTCTAAACTCACACACAACCTTGTATCATATCTCATATTCTTATCAAGTTTCCTCACAGCACCTTTCCACCAAACACTAAATCCATTAGAAGGTTAGGTATGTTGAAAAGTGATCACTTTCCTAAATATTTAATCAGTTGGAAAGTAATTCTAATGTTTAATATATCAAGTTTTATACTTAAAAATTATTTCTAATGTTTGATATGTCAAGTTTTATAGTTGGAAAGTGTTTTTAATGTTTGGCATATCAAATTTTATTTACTTTTTCTATGAACACGAGAATGTGATTCTCATAATAAAATGTGAAAAAATTGTTTTCCTTCCCATATAAATTGAAAAGTTAAAAAAATATTAAGACAAAATTATCCATGTTTTATATTGGTTTATGGCGTTAATCTATTAATAAATGAAAAAAAAAAGTGGCTAGTCTCATTCCTTCTACTTGGTTTTCTCTATTACTCCAACAGATTTTTGACAAATAATTTTTTTTCCTAATATTATTTTTTATATGCATATTTAATATCTATATAGTATATGGTTTACATATTAACTTTATTTTCTATTAAATTTTTCTCTCTTTTCTTTTTAATATATTAATTAAAAATTCAATTTTATTATAGTTTTAATGAATATTTAGGGAAAAAAATAAAGTTTAGGTTGAGCTCACTTATTTAGTTATTACCTTTTTACATGATTTACCTTTAAATTATTTATAGTTTTACTTAGAGCAAACCTAGAATCAACTATTGTTATGCTCTTATGAGTCAACCTTTAGCTAAAATAAAACGTGGTTTAAAGTATTTTTTTAATTTTATTCCAAAACAAGTTTATATATACTTAATTTTATATATGCATTATTATATTTAGAAATATATATGCAATAAAATTTTAAAATAATTTTGCTTTCAATTAAAGTTATAAATTAAAAAATAATTTAAAAACTATCAATTAAATTTTATTATTAAATATTTAATCCAAATATTTGTTAAGAATAAAGTTTATTATAAAAGGTAAACACATGAATATTATATTTTATTTAATAAGGTTAGATTCGTAAATTATAGTTACAGGAAAGTACTTAGTAATGTGATGATGTAACTTTCTTGATATTTTAATCTATACTTTCCGATGTACACCAAACTGTAACAACCCAATTTTAGTGAATTCGAAACAGTAATTTTGTGACCACAAATCCAAACTAGAAAGAAAATTTATTTTAAAATTATGACATGGCCTATATTATGATAGGAAAGTTGCATGAAAATACTGATAGGAAAATTTTATCGATTTAGTGGTTAATTAGAAAAATGACCAAATTGCATAAAATGTAGAAGTTGAATACTAGAAGGTAGAAGGATCAAATGGCTATGAAATTCAAAACTTAAGGTCCTTATATGGTAATTAAACCATCAATTAAAAAATGGAAAATATCTTGGGTGATTCATCCATGGAAAATTTGAAAAGGGGCAAGGACTAAATTGGAATGTAAAAAAATAAAAGATGATAATTAAGTAATTAGAAAATACCATCATTTTATTCATCGTCATCCCCAAAAATTCCATGGAAGCCCTAGGAGAGAGAGAAGAGACTTTCTTGGCTTAATTGGGTAAGTTCTCATGTCCCGTTTTTAATAATTTTTATATTTTTAAAATCGGGATAACTTGTTCTTTTCATTTTGCAAATTAATTTGAAAAGATATCAAAGTATAGGAATTGTGTCATGGATGTACATGCTCAAAATTGAAAATTTATGGTAGAAAAAGAAAGGTTGTTAGTAGAGAAACAATTTTTACAATGTGATTTTGGATGAAATTGTGAATTAGGGACTAATTTGTAAACTTGTAAAATTTAAGGAAAATTATGATTTTTGTGAAACATATGTGCTGTAAATAGTATATGGAAATTTCGGCTAGGCTTGGAACAAGGACTAGATTGCATGAATTTTATTTTCCAAGCCTAGGGACAAAATTGGAATTAATGAAAAGTTTAGGGGCAAAATAGTAATTTTGCCAAGGAGTAAATTGAACTCAATTGAATACGAATTAAGTGAATTTGATGATTAATTTCATTTGTATAGATCCGTACGACTCAAATACGAGGTTAGATAGAGGCAAGGAAAAAGTACTAGATAAGTAGATCTTATAAATGAATATGAACAAGTACCAAGGTAAGTTCATGTAACTTAGCATTGAATCTTGAAATGCATGAATGCATGTTACATAATAAGAATGTTAATTATATGTTCAATGTATAGAAAATGATAAAATGTTTGATATTACTTGAGAAAAAAATGAGAAAGTCCCGGTTGAATAAAAGGGAATTCGATGGATCAAGGAAAAAAAGGATACTGCATTGTTGCAAAAGGGATTTAGCCCAGACGGGTAATCTAGATATAAGCCCTTCCGTTGTATATGTTATATATTGGATTTAGCCTAGATGGGTAATCCAGATTAAGCTCTATAGAGTATTTGTCATAGAAAGGATTTAGCCTGGATTGGTAATCCTGACAAAACTCTTTGAGCATATGTTACAGAGGATTTAACCTGGACTGGTAATCCTGTTGTATGAGATGAGGCTCAGGAGTGTGCTCTCTGATAAATATGAATATGAATTGTTGGATTATGAATTTGTACACTTTAAGTGTACTACAGGATATCCATCGAAATTCCGGTAAATTCAACGGGTAAATACTTGTAAATGCATAGTGAATATTGGAATAATTTATTCTTGAAAAGGTACATGTGATATGGAAATTAAGTATGTGTATATCATGATAAGATGAGCTCATCTATGTATTGGTGTTATATGAAAGTGTTTGACTAACTCAATATGTTGAAGTGGTATATACTAGGCTGATAATCCATATGCTAGGATGCATGTATATTTGATTTAATTTAATGGAAACATATGGTAAGTTGAATTCCTTGTTACATGAACTTTCTAAGCATTAAATGTTTACTCCGTTTTATTTTTTCCTGTTTTATAGTACTCAGAAGCTCGTAGAAGTTGGAGACGGTGGGAACAACATCACACTATCATTTCACTCATTTTGGTATAAATATGGACCTTATTTGGTATAATAGCATGTATAGGCTAGTAAGGTTAATGTACATGTTGAAATGGTTGAATGTAACCTAGTCATTGGAATGACTAGTGATGACTAAATATTTGGCATGTTTGAAACAAATTATAGTTTACGTGTATGCTTGATATGGATTAAGTTGATGAGATTGAACATGCAAGTTTGAATAGGTAAGATTTGTACTAAGTGTGCATGTGAAAATATGACAAATTAAATGATGGAATTGGTTGATAATCATGCTTGATTTGGTTGGTTGCTATTGGAAAAGTTTGGTGCAGGTGTTTGATGAAAATGGATGAGAAATAGGGCTTGGAAAATAACTTTATTTTGTCCACATGGGCATGTGTTTAGACCGTGTGTGACACACGGTATTAGATAAGGTGTGTAGCCTAGCCATGTGTCCCCTGTAACCTAAAATTTAAGAAACAGAATGCCATGTATTGAGCACACGGGCTCAACACGGGCGTATGCCTCAGCCGTGTGAGGTATACGGCCTAGAAGCACGGGCGTGTGATATGTCCGTGTGAAACCTACACCTATTTTTTGAAAATTCGAATTATCCACACGGCCTAGCATGTAACACCCCCTACCCGTATTCGTCGTCGGAATAGGGTACGAGGCATTACCGAAGTTTACCGAAATTTTTTTTTAAAACTCAATATATCCCCTTTACAGACATCTAACCTTCCCTGCAAAACTTAAACCGATACCAATCCAATTCAACATATTTTCAAAATAGATTCATGTATATTAATAAGATAATCTCATCACATACCAAACCAAAATTTGTTAGCCACACCAATGGCTAACTTTACATTCATTTCACATTAACATTTACTTTATTAACTTATACATGCCATTGATTTCCAAAATAAAATTTATAGATATACCAAAATATTGAGGTTGATAGTGTGATGTGTCTCCGACCAAATCTAACCTCCAAGCTCTTAATACTACAAAACAGGGAAAAAGAAAACAGGATAAGCACATTGTGCTTAGTAAGCTCATGTAACAAGAATTATACTTACCTAATATTTTCAATACAATACAGTAAACATTTATAAATCCATTCAATGCATTGTTATCCTAACATGCACAAACTCAACATTCAAGTTAGTCCAATAAATTCAATGTATCAATAATATATACCATGATTGATGAGCTCATCAATGCCATGATTTCCGTACATTATTATTTTCCCACATTTATCCCATTGAATTTCTCAGAATTTCGATGGATTTTCAGGGTACACTTTAGTGTACAAATCTGGGTCCGTCAATTCATATTCATGTGCACACATTTCCATTTCAGAGAGCACACTCCCGCAAACCTCATCTTTACAGTGGGATTACCAGTCCAGGCTAAATCCACTGTAATATAAACTCATAGAGTATTGTCGGGATTACCAGTCCAGGCTAAATCCCCTGCAACGACAATTACTCTAATGAGTTTGGATCTGAATTACCAGTCCAGGCTAAATTCAGACCCTAATTTGGATTACCCGTCCGGGCTAAATCCAATTTACACATATTCTTCGGGAGGGCTATATCAGGATAGGATCACCCATTCGGGCTAGATCCCCTTTTACCGTCAATTTATTTTCAGAGATCCATCGAATTTTCCTTTCATTCAACCGGGATTTCTTCCCATTTTTATCAAATATATCAATGTTTCATCAATTTTCATATAACGAACATTCAATTCATATTCACATCAATAACATACATTTCAAGCATTTAAGAATATAATTCAAGTTACACGAACTTACCTCTATACTTGTTTGTATACAAAAATCTACTAATCTCGAACTTTTTCCTTTCCTCGATCTAGCTTTGTATTTGAGTCTTCGGGATCTAAATAAATAAATTTATTCATCAATTTAACATTTCATGTTCATATGTACCATTTTCTACAATTCCACCATTATTTATAGTTCATTCAAAGCTGTCTACTTGAGTCGTAGTCACTAAATTATTTTTATCTTGAGCTACGGAAATCCAAATTAAAATTAGTTAATTTTCCCTGAAACTGAACTCACATATCTTCTTACCATAAAATTTTTAGAATTTTTGGCTTAGCCAATAAGTACAGTTTATTCTTTAAAATCACCCCTGTTCTGCTATATGATAGTTCCGATCTTTCTTCACTAAAAATGAATTATCTCATTGTACGGAACTTGGATGATGTTCCCGCTTATTTCTCTTGAAAATAGACTCATTAAGGACTTCAAACATATAAACTTAAGTCCATAATTATTTTTATTCAATTTTTTGTGATTTTCCAAAGTCAAAACAGGGGAACCCATAATTATTCTGACCTTGTCTCACAAAATGCATTATATCTCAAGATTTACAATTCTATTGCTTACACCGTTTCTTCTATGAGAAACTAGACTCAATAATATTTAATTTCATATTTTTTTCACCCTCTAATTCGATTTCTAAAATTTATGGTGATTTTTCAAAGTTGGACTTCTGCTACTGTCCAAAACTGTTTTAGTGCAAGAGGTTTATTACCATTTTTCCCCTAAGCTTTTAATAAGTGATAATTTCGTCCCTACTCAATTAACCTCTCAATTGAGATGATTTTTCTCATTTAATACTTTATTATATCATTTTAAACTACCTTATAACCTTTGGGAATAAGAATTTCAGCACCAAACTTCAATTTCACACTCTTTTACAAATAGGTCCTAAATATCCACTTCCTTTACATTTCATTCCATAAAATCATCATATAATAATATTAAAGCTTAAATTCCATGCTAAATATTCATATACTTACAGCACTCAACCATGGTGACTTTCAATTTCATCCATAAAATCAAAAACTAATGAATTTAATAGGAGGACCTAGTTGTAAAAGTCTTAAAAACACAAAAATTACAAGAAAAAGGCAAGGATTAACTCACTTGGTGCAAAAATTATGAAAAACCAGCTTAAAGAACCCCTCCTATGGCGTTTTGGCTGATTAGAATGAAGAGAAATCTCAAGAAATCTAGATATTTCCATATTAGTCCTAGTTTTATTTAGTTAATAATGCAATATTCCAATTTTACCCTTAATTCATCCATTTTTCTGCTGATTTTATGCCCTTGCCATCCAGCTCAAATAAATTTTGGGTCTATTTCCTTTTAAATCCTTTCTCATTAAACACTTAAGCTATTTAATCATCTTAACAACTTTTACACTTTTTCTAATTTAGTCCTTTTCATTTAATTGACTGCCCAAACGTTAAAATTTTCTAACGAAATTTTAATACAATATTACTAACATTTCAAAAATATTTATAAAAATATTTTTGACTTGGTTTTACAAGATCGATGTCTCGATAACTTGTTTTTACCCGATTTCTTCAATAATTTCTTTTTTTTTAACTAACCACTAAATCGGTAAAATTTTTTTTATCGATATTTTCATACGATTTTCCTATCATATCAATATTTATGCAAAAAAAATATTAAAATAAATTCCTCTTTAAATCGAATTTGTGGTTACGAAACCACTGTTCCGATAACTTTGAATTTAGGCCATTACATAGCACACGGGCGTGTGAACCCACATGGCCTGACCACACGGGTGCGTCCCATACCACACGGGCGTGTGACTCTTATAAGTGAGAAAAATTTTGTAATTTTGCGAAAAATTTCCTGAAGTCCCGAATTAGTTCTGAATCAACTCTAATGTATGTTTTGGGCCTCGAGGGCCCACTCAAGGGACGTTACGAATAAATTCAGAAAATGAATAATGTTCTACTCGATTTATCTGAAAATGTTCTGTACACTCCAGTAATGCCTTGAAACCATATACCGACAATGGATACGGGTTAGGGGTGTTACACAAACATTGTAAAGAAACATTGTCGGTATCACATTTCAAGAAATCACATCCCATTGGAATCATAACATGATAAAACACCAAACACTACAATTGTCTCTTAGACCTCTTATTCGACGCTTCCTACATGTGTGATCAGCATCATACTTTAAATTGACTATTAAAAATAAATCAAACCTTCAAAATAAAAAACAAATTTTTAACACTTTTAATAAGATTTTATAACTTTTTAAACAATTTCTATAAATTTTATATATTTTTCTATAACTTTTCTTTATAGTTTTTATATTTTTAAAGTATTTTTTAATTTCTAAACTTTTATATTATTTATATAATATTTTCATATTTTCACAACATATTGCTAATATCTTATAATATTTATAATATTTATAATTTTCTATTAGTTTCAAAATTTTATATCATTTTAATAATTTATAGACTTAAATAAATATAACAATTAATTAAGCCTTCCTCAAATAATTAAAGATCTATTAAGCATTTTATGTCGATATTTTTTTACATCATCTGCCACACCAACCATCACATTAGCTCTCACGTTAATACTTAATGACTTGTTAAGGGTTTTGATAGAAAATCATGTTACATAAGCCCAATTGATTGCTAACTTTTGATTAAGTGCTTAATTGATTGCACTTTTTACTTAGTGATTCAATTGATTTTTAAAATTATTTTACAATAAATTTTTATTACTTAAGCTTAACATTAATAGTAATAAAAGGTTTCATTCACCAAAAATAATAATAAAAAAAGAAAAGAATATAATAAATTAAAGAGTAAACTACCCATTTAGCCACTCTAAAATTAGGTCATTCTTATTTTGTTTATCTTTTTTTTTTTTTTTTGTTAATTTGAACACAACCAATTAGGGGTGTTCAAACGATCCATTTTGTTAATACCTGAATTGAATTACTATTAACCAAATTACCCAAAATGTAAAAATATTTAATCGTTAATTGAACCAAAATTTTTTAAATACATTAACTGAATCGAAATATGTTTTTGTCTTTTGGTTAAAATAAGTATAAAATACATTAAAAAATACATTGCTAATATAAAGAATATATTATATATAATATGTATTATTTATTTTGGTTAATTCGCTTAATTACCTGATTTCAAACCAAATTAACCGTTGACTGAACCAAAAAATCATTAATCGACCTTTGACCGAACTAAATTCAACCACCGGAGGATTAACCGAATTAGATTGGTTCGGTCAGTTAATTCGATTCAACCAAACTATGAACACCCTGCCACCAGTTGATACATGATTTCAATAAATAGGGGAAAGTGGTAGGGATAAGGGGGCTGATTCACCTGTGATGGGCGGAGAGTCGGAGTTCAGGTGTTTAGGGAAAAGAAGGATAATGGAAAGGCTAATACTTATGGTTTGCTTGGGGAAGAAGAAGAATCCTTACTCACTCGTGCTATGAATATATATATAATAGGATCACCCATTGTTGTGCGATGTCGCATAATTGACAATACAGAGGTAAGCATCATCATGTGGTTAGTTAGGTGGTAAGGTTGTTACAGGTCAGTTGTCACCATATAGTGTATTGTGTGGCATTGCTCTAATAGTCTCCTCCATGAGGTTGTATAGTGTTATTGCATCTCAGTGGTCCTCACAAAAGGTGCACATTGAGGGATCCTTTAGTGGTCCCTGCGAGTGGGGCATAGCTGATCATTCTAAGCTAGTTCGAATAGGATACGTAGAGGGTTCCTTGTATATCGTTTTAGGCGAACGATCCTCATGAACAGTTTTCAATAAGGGATTGTGCTCAGCAAAGGGTTGTCTGTAGGTTGGAAAAAGCCCGATTTGAAAACTTTTTTTTTGCACAAAGGAAAATAAAAATTTTGAAAATCAAGCCATTTTGTAATATCTATAGCAATAAACTTTTTACCAAAATTACACATGTGTTTTCTACTAGACGGATCCTTATCATTCTTGGCTTTCAACCGAATGACCTTCTCCACTATTCTTATACCACGAATTGCTTTGAGTGTGGGCTCGAACGATTTGAATCAAATATAGATCCAAAAATAATTTTCTTTACTTTCAGTGTGAACACAAAATCTCTTCTCAATAAAAACTGGTAGAATTGTTATTCCGAAAAATATATTTAATACTTAGATAATAAACTCTCACTATTTTCAGATGGATTAACAATATCTTAAAGTTGTATATTTAGCCCTATTGATGTCATCTATTTATAGGGGAAAGAAGCAAAACTTTTGTTGAATTGTAGAAGTATATTTCAATAGAAAAACGTACTCCTGATCTAACTAAGAGTAGGTGGGGCAACAACCTTAGTTAAACAAACTAGAGTTTGTTGTCCCTCTTTTAAATAAGAGAGGCTTTGGGTCTCTACTATATCGGGTCAAATTACAAGTACTTCCTAGACTTTTAACCTAGTATTTTATAATTCGATCCAACCTCATATTTATTTTTTTATTTCCCAAAATAAACATATCATATTAATTTAAATAAATTAATTTCCCAATTAAATAATCTTCTCAACCTAATTCTAATTTTGTTAAAATCATGACAATTTTTTTATAAAAGAATTTATGAGAAAATATATTTAGTATTTCTACATTTGATGGATTTACTATGATCAAATGATTTATTTCCAATTTTGAAATTCATTTAATTCGAAAACCATAAATTCATTTCCAAGTCATTTTCATTTTGGAGAACACCACATTCATTTCCAAATGTTTCTCATTTCTCGTTTTTTTTTTATCATTTCTATCCATTTCTGTTCATTTGATTTAACATGTAATTCATTTCTGGTTTTAATGAGCTAGCAGAGGGACCGATTGAACTTATATTATTAGAGCTCAAATGATTTATAATTAAGTTCTAGCTTTTTGCCTATTAATTATAAACTCATTTAGTCACGAAGTAATTCTACTATAGTATCGTAACTAAGCTTTCCCCAATGGCATACCATTACGAAAGCAACTTGATTAATACTCGTCCAATTACATTGTCATAAGTGTGTTACCCTGAAATGATATCCTTAATCTATTTGAGATAAATTCATTCTCCCAATATGATCCTAATTTATCTCACGTTGACCATTACATCTTCCTTCATGAAAAGTCAATTACTATCAAATAGTAATCAAGTCATTCATCACAAAGACAAGCGACCCGTAACCACGTTTACTTTTCATCAACCATGTAATGCCAATGAAAATATATTATTTACCCATATCTCGAGTAATGAATTCTACTGTTGTGAATGCCGCTACGTATTGTAGAAGTCGTACACCTAACGTATTAGCTTTCGATTCCTTATCTATTCGAACTCAAGCTTTTGCGTACATCAAAGTATATGAGTCACTCATATATAGCCTGTCATCCACTTAAGATTAATGTATGTCATACTTTGAACGTCACAAGAATAAATTCATAAACAAACTCAGGATCTATTTTTCTTGGGTCTAGTCCAATATACTGTCAGTCCAATCGGTCACATTTATGTCTCTATCTTTTGGGAGTCATTCACTCCCATGCCCTAGTGAAGGCATATCCCCAATTGGATTTAATAGATGATATATTAGTCTTTCAATTGATTTACTTATTTTTTATTAAAGTAATGACATGTTTAGGTTTATTTACTAACATAAGCTGTATTTCTGTTTTATAATCTGACCAAATAATACTACTTGATATTAGTTTAAATAGTTTATAAACAAATATACTACATTTAGGGAACCATATCCAACAATAACACCGACATTAAATAAATTGATTAAACTAGTCATTCAATCGTTGAACCCATCTCTTCCATCGTTAAATATATTTGTTAATTCATTTTTTTCACTTGTTTTTTTCTATCTCCTATTCTTTTGTTCTTCTTCTCCATTCTAACCTAGAAACCCTAGCTACCACCTCCCTTAAAAGATGTCGTTATTTCCATTGAACCACTATCGACGAGCTCAAAAGTAGAAAGACATCTCAAAATTATGCCATATAAATAGAAGGGTTAGGAGATCTTAGCATGAACATTCTAAAGTTTTAAGAGCGACTTCACAATTTTTAGGGTTTTTTTTGAGAAATCTAACCTTATAGATTCAAATAAAAAGCTTTGAGCTTCACTTTAGTGGTTTATGGATTGATAGCCTGACACCAAAGAAGGTGTTGGATGATTAACAATGATGATGAGAAGTGGAAGCCATAGGTAAGGAGGAGAAAGGAGAACGAAAATAGGAAAAATAAGAAGAAAGAAGAAACATCCCTCGGTGTTGTTTGTTAATAGGACCATGTTTAACAACAATGATCTGACAAAGGAAGAGGCCATGACTAATGTTTCTGAGTTAGTAGGGAGAAGATGAAAAAAAGTAAGAAAGAAATAAAAAGAAGAAAAATTAAAGAAAAAGAAATTAAAAAGGAAATGAGGTTATTCTAAATTTAATAGTGAAGTGATGAAATTGGTCAAAATTTTTTTTAACGAAAACGAGAATGATCTAATTTTGGAGAGTCTAATAGGATAATTTATCCTAAATTCAAATATAAAAAAATAGAATTTATAAAAAATAATAAGGGAAAAATAAGCTGCTGATGTTTTTTCCCTAAGAAAACTAATAAAATGTGTTTTTTATTTTTATTTTGTTTTTCATAAGAGAGAGATTTTGCTTTGACCAATTCCTCAATTACTCTCTTATATTTTTCTCTTTTCTTTCTATGATTGAGAAAAAGAGAGACTCTTTGTTTGTTTGGCATTAACAGCGACGAGAGAAGCTGAGATGGAAGGCAGCTGCCTCTGACTCAAACTCTGACACAACCCTTCGAAACTGAAGTCTTCTCCCTCTCTAACTTTCTCATTTTAATTTGAACATACATCTTATCTAGGATCTTCCCTTGTTTTTGCTGTTGTTACTGATCTCTTCATCTTAATATCACCATCGTTGAAAAAAAAAAGACCCTTGTACTTTACTCTCTCTCTTCTAAGGTAAAATTTGTCTGTTTGTTGGTTAGTGAACAATAGAACCCGGCATACCTTTTGATTTTCCTATCTTCTCAGATCCAACCCTTTGTCTATCTCCCCACCTGGTAAGCTTATCTTTTATTGTTTTTGGTTATATTGAACGATTTTTTTTTTTTTAATCTCAGAGTTCTGATTATTTTTGCTAATGGGTATTTGGAACCATTCTGGGGATTCTTTGTTTTAGTTAGCACAGCCAAAATCATTTTACTTGTTATGTTCCTAAGTTGGGTTTTGCATGTTTATTTTAGATGCTTTGAGCTAGGTTTTGTTCATTCTTCACTGCTTTATTTGGAATTTGTATTGATGAGTTTGCCTCTGTTTTTGATGTTTTACAGTTTGGCGAGACTTGGTGTTAATGGACTGGAGCTTAAGTATGAATGAAAATTGGTACTCTGAATGCTTTGCTGGGACATGGGTTATCTTTAGGTTTAGACTGCTTTGATTGAATAAGTTGCTAGGGGCCCTATTAGTTTTGTGGGATTTTAGCAGCTTCGATTTACATTGTATCACTGCGTTGATAAAAATAAGGAAGCAGTGTTTGTTCTTGTACATACTTGAGGTTCTTGGCCTTTTATGGCAAATTTCAATCAATACTGAAGTATAAAAATTTCTCGTGATAAGCACAAATGGGTGGGCTTTGCTCGAGGAGATCCACTGTAGATAATGCTCCCAGTGGAGGCTTCCCACATGTTAATGGCCATATTGGTCAAAGGACTGGATTAGTTTTTCAGACCCGTGAACTTCCTGCTAAGATAAATGCCAAATCAAATCACCCTCCGGCTGAGGATAATGCAGACAAGGTGTCTGGAGAACCGTTCTCCTTCCCAGAGATCAGTACAGCTCCATATGGGACAAGTGCAGATGATATCAATGACGGAATTCCTCGTTTGTCAAGGGTGCTATCAGATAAATCGAGATCAACAAAATCTAAGCAGGTTACTGCAGCAAAAGTAAGCTCAAATTCTACTTGTTCCCATACAAAATTTAGTTCCAATTTTCTGTTTTCTCCATAGGTGCTTATATTGTATTGGCATAGACTCTTTTCTTAGATTGCTTTATACTTATGTGAGGGCTTAGAGATGCTGGACTAGGTCTGGCTACTGTTGTCTGCAGTCCATTTAGTCACAGATTTTTCACTTGGAAGGATATTGATGCAGAAGGTGTTGACCAGTTGCAAAAGGATGTAAAGGTTTTTATTCTTGAGTAGATGGGCCTGGGAGGTTATCTTTTCGTTGTCAACTGCTCTTGTTCTCTAGAGTGCGTTTGCATGATGAATAAAAGGGGTTTACGGCCTAATTCCTAGAGCTGTCATTTATGTGTTAAATAAACTCCTCTTTAGTCAAAGCCATATAAATGGGCTCTGTCTTTCCAAGATGATAAATGGCATAGTCACTTGTGCTTAAATAGGCTGTCTGTTTTCCTTCCATCTCTTGGTCAATAGTCTTTTTGCTAGATATAGGACTGAGGATAGGCTTTGACTTTTGAAAACTAGCTGAGTACAATTTGTGACAACATAGAATGCACTAAAGGTGAAATTAGTTATGTAAATTAAAGACTAAGAGAAGTTACTAGGTAATTAGCAGATGCTGTTTTATTGTACTGTATCATGTTGTCTGTAAGCTAGCTATCCTCAGCCAAGGGTGAAAGTTGAAATGCATGCCTATTGGAAACTTCTTCTAAGACCACATTAGCTGTAAGAATGTATGTCTGTTACTTCTTGTTTTTTCTATTATATATACTGCTTAGTAAACCTTATCTTGGTGCTTATGTCTAATTTCTGCATATGATCTGAGTGCGTTATCTATAGATTTCACTGAGGCAAAGTGATGATTTTTTTTCCCAGTTACTTTTGTTTAGGAAGAAGCTTGTAAATATGAAAGTATTACCAATTTTGGAATTTGTACGATCAAGGGTATGAAAGTTGTTTGTTTCCTTTTCAATTATGCATATGTGCACTAATTGAGATGATGTAAAGTTGGTTTACAATGATATTAATGAGACAAGCTAAGTTTATGTTGCAACTCTTGCAGTGCTGTGAGCTTAATTCTATTATATTTTTCCTTGTAGATCTATTATTGCACACTGTTCTCTAGGTGTGCTCCTTAGCGCCAAACAACAAAAGTGCCTCAAGGGCAAGGTGCATTTGATCAAGTGCACACCTGATCCACCTAGTGCCTTTTTTTTAATAAGGTGATGGGCATATGCGCACGAAAAAAAAAAGAACTTGATTGAAGTTCTCTTTAATTATTTTATTTTAAACTTTTTTCATTAGGTGTAGTGTCACCAGTAAGAAACAGGATAATATGGAACTTCCTACTTATTAATTGACTATTCTTCAACAGACATGATATCTAAAGAAATGGTGCTTATTGGCCTACAAAAGAAAAAGAAGAATTTTATAAAAAAAACTGGAGCAGTTGTAGAGTTTATTGTTATAATAATTATATATTTCATATATACACACAAAGACACATACGAAAGGAATACAAATATGCTTATTGTGCTTTCACTTAGGCGAGCCTAGGGTTGTAATCAAGCCAAGCCGAACTGAGCCCAAATATGGGCAGGCTTGAGCTCGACTCAAAATTTGGAGCTCAATACTCGAGTCCAGCTTAATCGAATGTCTACTTTTAAGCTTGAGCTCGGCTTGAGATATAATCGAGCTGCTCAAACTAAATTAAGCTCATTTATCAATTTTCATACTCATGCTTGAACTTGAGCTTGATTATGCTTGTACGTATTCAAGTTCGAGTCCGAGCTCGGCTAGTTAATTATCCTTAGGGTTAATAATATATACCAAGGGAATTAATGTAATTTAATAATATAAAAATATTTAAATTACATATTAAAAATGAAAATCTCAATAAGGCTTGCTAGCCGTTCGAGCTGACTATTTCTAAGCTCAAATTTGGCTCGACCGATAGCTCAAGCTGCTTGAGCTTGGCTCAATATTACTAAACTGAGTTAGAGTGTTTTGTCGAGTTAAACTTGAGTAGCTTGTGAGCACTAGTGTCTCATGACACCCTTAAGCAAGCTCTTTTTCTGTGCTTTGCATACCAGGCAATACAAGGGTTTGAGTGCCTAGAGTGTGCATTGTGCCCCCTTGTCTGGTTACAAATTATTTTTGTTATGGTTGCTCTATTGATGCATGTTATTCGTCAAAGAAGCTTAAGTTTTTATTCTATTTTATCTTTATATTTTCTTTTTTTTCTTTGGGGGGGGGGGGTTGGGGTACATTTACAACCTATGATTATATGAAAGCCACACGGCCATATGGTTACTTTGGAGTACAAATTAAAATATAATTGCTTAATGACTTCTTTGATGAAAAATGTCCGACACTTGATGTTGTGAAACTCATTATGTTTTAGTCATATTAACAAACTACAGTTCAGGTTTTCTAATGTCCTTTCTAACTGTGGATTGTATCAATGAGATCTTTTTACTAACTGTCACACTTTAATGGAGATATTTCTAACCTTAATGACTGAAAGAAATGGATAATATGATGTAAATCCATGAAAATTTTGTGTTTCATGATAGAAGTCAGGCTTTTCGGCAAATGCCTAAGCTTTAATCTTTTTCTATAACATAACAGACCAGGATATTGGCAAGCATGATAACTTCCATTGTTTCTTAAATACGTTAAGAACTGATGGGATCTTTTATGCTTAATCATGGAAATGTCTAAGATTGTTTTATTTGCTAGGACTGAGATTGTTGGGGTGGGAAGAGTAATATGCTAGAAACCATTAGAATTGTAGCAGGTCGCCTCTGAACCATGGGCCAAACTCATATCATGATTGAGATTTTGTTTTTTATGAACAAATTTACTGCTTTTCCGAATTTTATGTTTGTAGAGAGAAGTCAGGTTGATGATTATTGGTCTGTTACTATAATACTGTGGAGTGTGAATTCTTGCAGTATATTCACTGGTTATAGTAATCTGCCTACTAAATTGGAGCAGAGAAAGATACTTCTTGTTCTACTATTATCATTTTGTTTCTTTTATTGGGTTGCAGATTGCGGAAAACTTATTTGATATCGTCTACCAAACACACGTTACGATTGTTGAAACAATCCATTTGTTGCTTTCATTTTTCAGGTTTCTGAGGTTGGCTCTCTTTTAGGTAGAGCTGGTACTGCTGGGCTTGGAAAGGCTGTGGAAGTTTTGGACACCCTTGGTAGTAGCATGACAAATTTGAACCTCAGCAGTGGCTTTACCTCAGGGGTAACGACAAAAGGGAATAAAATAGCAATTCTAGCTTTTGAAGTTGCAAATACGATCGTTAAAGGTGCCAATCTGATGCAATCGCTTTCTAAGGAGAACATCAGACATTTAAAAGAGGTGGTCCTTCCGTCAGAAGGAGTGCAAAATTTGATATCAAGAGATATGGATGAACTCCTGAGAATTGCAGCTGCTGATAAGAGGTGGATAATAAATGCCATGTTGCTTTGAAAATGATTTTGTTGTTATACAGTTTGTTAATATCCTCTCTAATGGTGGTTAAATTTCAAAGAATGTGAAAGTTTTGAACATTTTTTGTTATCCTTTTCCAACAGGGAAGAGTTAAAAGTTTTTTCTGGAGAGGTGGTACGTTTTGGCAACCGTTGTAAAGATCCTCAGTGGCATAGTTTGGATCGTTATTTTGAAAAGTAATTTTCCAGCTTGTTGCACTTTTTTAAGTGTTATTTATGACATTAGTGCAAGGTTCTAAAATCTTTCATGCTGTGTCTTTTGTAATATTTAGGTTGGGTTCTGAGCTTACACCTGAGAAGCAATTGAAGGATGAAGCAGAGGCAATAATGCAACAATTGATGTCTTATGTTCAGTATACAGCTGTAAGTATCAGTTCCTACCATTATTCTGAGAAAGCTGCTCTTAGAAGTTGCTGTGTAAGATTAAATTGTTTAAAACCGATATTTACATTCCATCTTTTCCTAAGCAGTAGAGAAAATATTTCTTTTTTCCCTTTATGTTTGGAGACATTGTATGAACCATAAATCCATGTGGCAAATATTTTATTTCTGTTATTCTTTATCCTGCAAGGCTTCAGAAAATTTCTTCTTAAATTATCTATTGCATTATTTTTTTTTCCCTTTATATTTGGAGACTTTGTCTGAACTACATATCCATGCGGCAAAGTTTTTTTTTTTTTTTTTTAAAATATTCTCTCTGTTGGTTTTTTCTTTTGTAAGGCTTCAGAAATTTCTTTCTTAAATTATCTATTATAATATTTTAAGTAATGATGATGCTGTTTTGTTCTATTGCATTTTAGCATGTGAATCAATCTGACAATATGTTTAACACTGTTGAGGCTCTAGAATAAGTCGTGGGCATTCCTACTGTTGCAACATTCATAAAACTCTACCTATTCCAATTATTTGTTGATTCATGGCTTTGTTAGGGAACTTTGTAAGAGTGATTTGCCAATGACACTAATTTCCATTGGCTTGATATCATCCTCTCTTCTCCTTATATAACACTTTTGTTGCTCCCATATTTTGCACCCACTTCTGAAATTCTGTTTTTGCTGCTTTTCTTATTATTACCTATATTGGATAATTCATAGTGGGTGAGAGAAATTTCGACCTCAAACTTTGGTGTGCCAGACAAACTGTAAAATATGGTGGTTTATTCAAGGATGGTAAAATAGCGTTCAATCCAAATCCAGTAAGGCTTGATTCTGAAGCTTTTAGAAAGGAATGATCGACTTACATTTTTACCTTGGAACTTTAAGGACCAATTGCTTCTTTATTTTTGCACTTTAATTCAGTTCTTTGTCTCATACGGCAGGTTTACCTCTTTAAAGTTTACTGTGACAATGGTATAGTGCTTTATTTTTTTGAAGTATGAAAGAAATCTGTATCATCTCTTAATACTATACACTTTTTTCCCCCAATTTTAATGCATAAGTCAAGTATGATGTAGATCTCTAGCCTTCCTGCACTTTTTAAGTTGAGAAACCAATTATCTTCTTTCCTTGATGATTCACTAATGGGGAATAATTTGCTACGTAGGCATATTTTATGAGAATAGTTACTTTCTAAGGACATCTTAGAGAATTGTTAGTTTAAGCTGATTGGCTCTAGGAACAAAAGAGGATATAAATTCTATTTATAGTGGCTGATGGTACAAAGTTTTAGATTAGCTAAGATTGCTGAAAATTTTCTTCCTTTCGAATTTGCTGTTCAGATGCATTTCTTATGAAAGAAGGCATATGAATAATGGTACAATTCATTGGTAATTTATAACTGATCTAATCATTTAAGGAGAGAACTGTTCTCTTTGCAGGAATTATATCATGAGTTGCATGCCTTGGACAGATTTGAACAAGATTATCGACGGAAGCTTCAGGAAGAGGATAATTCAACTGCTGTTCAAAGAGGTAACCTTTTTCTTGGATCTTTATTTTATTTTTTCCTTTTTGTGGCATTGTTTATGTTTCAAGCTGTCGAAACCACTTTTTTTCTTTGAAAAAAAAATGAAAAACGGGGATCGACTGTTTACTTCTGGATTAATTAGGTTTTTCTAATTTGTTTTCTTCATTAAAACAATGCGTGAACCCAAAAGAAAACTGCTGATATGTAAAGTAACAATTTCTTTTTATGTATTTCCATTCAAACCAATATATGTTCAATTCAGTTTTATTTTTAAGAGGCTGTTAAGCTTATTCATGGCCCTTGGGCATGTTAGTGCTTTCTAGGGACATTTCGTTTGCACAATTTCTATGAGTGCATCCCATACTTATTTTGAATTTATTGGACCTCTCATATTTAGATTGGTGGATGCTACATTCCATATTTTGGCTGCCCAGCCTGGGATTTATATCTTAGTTTTCAGAGGCCTAGGTTGAGTCAAACTGGATATTGTCTTTGACACTCTCAGCAATTATTTGCTGTCTTAGTTCTTTTAAGATTGAAGGTGCTTTACGACCAAGTTTTTCCTCCTTCCTTGGTAATCTTATGGGGTATGGCTAATTTTATGATGGTACTATAATTTTGATATTTACATGCAGGAGACAGCCTAGCAATATTAAAAGCAGAATTAAAGAGTCAAAAGAAGCATGTGAGAAGTTTGAAGAAAAAATCTCTTTGGTCGAGGATTTTGGAAGAGGTACGAGTTAGTAAATTTCTATACATTTTCTTTTCAGTATGAGCTCCTAAATGACTGTTAGTGTTCTTCATCCTTTTTTCCTTTCCATGAATTTGAAGTCTAAACTATGCAAGCTTTTTGCACATATAGTTGTTATTATTGAAGGTAATATATATTTGTTCTGGAATGAAGTTTTATATCTTATGTTCATAGGTCATGGAGAAGCTTGTAGATGTTGTTCATTTCTTGCACTTAGAGATTCATGAGGCCTTTGGCAGTGCTGGTAAGAATTTAAAACATTGAACTGAATACATCTGGAAATGGTATTACTTTATGGTGGAATTTGTGATGGTTAAAATATGTAGTTGCACTTGTTTATCAAACTTGAGGAAGGATGTGACTCGAGCAATTATCAAAGTTTTAATCAAGTATAATTTCTCTTTTGTAATTGGAAATTCTTAATTTCCTCTAAGTTTGAGAATGGGTAATGTTGAACTTAATTTCTATTCAAAGCTAGATCTAGATTAGGTTATTTCCTTTTCGTTGTGCAAGGAAAGCTATCTTCTTTTGTTGATTACATGTATTAAGATGGCATACATAACATTATTGCTCATGCACATTTTCTATCATGCTTAAAAACAGAGCATTTGCTATTTGTTCTATTTATGGAGTGGTATTGGTTTTTGTCTGTGACCTTGCAGGTGGTGATAAACCTGTTAAAGCTTCTGTTAATAGTCATAAGAAGTTGGGATCTGCTGGTCTTGCATTGCACTATGCCAATATCATTACTCAAATTGATACCCTTGTAAGTTTAGGATTTTCTGCCCAATAATGGCTTTTCTTTACCTCTTCTGTACTTTTTGAAGATTTAGAATGGATGACTGGATTGATCTCTAAGCAGCCATTTTGAGAGGACATATTGTCGTAGAGATTAAGGATGGTGGATCTTTTGTAGTTCAAATTTTGGTTATACACTGCAGGAGCATTTCGTGCATCCTTTTGCTATCCTTTTCTTACTTATCGTGATTGAGATTTACAATAAAGTTCCAAACAAAAAGGAAAGGAAGAGTATTGTCATTCAGGGGATGAATAAGAATCAGGGAAAATGCTTTGGATAAATTGGAGAGAACCAGCAACAGGCCTGATGAATTTATTCATTCAACTTGATAAAAGCTTTATAAGTGTTCTTGGTATTTTAGTAGTGGTATCCTACATTTGTTTAGAGCTTCTTGGGACTTATGAGCCTTATAGTCAGGGTGTGCATATAAGCAAGTGGTTCTAGGTTTGATGCTTTACATGATCCAACTGAAACAAAAAGAAAATCATGAATTGCTTTGCAAGCTCTATGGCTATGAACAAAAGAGACGCTAACCATTCTCTCGACTAGTGTTGTATGTATAACAACTAAGCTATTTGTTCCTCTTCTACAATATTTCACATGCAAAGATAAGAATTTTCTCTTCTCCAAACTAAAGAATATCTTTTTGCTGCTTTACTTTCAGAAATGACTACTATGCATCTTCTAAGCATTTTGATGATTCTATACCTATTGAAAGACCTTTTTTTAATCATAAAGACATCTGAAACTTTCTCAACCATAATATTGTTATTAGAGAATAGATAATGAGTAAACAAATAACATTCATCTTACAATTTGGTTGTTGTGCATTGACTATTATCTGAAATTAAGAGGTTATTCTGGTGACCCTCACTAGCCTATTTATATGTGGACTTGGTTGTTTTCCCCCTTGTTTTCCCCCTTCCCAAGGCAGATAATCCTTTAGGGCATATGATGAATATGCACCAACTAATATATTGTTTAGTTCAATCCATGTGCAGAACAATGTTTAACATGCTATAGATTACACAATGAAAGCTCAGCTATTCAACTTCTTTTTCCTTTTGAAGTTGTTTTCTCTATATTTCTTTTTTGAAACTTGCTAATTAATAAGAAATTTTCTATATTGGTGAGGAATGTGGCTAGGGAATTATTAATGATTTCCTTTTTTAGCATGGCTTGGAAAAACAATGATAAGGGGATGATGTGTAAGCTTGGTCAGAGTCCCTATGTTCTTTGTTTCTTCTAAACCAGTTTTGTGGGATTTTCTTGTGGAACTTTATAAAGAACCTGATAATCTTGTCAAATAGGGATATACTGGAGTTTTAGGCAACCCCTTTTCCTTCCGCTCAAAGCATAGGAAAAATTTTGAGGTACATTTATTCTTATATTCAGTAATAAGAGGGGGATTTTGATAAGTTAATTTTTCAATGTACTCAGGTGTCTCGGTCAAGTTCTGTGCCCCCTAATACTAGGGATTCATTATACCAAGGCCTACCGCCTACAGTAAAGTCTGCTTTGCGGTCCAGACTGCAGTCATTTCAGATAAAAGAAGAGGTGCTAATTTGGATAATCTTGATGCATGATATATTACTTACCTACTTGTTCATCTATTGTTCACACTAAAGTTGGTTCGAAGATTGTTACCCTGTTGCTTATTGTTGGAAATATTTACTCCTAATATGCGACTGACAAATTCTCCGATTTCTTTTCAGCTGACTGTCCCACAAATCAAAGCTGAAATGGAGAAAACATTGCAGTGGCTAGTTCCCATTGCCACTAACACAACCAAGTAAGCATCTTTCAGTACCCTATTTTTGTGATAGACTTTTTGTTGTTTCTGTTCATAAGGCATGCTTGGGATACCTTCTCTGCAGTTTTTCGAATGAAGCTGTTGCCCACTAGTTTCAATTCTTCTAAGTATATTTTCCAATTACTGATCCTTGTTTCTATTGTACCAATTTGTTCCAACTAGAGCTCATCATGGGTTTGGCTGGGTTGGAGAATGGGCAAATACTGGGTAAGATCTGTATTTATGTATATTTTTTCTTGAAGTTAATGCTTTTTGTTGCTCAGCTTTTATGAACAAAATTTTCAGGTCTGAGGTGAATCGTAAACCTGCTGGCCAAACTGACTTGCTCAGGATTGAAACGCTACACCATGCGGACAAGGAGAAAACTGAAGTTTATATTCTCGATTTGGTAGTGTGGCTTCACCATCTTGTTACCCAAGTGAGGGCTTGCAATGGTGGAATCAGGTCTCCTGTTAAGTCTCCAATTAGGTCCCCTAATCAGAAGATGGTTCAACTAACTCAGAAACCTACATCACCAATGTTGACAGTCGAAGATCAGGAGATGCTTCGAGATGTTAGTAAGAGGAAAAACACACCTGGAATAAGTAAGAGCCAGGAATTTGACACAGCAAAAACTAGGTTAAGCAAGCACCATAGGTTAAGTAAAAGCAGTAACCACTCTCCTACAAGTGAAACTAAGAAAGATCCCTTCCCTATTCGGAGGCTGTCTTCAGTTCCTTTCATCGACTTTGATATTGACCGGATCAAGGCATTGGATGTCATTGATCGAGTTGACACACTCCGGAGTTCGTAATTACATGTTGAATTGAGATTCCTTGGCAAAAGAAGAGGCCTTTTGCTTGTGTAAAGAGTCCATCTGCTGCTCCATTTTCCCATTTGGCGTCCTAAACGCTAAGTGGTTTGTGGTTGGCTATATTTTTGGTGAGTTACCAGCAGTGGGTGCTGTGTGACACAAGCTGTTAACTATTTTTTCTTTTTGCATGTGAAAAGTTAAGGGGGTGATTAAATGAATTGTTCAAGCCTCGAAATCAAGTGAAATTAAACTGTTTCAGAATTAAACTGAATTCAAGGCTATATAGTTAGTTTTCTCTTTAGTTCTATGTGTACAGATTATTTTATCACAATAAGTAACAATTTCTGCTCTTTTGTCTTTCCTTTTATAGATGGTAGTAATTTCCTTCTTAATGGTTCTCTGATTAGTTTACCTGATGAGCAACACGTTACATGTTTAAGCCTTCTCGAACTCAAGCTGAGCATGCATGTCCAAACTAGGTACTTATTTGCAAGGTTGTTAAAACTGGACTAGGTTGGATCCGGGATTGGTTGTTACAGAATGATATGGAGCTATGAAGCCGTTCGGGTGTACCAGTTTAGAGTAAGGGAAAGAATTAGTTGGCGAACGAATGGATGTGAATCAGTTGAATCAAAAAAAAAAAAAAAAATAGTTATTTTATTATTTTTTAATATATTTTAATTTTTATAAGTTTTTAATAATTTGATCGGTTTAATTTCTTACTCGGATAATGTTGGTTATTAATTATTTGTTTGAGAGAGTTGAACTAAATATCAGGGTATGTTTTTGCTATATAATGGTATGGTATCACTTATAAGTGATATCTTTGATTGATATGAACCAGCCATTCGTTCGATGTGATGATGTGGTTGTATGTGGTAAGGTTAAAAGACAACATACAATATGCTCATGTTTGGAGGAAAAGCGTTATGAGCCAATTTAACAACATCAAGCCTTTGATTTCAAAGCTGAAAAGGGAGACCTTATTTTCTCATCTCTTTCTAAGACTAGCCACCAAGGAGAGAAAGGATGCAACGTCGCTTGATCGATATGAGCCTTTAACTCATGCAGCCGTTGCCTCGACCATTGGGCTATTTCACCCTCACTTTTTTTTGACAATTCGATACGTGTCTTCAATTCTAATCACATCTTGTTCTGTTTCATTGAGCTTGATCTAGTTTTTATTATTATTATGCTTCTGGTGCTCCTCGATCACCCCTTCATGTGATCTTATTTTGCGGATGGTGTTGCTAGTTTTGATTTTGTTTTCAAGGATTCAAATTTTGATTTGATAGCTTTTTTTGTTTTCAAGAATTCAAGTTTTGATGCGATAGCATTTGAGCGGTGAGACTTATTCTGTTATCATGGAATTTTTTTTAACATTTACTTTGTTTGAAGTCTTCTAATAAAAAACTCAAAAATAAGGATTATCAACTATTTGTCTATCGCTATCAACTAAAATAGAAATAATGTGTATATATATATATATATATATATAAACTAGAAGAGAAACAAATGCGACATTCATAGGGTAATTAGACTTATATATATTAAATTATCCAACATTCATAGGGCAATTAGACTTATATATATATATATATATATATATAATTATCATACTTGGAGTGAAAATATTATATAAAAAGTTTATTAATAATTTATATAAGAATAAAATGAAGCATCAGTAGTAATACTAATTCTGAATGTTTATAAATCATAGTATATTAGGTTAAGGTGAGTTTTTCTTTTTTTATCAATTTTATATAAAAATATAAAAAATATTTTTATAATAATATAATTTATTTTATGAAAAAAATGACTTTTTAATTGAATTAATATATAATTAACTCGTGATACTAACTCAATTATAGATTTTCAATATATAATATGTTATGTCATATCATAAAGCCCAAAAAGTAAAAATGTCCACAAAATATATTACAAAACATCTAATGCATAGTTAATATGAAGAAAACAAAAGGGAGCTATTAAATATTAAGAATAAGGGAGCAAAAAGACTTTAACACCGCAAAGAACCAGGGCAAGATAACTTGACAGAGTCAGAATGAGGCAGAAAGAGTAAATGGATGAAATAGGAGGAGAAGCCAATCTTGAGGCACCTTTGGCCACAAGGCTAAAAAAATTGTCGTGTGAGAGATAATGTAAAGCCTCAGGGTGAGCATAAAAAGGTCTTCCGGGATTCCTCTTGGTTATATTTAATACTTCTCACCTTCAATTTTTTTGCTCTCTTCATAGCCTTCAACTCTTTATTAACTTAAATATTGGAGAACGATTTTAGTGCCCACTTTGACCCCCTAGATCATGATCCCATTATGTATCGGCCCAAATCCATCTCAATCTCAATATACATTAACACTTTAAAAGGTCTTGGGATTAACTCAAAGATATTCAACTTTACATTCGGTATCTAATGATTTGGTATCAATACTTAACCTTAAAAATTCGTCAAAAACATTTTTAAACACTTTAAAAGACCTTGGGATTAATTCAAATGCACCTAATATGTTTGTTTTATTGTTTTTGTTCAAGAATCGTGATTATCTCTCCTAATAATATTATTTTTAAAGTTTAAATATGCGTTTTGTTTTTAGGAATACAATATACCTAATTATTACACTCAATCAATTTTGAAATTGATTTTCTTTTATACAAACAACCTGAAACTCATCAACTTTAAATTTTATTTTTACCCACACGAAATCATCATGTGAAAATAAAAAAATATATTTTAAAAATATAAAATAATTATAAAATTGATAGATTTTTCTTTTTTATAAACGTATAGGAGGATGGATTTTACCTAAATCCAATCTCAGATCCAAAAAGAATTCAATGAAAAAAGTGATCTCATTGCGAAATCCGTTTATATTCCTTTTTTTAATCTACTCTTATAAAATCCGGCTCAAAATTTAAAATTTAGTTACTATATTTTTAAAATTTTAAAATTTAGGTCTAATTATTTTAACATTATTAAAATTATTAGTGTGACGTTTTAAAATAATAAAAAATATTCATTTGGTAGTAATGTAATTAAAAAATAACATTATAATTAACCAAAATAAATTTTAACTGTGTCAACAGTTAGACTTGAATTTTAAAATCTAAAAAGTAGAGGGATTGAATTTCAAAAATTCAAAGAGTACAGGGAGTGATGGCAGATTTTAACCAAGTACCGAAGATGGCAGGTAAAAATCAGCCTAACGATAAAACATGAGGTGGCGTGTAGAAGATTGACCAAGTATTAGTTTACCACCATGCTGATCATGACCTAAAATCACCCTGGAATTCCAAGAAGCCTTTGGATTTTGAATAAAGAAAAGCACAAAGTAATATGAATTGTGACGTAAAAAGTAGCTCCTACCTACCAAATCCCGACCCTATCTCTAACTAACCACTTTGGGGGGTTTTCTTTTCTTACCAACTTTGGTCAAATCCTATCGCCATCTTGCCCAACCCCATTTAAATATTTACATTCTGTTTCAAACACAGACTTATGAACTTATCCCATTCCCAAGTTGTGATATTTTGATTCGAGAGATTTCATGGGACGGTCACCCTGTTGTGAAAAAGCACATACCAACAAAGGTGCTTGGACCAAAGAGGAAGACCAACGCCTCATTCATTACATCCGTGTCCATGGTGAAGGTTCTTGGCGTTCCCTTCCCAAAGCTGCCGGCCTACTTAGATGTGGCAAGAGTTGCAGGTTAAGATGGATGAACTACTTAAGGCCTGATCTTAAAAGAGGCAATTTTACTGAAGATGAGGACGAACTTATCATTAAACTTCACGGTTTACTTGGGAACAAGTCAGTTTTCTTCTTCTTTTAATCTATTTGCAGCTTTTTAGATTTACTTGTTATTGAATGAACATATACATATATATATATATATATATGGCAGATGGTCTTTGATAGCAGGAAGGTTACCGGGAAGAACAGATAACGAGATCAAGAACTACTGGAACACCCACATCAAGAGAAAGCTTGTTAGCAGAGGGATCGATCCGCAATCTCATCGTCCTCTAAATGGAACAGCTAAAGCCACACCCACCGAGTTGGATTTTAGAAACGCACCCACCGTTCCTAAAATAAAACCCATTAGAACTGCAACCCCATCTTTGAGTTTCAAATACGGTGAGTCTCAAGTGAAGGCCAAGTCAGATTCCCTTGAAGGAGGAAACTGTACCAGCAGTGGCATGACTACAGATGAAGAACAACCGAGTTGCAGGTCGAACGAGTTAAATTTGGAGCTTTCGATTGGGTTCAGTACTAACTCAGCCAACTCGGCTGAGTCCAAACCAAAGTTGGCTAAGCCTAAGGCAGTATGTTTGTGTTGGCAATTGGGTTTTCAAAGAAGTGAAATTTGTAGCAACTGTGAAAATACAAATGGGTTGTTTAGATATTGTACAACTTTGGGTTGATAGTATCTCATATTTTTCCTGTCTCTGTAGTTGAAAGCTAATGACAAAACATTATGTTTTCTATTCTTTTGATTTATCATAAAAGAGCCTTCTTCATAATTACATTTGTATCCAATTATTAAAGTTTTATCCCTTCTACCCTAAAATTCAACTAACACTTTACCATCATATTTGTGTTAAATAATAATAATCCTAATTATGTATTCAGTTTTAGGTTAAATTTTGCTTACTTTTTCCATATTCAGAATTTAGTACATTTATTTTTATTTCAAATAATTTAATTCCTCTATTTTTTATATTTTAAAAAATTCAAACTTTAGTGTAATTGGTTTTAATTGACTTTAAAGAGGTCATATAATATGTTTGATTTAATACATAATGTATTAAATGATTATGTATTAAGATTTAAACATAATATACGATTGGTTGTATTTATTAATAAAAATATAATAAAGTTTATTTGTTTTAATTGATAAAGTATATATATAATGTGATAAAGAAATTCAATTTAAAAAATAGTCAACAATAAATGGTTTCAAAACATAAAATTTATTTTATTTTTTAAAAAAGTAAACTCATCAATTGGCAAGGTACGATTAAAATGAGTTACCTGGTATCACTATCAATATCTATTTTTAACACTGGTAACAATATTTATTTAGGAACACTTACACAAACAAACATAAATAGAATAATTAAGATAAAAAAATTAAATAATCATAAGGTTCATTTTGAATTAGAATTAGAATAGCATGCGCATGGCCTAAATTGAACAAAAAGAGGAACTCTATTGAAAAAAATATGAACGATGAGGGACTTAATAAAAATTAACCCAAGACCCTAAACTATCTTATCTACCTACATGTGATGGGTTACGGATGGGCGGCAAACTTTCCTCATTTACAACTTTTGGAATTTAGATATTATTAAACTTACTAATTAACTTTTTTACTCTAAATTAAGACTCAGTTTGTTTTACAGGAAAATGACTTATTTTTTTAAAAAAATTAATATTTTCTAGTATTTGGATGAATTTATGTAAAATATTTTTAATTGTTTGACAGATTTCTTGAAAATATTTTATAAAAACTGTTTTCAATTAAACAAACGTACATTTGAGATTTTGTTATCTTTTTATTGTTTATTTTATATCTATAAATTTATATTTTATATTTTTTTTGCATATATTAAAAATATTTTGTTAAATTCAAGTTCATTACAATGTCATTTTTTAGTTACATGACTATCAAGTGTGTGGTTTTTATTTAAAAATGTGACGTCAACAAAATTGAAAAAAAATTAACAATGTTAATAATTGGACTTAATTTTCAAATCTAAAAAGTAGAGAAATTAAATTCTTGAAAATAAAAGTACATGAACTAAATTCGTGAAAATAAAAATACAGAGACTAAATTCCAAATTTGTGAAGAATACATGGACTTATGGTATATTTTAACCTTTATACTATAAAATATTAATTATTAATATATTTATAATTGTAATAAATATTTATTATTAAAATATTAATACAGAATATTTTTAATAATATGTGAAGAATATTATTTAAAATTATTTTTATAAAAAATATTATTAAACTAAAATTGAAATATTAAATAATATATTAGAATAAATAATTTATATTAATAAGTATGTATGTTTAAGTAAAATTACCCATAAATGAGTTCTTTTTCAAAAAATGATTTACACTTTTCAAAAGAGTAAGCCAATTTATCAAGAGAAAGGACTTGTTTTCCATTGACTTGTAAATCATTTTCCTTAACTAAGTTGTTTTCTAAAAAATAAATACAAAAAAAATGTAAAAAAAATTCGTAAGTCATTTTCAGTGAAATAAATGATACTAAACTCAACTTTTCCAAACCCTTATTTTTCCTTTATTTTCCATTTCCTTTTCCTTTTCCCTTTCACCTTCTTCTCTTATGTATTCATTTCATAACCAAAATCTTTACTTCCGGTTCCAGATTTTTCATTTAAAAAAAAAAATTCCTCCTCTTTTTATTCTCAAACCATTTCTCTCCACAAAAACAAATTATTATTGTGAAACGTTGCCCCTCAAAGTCATTTTCAACTTGAATTCACCTCGATGAACACCTGATTCTATTTTCTCTTTTGATTTCATGATGATCCCACCCAAAATTGAATTAAAAATTCAAAATCTGAAGATTAAGCTTAAAATGAACTTTTGATCCAGTCAAACCTACAATCCGACCGTCTTGAAGCCAAAATTATAGCCTCCTCGAGATTGTTGCTTGCTTTCTACCATCCCATTTCATCGGATGAAGTTTTAGAAGTCTCGAATTCCCCTTTCATAAAAAAATAAGCATTTTGTTTTTGTATGTTGATCGTTTTAACTCTTTTAAAGTTTTTTCATTTAAAAAAAATGACAAATCTACATGTTGGAGAGCAAATCGATAAATTTTTTTTAAAGGTAAATTCATTAATTAATTTAATGGATGGAACTATACAATTCAGAGAAAAAAATAATAAATACTCGTCTTAGATGTGAAGGACAAATTCTATCAACACAACAAATGCTTTAGCCTTAGTATCAATAGAATATTATGACACGTTGATAATTAGCTTTGTCACAACTCAAGTATAACATATCCAAAGTAATTTCAAGCACTTAATATGATAAGGAAATCAATCCCGGATGGTTCAAAACAGTGAGCAAAGAGACAAAAGAATTGAGTATTCCACTAAACTAGAAATGACGACAATGAAATCATCCCTAAAGTCACTTGTAAAACTAAAATTATATGCACAAGCAAAATTAAAAAATGTGCTACAAGAACAGACAAAAACTTCTAAAACTGAGGACTTGTTAAACAATAAAAAAGCAAATATATATATATATATATATATATATATATAAAACTTAAGACAACACAGGTCCAAATTGACACGTGAAATCATTTATTATTCTAAAATACTATCAAAACAGAAACAAATTAAAAAGTTGATGAAGAGTCACTCACTTTCAAAGAAAAACTACTGGTGACCGGTGAAGTTTTAGCGAATGACAGACACAGTTATCTGTCCATCACAACTTGTGAAAATAACAAAGATATCTACAAAATAGATATGCAAGCTAAAAAGAAAGAAGATGTGTGTAGTGAATGAGAATAAGAAAGAAATAAAATGTTGATGAGAGAGGAAAAAGATGAGTGATACCCAACTCGAAAACTAACACCGCCACTGAGCAAAACAAAAAATAAGCACAAATTAATAAATATTTGAATATACTTTTCCCATCAAGATTTTCTAAACACTAAATTAGTTTATTCTATAATTTGTTCTAAAAAATATGAATTATGTTTAAAACTTAATTGAGAAATATGTTTAAATTTTGACTAAGAATTTTTTTTTTAAAAATGCTTTAAATCAATGGCAGTAATATATATTCTATTGAGTCTTTAAAAACAAGGTTAATGAAGAATTAAAATATTTGCACAGGTTGAAAACATAAAAAATTGAAAATAAATATGAATTCTGATTTTTTTTTTTTACTATTCTGTGATGCAGGATTGGTTTGTGTAATTTCTTAAAGATGCTGAATTATATAATTTAATATAATCAATGTAAAATTAGGAAATAATTTACTATAATTTTTCCTTATCTGTATTTGCTCATCTGAAAAAAAAAATCAACATTTACTTTCCAAAGATTACGCCATAAAATCTGTCAAAAACCAATTATAATATTGAATATTTGAGCATCAAATTGTTATTTGCAAATCATGCGGCCATGCGAAATTTTAATCACCACTGGTCAATTTTAATTTGACTTCAGCAAAAATTATGACAAATTCTTTTATAAATTTTGGGTGCTTTCACGTGGTAATCTAAGTTCCCAATTTAGTAATCTTGTTATATGAGAAGTTAATTTATGTATCTTTCTCATCACATTATTTATGGTTTATTTTTAATTATTTAATAATATTTTAGTAATTTTTTCATGTCATTAATATATAATTTTGATAATTTTTTATCTTAAATTTCGAATCCTGAACACCATAACCCTAAACTCAAATTCAAATCTTGAATCTTAAACTCTAAATTATGAGGTTTGAGTTTGTAATTTTGAATTATAAATTTAGTGTTTAAATTTAAGATTTAGAATTTAAGGTTTAGAGCTCAAAATTTAAAATTTTGAATTCATAGTTTGATGTTCAGAATTTAAAGTAAAAAAATTATCAAAATTATTTATTAATAAAATAAAAAATTATTAAATGATTAAAAATCAACCATAAATCATCTTGTTGGAATGGTGAATAAAATAAATTTTCCTTCCTTAATATATGATAATGGAGTAATGGACTTACTTAAGCCGCCGCCAAGGCTGACTTTGGTTTTGATGGCAATGGCCGATGGCGTAATAATACTAACAAATACAATTAGGGACCGGCTGAAATTCTTTGTTTTTATTTCTGCAAAATGTGCATTGAACGGGAACACCCATTTCTTTAAAAATAAATCACTCTTTCAGGTTTCAGCCTTTTAATGTATTTTACATTTGTATAACATTTACACTATGTCCAATTTAAAAGAAAAAAGAATTATACTGTTTTTTTTCTAACACCAACTTTTAATTTTTTTATATAAGATATTATTTAAAGAATAATTATTTTATATATAGATAATTATCCCATGTTTAATATTATTTTCCTCTATATTTTGTAAAAAAAAAGTCAATTTAGTTCATATACTTTAATTTGATCAATTTTAATCTCTATATTTTTTGAATTGGTCAATTTTATTCTCATTATTTTTTAAATTTTAAAATTTTAGAATTGACCCAAACAATAATGTCTGATTAAATTCAATTGCTAATTATATATTATGTGTACAATTGTAAATTTAGCATAGTCTTTAATTGGATCATTTTAAGTTTTTACACTTTTCAAATTTTAAATTTTCAGTCTTGATGCAAATTACTATCACTAACTCAATAAATGAACGTTTAATGAGTAATATGTGAAAATAACAAACTGATATGACATGACATGACATGACATATATGATAATATATTTGGTGTATTAAATTTTAAAAATAACAGAACCTAACTTAATAAATTTAACAATTATTCTTTTAACAACAATCGAACTTTAAAAATTAAAAAATACCAAAATTAAAAATAACAATAACTAAATCTATAACTTTTACAAAAATACAAAGCATTGAGTATTTTTTTCATCTTAACTGACCTAAATCCACGTGTTAATCAATTAAATTAGTATTTTTAATTTTTAATTGAACTCAACGATTACTTCAGGTGCTCACCTAACGCAACCAAATAGTGGGTTTAGGATTATAAAAATGAGCTTAATTTGTTCTAAAAACCAAATTAATATGCACATTCATTCAATCACAATTACTAAAAAGGTAGGCAACGCAAGGCATCCTGCGTCACCATGCATCATGTCATGTCATTCAGGGCGGATTTAGGGGTGGCAGTGGACCCGGCCCCCAAAATGTAAAACTAAATTTTAAGTCCTTAATTTTTTTAAAAATTTTAAATTTGTAAAAGTAAAATTATACTTTAGTCCCACTAAAATTATAAAAATTTGATTTAGTCTTTTAAAAATTATAAAAATATAGGTTATAAAAGATTAAAATTTCATTCGACCTCCTTAAAAATTTGTTCTGGTTTCGCCCCTGATGTCATTTTTGTCTCTACTTTAATCTAATAGCGAGGTTGTTCACTTGAATTTTTAAAATTCACTTTTTGGTACATGTTCAATTTATATAAATTAACGTATTCAACTCAATTACCCTTTTTTAGTAACTTGAGTTGTATGAAACATTAATTACCAATTCCATGATTAAAAATTTCTGTGAAAATCAACAAAACATTATAATGTGAATTTCAATGATTTTCCAATCTCGTCCTTATCAATTGCATGAATTGAATAATTGATTAGGGATAAATCTTAAAATTATACATGAACTTTGATTTAATGTGTAGTTGTATATATAAACTTTAATTTAGTACAATTATACACGTAAAACTCTAATTATGATTCAAATATATATTTGAAACTTTAATTTTAATTTAATTATGCACATTTAAAAAATAAATGTATCAATTTATTTTTATATTGGATAAATATAATTATTCATGTATGCAATATATAAACATAAAATGATGTTATATCAATAGTTTTGTTAATAAATTACAAGAATTTGATCAAAATGAAATTTTATGTATTTATAATTTTAAAATCTATTTGATTATAATGTGAAATTTTATGAAATGAATAAAATAAAAAAAAAGGGAAAGAGTTGAGAAATAAAAGCGGTCAATTCAATTAATAGAGTATGTTCAACGCCCACAATCTTATACTTGCATTACAAAAATCAGGGTTCGTTGGAGAGAGAGTGGAGACCCTTGTTTAGTTATACAAGATATTCCTTCTTTCTAGAAACCTCGTAGTAAACATTTTACACGTTCTTTATGTGGTTTTAGATTTTGTTTGATTCATTCTTTTTAAATCTACTTCTTCTTTTAAAATTTATGTATTTGGTATTTATTTTAAAAATATTACAAGGACAGTTCGCAATTAATAATTATTATTTTTTGATTGGATTAATTTTTGTAGTTTATAGGTAGATTTGGTTATAGGTCCAAAAATTCGTTTGGAAAATGGGAGAGTTTTAGTAAAAATATAAGTTTGAAAAATAGGTTTGGACAAATAAGATAATATATGTTTTATAAATGGGTCGAGTCTCAGATAGGATTTTTTAGCTCGGGCCTAGCTTGACCCGAATCAGCTGCTTTGCTATTGTTTCGTTACTGTTTCGCTACCACTTCGTTATTATATTGTTGTTATTTTTTTATTATTATTTAGATATCGTAGAACTCTTATTTTACTGTTAATTTTGCTACTATTTTAGAGACATTTGCTTGCTAAGTTGCAATTATATTGATGTTATTTAAGTATAAAAATTTTTAATGTATTTTCAAATAACTAGAAAATATTTATTTTAATATTTTTAGTGTAATTGATGCATTATATTTTTTAAATTTATTTTTATATAAAAATAGTTTAAACAGGTGGGCCAATTTTTAATCTGGGTCGAGTTTGAGTAAATTTTAAATACATTTTTAATCTGCACTGACCCATAATCAGATCTATTCATAAATATAGAATACCAACCAATTATACCAATTAATTAATCAAATTATATGATTTTGGTGGTGGTTTGATGAGGTTTTAATTTATTTGTAAAGGGGAGGTTATGAGAATTTCATATTCAAAATTTCATTGGGTGTGAATTTGATATTTATATTTGAGTTACAGATATATTTTTACTTGTAGCTTTAAACTATATAAAAATATTAATAAATTAATGAATGATTTTTAAAAATATTAAAAACAAGTATAATTATTATATTAATAAATTGACAGTATATAAATTTATGTAGAACCAATAAATTAAATATAACTTCAAAAAATATATTATAAAGAAAAAGTAGGCAGCATCAAAAGAAAATTATGGTTGGAAATTATTTTAAATTATATATTAGTCCACAGTCAAAGAAAGAGTTCGCTCGTCAGTGGATGACGTAAGCTGAGCTCAACTCAGATTCCGGATAAACTTTTAAAGTAAATGATTCGGAAACCACGATAAGTATATGTTTTAATTTTATATTTTTAACTATAACTAAAAATATAAATATAAAATCTAAAAGGAGGGATCTTTTGTTTGTTTGACTGCAGAAAGAGAAAAAATGAAAATAAAAATAAAAATAAAAATACCAACTAAAAGTAACATGTGATATGTGGCATGTTTGGAAGGTAGGTAAGGTTGGTTGGTAGGGTTGGGTACCCGATCATCCTTTTTACTACTATTAATGCTACATCAATAATAATAATTGGATTGAAAAATAGGTAGAGATAGTGACGAATCAAAAAAATATGACTTGAGGGGCAACATTATTTTAATATTTTTGACTATATTTTTATTATTATTAATTTTTATGTATAATTATTCAGTAATTAAGATATGCATACATATTTTTTAGTTTATTCTAGGCTTTTTTTTTCCTTTAGTTTTATGAGTAAAACTTTTACCATTTATTAAAATATTATTAATTAAAAATAAAATTTGAATTGGTAAATATTTTTAAAAATAATATCAGCATAAAATATTAAAAAATAATTTTCTCGCCTAATTAAATAGTACTAGAATTTGACCGCTGCTTTGGAAATTTGGATTAAAATTTTAAATACAACTATAATGATGCAACTATATATGAAATAATTAATTATAAAATTAAAATATTGAATCATTAGATAAAATTATGTAAACTATGAAAATTGGAACATGGCAATTCAATTAATTAAAAAGATCATGCCACGAGAAAAAAAAACATAAAAAATATAATAACATGACAATTTTTTATATAAAATTATGTAAATTTATAATACAAGAACGTGATATAAACTTCTAATTTTCTTTAAATTGAATTATTATGTGGAATTATGAAAAATATGTTATGAATTAGGACAGATAAACAAATAAATTATTCTTTAAATTTTGACTTTATTATCATTATTCAATTAATAAATTTTTAATTTTTAAGAAATTTTACTATTTATCTTTTGAAATACTACTATTATTGATATTAAGATTTTTAGGGTATTACATTAATTATATGGCCTTTATTACAAAAAGTAGTACCCTTGCCTCAACTAACTTTGGTGCAGATTATGATTCATAAGGAGAGTCTAGTGTCGAGTTTCTGCATATTTGCAATATAATGTTGGAGAAATGAGAGCAAGTATGTGATGTCAGAATTAAGCTGATAAAGGAGAACTCTTGTCTAAAGAAAGAGAACCAAAAGGAAATAGTTAATCAATCGGATGGAGATAAAAGACTATTCTTAATGATAAACCTATTCAAAAGAATCTTATAGCAACTCAATCGATACTTAAAAGTTCAATACAAGTAGTGAGAAAATGGGTGAAACGCTTATAGGAATAAGAAATCCTAAGAAATGTGGTCTAGGAATACGTTAAAAAGAAGGAAAAGGTTATGATTGAGAGTCTAATAATATTTGTCAAAACCATAAACCGCATTGATCGTGGAGTACTCGAGCACATTAGGCTAAGATACTTCAAGATGTTACATAATTTGAGATGGATACAAGCACTGGTAGGACCAATGCCAACTGCTCCAGGCGTACTACTCAAGGTCAAAGGTAAAAAATTGTCTTAGTTGTTAGCGTTCCAAATGTTGCAACAAGTTATATTGCTACAAGTTCTGTTGCAAAATTGTACTTAGAAATTCTAACTATTGGACGCCATTCCATTGGAAGTTCCATCAATAACGCTACTTCTTCTAGTTTTATTGTAGTCTCGCAACATAGGCGATGAAACCTATGGTGCTAGGGACTCCATCGTTCAAACAAAGCGAAAACAATGTCAACACAAAAATAAAATTCTCAATTTGAGTAACAAAATAGAAACCAATATCTATTAAGTGAGGAATGATTTTGATAGTCGTTTTATTTTCGAATTATTACGAGATTGATCTACTAAAATTCGAATTATGGTATGTTTTAAAATTTGAATTTAGAAAATCTTAGGTATATAGGATAGTATAGAATGCGAAGGGTGTGTATTTAAGGGTGTTTTTTGTGAAAAAGATAAACAAGTGGGATGAGCTTCATATGTTTTAAGGTTTTGTTAGGGTTTTTTTATAGGACTTTGACATCATGGATGACAAGGCCGATTTAAACTTTGAGATTTTATCTTTTACAAAAAAATCATTTACATATTAAGTATTACGATGTTAAATATTTTACTATAACCTCAACACCTAAGGACATTGAGGTCTATTTAAATAATATCCATAGCCGTTTAAAATTTTAAAAAATTTACAAGGACCTTAACATTTAAGGGTATCGAAGTCCTACTAAGCATTACCCCATTTCCAATTGGGCTAGGAAAACTTGGTGGCACAAGACATACTATGGGATTCGATATCCATGAGGGTCAAGGTACCCGTAAAAAATAACTATTGTAGGAATTAACTTTTTCGTAAGCATATTTCAGTTATTTTTTTTGCATTATTGAAATAAAAAAAATCTAATTATAACTTATATTTTCTCTTTAATTTGAATTATTATGATAAATTATACCAATATAAGAAGAATCGAGACATAATACAATATGAAGACACAAAATTTATTTATATGACAAATATAAACTAATCCAAAAGAGGATAAATTATACCAATATAAGAAGAATCGAGACACAATACAATATGAAGACACAAAATTTATTTATATGACAAATATAAACTAATCCAAAAGAGGCAAGGTCATAAACTCCCTTGGCTAAAATGGTGCACTTCATTTTTTGTTCGTTTAGGAAATTAATAAATTATTTTAAGCTCTTATCATAAAAATTTTTAGCTTTGACTCAGATAATTTATATTTTTATCTTGATCCTAAAAAAATTTTTGACTTCATCACCGATGACAAATTATGAAACTTGTACAAACAATACTACCAAAAAAGGCTGCACAGATTATTCAAACTCCCCGAGATAATATAGTATAACACACCCATTGCACAAAACAACGTACATTTCCCTCAAAAACCCTAAACTTTGATAAGAAACATTAAACGATGATATGTGCTGCAACAATTCTTTGGCAAAACATAAGCAAAGGAAGCTATAACTTGAAACCCAAATGAGAAAACATTTAAGGGATTTGAAGAAAGTAAATCTTTCATAACTAAATTCCTTTGGAAGCTTAGGCTTCCTCGATGAACTAAGTAAAGCTAGAACATGCAGCTCTATTGTGAGCTATGGTTAAAACCCTCTCTTTCAATTAACCTTTTCGTCTAGGGTTGATTAATTCAAACCAAAGCTAAAAGCAGGTAGTTTGATATGAAAATGCGACATTAAAGAAAAAACTGTAATATATAATTTTTAGGGTTATATATATTTGAAAAGTGATAAGCAACATTCTCCAAACTCGACAATTGATATACACACATTATTCCATGCACAATGTAGGTGTCATTATATGAGAATTAGAGTTGTCTATGGTCGGATTTGGGCCAGGCCCTAACAAAATTCAAGGTCCTATCGATAGGCTCAAACCTGACCCGAAAAATAGGCATTAATTTTTGCCTCAACCCACCCGTATTAAAATATTTTATTTTATTTTTTTATATAAAAAAATTTAAAAAATATATAATACATCAAAAACAATAAAAATATTGAAAATAAATTAAAAAAATTATACTTAAATAACACTAAGATAGGTGTAACTCAATAAGCAAATACCTCTAAAATAGTAGCAAAATTAACAATAAAGCAAAAGTTATACAATATCCAAATAATAACAACAAAATAGTAGCAATATAATAGTGAAATGATAGCAAAATAGTAGAAAACAACAAAACAAATTTTTTTTTTGCAAAGTTGAGTCGGGTTGGGACGGGGCCCAAAAAACCTTACTTGAGACTCAACCCGTTTTCTTAACAAGCCTCTTTTTTTTGCCAAAACCTATTTTTTAAACCTATATTTTTGCCTAAAACCCTCCCTGCGGGCCTTCGTGACCCAACGTATCGACAAGTCTAATGAGAATCATGTTTCAGCTTTCTCTTTATTCATTTCTCCATATTTTTTCTTTCCTCTTCTCTTATCATTTCCTTTTCCAAACTCGTCTCCCGTGCTTACACGTAGGATCAATGTCTACCAAGGGTGGATCCAAGGGGCTGGTAGGGGCTTCGGTATTCCTTAAAATGGAAAATTTTTCATTTATGTCCCTTTATAATTTATAAAATTTAAATTCGTAATAATAAAATTACTCTTTAGCCACCAAAATAATAAAAATAATTTAATATTTTAAAAATTATAAAAATATAAATTATTAAAATGATAAAATTATATTTTTACTATCATAAAAGTATATAATTTAATTAAAAATTTTTAACTTCCCCGTGGTGTCCACCTTAAACAAAACAAAAGGTACAATTAAACACGTACATATCTAAAAAAAAGTTCATGGCATGCCATTGGACACATGCAATTCGCGACATGCTTAACAAAAAGCCCATATCTTCGGCTATAAACAACACGGACTTAACCGAACAACAAAAGAATGGTTTAAGAGTTTCAAGAACCGTTTCCTCCACCCCCCCCCCCCTTCTCAACGCAAGTAAATTAGTCTTAAGAGTTTAAAGCCCAGTCCACTTAACGCAATCACACGTGTGAATTATAGATTATTTAGACGGTTCGTCGGAAGCTTTCGGTATTAGAATTGGAAGAAAAAGAAGCCACCGCTTTGTGGAAACAGCAGCTGTCGATTGAGGGTTTTCTTTGGTGGAAAAAGCAAAGCCATGGCGTTGAACGGTGGTGTTAGATCGGTTTCGAAGTTTCTTACTTCGTCCTCTCAATCACTTCTCTACAAGTCTGGTCAGTGACCCATTAGCGGTTTTTTCTCTTGTATTTAACTTTTGTTTGGTAGCTGAGAAAATACGGAAAAGAATGGAAGATGAGCATCTGGATGCTAGGAATTCTTTTTTTATTAGCTGAAATCGAGGATTCATAACTGTTTATGTAGATCTGCTTCATTGGTACTTGTGATTTTTTCCCTTTTTATTCGTTTGTGGCTGATTTATGTTTGTGGAGGTTCTTGATTGGATTAAAATATCATATGATTTTGACATGACTAATCTCTCTACATATAGATTTGCTCTTATCTGTATATATGCTTTTCAGGGATTGAGTATTGGGTAGATTGATTAACTTTTGAATACCCATGTTTTACGTAGCGAACAAATGAAATTTATGTTACGTGGGTCAAAGTTCTATAATTTTTTATAGGTACTCTTTCTGAAAAGGAAAACCTATGGGAGTTATTGAATAGGTTTACACATGGATCGTGAATTGATTTATGGTTATAGTATGTCGATTTCTAGGGGTCCTTAAGCAGCATTTGCTTATACATTTTGTTTCTAGAACCTCAATGACTGCTATATGATTTTTGTATCAATTGCAATGACCTTGTTATCTTATTTTATATCGAATGCAATTCCGATGTGAATAAGGTTGTTGACTTGACGTTTTCATGGTGACATTTCTAGTAAACTGCACTTGAATTAGTTTGTTTATGCTTTTGTTTTTGGTTTGATATCCTAATGGATTGTGTTGGTTATTGAGCAGTCCTCCATTTGTGTGGGTTATTGATGTTACCATAGTGCCCTAAACCTTTGAAAGTTAACTTCTTCTTTTTTTTTTTTGGCTAACTCCTTGATCTGATTACAGTGACCACTGGCTGTTTTCAGCACAGCAAAAGAAATGTAGAACATACTCGTACATGATATTTGTTTTGACTCTGATATTTAGATGCATTACCGCTTTCCAATTTGTTTTAAGTGTTTCATATTTAGACTCAATAATATATAATTTCAAGGCTCTTTTTGTTTGATATAGCTTTTACTATAGGCTTATAGGACGAATTGTACAGATGTCCTTACACCATTTTTGGGTAACTTGGAAATAGTGTTCTGTATCTACTCTCACATGTCTTGAAGTATATTGGTCTTGTAATTTATAATTGTGTTCTTTTATCCTGTTTGTTCCCTTGATGGGGATATAGGTGTGCTATTCATTTACAAACATTTGTAGTAGTATGTGCATGTTAAATATGCTGTTGAGAATTTATAGGAGCAACAATAAAAGTGGAATTTGTTTCAAAAAGATGAAAAATAAAGGAGTGAACAAAAGATAAGAGTAGATAACCAGATAACCCATGTTCACTAATCATTTAGGGGTTTTTGGCTTTCTTTTAGCTTACTTGTTCCTAACTGGAAGGAGAACAAGGAATTCCCCCTTGATCATTGTATCCGGCAAAACTGAACGATCCACCAATTTTTCCCAGTTTAAATTGTTAACTTAGTTGATCTCTTCCAAATGCTCTGGCTTTGACAGTGATTCAGAATAAACTGCCATGACTTGTGGTTGGAAGGTCTCCCGATTAGGAGTGGAACACGATTCCATTGATTCTGGAGTATAATTCGGGTTCGAATGAGAATTTTAAAAGATCCTATACATGGATGTTAATATTGCAAAATGGTTGTGTTTGCTTTTGCTGCTTGTCTTATTCCAGAAGCCTCAAATGTCGAAATAAACTTTTGCTTTTGCTTTTGCTTTTGCTTCTTGTCCTTTGTGGTAATTATATGTGTAAAACTCAAAAAATGAAGAGCTAAATCCGTTGTGGTTGTGGCAGGCAATAGAGGGTTTCATTCAACTGGAGTGAAGAGAATGGGGGGAGGGCATGGGCATGATGAGCCGTATTATCTCCATGCTAAACATATGTACAACTTGGATAGGATGAAAAATCAGAAGCTGACAATGTCTCTTGGAGTTTTGACAGCCTTCAGCATTGGTGTGTTTGTTCCTATCTATGCTGTCATTTTCCAGCAGAAAAAGACTGCATCTGGTTGATTTTTATTTTTTATGCTTGCCTTCATGGCATGGTTTGGCTGCCTGCAATAATGGAAGCAACTGCCTTTGTGAATTGTTATCTTCGGCTTTTTGAACTGATGCAGTTTGATGATTCTGATGATACTTGCAGGATTTTAGGATTTCTTTTGACAAACACCTGTTGGTAATTATGGGAATTGATTATTTGATAATAATGATAAACATTATATTTGGATTTGCATGGGAAGGTAAGGTAAGGTAATTGCATTTGTCTATACCACAATATTGAAGCTATCCCAAGCGAAATTTCTACTCATTTTTTAAAAGGAAAAGTAAGCAATGTGATTTTGATGTTGTGGAGGGTAATTCCATCGTCTGCAAAATGAAATGAAATAGAGTGTTCTGGCCAGTAGGGGTGGTACCGAAACGATACCAACTACCAAGGTGAAAACACCAAAGTCTGAACTTACTTGGACAGTAGAGGAGAAGCTAGCCAATGTTAATTCACAAGCATTGAATGCAATATTCTTTGCTGTGGATGGACAAGAATTCAAAAGGATACCCAAGTCTACTACTACTAAGTAGACTTAGGATATTCTCGAGATTGCCTATGATGGTACAAATACTGTAAAGTAATCCAAGGTGCAAATGTTGACAACCAAGTTTAAGGCCTTCAATAGGCAAGAAAATGAAACTATTGGTGAATTCTAAGTAAAGTTGTGTGACCTATCCAATCAAGCATTTGCCCTTGAAAATGAGTACTCGAACCACAAGCTAGTGAGGAAGGTGCCTACATCTTTGCCCGAGAGATTCGCAATAAACGTCACTGTTATTGATAATATGAGAATAGATAAGCTTATTGGATCTCTATAGACTTTCAAGGTCAAATTGGATAAGTAAAGAAGTAGATCTAAAGGCGATAAGAACATTGCCTTACAAGTGACGGAAGCAGTTCCAACTGAAGGTATCACTACTATCAAAGAATTGTAAGAGAAGATGGCACTCAAAATTTTTACAAGGCTTTTAAAAAGCCATCCAGTAAGAACAAGAAGTTTGAGGCTATCAGGAACTTTCCCAAAAACAAAAACAAAGATGTGGTAAAGAATCTACCGAGGAGTAGAAGAAGGGCATTCAATGTGATGATTGTAGCCAAATCCCTATGTGTTACCTGAGGATTCTTCAAGTGTCTCGTATTTTGATAATAATCATGTAAGTAATTATGTAGCCTTCACTATAAAAGTCAATATCCTTGTCTCAATTGATTTTAATACAGATAGTAATTCGATTTGAGAATCTAGTATTAAGTTTTTATAAACCTACAAGATATCGAATCTAGTGTTAAGTTTTTATAAACCTACAAGATAATGTTGGAGAAATAAGAGTAAGTGTGCGATGTCAATGCCAAGTTGGAGGAGGAGAACTCTTGTCTAAAGGAAGGAAACCAAAAGCTGATCAAGCAAATGGAGGTAAAAAGCTCTCTTTCTAGATGATAAAATGCTAGCCTTGAGGCTATTCAGAAGGGTCTTACATCAACTCAATTGATGCTCGAAAAGTTCAATACAGGTAGTGAGAAATTAGATGAAATCCTTGTAGCTGAAAGAAGAAGCCTTGGGAAAAGAGGTCTAGGATATGTTAAGAAGAAGGGAAAGGCTAAGGCTTGGAGTCCAACAATCTTTGTAAAAGCCACAAACAACACTAGTTGTGGAGAGTGTTCAAATAGGTCTGTTTTAATACATGTTAAAAATAGGGCGGATTCCAAGCACAGATTATTCGTCATTATTGTGGATGCCCAAGCACATTAGGCCAATATGCTTTAAGATGTTACATGATTTGAGATGGAAGCAAGCAGTGACAGGACTAGTGCCAACTGCTCCAACATTGCTTGAGGTTAGAGGTGAATTTGTCTCAGTTGTTATCATTCTGCATATTGCAACAAGTTTGGTTGCTAGAGTGTACTTAGGAATTCTCATTACTAAACACCATTTCATTGAAAGGTCTGTCAATAATGCTACATTTATTGTAGCTTTGTCACATAGGAAATGACACTTATAGATTTTGGGTCTCCATTATTCAAACAAAGCATCAACGGATGTTAGCATAGAAATAAAATTCTCAAATTGAGTAACATAATAAAAACCAATATCTCTTAAGTGAGGAATTGTTTTTGTTGTTAGGCCATTATATTTTTGCATTATTGTGACACCCGTCCACTAAAGATTCTTTTGATCTCAATAAGAAGATAGTCATTATGATATGTTTCAAAATTCAGATATAGAAAAAATTGGGTATGTAGGATAGTATACAATGCAAATGATGAATGTTTAGGTTTATTTTTGGGTGAGAAAATAAATAAGTGGGATGTTTTTATAAGTTTTCGGATTAAGGGGTTTTGATAAGACTTTGACACCCATAAGTGGCAAGGTCAATTTAAATTTTCAATATTTTATCACTTGCAAAAAAGTCATTTACAAATTAGGATTTATACTTTTAAATATTTTATTATAATCTGGACACCTATAAGTATCAATGTTTGTTTAAATAATATCCACAGTCGTTACAAAATATATAGATGGTTACAATTTATAGTTTTAAAATTTTCACAAAGACTTTACATCTATGGATGTTGAAGTCCTACTAATCATTACCCTGATTCCAATTAGACTAAGAAAACATAGTGGTGCAAGACATGTAACGAAATTTGACGCTCATAAATATCAAGGTACTTATCAAAAAAAAAAAAACTACTACAGGAATTAACTTTTTCGTAAATATATATTAGTAATTTTAAAGCATTATTGAAATAAATAAAAAAATCTAATTATAACATATATATTTTTTTAAAACTGAATTATTATGATGAATTATACAAATATAAGAGGAATTGAGAAGATACAAAATTTCTCTAAACTAAACTACATAGGTTATAATGGTGCAATTCATTATTCGTTCTCTTAGGAAATTAAAAAAAAAAATCATTTTAGATTTTAGATTTTTTAGTATAATATTTTTTAGTTTTGGGTATCGATAATTTATATTTTTATTTTGACCTTTAAATATATATTTTTTTCTGATTTCACCATCGATGACAAAACTATGAAAGCTGCACAACCCATACTCCACACAAATTATTCACACTTCCCCGAGATAATGCAATATAACTCATCCATTCCACAAAATAACCTACATTTCCATCAAAGCAAAGATAAAATGTTTTTTTTTTTAAATATTGAACATAAAAAAAGAGCACAATTTTCTAAGTGTTGCAACAATTCACTGGCAAAACAATAGCAAAGAAACTTTAGATTTATTATAGAATTATAGTAAAATATATATTAATCCGACCTGAAATTCAATCAAGAAAAACTCTTTTTATATACATTTTTAACGACTCTCTTTAGAGGGGTGCTTTCTAGACACGGTACCTTTGATCTGCTTCTTCATCAGAACACTTTCCCTTTTCTTCTCTACTTCCGTTGATAACATGTATCAACAAGATTCAAACCCAATTAAATCCTTCATAATTTCCTTCGTAAACTTAAGCTTCCTTGATAAACTAAGTGAAACTAGATTATGCAACTCTTTTGTGAGCTATAGTTAAAATCCTTTTTTTTCCTATTCACCTTTTCATTCTCAATTAGAAATTACTCTTCAAAATAGAGATTAATTCAAACCAAAGCTAAAAAACATATATTTTGATATGAAGATGCGGCATTGAGAAAAAAACTATCAACTATAATTTATAGGGTTATATAAGGATGATCAATAATATGATCCAAACTCGCCAATTGATATGCATACATTATATACAGCGGCGAAGTTAGGAGTTAGCAGGGGCTCCGACCCTCCTTAAAATGGAAAATTTTTTATTTGTACTTTTTTATAATCGATAAAATTTAAATTAGTAATGGTATAATTATACTTTGACCCCTTAAAAATGATAAAAATTTGATTTAATCATTTAATAATTATAAAGATATAAACTATTAAAAATAGTGAAATTACATTTTTACTATATAACAAATATACAATTTAGTTCCAGCCCCCTACAAATTTTTTTGGGAAAAATTTAATTTGATTTGAAAAATTCAATAAAAAATTTAAAATTTTAATTAAATTGTTTGAGTTATTCGATTTGCTCAGATAAACTCGAATAAAAGATCAAAATTTCTAGTTTAACTCGAATATGAATTACACAATTCGAATTATCTAAAAATCTGAATAAGAAAAGGTAAAATTATATCGTTTTGATAAATTTTACCTTTTCTAAAAGTAAAAGTCAAAACCATTAAATTAAAAGATAAAACTATATCGTTTTAATAAATATTTATCCATTAAATTAAAAAAAATCATTATATTATTCACGTAATTAAATAATTTTTTTACTTCATCTACTAATTAAATAATCAACAACATAATTAGACTTAAAGAGTTTAAAGCCCAGTCCACCCAACCCAAAGCTGTGAATTATAGATTCTTTATAGACAGTCGGCCGGCAGCCTTCGGTAGTAGAATTGGAAGAAAAAGAAGCCACCGCTTTGTGGAAACAGCAGCCGTCGATTGAGTTTTTTTTTTGGGAGGAAAAGAAAAGCCATGGCGTTGAACGGTGGTCTTAGATCGGCTTCGAAGTTTCTGACTTCGTCCTCTCAATCACTTCTCCACAAGTCAGGTCAGTGACCCATTAGCCATTTTTTTTCTTGTATTTACCTTTTGTTTGGTAGCCGAGGAAATCCGGAAAGGAATGGAAGATGAGCATCTGGGTCCTTGGATTTCGTTTTTTTATTAGCTGAAATCGAGTTTTCATAACTGTTTATGTAGATCGGCGTAATTGGTATTTGTAATTGTTTTTCCTTTTTTTTTTGTCCATTGCTGATTTATGTTTGTGGGTTCTTGATTGGATTAAAATATCAAATGATTTTGACCTGACAAATCTCACTATATATAGATTCGCCCTTATTCTTTTCAGGGATTAAGGATTGGGTAGTTTGATTAACTTTTGAATAACATTTAACGAATAAATGAATTTTTATGTTACGAGGGTAAAAGTTATATAATTGTATATAAGCACTCTTTCTGAAAAGAAAAACCTAAGGGAGTTATCGAATAGGTTGACATCGATTATGAATTGCTTTGTGGTCATAGTATGCTGATTTCTACCGGTCTTTAATCAGCATTTACTTATGCATTTTGTTTCAAGAACTTCAACGACTGCTATATGATTTTTGTATTAATTGCAATGACTTTTTTATGTGGAACGCAATTCCGATGTGAATAACGTTGTTGACTTGACGTTTTCATGGTTACATCTCTAGTAAACTGAATTTGAATTAATTTTCTATGCTTTTCTTTTTTGTTTGTAATCCTAATGGATTGTGTGGGTTAGAGACGAGTCCTCCATTCGATGTTACTATATAAAGTCCAGCCACTACCATAGTGCCCTAGCCTATTTTTACATTTGAATTTGGCTGATTTTGCAATTAGATGGCTACGAGGAAGTTTCTATTATTTTTACATGCTGAGATTTTGTTTAAATGATAGAAAAGTTCTTTCTATGTTTTCGAGTATATGAGATGCTTTCTTTTTTTGCGTTTGTTTGACCTTTTTCTCTTGTGTTTTTGTGTGCTCTACCATGAAAGTTAACTTCCTTCGTTTTTTGGCAAACTCATTGATCTAATTATGGTGACCACAGGCTGTTTTCAGCAATCTGGTTGAATTGATATTTTGTGTTTCTTCCTCAGCAATAGAAATGTAGAACATACTTGTACATGATATTTGTTTGGACTCTATGATATTTACATGCTTTACCCTTTTCCAATTTGTTTTAAGTGTTTCATATTTGGACTCAATAACATATATTCTCATAAATAGAAATTTCAGGCTGTTTTTGCTTGATATAGCTTTTACAATAGGCTTATTGGAAGAAGTGTATGGATGGCCTAATACCATTTTTGGGTAACTTGGAAATAGTTTTTTGTATCTACTCACACATGTCTTGAAGTATATTGGTCTTGTAATTTATAATCTTGTTCTTTTATCCTCATTTTTTCCTTGATGGGGATTTAGGTGTGCTATACATTTACAAACATTTGTAGTAGTATGTGCACGTTAAATACATTGGTGAGGGTTTATAGGAGCAACAATTAAAGTGGCATTTTAAAAAAAAAAAGATGACAATGAATTGAAAGATCGAGTAGATGACCGGATAAGCCATGTTCACTAATTATTTAGGTGTTTTAGGCTTTCTTTTAGCTTACTTGTTCCTAATTGGAAGGAGAACGAGGTATTTCCCTTTGATCATTGTATTCTGCAAAACTGAACAATCCACTAATTTTTTCCATTTTAAATTGTTAACTTAGTTGACCTCTCCCAAATGTTCTGGCTTTGACAGTGATGCAGAATAAACTGCCATGACGTGTGGGTGGAAGGTCTTCCGATTAGGAGTGGAACATGATTCCGTTGATTCTGGAGTATATTTTGGGTTTGAATGACAATTTTAAAAGATTTTATACTTGGATGATAATATTACAAATTGGTTATGGGTATAAGTTGTGTTTATTTTTGCTTATTGGCATATTCCAGAAGCCTCAAATGTTGAAAGGAACTTTTTTAGGGATTTAGCCTTTGTGCTTTTGGGTAATTATGTCTAAAACTAAAAAATGAAGATCTATATCTGTTGTGCTTGTGGCAGGCAATAGGGGGTTTCATTCAACTGGGGTGAAGAGGATGGGAGGAGGGCATGGGCATGATGAACCATATTACCTCCATGCTAAGCATATGTACAACTTGGATAGGATGAAAAATCAGAAGCTGACAATGTCGCTTGGAGTTTTGACAGCCTTCAGCATTGGCGTGTTTGTTCCCATCTATGCTGTGATTTTCCAGCAGAAAAAGACTGCATCTGGTTGATTTTTTATGCTTGCCTTCATGGCATGGTTTGGCTGCCTGCAATAATGGAAGCATCTGCCTTTGTGATCTTCAGCTTTTGAACTGATGTAGTTTGATGATTATGATGATACTTGCAGGATTTTAGTATTTCTGTTGGCAATCACCTGTTGGTAATTATGGGAATTCATTATTTGATAATAATAATAAACAATATATTTGATTTTGCATGGGAAGGTAAGGTAAGGGAATTGCTTTTAGGCTTAATGGTAAAAAAAAGAAAAATTCAGTTAAGCTCTCAAGAAAAATTAGTACTCAATTGAGCTCTTGTAGCTGAAAAATTAATCAAGTCCTGAATTAATGTCGACTAATGTTTGACCTAAAGAATAATGTTTAAGCACATGCATGGAATTACAAGGGTGCAGCGATATCCATCTTGTCATATTTGAGGTTATCTTACCCCCCTCATTGATTAGGTTGTGGATGGCAATTTCATGAAGCTCGTGGGGAAAGGAAAGATAACCCTTCAGGGTCCGCAGCTGGTGCTGTGATAAGGGATAGAAATGGTGCATGATTCGCTGAGCTAGGACGAAATGCAAGGTTTTGCACGGCGAGCTATGGGGTGTGTTCGGTTCATTGATGCTGACGTGGAATATGGGTCAGAGAGCGACAGTTAGGGGCAGCACCTCAGGTTGATCATTTATAAAATTTTAAATTAATATTTAATAAAAATGCATTTTGACATTTTCAAAAATAATAATTTAATCTTTTATTAAAATGATGAAATTGTGCCTTCCGGAGTTATTCTACATAGGGAGATAACTTCAATTTTAAAATTCACAACAATGATCCATTTATATATTTTAAAAATTAATAAAACAATTCAGAAATTCCAAATCAGTCTTTTTATTTGTAAAATTTGGATTTTTTTTAACACAACAATGATTCATTTATAAATTTTAAAAATTAATAAAAAATTCAGAAATTCCAGATCGATTTTAGAGATTTTAAACTATTTTTATTTGTAAAATTTGGAGTTTTTTAAAGTTTTTTTTTTTGTTTTGTTTAGAAAATGTTTTGAATATTTTCAAAATCCAAAAAAAATTCTTTTTTTTTTTGTAATCATTTCCGAAAAAATTGGACCTATTTTGTTAATTTTAAAGTTTTTTGAATTTTTTCATAATTCTATATTTGTAGAGCTATTTTCTGTTTTTTCGAAAATTTGGATATTTCAATCAAAATTTTAAAACTTGTAATATTTCCAAAGTTCTAGAATTTTTCTCTATATTTATTTCAAAAACTTAGAAATTTATATTATTTTTATATTTTTTTGAATATTTCTGAAACTATATATTTTAAAAAATATTTTTATTACCTTAAAAATGTTTTTAGTTTACAAATTATGGAATGAAAAAAATAATTAACTCGTTTGATCATCACTAATAAACTAAAAAGATACAAAAAAATATTATTAACTAAATATATATACCCTCTATAAAATGGAAATAGAAACACACCAAAAACATATAATAAGCTAAAAAGATATCGAAAAAAATAATAGAGCAAACTACGCAGTAAGTCACTCTAAAATAGCATTGGACATTTTAAAATTTTTATGTTGATTTAGACTTTTAGTTGCTCTAGTTAAGATAATTGCTTGAATTAGTTACTGTTGTTAAAATTTTCGTTAATCTACTAATAAATTGTTGACATGACATTTCTTTTACTTTTGACTAAAGGTAGAGATCTTTATAATTAGTGAAAACTATTTTTTTATTAGTTATTTGCAACATATCAAAGGTTCTCTCTCTCTCTCTCTCTCTCTCTCTCTCTCTCTCTCTCTCTCTCTCTCTCTCTCTCTCTCTCTCTTGTTTGTTTCCTAGGAAAAATATAAAAAAAAAATGAAGATGATTAAGGCTTGATTTTCTAGTAAATTGAATTCACAATATGACATTGATTAACCCCATGGGAAACAACAATGCTAGAAACCACGATAAGAGAAACGATGACGAGAATGTCAAGTTGAGGGTGAGACTGGGGTCGGGTTGTTTTAAAAAAGTCAAAACTATCACCATTTTTATCTGTTATTTTTCTCAGAAAACAAACAAGAGGAAAGAAAAAAAAGAACTTACAAACTTTAGTTTTATGTTGCAAATAAACTCAAAAAAAGTGTTTTGAACTAATTACATAGAGATCCTAACTTTAGTCAAAAGTCAAAAAAAATGTCACGTTAGCAATTTGTTAATGAATTAACGGAATTTTTAATGACAGTGACCAATTCGAGTAGTTATTTTAATTAGAGTAACTGAATTAACAAAAAAAAATAGAGTGACCAAAATAGGAACGACACTATTTTATAGTGACGTGTGGTGTAGTTTACCTAAAAATAGAATAAATTAAATAAACTAAAAAATCTATAACATGCATATGTGTGGAAACCATAGATTTAAAATACGGATGCATGTTTAAAATTAACATGCAATAATTAATGAAACGTATGATTTGAAATTAATTAATCATAATAACACATTAAATATGTACGGTATTAAAATAAAAAAATAGATTAAATTACGGTTAAAATCGAATTTAAACACATAAATACATCATATTAACCATACTAAATGCATTACACTTGTTTATCATGATGTTGCCATCAATTGTGAGTTAGGGTCGAGTTAACTTGCGTCACTAACTCAATTAATAACATTATTTTTTATAATTGGTAGTAAGAAATGGGGTTACTTTAGATCGAACCAAACTCTCATGTTTACAAGATAATATTTTTATTATTAGGTTGATTAATTAACAGCACTGAAATAATAAATTGTACATATTAAAATAAAAATATATAAAATAAAATTTTAATTGAATAGTAAATTTAAAAAATTACAGCATATAGTGATTGATGATGCATGGACTCTGTCGTCTCCGAAAACAGTGACAAACAAACGGAGATTCGAAAATACTTGTGATAAAACCAAAAAACTAAAATAAAATAAACAGTGAAAAACACACGCACGAACGATGATTATGACGATATCCTGAACTGATTTCAATTTTTTTTTTTTCATTTTAATCTGACCCCAAAAGAGAACATCTTTCCTTTGCAACCACCTGAGATCAGACATTCAGCTGCCTTGCTTTCAGGTACAATTAAGAATTCTTTTTTGGTCGTGTTATTTTTCCCTTACAAATGTGTTTCGTTGCATGTTGTTTTTGCTTATGTTGATAAAATTCGAGTTCTTTTGTTTCTATATGTATTGAATCATATTGGGATCTCCATCAAGTCCTTTCCCGTGTATTTTTTTTTTTTTATTCTTGGAATGTTTGTATTCGTAGCATTTGTTCATTGAACAATGGATGCGAAACCACCCAAGAGGAGGACAGCTATAGAGAATGGGGAGACAGGGGAAGACTTGGTGCTCGCAACTTTGATTGGAAATGGTGACGATTTAGGTCCCCTCGTTAGACATGCCTTTGAAATGGGGAGGCCGGAGCCGCTGGTTCAGCAACTGAAGCATCTCATGAAGAAGAAAGAAGTGGAGATCGAGGAGCTCTGCAAGACTCACTATGAGGAATTCATTCGTGCCGTGGATGAGCTCCGGGGCGTCTTGGTCGATGCCGAAGAGCTCAAAAGCGACCTCGCCAGCGATAATTTCAGGCTGCAAGAGGTAGGGAGTGCCTTGCTGCTCAAACTTGAAGAGCTTCTTGAATCTTATTCCATTAAGAAAAGTGTCACCAAGGCTATTAAAATGTCCAAGATTTGCATTGAAGTGTTGCAGCTTTGTGTTAAATGCAACACTCACCTTTCAGCAGGCCAGTTTTACCTTGCTTTAAAAGCTGTGGATTTGATCGAGAAGAGCTACTTGAAGAACATCCCTGTGAATAAAATCAAGATTGTTATAGAAAAAGCCATTCCTATAATCAAAGCACATGTTGAGAAGAAAGTGACTACACATTTTAATGAGTGGCTGGTTCACATCAGGAGTTCTGCTAAGAATATTGGACAAACCGCAATAGGCCATGCTGCATCAGCTCGCCAGAGAGAGGAGGAAATACTCGAACGACAGAGAAAAGCCGAGGAAATGAACATGTACGGGATGGAGTTCGTTTATACTTTAGATGAAGAAGTTTCCGAGGAATCTCCTTTGAAGTTTGATCTCACGCCTCTTCATCGCTCGTATCACATCCATGCCTGCCTTGGACTCCAAGAGCAGTTTCGCGAATATTACTACAAGAATCGAATGTTGCAGCTCACTTCAGACTTGCAAATCTCTTCCTCGCAAGCATTTGTCGAATCGCATCATGTTTATCTCGCTCAAATTGCAGGTTACTTCATTGTGGAAGATAGGGTGTTAAGGACTTCGGGAGGTTTGTTGTCGGATGAACAAGTCGAGACAATGTGGGAAACAACTGTGGCTAAAGTGACATCGGTTTTGGAAACACAGTTTTCTCTAATGCGTTCTGCAACACACCTTCTCTTGGTGAAGGACTATATCACTCTTCTTGGGGCAGCTCTTACGCAGTATGGCTACAAGGTGGGTTCGATTCTCGAGGTATTAGACAAGAGCCGAGACAAATACCATGACCTTCTTCTCGAAGAGTGTCGCCAGCAGATTTCTAACATCTTTTCAAATGATACCTGTGAGCAGATGGTAATGACGAAGGATGCAGACTATGAAAGTAATGTTCTGGCATTTCATCTTCAGGCTTCAGATATAATGCCGGCTTTTCCGTACATTGCCCCATTCTCCTCTATGGTGCCTGATTCATGTCGTGTCGTTCGATCATTCATCAAAGGCTCCGTCGATTACTTGTCTCATGGAGTGAATTGTAACTTTTATGATACTGTGAGGAAGTATTTAGACAAGCTCTTGATTGATGTGCTTAATGAAGTTATCATTAATAAAGTTCATAGCACTGGCCTTGGTGAGTCTCAAGCCATGCAGATTGCTGCAAATATATCGTACCTCGAAAGAGCTTGTGACTTTTTTGTACAACATGCGGCCCAACTGTGCGGGATTCCAGTTCGGGCGGTCGAGAGGCCTCGAGCCGGTTTGACAGCCCAGGTAGTCTTAAAGACATCAAGAGATGAAGCTTATCTGGCTCTCCTGAATCTGGTACACAGTAAGTTGGAAGAGTTCATGGCACTCACAGAAAACATAAATTGGACATCAGAGGAGTTAGTCCAAAACAAAAACGACTATATGAACGAGGTGGTTTTTTACCTCGAGACACTGTTATCGAAAGCACAGCAAATCCTACCGCTGGATGCTTTATATAAGGTTGGGAGCGGCGCTCTCGAGCATATATCCAACTCCATAGTTGCAGCATTTCTTAGTGACAGCGTGAAGAGGTTCAACGCCAATGCGGTGATTGTAATCAACAACAATCTCAAGATGCTAGAGAATTTCGCGGACGAGAGGTTCGAAAGCACGGGGCTAAAGGAGGTATACAAGGATGGTAGTTTCCGTGGCTGCTTGATCGAAGCTCGACAGTTGATAAACCTATTGTCTAGCAGCCAGCCAGAGAATTTCATGAATCCTGTAATACGGCAGAAAAATTACAACGCCTTGGATTACAAGAAAGTGGGTATCATCTGTGATAAATTCAAGGATTCAGCTGATGGCATCTTTGGAAGCCTTTCTAGCAGAAACACTAAAACAAATTCACGCAAGAAATCCATGGACGTCCTCAAGAAAAGATTGAAAGACTTCAACTGACAAAAATTAGGATTTAAAATGATGTTTGCGTGCATTACAAGGGGAAGAAGCCCTTCCTATTTCTGTTCTACCTTTTTCTTTAAAATTGGGTTTCAAAATGTTGTTTGCGTACATTATAAGGGGGAGAAGCTCTTGCTATTTCAATGTCATCCTTCTTTTTGAAGTATTATTATGTTATGCAGCATCAGAGGTTTTTTTTTTTTTTTAATCCAACATCAGACCTTATAAAATATTTTTCATATAGTTTTTAACTTTATTTTTAATTATTTATACTTGAATTTAGAATATAAGAATTTATCAAGTGTGTGCTATTAAAGCCAAGCATTATATTCGAATTCATTCATTTGATTATTAGTCACGTTTTGATTGCACTACCACTTATTAGATATTATAAAAATATATCTCAATTAATATTAAAAGATTAATTAAATTTGTATCACGAATAAATTGCATGCTAATTAAGTTTAAAAAATTTAAAATCATTTTTTAAGAAATAATAATAATTACTTTTTTGTGCTTCAATATTGTTATATACAATTTATACATACAAAACAACTATTATTCAAAATTTTACATGACCACTTTATCTATATTTGTACTATTATTTAAGTACTTAACTAAATTGATGTGACACGATTTTAACTCAGTAGAGAAATTATTATAATTTTTTTATAAAATAGTAATTTTTTTTGTTTATTTTATTTTATATGAGTGTTGCATCATGATTTCACTATTAAATAAGAGATAATATATTTTAACGCACTTAAATTTATATTCTTTTGTATTGACAATAATATCAATACCAATTGAAATTGAACTAAGAGTGAATTGACAAAATAACAAACATGTTTGAATCACAATAATTTTTATTAGTTTTGTTTCAACCTCAATTTTTATAAACACATTTATTACATACCAAAAAATATAAATTCTTATAGTACCTTAATGAAATTTTAATTTTGGCCCTTTTGGTAAGAGCAAAAAATAAATGAGTGAAAAAAAAAAAGAGGCCATCTCACGCGATGCAATGCTCTCTTTGAACAACGCCATAAAGCTTAAGGCCAAGGCGCCTCTTCTGCTGCATTCCTTCACTCTACCCACCACCAAAATCACCCTAGCGTTTGGCAGCGTTTCAACTCCCTTAAATGAAACTGTCCTATCCCTAAATACCACCACACCCAATACCATACCCTTTCTTCCCTCGGCGTTTCTTCGCTGCCGAGCAGCCATGACGACCGCGGCCTGCGTTCAAGTCAAAGAGCAAATTGAGTTGACAGAGACTGAGAAGAAGATTTTCGATAGGCTTTTGAACACCCTTCGTCATTTCAATCTCCAAACTCAGCTTCGAGTTGCTGGTGGATGGGTTCGCGATAAGGTGATTTTACTCATATTTTGAACTATTTACTGTTTTTTTAATGGCTAATGTGAGTAGTATTCAGTGTTCAAAAGGAAATTTAGCAAAGGAAAGAGAATAAATGGGAATTTTATGGTATTATGAAATCCCAATAGATGAAATAAATTTTTTGGAGTAAAATACAGTTTGATATCATCTAGTTTTGAGTTTCTAGCTAAGGGTTGCTCTTTTTCTTTGTAATCTAGTTGAATATACTGCTATTTAGATAATTGCTTTGCTAGAATCTTGATTTAAGATTATTAGGCTGTAAAATTGAATGGTGGAAAGTGAGGATGTGCCTATAGGTTAAGAATTGTATGCTGTTGTAATTCGTGAGTCAGTAAAGCATTATCAATAGAGGATAGCTGATTACTATTTTTCAATATGAATTAGCCACTCATAATAAGCTGAGGATTTCCATTTATTATGAGCATCAGGCCAGTGGTAAGGCAAAAAAAAAAAAAAAAAAGAGTGTGATTTTGACTGTAGATTTTAATTTATCTGTTTTGCTGTATTATAATCTTTAGAGAATCGTGTTTCAGTGTATCCTAATTGTACCATAACTCATAAGTTGCATCCTCTGTCTGTATGATTGCTTCATGCATGGCTTCTGATGTTCCTATAGATTTTTATTAGTCGCAGGTAGCTAATTATTAGTGGCAGGTAGCTAATGTTGGGTTTAACTTCCTTTACAGCTTCTTGGCAAAGAATGTTATGACATTGATATTGCACTTGACAACATGTTGGGCAGTGAATTTGTTGATAAGGTTCAGGAATACTTGTCAACTACAGGGGAAGTTGCGCAGGGCCTTGCTGTCATTCCAAGGTACATCATTCATTGTGCAATGCATGGCATCTTTTTAATGCCTTTTACTAGCTGAGGCAATAAACATGAGACTGTTATTTTATACAGTTTTAACTTTCTTCCTTTTGTTTTCCAACCTCATTTGGATAGCTTTTTTATATCAAAATTTGCAACTTTTGGGATGGTGTAACTTCATCTGGAAAGTGTGTGGCCTGTATAATATGCAATGCAGTTTGTAACTTTTATTTGCCTAATAAACTTCTTATCTTTGTTGGCTTCCCCTGATATAATTATATATTGAATCCTAATATTTGTTTTTTTGTTTATAATTTTTTGTATTATTTCTGGCCATTATACAGTTTAATTTCATTTTGCAGTAATCCTGAGCAATCTAAGCACTTAGAAACTGCAAGGATGCGGCTTTTTGATTTATGGATTGATTTTGTGAACTTGAGGTGTGAAGATTATAGTGAGAACAGCCGCATCCCTACAATGGTAAACAAATATTTTAACAGGTTCATTGCCAGGATAAGTAATAAGCTCTCATAATTAGTTCATAATGTGCTCTCTATTGAATATTACGTTTTCTAACTGTTGCATTTATAAGTTTTATTGTTCACTCATGTCTTGAATTAGAAATTTGGCACTGCTGAGGAGGATGCATATAGAAGAGATTTGACCATTAATAGGTAAGTTTCTTTGCTCTTAATCACATGTTATAGCTAGGAATTGATCATTATACTTCTATGGATAATTTAGCAGTTTAGCTTTCAGAGAATGAGTAATACAATTGTATTTCTGTGAACTCTTTTTGTCTTTTATCTTCCTTGATATCATTTGTTGAGCGCTAGGAATTAATGGAGTTCTCTTTTCATTTTTGAGCTTGTTCTACAATATTAACACCAACTTAGTTGAAGACTTCACTAAAAGAGGTAATGCCTTCTTTCTCCTGATTCTACTTTTTCGATGATTCCACATATTTGTAAGTTGCTGTCATGTTTCATTTTTGTTCCTTTTCATTTAATAAACTACAGGGCTTGAGGATCTAAAATTTGGAAGGATAGTGACTCCATTACCTCCAAAGGCTACATTTTTGGATGATCCCCTACGGGTTCTTCGAGCTATTCGTTTTGGTACTTGTTTCCATATTTCCTTTAGTGTCCTTCACTCTTGATAGTTTTATCATGGAGGGAATAATATCTTTCATTCTTCTGCTCTTTTTCCTCTTAAATGAAGTTTATTAGCATTGTAATTTATAACCATGAATGCAGCATGGAAGAATTTGGAGTGGGAGACATGGAAATTCCAAGTCTTAAGCAGAGAAACTATAGAAAAAGTGTTGTGCTGCTGAATGAAGGCTTCTGAATTTTACTTGAATTGCTGTCTTAGTACTATTTATAAACAAAATAAAGAAAAAAAAAAATAAGAAGAATGTTTGAAATGCTTGGGTTCTCAGTCTTTTGCAAAGCAGGCTAACTTCCTAATGCTACTTGCAACTTCCTTGTGCCATCAACTCTGCATGGTTACCCATTTTTCTGTTGATTGACCTCTGAATATACGAACACAAACCTAGATGCCTTATATAAATTTATTTCACTGATCAGGTGCACGGTTTGATTTCACACTGGATGAAGAATTAAAGAAAGCTGCTGCTTGCGATGATGTCAAAACAGCTCTTGCAGCTAAAATTAGCAGAGAGCGCATTGGAACTGAAGTATGTAATTTCATGCATAGCATTGTTGCTGCTCCATATGAAATTATATTTTTTTGGATATTCATGGTAATTTGTTCGTAGGTGATTCTCTACTATTCTATGTACCTTGTTGAACTTACTACTTGTTCCTTTTCCATGTTGCTTGTCTTCCATGCAGATTGATCTCATGATTTCTGGAAACCAACCTGTTAAAGCAATCGACTACATTTGTGATTTGACATTATTTTGGATTGTCTTCAGTCTCCCTCCAAAGGTTGAGCCTGCTGTGTCAGAAGAATGCTATAGGTTTGTTAGTAATTTAATAAATGTTATGTGCAATTCATTCTAGGCTTAGTGTTTTCTTAATATTATTTTTACTTTTTAATGAAACACAAGTTTATATTAGCTTCATAAATCCATGTTTAATAGCCAAATAAAATCATACAAGTTAGCTTTTAATAATCAATTGGAGAAGTGCACCAAAATGGTTGCAATTTGCCATTTTGAATAATTTTCTCCTTTGCATCCGCATGGTATATATAGCAATCTTTTCTTGCATGATACATATTGACTTTGATTTTCTAAATTTTAGCATTTAGATTATTCTATATAATTTCAACAACTGAATTTCAAGAGTCTTAAGTGAAGCTGCCAAGGCAATTTGGGGGAAAGTACAATGACAATAGATCATCCATCATTACATTAGTAGTTAATGTTTCCATGTCACAAAGTTCTTGTTTTACATGATTCCTATGTTATCAGAACTCTTCACTTAACATACTTATGGTGGATGTATGTCAAACACCTCAAATTGACAAAATATTAAGTTGCACTTCTCTAAATATTAGGAAAAAACAGACTAAATGATTGAAGGTAATTATGACAGACATAAATATATTAAGTTGTGTTTCTCTAAATCTAGGGTGAAAAACATAAAAAGTAATTGAAGTACTTGTGACAGACATAGTATGTGTTCATGACTGTGCCTTGTCCATGCAATATAGCTTGATTTTGGTCTTTGGTTGGTGCTTGCTTTATCTGTTGTTGATTAGGGGTGAGGTGGAAGCTGGCATTTATGGATATTGTTTTCAGTGGGCCAGAAGAATGCTTAAGTGTACTGAGCATTCTTTTTGAAATTTCTGATTTCATACTCATGTATTGTTCCTTTTACAACTATACAGGCTTTCTGCTGCTTATTTGGATGCTTCATGGAAACTTATTCAACTTATTGGATGCTCCAACTTTGATGTGAGTAATGAGTGTAAAAGAATTTTTTTATTCTCCCCTCAAGTGGCTTCTATTACCCTCATTTGACACCACTTTCATTTTTTATTTGCTCTGTTTTCTCCTTGTATGTGTTCTCTTGTTATCATCTGAATCATGGGATGTGAATTTGTAGGATGAACAGAGAAGGCTCTGTTTGTACTCTGCTTTATTTCTTCCATTACGCAGTGCCGCATACAAGGATCGTAAAGATAAAAAGGTACCCATCCTATTCTTTCCATAAGCTTCTATGTATGAAGGCACATAAAGTTTTTAACATTTTTTCTGTTATTTAGGTAGCATTGTGCTGTAATCTGATAGGATTTGATGTGTATATATATAAAGAAATTGTTCTTTTCTCCTACATATTAAACATTTACACTTGCTTAGAAGTTTTTGTTGAACTGGATCTGGATTTTGATGGGTTCAACCTATTCTTCATCCCACTTGGTTTTATTCAAAACTTTTTTGTCTATGATAAATCCAAGAGCTACTGTCATGCACTAAACCTGTATAACTTGACTGCAGATTCCTGTGGTCAATTACATTTTCCGGGATTCTCTTAAGCGAAAAGCCAGTGATGCTGACACAGTGAGTCTAGATTTTCTCCTGATTTCTTGACACATTCTTTGTTGTTGTTAGGATTGACTTATTATAAGCTGAATTGGCAGCCTTCTTGTAGCATTAACTACAATTCTATTTGCTTTGTAGGTCATGAACATCCACAAGTCACTGGAGAAATTCTTATCCTTGATTCCTTCTCTTTTATCAAATGAGGATATCCAACTCACTGAGGTTGGCTGGGGAAGAGAATTTGATGATGTCCCTTTTACTTCAAAACTGCGTGTATTGACAGGTTTCTGTTTTAAGATTTTCCGTGTATAATTGTTCTCTTCAAACACAGACTTGCCCGAATAATTCATTCTAAGTTTGTTCTTAAGAAAGCTGACCTTTCATTATATAACCATATAGTGAGAATTTTTATATTGTATTATATCTAGTACTATAATCATATTTGTGAACAATAGCAATATGAAACATCAAACTGGATAAAACATTGGCTCTCTTGTATAGAAACTAGAACTTCTGGAGTTGGAGGCTGGAGTGTTCCATGAGAAGGATGCTACTAGACATACATTCTAGAATTGGAATCATGAGCAGTTTGAATGCGCAATCATTCTCCTTTGATTCTAGCTATTAGGATATTTATGCTTTCTTATAATTAGTGGTTTGTATTGAACTTTTTGCTCAGCTTTATAGGTTTTACTCTATCAACCTGACTTCTTTTCACTGTAAAACAGTTCAACAATTAGAGTGTTATTGGATTTTTTGGTAATTTATTATTCTTATATATACAGGGTTTCTGCTCAGAGAAATTAAAGATTTTTGGCAGGTTGCTTTGTTGATCTCTACATTGCTATATCCCACTGGTACTGAGTGCAGTCAGGACATTATAGACAAACACTTTCAACTGGACAAGAGAAAAAACATCTTTGTGTCAGTCAACAATGCCGTTGTTAAATTAGGTATCAGCATTCTCTTTTTCCTATTTATATGTTTTATGTTTAATCGTTGCAGTATCTCCTATTCCCGGTCTCATTAATTACAGGAGTTAAACAATTTAGTTTCAAATTGTTCATGTGAATTCTTAACTTTGACATAGATCTTGTTCTTAGTGTTTTTTAGCGAACAAATTTACAGCGTTTCTTGCCTTGCTTCTCCTCATGTAATTCTTACTTCCCTGATTTTGTTTTGACTTAGAAATGATTACAAGACCTAATTTACAGCGCTTCTCCCCTTGCTTCTCTTCATGTAGTTCTTACTTCCCTGATTTTGTTTTGACTTAGTAATGATTACAATACCTAATGTCTGGTTGCCGACTAATTGAGCTTTATATGACAAGATACTTGTATGCTCTTTACCCTAGCCCTTGGGCATTATTACATTAAAAACTGTTTCAGTGCTTCCTTACCTGATAAATCTACTTTGGACCTCTAGTGTGCCGTCAATCTATCAGATTTGAGGCAAAACCTAGGAAACCAACTTCCGATGTAGTAATCGGAAGTTGTTTCTCTCTGAGGTGGTGAGGCACTGAACAGTCCCCCCCCCCCCCCCCCCCCAAAAAAAAAAAAAAGAAGCTAAACCAAGAAAACGATGGAGTTTTTAATCAGAAACACCAATCCTCTCATTTACAAACACATTCTCAAATGTTATGAAGAATTAGTTCAAGCTCAAAAGAATAATGAATACTAAGATGCTATTTTCATAGGTTTATGGTAAATATAAAGTAAATTTCTAAGATTTTCTTTACAAACGTCAAACTGCAAAAATATTTTTGCATTGTCATCCAAACAGCCGGGAGAGGGTTTTATTTTTTTCATTTATAAATTAATTTCCATAGTCCAAGAACTCCCTCTATATATTTTCTGATGTCTAATGGTCAATTAATTTGGTCAGGCTGGATTTTGAGCATCTGATTCTCAGTTTTTGCATGAATGCAGGTCTTGATAAAGTTTGGGATTTAAAACCATTGGTTAATGGGAAGGATATCATGAATGTTTTGCAGCTTAAAGTTGGAGGGCCACTTGTTAGGGAATGGGTAGAGCCTATTCAGCTGCCCTCTAATATATGTATATATTTATCTAGAACATGAAATTCTAATCTGTTCTTTCATTGGCAGCAACAAAAGGCTCTCTCATGGCAGCTGGCACACCCTTCTGGGACTGCGGAGGAATGTCTTGATTGGATGAAGGAAACACATTCGAAGCGCATAAAGATGGAGTAAGTAACTGACCAATCATTCACCGTTTCCCTCAGTACAAGAATGGCTGGTTAACTTTTTCTGATCATACACTGTTCTGGATGTTTTGGAACCACGATTACCATCCAGCACGGGATTCTAGGATGATATTTGTATCTTTATTAGTCTGTACATAAAGATTTGATCCATAAGCAATTTGTTTATGTTTCATTCTATTGTCAGTTTTAAGCTAGGTTGCTTGAATTATTCATTTTGTTTTTCTAAATTATTGGCGTTGGACACAGATTCCGACAGGTTGAAGTATCTAGGTAGTCTCTGTTATATGACTAAATGCAGTTCAACTCCTACTGTGCTATACAAATAAGTACCTCAATCTTTATGCATTTAATATTGGTACAAACAAGTAAAACCGTCTAAATGTTGATGCAGATACATTGAAATTTGACAATATGGAATTGTAGATGGAACCAAAGTAGCAAAAGAAATTTTTTCACTATCAAGGACGTATATTTTGTTATATTTAGAAGTTGGTTTTAGCATTTAGATGGTTTTTTTAAATTAATTTTACTTGTTTACACGGATTAAATTATGGATTTATATTTAATGCACCAACATGATACGATGATATATTATCAAAAAAGTTCTAAAGTTAAATTCAATTGCTTTTATTTTAAATGATGTGGCATCCTAGTGCATAGGGTTAGTACATTAAATGTTAACTCTTAACTATGATATTATAGGGGATTGATAAGATGCTTCAACCTATTCCGTAATCTTTCAAATATATAGAGAGGAATAAACATATATTGGTATCCTATATTCACGTTGAGATGTGGTATCTTAGGCTGTTAGCAATGGTGTATCTTGAGGTTCTAATTAAAATTTTTGTGTTTAATTAAAATTTTCAGAATTTTTATAGGATTTAATGTAAATTTTCAAAAAAATTGAACACCTCAATAAATTTTTTAAAAATTTGAAGAGTTTAATAAAAATATTAAAATTTTTTTGAGGCTTAATTATAATATTAAAAAAATTTAAAACGACTTATGATAAAATGAGGGGGTCCCCCAAGCTCCTATAATGATAGTGTTTTAAGTATGGCTAGTTGGATAAAGTAGCATGGTTACGGGTGTAGTAGAAATATTATAACTGTTCCCTTACTGACTTCACCATTTTTCTTTGGATTTCTTTTTATTTATTTTATTATAACAATATCATGCCAAGAATTATTTACCATTAATAATTTTTTTAAAATAACCAGATTATTAGGACAAAACATTCTTGGATAGAAAAATCATTTGCCATTAGTATACTTTTATTATATTTAAAATTATTAATTAAATTGATATTATGAATTAATTAGATACATCTGAAAAATGATTAAAAAGGAAGTCATGGCATAATGTTAATGTCGTTGGTCAACTAACTAGTTGTAGACCTTAGTTGTTAGGCCTCGCAGAGAAAAAGAAACGAAATACCCAAGAAACACACAGCCTGCCGATGCCATTGCCAGGGTGATCGGTGATTGGTGATGCTTCGCAGTTGCCTCTTCCTTTATCACCCATTAATCAACAATACCTTCCAATTTTAGCTTTGCGCGCAAATATGAGTTGGTTATCAATTTTGAGCGGCTTGCTGTTGCTTTTATGCATCTTGAAACCCGGAATTCGTTCGTTAGCAGATAGGTTAGATGGGAGGGTGCTGGAGTTGGACGATTCCAACTTTCACTCCGCCATTTCTTCTTTCGATTACATCCTCGTCGACTTCTACGCTCCCTGGTGCGGCCACTGCCAACGCCTTTCCCCCCAGGTTTGTTTCTGGATTTTGCTTTTTGAAAATTATATAGCCTTTTATATGTACGTATATATATGGCTTATGGATCGATTCTTCCTTTTAGGAATTTAACGGGACTTGGTTGTATATATCCTACTCTGTTTCTTGGATTGCAGTTAGATGAGGCTGCCCCAGTTCTTGCTGGATTAAAGGATCCCATAGCGGTAGCTAAACTAAATGCTGACAAATTCACCACTGTTGCTCGTAAATATGAAATTGAGTAAGTATCTACGCCTTTTGTTTATATTTCGCTTTAAAAATTTATTGTCATTCATTCGTTAGCCTCAATACCTTGGCTGTTATAAAGATGAAGCATGTAATTTGAGACAGATGTAATGGTATTCTTAACATGCAGCTAGTCCAAAATCCAAATGCTAAGCTAGAATCTGTTCTACAATTTATGTAGGTAGGAAAAGTCAAATTCCCTAAGTGAAAGGCCTTGATAATTGCTTAATATAATTCAGTGTGCTTTTCACCTCATTTGTTTTATATGTGATTGGTTTGTTTCAGTAAAGCATGGCCCTAGGGTTATAGTTATAATGTAATGCTAATTTTGCAGTGGATATCCTACACTCAAGCTCTTTAAGCATGGTGTTCCTGGAGACTATCATGGCCCGAGGAAAGCACATAAACTTGTTTCTCATCTCAAGAAAATTGTTGCTCCTGATGTCTCTATTCTTGGTTCAGACTCTGCCATTAGTGATTTTGTTGAAGCAGCTGGTACTTACTTTCCTATATACATAGGTTTTGGCTTGGATGAGATGGTGATATCTCATTTAGCCATCAAATATAAAAGGAAGGCATGGTTTTCTGTTGCTAAGGATTTCTCCGGGGATGCCATGGTACTGTATGACTTTGACAAAGTTCCTGCTTTGGTGGTTTTTCACCCCAATTATAACCAACAGAGTGTTTTTTACGGTCCCTTTGAAGGTTAGTTCAGTTGGTTATCGGAGTTAACATTAGTTCTGATACTGAAATCTTCTCAAGTCCTTATCGCCTATTTTTGTCAGTTCCTTTATGGCGATGCATATTAATATTCTAATAAATTTGATTGATTTGACTTGGGCTAGGTTCTATAATTAGAATTTCTAATGGTTATGATTCAAGGTTGGTTTTATATGTAAAAACTCAAAAGGAAACTGAAAAAGAAGAGAAAAAGCAGATATCTAGGGTTCACACCTTGGGTTCGGCTGTTAATTGGAACAATGAAAGATAACATGCCTTATTCAATACTATGTAACTTGGACTTCAGTATGAGTGTTAAATAATGTTTTTCCATGTATTTGAAGGGTGAAGGGTCCTTGAAGCTCATATCCTCATAATCATGTGTCGGATACTAGTATTAGATATATGTACTTTAAGAAAAATGAAGAGTTGGAGGAACATAGATTCCATATGTTATACCAGAAAAGCAAATAACATATTATATCAAATGAATTTTAAGCGCTGACCCTTACGTTGGATTTGTCATGCACAAACTTCTATGTCTCCTAAATTGTGTCCAAGATGTTGCCACTGGTCATATGTTGACAGGTCCATCATTTGCGCATGCACCCAAAGAAATCATTTATTTTCTTTCTCCATCTTTGTTGCCTATAATTTGCCATATGCATTAACTACTCTATATTAAATGGTTAACATCATGAACCAGTCAATCCGATTTTCTTTTTTGACCTTACTGGGTTTAGCTCAGACATGACAAAAAATTTTAGTCAAGTTCATGCTAAACTTCAAAATTATCAGGCTGACTGCTGCCCCAGCCTCACCAATGGTCAGTAAGTATGATGATCTGATCTATTTTTAAGTTTTACACTCTTGTCAACTCTCCACCTTCATTCGTTTTCTTTTCTGGTCAAATTCTCAAGTGCTTTAATTTTGCTGATTATTATGTAGACATTTGTTTCTGGCAGCATAAAGAAAAGCTATCTTACTCATCTTGCTCCAATGATGCAGATGAATTTTTGGGTGATTTTATAAAGCAAAATTTGATCCCTCTGGCTGTGCCAATGAACCATGAAACACTGAAACTATTGAGCGATGATGATAGAAAAATTGTCTTAACTATTATGGAGGATGAAAACGAGGAGAAATCACAGAAATTGATCAAGTTATTGAAGGCTGCTGCCTCTGCAAATCGTGACTTGGTATTTGGCTATGTCGGAGTTAAGCAGTGGGATGAGTTTGCAAATACGTTTGGTGCCAATGAGAATACAAATTTTCCAAAATTGATAATCTGGAATGGTGATGAGCAGTACTTTACGGTAAGTTTTAAATCTTCATATAATATGTTTAGTTCTTAATGCTATGGGTGAACAGCAACTGGTTTTGTTTAGTTCACAATGCTATTGGTAGAGACTAGAGAGTAACTGGTTATCTTCTTGAATGCGGTAATAGATCATTGGTAATCCATTTGAATAAATGTTTGTGCTGCCTTTTTATTTACATTATTACAAGATAGGAAACAGCCTTTTATATGCTAATGTTCATCAAGGATTATGTAGCAGCTATAATTGCTGTTGTTTTTGGACTTATCTGAATTCATGGGACTTCACCATTTCTTTGCAAAAATCCCAAAATTTGCGTCCTAAAGCAATTTTCGATACCCTGATATTAAATATCTTTGGGATTTCTCGGGAGTTATGATGGTTGACTCTTAATTCGTTTGTTTCTCTTTTTTTCTTTTTTCTTTTTTTTTGTTTCAACTAATATATTTATTTGATTAGAAGAATAGAACACAATAACTCATCTACTACATTTTGCTGAAGGTTATTGGTTATGAAAGCCTTGATGAAGAAGAAGATCAAAGTTCTCAAATCTCACGCTTCCTGGAAGGATATAGGGAAGGAAGAATGGAAAAGAAGATGATTAAAGGACCATCATTTATGGACTATATGAACGTAATCGGCATTGCAGCTGTGTTTATAATTGTGTTTTTGGTTGCAATTCTGATGCTTATCCGAAGGCTAAGCACGCATGATGACAATAAACCTCACAAAGACATCTATGCTGATGATGATGACGATGAAGGTGAAGAAGAAAGATCTGCTGAAAGCCCTGAGTCTGATTATGAAGTTCGCAAGAAAGAAGATTGAAAGCGAGACATGTCTAGTGGTAAAGATAAAGCTCTCAAATACAGATTAGTTTTCAAGGTTTTTTTTCAATGGACTTCATCTGCTTATTGCGTGTACTATGTATAGAGAAGAGACCAGTTTATTTTTGTAGCTATAGTTTGTACTTGTATTGATTAGAAGTCCCTTTATTATTTTTGAGCTTAGCTTAGTTGATTTATATATTATTTTTTAAAAGCAATAAATTAAAATCCAGAATTATTCTTCAAATTATGATTTTTTGTTTTGATTTTTTATCATTTCTCAAATAAATCCATATATTAACTCAATGACAAAAGCTTTAACTTAGTAGAGTTCTCATGAGTGTTGCTTTTTTCTCTTTTAAGGGATAGGATTAGGATTATCCAGGATCAACTAGTTAACTAATGACGTGAAAAAAAAAATATATATATATATATATATATTTCTTTATTATGAATGTATTGATCAAAAGATTTTCTTCCATGAATGGCTCACTCCACTAATTTTTAATAGATTATGAATGGGTAGTTTTTAAAGGCTATATTAGTGTGTAGTTTTTAGGGGCTATATTAGTGTTTTTTTATATATACAGTTCTTATTATTACTAATAACTTTTCAATTAAAAGGTAAAATGTGTTTAAGATTGTTGGAATTTGTATTCTCAAACAATATCTATACTAATTAAGTAAATCCAATCGATTCTTTATAGGGTAAATTATTATTTTTAAATTATAAAAAATAAAATTAACATTTAAGTTTATATCTACTAATAATGCTTTTAAATTTTTAATAATTTAATTTTATCAACTTAACTTGATTAAGGACGCATTTAAAAGATCACTTGGTAATTGAATTCAAGCATAATTGGTTATAATTACACACTTAAGGCATGTTTGAGTAATCACATAATCTGTGAATCTACTGAATTGGGTTTAATTAGAAAATCTCAGATACACTCTTCAAATCTTATTAGATAAAGGAGAGAATTGAAGTAATTATAAATAATTACGTTCAAATCTAATTATCCCGTGTCTTTTCAAACATGTAAATACATTATTTAAGGTATTTTATATAAGAATAACAATTTTATTTTAGGATACATATTATTTTTACAATATAATTATATGTTATTTTATTAATTTCATTTAAATAATTTGAAAATGTTATCTATACATTTCGACCTACTAAATAATTAAGTAAATTTCATAGTATTTGTTATTATTTATATTTTATCAATAATTAATCGATGATAATAATGAGTATATGTTTCATGTTAGAGAATAACTCAACAAATATAGAATAATAGAATAATTAGATAAAATACTTATTTTTATTGTTAATTTTATTAGTAATCATATTGTCGATTTTTTTTTTTGGAACTATCCTAATATATATAATGATTTAGACTAACCTATTATATATAATAATTTACTTTTAAGTTCTTTTATTTGTTTAGAATTTTTTTGAAGTATTATTGATAATTTTTATAATAATTAATACTAGATTGACTGAATAAAATTATTTTAAATTAAAAGATATTTAATAAATAATATTAATATGTGTTAAAAAAATTATATTAATTTATAGGTATTGCGTTTGATTTTAATTACACGTTGAGACACATAAGCGATAAATGTGATATAAATGGCATGATATTATTGGTAGATATAAATATTTCGTTATTCGGCTGTTAGATTCTCTTTGTTCTTAACAAAGATAAAGAAAAACCTGTACCCAAACACTGCCTTCTCTCTCGACGAATACGATTTGATCGTGTAATTAAAGCAGCATTCCGGACATTTCTGGCAGAACCGGGTTAAAAAAAAAAGAAAAGGCCACTAAACAGAGCAAGCAAGAAGATTAAATAGAGAAAAAAAATCCTAGAAATTGGAAAATTCTTGAGAAAATTGAACAAAGTGTAGTGGCGATGGAAAAATCAGGAGGAGGAGCAGCACCGTCGTCGTCGATAGAAAGTTCTGGAGAGCTACAATGTGTAGGCAAAATGGAAATCGTAAAACCGAAGCCCGTCGGTTTTCTCTGTGGTTCGATCCCTGTTCCCACCGATAATTCCTTCCATGCTTTCAACTCCGCTCTCGTCCCATCTTCCCGCCCAACGTAAATTTACTTGTTTTCAATTTCTCTCTCATGTTTTTCCTTTTTTCTTATATAAAAATTTGCTTTTTTATTGTTTCAGATTAAGTGCGCCGAGGTATCGGATGCTCCCGATGGAGACCGACTTAAACATGCCGCCGCTCGTTACTAATTTCCCCGAAAAAGTGCTTCCCATTGGGGCTGTACAGAAGGCTACTGGAGGTACCTTTACTTTTTCTTATTTTTAGAAAAAAAAAAATAGCTATAATTTTGTAGTTTTATAGAAGTAAAGAATTACAAGTGGAAAAAGAAAAGGAAACCATTGCAGATTTTAGCAAGGAAAACCGTTTAGTTAGCGTAGTCAGAGTCCTGAGGCTTTGTTCAAGGTAGAAGGATAGATTATATCACCAGGAATGCAAGGTGCAAAAGTTGCAAGCAGACGTTTGCTTGAAATGGGGTGTTAACATTTTAGTGGAAGGAGCTGCTTACTGTTGGATATGTCTGAGAATTCTTGTTTAACTTTCTGTGCTATTATAGTTCCTTGAAATTTGACTCGGAAAAAGATAGTTTGTTCAGAGTCTGTTTTTCTATGGGCCTATGAATTCCTTCATTGAGAATGAATCTATACATATAAAACTCTATTTTATGATTGAATGATCTTTTCAACAACAAGGGCAATCTAAATCCTTCATTTAGTGAAGGCACATGGTTTCTTACCCTCTATAATTTTCTTTTCTTTCCATCCAATCTTTGTTATTGTTTGAATCATTTCAGTTACTTATTGAGAAGGCTTGGTTGTATTTGGGAGATTAATAGGTGAAGTCTTTCTATTTTCCTCATGTTGGCTTTTTGCACATTTTATTTTCATCACTATTGTCTTGTCCTATTTATCTCTATTGTTGAAAGCAAGAATCATCTATCCTGTGTTCTAGCATTCTTTTTAATACCTTTTTTTTTTTTTTCTAAAATTTGCTGGGCCTTTTGTGGCAATTTACGTAATCAGATGCCAAAAGAGCAAGCACGTTATATACTTGTTTAATGACAGGGTATCTGATTATTTAAGTCACATCAGCTGTGCTATCAGTCACGACTATTTGATAGTTGAAACCTATATTAAGTATATAGCCCCTGTTTGACTTTTCTGGATGTTTCATAGATCCAGTGATTTCAGCTTAGCCTTGACCACATAAATACTTAAATGATGTGTGTGCATGAAAGTCAGTGAGAGAGAGATAATGAACATGTTAAAACTTTTTTTGCTTTGTTCTTTCTAATTTGAAATGTCCTTGTGGCTCTCTTTCCTACCTTGATTATTTATTGTACTTGAAATGTCCTGATTCCTTTTGTCAATTTCAAATCCTCTTTGGGTCCATCTTCTGCATTTCTTTTCTCTTGAGTTTGAAATGTTTGCAACATTTGATCTGATTTTATGTTATTCTGGGACAGATATAATATGGGAGGATGGTGCTATTGCATCTAATCTTAGTAGGAAATGCGAGGCACTAGCTGTGTCTGGTTTGGTGGAGTATGGGGATGAGATTGATGTGATCGCTCCAACTGATATTCTAAAGCAAATATTCAAAATACCATATTCTAAGGCTCGATTATCGATTGCTGTACACCGTGTTGGACAGACTCTAATTCTGAATACAGGGTTTGTATTGTTCTATTGTTGTTCTATTTTCTGTTCTGTTATAAGTAGGATACAATTATGTTTTGGCATTTTGCAGGCCTGATGTTGAAGAAGGGGAGAAATTGGTTAGAAGACATGGCAATCAAGCAAAATGTCAAGATCAATCTTTGTTTCTGAATTTTGCTATGCATTCAGTTAGAATGGAAGCCTGTGATTGTCCACCATCTCATCAAGCACCATTGGAGAGGCAGTCAGATTCTTCTGCTCTTCCTGGGGGGGAGACGCCAAACTTTGTGGAAGAGAATGATAATATTTCTCGAAAAGATGGAATCAAGCACCATTCAGAGTACTCACAGGTTAAACAGGATGGGTTCTTTTGGGGAAGTAAGAAGGGTCACAGAAACAAGAGCCGTGATCCTATCAAGAAGGCTGCACATGTTGGTGAAAAGCCTAGATGCTCTGTGCAAGAGTCTGAAAAACATAGAAGAGTTGGGAATAATGGGTTCTTGAGAGTGTTATATTGGCAATTTCACAATTTCCGAATGCTTCTTGGCAGTGACTTGCTTCTGTTCAGTAATGAAAAGTATGCTGCTGTGAGCTTGCACTTGTGGGATGTTACACGACAGGTTGTTTCTAGTAATGGGAATTTAATTTTATTGGTATTTTTGGTGCAACTTTTTAATTTGTTTTTGGCAACCACTGACAGGTCACACCATTAACCTGGCTTGAAGCTTGGCTTGACAATGTCATGGCTAGTGTCCCTGAGTTGGCCATTTGTTATCACCAAAATGGTGTTGTCCAGGGGTACGAGCTTCTAAAGACAGATGATATATTTTTGTTAAAAGGCATTGCTGAAGATGGTACTCCTGCTTTTCATCCCCATGTTGTTCAGCAAAATGGACTTTCTGTTTTGAGGTTTCTTCAAGAGAACTGCAAGCAAGATCCTGGTGCTTATTGGGTATTGTTATATTTTCATTCTATGAAAAGAACATTTCTTGCACGTCAGTTTAATAATTTTCTGAGTAAGTTGTGTTTATCATTTCTTTTCTACAGCTATATAAAAGTGCTGGTGAAGATGTAATTCAACTTTTTGATCTTTCTGTCGTTTCGAAGAACCGTTCTTCTGGTGATTGTGATGATAGCTCTAGCTCTCTGCCTTCTCTAGTACATAGAGGGAGAAGTGATTCTTTATTTTCACTCGGAATGCTCCTGTACCGCATTGCTCACAGGCTTTCACTGTCAATGGTTTGTTGAACATATAACTCTTTTGTCAGTTGATTACTCCACTTTGTGTAATGATCTGCTAACTATATAGATGTTTTTTGGCGCAGGCAACTAATAACAGGGCCAAGTGTGCAAATTTTTTCAAAAAATGCTTGGAGTTCCTGGATGAGCCAGATCATCTGGTATCTCTGCTTTCTAAAATTTGTATTTTCGTCTGACAGCAGTTAATTAAGTTTGTTTTTATTTTATTTGTCATTTATGATTGGAAAGCAGCAATTGATACTTATTATTGAAATTTTCCTAAATAGGTTGTACGTGCATTTGCCCATGAACAATTTGCCAGGCTTATTCTGAATTATGATGAAGAATTAGATCTAACATCTGAATATCTTCCAATTGAGTGTGAAGTTACGGCTCCTGATGCTGGTGAGGAATCTGTGGACCATGACTTCTCTCTCATTGCCAATAACAAACTAAAAGAGGATGAAACAGATTTTCAAGATTTAGCATCTGATGTTTCTGCCATGATGACTTTGGAGGCAAATATTTCTGCCCCAAACAACTTGATAGCATCTAATACAGAATTTGGAAGTGAAGAAATTACCTTGCCAAGTGTTCATGGTGATGAAAACTACATGGTACTCAACATGGCTTCTACATCTGATGATGTTGTTCGACCTATTACTGATCCAATCTCCTCTAAGCTAGCAGCAGTGCATCATGTGTCTCAAGCTATAAAATCTCTCAGATGGATGCGCCAGCTACAAACCTCTCAACCAGAGTTGGACAACCGGGATAATGGTATTAACGGTCAGCTACCTTCATCTATGAATTTTTCTGTTTGTGCTTGTGGTGATGCTGATTGCATTGAAGTTTGTGATATTCGAGAATGGCTTCCAACATCCAAACTGGACCACAAGTTGTGGAAACTTGTTCTTCTCCTTGGGGAATCATATTTGGCACTTGGACAAGCCTACAAGGAGGATGGTCAATTGCATCATGCTCTGAAGATAGTGGAATTAGCTTGCTCTGTTTATGGATCTATGCCTCGGCAACTTGAAGATACTAGATTTATTTCCTCAATAGTTAAATGCTCACCAGCCGGTACAAAGTTCTGTGACAGAAATGAAAAGAAAAGTTCATTTATCAGCGACATAAAAGAAGTTAAATCCAACTCTGCTGATAACTGTTATGTTCTTGAGCAATTCTCATCGACATATCTGTTCTGGGCAAATGCATGGACACTAGTTGGAGATGTGTATGTTGAATTCCATGTAATTAAGGGTAAAGAAATCTCTGCACAATCACAGAATAAACCTTCTATCAGAGAGTTGAAAATGTCATCTGAAGTTGTGAAGGAACTGCAAAGGCTTACAAAAAAGCTGGGCCAGTATAATCAGAAATGTAGTTCGTGTTCCTTGGTGAATTGTAGCTGCCAAAGTGATAGGGCCAGCAGCGGTAATAGTGCAAGCAGCAGTGGTGGAGATACACATGCGGTAAGTTACAGCAGAAAACATGGCAAGAGATCACGTGGTAAGAATATTCCTAATTCACTCTCAAGGGACAATGAAGATAATAATGGTCGTCAAAAAGTAAAGAATAGACAAGTTCCTGATACTGGACTATTCCAGCACATTGGAGATGTTGACAACATAGTAAGAGCTTCTAATTCTTGTACAGATGAGCCTGGAGTAAAAGCAGTGGAAACTACTAATTCTGAAAAGGTGGAGGCTTCGTTTGGAATTAATGACAAAAAGCCCGAAGTGACCATTGAAAATGAAATTGCTTCAAAGGAAGCTCACAAATTGAAAGATGGTGGCATATTCAAGTACCTTAGGAACAGGAATACTGTAGTAGTAGATGCAGAACACAATCTCTCCTCTGCCTTGAGCTGTTATGAAGAAGCAATAAAGGCTTTGGGTGAACTACCTTCTGGTTTAGCAGATCTGCAGTCTTTATTTAAAAAGAAAGGATGGGTTTGTAATGAACTAGGTCGAAACAGGCTTGCAATGAAAGAGTTAAACAAAGCTGAACTTGCATTTGCAGATGCAATAGATGCATTCAAAGAAGCTTCAGACTACACCAATGTAGTATATATATACTGTAATTTGGGTCATGGCAGACGTGCATTAGCTGAAGAGATGGTGGCAAAGATGGAAGGTCTGAAAATGCATGAAGTTTTCCATATTGCATACAAACAGGCTTTGGAAACTGCAAAACTGGAGTACAGTGAAGCACTCAGATATTACGGGGCAGCAAAGTCTGAAATGAATGCTATAGCGGAAGAGGCATTCTCTGACTCTGAGTCAAACTTGAAGAATGAAGTCTATACTCAGTTTGCTCATACATATCTGAGGCTTGGCATGCTTTTAGCGAGAGAAGATATAACTGCTGAGGTTTATGAAAATGGAGCTCTTGAAGAGTTATCTACGCCACGTCTTGGAAGAGCCAGGAAAGATATCAGAAAGTATGAAATAACTGCTAATGAGGCCATTAGAGAGGCATTGTCAATGTATGAATTACTGGGTGGATTACGCAAGCAGGAGGCTGCTTACGCTTATTTTCAGCTTGCTTGTTACCAAAGAGATTGCTGCTTGAAATTTTTGGCACCGGATCATAAGAAAAGTGGCTTGCTTAAGGGTGAGAATGGCGTTCACCAGAGGGTGAAGCAATATGCTTCATTGGCTGAGAGGAACTGGCAAAAGGCAATAGACTTTTATGGTCCTCAGACACATCCTACCATGTACTTGACTATTCTTATTGAGAGATCAGCTCTTTCATTAAGCCTCTCAAGATCATTGCATCTAAACGTGGTATGTTAAATGCAGTTATCATTTACTGTACTGTCAGTTGAATATTTGTATTGTTTTGCTTAAGTTGTTTTCAGTAACTTTTATATGGTATGTTATTGGCGAATGTCAGTTGAATATTTCTAGTACGCTGTGCTAACTCACCTTATCTTTGTCCATTATATTTTGTACACTAAAATAAAGCAGGAAAAAGCGCTGTTTACTATATATTTACATTATCCATTTACCACACTAAAGATGCTGATAAATTGCATTTTTCTCCAGATGCTGGATGCATTGTCCCGCCTACTTGAAGCACGCTATGTATCGGAAGCATTCGCGGATATATTTAGTACAGAATACCCAGAATTGCACGCGAAGTATTGGAGTCAGTTGCAGACGCTTTTGAGGAAACTGCTGGCTGTGAATCTCTCTGTAAATGCAAATATATCTTCAACAGATACTATGTCAGCTACAACATCTAACAGGTCCGGAGATGCTGGAAAGCTCAGGGAGCTTTACAAAATGTCCTTGAAGTCAACCGACATTCGCCAATTACATGCAATGTACAGCGTGTGGTCATCATTATCCCTAATCAAGAACAAAAACATGAACCCTGTCGATGTTTCATCTTAAATTTTTGTTGCATCTTATAGTTTCAGACAGTTATAGTGGCCAGATGGCTTACAATGGAAGAGATGCAAAATGTTCCACTTGGTTTACTGCTTCTGCACCTTGCTGTTTTGTGGTGCATATTCATGACCGCTCTATATGTATGTTCTCGTGTAATTTTGTTTTTTTTGTATTCACTGGTTTGGTTCAACTACTTTTCAGTTCCTTTGCTGGTTCTTTGCTTGAGCTCAATTGTTCTCCCTGCAACCCTTTTCCGTTGCAGTAGGTAATGAAGTTAAACTTAGGTACTAAATAATATAATTAATTTAAAATAGAATTTAAAAATGAGGTAAAATAAATAAATAAATTTTTTTCAGCTCGTCTATTTATCATGATAATCATGTCGCACAAAATCTCACCATCAAGTGGTAAATATTCATCATATTTTTTAAAAAATAAAAATTCTATCCTTTTGGATTATCGTAAAAGACTAAATCATTAAAAATGTTAATTTTTTAATTGATTTTTTTTCAACTATTTAACAAAGCTGTGGCAAACTTGAACCAAATTATCAAGGACATTTTAGTCAATCGACATTTAAACCCCAGAACAACCGCAACCCTTCTATTCTTCTTCGAATGAAAGTCCAGATAATTCAAATGACGATGATATAAACGCGAAACCCCTGCCAATCTCTTCGTCATTTCCTGACTGTTTGATCTTTTTCTTTTGCTCGATCTGAATCTGGTTAAAATAACAGAAGAACAATGGAAGAGCTGAGATCGGCTGTGGAGGAGCACATGGAATTAATGGCGAATCTAGTTCAGAAGCTATCCTCGGAGCTTCGTTCGGGCCTCCGACCGGCCTATGATAACTTTATGGGCTTCCTCCATGCAATCGACTGGAAGGTCCGCTTTCTGTCTATTATTTTCTCATTGGTTTCCCTGCATTTTGGGTAAAGTTTAGATCCAGGGGACGGGGAAAGAGAGATTTAGAGGATTTGACTGTTTGATATTTCGCGTGGTCGATTGTTTTATCTTCAACTTTTTCTCAATAACCAAAGTGAATTCTAATATGAATGCCCGTGTCAGATTTGAGATGCACGAATTCTCATTTTAGTTGGTGATTGGAACGATGCTAAATCCAAGTTTAAACTCGTAATAATGCCTTACTGTAGTTCTTTATCTGATCTGCCTAATGTAAAGGTGGTTTCTTGAGTTAGATCGTTTGCCATGCCTGACTTATGAGTTCAAATTGTGTTACTTTGAGCATTTGTAATATTTTAACGTATAAGTTCAGCTATTTCTAACAGACTTTTAGCTTTCATTTTATGCTCTGTTGTCAGTAATGGAAAGTTGAAACTCTTCAAATGGGATGCTTAAAGCCATAAATCTTAGATGACTTGTTTTGCGTCAGGTCTTAGGCATGGTCTTTATATTGATTCTACTTGTGTTCTTGATCTACCATCTATTGGTAACAATTCCCTAACCTTTTCCCCCCTATTTGGCAGGAGCCATGGTTAATGTGCTTACTGGCATTCCATGTTTTCTTATTGTTAGTAACAATCTTCTCGAGGAAGAATACTAACTTCCAGATGTGTTTGTTCCTTCTGGCATGTAAGTTTGTTGTTTCTCAGTTATCTGCAGTCATCTTCAATATATGAGTATTTAGAACTCGCCTTTTGATTATAGTAGTTTGTTACTGATCCTTTTTTACTTGATTTATTTAAATGTGACGCTTCTCAAATACACTCTCTTGTGGTTGAATGGTTGAGGACATATGTAATATTGCATGTTAACATATCATAATGACCTTGCTTGGCAAAAAAAAAAATTATAATGACCTTGCGGTGTGATTATGTTTAGCTCATTAGCTTGGTAGTTAACCTTGGGCAAGAGAGAGTTTCCAAATTCCAAGATATTGAATAGGACTTGGCAGCTTCACAGTATTTACAAGGACCAGCTTTCCAGCTTCTCTCAATAAACAATGTTTCCTCATGCCCAACATGCCCTTGAATAAGTAATGCAAGGCTATTTGAAAAACATTTACACTTTTGTTTTGCTACAAAAGTTGATTTGGATTCTTGCAATCTTAAACTCCAAAGCTGAGAAGCAAATAGTAGATGACTTGACAAGCAAAAAAACCCTATTCACTTCCATATGTTAGGGTGCGTATACCTCCTTCCATGTTTGTTCCTGGCCCCCTAGACTTGTAACCTCGATAGTCAACTATCTAGTGGGACATAAAGTAGTAATCTTTGCTACACATTAATGATTTAATTATTACCTAGGATGTCTGGTTCTTTGCTTCAAGCAAGAAATCCAGGATAGGACTTCCCATTTCAGAATTCATTTTAAAATTTCTGTAGTGAAGCCATCTGTATGTCAGTTAAGTAGGGGTAAAAGTTGAAATGGAACTTCGTCAAGAGTATAGATGGGTTAAGTGTAAAACCTTTACTTCTGCCATGCTTGGAGTCTTTGAAGTAGAAACACAGCTGAAACTTTGGGAAGAAGATCATCATGCCATTGAAGGGGTCAAATAAGACATAAGTATTTGTTTTCTTTCTGGCAAATTAGTCAGTACCATTTCATGCGTCACCAAATATTTCTGCAATGAAAATGTTGAAGCTCAATTTATTTTGAACATTCTTTGCAATTCTATCTTATTTGCTTGATGATGTCTTGTAGTGCTCGGTGTCTATTTTGCGGAGTTACTGAATGGATTCCTTGGTGACAACTGGAAGAAATTTGCAAACCAGAACTATTTTGATCCAAGTGGACTTTTTTTGTCAGTACTCTGGTCTGGTCCTCTTCTCATTATCGCAATCATCATCTTGGTCAGTGTTCAGGAGCTTCTCCTGTGCCCCCTTCCTTGAAACTTCTTTGTCTTATTTCTTTTTCTTTTTTTTCTAAACATTAACATCTGCTACTTTCTGCAGATAAATACTCTCTTTTCCATGTGTTACCTAATAGTTAGATGGAAAAAGGCCGAGCTCAGGCACCGTGCAAGGCTTGCTCGTAACAAGCAGGATTGAAATTGCCAAGTTCCGCCTCTTTTAGCACGATAAGCGAATGCAATACATGTTAATCTCATTTAGAAAGTTTCTTGTTGTTTTCTATTTCTGATTTTAAAGGTGTTCTATACTTCTTTTCATATACAGAATTGTTTCCTTGCATCAAGGTCTCCTTTCAGGATGTCTAAGTTAGTTCAAGATAAAATTTTCATTTCTATTTCATCCTTGGTTAACTTTTAGTGGTATAAATCATTAAATGACCAGGCATTTGGTCTTTAGCTTTGTTTACCATCGCCTATTGCTCAGGGAGGAATTATAAAAAGGTTTTAATATTATTTTATCTGTTGTGTCTGATTCTACTAAATTAGGGATCTATAAGAAGGTTTTAATTTTGGTATTGAAATGGTGGTTGGTAGGTTTGGTGAGGAAATAGAGGCTTATATGTGTGATTTGGTGTTGGAATGGAGTGTAATTGACCAAAGCTTGAGTTTAACTCTGAAACTCAAAGCTTGAAGCACGGCTCAAGCTCAATCAAGCTTTACTTTTAAAATTTGAGCTTTGTTATAAAGCTTGGGTTACTTGAACACATTCTGCTAGGCTTGATTAAGCTTATTTATTTAGTTTAAAAAAAAAAAAAGAGATTGATTCTCATGCTCAATCTTAAACTCTGACTACTTATTCTTAAACTCGAGTTCAAGTTTGAACTAAGAGACTCAAATTTGGTTAACTCTGACTCGGCAATGATTGAGTTGAATTTGAGGTTTTTCTGTCAAGCCAAACTCTATTAACTGTCACATGTTTGGTGTTAATGTTTGTTTAGTGTGCATTAGCGAGAATTCTATAAATTTGTTTTACAATTACATTAGTATCTATATAATAGTTATTTCATACTACTTTAAATTATTGTAATATGAAAGAGGTGAACAATTATGGTTAAGAATTATGTGTTCCTTAATGAAAGTCATTTGCTTCTAACTAATTTTCCATAAAGCATTTCATTCGTAATTTTATTTTTTCACTGCAGTACTATGATAGGTCACTGACAACATTTATTTCAAGCAATTAAGTACATTGCAAACACAATGAGGAATCTTGAGATTAAGGAATTAATTAAATTTTTTTAACTCTTGACTTTGTTTAAAATTTCATAAATTGTTAGAAAAAGATGAAAAAATATATAAATAAAAAATGGATATTCAATAAGTAACATAATAAATATATTTTATAATATAAATTCAACATTTAATTTCAGTATTTAATTTTTCTGACACTTAAAAAAAATCACACAAATTCTTTTAGTTTATTAAAAAGCGCCTGGAATAATATCCATTTTTACCCTCAGTCTGTCTATCATTTTAGTTTTCCAAATATAATTAATCACTCATTCTAAATATGATTTTTAAAATTAATAAGTGAATCCAACTTATAAATAAATCATAATATGATCGCATAATAGACAAACATTTGTTTGAAGTAATGATTAACACTTAAAAAGAGATGGGGATTCAAACCCTGTTAATCACAAGCAAGCTAAAGTGATAATTAATTTATTATTACTTTCTTTATTGACAATAGTAAAAGGTTTAAATAAAATTAGAATTGTTCAGGTCCACCAAAAAATGGTAGGGTTTGAGAAAAATATAGGTCTAAAAAATAGACTTAAGCAAAGAAATAAGACCTGTTTAGAAAATAGGTCGAGCTTTGGGTAAGGTTTTTAAAACTTGGGTTTGACCCCGAATTTTCAATTAAAAAACCTTGTTGTTTTTCCATGTTTTACTGTTGTTTTACTTTTTGCTACTGTTTTGTTATCATTTTGCTATTATGTTGCTACTATTTTGTTGTTAATGTTTCAAATTGTTGGAAAATATTTATTTTTGTTATTAATATCTTATTAAGTGAATGTCCGTCATGATTAAGATAAAGTTTTGATTTACTTTAAATTCTAATAGTGATTAGAATTAGATATCTACTTATTTGATACTTCTTATGCCTATAAATAGAGACTCTGATGCAGTATTGTAAATCATCCCTTTGATCAATAAAGTACATTCTTTATTACTTTCATATTTTCTTTGTTCTTAATTCTCTCCGTCTCTCTTTATTTTATAACATGTTATCAGCACGATTATTCTCTATTTTTTCAAAATCTTTCGAAGTCATCCCACAAATCAAATTCCTTTTCACTTTAAACTTTCTCCTTTACAACTTCATCTTCAGGATGTTGAAAGATTCAATCTTAGAATGGATTCTAGTTCTTATTCCTGATCTTTGATTTATAATTGTACAAGCATGGGTAAAGAATAGATTTGTCAAGGTGATGACGATGATGTTAAAGATCTTCATGTATATTTTACTATGTTTTATTTATTATATCATATTTATTATAATTGGAGATTAATCATGATAACATGAATAGATAGATTCTAATATAAAATCCACACATGTTTGCGATGGTGATTATGAAATAAAAAATCTATAGAGACGTTTATAAGTTCATCTTGTAAATACAAAGAAAATAAAAGATATACTTATGGACCACTAAAAGTGGGAATATAGTAATAAATAAGATAACAATGAGAGTTCTCAAGATAACTTTTTAAAAGGTAAAGATAACTTATGTTATCAATGTGATATGATTATATATGAGAACAAGTGTTTAGGTAAGTTCATTTAACTTAATTGAGCATGTAAATATGTTTAATTGCATGCTGTATTGGATTGAATGTAAAATATTAGTATATGTACATAGTAAGAATGAAGCGAATGCAAGAAACCAACACATGTTTGGAAATATTTGGAAAAAGGTTAAAATCCGTGTGAATATTGGATTTCAATGGATAAAGGTGATTTCCCAATTGGAAAGAGGTCCTGCATTTGCTGCAGAATGGAATTAGCTTGGACAAGTAATCCTGTTGACCTAATTACTGATAGGATTTAACCCAGACAGGAAATTCTGATACAAGTCTTTCGAGCATATGTTACAATTAGGATTTAGCTTGGACTGGTAATCCTAATTGAGCCCAAGTCTGGATTTAGCCTGGACTGGTAATCCAGATTAAACTGTATAGAGTATTTGTCACTGAAAGGATTTAGCCTGGACTGATAATGTAACACTCCTTACCCGTATTCGTCACCGGAATAGGGTACGAGGCATTATTGGAGTTTCTAATATAATATTAAAACTATCTACATGGTGGATAAATGGGCTCATATTCATTTCAGAAATGTAAGACATTAAATCTCAACTTTAGCTAGCGAGTTTCTAAGAACCAATTTTTATTTAGAACAAGCAACACATGAGAATTCTTTAAATTAAAGAATCTTTTAATTCTTTAATGGATGTCCAAACACCTGAGACTAAATCTCGATAAGTTATGTCAATACGAGTAAAAGATGGAACTGAAAAAAAAGTAGTTATAGACAATAATTTTGCTTATAATATTGCTATAAAAATAATAATAATAAATAAGGATCTTGAGATTAAATCTACTAAGGAATGTAAAAATAAAAAAGATTGGCCAAAATAGAAAGATACAATTCAAGCAAAACTGAGTTTACTTTCTAAACGTGAAGTTTTTGGACCTGTAGTCCAAACACCTAAAAGTGTAAAAGCCATTAGGATATAAAATGGGTATTTGTGTGAAAACAAAATGAAATTGATGAAGTCGTAAGATATAAAGCTCGCCTTGTAGCACAAGGTTTTTAGCAAAGGCTCGGCATTAATTATGAAGAGACATTCTCCTATGATGGATGCAATCACATTTAGATATCTTATTAGTTTGGCAGTACGTAAAAAACTTGACATGCATCTAATGGATGTTGTTACATCCTATTTATATGGTACACTTGATGGTGAAATTTATATGAAAATCTCTAAAAGATTTAAAATCCCGAAAAGATATAAAGTTTCTTGAGAAAATTACTCGATCAGATTAAAGAAAACTTTATATGGAATAAAACAATCTAGACGTATGTGGTACAATCTTCTTAATGAATACTTGTTAAAAGAATGTTACAAAAACAATCCAATTTGTCTAAGTGTCTTTATAAAAAGGTTTAGATTAGATTTTGTGATAATTGTTGTTTATGTTGATGGTCTAAATATTATTGGAACTCTTGAAGAGCTTCAAAATACAATAAATTATTTAAAGAAAGAATTTGAGATGAAAGATCTTGGAAAAACAAAGTTTTATATTGGATTACAAATCGAACATTTAAAAGATGAAATTTATGTTCATTAATCAACTTATATGGCAAAGATATTAAAGAAATTGTACATGGATAAAGCAAACCCATTAAGTACTCTAATGGTTGTATGATCATTAGATGTGAATAAAGATCAATTTCATCATTGCGAGAATGATGAAGAGTTTCTTAGTCCTGAAGTGCCATATATAAGTGCCATAAGGCATTGATATATCTTGCAAACAACATAAGACTTGATATAACTTTCGTTGTAAACTTGTTAGTAAGATTTAGTTCTTCTCTAACATGTAGACATTGGAATGGAATTAAACATGTATTTAAATGTTTTAGAGGGACCATTGATATGGGGTTATTTTATTCAAATGATTCAAAATCCCTATTAGTTGGCTATACTGATGCTGGATACTTATTAGATCCACATAAAGGTTGATCTTAAACAGGATATTTATTTACATGTGGGGTACTGTCATATCATGGCGTCAACAAAGCAAACATTACTTGTCACTTCTTTAGTCATGCAGAAATAATTGCAATGCATGAGGCAAGTCAATAGTGTACTTGGCTAAGATTATTGACCCAACATATCTAGAAGATATGTAATTTGCATTTACAGGAAAAGATGACAACTATCTTATATAAAGATAATGCAACATGTATAGCTCAATTGAAGGGTGGTTATATCAAAGGTGATAGAATGAAACATATTTCACCAAAATTATTATTCACCCATGATCTTGAGAAAAGAAGTGATATAAATGTTCAACAAATTCATTCTAGTGATAATTTAGTAGATCTTTTTACTAATGCATTGCCAACTTTAACATTTGAAAGACTACTACACAAGATTGGAATGCGTCGATTCAAAGATGTAATATAATGTTACCATCAGGGAGAGTCTAAAAATAAGTTGTACTATTTTCTTTTAACCAATGTTTTGTCCCATTGGGTTTTTCTAGTAAAGGTTTTTAACGAGGCATCTTGTAGTAGAAGATTATGTACTTTTTTTCCTTCATTAGGTTTTCTATCCCACAAGATTTTTCTAGTAAGGTTTTAACGAGACACATTATCTACCAATGGACATCCAAGGAGGACTGTTATGAATATCTTATTAAGTGGATGTCCATCATGATCAAGATAAAGTTTTAATGTACTTTAAATTTTTAATAGTTATTAGAATTAAATATCTACTTCTTTTATACTTCTTATGCCTATAAATAGATACTTTGATGAAACATTGTAAATCATCCCTTTGATCAATAAAGTAAATTTTTTATTTCTTTCATATTTTCTTTGTTTTTTATTCTCTTCGCCTCTCTTTATTTTATAACAATTTTAATATTTTTAGTTTATTATATTTTTAATTTTTATATAAAATTAAAATTAAAAAAATTAGTACTAACCAAGCTAAGTATATGTTTTAACATTTTTATCCAAGTCAAGCTTAGACAAAAAATATAATCTATTTTTTAAAACAAACTAAACCCAAACCCAAACCTAAAAATTTACCTAAAATTTTATTAGAGCCTCCCACCATCAACAACTCTAAATAAAATACAGCAGATCTTAAGCCCAAATTGAAGCCAGGGCATATAGCTACCCGCAGGTGAGTGACAGCCAAAGCCCCTAAGTGGATAATGCGATAAAACCCCTCGCTCTTACTCTTCCCTTCCCTCAATACTAATTTTCTTATCCCAAGCAGAGAAAAATGGCTTCAATGTCATCTCTAATATTACCCCCATATCTCACTAAACTCTCCTTCAAACCCCAATCAAACCAACACTTGCTCCAATTCCTCCAACCCAATTTGCCTAAAAATCTCACCTTGAGTTCACGTCCCAGAAAATTCAGGTTGTTTGTCGCGGCAGAAGAGCAAACTGCAACGGTGGCCTCCCCTTCTTCCGAGGCCGCCAGGAGGCTTTACGTTGGCAACATACCCAGAAATTTGAAAAATGACGAGTTGACAAAGATTGTCGAGGAACATGGCGCTGTTGAAAAAGCAGAGGTGCCTCCTTTCTTTCTTTTTCATTTCTTTTCCTTTTTTTTATAATTTATAATATCACTTAACAGTAAGAGAAAAAGGGTTTTAAAGCCTTTCTGAAAATGCTGCTTTTCGTATGGATGTAAAATTGCAGGTGATGTATGATAAGTACTCTGGAAGGAGCCGCCGATTTGCTTTTGTTACCATGGAAACCGTGGAGGATGCTAATGCGGCAATCGAGAAACTAAATGGCACTGTAAGCCCAAAGCCCTCATATACTAGAAAACGTAGCACATATCATTGTGTTTTTTTTCTTATTCTTTCATGTATTGCAGCAAATTGGAGGGCGGGAGATCAAGGTAAACATCACCGAAAAGCCTCTGCCACAAGTGGATTTGTCTCTCCTTCAGGCGGAGGATTCCCAGTTCGTTGATAGCCCGCATAAAGTTTACGTGGGAAACCTTGCGAAGACAGTAACTTCAGAGACACTAAAGAAGTTTTTTTCTGAGAAAGGGAAGGTAATGAGCGCCAAGGTTTCACGGGTCCCGGGATCCTCCAAATCAGGGGGATTTGGGTTTGTATCATTCTCTTCAGATGAGGAAGTTGAAGCTGCCATATCTTCTTTTAACAATGCTGTAAGTTGTTGACCACTTTTTTTGCCTATGCTTCTGCAATATACACCCTCGTTGTATGCAATGGTTTCAGTGACAGTTTTTCTTTTTAATGTTTATGAAATCCTGTTCGTTCTTCTTATTGTTATTACGAGTAAGTTTAGATGTTTTGAATGAGAGGCCTTTTACATCTGAATATCCGATCCTGTTGTGAAGTGTTTTTGCAGCATTTTCTTTCATGTTTCCTGTATGTATTGAGGGGAAGTATTGATTTGTTGGTGACTGCAATTAGCTTGGTAGTTGCAATTCTATGTTGCTCTGAACTGCGTTTTCCTTTAAAGTATTCGTGTCCAATATCCAGACATGTGTGTAAGAGTATGATCCGAGAAATGGTTTAAATACTCTTGCGTGACACATCTGAGTCCGAGTGACATACGTTGTGATTTCCTTTTTAATGATCGAACTTTTTGGTTTCATTTGATAGTCTGAATCTGTCAAAATATTCATCCGTTGTTTCATTCTTGGAAGTCATGTGTGCCCATTTACTTCTACTTATACATTGTATGTTCTGGACTCTTCACTTCTCACTATTTCTACTTGTGTGTTTCTAGCTCTGTTTGCTCATACTCTTCATTTTTCTTGAAGTATTCATGTCCCATAAATGGTTATAGAGATATGACCTTCCAATACATGAAAGAACTTTAAGGATACTCACAGGGTCATACCTGAATTCGAGTAATATAGGTTTTGTGGGAAATGAGCAATGTAAGTACTACTGATATAAAAGGGTTGGTGATTGCAGATGTTGGAGGGGCAAGAAATTCGTGTAAACAAGGCATAAAATGGGGTGCTTCATCTCATCCTGTATCCATTTCACATTCATTGCAAAGTAGGGTAGTTGTTTTGTTTCTCTTGAATGGACAATCACTCAACTTATGAGGTTGTTGTAATTATAGGAGGCTGAAGCTTAATTTGTTGAACTGGAAAAGGAGAAAGAGGATAAACACTTTTTCATTTGGGAAGCTGAATCTGATGCATATTATACCGTCTCATTTTTCCCTATAAGCTTTATCTTCTACTATGCCTCCTCCCATTTGCAAAGTGAATTTTAAATGTTTCTTAGAAGAAAAAAGGACTATATTTATTTATACATATTTAATTATTATTATTTTCTTTTTTTAATTTATAATTGGTCAAATATCAAGTAATTTCCTAAAAATTTTATCACTAGGCTAAATAAGCTAAATATACCGTGTTTTTTTTTTTTAATTGGCCAAATAGGTCGTTTTTTTTTCAAGATTTAGGAAAATAGGTTGATTTTGGAGAGTGTGTGAAAACGCATTTAGTTGGACGAGCTTTTTATTAACATGCCAGGGAAAGTGCACCCAGTTAGATGCATTTTTTTTTTATAATTACAAAGAAAGCGCAGCTAGTTAGATGCGTTTTTACATTCTCTTTTTAAAAATAGTCTATTTCTCTAAATTTAAAAAAAAATTGGCCTAATTAACTTTTTTTCTAGTATATTCAATTAATTTAACCTTATGTCAAATTGAAAAATTAAGTGTTGAAATTTTAATATTGAATTTAATATGTATTGAGCATGAATTGTAAAAATTATTTGATCAATATAATTTATTGCTTGATAAATGTAAATGTTAAAATTTAAAAATATTATTTTATATTTTTCTATTAATTTTAATTTTAATTTTAAAAAATACTAGGAAAAGTTAAAGTGTTAAATATAAAAATATCATAATTAAAAAAAATATTTTTAACTATATCCAAACTAATAATAAAAACAACTAATTTATATTTTGTGAAATGATTTGTAATTTAAAGGATAATACATCATGTAAAAGAAAAAAATTAAAGTAAAAATTGATTATCTTCAATTCATCAAGTGATTAATCACTCCTCATTTACTTATATTTTTCATTGAAAAATTACATCAAATGGTTTTCATATTTGTTATCACACATTTACAAAATTAAACTGCAAAAAATATTAATGTTTAATAAATGATCAAATTCTGCCTAGATATATTCATAGGCTGCATTTGAGAGTTTACATATGCTAATAAAAATTAAGCTTAAGATTCAATATAGTAATTATATTTTTTAATTATAATACTAAAAATATAAAATTTTAATATTTCTAAGTTTGAATATTTTTTATTTGGCTTAATATATAATTTGATGCTTGAGTTTAACGCTTTTTTTGAATGTGGTATGTTGAAACCATTTTTTTGAAAAACGGGTATCGACTTTGATTTTGAAAGTAAAAATAAAACGGGAGTCACTACCGATCCTTTTTTGGTGAGGTGTAATCGGGTCACCTCGAAAAGTGGTTGTTTTTAACAAACGATTTGATTTATCAAGACAACGGTTTTGGTCTACGAAAATTAGAAAGATAGGTTCGGAAATCAGTTACGTACGAGGAAGGATTAGCACCCTCGATACGCCCAAAATTGGTACCTAGTTGATTAATTAGTGTATTAGTGTCGAATATTTGAAAACTTGGAAGAATTTTAAAATACGATCCCTTTTTGTTAATGTTTAAGAAAGCTCGGATAAATAAAAATGGATGTTAATGACATTCTCGTTTCGAAGTAATAAAGTGTCACATCCAGTAAGTTAGGACACGACATTTTAATCCCTCGAGGACGAGCTCGTCTTTTAAAAATTTTTTAAAACTCGTGTATTTTAATAAAACGATATTCGTTTTTTTAGGTCAAACGAGAAAAATCGAAACCCAGTAAGTTAGGGCACAATTTCCTCGAGTTTCCAAATACTAAATGTTGCATTATTGATTGTTTGGAACAAAACGATTCGTATTAGATAAACATGCTGGAACTTAATTCACAATACGTTGATATGAAATAAAAACATAATAACGAGCCTATAGCAACGATACATGAACACGGCATCATACGAATGAATAACAATAATACAAAAGTACGAAAAAAATGAATTAAAATACACACAATGGCAATAATCATACAACAGTCAAATAATAACATCAATAAATAAAGGCCAATGAATTAAATGATAAAAAGGTATAAAGCAAATTAAAATAAATAAAATGTAAACAAATTTTAAAATGATAATAACTGAGTTTAAAATAAATAATGTAAAAAGAATTTTAAAATATACATAAAGCAAGTAATAATAATAAAATGATATATATGAATAATTTTAAAATAGATAATATGTATAAATAAAAGTGTAGAATAAATAATATGAAAAACCTAAAATAAATAATAATAAAATCATTTAAAATAAGTGAAAAGGGTTTTAGAATAAGGTACATAAAATAATTTTAAAATAAGTATTAAAAAAATATAACAAATTTAAAATATATAATATGTAAAAGAATTAAAAATAGACCATATAAATATATTTTATAATAATAACAGTTCAAAGGTAATATAAAAGAGTTATTTGAATATATAATATACGATAACTTAAGAATAAACAACATAAAATAATTTGAAATAGATATATTTTACAAAACAGTTTTAAAAGAATAATAAGTATAAAAAGCTTGAAATAAACTAAAAAGCTTAAAATAAATTATGTATATCATATATATATATATAATAGGTAAGGAATATAAAATAAATAATACATATAAAATAGCTTAGAATAAAATATATACATAAAGCAAGTTAAAATAAATAATTAATTTTGGGCAAACAGTATATTAAAATGAGTCAAAAGCAAATATAAAGTGACTAGCATATGAAAAAAAAGGAAAAACATACAATAAAACAGTTTAGAAAGATAAATAAATGAATTAAATGACTGAGGACGTAGCTGAAAAACAAGTTAAAATTAGGGGTATAAAATATAAATACTGAAAAGTTACGCAGGATCCGAATGAAGCGCACTGAAACTGGCGGGGACTATATGGGAAAATATTCCCTAAGTTCCCTGCGTGTATTCAGCATGACAATTAAAGGGACTAAATCAAAAGCCAGACGAAATCTAAGGGCCAAATTTAAAAAAAAAAACAAAAAAAGAAAAAAAGACTGATCGAATGACCGCAGGAAGGGAGAGACCATTTGCGCAAATCTCCCTTAAAAGGAGAATGCGCGGGTCACCCCCCACCTAAAACCAAAAGACACTGCCATTTAAAGCAAAATTATTATCATTATTTTTTTAAGAAATTTTACAGCAGCCCTTTGTTCAGAAACTAAAAAACTTAAAGCTTTCTTCCCTCTCATCATTTCCGACGAAGGCTTTTCCTCTGGCCACCGCGCCACCACCACACTCGGAGGTCGGTAGTGCACGAAAGCAGGCCTTTAGCCTCGTGTTAAAGGGTCCTCGAGGGCCTGGTCATTCAAAGCCCGAAAGAAGTGAAGAGAAAAGAGCCCCGACTCATCTTCGATCCTAGCTCTGACGACGGAGAAGAACATCTCCGACGCCAAGCCAGTGAGTTTTCGGTAAGGCTCCTCCCTTTTTCCCCCTTTAAATGAAAACCCGATTCGGGCGTTTTTTGAACCAAAAGTGACGAAAATAAAAAGGGAAAAGAGAGTGGCTTTCGATCATTATTTCCCTTTTTGACCCTCGTTGGAAAACCAACGGGTTTTGAGTGGTCGGGGATTCGATGATAGCCTCTGAGAGCAGCAAGAAAAAAATCAGAACAATGGTAAGTCCTCTCATCTTTCCTTTATTACTTTCGTATATAGAAAATAAATAAAATAAAAATGGAAAATGAAAATGGAAGAACACCTTCAAAAGAAGTTTGTTTCTATTCTCTTCTTTGATTTTTTGATATTGTACAAAACTGGGGATCCTTTTTTACAATGGATTTCAGCCTCTGTTTTTTTTTTTAGCCGAATGAGCCAAAAAAATCGCAAATCCCCCATTTTACATTGAAAAATAAAATGGCCTTTATAGCCGAAAATCCGAAGTCCCTTTCTATTGTTTTCTTTTATTTTTCATATTTTTGCTTCTCTGTTGCTGCCCTTTTCTGTCTCTGCTTCTTTTCTTTTTGCAGATGTTGGTGAATGTGATGGGACGGTAGGCTGAGTGGCGGTGGCAGCGGCGGTAGATAGGACAAGGGGTCAGGGGTAGAGGCGGCTAGGGTTAGGTAGCTAGCTAGGGTTTTCTTTTTCTTTTTTTGTTTCTGGTAAGTTGGGTATTGGGTCTTTGCATGAGTGTAATTGGTTTGGGTTATGGGTTGGTTAGTGGTAGTGGGCTTCATTTGGGTTTACTTGTAAATGGGCTTAAACGGGCCGGGCAAAAATAGCCTATTATAGCTGCCCCTCTTTGCTCATTATCGTGCAACAGGGATAGAGCAAAGACCATAAAAGGCCAATTTTGCCTGGGTCTGCTGAGTCTTGGCTTTTCTAGTGCTCCACTCCTTCAGGTAGCTACATTTCAGTTCACTGCATCTTATTTTCTTTGATCCACTCTACCGTGACTTCAAGGAGATAAGGTTTACGGCTTTGATCTGCTTCACTGCAACTTCAGAAAGATAAGATCTGATATCTTTAGTTTGCTCCGCTACAACTTCAGGGAGATAAGACTTGTAACTTCAGCCTGCTCCACTGCAACTTCAGAGAGATAAGGTTTGATGTGATTTGCTCTTCTGCAACTTCAGAGAGATAAGATCTGATATCTTCAGTCTGCTCTGCTACAACTTCAGGGAGATAAGACTTGTAACTTCAACCTCCTCCACTGCAACTTCAGAGAGATAAGGCTTTATGTGATCTGCTCTACTGCAACTTCAGAGAGATGAGATCTGGTATCTTCAGTCTGCTCCTTTGTAACTTCAGAGAGATAAGACTTATAACTTTAACCTGCTCTACTGCAACTTCAAAGAGATAAGGTTTGATGAGATCTGCTCTATTGCAACTTCAGAGAGATGAGATCTGGTATCTTCAGTCTGCTCCTTTGTAACTTCAGAGAGATAAGACTTGTAACTTTAACCTGCTCTACTGCAACTTCAAAGAGATAAGGTTTGATGAGATCTGCTCTACTGCAACTTCAGAGAGATGAGATCTGGTATCTTCAGTCTGCTCCTCTACAACTTCAGGGAGATAAGACTTGTAACTTTAACCTGCTCTACTGCAACTTCAGAGAGATAAGGTTTGATGCGATATGCTCTTCTACAACTTCAGAGAGATAAGATCTGATATCTTCAGTCTGCTCCGCTACAATTTCAGGGAGATAAGACTTGTATCTTCAACCTGCTCTACTGCAACTTCAGAGAGATAAGGTTTACGACTTCGATCTGCTTCACTGCAACTTTAGGAAGATAAGATCTGATATCTTCAGTTTCGATCTGCTTTACTGCAACTTCAGGAAGATAAGATCTGATATCTTCAGTCTGCTCCGCTACAACTTCAGGGAGATAAAACTTGTAACTTCAACCTGCTCCACTGCAACTTTAGAGAGATAAGGTTTACAGCTTCGATCTGCTTCACTGCAACTTCACGAAGATAAGATCTGGTATTCAGCTTCGATCTGCTTCACTGCAACTTCAGAAAGATAAGATCTGATATCTTCAGTCTGCTCCGCTACAACTTCAGGGAGATAAGACTTGTAACTTCAACCTGCTCCACTGCAACTTCAGAGAGATAAGGTTTGACGCGATCTACTCTTCTGCAACTTCAGAGAGATAAGATCTGCTATGGCGTCTTCTAGAGACATAACCTGTAGGATCGATTTCTGGGCATATGCTTATGCCCAAAAGATTAGGATGTCATGATCAGAATGATTCAAATGCTCCTATTAGATGAATATGAATGATGCTTGTGTGAATGTAACTTCATTAATTTGTTACACCATTTTGGGTAACATGGCCCGTGCAATTCATTTCATGGGCCAATTTACGTTAAGTAGTTAAGATGATCAAAATAATTCAAATGCTCCTAACTAGATGCATATGAATGCATGAATGCAGATTGAGAATAATCTTCTTCTTAGGTTATCATTACTTAATGTTCCTCAGAGTTATCTCCTTGATGTGTTACCATCCCTTCTTGTTCTGCTGGTACCCTTGACAGAGCCCAGAGAAACAACAGGTTTGCCCCACTATGACTCCAAGGTTCATTTCATGGTACCTTTGGAACCTAAGGCTTGTACCATCTTCAAACCCTTTCATTGGACCTCAAAGTGTAGAATCTTCAATCCATTCCACTATGACTCGGGGGTATAGATTTTGTAACTTATCCAATCAATTTGGTCTACTACACCCTTCATTCTCTGAGTGTCATGACCAGACGTATATGAATGTCAAATTTCTTCGAGAATAATCCCATTTTAATGCTTGGATTACTCATTATTTGCCGAGGATGTATCACCGATGCAATACCTTGCCTTTTTATTCAACTGATATTTTCGACGAAGAATTCAACAGGTAGTCTCAAATTAGACTCCTTTCCAACCCTTAGGTTTGGTAAGTTCTAAACAATAGTCCTGTTTCAGGCTCCTGCATTATTTAGAAGCTTCCAGAGTAATATGCGAAACTCCTTTTATGAAAGTGTTATTAGTCCACTAATCATTATTTCAATACAAAATGCTTGAAAAAAATCATAACAATGGACGAGAATAAACATAGCTTGAAACAAATAAGTTAATCAAGGATAACACGTGCAATTTTAGAAGAAAATTTATTGAGAGCATAGCTCGACATGAATAAATTAATCAATAAGAAAGAAATTGATCGGGAGCGTAGCCCGACGTGAATCAAAGATAGCAAATGTGATAAGAAGAAAGATGAAAACTAGGTGTCCCAAATATCGCAACCTAAGCTTCTCTGTACAAACTTCTTAGTGACCATTTTGAGTTCAATATGTGTCTAGGGGAACCGGAGTACTTTGTCAATGCCCCAAGACGTAGCATATTTCTTTATTGTCAATTCAAGCATAGCAAGACTACTGTATGCCCCACCTTTAATCAAAATTTGAGCCACCCTTTTCGGGTTTTCAACTCAAATGCCCTTTAGACTCAAAGCGCCCTTTGCGGGTTTTCACATTGGCCTCTCCTTTTTCTTTTTCTTTTGATTTTTATTGTTTCTTCTTCTCTCTTGACTTTTTTTTAAAGGTCTCAAGGTGCCATTTGCGGGTTTTCACCTTAGCCTATCCTTTTATGTTAGATAACTCTTGACTGAATTCACCAGATCGGGCATGTAAGTGAAATACCTCTTGACTGTATTCACCGGATTAGGCATGTCATCGCCATTTATCTTTATTAGTGTTTCCAAAACAGCCCTTCTTATTTGTATAAGGTCTTTCTCAATTTGACCTTTATTTTCCTTTATGTACTTTGGCATATGAAAGATCTTCCTCAATATGAGGTCACCCTTTTGAAATTCTTCAAGATGAACCTCTTTGTCATAAACCCGTATCATCGGACTGTGACGGATTAACTTCTCCTCAAATTTGATTGATCATATTAAGATTGGACCCATTCTACCTCATTCAGCTTTGGTCCTGGCAAGACTCGGAAGAAAGAATCTTAACTTCCGTGGGCAAGATCGATGAAAAATATGCTGCCCTGGCGAATATCCTGGCCAATATTTGATAAGTACAGAGGGTAAATGGTAACTTCTCCATGCTAACCCTTACAAGTCTTCGTCATCTTTCAAAATCTTTTAAATGGTTTTTTTGGTTGTCTTTGCTACATTGGTATGATGTCTGATCTTTGAACAGACTGTAAACTTTTGATATTGTGCAGTTGTGTTAGACAGGTTCTTTTCTTGCACTCTTTTTTTTGCCACTTTCTTTTTCTTTTTTTTTTTGAATTTGAATTTGAACTTGAATTTGGATTCAAATTTTGAATTTGAATTTTGGATTTAAATTTTGAATTTGAATTTGGGTTTGAATTCAGATTCGGATTCGGATTTAGATTTGGATTTGGACTTGGAGTTGGACTTGGATTTGGATCTGAATTCGAATTTAAATTTGGTGACTGTTTACTTAGTAACTTTGGCATGTGAAGCGACCTTACCCTCTTGGTGAAGTAATTGACCATCATGAAGATGAATTGAAGTCGGTGAAGCTGGCACTGTAACACCCGTGCCCCCACATGGAGAGTCCTTGAAGGAACATAAATCTTATTTTCCTCAATTTGATCTTCACGACACACTGATGTAGTCTTCTAGCAATATCTTAGCCTCATGATCAGCCTGTATAACCCACTAGCATGTGTCCTTCTGATACCCTTGTGGACCTCTTTTAAGATTTCAACGTGTCCACTTCTCAGTAGCCTAAGCATGTTTTGATATGATTGTGCGAAAGCATCTCTGAATAACTCAATGATGTCTTGCCTTATTTCTGCGGTGGGCTAGGTTTCGATCTTCTTCTTTTTCCCTAGCTCGTAAAGTTAACTGACCATTTTGTAAGTTAGGATCTATCTTTCATCTTGTTCTACCATCCTTAACAAATTGGAAGATAAGTACAATCTCTATCATCTTCGAAGTCCTGAGATCCCTCTAGACACATATCTTACTCAAAAGGGAGTCAGTAACAGTTCGCTTCTGTCGTTGATATCTGGGTACCTATTGTAGGTACAAAAGTAAATTTCAAAGAATAAATAAATCTAAGAATGATTATTTATGTGGCATGATCATGAAGAAAGAGTAAAAGACTGTTTGAAAAGAGTTCAAAGAACAAAAGGATCTAAGAACAATTGTGCGGCATGGTCATGAATAAAAGAATAAGAGAATCTAAGAATAATCATTGTATAGTGTGAAATGAGAAATAAATGAAAATTTACTCAAAAAGATGCATTATTATTGAAATAAACATTTTAGACACGAGCCTTTTTTCGCAAAAGGATTCTTACTGCCTCTAGGCTTAAGGCAATAAGCGTGTTCTGAATATTACTCTAAATTAGTTCTAACAATACAAGGATTTCTTCCACAGTCCCATTGTTCAAAACACTCCCCAGTACATAGGGGTTTGGCAACCTTTGAGTCCTTGGTTCCCTTTATAAATGCGTCGTTAATGTTCAAATTCCCCAATATCACGTATTGCTCTAAAGCCCCGAACTTGATGTACTCTTGGATCCCATGCCCCTATTCATCGTGGTACTCACAATATTCATCCCTTGAACAGAATGGTCGGGTAATGGTTTTTCTTTATCAAAGGGATCATCGAATTTTATAACTTCAATTTTGATAAATCTTTCGATTATCTTTTTGAAAGTAGCGCAGTTCTCGATCGAATGTCCTGTATTTCCCGCATGGTACTCACATTGAGCGTTCGAATCATACCATTTGGGGTATAGGGGCTGCAACAATTTCATATAAAATAGGGACAACACGTGCGCATCAAATAAACTTTGATATAGCTCCTTATACAACATTGGAATTGGCGTAAATGGGAGCTTTCCAGCACTTGGTCTTAGATTAGATTCTCGCTTTTGAGGAACCTGATGGCTAGCGGTCGTCATTCTTGGTTGGCCTATGGTAACCGGTTTCACCTTACTTTTCTTTCCCTTTATTGCCCTCGAAGTATTATCTCGGAAGCTCCACTCTCGCTTTTTAAAAGTTTCGTACCATTTCGGGTGCTCCATACTGGCCTTCTTTGTTTCTTCAATGACAGTAAAATTGGCTGGATTGCTTTCCAGATGGGGACCTGAGCCTACTGAAGAGTTTGTTGGAGCTGACATACTGGCCTGATGCTGTTGGGGTCTGGTAGTAACAGGTACCCCTCGCGAAGGTGCGTCTAGTTGAGTCTGAACGCTTATTGGAATGAAACTTGGGGAATAAACGATGTCCTCATTATCATCATCGCTATTGTCCACTGGGTCTTTCCTCATTTCGAGCCCTTCGGCTAATAACTATCTTAGCTGACTGATCATATTTCTTTGGAGCTCTAACATTTGGCTTTGCATATCCTGTTGAATTCTGGATAATTGCTCTTGCATCTGTATTTGCCTGTGCTCTATTCTCTTTAACCTTCGTTCTATGACTTTTAGGTTAACTGAAATAATTTTATCTAATTAGGGTCGTTTTGTAAAAATCTGATGCGAATGATGCAATGTAAATAATGTAATGCAAATGGTATAGTGCAAATGCATGAAATGCAAATGTATGAAATGAATGCAAGAAAGAGAGGCGTCGACCTTATATTCAGTTCCATTAGAAGAACTTTTCTAGAAAACATATTTCTTTACATAAAACGGATCACATATGCGGTCTTGCCCTCATAATCCAAGCGAAGACATTGACCCTTCTCTTCATGTCTGAATACTATGGTTGACTCTTGTAAACTTGCCAAAGGTATTTTTATCAGCGCCTTTTTGCTTGGTCCGGGCCGCGACTCATTGCTCACTCTTCCTCGCGATGCTAGCTCATTTAGGAAAGTTGAGATGTGACGGCTCTTGTATGGTCTCTATCAATTTGAATCTTTCAAGCAAAATCGTGCGTTCCTCCGCGAACTATCAACTTTCTTCCGTTGCCCTTACTTGGACTATATCAGGTTAACCGTATTATAATATACTTTATTAAGAAATTCATTTTCTTATGACAAAACTCCCCTATTTAAGAATCGAATATGAATTAGCACCTCTCTTCTATAACGATGCAATGTAATGCAATCAAAACACAAGAAAACACGTTAGCATAGGAGAAATAAACAGCAAAATAAAGTACCTAATTGGGTGACCACTAGGGTTTGGCGTAGCTCTACCTAGGGTGGGTTTCTAAGGTTCGCTATATGAGGTTTGGTTCTAGAGTAAGGGTACCTGAACCAACGGATTCCTCGATCCTCACCCATTATAGGCTCATATGGATTGAGTTCGATTCAGGGGAATACATTTCCCTATGACTGCACGGAGATGAAAATCTCACGAAGCACATAGGTACGGATGTATTCCGGAAGCGGTTCACTATCCTGCACGGAGGTAAAACCTCACGAAGGAGTAGCTTCTCGCTCCCACTTAAAAGGTGTGACCTGGCGGTCATGCAATGCAATGCACAAGTATACAGAAAAAAAAACTTGAAACATATAAAGAAAATAGGAACAAAATAATGAAGACCACAATTCAAAATGGATAAAATGCAAAAAAGGATCGTATATTAAAATCAAAATTTCAATTTTCGACAAAAAGGCAAAAATTAATCAACCTGTGGCTTGACTCACAAACTTTCCCCAGTGGAGTCGCTAGGCTGTCGAAACCATTTTTTTGAAAAACGGGTATCGACTTTGATTTTGAAAGTGAAAATAAAACGGGAGTCACCACAGATCCTTTTTTGGTGAGGTATAATCGGGTCACCTCGAAAAGTTGTTGTTTTTAACAAATGATTTGATTTATCAAGACAACGGTTTTGGTCTACGAAAATTAGAAAATAGGTTCGGAAATCGGTTACGTACGAGGAAGGATTAGCACCCTCGATACGCCCAAAATTGGTACCTAGTTGATTAATTAGTGTATTAGTGTCGAATATTTGAAAACTTGGAAGAATTTTAAAATACGATCCCTTTTTGTTAATGTTTAAGAAAGCTCGGATAAATAAAAATAGATGTTAATGACATTCTCGTTTCGAAGTAATAAAGTGTCACATCCAGTAAGTTAGGACACGACATTTTAATCCCTCGAGGACGAGCTCGTCTTTTAAAAATTTTTTAAAACTCGTGTATTTTAATAAAACAATATTCGTTTTTTTAGGTCAAACGAGAAAAATCGAAACCCAGTAAGTTAGGGCACAATTTCCTCGAGTTTCCAAATACTAAATGTTGCCTTATTGATTGTTTGGAACAAAACGATTCGTATTAGATAAACATGCTGGAACTTAATTCACGATACGCTGATATGAAATAAAAACATAATAACGAGCCTAGAGCAACGATACATGAACACGGCATCATACGAATGAATAACAATAATACAAAAGTACGAAAAAAATGAATTAAAATACACACAATGGCAATAATCATACAACATTCAAATAATAACATCAATAAATAAAGGCCAATGAATTAAATGATAAAAAGCTATAAAGTAAATTCAAATAAATAAAATGTAAACAAATTTAATAACTGAGTTTAAAATAAATAATGTAAAAAGAATTTTAAAATATACATAAAGCAAGTAATAATAATAAAATGATATATATGAATAATTTTAAAATAGATAATATGTATAAATAAAAGTGTAGAATAAATAATATGAAAAACCTAAAATAAATAATAATAAAATCATTTAAAATAAGTGAAAAGGGTTTTAGAATAAGGACATAAAATAATTTTAAAATAAGTAATATATAAGTCGATTAAAAAAATATAACAAATTTAAAATATATAATATGCAAAAGAATTAAAAATAGACCATATAAATATATTTTATAATAATAACAGTTCAAAGGTAATATAAAAGAGTTATTTAAATATAAAATATATGATAACTTAAGAATAAACAACATAAAATAATTTGAAATAGATATATATAACAAAACAGTTTTAAAAGAATAATAAGTATAAAAAGCTTGAAATAAACTAAAAAGCTTAAAATAAATTATGTATATACATATATATATATATATATATATATATAATAGGTAAGGAATATAAAATAAATAATACATATAAAATAGCTTAGAATAAAATATATACATAAAGCAAGTTAAAATAAATAATTAATTTTGGGCAAACAGTATATTAAAATGAGTCAAAAGCAAATTTAAAGTGACTAGCATATGAAAAAAAAGGAAAAACATACAATAAAACAGTTTAGAAAGATAAATAAATGAATTAAATGGACTGAGGACGTAGCTGAAAAACAAGTTAAAATTAGGGGTATAAAATATAAATACTGAAAAGTTACGCAGGATCCGAATGAAGCGCACTGAAACTGGCGGGGACTATATGGGAAAATATTCCCTAAGTTCCCTGCGTGTGTTCAGCATGACAATTAAAGAGACTAAATCAAAAGCCAGACGAAATCTAAGGGTCAAATTTAAAAAAAACAAAAAAAGAAAAAAAGACTGATCGAATGATTGCAGGAAGGGAGGGACCATTTGCACAAATCTCCCTTAAAAGGAGAATGCGCGGGTCACCCCCACCTAAAACCAAAAGACACTGCCATTTAAAGCAAAATTATTATCATTATTTTTTTAAGAAATTTTACAGCAGCCCTTTGTTCAGAAACTAAAAAACTTAAAGCTTTCTTCCCTCTCATCATTTCCGACGAAGGCTTTTCCTCTGGCCACCGCGTCACCACCACAATCGGAGGTCGGTAGTGCACGAAAGCAGGCCTTTAGCCTCGTGTTAAAGGGTCCTCGAGGGCCTGGTCATTCAAAGCCCGAAAGAGGTGAAGAGAAAAGAGCCCCGACTCATCTTCGATCCTAGCTCTGACGACGGAGAAGAACATCTCCGACGCCAAGCCTGTGAGTTTTCGGTAAGGCTCCTCCCTTTTTCCCCTTTTAAATATAAACCCAATTCGGGCGTTTTTTGAATCAAAAGTGACGAAAATAAAAAGGGAAAAGAGAGTGGCTTTCGGTCATTATTTCCCCTTTTGACCCTCGTCGGAAAACCAACGGGTTTCGAGTGGTCGGGGATTCGACGATAGCCTCTGAGAGCAGCAAGAAAAAAAATCAGAACAATGGTAAGTCCTCTCCTCTTTCCTTTATTACTTTCGTATATAGAAAATAAATAAAATAAAAATGGAAAATGAAAATGGAAGAACACCTTCAAAAGAAGTTTGTTTCTATTCTCTTCTTTGATTTTTTGATATTGTACAAAACTGGGGATCCCTTTTTACAATGGATTTCAGCCTCTGTTTTTTTTTAGCCGAATGAGCCAAAAAAATCGCAAATCCCCCCTTTTTACATTGAAAAATAAAATGGCCTTTATAGCCGAAAATCCTAAGTCCCTTTCTATTGTTTTCTTTTATTTTTCATATTTTTGCTTCTCTGTTGCTGCCCTTTTCTGTCTCTGCTTCTTTTCTTTTTGCAGGTGTTGGTAAAGGTGATGGGACGGTAGGCTGAGTGGCGGTGGCAGCGGCGGTAGATGGGACAAGGGGTCAGGGGTAGAGGCGGCTAGGGTTAGGTAGCTAGCTAGGGTTTTCTTTTTCTTTTTTTGTTTCTGGTAAGTTGGGTATTGGGTCTTTGCATGAGTGTAATTGGTTTGGGTTATGGGTTGGTTAGTGGTAGTGGGCTTCATTTGGGTTTACTTGTAAATGGGCTTAAACGGGCCGGGCAAAAATGGCCTATTACATGGTATTTATGTTATTTTTTGTCAATTTAAAAAGAGTTATATATTTTGGTATCCAAAAGTAACAATATTAACTTTTTTTTGTGTAATTCAAATTTTAAAGTTTGACGAGAGTTGATTATAGTATTTGTAACGACCCGAATTTTAAGGTTATAGGAAAAGTGTATTTTCGAGTCTTCGTTTTGAAGAATGGATTAGAAAATATTTATTAAAAATAACTATGAAGTTAGGTGAGTGGTTAATTAAAGTTTAATTAAGTAAATTTATCTTAATTAAGGATAATTGGATAAAAGGATTAAATTGAATATAGTGTGAAAGTTTAGTCCTAAAGTAATAGAAAATAAAAAGGCTCAAAATGGCAATTAAGCCATACCCATGAAATGAGGCGGTAAATGGAAGAAAAATCAAGATTTTTGTTGAATTGTGTATATTAAATGTTATAATTGTTATTATTATTATTATGGTTTTATATTAAATTATTATTATTATTATTATTATTATTATTTAATAGGCATTATTATTAAGTTAAAGATATTTACTAAATTAAATAAATAAAATAAAGGCAAATGTATGGTTTATATAATGACATGTGTAATATTAGTATACATACATTTGTAAAATATATGTATGTTTTCTTATTATATAAGTATATTATTAAGTTATTATATATAAAAGAAAAGAAAAACAAGTGTATAAAAATAATTGGTACAAGTGTTAAATAAATATTTGGTATTAATTAGATATTTATTAAGTTAACATATTATATATATATAAGAGAAATAAAAGAAAAAGAGAAATGAAAAGAAGAAAAGAAACAGAGTAGCATGAAACGAAACAGGGGAGAAAGGAAAGAAAGAAAGAAAAGAAAGAAAAAAAGGAAAATTTGGGGGTTTGATGCTTGAAGCTTAAATAGGTAAGTCAATTATGTCCTTTTTACTTAATTTTGATGCTTTAGAAGCTTTGGAATAAGATTTTGATGAAATTAAATTAATATTTTGAAAGTTATTAGATTTCTAAGTGTGGTCCATGTTAAGTAAAAAGATGAATTAGAGGTTAAATTGATAGGAATTCAAGTTAGAAATGAAATAATGATTGAATTGTAAAGTAATTCATAAGTTTTAATATTGTAGGGACTAAATTGATGAAATTTTGAAATTTGGAAAATATGCTGGAAATTTAATAGTTAAGTATGAGTTTGGACAAAATTTGAATAGAAATGAAGTATGAATTGAGATTGAAAAAGTAAGTGAATTTAGTTAAGATTAAATTGAAATTAAAGTAGAAATTGAATAGAAATTATATTAATTAGTTATAAATTAGTAGTAAATTAAATAATATGAATTGTTTTAATTTTCGTAGTTAATGTGGTCTTGGGAATCTTGGCTAAGCAAGGAAAAATGGCAAAGACAACGGGAGTTAGCTCGAGAAAATACGGTTTGTATTTCTATAATCCAAACTTAGTCATTATTTGTTATATTTATATACATATGTCAATTGTTAGAGTTAGAATTATGATGTTTTACAATTGAAATGGATTGATTTTAGCATGCGATGAATTTATTGAATTTATATTGATTGAAATTATTTTGGTTGAATTATATAATTTATATGATTTATGTAAAAATTAAAATATTGAGTGAATGTTATATTGAAAAATATATTGATTGGAAATATGAGGAAATTGATATAAATATATGGGATTTGTGATATTTGAATATTTGATATTGAAATGTGAATTGAAGTGAAAACATCTGATTTTGTGAAATTAAAGCAAATTGTGATTGAATTGAGAAATATGTGAGAAAATGTGGCTAAAGTGCAATTGATGTGAATTTTATCGAAAAGAGAAAGGAATTTGATACCCTATTAACTAGTCGGGCTTAGTGGATATAGTTGGCATGCCATAGGATTGGAAATGTTCAGGGTTACTTCGACCTCGAGTCGATGAGACACTTGGAGTGTCATATTGCTTCGGATAGATTCGATGAGGTACTGGGTACCACTTTACTTCGGCTAGGCCGATGAGACACTGGGTGTCAACTTTGCTTCGAACTATCCGATGAGGCACTGGGTGCCAATATGGTGTGTTTGGTTGGATCCGTGTATCTGCCAAAGTCCGAGTCATGTTAATAGGGGTAAACAAGTGAAATGAGTAAGTTATCTGAATTTGATTATTTGAATCATTGAATGGAAAGTGAAAAGGGATTTTGTGATATGAAATGTGAAATGAAAATTATGCAATGAGATTGAAGGCATGAAACTAAGGTTCATGAATTGTTTATATTTGAAAAGTAAATTGAATAATTATATATGGATGAGAATTGAACCCAAGGTTCTTATATTGTTTGAAATCTCAGTGATGATTCATTGAATCAATTATTTGAATTATGTTGGCTTGGTATGAATCGTATGTATATAGTGAAAGTAATCAGGGATAGTAAATTGATATGATATAAATGAAATTGACTATTATTAAAATGGATTAGAATGGAATATGATCGATAAGTGCATAGTTAAATATAGATTATTGATTTTGAATTGTGAATTGTGAATAAAATTAAGGAAAGCTATATCGATTAGCAAGTGAAAGAATGGAATAAATAATAATGGATTTATTTAAGAATTGAACAATTAAGTTATTGTGTTTATTAAATGATTGGTATAGAATTTATATGGTAAGTAGTTGAAATTTGTCTATGAAATAAATAATTAAATAATTGTAATTGTTATTATGATCTTGAGTATTTGTTATATTATTAAATGTTCGGATTATAGAAATACCACTGAGTATACCCATACTCAGTGTACGGTTTGTTTCCGTGCGCAGGTTAGATAAAGATAGAACGTTGAATCAGCATCCCTGGCCGATCCCGAATTCAATAAGGTAAAGGGTATTAATTATTGGTAATGGCATGTACCTAGGGTGTCTTATGTGTGTGTTATTTTGAAATTGTAAATGTAAGGATGAAATAAAAGTGAATAAAGTTTATTAGCATGAATTTAATTGGTATATGTATGTGTAATGAACAAATAAGTAAATAAATTGTTAAAATAAAAAAAAATGGTTAGATATGTTTATATATGTAAATGTGTTGGTTGTTACATAAATTGCACATTGGTTTTGGGTTGAAATTTTGTAGGGTTGGATAGGTTAGTTTAGAAAGACTCATAAAGAGTCCACACGGCCTGGCACACGGGCGTGTGGCTTGGCCGTGTGAGGAAATTAGAATGCTCCACGGGCAAAGGACACGGGCGTGTCCCAACCCACCATGGCTGTGTTGAGCTACACGGTTCAACAACACGGGCATGTCATAGGGTCACACGGACGTATCCCCAGTTCACATGGGCGTGTAAGCCCTGCACTTGAGAAAAATTTTAAAATGTTCGAAAAATTTTATAAGTACTCAAATTAGTCCCGAACTACTCTTGACTTGTATTTTTGGGCCTCGAGGGTCCATATAATGGACTGTATGATTATTTTACATTATGATTAACATTTATTTGCGCATAATTTATATATTGTTCGATAAGTCCGGTAATGCTCCGTAACCCTATTCCAATGACGGTTTGGGGTTAGGGGGTGTTACAGTATTATTATGTGTGTTATAAAATAAAGAGAGACAAGGAGAATAAATAACAAATAAAATATGAAAGCAATAAATAATGTACTTTATTGATCAAAAGAGGTGGTTACAATGCTTCATCAGAGTATCTATTTATAGACATAAGAAATATAAAAGAAGTAGAGATCTAATTCTAATAACTATTAAAATTTAAAGTATACCAAAATTTTATATTGATCACGATGGACATTCACTTAATAAGATATTCATAACAGTTTGAATTTTTTATGAATTTGTTAATAGAATAAATTTAGCCTTAAGTGGGAACTTGTTTAATTTGTCAAATACAATCTGATGAATACGATTTAATTCAGGCTTTGATTAATGATAATTTTTTATATTATTAAAATATATAATTTTTTTCAAATATTAAAATTGATAAATAAGGATATAAAGAAATTAAAATTTTAGGTCAAATTAATTTCCAACTAGTATTAGTGTAAATGGGAAGAAAAAATAAAAGGTAAAGACACGCGAGGCGAGGCGAGTGAAGTTTGAGATCCAGCCGTTGAGTTGGGTTTAGTTTGGTTGGGTTGAATCCTCCGCCATTCTTTCGTTGTTTCGTTTCGATGCTTTCGAGGAACTTTTTAGGCTTTAAACTTTCAGCTAAGCTATAGTAACATCAACAACCAACATATTTCCTTTCAATTTTCCTCCCCTTTCTTCTCATTTCCTTCCTTCGATGGCTAACGTTCTACAGACTTCTTTCCTTCCTTCTACTTCTTCCCTTCGCCGGCCCTCCATTTCCGGTTCCAAAGGGAAGTCTCAATTCCTTCAAGTGAAGGCCAAGATACGAGAGATTTTCATGCCCGCACTCAGCTCTACAATGACGGAAGGTAAGATCGTGTCTTGGATGAAGTCGGAAGGGGACAAGTTGTCTAAAGGGGAGAGCGTTGTTGTTGTGGAATCCGATAAGGCTGACATGGACGTCGAGAGTTTCCACGAGGGATTCCTCGCCGCTATTATGGTGGAGGAAGGCGGCGTTGCTCCCGTCGGTTCTGCAATCGCCCTTTTGGCTGAGACAGAAGACGAGATCGCTGAAGCCAAAGCTAAATCGCAGTCTTCTTCGAGTAGCACTCCTCAGGTAGTAGAAGAAAAGCCAAAGCAAATTGAAGAGGCGGCTCCGGATGTTCCCGCTGCTGCTGCTGCTCCATCAGTTCCGATCGCAAAGGCTGTAACTTTGGGGTCCGCCGTGCATCCGGCTTCGGAAGGAGGGAAGAGGATAGTTGCCTCGCCGTATGCCAAGAAATTGGCTAAGGAGTTGAAGGTGGATTTGGGAACAGTGGTGGGAAGTGGACCCTTGGGGAGGATTGTGGCTAAGGACGTCGAGGCAGCTGCGGTAGCAGTACCGGTGGCTGCTTCTCCGGTGAAGCCAGATCCTGTGGCTCCTGGGATTGAATTGGGAACAGTGGTTCCTTTTACCACAATGCAGGGTGCTGTGAGTAGGAATATGGTCGAGAGCTTGTCAGTGCCTACGTTCCGAGTTGGGTACACCATCACCGCAAATGCACTTGATGCCTTGTACAAAAAGGTAAAGCTTGTTGTTTTGTTAAGGTGCTTTAAAATGATAACAATCTTTTGTTATTGTACTTCGAATCAGTTTATAAATTGATGATGCCATGGATGGTAGGCATAGGACTTAAGATAGAGCATTTAGTTCGAAATGGTGAATTCTTGACAATGCCATATGAAAGAAGATGACTTTTCTAGAGCTTAAATTAAATATATTTTCAGGCATTATAAGCCTTCCAAAAAGGAAATCCTTACACTAGAAAACTTACTTGAATAAAAGAAACTTTTCCTGATTTAGGGTCTTTAGAATATTTTTGGGACATTTTGCTGGAAAAGATGTTGATATTCTAAAATCATTCATACATTGTAGATGAATAGTACTGTTATGTTGTACTTATCGAGTTTCTTTTTATTTGGTTGTGAATATTGGTTGATATAAGTTGTAATTTTTTGTTCAGATCAAGTCCAAGGGTGTAACAATGACAGCATTGCTGGCAAAGGCAACTGCCCTTGCATTGGTTCAACATCCAGTGGTGAACTCCTGCTGTAGGGATGGCAACAGCTTTACATACAACAGTAGCATCAATATTGCTGTTGCTGTAGCTATAGATGGAGGGTTGATTACACCAGTTCTACAAGATGCTGATAAGGTTTTCATTATTCTATTTTTGGATTCTGATATTATATGATTGTAACTATGTTCTAAGGGCTTTATTTCTTTGTATTTTAGGTTGACATTTATAGATTGTCAAGGAAGTGGAAAGAGTTGGTTGATAAGGCACGGGCCAAGCAACTGCAACCTCATGAATATAATACAGGTATGTTATTTCATGTTAGCATTGTTCAGCTTGATGATATAGATGCTGGAATCTCCTTTGGTGTCATGCTGTTTGCCTATCTCATATGTTGATTTGAAATGCTTATAAATTTTCAAGGGGATGAATATTTTTTGTACTTGGTTGTTGGAAATATTGGATAAGAAGTAGCAGAATAAGTGGAAAATGTTAGTTGAATTTTGAAGTCTTACTTGGATGATTATGCTTGTAAATCATGAGGTTTCAGAAAGTACTTGCTATACTTATGGGGATTCTACCTTTATGCCAGGGCAGTTTAATGTCTTAACTAATTTAATGCGACAACCTGCTAGGGTCTTACAACTTCCCACGCATGTAACTGAGAATATTTTGAACTTTAAACATCAGGTTTAAACTTAAGAATATGAAACTGTTTGTTAATGTCCAGACTAAAGAGTTAGCTGATAGACCACCAATGTGTCACTTTTCCATTTTTTAGCTTCTTTAGGAACAACTAGCTCCTTAATTTACAAACCCAAACATTCAAGTTTGATTATTTGTTGCAATATAATTGACTCTTCTAGCTGTCTAGCTGTCAAAGTAATTCTTTCTTTTGTCACTGTCTAATGTAAGGCATATTTGTCATACCCAGTTGGACGTTTTGACTTGAGCAGTGAATGAGTAGAAATTTGTCATGCAATTTATTCAGGCAATTTTTCATGCAAAATTATTTTGAAGTATCTCTGGAACTTAAATTCAATTCATATTTGAAAAGTGTTTACTCAACTCAACAAAGAGTATGCATAGTCCAATGAGGTCAATGCTCTAGTTATGATAGGCAGTTGGATCTCACTTTTCTTGATTTAGTTAAGGTAGAGCATAAGTTTGGCTCTTCTGTTTCATTTTTTCTCTTGCCTCTTCTTTATTAGTTTTTATTATTTTTCCCTTCTTTCTCATTGCTTGGGCTGAAAATACTAACTATATGGTCTATATTTATCATTTGCGCAATCTTAAAGTGATGCATAATAAGAAATGGAAATCAGGTATAGAGAAATGAAATGAGGAAGAAGGAAAATTTTGGAGGAAAATATAAGAAATTGGTGTAGAAAGAGACAAGTCATAGGAAATCTCAATTCTTTATTTTAGTTTTCATCATATTATATATAGTCCATATAAAAATTTCAGTTTTTGCTGTGAAGTTACTGCAACGCTAGGGTTTCTTTCATGAGTTATCAAGTCCAGTTCCACTTGAATTTGCTTCTTGTGAATGTCACCCTGTTTTTACATTTGTCGTTGTTGGTTAATATTTTGACATGTCAGCAACCAACTGGCCAAGGAAGTTGCTGCAGTGCAAGGTTTTCTTTTATTTCCTATCTTCACAACTCCTAAGAAGTGAAGGGCTCTCTTATAAGTATTCTTTATAGGAAGCTTAGACCCCTCATATAAGTCAACTTCTTTATAGGAAGCAAAGAGCTCTCTCTTGGCAAAAGAGTCATGCAAGGCTGCCAAAGCAGCAATCTACTCAACATTTGGATCCTCGTGATCACTACTACCACTTGCACAAATTGGTGTAACTGAATCATCACCTAATTGTAGCAGCCACAGCAGTGCCCTCAGCATCCTCCTGTTTCTAATTCTTTTAACCTTTTCCTCTTGCTTCACAATCCTATATTTTTCATCATCCACCTTTTTCCAACTCTTTTCACCTTTCTACTCTTGCTCCAAGATCCTATGATTTCTCTCCGAATAACAAGGTTTCTTGTTGTAAACACACTGGCCTTTTTCCTGGACAAAGACCTTCATCAAGACTTATTGGAATCTCTAGGTCCATTGTTCTCCCCTCAACCCCTATCTTCAGTGACAACGGCTTGTCCATGATCGACACCCTTCTCTTGCCTTTTATTTATTTATTTAGTTTTACATCGATGACACTTTCCCTGATCACTTCAAAGTAATTTTGACCACTAGTTAACTTTTTATGAAAACTGTTATGTTTCCCAACTATCTGTTTGAGAATTCAAGAGAGACTGTGTGCTACTCATCATCAAACACTATATTCCTAATGGAAAGCTTATTCACAAGATCCTGAAACACATCTAGTTCTCAGCTACATTGTCACTCCTTGTACTTAAATTAGCAAGTCTTCTTAACATGAAGACTTTTTTCTATGCACTTTTCCTCTCATAAATTGGCATGAAGACTTTGTTCTATGCACTTTTCCTCTCATAAATTGCCTCCAAATTTTTAGAAGTTCAGTTACACTAGTCTTGTTCGGAAATGTTGAACCAGACTAATTTCTGTCAATGGTGCCAATAATTTTCCTAAGCAGCTTCTCCCATTTCTTATCTGCAAATAGCAAAACAGTGTTGGATCATACCAGTCTCTAAAATAGATGAGCTCCCCCGTCATTGTCTTTCAAATTAAGTTATTCATTAAAGCCAGTTCAATTATGGACCTTCTAGCACTATCCATTGGCTTTTGCCTATCCAAAAGCTCCAATATCAGTTGATCGGATTCAATTCCAAGTCACTGGATGCAGTTAAGATAATCAATTAGCTAAGCAACAGAACCAAGCAAAAATACCAAATTTGCATTGAAAACATTTTAGTGTAGAGGGGGAAAACGATAGGTAAATTAGCAACAAATCCACTAGCAAGTAAATGAAACAATGTTATTGCTTAAGTTTTTGCCTAAACTTGAAAATAGAGGTGAGCGTTAAATCGAATCGAGTGACAAACTTTCGAGTTGACAAGTCCTATTTTATCATCCTAACTCGATTTGAATTTTTTTCGAATCGAGTGGAGTCGAATCGAGTGAAATGATTTGAATTAAATTAAAAAAATTAAATATGTCAAATTAAAATTTTGTTACAGTCTAACTAATTCTATGTTAGAGCACATAAAGTTGAAACAATATATATTTGAAAACTTAAAAAAAAAAAAAAAAACTTTAGTGTAATAATAATTAACTTATTTAGGTCCCAAAATTATTATTTTAGAAAATTTTTAAAATTTATATGATCTTTAGAATTTTTTTAGAATTTTTTATATTTTAAAAATATATATATATAAATTTTGAAATTTTTATAAATATTTTGAATTTTTGAAAATTATTTTGAAATTTTTTGTAATTTTTATTGAGAGAGAGACCAACTTGCTTATTTTCAAAATTGATAGGGATCAAAGGGGTATTTATATCAATTTGTTTATTTGAATTATTCGAGTTATTCGAATTGTAAAATTCAACTCAAACTCAAGACTCGAATTACTTAAACAAGTTGACTCAAATAACTCAATCAATTAACTCGAAATTCGAATTTTGTTTCAATTTTTTCGACTTGAATCAAGTTTTGCTCACCCCTAACTAATAAAAGATAACTTCAAAATTACTGCTTGTTGTGTGCCAAGAACCTCTCTCCCTAGAGCTCCCATTGTTATCTTTTTCTTCCCCTTAGTTGCGACATGTTAACTTGCCCTAGGACCGTTTCAATTTTGACTATGCTTAATGAGAAAAGAAGAAAGCCTTGTGTTGTTAACTTTCTTTGCCCTTTTATCTATTTATGCGTAGTTGATTCTAGAAACTACGACTGAATCCTTTAAAATATGTTGAAGTTATTCCTACAATAAGCTTGATGTCATCCATCATCGCCAAATACAAAGGCTGGACAAATCCTAGGCATCTTAATGTTAGGATGATTGGAAATCCTTCTAGTTCTGCTTCTAGTGACTGATTATAAGTCTGAGCTTTACACAGTATTTTGATGGATCTTGTACAATCTTGAATTGTAGTGGATAATTTTAATGCAATAATTGTTGGTATGTACCCATAGGCTGAAAAATTTGTAATTAACCCCCCCCCCCCCCGGGCCTCTTTTTAATGTACCCATAAGCCTTCCAGCCATATGCTACTAAATACCATCTAGGAGTTTGGCCTGTATGTTTACCTCTGGTTTCTGCCCTATTATTCTAGTTTCTCATAAAGTCATGGTTAATATATAGTTTTTGCTCTAATATGCTTTCAACGTAGCTGAGGCCTCTACTTAATCTGATTTCATTTTTGCCGATGTTTGCTCCTTTTGCAGGTACTTTCACCCTGTCTAACCTTGGGATGTTTGGTGTGGACCGGTTTGATGCCATTCTGCCACCTGGAACTGTAAGTTTGTTTCTTAATTATTAATATTTCTCCTTTTGCCGGAGTCTCTAGAACACAGTAAGATCTGCTGGGAATCTGTGGATATTTTATCTAATCATGTGGGTGTGCAGGGAGCAATTATGGCGGTTGGAGCTTCTCAGCCCACCGTGGTGGCTAGCAAGGATGGTCGCATTGGAATGAAGAACCAAATGCAGGTAATGAAAATATGGCGTTTATAACAGAAATGGAGAAAAAAACTTAAACTTTGTACGGTTCCATCATAGAATAAAATGAGATACTGTTGAACATTGCAGGTAAATGTGACGGCAGATCACCGAGTGATCTACGGTGCTGATCTAGCTGCATTCTTGCAAACACTGGCTAAGATTGTGGAGGATCCGAAAGATCTTACCTTCTAGTGAGGGACAATTTGTGTTTGTAGCGTGCTCCCTGTTTTTGAAATCACTTGAGATGAAAATTTTTAGGCGTTACCCAGTTGAGAACAAGACAGATATCTATACTTACTCGATTTCATCCACTCTTTTTTTTTCCTTTACTTCACCCTTTTTATTATTAATTATAAAGTTTCCGATTGTTTTCTGATCGAATTTGGATCATTATTTGGTTCATTGGATGATTACTTACACAAGCAATCAAATTCAATTATTTTAGTTTAAAAACTTATTATATAATAGTAGTGTTTTCATTTCAGAATATTTTATTTCAAAAAAATAATTATTTGTTTTTTTATTAATTTCATTTAAATAATTTAAATTTTTTATCAAGGAGAGGGGGCTTTTAAATATTTAATTAAATTGTATTTATTTTTTTATACAAGTATTTATTATATAAATTATTTATATTTGATCAAAAACCAATTGATGATGATAAAGAGTTATATGTTAGGTTAATTGAATAAAATTGCATGTGATTTTCTTTTTTTAGTTTTATCAATAATCCAATTACCAAATATTTTTTTAATTAACATATAACATACTATGATTTGGTTACGAGATTTTTTTTCTTAAATATATTTTTGGTAACTATTAAAAAAAAAAACCGAATACACAACCAAAAGGTCCTAACTTAATTAATTTTTTTAATAATTAATAATTAAAATGTTGATCAGTTACTACTTTTTGGCCATTAACTATTCACTGAACTAGATAGATGTTTGCCCTGAAGGCATGATATTGAATTTGTTATAAAATATAATTAATTTAAAATAAAAATAATAGGAGTAAAGATAACTTAGACAATAATAATTTCAACCATTACATTGAAAGTTATTTGAATATATATAAGCTAGAATCAATAATTTTCAACCTAATATAATTATTTTCCCAAAATAAAAAAATGATGAGAATACCTTAATTACCCTTCAAAAGTCAATTACAAAATTCAAAATTAGTACAGGAAAAGATCGGCTTACATTGCTCTAAGATTATTTTGTTTTATGTACTATTAATATTTTAATAATTAAATCGTTACGTTACATTTTTCATTCATATATATTAAGTGTGGTGCAATTAAAGCTTTTAACTATTTATTTTATATAGAAGAAAAAAAGCTTTCAACCATTCAATGTATAAACAATAATTTTTATTACTATGGTAAAGATATAAGATCAATTCAAAAATTTATTGCATGATAAGTACAATTATATTATATTAAATACAATAATTAAATTGTTAAAAGATTAATTGTATACAATTATGAAAATATATAACAACTACTTTAATTTTAAGCTTTATTCACAGTTTAACCCTCAAATTATACATAATTTCTTATATTGGCATCTAACCTTTTTTTCCTGTATTGATACGTGAACTTTTCCTCCATTACAGCTTTTAGTTAAAAACTCAAACTGACATTAAAAATAAATATATGACAGGTTCAACCAATTAAAATGTGACAAGAGTCATTTTTTCAGTTAAAAATAAAAAGATATAATTTAATTAAATGAAAATAAATTACTCATTTCTAATAAGTTATTTTTGTATTATTTTTGTTAAACTTATCTTTCTCTCACTATATCTTCTCTTCTCATCCCCTGTTATCACCGCCATCAACTTCCTCCGGTTCACCATCGCTGCCATCCGAACTCCTCTCTCTCATCTCTCCTCTAATTTGTTGTGGTCAATCTCTTTAAATTGTTTCTTTCTTTGTTTACTTAACTATTTAAAGAAAATATAAAATTTTTAAACTCCACAAGTTAATGTTGAATGTTGATTGATGTTCTATAATAATATAATAGAATATTAAAAAAAAAAGACACATTTAATTTTGAAAGACTGTTTATGAAATAAAAAATATATATATTACTAATGTAGTAAATATTGTTGAATTCTCATGATAACATAAGCAAAGAGAGACCATTTTCTTGAGGTTTCAAATTTGTTAAGTTAATTTTGCCTATTTTCTTCTCCTTTTCCCATATCAATTTTTTTTTTCTGGATTTTAGTATTTCCCTAATTTTTGTGTTCCTTGTAAATTTTTCTTTTTTGGTACGATGAATCAACTCCCAAGATGGTTCATTTTCTTCTCTTAATTTCAAATTGGATCTGAAAACCCTAAATTTGAGTGATTTATTGCTTCATCACCCACTTAATTACAGGTAGTTTCAAACACTCGATTTGAAAATCTTTATGTACACGTGTTGGTAGAAACCATTTAAGTTGAATTATGGCAATATTCACCATTTTGAAGAAGAAAGATGAATTTCTGCAACAATATTTTCATTTTACCCAAAAAGCTTTCCTTAAACCCCCAGCTGGTTTAGGCATTTAAAATTAGCATTTCTAGTTCTCTTAAAGTAAATAACATTAGTTGAAAAAATATTTATTATGACATACGATTATATTCGCCACATGTTTATATTTCCCCTTTCACATTTGGACCCAAAAGATAAAATCCTAATACCAAATATGGGATAAAAAAGAAGTTTAAATATCAATATGAAAAAATATGTATAATTTGAGGACTAAATTATAAATAAACCTTTATTTTATACTGTGGAATTGAATCTTTCCCTGTATATCATCAATATGACCATTCTTTCCAACCAATAAAGATTTAGAAAAATCAATATAGAATAAAGTTTGTGAAATCTTATTTTATATTATTTTGATTCTTCATTTTTAAAAAAAAATTATATTTAACTCAAAAATCATGTGTTTTAAGTAAATTATATTATCTACGTAGCGAAGAGTGTAGGCAAGGCTAAGCAGTTTGCTAAATAAAAAACTTACTTTATATATTTTTTTTAAATTAAAAAAATAATTTAATCTTTTTTAAATTTTGATTAAATAAAAATATATAATTTTAACTATTCAAATAATAATAATAATTAAATTTAAAACCATTTTAATACAAATTTACATAAGATAGTAGGTTAACAACTCGATGGAGGTGTGTAAATAGTCATAAATTTTACCAGCTTTCTATTATTGGTTTCAGTAGTTGAAACAATATTAATCGAGGTCTATAATGCAAATAAAATAATTAAAAAATTATAAATATTGTGAAATAGTGATGAAATTGAAATATGTCAACCACCAAATCAACTCCACTTCACCTCTATAGCTGTCCAATTATATGTATACTTGCGGAATCTCGTCAGGTTGGCAGTGCAATGAAAACAGTTGTTATCCTCAATCTCACTCACTACTTATATTTTTTATAATTATAAGATTTATAATGAATAAAATTCGATTCGATTTGAAAATTAAAAAAAAATTAATTATGAGTTAATTGAATCAAGTTGTTCAAATCAACTCAAATAAATAATTTGAGTTTCGAGTTCAAGTCGAGTTGAATTTTACAATTTGAATAACAAATTGGTATAAATACTCCTTTAGTCCCTATTAATTTTAAAAATGAATAAATTGATCTTTCTCAAAAAGATTACAAAAAATAAACTAAAATAATCTTTAAATTTCAAAATATTTATAAAATTTTCATAATTTATATATATTTAAAAAAATTATAAAAATTTTAAAAAAATCTAAAGAATATATAAAAAATATTCAAAATTTTAAAATTTTCTGGAAACAAAAAAGTTAACTAATAACTCAAGTTTATCTTGTTAAAGTATTTTTTTTATTTTGAAAAAGATTTCAAGAATTAGTTATACTACAACAATATTTTAATTTTACATATTTAATTTTTTTAATTTAACTTGAACAATTTCACTTGATTCGGCTCAACTCAAATTACATTTTACTCGACTCGATTAAAAAAAATTCAAATCAAGTTAGGATGATAGAATAAGAATTGTCAACTCGATTAACTTAAAATTTTTTTTACTCAATTCGACTATTCGATCGAACACTCACCCCTAATAAGATTCACTTATATAACCTTCTTTTTTATATATAATAATAATTATATTTTTATAATTTTGAGATTCAAGTCACCCCTTAACCATGAAGTCGAGGTTCGATCTTCGTCCATTATACATTTCATGATCATTTGTTTTCCTCTTCAAAGAGTACTTACGGTGAGAGAATTAGTCACAACTATCGACAGTAGACAAAAAAAAATTTGTATGGATCCAATGTTTTATATCATATTAATAACAATATATATTTAATTTACTCAAAATTCTTCATACATAATCTAATAAAATATAACAAAAACATATATATTTATTATATATATGTGTATATAGTAAGATTTGATGTTAATTGGTTGGCTGTGAAACCAAAGCTTGTAAATTGTAATTCAGTGGGAAGAAACACATATGGTTTTTGTTGGTTGAAGGAAGTGGCTGTGCTTAGCTGCAGCCGTTTCTATTTGATCCCATTTCTGTTGGCGCTTGATTTGCTCACGATGAGCTTCGGATTCCCGGTGATGGATTTCTCGGAGGCACTTATCGTATAAGGGTGGATCCATCTCTTCCAACATGGCCTTCACATTTTCCGTTAATTGCTTTACGCTTTTGCTCCAATGCAGCTTCAGGTTCCTCTCCATGCCTTCCACTACCACCGGAAACACTTCTTCCATGGCTTCCGATGCCATCTTCACGAACTGCTCGTTGTTCCACACATACAGTGCTCGCTCTGCTACCTGATTCATGTGATTTTCAATTGTATATAAAAAGGGTTAAATTCACTGGAAGTACCCGAATTATGGTCCACATTCAATTGAATCCTTAAACTGAAGTATCCTTCCAATCAAATCATTCCATCATCTTTGATGTCAAACGTCTGTTTGGAAGCATGTATGGATTAGTAAATAGGGACCAATGTTTGAGGATTTATGATGGAGTTATATAGATTGATTGTTAAACAAGAGTAGACCCCTGCCATAAGCCTAACCGGGTCCGGAATATTTGACAGATTTTATATGATGATCCTTGACGGTTCCACTATGAAACAAAGGGCAAACAGTTTTCAAACTTGATTCTTTAACTTCTCCTTAGTTGTATAGCAGATTTCAAGTTATGTTGCAGAGGAAGTAGCATCATGAAGCTTACCTGTGAGTTGCAACTGTTGAAACATCGCGTAATTCGAGAGCATAACGGCAAAGCCAACGTTCGGTACTGATCGGGATCGATATTCTCAACGAGCTCCTCCAATTCGCCAATAAGTAGAACTTCTTTGTGACAATTAGTGATGGGCCAATACCTTAAAATCCCCCTAACCACGACTCCTCCAAGTGCAGGCTCTTTTTGCACGAACTGAGAAACGCAATAGGCCAGTTGCCGATGGTAAACCTGCAGACCCTTAGGCTTATGCAACGGAAGCAGCACTCTCATCAAGAAAAGCTTGTGCTCTTCCTTTAACGGAACACCGAAGCCATTAATGATGCTTCCCCATATCTCTAGCAGCTCGCCGATCCCACAATGCTTTTCGGTCTCGAAAACGTAATGCAAGAACACATCGTTCATAGCTTTCCTCATAAACGATCTGTATGAAGTGAACCTCGAATATATACGATGGAAAACGTTCTTCAAGCTCTCTCTTTCTCTGGGGTCTTCGGATTGAAACAGGTAAAGAAGATTCCGAATGAATTGGTGATCGATGTAATCTTTAAGTTTCTTGGAATCCACGTTAAGAACAAGTCTAAGGAGAATATCGTAAACAAGCTGCAAGTGAGGCCATAGAGGTGTGAAAGTGGAGAGTTCTTCATCATCAGGCAAGGCAGAGACGATGGAAGTTTTGGAAGGTGGAGGAAGTGGCCTGAAGAGATTGACGGACACCATGGACATTAGAGGTGACAAAAGCTGTTCGTGCAATGGCATCTTTGGTGATTTGAGCAGAGAGACAACATCCATAAGCTTAAGGCGCTTGAGATCTTGCTGCGAAGGCGATTCCTGAGGATCGGTGAAAGTGAAAACCGAGTTGCAATAAGAGATAGCAGAGAGGATTCCATCGTGTTCATAATCAGTACCACCACCAGCACGGCGGGGACTGGGAAGGGGACTTCCGACATAAGGCTTGGGATCAAGATCAAAGAGATACTTGAGAGTAGTTTTCTTCCTGGGTGAGTTCTTGGGGGAATCCCTCCGAATGCCCATTGTTTTTCCCTTTCCTTGGCTGGCCTTTTTTGCTCTTAATGTTACTTTGTTGGTCCAAGGAAAGAAAGAGTATTAGATAGTAAGCAACAACAACAAAAAGGCCAAAGGACAGTTATATGATTTTTGGACAAGAAATGAATGTTGTAAAATCCGATGAACAAAACTATTGAAATGTCGCCCAATAGGATAAAAGTTCACTATGAGATGAGATTAACATGCATGGATGATAGGATTTGTATACCATCATTAATAAATTATTTAAATATATATATTAATGAAGGTAGGAAGGAAGGAATCTTAATGGTGTTCATCAAATCATCTTTCATGTGATTCATTATGTGCATAGTGAGTTTGTAGGCAGTTAGCAGCTTGTTAGGGGGGTGATGAAGAGGAGGACAACATCCAAAGTTAAATCACTATGCAATGCAAGTCATGTGGCTCACCAACTCACTGCCCAAAGCATTTCTTTTTGCAGCTTGGGACCATACATACATACATCACAAAACATCAAACACACGGGATCTTTTACAAGATCAAAGCAGTTTTTGTCCTAACTCCTCTCACTAACAACTCCACAAATATATTAGATATGACCATTCATGTTTTCACGTGTCTTGGGTTCAACCATTTACCTTCTCTCTCTCCTTTTTTTTTTTCTTTTAAATTTTATAAATCTTTACTAATATTAATTTTTTTTTTTATCTTTTATTAAGTTTGGTGTAGCCATGACGAAAATATTTTTATTTTATAAATTAAATTGTATTGTTTTATAAAACCTCATTTGTTAGTAAATATATTTTCTACATGATTTTGTTTTAACACTCGCATTATAAATATGCCATAAATTTAATATAATTATAAGTACGAGTATAATAAAAATAAAACTATTATAATATTTAATCATTTATATTTAGAATCATCTCAATACAAATTATTAAAATAAATTTAAATTCAAAAGAATACACCACAATCTTAGCCTTTAACAATAATATCAAGTTCTCTTTAACAATTTAGGTTGTCTTTAGAAAAGAAATACAAATAGTAGCTTTTTTATCTACTAGTCCCTCACGCATTCTCTCTCATTTTCTAACCATGAGGAGAGTAACTTTCAATAGAAAATTTAATTTCTCTTTACAAGAATTGGAAACTATTCTTGTAAATAAATGAACACTATTCTTTTTATAGAATAATAATGCTTAATTGATCGTATTTTGTGTGTTTTTAGATTATTTATAGTAAAAAAGTAAAATAGTTTTATTTGAATAAAGGGTAATTAAATAATAATATTTTCATAAAAATACATTATTCCATTATATATGGGATACTAAGGGGCGACGATATACCCTAAAGAATAATAGATTTTGTCACCCCTTTCACATGGATGAGCTCTCGAGCCCGTCTTATGTATTGGGTATGATTATATGTGTTATTTAGAATGTTAACTAACAGTACTTATAATTTATCCAACCCAAAAATTATTTTTCTATTTTTAAAAATATTGATTAATTAATTAATTAAAGTTCTCAATTAAATTATTCTCTCAACTCAATTCTAATTTCGTTAAAGTCATAACAACTTTATTATATTAGAAATTATGAGGAAATATATTTAATTGTCTCGTTCAATAAAACTATAATGACTAATTAATTTAATTCTCACTTTGAATTTCAATTATTTAATTGCCATCAAATAATAATTCGAATAAATAAATTTAATTTCTAAGTCATGTTTTGTGCTTAATGAGAAAACGCATTCACTATGGATAGTGATACATGCAATCTATTTCTCTTAGTTGTCATTTTCATTTATTCCACAGTATCAATTCTTTATGAAATTTATTTTGGGTTATATTGATCTAGTGAAAGGATTGGTTAGACATATATATAATTAAGGTTCAATTATTTATAATTAAGTTCTGGCTCTTTCCTATTAATTACAACATTATTTAATCATGAAGTCATTCTACTAAAGTATCATAATTGAACTCTCCCTTATTATATATCATCTCAAAAGCAACTTAATAAGTACTTGTTCAATGACCTTGTCATTTTTTTCCCAAAAAATGACATTGTCATAAGTGTCTTACCCTTATTTGATATCTTTATCTCTTTGAGTTAATTTCGTCCTCTCAATATGATTCTATTTTATTTCATGGTAACATTTACATCTTCCTTTATGAAAAGAGACAATTACTAACAAATAGTAATTAAATTATCTAACTTAAACAAATGACCCATGACCACGTTACTTTTCCATATAACCTATAATGCTAATAAGAAGATATCGTTTATCATTTATTGAGCTATAAATTTCACTATTGTGAATAAAGTTACATCATGCAAAAGTCGTATATCCAACGTATCAACTTTCAACTCTTTAGTTATTTGAACTCCAGTTTTTAATACAATAAAGTATAAAAGTTACGTACACATAGTTAGTCACTTACTCAAGATTGAGTTAAGTCATACTATGAACGTCACAAGTGAATTAATTCAAAAACAAATCTAAGATTAATTTGACTTGAGTCATATTTAATGTATTACTAATCTACACAATCACATCTCTTTATCTTCTGGAAGTAAATCACTCTGATACCCAAGACAAGATATCTCACTATTTGAACTTGATGTTAGAAAAAAATTCAATTCAAAAATATTTTTGTTGCACAGCGAAAAAATAAAATTTTGAAAATTGAGTTGGTTTGTGATATTTATAGCAATGAACTTTCTCGAAATATACTCGTGCTTTGAGCGAGACGGGTTATTGTTGTTCTTGGCTTTCAACCGAATGACCTTCTCCACTATTCTTGTGCCATGACTGCTTTGAGTGTGAGCTTGAACAATTTCAAATCAAATACAAAATCAGAAATAATTTCCTTACTTTCAGTAGGAAAGTAAATCTTTCTCTTATAGAAATTGATAGAATTGTTATTTCCAAAAAATAGAATTTATACTTAGAAATAAATTCTCATTATTTTCGGGTAGAACAAAAATATCTTAAAAGTTATGTAACTTATTATATTTTTAGCCCTATAGGTGCCATCTATTTATAGGGAGAGGAGTGAAACCCTAATTGAATTAGTGGAATGCATTTAATGTTTATTTAATAGAGAGAAAAAAAAAAATCAATCCCTTAATTGAACTAGGAGAGGGGCAGCTAATAGGGTATGCTTCCCTTCATATGTATTATGATGAGAACTCGAGCCTCTTTTGTATTGAGTCCAATTATATGTACTTCTTGAATTTTTAACCCAACACTTTATAATTTAATTTAACCCAGTACATATTTTTTCTATTTCTCAAAATAGATATTATTTATTAAATTAATTTAAATTAAATAATTTTCTTAACCCAATTCTAATTTCGTTAAAATCATGATAACTTTATCGTAAAAAATCTATTAGAAAATATATTTAATTTCTACATTCAACGAGTTCATAATGATCAATTAATTTAATTCTATTTTCGATTTTCAATTATTTAATTAAATAATAATTCAAAATACTTCCATTAATTTTCAGGTCATTTCCATACTTAGTGAGAAATCACATTCAATTCCGAATGTAACACATTTCTTTAACCTTTTCATTTCTATTCAATTATGTTAATTTGATTTAGTATGCAATCCATTTTTTATTTCAACTAGCTAATACATGGACAAATTAGACATATGTAGTTAGGGCTAAAATCATTGACAATTAATTTTAGCTTTTAGCCTATTAATTATAAACTTATTCAGTCACGAAGTCATCCCAGTATAGTATCATGACTAAGCTCTCCCTAATGACATACCATTATGAAAGCTACTCGATTAGTGCTTGTCTAATGACCTTATCATAAGTGTGTTACCCTCATAGGGTATCCTTAATCTCTTTGGGATAAATTCGTTCTCTCAATATGATCTTATTTTATCTCATGGTAACCATTACATCCTTTTTCATAAAAAGTCAATTACTATAAATAGTAATTAAGTCATTCATCACAAGGACGAATGATTCATGACCACGTTTACTTTTCATCTATCATGTAATGCCGAAGAGGATATCATTTACCCATGGCTTGGCTATGAACTCCACTATTGTGAACAATGCTACATACTGCAGAAATCGTATACCCAACGCATCAACTTTTGGTTCTTTATCTATTCAAACTCAAACTTTTACTTACATTAAAGTATATGGGTCACACATACATAGTCCATCATCCACTTAGGATTAAGGTATGTCACACTATGAAGGTCACAAGTGATTAAATCCATAAACGGATTTTTGATCTATTTTACTTGGGTCTAGTCCGATGTACCATCAGTCCAGTCAGTTAAATATATGTCTGCATCTTCTAAGAGTCATCCGCTTTGATGCCCAAGATAAAACATGTCATTAATTAGACTTGATAGACGACATATTAGTCTTTCAATTGGTTTGATCATTTTCGATTAGACTAAGGACATGTTTAGATTCATCTACTAATATAAGTCGTCTTTTCATATTATGATCTGATCACGTAATACCACTTAGTATTAGTTAAACATTAAATAATCAGTGAGCTAATATTTGCTTCTATTTTGCTTTACATGCAAAAACCATGTGAGGACGATCAAAAAACTAGAAGTCTACATAGACAGAAATACTACACTTAGGGCAGCAGATCTAAAACTTAACAGACGGTATAATAGTTATTTAACCAATTTGTTCAATTTCAGTTCATCAAACTATGTTTAGATTACCTACTAATACAAGTTATCTTCTTGCAATACGATCTGACCACATAAAGCAACTTATTATTAGTTAAATATTAGGTAATCAATAAGCCAATATTTGCTTACATTTTGTTTTACATGCAAAAATCGTCAAGGATAGATACAAACTATATTAATGTGAATAATAGAAAATTTTTAAAACCAATTTGTTCAAAAAATTACAAATATAAATAACGAAATGAACTATACTTAGGGCGCTAGACTCAGCATGTTTCTTTTCTCTCTCACCTCCTTCTCCCTTTTCACCTCTTCCCTTTGTCCCTTGAGTCAGTTGCACTCACTTTTTCAAATCCTCTAAGACTTGATTAGCTCGAGTACTTTCCAATTTACATTCATGAGTCCTTTGCTTTTCTTCGTTTGATCTGATGGTTTAACGTATTAATTTTTAAGGATGGATAAAATTATCATATTTAAATGTTAGAAAATAGTTATAGATAATTCTAAACTTTGTATAAAGTACTTTAAATTTTTTTTACCCAAAAAAAAAATATTTTTTTGGAGCAAAATTAATTGATCCATCCTTTTTATCAAATAACCTTTTTTTTAAATGCTTAAATCCAAAACTCCCAAAACCTAAAATAGAATTATTTGTTAAAAATTAATAATATTTAAAAATACACTATATTACTTAAATAGAAATTTTTTAAAAAATTTTAATACTCTTAATCCTAACAAATCCCTACAAATTTATAATAATTATTTAGACAAATAAAAATATATAAGAAAATATCTCAAATATATAAGAAAATCTTTTAAAAATTAGTTTAAATTTTTTAATTTTGTCTTGACACGTGGCGTCATTGTGTCGTGTCAGATGCCGCATTTTTTTGTTAAAAATAAAATAATTATTTTCTATTTGGGAACCACACTTTATGAGCAAAAGAAGTTTGTCACATCACGATAAGTACTAGAATTTAACTTTTAAGTATGTGTTTAGAGAATTTTAAGGGTAGTTTCATCATCAAATTACAAAAACTTTTAATTTCATCACTAATATATCTCATCAGTTCAGTTTCGGTCATTTTCTATTAAATCGTTATGTCTTTTTAATTTATATAATAACATATTTATTTTTAATACTTATATATTTTATAAATTTGATTTTAATTCTAAAAATTTTAACAATTTTAATTCTCCATTTTAACAATTTTTATCAATTTGATCCTCAAACACACATTTAGTCCAATCCTTTCTTTTATTTACAAAATTGCCGACATGGCATGCTAGGAAAAATGTGAAAACAAAGTTGTTTAAACTGGATCGGCCAATCGAAGTACTAATCCAAAATGAGTTGTTAGACTGGTTGTCTCCTGAACTACTTGAAACTAGTTGAATCGAGTTAAAAATCAATTTGAACCCTTTTTTTTCTATTTTAAACAATTTTTTATTTTTAAAATTTTATAAACAATTTTAATAATTTATTTAATTAAACTGAACAAACCGATCGAATCGAACAAACAAAAAATTAATAATTTTAACCGATTTAATCATTAGTTAAATTCTAAAAATTTTGTGCGCTCAAAATAATCAAAAACCTAAAAAGTAAAAATAATAATAATGCATTTTAAAAAAATACATAAAATTAAAAAAGTTTGAAAATATTCAAGGTGGCCTAAAGGCGGCGGCGTTGTTGATGAATAGAAAAAAAAAAGTCTATTTATTTACTTTTATACATTTTCAAACAAAAATGATTAATGTTTTAATTTTATTTAAGAAATTGTTAATTTTGAGGTTACAAACATTGGATTCGCATTAAAATAGAAAAAAAAATAAAATTTTATTTTAAATGAAAATTTATCACCTTGCTTTTCTCAGTTAAAAATTCCTTTTAAAAATATTGCTTCCTTGAATGTGATTATGAGAAGAGGCAAGATAATCATCAGTGATGAGGCCACCAGAATAAAGATAAAAAAGAAGAAGTAAACTTTAGTTAGTAATAATAATAATAATAGTATATAAAAAGGAATCTTGGATTTTTTTTTTTGAAAAATTCACATATTTGTGTTTCTTTTTTTAGTTTTATGTATTTCCAAAATTACATTATCATATATTTTTTAATTTTTTTGAAGATTTTTAGGATATTTTTAAAATTTTGAGAATTTTCTACTATTTTCTTTTTTGAATATATTTTACATAATAAATCTTGTGTGATGTGACGTTTTCACAACGCGCCACGTTAGCTTTTTTTGGTAACCAAAGAAAGAGTTGGACTAACTAGTATAATAATTTGCAACTTTAGGACCAAACTGAATAAAAAAAGAAATGTGAATGTGAAAATTAAATACAATTTTAAGATTAAATGAAACAGATTCTATGGTTTTGATGTTGTCTATGAACCTACGTATAGGTGGGGAGTCAGGTCAAGGCCTAAATTCTTTCTGCATTATTGTGTGGTGTCACTTATCAAACATTTCTCGTTTAAATAAAATATATTGTTTTATTTTGACACATGTCATAATAATGTGGCGTAACATTAGTAGACGAAATGAAACATCAAGTAGACATTTCTAAACTGAAAGGACTAGACTGAAAATTGGGATAAACTTGAGATTATTCATGTTATAAATTTGGACATGTGGGAGATATTTAATATCAAGCCTTTCCTTATCTAAGCTCATCTTCAACCCAACTTAGTACGCAACTATTGTTATGGAGGACCTTTCAATGTGATTTCTTCCAACTGATATCTCTTTGCTAGCGTAGGCCATGTTCGGTATCGGAAAACTGGCATGCAATAGAACTAAAAATAAAAAAACTATGGAGCAACTTAAGCACACACAGTTTCCAGCCTCTTTTGATTTTAGGGCTAAAACAGCCATTTTGGCTGTTGATACATTTTACAATACCTGGCATGATGTACCAAAACATCATACCTACAATGCTTACTTAAGCAAGCATACACACTTACACTCTTTTTTTTGAGTTCTAAAACTAAAAATGGCCATTTTGGCTATTCATACATTTTAGTACCAAAATAAGCCATTGGAGCTAAGCCTTGGCATTTCTTTTACATAAAAAAAAAATGCCACTTAGGGTTCTTTGTTCAGTTTTTTATATAATAACAAAAGAAGAAGGGAAAGATGGGACTACAGGATGCACAACTGTTAGTGAAAGCCAGCAGTTACGGTCTTGGCAGCAGGGACATCAGGGGGTGGAGATGGGAGCAAGGTTAGGGCAAATGTTCCACTTGCAGCTGCTGCAATTGCTCCTAGTACAAATGCTGGAAGGTTTCCACCACCAAATATTGCATCAAATGGTCCACTCCCCAGTGACACCAATATCTGTAACGTCAAAATCATTCCAAAAATTGCAATGAATCCTGTCTTAGTCAAATTCTTCAAGTACCGAGCGTTATACATATTTATTTCAATATTTCCATGTACTTGAAGAATTCTTGATATGGTATAACCATAGAAACAGTTCAGTAACAGCTAGAGTACACAGTGATGGAAAATATTACCTGTGGTATTACTATAGCAAGATTCAGCACTCCCAAAGAAAGTCCTGTTTCAGAGTAAATGAGAATCATTTTTAGTTTGAAAGGAGGATTGGGCTATACCATGTTATTTTCAGCCTGCCTGGAAAAAGGATTATAGCAAAAATTTACCTTGGCCTGCACCAGAGGAACTAGAGAATATAGATGCCATTGCAAAAGGGATGCTGTAAGTTATCTGCAAAAGTAAAATAGGAAATTATTACCCTTGAGCTTGTCAAAACATTCATTCATCTAACAAAAAACTTTCTCTAATGGAAGCCTATTATTCCACAGTGAATTCCAAATGAACTGAAAACATTTTAATTTTAATATCTTTATTTTTACATTAAATTAATGTTTAAAAAAAATCATCAAACTGGCTAGTTCAACTGAGTGAACAAGAACAGTATCCACTGGTCAGTTACTTTCAACAAGAGGAAAAAACAAGTGATGTACAGAAGAAGACAGAAATTGACAAGGAAAATGAAATCCCATATATTAAAATGCAATAAATGGCCATTGAAAGTATCAAAAAAATAGTATGCCTATATACTCCCAAACAGTTTTTTTGGTCCATATACTCCCAAACATATTTATCACACATTGAGAGGTATTTACGATAAATGGAAGAACAAACAAAAAGAACTAGTTCCAGTTCCTTCAAAAGGAATAAAGAAACAAAAAAGAACTAGAAATATTGTATTTTTATGGATAAAATGAAAAAGGCCCAAAAGTTTGATGAGCAATGCTAGGGGGCAAAGTCATCTTCGGGTTCTTCGTTTGGATGCGTGGGCGGTGGGCCGTGGGGCAACTCTACTGTGCCATAGCTGCATTTTTTGACTGGATCACTAAGAATCTAGTCACATAACGACAGCACGGCACAGTAGCACCACGCACTCAAATCAAGTGTTACCATGCCGTGTTCTAACTACTAATAGCAAGTTTATCACTATGATGGGGACTTGGAACAAGAGATAATCAGCAAAAGAAGTATTTGAAGTTTAGAAACAGAAGCTCTCTTGAGCATTTAATCGAACAGAAGGTTCGCAAACTCCCATAAAACTTAAGAGATGCTTCCACGGACCACTATGACTTCAAATTTCAAAGTGGGTTAATTAATATTTGTGACTGAAACAACGGGTAAGTGGAGAGAAGAATGAACTCACAGCCAAGGGTACCCCCAGTACTGCGAATAGAGATAATGCACCGGCCTTGACACCTGCTGGTGGCGGCAAAGGGACTGTGACACCGTCCACGGTGATGAACCGTCGGCTTGACTCAGCCAATTTGGTCACCAAAATTGTCGTTGCTAAACAAACTGCAAGCAGGAAATTGACAATCCCCCAAAGCCTATTGACCCCTCCAACCCCACGCGCCAAGAGCTCCACACCAAGGGACGTGAAACCCAACACCACAGAGTTTAACATGAGCCCCAACGCGCCTGCATGTACCCCATTATTGTACAGCTTCAATACGAGGATGTTTCCCTGTGAATCCCCACCGTACACCTCTCTGCCCATCCAATCAGTGTCGAACAACAGGAAAGGGAACCATGCAATCCAATTGAGACACGTCACCGCGAGGAGAATCCACATAGGTCTTTTCAAGTCTTTAAGTGCACCGAATATTTCTCCAAAGAAGGGAACCGGGGCCGTCTCTGCCGCCGCTGCTTCCTCATCCTCAATCTCACCGCCACCTAGGTTACCGGCATTTCCAGGTTCCGGCGACCAGGGCTTTTCATGCACGTTTGTGAGAGCGATGGTTGTGAGGGTCAGCAAAAGCAGAATTGAGAAAAAGAAACAGCTTTTGAGATTCGCACAGTAAACATCACAAGCTTTCGTGGTGGTGAAAGGGAAGATGTTATGGAGGTGGGTGTAGGAACCGGCAGCGAAACCGAGCACGTTCCCCACCGCCATGAAAAACGAAAAGAAGGCGTTCGCCGTCCGCGTTTTCTTCTGGCTGTTCCCGGAGATATCAGCCAGTAACGCTCTGCATGGACCTTGTAACATGTTGTTAGCCACGTCTAGGATCCAAAACCCTATCACGAACACCACAATGGCCCGCGGCTTCGTCTCAGTAGCCAGGTTGTCCCCAAAGAGATAACCTAAGTCAGCCGCGAAGCCTATAAGGACCACCGCAGTAGCCACCAGGACTGCTCCCGCAGCTATAAAAGGGCGGCGACGGCCGAAACGGGAGGTGCAACGGTCACTGTGGTAACCAACGATGGGTTGAACTAGCATCCCAGAGATGGGTCCACAGAGCCAAATAAGAGAAGCCCATTTGTGAGGGATACCGAGGAGTTGAACGTATGGCGTAAGGAGGGATAACTGCAAGGCCCACCCGAATTGGATACCGGCGGCAATGGAAGCCACAAAGATGATACTTTTTATAGAGAAAGGACGTGGAGGAGAAGAAGGAGGAGGAGGAGGAGGAGGTTGATTCTGAAGCTGAAAAGAAGCTTTCTTGCTAGGCTCACCACTCTCCATAGCTTGTTTGTTAGCAGTTGATTCTGAAACTGGGATTTTTGGGTGATGGAAACAACAAGTGAAATGCATGGGGAATTTATAATAAATTGAAGATAAAACATAAGGCTTAATCCATTAATAATGAAACTGGAGAATGATAGTCAACGTGTAAAACTGCCTTAAATTCTGTTTTCCATCTTTAGGACAGGAAATTGAATTCCTTTTGTCTTTTACTCTCCAGTATTTATTAAGCCACGTAATACATGAAAGCTATACTTATCTTCATTTTTAATTTTTTTACTGTAAAAAGAGACTATATAACTGCAATGGCTTTCAAAAGTTGGTGAATTTTACTCTACTTATAAATCTTTTACTTTTCACCATTTTTATTAACGTAACCCATTTTTATATATCCTCTTCAAATCTCTCTTTTATCTTAATAATGCACTCATGACTAAACCAAAACTTAATAGGTATTATTTTAAAATTATTCAAACATTGTCGATTCTGTATTTTCTTGATTGATATTAATATTGTTGTCTATACAGGAGGACGAGAATTCGAATGCGTTGAAATGCATTATTCTCATATTTAAAGGTTGGAAATAAATTATGGATAATTCTAAATATTATAACAAAAAGAACAAATATGATAAAAACCTTCAATAATTGTTTTGATATTATCATGGGTGTTTAATGAGTTGGCTAACAAATGATTGTTTGTAAGTTTGAATCTTATTATATTTAATTGTGATCTGCGGATTTTTAATCCTATTATATGTAAATTTTTGTTTAATTATATTTTTATTTTTAATTTTTGAACGTAAATTTTTTATTTTACTATACTATATTTTATATTTACACACTCTCGAAAACATAATACATGGGCACTGAATAATGTATGATAATTAAATTTATATATAACAAAATTATAATGCCCAATTTCCGTAGCAACTAAATGAAAAGAATAAGAAATTTTAAAATCATATAAAAAATTATTCCTCGTGAGGTTTTTGACTTTTAGTTATATATATTTAATTTAACTTCATTTTATATTTGATATAAATATATTTTTTTGAAATATAATAACAAGATAAATCTCGAATAACAAACGCGATTAGTACAACTCAAATTTAAACTACACCTAAAATATATAAATATATTTTTAGTTAGTATTGTGGTTTTAATATTTGATTGTAATTCATTCACATATGCACAATTATGATTGTGGTCATATTTATACTCATAGTTTCTTCAAAAAAATTTCACAATAATTTACGTCTAATAGAAGATTCTATACAGATGACTCCATGTTATTGTTAATTATTTGAGCTGTATTTACTTTTACCAAAAAGAAATATTTTTTTTATTTTTTAGACAATTAAATTTAATTTTTATTTAGTTGTAAATGTTTAAAATTGTAAATAAATAAGCCAATAAGATGCTAGCATTATTGCCAAAGATTGAGATCAATAAATATAATTATTAAAGTACTGTATAATCAATAATTAATATTTATAGGTGTAAAAAATAAATAAAAATAAAAATTGCCTATACAGTTACATAAACATCAAAGATCACCTTTTATATTAAATAATGAAAATTTATATTTAATATTTTTATTTACTCAAAAAGAAAAGGTAAATTTTGAAGGAGTTACTGATTTTTTTTTTAATGAGATGGAATTACGTGTTGAATCATGAAATGAACAGGTTTGCAGTCATTATTTACCTAAACTTGAATAAAAAATCTAAAAAAGTTGTAGCTAATTGAGGATGTGAATAAAAATTAAATGAGAATTTTTTTTTGTAAAATTAAAATTAAGATTGTTTTATCTCTACTTATTAGAAAATGGGTAGCACAAATGACTAGCAAGCATGTATGGATTGTCTTTCACCTTATACCTGCAACTACAACTATTCAGCTTGCTCTCAAGGATACCCACAATGATTACCATCTAGTTGGTCATCTATCACCAGCCATCCATTGTTGTCACCTGTTTTTATTCTTTAAAGGGGATTACTAAAAGATCACCAAAGCATAATAATTTCATACCTCTTCCATAATAAGGATATTAGAATAAGATCACATCGTCCTATACTTGATGATAATTGACATGTAATACATGAGTAACTTACCATACTTATTGTCAATGACATGGCACTATCAAACAGAAGGATCTCCCTTGTATATACCCCAACCCTTTTCCTCCTCCCCTCTATTCTTAACTCTTTACTTTAGCTCTTTGCTTGTTATAGGTGAACTAATCCCTAATCAACCACCACATTCTCTTCGTTATTTCCTTCTTGTTGATTCTCCATATCAATAAAGATATTAAAGAACATGAAGATATTTTAAGTTCAAATTCTATCATTTTCATGTGTGTTTTTTTTTTTAAATTTTTTATAAAACAAATTATAAATACAAAAACATCCTCAAATAATATTTGTTATTTTGTAAAACTAATGGCTTTTTTATGATTTCACAACTAAACTAGACCTAGTTGATGCGTGCACTAATTTAATCAAGCACTTGAAGTATAGTGTAGATAATTATTTGTTTTTTTAAAATGTTATAGGAATATTTTTTTAAGAAAAAATAATATATATTATGATGTTACAAAGTCTTTTACTCCACTAACAATGAATAGAACAATTTTTCAAAAAGATCCTAATGCGGTCTAAATCTAGTGAAATAAAAAACTTTTTATACCACTACCATGTATTTAAACTTATTATTATTTAAGTCATTAATTGAGTTGGCGTCACGAATTAACTGAGCACCAACTCAGTTAGGTAAATTATGAAAATGTTATTTCGTAATTAAAATAAATTATATTATTTTAGGGTAATAAAATCTTTTTATTTAAAAATAATAAAAAAATTGTATTTGATGGATTTGAACCCATGTTGTTTACATTAATAAAACAATAATTTTATCTCTAAACTAAAAATTCATTTTGATTTAATGTTTAAATTTAACTTTATCATGCATACTTTATTATATTCATCAATTGTTTATATATTGATAATGTTGTTGAGTGGGTTGGTGTCACAAGTCAATTTCACATTAACTTAAGATTGGTGACACAACAACAAGAAAAACAATTGTAGTGCATTTAGAATTCTTAATACAATGTATTTACATGTTTAAATTTTATCTAACTCGTAGTTTAGTCAATTTTTTTCAATTTACTATTATACATATTTCATATGTTATTATTAATTAGTTTCAAATCATACATTTTATTATTTACTATATGTTATTTTTAAATTAACGTTTATGTTTTACGTAAGTAGATTCTACACGCATATTATGTGATAGATTTTATGGTATTTTTAATTATTTTTATTTTTTAAGTAATATTTATTTAATTTTTTATTTTAATATATTATAAGGTCTTAATTATGCTTGTAAAATTTTTTTATACAACTATAACTCCCTCACCCTTAAATTGGCGGAAAATACATATTTAAACGCACTTAAATTCATATCCTTCTAATTATTGCAATAGGCTAATGGAATTAATGACAACTGAACTAAAATTTGATCATTAATTGCAAAGATTTTTTTATTCATAATAGACAAAATAAATATTCTTATGCAAAATATATAATATAGAATTACTTTATTTCTGATTAAAGAATTACTTTATTTCAAATTTTATTGTAGTTTTTTATATTAACACCTTGAAGTCACATTAGAAATCAACTTTCTATAGTCAAGTTCCAACATTTCGCCTATTAATGATAATATTATTTAGTCATTGGAGTCATTGATAAACCGTAATTATAACATATTTTTAACCTATGCTTGGCATATTTTTTGATAATTTTTCCTTACAATTCAATGAATTTGATGCTCCTAATCCTTTAATTTCATGTTTTATACTAAGGTGAGCATTGGAAAGTGAAAAGAGCAAGAAACGGGCCAAAAACAGACAAATTGGGACAAAATCAGTGTTTCACACGGCCAAGGCACTTCCACACGGGTTATCCACATGCCGGTGTGAGACACACGGGCTAGCCACATGCCCTTGTGTCACGGCCGTGTCGACAAGTAATCAAGTCAGTATTGCACACAGCCTGAGCATCTTCACACGGCTGACCACACGCCCGTATCCCTATCGATCCCTATTTCAATTCTACTCAGAAAAAGCTAATTTTTAAGTATTTTGGGCATTCCAAAGTCTATTTAAACACCCTAGGAGAGGATTAAAGGACACACACACAGAGTAGAAAGTAAGGAATTACTCGAAGAACACTGATTGATCCATCTTAGAAGCAGGATCTCCATCAAGGCTAAAGATCTCCCTTCAATTTCCTTTAGGGTTTTTGGGTTTTCTTTATGTTTTTGTTGTTTTCCCAATCTTGAGATGTTTTCTTTTACAATTATGAGCTAAATCCCCTAAATACCTGAGGGGATGAAACCTAAGACAAATCTTGTTATTATGTTCTGAATTATATGATAAATACTTGGTTTGTTCTTAATTGTGTTATTATTCTTGTGTTAATATTTCAGGATATTAATTCAAGTTGAATGTGCTTATTCAGTGGAGCAAAAGTCTCTGTCTAAGAGTAGATCCAACATAATTAAGAGAAGTTGATTGCAATCCTAGAGATAGGACGACGAAAATCTGCCGGATTAGTGTCAAATCTAATAGGGAAATCTATAGATCGAGTTAATGCAACGCTAGGAGTTTTAATTAGAAAGAAATTTCAATTAATCAACCTAGGGTTAGTTGTTCTTAGTTTTGGAAGAGATATTAACATAAATTAGGGATTTCTACGGATCAAGTCAAGTGAATAAATCATCTAGTTTAGAGTTGCATAATAAGTGAAGTCTAGGTGGATTCTTCCTTAGGTATTGTAGTAGTCAATTAGTTTTCCAAAAAGAATTTTCCCCAATTCATTCTTTGTCGCGTTCTTAGTTAATTAATTAGTTTAGTTTAATTAGTTTAAAACAAATTCCCTTTATTTTCAGACTAGATAATAAAAGGAAAGTTAGTACTAGTACTTTTAGTCCCTGTGGGTTCGACATCCTTGTCTTGCCATAAGCTATACTACTGTTCGATAGGTGTACTTGCCTTTATCGTGATAATAGTTTAGTTTTACAGGTACGATCATAAATATCACATCAGTCATTCCACTAAAGTACCATGATTGAGCTCTCCTCATTATATATCATTATGAAAGCTATTATGTCAAGTGCTCGTCTAATGACCTTCTCATATGTGTGTTACCCTCATAGTACATCATTAATCATTTTAGAATAAAATTTGTTCTCCCAATATGATCATATTTTATCTAATTGGAACGGTTTCATCCTCTATAAAAAGTTGACAAATAACCCCTAGCCATGTTACTTTTCCATCTATCATGTAATGCTAATAAGAGGATATCATTTACCCTTTATTAGGCTATGAATTCTATTGTAAGTGAAACTATGCCATGCAAAAGTCAATGTACCAACTTTCAACTCTATTAACAATTGAACTCGGGCTTTTAATACATCAAAGTACACAAGTCATGCACACATAGTCTATCACTCACTCAAAATTTAGGTAAGCCACACTATGAATGTCATTAGTGAATAAATCTATAATCGAATCTAGGACTTATTCTACTTAGGTCTTATCTGATGTACTATCAATCCAGTTAGTTACATATATTTTTTTTATCCTTTGTGATTCATCCACTTCAATGCCCAGCACAAGGTATCTTCCTAATTGGACTTTATATATGACATAATAGTATTTTAATTAACTTGCTCAATTTCGATTAGACTATGGACCTTTTAGATCATTTACTATTACAACTTGTCTTCTCGTATTAAATCTAACACATAATATGACTTAGTGTAACACCCTATGCCCGACCCGTCCACTGGATCTAGGTATGGAGTGTCACAATTAAACCTATACTTAATAACTTTTAACTGAACTGATATAAAATAATTTAAAAATAAAACTATCTAATAAAACAATAATTCTTACATCTAAGGTCGTCAGCCACCGAATCCTTCAAATTGTACCTATTGCTATTCAGACTGTTAATTTACAAAATGACTCTTTAAAATTTAGCTAAGGACTATTCGTCCTAAAAATCTAGATACTAAATATGCTATCTGGCTTAGCTGTTATTGATTCTAAGGTGAATCTTCCAATGGTACCCCTTTTCTATGTACATGACTCTAAACTTTTTTCGATCCTTGATCTATTTTCATCTGGCTTGGTCCCTCCCCCAAGTCATCGATTTTCCTCGTAAGTCCTACAAACACCAACACCCTGCTGTAAGTTCCTATGAACTTAGTGAGTTCCCTTACTATAACATAGTTAAACCTTACCACATAAGGGAAAAAGTATAAAATAAACTAACATAAATAAAATACTCCTTACTTGCTCATGGCAAGTTTACTTAGTCAGGGTGGCGGACTCCACTTAACCCTTTTAGCCAATCAACTCCCTAAAGGCTCTCTTTGGTCGAAATTTCCATTCGGTTGAAATCCAAACACCTTGCCATATACGTGAGTTCTATCCTTACATGTTATCTTTTCCTCTTTCAAACCTACCGTATACGGAGTGTTCAATGATCGCTATCTTAATTGGTTGTATGCCTGTCTACCATCTTGTACCTCTATACTAACTTTCTTTCCTTTTTGCCCAAAGGTTTTTAAGACATACCTTATTGGCAAACTTTCATGATTGGACTAGTTCTTGGCGAACTCCTTCTTCCTTACGATAGTCCTCAAAGACTTGTTAACACTTTCGTATTGTGCTAACTTACAATTAACCTCGCCACTCTAGCAAACCCATTCTTGTTTTGCCCCTTTGGTAACAATGGTGTGATTACTTCCAATAATTCGCCTCATGCACAAGACTAACCTGAGGCCTCACCTATCCTATTTAATAAACAAATAACTTATTATCCTATAGCCATATGAGTCTGCCATCTCTTTTTTGCTCGCTTCCTGCTTATGATTTTCACTGTAATAATGAGCCAACAATGGACTTTCCTCAATGAGGAACATTTTCAACAGACATACTATCACTTGGAAAGTATCTTTATCCTAAGAGTGAGACTTTCATTCCTTCTTCGAGATTTACTTTTCAAGTACAACTTCTTTGAGCTTTCATTGGTGGCTCTTTGTGATGGATCATTGCTTGTTGTCCTCGAATAATTTCCCCTATTACATATCCATAATTAGGCCAACTCTCACATGACCTATCTTACTCTAATTTTTGTTGGAAATTTATCCGTACCTTGTTGGCTTTCACATCTATCACCATTTTAGCGAATTCCTCATGATTTGCTTACCATGCTTACACTTTCTTTACCTTTCTTCCACCTAAGTGGTTTATCATGCTTGGTGTACTGGTAACATGCATTGCTCTTGATGTTCCTACAAACTTTTTCAGCTACAATAGTCGAGCTATGATATTACGCTCTTCTCATCCTATTTCTCTTGTCTTAACAAACTTAACCCATGTTTACTATTTTGGCAAACTGTCTCTGTTCTATGTTTACTGTTCCGGTGGACTTATCTCTAATTCGTGTTTACTATCCTAGCAGACTTATATCTATGGATGTCATGGAGTCTTCCATGCATGGTCTTATACCTATCCGCTATTTTGGCGTACTATCTTATGATACTATTGACTCTTTCATTTATGGTCTTACTCATCATACCTAGCTATGATAGCATCTTTCATCTATGGTCTTACGTTGCATACCTTATACTAGGTTGTTATGGCATCTATCATCAATTATCTTACGCCATATACTTTTACTATGTACCATGCTACCATGGCACCTTTCATCCATGATATTATGCTACGTACCTCATACCAAACTGTAACAGAATCTTTCATCTATGGCCTTATGTCATATAACGTCATCACAATGTCGCCCTAAAGGACCAGTAGATACCATTGTCGTTGTAAATATCGTTCTATTATTTCATTTCTCGGTTGATGCTAGAATATCATAGTGCTCACTTTGGAAGGTTTGGAGCTTCGACTAAGGCGGTAACTAATGGGTTCTCTCCCTATTTCCCTTCATATCTTCATCTATCCCATGAAGGTTTTCCCCACAGTTATGCAATGCATGTATATATCATAATATCTAATTTTCATGCAATCATGGCATGCTTAGACAGCATAACTCATAACAAGAAGTTTAAAGTTAGGAAACCACCTGAATCTTTATCGTTCTCATAGTCTAACTTTCTCAAACGCCAAAGCTTTCATTCTTCTGGTAGTAGCTAAGCATCTCAACCAAAAAAACCATGGGTTATACTCAATATTTCAACTTAAACTCATTTTTCTGGAAACATGCAGAACCCTTAAGATAGTTCTGGAAATCCTTAACTTTATTTATTAACTTTTACGTACACCTTACCTGCTTAATGTTTACCTTACTTTTCCAGCTTCATCGTCATGAAGTCTGCTCCAGTAGAACCCTCCATAGTTGCTCTTTTATCGAGCTACCAAAAAAGATGAAAAAAGGAGAAAATGAGACAAGATCAGGAAGAAAGTCAACCTTAGAAGCTATCTTTCAACTATTTATAGCCCTTCTTGTGCTAATTCCAATCCTGTGAGAGTCCTCCATGGCTAATTATGATGTCTCTCACTAAGAAACCGGTTGTTTCTATTATAACCAAACCAGAATTGGATCTCAACCATGTCCATTTAAGTTTTCATCTTTTCTTTTTGTTTCAATATAGGCCGTCAACTTGCAGTTTCTTTTGATTTAGTCCATTATTTGTTCCTAATTTCGAGTTATTAGAAATTCGGGTGTTACACTTAGTTTTAGTTAAAAGTTAGATAATTAATAAGCTAATTTTTATTTTCATTTTGTCTTACGTGCAAAATCTATTGAGGATATTATGCAATATATATTAATATTAATGATAAAATTTTATTGAATCAACTTGTTTGAAATATTAAAAGTACATGAAGTACATTGATGATATCATTACAATAAGGGCACTAGATCCCAAAAATCTCTCATTTGTCCTGGTGCAGTAGATGAGTCATGTTTCGCATTCCCTTAACCTCTACATGTTTCTCAAAACTTCTAGCCATAAGAGTTTTGGTAAATAGATCTAAAAGTTTATCCTCTGATGTGACTTTTACTACATCCACTATTTTGTCTTCTACTACCTTTGTTTTATGTTATATTTTCTATTAATGTGTTTTGTCCGCTTACGATTTTTGGTTTCTTTGGTGTTACCTATTGTCACAACGTTATCATAATACATGTGATTGTTTTTTCCATACCAGGAATAACTTGGAGATTCGTAAGAAACTTTTGAAGTCATATTGCTTATTTTGTTACCTAAGAAGCAGTCATATATTCGGCCTACAGAGTGGAGTCAGCAGTACAACCTTACTTGGCGCTCATCCATATTATGGCTCCATCACCTAAGATAAAAACATAACCTGAAGTCAATCTTATTGAAATAACCCATAGTCTAGGGTCCATTGCTCATATCTGGTCGACACTCACTGCCCTCAAAATTCTTCACACATTGTGCCTTATTTCTCCTTAAATACCCATATTTATCTCTCGATATTAAAGCATTTGTACCCTTTCGAGTAGATTCCATATTGGTGACATCTCATAAGATATTTTTGCCTTTGATATCCTCTTCATTTAGGGATTTAAATTTGTTTGAATCCCTAAGATTTCTTTGAATCCATGAATCTTTTGTTCCCATGATCCTTGCCTTTCTTGGATTCCATTGGACTAACATCCATGGCCTATACATCTTTTTAACATTTCACTCGACTTGTTTTTCCTCTGCCATCGCTGTCGTTTCTTGTATGTTGACCTCTATTGGTATGTTACTATCATTAAGCATAACGCGATGAGTGCAAGCTTCCATACAGTGATCAAAGTAACCACACGAAAAATAGATCGTATGGTGCCCTTCATATTCAATGTTCTAAATAAATCTCCCAATACAAACTTGAGAAAGTAATAATGGCTTTGTTAAATCAATCCCAACATAAATTCTAATGAAATTCCCTCTAGTAACTAGTGATGCATGTGAATCTATTTTAATCGGTTCCCCCACTAATTTCCTAACTTCCATTAAGACAGACTTGTGAAAATATTCTAGTGGTAACCTTAAGAGATAAATCTAAATTGTCATCGACAACACCACCGCTGTCTTAGGATGGAAATTAGGCTTCTATTTCTGAACAGTGAGATAATTATCCATAATCTTCCACTCCCTTTTGGTCATCACTTTCACTATCCTCTATTTTTTTCGAACTTTACAGCGTAGATCCATGCCCCAAATTGATGAAATCAATGTCTTTGCCTAATTTTCATAAATGTGATGCTATATTTTTAAGTGAATTTAAATATATGGATTTCCTGAGCAATTTGATAATCAATGCTTGTCGTTCTAGTTTATTGAATTCCTTTTTGAAATCTTTATTGATTTCCACCCTAGGAATTACTATAATCTCATCTAGATCTTGGTCATTCTCCCCATTCGAATTTAGATCATCTTCCACTATGAAAAATGTCCCCTAATAGAAACTAGGGAAAACCTTCAAGTTCATCAAAGAGTTTTTGAACGACTAAGACTCTAGTCTTCTTCTCCCAATCCCCTCAATTAATGAAGCTCTAATTTTCTTCGTGTTTCATTCTAGATGGTTAACTTCTTCACCAGACAGAGCATTGTCATGAGTTTTCATCCCCTCTAAAAAGCTATATTGTTTATATATATGACTAATTTGGCCATTCAAAACTCACTTCCTCTGGCCATTATAAAGAAGAAGAAAAAAAACCTTATCAGATCACAAATAATTGTGCTATCATTGACTTAATCACAACTATGTCCAAGAATGAGTGAAACGTAGTAAATTGATTGAATTATTCAAGTTGTTCCAATAACTCGAACCATTTAAATTCAAGCAAAAATCATTTATTTTGAACTATCTACTCAAATTGACTCAAAAATCTAAATAACTTTAAACATATCATTTAAAATTTAATTTAATTTTTTTTTTTAAGAATCGAATATGATTTTATTCACTCATACTATGAATTGTTTCGATGCTGTTGAACTTATCCACCAGGACCAGATTAAAGGACCAAAGGGAAAATCCCTAGTTGACTTTTTTTTTATTTACTTTAAAGGTAATAAATGTAGATACCTGGTTATTAAATTGGAACTTTAATTCGATTCTCAGGTATTAAAACAAAACACACATTGGGATTTATAGGCTCTTTATTACCCTTTGGTATCAGTCTGGTTGCTACCATATATCGATTGAGATAAAAACAAAATTGATTTCAGTGTTCCCATTGCGTCATTTTATAGTTTATTATATCTACTTCACTTTACATTCATCACTGATTACTATAACAATATTTTAATCCTTTTACAATCACTTATTTCATTTTCTTTTAATAAATCTTTACTCTTCACTCTTTATTTCTTAATTTAAATACAAAATCATTAAATTATATTGAGTTCAAGTAGAAATAATTTATCTTTACTCTTAATTATTAAAAAAAATTTATCCTTCAGTCGATGAATCTTAATGATAATATAGTCTGAGGTCGAAACTAAATTTTAATTTTTACGATAATAAAAATATAATATCACTATTTTAATAACAAACATTTTTATAATTTTTAAAAAATTAAATATTCTTTATTATTTTTAAGGCGATCAAAATGTAATTTTATCTTTAAAAATTCATTTTAGGAATTTCGAAACTCCCACCAGTCCCCTAGATACAGCTCAATTTTAAAGCTACTTTAAAAAAATAAATTAAAATAATAATACAGTTTGAACGTTACTTAAGAAAATACATTAAAAATGCAAGGGCGTTTGATTCATTAACTTCTATTCTTATTTTATTATTTAATAATAAAAATATTTGAAGCCATTAAAGGGGAAAAATGTAAAATTGACCCACATTTTACCTTCTTGCGTGCATGTAAGATTATTTTTGAGGGTTTCTAACAGTGATGGATAAGCTTAACGAGTTTAATTAAAATTTTTGTAAGAATAATGAAATTTTTCAAAAATTTAAGAGACCTGCATTGATGTTTAATTTTATCATATACTTTCTTTATATTAATTTCATCATATTTTGTAATTATGTAATTATATTTATCTTATATAAATTATTTGTAATTAGTTATTGATGTTAGAAATATCTAATAATTTTATTTTGTTAATTTCATTAATAATAATAAAATTTAGATTGTAAAAAAAGTAGAAAATTAGGAGGAGATGCTGAGCAGCACTGAAAACCGATGAAGACCGGAAGGAACAGGAACAGGGTCAGAGACAGAGACAGAGTGATTGACTTTTGAAAACACAAGGCAAGAGAGGGCAGGAGGCAATAGCCTATAGCCAGCCAATTCCTTTATCCACTTCGGTAAACGTACCCTTCCTTTTACCCTCTTCTCTTTTCTTTTTCTTTGCTTTACTATAATTTCATCTTATTATTAATTTAGATAATGTAGGTTTCTCAATTTCTTATGAATTTATTTATTGGTTAATAAAATATTATATGCTTTACTTATTGTGTAGTGAAAATTACATATAAAAAAAGTAAATTTTATAATCAAATAATAAATGATATTAAATTTTTTTAATGTGGTTTAGTGATGACATCAACATGATGCCATCATCTTAAACTTTAAAAATATGAAAAAATTATACATTATAAAAATATTTTATGTAAAAATTATATGGTTTTTAATGAAAGATTTTAACTGACTCATTGATTAAGGATTTTGATTTATTTTTTTAGAACCACATTTAAAAATCGATTTTTATAAAAATTTGGTTTTTTATCTTTTTCTTATTTTTGAAAAAGTATTTTTAATAAAAATTATGAAAACTAATAAAAACTATTTCTTTTTTTTATATTTTTTTAGTTTTAATGAAACATCCTAAATATATTTTTAATTTTATAATTTAAATCTTTAATATTTATTTATTTATTTATTTGGCTTAATGATAAATTTGGCTACTAAAATTTGCATGTTTTGTCAAAATAACTTTTATTGTATTTTTGAGTTTTTTTTTCTATCAACCTTTGTTCTTTTTTTCAATCTACTTTGTCTGACAAATTTAATGAAGAAATTCAAGGTTTGAATCTTTCTTTTCTTTCAAAATGTTTCAATCTTTCATACATTTGTTTACTGAGAAGTTTTTACTGAGTTATTTTTTTTAATCTGGTGTATTATTTATTAATTTATTATTTTCCACATGTAATTATCTTATTGGATTATCTAAGTAATAAATTATATCTCTTTTAAAAATATTCCACATATGAAATTCCACATCATCCCCATTAACTTTTTTAATGGTACTTTCATTAAATTTGTTAGAAAAAGCATATTGAAAAAAGAAAAACAAAGGTTGATGGCCAAAAAAGGCTAAAAAAATACAATTAGGGCCATTTTAACAAAACATATAAACTTTAGTGGCCAAATTTATTATTAAGCCTATTTTTATATAATTTTTGACTGATGACATTGTAGTGGCATCGTCATCACCACATGTCAAATACTAAATTGGCTACGTGTCAAATATTTATTGAATAATATAAAAAAATTAACGTTGTTGGCTTAGGTATTATTTTGAAACAAAAGTCAAACTTAGGTGCCAATTTAAAAAAAAAAATTATCCCATTAAACATAAAAGCTAAACTCATTTATCAAAGGATATATTAACACTTATTTTTTTATTAACACCTTGTGGTCTTAGGTTCATAATGTGATTGAGTTTTTAATTAGTTGTTTAAAATTTATATATAAGAGATAAATATTTTTATAACAATATTTATTATCTTTTAAAAATAATGATTTCGTAAAATATTTTCTAATTAATTTGATATTTAATTAATTCATAATACTAACTTAATCAAAATTCTCACATTAATATAGATTTAAGTGTAATATAATTTTTTTGAAAAGTGGGAAAGAGAAAATTATTCAGAATTGAACACAATTTCTTATATCATATAACACAAAGATCTTTTCATTAGATTAAGAGAAATTATTTTATGGACCATTTTCGCTACATTATCCATAGTCTTCCAATTATTTAATGGCATTTTAGTAATTTTTTTCCATGTTATTGATACATAATTTTAGTAATTTTCTTTTACCTTGAACACTGAATCTCGAACCCCAAACCCTAAATCTTGAACACTAAACTTGAATCTCTAAACCTTGCACGCTAAACTTGAGTTCAAGATTCAAGTTTGAGGTTAGTGTTTCAAAGTTTAAGATTTAAGATTTGGGGTTAAGATTTGGGTTCCAGGTTCGAAATTTATGGTGAAAAAATTATAAAAATTATGTTAATAACATAAAAAAAATAAAATAAGTTCTCCTGAAATAAGTGTAATATATTTTTTGAAAAGTGAGAAAGAGAAAAATATTCAGAATTGAACACAATTTCTTATATCATATAACACAAAGATTTCATCATTAGATTAAGAGAAATTATTTTATGGATCCTTCTGGCTACATTATCCATGGCCCCTTTCCAATTACTTAATGACATTTTAGTAATTTTTTTCCATGTTATCAGAAAATAATTTTGGTAATTTTCTTTTACCTTGAACATTGAACTCAAACACTAAACCCTAAATCCTAAACCCTAAACTTGAATCTCTAAACCCTGTATCTTGAACTTGAGTTCAAGATTCAGGTTCGAGGTTAGGGGTTCAAAGTTCAAGATTTAAGATTTAGTGTTGAGACTCGGGTTCTAGGTTCAGAATTTATGGTGAAAAAATTATAAAAAAATGTGTTAATAACATGAAAAAATTTACTAAAATATCATTAAATAACTGAAAATAGACCATAAATAATATGGTGAGAATAGTGTATAAAATAGAGAGTAGTGCCATGTAATACTATAAATTAAAAGGATTAGAAGGTAAATATATATAGATATGAAATTAAATATAAAATAGTGAATAGATAATATAACATGCGACATATGCACCACAGTGATTAATAAAATGTTAGTAAAATTGTCGGTGGGTCTACAAAATTTGCCGACATAGAAAAAAGCTAGTGAGGGGAGTGGGTTCTAGACCGGATAGAAGACAGGAGATGTTGACTTTGTAACTGAAATAGTAAATATTCCATTCCTATCAAGGCGAAAACAGATGTTGGGAGTTTGGTCGGCTTTGAAACGGCTTCTTCAAATTGTGGTTCCAATTTTGGGAGAACACGTACACGCCTTCCTTCCTTTGCCTTTGACCAAACATTATCGTTTTGTTTCTCAGATAATGACCACGGTCCCAACGGTTAGATTGTGACTTTCCATTCCCACATTACTTTTGATTTTTCCTTTTTGGGTTATTTTATATTTTTAAGTCCTATAATTATTTATTATTTAAATTAACGATAATTAGTAAATTATAAGATGAATAATGGAAGGTGAGTAGAACACGTAGTGTGTAATTAGTTTTAGAAGAATGGCGTATAAAGATATGAGATAGGAGTGATGTGACGTGATGTGTGGGTGCAGTTGAGTTAGTTAGAGTGAATCCATTTGGAAAGTGATAGGTTAGAGATGGGTGACCTCATACCCTCATGATCATGTGGTTGCTCACGTTTCACTCACATGCATTTCAACATGTGGCTTCCACTTCTACCTTTTTTTCACGATTCTTCTAATTTTCACTATTGGAAATAACCAGACAAACTAACTGCAATTTGAGACATTTTATTATTTTTTACACTAATTAAGTCTTTATTAAATTCTTTTAATTACTAACTCATTATGATGTAATATGTTTACGAGAATTTTAAGTTTTCTGCATTTTCTTTAAAATAATGAAATACTAAAATAAAAATTTTAAATTTTAAAATCATTAAAATGAAACAAGTTAAAAATAAGACTCATAGGCAAAGCCAACAATTTAAAAATATGGACCAAAATAAAAATTTCAAATTGTTGGGAGATCAGAATTAAAAATTTTATTCTCAAGAAAGCTTAAATTAAGTATTGTTAATTGAGAAAGACTAAACCTTGTATGGGGTCCCATTTCAAGCAACGCCTTAATCTCAGTTTTTTTTTTTTAACCCATTAATTATTTGACCAAAAAAAAAAACAAAGAACACAATTACTTATTGGGCTCTAAGTCATTCAGCCCAAGGTCTTTTAATGTTCGCTCTGAAGTATTTTTATGCCTTTCCTGTTTTATTTCTTTTCTTTTTTTAATGAAATTATTTATTTAATGAGATTTTGGAATTTCCTTTTCCTCTGTAGTATTGATATCATTGTTAATTTCATGAGGACAAATTTTTTTAAAATATTATTTTGCGGGAAATCCAAATAAAGGGAGTGATTCGATGATGGGAAATTCAATTTGTTTGATTAGGGGTCTTGATTTGGTCTTATTCGGCGGGGTAAAATGTAAATTTGAACTCTTAAAAAATAGGTATTTTTAATAAGGGTAAATTACATTAACAGTCACTTAAGTTTGATGTATTTGACAAAACAGTCACTTTACTTTTAATTCAGTCACTCAACTTTCGTAAAATAACAAATCAGTCATTAACGTTATCGAAAAGTGACAAATCGATCATTCATAAACATTTTCCATTACAAGCTTAACAAGACAACTGACATGGTCAGTTAACTGGCCTTTTCTTCTTACTTAGCTAACCATCAAAAGTAAAATTTACCAAACAAAACCTATGGCATTTTTAAGGTTGTTAACCCTTACCACTGCCATAATTGTTGTCGTTTAAACAGACCCAAATTAATAACCCTAACTGTAATGTGAACGCACTTTTTTTTATTTAGAACCTTATAATATATATAATTTGAATCACTACTGGCGAAATTAGTCATTGTATAGTACAATTTAAACGTAGCCTAAATAAAAATAACTCTGCACATTATTAAACTTAAGATAAGATGCAACTTATAAATTGATTGAGAGAATTTTTATTTTTAATAGTAAGTCATGATTTTTTCCCAAATGATTCATTTAATTAATAGCCCTATAAACACAAAAAATTTGAAGATGGTAATCTATATTTATATTTAAGCACTCGCAGATGAAACAAAAAAGGTTGAAAAGGGTTAAGATATTTATATAAAACAAACATGTTTAAAGTAGATTCAAACTCATGAACAATGTATTTTTAAGTTTAGGATGATATTTATGAGTAAAGTACAAAAATAGTCATTAAATTATTGACTTCATTATATTTTAGTCAGTCAACTATTAATTTTTTCGATTTAGTCATTAAAGTTTTTGAAATTAAATATTTTAGTCACATTCCTATTAGTTGTCTTAGATAAGTGACTGGAAGCTAATAGAGCCCCTTTTTTTATTGGTCTAATAACAAATTCAGCCTCTAATATTTACAAAATTTATTATTTCAATTCAAATTCTAGAAAATTCAATCCATTTAACACTGATTTAAACTGAACCACATTCTAAGATTTTCAAATTGATCAAAATGTTGACAATTGATGTTTATAAAAAGATGTGAATAGTTGGCCTTTCCATTATAGATATACATGGAGCATAAACATATTCATACTGAGAGTAATTTGTCCCATACATTGTTCATTATTTTCCTTTATGATACATACTATAATAAACACATGGGTTGCGAGTGAGGGGTGTCGATACCAATTTTGTGAAAACAAAACGGACGTCGACTTGAAAAGTTTTTCAAAGACTGGAGTCGCCACCGATCTTTTTTAGGGTGCGATCGGCCACCTCAAAAAGGGGTTGTTTTTGATAAACTATTTAATTTATTAAAACAACAATTTTGGTCCGCATACCAGAAAAATAGGTTCGGAAGTCAGTTACGCACGGGGAAGGATTAGCACCCCCGATACGCCCGGAAACCGGTACCTCGTTGATTAATTGAGATCTTTGAAGTCAATAATTCGAAAACTTGGAAAAATTTTAAAATACGATCCTTGTTTGTTTGAAAATCATTTGGGGATTGATCGAAAATGTGAAAAGGGCTGATTTGCCTTAAGGCAAAACGTCACATCCAATACGTTAGGATACGACATTTCGACCTTTGAAGCTCAAATTGCCTTTTATTTAGAGCTTGAGTATTTATTTCGAAAGGATATTCGAGTACTTGGAATAAACGAAGAAAATCGGAACCCAATGCGTTAGGGAATGATTTCCCGAATTCTTAAGTACCGAACATTGCCTTGATTTAGAAAGTCTTATCTTGAGATCACGAAATATCACGCCCAATGCCTTAGGACGCAATATCTCGGACTCTCGAGAACACGTTTTGGAAAATTATATAACTATTTTGATAGGCTATTCGGTTATTTAGATTTAAACGAGAAATCACGGCCCAATACGTTAGGGTATGATTCCCGAGTATCTAAATACAGAATATTGCCTTTATAAAGAACGTTTTTTGTGTAGAAGAGCGGTTTCATTAAAACACGTGATGGGATTATGACGGAGATAGAAGGGAACGTGGTAATAAGGGACAATGTGAGTAATAATAATATGATAAAAATAATAATATGGGCAGGGTTTTTATTGAAAATTTACGTTTTAAGAAGGATATTCGACTAGTTAGATTTAGACGAGAAAATCGAAACCCAATACGTTAGGGCACGATTTCCCGAATTTCTAAACGCCGAAATATCGCCTTTTATAAAAGGTAGATTTGGTGTGGGATAAAAGGTGGTATAATTGGTAATGAAAAATATTAAAAACAAATGGTAGTAATAATAACAGTATAAAAAATGAAAAGGACGATGGAAATGAAACATTAGCATATAATATTGGGATAATAATAATATTTACGATAAAAGGAGAATAATAAATAAAAAATGTAGTGAAAAAATATTTTGATAATAATGATAAATAATAATATGTACATAAACAATATATAATACATAATAGTAAAAGGAACGAGATATTAATGTTAATAAAATAATAGTGAATATTAAAAATAGTAATATAATAGAACAAAACAATTAATATAATTCTAGATATAATATGATAATAACAACATATAGGAATATATGAAATAATAGTAAAACGTAATATAAATGGACAATATTATAATAATGTATAAAAACAACAGTAATAGTAATAAAAATGTTAAACACAATACTAGTAATGAGGAAAATAATAAAATGATATAAGTAAAAACCAAAAGAAAATATACATAGTAGAAAATAATAATAATAATAAATAATATAACAATAAATATAAAAAGAACAAAATAAAGAAATTAATGAAAAAATGATAAAAAATGACTAAATTGAAAGCAAAGTAAAACTATCGGGATAAATTTTAAAATAAAAACTAAAGGTAGGGACCTATTTAAACACGGGTAAAAAGGATAAGGACCAGAATGGTAATATTCCCGAGCTTTCTAAAACGCAGCGTACCAGTAAGGGCTAAATTGAAAAACAAAACAAATATTCGGGCAAATCTGGAAAAGAAATAAAGGGAAAGGGACGAAATTACAAAACACGCGTAACTTAGGGGGACTACGAACACAACTTTCCGATTTCTCAAAAACGCAGCGTTTTAATCAGGGCCAGATTGAAAACAGAAATAACCATTGGGGCCGAATTAAAATTAAAAAAACTAATTGCAGATTACCAGAAAGGCGGAGGGGCTAGATACGCAAATTCCCCACGTGACGTCAGAGCACGCGGACCTTGAGCGGACCTGGGTCGGGTCGACCCGACCCAGGTCGGTTAGTATAAAAGGGCGATTTTTTTGTTTCTGACTCATTTGGTATCCGGAGAAGAAAAAAAAAAGAAAGGGGAAGGGGAGAGGAGAAAGAGAGAAAAGAGAAAGGAGAAGGGAGAAAGGAAAGGGAAAGGAAGGAAAGAGGGAAGGAGAGGAAAGGAAAGAGAAGGAAGGAAGGAGAGAGGGGGGATCCAGGGAAGGTCCGGTCACCGGACCGGTCGCCGGCCGGTCACCGGCCGGTCACCGGCCGACCACCGGCCGATCGTCGGCCACCGTTCGAGCCGCCGCCCGTCGTCGTTCCGGCCACCGTTCCGGTGGCCGGAAAAAGGTAAAAAGTTCTGATTTTTTCTTTTTAATTTTTTCTTTTTATAATATTATTGTTTTTGCATGTTAGAAAAGGTTTTAAAAATAGAAAATTACCTCTATGCCGATTCTGTTCTCCGATGTCAGATTGGGGGGTATCCCTTCGCTGCGATATTGCTAGAGTGTTGCTATGTTTGTATCACTGCTTTAGTGTTTGAATGTTTGTATTGATTTCTTTTTTTTTGCTAAAACTTCTCTGATTGTATTCGCAAGTCCGAACCCTTTTACATGCAATTGAAATGGCTTATATAGCCTAGTAAATTTACAAGTTGTTTCTTTTTTATTATTGTTGCTGTCTTGTCTTGTTTAATGTCTTGCAGGTTCAACTTGGGCAGTGGCACAGTGAGGTGACAAGGGCGGTGAGGGCACAGCAGCTGATGTGGCCGAGGCGGTGAGACAGAGGCAAGTGGGCAGAGAACCAATGGGGCTAGGGTTTAGTTAGGTCTTGGGCTTAGTGGGTATGGGTCGTTCGGGTTTATTTTGTAAAATGGGTAAGTGGGTTTTAATTTTGTAATGGCCAAAATTGGCCTATGACAGCTGCCCCTCTTTGCTCATTGTCGTGTAACGGTAATAGAGCAAAGACATAAAGAAAGGCCAATTTTGCCTGGTCTTGCTAGTCTCTGACTTGCTCTGGGGTTTCCCTTCTTAAGTAACCCATCGTCTCTCATAGCTTTAGGAAGATGAAACTTGCGACTTCAAACTGCGACTCTGCGACTTTACTGGGGATGCAAGGTCTACATCTTTGATTAGTTCCTTTGCAACTTTAAAAAGGCACAATTTGTATCTTCAACTGGCTCCATTGCAACTTCAAGGAGGCAAAATCTGATGTCTTCAATCAGCTCCAATCTTCATCCTTCATTGAGATGAAGTCAAAAATTGCTTGACCTGCACATTCTCGTAATATGGGTTAATTTTTGAAACATTAAAAGTGCCTTAGTGTGTGACTGAGGCTCAACTCACTTTTCGCGATATGAGTTGACTTTTTAAAGAATAGAGTTTGAATGATGTCCGAGGCTTAACTCATCCCTCGCGATATGAGTTAAGCTTTGAGAGACAGAAATTAAGATAGAAATTAAAAAGTCTCAACTCACCTCTCGCAATATGAGTTGATCATGAAATTAAGAAACTAGAATTAGAAGAACTCAACTCACTTCTCGCAATATGAGTTGATTTTGGAACAGTTAATTAATATTGAATTTAAAAGAGCTCGACTCACTTCTCGCAATATGGGTTGAGCCTGAAACATAGACTGGAAACTGAAACTAAAAGAGCTCAACTCACCTCTCGTAATATGAGTTGATTTAAACAGATATTAAAAAGCAGAATTTGAAAAAGATCAACTCACCTCTCGCAATATGAGTTGAATCTTGAAAAGCAGAAAATGAAAAAGATCAACTCACCTCTCGCAATATGAGCTGACTTTAAGAAACATAAATTAAAAACAGAAATTAAACGAGCTCAACTCACCTCTCGGAATATGAGTTGATTTTGAAAAAAGAAAAAGTACCTCAACGTGTCTTGAGGCTCAACTCACTTCTCGCAATATGAGTTGAATGAACAGAAATTAAAAGTACCTCAACGTGTCTTGAGGCTCAACTCACCTCTCGCAATATGAGCTGATTTTTGAAACATAAATTAAAAGACAGATGTTGAAAACATCTCGTCGTGACTTGAGATTTGACTCACCTCTCGCAATATGAGTCAATAACAGAAATTAAAAGTACCTCAACGTGTCTTGAGGCTCAACTCACTTCTCGCAATATGAGCTGATTTTTGAAAACATGAATTAAAATCACCCAAAATTTCTCACATGGTGGATATTCAAGTGTCTTCTTCTTTAATTTGGATGCAATTGTCATCGCAACCCCTTGTTCTGCTGAAATATCTGTATATGTTATGCATAATGTTATCATGATATGCACCTATTTGCTTTAAATGCATTTATGCCTATATGAACATGTTATGTGCCTTGCATTTGTTCGTCATGATCTCTTTTTCATCACGACTCTTGCAGTGATCTTGCCCCATCTGAGCTTTTGTTCTTGCTTTCGAGCTCCTATTTTGCTTATCATGATGATCTGCTTTCAACGCTAGGATTCTTAAGTTTCTCTTCAGGCTTTTATATCCCTCTTTCGAGCTTTACAAGTGAACTGCGTTTCTCAGATATCACTTGTTTGGTATATGTTGAACTTTTGTTCCGGCTTTGAGACTCCTGCGTCTATCAAGTTTTCTATCCGAGTAATATTCAACATTTCTTTTGTTCAGAGCATGTCATATTACATTTATCAATTAAATAAACAACATAATGAGATGCATGCAAATGGTCAGGTAGGTACAAGAAAGAGACTTCACATTAATTTCGAAGGTAACAAACAAAGAAAGTTCGCCAAAGATAAAAGTGTTATAAAAGAAAAGGAACCATATTGGTGGATACAAATGTTCTAGATATTCAATGCACGAACTGTGCCACGTTTCTCAATCACGAATCTTTCTGAGCAAGGCCTCTTGTGTAGAAGATCTCGAGTGTTTCAGAAATGCTTCATACTATAGCCTGGTCGCTTGGCCCACTGTTCAAAATTACTTCTGCCCCTTGGGCCCAGATTTACTTTATTAGGACGCCCTTTCGGGTTTTCATCCTAATGTTCTGCGTTTGACCAAGACGCCCTTTTCGGGTTTTCACCTTGATCTCCCCCCTTTTTTTTTTTTTTTTTTTTTTTTTTTTTTAAGTGTAGTATTTCTTCACAACATCAGAGTTCACTGGATTTGGTAACTCCTTCCCATCCATTTCTGCAAGGATCAAGGCCCCGCCAGAGAATGCCTTCTTTACGACATACGGCCCTTCCCAATTAGGTGCCCATTTCCCTCGCAAATCCTTTTGTATTGGGAGGATCTTTCTCAACACGAGTTCTCCTTCATGGAATTCTCTTGGCCTTACTTTCTTGTCATGGGCGGCGATCATCCGTTTCTGGTACATCTGTCCATGGCAGATTGCCTTCAAACGCTTTTCTTCGATGAGATTCAGCTGATCATATCGAGCTTGGACCCATTCTGCCTCCTCGAGTTTTGATTCCATTAAGACTCGTAGGGACGGTATCTCAACCTCGATAGGTAGCACGGCCTCCATCCCATAGACCAGAGAGAAAGGGGTTGCCCCTGTAGATGTTCTCACAGATGTGCGGTATGCAAACAGAGCGAATGGCAGCTTTTCATGCCAGTCCTTGTAGGTCTCTGTCATTTTGCCGATAATCTTCTTTATATTCTTGTTAGCCGCTTCAACAGCTCCGTTCATCTTTGGTCGATATGGCGAGGAATTATGATGCTTTATTCGAAATTGCTGGCACACTTCTGTCATCATTTTGTTGTTCAAATTCAAGGCGTTATCTGAGATGATTCTTTCAGGTAAACCATATCGACAAATGATTTCCTTTTTCAAGAATCTACAGACAGCGGTCTTGGTCACATTGGCGAATGAGGCAGCTTCTATCCATTTCGTGAAATAATCTATAACCACAAAAATGAATCGATGCCCATTGGAAGCTTTGGGAGAAATCGGCCCTATAACGTCCATGCCCCACATTGAAAAGGGCCATGGAGACGTCATAACATGAAGGGGCGAGGGAGCTACGTGAATTTTGTCGCCATAAACTTGACATTTGTGGCACTTTCTTGCGTAGCTAATGCAATCGCTCTCCATCGTCGACCAGTAGTACCCGAGTCTCATGATTTTCCGGGCCGTAGTGAAACCGTTGGAATGGGTCCCACATATTCCTTCATGAACTTCTTCAAGTATTTTCTTAGCCTCAGTAGTGTCTACACATCTCAGAAGCACCTGATCTTTACCTCTCTTGTACAAGGTGTCTCCATCAAGAACGAATCCCACTGACATTCTTCTGATTGTTCTTTTGTCATTCTCGTTTGCCTGTTCAGGATACGTTTGATTCTTGACGTACTCTAAGATATCATGGTACCAAGGTCGTCCGTCAGCCTCTTTCTCAATGCTATAACAATGTGCAGGGACTTCGTATATGCTCATCCTGAGGGGCATTATTTCTGCTGCTCTATTTGTTTTGAACATGGAAGCCAAAGTGGCCAAGGCATCAGCCAGTTGGTTATCTTCTCGTGGGAAGTAATTAAAAGTTATTTCTTTGAAATCTTTGATCAATTCAGCCACCAGATAGCTGTACTTAATCAACTTTGGATCTCTCACTTCCCAATCTCCGCGGATTTGGTAGATCACCAAGGCTGAATCCCCGTATACCTCTAGGATCTCGATGTTTCGTTCAATGGCTGCCCGTAGTCCCATGATACAAGCCTCGTATTCTGCTATGTTGTTGGTGCAGAAAAAATTGAGTCTAGCAGTGAAAGGATAATGATCTCCTTCCGGTGATACTAAGACTGCTCCAATTCCATGCCCCAGAGCATTCGATGCACCATCAAAGCTCATCATCCAAGGCGTCCCTTTTGATGACTCACATTCTTTCTCTGTGATGCACATTAAGTCCTCATCCGGGAAATCAAATCTCAGGGGCTCATATTCTTCTGTTGTTCGAGCCGCCAAGAAATCAGCTATTGCACTCCCTTTCACCGATTTTTGGTTCACATAGCTGATATCATATTCTGATAACAGGATCTGCCATCGGGCCATCCTCCCCGAGAGTGCGGGTGATTCCATCATATATTTTATCGGGTCCAGCTTTGAGATTAACCATGTCGTATGATACAACATGTATTGCCTGAGCCTCTTAGCTGCCCAAACCAAAGCACAACAGGATCTTTCGATCGACGAATACCTTGCCTCGTATTCTGTGAACTTTTTGCTGAGGTAGTATATCGCCTTTTCTTTCTTTCCCGACTCATCATGTTGCCCGAGTACACAACCCATTGAGTTTTCAAACACCGTTAAATACAAAATCAAAGGCCTTCCTGGAGTTGGTGGCACTAGCACTGGGGGGCTAGACAAATATTGTTTTATTTTGTCAAAGGCCTCCTGGCATTCTTCGTCCCATGCCCCAGGGTTATGCTTTCGAAGGAGTCGAAAGATGGGATCACACTGATTGGTGAGTTGAGCAATAAATCGGGAAATGTAGTTTAGCCTTCCCAGGAATCCTCTGACCTCTTTCTGTGTGCGCGGAGGTGGTAATTCTTGAATGGCTTTTATCTTTTCCGGATCCACTTCGATGCCTCTTTCACTGACGATGAAGCCTAGCAACTTTCCCGAGGTAACCCCGAATGTACATTTAACTGGATTAAGCCTCAGCTGAAACTTTCTCAGTCTTTCAAATAACTTTTTGAGGTCCACAATATGTTCCTTTTCTCCTCGGGATTTAGCAATCATGTCATCGACATAGACTTCTATCTCCTTATGCATCATATCATGGAACAATGTCACCATGGCCCTCTGATACGTGGCCCCGGCATTCTTGAGCCCGAATGGCATTACCTTGTAACAGAACGTTCCCCACATCGTTATAAAGGTGGTTTTCTCCATATCCTCGGGAGCCATTTTGATCTGATTATACCCCGAAAATCCATCCATGAAAGAAAATAATGAATGCTTCGCCGTATTGTCCACCAATGTGTCGATATGTGGTAAGGGAAAATTATCCTTAGGACTTGCGCGGTTCAGGTCACGATAATCCACGCACATTCGCACTTTACCATCCTTCTTTGGCACCGGGACAATATTAGCCACCCATTCTGGATATCTGGAAGCTTGTAGGAAGCCTGCATTAAATTGCCTCTTGACTTCCTCTTTTATCTTCAGCAGCATTTCGGGCCTCATCCGCCTTAATTTTTGTTGAATGGGTTTACATTCGGGTCTCAGCGGGAGCTTATGAACCATTATATCCCCGTCCAATCCCGGCATATCCTGATAGGACCATGCGAACACGTCTTTGTACTCATGAAGCAAATCAATCAAATGATGCCTGGTGTCCTCTGAGAGTGAGGTCCCAATCTTCACTTCTTGCTTATTTTCATCAGTGCCCAGGTTTATTGTTTCAACAGATTCTTGATGAGGTAGAATCAGTTTGTCTTCTTGTTCCACCAACCTTAGCAAGTCAGGAGACGAGACATAGTCTTCGGCATTTCCCTCATCCTCGAATTCTCCTAAACAAACAGTCCTCTCAAAATCAATTTCAAGATTGGTAACGGGCTCGTTCATGTCATTGGTATCTGAACACCTGAAAATTGGATAAAAGAGAAAAAACTATAGAGGGACATCCAAGCATTGGCAACAAGAAACAAAATGTTATGGTATGGTGTGAGGTAAGTGTAAGAACAAGTCGTGAAATGGAAGAATAATTATGGAGTAAATGCAAATGCAAAAGGTTATGACAAAATGCTTCTTCATTAATATTCATTTAATAGATAAAGAGCAGACGACAGCTCTTACAAAAGAATCCCATTATATTTAGGGACACAAAAAGTGAATATCGGACATTACTCTGAGGAAGACTTATAGACCACAAGAAGATCCTCAACGGTCCAATTGTTCAACATGTAACCTGGGGGACAAGGGCGTATCCTCGAAACACTTTTACTTGTACCAACTTCTTCATCAACGACATTTATACAAATGTTCTGAAAAGCCTTCTCAGCGAGTAGCAGTGGGCTGTGTTCATTCTCTTGCCCTGGATATATGATCCCAGCGGATGTGAATGTGCTTGTCAGATGGGGGTATTCAATGGGTTCCCATTCCGGTTCTCGTCCTAGAGTCCTCGCAACCCTTCTTTCTTGCTCCTTCTTCCACTGTTTCTTCAAGTGATGCGCATTCGGTCGGAATCCTAGACCAAATCGTGCCTTATGAGGTACTGGCTTTAAGGCCCTGACTATCCCTTGATGATGTCTTCCCAAACCTTTCCTTGCTCGGGCCCCTCTCCCTACCGTCAGCTTGATTCCCATTTTAGTATTCTTCGACAGCCTAGGCACGGGGATTCTGTTTCCTTCAGCCACAAATGTGGCGTTGACGAACTCAAAGGATCTAAAGGAGCATTCCACGGCGTCTTTGTTTGCTTCGAGGTAAGGTGTGTCCGCAGAGATAGACGCAACAATATCCTCTTCACCCTCAACGGTAACCAAGCAGCCATCCATGATAAACTTTATTTTCTGATGAAGGGATGATGGAACTGCCCCAGCCGAATGGATCCATGGCCTCCCCAGGAGGCAATTATATGAAGGGGTGATGTCCATAACTTGGAACTCGACGTCATAGACATAAGGACCCACTTCTAGAGGGATCTCAATTTTTCCTACAACTTCTCGTCTCGTTCCATCAAATGCTCTTACCGCGGAATGACACGGCCTCAAATAGGACAAATCTATCGGAATTCTGGAAAGTGTGGCCAGGGGCATAACATTAAGCGCTGACCCATTATCAATAAGCACGTTTGGTATTATATATCCCTTGCATCGGGTTGTTATGTGCAGTGCCTTCACGGAGCCTCTACCGTTCGGTGGTATTTCATCATCGCTGAAGGAGATGAAATTATCAGCGTTCAAGTTATTGATCCACCTATCAAGCTTTTCGACCGATACATTGTTTGCTACATAGGCTTGATTCAATACCTTCAACAAGGCATTTCGATGCGGCTCCGAGTTCAATAACAGGGATAATACCGAAATACGTGCAGGCTGTTTACTTAGTTGTTCGACCACGTTGTACTCGCTATGTTTAATGAATTTCAAAAATTCCTGTGCTTCTTCTTCATTCACAGGTTTTTTGGTCTCTTGCCGTTCAGGCGGACTTTCAGATTCAGGTTCAGCCTCAAGCATGGGTGCCTTTCCTTTTTGTTTCAAGTCATTATTCCTTTTTGCTGGTTCAACTTCTTTGGAGTAGCATCTTCCACTCCGGGTAAAATGACCAACTTCTCCGATGTTTTCAGCCGTGCCTTGGAATTTTTCACTTTCAGGAATGACAATATTGACATCGTACTTCCAAGGTACCGCCTTACTATCCTTATACGGGAAAGGTGATGGCGCATCAATTATCATTTTCGGTTTTACCGGTTCTCTCCTTGCATCATAGTAGATTATCAGTGGTCGTTCAGCGGTGTAAGGGAGATCCGATGATTGACCATCGGAGGCACAGATTTCTCTTTCACTGGCCTCTCTTCTTCCGTTGAAGATTTTAATCTCTTTGTTGTTCATCATGTCTTGGAGTAGTTCCTTAAATTGCTCACAAGACTGGATGTTATGTCCTTCGACTTCATGAAAGTCACAAAAAGTTTGACTTTTCGCATTTCTTTTCTCGGTTACCCCCTTAAGACGACAGAGTAATTTTTTTTCAAGCAGCACCTCCCAGATTCTCTGCAAAGGTGAACTTATTTCTGAAACAACTCTTCTAGTTTGCAAATCGTTTATCTCCTCCACTGCGCTTACATTTCTTTCAGTATGATTTGGGAACGGGTTCCCGGTTTCACCACCGGTACCGTCGAAGCGCAAAACACCGGCATCAATTAGTCCTTGGACTCTTCGTTTAAAGGCGATGCAATTTTCCGTAGAGTGCCCCTGGTTCCCCGCGTGGTATGCACAGCTAGCATTTGGGTCGTACCACTTTGGGTACGGGGGCTTCAACGGTGCCATGTAATGGGGAGATATCAATTGTTTTTCCAAAAGCTTGGGGTATAGTTCCCCATAAGATACCGGAATGGGGGTGAATTGGGGTCTCTCGGGGTTTGGCCTTGCTGGCCTTGGTTCGTTTCTGGGTTGACTTTGGGTGGAGCCGGCGTTTTGAGGAAACGCGGTGGCTGGCCTCGGGTTGTTGGTTGCATAGACAGGGTAAGAAGGATAGGGAGGTGGTGGTTGGTAATAGGGGGCTTGTGGTTGATAGAAGTTTGGTGGTGGGTAATTTCGAGGTCGAAATTGATTAGGATATGGGCTAGGAGCATAACAGTTTCCGGTTCCCACCATGTGGGCTTCCGGCTCCTTTTTTCTCATAGGCACTGCCTTCTTCGAACCTTCTCCTTCCATTCTTCCACTTTTAACCGCATTTTCTATTAGTTCACCGGATATGACAACATCCGAGAAGTCTTTTGTGGCGCTTCCGACTAATTTATCATAGAATGGCGCCTTCAGGGTATTGATGAACAGGACTGCTATCTCGGTCTTGGTCAATGGAGGCTCTACCTGAGCCGAGACGTCTCTCTACCTCTGCGCATATTGTCTAAAAGTTTCTGATGGCTTTTTCTCCATCATTTGTAGTGTCATGCGGTCGGGTACCATATCGGAGACATGTTTGTACTGCTCGCAAAATGCCGCTGCCAAATCCTTCCAGGTTCGAATCTTTTCTCTACTGAGTTGATTGTACCAGCGGAGAGCTGATCCGGTCAAACTGTCCTGAAAACAGTGTATAAGCAGCTTGTCTTCATTAACATAACCAGTCATTTTTCGGTAGAACATAACGAGATGTGCCTTCGGGCATCTCGAGCCATCATACTTTTCAAAATCCGGTGCTTTGAATTTTGGAGGTAGGATCAAGTCCGGTACCAGACTAAGTTCTTTAGCATTTAGCGCCGAGAAGACTTCAATGCCTTCTATCGCTCTAAGTCTTTCCTCCAGACTTCTATATTTTTCTTGGACTTCATGATCCTCTATCCTTAGCCTAGCGATTTCTGCAGGATCGTCTAGGTCTGGGACAGGTGGATCAACCGGAGCAGTTCCTGGGTTTGCCACAAATACTCCCTGTCCTACAGGAGGGGGTGTTACAGGCCGTTGTTCTACACCCGCGGGTCCTCCCTGCGTGTATCCTCTATGTATCGCGTAAGGCGGAGTAAACCCAGGAGGGTAGGGTGGATCCTGATCAAGATTCACAACCTCAGGGTTTTGTATGGGTCCCTTCCCTTTGACTAAGGCCGACATCATCTCCATCATCTTAGTCATTTGGTCCTTTTGTTCTAGTGACTCCTCCCGCGATCTCACCATCAGGTCCCTCGTCTCTTGCTGTGATTTGGCTAGTTGCTCTTGTAGTTCTTTTTGAATTCTTTCCATTCTTTCGATTCTTTCATTAAATGCAGCTTCCATTGTTCTAACTCGCCGACGCGTTCTATACGAATGATGTAGTTCCAGCCTTTATATTGTCGTAACTGCGAATCGTGTGATTTTGGGCCTTAGTGAACGATATTTACATGAATGTACGAATGCCTTATAAATGCGAAAGATGCCATATGAATATTAGTTATGGATGCATATGTAGGTTAATGTGATGCACTGCGTATAAATGAAAAGAAAGAGGCGTTAATTCTTGATTCGATTCTATTAGATCACTTTTCTAGAAAACGAACTTCTTTACATAAGGTAGATGATTACATATACGACTTGGCCCTATTTCCTAGGGTCTTAACTTTTTTGAGAAGCCAAGCTAAGTCTCGGCCACGATCTGATACTGACTCAAACTTTAAGCTTAATATGTCAGCTTCTGCTGCTAGGATTTGCAGATGCTCGGCGACTTCTCGAATTTGAATCAAGGCTTCACCCATGACATGATCGCGATCTCTAACCTGACTCTGTGAGTAGTGGAGCTGTTCCTTCCAGTGTTCATTATTCGCTTCAAGGAGTTCAATTCGTAATTCAGCATTTTGCAGTGCCCTCTCTGACTCCTCTATTTTCACTTTTAACTCATCGATTTTGCTTAAACTAGCCTTCAGCTCAATCACGGAATTACGATTGCGATGATGATACAGGGACTTTTCCAAGTCAGCTACCCGAGCTCGCAACCTGTCTTTTTCACTCTGACTCTCTAGCAAACTTCTTTTTAGTGTATCCTCTCGTGCTTGGGTTTCCTGAAATTGCCTTTCCCAACGACTAGCCTTAGTTTGTTCCTCTTTGACTTCTTGTCTCCACTGTTCTGACGTCTTACCCAAACCAGCAGTCCTTCTGGCCCTACAAATTTTCTTGTATCGCGTTTTCAAATCGTCTAAGTCTTCTTCGACCCTACTCTTCCCCTTTCTTAGCTTCTCAGCCTCCTGCTTGTGGATATCAACGTCTAATCCCAATTGCATCTTTTCCTCTTCGAGCTTCTCTATCTTTTTCCCTAATTCTCGACTCTTTTCTTCAAAGTCTTGTTTGATAACGTCCAATTCTGATGGGATCACTCGCAGATGCTCTTCTAAAGGCCGAGCATTTTCTTGACTTGGCAAGAGGACATTATCGTTGACTCTTTGACTTCTCCAGTAATCGTACTCAGGGGTTGACATTGGTTTTGCAGCAAATCTCTTCATCCTGCAAGTTTTGCTCCAAGCTTTCGATATTTCACGAATTTTCTGTTTATAATTTTCGCCTCTGTACACAAACTCACTTTGGGCTAAACCTTGCGTAGCTGGCACAAACTGTCTTGACTGATATTGTCTCAATACGAGCAGTGGAGCGTATCCAATAGCTCCCCATATCCCCAGAAGAGGAACCCAGTCGAAGTCACCACAGCGATATAGGATTTGATCAGGGGTCAGCCATGGAGCTTTCCATTCGATATCTTCGACTTGCAAATTCTGAAGGATTTCCATCCATTTTTCTTCTGAAATGTCGTCCCGTCTTGGTGTGGATGCTATATCTTTTAACGGAGAATAATCCACATAGCAGGCTCGGTAGGACGGCTTCTCTAATTTCCAGAAGTGACTATGGAACCAAGCTAGCAGGAGCTGTGTACAGCCTATAAATCTTCCCTCGCCGGCTCTTCTGCATGCGTTCAATGATCTGAAGGTTTCTGCCAAGATTGCAGGGACTGGATTGACTCTTTTGCTTAGTCGATCGAATAAATCAGTAACTGCTTCATCTACATGCCTTAGGGCTTTAGGGAAGATCACTAACCCGTAGATGCCTAAGGCGAACACATCAACCCTTATTTTCATGTCAGGATGCGTTAGGACCAGATCCTTCAAGCTTTTCCATGGAATACACTTGCCTTCGCCTTTCTGTTGGATTCGGGCTACGACCCACTGCTCACTCATGCCTGTGATATTTATTAATTTCTTCACAAAGCTTGGGACGTTGACCACCCTGACATAGGCTTTATCTGTCTGTATCCTCGGACAACGAAGTAAGGTGGTGTATTCTTCCACCGTGGGTACCAGGTCCACATTCCCGAAAGTAAAACAACTGTATGCTGAGTTCCAAAATTGAGTCAGGGCTCGAAACAGGTGCTTATCTACCTTAATATCTAGTAAGTAAGGCAGATCACCATAATTATAGTAAAACAGCTGCTTGGCCTCGTCGCCCCAGCTGACCCATATCTCTCTCAGCTCTCGGAGATCATTTTGTGTTACACTGATGCTGGTAAAGTCCCATAACTCTGAAGTATATCCCTCTACCAAACTATTTCCTTTCTCTTGCCATGTTTCCTCGGACCACTTTCGGACGGTCGCATTTTCTTCCACTCTAGCAAGAAACCCCTTTTCCATGATCAGCGCTCTATTTAGCAACCGAACCTGAATTGACGCCTCTTTTCTATGACTATGCGATGCAATGGAATCATGAACAAAACAAAACAGAACCATGTCAGTACCACGATAAAATAATAAACAGAGCATATTAGGGTAATTTTTCTAGGGTTTGGCCTGACTTCACCTAGGGTGGGCTTCTAAGGCTCAGTAGATGTAGCTCGGTTCTAGAGTAAAAGGTACCTGAACTAGCAGATTCCTCAATCCTCACCCATTATAGGCTCATATGGATCGAGTTCGGTTCAGGGGGACACATTTCCCTATGGCCATGCGGAGGTGAAAACCTCACGAAGACATAGGTACGGATGTATCCCGGAAGCAGTCCACTAGCCCATGCGGAGGTGAAAACCTCACGAAGGCATAGTTTCTCACTCCCACTTAAAGGGTGTGACCCCGATGGTCATGCAAATAGAATGTGCAGAGATATAAAAGCCAGCAGTAAAATAATGAAAACCATGTCGTAAAAGCGATAAGCGTAGTGAAAGGATCGTATGTTAGAAACAAATTTTAGAATTTTGACCGAAAGACAAAAACTAATCAACTTGAAGTTCGACTCTCATTTTAGGTCCCCAGTGGAGTCGCCAAGCTGTCGATACCAATTTTGTGAAAACAAAACGGACGTCGACTTGAAAAGTTTTTCAAAGACTGGAGTCGCCACCGATCTTTTTTAGGGTGCGATCGGCCACCTCAAAAAGGGGTTGTTTTTGATAAACTATTTAATTTATTAAAACAACAATTTTGGTCCGCATACCAGAAAAATAGGTTCGGAAGTCAGTTACGCACGGGGAAGGATTAGCACCCCCAATACGCCCGGAAACCGGTACCTCGTTGATTAATTGAGATCTTTGAAGTCAATAATTCGAAAACTTGGAAAAATTTTAAAATACGATCCTTGTTTGTTTGAAAATCATTTGGGGATTGATCGAAAATGTGAAAAGGGCTGATTTGCCTTAAGGCAAAACGTCACATCCAATACGTTAGGATACGACATTTCGACCTTTGAAGCTCAAATTGCCTTTTATTTAGAGCTTGAGTATTTATTTCGAAAGGATATTCGAGTACTTGGAATAAACGAAGAAAATCGGAACCCAATGCGTTAGGGAATGATTTCCCGAATTCTTAAGTACCGAACATTGCCTTGATTTAGAAAGTCTTATCTTGAGATCACGAAATATCACGCCCAATGCCTTAGGACGCAATATCTCGGACTCTCGAGAACACGTTTTGGAAAATTATATAACTATTTTGATAGGCTATTCGGTTATTTAGATTTAAACGAGAAATCACGGCCCAATACGTTAGGGTATGATTCCCGAGTATCTAAATACAGAATATTGCCTTTATAAAGAACGTTTTTTGTGTAGAAGAGCGGTTTCATTAAAACACGTGATGGGATTATGACGGAGATAGAAGGGAACGTGGTAATAAGGGACAATGTGAGTAATAATAATATGATAAAAATAATAATATGGGCAGGGTTTTTATTGAAAATTTACGTTTTAAGAAGGATATTCGACTAGTTAGATTTAGACGAGAAAATCGAAACCCAATACGTTAGGGCACGATTTCCCGAATTTCTAAACGCCGAAATATCGCCTTTTATAAAAGGTAGATTTGGTGTGGGATAAAAGGTGGTATAATTGGTAATGAAAAATATTAAAAACAAATGGTAGTAATAATAACAGTATAAAAAATGAAAAGGACGATGGAAATGAAACATTAGCATATAATATTGGGATAATAATAATATTTACGATAAAAGGAGAATAATAAATAAAAAATGTAGTGAAAAAATATTTTGATAATAATGATAAATAATAATATGTACATAAACAATATATAATACATAATAGTAAAAGGAACGAGATATTAATGTTAATAAAATAATAGTGAATATTAAAAATAGTAATATAATAGAACAAAACAATTAATATAATTCTAGATATAATATGATAATAACAACATATAGGAATATATGAAATAATAGTAAAACGTAATATAAATGGACAATATTATAATAATGTATAAAAACAACAGTAATAGTAATAAAAATGTTAAACACAATACTAGTAATGAGGAAAATAATAAAATGATATAAGTAAAAACCAAAAGAAAATATACATAGTAGAAAATAATAATAATAATAAATAATATAACAATAAATATAAAAAGAACAAAATAAAGAAATTAATGAAAAAATGATAAAAAATGACTAAATTGAAAGCAAAGTAAAACTATCGGGATAAATTTTAAAATAAAAACTAAAGGTAGGGACCTATTTAAACACGGGTAAAAAGGATAAGGACCAGAATGGTAATATTCCCGAGCTTTCTAAAACGCAGCGTACCAGTAAGGGCTAAATTGAAAAACAAAACAAATATTCGGGCAAATCTGGAAAAGAAATAAAGGGAAAGGGACGAAATTACAAAACACGCGTAACTTAGGGGGACTACGAACACAACTTTCCGATTTCTCAAAAACGCAGCGTTTTAATCAGGGCCAGATTGAAAACAGAAATAACCATTGGGGCCGAATTAAAATTAAAAAAACTAATTGCAGATTACCAGAAAGGCGGAGGGGCTAGATACGCAAATTCCCCACGTGACGTCAGAGCACGCGGACCTTGAGCGGACCTGGGTCGGGTCGACCCGACCCAGGTCGGTTAGTATAAAAGGGCGATTTTTTTGTTTCTGGCTCATTTGGTATCCGGAGAAGAAAAAAAAAAGAAAGGGGAAGGGGAGAGGAGAAAGAGAGAAAAGAGAAAGGAGAAGGGAGAAAGGAAAGGGAAAGGAAGGAAAGAGGGAAGGAGAGGAAAGGAAAGAGAAGGAAGGAAGGAGAGAGGGGGGATCCGGGGAAGGTCCGGTCACCGGACCGGTCGCCGGCCGGTCACCGGCCGGTCACCGGCCGACCACCGGCCGATCGTCGGCCACCGTTCGAGCCGCCGCCCGTCGTCGTTCCGGCCACCGTTCCGGTGGCCGGAAAAAGGTAAAAAGTTCTGATTTTTTCTTTTTAATTTTTTCTTTTTATAATATTATTGTTTTTGCATGTTAGAAAAGGTTTTAAAAATAGAAAATTACCTCTATGCCGATTCTGTTCTCCGATGTCAGATTGGGGGGTATCCCTTCGCTGCGATATTGCTAGAGTGTTGCTATGTTTGTATCACTGCTTTAGTGTTTGAATGTTTGTATTGATTTCTTTTTTTTTGCTAAAACTTCTCTGATTGTATTCGCAAGTCCGAACCCTTTTACATGCAATTGAAATGGCTTATATAGCCTAGTAAATTTACAAGTTGTTTCTTTTTTATTATTGTTGCTGTCTTGTCTTGTTTAATGTCTTGCAGGTTCAACTTGGGCAGTGGCACAGTGAGGTGACAAGGGCGGTGAGGGCACAGCAGCTGATGTGGCCGAGGCGGTGAGACAGAGGCAAGTGGGCAGAGAACCAATGGGGCTAGGGTTTAGTTAGGTCTTGGGCTTAGTGGGTATGGGTCGTTCGGGTTTATTTTGTAAAATGGGTAAGTGGGTTTTAATTTTGTAATGGCCAAAATTGGCCTATGACAAGGGGATTATTAAGAACATTGAATAGATAACCTCTAGAAATGATGCTCTCGTATTCATTTTCTTTGAAACTTGCAATCAAATTTCTGGAAACTTGTAAGTGGTTTCCTCTTTTAGTTTTTAGATAATGTCCTTAGGTTTTTTTTGTTGTTGTTGTTCGATAGTCTTCAGGGATCTGTTATTTTCTGTTGTTGTTGTTCGATAGTCTTCATGGATCTGTTAATGTAAGAGCAAGATGTGCAACAGTAAAACGTGATACTATAAACAGTCTAATTTACCTCTTTCCTTTCTACTTGGGCGTAAAAGTGGCTCAACAGTGACCTCTTGGCCTCTCACTTGCCAATAAACCATGGCTTTAGGAACCACGGCTATATAAGTGCTAACATTTCATTCCCGACCAACAACACATTTGTCACTATTATTTTCAACGAAACATTGATAAACTCAGTAGAAACTATAATAAAAGACACGAAATATATGCTTAATGTAAAATTAAGCCATAAAAAATAAAAATAAACAATACTTGTATCAAGTTTCCACCGCTTAAAAGAGAACAAAGTCACACTGCAAACAAATCAAACATGCCGAAATAAAAGCTACCAGCAAACAAAATGACAAAATCACCTCAAATCATATAACCCCTTTTCAAGTCCTTGCTAATATATTTGTCACTACTTGTTAATCAATCTATCTATCTATAATTCTATATATTCCTTTAATAGTGAAGTTTGAACATCTTTTATCTTCTAAAGTTAATTTTGCAAATAATCAAGGAATCTTCATGATTTTAGGAGTTGCTTGAATTTTAAGAATAAAAGAGAATGCAAATTATGTTGAAACAGTACTCTTAATTTAGCCAGATTAAATTTTAAACATCAAAATTTGTTGTTTCGTAAATGTTTGAATATTAAATTTATTGAATTTTTTAGAATTTGAACTAAACTAACAAAATTGATAAGCATTGAGGGCTAAATTTTATAATTGTTTTATATTTAAAATTAAATTGATAGAATATGTAAACATTAAAGGACTCGATCTGCTATTAGACTAATAAAAAAATTAAAATAACTGATTTTGAAAAGCTTATTAATTAAGAAAAATAGTTAAGTGACCAAAATAGAATGAAGTTAATAGTTTAGTGTCTATTTTTGTACATTACCCAAGTGAGTCTTTTATTTCAAAATATTACCTTCAACAAATTTAATAACAAATTTTAATTACATAAAGAATTAAATCTAAATTTTAAAATCTAAAAAATAAATAAATTTAATTCATTACAAAATTAACGTAGAATACATATTTAAAAAAAAAAAAAAACTAACTTCATCCATCATTATTGCAAAAAAAAAAAAAAAAAAATGCTAATACATAAACCCAAAACCATAATAAACACAAGTCCAATTTTTTAATATATATTTTAGTTATTTGTATGGATAAAAAGAAGATAAATTAGTTCCCGCTCCAATTGATTCAACCGACGAGTCATAGCTGGTTTTTTAAGTCACAGCCCCTGCGAAAGCGCCAATCTTTATCTTCCTCTGTGTTGAATTTTGGGTTCATTAACAGTCAAAGAAATGGCTTCGATGAGAAGCAGCAGGATCAAGAAGCCTGTGAAGAACCCCACTTCTTTCAACTTCCAAACCCTAATCTCCTCCCTTTCTTCTCCTCAGGTACCCTTTCCACTCCCTAACCTTTTTTTTCTCTTTAATCCTTTTAATTTTTCTTTCTACTGATTTTAATTTGGTTGATTTTAGGGTCTAAAACCAGAAACAATGGAAGGCTTGTATTTGTTTCTGCTTACTTTATGCTGCTCTGATTCTGAATCCAATTTGAATTTCTCGGAAACCCAATTCAGTTTCAACGAGTTCAAACTCAAGTTCAAAGATGTTCATCAAATGTCGGATGTCTTGTTCTGTAAACTCAGTGCCAGGTTCGATGAATTGTTCTCTGCTTTGAATGATGTTTCTCCCCACCACGTTCAGCACTCGCATTCTATTTTCCATGTCAATGTTAAAGCTGCCATTAAAGAGCTAACCTTGCTTTTGAGATGCTGCACCGTTGTTTTCAAATTGCTTCTGTTGGATCAGAGGCTTCTTGTCGAAAAAGGTCGAATTCTTTTAGGGATACTAAGGAAATGTGTTTCTGTGGGGTTAAACGGAGAGAATGAGAAACCTTGTAGTAGTTTCGAGAAGGAGGTTTCGTGTAAATGTATGTATGTCGGGAATGGCGGCGCTACTCTTCTCACTGAGCACTTGGTTACTTCCGTAACTTCCTTAAGTTTCACGGAACTTTCTAACCCATTTCAGGCCATTTTATGTGCTGTGCTTGAGGTAATTTTGCATATGCTTTGATTCAAAATCCAATTATTCAATTGCTTGTAATGTTAGTGCCTTTTGATAATTACATAAGGTCATTCAACTAGGTTTTATATGTTTCAAACCATCGAGTTAAATGAACAAATTTTTAGTTTTGATTCAGGAAAACTCATAGGGAAAAGTGAGTAGCCTGGCTAGATAGATTCATTGAAAAATTTCTTTGTTTTTGGATAGTGTGAAGTAATCATCCATAGGTCCTCCATAGGTCCTTAAGTTTCAGATTTTGCTATGGATTGCTTTATTAAGCTGCCTTTTGGTTTAGCCATGATATTTACTTCATATCATGAGGCTTGCATTATTCTTTATCAATGATTTTGGACATGATCCTGTTCTTAGTCTCTGCATTGAACTGTGATTTGTCCTCATAGATTGCTGATATTACTCTGCTATGCATATGGCTATAATTTTTGTGTTCTTCTATATTGGTGGCACTTTGTTCTCAGAAAATATGGTAACTTTTCAAACTAAATGATAGGCTCGTCTTCTAGGTTTCTGGGCTTCATTTATGCTCTTTTAAAGTGACTTTATTCTCATCATACATAGTTTTCGATAGTTAGGTTGCTTCCATGAAAAACTTACTATCTGGATATACTTAAGCAGGAAAAGAGAGACATAATACTAAAAGTACCATATGTAGGTATTTGCAGATGAGCTTCTGATGCATGAACCAGTAAGGCAGTACCTTTTACTTGTTGACTCTCTCTCGTGCGGGAATGAATTTGTATTCATACGTCACTTTGGCCATGGTAATATTGGAAGTGTGCTGGAGGTTCTTTCTGCTCACTTTATAGTCTCCATTTCTGATGATCAAGTATTTAAGAATTTCCTTAATAGATTATTTTGGCTTCCTGACAATAACTTCAGAGTTCCTGAAATGACTTTGACTACAGTCTTGTCATTGTTGCTTAACCCAGTCATATTGTCTGCGCCCAAAATGTTCCAGGCATACCTGATTTTATTGGCTTCCGAGGTCATTGGAATTAGCATGTCTTCTGAGTATTTGATTCCAAGCTGTGAACTGAGAGCATACCTATCAGCATTTGAAAGGTCTGTTGCCTTGTACACCAGACACATGTCCAATTTGCAAATGAAAGGCTACCCCATAGTCGACAATTATTCTTTTGTGAAATCACATTTTCGTGCAAGTTACAGTCAGATGGATTTTGAGTCTTGTCTTATGCCAGCTACAAAAGAGAAAATTCATAATTTGATCACAAAATCTGATAACTTATGCAATTCATATTTAAGCAGTACTTTACTAAAAGAAAGGTCTGAGCTCGTTGCCGCGTCTGTTGCATACACAAAAGAGAGCCTTCATATCGTTGAGGAATCCTGTAGAGATGAAATTCTATCAATCATAAGTTGTATTACACTAAGGGGTTCTTCTGATGATGTTGATGACACTCTACTGCATAAAAAGGAAGATACTAGCCTTCAAGATATTTGTCTTCTTGCATCCATTTTGAAGCTAATGAGTTCTGCAATGTTACAAGCTATAAGGATTCTAACACAAGGCAGAAATTCAGGGTCATTGAAAACATTGGAAGATGTTGCATTAAGTAAGGAGTACAATTTTTTGGCCTCTACTTTTAATTGTTTTGAACAGTTCGGTATACGTCTACCAGTTCAAAAGTTCTTACATGACATGATGGAAATTCAGCCAACAAGGCATAAGAAGTCGAAGTGGATGTTTTTTCATTTGTCAGGCTTGTTGTCACTGAGTTATGCTAGTGGACTTGATTTTCTAGTTAAGAACTGCATATTTACATTGGTGATACTGTTGAAATTATTTGTTTACGAAGCAGGAGATCTACATGCATTCAGATCCATATTAGATTCAAGGACAGAATCTCCATTACGTGAATCTCATGTTGAAGTCAGAAAACCAGAACCTTCCCATAATGCTAGAGAGGTGAGGTTTTCTTTTTCTTGTTTGTCATTTGTGAAGCTCGTTAGTTCTTTTCCTTATGAAAATAATTGTGAATGATGATACAGTTGCTTGCGGATCGGAAATCTAGCCATGCCGTTGCACTAAAATTTCAGAAAATTCAGACACTGTACTTGGGGTAGGTGACAATTTTTGTGTTCATCTTATAAAAAGTTCTTGCTGGTTATGCCAAGTAGCTAACTGAGCCTATTTATGCTTTCATATTCGTCTCTGACACATATTCTGACATAGATGGAATACTTATCGGACATATGTCCATATTAGACACATTGTAGTCCGAGTAACATAGATTTAGAGTCCAGTAGTATCTATAGTAAGAAAATCTCATTCTCATTTTTATTTATAGTTGCAGAACTAGATCTCAAACAAGCTCTGAAAACAGACGTCAAGAGCAGGAACCAGGAAGTTCCGAAAAAAACCATATGCTGAATCATGTTGAATCAGCTCTCAGCATAGAAGAGAATACCGGGGAAACTTGTAATGGTGAGATTTTTCTCCAATGCTTATTAGAAGGCTCCCGGGACTCATCTGCCGTTGCAGACTTGGCAGACTTCATAGAGTGCAAGCAAGGAAAAGATTATTCCAATTGGTTGCGGGGTCGAGAAAGATATAGACGATGGAAATCCGAGAAATTGGCAAACGTGAGGTGGAAGAAAAAGAGAAGAGCTTTTCAGAAGAAAGCATAAGTTATCCCTAATTTTGATGTTGGGGTTTGGCTTAAAGGCTTAATGCCGCAAAATGTAGATGAATTCAGATATCCGCAAATATTATATTCACTATTTAGGGTGGATAGAGCGGATGAGTTGACCATCGGATTTTTGTGTAAAATGTAGATATTTACGCTTATGAAGAGAATCTAACATTGGCTATGATTAAGCATTAAATAGTATGAAGAGAGCTTACCTTAAATCAATCGTAATGAAATATGATAATTATTTAATAATGTTTTATAAAAATTAAAGATGATAGTAAACTAATTAGTTAATTGTTTATCGATGATCTAAGTTGCTTTTAAACGAGTTAATCCATGTTTAACATGTTGGCAACCAAATTAATTACACACAGTAAGATTATTTTGTCGGATTGAACTTGAAAATTGATTTGGATAATGGTCTTTTTATTGGGAAAAAAAAGCTAAATCTGAAAAAACAAAATTTAAGAATCACTCCTGGGACAAATTTTGGATAATTGTCTCAAATTGTAATATGTATAAATGTATATATGAAACAAAAAAAAAAAACAAAAAAAAAAAACTAATTTAAAAACGCTTCTACCAATATATATATATATATAATAATAACCTACCGACTACAGCAAATGAAAAATGTATATAATTCAAGTGAGCCTCACCTGGATTCAGAAGATTTTGAAACTTTGCCTTTAAGTTTGTGAAGAAAAGCTTACAAACATACGGAGAAACACCCCATCTTTAGAAAGATATTATATAAATCTTTTTTTTTTTTTTTTGTTAGGAACCCTAAGGGGAAGGGGGTGCTCTACTCTATAACCAATGAAATCACTTAGAAATTCTTATGAAGCTACTGATGATATGGACATAAAAGAGATTTAAAGAACAGCTGAGGGATGCAAATTTACACACATGTCAGCTACCACTTATGTCTCTCTGCTGCTATTAAGAAGCCGATGCAAATGGAAAGCTTCACCCTGACCACCATTTGCTGACCTTCTCTCCAAACAGCATGCTGTTAGCTGCCGGAGTAATCTCTCAAGATAAGATTGTATGCAGCCGTGCACGTCTTTCATTTTGGGATTTGTTGACAATATCATTGCATTAACTGTGTCCGCCACAACATCTCGATGTGACTCTTCAAGAAGATATCCAACAGGGGATTCCTGTGGACGTTCATATGCCAGCAGAGCAACGCATTTCTAACATGAAAACCAACTTAAGATATTAGCTTCGGGTGCAGCTAAAATAGACAAGGATCTGGCTCTAATTTTCCTATCTAAGTGTCGCATTTGGGCATATGTCAAACATGAGTGTGTTCAAGAAACTAGACATGCACACCAGACTAAATGCTTGTCAAATTTGCCTAAAAGAGAGTGCAACGGGAAAAGGCAGTCTTGAATCTTAATTTTCTTAAAACTATGCACTGAACTGGAAAACAAAATTATATCAGCTTGTGTTTGCAGTTATGATGAACTAAAAACATGATCAGCTGAGTTAACATAAGCTAAAAGTAAAGCAAATACTAGCACATGCCCAATATCATTGAAAAGTTAAAGAAAAGAATTCTCTTACTACCTGCACTAAATCGTCAAATGGATCATCAGCTTCGGCCGACCCAAAAAATTTATATAATTCAATCCTTCCATGCTTGACAGCCTCTTCCAGTGCTCCAACCTATAAACAAATATAGCATCTTTTTCCATCCATATCACCAATAAATAAAGGATAAACAATACTGATATACCATTTACGGATATACAATAAAAACCACACAAGGATAAGCTATGTAGTTCTGGAATCAATATCCAAAGGTCATAAACATGCAGATTTTTTTGCTTTTTTCTTTTTATTCAGTTTTGGTGGTATCTAGCCATGCAAGGTTTATTACCCATGCTAGCAATACGCCCACAACTTCAGGCTTCTTTGGGAAACTAGATCAAAGAAGCAAGACAATGTTTTTATTATAAGCTGTCGATGTGGAGAATAACTTTTATGACCAATTTTAATTAGCCTATCATGCAGCATATACTTCAAACAAGAATAAGAAACTTATCACGTGATCAACAACAGAACTGCAAGGCCCCCAGAGATACAATATCAATTTTTATAGACACCTATCTATTTCGCATTTACCTATTAGTTTTAACTTTTAAGTTAGGTTCCCACAATTTTTTATATGATGTCAGCTTTCATGGTTGTTTCTTTGTGCACTTGTTATGTTATTTGCCTCTGGAGCTTACTGCTTAAGAACATTTGTTTTAATGTTGGATTGAGCCCACAGAAGGAGTGAGTCAATCAGGTTAGCCAAATTATTTAATTATGGAATTTCTTGTAGCATTCAGAATGTCTCTAACCTATTGAAAACTAGAAGTTAGGTTAGAATAAAATTTGAAATAGACGACAATGTATCACCACTAAACCTATTTTCCATCAGATGTTAAAGCCTGAGGAATCTGTCATTTTCTGTAATCAGTACTTTTAAGTAAAAATGAAAAATATACAGGAAAGAATACGAACCCGAATCAATTCAATAAATTTTTGGCAGTGCAGCAGAAAGCATGCAGCTGATTTGTCGTCCTGCATGTAGCATGTAAGTGGACATAACATTATGCATCAATACAGAACAGTCTAACCATATCAAGTTAATGGAATAACGACCACACAGAAACAAAATCTTGCCCCAGCACAACTAAATCCACTCCATAACAATTCTCTTACCACTTAAAATTTATGTGCAAGAAGAAACAATCACAGAATTTTTTAGCTAATGTAACATACAATTATTAGCAAGCTACAAGACAAGGAAAATCATAAAAGTTGTGACTTAATATCCAGGCAACCTTAAAGGCCAAAGGAGAGAAATTAGGAGTTTTTAATGTAATCCCATTGAAAGTAAAAGAATATGCAATTCATCCCTCTCTGTTTTCTTCCAGGGATAATGACATGAACATTAATATGTTCTGCTGAATTCCTGGTGTAAAATGCCAGATTTATACATCCTTAAATAGCATATAATCCAGAGAGAGAGAGAGAGAGAGAGAAAGAGAGGATTAAAAAAATTATAAAAGTAGAGGGAATGCCTAGGTGAAATTAGGAAACGGGAATTTGCAAGTGCTGGGATCAAACTCTAAGCCCTAGCCCCCAGGTCCAGAATGCATGTTAGACCTTATAACAACAAATGAAGCCCATCTCATTGACAAACTTCTTAATTCCAAGCAGGTCACCTTAAGGTCCCAATGGGCATAGATTTGATAAAGAACAATCACAATAAACTGAAGCCAAAACTTGATACAACCCCAAAGGAAATAATTAAGAGAGAGAAAGATGCCATAGCAGAACAAATTTTTCTAGAATAATGTTAAAGGAAAACATACATGCTTTACTGATGTGTACAAATTAACAACATTGGTCCTCTTATGACAGTCTATTTATAATAACAATGGTAGACAAATTGTGTACGCACCTGAATAATCTGGGGATACCAATCACGGAGTTTGTTCATAGTTGCATCAATCTCGCCATTCCTGATTAGCTTCAATGGCAAGAAAATATAAAATCTTTAATTTAACTAAAACAGCCAAAAGAAAAGAATAATGGATATCAAGTTCCAAATATTCAGAACTGAATACTCTTATTTCTAAAAGGAAGGATAGGCAAAAAAAGAGAAAATAAAATGAATAGCTCACAGAAATAGGCCAAAAAAAGAGAAAATAACATGAATAGCTCAGAACTACCTGAAGAAAAATGCATAACTAATAACAGTAACATAAAAATGTGAATTGTCGAACCATACCTGCCGTATAGTTTTTCTCTGATTTAGTGCATACACAACATCCTGCTCATCAAAGCCATTTTCTTGAGCTATGCAGATAGGAGGGATAGTGCTTTTACTAGCCAGATCAAATGAATTGAGTGTATCTTCATAGCCATAATGTAGCAAGTAGGAACGAACAAGTCTGTTGAACATGATAAAAATATACACATTAAATATACAAATACATCATATTACACTAATTATTAAGTCTAGTGTGATAGGGGAATAAGGTCTCAGGTTGACTTTTACGCGCATCCAAAGAGTGGCAGACAACATCAACAGCTCTACAATGAAGACTCTATATCTTGAACTTCGAGTTCAAGACTACATGTAACTTGCATGCATGTGCTTTTATTTTCTAGATTTAGTATGACACTTTATCTTCAAGTGTTAAATATTTTATCTTCTACTCATACTGCTTCTGGTGCTTCAAAACCTTTTCAGAGTTCTGCAAAGCCCTTTTACACAAGGCATTGCAATTAATATTATCACCGTTGCCTAGACCAATTGTCAAGAACCAACAGTTTGCAATTAGTATTATCACTGTTGCCTAGACCACAAATTTCTATATTACAGCAACTATTATATTATAAAAACAGTAGCCTAGATTCAAATAATTCAGATACTTCTTTAACTGCAAATATCAAATCATCCAATAGGTAATCACATTGGACAGACATGTAAAACAACAGAACAGAAAATACAGTGGCAAAAGGGAAAAAAAATACCCATAACTAATATTAGGTGGTAGAGATATCTTTTCAATAGTCATCTGCTGCTTCAACCTTTCTTGAGCTTCATATTCCTGATATATGGCATCAAATATTATATACAGCAAAGCAAGATTCAAGAAGTCACTTAATATGACAGACTGAGGTAACAAAGATATACTGAAACTAACGAACCATATTCATGTGCAGAAAAAGAAATATAACTTGCCTTCACATCAAAAGCAAACTTCTTTTGCCCAAAGTTGACATGAACCCTGCACATTTTCAAATAAAAACTCATGAGAACAACTTGAAATCATTACCACTTTAACCATAACAACTTGCATAGTGATGAAACTGTGTAATAAATATCAAAGCAAGTAGTAAGGAAAAATCAAAGTAGATAAGATATGTCATAATTACGTTTTAGGTGCGTTTAACAACCAAGGCACCAATCACCCAGCTTAAAATTTTATTTCACCAGCTTAGAGTCGTATAAACTGCCTTTTGAACCGTCACTACCATGAAATAAGCTTTAACAACCTCAAGCAATTTTTAGCTTACTTTACTGCTCAAAGTAATTTTACAAGGCCAGACAGTATGTTGGAAAATGCCAGAAATAAGGGTGTCATAGCTAACACATGGCACGCTCATTGTAGAGAAACCCCAATGTAGCAATTAAATGCAGCTAAAGAGTAAGGAATGTAAAGAACTGATATATTCATTATTCCTATGCTTCACTAAATGCATATGGGTGCCTTGTAACAACATATAAAATGAGAGAATTCATATAAATACACAAAAAAAATGGTGAACATACTCCTCATTTTGGCTGTGAACAGCAATTGTGGGAAATAAGCATCCCTTCATTTCCTTTTCCTTGCTAACAGTTCCTACTATTGCCCCATTTTTACTGGCATCAACATATGAGCATACAAAACCATGAGAATCTTCATAAGAATAGAAATTCACATGTAAGCAGCATAGACACTCGAGCCACAAGTGCTCCTAATACAGCACATGATAAACAACTGTACTAACGTGAAAAAGAATTCCTGTGAAGCATAGTTGATGCCACCACCAACCGTATCTCCCGTTGTATATGTTGGACCAAAAGCATCTCCCTTTCCTTGCCCACGGTATAGCAATCCATCATCCCCGTGATACCCGCAACTGTTTACTTCCCACCTGCCATAGATAAGGATACATTAATATTAATATGTACATATAAGAAGTTAAAACAAAAAAAAAATCTTTCTTATTTTTCAACAGATTCGCAGAAAATTGACAAATCCCAACCAGAAAAACTGAATTAAAAGCTGTCATCCTGATTTATGCTTAGAAAAGCTTGTGTTGCTGGCAGTGTTAGAAAAGAAAACCCATTCCCTTGGTTTTTCTTTTCTTGGTTCTCTAAATACTAAGCCTTCACCAAAACGAGACATAAACCCAATTGAACTGAATGAACAAAAATATAAACCCTCAACACAAGATCATTTCTTTTACATAGGAGATTCATTTCTCCCAATATCCATACTCTCTCATAAAAAAGAGTATAAACTAACTGAACAGAATGAACAAAAATGGAAAATCCCTCAAACAAAAGATCAGTTCTCTTTCTTTACACAGCAAGGCACCACCCTTTCACTTCCACTAAGGCATGCTAAGACTGACTATGTTTCCTTTTCCCTCTTTTTCCAGACTAAAAAACAAACAGTTTGAAGCAAAAGGAATGAGACAAGACACTGCCCTGGATTTTATCTTCTTATGCATTGTTTTCCATCCTCAAGCAGCTATACACAATCATACATACTGTTAAACTATAACAAGAATGAGGGAAAAGAAAAAAAAGAAAGACTACGCAGTAAAAGTTTAATGTTTTTCCAAGTTGCACCTAATAAACTTAGACATAAAGTAGTGAAAACACTCTTGCCCCTCAATTCTTATTGAAGCCAAAAAAGGGTTCAACAAATAAAACAAGAAACCATCAAAAGAAATTAATTCTCACTCTATCCACTAATTACTTTTCATTTCATCAACCAAATGCAAACTAATTCAAATGAACAAAACCAAACTCTAACTTTGAACTATAATAAACACCAAGTACCCCAATTAAAACTCGTATTTAACAGCAGTATCTAGAAACTAAGAAAAAAAAGCCCTATATTACCCTGGTTGCCTTCGCATCTTGAAGCCTTCATTGGTGAACCCAATAGCAATTTGTCCCTTTGCCCCAGCGTCCTTCACATAAATCTCGAAGTAATAAAGCAGACGCCTCATTGGAGCCGGCTTATCGGCTTGAACCACACCGACATCGTGGCCATGGAGGCTTACGCTCGTATACTTCACCGACAACTTATCAGGCGCCACAACCAAGAACCCTCCTGAGCTATTTATTGTGTTGAGCTCTTTGGGCGCCTCCTCCTCATCCTCCTCCAGCTCGACCGGAGCCTTAGACAAGCCGATCCGAGCCAACTCCAAGAAGTGTAAACCGAGATCTTGGTTTAAATTATCGAAATTGCTGCTCTTACCGCTGTTGCTTTGGCCATTGTTGCTGTTGCTGGAGTTCATTTTACCTAAGAATAACGTAGCTCTAAAATTTTCTTTCAAATATTCTAAAATTTTCTTTCAAATATTCTTTCCGATTTTTGAGTTTTCTTTTGTTTTTTCTTGTTTCTCCTTGTTCTCCAGTTTTTCAAGTTTCAGTCTTGCTTCCGAAAGAAGATTTTCAGAAAGAAAATTACGGGGCTTTTATTTTTCATTTTACCTTTTATTCTTTTATTTTCATTTTTAATCAAATAAACAAATAAAAATAGAAAATATTTTTAAAAAACAAAAAAATTCAAAATTATATTTGGATAAACTACGCCCAAATCACTCTAAAAAAGGATTTGTCTTATTTTGGTCACTCTAACATTATTTTTCTCAATTTAATCACTCTAACAATTCGTTAATTGAATTGCTGCTATAACACATTAGCCAATTGGACGAAGATACATGAAATTTTTTTACTTTTAACCAAAGACTAGGGACCTCTATGTAATTAATCCAAAAATTCATATCTACGTAATTTAAGATAATCCATTATCTATGTAATTAATCCTTAATTCATGACACCTCCGCAATTCTTAACAATATAATGGCATCTCTAGTCGAAGTTTAAATATTTCTGATGTGCAGGATCCATATGAATATGGCAAGCACAGAGGATACTCTATTTAACTCTTTTTAACTTATAAAATTAAACCTTTTTCAGAAATCTAAAGAGAAAAACGAGAGAATTTAGAAAGCCATGGATAGAAGCACACTAGTATTTTTATTAAGTGGAAAAATTGATACCTTCTCTATTTTACAACATCTCCTTTTATAGGTGAAGGAGATAGGATACAACAAAATACTCCTAACACGTTAATAATACAATTGCATGTCATGTTTGACACAAGGAATAATAAATATTCCTAACACCTATTCCTGACACATTCTAATAATATAACCACTTAGCTCAAATTCAATTAAAATCCATAATTTATGAACAACATAAAACCTCTAACTCAACACCATTATTCAAAAACGAACACAATAAAGAAAAACCGTTTACTTACATCTTGTTCTATGGGCTTCTGATTGTTTATCTTGTGCTCTGGGCTTCTTCTTCTCCCTTCATTTGTTCGGTTTCAGTTTGATTTTGGTTTTGTTCATTAGTTGATCTGTGATGAGACTGAAACCAAACATTGATAACACCGTTTTTTTTTTATTGTGTTCGTTTTTTAATAAATCGTGTTGACTTGGAGTTTTTATGCTGTTCATAAATTCTGGGTTTTAATTCAATTTGTTTGTTCAGCTATTTGTCATTACTTTTTTATTTTAAAATATATAATTTTATATTTTATAACTAATTAATAAAATAAAAAATTGAAATATAAAGTTTGGAAATATACAAATTTTATTTATTTTATTATTGTGAAATTTTTATTTCATCACATAAATTATTTTATTGATAAAAACTAACTTTGAAAATAAAATAATTTAATCTAAAAATTACCTTTTTATGTTTATTAAATAAATCGATTAAATAAAAAATTTCTTCTAGTAAAGTAAATTTTTTTATGGATAATCTTAGCAATAATAGAAATTTACGGTAGTAATATATATATATTTTAATTTTTTGTCAAATGGTAACAAGATTTATTATCCTATTAAAGCAAAATTCGATATATAACTTTCCCTCTTCGACGTCATCTAGTGATAAATTATTCAGGTAACCAAGTGGAATGGAGTAAATACGAAATAATTTATTAAAATTAACTACATTAAAAAAAAAATTGAAATTCGCTCTCCAATGATGCTAAAGTGTCGATATATTTATTCATTTTACAAAAAACATATTTTAAGGAATTAAAACGCATAATATGGAAGGATATCTTGCATTTATCAATAAAGGGAGATAAAATAAAATTACAGTCAGAAGTATTTTTCATAAAATGCATCACATTGGTAACAATACTTTAGTCTTAATATTTAAAATGTTAAGCTCACGGGTAAACATAAGTTCATTTTTAATCGCCTAAAGTTTCGCTTCCACACTAGCTGTTCTAGAGACGTGATAGAAAACTCCTACAATCCAACTATTATTGTGATCCTGAATAAATGCACTTACTCCTGCTTTTTTTCGAATTTTACAAAGAGGAGTTATTCATATTAGAGCTTAAATCATCCATATAAAGGTGGCTTCCAAAAACCAGGGCAAAATTAGGAAGGCCTCTACTCCTTACCGGGGGAGAGAGAGCCACAAATTCAACAGAACTCGAAATTTTTCGCTGCCCATGTCTATCGTTCGGTCGATTTTGACCAAAGACCGGTGAGTTTTCATGAAGCCAGAAGGTAAAGGTAAATAAAATGGATCAAGGTAGCTTTGGTGTAACATTCTCATACATAAAACAAAGATATAATTCAACATGCTTCCTCTTGGCATGTTGAACAGGATTAGTCGACTGAGCTACTGTGCTGGTCTTGTTACTCCAAAGACTGGAACACTTGGCAACGAAACTCCAAGCTCAAAAAGTAAGGACTGAACCCAAATAACACCTGCACTAGCCAAGCTATGATACTCTACCTCCGCAAATGAACGAGCCACCATTTGTTGCTTCGTTGAGCTTCATTCAATAAGATTGCCTCCAAGGAGGACACATGATAGGAAGTAGAACAGCGATCATCCAAGCGACTCCCCCAATCGGGATCGGAGTAACCCACAAAACTGAGTTCCTTTGATGGCTTGAACAACAACCCATGATTGAGTAACGTAGTACTCGTTTCAACGTCTTCCAGTGCTTGTCCAACGAAAGATGGATAAATTGATAGAGCTTATTCACACAATAATGAATATCGGACCTTTTAATGCAAATGTGTTGCAGTGCTCCAACAACACTTCCATATGCAGTAGCATCTAGATGTGGATCACCATCCGTAGCCGTGAAAATAGGTGATGTAGCCATTGGAGCTAGACATGGTGTAGCATCAGACCTCCCCATGCTTTTGGCTTAGAATCACACAACATCCACATGTTGTACATCCATTCCTAATAAGTAGTTCAAGTCACCATGATCCTTCAAGGAGAATTTCGAATCGAGTAAATTTGTGACTTGCTCAATTAACTTCATCAAGTTTGTTGCCTTTAACAACGATATTATTGACATAAATCATAATCACTACGACACTTGAATCAATCCATTATATAAAAAGAGTAAGATACAAATGATCTTTGAACTTATTGAAACCAAGCTCGAGGCAATTGTCAAATACCATATAGGGATTTGTTGAGCATGCACACTAGTTCATTACCATTCTCATCATGTTAAAAGCTAGGAAGTTGTTGCATATACACCTCCTCTCTTAGATGGGTGAGATGGGATGGTCAATATAATCAAGTCATAATTTTCATTTCTAATATAAATTTATAAATTTTACATTTCACACTAACCCTATAAAGGGATATGATTCAATGTATTAGAGTTGAATTTTTGAAAGTGTACAGATTGTATTGATTGAGTATTAGTTCGATTGATATTGGCATTGTTATGAGAATGTGAGCTTGAGCATACTGAAACATATTTATACTCCTATTTAGGGAAACTTTCAAATACTTTCATAATTAAATTAGATTTTATTTAATTATATCGGTCATTATCTAATTCAATATTATAGGTTTATCATTTTTACTCTAGTTCTAAAATTCAATTTTTATTTTGTTATTTTTCACTTTTTTCTTTCTAATGTTTCTTATTTACCTATTTTATTTGCATTATTATTTGCTCACATATTTGCATAATTTTGATATACTGATTTTCAATTTTTTAGAGTAAATTATACTTAAAGTCACTAATTATTAGAAAGTTTATGTTTTAACTATTCACGATTTTATTTAAGTTATTAAACTATTCGAAAGTTTTTATTTAAGTTACTGAGTTGTTAAGGTTTTTTTTTTAAAAGTTTGGGCTAGCGAACTCCCCACAACAGTTTGATCGGTATGGCTACAAGTGGATAAACATATTTTAGATCCAAGTAAATTTGATAATTGATATTGAAGATATAAAAAGAAAGTTATTTGTATTTTAATTTATAAATTCGTGACATTCAAAGTTAATTTATATAAAAAAAATTTGAACTATAGACTAAACGAGGAAGGAGAGCTTTTTTTAACACAATGCTTAAAATTATCAAGAACTCCTCCTAAACCCTTAAATAGAAGATGATGTGCTTTAACGCACTCGAAGTCTCGTCTTACATTAAGAATAATATCGATGTATCATGCCAATCAAATTAAAACTCAATCGGCTAATTTCTCTTAATTTTTATTAGCTGGTATGGTGTTTTGGGTAAAACAAGAGTATTTTTTAAGGAAAAAAAAGAGTACATTAATAGTGATAGTATCATTTTTGATTAAATGTGATAATTTGAGGGCAAATTTTGGATTTAAGCCAAAAATAATTATAACTTTTTATTTCACGTAAATATATATATATTTTTTTGTTTCTGCGAGTAAACTCTCTGATGGCCTTTTTTTTTTTAAGTTTAGGAAACCGATAGCCAATTTTAAATCGAGTATCTTATTTTATTCTTATATAATAACGAATTTGATCTCCACCACCGTTCCTAACCGGAACCAAGCTGCACATAAAACGAGGGAAAAAGGGAGATCGGGTCACCCGCGGTTGCTACTCTTTGATGAGGTACGTGCCTGGTATCGATTTTTCCTCTTCTTAGATCTGTTGTATTTCTTTCATGTTTATAAAATTTTATAATTATATCTTGAATTATACATATTTCCTTGATTGTTAGCTACTCAAGATCGGAATCTAACACATCGAGTCAAATTTCAAATCTTCCTTTTTTTTTTTGTTGGTTAAAAACAGGGAAGAAACTGATATTGGCTGTATTTAATTTTGTTTCAGTTAGAGGGTAGCTACTGAGCTATTGAGTATCAGAAAACATGGCCGAGGTTGCAGCAAATAATGCGGTATATTTTTTTAATGATTCAATTAGCTTGTTGAGATTTTAAGTTTTATTGTTGTCATTGATATGTTAGCATTACAATTCTATCTTTATCTCGCTTTTCAGAATCACCCATGTGAAACCCCCAAAAATGTGTTTGATTTTGGGGCATTTGTTGGAGACTTGATTGTTGAGGAAGATGCAAGCAGGTTCTTTTTAGGGATTTAACTTCTTACAACTCTTGAATCTGAAAACAAAATGACTTCTTTATTCATAGGCTAGTTAAGGTTTTAATTTAATTCTTCTTGTTTGTAGTGATGATATATCGCTGGAGGGGCTTCAGGAAGAGTTGGAAGAATGCAAAAATGATGATGTAAGTAGATATTGGTTGCTTTTATACCTAATGTTTTTAGGCTATCGTTAGACCACACATTTAATGATTCAAAAGGAAAAGTTTTATTTCTTAAGCTGTAGAGGCTTATATGTTTTTACCCTCACATATATGATGTAGGTGGTTGCGAACATATTGTCTAAAGGTATAAAGCTAAGGGAGTACACAAAGGGGGTTGAGCACAACCTGCGCAAAGTTGAGTTGGATTCAATTCAGGTTTGTAATTACTTATATTCTGTCTCATTGCATACATTGGATATGGTATATTGTTGCTAGAGCATCTTAATGTTTGGGCCGCACATTAACTGTGTTTCTTTTGTTGTTTTTGCTTAGCCATTCTTATAACATGTAACAGAGAAGTGCTAGTTAGCAGTTTAGCGCACATTATTTCTTTGGAGGCTATTTGTGTTGTATGTTGCATGGTTGCTATTCTCCAAGCCATTTGTTCAAGTTTAGAACCAATCTTTGCACAAGCACTCTTTTATTATCTTCAACACTCTTATTTTATATAGTTTTGTTTTGTGTGAACCATAATTGTTGTCAATATTTTTGCATGCTAAGGCAAGGATCATTCTATTAATTGGTGTTCCAAGTATTGGGTGATGCAGGATTATATAAAAGAAAGTGATAATCTAGTGTCCCTCCATGATCAAATTCGTGATTGTGATAGCATCTTGTCACAAATGGAGACCCTTCTCAGTGGATTTCAGGTATGCTAGTTCTTGAAATACAATTGAGGTTTTTGTTGCTATTTGTACCATTAGATCATCTTGTCAAATATATATGCTTTTCTTTCCTTTTTCCGGGGTCAATAACTAATTGATGAATGTGTGAAGTTTGAATGTTTTAAATACAATGAAAATTCTCACTTTTCCAGATTGATTGTAAACAGCTACTTTCAAAAACTTAAGTATATAACTAGATGTCACTTGTTCAAATTAATATACAAATAGTAATAAATTACATTTGCATAAAGTGACAGCTAGAGAGAAGTATTGATTTGATTTGGTGTCTATTACATCATTTGAAATGACTTTCAAGCTTGTTGCCTGGCTAGTTAGATTAAGGAGTAGATGGCTTTTAGTTAATTTTCAATTGGGAAGTCCATTTGAAGTATTACTTGTGAATATCGACCTGAAATAAGTTCAGGAAAGATAAGCATATATTAAAATGTATTAGAAACTTAACATAGGGGGCAAATCAAATGACTCCATTCGTTTAATCTTCTTGTCATGCTTTGTTTTGGTTATGACAGATTTGATGGGCATATTATTGTGATTGGCTATTTATCTTTTTATACTTTTGTAAATCAGCTTTACCTTCTCTTATTTGAATTACAAGTCTCTGATGTTCACTGTTCATACTGGAGTTGTTTATTATGACAATATTTGTGTGACCTTAATAGCTAATATGCTCTAAAATTTGTGCCAGGTTGAGATTGGTTCCATCAGTTCAGACATAAAAATTCTCCAAGAGAAGTCTATGGATATGGGTCTAAAGCTAAAGAATCGCAAGGTGTGCTTCCTTTAGAAAAAAAGAAGTTCTTTGTTTGATCATTAGATAAACAATAATTGTCATCTTGTATCTTGCCTCAAATTTGCAAAATGAAAACTAACCTTTAAGAAGAGAGTTTGTAGGTATATGTGTTTTTCATGTGAAAATCTGTTTTTTTCTTATCTTACCCTGTGTTCCCTTCTCCTTTCTCTCTCATTTTTTGGAATGGTGCAACCTGGAAGATCTTCAGATTAGTAGTCCAGTTCATGCATATTAATGCTCCTTGAAATATCTTACTAGCATTGTGTGGTTTATGCAGTTGTCCAAAACTGGTTGAGGATATATGTTCTTTTTTTATTGTTTCTACGTACTTTCTTTTGATTTATAGTCGCAAATGTTTATCTATGCACGTTTCATGCATCAAGGGTCCTTTAATAGCCAATAGTTAGGTTCTTTTCTTTCTTATATCATTTATTTCATTTTAAACCATATATCAAGATTTCCAAAAGAGAATATTTAATGTCCTTTTTGACTTGAAAGATTCAGACTTATATAGCCCTTCAAACAAAAAGGAAAAATAAACCACCAGTTTTTGTATTGTTTGGATATTAAGTTCTAAAATTCCTTCTGGAGTCTGAAAGGTCTATTCCGCCTGCTCTCATCTTCGCTCTAGAACGGTGATATCTTTTCATCACTGATGGTTATCATTAAAGCCTTTATATGTACTTGACCAGCCTTTTCAATATTTTCCTTTGTTCCTTTGCCTTCATTTTGCACTTTACTTGAATATCATATTAAAGTTTCTTCAAGACTGCAAAATGATATTTAAGTTTCTTCGTTCTTTGTTTTCTAATTTGGTTATTATAAAATCTCATTTGAGCCTGTTGGCAATATGTGCTCTTTATTGCAAAAACATGCAGACTGCAAGATGCTATTATTGTCTTTGTTGTTGTATTAACTGAATGCAAATAAACCTGTAAATCAAATAAAACAAAATTTACTGCTACTATGTTCAACTCTCATCTGGTTTGACACAGAAGACTAGTCTTCTTGAATGTACTTCCTTTAAATCTTTTGTCTTTCCTTTCCATTCAACAGTAGTTTCTTAGGTTCCAATATGGTGATGCTAATTCATATTGTTTTCGGAGCAGGTGGCAGAATCAAAGCTGGCTAAATTTGTTGAAGACATTATAGTCCCTCCAAGGATGGTTGACATAATTGTTGATGGAGAGGTATTTATGATTTTCTTTTGTCCACCTACTCTAAGGTGCAAATTATAATTTTAACTTTCTTTTGATATTTCTTGCTTAGTGTCTTGCTCAAAAGTGTCTTTGAATATTGTCTTATGAAGAACGGTATTCTCATGCAATTATTGGTTGTCTCAGTTACCTAATCTTTCTTGGGGATAACCCTTTTAAGACTCCATTAGGAAATATGAGCTGAAGAATGCTCCATGTAGGTTAGGAAAAGTTCTAGATCTGGTGTAAGCTTTCTAAAGCATTTGTAATGAAGCAAATTGTGTGATTTTTTACTGCATAGCAACTCACCTACTTAAGATGAAAAAGAAAAGAAAGGGAAAAAAAAGAATAGAAATTTACACAATACTCTTTTTCCATTTCTGTCTATGATACACACACCTGGCCATCCCCCTTTTTCCATTTCTGTCTATGATACACACACCTGGCCATCCCCCTTTTTCCATTTCTGTCTATGATACACACACCTGGCCATCCCCAAGTATATTTTCTTTTTCTGTTTGTAGTTGTGATCTTAAATGAATGACTAGAAAAAGGTGGGAATCACTCAAATTCATGAAAATAAAGTAGGAGATGTGTTTAAGTTGGTTGGACATATGAAATGAAGGCTTAGTAATGTCTCTGTCAGAAGATGTTGGAGTAAGGATGCCATGTCTGAAGGAGGAGGCTAGAAAAGTCATAGGTGGAAACTAGAAAAAGAAGTCTTGCCTCCACGTATCATACTTTAAAAACATGGTTCTAAACAGAGCACAATGGTGTAATGACTCATGTATTTGAGCTCACATGGTGGGGAACGGCTTGTTTATTGTTCTTTATCTGTTTTCTGGATGAGGTATGTCCTTTTGATGCTTGTCTGGACAGAGTAATTGTATCTGCTCTATGTTTGATTTTGGCTTGTAATAATTTACAACTCAGTCCTGATTCCTTCGTTTAATCCTCTTGTACGTCTTTCTGAATTCAGCTATTAGTGTCCTTAAATGTTCTAGTGTATTATACTTCATTTTCACTAACGTACTTGCAATTATTTCCTTCAGGTAAATGATGAATATATGAGAACTCTCGACATTCTAAGCAAGAAGCTAAAGTTTGTTGATACGGATCCCATGGTTAAAGATTCAAAAGCACTGAAAGATGTTCAGCCTGAGCTTGAAAAATTAAGGCAGAAAGCAGTATCCAAGGTTAACTTAATTCACCTAATGCTTAGATCACATCGGAGTAATAACATATTATTCACACTGAAAATATTCAGGCGCTTTGTTTTTTAACCCTCTGTCTGCCAGCATGCATATCAGTCTGCTTGTGCTTGGAGTGTTTTCTGTGGTGATTCTATAGAGGCCTTTTTTTAAAAAAAAAAAAAAAAAATACTGATGGAACATTTTTCGTCTGGAGGTCCATGGGAAGATTTTCTAGTTGCTGAACTTTATTTACTTCTAACACTGAGCATGCTTAATTATAGGTGCATGTACTCAAAGTGGGTTCAAATCTCCTCCCCCCAAATAATAAAAAGGAAACAGAAAAATGTTGTGTACAAGTTTATTAATGTGTAGCAGAAACCATCTTTGATCAGAAGCCAAAATGTATTTATTTTTTCTGTTTCTTTTTTTTATTTATAGTTCCATGCTTCTTTCCATATATGGAGTGAAATTTCAATATTTAGAAAATACCTCTGTATTTTTAGTTTACCAGTGCTATAATATATGCAACTCAGTTCTGTTTCCAAAACTTTGTGATGTTGTTGATTTGGTGTTAAATAAATTTAAATGTTATTTTAGTTCATCTATGCTTTTAAGAGTCATTGCATTGAACATGAAAAATATAAACTATATGTTATTTAAAACTGTAATCACCTCCATATAACCATGTCTGGATTAGAAATGATGTTTTCCCTTAATGGTTAACAATGCCAGGTGCAAATTTGATTAGCTCCTTCAGGACCACGCATGATGCCATTTAAATTGGCACTTACCTTTTCTTTGGTGGGATTCTCTCTCACATAAAACTTGAAGGTTAACTGATTATTGAAATATACCAACTCCTGCATGTTATCTTAAGTTAGCAACTACTTCTTATCCTACAGATTTTAGATTTGCTTTAACATTGATCTTCTTTAAGAAAACTAAGAGTTGGAATATGTGTTGCGGTGCATTTTCGGGAATCTGATCTTACTTTTTAACCAGATAAAATGCTTTGTTCAGTTTTTGTTGAGCATAGATTGATATTTACAGTATTTTGGAGTTTATTTATATGTTTTTCAAATAAATCTTGTCATATGTTTTCTGAGTGCTATATTGATGTCAATTTGGTATTTAGCTGTTAAAAGATGCCAATTAATCATGTAGTACTGATCTGTTGCATGCTCTTTAAACTCAAATTTTACTACAAATTTATTAATAATAAGTAAATAGAAATACTCTCATCTATGTTTATCCTTCGGTAGGTGTTTGATTTTATTGTTCAAAAGCTTCAAGCACTGAGGAAACCAAAGACAAACATCCAGATTCTTCAACAAAATGTTCTTTTAAAATACAAGTATGCTTCTTCCAAGAATTCTTTTGGTGGCTCATTTATTCTTCCTATTGTGATCAACGCTAGGATGCTTAGGTCTACCTTAGTATGTGAATTTCAAGGAAAACCATGAATATTCTCTGTCACACTCCACCAAAATTTATAATTGCATTAAACCAAAAGCCAATTGGCATGTATTTAGTGTGTAGGTATTGTGTGATATTGACTTCACTTGTTGCTATCGCAAGCCTATCTCACTGGGTTAACAAACGAGGCCCGTGACTAATTGGTATCATGCTAAATTGCATTATGGGCTAATCCAACGTAAAACAAGTAGTCAAATGGTTTTAGATTGTTGGTTCACAGTTGGATGCTTAACAAGCTAAAAGTATTGTAGAGTGTCCTAACTCCCCAAGTGTCTAAATTTGTCTCTTTTATTGCTCTTTTTGGCCTAGTGCTTTTCAACTGCATAAGAAGCTTCTAGTGATGCATTCATGTTGCATATACCATGTGTTGTCACTGAGTGAATTTGTATCATATCATATTCATATTTATAATCTCACATACCGACTCTGACATGTGCATATGCACCAATTGCATGCATCATGTATGCCTACAGTCTATACATATGCATCCTTGCACAACCATGAACACACGGGTTGTAGTTGACCCTATTAGTAGGAAATTTTTTCGGTTAGATTAATATCATTTGCATAAAATTTAGTAAGCTGAGTTGGATAAAATTTTGCCTCAACATTTACCTCATATATCTAACAATGTAGTTCACTTTCACGCTTATATTTGTGCCTGAATTTTACAGTTTGCTGAGTTTTTTTTATCCTAAAGCACATATTTTCCATAATTTGATGGACAATAACCTGGAATTTAGGTATATCATTTCCTTCCTCAAAGAACATAGCAAGGAGGTGCACCTTGAAGTTCGTGCAGCGTACATTGATACAATGAATAAGGTGAAGGCTTTTGACCTTTGATTTCTTTCAATGTTCATCTTTTTTGTTATATATTTTTTGTTATGAAAAGGATAAAGGTTAAGCTCTTCACCAAAAAGGAAAATGGGATAATCGACTTAGTGTGAGTTGTAATTTATTGGTAACTAATATTTGTTGTTATATGCATTGCACATGAATACTTTTTTTCTTTTCTTTTAAATTGTAAGATAACAATTATACATAAAATGCAGATGTTTTAAATCTTAAAGTTTGAAATATAAATAATTAGAAAAATGTTATAGTAATCAATATAAGTTATTCAATATTATTAGTATTAAGAAAAAAAAAATTAATCAAAGTCATTAAATGTAATTTGAACTTTTATTTGCAAATGGGATAAGTTTTTCTAATATTTTTAATGAAAAAGATCTTAATGATGGCCAATAATGCTAATTAGGACTCTTATTTACAAATTGAATAAATTTGATTAATACTTATTATAAAAGTATTTTAAATGACAATTTTGAAATAAAATGAATGGATATGTCCTTTGTCAATCCAAAAATTTTTCCTGCTGTACTTTTGTAAATAATTTAGGCAACAAAGAAGCTTTATGTAGCTCATATAGATCTGTACTATTTTACAAACTAGGAAGGGACGAAATGGGGGAAGGGTAGAGGGGGAAAGAGGTATACTTCCCCTTGTTTTGGCTTTACTTAAAAGGGTGCAGGAAAAAGAAAGAAACTAAACTATTTTAGCTGAAGAGTGGAAGAGAAAGGAAAGCTTATATGTTTAACAATTCCATCTTTTCAAATTAGAAAAATATGTTGAAACAAGGACAATTTTTTCAATAAATCTAAACCTTTTATGAGGAATTTTCCCTTTTAATTTGTAAAATTTTAAAAAAGGGACTCCGTTTTGGTAGTTAGGTTTTACTTGAAATAAAAACCTTATCTGGAGGTAGTTGCTTCATATATTAAAACTATGGTGGCTCTACCAACTTGGAGGTTGAGTGTTTTCTCATAAGCTTTATGCCAGTTTTTCTAGATTACTTATATTGTGTTCTAACTTGCCTTCCCACTTTGTATGCACTTTCCTCCATTCAATCTTGAAAGGCATTTCTTTTCACTGGTTAGAGCATATGATATATTGGCACCCTGTATATCTGCGCTGAGGTCCTTTGGTGTGGCCTAACAAGCTCTAAATCAAGTTTAACCTTAGTGACTATCATGTAATGATCAAGACTAACTGGTAAGCATTCACTTTCTGTGAAAAAAGCGAAGGAGTTCTCTGCAATGCTTCCTTTCTTTCTTAGGTTAATCATGTAGCAATTTGGTTAACATGAGAATAGAAGACTGATTTAGCTTGTTGACTGCCCTTCGCTCTATGGAAAGCCTTACCATATTTAACTATTAAGTAGCTTGGATGAAAATGTTGGCAGTTGTATTGTCTAATTTTAGTTTTTGATCAATCTACTTCTATCACATTCCCTCTTTTAGCTTTATTGTTAGTTAATAGCTTGGTCAGTTTGCATCTTGTGAAAGATGCGCTTATTAGTATCTGAGATGCCATGGTACAAGTGATTTTCTAAGGGTTGAATGATTTTGCACATTTTGCAGGTTCTAAGTGCTCATTTCCGAGCTTATATTCAAGCATTGGAGAAATTACAGTTAGATATTGCAACATCTAATGATTTGATTGGTGTGGAGACCAGAAGCACTAGTCTTTTCTCAAGAGGAAGAGAACCACTTAAAAATCGTTCAGCTGTTTTTGCATTGGGGGAAAGATTAAATGTTCTAAAGGTTCTGACTGTCAACCAGTTATAGGTTTCATATATTTAATAGTTTGCTATTAACTTATTAATACGCCTTTGAATGAACAGTTTCAATTGCAAGTCTTTGAGCATCATTCCTTTTCTTCCCTTTCAGTGATTATCTGAGAAAGTTTTCAGCAGATCTATGCTTTACATAACAATTTATGTGTATAATAGAAGAATTTGACATGACATTTAATTGTTTAGATGTAAAGGATTATTATTCCTAACCATCTTATTCATAAGGCAAAATGACTCTTAAAAATGCATTACTATTCTATATCTTTTTTTGTTACTTGGTCTCGGCATGTTCATGTTTGTGAATGCATATAAGTTTTATTGTATTTTTTGAATGGTGTTCTTTTCACTATGCTTGTTAGCATTTATTCATTTCCTTCTTTTATGTTTTTAAATCAATTTCACTTTTAGGATGTCTGCATTGCTTTTGTCTTTAGATAATGAAGGTGTATTGGACAGGTTTAGCATAGAAGTCCACTTAGAGCCTAGAGTTGTCAAAAAGATGGATTATTCTCTTCTTCTACATAGCTAACCTGTGGTTCATTAAATTCAAGATTTATTGTTCAAATCCTTGTAAGCTGATTGCATACTTTTTCTCTCACGTGGCTAGTGAGAAGTACTTGTGAGCATCTGAATTTATTAGGGGTTATTGTAATTTATTAGAAATGTAACTACAAGTTTATTAACATCACTCCGTGAAGAAATTGCTAAGCATTTGAAGAATTTTGGTTTGCAGGAAATGAAGCACTTCTTTATTTACCTTTCTGGCTATTTGTCTATTATCTTCTTCTAATCCTTTAATTTTATATGGTACATGGGTCATTGCTTAGTAAGCTTGCCTATCTTAGAAGAAAATTAGAAAAATTCATTTCTGAGCTTGTTCCTATATCATGGGACAAAAGTTCATTGACTCATTTCCTTATCTGATTTTGGTTTTATGAAAATAGGAAAAGGTAATGATAGATCTCCTTCCAATTTGAATCACCTCGATTACATAGGTAGATATCAAACAATGCGTAATAAATAGTTTATCAAGAAACTTTCTCTTCCTTGTTTTACATGTATATAACCTGGGAAGATCATGGATATATCATAGATTGACTGAAGCTTTTGGAACTTATCTTTGCGCCTTTAAATTTGGCCCCAAGTAGCACTTTATACCTGACAACTTCTTGCAACAATCAGCAAATCTTGATACCTGGCAACAGTGGCTTTAGTGAATCGTGCAAAAAAAAAAAAAAAAGCTTAGGGTAAATCTCTTTCATGCTACTTTAAGTGCTTAAGTCCTGTTGGTTAAGTTTTGACCAAGATTCTATATTTAATTAAGCCTTTATCCTAAAGCTGTTGAAGATTAGAAACCTGAGTTACATGTAATATTGGCGTATGTTGTTACTAGACTTGTAGATCCTTGATTTGGTAAGCACATGGTTTAAAATTGATTGGATTCAGGAAATTGATTAACAGCTATGTTTATTTGTGTTGCAACACTTAGAACTTCTGTTTGGATTGATCAATGTTTTACATTGTTTTACAGGAAATTGATCAACCTGCACTTATTCCACATATTGCAGAGGCAAGCTCTTTAAAGTATCCTTATGAGGTCCTCTTCCGGAGCTTGCACAAGCTGCTTATGGACACAGCAACTTCTGAGTACCCTTTTCTCCTTGCTTTGCTCGATTGTTATCTAATTTTAAGTCCAGAGTTCTGTGCATGCTTACATCTTAGCTTTTTCTCCTTTCTCAATGTGCAGGTACCTTTTTTGTGATGAGTTCTTTGGGGAGGAGTCCATTTTTTATGAAATTTTTGCTGGTAAAGTGCAGATTTCTCACATGCATGACTAGGACTATTGTCAGACTTGCATAGACACTTGGACTGTGGGTTTATGTTGTTTGCAATCCGTCATGTGAGCAGTGTTATGAGTGGTATTGAAACCTTATGTCATGATATTCAACAAGTGGTGGAAATTTATCAAGCTTTTATGAACTAAAAAATCTATTGTTGAAAACTAGAAAAGGACACGGCAGTACCCATTCTTATACCTTCAGGATTACAGAGGGGGGTTTCTAATGATTTCTTTGGTATTGATTTGTCTTCAGGTCCTTTTGCTGTCATTGATGAACATTTCAATTCTATCCTTCCAAATTGTTATGATGCTATTGGCCTAATGCTTATGATACGCATAGTACACCAGCACCAGGTGATTGGTTCTAGTTGTCTTATATTCATATTTCCCCTTCAGCTATTTGTTATTTTTGGATCTAATAGTTGTGTTTAAAGCTTTCATGCTGAGCATACATTTATAGTAGACTCCTATACTACATGGTTAAATTTAATTTATATCAAGGGATTCATGAAGAATAAACTGGCTTTGATTTGCATATGTATGAATGTATATGTTTCTGGTGGTTATATGATGAAAACTTTACGTGTGTTGCTTGGTGGGTGAAAGAGAACCACGATTTGGATATATGCAAAACAAAATAAAGGCTTTAAATTACAACATTCTTTCTTCTGCTTACACTTGTGTTTATGCGTGTGATGTGCTGCACCAATTTCTGTAGTTTGAGCCGTGCTTTTCCCCAATACTGATGCCATAACGTGCGAAAGATTTTAATTGTTTACAATTAAATGGTCTAAGCAAGGATCTGTCTTAGTATGCCTATCATAAAAGTTTCTTTTTGATTCATAATGCTGATTTACAGCAGATTTGTAAGGTTGCATCTCATTCATGATTCATCCATTTAGGTTTAAGCATACTTTGAATCAAACTTCTGGGTTCTCTGTCCCCTTCCCCTGTTCAGTCATCTTTGATTTAGATAACCTCTGGTGGTTTACAGTATGTTAAGTGCATTTTTATTAGGTTCATTGGTTTCTGCATCTGAACTTGAACCCATTTCATAACCAGTCAGGTTTAATGTTTTTGCAACTTGTTCTTTGACCAGTTTAAGCTATACCTTGTAATTTTAATTTGTCTTTTGGTCGTAATTTCCAATTCTGACATTTTGGTTTTCCTTTCTAGCTTATCATGTCTCGGCGAAGGATTCCATGCTTGGATTCATATCTAGACAAGGTTTGTAATCTTCTGCGGTATTCCTAGAAAATAGCTTCTATGTTATGTTAGGGCACATATTTATTTGAGTTTTTGGAGGCAATAAACATTGTGATATGCAAACCTAATTCAAAGTATTTATTTTACCATAATTGGAATAGAAATGAAGGAAAGGAGTTACCATGGAACTTGTATTTGTGGATAACATCATAACAGATGGAAATGTTTGTTTCGTAGTACTCCATTGGCTTCTGTTTGCAAAAATTCTGTGCTGTTACCTTAAGCTTTTGTGGTGTCAAATTGATCCTAAAGCTAAGTGTCAACTGAATCTGAACAGGTTAACATTTCTCTCTGGCCTCGTTTTAAGATGGTATTCGACATGCACCTCAGCAGTCTGCGAAATGCAAATGTGAAGTTGTTATGGGAAGATGATAGTCATCCTCATTATGTCATGAGGCGTTATGCTGAATTTACAGCTTCTCTTATTCATATCAATGTTGAATATGGAGATGGGCAGGTTGGAATTCATCATAAACTGTTGTATTATGAGTCTTTTGATAAGCATAATCATCTGAAATATTTACCCTGAAATATGCAGCTTGAATTAAATATGGAACGGTTGAGAATGGCTGTTGACGAGCTCCTTATGAAGCTTGCAAAAATGTTTTCAAAACCAAAATTACAAATCGTGTTCCTCATTAACAACTGTGACATGACAATTGCAGTTCTGAAGGTAAATATTGGTTCTCAATTCTTGTTTCTTCTTAAACTTCATCTATAATGTTGTAGAGAGGTTGAGTCCCTCACAGCTTCTTTTGCTTTGAATGCCTAACTATTGACAGAAATATCTGTTTGTATTAGATGTTAAAGAGCTGCAATATCTTAACTGTATTGTTTTCTTTCTGTTTTCACTTTTCTTATTGGAATCCAGGAAGCTGGTCCTGAAGGTGGGAAAATCCAACAGCACTTTGAGGAGATGCTAAAGAGTAACACAGGATTATTTGTAGTAAGTGATCAGTTCTGATATGTATTTAAACCGTGTGCATTTGCATCATAGCTACTTTTGGTTGATTGGGTGTGTTGTTAGAGTGTGCTTGCATGATTACCCATATCCAAAATTTCTAAGGTTTTCCATGTATTTGAAGGGTCATATCTTCATATTCATGTCCCAAAATATGTAAGGGCATGGTACTTGTAGAAAAATGAAGAGTTGGAGCAACATAGGTTGAAACTTTAGTCTTTTAGTTAGTATAGACTGCTTTTTCATTTGTCAAACTGAATATACTAGATCATTATCAATTATTACTTTTTGCTATTAGAAAATTTTACTTTGTATGAACTGGCATTACATTCTTACTTGATGGTGGCCACTGGTCCAATCTCTTGCTCTATGGTTCAAAAGAACTATTGTGGCAATCTGCTGGTTTTAATCGTGTTGAACCTGCGTGTATCTTGCCTATGGGAATTAGCATATTTGTTGGTAGAGATGGCAAAAGAAGCTGAAAGGCCCGAACTTGAGATAACCCAAAGCTAAAATGATCCAGACTAAAATAATATGAATCCAAAACTACCAGAACATGAAAAATCCAGCTCAAATTGGACCTGAACTCAAAAAGCATGCTGAAAAACTAAACCTTTCGTTAAAAATGTAAAACCCTTGACACCCAACCAAAACAAGAAATGGCATGAACCAAGAATGAAATACACTAGAAATGACCCGAAATAAAAACAGTCCAAATCTGAACCTGGACCAAAAATGACCTAAATACAAAATGTCTGGATCTGCTGCTTTGTCACCTCTACCTATTGGTAAAGGGCCTCATCAGCCATTTTGCATTTTCAGATTTAGACCACAAGAGGATTTAGGACAGATTCTAGGATACATAGTGGGATGAAAGGAAGAGGGATGGTTCTGATGCAACATTTTACGTTTTTGTTAGTCTCAACCTTTATTAGCAGCTTATTTTTAGCTTCATCCATCCACCTTGCAGGAGGAACTTCTGATGGAGCATTTTAGCGATTTGATAAAGTTTGTGAAAACTCGAGCCTGTAAGTATTAAAATTCTCTATTACTCGAACTCAAGTTGGTGGTGAATAAGTTGAGACTGCATATTTTCCAAGTTAAATCCAACTCACTAGTGGAAGTTGTTTTTTACCAGCCGAGGATCCTAATGGTAGCAACGAAAGGCCTATAAGTGTGAGTGAAGTGGAGCCGATAGTGAAGGATTTTGGCAGCAGATGGAAGGGTGCAATAGAGTTGATGCACAAAGATGTGATCACGTCTTTCAGTAACTTCTTGTGTGGGATGGAAATCTTAAGAGCTGCATTGACTCAACTGCTGCTATACTATACACGACTTTCGGATTGCATAAAGAGAATCAATGGCGGGGCTGCCCTCAACAAAGATCTTGTCTCCATCTCATCTATCATGTATGAAATCAGAAAATACTCCAGGACTTTCTAGATTTACTCTGCAGAAATTTTACCAAAACCTCTTTCCTGTATCAAGCAAGTTGAGTTGGATCAATATGTTTGTGATGGTACATTACAGATACTACTTAGAATTTGGCAGGTGAATTTTGTTAACTTTTTAAAGAGAAATATATTTTAAGGAAAAATATATTGGTATTTGATTTGTTTCAAGTAAATTGGGGTTTTTTTTAGAGAGTAATAAAGTAGATAGTTTTGTTTGATTGAAAATGTGGGCATATAAGTATTCTTCGAAGTTAAAAAGGGAAAAAGATACCCGCAATTTTATGCTTTGTGAAAATAGCTTTGGGCATATAAGTATTCAATTGAGTTGGGAGTTTGTTTTTTATTTGATGAGGGTTTTTTTTTTTTTTTTTTAAATTAATCTAATCTATTTTATTTTATTTTTTATTTTAATATCATACATATTTAATATATTATTATTAATTAGTTTCAAATCATATACTTTGTTATTTATTATATGTTATTTTTAAATGTAAATCTATATTCTAATAAATGATTTTCAGACATAGAAATTTTAATTTATTTAATGTTTTTTTTTTTTTTTTTATAATTTGATTATGTCACTCACTATATAGCTTAATTTATACTCTTAAGTAAACATTTTTTTTTGAAATAGTATTTAAAAAAATTATATTGATATATGTAGTTTAAAGACAAATTTTAACTGTTTATGAATTTTAGTTTAATGTTTTAAGTAATATATGGTTATGTGGAATTGCAATGTATGAAATTTAATTTAATTTAATTTTTATAAATTGATATAGCACATTACATATTGTATTTTTGGTTGTATTTTAATTTTTTTTGAAAATATGTACTATTAAATAAGAAATCAAAGTTTCATGTTTTTGATTGAATTAATAGCAAATTTGATGAATTATATTCAATTAAAATTTATGCATTAAATCAAAATTCATATATAAATTTGAGATTTATTTTTATTTAAATGAATAATAATTTTTAAAAGGAAAGTAAATTTCTTTCAAAAGAAAAAAAAAAGTGTTTGGATAAATAATTTTGAAATTTTGAAGATTTTTAAAATGCTCAAATCAAAATGCTAGCAATTATGATTATTTTTTTGGATAAATAATTGTTGTAAGAAAAATTAAATCATTGGATTTTACAAATCAATAAATAATCTAAAAAATATTTACTAGGTATATATTATACTTGTAGAATTTTATAAATATTTTTAATAAAACACAATTTTTTAAAATTATATTAAAATAAAATTAAAAAAATTATAATTTTTTTTAAAAAATAGGTGTAATTTAAAATTAATCATAGATTTTGAAAATATTCAAAAAATTTTACCAAACAAGTAAGTCCCGTTTTAGAATCTTGAAAACTTGGATACAAATAAAATTCCTCCTCCATATCTCACCTCCAAACACACTCTAAAAAGATTTCAAAATAGTTGAAGTTTTTGAAAACAACAATTAAAAGACACCGATACCCTATTATGTAAACCGATTATTTATTGGAAGAATAAATTTCTGAATTCAACTGAGTTGATTACATTCCACCGAGTTGATCCGGGCAGTAATTCATAATTTTAGCCATGCAACAACAATAGCAACACCTTTAAGATCATTCTATATTTATACATATATATATATATATTCCCTTCATTTGCTTTGCCTAGTAATTATTTTGCTTACTTTGGTCCTCAAGAATTGATGTTATTCGAGATCCCATCGCAATATAATACTTTATAAATCGATTTCCATCGTATAGCCGAGGTGCTTCAACTTTGGCGTCGGTCAATGCCTTCTCACAATTTGTAATTTCAGGAGCAAGTACTGATACATCATAATTTGCCGTCATGGGATCGTCAACTAATTCCGTAGAAACCATTTTAAACGATTGGATTGCATATTTGTAAGCTTCCACGCAAGAATTAAGTGCTTTTAAAGTTTGGGGTGAACCCGGTTTCTTAATCATTTCATTATACGCATCCAGAGTTGCCTTACCATTCGCTGCTCCTAGTTTCATGATAAGGGTTCCCAGTTTGGTCAAATCTTTCACCGCAACAGCTTCAGGGGTGGTAAGCACTCGCAGGCAGAAATTGCGATCAATTGAGTCGCCTTTGCAAACCCTTTTTACTAGTTTTGACGGAGTTACAGGAAGAGGGTTTTTCGCATTTGGAAGATGAGTATTAACTTTTGGAAGAATTGCACTCGTCGGTGGAAAAGAAAGAAGAAAGAAAATTGCAGAAAACAAGCAGAAATGATTTGGTGGAGCCATTTTCTTGTTGAATATTATGTTAAAAAAGGTATTCCTAATTATTTATAGAGATAAAATAAACCTATTTTTGCACTTGTCTTTTAATTGGAAGAACATCCATCATCATCATCATCATTTATAACAATAATGTTCTCCTATTCCAATTCAGTTACCAAAACTAAATTAACCAATTTCTGTTCTAAAATCGATGTTCAGCAATATGCTTGTCTTTTTTTTTTTTTTTTTTTATATGGTTTGAAATTATTATTTGGGCAGTTTTCTCAATATGTGGCGAGAATTTAGCAAAGAAAATAAAAGTTGTACTACTTTGATGAAAATATGTGTATTATTTGTAAATTTTCGATTTTGAAAATTGTAAGTAATGTTCATAAAAGAGTAAATAAATTCAAATTTTAGTTCAATTCATTCGTTTAAATCCTCTGGAAAATTTGGTTAAATTTTGAATGATAGTTTTTTTTTTTTCATAAATTTCAGATTTCAATCATAGTTTAATTCAGTGTTTGATGATAAGTTTAAAGGAATAAATCTCAAAATTATACATGAATTTTAATTTAATATGCAATCATATATATGAACTTTAATTTGGTGCAAATATGCACGTGAAACTTTAATTTTGATTTAATCATACACATTTAAAGAAATAAATACATTAATTTATTTTTATCTTGAATAAATATAGTATTCATGTATGTAATATATAAACATAAAATGATGTTATATCAATAATTGTGTTAATAATTTACAATAATTTGATAAAATTGAAATTTCATGTATAAAATTGCATAAAATCAAAGTTCATGTATACAATTACACATTAAACCGTAGGTCTTGTATAGTTTTGGGATATATTCCTTAAATGGATATTTAAAAAATACTTGAATTTTTTTATGAAATTAATATTTTGTTATAAAATAAAGAGTATAAACTTGGTAAAATCATATATATATATATATATATATATATATATTCAGTCAATTTGATTCTTATTCTATTTTTGAGTTAAATTTGGACTAAACTTTTTAAAAAGAGTCAAATTTGATCATCAACATTTAAAAAAAAATAAATTATTACTTTTTAATGGAAATACTAACTAAAACATTAAAATTTTAAACACGGTAGCCCCATAGCAATCTATGCTTTTTTCTTTTTGAAATTTTATCAACTTATATTTTTAAATTTTGAATTTTTATTTTTTTGCATATTTTTTAATTTTTTAATTATTCGTTAATGCAACATGTAAGACAAATAGTAACATGACATGAAACACACCTAGACTAACATTCAAGTTGTCACACAATCATTAAAAAACTAAAGTCTTAATCAACACTTTCGTTAAAAAAAGTTATTTGACTCTTTTTAAAAGGTTATTGGTCAAATTTAGTTTAAAAAGTTAACGAAGAAAACAGTTAAAAAAAACAAAGGTTAAATTGATAAAAGATATAAACGTTGAGAGTTAAATTTATCATTTTACTAAATTAATATTAAATTAAAGTATACGTTGACCCACTTAATTTGAGGAGATTAGAAAAAAAAAAGTAAATAATAAAAGGAGCTTTAGCATTTTTTTTTGTTCAACTTGGAGTTTTAGCATTTTTAATCCATAGTTCCATGTACACAAATTAAGTGATTTTCTTTTGTGAAGTGTATATATATATATATATATATATATAACAATTTGATTCTTAATAGTGTTAAAAATGATAGTTTTTGAATCTCATTATTCGATGGTTGAGTCAGTAAATATTATTAAATAATATTTATGAGTTTATTATAGTGTTATATTGCATTTTAATATGATAAATTTGCTAATTTGATAGATAATTAAAGTATAAGTGATTTGACCCTAAAGTCAGGGGTTTTAAAAAATGAGGTATCGAGATCTCATTTCTGTAAGGCGAGTTCGTAAATATTTTCATTAAATATTTACAAAATTGTTATATAGGTGAATTGAATTCTGGTCTAAAAATTTTATTGAATTAATAGTTAATTAAGGTATAAGGACTAAATCGTAACAATTGTAAAAGTTTATTGAAATTAATTTTTATTAGTTAAAATGCTTAATTAATAAATGTTTGAGGATCAAAGTGGGAATTAACCACTTTTTAAATAGTGGTGGACGGTTAAGTGAGTTTAATCGTGAATTTTATATTAAAATTATAAAATAAACATATTTTATTTATGAATAAAAAAAGTAAAACAAAAAGATGAAAGGTAATTGTTTTTCATTTCACCTTCCTTCCACCGAAAGTTCATCCAAAGAAACCTAGGAAGCCATTGTTGAATTCTCAAGCCTTCGGTTCCTTGCATGGTAAGTGTAATCAAGCCCCTTTTTAGGAAATTTTATGTTTTTAAAATCGTTGTAGTTCGATTTAGTTAATCGAGTATTAAATCGTAAAACTATTAAAGTTTTAAATATTACCATTTATGATTTTTGAGGTTTTTAATGTTAAATGGTTGGATTTGAACCTTAAAAATGCAATAGGATTAATTTATAAAGTGAAATTTGTTAATTTTAAGTATAGGGATTAAAATGTGAATATGTTAAATTTGATATAAAATTTCTGTAATTATTGTTTCTAAAGGGTTATAAAAGGATGGAATTGAAATCGGATTGAAAACCAAAGCTTAAATGTGAAATATATGATAGTTTCGGTTTTAGGGGCTAAATTGAATAAAATGTGAAACTTTAGGAAAATTGTGAAAAATGAAATTAAGTTGATATATAAGTTGAATAATATTTTTTTAAGGTAATTGGCACTAATAATTTGAAATGAATTACCATGTAGATCAAGATTTCAGCTAATCAGAAGATAATCGAGGAAAAGGAGAAATTGCAAATTAGTCCCTGTCACTTCTATTGTTTTTTGTATCCGGTAATTTCATATGAGACTTATTTTATTAATTCATAATATTTTTGTGTTACATTGTGTAATTTTCTAGTTGTATTATTGTGATTATAACGTTTTTGCATTAAATGGACTCAATCGTAAAATACGAATTAAATGATAAATTTGAATAGGTATATGCTATTGAATGAAATTGATCGGCTATGTAATTGAATAGTATGTATGTGATGATGTTATAAGGTTTAAATATATATATGGATTGTTATTTGATATATGAAAAGTGTGTATACAGTTACAGGATTGAAATGATACAAAAACTGTAATTGTGCCTGAATGAATGTAGCAAAATGATTAGAACATGAATGACATACCATTAAGGTTCAAAAGAGTAATTGGGTGTTGGTTAAGGGTTTATTTATCGAAGGTCAATATCCATCATGTGTTGCGGATTCTCAACAACTTGAGTAAGCAGCATCGAATAAAGTTGCAAAGGCAAACCTGACCCACAACTTGTGTGAGCAGCCCAAATATCACAACTTGTGTGAGCAAATCAAATTATTCTTTATCGATGCTTGAGATCACTTAATGCGGATTCTCGATAGCTTGAATGAGTAGCATCTAATAAATCTTGTATAAGCAAATAAACTCTACAGTTTGTGGAATTAAAACAGTCTCGTGTATCCGACATTTATTTATTGTAGCTCTTTGGATAGAAACAGTGATTAAAATGAAAATGAAATGGTTGAAAGGTATGATCATGAATTGAATTGTTGTGTTTATAGTCCGAACATTATTTGAATAGTATATGATGTACAATGAAATAGTTTTATATGTATATGAATTGAGTTTCAAGGTTTTGTTGCAAATGGACTAACCCCTTAATGTACTTGTTGACGTACATGTGAAAATATCAGGATGTCAAATGATTTTCATGTTAGTCTCAGTATGTACTAATTGTTTAAATTATTGATTGATCAAGGAAATGTAAGTAAAATTTTATCTATGAACTTTCTAAGCATACTAAATGCTTATGCTATTTCGTTTTCTATTTTCTGTAGTTGGCAATTTGCAGATCGGGAAGATCAGATCAACGCAAAGCTCACACTACCCAATCTTCGTTTTGGTAGATTTTTATTCGTTCCGAACTTGGTTATGTGGCATGTAAATAAGGCTTGTTTTGTACATATGTCTACTTTTTAATATTTTGAGTTTGAACTAAGAATAATGTGAATGCTTGAATGCTTGTCGACAAGTATATAAGTAAGGTTGTTAGGAAAGGGGCATGATATATACATATTTGGTGTATTGAATGTGTAATGGTTGAACCAATGTGTTGAGAATGTTTGGATATGTGATGCTTGAGTATAGATGTTATCCTGAGTGGTAGTGATTTTGGGATCTTAAATGGTGTTAAAACTTAATTAGTAAATGAGTTGTGTACTAAATGTGCACTTTGGATCTTTGTCATGTAAAGGTAGAAGTTTAAATGACATATGTTGGTTATATGTAGATTGAATTTCAAATGTTAAATGTTAAGATGTTTCGTATGCCTTGTTTGAGTGATTGGTGAATATATAAGTTATTAAGCCTACCAAAATGTTCATTATATATGGAATAGCTTGTATGGTTTTGTGATTGGTTAAAAGGATGAATCAAAATGTGTTTAGATTGGTTTTATACAGGTTTGAATGGTCAAATGTGCTCATTTGAGCCATTAGCTTGGTTTGGCATGAACTAGATACTTAATGGCACATTCTTGCACCACACATGCTAACATACGACCATGTATCACACATGAGCTGACCACATGCCCGTGTGAGTACTGTAGACTTGGTAACTTTTGTTCCATACTACCTTAGTTAGTTACACGGCCCAATTGCACAGGCATGTGACTTTTGGTAGAATTGGTATTTTACCCACATGGACACATTGAGTTACATAGTCTAGGCACACGGCTGTGTGACCCTTGTTGTACACAATTGCCATTCTTTTTGTAAAAATTTCAAAATAGTCCACTTTTGATTTCGGATCAACTCTACAGATTTTGTAAGCTCAATTTTGACTTGTTTTTATTTGTAAAGCATGATTTGTATGTATGTATGAGATTATTAAACTTTTAAATTGATATTTTGATATAAGATTTGCATGCAACTATTTCGTCGTTTGTTGTAGCATCCTATAACTCGGGTCTGACAATTAGAACGAGTACGGGATATTACAATATATTTCATACTTAATATTTTATTTAAATTCTTTCAATATCAAGCTAACCTTTAGAGTTGATCGAATAGTTCGATGTTTAGACAACCTAACTGTCTCATTTTATTACAGGGTAAACTATAACATTAGTCACAAAATTATAAGTAAATTTTTGCTTTGATCACCTAACTAAAAAAAAAAAGTTACAATTTGATCACGGAATTATTAAAAAGTTTTCATCTAAGTCACTAAACTATTCAAAAAAAAATTATTTAAGTCATTGGACTATTTTTTTAAAGTTCTGCCAACGAGCTCTATGTGACGATTTGACAATCGGTATGATAAATCAGTACCCATTGACAAGTAGAAGAGCATACTTTGGATTCAAATCATTTTGACGGTCAATGTTGAAGATTGACGAAAAAAGCCATTTGAAATTTAGTTTGCAAGTTCGTGATTTCCAAAGTTGTTTCATGAAAAAAAAAATGAACTATAGAAGAGAAGGAAAGTTTTTTATTAGTACATACAGTGTGAGCAAAAAAGGTTGTCGTAACCATTTTTGAAAAAATAAAAATTGGTTAATCGACTTTGGGTTTGATAAATGAAAATTAAAGACGGGAGTCGCCACCAATTTTATTTGGAGATGTTCGGATCATCTCATGAAAATTATTTAAAAAGCCTAAACTTTTTAAAACAATAATTTTGGTCCACGAAATTTGAGAAAACGAGCTCGGGGATCGGTTACGTGTGAGGAAGGATTAACACCCTCGTCACGCCCAAAATTGGTACCGAATTGATTATTTGATGTCATTTTGTTAAAGGTTGAAAGTTTGTAATAATTTTAAAACGTGATTTTTCTCTTATTAGAAGCGAATTAAAACTTATAGTTTAAACCTAAGACAATTGTTAAAACCTCCTCGTTTCGAGATGTCGAAGTATCGCACCCCGTAAGTTAGGATGCAACATTACGTAATCTCATATACGGGTTTCATTTTTTAAAAAATACGCCTTGAAATTTAAAAGGATATTTTAATACTTAAGCTTAACGAGAAAATTGAAACCCCGTAAGTTAGGGCACAACTTTCGATATTCTTAAGTACAAAATATTGCCTTGTCTTAGAAGAAATAAACACGATTTTTTGAAAATATGCCTTGTTATTTTAGACCATTGTTTGAACAAATTAATTAAAACAAGCAGTGCATGATACATATTATAACAAAGTGAATACATATATAAATGCACTCAATGTATGCAAAAAAAAAAAAAATAACTACATACATAATTCAAATAATAATAATCAAAAATCAATTAATTAGATAACATGGAGCAATTTAGGCGAAACATAAATTAATCGAGACTACAGAATGTATAATGATATAAATGATCCTCATATAATAGAAATTTCAAAGATTATAACCAAAAGTATAAAAGGATATAATATAAAACCAAAAGATAAATTTAAAATGTATAAATTTGAAAACACATGAGTAATGTAAAAATTAAAATCGTAAAATATTTTGAAAGTAAACCATAATCAGACTTAAAATTGATATATATATATCTATATTTTATTTATTTAAAATAGTTTGCGTATATAGAAAAGATATACGCAGCCCATACTTGTTTAACTCATATAATCAAAATATTACAAATTCTAAACAAGCATGGACGCAATTAAAATCAGAGCAAAATTTGTGGTAAAATGAGAAATAAATAAAAAGGGACTGTTTTGGACTAAATTAAAGCTGGCCCGAAGGCGCAAGGACCAGCAGGGGTATTTCCCCAAAGTTTTAACGCACGTTCCGTGCCTTGACAATCAGTGGACCCGTTTGGAAAAGGAAAGAAATTTGCAGGCCAAATTAAAAGATAAAAGGGACAATTAAAGGGAGCAACGAAGAGGAGGGGGACTGACCGCGCAAATACCCCATGGTAACGGGTAAGACACAGATTCAATGTCCAACACGGCACCGTTTTAGACCACTGAAGAAGGGCTCTAAACGGTGCCGTTTAAACACCCTCCATTAAGCCAAAATCGGGTTTCCTTATACCCATTTCCCCTTCTTTCCAACACAAACCCTAAAACCCCTTCCATTATCCTTCATTCTGCCGAAAATTAGAAGAAAACTCTTCCCCTTTTCGTCCAAAGCAAAACCTTGAAGAGTTCTGTCCCCTTTTCACCTTTGCATCGTGTGGCTAGGGTTTAAACCCATCATCGCCGACATCGCCACGATGCCAACGTGCAAACAACCATTTGCACCCCCTTTTTACTTATATTCGAAACCGAAATGAAAAGGAGGGAAAAGGGGTTCGTTGGTTCCCTATTTCTCCGAAGAGATCCGTAGGCAGATCTCGAAGACCCAGCCTTCTTCTCTCCGATCGGAGGGAAAAACCTCAGGTAAAATCTACCTCCTGCTACCTTTATACTGATAGAAATAAAAAAAAGGGGTCCTTTTTGAAACTGCTTTTAAACTCCATTTGCTAACCCTAAAATGTATATAAATACAGGTTAATGCTGTGAGAATCACAGTAAAGACGAGTGTCGAATCGGCACCTCCTACCCTCATCAGAAACCGAAGGGTTCCTTGGCATTCGGGGTCCTTGGAGGCTTGGATTTGCGTCGGGAAATCAAAAATCAAGTAAGATTTCGCTATTAACTGTACTACTTTAAAGTAAAAGATAGAAGGAAAACGCAAATAACCTTTTGATTTTTCTTTCTTAAACTCTGTTCTCTGTTTTTTTCTTTGTATATTCGTAAAAAGGAGTTTCAAAAAAGTCCCGTTACATATTTTCTTTCGGTCTTTTATAGCCGAAAATGAAAAAAGAAAAAGAAATGATAAAATAAGCAGAAATCACTGTTGATTTACTGTTTTTCTATTTCCCTGTTTGTCCTCTATTTGTTGCTCTTGTTTCTTCTGGATTTGCAGGCGCCGGCGTCCATTAATGCGGTGGCCAGTGGTGGTAGCAGGTGAAGCGATGTTGTCAGAAGATTGATGTGGCCGCCAGTAGAGGCTACAAGGCCAGAGAACCTAGGTGCAGTGCACCTAGGGTTTGCCGTCCTCATCTCTGCCGATAGGTGTGGGCTGGATTCTAGCACTGGGCCTCGTTTAGGTCTGGGACTTTGGGCCTGGGTATCTGGCTTGTGATTTTATATTTTGATTTTATTAATTTGGTTCTGAGTCTTGGGCCAAATTTGGGCTCTTACAAAGGTTATATAACATCGACTTTAATAATTTAATGACTTAAATGAAAATTTTAAAAATATTTTAGTGACCAAATTATTACTTCTTTCACTTAGCCATAATTTAAAAACTGATGGTTTAGTTTACCTTTCACTAAGTCAGGAGTGGGGTATTGGTTTGCGAGTGAGGGGAGACCCATTGCGGAGACATTGGGTCCATTTTTGTCAATCAAAGAACTGGGGATTATTCTAGCCCCCAAGTCAATGGGTGTACATTGTAACCGGTGAACAACAAAATTTGAATTGATGTTATGATCAGTAAAATGTGTTTATGGATGGATAGTAAAATCAGAAAGTCTACCGTTCGGATGGATAGTAAAATCAACTCCAATAAGATTAGAACAATGAGAACAATGTAGCAAAGAAATTAAATTTTTTCTGAAATAGGTTTAGAATTAAACGCTGTGGGTGATAGTGAGACGAGAATAAAACATAACTATTAAAAACTTTATATTAAAATAAGTTAAATTATATTTATTTTTATAATGTATATTAAATAGTAATAAAAATAACTAATCAAAACCCATTAAGTAATAACAAAAGACTTATGTTGAAATAAAATCCAAATTGACATCAAATTCGAGTTCAATCCTAAAAGACTTGTGTTGAAATAAAATCTAAATTGACATCAAATTTCGAGTTCAATCCTTGCATATTAGGACATTCGGATACGAGTATGAGATGATATTCCAGAAACCCTTTTAATACATGATATTTAAAAAAAAAAAAAGAATATATCCATGTCCAACACACCTAAGTTCGAGTAAGGAGTAACATAGTTGTACAACACTACACTTTACGCACTTTATAACTACTTGAAACAGATTTAAAATTGATTCAATATCCATAAAACTACATATTTCCAACTCATTCTGCTGAGTTTAGCTTTCTCTTGAGAACTAGTAACCTTACCTGTATCAATGCCCCGATAAACTTCAAGAACCTCCATGACGAGAGTATAGAACAGACCGATAGATGGTAGCGACATGGAGAAAACCAACGAGAGCTATAAGAAGATCATCCAAAAGGCCGACTACCCCCAAGATAGCTGTGATTTGACACCAAGCATTTACAATATCAAGCAACGTTTGTTACCAAATGAATTTCTCAAGAGAATTCAACAAAATATGACATACCTTCAGGAATAATGTCTATGGGGCTGAATACGTAGATGGCACTTAAGAACATCTGTGCATGAAGTAAATTGATAAAAGAGAATTATTTTCCATAAATGGCCGAGGCAATGAACTGAAACATAAGTAGAACAAATTGTTCATATTCCTCTAAAAGATATAATTTAATGGCAACATAATGTTTATGTCGTAACAAATTCAATTACAACCTTTTGATGTTTGAAAATCGCATTAGGCATAAATGAAGGCATTTAACTGGTAGAGCTTGATCCAACTCGACCTTGTTTATTATACTGTGGTCAAGCTTAAGTCCAAATCTAGGCTCATTTAGAAAATTAAGCATTAGTATGAAGCTACCATATCGTTAAATCGTCTCCAAGTACAGGTATTTGATATAGGAGTATCGGAACACCCTGACTCCCTTCTCATTCAATATTTTAAATTTGCAGAGTCGGCTAAAAAGAATATAGAAATAGGATACAGAGACATGTAGAAACTAAACATTCACAAATGCTCCATGGCCATGCTTACAAGCATTAAGCCACAGATTCTGCAATAAATCTAAGACATCTAGTAATTCAAGGAAAAAAAAAAAACTAAAAACAAAAAGCTCCATAGAAATCAATAAAAAATATCATCATATGAAAGCACAAAAAAACAGAGAGAAAAAAAAGAAGAGTAATTCTCCAATGAATGCAGATGTGATGAGGTAAACTAACTTAACTGCAAGATATATACGAGCTCTGATAACAAGAGGAAGAGTTCTTCGAGGATCTGTTATTTCTCGTAACAATCTGCGAAGCAGAAAAGGAAGGTCTTGCAGTCTCTGCACACAATAAACCCGGAATCAGATATCAGATTAGAGTAGCTCTGCAGAAAAGTCAAAAACATTGGATGTCTTAACAACTGTCAACGAATTTTGCACTGATAGGTCAGTCCTAGGACGAATGAGTCTGATGCATATAAATTATAAGCGCAAGAGAATGTTAACACCAAGAAAGTTCGAGTGGCTAGGTTATGTACAGATTACTGGAAACAAACTTAAAGTTTAAACATGCAGATCTGATAAGTGAAACATATAAGTTACAACAGAAGTTTTCATGACATTCCTTGCATAGGCCAGAAAGAACCATTCATCCAGTCCTCATTTTATGTTTATTTATATTAGGGACTACCAGTTTGATCATCCTCGCAAGTTTAATTTTGAAAGTTAAGATTATTAATGTATACCACAGTGTTATCAATTATGAGCAATGTAGTCACATCTAGTTCCTACTTCAAGTCAAAACAATAGTGACACTTCAAAAAAAAGAAAGAAAGAAAGAAATCCTTATTATCCAGAAATTTGATACCTTCTATTCCTTGATCAAGAGCATATTTGAATGAAATCAAATTAAAATAAATAGTCAAAGATTTCTTAATCAATGTATACACTTAACCTAGGACTCTATTTACAGAAGAGATGAGTAAACAGTTCTACACACTTGTAAGGACCTTGAGCAAGAAAGAAAGAAGATGGAAAAAGAAAAAGAGTGAATAACATTCTGTTAAGTAAATACACAAATTGGAATAAGGCTATGTCACAGAATAAAGCTTGTTAAGTTGCAAAGCAATTCAATAGAAGCAAACATGCACATACCTGAATGAGACCATTGGATTGTCCACCAAAGTAACGGTTGTATTTTTCAACCTTTTCCAGAATCTCAGCAACTGCTGGATTATGACGCTCCCTTAATGAGGCCTCACCAGGAACTAACAAAGTAATCTGACGCCGACACAGAGGGCATTTACAAGTTTGAAATGGGGATCCATGTTGCCAAACAAGCATAATACAGTTACCTAAATAATAAAAGGGAAACAGGTATAACTATTTCATCACAAAACAATGATTACAAGATACAATCACGAAGTCCAAATTTAAGCAATCCTACAGTCCTAACAACATGGCTTAATTAATGTCATAACTACAGAAAATAAAGGCTTAAAAGCAATGTTACTCCAACTCTTCATTCTTTTCGAAATACCCTTGTATAATGCATATCCAGACATGGGTATGGGGATATGATCTTCCAAAGATCCTCCGAACACATGGAAAAACTTAGAAATATTGAACATACACTTGTACTCAACACACTCGATTCTTAGTAACATAGCTTAAAAGTTTGTAACTCAAATAAAAGGAAGGTTTATTATGTATTGGAATTGATTCATTGCGGTTGGAGATTGAAAGAGTAGTTGGAAAACAAAGGTTTATCATATATTGAAGCCATTTTAGGATCTGAGCCAGGGCAGCTGAATCCATCCCTAATTGTGGATAACCAACATCATGTGCCACCCTTCAATTTGCCTACCTCACTAATTCGAAGAATTTTGACTATTTTCATCTCATTTCAATTGTCCGTTTTGCCAACTAATTCAAGCAAATACCGAAGAAACTCTCTAATCCTACGAACCCTAATTTTAATTTGATTTTCTTAACTCTTGTTTAGCTTTTATCTGTCTCCTAACAGCATCAAATAAATAGCCATCAACAGTTTCAAAAAAAAAAAAAAACATACACCTGGTGTAGATAAAATAAAATTCAATTTGAACATGTGAAAAAAAGGAAGGTGAAAAGAAAGGCACCGCAGAACCAATGAGAACAATTGGCTTGGCAAGGAACGTTAAAGTATCCATGGCAAATAGAGCAGCAGTCGTTGGGCGGAGGCCCCTCCATTGACTTTGCCTCTCTCAATTCTGATTCCTTAACATCATCAAATACTGGAACCGGGTTTGGTATAAAAATAAACAATGGAGTCTCCGTAAAAATTTGGGCCGCAGCCGTACCATTCGCTGAGCCCAATCAATTTCTTAATCACCAATATTCGCTTACTTAATACATTTCTCTCGGCCCAGTTTGATAAAAATGCTGATTTTTAAAAATGTTTAGGGGTTTGACCTGATTTCTAATATATTTAGGAAAATAGGTCGATTATGCAGAGAGAAATAGAAAATACACTGAATTTTTAATGCATGTATGTTTTTGCCCAAAGCGAGTTTGCCACCAACTATAGCAGCACGTTTGCTAAAATTTGTCTCTTTTAATTGCATTTGCCCGCTAAACACGGACAATTTGATAAAAATATTAGTTTTTTAAAAAAAAGGTTTTAAACTAATTTTTGAGATATTTAGAGAAATAGATCGATTTTAGAGAGAGAGAGATCCATTTTAACTAACGTTTAGTAAAAATGCGTGCATAATTTTTACTAAAATGAGAATAAATGTGAGTATGAGAGAAATCAAACTTGAGACTCAAAGATAAAAACACTAACATTTAATCATCTAACCAAATGAAATAATGTGTCAAAAAATTAAAAAGCATGCCTTGTAGGATAACGTTCAGTGCAAACGTATCTTCTCTCTCCAAAATCGACCTATTTCCTTAACTATCCCAAAAATCAGTCCAAAACTTTAATTTTTTTTTTTAAATCAACATTCTTTTCAAATTTGGCCCATTTCTCTCTATTTTAAGAACAATTTTCCATTTCAAATAAAAGAATAGAAAATCATTAAATTGCAGTACCTCTTGGCTACAATTTTTTTTAAAATTAAAGATAAATTAATATCATTAATTTTTTAATTGAGTTGTGTTACACCCAAGAAATAAATACTAGTAGAGATTTCGTTGCAACTGTAGCGACGTAAAATTTGCTTCGCAGCTTTGGTCGCTAATTGTGGCGATTTGTTGAAAACTTTGAAAAATATCAAATTTTGATTTTATAAAAAAAAAGGGGGAAGTCACCACCGATCTTTTTTCTAGGTGTGATCGGACACCTAATAAATCTTTGTTTTAAAGAGAGAAAACCGGGCTTGGGTCTACGTTTGAAATCCAGAGAAAAATAGTAGGGTTCGGGAGTCGGTTACGCGCAGGGAAGGTATTAGCACCCCCGCGACGCCCCAAAATTGGTATCTATTTAAACATGTGTTGTCTCAATTTCCAAAACGCGAGTTCAAAGTAATATTTAATCACGATCCATACAAAATACGAGAGATCTCAAAATTTAGATTTTTTTAAAAGGATGTCCCGTTTTAACATGAGTCAACGTGATTCATCCAACATAGCGATGAAATCACGGACCTAGTGTTAAAATCGATACATTGCCTTACTTTTGAAATTAATTGAAAGGAAAAAAAAAAAAATTTTTTTTGAAGCAATGTTAGAATTAGATACAATTTAAACACGCACTTAATTCAAAGTCATGCAAATAATAAAAATGCGAGTATATGGGGTAGATAATGAACACAATGATTATAAAACATTGGCAATACACAAGATAATAATAATATTAAAGTAAATTCGGTAGACATAAAAGAAAATATATAAAAAATATAGTATTAAAAGTATATATGCGTAACATATAAAAATATTTTTAATGCAATATTGAAAACTACATGTAATATGTGCATGTTTAGAATTAATAACAATATAAAAAAAAACAACTAATGATAATATGTAAAAATATATACATGATATATCCAAATATATATAATAGTATGATAGAGTTATAAAAAATATGAAAAAATGAAAACATGCGAATAACATGACATTACAAATATGCACAAAAAATATATATAAAAATATAACATCAAAATATATACCTAAGATAATATATAAGAATACACATGCAAATGGTAATAATGTTAACAACAAATAATAATATTGAAAATGTGATACAGGGATATATGTATATATGTACAATAATATTAAGAATAAACACATAAAATGATATATACAAAAGAAATAGCGAAATAAGATGTATACATGATACGATATAAATAGGAAAATACTAAAAACATATACGAAATATATAGAATACATCAAAATGTACATAAGATAATATTTAAAGAAATATCCGTAAATAGTAACGATAATGTTAAAAATAGAAGTAAGTAATAGTAAAAATACAATATCGAGAATGATACTAAATATAATATAAGAATAATAATGAGTAATAATAACGATAAAAGTAATAATAACATTAATGTTAGAAATAAATATAGTAATAGTAAATAGATACAATAATAATGTTAACAATAATAATAAATATCAAAGCTAATAAAACCTGTAGCGACGTAAAAATTTTGCTTCGGGTCGCTAATTGTGGCGATTTATTGGAAACTTTGAAAAATATCGAATTTTGATTTTATCATGAAAAGGGAGTCGCCACCGATCCTTTTTCCTAGGTGTGATCGGACACCTATAAAATTCATTTTAAAAAGGAAAATCAGGCTTAGGTCTACATTTGAAATCCAGAGAAAAACAGTAGGGTTCGGGAGTCGGTTACGTGCGGGGAAGGTATTAGCACCCCCGCGACGCCCAAAATCGGTATCTTAGTAAACACGTGTTGTCTTGATTTTCAAAAACACGAGTTCAATTTGAGATTTAATCGTGATACATTCAAAAATATGTGAATTCCAAGATTTTTTATTCTTAGAAGGATGTCCCGTTTTACACGAGTCGTCGACTTTCATCCAACATAGCGATGAAATCAACGACTTAATGTTAAACCGATACATTGCCTTATTTTTTGAGATTAATTTTAAATATGACACAAGCATGTTTAAAATGATAAACGAAAATGCAAATATTGGTTGAATTAATGAAAAATATTAACATGATATAGGAACAAAAAGATATTTACGATAAAAAAGGGTAAGAATATATGTAACAACACAATAAGAAAATAATAACGTGAACTTTTAAAAAAACCAATATATAATAATGTCATTAAAAGGTATACACCTAAGATAATGTACACAAGTTATTAAAATACGTATAAAACAATATCAATAATATATACGTAAAATGACATATAAATAATCCAAACAATGTAATATTTAAAAACACATATATATACACGTAATAAAAATACATACTTAACACGTTATTAAACACGTACATGATAAAAAAAAGAATAATTGCAATATCAAAAAATTTCATAACTATACACAAACACACATATGTACGTATTAAAAAACATATACATAATGTAAGGTTAAAGATTATATATCCATAATATATGCACATACAAAAATATTAACACATGCGTGTATAATACACTAAAGCATTTATACCTAAATAATATACATAATATATAGAAAATAGTGTTAAAATACTTATACAATACCATAGAATATTTGTACATAAAGAAAATTAAAATATATACATGGCTGGTATAAAACGTATATAACTATTAAAGTAAAAAATACGTATATAATATATAGAAGAATATAGTATATACACAATATGCAAAATATAGACTTAATATATATAAATGTAATATACAAAACATATATAATATTTAAAGTACTTACGTAAAATATATGTGTATGACTATGACATTGAAATATGTATACAAACATAATATATGCATAACGTATATAAAAATAGATATACAAAATATATAATAATAATAATAATAATAATAATAATAATAATAATAAGCTATTAATAAAAGATAATATGTTAATAATATGTCAACAATATAATGGTAATAACAATAGGTAAATAAGCATGAAAAGAAAATACAATAATAACAAAAACAATAAAAACAGTAATGAACAAAGTAATTTAAAATTAAAAGGTAAGATAAATAAAAGATTAAATTGAACTAAAAACGAAATTCGCGGGGGAAAATAGAAATAAAAAAGAAATTAGGGAGGGTCCATTTAAAAACGCTAAAGCATTAGGGGGACCTAAAACGCAATAAACCCTCTTTCCAGAACGCACGGTAGCAATAGGACCAGATTGAAAATGGAATAAAAGAAAACGCCAAATCTATAAAATAAAAATAAAGGGATTGGGGCCCGATTGAAACACGCTACAAAGGAGGAGGGGCCTCCCTCACAAATAACCCTAAAAGCGCAAAACACGCGGATCTTTAGGCCCCATCGGGTCGGATCACACGGGCCACAAGCCTAAAGGCTTAAACGGCGCCGTTTCACTCGTTACGCAGAACCCTAAGCCTTCCTTTCTTTTTCTTTTAATCGTTTCTCTATTTTTTGTTTTCAAAACAGCAGCAGCTGTTCTTTCTCCCTAAACCGCCCTCTCATCTTCTCCGATGATTGAGTTCCTTAGGTCCACCGTGCCACCACTACGTCCGGTAACCGGCAGACCATGAGGGTTGGTATTTGGCCTCATTTAGAACACCCTTTGAAGGCCACGACTTCGAGCCACGGATCTGCCGAAGGGAAGGAGTTATTGGCTCCCTTCTGGACCTGATTCCAACGAGTGAAATAGGCGCCGACGACGGAAAGGTGACCCTTTCCTTTCTTTTTACTTTATTTCAAAGTACAAAAAAAGAAACAGAGAATCGATTGAAAAATTGATCGAAAATGGGGATTGGGAAATCACCTTCAAAGTTCGGTTCCTTTCTTTTTATTTCTTTCAAAAAAGCTCTCTACTTTTATTTGAAAAAAATCCTTCATGTATCTAGATGGGATCCTCTTTTTTACACTTGCTTTTGGTTTCTGTTTCTGACCAAAAAATAAAACCCGAAAAATCCCCCTATTCGTATTCGGTTCCTCTCCTTTTTATATCCCCCTCAAAATCCATAAAAATAAGATATATATGGCCTATTTGATTGCTATTCTATGGCTTCTATCCCTGTTTGCTGTCTGCTGCCTTTCGTTTTCAATTTTGCAGGTGTCAATCATCAATAAATGCGGTGGGATGTCTTCAACCGGCGGTGGCAGCTTCATGGTGGTGGTGTCAGAGAACCCCTAGGTGCGCCGCGCCTAGGGTTTGAAAGTCGTCTCCCCTGATTTGACCTCTGGGCCATCGATCTTGGGCCACTGCTTAGGGGGTGTTTAAGGTTTCGGGCCATTTGGGCTTAAGGGTTTGATTTGTAAAGGGTTAAACATTTGTAAGGGATTTGTTATTGAAATTTAATTTTGGACTGTAAATTGAACAATGGACTTTTAATCATTTTAAGCTTAGGTCAAAATTGACCTATTACAGCTGCCCCTCTTTGCTCATTTTCGTGCAACGAGAATAGAGCAAAGACCTTAAAATGGTCAATTTTGCCTAGTCTTGCTGAATTTTGACTTCTTTGGTGCTCCTCTTGTTCAACTCTCTTTCCAATCTATCGCATTTTGTAAGTTTGGTTCAATCCATCGCGACTTCTGAGATCTGCCTTGTAGCCTCGATCTATCTTCTCTTCATCGTGATCTGCTCTTCTTAGAACTTTAAAGATGAGATCTTGTATCTTCAATCTTCTTTACTACCACTTCAGGCAGGTGAAACTTGTGACTTCAATCTGCGCCTCTGCGACTTTACTGGGGGATGCAAGGTCTATATCTTTGGTCGGGTCCCTTGTGACTTCCAAGGGGCAAAATCTGGTATCTCCAATTAGCTCCATTGCAGCTTTAAAGAGGCAAAATCTGATGCCTTCAATCTGCTCCAATCTCCATCCTTTACTGAAATAAAAAATTGCTCGACCTGCGCATTCTCGCAATATGGGTTAAATTTTGAAACATAAACTGCGAGTATCTCAGTGTGTGAACTGAGGCTCAACTCACTTCTCGCAATAGGAGTTGATTTTGGAAAAGAAATTGAAAATACCTCAACGTGTCTTGAGGCTCAACTCACCTCTCGCAATATGAGTTGATTTTTTTGAAAAAGAAATTGAAAATACCTCAACATGTCTTGAGGCTCAACTCACCTCTCGCAATATGAGTTGATTTTTTTGAAAAAGAAATTGAAAATACCTCAACGTGTCTTGAGGCTCAACTCACCTCTCGCAATATGAGTTGATTTTTTGAAAAAGAAATTGAAAATACCTCAACGTGTCTTGAGGCTCAACTCACCTCTCGCAATATGAGTTGATTTTTTTGAAAAAGAAATTGAAAATACCTCAACGTGTCTTGAGGCTCAACTCACCTCTCGCAATATGAGTTGATTTTTTGAAAAAGAAATTGAAAATACCTCAACGTGTCTTGAGGCTCAACTCATCTCTCGTAATATGAGTTGATTTTTTTTGAAAAAGAAATTGAAAATACCTCAACGTGTCTTGAGGCTCAACTCACCTCTCGCAATATGAGTTGATTTTTTTTGAAAAAGAAATTGAAAATACCTCAACGTGTCTTGAGGCTCAACTCACCTCTCGCAATATGAGTTGGTTTTTTTGAAAAAGAAATTGAAAATACCTCAACGTGTCTTGAGGCTCAACTCACCTCTCGCAATATGAGTTGATTTTGAAACATAAATTGAAAATACCTCAAAATTTCTCACATGGTGGAATTCAAGCGTCTTTTCTTTGATTTGGATAGCTTTCTCCAAAACCTTTTGCTCTGCTTGAAATACCTGTACATGTTATGCATAATGTTATCGTGATATGCCCCTGTTTGCCTTAAATGCATTCATGCCTATATGATTATGTTATGCGCTTTAGATACGTTGGCCATATGTGCCCTTTCGTCATGATTTTTGAAGATTTGTATTTAGCGTTTTGACTCTTGGTTCTCTTCAGGCTTTGCACCCGTCTTCAAGTCATCCAAGCTATCTACATTTCTCTAATACCACTCTTTTGCTCCTGGTTGAACTTTTGTTATTGCTTTGAGGTTCTTGTGCTTATCAATTTTCATTCAGGTAATGCTTAACATTTCCTTTTGTACAGAGCATGTCATATTACTATTTCTCAATTAAATAAACATAATAAGATGCATGTAAATGGTCAGGTAGGTACAAGAAAGAGACTTCACATAATTTTCGAAGGTAACAAACAAAGTCAAACAAGGATAATTGAAAGTGCCATAGAAGAAAAGGAACCATATTAGTGGATACAAATGTTCTAGATATTCAATGCATGAACTCTGCCATGTTTCTCAATCACGAATCTTTCTGAGCAAGGTCTCTTGTGTAGAAGATCTCGAGTGTTCAAAAATGCTTCATACTATAGCCTGGTCACTTGGCCCACTGTTCAAAATTGCTTCTGCCCCCTTGGGCCCAAACTTGCTTTATTAGGACGCCCTTTCGGGTTTTCATCCTAATGTTCTGTGTTTGACCAAGGCGCCCTTTTCGGGTTTTCACCTTGACCTCCCTATCTCTTTTTTCTTTTTTCTTTCTTTTTTTCTTTTTTCTTTTCTTTTTTTTTTTTAAGTGTAGTATTTCTTCACAACATCGGAGTTTACTGGATTTGGTAACTCCTTCCCATCCATTTCTGTAAGGATCAAGGCCCCGCCAGAGAATGCCTTCTTCACGACATACGGTCCTTCCCAATTAAGTGCCCATTTCCCTCGCAAATCTTTTTGTATTGGGAGGATCTTTCTCAAAACGAGTTCTCCTTCGTGGAATTCTCTTGGCCGTACCTTCTTGTCATGGGCAGCGATCATCCGTTTCTGGTACATCTGTCCATGGCAGATTGCCTTCAAGCGTTTTTCTTCGATGAGATTCAACTGATCATAACGAGCTTGGACCCATTCTGCCTCCTCAAGTTTCGATTCCATTAAGACTCGTAGGGACGGTATCTCAACTTCAATAGGTAGCACGGCTTCCATCCCATAGACTAGAGAGAAAGGAGTTGCCCCTGTGGACGTCCTCACAGATGTGCGGTACGCGAACAGAGCGAATGGCAGCTTTTCGTGCCAGTCCTTGTAGGTCTCTGTCATTTTGCCAATGATCTTCTTTATGTTCTTGTTAGCTGCTTCAACAGCTCCGTTCATCTTTGGGCGATAAGGCGAGGAATTATGATGCTTTATTTGAAATTGCTTGCACACCTCTGTCATCATTTTATTGTTCAAATTTAAAGCGTTATCTGAGATGATTCTTTCAGGCAAACCATATCGACAAATGATTTCCTTTTTTAAGAACCTACAGACAGCGGCCCTTGTCACATTAGCAAATGAGGCAGCTTCTACCCATTTTGTGAAATAGTCGATGACCACGAAAATGAATCGGTGCCCATTAGAAGCTTTGGGAAAAATCGGCCCAATAACGTCCATGCCCCACATTGAAAAGGGCCATGGAGACGTCATAACATGAAGGGGCGAAGGGGCTACATGAATTTTGTCGCCGTAAATTTGACATTTGTGGCACTTTCTGGCGTAGCTAATGCAATCCCTTTCCATCGTCGACCAGTAATACCCGAGTCTCATAATTTTTCTGGACATAGTGAAGCCGTTGGAGTGGGTCCCACATATTCCTTCGTGAACTTCTTCAAGTATTTTCTTGGCCTCAGTAGTATCTACGCATCTCAGAAGCACCTGATCTTTACCTTTCTTGTACAAGGTGTCCCCATCAAGAACAAATCCCACTGACATTCTTCTGATTGTTCTTTTGTCATTCTCGTTTGCTTGCTCAGGATACGTTTGATTCTTGATGTACTCCCAGACATCATGGTACCATGGTCGTCCATCAGCCTCCTTCTCGATGCTATAACAATGTGCAGGGACCTCGTATATGCTCATCTTGAGGGGCATTATTTCTGCTTCTTTATTTGCTTTGAACATTGAGGCTAGGGTGGCCAAGGCGTCAGCCAATTGGTTATCTTCTCGCGGGAAGTAATTAAAAGTTATTTCTTTGAAATCTTTAATCAATTCAGCCACCAGATAGCTGTACTTAATCAACTTTGGGTCTCTCACTTCCCAATCTCCACGGATTTGGTAGATCACTAAAGCTGAATCCCCGTATACCTCTAGGATCTCGATGTTTCGTTCAATGGCTGCCCGTAGTCCCATGATACAAGCCTCGTATTCTGCTATGTTGTTGGTGCAGAAAAAATTGAGTCTAGCAGTGAAAGGATAATGATCTCCTTCCGGTGATACCAAGACTGCCCCAATCCCGTGCCCCAGGGCATTTGATGCACCATCAAAGCTCATCTTCCAGGGCGTCCCTTTTGATGACTCACATTTTTTCTGTGTGATGCACATTAAGTCCTCATCCGGGAAATCAAATCTCAGGGGCTCATATTCTTCTGTTGTTCGAGCCGCCAAGAAATCAGCTATTGCACTCCCTTTCACCGATTTTTGGTTCACATAGCTGATATCATATTCTGATAACAGGATCTGCCATCGGGCCATTCTCCCCGAGAGTACGGGTGATTCCATCATATATTTTATCGGGTCTAGCTTTGAAATCAACCACGTCGTGTGATACAACATGTATTGCCTGAGTCTCCGAGCTGCCCAAACCAAAGCACAACAGAATTTTTCGATTGATGAATACCTTGCTTCGTATTCTGTAAACTTTTTGCTAAGGTAGTATATCGCCTTTTCCTTCTTTCCCGACTCGTCATGTTGCCCGAGTACACAACCCATCGAGTTTTCGAACACCGTTAAATACAAAATCAAAGGTCTTCCTGGAGTTGGTGGCACTAGCACTGGAGGACTTGACAAATACTGTTTTATTTTATCGAAGGCCACCTGACATTCCTCATCCCATTCTCCCGGGTTATGTTTTCGAAGAAGCCGAAAGATTGGGTCGCATTGATTGGTAAGTTGAGCGATGAATCGGGCGATATAGTTTAACCTCCCTAAAAATCCTCTGACTTCTTTTTGCGTGCGCGGAGGTGGTAACTCCTGAATAGCTTTTATTTTATCTGGGTCCACCTCGATACCTCTTTCACTGACAATGAAGCCTAGCAGTTTTCCTGAGGTAACTCCAAATGTGCACTTGGCGGGATTAAGCTTTAGCTGACATTTCCTTAGCCTTTCGAACAACTTTTTGAGGTTGACTACATGCTCTTCTTCTCCTCGGGACTTAGCAATCATATCATCGACATAGACTTCTATCTCTCTGTGCATCATGTCATGGAACAATGTTACCATGGCCCTCTGATATGTTGCCCCAGCATTCTTTAATCCAAACGGCATTACCTTGTAGCAGAACGTCCCCCACATCGTCGTAAAGGTAGTCTTCTCCATATCTTCAGGAGCCATTTTGATCTGATTATACCCTGAGAATCCATCCATGAAGGAAAACAACGAATGTTTTGCTGTATTATCCACTAATGTATCAATGTGCGGTAAAGGAAAATTGTCTTTTGGACTTGCCCGATTCAAGTCACGATAATCCACGCACATTCGTACTTTACCGTCCTTTTTTGGTACCGGGACAATGTTGGCTACCCATTCAGGATATTTGGAAGCTTGTAAAAAACCCGCATCAAATTGCTTTTTGACCTCTTCCTTTATCTTCAACAACATTTCAGGTCTCATCCGCCTTAGTTTCTGCTGAATAGGCTTACACTCTGGTTTCAATGGGAGTTTGTGGACCACTATATCCTCATCCAATCCTGGCATGTCCTGATATGACCAAGCGAATACATCTTTGTACTTACGCAGCAAAGCAATCAAGTTGCGCCTAGTGTCAACTGAAATGGAAGTCCCGATTTTCACTTCTTGTTTTCTTTCTTCTGTCCCCAGATTTATTGTTTCAACAGATTCTTTATGAGGTAGAATCTGTTTATCCTCTTGTTCCACCATTCTCAGCAAGTCAGGAGACGAGACATAGTCTTCAGCACTTTCCTCGGCTTCGAATTCTCCTAAACAAACGGTCCTTTCAAAATCGATTTCAAGATTGGTAACGGGTTCATTCATGTCATTGGCATCTGAACACCTGAAAATTGAATGGGAAAGAGAACGCTATAGAGGAACATCCAAGTTTTGGCAATAACAAAACATTATGGCATAGTATGAGGTAAGTGCAAGAACAGGCCATGAAATGAAAGAGTAATTATGGAGTAGATGCAAATGCAAAAGGTTATGACAAAATGCTTCTTCATTAATATTCATTTAATAGATCAAGAGCAAATGCAAGCTCTTACAAAAGAATTCTATTATATCAAAGGACACAATAGAGGGTTAACGTTGAGCATTACTCTGAAGACTTAAAAACTACAAGAAGATCTTCAGCGGTCCAATTGTTCAATTTGAAACCAGGAGGGCAAGGGTGTATTCTTGAGACGTCTTTGCCTGTAGCCATATCAACTCCTTTGTCGATAACATTTATGCTGACATTTCGAAAACCCTTTTCGATTGATAGCAGCATGTTTCGCGAGCTATTTTGTCCAGGGTATATCTTTCCCGCAGACGTAAATATTCTTGACAAAGGAGGATACTGGATGGGCTCCCATTCTGGTTCTCGACCCAAGGTTCTTGCGATCCTTCTTTCTTGGTCTTTCTTCCATTGTTTCTTTAAGTGACACGCCTTCGGTTGGAATCCTAGACCAAACCGAGCCTTGTGAGGGACTGGCTTCAGGGCCCTAACTATTCCTTGCTGAAATTTCCCTAGACCTTTCCTTGCTCTAGCTCCTTTTCCTACCGTCAACTTAATCCCCATCTTCGTGCTCTTTGATAACTTAGGTACAGGGATTTTGTTTCCCTCTGCAACAAACGTGGCATTGACGAACTCAAGGGATCGGAAGGAGCACTCTAATGCATCTTGGCTTACTTCGACATAAGGTGCATCGGCAGAGATGGATGCGACAATATCCTCTTCGCCTTCGACTGTAACCAGACAACCGTCCATGATGAATTTCACTTTTTGATGAAGAGACGATGGAACTGCACCCGCAGAATGTATCCAGGGCCTTCCCAGGAGGCAGTTGTACGATGGTGTGATATCCATGACTTGAAATTCCACCTCGTAGACGTAGGGGCCTACCTCTAAAGGGATCTCGATCTTTCCCATTACTTCACGCCTCGTCCCATCGAAGGCCCTTACCGTGGAATGACAGGGCCTTAGGTAGGACAAATCTATTGGGATTCGAGATAGTGTAGCCAATGGCATGACATTGAGTGCTGATCCATTATCAATGAGCACATTAGGTACGATGTAACCCTTGCAGCGGGTTGTAATATGCAGCGCTTTCACCAAGCCCCTACCACCGGGCGGTATTTCATCATCGCTGAAGGATATGAAATTGACCGCATTCAGATTGTTCACCCACCGGTCAAGCTTCTCCACAGATATGTTGTTTGCTACGTAAGCTTGGTTTAATACTTTCAACAATGCGTTCCGGTGTGGCTCTGAATTTAGTAGTAGGGATAGTACCGAAATTTTTGCCGGCTGCTTGCTTAGTTGTTCCACTACGTTGTACTCGCTGTGCTTAATAAACTTCAGAAATTCTTGCGCCTCCTCTTCATCCACGGCCTTCTTAATTCCTGGTTCAGGCAAAATTTCATGTTCATCTTCTATTTCGTGCATCGGCGCTTTCCCTTTTTGTTTCGAATCACTGGCCTTCTTTGTTGGTTCTACCTCCTTGGAGTAACATCTCCCGCTACGAGTAAAATGGCCCACTTCTCCAACACTCTCAGTTGTAACCTCAGACTTTTTACTTTCTGGTGTGACAATGTTGACGTCATATTTCCAGGGCACAGCTTTATCATCCTTATAGGGAAAAGGAGATGGCACTTCTATTATCATTTTTGGTTTCACGAGCTCTTTCTTGGCATCATAGTAGATTATCAATGGTCGGTTAGCGCTGTATGGGCAACCTGGTGATTGATTGTCGGAGGCACACACTTCTCCTTCATCCGACTTTTCCCCTTTTTTGAAAATCTCAATCTTTTTACTATCCATCATGTCTTGGAGTACTTCCCTAAATTCTTCGCAAGACTGGATATCGTGCTCTTTATTACCATGGAAACTGCAAAGATCATGCCCACTTTCTTCAAATACTCCGCTAGGATAACAGAGTAACCCATTTTCGGTTAGTATCTCCCAGATTTTCTGCAGAGGTACTTTTATTTCAGAAACCCATTTCCTAACCTGCCGTTTATTTTCTTCTTCAACTACACTCACATTCCCTTCAGCGTGATTTGGGAATGGGTTCCCGGTTGCACCGCCTGAACCATCGAATCTCAAAATACCCGCATCAATGAGTCCTTGAACTCTTCTTTTGAAGGCGAGGCAGTTTTCCGTAGAATGACCCTGATTCCCAGCATGATAAGCGCAGCTGGCGTTAGGATCGTACCATTTCGGGTACGGAGGCTTCAAGGGTGCCATGTAATGTGGAGATATCAACTGTTTTTCCAAGAGTTTTTGATATAGTTCTCCGTACGGCACGGGGACATGGGTGAACTGTTGTCTTTCCGGATTCGGTCTCGCAGGCCTTGGTTCGTTTTTAGGTTGGGTTTGGACGGGTGTTGCATTTTGTGGGAAAGTGGTGGTCGGTCTTGGGTTATTTGTGGCATAAACGGGGTAAGAAGGGTATGGAGGTGGTACTTGATAATAAGGGGTTTGAGGCGGATAGTAGAAATTTGGGGGTGGGTAGTTTCGTGGTCGAGGCTGGCTCGGATACGGGTTGGAGGCATAACGGCTTCCTACTCCTACCATGTGGGTCTCTGGGTCTTTTTTCTTTATGGGCATTGTTCTTCTGGAATTTTCTTCCCCCTCCATTCTACCACTTTTGACAGCATTCTCAATAAGTTCGCCAGATATGACAATGTCTGCAAAGTCTTTTGTGGCACTTCCCACCAGTTTATCATAAAACGGTGTTTTCAAGGTATTTATGAAGAGGACAGTTATCTCGGTTTTTGTCAGTGGAGGTTCTACTTGAGCCGAGATGTCTCTCCATCTTTGTGCGTATTGTCGGAACGTTTCCGACGGTTTCTTTTCCATCATCTGTAGCGTCATACGATCAGGTACCATGTCCGACACGTGCTTATACTGCTCACAAAATGCTGACGCTAGATCCTTCCATGTTCGGATCTTCTCTCTGCTAAGCTGATTATACCAGCGAAGAGCCGATCCAACAAGGCTGTCTTGGAAACAATGTATAAGCAGTTTATCTTCGTTTACATATCCGGTCATCTTTCGACAATACATGACCAAGTGTGCCTTTGGACACCTTGTCCCATCATACTTCTCGAAATCAGGTGTTTTAAACTTCGGCGGTAAAACCAAACCAGGTACTAAACTAAGCTCCTTAGCACCTAGCGCCGAGAAGACCTCAGTGCCCTCTATCGCTTTTAGTCTTTCCTCTAGACTTTTGTACTTTTCTTGGACCTCATGATCTTCCACTCTCAACCTAGCAATTTCCGCCAGATCATCTAGATCTGGGACAGGCGGGTTGGCAGGAGCAGACACAAATATCCCCTGTCCCAGATGTGTGGTTGGCACAGGTCGTTGTTCTAAGCCAGCGGATTCCCCTTGAGTTTGTACTCTTTGTGTCATATGAGGTGGAGTGAATCCCGGTGGGTAAAGTGGATCTTGATCCAGGTTAACAACCTCAGGATTCTGCACGGGCCCCTTTCCTTTTACCAGGGCTGACATCATTTCCATCATTTTAGCCATCTGCTCTCTTTGTTCCAGTGACTCCTCCCGGGACCTCACCATCAAATCCCTTGTTTCTTGCTGTGATTTGGTCAGTTGCTCTTGCAATTCCCGTTGAACTCTTTCCATTCTCTCGATTCTTTCATTAAACTCTGCCTCCATTACTCTAGCTTGTCGTCTCGTTCTATACGAATGTCGTGATTCCAGCCTTGTATTGTTGCAACTGCGAATTGTACGATTCTAACCTTAGTGAACGATCACGGGATATGTGTATGCAATGAATGGATGCATGAATGCTATATGAATGTTAGTCATGAATGCATATGCAAGAATTAGGTGTTGATTTCAAGATAGCCCCTATCTAGGCATTTCATTCATTCAAAAGAGTTCATTACAAAATATTTTGCCATCTTATTTGGCCATTACACGAACTTTCTAGCTATATCACTATATTTCTTTACTCGCTCTAGGAATTCTGATATGCTCGATCGTTGACTCGGTGGGAATCGACAACTGAGATCTTCCGCTTCATCTGATAATTGGACCATGTAGATTGCCACTCCACGGATTTCATTAATCAGGAAGCCAAGTTGCATTTCCCTTTCCTGGAGGTCCGTTTTATAAGTATGGATATCTCTATCATATTGATCATTTTTTTCTTCCAAAGCCTTTAAGAGAGTATCCAATTGTTGTTGTTGAGCTTGCATCGCGTCTTTCAAATCTATTATTCTTTCTCTTAACCCCTGACATTCAGATCGGCTAGTCATCAGTTCATTAAACGCAGTCTCATATTCAGCATTTTTCTTTCTCAATTCTATCATGGCCCGAGCAGTCTTTTCCTCCTCTTTCTTCGCCTTCCCTTTCCAAAATTCCATTCCGCCTTTTACGTTGCTCAATTCTTCCTTCCATTCTTCAGGTGACTTGCCTAGTCCGCTATTCTTGATAGTGGCTCTTAGCTTCTTATTTTCCAAGTGAAGGTCTCTTAAGTCGTTCCTCACGATTTCGGCCTCTTTTTGTACTTTTTCAGTCCTAGATCTTTCAATTTGAACGTCAATCTTTAATTGGTAATTTTCTTCTTGAAGGACGCCGAGATCCCGCAACATCTTGGATTTCTCGCGTTCAAATTCTCCTCTAGCTATTTCAAGCTCGGATGGTGCTTCCTCTATGAAAGGGTTCTGAGCAGCATGACTTGTCGACGATATTTGCTGGCTTTTCATCCGTTGCTTTCTCCACACATCATAGTCTTGGGTGAGAGTATCGGCATACAGAGCTAGCTCCATCAGATGAATTTCCTTCCAAGACTTGGCAGTTTCTCGGACTCTCTTCATATAACCCTCGCCCGCAAAAGCAAACTCGGATTGTGCTAACCCTCCAGTGGCTGGTATGAATTGTCGCGAAGAAAACTGTCTTTGGACCAATAGCGGGGCGTATCCGACTCCTCCCCACAGACCTAGCAGTGGTACCCAATCCTGACTTCCGACCTTATATAATAAGACTGACGGGCGTATCCATGGCGCCCTCCATGTCACATCCTTAGTGCGGAGATTCTGAAAGACCGAAACCCAATGTTGTTCAGTAATTTCCTTAGGCCATTCCCTCTTACAATAGGCTTCTAAAGGGGAAAACATTTTTGAAAACATGTGATACGGCGTGCGTTCCTCTTTCCAAAAGTGACTCATGATCCAAACGTTGAGCAATTGCGCACATCCAATAAATCGTCCTTCCCCTCTCTTCCGACAACTATTCAAGGACCTGAAAGTTTCGGCTAGGATTGTCGGGACAGGGTTGACTCCTTGTTTTAACCTTTCGAAGAAATCTACCACCGCGACTTCAATGTGCCCGAGGACTTTCGGAAAGACAACCAACCCGTAGACGGCCAAAGCAAACAGATTTACCCTCTTCAAGGTGTCAGGATGGCTCGAGACCAAATCTCGTATAGAGGACCACAGAATACAAATAGTTTCATTCTTCTTCTTTATCTGCTTCTCGGCCCATGCGTCGGTCATATCCGTCAACCTCATTATTTTCTTTTTGAAGGTCATTGGTTTAGGTTCTTTTACATAGATCTTGTAGGGCTGTACATTACTAATGTGAAGTAAGGCCGAGTATTCCTCGATAGTGGGAGTCATATCTTCTCCATTAAAAGTGAAGCATTGATAGGCGGGATCCCAAAATTTGACTAAAGCTTGTATCAACTGCTCGTCTACCTTGACAGCGACTAGGTTAGCTATATCACCATACCTCTCAATGAAGATTTCCCTAGTATCCGAGTCCCATCGATTCCAAATCTGAACCAAATCCTCAAGATTATTTTGACGAACATTCACCATTACGTGCCCCGGTAAATCGGCAACACATCCTTCCATTAAGCTATCCCCTCTTTCTCTTTGAGTTTTTACAGACCAGTCCCGAACTGTGACATTCCTTTCGGTTGTTTGTGTAATCGACTCCTCCATTAGAAACCCGTTTTTCGGCAACCGATCTCTAATCAACACCTTCCTAATGTGATGCCTAAAATGCATGATGACAAATAAGACAACAACAAACAAATCATGGTTAGTAACATAGGTAAAAAAAGAAGAATTTGGCAAATTAAGCTACCCGATCTAATCTATTAAGCAAACCCGATTCCCTTGCATAGAAGATAAAAAAGTAAAAGATACGAGACGCTTCTCCCGTGTACTTATTTTGGTAACTACTAAATGGACAGGGGTTCGGCATGGCTCTAATTGGGCGGTTCGTATGTTTCACTACATGTGGTTTTGGTTCTAGATGGGTACTCGAATTGTCCGTACTGTCATCTACTAAGATTAGTACGGAGCCTCGGTCATGACCCACCATAGGCTAACGAGATCAATTCGAGGGGTTACATTTACTTGTGCTTATGCGGAGGGACGAGTTAACTCACGAAAGCATAAGTCGTATGTAACCCGAAAGTATTCACTAGCCTGTGCGGAGGGACGAGTTAACTCACGAAGGCGTAGCGTTTACTTTCACTTAAATGGACAGAGCCCGGATATGGCGCTCATGTTATGTAGAAATGCACGTGCACAGTGTGTGGGGAGAAACTTACAAACCTTTCGTTTTATTCAAAACTAAACTAGAATCGTAAAAACTTAGAGCTTAAAACAAAAAGATAAAACATGTCAAAAGAATATTTACAATAGATGCAAATGCATGATTTTTCAAAAACGAAGTTTCCGGATCACGACTAAATATTTTCTTGAACAAGGAATTTTGAAAATCTCGACAACGCGCGCTTAATTCGACTCGACTCTCAGAAAGAAGTCCCCAGTGGAGTCGCCAGCTGTAGCGACGTAAAAATTTTGCTTCGGGTCGCTAATTGTGGCGATTTATTGGAAACTTTGAAAAATATCGAATTTTGATTTTATCATGAAAAGGGAGTCGCCACCGATCCTTTTTCCTAGGTGTGATCGGACACCTATAAAATTCATTTTAAAAAGGAAAATCAGGCTTAGGTCTACATTTGAAATCCAGAGAAAAACAGTAGGGTTCGGGAGTCGGTTACGTGCGGGGAAGGTATTAGCACCCCCGCGACGCCCAAAATCGGTATCTTAGTAAACACGTGTTGTCTTGATTTTCAAAAACACGAGTTCAATTTGAGATTTAATCGTGATACATTCAAAAATATGTGAATTCCAAGATTTTTTATTCTTAGAAGGATGTCCCGTTTTACACGAGTCGTCGACTTTCATCCAACATAGCGATGAAATCAACGACTTAATGTTAAACCGATACATTGCCTTATTTTTTGAGATTAATTTTAAATATGACACAAGCATGTTTAAAATGATAAACGAAAATGCAAATATTGGTTGAATTAATGAAAAATATTAACATGATATAGGAACAAAAAGATATTTACGATAAAAAAGGGTAAGAATATATGTAACAACACAATAAGAAAATAATAACGTGAACTTTTAAAAAAACCAATATATAATAATGTCATTAAAAGGTATACACCTAAGATAATGTACACAAGTTATTAAAATACGTATAAAACAATATCAATAATATATACGTAAAATGACATATAAATAATCCAAACAATGTAATATTTAAAAACACATATATATACACGTAATAAAAATACATACTTAACACGTTATTAAACACGTACATGATAAAAAAAAGAATAATTGCAATATCAAAAAATTTCATAACTATACACAAACACACATATGTACGTATTAAAAAACATATACATAATGTAAGGTTAAAGATTATATATCCATAATATATGCACATACAAAAATATTAACACATGCGTGTATAATACACTAAAGCATTTATACCTAAATAATATACATAATATAGAGAAAATAGTGTTAAAATACTTATACAATACCATAGAATATTTGTACATAAAGAAAATTAAAATATATACATGGCTGGTATAAAACGTATATAACTATTAAAGTAAAAAATACGTATATAATATATAGAAGAATATAGTATATACACAATATGCAAAATATAGACTTAATATATATAAATGTAATATACAAAACATATATAATATTTAAAGTACTTACGTAAAATATATGTGTATGACTATGACATTGAAATATGTATACAAACATAATATATGCATAACGTATATAAAAATAGATATACAAAATATATAATAATAATAATAATAATAATAATAATAATAATAAGCTATTAATAAAAGATAATATGTTAATAATATGTCAACAATATAATGGTAATAACAATAGGTAAATAAGCATGAAAAGAAAATACAATAATAACAAAAACAATAAAAACAGTAATGAACAAAGTAATTTAAAATTAAAAGGTAAGATAAATAAAAGATTAAATTGAACTAAAAACGAAATTCGCGGGGGAAAATAGAAATAAAAAAGAAATTAGGGAGGGTCTATTTAAAAACGCTAAAGCATTAGGGGGACCTAAAACGCAATAAACCCTCTTTCCAGAACGCACGGTAGCAATAGGACCAGATTGAAAATGGAATAAAAGAAAACGCCAAATCTATAAAATAAAAATAAAGGGATTGGGGCCCGATTGAAACACGCTACAAAGGAGGAGGGGCCTCCCTCACAAATAACCCTAAAAGCGCAAAACACGCGGATCTTTAGGCCCCATCGGGTCGGATCACACGGGCCACAAGCCTAAAGGCTTAAACGGCGCCGTTTCACTCGTTATGCAGAACCCTAAGCCTTCCTTTCTTTTTCTTTTAATCGTTTCTCTATTTTTTGTTTTCAAAACAGCAGCAGCTGTTCTTTCTCCTTAAACCGCCCTCTCATCTTCTCCGATGATTGAGTTCCTTAGGTCCACCATGCCACCACTACGTCCGGTAACCGGCAGACCATGAGGGTTGGTATTTGGCCTCATTTAGAACACCCTTTGAAGGCCACGACTTCGAGCCACGGATCTGCCGAAGGGAAGGAGTTATTGGCTCCCTTCTGGACCTGATTCCAACGAGTGAAATAGGCGCCGACGACGGAAAGGTGACCCTTTCCTTTCTTTTTACTTTATTTCAAAGTACAAAAAAAGAAACAGAGAATCGATTGAAAAATTGATCGAAAATGGGGATTGGGAAATCACCTTCAAAGTTCGGTTCCTTTCTTTTTATTTCTTTCAAAAAAGCTCTCTACTTTTATTTGAAAAAAATCCTTCATGTATCTAGATGGGATCCTCTTTTTTACACTTACTTTTGGTTTCTGTTTCTGACCAAAAAATAAAACCCGAAAAATCCCCCCTATTCGTATTCGGTTCCCCTCCTTTTTATATCCCCCTCAAAATCCATAAAAATAAGATATATATGGCCTATTTGATTGCTATTCTATGGCTTCTATCCCTGTTTGCTGTCTGCTGCCTTTCGTTTTCAATTTTGCAGGTGTCAATCATCAATAAATGCGGTGGGATGTCTTCAACCGGCGGTGGCAGCTTCATAGTGGTGGTGTCAGAGAACCCCTAGGTGCGCCGCGCCTAGGGTTTGAAAGTCGTCTCCCCTGATTTGACCTCTGGGCCATCGATCTTGGGCCACTGCTTAGGGGGTGTTTAAGGTTTCGGGCCATTTGGGCTTAAGGGTTTGATTTGTAAAGGGTTAAACATTTGTAAGGGATTTGTTATTGAAATTTAATTTTGGACTGTAAATTGAACAATGGACTTTTAATCATTTTAAGCTTAGGTCAAAATTGACCTATTACAAAACCTAATAATAATATTTAAAAAAACATATGCAAATAATACTATATAAAATACTATGCGTATGTACATAAATATAATAATAATACTAATAATAGAATAAAAGGAAACGGAATTCAAATAAAATGGTAAAAGGATGAAATTGAATTGACAACCAGGGTTTCGGGCTAATCTGGAATAAAAATAAAATGAACAAGGGTTTGTTTGAACACGTTCTAAACTAAAAGGGCCTTAAAACAAAATTTTCCCGAAAGTCCAAAACGGAAAGCAGCACGGAAGATCAAATTGCAAACAAAAACAAAACAACGGGCCAAATTGAAATAAATAAAACTTAATTACAAGACAGTAAGAAAACGAAGAGACCAGGGGAGTAAATATCCCCGAAGTCCAAAGCACGCGGATTCTGACCCTCTCAGGTCGGGTTAAGATCGGGTCATGCCATAGGTAAGTACGGCGTCGTTTTGTGTTCCTGAAAACCCAAATTTCCTTTCATTTTTCACCCAGCCTTTCCCTTTTCTGCTACTCTCAAAACCCTAACAGACATTCACCCTTGCCCTTTCAATCGACCGAAACCAAAGCCCCCACTTTTGACCTTCATTCGGCCTTCATATCGCCCTCACAACGGTGGACGATGGCGCACGAGTACACCCCATTGTTCTCCGTCCAAGATCGGCCTTATAGACCGTCGATTTAGGCCCCCCCAATTTCGGCCTCGAACTTCCTCACAACTTCGATGTCAGCGAAGAATGAGGGAGTTTCAGTGGCCTCCGACAACCGACGACCGTAGGTAAGGGTTCTTAAGGTCCTTTTTTATCTTTCGTTGTAAAAATAAGAAGATTAAAAAAAATGATATTTATTAGAAACCAACCCTTTTTTAATCCGTTTTCTTTTCTTCTTTTGTTGTTATCTTTCCCAAACAGCCAAAATATATCAAAAGAAGAACGAAAGAAGATGAAGAAAGAGTTGTGTATCCACGGCCCTAATCGACGCAAGGGTAAGTGATTTCTCCTTTTCATTTCGTTTCTGCATGCATCTTATAAATTCAAAGTGAGGAAGAGACTGCAAAATCAAAAATACCTTTTTCGTGTTCTCTTCGTTGTCTATAAAATTTCGAAAATGTTCCCCTGTTCTTTTTTGTTTTTCTTTTTTTCTATTTTTTTTATCCCCCATTACAACAGTTTTTCGTTCCGTTTTTATATCCCCGATTACAAGTGAAAAAAATAAGTCTTTTCCGCTTTTTCTTTTTTTTGCTTCCGATCTCTGCCTTGGTTGCTGTTATCTGCTACTTTGATCTTTGTTTGCAGGTTGAGAAGTGATGGACGTGATGCCTAGTGCTAGGCTGCGGGTGGTGTGCTCGAGGAGGAGCGGCGGTGGGTGCGTGGGCAGCGGGCTAGGTCGGCTGTGGCAGAGTCGAGTGAGGGCTAGGGTTTGGGTGATGGGTTGTAACGGGTCTGGGTCTTAATTGGGTCATTCGGGTTTGATTTGTAAAGGGTTTGGGTAGTGCAAGGTTTTGGGTCATGGATTGCTGGTGGTGTAATTTGGGAATTGGGTTAAGTGATTTAAACGGGCTAATGGTGTATGTGGGCCTTATAATTGGGCTTTATTTTTGTAATTGTGGACTTTAGAATTGTAATTTGGACTTTTTTGGTTTATATATTTTGGTTTTTTTTGGCTTTGGTTTAAAAAATGTTTAGTGGTTTGGGCCCGGGCAAATTTAAGCCCGTACAGCTGCCCCTCTTTGCTCATTGTCGTGTAACGAGAATAGAGCAAAGACTCCAAAAGGGCCAAATTTGCCTGGTCTTGTAGGATCCCCACTTCTTGGCACCTCTCTTCTTCAAGCAACTTCGATATGCTTCACCGTAGCTTCAGAGATTTGAGACTCATTGTCTTCGATCCGTTTCACCGCGACTTCAGAGAGACAAAGTCCAGTCTTTTTGATCGGCTCCATTCATTATTCTCAATATGTGTCCTGGTATTAAATTCACCTCTTGCAATATGAGTTAAAAATAGAAATTGAAAAGCGAATAGCAGAAATACCTCAGTGTGTCCTGAGGCTCAACTCACTTCTTGTAATATGAGTTGGATAAACAAAAATTGAAAAGCAGGAATTGAAAAAAGATCAACTCACCTTTCGCAATATGAGTTGAATAAACAGAAATTGAAAAGCAGAAATTGAAAAAGATCAACTCACCTTTCGCAATATGAGTTGAATAAACAGAAATTGAAAAGCAGAAATTGAAAAGCAGAAATTGAAAAAGATCAACTCACCTTTCGCAATATGAGTTGAATAAACAGAAATTGAAAAGCAGAAATTGAAAAAGATCAACTCACCTCTCGCAATATGAGGTGAATTTTGAAAATATAAATTGCAAATACCTCAGCATGTGACCTGAGGCTCAATTCACTTCTCGCAATATGAATTGAATTTTGAACAGAAATAGAAATTGAAGATACCTCAGCGTGTGACCTGAGGCTCAATTCACTTCTCGCAATATGAATTGAATTTTGAACAGAAATAGAAATTGAAGATACCTCAGCGTGTGGCCTGAGGCTCAATTCACTTCTCGCAATATGAATTGAATTTTGAACAGAAATAGAAATTGAAGATACCTCAGCGTGTGACCTGAGGCTCAATTCACTTCTCGCAATATGAATTGAATTTTGAACAGAAATAGAAATTGAAGATACCTCAGCGTGTGGCCTGAGGCTCAATTCACTTCTCGCAATATGAATTGAATTTTGAACAGAAATAGAAATTGAAGATACCTCAGCGTGTGGCCTGAGGCTCAATTCACTTCTCGCAATATGAATTGAATTTTGAACAGAAATATAAATTGAAAATACCTCAGCGTGTGACCTGAGGCTCAATTCACTTTTCGCAATATGAATTGAATTTTGAAACATAAATTGAAAATACCTCGACGTGAGAGCCAAGGCTCAACTCACTTCTCGCAATATGAGTTGATTTTTGAAACATAAATTGAAAATACCTCGACGTGAGAGCCAAGGCTCAACTCACTTCTCGCAATATGAGTTGATTTTTGAAACATAAAATTGAAAATACCTCGACGTGAGAGCCAAGGCTCAACTCACTTCTCGCAATATGAGTTGATTTTTGAAACATAAATTGAAAATACCTCGACGTGAGAGCCAAGGCTCAACTCACTTCTCGCAATATGAGTTGATTTTTGAAACATAAAATTGAAAATACCTCGACGTGAGAGCCAAGGCTCAACTCACTTCTCGCAATATGAGTTGATTTTTGAAACATAAATTGAAAATACCTCGACGTGAGAGCCAAGGCTCAACTCACTTCTCGCAATATGAGTTGATTTTTGAAACATAAATTGAAAATACCTCGACGTGAGAGCCAAGGCTCAACTCACTTCTCGCAATATGAGTTGATTTTTGAAACATAAAATTGAAAATACCTCGACGTGAGAGCCAAGGCTCAACTCATTTCTCGCAATATGAGTTGATTTTTGAAACATAAAATTGAAAATACCTCGACGTGAGAGCCAAGGCTCAACTCACTTCTCGCAATATGTGTTGATTTTTGAAACATAAAATTTGAACATGGTACCAAAACATATTATTTGGTGAAGTCCTGGTGTCTTTTCCTTGATTTGGTGCAATTGTCATCGCAACCCCTTGCTCTGCTGAAATAACTGTATATGTCATGCCTGATGTTATCATGATGTGCATATGTTTATCCTAAACGCCTGTATGCCTACATGATTATGCTAGGCGCTTTAGGTATGTTGGCCATATACGCCCTTTTGTCATGATTTTTGAAGATCTGTGTTCAGCGTTTTGACTCTTGGTTGTCTTCAGGCTTTGTACCCGTCTTCGAGCCATCTGAGCAATCTACGTTTCTCTAATATCACTCTTTTGCTCCTGGTTGAACTTTTGTTATTGCTTCGAGGTTCTTGTGCTTATCAATTTTCATTCAGGTAATGCTTAACATTTCCTTTTGTTCAGAGTATGTCATTTGCTTTTTAACATCCAAATAAACCATAGAATGGGATGCATGAAAATGGTCGGATAGGTATGAAAGGGAAACTTCACGTTTATTTTATTTCAGAAGCAACAAACAAAGAAAGTTGATCAAGAATAGTTAAAAGTGTCATGAAATGAAAGGGAATTATATTCAATGGATACAAATGCTCTAAATATTCAACACATGAACTCTTCCACGTTTCTTAATCAAGAATCCTTTCGAGCCTGGCTTCTTGCGTAGAAGATTTCGAGCTTTCAGAAATGCCTCAAACACTGTAGTCTCATCGTTTGACTTCCTGTTCAAATCAACTTGCCCCTTGCATTCACATCTATTTCATTAGGATGCCCTTTCGGGTTTTCATCCTAATCCCTTTTTGTTTGCCAAGACGCCCTTTCGGGTTTTCATCTTGATCTCCCCTCTTTTTTTTCTTTTTTTTTTTAGGCATAGTATTTTTTCACAGCGTCTGAATTCACTGGATTCGGCAACTCCTTCCCATCCATTTCAGTGAGAATCAAAGCTCCGCCTGAGAAAGCCTTCTTTACAACATACGGTCCTTCCCAATTTGGCGTCTATTTTCCTCGAAAGTCCTTCTGTAATGGGAGAATCTTTCTCAACACAAGTTCTCCTTCGTGAAATGTTCTTGGCCGTACTTTCTTGTCATGGGCCGCGATCATCCTCCTCTGGTACATCTGTCCATGGACAACACGGCCTCCATTCCATAGACCAAGGAGAAAGGAGTTGCCCCCGTAGATGTTCTCACAGATGTACGGTATGCAAACAAGGCGAATGGTAACTTTTCATGCCAGTCCTTATAGGTTTCGGTCATTTTTCCAATAATCTTCTTGATATTCTTATTGGTGGCCTCAACAGCTCCATTCATCTTTGGGCGATAGGGTGAAGAATTATGATGCTTTATTTGGAATTGCTCACACACTTCTTTCATCATCTTATTGTTCAGATTCATGGCATTATCCGAAATGATTCTCTCAGGCAAACCATATCGACAGATGATTTCCTTTTTCAAGAATTTGCAGACTGCCGTTTTCGTCACATTAGCAAATGAAGCTGCTTCTATCCACTTTGTGAAGTAATCTATCACCACAAAAATGAATCGATGCCCATTAGAAGCTTTCGAAGAAATTGGTCCTATAACATCCATGCCCCACATGGAGAAGGGCCACGGAGAGGTCATAACATGAAGTGGCGAAGGAGCTACATGAATCTTATCGCCGTAAATTTGACATTTGTGGCATTTTCTCGCATAACTGATACAATCACTTTCCATCGTTGACCAGTAATAGCCGAGCCTCATGATCTTCTTGGCCATAGTGAAACCACTGGCATGTGTTGCACAAATTCCTTCATGGACTTCTTCGAGTATTTTTTTGGCTTCAATAGCATTCACACATCTCAGAAGCACTTGGTCTTTCCCTTTTTTGTATAAGATATCGCCGTCAAGAACAAATCCCGCAGACATTCTTCTGATTGTCCTTTTGTCGTTCTCATTTGCTTGTTCGGGATATTTTTGATCCTTGAGGTATTCTAAGATATCGTGGAACCAAGGTCGTCCATCCGCCTCTTTCTCAATGCCGCAACAGTGTGCAGGGGCTTTATATATGCTCATTTTCAGGGGCATTATTTCTGCTTCTTTACTTGCTTTGAACATTGAAGCCAAAGTGGCCAGGGCATCAGCCAATTGATTTTCTTCTCGTGGGAGGTAATTAAAAGTTATTTCTTTGAACTCGTTAATTAATTCAACCACCAGATCACTGTACTTAATCAACTTCGGATCCCTCACTTCCCAATCTCCGCGGATTTGGTAGATTACTAAGGCTGAGTCACCGTACACTTCCAGGGCTTCGATGTTCCGTTCAATAGCTGCACAGAGCCCCATGATGCAGGCCTCATACTCTGCTATGTTATTGGTACAGAAGAAGTTTAATCTGGCAGTGAGCGGATAATGGTTCCCTTCTGGTGATATCAAGACTGCTCCAATCCCATGCCCCAATGCATTTGATGCACCATCAAAATACATCTTCCATGACTTGGCTCTTGATGACTCACATTCCTCTTTTGTAACGCACATCAAGTCTTCATCTGGGAAGTCAAATCTCAATGACTCGTATTCCTCTGTTGTTCGATCTGCCAAGAAGTCAGCTATTGCGCTCCCTTTTATCGATTTTTGACTTACATAGGCGATGTCGTATTCCGATAATAGGATCTGCCATCGTGCCATTCTTCCTGAGAGTACAGGTGATTCCATCATGTATTTAATTGGATCCAGTTTCGAGATTAGCCACGTTGTGTGGTACAACATATATTGCCTGAGTCTTCGAGCTGTTCACACCAAAGCGCAGCAGTATTTCTCAATGGACGAATACTTTACCTCGCATTCTGTGAACTTTTTGCTGAGGTAGTAAATCGCCTTTTCTTTCCTTCCCGACTCATCGTGTTGCCCCAGTACGCAACCCATTGAATTTTCAAATACAGCCAAGTACAATATCAATGGTCTTCCTGGGATAGGCGGCATTAGCACTGGAAGACTTGACAAATACTGTTTTATCTTATCAAATGCTACCTGACACTCTTCATCCCATTCTCCCGGGTTATGTTTTCGAAGAAGCCGAAAGATTGGGTCGCATTGATTGGTAAGTTGAGCGATGAATCGGGCGATATAGTTTAACCTCCCTAAAAATCCTCTGACTTCTTTTTGCGTGCACGGAGGTGGTAACTCTTGAATAGCTTTTATTTTATCTGGGTCCACCTCGATACCTCTTTTACTGACAATAAAGCCTAGCAGTTTTCCTGAGGTAACTCCAAATGTGCACTTGGCAGGATTAAGCTTTAGCTGACATTTCCTTAGCCTTTCGAACAACTTTTTGAGGTTTACTACATGCTCTTCTTCTCCTCGGGACTTAGCAATCATATCATCGACATAGACTTCTATCTCTTTGTGCATCATGTCATGGAACAATGTTACCATGGCCCTCTGATATGTTGCCCCAGCATTCTTTAATCCAAACAGCATTACCTTGTAGCAGAACGTCCCCCACATTGTCGTGAAGGTAGTTTTCTCCATATCTTCAGGAGCCATTTTAATCTGATTATACCCTGAGAATCCATCCATGAAGGAAAACAATGAATGTTTTGCTGTATTGTCCACCAACGTATCAATGTGCGGTAAAGGAAAATTGTCTTTTGGACTTGCCCGATTCAGGTCACGATAATCCACGCACATTCGTACTTTACCGTCCTTTTTTGGTACCGGGACAATGTTGGCCACCCATTCAGGATATTTGGAAGCTTGTAAGAAACCCGCATCGAATTGCTTTTTGACCTCTTCTTTTATCTTCAACAACATTTTAGGTCTCATCCGCCTTAGTTTCTGCTGAATAGGCTTACACTCTGGTTTCAATGGGAGTTTGTGGACCACTATATCCTCATCCAATCCTGGCATGTCCTGATATGACCAAGCGAATATATTTTTGTACTCACGCAGCAAAGCAATCAAGTTGCGCCTAGTGTCAACTGTAATGGAAGTCCCGATTTTCACTTCTTGTTTTCTTTCTTCTGTCCCCAGATTTATTGTTTCAACAGATTCTTGATGAGGTAGAATCTGTTTATCCTCTTGTTCCACCATTCTCAGTAAGTCGGGAGACGAGACATAGTCTTCAGCACTTTCTTCGGCTTCAAATTCCCCTAAACAAATAGCCCTCTCAAAATCGATTTCCAGACTCGTAACGGGTTTGTTCATGCTATTGATATCCGAACACCTGAAAGTTGAATGGGAAAGAAACTATAGAAGGGCATCCAAATGTTGGAACCAACAAATTAAATGTTATGTCATGGTATGAGGCAAATGTAAGAATAGGCTATAAAATGAGAAAACAATCATGAATTTAGTGATAATGCAAAAGGATCGTGACAAAATGCATCTTCATTGATATTCATTTGAATGATAAAGAGCGAATACAAGCTCTTACAAAAGAATTATATTATGTCTAAAGACACAATAGAGGGTTAATGTTGAGCATTACTCTGAAGACTTAAAAACTACAAGAAGGTCCTCGACAGTCCAATTGTTCAGTTTGAAACCAGGAGGGCAAGGGCGTATTCTTGAGATGTCTTTGCCTGCAGCAATATCAACTCCTTTGTCGATAACATTTATGCTGACATTTCGAAAACCCTTTTCGATTGATAGCAGTATTTTTCGCGAGCTATTTTGTCCAGGGTATATCTTTCCCGCAGACGTAAATGTTCTTGACAAAGGAGGATACTCGATGGGCTCCCATTCTAGTTCTCGACCCAAGGTTCTTGCGATCCTTCTTTCTTGGTCCTTCTTCCATTGTTTCTTTAAGTGACACGCCTTCGGTTGGAATCCTAGACCAAACCGAGCCTTGTGAGGGACTGGCTTCAGGGCTCTGACTATTCCTTGTTGAAATTTCCCTAGACCTTTCCTTGCTCTAGCTCCTTTTCCTACCGTCAACTTAATCCCCATCTTTGTGTTCCTTGATAACTTGGGTACGGGGATCCTATTTCCCTCCGCGACAAATGTAGCGTTGACAAACTCTAGGGATCGGAAGGAGCACTCTAATGCATCTTGGCTAACTTCGACATAGGGAGTGTCAGCAGAGACGGATGCGACGATATCTTCTTCGCCTTCGATTGTAACCAGGCAACCATCCATGATAAGCTTCAGTTTTTGGTGTAGTGACGATGGGACGGCTCCTGCGGAATGGATCCAAGGTCTTCCCAACAGGCAGTTATATGACGGTGTGATGTCCATGACCTGGAACTCGACGTCGTATATGTAAGGGCCTACTTCCAAAGGGATCTCAATCTTTCCCATAACATCCCGCCTCGTTCCATCAAAGGCCCTTACCGTGGAATGACAGGGCCTTAGATAGGATAAGTCCATTGGAATTCTGGAGAGTGTAGCCAATGGCATGACATTGAGTGCTGATCCATTATCAATGAGCACATTAGGTACGATGTAACCCTTGCAGCGGGTTGTAATATGCAGCGCTTTCACCAAGCCCCTACCACCGGGCGGTATTTCATCATCACTAAAAGAGATGAAATTGACCGCATTCAAATTGTTTACCCATCGGTCAAGCTTCTCTACGGATATGTTGTTTGCTACGTAAGCTTGGTTTAATACTTTCAACAATACGTTCCGGTGTGGCTCTGAATTTAGTAGTAGGGATAGTACCGAAATTTTTGCCGGCTGCTTGCTTAGTTGTTCTACTACGTTGTACTCGCTGTGCTTAATAAACTTCAGAAATTCTTGCGCCTCCTCTTCATCCACGGCCTTCGTAATTCCTGGTTCAGGCAACATTTCCTGTTCATCTTCTATTTCGTGCATTGGCGCTTTCCCTTTTTGTTTCGAATCACTGGCCTTCTTTGTTGGTTCATTCTCTCTGTAATAACACCTCCCACTGCGGGTGAAATGACCCACTTCCCCGATACTTTCAGTTGTAACCTCAGACTTTTTACTTTCTGGCGTGACAATGTTAACGTCATATTTCCAAGGTACAGCTTTATCATCCTTATAGGGAAAAGGAGATGGTACTTCTATTATAATTTTCGGTTTCTCCTGCTCTCTCTTGGCATCGTAGTAGATCACTAATGGCCAATCGGCGCTATAGGAGAAACCTGATGATTGGTCGTCAGAGGCACACACCTCTCCTTCGTCTGCCTCTCCACCTTTGTTGAAGATTTCAACTTCTTTATTATCCATCATATCTTGGAGTACTTCCTTAAGCTCCTCACACGACTGGATATCGTGCTCTGTACTATCATGGAAGTCACAAAAAATTTGCGCCCTTTCAACTTTTTCTTCAAACACCCTATTAGGATGGCAGAGTAACCCTTTTTTAGCCAATACCTCCCAAATTTTCTGCAGAGGTGTTCTCACTTCAGAAACCCATTTCCTGACTTGTCGCTTGTCTCTTTTTTCCAATACACTCACATTCCCTTCAGCGTGGTTTGGGAATGGATTCCCGGTCGTTCTACCCGTGCCATCAAATTTCAAGATACCTGCATCGACGAGTCCTTGCACTCTCCTTTTGAAGGCGAGACAGTTTTCCGTTGAGTGTCCCTGATTCCAAGCATGATAAGCGCAACTGGCGTTTGGATCGTACCATTTCGGGTACGGAGGCTTCAAGGGCGCCATGTAATGTGGAGAGATCAACTGTTTTTCTAAGAGTTTTGGGTATAGCTCCCCGTACGGTACAGGAATAGGGGTAAATTGTTGTCTCTCAAAATTGGGTCTCGCTGGTCTTGGCTCGTTCTTATGTTGGCTTTGGGTGAGTGTTGTGTTTTGTGGGAATGTGGCGTTTAGTCTAGGGCTGTTTGTGGCATAAACAGGGTAAGAAGGGTACGGAGGTGGCGCTTGGTAGTAAGGGGTTTGAGGCGGATAGTAGAAATTTGGGGGTGGGTAGTTTCGTGGTCGAGGTTGGCTCGGATACGGGTTGGAGGCATAACGGCTTCCTACTCCTACCATGTGGGTCTCTGGGTCTTTTTTCTTTATGGGCATTGTTTTTCTGGAATTTTCTTGTCCCTCCATTCTACCACTTTTGACAGCATTCTCAATAAGCTCGCCAGATATGACAATATCTGCAAAGTCTTTTGTGGCACTTCCCACCAGTTTATCATAAAATGGTGTTTTCAAGGTATTTATGAAGAGGACAGTTATCTCGGTTTTTGTCAATGGAGGTTCTACTTGAGTCGAGATGTCTCTCCATCTTTGTGCGTATTGTCGGAACGTTTCCGACGGTTTCTTTTCCATCATCTGTAACGTCATACGATCGGGTACCATGTCCGACACGTGCTTATACTGCTCACAAAATGCTGACGCTAGATCCTTCCATGTTCGGATCTTCTCTCTGCTAAGCTGATTATACCAGCGAAGAGCCGATCCAACAAGGCTGTCTTAGAAACAATGTATAAGCAGTTTATCTTCATTTACATATCCGGTCATCTTTCGACAATACATGACCAAGTGTGCCTTTGGACACCTTGTCCCATCATACTTCTCGAAATCAGGTGTTTTAAACTTCGGCGGTAAAACCAAACCAGGTACTAAACTAAGCTCCTTAGCACCTAGTGCAGAGAAGACCTCAGTGCCCTCTATCGCTTTTAGTCTTTCTTCTAGACTTTTGTACTTTTCTTGGACCTCATGATCTTCCACTCTCAACCTAGCAATTTCCGCCGGATCATCTAGATCTGGGACAGGCAGGTTGGCAGGAGCAGACACAAATATCCCCTGTCCCAGATGTGTGGTTGGCACAGGTCGTTGTTCTAAGCCAGCGGATTCCCCTTGAATTTGTACTCTTTGTGTCATATGAGGTGGAGTGAATCCCGGTGGGTAAAGTGGATCTTGATCAAGGTTAACAACCTCAGGATTCTGCACGGGCCCCTTTCCTTTTACCAGGGCTGACATCATTTCCATCATTTTAGCCATCTGCTCTCTTTGTTCCAGTGACTCCTCCCGGGACCTCACCATCAAATCCCTTGTTTCTTGCTGTGATTTGGCCAGTTGCTCTTGCAATTCCCGTTGAACTCTTTCCATTCTCTCGATTCTTTCATTAAACTCTGCCTCCATTACTCTAGTTTGTCGCCTCGTTCTATACGAATGCCGTGATTCCAGCCTTGTATTGTTGCGACTGCGAATTGTACGATTCTAACCTTAGTGAACGATCACAGGATATGTGTATGCAATGAATGGATGCATGAATTCTATATGAATGTTACATATGCAAGAATTAGGTGTTGATTTCAAGATAGCCCCTATCTAGGCATTTCATTCATTCAAAAGAGTTCGTTACAAAATATTTTGCCATCTTACTTGGCTATTACACGAATTTTCTAGCTATATCACTATATTTCTTTACTCGCTCTAGGAATTCTGATATGCTCGATCGTTGACTCGGTGGGAATCGACAACTGAGATCTTCTGCTTCATCTGATAATTGGACCATGTATATTGCCACTCCACGAATTTCATTAATCAAGAAGCCAAGTTGCATTTCCCTTTCCTGGAGGTCCGTTTTATAAGCGTGAATATCTCTATCGTATTGATCATTTTTTTCTTCCAAGGCCTTTAAGAGAGTGTCCAATTGTTGTTGGCGAGCTTGCATCGCGTCTTCCAAATCTCTTATTTTTTCTCTTAACCCCAGACATTCGGATCGGCTAGTCATCAGTTCATTAGACGCAGTCTCACATTCAGCATTTTTCTTTCTCAATTCTATCATGGCCGAGCAGTCTTTTCCTCCTCTTTCTTCGCCTTCCCTTTCCAAAATTCCATTCCACCTTTTACGTTGCTCAATTCTTCCTTCCATTCTTCAGGTGACTTGCCTAGTCCGCTATTCTTGATAGTGGCTCTTAGCTTCTTATTTTCCAAGTGAAGGTCTCTTAAGTCGTTCCTCACGATTTCGGCCTCTTTTTGTACTTTTTCAGTCCTAGATCTTTCAATTTGAACGTCAATCTTTAATTGGTAATTTTCTTCTTGAAGGACGCTGAGATCCCGCAACATCTTGGATTTCTCGCGTTCAAATTCTCCTCTAGCTATTTCAAGCTCGGATGGTGCTTCTTCTATTAAAGGGTTCTGAGAAGCATGACTTGTCGACGATATTTGCTGGCTTTTTACCCGTTGCTTTCTCCATACATCATAGTCTTGGGTGAGAGTATCGGCATACAACGCCAACTCCATCAGATAAATTCTTTTCCAAGACTTAGCGGTGTCTCAAACCTTCTTCATGTAGCCCTCGCCCGCGAAAGGGAATTCGGATTGCGCTAATCCTCCGGTGGCGGGTATGAATTGTCGCGAAGAAAATTGTCTTTGGACCAATAGCGGGGCGTATCCGACTCCTCCCCACAGACCTAGCAGTGGTACCCAATCTTGACTTCCGACCTTATATAATAAGACTGACGGGCGTATCCATGGCGCCCTCCATGTCACATCCTTAGTGCGGAGATTCTGAAAGACCGAAACCCAATGTTGTTCAGTAATTTCCTTAGGCCATTCCCTCTTACAATAGGCTTCTAAAGGGGAGACATTTTTGAAAACATGTGATATGGCGTGCGTTCCTCTTTCCAAAAGTGACTCATGATCTAAACGTTGAGCAATTGCGCACATCCAATAAATCGTCCTTCCCCTTTCTTCCGACAACTATTCAAGGACCTGAAGGTTTCGGCTAGGATTGTCGGGACAGGGTTGACTCCTTGTTTTAACCTCTCGAAGAAATCTACCACCGCGACTTCAATGTGCCCGAGGACTTTCGGAAAGACAACCAACCCGTAGACTGCCAAAGCAAACAGATTTACCCTCTTCAAGGTGTCAGGATGGCTCGAGACCAAATCTCGTATGGAGGACCACGGAATACAAATAGTTTCATTCTTCTTCTTTATCTGCTTCTCGGCCCATGCGTCGGTCATATCCGTCAACCTCATTATTTTCTTTTTGAAGGTCATCGGTTTAGGCTCTTTTACATAGATCTTGTAGGGTTGCACATTATCACTGCGAAGTAAGGCTGTATATTCCTCGATAGTGGGGGTCATATCTTCCCCATTGAAAATGAAACATTGATAGGCGGGATCCCAAAATTTGACCAAAGCTTATATCAACTGCTCGTCTACCCTGACAGCGACTAGGTTAGCTATGTCCCCATACCTCTCAATGAAGATTCCCCTAGTATCCGAATCCCATTGATTCCAAATCTGGACTAAATCTTCAAGATTGTTTTGACGGACATTCACCCTTACGTGCCCCGGCAAATCGGCAGCACATCCCTCCATTAGACTATCCCCTCTTTCTCTTTGGGTTTTTACAGACCAGTCCCGAACTGTGACATTCCTTTCGGTTGTTTGTGTAATCGACTCCTCCATTAGAAACCTATTTTTCGGCCACCGATCTCTAATCAACACCTTCCTAATATGATGCCTAGAATGCATGATGACAAATAAGACAACAACAAATCATGGTTAGTAACATAAGTAAAAAGGAAAACGGAAAATTTGACAAATTAAGCCATCCGAAAACCCGATTCCCTTGCATAGAAAGTAAAAATAGAAAGGGTAAGAGACGTTTCTCCCGTGTACTTATTTTGGTAACTACTAAGTGGACAGGGGTTCGGCATGGCTCTAATTGGGTGGTTCGTATGTTTCACTACATGTGGTTTTGGTTCTAGATGGGTACTCGAATTGTCCGTACTGTCATCTACTAAGATTAGTACGGAGCCTCGGTCATGGCCCACCATAGGCTAACGAGATCAATTCGAGGGGTTACATTTACTTATGCTTATGCGGAGGGACAAGTTAACTCACGAAAGCATAAGTCGTACGTAACCCGAAAGTATTCACTAGCCTGTGCGGAGGGACAAGTTAACTCACGAAGGCGTAGCGTTTACTTTCGCTTAAATGGACAGAGCCCGGATATGGCGCTCATGTTATGTAAGATGCACGTGAATAGTGTGTGGGAAAAACTCACAACCCTTTCGTTTTATTTTACCAACTACAAAACTAAAATCATACGCACTTAGAGCTTAAAAACAAAATGACAAAGCAAATTAGCCGAAATATTTACCACAGACACAAATGCATGATTTTTCAAAGATGAAGTTTTCGAATCATGACTAAATATCAAAGCGAACGAGGAATTTTGAAAATTTTGACAACACGGGTTTAATTCTAGACTCGACTCTCGAAAAGAGGCTATCCCCAGTGGAGTCGCCAGCAACCTAAACCAATATCTAGCAGACAATAATCAACCAACTTTTAGTGTCTTTTTGGGGAAAAAATTGTAATAACCATGATCATCAAGTGAATATGCATATAAAATGTGTTTTAGACTTATATTTAATTGCATTTATCTAAAGGTGTTTATGGCGCGAATTTTGATTATAGTTTTCAACTCAACACCTATTTTATTGTTTAGAAATAATAAAAATATAAAATTAAATTTATATTAATTTTAAATAAAAATTATTATTATTTAAACAATAAAATAAATCATTTAAACAGGCCGAGCCTAATAAATTTTTTTATTTTATTTTAGACCTAAACTCTAACCTAACTTTGCTCATAAACATTTTTATTTTTATCTTCATTAGAAAACTAAATTTATTAAATCTTTTAAATAAAAATTGTTTAGAGATGAAATTGGATATTGATGTTAATTGAAAATTTAAAGGAGTTTTAACCATTTTTAATTCTTACAAATGAAAACAAAGGTGGTAATGTGAACGTAAGAAACAATTAAATCAAAAGTTTAATAGATCAAAATTTCAAATTTTTAATGGGTTGGATTAATTAATTTGATAATTAAAAATACCGAATTTCCCATAAATCCAACCCAAAACTTTTATATTCATTTTGGTTCAATTTTAGTGGTTAGATTTCAAAACTCACAAAATCACTCATGTTTTAGGCTTATTTATTCGGGGCAATGCTATTAAACTTGTTTTACAAATTTTAAAAATTGGACTTTTGATACTTACTGTAAACTTTATGCAATAAAAAAAAAAGTTGTTTTTGTATTAAAAATAATAATATTTAAAAAGTTTACTTTTATTTAAATATTCAATTTCAAATTTAACGGAGACTTGATATTGTTGTGGTTTATTTTTTGCTTCCTCCCAGTTGGAGACGTTTCTTCTTTATTTATAAGACATGATTCTCTTGATATGACATGTTAAGGAGGTAACTAGGTGCCGTGCATATAACTCAGGACGACACGTACCCCTTTTAAGTTTGACACGTATCATAAACATGTCTTTCTAATAAGATTCGTACCCAGATATCATCATAAGTGTTCACGTGTTCTGCCTCGTAAGGTGGTGAGCTGTGTTCGCATGTCTTCCTTGCGAGGGGTTGATATTTCACCTTGTGATAAACATTGATGTCCACCTTATAAGATCATGAGGGTGCCAGTTAGGGGTCGGAATCCAACTCACAAGGGTGTGTTGACATATTTTCTTTATGAGAGACTGATATTTCACCTCGTGATACACATTAATATCCACTTTGAATCTGGTTGTAAGATATTCTATAATATGATTATTATCCAACATTCAGACTGATATTTTCATTAACTAATTAAACAATTTCAAAAGCAAAATCCAAAAATAAATATATCCAAATTTATGCTTCTTTGTAATAAGTGATACTCCAAAAACAAGCACACAACAAAAGTAGTCGCAGTTTTACATCATACGAACTTCACAAGAGTTGTCATTTCCTTATTTTATTTAACTTTCAATATATAATATAATATGATATAATGGAAAACACCATTTTCCATATTTGTTTTCTCCAACTCCTCTACCTGCAAGAAATGATCATTCTCATTAGTTCATACAAAAAATTCAGAGTCAAAATAAAATACAAACCCCGGAATATGGGCTTGTTTATATTATATAAAATTTAACACATTCGTATATATATAATTTTATTTTTGACACATTCGTACGTAAAAAAAAAAAAATAGTACCCAAGATGGAGAATCTTCTTGTCAGAGGGATGGGAGTAAGCAGATGGATGCTCAATGACATTGGGGCTAAAGAAATTGCGAGAAGCTAAAGCTTGAATAGCATTAAGCTCAGGTCCGGTCACCATGTTTGCCTGCTGAAGCCTCTCTATTTCTGCAATCTAAACGTTTTAATATAAAATAAATATCCAATAAGTGTAATTATTTCTTTTTCTTATCCAAACAAACCCTTAATATGAGTTATTAAAAATTCGAAGATCGTCGAGAAATTATCATAGGCGCAGCATTAAATCAAAACCAAAATCTATCCTTGCACGAAAAAGCATGATCGAAAATAATTCAAACCCCAAATTAAGTATCTAGTCCTTAGCAATAGTAAATGAATGCACGTGGGTTTTGAGGTAATTATAAAGGAAGATATAACGTTGTGTGTTTTACTATATTTACCTTGGTTCGGAGACAAACACTTTCATTTTCCAATTCGATTTCCTGTGAGATATAATATATATAAATATAGCAAATTAAATTAAGTTATAATAAATGTCATAAAAATTGGTAGAAAATTGGAAAAATATGTTAGAACAAATCACCCTTTTCTGCAAAAACTCTATTTCAGCTAGCAGCATTTCGTGCTGTTGCACCAAACAGAAACAAATTAAAACATATAGGAGAAAAATGAAATATAAATGAATAAAAAATAATAATAATAATGAAGGTAAAAAAAAGTTACCTTCTTGGACCTGATCCTAGTAATTCCTCTTTCAAGCCTGTTTTCTACCTGCTTTAACTCTTTCACAGTTAAGGAACTCAAGGAATCTCCCATTAGGTGCCTTCAAACAAACACAAATTAAAAAAAATCCAAGTTTTTTATTTTAAATTTAAATTGAAATGTTAACTTTTGACAGTAAAGTACCTGTTAGAATTCTGTAACATTTGAATCTGCTGTCTCAACTTGGCTGATTCTTGTTGATAATACTACATAGTACATACCCAGTTAATGAATCACTATATATATATATACACGTATATGTATCATTCTTTTCATGCAAATGCTAACATATGATAGTATATATGATATACATGTAAAAGAAATTTATATATACCTGAGCATTGATTTCAGTAACAGTGTTTGTGTTAGAAGTATCTGAGCAAGCCTTCTTGTACCTGTCTATTGTTGATCTTATGCTGCATCAAATAAAAAACAAAATTGTTAAAAAAGGGATATATATATATATATATATATATATTCGACTTCTATTTTTGGGTCAATTCTAGAAGTAAATTTCATGTAAATATGAATCAAACACTTCCAATCCAATATGGACATCTACTCTTAGCTTAGGGGAAAAAAATCACATACACTCTTAATAACATGGTATATATTCACACAATTTACATTACTTTTAAAAATGGAATTCACCTTTTTGAAATTTAAATCTCAAATACTACATTGATTGAATTGCAATTGAGCAGACACGAAGAAATATTATATAGTTCTCATAATCCATGGAGGGCTCAATGTGGAAGGTTGGGTAGTCTCTAAAAACACACCTAACCAATGCCAACCATGCCTTAATGTGTTGCAATTGCACTTGAACTTGCACATGCATCACATGTATATTATATATATAGCATGTCTTACCCTAATTACTCTTTCCTCGGAGAGGCTTTAGATTTGACCTTTTCTGTATATTATATATATTGACCTCACGCATGTATAGTTCAAAGACCCTACACGTATACAACTTCATCGGAGACTGTCAATTGCTTGGGTTAGACGACCAAAAAACTGGACTATATATTATTATATTAAAAATTCGACCTAAATTTAATTGATGATATATGAAATGCCAAACCTTAATATAACATCATAAACAATCCAATATACTAAACAAAAATTGGAATATGATAACACCATTTGACACTGACAATTCCAATCTATTTATGAAAACCACTTAATCTCACACGTGGACAACTTTACCTGGGGTTGGATAAGAAGGATATGTTAAACACCACTTGGCATTGCCAATCCCAATCTACTATGAAAACCAATGATCGTTTTAGTTTAATGTTCCATCTTTCAATCAACCATTGACGACCTAGCAAGCTAGCTAGTCGTATGAAAACCCCCATCAATTGCAAGCGTTGGAACATGAAGGGTTAAAAATCACACTTAAAATATATATTCATGCATGAATTCTCTAAGATATATATTCACACTTAAGATTATGGTCGTATTTTCATCATAAAAATAAATTAATCCTAATATTGTAAGCCTTTGTTTTCGAAATATTTTAACCTAAAATATGTCATCTTTAAACTCCAATAAATATGTATATAATATTGTGAAGCAACAAGAATGAAATATCACAAAGATAGCAACATGTTAGAATGGATCGTAATGCTTTTTCTTTTTCTTTTTTCATTCAACATAAACAAGTAAACAAAAACATTCCCAGACCAATGATTTTAAAAAATGGCATGCATGAAGAGTAAAGAATATCTGGGAATCTTAAAAGAAATAGTACAATGAAAGGCTCTTTTTATGTTTTAATAAATCAATTTTATAGTATTTGAAATTGAAAAGGTGAGCATAATATATTCTTGAAATCAGAACAATAATTTATTTTCACTTCAAAAAACAGGTTAGAATCTTCAGAAGAAGACGAAAAGATATTAAATAAATGATTTGATGAAGAAGATTACGTTGACCAATGTCCAAAATGAATGGAAATGTAATGGTTTTATAACTGTAGACAAACTGAAGTAGTACTCATAATCTTTAACCCATATTAGGAAAATAGCTTCTGACAACCCCTCAAATACCCAAAATTCTCACCCACTTTAACTTAACATTTTCCTGACTTTCTTCTTTCAGCTCTCGAAACAAAGCTTTTGTTTCATATGAAAAGTTGTTTCAAATCATGTGATTGACATTACACACACACATATATGAATGGCGTGAAAGAAAAACCCAGAAATTCAACCCGAATAATGAAAACAATAAGAAATATATAGCATGAAGAGATGTAAATATATATATATATATATATTACTTGTTGTTGGAGTACTCATACAGACGGCCTCGACTGGAGAAGACAATGAGAGCAACTTCAGCATCACACAGGACTGACAGTTCGTAAGCTTTCTTCAGCAGGCCATTCCTGCGTTTGCAAAAGGTAACTTGACGATTTGTTGTGTTTTCGATCCTCTTTATCTCTATTTTTCCTCTTCCCATTCTCTTTGATCACTTGTACCTGCAAACACTACCCGATCTGCCTGTTTAGAATAATATTTACCTTTTGGGAAATAGATGATAAGTATGAATCAATGAAAATCCTGAGAAAAAAAATGGTGTTTAGATGAAGGAAATTGAGAGTATAAGAAGTAGATCCATTTGTTTTGAGACGTAAATAGAAATAATAAAGACTGAAAATAAAAAAGAAAAGACTTTTGGGTATGGAGGAAAAGTTAGCCATTCCTATTCCCATACCCTAGCTTCAATTCCAAGAAACTTACAAATCTAAAGGCCTAGTAAAAATGAAAACAAAGACTTTTGGGTTTTTAATTTATTTCGTGGATGTACTATTACTTTTATGGTTGCATATTATTACTCCAAAAAAAAAAAAAAAAGAGCTCAAGTTGAAGGGATTTTTGGAAAGATCTGAAACACAAGTAGGGATGAATATTCATGAAATATGAAGAAAACCCATCATGTATTTTTGTATGATTATGGTGAAGAAGAAAAGCAACAAGGGAAAGATAGAACAGAATAGATCTTCATCATGCAAAGAAGTAGAAGGTTCTGACAACACAGATCTAAGAAGATGAGAAAAAAAGAAAGAAAGCATGCATTTAGGTAAAGAAATAAGAGTTAAAAAAAGTAAGTATATACATATTTAACAAGATCTAACTGAGACCAATTGTTTTTGTTTTTCTTCATTAAAAGAAGATGATGAAAAGAAAAGAAAAGAAAACCCTCAAACCTGAGGTATTTTGGTAAGAGTTCCGGCCAATTCAGCTTTCGGAAAATCACGAATCCCAAAGAAAGCAAAGTGTTTTGAGAGTATATATTTAATAACTTTCCTCCGAGGAGGGTAGGCCTAAGCTTATAGGTGATATTATAGGGAGGGAGCTTAGAGAGATGGGGTGGGAGACTCACTCAAGTTTTCTGAGTTGGAAAAAGACCTTGGAATTGTAATTTGCCGAAAGGGTTAGAGAAGAGGGCGTAGAATTAGCAAAATGAAAAGAGCTTTGCAGGTGCCAATTGCCACCATTTTTAGCAATGAGGTTTCCATATATTGTAATCCTTATTTAAAGTCCCTGAACTCACTAACGTGCCCTTCTCGAATCTTTTCTACTGTCTCCATTTAATGGGCGGTGTTTAGACTCAGACTCAACGTTCACCCTCTCTATCTTTGCCTTCCATTTCTATGGAGTTAGGGTTTTGGTGCCATACACGTAGTCCTGCACTACGTACACTGTGTAATAATACCCCCACTAAGATTAGTCTAACCCCATATCAAGATAATATTCTACAATTTCAGTACTACTACATTAGGGGACCTGTTGATTTTAGCTTGGTATTAATCTATCAAAGTTTATCAATATTTTTTTAAATATTTATAAATATATTTTAAGGTTCTGTTTAATTTGATACCAAATGGTGTGTTTTGATGAACTTTTTTCGCCTCAATATTTTTAAATATTTTCATACATATAGTTTATTTTCAATTTTATTAATAATATATAATATACATATGTAAATATATTATATTTCAATTACATATATTTATATGAAAATATTATAAAATTTTAAAGTTATATAAATTTAGTGTCCAAAATTTTTAAATATCAAAAAAGTAAATATAAAATATTTTCAAATATAATGATTATTAATTATAGATGATTATAGATAAATAACCTAATTTAATAACAATATTTTATTATAAATGTAATTATGATAAAAATATTAAAAAAATCAAGATAAAAACAATTAGAAATCTGTTTAGAAAATAAAAATATTAGACCAATTGATACGGAACACTAAGTATTTGTACAAATTAATATTGTCCAATATAGATCAATCTAAGCTTATAGGAACAACTACCAAAATTGAAGCGATAGGATATTTACATCATTTTATTTTATGTTAAAATTAATATATTGTTAGAGTAAGCCTTGCAAGTCAATCAGGGCTTGCTTATATGATATAAAAATATTTGATTTTATAAATATTATTATAGTTTTTATAAAAACTTGAGATGCTTTTTATTCATGATTAAATATTTTCATATTTAAATTTGTGTAAATAAATCCTAAGAAACATAAAAAGACTTTGCAAGAGAATCCTTATGAATCATAGCAGTGATTCCTAAACAGTTCCTGGTCATTGTACTTTTTAGATAAGACATCAACAATGCTCAAAGGTCGACATATGCGAGGCTCCTTGCATAGGATGCATGAGGGGTGAAGGAAAAAAATAATTCTAGAGGAATCAGAATTGAATTATAAATTTTATATGAGACAAAAGATAATTTTATTATTATACTAATTATATTTTTTAATTTTCCAATGAACTTAGAAGAAATTTTACCATTTAGGGGGGTGTAGGGCCACTTTCACTTGCATGTGCCCCTAGATGCATGTAAATGATCTTTTAAGTTGAAGTATGAGATACTTAAGGACAACATGTGGGTTTTCAAACTATTCAAACTAGTGATAAAAAAAATGTTCAAACATGAGCTTTAACTGTATATTGTGGTAACACCAATGCAATAAATATCTCCAAAAATAATGTATCACACTCTCAAACGAAGCATATAAGGCATCACTTTATGAGAGCTTATTGAATCGAAGAGGGTTGTTCTTCACACATTTGAACAAAGAAAGCATTAAAAATATATAGGTTTTCCATCCAACCTGGGGCCTTTAGAGGGTCAACGAAAAAAATTGTATCTTTAATTTCATTGGCTATAAAAGGTTTAGAGAGGTAATTGTTAACCTTGATTTTCAAATATTTTGATATAACAAAATATTCCCTTAATCAAATTTTGTAAGATTAATGTTCAATTTTAAGAAATTATTTTCAAATGGTTTTTTAAAATTAATTAAACACTTAAAAATTTTCGTAAGTGTTGAATGCTCCCAAAATTCCTTTAAGTTCATATTTTGGTAAAACTTGGGCTATGGTCCAATACCCTTATTAAGGGTATTGGAACACATGAAGTTAGTAGCTTCAAGTGTATCAGACCCCTTGGTTGTAAATGTCGATACATATAACTATGTATCGAACCTAAGCCTCATGTGTTCCAAAACCTAGGAGGCTAAATTGTCTTTTGAATACTTAAGGCTATCAAACCTTAAATACAGAAGAACTGAACTCCAAACCAAGATGAATCAAAACACAATCTTCGAGTCTAGTATCTAAGGCTCTAACGACCATATTATTTTAATTAGGCCAATAGAACCTAAAGTCCAAGTATTGGGATATAGCCATTCGCAATTGCATTTAATGCCAAAGGAAATATCTTCAACGACTCAATGTTCGCTCTAACTACTCCAAAGAGCTAGAAATCAATGAAATGGTATAAATAAAGCTCAAGAACATAAAGAAGTAGATAGGAAACAATTTTATAAAGCTTATTGTGTCAAAATCTAATTTTTCACTTGTAATTCTCATATTTTTCTTTACACACTTGGGATTTTGTTTTGTTTTGTCATTTAAATGTTGTAATATATTTGAGTGAGCTTGATCATTGTATATTAGCCTTTGAGAGGTTTACTTTCTTTCATTTTTATTTCTCAATTTTGTGAGAGGTTACTTAAGATTTTGGGTAGAAAATCTTAATGGGATGTGGCTCTATCTTGCCTACTTAAAAGATAGTACTATAAATGTTAAATCTTGTCCTTAAAAGGTTTCAAATTAGTGGATTTTGAAAATTCTTAGTTGTGAAGAGCTAAGGTAATGAATGTAGGCAATTGGGGTCGAACCACTCTAAATTGTAATGTTAGTTTTTACTTGTCATCTTTAATTGCAAAACTTTTAATCATTAATTCACCCTTTTTTAGTGCATTTGATCTTTATAATTGGTATCAGAGCTAGACCTATAAAGACAATTTAACCATTAAGAGACAAGATCCTTGAAGAGCTTAACTACAACAACCATGGAAAATCATCATAAAAAAGTCTTTACCTTTGGAGTAGGTGCATTTGATGGAATTTGAGCAAAACTTCGTAATGTTGGTAGAATGATAATCAACCATGAGGCCTTCACTCTTCAATGGATCAAACTGCTCATATTGGAAAACAAGAATGAAGTTGTTTATCCAAGGCAATGATTATGAAGTTTGGTGAATCATCACCATTAGCCTATTCTTCCCTAAGAAGGGAGTAGATGGTGAAATTGTCAAAAAAAGAAGATAAGTAGTGTATTGACCCATTTTCGTCTGTGTCGAAAAATATGATTTTAAGTTGAATTTCTTAAACCAAGCTAGTCCAAAAAATTAAAATGAGAGTTTTTCAGAGAAAGAACGAGAATAAAGAGAAGAATTATCAATTGATTTATGAAATGAATTATTAACTCATTAAAGAAGTTAGTAATTAATACATGAGAACTAAATTATAACATAACTAGATTTGAAAGATTGGATGAAAGATTAAGCATGGCCTTAAGTGTAATTAAACCATGATTAATATTTAGTTAGTGAAAAGCCATCATCCATGCCATTAACTTCCAGTAACCACTTTACAATCCATTCTTAGCCATTAGATTTGTTTTATTAAATACAATTAAGCTTAAGGAAAATAGAAAAGTTAGTGGAGACATCTTAGTTTCATCTTCATTTTCATCCACTTAAATTACTAAGAAAGAAAATAAAAATTGCATGTTATTCTTCTCCATTGCCGTGAGCTTGTCTACTAAAGTTAGTGTGCTTTTCTTTAAATTTTAGTTAGATTAATATCTTAAGATAATAGTTAAGTGTAGCCCAATCAACTAGATGTAGAATTTGTTAAGGTTTGTTTGGATAGCCATTGATGAATGTTTACGAAGCTGAGAGAGAGAATGTTAAGAACTTGAACAACTAGCATGTTTTTGGATTACTTGAGGTTACTAAATTATATTTCCAAAGTCAAAACTAGATTCAAACAAGAGAGTTTTGAATTATGTGAAAATCAAATGTTTAGGCTTCAGGTGTCAAGTTTTGGTTATGCATTTCATGTTTGATTTCAGTGCTTTCTTTGTATGAATGTGTGAATCTAACATTGTTTTCGTGTTTGAATTATCAAATGTAGCTAAATATGTGACTAAAAATGTGAAAGACAAAAGAAAGGAGAAAATATCCAAAGTGTGACGATTTCAGTTTGTGCTAACCTAATTTGTTTTCTTCACATGAGAGTATTAAGTAGTTAAGCTTAAGAACTATCATAATTGGTTTGACGATTTGAACTATATTACTTTGATTTAATTACTTTAAAAATAAAAAATATTTTGTGTTAAACATATATGTGCTTTCTAAGTATGATATTATGATGAAAACTATAACTTTATTTGTGTATTGATAATGATAAACCTTGAAAATACCCAATTAAACAATGTTGGATTTGGTTCAGGTATAGTTGGCATGCCATATAATTTGTTTAAGTAATAGGAAGCTTTGGTGCTTGTGCACACCTTATCTGGCTCTCGTACAATACCTTGAGGGTGAGATCATATTACTTGGCACTTGGGTGCATTTTTATATTGAATTGTGTGCAACATTGTGGAGTGTTAGGGGATATAATTGCAGTTATGCTAATTAGCACTTGTACACATCATTCTAGAGTGTTAAGGGGTTAATCTGCGTATTTGTTCTTGAGTTCATTCAATTAATAAAGGCTAAAATATGGTGAGATTTGATGTAAATGACATATGAAAATGTTGTTTTAAATACTTTGATGGTGATTTGGTACAATGATATTGTAGCGACGTAAAAAATTTAGCTTTGGTCGCTAATTGGGGTGATTGCTTGGAAAATTTGGAAACCGATTATTTGATTATATTAAAAAGGGGAGTCGCCACCGATCTATTTTCTTAGGTGTGATCGGACACCTAATGAATCCTCTTTTTCAAAGAAAAAATTTATTTTTGGATAACAAAAAGGCCGAGTTTAGGTCTACGTCAAAATTCAGAGAAAAATTAGGGTTCGGGAGTCGGTTACGCACGAGGAAGGTATTAGCACCCTCGTAACGCCCAAGATTGGTATCTTATTAAACATGTGTTGTCTCAATTTTCAAAAATGCGAGTTCAATGTAACATTTAGTCATGGTCTGATTTAAAGACAAGAGTTTTCAAATTTTGATTTTTTAGAAGGACGTCCCGATTTCAACACGAGCCGACGCAATTCACCTAACATAGCGATGAAATTGTCGATTTAGTTCTAAATCGGGATGTTGCCTCATGTATTGAAATTAATTAGAAAACAAGAATAAAATTTCCCAAGTAATGCAAAGCGAATTGATATGAAATAAAAATAAGTAAAAGAAAGAATTAGAAATATATTGAAGCAAATAAACATGACAATAATATTAAAAACCATAGAGGTGTATGCGATATTAAACGTAATACTAGAATTAAACATGAAATGGAAACAATGAATGTACACATATACACCTATAATAATAGTTAATATGATTATGAAAACATGATATTAAAAATATTAATGATGCTATATATACATATACATAATAATAACAAAAAAACTATATACATAATGGTATAGAAAGTATATACATCGTATAGTTATTAAAAGTATATATAAGATAGTACAAAACATTAAAACGTATATGTACATAACACACATAATATGGTAAAAAATCTATGTATTATAGCATTGAAAATATATACAATATGGTATTAAAAGGATAGATATATAATATAGTATGAAAAATATATGTACATAAGATAATGTGAAAAATATATATATAACTAATACTATGAAAAATACGCACATAATATATATATTTGAAATATGAATAATATTAAGGAAGGCACATACATAATACGTAGAGTATTAAAAATATGATATTTAGAATAATATTAAATATAATGTAAAATAATAATAATAGTATTAATAATAAACATGATAATATATAAAAGAAAACGCTATATATAAAAAAGTATACATATACATAATACATGTATTTTAAAAAAATAATATTAAAGAAGGACGGTTAATATATTATATAAAAATATATATGTACATATAAGTATAATAGTTATATTTAAAAATAATATTACATAAAATATACGCATATATATAAAAAAATGTATAAATAGTGATGATAATAATAATAATAATAATAATAATAATAATAATAATAATAATAATAATAAATAATTAATTTTAATAATAAAATATCCAAAAGAAGATTGATTTGAACAAAAAAAAAAGTTTGGAACAAAATTAAAACTAAAAGAAAACCAATGGACTAATTTGAACGCGCAAGAAACAACGGAGGACCGAAAGAGCAAATTTCCCAAGTCATTGAAACGCTGCGCAGCGCCGAGGACTTAAATGGAACGGAATTGAAATTAAAGGGTAAAATCAAAAGGCAAAGAAAAGGGCAACAAGGACTAAATTAAAATAATCCGTAACACGGAAGGATTGCACACGTAATTAACCCAAGAACAACAAAACACGCGGATCCCCATGGGTCTTGGGTCGGGTCGAAACGGGTCTCCCTATACGGCGCCGTTTCACAACACATAAAATAAAAATAAAAGAAAACAAACCCTAGCCCTAAACATTTTCCCATTTTCAAACAGAGAGATGAAGCGGCGCTCCTCCCCTCTTCTCTCGTTTGGCCGATCAGTGGAGGTTTTTCCATTTGGCCACCGAAGCGCCATTAAGATCGGCGACCGGCGACGCATGAAGGACGAGCGCGACCTTATGTGCAAGCCCACCCGAGGGCAAGGTTATTTTCGCCTCGAAACCCCGTTCGAAGCCCCGATTTCAACAAGGCGACGGAGATTCGGTGGCGTGGTTGCAGGTAAGTTCTTCCTTCCCTTTTTATTTGTTTTGTTTTATAAACAAATAATGAGAAAGAAAAGAAAGCAAGAAAAAAAATCAAAACAAAAAATGGAAAAAAATGAAACCGAAGAACCAGATTCAAAATATTCAATACCACCTTTTGATTTCTTTTCTTTTTTATTTCTGAAAATATCCGTGTATCAACCCTGTTCTTTTATTCCGTTTTGTTTTGTATTCGACCCCCCGATTACATTTGTTTACAAAGGCTTTATACCCGATTCCGAAAAATGAAATACAATGCTTTTATTGCTTCTGTCCTTGTTGCTATCCTCTGTTTGTTCTGTCTCTGTTTCTGTTTCTGCTTTGTGTTTGCAGGTCCTGGCGAAGGTCAATGAGTAGAGGTTCAGTCCTCGGGCGTTGAACGCGCTGGCAAGGCACGTGGGAAGCGGCGCAAGGCTGCTAGGGTTCTAACCCTTTTTTTTCTGCTGAACATGCTTAGCTTCGGGCCATTTTTGGCTTGTGTTTGTTTTGGGCCGTGTATTTGGGTTAGGGTTTCAATTTTGGGCTAGGTTTGGGCCACTTTAGTTTGGGCCTGATCTGTTTTAATTTGGGTCTGTTATTGTTGTAATTTGGACATTAAAATGGACATTTGGATTAATTTATTTTATTGTTTTTTTTGTTGTTTTTTTTGGTTGATTGGGCCTGGGCAAATTTAGGCCTGTACAGTTGCCCCTCTTTGCTTATTGTCATGTAACGAGAATAGAGCAAAGACTTCAAAAGCGCCAAATTTGCCTGGTCTTGTAGGATCCCAACTTCTTGGCGCTTCTCTTTTTCAAGTAGCCTCATTCCAGTGTATCTTGTTTACTTTGACCCATTCTACCACCGCTAAAATATAACTTTAGAGGTATAGGATCTGTCGTTTTAATCTACTCTACTGGTGTCTTCGATCTACTTCACTGCAACTTCAGGAAGGTAAGATCTGATATCTTTGATTTGCTTCACTACTCTTCAGGGTGATAAGACTTGCAACTTCGACCTGCTCCATTGCAACTTTAGGGAGGCAAAATCTGCATCTTTGATCAACTCCAATTTTATCCTCGACATGTGACCCGAGGTTCAACTCACCTCTCGCAATATGAGTCGACTTTCTGAAAAACATGAACTCGGCCTGCGACCTGAGGCCCAACTCGCCTCTCGCAATACAGGTTGACTTTTGAAAAACATAAATTGAAAATATCTCAACGTGTGACCTGAGATTCAACTCACCTTTCGCAATATGAGTTGATTTTTGAAAAACAAAAGTTATAGACAGAATTTGAAAATAGAATTTGAAACTACCTTGGCGTGTGAGCCAAGGTTCAACTCACCTCTCGCAATATGAGTTGATTTTTTTGAAAAACAGAACTTAAAAATACCTCAGCGTGACCTGAGGCTCGACTCACTTCTCGCAATATGAGTCAATTTTTGAAACATAATTTGGAAAACAGAAATTGAAAAACAGAATTTGACAATACCTCGGCGTATGACTTAAGGCTCAACTCACCTCTTTGACCCCCTTGTTTTTTTTTTGAAACATGACATTAAACAAAATTTGAAAATACCTCGATATGAGATCCAATGCTCAACTCACCTCCCGCAATATGAGTTGATTTTTTGAAACAAACAGAAATTAAAATAGAATTTGAAAATACCTCAGCATGTGACTCGAGCCTCAACTCACTTCTCGCAATATGAGTCGATTTTGATAAAAAATAGAAATTGAAAACACCTCAGCGTGTGACCTGAGATTCAACTCACCTCTCGCAATATGAGTTGATTTTTGAAACATAAATTGAAAATACCTCAGCGTGTGACCTGAGGCCCAACTCACCTCTCGCAATATGAGCTGATTTTTGAAAAACATAAATTGAAAATACCTCAGCGTGTGAGCTAAGGTTCAACTCACCTCTCGCAATATGAGCTGATTTTTGACAAACAGAAATAATAAGACAGAATTTGAAAGTGCCTCAGCATGTGAGCCAAGGCTCAACTCATCTCTCGCAATATGAGTTGATTTTGATGAAAAACCGAAATTGAAAAATAGAAATTAAAATTACCTCAGCATGTCCTAAGGCTCAACTCACCCCTCGTAATATGAGTTGATTTTCAAAACATAAATTGAAAAACAGAAATTGGAAATACCTCAACATGTCTTGAGGCTCAACTCACCTATCGCAATATGAGTTGATTTTTTGAAAAAAATAGAAATTGAAACAGAAATTAAAATTACCTCAGCGTGTCCTGAGGCTCAACTCACCTCTCGCAATATGAGTTGATTTTCGAAACATAAATTGAAAAACAGAAATTGGAAATACCTCAACGTGTCTTGAGGCTCAACTCACCTTTCGCAATATGAGTTGATTTTGAACACATGAATTGAAAAACAGAATTGAAAATACCTCAGCATGCCCTGAGGTTCAACTCACCTCTCGCAATATGAGTTGATTTTTGAAAATATAAATTGAAAAATAGAAATTGAAAATACCTCAGCGTGTGAGCTAAGGCTCAACTCACCTTTCGCAATATGAGCTGATTTTTGAAAAACATAAATTGGAAATACCTCAGCGTGTGACCTGAGGCTCAACTCGCTTCTCGCAATACGAGCTGATTTTTGAAAAACATAAATTGAAAATATAGAAATTGAAAGTACCTTAGTGTGTGACCTGAGGCTCAACTCGCTTCTCGCCATATGAGTTGATTTTTTATGAAAAACAGAATAAAAAATATACCCAAAATCTCTCATTTGGTGGAATTCGGGTGTCTTCTTCCTCGACTTAGTACAACTATCATCGTATCCTCTTACTCTGCTGAAGTACCTGAATATGCCGTGCATGACGTTATCATGATATGCACATGTTTATCTTAAATGTCTTTATGCTTACATGATTATGCTATGCGCTTTGGGCTTTTTATCACATATCCCTTTTCGTTACAACTTTTGATGATCTGCGTTCATTGCTTTGACTCTTGACTTTCTCTTTAGGCTTTGTACCTGTCCCCAAGTTTCACAAGTAATCTGTGTTTCTCAAATATCAGTCTTTTGCCTCCTATTGAACTTTGTTCTTGCCTTGAGGATCTTGTACTTATTAAATTCTCATCTAGGTAATACTCAACATTTCTTTTGTTTGGAGTATGTCTTTTCAAAATGCTCTAGATCTTCAACGCATGAACTCTTCCACGTTTCTTAATCAAGAATCTTTTTTTGAGCATGGCTTCTTGCGTAGGAGGTTTCGAGCTGCTTAAAATGTTTCAAATACTGTAGTCTTGCTGTTTGACTTGCTGCTTGAATCATTTTACTCCTTGGGCCCAAATCTGCTTGACTAGGACGCCTTTTCGGGTTTTCATCCTAATTTTTGTTTATCAAGACGCCCTTTTCAGGTTTTCATCTTAATCCTTTTTTTTTTACTTAAGGCATCATCACTCATTGCCCATCAGGACTCTATCGCTGACATAGTACGCTGTCCTATTGCTCGGCTGGTATTCTGACCCAAAATCTGAGGAAATAATCACGTTTTGTTCAATCAGCTTGCCCCAATGTAACTCAAAGGTATATGATCTGTAAGTTGTTCCATCGAGATTACATCACTGACGCGATATCTTGTTTTTGTTCAACTAATATCTTTGACAGAAAATCTGAAGAGATAAATTCAATTTAAACTCAAATATTTCCAACTCTTACACTTAGTGAGCTTTTAAACAACAGTCCTGTTTCAGGTTCTTGTACTATTTAAAAAGCTTTCAGAGCAATATGCGAAACTCCTTTTATAAAAGTATGATTAATCCATTAATCATTATTTCAGTGCGAAATGCTTGAGAAGGATCAAACTAATGGACAAGAGGAAAATTGATTAAGAGCATAGCTCGAAACAAACAAATTGAACAATGAGAGCAAATGTAAGTTTATTGGGAGCGCATTTTGAAAAGAATAAGATAATCAAAGATAAATTCAAAAATGGGTAAAATGGAAAGCTAGGTGCCCCAGATATCGCAGCCTGAGCTTCTCTGTACAAACTCTTTTGAGACCATTTTGAGCTCAACATGTGTTTAGGGGATTCGGAGTACTTTGTCGATGCCCCAAGACGTAGCGTATTTCTTCATTGTCAATTCAAGCATAGAAATATTATCGTATGCCCCATCTTTGAACAAAATTTAAGCCGCCTTTTTCAGGTTTTCAACTCAAAACCCCTTTGGTCTCAAGGTGCCCTTTGCGAGATTTCACCTTGACCTTTCCATTTTTCTTTTCTTTCTTTTTCTTTCTTTCCTTTTTTGAATGAATGAAGGCCACAAAGTGCCCTTTGCGGGTTTTCACCTTGGCTTCTCATTTTTAAGTATCTCTGGACTAAATCCGAATTTAGGATTGGATCAGTGCTCCTCCGGGGAAAGCCTCCTTTACCTCATACAGTTCTTAAGCATTCCTTTTCCTTTGAAATCTTTTTGTATAGAAAGGATCTTCTGCGATACCAAGTTCCCATCATGAAATTCCTTTGGGTGAACCCTTTCCGTCATAACTCAGCATCATCTATTTTTCGCATGTTTGACTATGATGAATACTTTCAAACCTTTTCTGCAGTCAAGTTTACTGAAGACATTTTACTTCATCCAATTCTTGATTCAATCAAAGCTTGGAGAAAAAGAATCTTAATTTACATGGGCAGAATCACCTCTAATGCCCTAGCGAAGGTCCTGGTCAACTTTAATAAGCACAAAGAGTAAAAGGTAGCTTCTTATGCCAATATTTACAAGTTTCGGTCACCTTCCATAACTTTTCTTTATTTTTGTATTTTTTTTCTTTTGGAAGCCTTTGTTGCATTGTGATATGGCGCCTAATCTTTGAACAAACTATAATCTTTTGACATGATTCTTTCTGGCATTTGGTTTTTCTTTCTTTTGACTGTCAACTTTATAAAATTGGCATATGAAGCAACATTCACCTTCTTAGTGAAGTAATTGACGACCACGATGGTGATGTCAACTGGAAGCTTTTGACGAGATCATCCCCAGAACATCTATGCCCCATGTATTGAAAAGTTTGTGAAGTAATGGAAGAAGCACGTGAGTCTTGTCCCTTCCCATAGTGGACCAACAATATCCGATCCTCATGATTAGCCTGGCCATTGTAGAACCATTGTCATGTGTTCTTTAGACACCCTTATAGACCACTTTCAATATGTTCCCAGGTGAATCTTAATATGATCGTGCGAAAACATCCTTGAATTCTTGGAAATAACTCAATAGTCTTGCCTTATTTCTACGGTGAGCTAGGCTTCGATCTTTATCTTTTTCCCCAGCTCGCAATGTTAACTGACTCTGCCATCCTTAACGAATCGGAAGATAATCATAATCTGTGTCATCTTCGAAGTCCCGAGATCCCTCTAGACACATATCTTACTCCAAAGGGAGTCAGTAATAGCATCACTCATGACATTGATATTTGGGGACCAATTGTGGGCACGAAGGCATATTCCAAGGAATAAATGATTCTTAAGATGATTATTTGCATGGTATGATCATGAATGAAGAGTGAAAAAATATTTGAATAAAAGTTCAAAGAATAAAGGAATAAAAGAATATCTGCTCAAATAGATGCATTTTATTGAAATAAAAATCTTGGACCCAATCCTATTTCACAAAAGGAAACTTATCACCTCTAGGCTTAAGGCAATAAGTATGTCTTGAATATTACTCTAGATTAGCTCTAAAAAGTAGACAGATCTCTTCCACAGTCCCATTGTACAAAACACTCTCAAATATATGAAGTCTGGAGGTGGGTGATATCGAGGTCGTGGTTGCATTGGGTACGAATTAGAAGTATGGTGGCTTCCTGTTCCCACCATATGGGTTTCTAGTTTTTTCTTCATAGGTGTTACCCCCTTTTTAGCTCTCAGGGACTTCCATCCTTCCACTTTTGATGGCATTCTCAATCAGTTCCCCAGATACCACGATATCCGTAAAGTCTTTTGAGGCACTCCCTACCAACTTGCCATAAAATGGCGCTTTCAATGTGTTGATGAAAAGAACCGCTATTTCAGTTTTGTTAAAGGTGGTTCTACTTGTGCCGAGATATCCCTCCATCTCTGCGCGTACTGCCTAAAAGTTTCCGTTGGCTTTTTTCCCATCCTCTGCAGAGTCAACTGATCAGGCACCATATCAGACACATGCTTGTACTGTTCACAAAATGCTGATGCTATGTCTTTCCATGATCGGATCCTTTCTCTGCTAAGTTGATTATACCATCGAAGAGCCGATCCGACTAAGCTGTCTTGGAAACAGTGTATTAGTAATTTTTCCTCATTCACATAACCAGCCATCTTTTAGCAGAACATGATAAGATGCCCTTTTGGACAACTCGTTCCATCATATTTTTCAAAGTTTGGCACTTTAAACTTCGGAGGCAGAACCAGATCGGGTACCAAACTGAGCTCTTTGGCACTCAATGCAGAGAAGATTTCAGTACCTTCTATTGCCCTGAGCCTTTCTTCCAAACTCTTATACTTATCATGATCGTTTATCTTCAATTTGGCTATTTTCATTGGCTCCTCTAAATCTGGAACAAGAGGATTGGAAGGAGTAGCTCCGGGATTTGACACAAATATACCCTGCCCCAGGTGAGCAAGTGGTGCAGGTCATTGCTCTAAGCCTACGGATTCGCCTTGAGTGTACCCTCTTTGTGTTGCATGGGCGTGCGGTGGAGTGAATCCTGGGGGATAGAGCGGATCATGATTTGTTCTTAATTGGGGATCTATGATTTCAGGGCTTTGCAAGGGTCCTTTCTCTTTAACCAAAACCGACATCATCTCTATCATTTTGGCCATTTGATCTTGTCGTTCAAGTGATTCCTCTCGAGATCTCACCATTAGATCCCTCTTTTCTTGCTGTGACTTGGCCAGTTGCTCTTGTAATTCCCTTTGGACTCTCTCCATCCTTTCGATCATTTCATTAAATTCAGCCTCCATTACTCTAGCTTGTCGGCGCGTCCTATACGAGTGACGTGATTCCAGTATTACAACCTCAAATTATACGATTTTAATCTTAGTGAATGATTATGGGATTTGCACATACAATGAATGGTTGAATGAACGAATGTCAAATAAATGTTAGTCATGAATGAGTATGCAAGAATTTGGTGTTGATTTCAAGATAGCCCCTACTTAGGCATTTTATTAATCAAAAGAGTCTATTACAAAACGTTTTGGTCACTTATGTAATTGACTCCTCCATCAGAAACCCATTTTTGGCAACTAATCTCTAATCAATGTCTATGCAAGAATTTGATGTTGGTTTTAAGATAGCCCCTATTTAGGCATTTCATTAATCAAAAGAGTCTATTACAAAACATTTTGGTCACTTGTATAATTGAATCCTCCATCAGAAACCCGTTTTTGGCAACCAATCTCTAGTCAATACCTTCTTAATATGATGCCTATAATGTATGATGAAAAATAAAACAATGACAACCAACCTTGGTTAGTAATCATAATAAATATGAACAGAGAAAAACTATGAAAAACCTAACAAATTAAGCTTCCCGGTCCCACAGACCTGATTCCTCTGCTTACAAGTGTAATTGTAAAAGATAAGAGGCATTTCTCCGATGTACTTATTTCGTTAACTAGTAAACGGACAAAGGTTAGGCATGGCTCTAGTTAGGTGGCCCGTACGGTTCACTATATGAGGTTTTGGTTCTAGAGGGTACTCGAATTGTCTGTACTATCATCCACTAAGATTATTACAGAGCCTCGGTCATGGCCCATCACAGGCTTACGAGATCAATTCGAGGGATTACATTTACTTATGCCTATACGGAGGGACAAGTTAACTCACGAAAGCATAAGTCATATGTAACCCGAAAGTATTCACTAGCCTGTGCGAGGGGACAAGTTAACTCACGAAAGTATTCACGTGCACGGTGTGTGGGGAGAAACTCACAAACCTTTCGTTTTATTTAAAACTACAAAACTAAAGTCGTACAAACTTAGAGCTTAAAAACAAAACAGTAAAGCAAATTAGCAAAATATTTACAACAGATGCAAATGCATGATTTTTTTCAAAAACAAAATTTCAGGATCACGGCTAAATATCAAATTAAATAAGGAATTTTGAAAATTTTGACAATGCACATTTATTTCTAGACTCGACTCTCAAAAACTGGGTCCCCAGTGGAGTCGCCAGCTGTAGCGACGTAAAAAATTTAGCTTTGGTCGCTAATTGGGGTGATTGCTTGGAAAATTTGGAAATCGATTATTCGATTTTATTAAAAAGGGGAGTCACCACCGATCTTTTTTCTTAGGTGTGATCGGACACCTAATGAATCCTCTTTTTCAAAGAAAAAATTTATTTTTGGATAACAAAAAGGCCGAGTTTAGGTCTACGTCAAAATTCAGAGAAAAATTAGGGTTCGGGAGTCGGTTACGCACGAGGAAGGTATTAGCACCCTCGTAACGCCCAAGATTGGTATCTTATTAAACATGTGTTGTCTCAATTTTCAAAAATGCGAGTTCAATGTAACATTTAGTCATGGTCTAATTTAAAGACAATAATTTTCAAATTTTGATTTTTTAGAATGACGTCCCGATTTCAACACGAGTCGACGCAATTCACCCAACATAGCGATGAAATTGTCGATTTAGTTCTAAATCGGGATGTTGCCTCATGTATTGAAATTAATTAGAAAACAAGAATAAGATTTCCCAAGTAATGCAAAGCGAATTGATGTGAAATAAAAATAAGTAAAAGAAAGAATTAGAAATATATTGAAGGAAATAAACATGACAATAATATTAAAAACGATAGAGGTGTATGCAATATTAAACGTAATACTAGAATTAAACATGAAATGGAAACAATGAATGTACACATATACACCTATAATAATAGTTAATATGATTATGAAAACCTGATATTAAAAATATTAATGATGCTATATATACATATACATAATAATAACAAAAAAAACTATATACATAATGGTATAGAAAGTATATACATCGTATAGTTATTAAAAGTATATATAAGATAGTACAAAACATTAAAACATATATGTACATGACACACATAATATGGTAAAAAATCTATGTATTATAGCATTGAAAATATATACAATATGGTATTAAAAGGATAGATATATAATATAGTATGAAAAATATATGTACATAAGATAATGTGAAAAATATATATATAACTAATACTATGAAAAGTACGCACATAATATATATATATTTGAAATATGAATAATATTAAGGAAGGCACATACATAATACGTAGAGTATTAAAAATATGATATTTAGAATAATATTAAATATAGTGTAAAATAATAATAATAGTATTAATAATAAACATGATAATATATAAAAGATAACGCTATATATAAAAGTATACATATACATAATACATGTATTTTAAAAAAATAATATTAAAGAAGGACGGTTAATATATTATATAAAAATATATATGTACATATAAGTATAATAGTAACATTTAAAAATAATATTACATAAAATATACGCATATATATAACAAAAATGTATAAATAGTGATAATAATAATAATAATAATAATAATAATAATCATAATGATAGTAAAATAATTAATTTTAATAATAAAATAACCAAAAGAAGATTGATTTGAACAAAAAAAAAAAATGTTTGGGACGAAATTAAAACTAAAAGAAAACCAATGGACTAATTTGAACGCGCAAGAAACAACGAAGGACCGAAAGAGCAAATTTCCCAAGTCATTGAAACGCTGCGCAGCGCCGAGGACTTAAATGGAACGGAATTGAAATTAAAGGGTAAAATCAAAAGGCAAAGAAAAGGGCAACAAGGACTAAATTAAAATAATCCGTAACACGGAAGGATTGCGCGCGCAATTAACCCAAGAACAACAAAACACGCGGATCCCCATGGGTCTTGGGTCAGGTCAAAACGGGTCTCCCTATACGGTGCCGTTTCACAACACATAACATAAAAATAAAAGAAAACAAACCCTAGCCTTAAACATTTTCCCATTTTCAAACAGAGAGATGAAGCGGCGCTCCTTCCCTCTTCTCTCGTTCGGCCGATCAGTGGAGGGTTTCTCATTTGGCCACTGAAGCGCCATTAAGATCGGCAACCGGTGACGCATGAAGGACGAGCACGACCTTATTTGCAAGCCCACCCGAGGGCAAGGTTATTTTCGCCTCGAAACCCCGTTCGAAGCCCCGATTTCAACAAGGTGATGGAGATTCGGTAGCGTGGTTGCAGGTAAGTTCTTCATTCCCTTTTTATTTGTTTTGTTTTATAAACAAATAATGAGAAAGAAAAGAAAGCAAGAAAAAAAAATCAAAACAGAAAATGGAAAAAAATGAAACCGAAGAACCAGATTTAAAATATTCAATACCACCTTTTGATTTCTTTTCTTTTTTATTTCTGAAAATATCCGTGTATCAACCCTGTTCTTTTATTCCGTTTTGTTTTGTATTCGACCCCCCGATTACATTTGTTTACAAAGGCTTTATAGCCGATTCCGGAAAATGAAATACAATACTTTTATTGCTTCTGTCCTTGTTGCTATCCTCTATTTGTTCTGTCTCTATTTCTGTTTCTGCTTTGTGTTTGCAGGTCCTGGCGAAGGTCAATGAGTAGAGGTTCAGTCCTCGGGCGTTGAACGCGCTGGCAAGGCACGTGGGAAGCGGCGCAAGGCTGCTAGGGTTCTAACCCTTTTTTTTTTCTGCTGAACATGCTTAGCTTCGGCTTGTGTTTGTTTTGGGCCGTGTATTTGGGTTAGGGTTTCAATTTTGGGCTGGGTTTGGGCCACTTTAGTTTGGGCCTGATCTGTTTTAATTTGGGTCAGTTATTGTTGTAATTTGGACATTAAAATGGACATTTGGATTAATTTATTTTATTGTTTTTTTTGTTGTTTTTTTTGGTTGATTGGGCCCGGGCAAATTTAGGCCTGTACAGATATGTTGAAATGTTATAATGAGAACTAGTTCAATAGTGCATAGAAATGAGATTGAAATGTTGTGATAAGTGTTTGTTTAAAGGCATACGAAATTATCATATATGAAAAACAATTTGTATTTTAGCTATATGTTCTAAATTAGAAATCGATTAAATGAATTGATATAATGATATCTTACTATGTATTCATTTGTATAAAAATCAAAATTTGATTTAGATGATGTTATAGGTATCTTGAAAATGATTTTGATATATGAATGATTCAAAGATGTTATAGTTGATATTTGTATTTGAGAATGATTTGCTATAATGATATGGTACAATGTTACGTTAGTATGCTTTATTGCTTTAGACCTTTATGTTTTGAAATTGAATTAAGTTAGCACCATTAAGCTTCAACGCTTAGCATGTAGATATGTTTGCTTTTGTGCGCAAGTATTTGGTAGACTTTTGACTAGCTCATGAGGTTTAACAACATCTAGGACTAAAGTCTTAGCTTACATCTTTTGATCATAATGTTCTTTTGAATTAGGGTTGTAAATGGGATGTAACTAGTTCTTAGGGAGTTTGACAAGTCTTTACTTGATGATTTTGTCTGGTTGTTATGTTATGTCATATTTTGGACCTATAATAATTTATGTGACTAACTTTAAAGCTTGGTTTATTTTGATATATGCATGTAATTGAATATTAATCATGCATTATGTGTCACACTTCTTGATTCGGTTTCGATGTCACGTTTCGATTTGTTTGAGTTGCTTTGATAATGGATGTGACATCTTACATTCGAATTCGACGTTCGATTCAGGTGTGGGGTACCATAAGTGGGATGAAGAATATATAAAGAAGATTCAATTAAACTACAAGGCCATGCAAACTCCATTTTCTGCTCTTGGTCAAAATGAGTTCAACAAAGTATCTATGTGTGACAATGCAATGGAAATGTGGGACAAGTTGAAAGTCACACATGACCAATGTTTTTAAACTGAACTGATGATCAAACCGATCAAGCCACTGGTTTGTTGGTTTGCCTGATCGAATTATAACATTATTAAATGTTAAAAAATAGTTCAATTAATTTTTTAGCCGATTCAACCAGTCCATACTAGTTCTTGATCTAACCGATTCAAAGCCACTTTTCGAATCGATACTTCGACTGATTCCCAATCCACCGGTTGGTCTGATCTAGTTCAAACAATATTGCACTTGACTGTGTTTCCTTGATTTATTAGAATTTTCAAACAATTTTTTATTTTTTTGACACGTGATTGTGTTTCATTGATTTTTTTAACGGAAATTTAAAATTGAGGTAACAAGATAAATGAAGGGTATAGTAGGAGTTCAAAATAGGTATTAAACCATACAAATAATATTTAATTAAGAAATTAATTTGATTTTGTGATAAGCGGCAGATAATATTAAATATTACAACGTTAATAAACTTCACTGCATCAATTGTCAATTCCTGAGCAACATTGCAACAAAGAATGAAACATTATAACAGTGATTTAACTGTAGTGTCCAAAATGTTAGAGATGTGTTGGATATAGATACGATTATAAAGTACTGGATATACATAGTTACATACACGATAACAATATGCTTAGGGTACCCATTTTGAATATATCTACATACTACATACTTACATATATTTATGTATTAAATAAAAGAGGTAATATAATTTTTTACTCTGAATTTTAGATTTATTTTGGTATTTGTATTTTTTTTTATCTATTTTGGTATCTCATTTTGACAATTAAATTCATTTTAGTCCTTGAACTTGAAAATTATAAAAGTTTAATAATGTGGCGCTTTGAGATTATGACACATCATCGCTTGAAAATTTAAAAAAAAAGTTATACAAATTTTTAGGTGATGTTGTGGTACAATCTTAGAGTGATACATATAATATTCTAATAATTGGGCTATTGGTTGAATCGGTCAAACCACTAGTTCCCTATTCAATTGATTTGATCAATTCAACTACTAAACCAACAATAATTAAATTAAAACTTAAAAAATTATTAAATCGATTCAACTATTGATTTTTGTCCTTTTTTTTTTTACTTAAAATGATTTCAAACCATTTTTGAATTCACTTGTTGAGAAAAAAAATGAATTTAAATTAATTTTTAAAATATTATTATTATTTTTACAAGGCTTCAACTAATAATGATTGAAGGTCTTCCTTTTTGTGTCATGAATAGAGCATTATTTGCTTTCTTCTTTTGTGGCCGATAAATGAAATTGGTATTGATTGGTATGGAAGTAGACAAGAAAGTTGCGTATTTGCTGCTTGTTATTTACTTCTTAAAAATCAAATATCAACATCCATCATTCAACATATGATTGAAAAAAATGTATTTTTCTATTATTATTGTAATGGCCAATTTTGGCCCGGGGCATACTTAACCCAAATTAAACCCCCAAACCCGTTTACCATTTACCCAAATTACAAACCAAAATTAACCCATAACCCATTTACCAAACCCAACAGCAACACCTAAAACTAAGCCCAATACCCAGACCCGGTTACAAGCCCAAACCAACTAAAACCCAACAGACCTCACTCACCCACACCTGAAACCCTAGCCCCCAAATGCCCACTTGCACTGACCGCCTCTGCAGGACCTGCTCCACCGCCACGGTCATGTCCCACCGCCCTTAAGTGGCACCTGCAAACATTCAAAAGGAAAAGACAGCAACAGTAACATAAAATAATAATTTTGTAAGGGTTATAAAACTCGAATCAGATTTTGTAAAAGAGAGGATTTTTTCCCTTGAAAAAAATAGAATAGTTTAAACACCAAATCAATATCCGAATACTAAAAAACAGAAAAGGAAATCAATCCTAGCAAAAGCAACGATATTAACAAATTCACAGCGAAGGGATACCCCCCGAATCACCAAATTTCAGAACCGAAAACCCTAAAATATCGAAGGTAAAAAACCATTTTTCGATTCTGTTTTATCTCATGTATATGCCAAATGCACATTTTTTCTTAAATAAATAACAAAATAAAATATAAAAATAAAAAAGGAGAGAAAATTTTTACCTTTTCCGGCCACCGAGTGCGGTGGCCGGAGCCGGCGATGGCACGGTGGTCCGGTGACCGGACGGTGGTCGGACCGACCACCGAAAATCGCCTCCGGGCTCCCCTGCTCTCCCTTCTCTCTTCTTTTTTTCCTCATCCGTTTAAAATGAATTTTTTTTAACAAACTAGGCCTATTTATAGCCCCCTAAAACGACGTCGTTTTGGGGGCTGCGTTTTAACCCCAAAACGGCGTCGTTTTGAGCCAACCCGTGCACGGACCCGACCCGCTCCGGAGGATCCGCGTGTTTTTCATCGGAAGGGCTAATTGCGCATTTAGCCCTTCCGCTTTTTCTAGGTTTTGCAATTGAGTTTTTTTTTAATTAAAATTCAGCCCTGAGATTTACAACGTGTTGCGATTCGATCCCTCTCAATGCGCTGCGTTTAAAGGGTTCGGGCAAATTGCCGTTTCGACCCTCCTATGTTTTACGCGTGCACAAATAGGCCCTCCCTTTTCGTCTTATTCTAAATTTGCCCCGAAAATTGTGTTTTTTAACTCAATCTCATCCTTTTTCTACTTTTTATTTTGGATTTAATACTAGTCACATTATTATTATTATTATTTTTATATTTATTATTATTATTTTATTTCTTATTTTTAGTTGCGATTAATATTTTTAATATTCCCTTATATACGTATATATTATTAATAGTTATATTTTAAATTCTAATATATATATGGTATTTTTTTTATCTCTGTATTATATACATTCTTTTAATATGTCTCGTGTATATATATGTATATTTAATCTTATATTATGTATATGTATTCTCTAGTATTATATTATGTCTTTCCATATATATATATATATATATATATATTTTTTTTTTTTAGTTACTAATTATAGACTTTATATTATCTTAGATATATACTCCTAATACTATATTAAATGCATATTATATTTACACACATATTTTAATATTATATATCATATTAATACTATTATGTAAATACAATTTTTAACATTACGTTTATATACATATATATATATTTGCAATGCTATTCCATATACTTTATATCTTTAATATACATATTCTTCCAAAGTTATTAATAGTTGTTTTTAAATATTTTTACTCACGTGTATACATAGTGTATAGCATCTCTAATAGGTTTAATATCATTATTTTTACTAACGTATTTGCATATTACGTATATTCCTTTTGTGTATATCTTAACATTACATCGTGTATATTTAATGCCTTTATCTTACGTATATATCTTGTTATAACCAAGTTCTTTTCTTTCACCGTAAACCGTCATCTTTTTCTAACATCGTATTTTAATCAATCGCGCGATCATCCCAATTTTATGTTTAAAAGCGAGGCGATATTTTCGTATTTAGAGATCCGGGAAATAGTGCCCTAACGTGCTGGGTTGCGATTTCTCATTCGTCTAAATACCTAAAATACCCTCCTAAATCTTACAACTCGTGAGATAACTTTAGTTTCGTGGAATTTGAGAGCTTCGTGTCCAATCATGCTGGACGTGATGTTCGTATTCTTTCGAAACGAAGGAATCTTGACTTTTCAAATCATCTCATTTTAATTCAGAAATGTCTAAAAACGAGGCAATGTTTTCGTGTTTAGAGAGTCGAGAAATAGTGCCCTAACGTGCTGGGTTGCGATTTTTCGTTCGCCTAAATACTTAAAATACCCTTCTAAACAAAATTTTGCAACTCGCGAGATATCTCCAGTTTCAAAGAATTCTCGAATCTCGTGTCCAATCGTGCTGGATGTGATGTTCGTATTCTTCTGAGGCGAAGGAATCTCGACTTTTCTACTCAAGTTATCCCTGTTTCAAAAAAGAGTCCTATTTTTAAATCTTTCCAAATTTCGACTTAAGACAGAAAATTGCTCAATTTGGTACCAATTTTGGGCGTCGCGGGGGTGCTAATCCTTCCCCGCGCGTAACCGACTCCCGAATCCATTTTCTCTAATTCTTCGTAGACCAAAACATTTTATAAGGTGATCCAATCACACTTAAAAAGATTGGTGGCGACTCCCATTTTCATTTTTTTAAAGTCGACCTTCCGTTTTTTTTTTTCCAAAAAAATGGTTACGACAATTATATATACTAAAATCCTTAGAATCCAAGGACCTTGGTTCAAATTAGGATTATATGGTATTGTCAAGTAAAGAAAGAGCACAACTTAAAAGCAAAGTTTGATGTACAATTGTGATTTATGAAAGATGTGTGTGCATATATACATGGAGGAATTCATTTACATCAATGTAAAATTATATTAATTTTTACATTTTTTCGTATGTTTCATACGATTAATACTTTAACAATTCAATCGTTGAATTTATTGATATAATTTACTTGTAATGCGTGTAATTTTCAAACTGATTTGATATCTCTATCACATCGATCTAAAATGTGTATATATTAATACTTATTGAACGGTTCAATGTTATTTATAACGTCAAAATTGACATACATGATTTATATAAATGAAATATGTAATATGATAATTGGATTGTTAAAATATTAATTGTACAAAAATACATGGAATGGTGTACATCTACTTTAATTTTACACCAATATAAGTGAATCTCTCCCCATATATATATATATATATATATTCAATGTTTAATGTTTAAAGATAAGTCCTTTCAAAAAGAATTTAAAAATAGGCAGTACCTAGTAATACAATTGGGGTCACACAGATTGAAATGCTTTAAATATCTTTTTATATAAATTAAGACAGTAATACAATTTTTTTTAAATTCCAAAATTGTATTAATTTCTAGTCGTTTTTCCATTTCCTATTTTATGGTTATATATATTCAATAATAATAAAAACTTGAGCTTTCTCAATTTATTTAAATAAATTATTGAGTAAACTACACCTAATAATCAACAAGTTTACGTTTTGATCACTCAACTTTTAAAAGTTTAAAAAATAGTCACTGAGCTGTTTTTTAAACAATCTCGTAATAGGTTGTAATCACATCTGATCATTTTGAAACAATGTTTAGAACTACCCATAGCCTATTCCCAACCATAAATAAAACAATAATGCACTTCAGCACACTCAAACCCTCATCTTTTTGCATTGGCAACAATGCTCACACCAATCGAATTAAGACTCAATCGGCAAGTTCTAACTATAAATAAACAGGAATATAAATCATCCTTCCACTTAGAATAAAAAATTTAAGTACAAATAAAGAGATTAAGGCTTACTTAGATCTAAATATGTATAAAAAGCTAATTTAAGAAAAGCAGTCAAGTAGATAAGCTTTGCTTAATATTTTAGTCTTTTGGTATAGAGTCTCTCATTGGATTATGTCCTGTGCAACTGCTAGTTGAGAAATGAAGTTTGCTAATGCAAATAGCTATATATGACCCAAACAAGAAGAGATAGAGTTGGAAGTATATTTTGGGATTTAAAACCGTAATAATGGGTCATAATATGAAGGTTTAAATTGTTTAGAAGTTATAAAGATTCATGCATGACATTGAAATGTAAATTTGTACAGCTTCGCGTGCATCTTCAAAAAATTAAGTCAACAATGTATCTAATTTTCAATGCATAAAACCAAGCACATTTGGCGTTTTCTACAACAATTTTTCATTGCTTTGGGATGGCATGCCACTGCCACACTTGCCAAAACTTGGAGGGACGAAATCAAAAAATTGTTTTAAGAAAAATAAAAATGAATAAAAAATTTAAAGATTAAAATGTAATTTTTTATTATATTAACTTATAATTTCCTAAGAATTAAAAGGACTTGATAACTTCCATATTTAGGTTTTATAGTGTTATAGTGTTTTAGAAGACAAATTGAGTATTTATGCTAGTTTTTATTGCATTTTTAATTTTTTTTGATTAATTCTGTTTTATTCTTACTTTTAGAATCAACTCGGATTTAATTACTATTTTCCTCTCTACATTGTAGGTTTGAGATGAAGAATGGAATGTTTGGAGTATTGAGTAAAAAATAGTGAAGAGAAGTCTTCCGCTCCACCAAATTTTAGTGCGGTGGAGCACAATCTTCAATTCAAAATTTCAAAAAGCTATCAGTCCACTCCACAACAATTTTACGTCCAATGAAGCAAAACGATTAAAATCCTATAAATAAAGGGTGACATGATTTAAGAGGAAAAGGGAGTGGGGGAAGAGTAAAAAAATCAACTTGGAGGCTAATGAAGAATTCTCTCACACCAAGGAGAACTTCATGCTTGCAAAGACGAGAAGAAAAAGAGATTTGGAGCACTCAACATTAGTTTGCTAATTATTTTTCTCTTTAGATTATTTCTTTTTACTTTCTCTCAATGCAAGTTTGTTTTGAATTTCTTCTTGTGATATTTTCTCAAATCAACATGAACTAAACTTTATTTTCTTGGAACAATGATGGATCCTATTTTTAGATAATTAGTTTATTTTCTCTTCAATTGTTTCGATCATTGTTAATTATTTATTCAATCATGTGCATATTTGGCCACCGAGTTGTACTGAAGAGAAAATTAACATTTAGATCTAGATTGAATAGATAAGGATTAACTTCTATAGCGTCGATGAATGAGTTAATTTCTGGCTAGGGAATATACGTGATGCCCTAATCAATTCAATAGGTTTGTTCGTAGTGGCTTTGCCTAACTTGCCTAGTATAGGAATATAACTAGTAGAAAAAGGGGATTAAGTTAGCTAGATACTGGAATGGTCTAGTCAATCCTATTGAATCCTGGGTTAGTAATTACATAGATTGAACAATTAAATGGGAGATAATTGATTAACTGGAATAGATTAAGTTAGAGTTTCAAGATCTTAAAAATTGACTGGGAAATTAGTAATTTTCATTGTTTTAGTTTAATAGAATTTTTATAATTTTCTTAGTTTAATTTTAGCAGTAATTAAAATTTTATTTTCTTAATATGAATTACATAAATTTGAATAGTTGGTAATTAGCAACTTAGAATTTGGTTTTCGTGAGAACAACATCTTCTTATCACTTTATTACTTGATCAACACGTGCACTTGCATAACGATTTCTCTCACATCAAGTTTTTGGTGCCATTTCCAGGAACCAAAGTTTTAAGTTATATTATGCTAATATTAATTTTATTCATTAGTAATATGAGATTGGATCTTTTTATTTTATTTTATTTGAATTTATTTTTGTTTTGTTTTATTTTGTTTTTTAGGTACTCTAGAATTGCATGCGCAAATTTAGTTTAGATTTTTAATATTGTTTGATATGGAAACTGAAGAAATTGTCACCAAAATGAAGAGCAATTAGACAAGCTAGAGTACAACCAATCAAGATGGATTTTATTAATCTTGAAAACCGTGAAACCAACCCACCTAGTGTTAATGATCAACCATTGATGATTTAAACATCTCAATAACAGAGGAAAAGTTGTATTGATTATAGCATGCCTTTGCATGAGGGGTATCACTTGAGTATCACCAAACCTGCTATTTAGGTGAATAATTTTAAGAACAATAAGTTCTTTGGATTACTGAATGAAAACCCCAATTCTCATCTAAGAACTTTTTTAGAGATTTGTGATACTATGAAGTAAAATGGGGTATCCGATGAGGCAATCAGACTCAAATTATTCATTTTTTTCTCTGGATAGGAGAGCTAAAGATTAGCTCAACTTTCTTCTTCATGCCTCTATCACATGGGATCAGTTGGTGGAGAAATATTTGGCTAGATATTTCCCTCTTACTAAGACAACTAGGCTTTTGAAGGATATCCACACTTTCACTTAGTACGATAGGGAAACCTTGTACGATGCATGAGAAAGGTACAAGGAATTTCTCAGAAAGTGCCCACACAATGGTTTAGAAAGTGCTCAGTAGATCCTAATATTTTATAATGGACTCGACATTGTAACAAAGAGTGAAATTGATGGTGCTTCTAGAGGTTCATTGGTGCTAAAATTTGCGAAAGATGCTTATGAAATTTTAAAAAACTAACCTTCCAAAATTATAAAGTTTATGAGCACACTGCACTGGAAAAACTAGTAAGAGTTAATAAACAAGGTCAAGCTTCCAACCTTTCGACATAATTGATGACACAATTGAATCCTATTAATAAAAAGTTAAATGCTTTGTCTCTACAACAAAGTTGGTCAAGTCAATCAGTGAACAGTGCAGTATTAATTTGTGATTATTGTGGAGGTGTCCATCTTATTGAATAGTGCTATGTAGGTTGAAAAGGTAAATTACATGGGTAATCATTACCATCGACAAAACAATGCCTTTATTAACACTTATAGTCCTGAATGGAGGAATCATCCAAACTTCTCATTAAGGAATAATTAGCTAGGAAATAATGTATTGTTCAGATACAATGCTTCACTAAGGTTTCAATAAAGTCAACTACAAGGTTAGCGAATTCCACCAAAGAAAGCAATTGATGAGCTATTGTTGGAATACATGCAAAAAATAATGCAAGAGCCTTGAGTCAAGAAGTGATCCTTTAATCATTAGAACAACAAATAGGCCAACTGGCAACTACATTGAGTAGTCAACCACAAGGAACTTTACCATCTAACACACAATTGAATCCCAATATGGACAATCATAATAAGCATTGTAAGTCAATCCTTCTTAAAAGTGGCAATGATATTCCTAATGGTAGTGAGTGAAAAAAAGAGGTAATTTAGTCTAACAAACAAATTTTAATTAGTGAGAAGTAAGTGGAACAAAGTTTGAGTCAAAATTCTAAAAAAGCTAAAGAGAAAGGTAAGAAACAAAGTCAGAAATTGTTGAGACTAAGGCTTCGGTTTATCCACCCCCTCCATTTTCACAATAGTTGCAAAAGAGAAAATTGGACAAGCAATGCCAACTGTTTGTGGATATGTTCAAGAAATTGACTGTGAACATTCCATTTGCCGAGGCCTTAGAAAACATACCAAGCTATGTCAAATTCATAAATGACATCCTGTTGAAGAAGAGACATCTTGAAGATTATGAAACCATGGCTTTAACTGAGGAATGTAGTGCTATCTTACAATTTAAGTTACCTTCAAAGCTTAAGGATCCATATAGCTTTATTATCTCTTACTCCATAGGTGTTAATTTTTCGAGTAAAGCTTTGTGTAATTTGGGAGCAAGTATCAACTTAATGTCATTTTCAATTTATAATAAGCTCAAACTAAGGGAGATAATGCCTACATCAGTTACACTATAGTTAGTTGATAGAACTTTAGCTTATCCTAAGGGTGTTGTGGAGAATGTAATTATAATGGTTTGAAAATTCTATTTTCTCACTAAATTTATTGTTTTAGACATGGAGGAAGATAGAGATGTTCTATTGATCCTTAGAAGACCTTTCTTAGCGACATGATGAGTTTCGATTGATGTTGAGAAAGGCGAATTCACTATGAGAGTAAAAAATAAATAGGTAACTTTTAAGGTTTTCTCTACTTTAAATTTGAAGTAAGATCAAGAAGTGTGTTGTTCAGTCAGAGTTATTGACAAGATTACAAAGAAGATAATTTAAAACAAAATATTCTTGATGACGTGAAAAAGGGAGTGATCAATTCAAAGGCTTTTAAGCCCTCTATTGTTAAGCTATAAGCTCAACTCGACACCTCATACTAGTGCACATGGAGGCTCATCACCATGTCAAGTAGTTTACAACAAATTATGTCATGTACCGATAATGAGATGGTAAGAAGGTTGTAGAAGAATAATTCAAGTCTAGACAATGTGTTGTTATTAAACTCACGGCATAACATATCTTTAAAGAAGCTTAAATCTTGGTGGTCAAGACCATTTTGAATCTTGAAAGTCTTTACGCATGGTGCAATAGAGCTTATTGACAAAAATACAAAAAAAAAAAAAAACCTTTAAGGTGAATGGGCAACGACTCAAGCACTATTGGGGTGACAGAGTCAACCGACAAGTTTCTATCTTTAAACTCCATAACCCTTAGTGACTTGAGAAAGTCGAGCCAGTAACTATAAATCAGGTGCTTCTTGGGAGGCAACCCAAGTTTTTAAATTCAAAAAGACAATATGTTTCCAAAGAACCCAATAACCTAAGTTTTATCGTACTTTCTTCTTGGATTTCTCGTATGCAAATTGTTGCTAATATTGCTCATGAATTGGTGACTCATAAATGTGATGTTTATGCATTTGAGGTTGTGATTTTGGAGTTGTTTAGTGGAGAGGAAGCTTTGAAGTTCTTGGTTGATGAAGAAAGTGGAGGTTACCAAAGAATGAGTGTTATAGACACTACTAGGGAGGTGGCGATCAGTGGCAATGTTAGGGTGAGGAGTTGGATAGATAGGAGGTTGAAGGACTCTTTTCCGGTGCATATTATGTGGAAAAAAATGGTAACATTACATGTCATTAACTTAACTGACATGTCAGCAAATTGTTAATGTTTTATTGGGTTTGGACTAAAATAAAATGATAAGTTAGGTAACAATTTTGTAACCTTTTAAAGTCAGGTGACCTAATGAAAAACTTTCAAATAGTTCGAAGACCATTTCTAGTTTACTCTTAATTTTATCTATTATTATTATAAGCATATAATTTAAATTAAATTCTAATATTGATTCTAAAAAAATAGAGATTAATTTTAAGATAATTACATTAATTATCAAGATAGAGTTCTTCTAACTTTATTCAAACTCCAACTTTCATTGTCATTGCCTATTGAAGCTAAGCTCAATTGGTATAGTATTATTGCTAGTGCAAGAGAATGTGGGTTTGAGCATGCTCATGCTCGTTTTATCTTCCTACTAAAGAGTTTGGGAGGGATTATGGGTAGTTCTAGACATTATATAAAAAAAAATTCATTTTCATTCAAATTAATTTTTGTTTTGCCAAATGAATATTGTATTTATTCATAAAAAAAACTTACAACATTCCAAAGCAACCATCAGAAAATAAAACAACAATTAAAACCTATTGAGCATATTCTCTTAACTCAAAGATCTCTTTGCTCAAAAAAAAAAAAAAACTCAGAGATCTCAATAACAATAAACAACAAAGACTCAGGTAGAGCACGTAAGCCATCTTTGTCTAGAATAAAAACCAAAGAAGATTGAGGATGGTTAACCCTTCCCTCAATGCACATCCTCTTTTTAAATTGTGTTGCCACCCATTCAAAAGCTCCATCAGTATTAATCTTTATCCACCCATTCTATAATTTTGTCCACGAAATTCTTTTTATTGAATTAGCAACTAATTAATCCCCTGAAGATCCCATTATTCCAAGAATCTCAACCAACTCACCTTAATCCTACAAATAATTTCTTTTCCTTAATGGTGAAGGGACTAGTCTCAATGCTTATTTTATTACAAAATTGGAAAAGAATACTATGATAATATCTTATCCCAATTAAATGTATTGATTTTGAATAAAATTCATAAAGTTTGAAAATAATTGGAATTATTTTTTTTAAATAGCACATTTTTATTTTATTTTATTTTTTAAAATATATTTAAGAAATAAAATATCAAAAAAGAGTTTTAATAATAAAATTAAAAAATTGAAATTCATAAACGCATTTATTCACATGCAACACTTATGTTGAAAACTAGTAAAACTAAAAGTTACCAATATAAAATTGGTTTACTGTTATTTAATATTTAAATATTTCATCCAATAAATAATTTAAAATTTGCAAAAAAAATTCAAACTTCATTATTATTTTCATTTTGAATTTTATTATAATTTGAAGTTTTGTTATAATATTTAAATAATAAAAATAATTAATATATTTTATTTAGTGTTGAGGGAAGGATGGCTCTTTTAAAAGAAGGTCTTCAAAGTGTCGTTCATTAAGCTCAAATGCTCACATTTTTTTTGTTAGGTGGTCATGGGCCATAATACACAATTCAATTTGACAAGACACTCCTTATTTTGATGAACTTATTATCTCTTCATTCAGCCTTAGTCACTCAAATTCTCTATGAAGTAAGAAGACAAAACCTCGATTAGAGGTAATATTGACTCATTGACAAGTTTGTCGACTCTTGTTAAACAATACTTCAAAAACGTCTCTCAAAATAGTTAGTCTCCTCTTAACAGTGAGGATAAAATTTTTGAATAATATTATTTTACATTAATGACCTAAAATAAAAAATTTATTATTTAATAAATTAAAAAAAGAATAAAAAATTAATTATATTTATAGTATTTTTTTTTTTCAATTCTTTTAAAGAATTGGAGTGGAAATGAGGTTGAGGATGTATGGTGAAGAAGTTGAATCATGTGATATTCATTTGGCTCACAATGAAATTGCAAGAGACAATATATATTTCATGTGCAGACGGACCAATCAATGTGTTTCTTTCTCTTTGCTTCGTCATCCTCGATGCATTAACCTTTTATAATGCCGCCTTCTGCACTCTCTTTCCCAGCTGGCCTTTTACCATTCTAATGATTTCCAGTTTGTAGGGATTTTTTTATAAATATTCCATTTATTTTTTATGGATTTAAAAATATATAGACTATTCATAATTAGATATTTTAATTAAAAACATCAAAATTTTTAATAATTCTATCTTACTTCAAGTAATAATTAAAGTTTATATCTGACATGTAAATAGCATTACTTTCCCTCCTCATATCTTAATTATACATATATAATTATACTTTACATTCTCAAAATATTTTATCAACTCTTCCCACCATGTCATTTAAGATCCCTTCTAATTAAAATAAAACACATCATTTTTTATTTAAAAATTTAACCCAAATATATATAATAAAAAATAATAATATAATTAATATTATATATATTAGTGGTGGGTGCATTGGCTTTCTCAATATGATTGAATACTTAATTACGAAAAAATTAAAACCAAATACATTTTCAGTCAAAAGTTAAAAAAAAAAAAAATTAACCCCCCTCCCCCCTTAATTGACTACCTTTTAAAGCTAGATATATAGATAGTATATAATAACATGACATGTATCTAATCCCAATGAAAATTTTATGATTTTCTTCAAGTGGTTTTTCTTTGATTATAAGGAGGTCCAACAGTGGAGATGAATGGTTGAGGGATTGCAGAGAGTGTTGGGTCCTGTGTGGAGTTGAATGTTGAGAAATAGAAGGTAAGGGGAGCGATGGAGAAAGGGATGTTGGTGTTAGGGTTAGTAGCAGTGATGGTGGTAGGTGTAGTGGTGGTGGTGGTGGAGAGTAGTGTTGGAGGAGAAGAAGTGAATTACGATGGGAGATCCTTGATTATTAATGGACAACGAAAGCTTCTGTTTTCTGCTTCTATACATTATCCTCGAAGCACCCCTGAGGTTTGTTTCTTCCTTCATTTCCTTGTTACCACCTCTTCCATCAATATTGCTTAAAAAGAAAAAACCAACATTTTCACTTCACTTCGCCCATTTACAGTTTTTCATCTATGCTATCAGATAGAACAAGTCACTCATTTTTCTTATTCAAATCATTCCACCGGATTGTTTCAATTTTATTGCAATATAAATATCATATTCTGACTCCAACGTACACCTCCTCTTAATGTCTAACTTTTTGTTTTAATCAAGCAGAAAAAAAAAAAAAGACAAGTTGAAAAACTCAGTTAGGAAATCTCTTACAGCGAGTTATGTCACCGAATGATTTTCTTTCTTTTTTTTTTTGGTGAAGACTGCATGATTTTCTTTCTTCGTCAATAAAGATGCAATTCATTATCATATATTACGATTATTACCTTTTATGGAGTCAGATTGTATTTTGATCTTATATTAAAAAAGAATAAATTAGTTCATATATGTTAAATGAAAAAGTAAATTGGTCATTCTGTTAAAAAATGGTATATGTATGTCAGCATGAAATACACGTGGCACGTGACATTGTATGATTATTCTTTTAGTCATACCAGTTTTTAATAGTAGAAATGAATTATTTTTTTTAACAAAAAGAACTAGTTTGCTCTTTGATCAAATGTATAGGGATTAATTTATCTATTTTTAAATAAATAAAGTAAAATATAATTTAACACCTAATAGGCTAATACAATAATAGAGGTGAACATGGGCTGGGCCGGGCCGGGTTCGGGTTGGGCCTGACCAAAAATTTAGGCCCGTTTACTAGGCCCGGGCCAAAAAATGGGTCTAAAATTTTGGCCGACCCGGATAAAAATATTAAAACTCGGGCCCGACCCGGCCCGGCCCGCCCATATTAATTTTTATATTATTTTTATATAATTTTAAAATATATATAATACATTAAAAATATTAAAAATATCAAAATAAATACTTCCCAACAAATTAAAAATAAATTTTAAAAAATATGTATACTTAAATAAACCAAGATAAATGCAACTTAATAAGCAAATGTCTCTAAAATAATAACAAAATTAACAAATGTGTTTAAATTAATAACAAAATTAATAATAAAATAAGTTTTATACAATATCCAAACAACAACAAAAAAATAGTAGCAACATAATAGTAAAATGATAGCAAAATAGGGAGAAAATAACAAGAAAATAATATTAAAAAATTATTTTTTTGTCATTTAGTGATTCGGGCCCGGCTGGGCTAGGCCCGAGCTAAAAATGTCTTACCCGAGACCTGGTCCTTTTTTAAACTGACCTCATTTTTTTGTCCAAACCCATTTTTCAAACTTATATTTTTATCCAAACCCTCCCACATTTCGAACGGGCGGCCCGACCCTTACTCAGCTCTATACAATAACTTCCATAAAAATTTTACCCAACTAGTACTAAATTACTGCTCATTTTTCTAACGCATGAACATGGTGATTGCCTCCCCGGAAAACAATATCACCTTATGAATTGCTTGTGTATCTCTCTTCCAAAATCTTTTAATGTTTTATTGTGGAAACGTGAAATACATATATTTCTTATTTCTAATAAAAAATGAATTTTTCTTTTGTTTATTATATTGTAAGGTTGAAAATTTTAGAAATACTTAAATTTTTTATAGTTTCTGATCATATCTGCTCCTTTTGATACAATACTTAAAATTACCAACAACCACTCCTTAACCCATAAATAAGAGAATAATACACTTCAGCGCACTCAAACCAACGTATTCTTATATGGACAATAATACCCATACTAATTGAGTTAAGGCTCAATTAAAATGTAAATATATATACAATAAATATAAACATGATAGACAACAATCTTGTAAATATTTTGCATTAGACTCAAAACTAATTTTCTTTTACAATTTGAAGTAATTTATTTATGTGTAAAAGTGAAATTTTAACATTTTTTTCTACTACTTATTTATTTTTTTACCTCTGATTAAAAATTAATTTGTAATTAAAATGAGTATATATGACTCCAAATTTGTTAATTAAAATTGACGTCATGTTAGATCAAAATTAATGGGGAAGAAGTGAAGTTGACTTTGCTGAAGATTTCTTGTTGAAATTGCAAAGAAATTATAGAGAAATGTGATTATTTCTTAAGATCTAATACAGGGGACTGGAACTATTGCTTCTAAGAAAACTCTTATGTTTGGAGTATTTGCTACGTTTATTTATTCATTCACCCAATAACCTTTGTGTTTTCCAATCTGAATTTCGAGAAATAGCATTGAGACAACGGCAAGTTGCCATTCTTTATATGGAAAAAGAAAATCAAAATTACACCACCAAATGTAGACTTCCCCGTTCATAATAAACAAAACAAAAATCAAATCTAAAATTATTAATTTAATGTTTTCATGTGAAGTGCAGATGTGGGGATCATTAATAGGCAAAGCTAAAGAGGGAGGGATCGATGTGATACAGACATACGTGTTTTGGAACCTTCATGAGCCTGAAAAAGGGCAGGTCAGCTCTTTTTATGTGTTTTACTAAACCCACTTAAACAGAGTCTTAAGATAATCCTTGGTAATTTGCAGTATGATTTCAGTGGAAGAGCTGACATCGTTAGATTCATTAAGGAAATCCAAGCACATGGCTTATACGCAAGTCTCAGGATTGGTCCCTTTATCGAGGCCGAATGGAATTACGGGTAAAACACATGTATAGATTATTAAAAATCTCAGCTTCCATCCATGCATGCCATATATTAAGGAATTCAATAGTTATTTAATTATTGCAGGGGATTACCTTTCTGGTTGCATGAAGTCCCAGGCATTGTTTACCGATGCGATAATGAACCTTTTAAGGTATATATAACAATAACAATGGCCGAAAAGCTGAGTATGTGTGTGTATATTATTTAATTATAGCTCATAAAGTTTCAGTGTTACTGGTTGATACGTGGTTGATGTGGATGAGGTACAGGTGCATATGCAGAATTTCACCACAAAAATAGTAAACATGATGAAATCAGAAAACTTATATGCTTCACAAGGTGGACCTATCATTCTATCACAGGTAGAAGCAAAAATTTGCAATAACTTTAAAAAATCTAAACCATATTCCAATCGGAACTGTTTGAAAGGTTTACTTATGTTAAAATAAAAAAATGTAGATTGAGAATGAGTATGAAATTGTGGAACATGCATTCCATGAGAAAGGACCACCGTATGTGAGATGGGCTGCACAAATGGCGGTTGCACTTCAAACTGGGGTTCCCTGGATGATGTGCAAACAATATGACGCTCCTGATCCTGTGGTAATTATTTACTCCCCCTTACACCTTGGGGGCAGGCTTGCTATTAATTTCAGTTGACATAAGATACACTTGGCTTTTTCGTGTGTAGATCAACACTTGCAATGGGATGAAATGCGGGGTATCATTCCCGGGGCCAAATTCACCAAACAAACCATGGCTTTGGACTGAAAATTGGACAACTTGGTATGTGCATCAGGATTTGTCTTAGTTACGGTCTAGAGAGAATGAATGTGAAAGGCAAACTTACTAGTTTTAACAAATGATATAAGCAATATTTAGGTTCTAATCCATATCATTGCTACCGTCGAAAGGTATAGAGCATACGGTAAAGAACCAGAGACAAGATCTGCCCAAGACATTGCTTTCCAAGTTGCTCTTTTTGTTGCAAGAAATGGGACATTCGTCAACTATTATATGGTATTCACATTTATATAGATAAACAAGTTCCATTAGATAAATCTCATAATTACATGTTAATGCACATAATAAATAAATTCAAATTTTAAAACATTGTTTTTCCATTGTTTTTCTTGTTTCAATTGTTAGTATCACGGTGGAACAAATTTTGGGAGAACAACCTCAGCATTCACAACGACAAGTTACTATGACGATGCGCCCCTCGACGAGTATGGTATGTCCTTCACTTCTGATATATAGGCATGTACACAGACCGTGCACTCCTTTATTTACCTCCTTTTATGAACTAATTATTACCAATAATCCAGTTTAAAAGTACATATTCTATGTTTAGGTTGGTTTATAAATAAATGTATCGTTATTGATTTAAATTTTAACGTCACTCGTTATAGTTTACCACCAAATTCTACTGTAACAATGATATAAAATATGACCGCACATGAAAAAATACAAATATATCAATATATAAATATATACAAAATAAAACATAAATATATTTTGAATACATGAATTTATTAAATAAATGTAACCGGGTCATTTGATTGTTGTAGGTTTCATTAGACTGCCAAAATGGGGGCATTTGAAGCAACTGCACGAAGCAATCAAGTCATGTTCAAATCCTATATTATTTGGAACCCAATTTACACTCTCTCTTGGTCAACAACAAATGGTAACGATAGATATCAACCTTCTTTTTTTTTTTTTTTTTTTTTGTTGCAGTGAAACCCATCCATGGATCAAACTGAGTTGGATGTTGGTCCAATTTTTTTTCCTAGACCCCCCTTTTTTATAGCCTAATTTACTCTATGTTTTTTTATTAAATAACAAATCGAATCAGAGCTATCAAATTGGAAGAACAGCTCAATCCTTGAATTGCGAATTCCATCTTTATTTTCTTGATCGTTGTCTTAAAATTTAAAATTAAAACATGTTTGAATCTAATTGTTGTTATGTAGGGGTACATTTATCAACGAACTTCAGGAGAATGTGCTGCTTTTCTAGTCAACCAAGACGATATATCCATTGCTGTGATATTCCGCAATTCTTCGTATGAATTGGGTCCAAATTCAGTTAGCATTTTGCCTGATTGCAAGAACGTAGTCTTCAACACTGCCAAGGCAAGTCTCAAATTTTTCAATTTTCTTTTTATTTTTATTCTGATTTAAATTTGATACGAATATATGTCTAATATAAATATGTAAATTATTTTTTTTAAAATTATCTACATATGTTGGGGTCAGGTTTATATATCTATATTCATATTTGAATATCTTTTGTTATTAGAATTCAAATGTAATTGATGAACACATATCTTTACTGTCTATACGAATATGTTAAATATTTTTTTACATTTATTTGTATATTTTGAATAATTATATAAATATAAATTTGGATATGAAGATGAAATACAAGTTTGTGACCATCAATAGTTTAATCTCACAATTTAATGAAGATGTTGAATCAAAATAACTGATATTTCATTTGGGGGGTGTTTTGGGTTAAACAGGTTAATGTTAAGAACAACACGAGATTGATAACAACAGGCAAGAAGTTCAACGAATCCGAAATGTGGCAAGAATTCAAGGACATTATTCCTACATTCGCAGACACACCAATGAGATCCAAAACATTGCTAGAGCATATGAATACAACCAAAGGCATGTCGGATTATCTTTGGTACACTTTCAGGTATTCATTTTTGGTTTTTTTTTCCTTCATTTCTTTTAAATTGATTTTTTTAGATATTCCATAAAATAAATGAATTTTTGATAAATTAATAATTATTTTAATCAAATAGTCCATTTTAAAAAGAAAATATTTTTTTCATGAAAAATAACATTTAGTACAGTACTAGTGAGTTTTTAAACTTCACAAGCAAATTAAGAGGTTAACAAGTATCTTATAAAAGAAAATTTATTTTATGGACCATTCCTATCACATCATCCATAGTCTTTTTCAATTATTAAATGACATTTTAGTAATTTTTTTTATGTTATTAACACATAATTTTGGTAATTCTATTACCCTAAACTCTATATCCTGAATCCTGAACTAGAACCTTGAACAGGATTTAGGGTTCATAGTTTAGACTAAAAAATTTACCAAAATTATGTATCAATTATATGGAAAATATTACTAAAATATCATAAAATAATTGAAAAATGACCATGAATGATGTTGGGAAGCATCCATAAAATAATTTTTCTTTATAAAGATATACTAAATTATTAAAAATATTTTTTTGAAATTACTTGTGAAATAAAATACATTACCAATATACTAAATATTCTCTTTTAATTATTATTTTGCTATCTATATAACAACAAATATACTTTATATATAACGTTGTTTGATTTCAGCTATCAACATGAATCATCAAACAGTAAAGCAGTGGTTAGTGTGCGCTCGGCCGGCCATGTTTTGCATGCGTTTGTCAATGGTGCTTTGGTTGGTATGTCTAATTCTGCGACCAAATATATTTAAATTTTTATTTCGATTTAATTGATTTATATAATCACTTTTAATAGTAATATCTAATAAATTTAAAATCTGAATTCCGACATCAACAATAATTTACTTCCTTAACCCTCAATTTTGATTTATTTTTCTTTTATGGAATTATAATTATTTTAATATTTTAATTTTGATAGGATCTGGCAATGGAAATCACGAGAAGGTAAACTTCACGCTAGATAATACAATTACATTAAACAATGGCAGTAACAACATCTCCCTCTTAAGTGTTACGGTTGGTTTACCGGTACGATCCACTTTCTAGTCTTTTGCATCTCAATTTTATATAAATTTATCATTAAACTTAAGTTTTGATTTTGTGAAGGATTCAGGAGCCTTTTTAGAGAGAAAAGCGTTGGGGCTTCGAAGAGTAAGGATTCATGATGTACAAAATTCAAAGGATTTGAGCAATCATCGATGGGGATATCAGGTAATCTTTTATCTAATTTTCTAAGTATTTTAACTTTTTAATACTATTCCTTGCTTCATTATGAGATGGATTTTCTCAATATCTATTATACTTCTTATTTATTTATACTGTCGGTAACGTGATTGATTGCAATGTCATAAGTTAATTTGATATCGATTCCGTCAATAAAATTATTTAAAATTTATTTTTTAAAATTAATAATGAATATTAAATATAGTAGTGTTTTTATTTTTTTACTATAATTCGATTGTTAAATAATTATTTACTATAATTCTATTAGTGTATTATATTTTTTATAATTGTTTATATAAATTTTATTAAATATATATTTGATATTATATTTTTTTACTTTTTAATATAATTCCATTTTAGTAGTTTATATCTTTATAATTTTCAAAAGATTAAATTAAAGGGGGCTAAAATATAATTTTATCACTATAAATTTAAAATTTTATAACTATAAAGGGACTTAAATAAGAAAAATTCCATTTTAAGGTTGGTTGCTGCCAACCCCTTCATAATATGTATAATTCATAATTCTGTGGATATTTTTGGTGAGTGTTGACTTTCATAATCAAATTATACGTGCTTCTTTATGTTTTTGCTATCTTGTCACGTCCGAAGTCTGCATTTTTGTGTAGGTTGGACTATTAGGAGAAAAATTACAAATATATATGGACCACTCCTCAAGCAACGTTCAATGGAGAAATTTTACTTCTTCCAACAATCCCCTTACATGGTACAAGGTATATATTACCATGTACTTGGGAATATTTTTTTGGGTTTAACCACTTTTGTATATTGAAGTTATTTAACTTAAATAAATCTGGCCATTTATAATTGAAGTTTTAATAGAATATTCATGTTAACTATTGATGCATAGATTTGAAAATAATATCACACAGATTAGATTTGATGTACCAACCAAAAATGAGTCTTTTGGATTAAACCTCGGAAGCATGGGGAAAGGTGAAGTATGGATTAATGGACAAAGCATAGGCAGATATTGGGCTTCATTTCTTACGACTCAAGGATTACCCTATCAAACTTGGTATGCTCTATATTCTTCTCTATTGTCGTGTATATATGTGTGTATATATATATATATATATATATGGACAGACCAACAATTTTTTTATCTAGTGACAAAATATTATGTTGTAAGGCATGAAAAGTTGGATTCAATCTCGAACAACTTTCTATAGAAAAAAATAGTATTTATATACTAATATAAGATTTGAATATGCGTTGAATGATAGGTACCATGTGCCAGGGTCATTCCTTAAACCTAAAGACAACTTGCTTGTTATTCTTGAAGAGCAAAATGGGTCGCCTCTTGGAATTTCCTTGGACATCATATCAACCATTTGAGACATTTATGCTTTATTTTTTAGTTTGAGAAAATTAGAGAGTTAATTCTTCAATTATCGGGAAAAGAATTTGAGCTGAGGCTATTTTATTTCTAGCATCAAGATATTTTTTATTTTATTTTTAAAATATTTTTAAGTTATTTTATTTTCAATTTTACCTATGCTAAGTTACGGGAAATTACAATGGAATAATATATATATTTCTTCAATTTTATAAAACTAATAAAAGTTCAGTTATTAATTTCTTTTTCTATACTAATTACATGCATACACCTCCTTTTGTGCTTAGTTATTAATTTTTTATTAAATAAAAATATATCAGATAACATATTTATATTTAAAACTATATAGTTGTAACGTTGTTACATTAAAATGTTACAACAAGGAATGAAACAGTATATGTTAAAGGCAAACTCATAAACACCAAACACCAAACATACTTGGGTTACATTTATACTATTTAGAAAAATCAACAATTCAAATTTAATTAAGATAAACTATTTTATGGACACTTCTTATCACATTATTCATGGTCATTTTTAATTATTTAATGACATTCAACAATTTTTTCTACATCATTAACATATAATTTTGATATTTTTAACTCCGAACCTCGAACTTAAATGCAAAACTTGAGCCTGAACCCCAAACACTGAACCTCAAACCCAAAATCTTAAATTTAAACTTAGAGTTTTGGGTTTGAGTTTAGGGTTTAAGGTTCAAGATACATGGTTTAGGGTTTAGAGTAAAAAAATTATCAAAATCATGTATTACTGACATGAAAAAAATTGTTGAATGTTATAAATAATTGAAAATGAGCTATAGATAATGTGGTGGGAAGAACCCATAAAATAATTTCTTCTCAACCAATACTTTAAATTTAAATAATTGTGGTTAACTCGTGCTTATTTATCCGATTAAAAAATTTGCATTTGATTTAAATGTAGTGGTGTAATATTTTTTTATAATTACCTTATCAGATAATGTATATACTTAGGGATACATATTTTGATGTACAATTATTTAGTGATTATTGTAATACCCCATTTTTGCCCGGGCCCATACCAAAAAATGATAAATAAATAAATAAATTCCAAGCCCAATCTAGAATATATCATTTGGCCCGATCAGAATGGCCCATTACTTGAAAAGATTGAAGGTCCATCTACAAACTTGACGTATATGGAAACATAATCTTTAAGGATACGTAATCTTAGAAATGATATGTAAATCTTAGATATGATATGCAATCTTAGAAGATATGGTATGCAATCTTAGAAGATATGATTTTGATATCTTAGAGATTTAATTTGAAGATACCCTTTAATCTTAGCCGTTGATGTAATTGATCTGTACCGTTGGATTTGGGGAGGCTCAACTATAAATAGAGGCCTCCCCCCCAATTGAAAACACACTTGAGTTTTGGCAAGCAATAAAAATTCTTGAGAGCTCTCAAATTTCTCTCCCTCTTACGTTCTTATTTTCAGCGGTTTGTTCTTATTTTATTCTTTATTCATCTTCATTTTTCAACCTTTTTTCATTTTGATTTAATCCCTATTTCCTTGTTTTTTTAATTCTTTTATATTTTATTTTTTTATAATTTTAGTATTATATCTAATTATTTTTTTATTAAATTCTATATTACTCTTTGTTTTAAAAATATATATTTCATTTAATTGAAAAGTTTTTCTTAAATAAGGCAATGTTTGGTGTTTAGAAAATCGGGAAATAGTGCCCTAACATGCTGGGTTGCGATTTTTCGTTTGACTAAATAACCAAATATCCTTTTAATAAATTTTCCTAAATTACGAGGTGATTTCAGTTACAAAAGCTTGAGAATATCGTGTCCTATCATGCTGGATGTGATATTCGTGTTCTTTTGGAACGAAGGATTCTCGATTTTTATATCAAATTATTTTTTATTAAGTTCTATATTACTCTTTGTTTTAAAAAATATATATTTCATTTAATTGAAAATTTTTTTTCTTAAATAAGGCAATATTTGATGTTTAGAAAATCAGGAAATAGTGCCCTAACATGCTGGGTTGCGATATTTCGTTTGACTAAATAACCAAATATCCTTTTAATAAATTTTCCTCAATTACGAGGTCATTTCAGTTACAAAAGTTTGAGAATATCGTGTCCTATCATGCTGGATGTGATATTCGAGTTCTTTTGGAATGAAGGATTCTCGGTTTTTAAACTCAAACTATTCCGATTTTAAAAGGATCTTATTTTGAATTATTTCAAACTTTGACATTAAGACAGAAAACAATTCAATTTGGTACCAATTTTGGGCGTTGTGAGGGTGCTAACCCTTCTTCACACGTAACCGACTCCTGAACCCGTTTTCTCAAAAATTCGTAGACCAAAATGTTTTATAAGGTGATCCAATCACACTTAAAAAGATTGGTGGCGACTCCCATTTTCATTTTTTTTAAAGTCGAACCCCGTTTTTCAAACTCGTTCAAAAATAGTTTCAACAGCTTGGCGACTCCACTGGGAACCAATAAGAGAGTCAAGCCAAAAATTAAAATTATTTTTTGTCTTAATGTCAAAAATTTGGAAGAATTTTAAAATACGATCTCCTTACATGTGTTTGCTGCATATGTTTGTTATTTTATTCGCACACATTGCATTTGCATGACCGTTGTGATCGCACCTTTAAGTGGGAGTGAGAATGTAACACCCCCTACCCGTATTCGTCACCGAAATAGGGTACGAGGCATTACCGAAGTTTACCGAGCAATAGTTTTTTTTTTAAAAAAAAACTCAATATATCCCCTTTATAAACATGTAACATTTCCTGCAAAACTTAAACCGAGACCAATCTAAATCAGCATATTTTTTTAAAATAGATTCATGCACATTCATAAGATAATCACATCATATACCAAACTAAGGTTTGTTAGCCATGCCAATGGCTAATTTTACATTCATTTCGCTTCAGCATTTACTTTATTAACTTATACATGCCATTGATTTCCAAAATAAAGTTTCTAGATATACCAAAATATTGAGGTTGATAGTGTGATGTATCCCCGACCGAATCCGACCTCCGAGCTCTTAATACTACAAAACAGGGAAAAAGAAAACAGGGTAAGCACATTGTACTTAGTAAGCTCATGTAACAAGAATTATACTTACCTAACATTTTCAATGCAATGCAATAAACATCCATACATCCATTCAATGCATTGTTACCTTAACATGCACAAACTCAACATTCAAGTTAGTACAACAATTTCAATGTATCAATAATATATACTTAGATTGATGAGCTCATCAATACCATGATTTCCACTTCATTATTATTTTTCCATATTTATCCCGTTGAATTTCTTGGAATTTCGATGGATTTCCAGGGGTACACTTTAGTGTACAAATATGGGTCCGTCAATTCATATTCATGTGCGCACATTTTCATCTCAGAGAGCACACTCCCGCGAACCTCATCCTTACAGCGGGATTACTAGTCCAGGCTAAATCCCCTGTAATATAAACTCATAGAGTATTGTCGGGATTACCAGTCCAGGCTAAATCCCCTGCAACGACAATTACTCTAATGAGCTTGGATCTGAATTACCAGTCCAGGCTAAATTCAGACCCTAATTTGGATTACCCGTCCGGGCTAAATCCATTTTCCACGTATTCTTCGGGAGGGCTATATCAGGATAGGATCACCCGTCCGGGCTAGATCCATTTTTACCGTCAATTCCTTTTCAGAGATCCATCGAATTTTCCTTCCATTCAACCGGGATTTCTTCCACTTTTCACCAAATATATCAATTTTCCATAAATTTTCATACAATGACATTCAATTCATGTTCACATCCATAACATACATTTCAAGCATTTAAGAATATAATTCAAGTTACACGAACTTACCTCGATACTTGTTTGTATATAAAAATCTACTAATCCCAAACTTTTTCCTTTCCTCGATCTAGCTTCGTGTTTGAGTCTTCCGGATCTAAATAAATAAATTTAATCATCAATTTAACATTTCATGTCCATATGTATCATTCTCTACCATTCTACTATTATTTATAGTTCATTCAAAGCTATCTACTTGAGTTGTAGTCACTAAATTATTTTTATCTTGAGCTACAGGACTCCAAATTAAGATCCGTAAATTTTCCCTGAAACTAAACTCACATATATTCTAACCATAAAATTTTCAGAATTTTTGGTTTAGCCATTTAGTACAGTTTATTCTTTAAAGTTACCCCTGTTCTGCTATATGACAGTTCCGACCTCTCTTCACTAAAAATTAATTATCTCCTCATACGGAACTTGGATGATGTTCTTGATTATTTCTCTTGAAAATAGACTCATTAAGGATTTTAAACATATGAATTTAAGTCCCTAATTATTTTTATACAAATTTTGGTGATTTTCCAAAGTCAAAACAGGGGAACCCGAAATCATTCTGACCTTGTCTCACAAAATGCACTATATCTCAAGATTTACAATTCTATTGCTTACACCATTTCTTCTATGAGAAACTAGACTCAATAAGCTTTAATTATATATTTTTTTCACCATCTAATTCGATTCCTACAATTTATGGTGATTTTTCAAAGTTGGACTACTGCTACTGTCCAAAACTGTTTTAGTGCAAGAGGTTTATTACCATTTTTTCCCCAAGCTTTTAATAAGTGATAGTTTCGTCCCTACTCAATTAACCTCTCAATTGAGCTGATTTTTCTCAATTAATACTTTATTCTATCATTTTAAACTACCTTATAACCTTTGGGAATAATAATTTCAGAACTAAACTTCAATTTCACACTCTTTTACAAATAGGTCCTAAATATCCATTTTCTTTACATTTTATTCCATAAAATCATCATATAATAAGATTAAAGCTTAAATTCCATGCTAAATATTCATATACTTACAGCACTCAACCATGGTGACTTTAAATTTCATCCATAAAATCAAAAACTAATGAATTTAATAGTAGGACCTAGTTGTAAAGTCTTAAAAACACAAAAATTACAAGAAAAAGGCAAGGATTAACTCACTTGGTGCAAAAATTATGAAAAACCAGCTTATAGAACCCCTCCTATGGCATTTTTGCTGATGAGAATGAAGAGAAATCTCAAGGAATCTAGATATTTCCATATTAGTCCTAGTTTTATTTAGTTAATAATGCAATATTCTAATTTTACCCTTAATTCATCCACTTTTCTGCTAATTTTATGCCCTTGCCGTCCAACCCAAATAAATTTTGGGTCTATTTGCTTTTTAAATCCTTTCTAATTAAACACTTAAGCTATTTAATCATCCTAACAACTTTTACTCCTTTTCCAATTTAGTCCTTTTCATTTAATTGACTACCCAAACGTTAAAATTTTCTAACGAAATTTTAATACAATATTACTAACATTTCACAAATATTTATAAAAATATTTTTGACTCGGTTTTACGAGATCGAGGTCTCGATAACTTGTGTTTACCTAATTTCGTCAATAATTTCTTTTTCTTAACTAACCACTAAATCGATAAAATTTTTTCTATCAATATTTTCATACGATTTTCCTATCATAACAATATTCATGTAAAAATATTAAAATAAATTTCTCTTTAAATCAGATTTGTGGTTACGAAACCACTGTTCCGATAACCTTGAATTTAGGCCATTACAGAGAAGCTACGCTTTCGTGAAGTTTTCACCTCCGCATGGGCTAGTGGATTGCTTCCGGGATACATTCGTACCTATGTCTTTGTGAGATTTTCATCTCCGCTTGGTCATAGGGAAATGTATCCCCCTAAACCGAACTTGGTCCATATGAGCCTATAATGGGTGAGGATCGAGGAATCTGCTGGTTTAGGTACTTTTGCTTTAGAACCGAACCACATATAGTGAGCTTTAAGTGCTTGCCTTAGGTAGTACGGTGATAACCTTTTAGTACTTATCCTTTATAAGTATTTGTTTATTATATTTTTATATATGGCACTGACTTGTTCTTCTTATTTTTGTTGTCATTGCATATCATTCATCATTAAAAGGTATCGATTCAAGGTTCGATTTCTGAGTTAGAAAGTTTTGTAATGGGGGACGAATATCTTAATAAAGTGGGGGACAACTCTTTCGTCTGTGCATGGTCAGAGAAAACCCAGTTAGAGAAAGGAGATAGTGTCACTGAGGGATAGTGGGACTTCACTCGTATCAGTTCGACACAGATTGAGTGGAAGGAGTTGAAGGACATTTAGGCCCATTAGGATAATGAAGCCAAGTAGTTGTTCAGCTATGAGGACTTGCAGTATTTGCTTGATAGGAAGATAGATGGACAATTCAAAGTGAAGCGTGGAAGTATTGATGGACACTTCTACCATTATAGCATTTCCCTTTCATATAAAGATGGTCGCCCCGTGGATGGTAAGGGTATTGAGGAAAGGTGATTGACAGAATGCATAAGACCTACAAATTTGAATTGGATCGAAAGAATTTTGCCTATGATGGTAAAAATTTTGCCTATGATGGTAAAAAGGTTATTTACTATAGGACCGTTACCAAACAACAAGCTTGAGTTTACTAGGATGTTGCAGAAACAATGGAAGTACAAGATTTGGACAAATGGTCGTGAACAAAGAGGTTAAAGAATACCGTATCATTCAAAGACCTTTAAAGTAGAGATTAGCTATGCTCTGCAGGGGCAGAAATCTGAAGACACTCAAAAAACATTGAGGATGTTGGATATCATTTGAAGGCAGTATGCTGTGAAGCAAGAATGCCTACTTGTTCGTCAATCTTTCTTTCAAGATAATCAGAACAACTTCACAGGCATTGAAGGAGGTGTCCTTGGCTGTAGGGATTACCTCATGGGTGAAGTCATAGTTCAGATTCAAGAGGTTGCTGATCACCTACAAGAATTGGTAATGCAAGCTAATGTATTAAGTGTAAAATATGAGCTAGTATCAAATAGAGGTCGAGAGTTAGCTTTGTTACTAGATAGGGTTAAGACTTTATGCCTACGGGCGAAAGCGTATTTGTAATCCGTTTTATGAAAAGATTTTTGTTCCTTAAATAACGTTTTCTAAAATGAAACTGAATCAGAATCGATACCTTTTTATATTCATGGATTACATTACATCAAAGAAAAGAATGTGTTGATTCGAAATTCGATTCCTAAATAGAATAGTTTCTCATAAGGAAACAAATTTCTTGATAAAGTGGATTATAGTGCGGTCGTCTGAATATAGTCTAAGTAAACACGGTGAGAGAAAGCTGGTAGTCCATGGAGGAATACATGATTTAATTACCAGAGATTCAAGCCAACGAAGGTTATCCAAGAGCATGACGAGAAAAAGACGGAAGTCCACGAAAGAATACATGACTTGATTCAAGCCAACGAAGGTTATCCAAGAGCATGACGAGAGAAAGACGGAAGTCCACGAAAGAATACATGACTTGATTCAAGCCAACGAAGGTTATCCAAGAGGATGACGAGAAAAAGACGGAAGTCCACGAAGGAATACATGACTTGATTTAATTGCCAAAGATTCAAGCCAAGATTATCCAAGAGCCGGCACTTTTTGATGAGTATCATGGAGATAAGCGAGCAAAAGATCGAGGCTCAGATCAGGCAGCAAGAAGCTAGCAAAGGCATCTTTTGGAGAATTTACAGGATTCAACCATGAAGAAAAGATCAGCGTTTACTTGGACTATAAAGGGCAAGACCGCATATGTAATCTATTTTCATGTAAAGAAATCTATTTTCTAGAAAAGTTATTCTAATGGAATTGAATTCAAGATCAACATCTCCTTTTCTTTTGCATTCATGCATTTGCATTGCATCACATCACATGCATTTAAATCCATAAAAAGACCATAATTAGTTAAGGTTAAAAAGAGAAAAAAAGAGAGAAAGAGAGAAGAGGGTCACGGTTGAGTGAAAAGAAGACGCTCCCTTACATATCCCAGACTTTTGTATAAGGAGGGATAGCTTACCAGGAGATAGGGGCATTTAGAAATGAAAATCGTTCCATCAATGCTATACATGAAGAAAGGACTGATTAAGGAAATCTGGAGGGCATTCGTCCTTATGAACCAGGAAAGTCCTTAAACAATTGGACTGCGGAAGAACTTCCTGTAGTCTTTAGAAATTATACAAAGTAGTCTGCGGAACACTCTTGTTACTCTAAAGCCTAGGAGTAACAAGATTTCATTTGTGAAATAGGCTCATGTTCAGACATTGTTGTTTCAGTAAAACATATCTTTCATGATTAATTCGGGCAAATGTTCCCTTATTCTTTATTCTTTGATTTTCTAATTTTCATCAAATTTCTTCATTCATAACATGTAAATAGTCATTCTTGAATTCATTCATTGTACATTCTTTTGTGCCTATCTTAGATCCCTAGATATCAATGACAAGGGCAATGATACTACAGATTTAGAGTTCCTTTTGAGCATGACATATGTTTAGAGGAATCTCAGTACTTTGAAGATGATAGAAATTGTAACATTGTTTCTGAATTTGTTGAAAATGGTAAAACAAGAAGAAGCAAATTTTACCCCATGAAGAGATGGTAGAGAATTTAGCCTTAAAGGAAGGAAGGGTTGTGAAAGTGGAAACACGCATAGCCGGAGAGCCAAACAAGACCTCGTGGAGGCTATTATGGGAATTCAAAGAACGTTGTCAAGGTTAAAAGAGGTCCATTAGAATGTTAAAAGAACGTATGCAGGAGGATACATAATGACCAGGGCAAACATGAGGTTTGGGCATTACTAGTCCATCTTGGAAAGTGATCGCATCAGTTATACCATAAATGCCGAATTTAAGGAGTCAAGACTTATGGGGCATGTATGTTATGGGCTTGAGTTTCAAGCTGACAATGGTTCATCTTTGTGGTTGCCGACTGCTCCATTAAGAGGGTGGAGATAGCTTCATATGCCAATATTACAAAGTCAACAGTCATCCAAATAAAAAAAAAAAGGGATCATATCCAACTGCATAATGTCAAAAGTTTGCAGTCTGTTCAAAAATAAGGTGCTATGTCATAGTACAACAAAGGTTGCCAAAAGAAAAAGAAAAAGAAAAATAAGGCAAAATAAATTACCGAAGATGACCGAGACTGGTAAAGATTGGCATAAGAAACTACCACTTACTCTCTATGTTTACATTGGAGCAAACACTTTCAATCCCTGTGATTTCAAGGGTTCTAACTATCATCCTTGGAATGGATGCATTATTTAGCTCTCCTGAGCAGTCTGATGTGCCGTCAATAGCTGTGGTGAATAGCTTTAGGCAATGGCTATTGATTTCCAACTATAAGGCATCAGGCCGTATACAGTCTCTGAAGCTTGAAATGATAGATTCTCTCTTCAAACCAGTTTCTGATAAAATGGATGAGGGTATCATGAAGGAAGCTCTCTTAGACTTCTATACAAGTTCAGGGAAGAGGAAGCCTGATCAGCTCATTATTGTCAAGAATGAAGTTAGCAAGTCTCAATTCAATCAGATTTTGAACAAAGAACTTAATCAGGTTCTTTGACGAGAATTGGAACCCCAAGTTTATGGTCATTGTGGCATAGAAAAACCATTATACCAAGATTTTCAGCAGGGATCTCCTGACAAAGTCCTGCTTGGAACCGTTATAGACAACAAAATCTATCATCTTAAGAACGATGACTTATATCTTTGTGCCCATGCTGGAATGATAAGGAACCACGAGGCATACTCATTATCATGTTCTCTTAGATCAGATTGGGTTTTCGGTCGATGATCTACAGGAGTTTGTTCATTCTCTATCCTACGAGCACCATAGCCATATCTATTGTGGCCCCTATTTGCTACGCTCATTTGGCAGCTTTACAACTGGGGTAATTTATGAAGTTTATGGATGCTTCAGAGACATCATCGAGCCATTGTGGAGTGACAACTCTGGGAGCAGTTTCTGTACCTCAACCTCCCAGGTTGAAGAATAATGTCAGCAGCTCTATTTTCATCTACTGAGAATCATTGAACCATCTTTTTGTATAGAGCTTTTTGGATTTCAGCCACCATACGCTCTTTATGCTTGTCAAACATCAGCCAGGAATTTTGGCTGGGGCAACACTTTTCTTGTGGGTATATGAATCGAGATTTTTTCCCTCCAAGCTTCGATGGAGTCAAGGATTGAATACCTCCAGCGAACTTAACTAAAAAATATTCATCCTAAACAAATGTACCAAGAATGGATGACACAGACTTATGACGAAGAGGGTTCATCCACAAGAATTTCTCACGGAAGCCAAAGTGAAAACCCATAAAGGGCGCTTTGAGACTTCTATTCCAAAAAAAAAAAGAAAAAAGAAAAAAGAAAAAAGAAAAAGAAAAGAAAAAAATGGAGAGGCCAAGGTGAAAACTCGCAAAGGGCGCCTTGAGACCAAAGGGGTTTTGAGTTGAAAACCCGAAAGGGCAGCTCAAATTTAGAAAGGCATGCAGCAACCTTGCTATACCTGATTCAACAAGAAGCGAAGTATGTTACATGCTGAGGCATCAACAAAGTACTTTGGGTCTTCTAAACACATGTTAAACTCAAAACAGTCCTCGTGGAATTTGTATATAGAAGCTCAAGCTGCGATATCTAGGGCATCTGATTTTTGTCCTGTTTACTATCTTTGGATTTTCTTTCTTCTCAAAGATCGATTCCTAGATTAACTTCCTTTGTTTTGATAAATCATTCAAACTTTAATCTTCCTCAAGATCAATTTATTATCCATTATTCATAAAGCATGTTGCATTGAAACAATGATTGATGAACTAAAATATTTTCACAAATGAAGTTTTGCATATTACTCTGAAAGTTTCTAGATAATACAAGAAACTGAAACATGACAATTGTTTAAGGAATTCCCATTGAGTAAGGATCGGAGATCCTTGAGAGAATTTTTTCTTCAATCCAAACGATGATTGGACAATACAAACGATTCGATCCTAAGAGAGGATCATTTCACAAACATCTCAGTGGGTCGTGACATTTGGAAATGGTACAATAGACCAAATTGATGGAGAAGATTCAGCATAGGAGTAGAGTATGATTGATACGTTGAGAACAATGAAGATAAAATCTAGATGAATGAATGATAACACCTAAAATAGGGATCATTCTCATAACATTTTTGCATCATAATATGTCTAATTAGGAGCATTTGATTCACTTCGATCATAGCATCCTAGTCATTGGGCATAATCACATACACAATTTACAGGTTATCGAAGACGACGCGCCTTAACCCCTTAAGTAGTAGGGTAATAGGCTGCAACATAACAAATCTGGCATTCAGATATTTATACTGAAGCAGATCCAAGATGGTTTGGCATTCTTGTGCTTGCAAGGAACAAATCAAAGACATAGCTGATTTGGCTTTCGCGTGTTCACGCTGAAGTAAATCTAAGATGATTTGGCGTCTCTGTATTGGCAGAGAGCAAATCGAAGTTTGGCATCTCCATATTCGGTGGAGGGCAGACACATAGCAGATTTGGCATTCAGATGTTTATACTGAAGCAGATCCAAGATGGTTTGACGTCCCTGTATTGGCAAGGAGCAAATCGAAAACATAGCTGATTTGGCTTTCGCGTGTTTATGCTGAAGCAAATCTAAGATGATTTGGCGTCTCTATATTGGCAGAGAGCAAATCGAAGTTTGACGTCTCCATATTCGGTGGAGGGCAGACACATAGCAGATCTGGCATTCATATGTTTATACTGAAGCAGATCCAAGATAGTTTGGAGTCCCTGTATTGGCAAGGAGCAAATCGAAAACATAGCTGATTTGGCTTTCGCGTGTTTACACTGAAGCAAATCTAAGATGATTTGGCATCTCTGTATTGTCAGAGAACAAATTGAAGAATCAAGTTTGGCGTCTCCATATTCGACGGAGAGCAAACACATAGCAGATCTAACCTTCAGATGTTTACATTGAAAGCAGATCCAAGATGGTTTAGCGTCCCTGTATTGGCAAGGAGCAAATCGAAGACATAGCAGATTTGACATTCTTGTGCTTACAGCGAAGCAGATCGAGGATTTCAACATGGCATCCCTATGCTTATAGGGAACAGGTTGAAGATAACAGTTTTGGCAATCTCCATATTCGAGGGGGAGCAAATCCAAGATGGTAGATTTGGCAATCTCCGTATTTGACGGGTAGCAAATCTAAGGAGCAGATTTGGCAATCTCCGTATTCAACGGGGAGCAAATCTAAGATGACAGATTTGGCATTCTCCGCATTTGACGGAGAGCAGATCTAGGGAGCAGATCCAAGATGACAGATCTTATCTCTCCGTAATCGACGAGGAGCAAATCAAAGACATAGTAGATCTGACCTTCATCGAGGCAGATCCAAGATGATTTGGCAATCTCTGTAATAGACAGGGAGCAAATCGAAGATGTAGCAGATCTGACTTTCATCGAAGCAGATCCAAGATGATTTGGCGTCTCTATATTCGACGGGGAGCAGATCGAAGAACTCAAGGCTCAGCGAGCCCGGGCAAAATGGATCCTTCGATAGTCTTTGCTTTATTCCTGTTACATAGCAATAAGCAAAGAGGGGCAGCTGTAATACCCCATTTTTGCCCGGGCCCATACCAAAAAATGATAAAAAAATAAATAAATAAATAAATAAATTTCAAGCCCAGTCCAGAATATATCATTTGGCCCGATCAGAATGGCCCATTACTTGAAAAGATTGAAGGTCCATCTACAAACTTGACGTATATGGAAACATAATCTTCAAGGATACGTAATCTTAGAAATGATATGTAAATCTTAGATATGATATGCAATCTTAGGAGATATGGTATGCAATCTTAGAAGATATGATTTTGATATCTTAGAGATTTAATTTGAAGATACCCTTTAATCTTAGCCGTTGATGTAATTGATCTGTACCGTTGGATTTGGGGAGGCTCAACTATAAATAGAGGCCTCTCCCCCTCATTGAAAACACACTTGAGTTTTGGCAAGCAATAAAAATTCTTGAGAGCTCTCAAATTTCTCTCCCTCTTACGTTCTTATTTTCAGCGGTTTGTTCTTATTTTATTATTTGTTCATCTTCATTTTTCAACCTTTTTTCATTTTGATTTAATCCCTATTTCCTTGTTTTTTTAATTCTTTTATATTTTATTTTTTTATAATTTTAGTATTATATCAAATTATTTTTTTATTAAATTCTATATTACTCTTTGTTTTAAAAATATATATTTCATTTAATTGAAAAGTTTTTCTTAAATAAGACAATGTTTGGTGTTTAGAAAATCGGGAAATAGTGCCCTAACATGCTGGGTTGCGATTTTTCGTTTGACTAAATAACCAAATATCCTTTTAATAAATTTTCCTAAATTACGAGGTGATTTCAGTTACAAAAGCTTGAGAATATCGTGTCCTATCATGCTGGATGTGATATTCGTGTTCTTTTGGAACGAATGATTCTCGGTTTTTATATCAAATTATTTTTTATTAAGTTCTATATTACTCTTTGTTTTAAAAAATATATATTTCATTTAATTGAAAAGTTTTTTTTCTTAAATAAGGCAATATTTGATGTTTAAAAAATCGGGAAATAGTGCCCTAACATGCTGGGTTGCGATATTTTGTTTGACTAAATAACCAAATATCCTTTTAATAAATTTTCCTCAATTACGAGGTGATTTTAGTTACAAAAGTTTGAGAATATCGCGTCCTATCATGCTGGATGTGATATTCGAGTTCTTTTGGAATGAAGGATTCTCGGTTTTTAAACTCAAACTGTTACAGGCCAATTTTGGCCTACATACATTAAACCAATTACAAAATTTAAAACCCATTAACCCAAACCCACCAACCCTTTTACTCGATTACATCAAACCTAAGTCAGAAAACAGAAAACCTAACCCTAGCTTAAAATCGGCGCCGCACCACCAACTCCCCTACCTTCGGTAACCACTCTCTGCCAAGATCAACTGTTCTTTGCCACCGTCATGCTTCAACCATTCCTGCAAGATGAAACAAACACGCAACAGAGAGAAGAAATGGGAAACAGTAACAAATATGTAAAAATTGGCTATAAAGAGCCAATCAAATCGATTGTAAAGGGGGATGAGATTTTTACGAAAAAGAAAAGGTTATCAGTGTAAAAAATCATTCCCGATTTTGAATACAAAAACAAAAAAACAAAAGTTTTAAACTCAAAAAAAACAGATCCAACATCAAATAGCATAGATTTAACACCAAAGGCAGAAACGAATTAGAACGAGAAATCAAAAAAGCTAGAAAGGTGATCTTTTTCCTTTTTATTTTCTTTCGAATCTTTCTTTTTCTTTTTTTTCTTTCTTCTTTTTTTTCTTCTATTTCTACGTTTAAATATATATATGTATGCACATATTAGTGTTAAAAAAAAAAAGAAAAAAATCTACCTCTCACGGTGGCCGGCACCGGCGACGGTAACGGCAGACGGCTGCCGGCGTGGTGTCTGCGGTGGCCCTCCTGGCCGTGCTCTGGGAATGCCCAGAGAGAAAAGAGAGATTTTCTCTCTTCTTTTTAAAAAAAACAGCTGAACAAATAAAAAAAAAAAAACAATTTTGGCCTTATATAGCTGACCGAAACGGCAGCGTTTTGGAGTTCCCCAAACGCGCCCAAAACGGCGTCGTTTTGGGGAACCCGATTATCCGACCCGACCCTACCATCAGGATCCGCGTGTTTTTGAGTTGTGGGTTAATTACTCATTTAGGTCTTTCGCTTTTTCCATGTGATGCAATCAAGGTTTTCTCAAATTATAATTAGGCCCTGGAATCGTGTTTGTTTACAAATGGGTCCCCGCTGCTGCGCCGCGTTTTGACCAAAGGGATTTATTGCGCTTCTGATCCCTCTAGGTCATGCGCACTTTGTGAATGGGTCCTCTTCCTCTTTTATATTTCCGATTTGGCCCCCAAAATTTCGTTTTTTTTATTCTAATTTAGTCCATTTTCCAGAACTAACTTCATTTTCATAATGTTTTTTTTTTTACTATTAATATTACTTATTATTACTATTATTATTATTATTATTATTATTATTATTATTATTATTATTAGTGTTCTAGTATTATTAGTATTAGGTATTAATCCTCATTTAATAGTCGTATGTGTATATATTATGTATATTTAAACCTTACTATTATATTTATATATATATTTTTAATACTACATTACGTGTATGTTCTATTTATCGTGTACATATTCTTAATGCTATTAAGTATATCTTTTTATATATTATGTTTTTTTATTACATCATTTATATGTATTTCATGTACATATATATTATCTTATGCATTTTTATACTATAGGATGTACTTATTTTTAACATTTTACCATGTATTTATATTTTCAATGTTATTATGTATGTATTTTCAAATGTTATTTTAATATATATATATATATATATATTTTTTTTTTTTTTTTTTTGCAATATGTGTACGTTTTTATACTATTTTCATATGTTATCATACGTATATATATATATACACCCTTTTTTAATATTATATTATTAATATATATTTTTTTTATGTTTATTATTTCATATTTTTATATACTCTATTATGTGTGTATTTTTATACTATATATTATGTGTATATATTTAATATTATTAGATGTTTTTTTTAAATACTCTTATTATATTGTTTAACATCGTTTGTGTTGGTTATCATTTTGTAACAATTATGTTCATTATTTGTCACATACTCGCGTGTTCATTGTTCGCATGATCCCGAATTAAATATATGTTTAAGTTACATTTAATTTTAACATTGTTTTAAATTGTTTATAGTTCTAAATGTTTTTCATATTTTCAATTAATTTTCAAATTAAGGTAATGTACCGATTTTAACATTTAAGTCCGTGATTTCATCGCTATGTTGGATGAATCACGTTGGCTCGTGTTAAAACGGGACATCCTTCAAAAATCCAAAAACTTGAGATTTCCCGTATTTTGAATGGATCGCGATTAAAATTTAAATTGAATTCGTACTTTGAAAGTCAAGACAACACGTGTTTATTAAGATACCAATTTTGGGCGTCGCGGGGGTGCTAATACCTTCCCCGCGCGTAACTAACTCCCGGACCCTATTTTTCTCTGAATTTAGACGTGGACCTAAACTCGGCCTTATTTTACCCGAAAATAAATCTTAGTTAAAAAAGGTTTCATTAGGTGTCCGATCACACCAAGGAAGAAAGATCGGTGGCGACTCCCCTTTTCGTAATAAAATCCTTTTCGTAATAAAATTAAAATTCGTTTTTCAAGTTTTCCATAAATCGCCACAATTAGCGACCGAAGCAAATTTTACGTCGCTACACAAACTATTCCGATTTTAAAGGGATCTTATTTTGAATTATTTCAAACTTTGACATTAAGACAGAAAACAATTCAATTTGGTACCAATTTTGGGCGTTGTGAGGGTGCTAACCCTTCCTCACACGTAACCGACTCCCGAACCCGTTTTCTCAAAAATTCATAGACCAAAATGTTTTATAAGGTGATCCAATCACACCTAAAAAGATTGGTGGCGACTCCCATTTTCATTTTTTTTAAAGTCGAACCCCGTTTTTCAAACTCGTTCAAAAATGGTTTCGACAATTATATTCGATAGTAAAAAACTTTCCATTTAAGTCATTTGTAATTTATAAAATTTTAAATTAGTGATATTAAAAATTATACTTTAGCCTCCCAAAAATATAAAAATTTAATATAATTCTTTAATAATTATAAAAATATAAATTTTTTTTATTCCACCACTGTTAGTATTGCTATTATGTATGATTAATATTTATATATATGAGCGATTATATAGGTACAGAGTAATTATTAGTCTTTTAATATGTTTAATTTTATGTAATTATCTGATGATCGTGATTTTGAAAACATAAATATGTGAATAAATTTATTTTTTATTTTTTTTCAAAAATATGAAAAAAATTTAGTATTAGTGAAATTGATTAAGTTATTGTCAAATTTATTAAACTCATTTTATAAATATCAAACACAAGTGAATAAAAATTATGCATTTACGATTAAAAAAACTATGTGCTTTGAAAATTTTCGCATTTTAAAATTATATTCACCTCATTAATAAAGTGTATTTTTCTTTCATTTTATTGAGATCATGATGATACAGAAAGTACATATTAAACAAGATATTAAAATTTAGGCGTTATGAAGGTATTAATACTTTTCTCACACCTAACCAATTTTTAAATTTAGATGATAAAATGAAATTTTGAAATTGTTAGGTTTCGAGCTAATCCTACTTGATAGGGTTGGTTTTTTTTTTTTAATCAAGATTTGGGTAGAGACCAAATTTAGCATCAAACAACTTTGTCTTGGGATATTTATGAAATTTTCCTTTTATAATTTTAATATTAATTAAGTTAAAAATCCTTAAAATTTATCACTACTAACATTATTTTACAACTTTTTACTCTCATTTCACACCAAATTCTTTCCCCTCTATTTTTAGTTTATTTTCCCAAGTCTCCTCCCCCTTTCTTTTGAAACCTTGAAAAAAAATTAACACAAACAAATTCCATGGGAAAGTGGTGCAGATCAAATAATTAATTTTAAAAATAATAATTTTAAAGATGTCTGATCACAACTAGTTAAAAAATCGACAAAAACTCCTATTTTTAATAAAACCACGTATTTTAAAAAAATAATTAAAAAATTTTAATATCTTTCTCTAATATTACTAAGCTAAATTTTATTAAAAAAAAATTTCAACAATCACACTTCCATTTAGCCATAAAAGGATCCCGTTTAAGTTTTTAACTCTTTGTTCCTAATTATAAAAAATAAAATTTGAACAAAATTAGAATACTTGTTTTTTAGTACATAAAATGACAGTAGCCCTAAATGCAATATTTAATCCCAACGGTGAGGTGTTGGAGACCAAAACACCCAAATCATTCTAGAACTGAAATCAAAGCAATTTGATGAGTTTGGGGACAACTCTAAATTGGAGGTATAGATTTATTGTCATTAAAACTTGTTAGGGTTTATCTTTTTGAGAAGAGTGCTTGAATCAATTCCGTCTCACAACACTTGACAATGAAATTTGGAATATATACTTCCTTCCAAAGTTAAAGTCATTGAGATTTTAGACTTTAAAAAATGCGATTCCAACAAGTTCCGGAAACAAACAACACTTATCAATATTCGGATCTTCCCTCTTTCAACAATTCTTTTATTTTCAAAATATTGGGAGGACAAAAAAAACAAGCATATGTGGTGTTGAGTATTCGTTTCCCTCCTCCTTTTCTAGAGTGATTCATCGATATATATATATATGTAAGGTATAGTCTATTGCTGTGATATGTTAATGGTAACTAAATTACTTCTATGATGACACGTTACCTTCCTTAGTGATGAGCACATACATCGGGCGAGCATGATTTACGTGGCGTGCTCTGTATTATTTATATTACATCTGGAATTTTTAGAAGTGGATTTAAACAAACGACAGGATTGGAAGTTTGATGGGAGTTTTTGACTATTGATGTTGTCGTTGCTGTTGCGTGGGAAGTAAAAAGAAGCCACCTCGAAAGGCGAAAATGGCCTTTCCATCTCTGCATGCTTATTTATACCTTTTGCTGGTGCTGTGGTCCTCCACAACCGCATGCCTCTACTGCATGCGGATTTCTACATTTCAAACACAGCATGGAATAATTGTACGAAGATGAACAAAAGAGAATACATGGGATGTAGAAAACAGACAAGTGTCCAAATGGGTCAATTCTAGTACAAGTGTTCATTAATGGAGTGGATTGTATTATTATCACCTTCAAAAAATTTAAAAAAAAAAAATCTCTTGCTTAAATCATCCAAGCTGAGTTTGGATAGGATGATAGGGTGAAAAATATATATTGTTATCCTATCCTAAATGAAATATACTTTATGTAAGGGTTAATATATAGATTCCCTCTTTGGATTATATTGGTTTTTAAGTTAGTATCTCTTATATAAATTAGTCTTTATGGTTACTACTGTTAGTTTTTTTAAAGTTTAATATGTAAACTCGTCCCTAAATTTGAAATATTTTCTCACGTTGATCTTTAAACTTTTTTTAGGTATTTTAATCCTTAAGATTGTTATCTGTTACATAGATTTGTCCTTACATTAACATAATTTATTTTTGAAGAATTTATTGATGGAACATGTATGGGGCGACACATAGAGAAATAAAGGGACAAGACATGGATTCATATTTAATTATTCTTAAATTTTTTTATAAAAACCTTAAACTTTTGAAAAAAATTAGAAAAAATTTAAATTTATTAAGAGATATTATAAACTATAAAAATTCAAAAAATGAATATATAAAAAAAGAAAAAAGAAAATAAAAAATTAAGTTAAAATTTAACATTTAAAATTTTCCTCTAAAATATATAAAATATAAAATTAAAAAATATATAAAAAAAATTTTAAATAGTCTTTTTTTTTAAGAGCTTTACAAAAATGAAAAAAAATAATAATGAAAAATTGATCAGGCATTGACTGAAGTTAATTGGGCTTGATCAGCGTTGACAATAAGTTTGACCAATGTCAACTGATCAACTTTTGTTTCTTAAATGCTTAAAATATTTTAAATTTTAAATTTTAACAATTTCTAGTAATTTATTAAAAATGTAATCAAAATTATTTAATTTTTTTTATTTTTAAGCATATTTAGTTTTTTGGATTTTTTGAAAGTTTAACTAAATTTGTTATTTTTATTGTGAGTTTATATATATTCCTTTTTTAAGTTTATAATTTATAAGTTTCTTATATTTTTTTAACAATTATTTTTCGAATTTGTAAGGTTTTTTTTTTAAGAATGGTGAATTCAGGTGTCATCACCTTATTTCTCCACGTGTCAATCTCATGTTTGTCCACATCAACAAATTTTTAAAATAACAAATAGTATTAGTGTAGGGATCAATCTGTGTGATAGATGCTAACTTTAGAGCTTAATATGATCCAAAAAAATTTAGAGGTCAATGTGAAAAAATTATCAAATTTAGGGTCAATTTATGTATTAAACCTTTATATATTTTTATAAAAAAATTATGTTTTTATAATAAAATATAAATATGAATATTTTGTTATTGTTAAAATAAGGTTATCAAAAAGGTGGATAGCAACCATAGGAAAGGTATAGTGAATAGTGGTGAGGGTGAGTGGGATAAATGGTTGGGTTGGGGAGTTTGAGACGGCACTGCCTACTGTATGTAATGTCACCTCACAAACTCTCCTGTAAGCTAAACCCCAATTTGTCTTTGTCTCTGCCCATTTGTCCCCATTATTATCTGTACTTCATTTTTTTCTTCTTTTTTTCTTTTTCCCAATATCTCAATCAGATTCTACAGTTTCGGATACGCATTCAAATTATTTATTTGTACTAAATTATGAAAATAATTATGTAATATTTTTATTAAAAATTAAATATGATTTTGGTTAAAATAATAAAAGTAAAAAGGTGAATATTATGATGGTTTGGATCAAAATTGTGTCGTATGTATATATTTTTTAGATTTTATATAAAAAAATAAAAATACTATCTAAATACTATTTGTTACTTTGTTAAAATAATGATCCTTTAATAATTTAACAATTGAAATGAGACCCGATTATGAGTGATCCTTTAATATCTTAGTATAGAAGTCTAGATACAAAACTAGTTATAAGTATAACAAAATCCTATCATACGCGTATGTTGTAAAATTACAGATTTGGAACACAGATGTTGGTTTAAAATTATCATACAATAAATAATAAAACGTATAAATTGAAACTAATTAATAATATATGAAATATATATATAACAAAAAAAAGAAAAAAAATTGAGTAAAATAAAATTTAAACATGTAAATGCATTACATTAGTAATACTATGCACTACAATGTTTATCATGATGTTGTCAAACATTAACAATATCATCAATATATACAATTGATGAAGGTAATAAAATATACATAATAAAATTAAAATGTAAATATTATAATAAAATAAAACTTTAGTTTAATGATAAAGTTGTTTTATTAATTTAAGTAGCAGGGTTTAAATCTAACCACACGTAATTTTTTGGCTTTTTAAAAAAATAAAAAGACAAAAATATTTTCAATAATATAACTTAATTTAATTATGAAATGACATTTTCATAATTTTTCTACTTAAATTAGTGTCTGGTTGATTTGTAACACCAACTCAGTCAAAAGCTTAATAACAATAAGCATAGATATTTCTAATTGTATTGTGATCTTCTTATTTAAAAATGAGTAATCTAATCATTGCACATTAGAGTAGAGCTGATCGTAGGTCGAGCCAGTCCAAGCTTCCACAAAATTTTAGTACCGTTTTCTAGGCCTTGGCCTGGCTCAAAAAATTAGTCTAAAATTTTATCCAAGCTCGGTTTGAATTTTAAAAGCTAAACTCGAGCCCGGCCTAACTCATATTAATTTTTTTAGATTATTTTATTATATATAACAAATTTTAAAAAATATAATATATCAAATACACTTAAAAACATTAAAAATGATTTTATATTAAGATAGTTGCAACTAAAATAGTAGTAAAATTAACAATAAAACACAAGTTCTACAATATCGTAACAACATTAAAAACAGTAGCAAAATAATATAAAAATTGCACAAAAAACAACACCCAAACAGAAAAAACAGCAGCAAAAATAACAGTAAAAATAACAAGAATAGCAGCAAAAATAACAACAAAACAGTAACAAAAACAATACTAAAACACTAGGAATAACAAAAAATAACAAGATAATTTTTATTAAAAATTAATTAATTTATTCGGGTTGGGCCCGGGTTGAAAAACTCTTACCCAAGGTCTAGCTCATTTAAAAAACTAACCTCATTTTTTGTTCAAACTTATTTTTCGAGCTTATATTTTTTATCCAAATCCTCCCGTTTTTCAGGCGGCTTGGCCTATGATTAGGTCTATATCAGAGGAACAAATAAATTGCCCTCAAAGTTTAAATAGTAGTAAGTTTGGTATTTTATATATAAGATATAATGATAAATTAGCTCTCGATGATTACACATTTGTTTAGCTTAATCCCTATTCTTTTATTTGAAGAAATTACCCTCAACTTTTTATTGTTTACATAAGAAAATAATTTAAAAATTATAAAAAATTTTAAATAAAAATTATAATTTGAAAATTTATGGAATAAAAAGCTTTTCAAAATTAAAAAATTCTTTTTAAAATATTTAAAAAATGCAATAAAAAGTTACAAAAAATTTTAAAATCCCCACCTTTTCTTTCTTCTTAGTTTTTAATTTTTATGCATAATTCCAATTTTAGCCCTTAATGTTTATAATTCTTATCAATTTAATCATTAACTTTTTAATTAAATTTGATTTTCAACCTTTTAAAAAAATCGAATTTGGCTATCAACCTTTCAAAAAGAGTTGAATTGATTTTTTTAGCAAAAATATTTATTAAAACGTTAGGTTTTAAACATGGTAATCCACATGTACTTTTTTTTTTTTTTGAAATTTTATGAACTTACACAATTTTAATGTTTTCTTTATATTTTTATTTTTTAAAATATTTTAAATTATTTATTGACATAAAATATACGTAAACTACCACATGGGTTGTCACACCAACATCGTTAAATAATTAAATGTTTTAGTCAACATATCCATTAAAAAAGATTTTAACTATTTTAGAAATACTAATGATAAATTTTGACTAAAAACGTAAGGACCAAATTAATAAAAGACAAAAATATTAAAAGCTAAATTTATTATTTGCTTTAGAAAAAAGAAATCTACAAAGGAAGAGAAAGAAGAGGCATTCTTTCCCTTTTATGTTTACTACAATTATTCACTACTAACCCTAAATCTAAATCTTCCCTAGAAGGATGTAGATATGATCAGGTTATTTCCAGAAAATCAAATTAATCCTCCAAAAAAATAATAACAATCATAGATTAAAAGAGCCTCAACGCAAGCTGATAAGAACGTTGAAAGCAATAAACAAAACAAGAAGGTTGACAATGAAAGTTGAGTGTCAATTTGCTAGAGGAATGGTTAATTTAAAAAATTTGTAAAGATAGAGGACTAAATTTATTATTATTCATTTATTCAATGTACAAGTACTACTTTATCTATTTTCCATACAAAATCAAAATACAATCGATTGCTATAATACTTTTACCATACAAAATATCATTTATTTGAAAAAGATATAATAAAATCTTATCCAATGTTTTAATTAATTATTTTATTTTTATACAATTTTTACTCAATAAATTTTAAAGATAAAACACGTTTAGTTAAGCTTAAACCCACACCATCTTAATTTTATTATTTATTATTTTAAAATTATCCTTTCCTTAAAATATTTTTATCTAATATTTCATGTTATCATGAATTTTATTTCCTCTTAAACATATGCATATTATGTGGTTACATTTTACCCTTTATACAATATATATATATATATATATATATAAAGGTTACTATTTTTGTCGATTGAATATTAATTTGATTAGTATAGGTATTATTACTAGTGTAGGAAGACGTGAGCTTAAATGCGCTGAAGTACATTATCCCCTTATTTAAGGATATAGCGTAAAAATTTAAAGATAAAAATATATTTTAAGTTTTTATATATTTCGTAAATTTTAATTTTCTACTTTTATTTTTAGAAATAGTCTTTTTTTCCTTTTGAATTTAAAAGTTTAAGACCAATTATTATCATGATTAAAATTCTTCTATTAATTCACAGGTGTGATATTTTGAAATAAAAAATATTTGGTAATCATATAACAATAAAAATAACGTTGAAATATTTATGTGGATTTTTTTCTTAAAAACATATCCATTCGAGCTAATCATGATAAAATAATCTTTTGTTGGAATAGTGTTCTTAAAACAATTGAAGTAAATCTAATTTACATTTAATTATTTTCTCAATTTAAGGTCTGTGACCCTAGCATGTCTCTGTCTGCTCTCTCTAGCAGGTTTTAGGTTTTTTTGTTTTTTAGTCTTTGTTTTGGTTTGACGGCGAGTGTTGCCCTACTGTTCTTCTTTATTTCCATTGCTCAATTGAAGCATTCGATCAAATTTTGTTCTCGATTATGGAATCAGAATTCGCTAGATTAACGATTAATGAGGAGGAAGATGTGATCCTACAAATACAAGTCAAGCCAAATACAGAAAGGGAGGTGGGAGTTTTTCGATTAGTGGAATGCTTTCTAACAACCAGCATCATTCATTTTCCAGCAATGAAAAGTACCATGGCAAATTTGTGGCATCCTGTCCGGAGTGTTCAAATTCAGGATCTTGGGGAGAAAAGGTACTTATTTCAATTTTTTCATGTCATGGATATGGAGAGGGTTTTAAAGAGATCTCCATGGCCATTTAATAATCATTTATTGGTGTTATACAAGCTGCAGTGGGGGGAGGATCCATTGAAAGTCCCTTTAATCCTTACACCTTTTTGGGTACAGGTACATAATAATTGGTTTTTTTTTAACATCTGGCATTGCAATTGGGAAATTTTATAGGGAATTTTATGGAGTATGATGGCTCTAATTTGGGGAAAGAAAGTTGAAAACTATATAAGGATAAGAGTCCAACTTGATATTCGTAATAAACAACTTATGTTTAATGGACAGTGCTCATATGTTTGGTTTAAATATGAAAGACTGTCACTTTTTTGTTTTTATTGTGGTCATTTGGGCTATATTGATTCTTTTTGTGAAGTAAAAATGGCGTTAGGAGTGGAAATTGCTGAAATGGGGTGGGATTTATCGTTGTAAGCTCAATCTTGAAGAGCTCTTGCTATGAATAGCGTTTGGTTTCGTGAGGAAAGGGAGGGAGAATGGGGTAAAAATCGAGTGGAACGTCAAATTTTAAGGAATACTTTAGGGGTTCTTGAAAAAAAATGGGAAATAGGTGTAACACCCTCTAACCCCAAACCGATCCCGGAATAGGGTTACAAGGCATTACCAGACAAATCAGACAATTTACAGATAATTCTTAATAAATAAATAAACAAGAAAGTTATTATTTGACAATAAATTTTAGTATAATCATAAATGCATATAAATTATATTTTACTTTACTAATTGATTTCATTCATAAAATTTTTATTTTTATTTTTATAAAAATTCGGCAGCATTTTTGCTTATTTTTACATAAACCTCCTGCAAGTTCAAACCAGAAATAAACCATTCATTCATACGTAAAACTCTTTAAAGTTGATACACCATTTTTTTTTTACATTCAAAACATTAAATATGTACAAGTGACAACCTAAAACTTAGTACATGCCACATTACCAAAAGATAAGATTTTCACCACAAAATGAGCTGGAGTCGGAGATGATTTTGAATGCAGAGCCGGACTCTACTTTACCTAACCTGCGCACGGAAAACAACCGTACGCTGAGTATTGGAAATACTCAGTGGTATTATCATAATTCAATTCATAACATTAAATCAAGTTCAAAGCATAAATGCACAAGTAGTCAATTGAATATGCCAATTCATATTACATTAATATCATTCAAATGTTTATAAAATTTTCAACAACATGTAAGCACTTAATTCATAACACTTTCATGTATACATAATTCATAAACATGAAGTTCATGCTTTCAACTTCATAGTACAATTTCTTTTTACATTTCGTATCATCATTTCCTTTCACCTTTCATTCGATAATTCAGATAATCAGATTCAGATAATTTTGCTCATTTCACTTATAGGCCCTATTAACCTGACTCGGACCAAGGTGGATACGCGGATCCAACCAAACACACCAGAGTGGCGACCAACGCCTCATCGGATAGTTCGAAGTAAATCAGATCTATGGCACACCAAGTACCTCATCGGCTAAGCCGAAGCAATGTGGCTACCAAAGCCTCATCGAAACTATCCGAAGTAAATCTATGGCACACCTAGTGCCTCATCGACTCGAGGTCGAAGAATCCCTGAACACTTCCAATCCTATGGCATGCCAATTATATCCACTAAGCCCGACTAGTTAACAGGGTTTCGATCACATTTCCATTTCTGAAACATTTTCACATTTCAATCAATTCTCTTACATTTCTCAATGTAATCACAAATAATCAACAATTCACATTCAAGTCATTTTCATGCACATTCATATATACATAAAGCAATTAAATATGCAATAATAAATACTTTGAATTATGATAATACAAACCGATTTCTCCGAGCTATTCCTCGACCACTTTCTCTTTCCCCTTCGTATTGGATGCCTCGGTTTCTTTGTTTGCTACGAAAATTAGCATAATTATAATTAATTAATATAATACAATTCAATTTAATTCATAAGCCTAAACATGCAAATTTGACCATTTTTAGGATATATATATACTTTCACCATTAAGCTGTCTATTTGCGTCATTGTTACTAAATTATTTATATCTTGAGCTAAAAAACTCCAAATTAATATCCGTAAATTTTCCTTGAAAGTAGACTCATATATCTTCTCACCATAAAATTTTCAGAATTTTTGGTCTAGCCAATTAGTACAGTTTATTCATTAAATACTCCCCTGTTACTCCATTTGACAGTTCTGACCTCTCTCTACTAAAAATCAATTATCTCATTGTACAGAGCTTGAATAAGGTTCTTGTTTATTTCTTTTGAAACTAGATTCATTAAGGAGTTCACACATATAAATTACACTCCATAATAATTTGTTTTTAATTTTTAATGATTTTTCCAAAATCAAAACAGAGTGTCTCGAAATCACCCTGAACCAGTCTTACAAAATTTCAAATATCTCTTGATTCATAAATTCATTGCTCACATTGTTTCTACTATAAGAAACTAGACTCAATAAGCTTTAATTTCATATCTTATTCATCCTCTAATTCAATTCCTACAATTTTTAGTGAATTTTCAAAGTCAGACCATTGCTACTTCCCAAAACTGTTTTGATGTAAAATGCTAATAACCAAATTTATAACATCAATTCACACCTTATTTCTATTCAATTTCCATCAAAATATTCATATAACTATCAAATTTTCATCATTTTTCCATAATTCCGAATTTCTTTCAATTTAATCCCTAAAACTCAAAACTTATGGCTTGTTTTACAATTAAGTCCCTAATTCAATTCAAATTCACAATTTTATCAAATTAATCCCAAATTTCACCATTTTCTTAACATAAACCCCAATCAAACTTCCATTATTTTCTAATATTTTCACATGAATTCAAGAGAATCTTTCTCTAAAGCTTTAAAAACATCAAAATTACAAAGAAATGGACTTAATTAACTTACCAAATTAATCTTCAAGCCTTAATCCTTCAATTTCCCCTTTTTTTTCTTCTTTCTTTCTTTCTTTCCTTTTCACGTTTTCTTCTCTGTACTCTTTTGTTCTTTCTTTTCTTTTCTTCTTTTTTGTTATTTGTTTTATTACTAAATTACTTAATTATTAAAATATCTTTTTAATTACCAATTAAAATTAATACACATGTGCCATTAAAATTCCCACACTTGTTTTAATCCTTACCATACACTTGTCATTATCACACAATTTAATAAAATAATATTTACACAATTAATAATAATTATAACAAATAAATAATTAATAATATTTACTTAATAATTAAGTAAATACACATAACATACAATTGTACCAATAAAATTAATACACTTGTATTTTATCCATCATTCACACATGTCACTTTTATGGTCTAATTACTAATTTAATCCTTTAATATTTTTATGTTCTATAATTAAACTTTTACCTTCTATTCAATTTAGTCCCTTCTACTAATTATTTCTAATTAAACTAAATTCGCTTCACCAAAATCTAATTCAATTCATAACTAGCCTTATAAATATTTTTAATAAATATCTATGGACTTATTTTCCTAAGACGGAGGCCCTATGACTTGTCTTTTCCGGTACCCGGGAATTTGGGTCATTACAATAGGAACAATATAGATCCTATTTTGGGAATAAATTTGGAAGGGAGATTGTCTACTTCCCATCATGGAGGTGATAACTCATGCCCGGTTCAATTTCCCACTACAATGGAACATGATCTTAAAGATAGTGTGTTAATTAGAGATTAAGGTAAAAAGAGGCCTAGATGGGAGATTGAAGATTTAATACAATACTATGGAGATAAGGAACAGGGAAATGGTGAAAGTTAATTATTTATCATCAGCAACTGCCAAGAGGCAAGCTGACCGGGCGCAAGGAAAATCTTAAGCTGGAATGTCCGTGGTTTGGGGAGCCTGCGGATAGTTCGAAGACTACAACATTCGTTGAAGTTATATAATCCCCAAATGATTTTCTTTATGGAGACAAAAGTTAGTAGGAGTCAAATGGAAAAAGTTCGGAGAAGTTGTTTTTTTAATGGTATTGATGTCGAATCAATTGGTTCTAAAGGTGGGTTATGCTTGGCATGGAACGGGGATATCAATGTTCTGCTTCAAAGTTTTTTGAAAAAGCATATTAACGTGGTAATAAAGGATGTTGATGAAGGTAATAAATGGAGATTTACTGGGTTCTATGGATCTCCTTATCATCAAGATAGAGATGAAACGTGGAGTCTTTTAAAATAATTACGTACTGCTGGGGAACTTCCATGGATGATATGTGGAGACTTTAATGAAATTCTGTATAGTTTTGAAAAAAATGGTGGTTTAATGCGAGAGGATGGGAGAATGGAAGTTTTTCGAAGGGTGCTGGAAGATTGCAATTTAGTAGATGTGGGTTTTTCTAGGAGCTAGTTTACGTGGGAGAGAGGTAATTTACCAGAAACTAATATCCAAGAACATTTAGACAGAGGTGTGGCTATTGATGAATGGTTATCTCTATTTCTTAAGTCTCAAATTCAACATCTTCCTTATTCTTTTTTAGATCACTGCTCATTTCTTATTACTACAAAATGTGAAGATAAGAGGCGAATTGATAGAAGTTTCAAGTTTGAAGCATAGTGGGTTATGGAGGAATCATTTATTAGAGAGGTTAAGAGTATTTGGGAAAATTCCACAGGGGATTTATTAAATAAGCTGGAATGTATTAAAAGAGGGTTGCAAAATTGGGCTAATGGAATTCATTATAGTAGAAAAGTGAAGAAGGATGTGTTAAATTCAAAGCTGATAAAATTGTTGGAAGAAAAGAAGTGATGAAAATCTGACAAATCTCATTGATACAAAAGGTGAACTTAATTTAAGATTGAAAAATATGAGCATTACGGGGAGCAAAGGGCACGAGTTAATTAGCTGAAATTAAGTGATAGAAATACTACCTTTTTTCATAAGCAGGCGAAGTGAGACGAATGAGGAATTTTATTCAGAAAATGCAATTTGATGATGGTAGGAAAACAGAAGTAATTGAGGAAATGGAAGTGATAGCAAGATCGTATTTCCAACATTTGTTTTCTGCTAGAAGAAGGGGAAATTATAGTCACATTTTGTCGAGTATTGATCGTTGTAATTTTTATGAAGACAATTCAAAACTTAAAACGAGCTACACGAAGGAAGAGATCCAATAAGTATTAAAAGAATTGGGTCCTACAAAAGCACCAGGAGAGGATGGATTCCCGGTGTTATTCTATCAAAAGTGTTGGTCAATTATTAGGGAAAATGTTACATCATTTTGCCTTAATCTACTGAACGAATGTACAGATCTAAGTGCAATCAATAAGACTAATATTGTGTTAATTCCAAAAATTGAAAATCCTTTAAATATTTCTCAATTCAGACCTATTAGTTTGTGTAATGTGTTGTACAAATTGATGGCTAAAGTTATTGCTAATCGCCTCTGAATTGTGATGGATAAATGTATTGATTTAGCACAAAGTGCTTTTATGCTTGGGAGATTGATTTTTGATAGTGTTTTACTAACCTATGAATTTCTTCATACTCTAAAGCACAAAAGAGTAGGGAATAAAAGGTTTATGACGGTGAAGTTGGATATGAGCAAAGCGTATGACAGGGTTGAATGGAGTTTTGTAGAAGGAGTAATGAAGAAAATAGGATTTGACTCAGATTGGGTTGATTCGCTAATGAAATGTGTAATTACAGTATCATATTTGATTGTCTTTAATAGTTATACCGGACACACTTTTATTCTTTTTAAAGGTCTTTGACAGGGGGATCCTTTAAGTCCCTTTTTATTTTTATTTTGTGGTAAAGGCCTATTTAGTCTCATAAGGTCAGCAATGAAAGAAAAAAGAAGTTAGAAGTGTCAAGGCAAGTAAAAGTGGTCTGCAGGTTTCACATTTGTTATTTGCGAACGATTGCATTCTGTTTGGGGAGGCCACAAAAAGATGAGCAACTTCATTGAAGTAGATTCTACATGAATATGAAATTTTCTCGGGTCAAAGTGTTAACTATTCTAAATCTACTATTTTCTTCAACTCTAATATGCAAGAGTGATAAAAGAATAATAATCTGAGTGCTTGGAGTACGGAGTTCAACTGATCTAAAATGATATTTTGGTTTGCCTAATTTGTTGGGAAGGAGAAAGAAAGTGTCTTTTCAAAATTTGAAGGATAGATTACAAATACGAATAAACAATTGGAGTATTAAACATCTTTCTCAATGAAGAAAGAAGGTATTTATTAAGGCTGTTCTTCAATCCATCCCAACTTACTCAATGGCTTGTTTTTTACTTCCTAAGTCCCTTTGTACCAAATTGGAAGGTTTAATAGCAAAATTCTGGTGGTAAAAAAATCGGGGCAAGAAGGCTATTCACTGGTGTGCCTAGAAGGATATTTGTTCTTTTAAAGAAGAATGAGGTATTGGTTTCTGAAAACTTGACAAATTCAACATCGCATTATTAACTAAACAGGGTTGGTGCTTAATCAATTATCCAAGTTCTTTGTTAGCAAGAGTTTTAAAAACTAAATATTATCCGTCATCGAATTTTTTAAATGTTCAATTAGGTAACCTGCCTTCACTTACCTGGAAAAGTCTCGGGTCAGCTAAAGGACTTCTAGAGAAAGGCTTGTGTTGGAGGATTGGTAAGGGGGATCGCATTTCCATTTGGTCTGATTTCTGGATTTCGGGTAATGAAGAAGACAAGTTGCAGAATTACAGAGGAAATGCAAACATTGAGTTAGTTTCAGACTTGATTGATGAAGAAAGTAGAACATGAAAAGCAAACCTACTTGTTAATAATCTTTAGTACAGATATTGCAAAAAAAATTATGCAGATCCCTTTGGCGAGGTTAGTGCATGATGATTTCCAAGTATGGGAAGGAGAACCATTAGGCAACTTTTCAGTTAGAAACGCCTACAAACTAGAACAGAAGTCTACTCTAGTTCCTAGCAATAATATTATACAGGCTGAAAAAAAGCTTTCTATAGAAAATTATGGAATTTACACATTTATTCGAAAAGTAAAATTACAGTTTGGAAAATTTCTTGGAACTATATTCCTACTTTTGCTAATTTTAAGCTAAAGAGAGTGACTGTTGAAGCTTGGTGCCGTAGGTGTCGACAAAATGAAGAAGATAGCAACGATGTTTTCCGGCAGTACTCTACAACGGAAGAAGTATGGAGGCATTTAAATTTCTCCTGGGTACTTAATAATAACGCTCAGAGTGTATGGGAATGGATCACCTGGGTTTTTAACCGGGGGACAAATGAACAATGTCATCTCTTTTGTTGTGGGCTCTAGCTTATCGAGACAAGTAGAAACCAATTATTATATGAAAGTAAAACCACAACAAGTAGAGATATCTCAAAACAAATAATCAACTACATCTCAGAGTTGCAAGGAATAGAGGAGAAATTACTTAACTTTGAAATAGACAGAGTTCTTAATCATGATGATCACAGGACGAGTGTAGCCATTTATTTTGACGCGGCTTTTGATCAACAATCTTTCAAATCCACCTCGGGCTGGTAGTTCGAGATGTGGGAGGGAAAATCTTGGCATCCAAATCAGTTATTCACTCAAATGTTGCATCATCATTTGCAGCAGAGGCACATGCAGGATTACAAGTCGTAAGGTTAGGGATCTCAATGGGTTTTAATACATGTAAAATATTTGGGGATTCAAGAATTGTAATAAAAAAATGCCATAGCACAGAAAGCGATAGATCAATTATCGGAGCACTTATCAGAGATATTCAAGACACAAAGCCTTGCTTTCAAGAACTAGGATTTCATTTCATCCCAAAGGCAGAAAACGTTTTTGCTCATGTTATTGCAAAAAAAGCCTTGAAAGAAGATGAAGGTCATTACCTGGAGGGCGACATTCCAAGGCATGTTCGACGAGCAATGGAGAAGATAAAGCCAAGGCTTTCAGACTGATGACAAGAAACAGTCATTTGGAAATGTGTAGCAGAAGACTAAAGATTTTATGAGATTTGAAGAGTTCTACTATTAATAGCTGTGATGGTTCAGTGAAAAGACAAGTCATTATGAGGTCCAGCTATTATTGTCAACTGGAGATATTTAGGTGTACGTTTCCTTTTTTTCAATTTTCTATTATTCCATTTCTATTATCGGGCTAGTTTCGTTGGAGGCATGTTTCTTTTATTGTTTTTTAGGCCTGTTTTCTTTTATTGCTTTTTTTTTTTTTTTGTTTTTTTAGGCCTGCTCTTTTGGACTCAAATCCAAGTGGCAGGAAGACCTTTTGTTCCTTTGAATTTTGTTTCTATAAATCCAGTTAATTTTCTCAAAAAAAATTGAAGTAAACATTTTGACTGAAATAGTTAACAATATTAAGCATTTAGACTAATTAATGACATTCTAAAAATAAAATGAATAAATTATGTAAAAAAATTTAAAATATATATTAAGTATAGACTAATTAATAGATAACAAACACTTGTCGTAGATGGTGAAGGATAAGCTCCATCAACACAACAAATGTTTTAGTCTTAGCATCAATAGAATATCATGACGCGTTGAGAATTGACTTTGTCACAACTCGAGCACGACTTATCTGGTGTGATTGCAAGCACTTAATATGATAAGGAAATCAACCCCGGATAGTCCAAAGTGACGAGTAAAAATCGACAAAAGAGTCAAGCATTCACCAACTAAAGAGGATGACAACAAAACCATCCTTAAAATAACTTGTAAATTTAAGGTTGCATATGACTAAAAACCGTGCTAAAAGAGCAGGCAAAAACTTCTAAAACTAAAAACTTATTAAACAATGGAAAAACAAAGAAAAAAAATATAAAACTTAAGACAACATGAGTCCAAATCAACTTATGAAATCATTTATTATTCTGAAATACTTTCAAAGTATAAATAGGTTAAGAAACTAACTAAGAGCCACCCACTTTACTGGTGGTTAATTGAGTTTTAACAAACGACAGGCGCTGCCATCCGTCCATCACAACTTGTGAAGACAGCGAAGATACTCACAAAATAGATTTACAAATTGAAAAAAAAGAGAAAACATGTGGAGTGAATGAGAAGAAAAAAGAAAGAAATGGTTGGTGGGAGTGAGAAAAAGGCAGGCGATAGCCAGCTCGGAGGTTGGCACCGTCGCTGGACAAAACAAAAGATAAGCAAATGGCTTGGAGAAAAAAGAGATAAATTTTTAAGGTTATTTTTATATTTATATATTATATAAATTGTCATATAAAATATATGAATATGTATCGTTAAATTATAAAAAATGTTATATAATGTTTAAAATTCAATAAAAATTAATTTCAAATAAGAATATTTAAAAAAAAGTTAGAGAAATTTGAAATATTGGAATAAAATTAATACTGAATTATGGGATGAAATTAAATATAAATCCAAAAATAAATAGTGTTAAGTATATTTGTGACGGTGACATAATATTGATCAACTTTGTTGATTGAGACGTAATCAATAATTAAGTTGTGAGTGGATTTAGAAACATATTGTTAAAATGGATTTAATAAAATTTCCCGATACATACATACGAGAAATTATTTTATAGATTTTTTTTATTATACTTTTTATGATTTTGATTTTGTTTTTAAATGATATTACAGCAATTTTTTTATATAACTGATACATAATTTTGATAATTTTTTTGCCCTAAATTGTAAACTTTGAACATCAAATATTAAACCCATTTAAGATTCAGGGTTCAAGATTCAAAATCAGGGTTTTAGGTTTGAGGTTCAAGGTTCAATGTTCATTTAGAGTTCAGGATAAAAAAATTATCTAAAACTATGTATCAATGACAAAAAAGAATTTATTAAAATACCATTAAATAATTGAAAATATATCATAAATAATATGATAGAAAAGGTCGATAAAATAAATTCTCATATAATACAACTATTTTCCTCTTCCATATTTTTTTTTTTTCTAGAAAGTTGAAAGAAAATGAAATTATTATGAATTTGAATACATTAGTTTTTTATTTTTTAAAACTATAAAAAAGGGTCGAACGTATAGATATGATACATTATGGATGAAGAAATTTTGTTGAAAGGATGGAATTAAAAGAATATCAAAATCTTAATTTAAAATAAATAGTCAAAATTAAAATAATAAATCCAAAATGATAGTATAGATATTTTATATTCTTCTTTTTTTTTTTCTCAGTGAGTATATTTCACGTCATTTGTTCTAACTATGCTTCTTTAAATTTTGTTGTTGTTTTCTGTCAAAATATGTATATTGGACGACTTAATGAAAGCTTCCATTTTCAATAAATTTTACGTTATTTTCTAGTTTTTTTTTAAATTTTCTAATACTTACAATAAATTATATAATAAATCATAATTTATTTAACTTCACAATGATATTTATTTTGCAGTTTGAATATTTATCGTAATTAATTATGATGAAATATATTTTCAATGATACAATTAAAATTACTCTATAATTAAAATTTAATCTAATATTTATCATTTTTAAAACCACTGAATGAAAATTTTTTATTTAAGAATTTGATTAAAAAAGTTTTAATTTAGTTTTGTTATTTTTTTTGATAAAATAAAACAATATTAAGCGAAATAATGAATCGGCTCATTCGCCCTTATAAATCTAATAATTTGTTTGAACTAAGTTCTACATGGAATGAGGTGAAACCTTAAAAATTTGAATATCAGTGAATCTTGTTGTCATAACATTTACCATATGATATGCTGTTAGAATTTAAATATTTTAATATTTAATTTGAATAATTACTATTTTATTTTAATATTTAATTTGAGTAATTAATTTTGTAAAATATATTTGAAAATCCACATCAAAATTACTAGAAATAATATTTCTTTCACAAAAAAGTTTGGAAAATCTACTAATCACTTAATAGAAAATATATTTAATTATTTTTTATTTTATTCTATTTCTTTTAATTATATTTAATATTTAATTTTTTAGTATTTATTTAATATTTATTTTTTAAATTTATTAAACACAGACTAAATAAAATTCGACTGTGTCACCCTAACAGTATTACAGCACAAGCATTCCACCTATGCCACATTGTCAGTCTAATCTCAAATCATTTACACATCGATACAGTGAATGATGCTTGCCTTTTCTCCTATCAACCAATCTTCTCCACAAAGCGCACTTTGTCTCTTTCTTTTTCGCTCTCAAAAATATCATTCGAATCACTTCTCTTTCTTTTCTTTTCACTGTTCATTAAGCTATTCTTTTGTATCCATCTGTTTTCTGCTGTGATTTCTTTTCAGTTTCTTTGTAAAAAAACATCCCATTCCGAAATCTGGGTTTTCATTTACCATCAAAATTCAGTGGTAATCAAAACCAATCTCTGTTGTTTTTTTTGTTGTTTTTTTCTGCTTTTCTTTTAAAAACCAGAAAATCCATGTCATCTGGCTTAATGAAACTGAACCTTTTTCTTGCTAACTTGGGGAACACTTGTTCTTTTTTCTTGGGAATCCAAACACTTTCTCACTAACCAAACGAAAAGGAGAAGAATTCACGCTTGGATTTCCTACAGGTACGTATGCTAACTTTGATTTTTTTTTCTTTCTCACTTTCAAAGTGTTTGCCTTTTATGTCAATTACATCCTTTCTTCTATTTTACTATGTTTAACCCCATTTTGTTTTGGAAAAGGTAAACCTGAAATTCATTGTTAATTGTTGGTTTGTTTTTGTTCAAAAATCTCTGTTAAGATAGCATAAAAGAATGAAGGAAAAAAGAAGAAAGAAGAATAAAAGAGACAGAGGAAGGTTGAAAAAGCTACTTCTAAAATGGAACATAATTTGGAGTATTGTTTGATTAGTCCAACAATTGACAACCAATGTTTAGATTAAGTCAGTGATTTGTGTTAAAGATTCCTACCTTTTTTCTTTTTCTTAATCATTTCCTTGCTTTAAACTTTAAACCATACCTGGATTAACAATGTTGTAAACTCCATTTTTATGGGTTAAAGTCGTATTACAAATGATGGTTTCACAAATCACCCCCCCAAAAAAAAAGTTTTTAGCTTTTGAAATATATATTTTTTAATAAAATAATTCTAATTCATTCTATAAAAGGTTTATGTACGTATTATATACATATATATTTGGCAAATGTAATCTTTTTGATTATCTTGGTCAGTTCATTCAAATAATTTAATAAGATTTATCTATAATTTTGTAATTTTTTTACCTTGAATTTAAATTGAACCTGAATCTAAGTTGATCATATTTAAGATTTGAGGTGCTATTAAATAATTAAAAAAAAAAAACATGAATGCTGTATTAAGAAAAATCCATAAAATAATTTCCTTCATTTTTGAATATTTACTTGATTAACTCGTAAACCTAATAAAAGTGTTAATGTCAACTCAAGCTTGAGTGGGGTAATATTAAGTGTAGAAATAAAAGACGAAAATCGACGGTTTTGTCTCTTTTTATCAGGAAAATCTGCTTTTAACATATTGTTTGTTTTATTTTAAGATTTGCTTCAATAAAATATTTAAACCTTTTTTTGTGCATGGAATTCTCTTTTTCAGCTGTCGCCAGCCGGTGAAGTATGGTGTAATATTGGAATTTTGCTCAATAATTCAGCTTCCTGTTCTGATTGAACGGCAATCATGATGCCCTTCAACAATTCCACAATGATTAAACATTGGTTTCTACTGTTTACAATCATGGCTTATGCTCTTTTCCCGCCATGTTCCGCCATTAACGTCGAAACCCGAGCTCTTCTCGACGTTAAAAGCAAGCTCAAAGACCCTTTAAACGTCTTAGGTTCCTGGAAAGAATCAGATTCTGCATGCAAATTCTATGGAGTTACTTGTGATCCTGTTTCGGGCAATGTCACTGAGATTTCACTTGCTGGAAAATCGTTGTCCGGCGAGATTTCACCTTCCATCTCCATGCTTAACAGTCTTGAAACCCTTTATTTGCCTCTTAATACCATTTCTGGGGAACTTCCTGACCAAATAAACCATTGTTCAAACCTCAGAGTTTTGAACATAACCTGGAATAAAATGGTTGGAATTATACCCAATCTTTCTGGCCTTAAGAGCTTGGAGATTCTTGCATTGGCGTTTAACTCGTTTTCCGGCAGGTTTCCGAGCTGGATCGGAAACTTAACCGGGCTGGTTTATCTTGCTTTAGGTGGAAATGATTTTGATGAGAGTGAAATTCCGGAGAGTATTGGGAACTTGAAGAAATTGAATACCCTGTATCTTCGCAACTCCAATCTGGTTGGGCAGATTCCAGAGTCCGTTTTTGAGCTGAAGGCCTTACAGATATTGGATTTGTCCTGGAACAAGATTTCTGGGAATATCCCGAACTCAATTTCAAAACTGAAAAACCTTAACCAGATTGAGCTGTTTTTCAACAATTTGACAGGGGAGTTACCACCAGGGATAGCTGATCTTCCTCACTTGAAAGAATTCGATATCTCCTCGAACCGGCTGAATGGGACATTGCCAAAAGAGATTGGAAAGATGAACTTGACGGTTTTTCAGTGTTACAATAACAGCTTTTATGGAGAGATCCCTGCAGGATTTGGAGATATGCAGCATCTTATAGGGTTCTCAGTCTATAAAAACAGGTTTTCCGGGCAATTTCCAGCCAATTTCGGTCGGTTCTCCCCTTTGATTAGTATTGACATATCAGAGAATCAAATTTCAGGTGGATTCCCGAGGTTCTTGTGTGAGAGGGGAAAGCTAGAAATCTTACTGGCTCTTGACAACAACTTTTCAGGGGAGTTTCCGGATTCTTATGTTGAATGCAAATCACTGGTAAGGCTCAGGGTGAACAAGAACCATCTTTCTGGAAATATTCCTGATGGATTTTGGGCACTTCCACATGCCAATATGATTGACTTCAGCGATAATGACTTCACTGGAGGAGTATCCGCCAGCATTGGATCTTCCATCGGCTTGAATCAGTTGGTTTTGAATAACAATAAATTTTCGAGCTCTCTTCCCTCCGAGCTTGGCAAGTTGACAAACTTAGAGAGGCTTCTTTTGAATAACAATAACTTTTCCGGCAACCTACCGGCTGAGATTGGTGCCTTGAAGCAGCTATTCTCGTTAAGTCTCGAGCAAAACTCGTTAACGGGATCGATACCTGCGGAATTAGGTAATTGTGTTAGATTGGCGGATTTGAATCTTGCTGATAATTATTTGAGTGGCATTATCCCACCAACAGTTTCATTCATGAGCTCTTTGAACTCTCTGAATCTTTCGGGAAACAAACTGACCGGTCCAATTCCAAAGAATCTCGAAAACCTGAAGCTAAGTTCCATTGATTTGTCTGAGAACCAATTGTCTGGAAATGTTCCTCATGAGCTCTTGACCATAGGCGGAGTCAAAGCGTTTCTTGGTAATAGGGGACTCTGCATTGACAAAATGTTCAGAAATAATATGAATGATACTGTGTTGAATGTTTGCAGGGAAGAGCAGGGCCAGAAAATGGTGTTCGGGGATAAATCGGTTTTCTTCATCGTAATAGTAGTTGCTTTAATTATGGTTCTGGCTGGATTATTGCTCGTGAGTTACAAGAACTTCAAGCATAGCCGAGAAGACATAGAGAACAGTTTAGGAGGTAACAAGGGAGTAAATCCGAAATGGGAACTTGCATGTTTCCACAACATGGATATCGATGCTGATGAAATATGTAACCTAGAGGAACAAAACCTGATTGGAAGCGGCAGTACTGGAAGAGTTTACCGCCTGGATTTGAGAAAAAAGGGTGTCGTGGTCGCTGTGAAGCAACTATGGGATGGGGAAGGCCTTAAGGTTCTGGCAGCAGAGATGGAAATTTTGGGCAAAATCCGTCACCGAAACATACTGAAGCTCTATGCTTGTCTAATGAAAGGCAGATCAAGCTATTTGGTATTCGAATACATGGAAAACGGCAACATGTTTCAAGCACTTCACCGAGCGAAAAAGGACGGGAAACCCGAATTGGACTGGCATCGAAGACATAAGATTGCCTTAGGTGCTGCTAAGGGAATTGCTTATCTGCACCATGATTGCTCCCCTCCTATCATTCATAGGGATATAAAATCATGCAACATTCTACTCGACAAGGATTATGAGCCGAAAATCGCCGATTTTGGGGTTGCAAAGGTTGCAGAAAAATCTCTCAAGGGATCTGAATGGAACTGTTTTGCAGGCACCCATGGTTATATCGCTCCTGGTGAGTTTCAAATGACTTGTCTTTTGTAGCAATGTTTCAAAGTTTACATATATTTATATCCACCACTTATCTGAGTCCGAGTGATTTCTGTATATCTTACTTTTCTAACCGTAATTTTCAACTGCAGAGCTTGCCTATACACTAAAAGTGACTGAGAAGAGCGATGTGTATAGTTTCGGAGTAGTGTTACTTGAACTAGTGACCAGAAGAGCAGCCATTGAGGAGGAGTATGGAGAAGGGAAAGATCTTGTATACTGGGTTTTAACTCACCTCAATCATCATGAAAACGTCCTCAAGGTTCTTGACAGTAAAGTAGCCACCGGAACTGCCACCGTGCGAGATGACATGATTAAGGTCTTGAAGATCGGTATCCTCTGCACTGCCAAGCTTCCAAATTTGCGCCCCACCATGAGAGAAGTAGTCAGGATGCTTGTTAATGCTGAACCAGCCCGTTCTACGTCTCCAGATTGCCAATCTGACAAAAATTGGTAAGGGTTTTGTTTTATACTATGTTATTCGGACTCCTGTGGTTGTCGGATGCGACTATGTGTTCTACATGTGTATAGTTAAATTTTTCTAAGCTTTTTTTTTTCGTTTATTTGGAGGATTTTTAAAACCATATTCCAATATTTATGTATAAGATAAATAAAAGGGTGCAGGTGTTGGAGGAGTTAAAAAGTGGTGTTTGGCAATTGGCTGATAATTGACTGGTGATTGCAGTGAGTGGCTTGACCAACTGGTTTTATTAACTGATTTGATTAATTAATTCTATTAACAGTTTATTTAAAAGTATTTGATAAAATTTAGCTAAAAGTTAATGTGTGTAAAATAACAAATAAGAGTGCAACATATTTTATTATTAAATATTTATTTATTTATAATATTTTTGTTGTTACTGGTTGAAATTATTAAAATAAAACAATATTACCAATAAATTAAAACATTCATTATAGAAATTAATTAGTGAATATTTTTGAAATTTTACATAAATATTTTTTAAATTCTTTATTTGCAAATATTAATATTGTGGAATTTGATAAATATTAATAGAGTATCAATATAATTAAAAATTATATTCTTAGTGATAATTACGTCATGTTTTTAGTATGTAAATTAGTAATAATTCATTTTGAATAAATTTATCAAGTAGTATATTTCAATTAATATAAAATTGCATAAGAAATTATTTTACACAAGTAAATTGAAAACAAATTAAGAGTACATAAATATTCAAAAAATAGATACATATTAAGTTTGAGAGCATGTGAGAAAAGAGAGTAAATTTTTAACAAGCATGGTCAGGCATATCATTCCACATATCTCATTCTAATCAAGTGTTGAAAAAGTTGTCCATTCTTAACGTTTTTTATTTTGAAGGTTTTAGTTCACTAAACTCTTATAGACTTTTATTGGAATTAATTAAAAATAAAAATTCCGTTTAGCAAACACCCATTTTCTTTGCTTCCAACAGATATTGTTTTGTTGAGAAATGTTAATGCTTTTTAGTGCATAAAATCTTACTAATTTTTGGATTTTGTTTTTTATTTTTATTTTTGTAATGGCATATGCTTAGCTTAAAATGCGTTATCCAATACTGCAACGCCAACTTCTAAAGTCGGACTTTTTCTTTTTTCTTTTTGATGAAGCTTCTAAAGCTGGACTCAATTCAAACAGTTGTTAGACTTTTCATTAAATGCTTAATAGCCAGAAGTTTAAATCATGATCCATTTTCTTAAGGTTAAAATGTTTCACAAGTCACCGCAATTTTTTGAAATTTAAAAATTTAATTATTATACTTTTATTTTATGGAATTTAATTTCTCTATTTTTTAAATTTTAAAATTTAAATTTAACTGTTAACACTGGTAACTTTTTTTTTTGTTAAATTCAAGTTAATTGCAAAGTCATTTTTTTTAATTACATGGCTAACAAGTAGTATTTTTTTTTTTGAAAAATATCATAGCAATGAATTTAACAAAAAACAAAGCATTAATTGTGTTAACAGTTAGACCTGAATTTTAAAATTTGAAAAGTAAAGGGATTAAATTCCATGAAATATAAGTACATGGACTAAATTCTTAGTTTTCAAAAAGTACAAGGACTTGTGGCATATTTAACTTTTTCTTAATTGTGTCATTAGGTCAATATTTTTATTTGGTTATTTTTAGTCCTTATACTTTTTAAATTTTAAAACTTTAGTTATCACCAAACGATAATTGTTAAATTCATTAAATTTTGCTATTTCCAAAATCTTATGCAACAAACACGTTGTCATATATGCAATGTCATGTCAGTTAGTTATTTTCATATATCACTGACTAAAAGTTCAATTAACGGCTTAATGGCCATCATTTGTGTCAAGATTGAAATTTCAAAATTTAAAAAGTATAGAGACTTATAATGATTCAATTGGAGATAATAAACTAAATCTACAATTGTACACATAATAGAATTTAATTAATAAGTTTAACTATTATTATTTGATTCAGGACTAAAATTTTAAATTTCAAAAAGTACAATGATTAAAATTAACTAATTTGTAAAGTATAAAGACTAAATCCACAAATTTTATAAAATACCCTAATTTGTAAAATATAAAAATTAAATCCACAAATTTTATAAAATACAGAGTACAATAGCAAAATTTAACCCAACTAATCATTATATTACTTATATCGAGTTCAGTGAAATTCATATTAATGAAATGGGATGTGAGTTTTCTTTTCCATTTTTTTAATCAATTTATTAGTATTTGTTAATTTGAAATAATATCTAGGTAGTGTTTGGTATGACAGAACAAAATAATTATCCTAGAAATTTAATCAGTTGAAAAGTAATTCTAACATTTGGTCTATCGAATTTTATTTATTTTTTTGGAATCACATTCCATTAAGATCATAACATGGAAAACACCAACTATCTTTATATGTAGAGAAGAAAGGCCTTCTTTACATGAGAGACGTACATTTTTTTTTTTTAACATGAGAAGTTAATAGCTAAATTTCAGTTGTAATCCCTCTACTTTTTTAAAATTATATAAGAATGGTTAAATTTTAGTTTTGCTCCTTATATTTCTCTCAAATTTGAGATTTAATATTTATACTTTAATTTTAACATAATTTGGTACCTTAATTTTTATAATGACATTCGTTAGTCTAAATGTTTTATTCTAATTAAAATGATAATGTAAATTTTTAAGAATTGTTGACACCGTTAAAATTCTCCATTAAATTCAAGTCCATTACAATGTCTTTTTCTTTTTCTTTTTCTTTTTTACTTAGACACCAAGTAAATTTTTTTGATAGAAGAATTTTAACGAAGTTAACAAATAGGTCTAAAATTTTAAATTCAAAAAGTAGATAGACTAAATTCTTGAAAATAAAATTATGAAAATTAATTACAAATATACAAAGAGTATAAGAACTTTAAGCATATTGTAACCTTCAAATTTTACTCTATAATTGAGTAAAAAGATAAATAATTAACCCAAAGCAAAATGTGGGTCGTGGCCATGCTAATTTAGCATTTTCCTTTTTATTTTGCTAATTACTAATACTGTAAGATTGCAATATATGCTTACTAGTATTCCACTCATATGGATAATTTACATGGTTGCAACAAATACCATGTACATTTTGAAATCAAAATCCTCCTCCAATTTCTCCACCAAATTCACCCCCTGTATCACTTCCAATTCCTTATCCTCCATTTACACCTCCTTTGAACCCACCACTTGTACCACCTCTGGCTCCTATACCTCGCCTTTTCCATCTCCAAAGCCACTACTTACACTAGCTTCACCTCCTATACCACTGTCACCACCAAATCTTCCTCCAACACCATCACCACCGCCACTGCCACCACCTGTACCAACTCCACCTTTTAAACCATTATCGCCACCAAGTCCTCATTTAGTAGTAGCGCCACCACTAAGCCCTCCTCTAACATTATAACACCCCTCATTTGACCCTATCGTCAAGTCCAAGCTACGAAATATTATATTTGTTGCTAAAACAACATCATACAATTTACATCATTTAATCAATTACAAACATAAATATCATACACATTCATCATGCATTACTCAATCATTTTTGGGTCCCACACAAACTTTCGAAAGCTCTTTTACCAACCCTAGCATGAATTAGGACAAATTGTAAAGTTTTGAAATTCTTGGGTCGACGTCGTGACTTTCTCATTTCCTCATATTGACTTGGCCAACATAGTGAGTCACGTCTTGACTTTAAGCATATGATGTTGTGACGTCGCTCACTGTCGACTCACATTGCGATGTTGAGAGTTAATACTTATGATAAAGCCCCCGTTTTAGCAAAAATACCATTTGGTCTCAATTCAACAACTTGTAACACAACCTAAATGGTTCATACATCTTCTTTACAATAAAAAGACATCACAATTTCATACCATTCCATGTCAATAAAGCCACATAACCATTTCAGTCAAGTAATGAATATGTCAACTAAATTCAATTACATAGCCATTACAATTTTCCATTCAATATCATGCAAATCAATCTTACACAATTCAAGCATATAGAACTTTTTAATTCAATTTCCATATCTAACACTTCCGATATTATTTCCATATGATCAATACATAATTTAAGAACTAAACAATTCAATAAGCTTGATGTTATCTAACTAATTCATACACTAAGCTATATAACACAATTAACATTCAACCTACTACTTTTAATTCATTAATCTACCTAATTATTTCAATTAGTCCAATTTCAGAGTTTAATATACCATCCATTCATAAGTAAGGTTATCATTTTCATGGTATTATCTTGGACAAAACATGCCTCATTCGAATGTGTACACTAAAGGACCCTATTATATACATGCCACCAAGTCTTATTTCAAAATGAACATATAACTACTGTCTCGATAATAGTGTGAACTTTGCGCTGACCTAGTGTAATACCCCTAACTCGTATCCGTCACTGGAACAGGGTTACGAAGCATTACCGGAATATACAAATCAAGTAAACAAATATTTCATTCTATATAATATTCATGTCAGAAATCAAACATAAAGTCCCTTGTATGAACCTTCGAGGTTCAAAACATGCATTAGTATTAAATCGAGACTAAACCGAAAACTCATGAAATTTTTCGTAAAATTTCAAAATTTTCACCTTGGTTTAAGGTACACATGCCCGTGTGGTCAGGCCGTATGGCTCACACAGCTATGTTTCAGCCCGTGTGGCTACTCGTGTAACTCTCTGACTTGTGCCACACGGCTAAGTCACACACCCGTGTGCTAGGCCATGTGGAGGTGCAGGGGTCACACAGCCAAGCCACACACCCTTGTGCCAGGCCGTGTGAAAATACTTGAGCATTCTGTTTTGAATTTTTAAGATGCAGGGGACACACGGTCATGTCATATGCCCGAGTGCTAGACCGTGTGTCACATACGGCTGAGACACACTCCCGTGTCTTTGCCCGTGTAAACAAAATAATGCCATTTTCTAGCCTTATTTCTTACCCAAACTTGTCTTTCACCTACACCAACACTTAAACACATTCACAAACCATATCAAAGCATTTAAAACAGGTTCAAATCATGTCTTAAACATGACATAATATCACATACAACCAATGTATCCTTAGGTACCTCAGATGACAATTTATTATCATGTTAATCTATCATTCATACTTACCTATTTACCAAATGCATATATGCATGATCATATTCATTCTTCAAACATGATAGATCCACTTATAAATATATCAAAATATGTCAAATACAAGTCATTCCAATGGCTAGTTTCATTCAAAACATTTACATGTTAATATTAGCCAATTAACCTACACATACCATTATAACCATAATTGATTGACCCTATATATATACCAAAATAGGCCAATAGATAGTGTGAGTGATCTCCGTTAAGCTTCTAATCCAATGAGCTTCCTAATTACTATAGAACAGGGGAAAATAAAACAGAGTAAGCATGAAATGCTTAGTAAGTTCGTATAACATGATAATTAACTTACCACTCATTTAAATTCAAGATAAACATGCAAGGTACATTCAATCAAATTGATCACGAGCCCTAACACATTTCCTCATCACCATTGTTAGTCACATATTTCATATAAATATCAAGAAACACGTATGAGCTCAGCAATAATTAGATTTCCATGTATATATACTTTTCACATCATGTATTCATATAACATATACAAATCATATTCCTATATTTCAAGTACATTTTCATAATAATTTGTCTCGAGTTCAGATTATTTCATCTCGGAACTTTACCTATTAAATCATTTGAAATATCAATGTCACACGGGTAGTACACTCAAGGTGTACAATCTATAATCATGGATGAACATATTCAACAAACAAATTCCATGTTCATATATTATCATCTCGTATTTCCATATATCATGTATCATCATTTTAATGTATTTCAGACAGATACTGTATTAAGTAATTTTATGTTCATAATTTTTCATGTCAGGATTTTGCCTGTTGAATTATTGAAAATATCGATGGATACACAGGTAGTACACGCTAAGTGTACAAATCAGAAATCTGTCAATTCATATTCAGGAGTGCTCGTTAAATGACATAATCAGGAAATCCTCTCTCAAGCCATATAACAGGAAACTCACAAAGAGCCATTAATCAGGAAGCTCACAAAGAGCCTATCAGGAAGCTTATTCGGGCTATATAACAGGAAGCTCACATAGAGCCTATAACGGGTAGCTCTGAAGAGCACTTAATGGGTAGTTTTGGAGAGCAATTAACGAGTAGCTCTGAAAAGCACTTAATCAGGAAGTATTGGATAACTATATAACGGGAAGTTCAAGCGAGAACTAACGGGAAGCTTACAAAGAGCCTTTAATCGGAAAGCTTACAAAAAGCCATATATGGGATGCTCATAAGAGCTGCGGTGTGCCCAAACACATGCAATGTCACGATCGATCGGGATGCTCCGAAGAGCTATTAACGGGAAACTTGTAAGAACAATATAACGGGAAGCTTAAAAGGGCCTATAACGGGACGCTCATAAAAGCTGTGGTGTGTCCGCAACATATGCTGGACCACAACCAATACAAGAAATCCTGTATCCATCGACTTTCATTTATTCAAACGAAACTTAACATTTTTTGGGCATTATCGGATATGTGATCTTTTCATATATTTATGAAATTTATAAAATTTACATAAACACATTCAATTCAAACATATAAATATACACAATTTAATTACACGAACTTACCTCAACAAATGTTCATGTACATAAAATCTACTAATTCGACATTTTCTCTTTTCCTCGTTCTAACTCTGAATTTGGTCTATTCAGATCTATACGAATAAATTTAACATCAATTCATAATCAATTCAATCCAATTTACATCTTAGGCAAAATTACCGTTTTACCCCTATACTTTTAATTAATAAGGATTTCGTCTTTAGGCTCGGAAAATGAAATTCATACAATTTAATCCTTATTCTAAGCCTAGCCAAATTTCACATGTAACATTTACAACTCATGTATTTCATAAAATTTAGAATTTTTCCATAGATTTCACATCTTTACAATTTAGTCCCTAAATCATAATTTCATCAAAATTCACTTTACAAAAGTTGTTTATCTATTAACAACCTTTCATTTTCTACCATAAAAATTCATAATTCATCTATGTTCATCCATGGAAAAACTTCAGTACGTCGGTAACTTTGCAAATTAATCCCCGAGATAGATAGATTAAGTTATTACGATCTTGAAAATATAAAAATCATTAAAAACGGGACAAGAAAACATACCTAATTGATCAAAGTAAGCTTGCTTGAGCTACTTTCTCTTAGCTAGGGTTTCCATGGAAATAGTTTGGGAAAGATGATGAAAAAGATGATATTTTCATTATTTAATTAATTATCATCTTTTATTTTTTTCACTTTCCAATTTCATCATCTTCTTTATTTTATTTTCCATGGATGAATCATCATCCTTAACTAATAAATATTTTAAATGGTCTATTTGACATATAAGGACCTCTACTTTAAAATTCTATAGCTATTAATCCCTTTAGCTATTAGAACTCAACTTTTTCACTTTGTGCAATTTGGTCATTTATCAAATTAGACAAGTAACCGGTAAAATTTCTTTACAAAATTTTCATATGAAATTTCCATCATACTATCAACCATAAAATAATATTAAAATAAATTTCCCTTTCAAAATTGGATTTGTGGTCCCGAAACCACTGTTCCGATTTTACTGAAAACGGGTTGTTACATCTAGATCGGTAGGTTCCACAAGGTGATGATCTACAAAGGAAAGAACAACGAGAGTAAGCTTATATAAATTATTATTTGAATAGGAATATAAATTAATTAAATTAATCATCGGTTATTTGGCTCTACTAAATATCGAGGCTAAACCTTCGATACGTATAACTCGAGAGTCTACAACAAATGCTAGATTTTGTAATAACATATAAAAATTTTGATTAATCGCATGTATAACCCAAATGGCATGCTGTATGTATCCTAACATTTTACTAAGTTCATTCAGGCATCATTTCTAAATAAATGTCAATATTGATTCATGTACATAATTTCATTTCTCATTTTCGAATGATATAATCAATAACCACATTTACATATTGTATTATTTCCATATAGGCAATATGTACATGAATTTACAATTCAGTCCGTGTCAAGACATGTGTGCCAAATTCACTAATTCTATTCAATTTTAATAAATAAGGATAAATTCAAGTATAATTCATACATAAAAGAAAATATAGTGGTAAGTTCCATATGACCTTAATTGTTCAAAATACGTAAAGTGGATACTTTAGGGGCTAATCTACAGTTTTAGCTTTTCCCCAATCAACTCCACTTTGATCTGATTTTTTATCCAAACAATCATTTTATATCATTAATCAATACCAAATATCTTCATACTATGCTACGATATGCATGAACCTTTATAAACTCAATTTTTCAATAACCCTAAAATTTTATATTTTTTTAATTTATTCCTTGAACTCAAGATAGTTATAACTTTTAATTCCTAGCCTCAGATTAAAATTTGATTTCAAATATTCTTATTAGGGACCTTAAACTTTATATTTCTAACATAATTTTATAACAAGTTTTACATTTATTCAATTTAGTCTATTTCAAGGTATGTGTGCCAAATTCGCTAATTCTACACAATTTTAAAAAATAAGTATAAATTCAAGTATAATTCATACATAAAAGAAAATAGAGTGGTAAGTTCCATATGACCTTACTTGTTCAAAATACTTTAAGTGGATACTTCAGGGGCTAATCCGCAATTTTAGCTTTTCCGCGATTAGCTCCACTTTAATCCGATTCTTGATCTAAACAATCATTTTATATCATCAACCAATAACAAATATCTTCATACTATGCTATGATATGCATGAACCTTTATAAACTCAAATTTTCAATAACCCTAAAATTTTATATTTTATTCAATTTATTCCTTGAACTCCAAATAGTTATAACTTTTAATTCCTAGCCTCGGATTAAAATTTGATTTCAAAAATTCTCACAGGGACCTTAAAATTTATATTTCTAACATAATTTTATAACAAGTTTTACATTTATTCAGTTTGGTCCCTAATGTAACCAAGTTAACAATAAGCTAAATTAACTTTACCATCTAGTCATTTCATATTCTAAGCTTAAAATATATCAATTTCAAACCTAATTCTCCAAAAAATAAAAATGGAAACTTTCAGAAACTTTAATTATAATAGCTCATTTTTCAATGGTGTTGAAAACGGTGGTTTTGGGCCACAAATTCGACAAATGAGTCCGTAAATATTAAATATTTTTTAGTCAAATATAGAATTATGTTGAAATTTGATTTAATGATTTTTTTTAATTGAACAAATAATCAAATTCAAGTGGTGTGTCCCTAAAGTCAAGTGGTTTTAGCAAATGAGGTATCGAGACCTCGTTTCTATAAATCGAGCCTGTAAATATTTTTATTAAATATTTAAGGAATGATTATATAAAAGTATTAAAATTTGGTTAAAAAATTCTAACGTTTAAATAGTTAATTAAGTAAAAAAAATTAAATTGTAAAAGCTACAAAAGTTAGTTTTTGTTAGTTAAAGGTGTTGAATAGTTAAATTAATAAGGTCAAAAGGGTTTATGTAGCAATAATACCTTAAAAAAGCATGCTCGGTTAGTAGCCAACTTTAGTTAATTTATATGATATATTTTAATAAAAATAAAGGAAATTTAGGTAATAGATAGTAAACAAAAGAAAAATAATTTGTTTCTTTATGTTCTTCTTTCCTAATCGAGAGAAACACAGTTTTTGAAAAAAGGAGATTCAGCCAAACTCTCTTCAATGCATGTGTGAGATTTTGAGGTCCGTTTTTAATTATTTTTATGTTTTTGTGATCGTTTTTGCTTAATCTAGCTAACTTGGGGGGGTCAATTTGTAAAACTATTAAAATTTTAGGGACTTACCATGAATGATTTTTATGTTTTTGTGAAATTTTTTGTTAAATTCTTAAGTTTAATAACTAAATATAAATTTTTTATTAAGTGATTTTTAGTAATTTTAATGTTTAAGGATTAAATCATTAAAATAAGAAAACTACATGGAATTTTATTGAAATTTTGATAAAAGTAGGTTGATCAAGGACTAGGCAAAAATCATCTAGCATAAGTTTTCTTTAATTGTGGTTAAGTGAGTTTTTGGTTTAGGGACAAAATTGCATAAAAGGGTAAAATGTTGGGGTAATTGTGTAAAATGATGATGAAAGGAGTTAATTGAATAAAACTGTTTATTTAACTGTTGGAATAGTTTAATAGAATAAAAAATTATTATTTAGATCAAGAAATGGGCTAATCGGATTTAAATAGAGGAAAAGCTAAAGTATCGGATTAGTTGTTGGCTTTGTTTTGCAACCATTTTAGTTGAGGTAAGTTCATACAATAATTTAATCTCTCACTTGTTGATTGTGTAATTGTTAGTAAGTGACTATGCTAAGTATAACATATATATCTGTTGTGTATTATATATTAAACTAGATGAAATTGTCTTAGTGAGCAAATAGATGAAATTGATGAAAAATGAGAGTATCATGAATATGAGTATGAAATGTATAACGAAAATGAATTTCAAGGATAAGGTTATGAATGTGTCTCGTTTGAACCTTGAATACCTAGGATACAAATTACATGTCATTAGGGGTTATACGATTTCGGGTGCTGGTCTTGGATATCTTACCAATAGCTGAGGTCTGCATTTGTTGCAGATTCTCCACAGCATCGTGTAGCTTAACGTTTCGACCCACAGCTCATGTAAGTAGACCCATTTCATAGCTCGTGTGAGCATTTCATAGACGGTTACAGTTACAGATATAGGCACACTTTGTGTGAGCATGGTTCCCTTATATCCAATGTTATTTCATTTGGTTCAACGGGTAACAAAGACTTCAAAGAGTGAGTAATTATATGAAATGTTATGTGATCATGAAAGTTGAAATGGAAGATGTTGGTATAATACTTGGTTTTGATATGTTACTAACTTTTGGGATTTGTGATGTAACACCCCGAATTTTGGGCCTAGAAGTATTGGGCCTTGGTTAAGTTTTGGATCCTAGCTTAGTATTTTTAGGAGTTTAATTTTGGCCTTCTAGAAGGTTGGAAGTGGCATGAAGATGGACTCTGTTAGGGAGTGATCATGAGGTAATTTTAAGGTGATGATAAAAAAGAGATAATAGGAGATTAAAGAGAAGAAGTGATGGTGCATAATTGGACTCTAGGGAGGGCTAGGTTCGGCTATTAGCTATTTAAGGAGTGCCGAATTTCATAGCAAGGTTTTCCTTACTTTCATATAGTTTATTTTCCCTCCTTCTCTTACCGAATTCTTTTTCTCCCCTTTGTTCCATATTTGCCGAATTTTCCCTTTGCCTTTTAGCCATCTATTTTTTTGCCGAATATTCATAGTTTTCTCCCTTTGTTGATTTCTTTTGATTTCCTTCATCACAGATCTGTTTTGTTATTTGTAACCCTTAATCGAGTTTTTAAAAGCCAAGGGCACACGTAGTAGATATCTAGGCCACGAGATCGGAGACTAGTTTCGGTAAGTACTTAGTTAACCATCTTTTAGTGCGTTTTAATAAAAGCCGAATGGCTATCTAATCCTCTCTTTTCTTGTCGATTAACCCTGTTAAACTAGGAGCAAGGTTCTAGGATTCCAAGCGTGGAAAGGACCTCTTGCGGATGATCTAAGAATATTCGGGAATATTTGCTAAGGAAAGGCTAGGAAAGCCGAAGGTACACGGTAAGGTTACGGTAAGACTTCGGGATTTGATTAAGTTGTAGTTTAAGGTATAGAATTGATTCGAAAGTGGTTTTGATTGTAGGTTGAGGCTGAGAATAGTGTAGTGCAGGTCGTCAATCAGGTATGTACATACACTACATGCACGAAAATCGGCAAAAGCCGAAATCCCGAAATCCCGAATGGGCCTAACGAACTTGTAGGCCCAAAGTGGCAAAGTTGTGATATGTAATTGTTTGATGGATTGACATGCATGATTGTGTGATTGGATTATGATTGGGCCTAATGGGCTACATAAACATGTTTGGGACTTAATGGGTTTTATGAATATGATTGGGCCTAGTGGGCCTTATGGGATCGTAGAAATGCATGCTAGGGTTTTATGGACTTTATGCCTTGTTTTGATCTCTCAAATTTTACATAAATTAATTAAATAATTAAACAAATCCGTGGGCAAGTCGCTAAACTAAGGTGTGGCAATGGATGTGTGCATGTCTAGGATTGGATCTAGGAAGAGCTTGGTACTTAAGCGGTCCGAGTGACCCACCTCCTCTTCTCTAGAATCCTACCTGGTGCATAGTGTCCATTCATCTTAGCCGCGAGAACTTGTTGATGGGCCAAAATCCATAATTAAAATCTGTATCATTAGGAAAATTATGAAAATACCCTTATAGGATAAAATTATGAAAATACCCTTTTAAGGTAGAATTACGAAAGTACCCTTCTAAGGTAGAATTACGGAAATGCCTGTAAGGTAGAACTACTAAAACACCCTCGTAGGGTAGGAGTACCGAAATACCCCTGTAGGGTAGATTTACGAAAATACCCCTAGGTAGTAAAATGACCAAATACCCCTAAGTGCTTAATATGTGAAAATGTGTGAAATGTGTATATTGCATTCATGAATTGTATGTTGCACTTGGGTGGGTTTGATGATACGAAGGAAGTGTTCTGAGGATTGCATAGTCGCTTGACGACTGTGGATCCACCGTAGGCTTTCAAGCCACCGAGTAGCTTTACTGCACCGCACATATATAGCAGCCTTGCTGCAATGTGAGTAGTGCCGCAACCGATGCTACCTTTGGAGTGTAGAGGATGGGTGGGTTGATGTAGACATCCCCACAGGAGTGTAGGGTTGGTACGAGTGGAGTGCAGGGTTGGATTTGGAATGGGAACATTTGCATTCATGAAATTCTGATATGATATGAGGTCATTGTGGGCTAAGGCCCAGACCACCGATATTGTTAGGGCTTATGCCCAATGTGATATGTATATATTGAATTGATTTGATTGACAAGGGTCGCACACACTGAGTTTCGAAACTCACACCCTTATTATTAATATTTCAGGTGATCCACAATAAACGGCTCGACGTGGGAGAGGACTAGGAGATAGCCACACTACAAGTTACTTAGGAATTTTTTTTAAATATAGATTTATTAAGTGATTTATGATAATTATTTTTTTTACCTTCACTCTGATGTAATAAGGTTATGTAACTCCGATTTCACTATTTACTTGGGATTTATTTAGTTACTGTTATATTTAATAAACATGGGTTTTTTTTCTAATTATTTGTTTAATTAAATTCTTTTCAAGCATACTTCGTTCGAACTAAGTTTTAACTAAACCGTTTTAAAAGCAACTCTTCAATGTGACATTGCCAGATTCGGGCCTAACTTCTAGGCCGGGTTTGGGGTGTTACATGTGATGTGTATATGATTAAATAAATTCATGAGCATGATAATAAATTTATGCATCAAATATATACAATTGAGCCTATTAGGTAAGTTTACATTTATGATTATACAAGCTTACTAAGCACTAGTTGCTTATGTTAGTTGTTTTATTGTTCTTGTAGATCATCGGAAAGCTCGACCGGTTGAAATCTCATCGGAGCACATACACACTACCAATCCATCATTTTGGTAGGTTTTGGTTATTTTGTTAATGGTTATAAATGACATGTAATAGGAGCTTTTATAATATTTTTGTCAATGTGATGTGGTTTGAGCTTACTTGTATATATGGCTTGAGTTTGACTTGTAAATGTCCAGGATATGTATGTTTTAGTCACTTTGTTTATGCCTCTTGAAAGTAGATAGCTTATGACTTAATGGAATGTGAATGAAATGGGTTATTTGGTACGTTTGCTACATGCTTGAGGTGTGAACTTGTAGCATTGTAATTGAATTGATTTGATGTTTGAATTGTGGTGCCAAGTGATGGCATATTGGTTAGGCACATAGGTTGAATAATTTTGGCATGTTTTAAACTTGTTTAAATGTGTTTTTAAAGTGTTAAAATGGTTGATTTTATTTTGGCTTAGTACCTAAGTTTTGGATGAAAGTTTGTCTTGTTTTAGAAGCTTTTTAAGGTGCACACTAGGCTCTATCAGGCTGTATGACCCCTATTTATAAAATTTTACATATTTTCACAATTTTTCCATTTTAATCCAAATTAGTCTCTTATTGTTTTCAAACTATTTTTAAGGTCCTTTAAACTCAATTTAAGGTCTATAAGTATATGTTTGCCATGTTTAACAAATGATTTGATTATTTATACTTAATGTAATATTTGAGAAGTTTTAAGTTGTTAATTATTTCATTATTTGCTGTAATACTCTGTAACCCTAAACCGGTGACAAAGGACGGGTTAGGAGTGTTACATTAACAGTTTTACAAATTGGCACATGAGTTAGCTAAACCAAGCTCCAATTACTTGAAATCTATAAAAATTACAAGAAAATGACCTAAATATACTTACAATTTATGGCTAAAAGTCACCAAAAGCTTTAGGTTTTTCTTTCTTCAAATTCGACAATGAAAAGATAAACGGGGAAGATTACGTTACTTTTTTACACTATCTAACTTATATAGGTGATTAAGTCTTTACTAAACTAGTTTAATTAACATAAACATGGTTTATTTTACTTAATCTAATACTAATCAAATTTAGTGGATTCCACCATCAACATCCAGTTTCTCCTATATAGAAATGGTACAGTTGTCTTTTTGGATTTTTGGTTAACTATTAATTTAATCCTTAAGCATTTGGTGAATTAAAAATTTATAGTGATTAGACTTTACGATTTAGCCCTTAAGCCTTAATTAACTATTAATTCGAGAAAATTACCAGACCAAACTTTAATTTATTATTATAACATCCTTGTAAATATTAATATTTAATAATTCCTGACTTAGTTTATGGAAATGGGGTTTTGAAACCATCTTTTTCGGGTACCATTGAAAATCGATTCGTTACAAATACCTTCACCAACTTCACCTCCTAAACCACCTCTACCTCCAAGCCCTCCTCCACCACTAGCTTCGCCTCCTAAACTACCACCACCACCACTCAAGTTCTCCTCAAACTTTTGACACTCAATTATATCTATAGTAAACACAAACATCAATGCAAACATTCTCAATCTTTTGGTTATTAACCCAACAAAATATTTTGAGATATCATAAATCATGCAATCAGTGTTCGGAGCCACATTAGTGATTAACATCATAAAACTTTTTGAGAAAAAATTACTTTATAAAAATAAATTTTAATTAAAAAATTAATAAATTGAATCCCTAAAAATTTTTGAAGAAAAAAACCCATAATTTTGTTAAAACGAATTAATTTATATAGAAAAAAATTGATCTCTTTTCAAACACTAAAACTAAAAAATCAATAACTTAATTTTAAGCATTTATCTCTTCTCTCAATTTTTTTTATTTCCTTTCACCCATACTCTCTAACATTCTTGCAACATTAATGAGGGAAGATAATTCAATGGTTTTAACATATAAAAAAATATCATGGACAATCGTAAGAAAGATACGAGCTATTGAAATTTGTTTGATATACCTATTTTTTGTTATTCTTAATAGTTTTGTAATAGTCATGCATTTAATTATATTATACATTGATTTGTCAAGTATTAGTATTATACATTAGTTTATATAATTTCTTTTAGAAATTTTAATTTTTCAAAATTTGATCTCAATCCTAATTTCCTAACTCCGTCAGCGCAAGTGAATATACAAATATAGTCTATAATATATCTATGTTTAACCTAATGACTGAATTTTTGAATACCTTTGAAAAATGGTTAATACATCTACGAGCGAAGCTTTCGCCATTAATTCATTACTGGGGGGCCAAAATAAATTTTTAAAAGTTTGATAAAAATTATATATTTTGATACTAAAAGATAACAATATTAATTTTTTAGTGTTTGATTTAAATTTTTAATGTTGATTTGATGAAAATAATAAGAAATTAATAATATTAGCAATTAATTTTCATCAAATCAATCATAAAACCCACAAAAATCACAACTGTCAAATAATACTTAACAAATTAAATAAATTCACAATTGACTCTTAGTTTATTTTATTATCAAAATCATGAAAAATCAAAACTAATAATATCAACAATTAACTTTCATCAAATCAATTCTAAAATTCAAATTAAACACTAAAAAATTAATACCAATAACTTTAAATACCAAAAATATAACTATTTGCGAAATATACATAAAAAAAAAAATGCAAGCACCCCATTAGAAAATTTTAAATATGAACATCATTTTTAAATATAAAAGGAAAAACCCTAATTTGGTCGGCGGCAAAGCAATTCATGTTGTCTCTCGTCTTCTCACTACCACTAGCCTTAGCTAATTGGGTAATGCTTGCCAGAGGAAGGCGATCACCGCCAAAAATCTCGACCACTGATTGTACTGTCTGCCATTTATATGTATATCGGGATTTAGATCTAAACGTGTTTTTATCATATATATATGTACATCAATGTTTTTATTTAAAAATGTTATTAAATGTTTAATTGATTTAATTAAAGTTTAAATATATTAATTATCCCATATATCGATAATGGTAATTATCCAATAAAATTATTTACTTTTAATTTTTTAAAATTCAAAAAATGGCTATTTTTTTAAAAATTGTCATTTAAAAAAATTAATTCACTATTTTAATTTATGTTGTTCTTTAAATATTCATTAAATACGTTACACATATACTTTTTTATTTATTATTTCTCCAACAATAAAATAATATATTTTCACTTAATAAATAAATATTTTAAATATAAAGATGAGTTAAACTTTAATATTTCTCTTTAATCATTAATTGACACTATGTAAGGATCGGAAAAGAAAGTCTTGAAGGATTATTTAAATATTAACCTAAAAAATGGACGATTTAAATATTAACCTCAAAAATAGGATGATTTAAATAAGAATAAATTATACAAATTTAATTATAAAAAAATTATTTTAGACACTCAAAATAAAAATTTGTAACTTAAGCACTAATGTTATACAGTTCAATTATTTTGGTCACTCTTGTTAAAATCACAAATGGCAAGCAGATGTAGCAGTTAAAAAAAATCAATACGATAACAAATTTAGTCTTCAACTTTTTACATAGTATATCAATTTAATTATAATTTAAAAAATTAACCATCAAAATATACAAACAATTTTAATTTGATTCTAATTTTAAAAAATTGAAAGGAATATATAAAAACACATAAATACTTTAAAAATATATAATAATTTAAAAAATAAAAAAATAAAAAATATTGGTGATAAGAAATAATGATATATAAAAATAAATAAATAAAGATTTTCAAAAAATATAATAATAAATTTAAAATTTATGTTAATATTAAGATTAATATAAATATATTATTAAATAAAATAAAATTTCCTTCGGACGTCCCCCACCCCATTTCTCTCCCTCTCCCTCCCCATTTTGGATTTTCCGTGGGTCACTATCTATTTCGTTTACCCTTTAAATAAATATTAGGAGGAAATCGAGTGGTGGACTACTGAAATTTGGGTTTCAAACGTTGACAACTGACGCGTACATGTGGCACGCACCCATTGCTTGGATTCTGCGCTTATACGTATCAAATTCTTTTCCTGTAATGTTTTGGATAAATCTTGTACATAAATTTTAATTATAATTTAAATATATATATATATATATAATTTTAATTAGAATTAAATTATACATATTTAAATAAATAAATATGTCACTTTATTTTTATATGAGATAAATGTAAATATTTATTTATATAATATGCAGTTGTAAATTTTGTATAATTACAAATATTATAATTCATGTATAATATTACACACTAAACTAAAATTTATATATGATTTTACAATTTATCTTTATTTTTTTAATAGAAAATTGCTAAACCCCATCGATTGTATTATATAAAAGACTTTTCCTATGATGTTCATATTATAACATAATGTTTGTCCAAAAGAAGTATTATAACATTGTGAGCTTATAAAGGATGGGATGGATTGATAATTTCAACACAAAACCTTTTATCATTTTATTTGTGATTCAGTAGATTTGTCGATTAAATATTAACTCGAATGGCATAAGTATTGTTACCAATACAGGAGGACATAGGTTCGAATACGCTGAAACATATTATTCTCTTATTTATCAGTTGAAAAGGGGTTGTGAATAGTTCTAGATGTTATGTAAAAAAAAATATAAGATCAAAAACTATAATAAAATTGTTAAAAAAATAAAAAATTCTTTAGAATTTAATCAATTTAATATTTGTATTAAATATTATTATTATCTGAATTGACATTATTTAAATAAATTATCTATTGAATATTTAAATTTATTAAATAGCGGAGCTTGATAAGCAAAAAAAAAATTAAATAAAATAAATGATAAATTTAGATATTCTAAATGTGATTTTATTATTCATAATAATATAATGGATATAAATATTATTATACTAGTTTTTTTTTTCAATGTGATTCACGGGTTAGATTTAGCATAAATTTTAGTATTTTATATTTATAGGTATCTAATATATATTATGGTTATATACATATAACCATAATATATATATTTGCATTCTTTTTTATTTATAAATTCTATCAATTTAATCCTCAAATTTTTTAACCAAAGCTTTCAACTTTTAAAACAGAGACATTCCACGTCTATAGATTTGTAAAACCCAAAAAAAAACTTCTCTCAACTAATGAGCTACTTTCTGAGCCAAACCCTGATATTAATGAATTTATCTTAAAAGTTTTTTCCTTTTTTTTTCATTAGTTTTATTCTAAATATAATATATTATAATTTACTATTGTTGTTAATATTATGATATTTCCTTTTAGGTGCATAGAAATAATCCCTAAAGTTGGTCCTTGAGATTAGAAATTACATCCAGAGTAAAAAAAAAATATGGTTTTGAAAAATCCAATTGTTACGTAAGAAAAAAAAATGTGAAAGAACTAATTGAATTTCTTTTTGTTACATTAATGATGATTTTTTTAATTTTATAAATTAATTAAGAGATTATTATGATTTTAAATTATTTGTTTCTAATTTTTAAATCTACAATAAATCATACGTACCACTAATAATTTGATTTAGTGTCAAATCATTTACCAAATTAATTAAAAATTAAAATTATTCTAGTCAGAGTGAAAAATTATTTTTTACAAATATTAAATCATTTATATAATTTTATTATATATTACATTTTTAAAATTTGTATTTTCTATTATTTTTAATGATGTTTAGTTAATTTCTAACACAAGCTTCTTAAAAATATAAGTAAAAAGGGTTATATACGAATTGGATAATTTTAACCATAATTAAAATAATTAATAGATGTGGAATGCATTTGTTTAAGTTGAAAGCTTTGATTACAAAGTTAGAGGATTAAAATGATAATATTCGTAAATAAGAAGGGTTAAATTTATTAAAAATTTTAAAACATATACATAAAGTTTTGTTTGCGAGATTTTTAGAAATTATTGTTTTTTTTAATTTGTTTGTTATATAATTTCTTTATTTTTTATTTATTAACTTTTTACTATAAACTTTAGAATTGCTCCTTTACCTTGGTTAAAGTTTAAGTTTTAAATTTGGTTAATAAAAAAGTTTAAAGTTGGTAAAAAAAATAATTTTATCTATTTTTTAATATTATTCATGTATCAACCGATGTACAACGTTCTAGCTAGTGTAATTGAAATTGGCCAAAACAAGCAGATGTAATCAATATGAACCGGAATTTATGCAGGTGTAAAAAAAATAGTCATTCCGATTTATTCTTGCAACGGTGTACCAAAAGTGGTACAAAACTGATTACAGAATTGACTACATTGAGTTTTACACACTTTCGTAGTTTTTTATATAATTAATATTTTAATGATCTAATCGTAGAATTTCATATTTCATTCATATAAATTATGTATGCGTAAATTAAAAATATCAAACTCTTTGTTTTATGTAAAAAACTTTAAACCATTTTATAAATATCAATATTTATAATATTTTAAATTAATATGATAGAAATATTAAAATAATTTAAAAATTTATATATATGATAATTATATTAATAAATTTAACGATTAAATTATTAAAATATTAATAGCAAAAAAATGTAAAAATGCGTAAAACTACTCCCAAAGGTAATTGAATTCCTCCCGTATTTGAATATCCAAATTTATTATTTGTAAAAAATAAAATAATTAATTAATACAAAAATTTATATTAGCATTAAATGTTACCCAAATTTAGAATATTTAAATGGACAAAAATAATTAAATGATATAATGGAAATTCATAACATGAACGTCGTCATCAACATTCGTGTAGAAAATGTACTTCATACAAATGAAGACCTGGTCTCCAGTCCACACTTTAGAAACTCCATCAAACCGCGTTTTCCATTTCCCTCGATGGTCCATTTTCTCAAACATTTTGGCCTCGTATAAGCCCCCTTCTCCCTTTTAAACCCCATAAAATCTCTTTGTATTTTCCCAATTTCCACCATGAAATTCTTCTCAACACAATTTCCATGGGTTTTTTCTTTTGTAAATCCCACCACTTTTCCCTCTTCTTATTTTCCTTTCTCTGTTTTGCTTCTTTCACGTTTTCTTTATCCACTATTTCAATCTCTGAAACTTCCAACCTCACAATTGTTTGCGCTTTAGTACCCTCCAATGGCAGCCTTCAACTATATTCTCTCAACTGTTCTACCTTTCCAATTCTTGATATAATTGAAACCCCTTTTAGTTCCAACGATTTGTTTTCTGGGATTGTCTCTGGGGATGGATTTTTATGTGGTTTGAGACCCTCTTCTTCGTCATCCAATGTTTCAGTCATGCATTGTTGGAGATTTTCTAGCAATGGTTCTACTTTAGGGTTCAAAAGGATTTACAGGGGTCCAGTTCTTAACCAGCTTGAAGCAGGCAACACTCATATTTGTGGTCTTAATCAGACCAACGCTCTTGAATGTTGGCAGTGGCCTGAATTTAATCAAACAGGTGGTGTTCAGAACTTTTCCGATATTGCTGTTGGCGAAGGATTTGTATGTGGGTTATCAGAAGATGGAACGACGATAAGATTCCTCCGAAACTTCACTGCTATCACTGATCGAGACACTATAGGTGGGAATTATAGCGTGATTGCTGCTGGTTTCAGACATGTTTGTGCCATCAATTCAGATAATGATTTAGAGTGTTGGCCAAACCGAACCACTGTCGGTGATATGCCTCAGGGAAAGTTCAACTCGCTGGCTTTGGGGTTGAATCGAAGCTGTGCTTTAAGGATTAATGGAACAGTTGTCTGTTGGGGGATGAACAATTTCAGGCTGCCACTGGAATTGGAAGGTCTTGAGTTTATTACAATCAAAGCAAAAAGGAATTTTTTTTGTGGAGTTTTAACATTGAATTATTCACTGTTTTGTTGGGGTGACTCTAATTTCAGCTCCAACCATATGGTTTTCTCAAAAGTTTTACCTGGACCATGTAGGAATGAATGCCCATATGGTTCATTGCTAGGATCAGGCTCGCTTTGCAGCAATGGTTGGTCTATTTGCCAATCTCGACCTCCAATGCCAACAACGCCAGCCGTGCCACCATCTCTCTCACCCCCCCCTCAAAACAGATCGACAAACAATGATTTGAATGGCAGATTGATAGCTTTTCTAGTTGTTGGTTGTGTTGGATCCTCCTTGTTCTTGCTAGTCGTTGGTTTCTTTGTCTTCAGATATTGCAAAGATAGAGTGTGTCGAGTCCATGATTCAGGTCGGCTCGATGAGACTGGTGCCCCTGCCAATGATGATCCAGAATCAAATCATCCCCAAACTCCCCAAGCCCCACCGGCGGTGCTCGAGAAGCGTCTGAGCCAATTGACCAGCATGGGTACCACTGGTCGCTTGGAAGAGTTTTCGTTTGAAGACTTGGTTCAAGCCACCAACAATTTCTCCGAAGATCATAAGATTGGTAATGGTAGTTTTGGTTCAGTCTATTATGCTACATTGGATGATGGGCGCGAAGTGGCCATCAAACGAGCCGAAACAACGAGCACTTCATCCTATGCAATCGGCACCAGGCGTCAAGAAGATAAAGACGACGCTTTTGTGAACGAGCTCGAGTATTTGTCCCGCGTTCACCACAAGAACCTCGTCCGACTCTGGGGATTTTACGAGGATTCGAGCGAACGCATACTTATTTACGAATACATGAACAATGGCACACTCCATGACCATCTCCACAAGTTACAAAACTCGCCCTTTACGTCATGGGCTATTAGGCTCAAGATCGCATTAGATGCTGCAAGAGGGATCGAATACCTGCACGAATACGCGATTCCACAGATCATACACCGCGATATCAAGTCTGCCAACATTCTTCTCGATACAAACTGGACCGCAAAAGTATCGGACTTTGGATTATCATTGATGGGTCCTGGAGACGAGGAATCACACCTTTCACTGCGTGCAGCAGGCACAGTCGGATACATGGATCCCGAGTATTACAGGCTCCAACAACTGAGCACTAAGAGTGATGTTTACAGTTTTGGAATAGTTCTGCTCGAATTATTATCCGGATACAAGGCGATCCATCGGAACGAAAATGGGACGCCAAGGAATGTGGTCGATTTTGTGGTTCCATATATTCTTCGAGACGAAATTCACAGGGTTCTGGACCCGAATGTCCCACCGCCAACCCCTTTCGAGATCGAGGCGGTTGCGTATGTAGGCTATTTAGCGGCGGATTGTGTGAGACCGGAAGGCCGAGAAAGGCCTTCGATGACTGAGATTGTAAATAACTTAGAGAAGGCATTAACAGCCTGTTTGATTCCCCGAGCTTTATCTCGATCCACTACACACTCTTCCACATAAAATGTACAGCAAAATTTTTCAGTCAATTTTTCCCCAATACAATTATTTTTTATTTTTAGTATTTTTCCCCTTTGATTTGTTGATTATTCAACTGAAGCAAAAAGTGTTTGATGATTGATGGGTTGATTACCTGCCAATAATGAGAAAAAAGAATCTGTTTTTATAAAAGAAAGAAAGAAAGAATTGTTTTGGACCTGGCAGCCAATGTATTTTAAATTTGGGATAAAGAAACATTTAGTCCATAAATTTAATATTTTTTTAATTTAGTCCATGAACTTTTTTTTTTGTCTCCAATAGTTCTTAAACTTGACACATTTTATCTATTTGATTCCTGAATTTGGATTTTTAATGATGCAGTACTTTGAAAGAGTGTCACATTATCACTTAAAAATTAAAATTAAGATTATAATAAAAAAATAAAAATTTTAAATAATGCCACATCATCGTAGTTAAATATAATCCAAATTTAAGACTTATTTGGTTTGACAAAGTCATTTATGAAAATTTCGTTGAATTCGCCCCCCACAAAGACTTGGAAGAGTAGTAGGTCAAAAGAAAGGAAATAATACTAGAAAGCTTTTGATTATTAATATCAAGGCATGCATGGTTTGTGGTTATAAAATCAAATCACATATTGCTCGTTTAATACTTTTATTTAATTGGGAAGTCCAGATGAGACGTCTTCTTCGGAGCATCAGCAGCCTTATTGTTATTACTAAGCAAAGTTGGACCACCAAGTCGATTTGTTCAAGAAATTTCTGTACACCCACGGGGTGAAAAGAAAATATAATGAGAATGTGAAATGATAAAAAAGATTAATTATTTTATTTCTATCTTTTTGCACTTATTCAACTAAAAATTTTAATTAAATAAATCCTTTAATGACATCACAATTACGTCTATTAAAATATTTATTTTTAAAACATGACATTAAATATATATAATCTTTTCTGACATGAATTTATTTTTAAATATTCTTTTTTATGTTTCAATGTTGTCAAGTTAAAACTTTTTAAGTTTTGCATCTTTTCCTCCATCAAAACTTTCCTTTATTTTCTTGGGAATCAAACACTATTTGTAAAGTATTTCTAGAAAATTACAAAAGAAAATATTTTTATCTTTTTCACCAGCCACAAGTCTAATTGTTATTTTCATCAACATTCATCTTTCACTCACTGTTTACTTGTCAATTTAAGATAAACTTATTCTAAATAACTCCTTCACTATTGCTAAACCAATTTTCACCCTCACCACTAAAATTAACCCTTAACATCATCATTTTTTAGCAAAAATAAACTATAATCATACTCTTAACAAAACCCAAATCATTAAGCCAAATACAAATGTATAAAATGTTGAATTTAGTACCCTAAGTGTAGTATTTTCGTCTATATACATTTTTAATTTTTCAAATAGATTGATTAATAAAATTATTCGTGAATTACATTAATACCCTTTGTAAATTGTCCTCACATGGTTTTTGCATTTAAAGTAAAATAGAAGCAAATATTAGCTTATTGGTTGTCTAATATTTAACTAATACTAAACAGTATTACGTGGTCGGATCGTAATACGAAAAGATAACTTATATTAGTATACAAACCTAAACATGTTCTTAGCCTAACTAGAAATGAGCAAACTGATTGAAAAACTAAGATGTCATCTATCAAGTTCAATTGGGGAGATGCATTGTCTTGGGTATCAGAGCGGATGACTCCCAGAAGATAGAGATATGGATTTGACTAACTAGACTGACAGTACATCGGATTAGACCCCAAAAGAATAGATCCTGAACTCGTTTATCAATTTATTCACTTATGACATTCAAAGTGTGGCATACCTTAATCATGAATAGATGACGGACTATGTATGCGTGAATCGTATACTTTGATGTAAGTAAAAGTTTGAGTTCAAATAGATAAGGAACGGAAAGCTGGTGTATTAGGTATACGACTTCTGCAATATATAGTGTCATTCACAACATTGAAATTCATAATCCGAGATATGGGTAAATGATATCCTCTCATTAGCATTACATGGTAGATGAAAAGTAAACGTAGTCATGGGTCTTTATGATGAATTACTTGGTTACTATTTAATAGTAATTGACTTTTTATTAAGGAAGATGTAATGGTTACCATGAGATAAAATAGGATCATATTGAGAAAGATGATTCTTCCTAAAAAGATTAAGGATATCTTATGATGATAGCACACTCATGACAATATCACTGGACAAGCACTAATTAAGTTACTTTCGTAATGGTATGTCATTAGAGAGAGCTCAGTCACGATATTATAGTGAAATGATTTCGTGACTAAATGAGTTTATAATTAATAGGCGAAAAGTTGAAATTTAATTATAAATTATTTTGAATCTAATCCCACATGTCCAATTGGTCCCTCCGCTAGCTCGTTGAAGCCAAGAATGAATTGCAAATTGAATCCAATGAACATGAATGGATAGAAAAGGTAAAGTCAGAGAAATAAGAAAAATTTAGAAATGAATGCGGTTTTCTCTAAATGGAAATGACTTAGAAAATGAATTTATGATTTTTCGAATTATTATTTAATTCATTAATTAAATAACTGAAGTTCGAAAATAAAAATAAATTAATTGGTCATAGTGAGTCCATTTTATGTAGAAATATTAAATATATTTTCTCATAAATTCTTTTACGGTAAAGTCGTAATGATTTTAACGTAATTAGAATTGGGTTGAAAAAATATTTAATTGAGAAATTATTTTATTTAAATTAATTTCAGATGTTTATTTTGGAAAATAGAAAAAAAAAATATCAGGTTGGATTGAATTGTAAAATATTGAGTTAAAAGTCTAAAAAATATTTATAATTGAACCTGATATGAGAAAGGCCCAAAAGTTCCTCATGTTTAATGCTAAGGATGGTAAACCCTAGTTTGTTTAACTAGGGTTGTCGCCTCACCTAATCCTAGTTTGTTTTTCTATTAAAATAGACTTCTACAATTCAATAAGGGTTTCACCTCTTCTGTCTATACGTAGATGGCATCAGTAGCGTTAAATTCTGCTCGAAAATAGTGAAATTTTCTAAGTATAAATTCTATTTTCTGAAATAACAATTCTACCAATTTTTATTGAAGAGAGATTCACTTTCCCACTGAAAGTAAAGTAAATAATTTATGATTTTGTGTTTGATTCGAATTCATTTGAGTCCACACTCGAAGTAGTTCATGGTACAAGAATAGCAAAGAAGGTTATTTGGTAGAAAGTCGGGAACGACAAGGATCCGTTTAGTCGAAAACACAGGTGCGATTTCGATAAAAAGTTTATTATTATGAATATCACAAATCGGCTCAAGTTTTAAAATTTTATTTTTCTACTATGCAATAAAATCGTTTTTGAACGAATTTTTTCCTAACATAAAACCCAAATCAACAAGAAAATGATAGTTAACCAAAATAGGCAAAAAAATCTAACAATTTCTCTAAAAGAATTACAATAACACTAATCAAGAAAAGCTGTAAAAATTCTTTGTAACCTATATTGGATCAAAAACTCCTCCATAGAAAATCCTATGGTGGATACATCCACCCATTAATCGAGTAAAAGAGTGCAAACTAATTCTATGTTGGGTAATTAAAAATTTTTATTCAGTTTCTCCAATTCTTTTGAGGTATTGAACTTACCAAGAAAAATATTTAGATATCAATGATGATAATGAAAATGGGTTGATGAATAAAATTAATGGTCAAAGGATTTTTTTGATGTATTTTGATAATTTAGATACTTAATTGAGTAAAAAAAAGGGGACTCAATTGTTTTTTTAAGTTTAAAGACTTTTTCTACTCTTAAACCATGTTTATGTTATAAATAGATTTAACTTGAACTTGACTCGATTTAACTTATGAATATTGTTATTATTACTTTATATAAATATATATTTTATAGAGATAAAAATATTGAAAACACAAGATTAAAAATACGAACATAATATAAATATACAAGTATACCAAAATATTTATAAATATAAAATAACATAAAAATGATGAATATAATTAGGGGAGAACAATCGGTTTAATCGATGAATTCGATCAATTTTCATTCGAATAGACTTTAACATGAGAAAACTAATTTAATTAGTTTTAATTAAGAAAATAGACCAAATTGAACCAACATTAATTCAATTTATTTGGTCGGTTTTTTCAATCAATCAATTCAAAATTTTTGAAATTGGGTTTAGGGTTATTGGATTGGATTTATATGATAATATATTTATTATATATTATAAAAATAATATATTTTGAATAATTAAAAAATAATATGAAATAAATCAATTTTTTTATTTTGATTTCGAAATTCAAAAATGGAGATTGGAATTATTCAACCCTCTCAACCCAAATAAACAAAACCAAAATAATCAATTTTCTTGATTTTTCCGATTAAAACCGAGTATTGCTATTCTTAATCACACATAGAGGTGATCATGGGCCGGGCCGGGCTTAGAAAAAATTTTGGCCCGTTTTTTAGGCCCGGGCCCGGCCCGGCCAAAAATATGGGCCTGAAAATTTGTCCAGGCCAGGCCTGGAATAAAAATGCTAGGCCCGAAACTAGCCCGGCCCTGCCCATATTAATTTTTTTGCTTATTTCATTAAAAAAATTTAAAAATATAATAAATTAAATGCATTAAAAACATAAAAACAAATATTAAAATAAAAAATAAAATAAAAATGAGACAAACAATTCTTAAAACAATACACAAATTAAAAATATAATAAAAAGTAGTTATATTAAAATTGAAACAAGTTAGAACTAAAAATATGATTAAAAAAATAAATATATATTTATATAATTCGTGCTGGGCTGGGCTCGGCCTGGGCCAAAAAAGGTTGGCCCGAGGCCTAACTCGCTTTCTAAATGGGCCTCGTATTTTTACCCAAACCTATATTTCGAGTCTATATTTTTACCCAAACTTTTCTATTTTTCGAGTGGGCCTTCGAGCTAAGCCGGGCCGCCCAACCCATGATCACCTCTAATCACATATATAAGCCGATTTTCATTTTCAAATTAAAGATTAGTATTTTATCTACGGTGAGGAAAGCGTTATTCTTGCAACCAAACGAAAATCTTATCTTATTTTTGTCATTTTAAGTTGGGAAAGGAAAGAGAAAGAAAGCAGTGAAGGTGAGCATTGGGGCACTAATGGGAAAAACAAAGAAAGAGCTGCTAAGCAAAGCGCCTTGGAGGGGAGACGACCATGACAACTCCAACAAATTCGCAGACGCCAAGCTCAAGGTTACCAACCAGCCTGGTTCCACCCCCAAAATGCACGTCCCTCACCGTAAGTCCGCCGCTTCCCGACTCGACGACGACGACTCCCTTGAGATTGACCCTGAACTCCGTTACAGCTTTCAGCGTAACTTCCAGGTCCCTTTCTCTTTCCCTTCCGTAATTATATTTGACCTAGAAACAAACCCACTTTCAGATATTGATGTTAGTTTCGAAGGGTCTGTTTTTTTCTTTTGCCAGAATTTGTTTACCCAATTTCCTCTGGTAGACTAATTGTGGTGCAGATTGAGTGGTTTTTTTTTTTTTATAATTTCAGAATCATGATAGAATAAGGTATTTTTGTGTTCAAACAATTTTTAAAAAGGTTGGAACACCAATTCGAGTTATTTTTATGCTCAAACAATAGATGGTTGGAAAACCAACTCCTGTCGCGCCAAGTGGTAAGGAGCTTCGGTGCTTCCTTAAAAACATCTCTGAGTCTTGTGAACCCCTGTTTGGAGTCTGACCCTAATCGACTTTGGATTAGTCTATCGGAGGTTCTTAGACACAAAAAGAAAATTAAAAAAATGGTTGGAACAGTCCTATTTCGTATCTGACTGCACAAAGTTTAGAATTGGAAACAATTCCCTATAGCTAGAAAAAGGTTAAGATTTAAGAACCTGTATTCAGTAGTTTTGAAGGAAGTTATGATAGTAATCACCATAAGGTTCCAAACCTTTGGTGCAAAAAAAATATTCACAAGTCACGATTCTACAATCTAAGCCAGTCTCATTGTACTTGGTGTAAGTTTTGGATTCAGATACGTGTCAGATGTTCAATTTCTCTTAAGTTTTTCCATATACTTGGGGTGTTATACCTCCATGTCCATGTCTGGGTGTCATACCACAGACCAATATAAGTTGTAGTTAATTGGCAAACTTACATTTTTTTATCACAAGATATCTGCAGTCTTGATCTCAATATGGATTATATTGTTCAACTTCAAACTGCAGATTGTGGTCAGTAATTTCTGGAATTTCTTTTTTTTTGTCACGGTTTAACTTTTAGCGAAGGTCTAGAAGCAGATTGGTGCATGTGCAGCTCAATCTGCAAATAACTTGAAAACTGGATACAGTTTAGGTAAACTTGTTCAGGTATATATCTTGCATATTCCATCTATGTTAGGTAAATATTGGTCATCTTGGATGAAGTCTACATTCAGGTAGATTAATTAGTACTTTGCATGCAATACTTAGGGAAATAAAATGTTGGCTCTACTTATAATATCGTTGTTTCTGAGTGAGAAGTGCAATTATGTTTGATGCCACAACGTGATACACACAACACAGGTATAATATATGTCAAGGAAAATTTACAGTATGATCTTTATCTGATCTTTAGACTAATTCAGGTGTTATTTGAGCTATAACATATGTTAAAGGAATATTTCCATGCTTTCTTTAGCTAGATGGTCATTCATTTTAATTATTTTTCCTTGAATGAGTTTCAAAATGTGGACATTTCAACGATTTTAGTTGCTAGATATTGTTTTCAGCCTTAGGATTTTGCATAAAGTTAATCTTAAGTAGCGTTTTCTTTTTTAAGTAAAAAAGGTTGTTCCAAGTGAAGTACATTTTTGTATTGCAACCCTCACAATATAGGACTAATTGAGCTCTATAAATAACCACATAACTAAGTTACGTGACTCCTATTCTCTACACCCATAAATAGGAGTTCTCACAATTCATTCAAGGACTTTTGGAAACTTTTTGCATTGACTGAAACTTTGTCTCAAACTCTCTTTACAATCCTTTAATCTGAATTCTCTCTTTAGCCATGCTCTCCACCTGTGTATTCATCTTTTACTAGCAAATAGTATAAGGCAAATCTAGGGTGTTGGTCTTCCTTTTACTAGCAAATAGTATAAGGCTCCATCAGGTCTTACAGTGTATCACTTATTGCATGAAGTCGTCTGAAAATGCATTTTGTTCAATGGGATCTTGGTATCAGCAAAAATGGCAATTAACATAAAAGTCCACAACAATTATAAACTTTTGGAGAAATTTCGGTGTTAAAACTTAAAAAAATGTTTGTGCTTGGTAATTGTTAATATCGCTGAATTAGTTAATCTATACTGCACCGTTTTCTTATTTACAGTTCAAAAATTATTGTCAAGACAAATGAAAGTTTGCTGCATATCCTACTTCCATTTGTAGATGATGAGTCTAAATGCCACTGTCTACTTTTTATGCCTTCAATATTTCTTTATAGAAGGTGAATTTTGAACATATTTCTTGGCTACTATGAGTTATTATTGTTCATTAGCCTCTTTGACGAGTATTCTAATAGCTCCATGTTTATACAGTTTCTTCAACGAGTTTTTAGCATAGACACTGTTGTGAAGCCTCTTCCACCTGCAATGGCATACAATGTTTCCCGCAACTTGAGCTTCTTCACGCGTATATTCACCCAGTTCTTTGGTGAGTTTTTATTTGTCAAAAAGTTACTGGTAGCTAAAAGGTTGAACATTAATATCCATGAATTATATGCACTGCATCAAGGTTTTCCAGGATTTCCATGCTTTGCACTCCGAGTGGAGATACATTGCTATTTAGGCTATATTGTTCAAACGTTTGATATTGCTTGAAGTGCCTGTATCCGACTCTTTTTTGAGCATGGATTTAGGGTCTAGAATAGACATGGGTACTTTATGAAAAATGAAATGTCGAGTGGTGTAGATTGCAACTCTTAACTTTTCGGAATCATTGAATTGCAGATCCAGAAGGTATTGCAAATGCACAAAAATCACTGGGGTTGGGACAGGAAGAAAAAGCTCGTCGAGTACGTTAATGAGAATAAAAGGCATTTGGGATTTTTGTGGAATCTGAAAGTGAATTTATGATTTAATTTCTTTATATGGTTATCTTTTTAATCCATGACCAAAGTGTAGAGACATGGAAAAGGAACTCTCAAATCTTGTTTGAAATTGGTAGAGTTATTCTCAGTTATATTTATTTAAATTATCAAAAGTAATGCCAGGAAGTGTTAACTACTGACCTGAACCAGCGCCTAGTACAACTTGCCATTGGATTGCCTCTTCCAGCTCAGAGGTTTAAACAAAGTTCAAAAAATGAGTTTGGATAAGCAAAAATGGTGACACTTGAAGATTAAAGTCTAAATTTGAGTCGGTCCTTGCATTCAAACTTATATATTTTTGCTTGTACTTAAATAGCCAGTGTTAATAAATCTTGCTAATTTTGGCTAAGGCTTTTCCATGAAATATATGAGAATAAATGCTCATTTATTTCTTTTACTTAATTAAATGTAGAGAGAGGCTTGTAAATTATCTAAATGAAGACACGAGAAATTCTATATTTTAGCTTCTATCATTTAAATATTCTTCATGAATGAATCTTTTTACAAATACTACATCCAAGTTATACTTCGGCAAGTACTGTTTTTTATTTTAAGATTATTGGATACCACCACAACTAAAATATTGTGTCAGGTATTTTATATTTCTTTAAAAACATTTCAAAAACTTATTTGGATTTAAAAATGTAAATATAAATTTATAATGCTAGTAAAATTCTTTTATTAAAAAAATTGGTAAAAATTAAATAATATTATTAACAATTACACTTGACTTTTAAAATATAAAATGTAAATGTACTAAATTGTCGTTTGTGTACATAATTTGATAAGTTAATTGTTTGTATTATACATATTTTAACATATTTGTACTTGATGTTCAGTCATATTATGATTTAATTATTTTTTTTCATGTTCAATATTACTAGGTTTGCTCTATGAGTTTCATACAAATTATATGTGCTCAACAAGAATATATTTAAAATTTTAGAAAATAAAAAGTGGGAAAATATAAGAGTAGCAATTTAAGCTCCAATTGAACCAAAAGTGCTCTTCGTTTTCGATCAACCAGAAAATGAAGTACACAAAGAAAATAAGCCAGATAATGGCTCATTTATGGTACTAATACAAAGATCAAAGATTGGCAAGCTGCTGAATGTTGATGGGATAAACAATGGAAGGATCACCATTGAAGGCCTTCCTTGCCATTATGATATTCACTTTCTCAGTTGGATGGAATGCATCCCAAAACACATATTCATCTCTATTTTCACATGGTGTTTGGAATGGAAGACATGTGATTTGCCCTCTGTTCCTCCCAATCCCACAACACCCTCGGTTTACAACACTAAATCCTGCATATATATATATATATATATATATCCATCCATCAACAATCAATTCAAAAATACATTTCTGTAACCAGAAAATCCAATTTCTAATCGTAGTTTACGTACCGTATGTTCTAGCATTAGCAACGATATCTTCAAAAAGGTGAGCAATGTCGACGTAGATAAATCTTGCACCCGGAAGGTTAGCATTGAGGCTATTCATCATGGTTTTCACATTGGCATTGAAAGGTAAAACCAGCTGGTTCACTTCCTCCGAGCAGCTCCCCGCAGTGCTTTGAGCTAAAATGCTTGGGATACACCCCATTCTTCCTAGCCCTGCTAGTACAAACTTGCGTGCTCCAAGATTGTAAAGTGTCTGAAACATAACCAAAAAAAAAAGAACCCTGGTATAGGTAATGCTGCAACAGTATTGAATTGGGAATGGTAGCTTGTGGATGAACTTGTTTTAACGTACCCTTAGTTGTTGATTGTATTTTTGGACCAAGAGGTCAGCATATTGTTGGCCGTCGTACTGATTTCGAGTTGGGAAATTGGGCATAAGGTAGTTGTTGAGATAATCGTTGCTTCCCATTCCAACAAAGAAAATACATTTACCGAGTGCTTCTGCTGCTTCTATTGCCCCAAGGTTATCTGTAAGCTGATCCAGTGTGGTTTGGAAATTCTGTATTTGTTGATCAAATGGTATTCGCCCCACCTGATTCAAACATATACACAAATATTTATTTTTCTACTCATGCATGTCCATTTTGAAGGGAAAGATGGCAGACAAAAGATGGGAGTCATTAATGCACAACAGTTTGATTTATATATAGGTCAGTCAAAAACATGCATTTATGATTCAAGCGGCAAGACTGCATGGAGATGCAGACTGTATTTATTTTAGATGCACTATCAAGTATGGCAAAGTTAGAATGGTAATAATTGCCAAACATCCTATCTCACGAGAAATATACTTGAAATAAACTACACAATGGTCCTCAATTATTGTGCTTTTGTTTAATCATACATGTATAGGAGAAATATGCTTACAAAGTTTCGTCCGGTGATGTCAAGGATTCCGGCAGCTGCTGAGGCGTAGTTGACACCGTGAAGAACTTGATCGCCGGAAGCTTCAGAATATGCAGGAATTAAAGGAAGTCCTAGTAGTTCAGCTGCATGTGCAAACACACTTAATTTTTAGTTATATCCATGACGACGTACACTCGAATATGAATAAATTAACTACAGAGTTACTAACCGATTTCATCAACCATGGTGTAACCGTTAGAGAAACGACCAGTAGGACCGCCATTGAAGTCAATACCATAAGGGAAATAGTTAGCCTTAGCGAAAGAAGGGAGGTCGTTGTTATTGCCATTGTCAATGAGAGAATCTCCAAATATGAACATAGCAGGCACCATTTCTCTTCTCCTTCCACCATCTGGCTCAAAAGGGTTTTCTCCTTGCCCTGAAGCCACATTGTTCAACGCCATACCTAAACAAACAAGCAAGTAATACATCCACAGCTTCGCCATCGCCATTGCCATTGCCATTACCTGAGAGATGAAACACAGCGAAAGGGAAGTAGGATGAGAGAAATTGGGAGGTGGAGAAGTTGGTATTAAATAACAGGAGGTAAGGTGGGTAGTTGGAAAGCAGTAAATGAGTTCATCTGTTTTAGTCCAGTGCAGTAATTACTTTATACTCATAAACCCAACTTTTTCAACTTCCTTCTTTTACTCCTATCGATGCCATTGCCATTAACGGTTTCATGCAAAACCACTGCCTATTTCATGTTTCACACTTCACACTATTCGATATATATATGTGTGTGTGTGTGTGTAAACAAACAAACAAAGAAGATAAGCAGTTAATGAGTTGTAAAGTCAACCGGGCAAGATGAGGATGGTAAATCTCCAAATTTCATAACTTGAAATCAATTATATGAAATTGACCATTCAATTTCATTTTGATGGGAGACGCATTCCGCCATTCCAGCCTCAACTGTATCTCTATATTAATTATAACCAAATAACTCTAAACCTATCCAATGGGCTAAAACTCATATTTAAGGCCCAATTCCCAGAAATTATGCATTCAATTCAATTCAATCCCAAAGTTCATCTTCAATTCTACAAGTCTTTGGATTCTTACGATATAAATTATAATGAATGAAAAATCGAAAACAACGAATATAAAGTATAATAAACGAAGAATAACACATGTTAGGATTGAAGATTTACAAATTCTAAAACTTAAATCTAAAGGTTTTAACCTTAATAAAAAATGTTATGATCTCGTTGGCAAACTATTTTAGTTTTATTATTGTGATAATACATCATATACAATTCTATAATAATAAAATCCAAACTATATTTATTGCCTCAATAAAAATAATAATAAATTTTGAATAAGAGAATGATTCACCTACACCGATGTAAAACTGGCCGTAACTTTTTATACGATTAATATTTTAACCATCCAACCTTCATATTTCATGTTCCATTCATACATACCATACATGTCAAATTTGGCATAAATTAAAAAATTCTAACTATTTATTTTATGTAAGAAAATTTTCTACCGTTCAACAAATATTATTATATACACTTTTTTAAATTGATATAATAGAAATATCGGATTGATTCGAAAATTTATATGTATGTCAAGTACAATTATATCATTAAATTCAATAGTTGGATCGTTAAAGTATTAATCGTATAAAAAGTCATGGAAAAATATAAAAATCATTCTAATTTTGTACCGGTGTAAGTAGATCCCTTTATTTTTGAATACTTTAATTTTGATAATTTTTAACTACTAATTGAATGAAAATATCTAATTATTGATAGATGCAATTAATAAAATTGTAATTCAAAATCCAATAATCTAAAGCAATTCAACATGGTACTAAGTTCAATTTCAGCTTTGATAGACTATTTTTTTTATATTCAAAATATAATAATAAAATATTGTGCCAATTAAGTTTTATATTATCGAAATAGAAGTAAAAGTGCAACTCAAATTGAATAATTTAAATCAATATTAAAAGTTTAATTTAATGCATACAAGAATGTAAATTTAACTTTAACAAAAATATTTGCAAATTTGAGGAATCGTGTGAAAGGAGGGGATATTTGGTGGGTTCCCATAGAACTGAGCAAAATAATCTTTGGCAAAAAAAAAAAATGTATATTCTTAAAATTTTGTTTTTTTTCTTTAGGATTTGGATAATTGCTAATGTTGACCTTTTGAATTAAATATATTTTTAATATTCTTTAAAACTTAATTTATATATAATTTAGGTCTAGATTTTTTATTTTCAGATAATTCTTTTAGTATCAACGTCAAATTAAAAATATGTAGATATTGAGAGTTAAATTTATTGATTATTTTAGAATCATAATCAAATTGATACAATTTATTATTATATTGTTAAAATAGTATAAATTGATAAAAAGATTAAATGTCGTGATCAATTGTCATAAGTTGTTCAATTTTGAAATTGATAGAAATTAAATTACTCCGTTTTTTTTTGGAAGAATGAAATTAGTTAATTTTAAAATTGAGAAGGATCGGAGACGTCTTTTCAATTTTATCATTTCAACCAAAACTTCATTTGATTTTAAGATAAAGTTCAAAACTATACATAATTTTAGTCTAATGCGTAATGTTACATATGAATTTTGATTTTATGCAATTTTATATATAAATTGTTGATTTGATTTAATTTTGACAAACAACTAACACCATTATCGATATAACATTATTTTACGGTTAATTGTTACAGACACAGATAATTATAACTATCCAATATAAAAATAATTATTTTATGTTTATTTGTATATTTGAATCATGATCAAAATTTCTGATATAAAATTACGCCAAATTAAAATTTATATATTAAATTTACATTTACAATTTTTATTTTTATATTTTTAACCCACATAGTATATTATAATGTAATATATATTTGTTGGATTTTTATTTTGAAAACAATAAGCCAGTACGTTATACGTATTCTTATAATTATACATTTTATTTTACAACAGTTATATAATTTTGACTGAATTGTGAAATTGTACACAACTTTGGTATGGTAGTTATCAAAATTGATATCGGAACACAGAGCATATTTCTAAGGGAAGAAAATAAGTTGCGGATGCTATCGTAAAGATGATTTTAGTAAAGTGGTAGATTTTTAAAATGTTGATACCAATTCTTAAAATTGATAGATTAGTAACTTTCCATTATCCTACTTTATTATACTTAGTTTGTTCTTTAAAAACAATATTAGAGTAAAGTCGTATGTCTAAAAAAAATCATTTTAATTAATTTTGAAAGTAAAAAATTAATGATAATTAATTTTTTTTCGTTAAATTATACATATATTTTATTTTAACACTTAAAATTTATATGTTTTATTAATTTAACTCTTAATTTTAAGAATTTAATTCGTAATATTTATAATATTTAATTGTTATTATAATAATAAAATATGAGAAGAGGGGAGAATTTTTTAAAAAAATTTTGGTTGAACTGTGAGTTGGGTGGTTACCAAACCATAAACCCAACAAAACCCTGAAAGAAAGACGAAGGCCTCTATTTCTTCGCCGCTCCAATTCCATAACCATTGTTATACTGCCACGGCATGAAGTTCGCGGTGAAGGCATGGAGCAATGGAGGAGCACGGGCAGGTATCCTCCATCTGGGCACCTCCACCATCGACACCCCTTCGCTTCTCCTTTCCACCCGTAAAGGCTTGCCCCACTTTGTCTCCCCTGACCTTCTCTCTTGTCTCCCTTCTCCTGAGTCCCGTCTCCTCCATGTCAGCCCCCTTCACTTGTAAGCTTTCATTTGCCTTCTTTCAACTATATTTTCTCCTCTATTCCCTGCTTAATCTTTTGCATATTTCAGCTTGGAAGGCCTTTCCATGAAAACTATCTCCAAGATTGGAGGGCTTCACCAACTACTTGGTTTGCATGACCATTTCTTCGTTGCTGTTCCAAGGGATTCCATTCAATGCCTTCCCGAAGCTAATTCCACTAACAAAATTGGGGCCTCTTTCGAGACCCCTTGTGGTCGTCTTCTGGTACTATCTATCTATCACTACTGATGTATTTAGCGGTGCTCATTACTCGGCTCTAACTGAATGAACCGGGCGAAATTTAATTTTAATGTGTTTGCCAGATTAAACCCGTTGAATATATGGAAATGATATCTTCCACGAGACCTGAGTTGTGGGCTACTTTGGCTGATGAAGTGCCTGCTTGGGTGTCTGATAAAAGGAACAAAACCTCGGTGGACCGGACCATCAAATGGCTCGATGAATGCATTTCATTAAGCCCTGTAATATTCTTTATTGCCTTTTTTCTTTCATCTTTGACTTACTACAATTAGAATAACATGATATTGGATTTTTGCAAATGATAAGCATCATGTATATTACTCCGGCTTTTCATTTTCTTGACTTGTATCCAGTTTTGGTATAAGGATACGACCTTCCAAGTATTAAAACTTGCAAAAATTTAAAGATGCACTTGTAGGACATATACCTGTATTTGACACTCACACCCAAGTCATCCTTTAAAGTATTGGTGTCACTACTAAACACTATTTCTGGTGCTCTTTTTGTTAATTATAACTTCATCTTGCATTTTGAATTTTGAAATGTTTTTGTTTTTTGTTTTCTAGTTAGTTTAATTTTTAGCAAGTTAGTTTCTAGATGAAGTTTACTGTTGCATTCTGTTTGAAAGATGTTATAGTTTTAGAAGATGAAAGTAAGCATAGGGTTGATCTTCGGTTAGAATATTGAAGGATTACCTAAGAGTCTAAGGGGTTTGATGTTATACTGGATGAGAAGAGAAGAATTTTAGTAAAAGAAATGGATGAGGTCAGCGATGAAGTTAGAAATGATTTTCAGGACATTCCTGAGAGTGCCTATATTAGCATTATGGATAAAGAAAGGAGATGTAAAAGAATGTTGTTTACCGGAACAAAATGGATATAGATTAGATGGTTCGTTGAGTGTTACAAGGGTTTTTACATAATCCCAAGATAGCATTGGCTATGCAGTATGACTGTAGTGGTAGTTAGAATATGGCTTGCCTATTGGTTGAGTATGAGTTAAATAAGGTTGTTTCAACAGGTATCTCATCATGCAAGAAGAGATCATAAAAAATAAAGTCATATTTGTGAGAATGTAAAGTAAATTTGATTCTAGTAAAAATAGTAAAGAGACGTAGAGGTTGATCTACCAAATAAAAAGGGTTTGGCATCTTTGGATGTTTGAAAGGACATGGATTTTTAAGTGCATTAATGAAGTTGTGTTATTTTTGTATGCGGAGACCTCAAAATGTCCATTGAAGAATTGGATTACGGGTAAAGCCTGCAAAAGCCACCTTTTAAATACCTTCAAACCTAAAGGATCTGAGAGTAAAGCCTTTCTACTCATAATTATCACGTGAGATCATGCTATTGACTGTGGAAATTCTCTTTTGATAATTATTCCGAATTGATGAATATCGTAATAATGTGAAATCCCTTCGCTTCATTCTAGCTTCCTCTCCTCTTCTGATCTAGGAAGATACAGTTGTATCCTTTGCTCCAGCTTGATTCCTTTTTTTCCTCTCCTTTAGCTCTATTCTTTATTTATACAGCATAAAGGTCAAATCTTGGTAAATTTAGCTCAAACCATGTTTTTATAAGAATGTTAAGGTTACAAGCCATGTGATTATATTTTAAGTCGAAGATGATGCTTATTTGTTTAGTAGGTAGGTAATTAACTAGATGAAAGCCTTCGCTCTTTAAATATATGAATAATCTAAGGGTTCTCATAGGTACTTACTGAAACCATGATGGGGCTTTGATTAGTGAAGTTATGATGTCTCTTAAGGAATATATGTCTAACATCTTCTCCCTGTGCAGAACTATAAAGAAGATATTTACGTAAATATTGGGTTGAATGTTAAGTTTTCGTCATCATTGACTGTGGAATTCATTTAGCTTTAAATTTATTGAGTAATAAGTATTCCAAAAGGACATCAGCACAGCTTTTGTCAAAAAATGCAATATGATATTAAGTTTGATTGATATAAGCATGTATTAACTCATGGAATTTAGGCAAGTGGAGCTGTTTTTGGAGCTATTGTTGGAGGTTCTAGTTTGGAAGAAAGGCGAAGATGTGCCCAAGAGGTGGCAACAAGAAACGTATCTGGTATATCTATGAACAAGACTTTTGTTTGTGCTATAAAGTCTTAACACAGTTTGTTGCATGCTAATCCTTTCATACATTTAGCATTATATTGGATAACATTATCGAATACAATCCTATTCACAATCTTACTTTATCCCATCATATCCATAGTTTTGTGCACCAAAGGTGCCCTAATAATATGATATTGATGCCTGGCTTAAATGTATTTTCAGCGTAAAGCTCTTAAGCATATTTAATTTGGTTTAAAGCCGGAAACTCAAGTCCCTCTGCATGTAGGACACACCATTGACACCAGGCACAAGCTTTGACTGCATTGTAAATACTCCTCAGTGTCTTAAGACTACAAATAGAATAGGTCTTTTTTTTTGTGTGTGTGTGTATGTGTGTGTGTGTGTGTATATATATATATATGTACTATAGTTTTAGTTGCTATGTTGGCCCCTTATTTAGTGACCTCAAACACGAACATGAGTATGACAGATATGGATATGGTCATCAACAAGTTTCCGAACTTAGAATGTGATAATAGGATCTGTCATTGTAATTAAGAATATTCTTACATGTCTTTTTAAAGTAAATAAATTATTAAAATATTTTAGTCTTCAAATATAGTTTTGTTAATTATCTAAATGGGATTAAATTTGGGGTCTTCATAATATCCTGGATCTGATGCCGAATCTGCTCAAATCTATTTGGTCAAGGTGGTACCATTATGGTTACTTTGCTGGAGATGGCATAACTACTTCCCTTACCTGTTAGTCTTTGAATTTTAATTGTTCCTCCGTATATCCAATTTAAATAATAAGTATTTTTTAAATCTTTTCATCTGTATCCAAGCTGTGTTGGTTACATATTCTAGCTTATACATAACTGTGGTACATATCGTTTCCTTATGTCTCGGTGCTTATTAGCTCCTTGGACAACTCATCTTAATGTATATGCACGCTTGCTACCTTGAAACCTAGATCTTTCCTATTCCATAGTACATATTTTAATGCATCTGTTTTTGATTGCATGTTCACTCTTGTTATCAAATATTTAAATACTGATTCTGAATATAAATTATGCAGGTTATTGGGTTGGTGGGTTAGGGCTTGGGGAAAGCATGGATGAACGCCCTGCTCTGCTTAATGCTGTCATTGTAAGTAGCTTAACCCATAATTTAGGCAAAAGTAATAATCAGTTTTAACTTATATTAATATATATTTTGGTGCATGATTTAAAACTCAACGAAGTTTGGATGTGTTGATCAAAGAGGAAAAAAGTAGAAAATATATAGCTTTTGTAAGATTCACTATTGGTTAGCTTTTGTTTCTTTCAGCTTTTACTTTTCTTTTAGCTAATGGCAGCAAAACAGATACTAATGGAAGAAACGTGTTAAGAGTAGTGCGGTAGTCTAAATCTCTTCCTCTAAGCCAAAGGTAAAAACTGTATAGTTATGATGACAAAGTATACAAAGGTCAAGCTTACTTGGTGTAGCCATTGAAACACTTGACTCCATTGTTCTTCGTTGTGCAGTTGGGAACTGTAATTTTATTAATTTTAAACCCTATTTTGCTATTTTATTTTTCAACTTTAGTTTATTCTAGGAGCTTAGGTTATTTTCTTGGAATCTAAGTTAGTTGTTTACTTGTTTATTATAGTACTCTTCAAGTCTGATCCTATTGGGTTACAGAATAATCAAGTTGATGACATGGGACATACATTTGGAGTAAATTGTTTACTTAGGGTTTTTGGACATTCATTCGGAATTTTAGTATTCACGGCTATGATTGGAATTGGGGTTAGGATTTGCTAGGCAAATTTTTGTTTTATGGATCAATTGTAGCAACGGATTGGCAATTTCACGTTCCCTTTGTAATTTTAAGTTCTAACAGTGTTAGTAATACTCAGGAAGCCTTGCCAGAAGAAAAACCACGGTTGATATGCGGGCTTGGACTGCCAGGTACCAATCAATTCTGTTTTCTTCAGTTTCAATCCATTATTTTCTTTCTTGTTCCCTGCTTTCTGTTTCTCTCTTACTCTCCAGATCTCTCACGGTGGTGGTTGATTTGGGGGGATGAGGGTTTGTCTTGGTGCGGGTTGGGGGGGGGGATTATTGGAACGTGAGAGCCTTTGTTTACATTTTTATCATTGTCAGTGGAGTTATGTTTCTGAAAACACATTTGTATTCCTACTATATTGGTATGTTTTGTAATTCACGTCATCACGGATTAATTTGTTTTTTAATGTCATAGAGGAAATATTGCAGGGCATTGCTGCAGGTGTTGATCTCTTCGAGTCGACGTATGTAGCTCAGTTCACTATGTATTACCATCCAACCTGACTTTTAACTATGCTAATTGCTTTCACGGCTATTTATAGGTATATTTACCATCTTACTCTTGGAGGCTTTGCACTCACCTTTCCACTAGATAGAACACAGATAAATGCATTGAATCTTGCCCCAAGTGATGTAGGAAGCGACCCCAGAAAAATTAATCTGAGAGCCACAGTTTTCAGGTAATTTTCAAGATTACTTTTAAATTTTAACTCTTTTGCTTAAAAATGAAAATTTTGAAAATTTGATTGGCTTGGGTTTAAGATCGAATGTTATTAGTCATATTATCAATAGTTTGAATATTTTGTAAAGGTTTGTATATGCCTGCTTCTATTACAATTTCTATTATCATGAATGATCCTGTGAAGCATAGGAATACTAGTATTTTATATTTACATCTTTGAATGCTTATTGAGATTTTGTTCTACTTCATGGATGCATTTACATCTTTTAGCCTATGTTTGACACCAGTGTTCGAAACATATTCAGATTTGGGTATGGGGATACCATGTTTTATAACTACAAATTGAAGATGCATTTATACATGTAGATGAGCCATTGTTTGCAATAGATATTGGGATCCATGTTGATCAGACATCGGAGGATCTTGGATCTAAGTGGGAATCTACTGCTTTCACTTATGAAATATGGATCGATTTTTCCTTAATAACAAATCTCTTTTTTCCTCTCTTTCAGGAAAGACACAACGCCCATTGTTGAAGGCTGTACGTGTTATACATGTCAAAATCATACCCGAGCCTACATTAATCATCTACTCAATGTTCATGAAATGTTGGCACAAATTTTGCTCGAAATGTATGTCCTTCTTTCTTTGTTTCTTCCTTTTGGTGATACAAGCTTTGCGTTCAATCATATTTATGTTTACTAGTTTATTTGATCAATTATTGATGTCTGTTCCTCACCGTTTGAAACAATACTAATCCTATCTAGCAAGGTTTCCGCTATGAAGATAATAACAGCTTTTAGGCTTTGATGTTGCAGACATAACACGCACCATTTTCTAGGTTTTTTCCGGTTGATAAGGGAAGCTATCAATGCAGGCCGATTTGAAGAATTTCGCAAGGAATTTGTTCAAAGATGGCGCTGAATTTCTTAGATGATACTTGTTTGATTAAGAAGTTATTCCTGGGATCATTTGTAAACCGTATAAGATTACTTGTTTCTGAAGAAGTACCACAAATATATTTGCAAATTTTCTTGCAACTTGGATTTTCAATTCAACCAGAAACTTACATTATTTGTTTTCCTAGATAAAAGGAACTAGTTTCTCACATCTTAGGTACAACCTGACCAATTGCATCATAAATAGGGGCAGCGGATCAAATACTTATATTTTAAAAATTTAAATTGGCATTACCTTTGTCTGAGGCTTTTTTACACGGCATAGATGAGGGTAGCTTAGATTTTAAGGCAATGAAACTATACAGCGGCTGCCGAATATGTATTGAACAAATATGACAATATTTTCTTGTAATCACCAAGTTGAGTTTTTGTATTCGGATCGATTATATACGGAACCTGCAAATTGCAATTAAACTTTATGTTAATGATTCAAGCTAACTATCCATTTTTCCAAAGTGCCTGTGTCCGACTTGTGTTTGACACAGATATGAGCACATGACCTTCAAACATCCTCCAAATACATGAAAAAATATTCAAAGAAAAATCTGATCATACTCGGTGTTCGACATTCACACCCGAGTAATACAAGATCAAGTGTTTGACATGACCTGCAAATTTCCGTTTATGTCGTATTGCTCATTCAATATGGTAGGGTTTCTGCTCAAACTGGGGCATGTGTGAGATAGGGTTACAAAAGTCTAAGCTAGTGCATCAACTCAAATTCGGTTTTGAGTGTCGGACATGGATATATACAAATTTGTTCAATTTGAAAGGTCCTTGGAAAATCATATCCACATATCCATGTCCAAATATGTATAGGATATGAGTGCTGGATCCAACAACATAGAGCCAAGGTTCAAGTGGCTCGAGACTATTAATGCAGGACCTGAAGCTTGCTGCATGAGCCAGCAAATACTATATATCAAATTTCACTTCTTTGAGGAGGAATTTGTTTTAAGTGAAAGATCATATGAATTTATCAGGAGCTAACCTCTTTGGATCCAGATGCCTCAAGGAGTAATTTCATCCGTTGAGATCCTTCTCCCACATTGTGAAGGATGTAAGGAAGTTCGAGTTCACAAAGTGCCTCTCGTACAATTCGTGAATACTGTCAAATAAAGAAAGAAGAATGATAACATTTGAGCATTTAAAGGTTTATGCTTCATTGGCAGAACCAACAGTTGACTATTTAATCACGAATATGATAAGCTTACTGGATCATTTTCATACGAGAAAAGTTCAAGCTTTTTTGGTGGTGGGTCTCGTCTTGCCTTATCCCATAGCATCATTCCTCGACCTGCTCGAAGAATTGTTGGCATCCATCCAGTGAACAATGTGCTGCAAAATGCACCATTGTGGGAGAACTAGTTAAGAATTTAGACAGGAACTAAAGTTCTTAGGAATCAATGAAACACAATATCGAATGGAACAATTTAACCACGTGGCTTAACATGTTCCATTAAAGTCCATATCTATAATTAAAGCCCCTTTTGATAAAAATAGAAGAACATGTTGCCCAAACTCATTTTTCTTGAAGTTCCCGTATTTGACATGAGTACAAAGATATTACCCTCCATATACATGGGAAAACATAGAAAAAACTGAACATACTTGTATGAGACACATACCTGTATCCAACTTTCATATTTTAGTTCAAGTAATATAGAAATTATTTGTTAACGGCCAAGACTCATGTAGTAGATCTATAAAGAAGGTAGCTATTTGTTAACGGCACCAAAGTTTGAAACTTATTTCAAAGGGCCATGGGAACAACAGATCATTGATCTCAATGGTTCAATCATTTCCAGAACTCTGCTGCCATTATTATCACTAAGACAAACCAAAGCAAACAGCTCACTGAATACGTTTCTCCTTCTATCTTGCTACCACTTTAAAAATGAACACATAAAACTCAAAATCCAAATTTTCAAAGTAACCCCCAGAATCTAGTTATTCAATTTGTTTTTCTCTCGGACTTCAATGTTCTCTGCAATGTATCTTGCTCTCCCCTCATAACCAAAAAGTGGGGATTAAAGTACTAGCATACATCAAGCAACTGAATACAGACGCACATATCAGAAAAATATTCCAGATGCCAGGTTTAAGGTTTAGGGTTTAACCAATTTAAACACTTGGACAGATAACTTTGTGCCTACATACCTTTCTAAAAGACCCGTTGAGGGGCTTCTTCCTTTACCATAGTGCTTGAACAGGTATTTGACAATATCACCTATCAGAAAAAGTAGAATGAAAATGAATGTTCAGCAAATTATGATATGGACAGTAAAGAAAGCATATAATCAAATCAACCATAAGTTGTGCAGGTGCAGGCATACATCTACTGTTGTACAGGTTCCCATATAAAATAATTGTACAAATACTTATAAATAAGAGCAGTCTGTAATCAGGTTCATGTTAGATTTCGTTCTCATCAAAATAGACATGCAAAAAGCTCCTGATGTGTTCATAGGAAATGAATAAGATTCCATTAAATCAGCAATCAGTCAAAAGTTGCAGTCCCAGAACTTTAGACAAATGTTCTCTGCATGGAATCTCTCATTAATGATCAGCATCATTAGATCCACATTGATGGAAAAAAAAGAAAAGAACAAGATATGGACCTGTGAGTAAATCTATATATGATACTTGGTTCAATTCATTTCAAACAAGGTTATGTTATGAAGCAAAGGTAAACAAAACAGGAGATCACTGCAGAAGAACTTAATGGCAGTCAATGTTGCAATCACCAAGGTGAGATAGAGCTTCACAGCTTACCACTTTCATACATTGATATTCCAGAATTTGGGTCAATGAGGAAGGGAAACCTGCATGATAACTCAAAAAACTTTAAAATTCCATAAAAGGAGAAACACTTAACAACATTACTTGTTCTCTTTCCCCCCGAGAAAGCTTCATATAAAATTGATGAAACCAAGACCAATTATGCTCTGGTAAGTAAGTTAAACGTTAATACAAACACAAATTTGTGCATTGTCTTCAACATATGAAATTGCTAATAATCAAGACATCTCAAATTTCGATCCGACTTAAAACTTCCAAGCAACAAACCAACCAAAAATCATATAAAATAGTATTACTATAAGATAGAGAACCACATACTGCTCTTTTCCACCAAAGCTTCTAACCATTTCTCTATGTCTTAAAGAACCTTTTGGACAAGGATACACCTGTTCAAAAATGGTAAAAAGTCTGCATCATGATGCATGGAAACTAGATAATAGCAAAGCATCAAAATGGGCATGATAAGTATTATGCATGTGATATAAAGTCCCATGCATTATTCCATTTATTCTCAGATGAAGTACATAAACCGTAGATTGAGTTAACCAGAATCTGTTCTAATCATGTAAAGAGTGCACTAAACACTGAATACCCAATAAATCATACAAAGAGGTACATATTATTCAATTCAGTTTTTTCTCCCTGGTCCATTTGTACAGCAGTAGTCAACTCAGAGCAGCAACTTTTTAGATGAAAGAAGCTAAAAGAAAGATTAATTCTTAAATTCAGAATCCTTTATTATCAGAAAATGAAATCTGATAACCATAATAACTCATCAAATATGAGATAGATATTTTAACTTATGACACGACATGCTGTGAGAATTGATATTTTCTGGTTATGTAAAACTTATATCCTGCACAAACTCTATAATACTATATCAGCTAACTTCGTGTCTTTTAGGTTGACTACAGATTTGCATTATCAGCCAACCTGACTAAGCTATCCAAAACAATCTTGCAACCTTGCAATAGTCCTCTCCCCCTTCTCTCTCTCTCTCTCTCTCTCTCTCTCTCTCTTTCTCAATGCAAATGAAATTGTGCTGTTTACATGGACTGTTTTGAAATGCAAAACCCCTTCAGAATATGTTCAGGACATAAATGTTTTACAAAAGAGAACAGCTGCTAATAAAACTTGGTCAATTGTGATAAACAACGAATTTTTCTAAAATATATCTAGCAGTTCTCACCTCTACAGAAAGATCCAGCTCTGTCAATGCTTCTCGAACCCTTCTGCAAAAGGGGCATGCTTCTGTTTACAAAATGCAAATACTAAATAAAATGAAAACCTTCAGGTTCTGAAAATGCCATTTGAAATAAGCAATTTATTCAATCTTTGATCCCAAAAGTAATGCTAATTTTTACAAGGCGTAAGGAACATGCTAATTTACTTGTTTTCAGAAACTCTAATGCTCATTTGTCCATCCACTTACGTAGCCAAAACATTGAATCAGGAAAACTAAGATAAATCAAATTGAAATGTAGAGGAAAGCAACTTTTCACATTTTGGCCATTTATAAGCATATGATGACCAAACCTTATTTAGCAAGACACTTACCAAATTCAAAGAGTTGCATGCGAATGGGAGGATTGGAAATGGTTATATCTTTGCTCTCTGAGCCCTCTGCTAGTGATTTTGATCCCCAAGGAAATCTTGCCAAGGTGGATAAAGAAGATGTCGCTACCTACTATTGAGCCACAAAAAAGTAGAGAAATAAAGCTTTCTGCATATGCAAACATTGAAGAAAGAAACATAAAGAAAACATGACTCTTTAAACGGGACTCTAGAGGTATATTATGTAAAAGAAAAGGTAAATAAAACATTGAAGAAACTTATGAAAGGTAAAAAGAAAAAGGCCAAGGACAATAGTTTGGGCAAAGAAATAAATGATATAAGAGTGATGAGAAAAAAGGGTGACTCTTTAAAGAGGTTACCTCCAGAGCATCATTCCGTTCTTGGGAGGGGTCTCCTCCCTGCAAACCACAATATAGAAAGCATTGATAAGGAAAAAATGAAAAGTTATAGAAAGGATCATGAACTTATAATCACGTATGCTAGAAATAGAAATCAATTCCAAGTACGAGAATAGAGAGAAGGAATTTTGTTTAAAGCTACAGCAGCTCCTTTTCCGAAGTGTTAATGCATAAAAAGTACAGCAGCCAGTCCATCAAAGGTATTAGCTGCCAAGGGATCAAATCTATGTTGCTTGGACTCAGATATGAGTGTCAGATATGCGTATGTATCAGACACGGGTATAGTTAGATTTTTCAAAGAGTTAATGCATATGTATCCCATGTATTGGACACGGATACTTCAAAAACAATGAACAGTCCAAGCAACATACAATTAAATTCAAACAAAAAGAATAGGCATGAATCAAATGAAGAAGCAAGTCGATAAGGAAACCTGATTCTGAACATTCAGACAGCAGAAATTCTAGCATTTGGATATCTGGTTTAGTTGTTAAATGATATATGCTGTGTAATATGAACAACAATGGTCTCAGAAACCTTGAATTGCATGCTAGAGAATATTTTTCTACTGATGGGGGCAGTTAGAGTTAATGGCTTACTATGCTTGACTGACTTGACCAGCAAGGAAGATCACAGAGTTAAAGGTGAAGTGCATGGGGTGGCAAATACCCAGGAGAATCAGTACATAGTTACACTTTGAAAAACATAATAAGCACTTGCAGGTAGTTAACACCAAGCAACGGTAATGAGCCTTTGTGATTGGTAAAATCCAACAAGAAAAGTACCAAGAATAAAATGTTAATCTTATATCATAGCCAAAAACAATAGTCAACACATGCAAAAAAGAAAAGAAAATGATACTCAAAATAATAGTACACTAGAACACGAAGGTTTGTAGATCAAAATTTTTCCTGACAGACAAGGTGCCAAATCTTCAACTGGAAAAATGATAATCATGAAACGGAAAACATTGAGCCATAGAAACCAAATCATACCATCAAAATTCATCGACTGACTACACATTTGCAATTAAATTCTAAATGACAATAATTGCATGCTTGTTTGTTAGTTATTTATACAAACCGATAAGAAGCAAGAACATAAAGAGCCAGGATACCAAGCTGATGTCCTAGGCATAATTGGTTTTAATCCATATTTTTAGAGGAAAATATAATAACGATATGAGAAACATGCATCCACAGTTAATCTTGCCTTTCTATTGGTATTCCGCAAGAGAGACATAACCTACAATTAAATCTACTCAAAACTGCCAGTTTTCTACAATTTTCAGCCACTCATCGCATCATAAAGAAACCCAACTACCATGATTTCATCTACCCTAATAACATAAAAGGAATAAATATTACATATCAACTTTGATCCAATGTAACATATGAACTTAGGTTTAGTGCAATGAGAATTTTGATTTTCACCTAGTTGTACATATTAGAAAAAATACAAATAAATATAGTTATTTTCATTTTTAGTGAATATAACTATTTGTTGCATTAAGGTAAGCATTCGTAAGTAACAAAATTAAAACAATATAATTGTACTGATTATATTAAGCATTAAATTATGTTTACCTGAAATGTTAACAAGGTGATATTGAAAATAAAGAAACATGTAATTGATGAGTTGTTTGTCTTTAATTCCATAAAGTAATGCTGAATAGTACTTAGCCTGTGATTTTATAGGCATGACAAGCTCAAATTGTTTTGTTGTAGAGAAAAGATAAACAAGGTTTCAAGAAAAAAATAAAGAGACTTACAGAGAATAATCTGAGAAGAGGACAAAGTATAGTTAAGAAGCTGGTGGATGCGTTGCCACCATTTTGAGTTGAGGCTTGTGGAGATGGTCCCGTCGTGTCTAAATCATGGTCAGTTGGTTTCGCCAGATAGAATCTGTTTCTGCGTGAGACCCATTTCTTGTTTCTTGACAACTTTGGGGAAAAAGATGAGAAAATAAGCTTCGAAACTGGAAGTGAAGCAGTAGTTAGAGAAGGAGGATTGTGGTTTGAGGGAGAGAAAGAGGCGAGGGAAGGAAAAGGAGAAGCCATCATCCTTGCTTAGTGTATTTGCCTCGCAACCAACCACAACTCAACTACCATACAGCAACGATCTTTCTTATTGGGCTGGGCTCTTTTTCTCAATTCCATCAATTTTGGACAAATTAAAATTTAATATCAAATAGGGTAACTATTTTATACCATTAGCAGTCTAACAAAAATAAAATAAAATCATCAGTTAGTTTAAGATATTCTTATAAATAACTAAAATTTTAACAAGTCACGCATGCATCATTGAAAATTGCTTTGATCTCATTTGTTTACTAAGGGATAAATTTTTTTAAATTAATTTTATTATAAAATGAGATCTTTAACAATTATTTGAGGTTTTAAGCTGATCCAAATTTATCTCAATTTATTTCTAAAATATAAGATCTATATATAAATATGATAAACATAGAGCATATCCTAAAATGCACGGATGATTCGTATCAACTTTTTATTTAAATAGATGGCTCAAATAAGTAAGAAAGAGAAAACTTAGAAAGACAATTTTTTGAAAACACACTAGAATTTTATTGATGGTTGAGATCTATCTTCAAACTTATAAGCTTCCTTTTATTTATAAAACTTGATGATTAGAAACAACGAACTCAGATAAAATTTTTGTTACACCAAAGCAAATAATAGGATTCCTGACAAACAATACAAACAATAAAGATTTCTAACAACAGTAGACTAGTCAGTGCCTTCATAACCAATACTTTTATCTTAGGTGAGGTTGAGCTCTATTGCTCTCATTCTTTTTTCTTCTTGGCCCTGTATGCTCTAATTTTCATCTTTTCTATTTGATTCTCAATATCTAATTTAGTTATGTGACTATCTATTTGAGTAATCTTTTTAGTTGAGTCATCAAATATTTGTTTTTAATGGTTTAGGGTTTAGTCACAAATGTTCTCATATCACGGGTAATCTTAAGACCATTCTGATAGATCTAGAATACTTTCTCTATAGTGCTTTATCGCTGTCATTATTTCTTGTTGATAAGTGTCTCGTGTGAATATGATATGTGAATTGTGCAAGTATGCACGTCGAATCAAGTAATAAAGTGATAAGTGAGATTGTATCCACAATGATCGGATTAGGTATAGAAATGGTCAAAATATGATAATTGTTGAAACCATTTTTTGAAAAAGGGAGAATCGACATTGGTTTGAAACAAAAATTAAAATTGGAGTCGCCACCGATCTTTATTAGGTGTGAACGGATCACCTTTGTTTTAATAAAACGTTTTGGGTTTACTAAAACGGTGTTTTTGGTCTACGAAATCCGAGAAAATAAGTTCGGGAGTCGGTTACGTGCGAGGAAGGATTAGCACCCTCGTCATGCCCAAAATTGGTACCGAATCGATCAATTAATGTCCTAATGTCGAAAAATTTGAAAAGACTTTGAAATGTGATTCCTTTTGAACGTTTTATAACGGATTTTTTAGGTTCACTCGTTTCGAAAGATTAAAATGCCACATCCAGCACGTTAGGATGTAACATCTTAAAGCTCTCAAAATCGAGATCATCTCATCATTTTTAAAACATGCAATTAAAAGGGTATTTAGCTATTCAGTTAAATGAAGAATCGCAACCCAGCACGTTAGGGCACAATTTTTCAATTTATCCAAATACTAAATATTGCATTGTTTCAAAAATCTTAAAATCGACAAATTTGAAAATGATTTAATGCATTAAATTTGAAACTGAATAGACTTGAGTTAAAATCATAAAATTACAATATAATAAATAATCGTGAAATAAACACATGTGACAAGATTGCTTTAAACAACGCATAAAGACATAATATTATAAAAATACATAATATATATATATATATATATATATATATGAAAAAACATAATATAGTAAAAGAAAAGAAAAGAAAAGAAGAAAGAAAATATATATATATATATACATAATATAGTTATAACAAAATATATACATGAGATAATATAAAACAAATATGAATAATATAATATTAAAAAAATATACATAATATATATGAAATATAATATTAAAAATATATATACGTAATATATAAAAAAATATTAAAATATATACATAATGTATAAATATTAGAACTAGTAATAATGTTAAAAAACAACTATTAATAATACTTCATAAATATATGTATACATATATTAAAAATAAATATATAATAATATTAAAAGTTTGTACATAATATATATATATATATATATTAGAAATAATAATAATATTAAAATAACTATTGATAAGATTACCTAAATATAGATATATACATATAAGTATAATAATATATATATAATAACTTAAAATTAAAATGAAATATTAAAAATAATAAAAAAGTCAAATTAAACATGAAAAAGGACTGAAATCGAAACAAAACGAATATTTGGGGCAATTTTAAAAAGAAATAAAGAGTGACGGACCAAATTGCAACACGTGCGCAACCTGGAAAGACCAAAAGCGCAATATTCCTTCCCTTCAAAACTCAGCGCAGCGTGGGGGACCAAATTGCAAAGCATGGCGAATTTCGGGGCAAAATTGAAACACAGGTAAAATTTAATTGAAAAATCACTGAAAAGCGGAAGGGTCTGGAGCGCAATTAGCCCTTCCGCAGTAGAAAACACGCGGATCCTAGCGGGTCAGGTTGGATCGGTCCGACCCAGGGCAAAACGATGTCCTTTCATGCCCTGAATCCTCGAATCAAAACGGCGCCATTTTAGTCTTCTTTAAATACCCCAAAATTTCCAAAAAAATCATTTTAAACCTGTTTTGAAAAAAAAATCCACAGCAGCTCTCTCCTCTTTCTTGGCCTGCGATTTTCGGTGGTCGGTCCGATCGACCTTCGCCGCGAACTCCGTCGCCGTCGCCGTCGCCGCCGCCGGCAACCGTACACGGTGGTCGAAATTTAAAAAAATGGTATTTTTATTTATTTTTTATTTAATAATATTTATGTTAGATATATGTATGCGTGTACGGTAGGAGAGAAAAAAGAAAAGGAAAAAGAAAAAGGAAAAGAAAAATCGATTCGAAAACTAAAAAGGAATCACTTTTGTTTTTTGATTTTGATTTCCTTAACCGTTGGTTCTTCGATTTGTTGTTCAATCTTTGTTTGTATGAGTTTTTTAGAAATCTATTTGTTTTTATTGATTAGAAAACGGCCCCCTTTACAATATTTTTTCATTCGGCTTTTATAACTGTTTTTTTACAACTTGTTTGCTGCTTTCTGTCCTTTCTTGTTTAATTCCTTGCAGGTGCAAGTGGTGCAAGTGGGGGAGCAGGTAGATGTGACATGGGCGGTGGCCGGTGGTGTCAGAGGCCAAGTGGGGAGGTTCGGCGCCGCAGTCAGTGCTGAAGACCCTAGGTGGCTAGGGTTTTCATTTTTGTCTTTTTTCTGATTATTGGTTAGGTGGGTTTGGGTTAGGTCTAGGTTAATTGGGTATTGGGCTTGTTGATGTGGGCTAATGTAAATGGGTTTAAGGTTGATTTTGCTGATGGGTTGTAACATGGGTTTTAAGGGTTTGATTTGTAAACGGGCCAAAATTGGCCTATAACAGCTACCCCTCTTTGTTCATTGTCGTGTAACGGGAATAAAGCAAAGACATAAAGAAAGGTCGGTTTTGCCCGGTCTTGTCGAATCTTGACTTCTTTGGTACTCTTCTTGTTCAGGTAGTCCCTTTCTAGTCCACCGCATCTTTTAGCTTTGGTTCAATCTACCGCAACTTCAGAGATATGATTTGTAACTTCAATCTGCTCCAATGTAACTTCAAGGATATGGGATTTATGGCTTCGATCTGCGTCACTGCTCCACTGCAACTTCAGAGAGGCAAGATCTACAACTTCAATTCACTCTTCTACCGCTTCAGTGAGATAAGGTTTGCGATCTTTTCTTCTGCAACTTTAGAGAGATGAGACCTGGTATCTTCAATCTGTTCCGCTACAACTTCAGGAAGATGAAACTTGTAACTTCAACCTGCTCCACTGCAACTTCAGGGAGGCAAAATCTGTATCTTCGATTAGCTCCACTGCAACTTCAGGGAGGCAAAATCTGATGTCTTCGATCAGCTCCAACCTTTATTCTTTATTGAAAAACAAATATCGAAAATTACTCAGCCTGCAAACTCTCGCAATATAGGTTAATTTTTGGATCATAAATTGAAAGTACCTCAGTGTGTGACTCGAGGCTAAACTCATGTCTCGCAATATGAGTTGATTTTTAAAAAACAAACATTAAAAACAGAATTTGAAAATACCTCGACATGTGGGCCGAGAATCAACTCACCTCTCACAATATGAGTTGAATTTTTGAAAAAAGAACATTAAAAATAGAATTTGAAAATACCTCGACATGTGGGCCGAGACTCAACTCACCTCTCGCAATATGAGTTGATTTCTGAAAACATAAATTGAAAAAAAAATTGAAAATACCTCGGCATGTGAGCCAAGGCTCAACGCACCTCTCGCAATATGAGTTGATTGTTGAAAAACAGACATTAAAAACAAAATTTGAAAATACCTCATGTGGCCCGAGGCTCAACTCACCTCTCGCAATATGAGTTGATTTTTTTGAAACATAAATTAAAAAACAGAAATTGAAAATACCTCAACGTGTGACTGAGGCTCAACTCACCTCTCGCAATATGAGTTGATTTTTTTTGAAAACATAAATCGAAAATACCTCAGCGTGTGACCTGAGGCTCAACTCACCTCTCGCAATATGAGTTGATTTGTTTTGAAAAATAGAAATTGAAAATACCTCAGCATGTGACCCGAGGCTCAACTCACCTCTCGCAATATGCGTTGATTTTTGAAAAACAGAAATTGAAGATACCTCAGCGTGTCCTGAGGCTCAACTCACCTCTCGCAATATGAGTTGATTTTTTAAAAACATAAATTGAAAAAATAGAAATTGAAAATACCTCAGCGTGTCCCGAGACTCAACTCACCTCTTGCAATATGAGTTGGTTTTTGAAAAACATAAATTGAAAAAACAGAAATTGAAAATACCTCAGCGTGTCCTCAGGCTCAACTCACCTCTCGCAATATGAGTTATTATTGAAAAACATAAATTTGAAAAACAGAAATTGAAAATACCTCAGCGTGTGAGCCAAGGATCAACTCACCTCTCGCAATATGAGTTGATTTTTGAAACATAAATTGAAAATACCTCGGCGTGTGAGCCAAGGCTCAACTCACCTCTCGTAATATGAGTTGATTTTTGGAACATAAATTGAAAATACCTCAGCGTGTGAGCCAAGGCTCAACTCACCTCTCGCAATATGAGTTGATTTCAAGCATATCATCTGGTGGAACTCAGGTGTCTTTTCCCTTGATTCAGTACAACCATCTTCAAAACCTCTTGTTCTGCTGGAGTACCTGTATGTGTCATGCATGATGTCTTCGATCTGCTCCCTGCCAATATAGGGATTGCCAAATCTGCTATCTACGATCTGCTCTCTGCCAATACAGGGATTGTCAAATCTGCTATCTACGATCTGCTCTCACCAATACAGGGATTGCCAAATCTACTTTCTTCGATCTGCTCCCTTACCATCTCGAGGGAATAAAATTTGAAATTTTCAATCTGCTTCCTTGCTATTTCAGGAAGACTTCAATCTTTAGTAAACCTCACTACCATCTCGAGGAGACAGAATCTAAACCTTTCATTCTGCAATCTTCAGATTATTCCACTACCATCTCAAGGGAAAAAAAATCTGAAATTTTCAATCTGCTTCATTGCTATTTCAGGAAGACTTCAATCTTCAGTCTGCCTCACTACCATTTCGAGGAGACAGAATCTGAACTTTTCAGCCTAATCCATTGTTGCTCAAGAAGATAGGGCTGTGAATGTACCAGTGTTGCTACATTGTTCTCTAAGGAACCTGTCTTGTAGAATTAGTTTTATGTGCTTATGCTGATGCAAAATGATTAGGAGGCTGTGATCGGAATGAATCAAATGCTCCTAACTAAATGTATTATGAATGACACTTGTATGAATGCAATATGTCATGAGAATGATCTTTTTAATGTTTAGAGTGCCATCATTCGGGCTTTATTACTGACGTAGTATGCTGCCCTCTTACTCGGCTGGTATTTTATCCAAAATTCGAAAAAAATAATCATATTTTGCTCAGCCAGCTTGCCCCACTGCAACCTCAAAGTCCATTCCACTGTACCTTAGAGCCGTAAGGGACATAAGGCTTGTACTACCTTCAAACTCCTACTGCGATTCAAGGTTATAGGATTTGAAACTTTTTCAATCAGTTCCCACCGCAATTCCCAGGTATAGGATCTGTATCAACTTCCATCCCTCTTACTGTAAATCAAGGGTATATGGACTTGTTCCATCAACTAATCACGCCTTAGGTGACCTGACCAGAGACACAATATCTTGTCTTTTGTTCAACTAGTATTTTTGACAGAAAATTCGAAGAGATAAACTCAATTTAAGCTCAAATATTTCCAATCTTTACACTTGGTGAGCTCTTAAATAACAGTCCTGTTTCAGGTTCCTGTACTATTTAGAAGCTTCCAGAGTAATATGCGAAACTCCTTTTATGAAAGTATTATTAGTCCATTAATTGTTATTTCAATGCGAAATGTTTGAAAAAGATCATACCAATGGACAAGAAAGAAATTGATTGGGAGCATACTCAAAACAAACAAGTTAAGCCAAGATAGAATGCAATCAAGAAGGAAATTTATTGGGAGTGTATTTTGAAACGAATAAAATAATCAAAGATAGCAAATTTAGAAAGAGTAAGATGGAAACTAGGTGCCCCAGATATCGTAGCCTGAGCTTCTCTATTCAAACTTCTTGAGGACCATTTTAAGCTCCATACGTGTTTAGGGGATTCGGAGTACTTTGTCGATGCCCCAAGACGTAGCATACTTCTTCATTGTTAGTTCAAGCATAGCAAGACTATTGTATGCCCCACCTTCGATTAAAATTTGAGCCGTCCTTTTCAGGTTTTCAACTCAAGACCCCTTTGGTCTTAAGGCGCCCTTTGCGGGTTTTCGCCTTGGCCTCTCCTTTTCATTTTTCTTTTCTTATTCTTCTTTTTTTTTGCTTTTGCTTTTCTTTTCCTTTTTTTTTCCCTTTTTTTATTGAAGTATTTCTTGATTGAATCAAAATTTACCAAATAGGGTAAGTCCCCGCCATCCATCTTGGTTCATGCTCTTCCGGAATAAGCCTTCTTTACCACGTAAAGTCCTTCTTAGTTTGGTATGCACTTTCTTCTGAAGTCTTTTCATATAGGAATGATATTTTTTTTCAACATCGAGTCCCTCTTGTGGAATTCTCTAGGACGAACCTTTCGGTTGCAAGCTTGCATCATTTATTTCTGGTGCATTGAACCAGAACGAATAGCTCTCAATCTCTCCTATTCAACCTATCATATTGGGACTGGATCCATCCTGCTTTATCCAAGTTTAACTTTAACACGGCTCGAAAAAGAAATCTCGACTTTAATGGGTGGAACTACTTCCGTTCAATGAGATAGGTGTTGCCTAGGGGTGAGCAAAACTTGAATCGACTCAAAAAAATCGAAAAAAATTCGAATTTTGAGTTAAACGAATCGAGTTGTTCGAGTTATTCGAGTCAACTCAAATTTTTTTCGAATTTCGAGTTCGAATCGAGTTGAGTTTTCAAATTCGAATAACTCGAATATTAAACTATAATATTTTACATTTTTACCCCAAACACCCAAACCTTTTTACTTTTCCCTCTAAACTTTTACTCCTTCCCACTTTTCCCCCAAAACTTTTACTCTCTTCCTATCCCAACCCCCCATCTACCCAAAATCCATTTCCCACCAAAATTTTACTCTCCTATTTATTTTTTCTCAAATTTTACTCCCAAAAACTCTCAAAACTTTTTATTTTCCCCAAAATTTTTACTTCCTCCCATTTTCCCCTTAAAACTTTTACTCACTTCCTATTCCACCCCTATCTACCCTAAACTCATCCCCCTCCAATTTTTTTTAATATTTTCCCTCCAAAATTTCACTCCCCTTATTTACTTTCCTTCAAACTTTTACTTCCCAAAATTTTTTATTTTCCTCCTAAACTTTTACTTCTCATCATTTACTCCCAAATAAAAAATCAAAATTATCCCCAAAAAACCCCTAAACATAAATAGTAATGATTTTATTTATATCTACTATTTATATTATTAAATTAAATTTCACATTTTATATTATTTATATTATTGAATTGTTTAGTCATATTGAATATTTATATTAAAATTGAATTATTAATGATGCCATAAAATATTCGTGTTAAAATTTTATATTGGTATCAATTTCATATTTTATCTTTAAAATAACTTTTATTAAAAAATCACATTTTTACATTTAATATATTTTTTAATTCTAAAATACATAGTGGCAAGAATCTAAAGCTAATTGAAAAAACTAAGCAAACAAATAAGTTAATAAATAAATTATGAGGTGATGAAAGTTAATAAAAATTTGATTACGTTGAACAAATTTTATTACGGTGGGTGACATTGGTTACAAGGACCCAAAATTATTTTTTAAAATTTAACTAGAAAAAATATATTCGATTCGATTCGATTCGAATTCCATTTCACTCGACTCGATTCGAGAAAATTTCAAATCAAATTAGGATGATAGAATATGATTCGTCAACTCGATTAACTCGAAATTTTTTCATTCGATTTGATCGAACGCTCACCCCTAGTGTTGTCCCGGTGAAGGTCCAAGCCGACGTTCGATAAGCATAGAGGGTAAATGGTAACTCCTTATGCCAACCTTTACAAGTATCAGTCATCTTTCAAAATCTTTTAGGATGTTTTTTTTTGGTTGCCTTCGCTGCCCTGATATGGTGTCTAATCTTTGAACAGTCTGTAAATTGCCACTTTTTCTTTTTCTCCTTTTTCTCCTTTTTTTTTTTGAATTTGAATTTGAATTCGAATTTGAATTTGAATTTTGAATTTGAATTTGGGTTTGAATTCGGATTTGGATTTGGATTTAGATTTGGATTTGGACTTGGATTTGAATTTGATGACTGTTGACTTTGTTACTTTGGCATTTGAAGCGACATTCACCCTCCTAGTAGAGTAATCCACCACTACGATATTGACCCTATAACATTTATGCTCCATATAGAGAGTCTGTGAAAAAACAGAGGAGCACATAAGTCTTGTCTTATTTCTGCAGTGAGCTAGGTTTCAATCTTTATCTCTTTCCCAAGCTCGTAACGTTAACTGACCGTTTGTAAGTTAGGATCTGTCTTTCATCTCGTTCTACCATCCTTAACGAATCGGAAGATAGGTACAATCTCTGTCATCTTCGAAGTCCTGAGATCCTTCTAGACACATATCTTACTCAATAGGGAGTCAGTAACAGCGTCGCTCATGACATTGATATCTGAGGACCTATTGTGGGCACGAATGCAAATTCCAGAGAATAAATGATTCTAAGAATGATTATTTGTATGGTATGATCATGAATAAAGAATTAAAGAATTTTTGAAAGAAGGTCTAAAGAATAAAAGAATCTATAGAAAGAATATTTACTTAAAAGAAATGCATTTCATTGAAATAAAGGTTCTGAACATAAACCTATTTCACAAAAGGACTCTTATTGCTTCTAGGCTGAAAGCTACAAGCGTGTTTTGGATATTACTCTAAGTGAGCTCTAAAATATAGGTCTCTTCCACAGTCCCATTGTTCAAAACACTCCCAAGTATGTAAAGACAGATGCTTGGAAAATTTTTATTCCTCGGTTCCCTCTTCGGTACACCATTCATGTTCTAATTTTCAGATTTCTGGGTTTTTTCTTTTTTCAAGCCTTCCGGCTGGCTCATTGTATTTATTTGATCTCGCATATCCTATTGAATCTTGGCCAATTGCTCATGCATCTGTATTTGCACCTGTTCTATTCTCTCCAACATTTATTCCATGTTTTCTGGATTCACTCTAAACTTACCTAATTAGGACCTTTTTGCAAAAATTTAATGCAACTAATGCAATGAAATAATGTAATGTAAATGATGTAATGTAAATGCATGAAGTGCAAATGCATGAAATTAATGCAACAAAGGCGTCGATTCTAGCCCAACTTTATATAGAAAACCTTATTAGAAAACAAAACTCTTTACATAAAATAGATTACAAATACGACTTTACCTTAATGCCTGGAGCCTTAATCTTTCTAAGTAAAGAAGCTAACTTCTATCCTTGGTCTGATCCCAATTCATACTTCACGCTAAGTATATCAGCCTGTGCTGCCAGAGTCTGCAAATGATTAACCACTTCTCGTATTTGTGATACAGCCTCTCTACTGCTAAAATATCTTCTTTTAACCTGATCTTGAGAATGGTAAAGCTCTTCTTTCCATCACTCCTCATTTTCCTCCAAGAACCTAATATGGTATTGACAATTTTGTAATACTGCTTCCAACTCCTCAATTTTCTTTTTCATTTCTTCAATCCTACTTAAACTGGCCTTCAGCTTCATCACAGAGTTATGGTTCCGATGCCGACGAAGAGACTTTTCCAACTCCATCACTCTAGCTTTTAATTCATCCCTTCCCTTTTGGCTTTCTAACATACATCTTTCTAAAGCTTCGTTTTGTGCCTGTATCTCTTTAAACCTCATTTCCCAATGTTCAGCCTTAATTCTTTCCTCATGAATCTCCTGCTGCCATTGTTTTGAAGTCTTTTTTAACCCAGCTCTTCTCATGGAAAAACATACCCTCAGATTTTAAATTCTCCAAGTCTTCCTCAGCTTTGTTCTTCCCCCTTTTTAACCTTTCAGCTTCTAACTTTTGAATATTTATATCCAAACTTAGATACATCTTTTCTTGCTCTGCCTGTTTTATCTTGTTTTATGACCTCTAATTCCTATGGAGCCACTCGCAGATATACCTCTACTGTCCCAACATTTTCCAAATTTGACCTGGGAATATTACCATTAACCTTCCTGCTTAACCATCCTTTATATTCAAGTGTTGATATTACTCCATCAGTCACTCTCTTTGTTCGACGAACTTGCTTCCAGGAATTTGAAATTTCTTAACTCTTCTTTTTACAATTTTCCTCCTTATATGAGAATTCAGAATAAGCTGACCCATGTGTCACTGGTACCATCCATGGAACTCTCCACTCAATATCATTCTTCCAAAGATTTTGAAGTATGACATCCATTTTTTCCAATATATCCTCCCTCCTTGTCCAATTACAAAGTCACCGACCAGGCATAGACAGTCGTATTGTCACACCACCTTATCAAGAAATTCGTTTTCCATAACCAGCTTTCTTAGTAATCAAATCGAAATCGACACCTTTTAATATGATATGACATGCAATGAAGTACAAATCAAAACACAATAAGTCAGTATCACATAATAATATACGACAAACAAAAAATAAACAAAAAAAAATCAAAAACACCTATCTAGGCATGGCACTACCTAAAGTCTAGGGTTCACTATATGCGGTTTATCTCTAGAGAAAAGGGTACCTGAACCAACAGATTCCTCAATCCTCACCCATTATAGGCTCATATGGATCGAGTTCGGTTCAGGGGAATACATTTCCCTATGGCCATGCGGAGATGAAAATCTCACGAAACACATAGGTACAGATGTACTCCGGAAGCAGTCCACTAGCCCATGCGGAGGTGAAAACCTCACGAAAGTATAGCTTCTCACTCCCACTCAAAGGTGCGACCACAACGGTCATGCAATGCAATGCAAATGAATTCTACACAATTGTAACAACAAATGCAACCAAAGGAACATAATTTTTCAAATCAAATTTTCAAAATTTCAAATAAAAGGACAAAAATTAATCAATTTCTGGCCTGACTCTCAAATCTGGCTCCCCAGTGGAGTCGCCAAGCTGTCGAAACTATTTTTTGAAAAAGGCAGAATCGATATTGGTTTGAAAACGAAAATTAAAATGGGAGTCGCCACCGATCTTTATTAGGTGTGATCGGATCACCTTTGTTTTAATAAAACGTTTTAGGTTTACTAAAACGGTGTTTTTGGTCTACAAAATCCGAGAAAACAGGTTCGGGAGTCGGTTACGTGCGAGGAAGGATTAGTACCCTCGTCACGCCCAAAATTGGTACCGAATCAATCAATTAATGTCCTAATGTCGAAAAATTTGAAAAGACTTTGAAATGTGATTCCTTTTGAATGTTTTATAACGGATTTTTTAGGTTTACTCGTTTCGAAAGATTAAAATGCCACATCTAGCACGTTAGGATGTAACATCTTAAAGCTCTCAAAATCGAAATCATCTCATCATTTTTAAAACATGCAATTAAAAGGGTATTTAGCTATTTAGTTAAATGAAGAATCGCAACCCAGCACGTTAGGGCACAATTTTTCAATTGATCCAAATACTAAATATTGCATTGTTTCAAAATTTTTAAAATCGACAAATTTGAAAATGATTTAATGCATTTAATTTGAAACAGAATAGACTTGAGTTAAAATCATAAAATTACAATATAATAAATAATCACGGAATAAACACATGTGACAAGATTGCTTTAAACAACGCATAAAGATATAATATTACAAAAATACATAATATATATATATATGAAAAAACATAATATAGTAAAAGAAAAGAAAAGAAAAGAAGAAAGAAAGAAAAATATATATATATATACATAATATAGTTATAACAAAATATATACATGAGATAATATAAAACAAATAAGAATAATATAATATTAAAAAAAATATACATAATATATATGAAATATAATATTAAAAATATATATACGTAATATATAAAAAATATATATATGTATAATAGTATTAAAATATATACATAATGTATAAATATTAGAACTAGTAATAATTTTAAAAAACAACTATTAATAATACTTCATAAATATATATATACATATATTAAAAATAAATATATAATAATATTAAAAGTTTGTACATAATATATATATATATATATATATTAGAAATAATAATAATATTAAAATAACTATTGATAAGATTACCTAAATATATATATACATATAAGTAGACCTTCTCATGGGTCGGGCGGCCTGGCCCGGCCCAAAGGCCCGCCCGAAATGTGGGAGGGTTTGGGCAAAAATATAGGCCCGAAAAATAGGCTTGGGCAAAAAAATAAGGCCCGATTTAAAAATGGGCCGGGCCTCGGGTAAGGTATTTTTGGCCCGGGCCCGGCCCTGCCCGGCCCAAATTTACTAAATGAAAAAAAAATTGCTATTTTTTTTTGTTTTTAAATGTTATTTTATTGATGTTTTCTCCCTATTTTGATATCATATTACTATTATGTTGCTACTATTTTTTTGTTATTGTTTGGATATTGTATAAAACTTATTTTATTGTTAATTTTGTTATTATTTTAAAGACATTTGTTAATTTTATTATTATTTTAGAGGTATTTGCTTGTTAAGTTGCATCTATCTTAGTGTTATTTAAGTCTACATATTTTTTAAAATTAATTTTCAATTTGTTGGGAAATATTTATTTTAATTTTTTAGTATTTTTGATGTATTATATATATATTTAAAAATTATATAAAATAATATAAAAAATTAATACGGGCGGGCCGGGCCGGGCCCGAGTTTTAGCATTTTTATATGGGTCGGGCTTGGGTAAAATTTTAGGCCCATTTTTTAGGCCCGGCTTGGCCCGAGCCCGATGAATGGGCCTAGATTTTTAGTTGAGCCCGGCCCGAACCCGGCCCGGCCCGGCCCATGAGCACCTCTACATATAAGTATAATAATATATATAATAACTTAAAATTAAAATGAAATAGTAAAAATAATAAAAAAGTCAAATTAAACCTGAAAAAGGACTGAAATCGAAACAAAACGAATATTTGGGGCAATTTTAAAAAGAAATAAAGAGTGAGGGACCAAATTGCAACACGCGCGCAACCTGGAAGGACCGAAAGCGCAATATTCCTTCCCCTCAAAACGCAGCGCAGCGTGGGGGACCAAATTGCAAAGCACGGCGAATTTCGGGGTAAAATTGAAATACAGGTAAAATTTAATTGAAAAATCACTGAAAAGCGGAAGGGTCTGGAGCGCAATTAGCCCTTCCGCAGTAAAAAACACGCAGATCCTAGCGGGTCAGGTCGGATCGGTCCGACCCAGGGCAAAACGACGTTGTTTCATGCCCTGGATCCCCAAATCAAAACGGCGCCATTTTAATCTTCTTTAAATACCCCAAAATTTCCAAAAAATTCATTTTAAACCTGTTTTTAAAAAAAAATCCACAGTAGCTCTCTCTCCTCTCTTAGCCTGCGATTTTCGGTCGCCGCGAACTTCATCGCCGTCGCCGCCGCCGCCGCCGGCCACTGTGTAATTTAAAAAAATGGTATTTTTATTTATTTTTTATTTAATAATATTTATGTTAGATATATGTATGCGTGTACGGTAGGAGAGAAAAAAGAAAAGGAAAAAGAAAAAGGAAAAGAAAAATCGATTCGAAAACTAAAAAGGGATCACCTTTGTTTTTTTATTTTGATTTCCTTAACCGTTGGTTCTTCGATTTGTTGTTCAATCTCTGTTTGTATGAGTTTTTTAGAAATCTATTTGTTTTTATTGATTAGAAAACCGCCCCCTTTACAATATTTTTTCATTCGGCTTTTATAGCCGTTTTTTTACAACTTGTTTGTGGCTTTCTGTCCTTTCTTGTTTAATTCCTTGCAGGTGCAAGTGGTGCAAGTGGGGGAGCAGGTAGATGTGACATGGGCGGTGGCCGATGGTGTCAGAGGCCAAGTGGGGAGGTTCGGCGCCGCAGTCAGTGCTGAAGACCCTAGGTGGCTAGGGTTTTCATTTTTGTCTTTTTTCTGATTATTGGTTAGGTGGGTTTGGGCTAGGTCTAGGTTAATTGGGTATTGCGCTAATTGATGTGGGCTAATGTAAATGGGTTTAAGGTTGATTTTGCTGATAGGTTGTAACATGGGTTTTAAGGGTTTGATTTGTAAACGGGCCAAAATTGGCCTATAACAATAATGATTAATGTTATGACAAAACCGAGTTAGTATACAGTGATAGATTAAAATAATAAGGATGAGTGCGAATTGTATACAGACTGATATGTGAAAATGCTAAGGCAAAGTAAGAGTAAAAATATGTGATGGCAATGATGAGAATAATTACGTGAACAATATGCGAATGAATAAATAAATAACTAAGGATGTTATGGCAAAGATACTGCTGCAATGGATAGAAGTTCTACGATGTTGATTTGGAAGGTTGGGATTACTAGGAATCTGCCATTACTTTTAGTAATGCCTCAGCATAATCGTACTCAATCTAAAGTGCCTTGCTTCTTTCAAGAGCAAAATCTCAAGCTTCCTAGCCTGTATCTAAAGGCCTTAGCACGATACCCTACACTATTTTGTCTTCATTCTGTATGAACGTTGCTCTATATCTAGAGTCTACTACAAGTATCTGTCGAGTACTTGCTCATATCATTCAATTACGGTTCAACTAATCCAACCTTTTCATAATTAGATTCAGTTTTATGGGCATACTGCACATTCATTTATGTCTAGGGAATGTACGCATACACTTAGAAAATAAGAATAATTGAATGAAACTTTAGATTAAATCAAACACATGCGTCAACTATTAAAGAAAATAAAAGTTTATCACGTAATCCCAACCAATGCGATTTAGCTCATGAGTCAGCAATTAAAAATCAAGTTTGAAATAACACCCAACATCATTTTGATCAATTCGATTTACGAAGAACAAAATAGAAAATAATGGAAGACTTAGGAAGATGGCTGTCGCCAAATCAATCTTCAATCTAGTAGTACAGTGTCTTGTGATGGTTGAGAAGGACTTCATTCGATCTCCTCTTTTCGTCTCTATTCAGCTGTTACCCTCTATTATTGCCTCTAGATATCCTCTTTTATAGGCTTTTCCTTCCTAGAATAGCTCCAACAACCCACGATATCTTCTCATCTTTTCTAGGTAGATTTTTCTAGTACAAGTAGAGTTAGACTGAAACTGGTCTACGATGAGTGTTGACTAGGTCATCTCCCTGAATTGCCACAGCATAGTATTTTAAGAGTAACTATCCTGTTGAGTTGGCATATATATTTTTGGAGTTCTCTCTATTCTTTGTCAAGATTTCTGATATTATTAGGATAAGTTTTATAAATCCATGTTGTTTGAAATGCTTCTAGTTTGGTAGAAATACTATGCTGCATAAAATACTGTGACTTATTATAACACCCATTGCTCGACTCGATCATTGAGTCTGAGCTACAGAATGTTACACTAGTTACCGGAGCAGTAACGATCAAATAAATGTTCAATTCATGTTGTTATACATTTAAATACAAGCAAGTAACACATATGATATGATACACAATCAATTCTAGGACTTACACAGGCTTATGAATATTCTTATACTAGTTCGCACTCAAACTAGGACCAAATTGTAAAGGTTTAAAAAATTTTAGATTGACATTGTAAATTCGTCATTTCCTTGTTGTGGTGTGATCATCTCAGTATGTCACGTCGCGACGACATGCATATGTTCGTCGTGACGTCACTCTTTGAGATGACGTTGTGACGTGACCTTTGTTTTTGGCTGCTTAGCTCATTTTGGTACCAAAATTACATGTTTTCAACCAAAACATATTGTTACCAACATTCATTTGACCATTTCACTTATACCAAACCTAATAAAACATGCTAAAATGAACTTGTAACAATTTGAAATTAATCATTTAACTTAACATACAATCCATGCCATTCATTCAAATTCAATTTCACCATTTACTTATCTAACCATGACAATTTTACTTACCTTAGTTCAATATGTGCATAACTACTCATTTTGAGTATCTAGTATCCAAATGACAATGGAAAGAACCAAATCAACCATACACAAACCTATAGTTCAAACATGACTATCATTTTTACCACTTTATATACCATTAAACAACTAATCATTCAAACTATCATACTTATAATCTCTATCATGCCAATGCCTATCAATTGAGATCATTAAGCATAAAAGCATCACACAAGACCAAAACATGTATCGATTTGATCACATAGCAAACCAATTACATAAGTTCCAACCATTATCAACTTATCACATAACATTAACACCAAGTTGACCATTTGCACAACAAAAGTCCCTATATACATGCCACAAAGTCTAGTACAAAATAAATTTATAACAACCGTCTCAGGATAGTTTGTGCTCCTTCGTTAATTCGGCTCAACAGTTTCGCAAGGTGAAAATCTACAGGGAAGGAAAAACAACCAGAATAACCATTAAGAATGCTTAATAAGTTCAAATGGATTTACTAAACTTACCTTGATCCATTAAATAATAAAGAAAAATGGCATACATTTTGACATTCAAAAGTGGCTATCCTTGGAACATATTAGCACATCTAAGTACATGTCAACAATATCAACTAAATAGGTTAGTCACATATACAAATCATAAGGAAGATTTAAGACATTAAGGCAATCCAATACTTATCACATATTAAATATCAAACATATACCATCACGTATCCAATTTGCATTTAAATTTCCATTTTCATTTATTTGAACATCACCCGACAGAACTAAAGTAAAACTGACTCAGATATATGAGAATAAGTTGCTCACACAAGCTGACAGTATACTAAGGTCGCTCACACAAGTTGACATTATAACAAAATTGCTCACACAAGTTGATATTATATCAAGGTTGCTTGTCCAGGCTAAACCTACAATATGTATAACTTGAGAAACTGCAACAAATTCTAGATATGGTAATAACATGTAATATCCCTTATCAAACGCGCATATAACCCTAATGGCATGCTATACGTATCCTAACCTTTTACTAAATTCACATTGGCATTATTTTCGTATATATGTCATTACCAATCCCTGCACGTGATCACGAATTTCATTTACGAGTCCTGTAATCAATCAACATTCATATTTGTATCATGGACCATTTCATAATAGTCAATATTCATAAGCATTTTCAATTTAATCCATTTTTAGTCATATGAGCCAAATTTTCTAAATTATACTTAAATCTAACATATAAATAAATCTAAACATAATTCATACATAAAAATAAAATAGGGTAGTAAGTTCCATATGAACTTACTTGTTCAAAATATGTAGAATGAATACTTTAAGGGCTAATCTATAATTTTAGTTTTTCTCTGATCAACTCCACTTTGATCCGATTCTTGATTTAAAACAATCACTCTATATCATCAATTAATACCAAATATCTCCATACTATGCTATGTTTGATATGCATGAACCTATATAACTCATTTTTTCGATATCTTTAAAATTTTACATTTTATTCAATTTAGTCTTTGAACTCGGGATAGTCATAGCTTACAAGTCCTAACTTCAAATTAAAATCTAATTTCATATATTCTAATTAGGGACCTTAAAATTTCTATGTTTAACATAATTTCATGTTAAGATTCACATTTATTCAATTTGATCCTTAATGTAACAAAGTTAACAAATAAGCTAAATTAACTTCTTATATAGAAATTTCATGCCCCTAGCTTTATTGCAAAATTTCTTTTCAAGGACGAGACTAAGAACTTCTGACGGATGTTTTGCATAAAAATTTGGTGGGATGCTGAAGGATGAAGGTGGAGGAAGAGGATTTGACTTTTTAGAAGTGAATTTTTTCGATGTGGAGGGTTTGTACATGATTTCATTGGGTGGTCTGGTTAAAAAATCTGCAAGAATATTAATCTTTCCTTATAATATGTTTAATATCAAAGGAAAACTTAGAGAACTACTTAGACTATCTAAGAAGTTGTGGGTAAGGGACATTTTTTTATTTGAATTTTAATATTTGTGGAAATGAGGACACATCAATTTCTACATAGAAATGATGTTTTATTAGATGAAATTCAAATTTTGACATACATTTTTTTATTGTCAAGATTTCCTTGAAAGTGGAGTGATAATGATTTTCTCCATCTGGGAATTTTCCACTTTTGGAATCATATAGATGTCTCTTGCCATTTATCTATTCGAAACGAATTGCACTCTGATATTTGTCACTAGCATCCGTCTAAAGAATTCTTTGTCCATCAGAAAGTATTTATAATGGTGGCAAATCTTGGAGATTTTCTTTAAGCTTTTAGATTACTCTTATTTGAACTTCTTTCCATTGAAGGGATCTTTTTTTCAACATCTTCCTCAAAGGATTGGTTTACTTAGAAATTTTGGAACAAGATCTCATAATTGACAATCACTAGAAATTGTTAGATCTGCTTGTTTGCCATATTTTCATCACGAAATTTCAGTAATTCTTGTACAATATGGGGACCAGGTTGATATTTTTTTTTTCTCTATTGTTCATGCTCAAGAATTCTATCTCAGATTTGTGTGTTTGCATCTTTCTTTATGATAGGTGTCGAAACCATTTTTTTTTCAAAAGTTTTGAAAAATAGGAGATTGACTTTGAAATTCTAAAATGGGAGTCGCCACCGACCCTTTTGAGGTACAATCGGATCACCTCAAATTATTTTAATAAACTATTTTGAATTTATTAAAACAATTAGTTTTGGTCTACGAAAATCAGAGAACAGGCTCGGGAGTCGATTACGCACGAGGAAGGATTAGCACCCCCGATACGCCCAAAATTGGTACCTTGTTGATTAATTAATGTCTTAGTGTCGAATGTTTTGAAAATTCGAAAGAATTTAAAATACGATCCCTTTTATTAAAAACATTTGAATATGTCGAAATAAAAAATTGAGACTCGCTCATTTCAATGAAATAAGAATGTCGCATCCAGTAAGTTAGGGTGCAATATATCAATTTCTCGAAATTAAGCTCGTCCTTTTTATTAAAAAGATTCATATATTTAAATCCAAAAGGATATTTAATCATTTTGAGTCGAATGAAAGACTAGAACCCAGTAAGTTAGGACTCGGTTTTTCAAAGTCTCAAAATGTGAAATATTGCCTTGAATTTGAAATTCCTATCTCAAGACATTGAACGCCACATTCAGTAAGTTAGACTGTGGCATTTCGAGGTTTCGAGAATAGGTTTTTCAAATTCAAGGCAATATTTCACATTTTGAGACTTTGAAAAACTGAGTCCTAACTTACTGGGTTCTAGTCTTTCATTCGACTCAAAATGATTAAATATCCTTTTGGATTTAAATATATGAATCTTTTTAATAAAAAGGACGAGCTTAATTTCGAGAAATTGATATATTGCACCCTAACTTACTGGATGCGACATTCTTATTTCATTGAAATGAGCGAGTCTCGATTTTTTATTTCGACATATTCAAATGTTTTTAATAAAAGGGATCGTATTTTAAATTCTTTCGAATTTTCAAAACATTCGACACTAAGACATTAATTAATCAACAAGGTACCAATTTTGGGCGTATCGGGGGTGCTAATCCTTCCTCGTGCGTAATCGACTCCCGAGCCTGTTCTCTGATTTTCGTAGACCAAAACTAATTGTTTTAATAAATTCAAAATAGTTTATTAAAATAATTTGAGGTGATCCGATCTTACCTCAAAAGGGTCGGTGGCGACTCCCATTTTAGAATTTCAAAGTCAATCTCCTATTTTTCAAAACTTTTGAAAAAAAAAATGGTTTCGACAGCTTGGCGACTCCACTGGGGACCCAAGTTTGTGAGTCAAGCCTCAAGTTGATTGACTTTTGTCTTTTTGTCGAAAATCGGAATTTTGATTTTAATTTACGATCCCTCTTTTGCATTTCATCTATTTTGAATTGTGGTTTTTGTTCCCTTGTTTCTTCGTATAATTAAAGTTTTTGTATATACTTGCGCATCATATTGCATGACCGCCGGGTCACACCTTTTAAGTGGGAGCAAGAAGCTACTCCTTCGTGAGGTTTTCACCTCCGTGTAGGATAGTGAAACGCTTCCGGAACACATCCGTACCTATGTGCTTCGTGAGATTTTCATCTCCGTGCAGCCTTAGGGAAATGTGTTCCCCTGAACCGAACTCGATCCGAATGAGCCTATAATGGGTGAAGATCGAGGAATCTGCTGGTTCGGGTACCCTACTCTAGAACCTAAAACCACATATAAAGAGCCCTTAGAAGCCCACTCTAGGTAGAACTACGCTGAACCCTAGTGGTTACCCTAATAGGTCCTTGATTGTTCTCTGCTTCTATGCTTTGAATTTTGTATATTGTACTGACGCTTTATGTTTTACTTTCCACGTATGGCACTAACGTTTTGCGTTTCTGTTTTCTACATATTGCATTGAAAAGGTGTCGATTTGGGTTCAATTGCTAAAATAGGAAGCTCGACCATGGAAAACGAACGTCTTGATAAAGTAAAAGGCAATGCGACAATCCAAAACTGGTCAGAAACTGCACAATTGGAAAAAGGGGATAGCCTAGTTGTGGGATATGTATCGGAGTTATGGGATTACACCCGCATCATTGTTACACAAAACAGTCTTCAGGAATTGAAAGAAATTTGGTGTCAGTGGGATGATGAAACTAAAGGGATGTTCTACAACAAGTATGGAGATTTGCCGTATCTGTTATATGTTAAGGTGGACGAGAACTTGTTTCGGGCCCTCGCGCAGTTTTGGAACCCAGCATATAGTTGCTTCACCTTCGGAGGAGTAGATTTGGTGCCTACCATAGAAGAATATACTGCTCTACTGAATTGTCCGAGAGCGCAGGTTGATAAAATTTATTCACGAGCTGCTTATGTCCCGGCTTTTTGGAAAAAATTGATGAGTATTACGGGAATGAGTGAGCAATGGATTACGGGTAAGATTAAGAAGAAAGGAGAATACAAGTGCATCCCATGGAAAAACCTAAGAGATCTAATTCTAGGTCACCCTGATACTGCAAAGAGGGTTGATGTTTTAGCCCTTAGCATTTATGGATTAATGTTGTTCCCTAAGGCTTTGGGATATGTGGACGAGGCAGTCACCGACCTCTTTGATCGACTTGACAAGGGGATCAGACCAGTGCCTGCAATCTTGGCGGAGACTTTCAGGTCATTAAGTACATGCAGAAGGGCCGGGGAAGGCAGGTTCATTGGATGTGCACAACTGCTATTAGTTTGGTTTCATGGCCATTTTTGGAAGGTGAGCAAGCCTTCCTATCGAGTCTTCTTGAACGATTATTCCCCGTTGAAAGAAATGGTCGCCACGCCAAGAAGAGATGATGTGTCGGAGGAAAACTGGATCGCACTTCTCCAAAATTTACAAGATGGGGACTTCGAATGGAGGGCTCCTTGGTATGTACCCGGGGAAATTCTTTACCGATGTGGGGATTTCGATTGGGTCCCATTGCTTGGAATTTGGGGAGCCACTGGCTACGCTCCCTTAATGGTGTTAAGGCAGTATTGGTCAAAGCAGTTTATACCGACAACGCATGGGTTGGCAGAATGCGAATTCCCATATAAAGGGGAGAATTATAGGAAAAAGATCAAAGAGGTTTCCATGGCCTGGAATCAAACTCGTCGAATGAAAAATCAAAATGCGGGATCGGTAACTCCCGAGTATAAGAACTGGTTTAATAGAAGAGTCAACGATAATGTTCCAAGACCAAATTTAGGAGAAGTTAGACCACTAGAAGAATATCTCCAGGTAGTCCCCTCCGAACTAGAAATTATCAGACAGGACTTTGAAAAGCAAAGTTCAGAAATGGGAAAACAGATAAAGCGGTTGGAGCAAGAAAAGATGTATCTGAGCATGGATGTCGATATCCAAAAAGCGGAAGCCGAGAAACTTAAAAAGGGAAAGAACAAAGTAGAAGAAGACTTGGATAGCCTAAAAACCGATTATAAGAAAGTGTGTTCGTCTTTAAGGAAGGCTGGTCTAGGGAAAACTCCAGAAGAATGGAAGCAAGAAGTCCAGAGAGAAAGATTGAAGGTCGCGCGTTGGGAAACAAGATACAAAGAGGCCCAAGCACGAAATGAAGACCTAGAAAGAGAAATGATAGAAAACCAGAAAGGGAAGGATGAGTTAACAGCTAGAGTGGCAGAGCTAGAGGAATCCCTCCGACGACATCGGAATCGCAACTCTGTAGTAGAGCTAAGAGCCAGCTTAGCCAAAATCGAAGAAATGAAGAAGAAAATCGAAGAGTTAGAAATAGCCTTGCAAAGCTGTCAAAGCTATATTAGGTCTTTGGAGGCAAACGAGGAACGATGGAAAGAGGAGTGTTGCTACTCTCAAGAGCAAATCCAAAGAAGAGATTACGTTATGGAAGGAGCTGTAGTACAAATACGAGAGGCGGCTGAACACCTGCAATCCTTGGCTTTTCAAGCGGACATCCTTAGCATGAAATATGGGTCTAGGGAACAAGAGTTAGTTTCTTTGTTGGAAAAGATTAAGGCTCTAGGCGTTAAGGCAAAGCCGTATCTGTAATTTACTTTATGTAAAGAACTTTGTGTTCTAATAAAGTTTCCTATATGGAATTGAGCTTGAATCGATACTCTTTTTGCATTCATGCATCTGCATTGCATCACATCATTATATGCATTAAGTTTCATAGTAAGACACTAATAAAGAGAATTCATTTCAGAGAATTAACCTGGAAACTACTAGTAACCCATCCACCCAGCACCGTTACGGCACTCGCTTTAAGTCAAAAAGTATGGATCAGAGAATAGAGAGGTTAGAGCAGCTCCAGAAGGAGATGCAGGACCAGATGCAAGAACAGCTAAATAAGATGCAACAAGATATGATGAATCGGATGTTGGAAGCACAAAATAACATGATGAGTCAGCTGACTCAGCTTTTAGCTGTAGGACAAGAAAAAGGAAAGGGCCTTGCAACAAATGTCGAGGAAAATGAGGATCTGCCATATCCTCCGGGGTTCACCCCACCTAACACACAGGCGCAACACGAATCATACCCGCGTAGACCTTCAGTCACCATCAGGCCACAACAGCTCCAAGGGGACACATCAATACTGGGTAATAACCAAGCTGGTTCGGGCTCAGAACATAATCCAGTTAATATCAATATCCCCGACTTAGATGAAGCAGCCGAGGGAGAAAGGTTAAGAGCGGAGCTGCCAAAACAGCAAGAAGACAGGTGCAAATGGATAGAAGAAAAATTCAAAGCCATAGAAAGTGCTGATAGCCGTCACGGGATAGATGCTAAGGACCTGAGTTTGGTCCCAGACTTGATCCTTCCCCCCAAGTTTAAGATGCCTGAATTCGAAAAGTACAATGGAACGAGCTGCCCTGAAGCTCACATTGTTATGTTCTGTAGGCGAATGACGGGTTATGTTCACAACGACCAGCTATTGATTCACTGCTTTCAAGACAGCTTGGTCGGGGCGGCCTCTAAATGGTATAACCAATTAAGCCGTGCTGCAATTAATTCCTAGAAAGACCTTGCCCAAGCATTTATGAAACAGTACAGCCATGTAACGGACATGACTCCCGATAGAATCACCCTTCAGAATATGGAGAAGAAACTTAATGAAAGCTTTAGACAGTATGCGCAACGGTGGAGAGAAGTTGCCATACAAGTTCAGCCGCCGCTTTTAGAAAAAGAAACCACGATGTTATTTATTAACACTCTAAAAGCTCCTTTTATCACCCATATGCTGGGAAGTGCCACCAAAAACTTTGCTGACATAGTAATGACGGGTGAGATGATCGAGAATGCTGTGAGAAGTGGTAAAATTGAAGTTGGAGAAAGTACCAAACGATCGGCCCCGAGGAAAAGAGACAATGAAGTGAACAATGCGAGTACAATTAATAGGGGTCAATCCAAGTCCTTCACTGTTAATCAACCAAAATCAGGGACTGCCAATCATTCCAACACGGCAAGACGAGAATCCAATACGAGGGAAAACACGGAAAGACCATCGTTCACACCTATACCCACAACCTATAGGGAGTTGTATAAGAGTCTATATAATGCTCATGTGGTCTCGCCGTTTTACCTAAAGCCACTACAGCCCCCGTATCCCAAATGGTACGACACGAATGCCCAATGTGACTATCATGGGGGAATAAGCGGGCATTCAATTGAGAACTGCACTGCATTCAAGAAAGTGGTGGAGAGACTCATCAAAATGGGAATTGTGAGACTTGATGATCCGGCTACACCCAATACAGCAGGGAATCCACTCCCTAATCACACCGACCAAGGAGTAAATGGGATAAGCAAAGGCCAGAACAAGAAAATCAAACATGACATCGCCGAGGTCAGAACCCCATTAAGGCGGGTATGGAAGGAAATGGTCAGGAGAGGATTAATTATGTTGGATTCAAGAGAAAGATCTGAAAAGGAGGGAAACTACTGCGAATTCCACACCAAAGTGGGGCATGAAATCCAAGACTGTATGGATTTCAGGGTCGTTGTACAAAATATGATGAGTAACAAAGAAGTGGAATTTTTCGAAGAAGAAGCTAAGAATCCCGAAGAGGGAGAGATATGTGCATCAGAGGGGGAATCGATAGCCCAAACAGTTAACTACCCCGTGATCATTATATCACGACCCACAAACAATGAAACGGGAGTGCAAATGCCACCAAAGGTTATAATCCAAAAACCCGCAGTCTTCCCCTATAAAGACAGCAAACAGGTCCCATGGAATTATAACTGCAACGTGACAATCCCGGGGAGAGAGAGCTTGGTCGACGCTTCGAAGGAAAGCCAAGAAGGGGGCTCCTATACACGCAGTGGAAGACGTTATGATACAACAATCGAGAAAGCACAACTCGTGAAAGGAAAAGCCCCAGCGGTCGAAGACCTGAAAGAAAAAGCAACTAGGCCTGAGCACCCTATCAATGAGCCAGTCAATGAGAAAGAAGCAAAAGAGTTCCTAAAATTTCTCAAACATAGTGAATACAGCGTGGTAGAACAGCTGCGAAGACAACCAGCTCGTATCTCGGTATTGGCCTTGCTCCTGAGTTCAGAAGTTCATCGTAATGCATTAATGAAAATTCTGAATGAAACATATGTTGCTAACGACATCTCTGTCAACAAGCTCGATCGATTGGTCAGTAACATAAGTGCTGATAACTTTATTTTCTTTAACGATGATGAGATACCGCCGGGTGGAAGGGGGTCGACTAAAGCTCTGCACATTACCACACGTTGTAAAGGGTACACGCTGCCAAGTGTGCTGATTGACAACGGCTCGGCTTTGAATGTCCTACCATGGTCTACATTAAACAGGCTACCTATAGACAGCTCTCACATGAAAGAGTGCCAGCACATAGTGAAAGCGTTTGACGGCACAGAGAGAAGGGTGATGGGTAGAATCGAAGTGCCTCTTTTGATCGGACCAAGCACATACGAGGTGGATTTTCTAGTAATGGATATCAAGCCCTCGTACAACTGCCTTTTGGGGAGACCATGGATTCACACAGCAGGAGCTGTTCCCTCTACGTTGCACCAAAAGCTGAAATTAGTAACAGAAGACCGACTAGTCACCATAAATGCAGAAGAGGAGATTATTGCGGCTGTAACCAGTGACGCACCATATTTAGAAGCAGACGCTGAGGCCATCGAATGCTCGTTGCGGTCTTTAGAATTTGTGAACGCTACCTTTGTGGGTGAAGGGAACAAAGTCCCGAGGCCTAGAATATCCAAGACTACAAAGATGGGTCTACGCTTAACTGTGGGGAGAGGAGCATCACCAGGAAAAGGACTCGGAAGGTATCTCCAAGGCAAAACGGAGGTGCCATTTTTGAAAGAAAAACAAGATCGTTTCGGTTTGGGATTTAGGCCAGACACCAGGCAGAGAATAAAAGAAGGGGAAAGGAAGCAAGAAAGGCGAAGATCACGACTAAAGGGAGAAGAGATCAAATGGGAACCAATGGTGTTCCCCCACCTATCCAAGACCTTCGTCTCAGGAGGATTCATCAACCCTGAGCAAAAAATCATCGAAAAAGGAGTTCTGGAAGAACTATTAGGAGGCATGCACATCAATGCTATATCCGAAGAGAGAGTTGAAGGAACAAGCTTGTTGGAAATTCGCCCTTTTGAACCTGGAAGTATTCTAGACAATTGGACTGCGGAAGAGATTCCTGTAGTGTTTAGAACTATTTCAGAGTAATGTCCTAGAACATTTATTACTCTAGGCTTAAGAGTAATGAACATCTTTTGTGAACTAAATTTGTCCCAAAATCCTTAAGTTCAATGAAAAGTGCACCTTTTGAGCAAATAAGTCTTTCATTCGTACCAATTCATACATAGTCTTCTATTCTTTCATTATTTATTATTTATAATTATAAGTTTGCAAACAATCATTCTTAGATGCCATTTGTTTCTTTGTATCTCCCATTCTCCCTGAAACAGGTCCCCAGATATCAATGACGTGAGTAACACTGCCAACGGCTCGGCGCCCCTTTTTGAACAGGATATGTGTATGGATGATTATGAAGGTTTTAAGGATGACCAAGACTACGACCTGGCGCCCGAATTATTGAGGATGGTTGAGCAAGAGGAGAAACAAATCCTGCCTCACGAAGAATCAATAGAGATTGTGGAGTTAGAACACGGAAAGGAAATAAAAATTGGGACCGGTATCTCTGCGGAAACAAAGCAAGAGCTGATCAAACTACTTCAGGAGTTCAAGGATGTGTTTGCATGGTCATACCAAGACATGCCTGGTTTAGATACTGATATGGTGGTGCATCGACTCCCCATAAAAGAGGAATGCAAACCAGTCCAACAAAAGCTTCGGAGAATGAGGCCTGATGTCTTACTGAAAATAAAAGAAGAGGTCAAAAAACAATTCGACGCAGGATTTTTAAAAGTGGTGAAATATTCAGATTGGGTGGCCAATATCGTCCCCGTTCCTAAAAAGGATGGAAAGGTACGAATGTGTGTAGATTACAGAGACTTAAATAAGGCGAGCCCGAAAGATAATTTCCCACTGCCTCACATTGATACCTTGGTGGATAATACGGCTGGCTATTCATTGTTCTCCTTCATGGATGGTTTCTCCGGTTATAACCAGATCAAGATGTACGAGGAAGACATGGAGAAGACCACATTTGTAACCATCTGGGGGACATTCTGCTATAAGGTGATGCCTTTTGGACTGAAAAATGCGGGGGCGACATATCAAAGGGCCATGGTAACCCTATTTCACGACATGATGCACAAAGAAATCGAAGTTTATGTCGATGATATGATTGCGAAGTCCCAGACAGAGGAGGAGCACATACAAGTCTTAACAAAGCTGTTCTTACGATTGAGGAAGTTCCAGTTAAAACTCAATCCGGCCAAATGCACTTTCGGAGCCAAGTCAGGAAAATTACTCGGATTCGTGGTTAGTAAAAAAGGGATTGAGATTGATCCAGACAAAATCAAAGCCATACAAGGACTATCGCCACCGAGTACCCAGAAAGAGGTTCGAGGCTTTTTAGGGAGACTGAATTACATCGCTCGGTTCATTTCACAGTTAACCGAGAAGTGTGACCCCGTTTTTCGCCTCCTCAAAAAACATGACCCAGGTGTATGGGACGAAGAATGCCAAAAAGCCTTCGACAAAGTCAAGCAGTACCTGTCCAATCCCCCAGTGCTAATGCCACCTAACCCGAACAGGCCGTTAATACTGTACTTGACGGTATTTGAAAATTCTATGGGATGCGTACTTGGCCAACACGACGAGTCCGGAAAAAGGGAGAGAGCCATCTATTACCTTAGTAAAAAGTTTACTGAGTGTGAAACAAGATACCTACCAATAGAGAAGTTATGTTGCGCTCTGGTTTGAACCACACGAAGGTTAAGACAGTATATGTTGTATCACACCACTTGGCTCATCTCAAAATTGGACCCCCTAAAGTATATGATGGGGTCAACAGCTTTGAATGGAAGAATGGCTCGATGGCAAATTTTACTTTCAGAATTCGACATAGAGTATGTGAACCAAAAAGCTGTAAAAGGAAGTGCTATAGCAGATTTTCTGGCCAGTAGAGCTTTAGAAGATTACGAACCTTTAAACTTCGATTTCCCGAATGAAGACTTAATGCACATTGCAGTCGTTGAAGAAGACGCTCAAGAAAGCCTCTATTGGAAACTTAACTTTGATGGAGCATCTAATGCTGTGGGTAATGGGATTGGAGCAATATTGGTATCCCCAAGTGGAGACCATTATCCCTTTACCAGCAAGCTTAATTTCGACTGCACCAACAACATGGCTGAATATGAGGCCTGCATAATGGGAATACGAGCTGCCATAGAGCGCAAGATCAAGCTGTTAGAAGTTTACGGGGATTCTGTACTGGTAATCTATCAACTTAAAGGCGAATGGGAAACGAGAGACCCCAAGCTGATCAATTATTGAAAGATAGTCTTAGAGTTGATGAAGGAGTTTGACGATATCACTTTCTGCTACCTCCCGCGAGATGAAAACCAGATGGCCGATGCTTTGGCCACTCTTGCCTCCATGATCAAAGTAAACAAGCGAGAGGATGTAAAATCCATCCAGATGAGTATCCATGAGGTTCCAGCCCATTGCTATAGCATTGACGAAGAAGAGAAAGATGACCACCCGTGGTATCGCGACATACTGCAATATGTGAAAGATCGTAAATACCCAGATCAGGCAACCGAGAATGATAAAAGGACGTTGAGAAGACTGGCCATTGATTATGTACTGGACGGAGAGATTTTGTACAAAAGAAGGAAAGATCAAGTACTTCTGAGGTGTGTGGATGCTGTTGAAGCAAAGAAAATTCTTGAAGAAGTACATGAGGGCACCTGTGGGACACACGCTAACGGCTTTACTATGGCCAGGCAAATTATGAGGTTTGGTTATTACTGGTCTACCATGGAAGGAGACTGTATTAACTATGCCAAGAAATGTCATAAGTGCCAGATTTACGGAGATAAGATTCATGTGCCGCCTTCACCTTTACATGTTATGACTTCTCCATGGCCCTTTTCTATGTGGGGCATGGATGTCATCGGTCGAATTTCACCGAAAGCTTCAAATGGGCATCGTTTCATCTTTGTGGTCATAGACTACTTCACGAAATGGGTTGAAGCTGCCTCGTATGCCAACGTTACCAAAACTGCCGTTAGCAAATTTTTGAAAAGGGAGATTATATGTCGATACGGAATGCCGGAGAGAATCATATCAGACAATGCCCTGAACTTGAACAATAGCACAATAGCAGAGGTCTGCAGTCGCTTCAAGATCAAACACCACAATTCATCACCATATCGCCCAAAAATGAACGGTGCGGTAGAAGCTGCAAATAAGAACATCAAGAAGATTGTAGGGAAAATGACGAAAACCTATAAAGATTGGCATGAAAAGTTACCTTTTGCCCTTTACGCATATCGAACGTCTGTCAGAACTTCCACCGGGGCAACGCCTTTCTCCTTAGTTTATGGAATGGAGGCGGTCCTGCCCATTGAAGTTGAGATCCCTTCACTCAGAGTGTTGTTAGAAATAAAGTTGGATGAAGCCGAATGGGTCCAATCTAGATATGACCAGCTAAACCTAATCGAGGAAAAAAGGCTAAGAGCCATTCGTCATGGCCAGATGTATCAAAAGCGAATGATGCGAGCTTACGACAAGAAGGTTCGCCCTAGAGAGTTCCATGAAGGGGATCTGGTCCTGAAGAAAATCCTTCCGATACAAAAAGACTTCAGAGGGAAATGGATGCCGAATTGAGAAGGACCTTACGTAGTGAAGAAAGCCTTTTCTGGAGGAGCATTGATCTTAGCCGAAATGGATGGTAGAAACCTGCCCAATCCTGTGAATGCAGACTCTGTCAAGAAGTATTTCACTTAGGGTAAGCGGAGGCCAAATTGAAAACCCGCAAAGGGCGCTTTGAGACTTACAAAAAAAAAAAAAGAGGGAGAGGCCAAGGTGAAAACCCGCAAAGGGCACTTTGAGACCAAAGGGAATTTCGAGTTGAAAACCCGAAAAGGGCAGCTCAAATGTTTGATCGAGACCAGGATATGGATCTAATTATGGGGGAAGCGACAGGAGAGGGCAATGTCATAAGGCGCCAACAAAACCTTTCAAAACTTCTAAACATATATCAAGATCAAAAGGGCCTTCGAGAAATGTTATGCGGGGAGACTCACCTAGTGGTATCTGGGGCATCTACAATTTATTTTTGTATCCTAGCAAAATATGTTATCTTAGTCAATTGACTATGTTCCAGCCGAATTCTCCGCTTTAATCTATTGAATTGAGCATTACCTTCCAAATCCCAGTCTAATTCATTGATTTTAGCATTCCCTTCCGAACATCTTTCATTGAAACAACGATTAACGGGCTAAAAATGTCTTGAATAAAAGAGGTTCTAAATATTACTCTGAAAAGTTTCTAACTAATACAAGAACCTGAAACAGGACTAATGTTTAGAATTTACCGAACTTAAGAGTGAAAAAGGGGCTATTTTGAGACCATGTGTCAATTACTTTAAGAGGGCAGTGTACTACTAGTAATGAAGCCCTGAAGGCCAACGAGTGAAGACGCCCTAAGCATAAAAAGATTATCATGTTCATGACATTTTGCATTCATACAAGTGTCATTCATAATACATTTAGGAGCACTTGATTCATTTCGATCATAGCATCCTAATCATTTTGCACAAGCATAATCACATGCTACAAGACAGGTCCCCCAGAAGATGGTCGGGCAATGTTGATAAATCACGGATCTGACATCCTCGAGATCGCTAGGATCAGATTCAAATTAGAAGATTTGACCTTCCTGAAGATGCAGGGGCAGATCGAAGAAAAGTCTGACATCCTTGAGATCGCAAGGAGCAGATCGAAATTAGAAGATTTGACCTTCCTGAAGATGCAGGAGCAGATCGAAGAAAAGTCTGACATCCTTGAGATTGCAAGGAGCAGATTCAAATTAGAAGATTTGACCTTCCTGAAGATGCAGGGGCAGATCGAAGAAAAGTCTGACATCCTTGAGATCGCAAGGAGCAGATCGAAATTAGAAGATTTGACCTTCCTGAAGATGCAGGAGCAGATCGAAGAAAAGTCTGACATCCTTGAGATTGCAAGGAGCAGATCGAAATTAGAAGATTTGACCTTCCTGAAGATGCAGGAGCAGATCGAAGAAAAGTCTGACATCCTTGAGATTGCAAGGAGCAGATTCAAATTAGAAGATTTGACCTTCCTGAAGATGCAGGGGCAGATCGAAGAAAAGTCTGACATCCTCGAGATTGCAAGGAGCAGATTGAAATTAGAAGATTTGACCTTTCCAGAGATACAGGAGCAGATCAAAGATTCGAGGCTAAATTGAAGAAAAGAAGCGCCAAGAGACCAAGACCACGCAAGACCGAGCAAAATTGGCCCTTCGGAGTCTTTGCTCTATTCTCGTTACACGACAATGAGCAAAGAGGGGCAGCTGTAATAGGGCAATTTTGCCCAGCCCAATCCAACAGAAAAACAACAATAATAAAACCAAAATTAGAAAATAATGATAAGAATAACAATGTCCATTTACAGCCAAAATCAAACCTAACTACCCGGGCCCGTTACAAAACCCAAACAACCCAATTCACCTATCACCCACATCAATTACCCAGGACCCAATCACCCACCAGACCCAATTCCTAAACCCATTCCTAATACCCAATACCCGTTAGCCCACTAAAGATCCACAAACCCGAATAGCCCAATTAACAGGCCCAAACCCTTAACCGGTTTAGGGTTTCAGAAACCCTAATCCCTAACCACCTAGACCTAACGCCGCACCTAACCTCCGCCCTCTGCCAGAACCTGCCCGTCACCTCCAGCAACCACCACCACCTGCTCTATCGTCATCAGCAGACCTGCAGAATGAGACAAACACGCAAGAGATAAGATTAGGCCATTGTAAAAACGGGTATAAAACCTTAAAGCTAAGATTTGTAAAGGGCTTCTTCTTCTTCTTTCCAAAAAAAAAAGGAAGAAAAATAAATAAATAAAAAAACAACATTGCAGAGGCATTTTTTGAGAAATAAAAAAAAACAGAAACAAAAAGGTTCTCTTCTACCTTCCCGATTTCCGATTTTTTTCTTTTCTTTGGTTTTATTTTTCAGTTTTTGCACTTAATTTTTAAGAGTAATAAGGAAAAAGAGGGAGGGATAAAGAGGCTTACCGATAAGAGGGTGGCCTCCGGATCCACCTCTATGTGTCATAATCGAAGTTGGGGTGGTCCTTGGCTTTCGGGTTTGCCTCCGAGCGGGGCTAAAAGAGCCTCCTTTCACGCGATATAGGCCTATGGCCAGGATAGCGAAGCAGAGGGGCCTCCGATGACCTTCACGGTGGCGGCAGAGATGGGCTTCGAAACCCTAGCCGAACAGTGAAGAGAAGAAGAAAGGGAGGCTGCTGTTGTATTCTTTTCTTCTGGAAAATGTTAGGGCTGGAATATTGAAAAATTTGATTTTAAATGTTAAACAAAACGGCGCCGTACCATGTTGTTTGGCCTTGACCCGATTTCAACCCGACCCGTGACCCAGGATCCGCGCATTCCCAAGCAAATGGGGTATTTGCGCTATCGATCCTTTCTTGTTTTATACGTGTCTCGATCGGGCCCTAATTATTATTGATTTCTTTGAAATTTGGCCCTTTGATTTCATATGTTTTTCAACTTAGCATATCAGCTTGTCGATTTGAATGCACACCATTAAGGCGTGGGATATTCTCCCACTTAGCCCCTCTGCTTATGTATGCGCATACAAATAGATCATATCCTTTGCATTTTATTCTCAGATTTGCCCCGTGAGTTTGTCTTTAATTTGATTCCAGTCCTTTTTGGTTATTTCTTTCTTTTTTGTTTTTTTGCTATTATTATTATTAGTATTATTATTTATTATATTATTATCATGTTTTCTTTTTATGCTTGTTATTATTACTAATATATATTGTATATATATTTTTATTTATTCAAAAAAAACTATATACTACGTAAATATATTTATATGTCTTTTTCCATATTATAGTTATATATAAGTTATTTTACGTATGCATTTTCAATACTATGGTATATGTTTTATATATTACATCTATTTTAAAGCTATATTTTGTATATTATACATTATACTCTTATATATTATATATGTATTTTGTATATATTCTTTTACATTATTTTTTATATGTTTTTAATATTTATATATATATCTTATATATTACATCTATTGTTAAGTCATATTCCTTATATACACTATATATATATATATATATATATATTATAAATGTATTTTACATATTTTTTCTTCATATTTACCTATATATATATTTATATATTGTATTAATAATTATTTTTATATGTCATTATTATTCTTAATATACATGTATATATTTTTATATCATATTACTCTCTTTTTTTTGTTATCTCATGCACATACTTTAATTTTATTATGTAAATATTTTCGTACATTACATATGTATATATTTTTATATTATATATATTTTTCGCATTATGTATTAACCATTCTTTTACATACTTTTTATATCACTATGTAAATATTTTAAATACTATTTCATGTATGTATATACTAGAATATTATTTACGTAAATATTTTAGTGCATTACACATATACATTTCAATATTTCAAGTATTATATGTATCAATATTTTCGTATGTATGCATGCGTGTTTTTATATATAGTATGTACATCATTTTTATATATTTTGTATTTGCTATTCTTTTACATATATTTTTATATTGCACTATATACATATTTTAAATGTTATATATATGCGTATTTTATAAGTATAGGTTTCTTTTAAAGACTATTCCTTTTATTATAATGTATTACTTTTGAAATGTTTATTCAAATTCTTATTGGTCTAAGCCTCTTCATTATTCACCCGTGTTTATTTAATACTTGTTAGATTGAATTTGTTTTAATTTATTTTATACTTTCTCTTAAACTTAATTTTAGTTTTGAATGTAAATATTATTATTTGCATATGGTGCCATGCTATAATTGTTGATATTGTGCATTATTTGGCATTTGTTGGTTATAATGATTTATTGGTAAAATATATCGATTATGAATTATTTCTTTACTTTGTATGTTATTATTCCATGTTTGTATTTTATAAAAGTCGAATTTGATATTATTTTTTGTAAAAATCCCATCCCAAGGTTTTCAAAAATATCGCTCAAGTTTGGATACTTCGAGGGAATCGAGCCTTAACTTACTAGGTTCCGATTTTTTCTCGTTAAACCCAAGCTATTTAGTATCGCTTTCCCAAATCAAATTTTGTAAATTTTCAAATAAAACCTATTCTCGAAACCTCGAAATGCCACATTCTAACTTACTGAATGTGGCGTTCAATGTCTTGAGATAGGAATTTCAAATTCAAGGCAATATTTCACATTTTGAGACTTTGAAAAACCGAGTCCTAACTTACTGGGTTCTAGTCTTTCATTCGACTCAAAATGATTAAATATCCTTTTGGATTTAAATATATGAATCTTTTTAATAAAAAGGACGAGCTTAATTTCGAGAAATTGATATATTGCACCCTAACTTACTGGATGTGACATTCTTATTTCATTGAAATGAGCGAGTCTCGATTTTTTATTTCGACATATTCAAATGTTTTTAATAAAAGGGATCGTATTTTAAATTCTTTCGAATTTTCAAAACATTCGACACTAAGACATTAATTAATCAACAAGGTACCAATTTTGGGCGTATCGGGGGTGCTAATCCTTCCTCGTGCGTAATCGACTCCCGAGCCTGTTCTCTGATTTTCGTAGACCAAAACTAATTGTTTTAATAAATTCAAAATAGTTTATTAAAATAATTTGAGGTGATCCGATCGTACCTCAAAAGGGTCGGTGGCGACTCCCATTTTAGAATTTCAAAGTCAATCTCCTATTTTTCAAAACTTTTGAAAAAAAAAATGGTTTCGACAATAGGATAATTCCATATTGAAGGACCAACTACTTGAACTGATTCATAAGAGTAATATGGGCTTGTTCATCTAAATTGTACTAAAGGATGTCATCAATATATATATATATATATATATATATATATCAATGCATTATCTATGATGGGCTAGAAAATCTTGATCATGGACTTTTGGAATAATGATAGAGCTGTTTTCAAACCAAAAGGCATTATTGTCCATTGATAATGCTAATTTGGTATACAGAAATGTATCTTAGGCCTCTCTGCTAGCTCTATTTCCAATTGCCAAAATCCAGCTTTGAGTGGCTAGATTGGAAAACAATGAGTTCCGATTGAGTAATGAAAATTTATCATCCTGAAGAAAAATGATTTAAGTGGCTAATAGTTGATCACCAATCTGAGTTATCCTCTAGCTTGCTCTGCTTTTTTATTGATATAGAATGCTTCACATGCCTATTGAAAGTTTGAGGGTTCAATCAACCCTTGTAGTTGAAGCTCTTTGCATTATTGTTTAACTAGCTTTTAATGATCAATATTTATTCCTATATAGCTTGCATTTGTGAGATAGATATCTCCATTTCTTTTGAAAGGAAGTGTGGTGAAGAAATTTGGATTCTTCCATAATGGGTTGTCACATTTTGATAAAAATTCAAAATGTGAGTTTGCACAAGCTTCATCTTTGAGCTCCTGAACAATCTATTGGATTTTTTCTACCTAAATGACGAACAACTTGGGAATTGGTACAAAGGGTTTATACATCTTAAATCAGATTCCATCAAGTAGAATTCTCAAATGTTGGGCTTTGGTTGTTAAATCAAATCCTATAACAATATCTTCTCTTGGGAGTTTGGATCTTGATACTGATGTTTTATCTAAGCCTACAACAAATGGTTGATCTACAACCGAATTAAAAATTCTTTCAAGTGGCTTCCACCATTCAGTTAGGAGAACCTTTGAGTTCATGTTGGTTTCTGCTGCTCCAATATCTATAATGGCTGTCACAGTAATGGGCTTGCTATACTTGTCCATGTAGATGTTGATGGGGACATGAGGAATTAGCACCACTGATAAAATGTTTGAATCTACCTTTGTAATCCTTCAACCCGATTTGATCTATCGAATTCGAATCTCGGGTGTTCCATTCATTTTACAGATGTAACTTGAAACTTTTCTTTCTTATTCATTAATGTAAACGCCTATCTTTATATAGCATAATTTCTTATGTTGTACACTGTATGGCTATATTTACATCTCGCCTAATTTAGAGAATTATAAACTCTTACTATTATTCTTCGAATCGTCGTATTTAACTTAGCCATAAGTTTGCTTCCTCCATAATACGTCAGACTAAGGAATTACAAACACGCTCAAATAATAATTTATAGTTAATCCAATCCTATTAGCACTTCGTTGGGTGGAATGTTACAACCTTCTTTTGGGCTTGGATTTTAGCCTGGCATATGTAAATTCCTTCAGATAAATCATCTAAAGAACTATATGAATTTTTGTTAAAAAAAGCTTTGAATGGTGCATAGGGATTGATTAGTAGGTTCATTGTCTACTGAGAATAGATATTTAAAATCATCTTCTTCCTTGATTCTAATCCTTGATTCAGACTGTATCTAATGGATATTTTTGCACCTTTTTTATTGTTAGGACAATTTTTTTTGCAAAATGTCAATTTTTGCTTCTAGTAGATTTTTTTTTCTTCTTCAAATACCTCCATTTTGGTTTCTTTCTTCTAGAAAAGTTGGAGTTTGGAGAAAAGTTAAATTTGAATAATCTGAGGTGGGTTTTTTTCTTGGTTCTGTATTGACAATGCTTGTCTTCTAATTGCATATTACCACTTGAATTTTAAATTAATTTTTAAATTTCATCCTTCCAGTATCAATATTATAAGAATAAAATCCTTTCATCAGTCATCATGTCTGATCTTAATCTTATCTTACTGAACTCGAATATGTGTTGAATAGTAAATGTATAACATGAGTAAATTGATTTCATTATAAGGTTTTTTTTTTTTTTTTTTTCATCTCATCTCTTGAATATTTCAGAAAAACAGGAAGAGTTTAAACAATATAAATCTTAATTAGCTATAAGATTGCTAGTAGCATTGTCATAAGTTTAAGCTAAATAGAAATGAAACATCCAAAGACCTTAACATAGAAATTTAAGACAACTTATCATTTTGACATCTTAGCAGCCAGTTCTCTTACAAGCTTAGCAGCAACCATTGCAGTCATTCCGTCGACGGTGTCACGTTGTGGATTGAACTCTACTACATCGGCAGCAACCAGATTTCCTTCAAGATTGTGTAGGATATTGAGAACATCACGAAAGGAAAGGCCTCCCGGTTCGATGTGAGATACCCCCGGTGCAAAGGCTGGATCAAGACAGTCCACATCTACTGAAATATACACACCCTTTACTCCTTCCCCTAGTTTCTGTCAAAGTACATTATGCATTATTAGTCTCAAATTCTAATTTTCTTTCACTTTCCATCAAACCAAACAACAGCTTTTTTAGTTTCCAATTCTAAAACAATCTATTTTAAAATTCTGGGAAACCATTTTCTGCAATGTATCACTAAGGAAAAGAGGAAGAGAATGAGAGGGACCAGGTTTTCCAAGAAATGACAGTCTTTTGAAAATGTTCGCATTTCATATTGCTCCACACCAAACCTTTTTCCTTGTTCGCGCCCTTCAGTTGTTATCGATCTGATACCGACCTACCATAATAGCACCCTCAGTCAATTAGATTGCAAAAAGAAAAAAGATACATCATCCCTTTCCTGCATTTTGGTGATAACATGTATATAAAATACTTCGAGAAAACTTAACAGACATTATTAAATTTACCTGCAAAAGCCGCCTAGCATAGCCACCCTCCATAATTCGAGCAAAAGAAGATGCATGTGAATACTTATTTCCTTCAAAACAATCGTAAATATCAGGATGGGCATCTAAATGAAGTATATCAACAGGTCCACCAAGCTTCTCAGAGACTGCTCTTACAACAGGAAAGGATATCGAGTGGTCACCGCCTAAAACTAATGGGCGTAACGGATCCTGCAGAGTATGGGCATAAGAAAAGTTGAAACTAGAATCATGATCAATGGCTACCACAACACCAATGATCTTCCCTCGCACGCCAAAAAGCTCAGGTGAGAAATATTTAACAGATCAAAGACTTCTAAAGAGGACAACCAGAAAACTAGTGGAAAAGCAAGATTCGACCAATTTCAACACATAGATAATGATGAGATTGTTCCCAGAACAAAGTTCAGCAGTTCGGATTCTGTATAAATCAAACTATCAAAGATCTAGTTATGCAAGCAGTTCAACACAATAACAAACATATTAATCGGTCAACGTGATTCTGAATAAAGAGTTTAAACCGAAAAAACTAGTGGAAAGCAAGATTCAACCTATTTCGACACATACATGATCACAAGATTGTTTTTGGAACAAAGTTTTCAGCAGTTCTATTTGTGTATAAATCAAGAACTGTTTATGCAAGCAGACCACCACAACAATTATCCTCATAACGAATCATGGTACTGAAGAAAGAAGCTAAACCAAAAGATTAGTGAAAAGCAAGATTCAACCTATTTCAACAAATAGATGATCACAAGATTGTTTCCAGGACAAAAAAAAGCAGTTCAGATTGTGTGTAAATCGAAAGCAGTTCAACTTCAACATAACAACAATAATCATAATCAGTCAAAGAAATTCTGAACAAAGAAGCGAAACTGAAAGACTAGTGGAAAGCAAGATTTAACCTATTACATCACGACCACAAGATTGTTTCTGGGACAAAGTTCTGGAGTTTGAATTGTGTATAAATGAAGACCTATTTTTGTAAGTAGTCCAACACAACAACTACTATCACAATTAATCCATAGTAATTCAGATGAAAGAAGCTAAACCAAAAAAACTAATTGAAAGCAAGATTCAAGCTATTTCAACACATAGATGATCACAAATTGTTGCAGGCACAAAGTTCAGGGGTTCGAATTGGGTATAAATCAAGACCTATATACGTAACCAGTCAAACACAACAACAATCATCATAATTAATAACAGATAATTAAGAAGAAAGAAGCTAAACAACAACTCACCTCCTCCATTACTAGCTTGACAGATTCACTTATGACACTCATCAATCTATCATCATCTACACCACAATCACGTATTTCTTGGACAGGGACATCACCAACATCAGTTAGCACCCGTGGATCATTCAGTTCCTTGCCTGCAGGACCAAGGAACACGGATTGAGAATATTACTAACAAGTTAGTTCTGGAACTGCTTATATTTTAGATTACAAATGTCAACCAAATCCATTACAATGATGAAACGAGTAGTGGAAACCTATATTACTTGGATTCTGAAGTAAGGGTCAGATACGGCTATGTGTGGGACATGAATATGTTTTAACTTTTCAAGTTTTACCATGTACTAAGAGGAGAATAACCTCACAATCATGTCTGAAAATCTGTTGGGCACCAGTAATTCAAGAAAAATGAAGAGTCGGAACAAAATGATTAAAACTTTCTGACATCAGACATTCATGTCATAACGTCAGATGGAAACAGCCAAATCAAGTGAAGAGATAGGAGTCAGTACCAATGTTGTTCTGACTTTTCATTCATTTTTCTTGAAAATCTCCTGTAAATGCATACCCAGACATGAGTATATAGGGGATATCACCCTCCAAAACCATAAAAATACGTTGAAAAACTTCTAGAAAAAAACTAAACATATACGTGTCAACCACATACCCATACCAGAGTCCAGAGCAACATGCCACTACCAACAATCAAGAAAGAAAAAGACATCTCTCATGCCAAGGATATGTAATAACATCCATTACTGAAAGGAAGATGAAGAGCGACCTTCTTCAGTGGCTGAGTTAGTGCTGCCACACCAGATAGCCTCCCGAATACGAGGAGGAGCAAAAGCGGGTCCTTGAAGAAACGATGAATTATGTCCTAAAGGAACTCCAAGCAGTGATGTTGATGCTAAAGCACCGCCCAAAGCACGCACAAGTTCTCCCTAGTAACAATATTATTATTATAAATTTCAAAAGCCTTAAAATGGAATGGAAAAAAACAATCAGTGTAACTTAAATAAATAAAAAAACCTTGAGCTTTGCCCTCTCCCGAATAAGGGTAAGAGAAGCATCGATAACACGATTTTGGCCCTTTTCTATCAAATCAGAAGGTATATTCGCGGCTTTTAGCTTTTGCAAATAGTGAATTCCTCTTCGCACTACCCCTGAGCTCGACATGTCTGCAAAAAAAAGTTGTGAAAAACATTGATTGTGATCATCGATTATGACGATGAGGATTTAATCAAATAACAAGTGATTCATAACCGATGAAAGATTAAAGAGGATGGGTTTTCCTAGAAAAAAGAAAGCAGTGGCATCTGTACCTTGAAGATGAAGAAGAAACTTAAAAGCTTTAGGTTATTGATTAAGAAACAGGGGAATTGGACAAGGAAAGAAGCAATGGCAGGTTTCGTTGCTTGCGTGCCTTGTATGAACAGTCCCAGTCTCAAAATGCGAAGATGGGGTGGGCTTATAAAGAATCAATAATTGGCGAAACGGAGATAAAGAGATGATTAGCTTAAGCTGGCGTAAAGATGGTGCTTTGCTGAGTCACATAGGATTATGATGAGGATGATTAGCAAATTCCGGGGCCATACCGGAGTGAGTACCAAGGTCACGCGCTCCCATGCATAGTGCGGTGCTCAGACACGGACGCATTCACTCACGCACCTCTATGCAGAAAAATATTCCGCACCACCCAATTCCATGTAGGACGGTCTGTTTTTCTTTTAATAATTGAATTTGGAATACTTCTTTTAATTACAAAATTTTAGAGTGGATTGGGAGAACGTTAATATAAAATTCGTCCTTTGATATATTTAATAAATTACTAATAATCTTAATTAAATTGTATATTTTTATCATTTTAAAGTTGATATATTTATTACTTTTAAATGGCTAAATTAATTTTTTTATTTTGTAAGAGTTAATATGTAACTTTATTATATATTAATTTAAAATTTTATAAATTATAAAAAAAATTAATAGTAAAATTTTTTTTATTTTAAAGAACTGAAGTTCCTATCAACTCCTTTTAATTTTTCCCTTTAGAAACAACAATCTAATTGCTCAACTTTTAAAAAGCAAATTTTGTTCTTGACGATTACCGCATCGATATCTAACGATGGCAACCATTTTTATAGTGTTCTTTAATTTTACGAACACCATTACAATGCTATTATAATAATAAAGAAGTGTAACGATGTTCATAAAATTAGATTTCAAGATAATAATAAAAAAGATAAATCATTTGAGATTTGACATCATGTGCATCGCTGATGTAGGAAGGCTCTTGCAATTGTTTCTTAGTTAAACAGAGTTTGTCACCAAATTAATCTAATGATTGCGAGTTAGGGCACAATTTTTGACAAATTGGTTATGGTGATGTATCTCTAATTTATTTTAAAATTTTTTCATTGTTGCAATTAATATTTGTTTGCCTTTTTCTTCTCTATTAGACTTGTTTGGTGCATTCTTCCAAAAAAAAAATATTTTTTAAAATTTTATAATTATTTTACATATTTTAATTATAAATCTTAACTTATAAGAATTTAAAATATGTCTGCTTGAATCTCATGTTATGGCCTATTCTCTGGGTGTTCATATTCCCTAAGAATAGTCTAGATTTGAATCATCGTTGTAAAAAAAACATATATGTTTTAATTGTATAAACAACTTCATATATCTTAATTATGATTTTTTAATCAGATTAAAAACCCTAAATCCTATCACACGTGTATACATGTAAAAAGAACAAATTTAAAATACAGATGCATGTTTAAAAATAACATACAATAATTAATATATACAATAGTAAATTTTACATACTAAAATAAAACTGTATAAAATATATTAAAATAGAGTTTTGCATATTAAAATAAATGACTAAAATAAATTTTTCAAAAAATTAAACGGTCAAATAAATCATTATGCCTATATTAAAAATTGATGAAACTTATATTTTTAGTTAAATTATTCACTATTAATTGAGGTAATAAAGGTAATAATGTTTTTTTATTTTTATTCAAGATAATAATCTCTACTAATTGATGTAATAATAAATATTCTTAATTTTTAAATCATTTGGTATTTTAAATTTTCATGGGTTAATATGTGATATATTAATAATATATTTTTTTATTTTACAAGTAATTTTAAAATTTATTATATATATATTAAAATATTTATTTTTTTAATATTTTATTATAGCGCACGAGACACTTGTCAACTTATTAATTATATTTATAAAATCTAAAAATTCTATTGTGCACTAAATATTTTCCATTATTTCAACGGTTATAAATGATTTAATAGCAGCCACGGCAAAGCAAGAAAAAAAAAAGTTAAACCACACCATAGGTGATTTTAAAATAGTATGATTTTTATTTTAATCACTTTAATTTTTTATTAATTTAATCATTTTAATTAATATACTTATTTGAATTAATTACTGTTATTAAAAGTTTTATTAATTTCTTTACAGATTATTAATATGACACATTATTTAATTGAATGATAATAGGTAAACATTTTTATTACTTTTGACTAGAACTTAAGAAAGTCTCTTTAATTATTTCAAAATACTGTTTTCTTCTCTGTATCTTAGAAATGGTGTCCCTGATTCTGTTTTTTTTTTTTTTTTTTAAATCTTCAGATGTGCACATTAATAGAGAGTAGTAAATCCTACCAGACATACAGTAAAACAGTATCACTATACACAGACACCAATCCATCAGAAAATTACATAGACAACGAACCCTTTTTCATTGATGATGATACTTTTAACATGTGTTTCGAAATATTCCCAGCCATTGATAGTGGGGAAAAAACTTTCTCCCCGACCTCCTGAAGATTAGCCAACAGAGAGCCTACTGCCTAGACTATCAGAAAAAGTACATAAAGTAAGTGTTATAAAAAGGATTGATTTGAGCTTGGAGATGGTGGGTTGATAGTTATTAAAAAAAAGTTAAATTTTGCTATTACTTTCTATACTTTGCCAAAGTTATGATTTTAGTACGTGTTCTTTAGACTTAAAAGTATAAAAAAAAATTTCAAAATTTTTCAAAAAAAATAATTAATTCCTTTTTTTTATTCAATTAAGCACTTGAATTTTTAAAATATATTAAAAAGACCTTCAAATTTATTCAAAAAAAATAATTAAGCCCTTTTTTCACTTAATTGAATACTTAAACTTTCAAAATGCATCAATAAGACCCTAAAATTTTTCAATAAAGCAAATAAGCCCATGCTCTTATTAAAAATTGGAAAAATTATAAAAATAATAAATTTTAGAAAAAAATTATTAAATTTTAATAAAAATATAAAAATTATTAAAAATTAGATTTTTTAAATAAAAATAGTACAAAAATAAAAAAATTTGCAAAATTCTATAAAAATCATAAAAAGAAATTATAAAATGCATCAAAAAGTCCCTTTAACAATTAACTTTAACTATTGATCGTTAAAGTTAACGACCCTTTTTTTAAAATTAAAGTCGTCACGTGTCGCAATACAGCTTAACATGTGGCGAAAAATGATAAAAAAATAAAATTCAATAAAAGTTATAGAAATTATAAATGCTTCTTTTTATACGATAATTTTTATAATTTTTTTACAAAATTTATATTTCTTTATATTTTGTATAATTTTCTTACGACTTTATAAAATTTTATATTTTTTATACTTTTATATATTTTATATATTTTTACTATTTTTATAAAATTTTACAAATTTTTAAATATTTTTATTTTATTTTCTAATTTCTAATATTTTAATATTTATTAAAATTTAAAAATATTTTTAGCTTTTATTGATTTTAATTTTTCTAATTTTTAATAAAAGCATGCTTTACTTTTTCTTTTTTCTTTTTTTGAAAAAGTTTAAGGATCTTTTTGATGCATTTTGAAAGTTCAAATACCCAAATTAGTGTAAAAAAAAAAAACAAATGCTTAATTATTTTTTTTTTAAAGAAGTTTGAGGGCTTTTTGCACCCTTAAGCCTATTCTTTAATTTAATCAATTTTCATTTCTTGTACTTTTAGAATTTTAAACTTTTAATTTTGACCCAAACGGTTGTAGTTAAATCTAATTGGATTATTCTAAATTTCTATATTTTTCAAAATTTTAAATTTTAACCTTAATACAAATGAGTAAATGATAGTTAGTAACTCATTAACTGAAATTTTAGTAATACATAGAAATAATAAGCTGACATAATATTACATATATGATGATATGTTTGTTGCATCAGATTTTAAAAATAATAAAATTTAACATTTATCATTTAGTGAAAATCAAAACTTTAATATTTAAAAAAAACAAAAAATAAAATTTAAATATAAAAACTAAATTTATAACATTTTCAAAAACAAAATCTAACCTTATTAAAAGTTTACAAAAATACTTGTATGGAGCATGGGGATGATTTTCGTCACCGTAACAATTTAGAAAAAATAATTTCATATTAAGAATTTATTAGTCATGAAATCAATATATTTAAATGACATTGAAATTAAAATATAGCTTCTTTTATACTAATAAAATTATTATTTTTTCAATACATTTTATGTTATAAATTGAAAAATTAAATATGAATAATTAAGTGTTAAAAATTAAGTCTTAAATTTAAGTTATAAAATTTGTTTGGTATATTACTTAAAATTAAATATATAATATAATTAGACCGTTTGATAAATGGATATTTTAAATTATGAAAAAAACAATTTTGTTATAAATATTTTATTATTAAGTGAAGATTTATCAAGATAGATATAAATTTAGTATACTTTAAAACTCTAATAATAATTAAGAATAGAGTTTTATTTCATTTATATTTCTTATTGTTATATCTATAAATATAGATTTTGGAGAAGTACAATAAACATCGCTATTGATCAATAAAATTAAAGCTTCCTAATAACTCGAGTACAAAGACTTATTTGTATGGTGTTAGTCGAAGAAAACTATAAAGCATACATTTGGGCTGATGGAGGGGGACGACCAGATCTCATAAAAATAAAAATGATCACAAAGCGAATCAAACTTGTGTCTTTGACATACATCAATGACTTTTATCACTCAGGTTTTGCAAAATATTCAAATTTGATATGCTAAGAAATTTAGACAAACTGTATCTGAATATATTTATTTAAAAAAACTTTTTTTTATGTTTTTTTTAAAAAGAAGAAAAATTAATTTTTAAAAAAATTGAATTAATCAATTACGAATATGAAATTTAAGTTTATCTCTATAACTCAATTTCCTATAAAAAAAAAAAAACTCAGATAATGTATAAAAAAAAACCCTCATGTTTTTTCAACTTTTTTACTGGAAAAAGTACTAAAATTTAAAAAAAGTAAATTTTGTTTTCCTGTAAAAACTGAAATATTCCCTATAAAACCAAATTAATTCTAAAAAAATAAAATAAAATGAATTTTCCTATAATACCCCAAAACTGTCATAAAAAACTCACATAATTTTCAATAACTCCCAAAGTTTCCCCTTTTATTGAAAAAACATTTAAATTATTTCCAAAAAAGAAAAAATAAAGGAAAACTAAAAAGATAAAATATTTTTTCTTAGATTTTTCCCTATAAAACCCTCCATTTCCCCTTTTATAGAAAAGGTTAAAATCAATTAAAAAATAAAGAACATAAAAAAATAAGTGATTAAAATAATAAAATTATTAAAATTAGTAAACTAAAATAAGTGTACAATAATATTGAATCAGTGATGAGTAACTAAAATGAAAACAATTTTTAATGATAGTGTCTATAATACTTTTTTTTTCTAATTCTTTTCTATATATTTTGCGTAAAATAGTTAATGTTGAGTTTGATTGAAAACTAAAGTTGGGTTTGAATGGGATATGGGGTGCGGTGCATTTAGTTTACTTTTTATCTCACGTTATTGTATTTAATATTACTGCCATCTATATTTTTACACTAATTACAAGTAAACGTAGCACCCATCTAAACTCACTATTAGTTTGGATGAGTGTTTCAATAATGTCTAAAGTGTATAATATAGTTTTGTCGTCAAAAATTGTGTTGTAATGATTTTTTTGACGAGTTATTGAATTTTTCATTAATAAAGTTGTTTGATAAATAATAAAATAAATATATTTACGATAAAGAAAATAATATTTAATATTCTTTGAATTTTTTAGTTAAAATTATCCTGTGTTAAAAAATAATTCGTTAATAACAGCGAGATAATATAATTAATAAAATATAGTTTAGTCATAAAAAGAATTAGAATAAAGCATTTTTATAATTTAAGCGGAGAAGAAAACTGAATCGGAAAAAAAAAAAATCTGAAAATAAAGGTAAAAATAAAAGCGAAGCATATTCTCACTCTATTCGAGTAGCAAAGAGTCATTTTCAGTTCCCTAGCTGTATTGTGTGTCTAGTTTCTTTTCATCTTTTAACATTTCTATTGATAATCAAATCCATATAATCTGTTAGAGATTTTCTCTCATCATCCCGATTTCTCCTTTTCTTTCTTCCAAACGGTACTGTTGTTTGGAAAGAAAGCAAAAGAAGATCAAGTGGCTGACTGACTTTTGAGAAAAAAAATGGATCTGTGGGCTGTCCACTTGAAGAACGCAAACCCTGGGAATCCTCCTGCTTCTGGTTCTTTGTTGTTGAAGAGGAATTCGATTCCTGAAAGACCCAATTCTTGTAAGGTTTCCAACTTCGGAGTTCTTCCGATCGGGGTTTCAAGAACATGCTTCCCTTCATCTTCCATTCGTTCTTTCACCGTTACGTCTATGGCTAAGAACAATAATCACGATAATTCATCATCCCCTTCTTCTGGTATGCCTTTCTTTTCTTCTCATGCAAATTTAGGAAGAATCATGGCTTTTGACTTTCTTTTTTGAAAAAGAAAATTTCAGTCATTAGTTCTGTGTAATTTGTAATTTATATATTTGGTTTCTTGAAGCTACTTCTTGTTGAATTCTTGAACGTGATTAAGGATGATTAGATCAAATATTGGATTACCCTATGTTTGGATTGGATTGGATGTGGAATTGTTTATTGGGATTTCAGTTTGTTCTATTCTATGGAATATTTATTATTGCCACAGGTAATGTTATTGTATTAAAATTTAAGTTATTTTAGTCCCACTGTTGAAGCTTTTTCTCAAGTCCTAAGTTGTTTCACTTTTTAAAGAATGGTAAGTAATAAGGACGTACAAATCTGTTCTTTTCGTACACTATGCTTGGTTTGAAGGAAGCTCATGTATCTATTCTTTTTTCCCTTCTTGTTCTATATCTAAAATAAGCATTAGTTCATTTAGATTTTCTTTTGTGGGAAGGGGGGGTGTGATTTAAAGGTGGGTGTGGGGGTTATTAGGGTTTGAACCATGCTTTTATGTCTCACAAGCCTCATGTGGCTAGGCCAAGAGATCATTGCCTAAATTCATTTAGATTTGGTGAATACTCTCACTGCAACTTTTCCTTTAATTTTGGCCTTATAAAATTTATTGGTCCCTCATTCCTTCTTTGTTTCCTTGTTTCATCTTGTTATAATTACTTGGTGTAACATACCAATACATAAATTGGCATTTTAGAGTTCTTGCAATTTGAATTTTTACGTAGTTATTGAATGTTTGTGGTAATTTATCCAGGAAATGGTGATCAATCTATTCCTGACCGGGACAGTTCAAGAAGAAATAATTCTTCAGACAGCAATAAATCTAATGGTGATGCTTCTCAGAAGTTCCTTGATGTAAACACAAACTGGAGAGAGTTCAGAGCAATGCTATTTAACAACTACCAGGTGATGTTTTTCTTCTATGTACCTGATGCTTCTCCAATATTGAGCGATCTTGCTCGGATTCAGTTGTGTGTTGGCTATTTCAATAGTTCTGTCTTCTTCTTTATATTCAATTTATTATACTGTTTTCATCTTGGAGTCACAAGATAGCCGAAGGTCCAATGTCAATAAATTCCATTTTCTGGTTTTTCTCATTAGTTAGACATTACTAGAGAATAACCATTACGATTTCATATAGCGTATTAATTAGATTAGTTGTTATGTTGTTCTTACTCTTCATTTTCATTGAAATACCTGTGTTTGGAATTCGTGTCTGACACCTTGGTATGACTGTATGAGGATATGACTCAAAGGATCCCTCAAATACATGGAAGAAAAACTGACTATACCCTTGTTGGAAAGAATCCCGTATTTGACACTAACATCCAAGTCCGAGTTGATATAGGTGTCTAATTTTGTAAATTTGAAGCTGAATCTGGTCATATTGGTAGAACTTTATTGCTTTTTTATCATTTTCTGACTTGGATATGCTGCATTTGGAAGCAAAACCTGTATGCTTAATTGTAGGGTTATTATTAGTTTTTTTTCGATGTCAATTGACCTTTTAGGAACATGACAAGCATTGCAAGCGATGTGCAGAAAATTTGGAATTATTGCTTTATAGAGACATTTTAACTTTTGTGTAAATTTTTAACAGGTGGAAAAGACAGATTCCGTTGCTCAAGTTGGGACACCTCATGTGTCAAAACCTCTTGGCCCGAAATGGGCTCACCCACTTTCAGTGCCGGAGACTGGCTGTGTTCTTCTTGCCACTGAGAAGCTTGATGGAGTTCGCACCTTTGAACGCACGGTGGTTCTCCTTCTCAGATCTGGAACCAGACATCCACAAGAAGGGCCATTTGGGGTTGTTATCAATCGCCCACTTCACAAGAAGATCAAACACATGAAACCCAATAATAATGAATTAGCCACTACTTTTGCTGATTGTTCTCTGCACTTTGGGGGGCCTCTTGAAGCGAGTATGTTTCTTTTAAAAGTGGGAAAAAAGTCAAAGATTGGTGGGTTCGAAGAGGTGATTCCTGGCCTCTGTTTTGGTGCTCGAAATAGTTTGGACGAAGCTGCAGAGCTGGTGAAGAGAGGAACACTCAAGTCAGAAGATTTCAAGTTCTTCGTGGGGTATGCAGGATGGCAGCTGGATCAGTTGAGGGAGGAAATCGAATCAGATTATTGGCATGTGGCTGCATGTAGCCCGAATCTGATATTCGGAGATTCATCTGACAGTTGGTCAGAAAGCTTGTGGAAGGAGATTTTGCAGGAAATGGGTGGTCACTACTCAGAATTAAGCCGGAAGCCTAAGCAAGATATATAGTGGGGGGTACCTAACAGGTAAAAATGTAATGACCTAATGGATGAATATAGAATTAAGAAGTTGGGTATTGAATCAGGTATTTCTGAAACTATAGATGTACAGAATATTATTAACTGCCTTATTTAGTCAATTGATCTTCTTTCTTCTCTTTTCAGAGTCTGCTATCTAACCCTAAATCCAGGAAAACACTAATGATTCTTCTTTTCTCCTCTTCAAGAATCATCTGGTCTTGTGGTATATTGTATATACCCAGAACTGGGAGATTAATGATCCAATAGAAAATAATTAAAAAATGAAAACATTATCAATTTGTGTTTTTTTTTAATAAAATGATAAATTTTGAACTTTTAATCTTTTATTTCATATATTATAAACGTCATACCACTAAATCAATTAATCTTTTTTTCAAAGGATGATATCATTTATTGTAACAACAATACAAAAGATCCCAGAAACATTGGTAAGCTCAGTACAAATTACGACCATAGACACAGTCATTATAGACCAAGCAAACATTGGCTTTTAGCCACAAACAATTGTTCCCAACAACCAAGATCCTGAAACATTAGCGGTCAACCCTCTAAAAGCAGAAAAAGACAGAGCTGAGCTCCCTCAATCACCCATCGGAAGACACCTTAAGAGAGCAGAGGCTCGGAGACACCCCAAACTGACCGAAATCAACCATTGGCGACACCTAACCCAGAACAACACCCAAACAGTGACCGAATCGTCGGAGATCTTGATCTGGCGAAAATAGATAAATAAAGAAAACAACATCTTGAGGCTTTTGGCATTGCCACCCATCCACCAACTGGGAGTTGCAGCAAAACTCTCACCAGAAGCGAAACACCGACATCAAAACACCGCACTGGTCCCTCCTTAACATAGGTCCGCTCGAGAGAAGATAAAAAAGCCACGAACGCTCAGATAAAGCCCCCAAAAGGGGTTATTAAACCGAGAGGATGGAAAAAAAAAAGAGAACAAGGAGAAGGACGATTAACCATTAACGACAGGTGGTTGACCGTCTAAAACGAGAAACAGGAAGAAAGGGTTGGAGCGATGCTTAGGGTTTCTGTCAAATTTCAATTCTCAAAACAAAAAGGCTCAATTACCTAAAAACGCCTTTTTTTTCAAAAATTATCGAAATAGCCCGATATTTCAATTAATTACGAAAATAGGCTAAAAACCCAAAAACGCGTCCACGTCAGCGCGTTTTTAGGGGAAAAATCAGAAAAACGCTTCCCCGAGGAAGCGTTTTTCCCCGTATTTTTTTAGGGTTAATGGGTTGGTTTAGGGTTAGGGTTTAGGATTAGGATTAGTGGTTTTAGGGTTAGGGTTTAGGATTAGTGGTTTAGGGTTTTTAGGTTTTTTTATTTTTTTAAATTAAATAAATTAGGGATTATGGGTTTTGGGTTTAGGGTATAGGGTATTTAGGTTTTTTATTTTTTTAAAATAAATAAATTAGGGATTATGGTTAATTAGGGTTTAGGGTATTTAGGTTTGTTATTTTTGTAAATTAAAAAAATTAGGGTTAGGGTTTGGGCTGGTTTATGGTTTTTTTGTTTTAGGGTTAGGGTTTAGGGTTTAGGGTTTAGGATTTAGGGTTTAAGGATTAGGGTATTTTGGTTTTTTTTAAATTAAATAAATTAGGGATTATGGTTAATTAATTAAATTAATTAGTAATTAAAAAGTATATAATTATTTGTGTTTCTGATTTTAGCATTTAAAGATTTAATTATGGAGTAATTTTTAAGTAGTTTAGGGTTTAGGCTTATTAAGAAATATATATTAGCGATAATATAATTTTTTTTAATTGATTTGGTTTGTGAAGAAATTATTTTGAGAAGACGTTTCTGAACAAATAGTGTCAAAAACGCTTCAAGCAGGATGCACTGTCAGCAGAAGTGATGGAAAACGCTCCCACGTGGACGCGCTGATTCAGTGTTGGTGGCTGTAGGAATTAGTGCCACATGGGGGTGTCGACGGTTACGCGCTGGATTCCTCATTCGTTCAGCATCTGCCGGGTGTTGTGGTTCCTCGGGCGGGGATTCTGGTTCCTCCAGTATGGGATCTGGTTGTGGGTGTTGGGAGGATGAACCACCTTGATAAAATAATAAACCCGGAGGTGTTTGCATCATCCATGGCGAAGGTGGTAGAATCCCATAAGGCGATGGGGATTGGTAAAAAGAAGAGCTCCCCGATGGCGACTCGTGCGATCCCTCATGCGACGGCGGCCTATACATCGACGATTGAGCAGGAGTAATCGGAAACGGAGATGAACCAGGCCATGCATTCCAACCTGCCATGGGACTAGAAAAAGGAAACATATAAGGGTTAGGATACATAAAAGGGTTAGGGTACATACCTGGCATCATCTGAAAAGGTTGTGATGTGGGTGTCGTCTGTTGAACTGTTGGGCCCGGTGACTGTGGGGGTGCTGTTGATGGGCCCGGTGGCTGTGTCACCGCTATTGGTTGGCTCACGTCGTCATCCCTTCTTCTTGGATTTAAAGGGCCCCGTCGTTCTTTTTCAATACGTATTTGTTGTCGCATCTCCTCTTCGGATAATAGATATGGCTTGCCATGGATTTTAAACCATGGCATGTATTCCGGCACACACGCCAACTCTACAACGATGATCGGTTCCCGAGTTGGTATATAATCATACCGATTTTCCCACATTTCGATATAATTTGACCAGTATCTTGGCCAATCCGTATTCGATTGTCGTAAGTCGATTTCGTGCTCATCATCTAGCTTCTCAGATATCACGGGAATCGATTGTCGAAATCCAAATTACCGCAATACTCTATCGAATTGGTGCATCTCAACGATCGCATATGTGACCATTGGGGCCTTCACATGCCAGATGTTCGGATTTTGTAAGAATTCATTTGGAATTACATCCCGAACTGCCGGATCCTCGTATAGTGTCCATTCAAACTATATTAACATGATAAAAATATTAGTTATATACATAATACTAAATAATATTTATGAAATAACTATTTTATTAAGTATACATATTTCGATATAATACTTACTTGTGCTTCTGATCGTTGGTCTAATAAAAGTCGTATATCTTCTAGAGAGGTCGGTATTCCAACATAACTAGCCGAATGGTTCCACCTAATTAAATAAATTTTTAGCATACAATTATATTTTAAATCTACCTAATAATTCTAAAATCTATTATAAAATTTACCTCGTTATGAGTGGAAATGTATATGGGTGGTTCACTCGATGACGTAAAAATAGAAGCCGATATCGTGCCCATAATTGGAGTAGTAATAGGCAACCTCTGATTTTGGCTTTATTCGGTACCGTCGCCCCGTACATCTCCCGGTATAATGTTGCCAACACGGCAGACCCCCAACTAAGTTCACCGGCTGCCCTAAAATCAACGAGTTTTAGTAGCCACCTCAAATGTACGAGGTTTCGGGACAAGTCTGGCATCAAATAACCTCTAATAATCTGAAGAATATATGCCCGAGCATATCGTATTAATTCTAGTTCAGTAGAATCATCATCTGGCTCTGGGAATGTGTCTCGTAACCAGCCCATCTCGATCCGACCTCCCTTGATTCTATCCGGAATAGCACCCAAAAGCTCGTAGCATACAGCACCCCAATCAGCAGATTGAGTGGACCCGGTCACTGCGTACCCATCCACCGGTAGTCTCAATTGCAAGTGCACATCTTCTAGAGTGATAGTACACTCTCCGCATGGAAGATGAAATGTGTGCGTCTCGGGTCTCCACCTCTCTATCAACGCACTGATAAGTTCTGGGTCCAACTTGCACCCACGGCCTACTGTAGCCACGTGCCAAAAACCCGCTTCACGCAGGTAATTCTCTATCAACGGCGATGGAGGCGCAGACATATTACGGATATAGCATTGCAACACCCGATCTACTGGCTATAATAAATAATTATAAAATTAAAATTAATTAAAATTGTATAAATGAAAAAAATATTAAATAATATTTAAAATTAAAATAAAAACTTACCATTCTCAATTGTTCGACAGAGATGTGTGTAGGATCAAGACGAATTAATTCGGAAGCCATTGCTAACACGATCGAAATTCTCAAATTTTCGAAAATTGAGAGAAATTTTAAAATTTTTGAAGAGTTTTTTTGCAAAAATTAAAGACAAATTTGGGAGAAATTAAGCAATTTATTGAATATTTAAGAGAGATTTGACAGAAATTGAGCAAATTATTAAAAATTTGAAAGAAATTTAAGAGAATTTTGAGAGAAATTTGAGAGAATTTAGAGAAATTTTGGAGAGGATTTGTGTGTGAAAAATAATAAAAGGGAGGGGTTTTTATAGGTTTTTTTTTTGACTGTTGGGGGGTAAAATGGTCAAAAAATTTAAAAAAAGGTCAAAAAAATCTGACCGTTGGGGAAAAAAGCTTTCCCGAGGAAGCGTTTTTCTGATTTTTCCCTGAAAACGCGCTGACGTGGACGCGTTTTTGGGGTTTTTGGCCTATTTCCGTAATTAATTGAAATATCGGGCTATTTCCATAATTTTTGAAAAAAAGGGGCTTTTTTAGGTAATTTAGCCAAACAAAAATGTCAATTTCTACTCTAATCGGGTTGAAAATTATTAGTGTAAATTTAAATATAAATTGTTTATAAACTAAATTTAAATTATCAATTAAATAAACTAAGCTAAAATTTCTTCCTACTGTTTTAGCTAATCTGTTTTAGACAATGTAAATGATTAAATCAAATGTCTTGATTCATTAATCACCAACTAAGCTAATAAACTTATACCCAATATATTATTTGTCACTTATAGTTTAGGATTTCCTCTTGGTTCCATCTTAGACTAAAAAAATACTATTTAAGTTCTTCTCTCGATCTCACATAAGCATATAGATCTCCTATTAGTCTTACTATTCGACATAATAATATCGAACTATCTAATAATTATTTTTCCTTTTGGTCTCGTTTATCTAAATTTCCCACTAGAGGTGTCAATTCTAACATATGAAGTATTTTAATACAAAAGAACAACCAAACAATCAAGCATAAATATTAACTTAATCTAACAAACAATTTATCAATTAACTAACAAGCAATATCGGCACATAATAAAACTCAACACCCAAATAGACATTTCATCGAACAATTTATTTGCACAATTTAAAAGTAAGGGCATCCGAAAATTTGATTCATCTCTATTTACAAAAGTCTTTAGCAATAAAGAAAAAATAAAATAATAAAAAATAAAATATATTCTAAAAATAAAAGGGAAATCTAATTTAAAAAGAAAAAGAAACATAATCTAAAAATATGGGAAGAAAAATGTTCAGCCTCTACTCTTCAGATTTCAATGTCGTGACACCAACACCTAGACTTTGGTGTCGCAATATCCATGGCAATAGGCATGAACTTAGTTTGGGGGTACTTAGTGTCGCGACCTTAATGACAGTCTCACTGGGTTCCTTCACTTCAACAATTGGCTTAGAGTTGTGATCTCGGGGTTTGTAGTTGTGACTTTGGGGCTTGGTGTCGTGACTTTAACGATAGGTTACTCCCAGTTTTTTCGTTGAAGTTCACTTCCTTAATATTTGACCTTAGTCATCTCCCACCACAAATTCAAAACAATCATTAGACTTCTAACAACATAGTTTTGTTAATTTAGATTTAAGAAAAATAAAATATAAGAAAAATTAACATTAACACTAAAACCTAATAATCGATAAAAAAAACATTAAAAAAAACTCATAAACTACTTGAAAACAAGTTTATTAAGTACTCGAAATAGCCTAATTTTATTAAAATTATACAAAATAAAAGGTAAAATTCATATAAAATTCACATTCAAGTGAACCTAATATTATCTATGAAAAATTAGGTATTGGGATTAACCTTATATTATCAAATGTTAGGCCTTATTAGTAACATCATGCTGTCCACTTAATGTAATGTTTTTGAACTAAACATGGTTATTTAATCAAAGAGTCTTTTCATAGAAAAATTTAAGTGATTCAACTTTTTCAAATTAAATTTTCGCTTTGTTCACAGTGGTTGTAACACCCCTTAACCCTAAATCATCGCTGGAACAGGGTTACGGAGCATTACTGGACCTATCGGACAATTTACAATTAATATACAAATAATTATCAAATATAATATAAAATAATATTAAAGTCCCTTAGATGGACCCTCAACGCCTAAAATATGAGTTAGGAGTGATTCAGGACTAATTCGGGTGCTTAGGAAATATTTTTTTTGGTGCGAACTCAATATAACCCATTTATAAATATTTAACCTTCCCTGCAAATTCAAACCGTATCCGATCCAATACCAATACCACAATCAATACAATTCATATATTTAAACATCTAAAACATATCATGGTTTCATCATATAGCATAACCATACAAGTCTCATATTTCATTACTTACAATCAAAAATACTAAGACCCAAATATTTAGCCTAGATACATGCCACAATTACCCAAAAGGATAGACACATCACCAAAGTTACTGAGATCGGGATTGATTCGGATACTGGAACAAATTAAATTTCACATATATATAACCTTACAACACATGAGCACATATAGTACCAATTCACACTTTATTTTCATACCATATCAATAACAATTCAAATTGACTAATTATCAATTCAATATCATAAACATCACATTTAGGTACTAATAATCTATTTAGCCTTTAGCTCATTCAATTTAATCTCATGCTTTAATTTCGTATCACAATTCACTTTATATGCATAATTTCTCATTTCTATTTAATTTTTGTCTTCTCACTTATTTTACCCTATTAACAAGACTCGGACTTTGGCGGATACACAGATCCAACTAAACACACCAGAATGACACCCAGTGCCTCATCGGATAGTTCAAAGCAATAAAGTGACATCCAGTGTCTCATCGGCAAAGCCAAAGAAAGTTGGTACTCAGTACCTCACTGAATCTATCTGAAGAAATGTAGTGACACCCAGTGTCACATCGACTCGAGGTCGAAGAATCTCTAAACTCTTCCAATCCTATTGCATGCCAACTATATTCGACTCAGCCCGACTAGTTAATAGTGATTTTCAATTCACAATTCATATCACTTTCAATTTTAATTTTACTTTCACTTTAAATTTTGATCACAAATCATTCAAATTCAATTCAAATATACTATTAATTCAATATCAATTTTCATTCATCTCAATATTAACACTTACCTCATATTTACTTATTAAATATAAATATCGAAATAAACATTAAATAATGAATAACTCGAATTATAGTAATACAGACCTGGATTTCGTAATTACTCCTCGATAACTTTCTCCTTTCCTTTTTGTGTCGAGGCCTCGAGTTCTTTGCTAGCTACGAAAATAATAATAATTTTCACTATTAATAAAGCACTAATTAATAATAATAATAATTAAATTTCTATCCAATTTATACCCTAATTCCAATTTAATCCTAATTAACTCATTTACTTTTCTAACTCAATTCATACTTTATTTCTATTCAATTTTCTTCCATATTCTACTTAACTATCTAATGTTCATAATAAAACCCTAATTTAAAACTTCTTTCAATTTAATCCCTACAACACAAAACTTATAGCCTAGTTTACAGTTTAATCCTTTAATCAATTCTAACTTGAAATTCATTCAATTAAACCCCTAATTCATTATTTTGTTCAACATGAACTATGTTCAAAAACCTTAAAACTTCCAAAACCTCAACTTAATTTCATCAAAACTTTGTTCTAAAGCTTCTAAAACATCAAATTTAAGTAAAAAGGACTTAATTGACATACCTATTAAAGCTTTAAACCTTCAAACCACAATTTTTCCTTATTTTTATTTTTCTCCTTTCACGTGCTCAGTTTCGAAATGCTCTCTGCTTCTTTCTCCTTCCTTTTTCTTTTCTTTTGTTTTTATTTCTTTATTTTTTATTATAATAATGTAATTTATAATAATGATTTAATTAATAAATATCTTTTAATTATAATTCAAGTGTATATACATATTTTACTACATTTGAATAACTTTATCACTCTACATTTGGCAACATTTGATTTATTTATTTTATATTTAATTAATTAATAATTATAAATATCTTTATACTTAAATTTTAAGTAATATATTTATTTTACAATTGTATAAATATATGCATGACACATGTATAATTTTTACATCTTACATTTATTTTGTCTTAATTCCATATATAATAATAAAAATAATAATAAAAACAATAATAATTAATAATTATAATAATAAATATCTATTTAATAATAAATATATGTATTATAAGTGTAAATATATGTATTTTACATTTTTACATTATTATCACCATCTACTTGTCATAATTTCAATTTATTTAATATAATTATTTTAAATTAATTTAACATAATTTATATCTAAATAATTAATTATATAATTAAAATATAACATAAAAATCTTAGATTTTTATTACAGATATGCGCCACATTTCTTGTTAATGGCTTAATTCCATTTTAATCCTTTTTATTTTCTATTAATCTATAATTCAACTTTTACCCCTTATTCAATTTAGTCGTTTTGACTATTTTCTCTAAATTGAGCTAATTTCACTAATTAGAGCCTAGTTAAACAAACTTCTAGAATCACAAATATTCCTAATAATTATTTATGAACTCAGTTTACTAAGACGGAGGCCCTATAATTCACTTTTCCGGTGCCCGTAAATTTGGGTCATTACAGTGGTACTAGCATTCGGACTGGTTGCTAGTCACAGTTTCTCCAACATTTTTTTATAGTTTTATTTTATTTTTAAATTTAATCTACATTTTCATGGTTTTATTTTGTCCACGGTTTCGTGATTCAACTATGTGCACATGTTTCGTGATTTTTGTTTTGTTCACTATGTTCTCTTTGAAAGCAAAGGTTGTTTTATTTTACTTTTAATTTTTAACATGTTGTGACGTATATGAGATGTTTGCCAATATAAGGATGCCACTGAATCTACTAGGAACTGTTCTCGAAAGGTTTTACCATGATAGATTATAATGATGGTGATAAATTCAAGATGAGAAAGAGAAGGATAAACTATCTAAGACTTGGTTTTTTGTGCATCAGTGATGCTGTCGGTCTCTTGATGCGAATTTCAACACTTTGATTAAGTTGATGCATCTCTAGTTTTTTTTTGAATTATTCTAATGCTATAGTTACCGTAAGTTTGTCCTTTTCTTTTTTTAAGATTACTTTGTAGACATGATATTTGTACATTAGTTTGTAATAGATTTATTTATTATATGTATTATATCTTTGTACTATTGTTATTGTTATTCATAGTTCCTATTAATAATAGTGTTTTGTTAAAGAAAAAAATAAAATAAAAAACGTTACATTCCTACGGATTATGTTGTGTATCATTCTCCAAGTGCCCTCTTACTTTGAGATTCAACTACTATACAAAGCGCATTCCTCCCATCTCATGCATTTGAAATAGCAATGCATGTAATCAAAACCAATTACAAATCAACCCTATCAATATTTCACCAAAGTCTCATGACCCCAATTCAATATAACATTTCAGTCTCCGTCTCGATCTCGTCGTGTTGTGACTTGATAAGGTTATGAGGGTTGCAACTTGGCATATCGAAATCAGAGAACTGTCGGAACAAGCTTCTTACAAGGAAGCCTGCTCGTGCAGTCGATTTTATACATTGCTGCGACTTCAGTTTACTGCTGTCCTCACTTCTCGATACGTGCTTTTCGTACAGCCTGCTGGATTTGTCTCTCGTGCTCTTTAAGTATATCTTCAATGTTTCCCCCAGGAGGCATCAGTGGTCCTGAGCAGTGGATCCTGTTTTTCTTTGCTGTATAAAGCTGCAGTAGTTGAACCAAATATGAAATATCATAAATGATGCAGTTACTTGCAGATACTAAAGACATGATAGTAGTCTCAGCGTTGACTAGGACCATTTCTACCCCAAACTCGACATTCGACATTGAACGCACACACTTGAGTCCAAGTAACATAAGTATGTAGGATGACTAGACCTAAAAACGATATGGTGGTGATGATGATGATGAGAAAAGTTAGTAATGAGAAGTAGTTAGAAACAATTGGTAGCTTACCGAGGCTTGATCTTTGTTTGATGCTCTATCATATTTCGTATAGCAAGTGTTAGCTACCTGAGGCTTCATTGTATTCTGTTTTCTTAACTCGCTGATGTTTCTCGTACCACCTGTCTTGTTCCATGAATCTACTGCACTAGGATGGATCATTGAAGAGGAACTAGATATACCATTTTGTAAGTTGACCTTGCAAGGATCAAGGACCGAGGCACTAGGATGATCATATTTATGAGTGGCGCCTGGTTTTGATTGTCCCTTAGCAGTGAATTCTGGTGAATGTGCTTCCTTAAGATCTCGTGAACCTCTACTAACCGATTCAGCTCCTGGACCCTTCATAGCCTCAGCTTTTTTCCTGAAGTTACATCAGAGAATAAAGGTTTAAAGATGGATCCAAAAATTTCTCAGTATCTCAAAAAAAAAAAAAAAAAGGTATGGAATTATTCATGTTGTTTCATTCTTAGGCCTCCATCAGTATAGGATATATACATCACAATGAAAAATTAATTGACATGATTTTCTTGAATTTTTTAGTATAGCATGTGTTTGTGTATGCATAGGTTAAAAAGAGGCTGAAAATGACGAACCTTCTTGCTTCCTCATTACGTTGTTTGGCATCTTGTTCCTTGCTTGGAGGATACTTCGGCAACTCTGATGGTGTGCAAGGGAAGGGCTCGGTTGTGAAGAACTGAAAATTCACACAGAGGTCAAAATACAAATCAAACTACCAAATCATATTTCAAGATGTGCAGAAATGAATACCGAACAACAACAACAAAAAATACATATAGATGTTTGTCCAAATACCTCACTTCTAAGTGCTGAAGTGGCAGATCCTCGAACTTCTGGTTCGATTGCAAGGAGTTTATCAATAAGAGACAAGGCAGACTGAGGCAGATTTCTGAAAGTGTCAGCAATCAATCGTTTGTAAGGTTGTTGAGGTTTGAAACTAGTTGCATGTGGAAGTTTTGTTTTCTGCCAATACTCCTCGGAGGGTGAACCACAGAGTTTAAAGATCTTATGCATTTGCTCCACCTGGAAGTAATCACAAATGGAAAAAACTTAGAAACAATTCTAAGTATCAGTATCCGACACTCGTACCCGAGCCCTGGAAACTATTTGAGGAAACAGTCACATTCTACACAGAAAAGAGAGAGTACCTCTGTTCTTCCTGGCATAATAGGCTTCCCAGCAAATAATTCAGCAAGGATGCAACCCGCACTCCACAAATCTATGGCAACTCCGTATTGAGTGGCCCCAAGCAAAAGCTCGGGTGCCCTGTACCAAAGAGTTACGACACGGCTTGTTAGTGGCTGCTTTTGGTCAGCTTTAAAAACTGTAGCCAAACCAAAATCTGCAATCTTAAGAACTCCATTGTTGTCAATCAAAAGATTCGAGCCCTTGATGTCTCGGTGCAGAACACCACGGCTATGGCAGTGTTCAAGGCCAAGAAACAGCTGTTGCATGTAACATTTTATCTACAACAAAATTGCATATGCCTCTTATAAGAGCTACAGCAGATATAGCATGAACAAGGTATTTTATTGCAAAATAAAGAAACATGTACGTACCTGATGTTCCTTGAACTTGATCCCGGGATTTCCTGCAAGCCCTGCAAGGTCATGGTCCATGTAATCGAAAACGAGATACAAGCCGCACGACATCCTTGAAGTGACTATACACTCGAGCTTCATAACATTTGGATGGTCGAGCTTCCGTAGAATGATGATTTCCCTAGCCATGAAACGGACGCTCCCGGGTTCCACATTAACAAACCGAACTTTCTTCATAGCAACTATTTTGCCCGTTTCAAGGTCACGAGCCCTATATACGCTGCTATAAGTTCCTTGTCCAATCTGCATATACAAATTACCATGTCAGTATTGGGGAAAAACATTGCTGAAGTGAGAGAAAGTAAAAGAAAAGCATTGATGAGAAGTAATAATTACTTTCTCTAACTTCTCAAAAGATTCGATCCGTCGAGGCACCCATCCCCTAACAGCTTCACCGGCAACTGAAGCTAACCAGGACGGCCAACCGGCAGCAACAAGTTCGGCGTCAGCCCGAGCAGGAGAGTTAGCTATATCCACTGAAAGACGAACTTTGGATGGTCGACGAATGGAGCCATCATTGCCACCTCGAGCAACTAAAACGTCCTCTTTCTTTGTTGGTGTAGGAGCGACCAATTGCACTGATTCCTTGTTACTGCTGTTGCTCACATCTTTATCTTTCTCATTATCGTTTATACTCTCATCTTTGGCTCCTTTGGAGCAAATGCAGCCCATAATCACTCCAAAACAATCCCTTGTTTTTGAACAGCTCTGGCTCGAATATGTTTGTATAAACGATAAAACCCCGCTTCTTACCATGCATTAAACGACAGGGGAACCCTGAATAAATCTAGGGATTCCCATGTCCGCCATTGTTGCCGGATTCAAACCTCACAATGATATCATTTCTCAACTATTTTTAGTCCACACCCACCATTTAAAACCGTTTATTGAGAATCAAAATCTTCCTTCTTTTATAGGAAACAACCCAAATTGTGAATGTATATCAACAATTAACAAATCAAAATCTGAATAAATTGGAGAAAAATCTGAGTAAATTGGAGAATAATGATAAGAGTAAATAAACGAAGAAACCAAAAACGATGGGCGATGTAGAAGGAAACTAAAAATCCAAACAAAAATTCCCTGAAATCAATACGGAAGAAAATATTCTTATGAAAAAAATAATTAAAGATGCCTTATGTTTATCAATTAAAAAAAAAAAACAGAAAATGAAAAGACAGAGTGGACATTATTGAAAAAATATATATACAGACGAAGAAGTGGACACGGAAACGAAATGGCAGGCATTTCATGAGATTATGTCCTAAAATTGCGATAAACCAAAGATTTTTAAGGATATGACAGATACTAGAGTTCTTCTATCTTCTGTTTTCATCCTTAAATTAAATTTGTACAGTGAAGCCAAAGTCGGCTAGAATTTTTAATGTGATAATCTCATTTTTTAGGGAATGATAATATCAATCTTATTTACTTATATCTATATTCATCAATAATTTTTAAACTGAATAATTCAAAAAAATAACGAAAAATAAAAAATCGGTTTAATCAATTTCTATCAATTCTCGATTCAAAGCCTCTTTTCAGATGTGTATCTCGGCCAATTTTTAGTCCAACCAGCTGGTCCAATCTAGTTCAAACAACATTGATATTTATTATAAAGCTAGTATCACGAGCTGATCGGATATCAACTTAACTAAGAAAAGATGAAAATACAAATTATATTTTTGTTATTTTATATTTTTTGAGAGGATGATAATATCAATAATATTTATTTATATATATACTTATTATAAAGCCTTTAATTGAGTTGTGTTATGGGTTAACTAGATATTAACTCATACTCTCATTTTAAAAAAATATATATTATATTAATTTAAGAGTGTTTTTATCATTTAAATCTTTTATATAGTAAAATAGAAAAATATACTAAATTTATACCTCTTTTAACCTTTTACCTTTATTCTTCACGCTTCAACTAAAATCTCATTTATTATTTATATTAATTCTTATAAATTTATTTATTGCATTATTATATTTTAAAGTTAAATTTATTACGATATGAATGTCACAAATATTCAAATATGACTTCGCTTAATTTAAAATATTAAATTTAAATTTTGTTTATTTTTCAGTAATTAATAAATTATGTGGCACCCATTGTGTTGGTAAAAAATATTTTTAAAATAAATATATTTATAATATTATTTTTAAAATTAAAAAAATAACATTGTTTTGAATTAAAAATAAAAGGTTTTTCTTTCAAACTTTAGGATTGTATTTTTAAATAATTAGTTTAAAGATTTTAAATAAACTGTTTAAAACATAAATATCATTGTAATAATATTTATTGTTTATTAAAAAATTATATTTTAATTTGTTTCCAACTGAGTTGGTTTCTAGTTGACTTGTGATACCTATTAGAACACTTTTTTTTATAAATTGAAAAATTAAATGTTGAAAATTTAAATATTGAATTTAAGTTATAAAATATATTTAGTATATTACTTAAAATTAAATACAAAATATAATTAGACAGTTTAATAAATATAATTTTATTTAAAGATAAAATATTTAAAGGATAATATTAAAAGAAATCAAATAAAAATAATCGAAAAATCCTACATTAAATGATAAATACCTACTTAGTTAAAAGCTTTATATATAATACTAGATATATTTTTATTAAACATTTTTTTATAAAGAAGGACTATTACGAAATTTAATTTGAAATTAATGTGAACTGAAATCTTGAATCCAAATCATTTATCAGACCTTCATATATATTTTTAATGAAAAAATATTATTTAAATTTATTGTAATTTAGATTTAAATATATTTTAATTTGAAATTTTTATCGAGATAATTTAATTTTAGTTTATTGAATATGTGTTATTATGATTTGTATGATAATATTGTAAACCCTTAAAAATGTGGAAATAATAAGTTTGAAAGTAATATAAAAAAATGGATTTCGTCTTTTTGACTAAATAAAGTTTGATTCAAAGTGCTTACCATTTAAACTATTTTCGATTCCATACAGAATAAAAATAAATAAATCTTCAACTCTTAACGGTTGAGAAAATTGCAGACGTGCAGTGCAGTATCGGGAAGAGGTGGGTCCCTGATATAAGACAAACCAGAGGATGACACGTGGGTTTTCAGTTATGGAGCGCCAAGTTCCAACCGTATTTTATTTATTTTTCAGAAAACATTTTCATTTTTTGATAGTCAACCCAATCATTATTAAAGAAAGTTTTTAGATTAATCGATAGAAAAAGCAGATAAATATTAGTTAACATATACTTCGATAAAAAAATATATTATTTAATTTATCTAATTTTGGTTGTAGATTATTTATGTAGGAAGGAAAACTATTTGACATGTGAAAAAATGTTTAACTCAATACTCGAATTGAATTTAAGCTTTTATGTATCATCATAAATTAATTCTATATATGTTATATTTGAGTATGTTACTAAATTAGGTAATACTCTTAATCGAATCACTAGCTTAATTATAAAATTAAAAATATATTATTATTAATTATAATTAATATTTTTATATCGTCTTTAAATAATAAATTAAATTATACATTTAAAGACCAAATACGTATACAATAATATTCAAATAAAATGTTGTTTCACCTGGGTGATAGAATCTAATATAATTTATATAAAGCCATTTAATTATGGAAATAGAGTGGTTTTTGTGTGTGAAAAAGGAAATAATGCAACCATGGGAAAGTATGTCGGCCATAGGTCAAGCCAAAGTTATTAAGTTTGGTCAATTTAATTTTCAGTCAAAACTTGCATAGAGTCAACTGATGAATTGGATTTTGATATCCAAAGGTTTCAGATTTTAGCTTGGGTCGTACAATATGACCACTTGACCACTCACCCACCTCACGTGAACCCATCATTATTTCCTTCTCAATTAAAATATCTAGATAAGTAAAGTTTTTATTTGAAATTGAAAAGAAAAATACAATTATAAAAAATTAAAATAAAAATTAAATAGGACTTTAGTTAAAATTAAAATGGTGAAGTTAAGTTTAAATTCTGTCATGTAGGTGTATTTTTTAATATAAAAAGATAATATTAAGTTAAAAATAATATTTATTGTTTATAGGATGTAGTTATAAAATTTACATAATAAGGATAATTATAATTTATATATAATAAGTTTATGGACACAATAAAAATTATAATTATAAAAGTTTTAAAAAAAATTTGTTATGTATAAATTTTAATTATTAGTTAAATTTATAGTTTCTAAATATAATGTGAGTAAAAAAAAACTATTATGAATATTGTTAACTATTATCTCAAACATAATTTGAATAAAACTATTATTTTTTAAAAATTTATTAAAATTTATTTTCATTTCGAATTGACTTTTTTATAAAAATACTTTTTGGTAGAAATTAGTTTTTGGACTAATTAGTAAGGTAGGCATTATTGTACGTATAATTTTTGTTCTAATATTGATACATGTCGTTGTATTTTAATATATTATATCCATGTATTATACATTCATATAGGCAAAGCTAGAAATTTTTTTTGAGTTAGAATTAAATTGTATATTTTATGATAGTAAAAATGTAATTTTATTAATACTAATTTAAAATTTTATAAACTATTAAGGGGTTTAAATAGAAATTTTCCATTCACCCACTGTACATATATATACTATTGCCTAAGCTATATTAATCAGATACGATCCATCGACAACAAAAAACACATAGCATGGGGGTCCTATGCTAAGCTCAATCCATGAACTGACTTCGTCTAAAGATAATCTTCAATGGATATGCTCAAAGTCTCCGTTTCTCTTCCTTTGCTTCTTTCCCAGGAGCCACCACCAGAACTACTGCCATCGTTTGTATTTGCCTTGATTTCATCTTTCATGAGGCTGTCCACCATAATCATCTGGGCGTCCACTGCCATGCCAGCATCCGACGCCGCTTTCTGTACGGACTTGGGCGACATGTTTGAGTTAACATGTGGAGGTAACATGGAAGGGAAGTTGAGAGCCGTCATGGAAGATGGCCGGCGTAGACAGTAGAAAGCAATGTCATGGGCGACGGCTGCGGCTTCCGGGGTAGAATACGAGCCTAACCAAAGACGTCCTTCGGTGCCTGGAACTCTGATTTCCGACACCCATTTCCCCCATCTCCGGCGACGCACTCCCTTGTATTTCCTTTGATCTGCGCTGCTGCCGTCGGCACTCATTATTTCAAAAGAACAAAAATGGTTAATGGAGGTGGAAGAAAATTGAGAAATGGGGAGGGAAAGAAGAGGTTATATAGGTTGAAGAAAGATACAAAGTCAAAGGCAATTAATTAATTAATAAAAAATAGAAGATGAGATTGAAGAAGAAGAAGTCAAAAGTGAAAAGGGCGCAGACAAAGTGGACGGTGCCTGCCTTTGCCTTACAGAGTTTATGGCAATCTACTAGAAACAAGTTTTTGACTTATCACAGTTGTCGCATTCAGGTATTAAAAAAAAAACAATTTTATTTCAAAATAATTACATAATAAATCATTTTATTATCCAATTCAAAATAAAAATGTTTAATTTATTTATTTTTCTATATAAACATTTAATAATTATATTAAAATATATATTGGAAATAAATACTATTGAAACATCGGAGAGTAATTTATAAAATTGAAAATAAATGAAATATGTAATGGAAATACATAGTGTATACTGCATAGTGCTCAATCACCCTCTTCCAAATTGGTGAAGCACTGTAACAATCTGTTATGGCAAAAAGGTCCCATCTCCAATTTCACCATGTGCTTAATCCCATTAAAGAACAATCTTTGATCCCATAATGGCCCAACTTCTGCTACTCCATTGCCCTACCAATCTCCAATCATGCGTTTTACACTTACTGTGTATATAAGGATATCTATCTAAATCCATTCATTTTATTTAATGAAACCGATGGAATTCGTAATCATTTCCACCTTTTGACATTCATCTAAATAAATATCTATTCATGATTTGAGAAAAACATAGAAATAAAATTTGTTCAGTATTCAATGAACAATTTTTGTTAATATCAAATGTAAATAGTTATTGGGTTTCATTATTTTCTCAAAGTTCTTTTGCTTATAATTCTTTTACACATTAAAATATTACTAAGGACAAATAGAAATTTAAAAAAAAAAAAAAAAAAACATGATTACACACCTTAAAGTTTTTGTTAATATTTAAGGCATCACTAGTATCTCATAAATTTATTTTTTATCTTCATGCACCAAGACAATATGCAGTTAAACACTACCTAAAGATTGTTAGTTTAATGAAATTGGCAGCGAATAGAATATATAAAAAAATGACATAATTACACACTTTGAAACATTCGTTAATCATAATCTAAAGGCTGTTAATTTCATGAAATTAGTATTTTGCTACTATATTATTCGAGTGTGAGTATTAAACATCGAGTATTGATCAGGTTTTTCTAAAAAAAATTCATGTAATATAGAATGCCGGGTACAGATACGTGCTTTTCATGTATATGGAAGAAGATCCTCATAAGTACGTCAAAAGTCAGGAGCAACATAGATTTATTGTACACGTTGATTACGGATTATCAAATAATGAATGCTAGATAAATATACATATATCCACAGGATTCAAGAGTTTTAACTTGTAAAAAAGTATTTCAGAATAAAAAAAGACAAGTTACCCCATGTGAATGAAATCGTAAATCTAATTGAAGGCGTTGGAAGCAGCATATATGAAGTCCAAGAAGCCTGTTCCCTTTAAAAGACCTTTACCTGTCAAAAGCTCAAAATCCAGCAACAGCAGGAAACCGATGATAGCTGCCTTCCCATTTATAAGTTCATTCTTTCCTGTGAAACCAAACCCCTCTGAGTCCTCATCGATTACCATTCTCACCTAAAGAACAACATATGCAAGGATTATCAAACAAGTCAATTTCTTGGTTCTAAGAGTCTCGATTATTATGCTTCATAAATGACAGCAGTGTGTTACCTCGTCCACATTGACATCACTAGCGGTTATCCCTGGTTGAGCTTTTCCACTAAAGACAATCTCCGCAGCTGCATCAGATTTTACACCACCTTGCATGCTGATATAAATATTTTCGCCATCTGTTTTAACAGGGTAAACATATAGTGCCCTCAAAGCAGGTGTAAGGGCTCGCAACACTGGGTTTTTTGGATACCATTCCTTGATGACTCCAGTCCGAAGATCAAACGTGCTATCAGTTGTTGGACAAATTATACAACCATCCTGTAAAACCAAAAAAAGAAAAAGTACAATCAGACATTTTATTTTCATCATTCTTAGAGTCCTTAGCAGGTAAAAAGTACCGGATGGGTATTTACAGCAGCTAAACTCTGTTCATGAAATGAAAACAACTAAATAAACACCAGGCTAGTTCACACAGATCAATAGCCAAAGGAGCTTGATTATTAGATAATTATTTGCATGCCAAGACAGACCTTGGAAGTACAACAATATAGGTTAAGGATTTCAGGGCTTGAGAACTCGCAAGTCCATAAAAAAAAAGTCTATGAGTTGATAACAGTGCAGGTATTTATCAAATGACAAATGGCATTTGTAAGACCTAACCAGGGCCAGTGCCTCGCATAGTCATGAAATGCTCAGTAGTTTGAAGACTCGAACCAATTACCACCTCTAAAAAGTGAAGATGATTATCACCATCAAATTGCTTCGTTATGTAGGGAAGATGGAAAAATGAGATCTAGAGAAGACATGCAGGAGGATAAGAGACAATAGAAAAAGGTTATAATTTTCTATTTGTTCTTAGAAACAGTATAAACAAAAAGGCTTAGCTTCTTTATCATCATATAACTTCTCAAGTTGTCTCAATTTTCCACTTGCTGATGTCTCTTAACTTGATTGGTCATAACAAATGTCAACAACCTGACAATATGGCAAACTACATACAAAAGAGGTGCATTCTTCCTCCCACTTCACAGCCTTAGCAAGCAAAAGAGAAGTAACTTCACTTCCTATAGACAACTTTACCTATGAATCAGTGATTACCAAAGCAAATGGACTTTGGATTGGCTTTTCCCACCCTGCCAATAATGCAAATATTCTTTCAATATGAAAGATTTGTCTGAGTTTGTTGTAAACTTCGTTCAACCATAAGGATTTGGAAAGGAGAGAAGACAAATGCACATTGCATACCAAACCAGAGCATGAAACTAATGACATAGAATTCTCTCAAAGATCATTTTTCACTAACTGTATACATAAAAGCTTTGGGTTATTTATTTTGGTATCGAATTAAGTTTGGACTGCAGATTTCGGTCCATCATCTTGAAACCTGACTAGGGAGTGGCTGTTTTGAAGGTGCTTACTATCCCTTTACTGTATGAACTCATAGGCAATTAATAACAACGTGCATGGAGAATGGAGCAATATCTCTTTCCCGCATGAATTCATCTGGAGCTTCTTTCTTTCTGTTTGCACACATTTGCTGATCCATCCAACCGAATTCAGAGTTTAGTTAATAATTCCAGTGTTTGCATATCAAAACTATGAGATTATACTATCCCATTGTACTAAAAGGAAAGGGAAAAATCTGTCCTATAAGCTTAAATTCTGTGATAATTTTTCCTATCTCCTTAAAACCAGTTGCAGTGTGGTGTTCCAATCCCTTTAATTTCAACCCAATGTTTTTTTTAGTACTTCAATTCTATATGACTTAACCCAAAACTTGAATTTTGCAAAATTTGGAAGCATTTGAATTTTGAAGATTACACAAGTAATGAGGGAAGAAAGAAAAAGACCTGGGTAAGCTTGGCGTTCAGTAAGCCCTCAGTGTAAGCGCCTTCAGCGGGCGAACGATTCTCGATTGCGAAAACCTCATCCTTATACCAAAGCAACAGTATGGTCTCCCCGTCTTGTATGATCACACGCCTTTCTCCTTTCGGAAGCGCCGCAAGCGGCACCACCGGCACCCAGTTATCACCAGCGCCGCCGCCCGACGCCGCTGATTCTTCGCTCACAGAAGACATTTCCGTCGCTTTGCAAGTGATCCTACTGCTGCTGCTGCTGCTGCATTGTTTAGTGGGGAAGTTGAAGGTAGTAGAAAGAGGGGCGTTGAGGTGGAGGGTAATGGGGGATGGCGATGGGGGAGGCCGGCGACGGCGGAGGATAGGAGTGGGCGTGAAATTGTAGTGGTGGTGGAAAGCGGTGGCCATTGGAAGAGGAGTGAATAAGAGAAGAGGGAGAGAGTGAAGAGGGGGAAGGCAACGGATTGCATTGCATGGCCACAGAATTTGAGTGGATAAACTTTCCAAGGAATACACCAAACTATGGTTTGTGTATGTCTTTATGTCCACCACAACTTTTATTTTCTCACCTTTTCTTTTTAATTATTTATTATGATCCACGATTTTTTTTTAACAAAATAATACATTCCTATTAAACTGTTTTAATAATTATTTAATTATTAATTAAAATAAAATATTTTATTTAAAAATAATTATAATTATAAATTTTTAATATCTATGATCAGTATGGATGTAGATATTAAACTCCTTTAAATACATTACTTAAAATTAAAATAAAAACATAAAAAAAATTGAACATCAAATAGAAATCCTAAATTGCCCACATGAATTTGTGAACGAACTCCTCTGAACCATCTTTTAAAATGAAAATAATAAATAATAAATTGTTATAAAATAAAAAAATAAAGTGATTTATTAGTAAAATAAAAAAGAAAAGCATATATTATTTATTCACCAATGAGATATTTTAAGATATTTTTTAAAAGGCTATATTTATAATATAAATAATATAAAAATTTACTTTTAATGGACTTATATAAATTTCTTTTACTTATCTTTCTTATAATAAAAATTTCTATAATGTTCTCTCTTCGATGTTCATTATTAAATAATGTGACTCGTTAAAATTTTATTAAAATAAAAGCACTCTAAAAATTTTAGCGAAAGAAAGAGAATATACGTATACTTATTAAAAACCTTACTAGAAAAACTCAACGAAACAAAATTTCAATTAAGGAAAAAATAGTACAAAAGCACTTTTGGGACAAAAAATATTTTTGAGATAAAAGCATTGTCATATAGTACTTATTGACCAACTAAAATATGGTGTTTTTGGGTTAAAATATTTTTTATCATTTTTTTAAAGATGATACATTATATTTATTCATATTTAGTGATTTTATAATCATTGAAGTACTTAATTGATATGTTTTATTCATATTGAATCTTTAAGGTTTTTTCAGTATATCTTAATTTATATATAAGAATCTTATATGTTAAGTGCTTTATCTGTAAGTCAAGACAAAATTTTATTTTTCTAAGGTGTTTTTTTATCTCAAATCATTTCTTTAACTAATTTTCTACTTCGTAATTTTTTCAAAAAAGTTCTAATAATAATTATAATAAAGCCTAATCAAGATAATTCTATACAAATATATATAGGAATATTGGATCATTTTAAAATCTTCCTCAACTATTATTCACTAAGATGAATTTACCATGTATATACAAATTATTTCAATTAATATAAATACTTACGAACGTATTGAATAATTTACTGGAAAATTTTATATCATTCTAACATTCTAAATCCTTTAGGAATTTTAATATAAATTTCTTCTATAGTGATTTATATAACAAACTATAACAATCAATAGACACGTGTCGAAATTTTCATGAACTGTTAGACTAATAAGATATATAAAGATTATTACATTCACAACAAAAAAACATTATATCATTTGATAATCAATGCCATAACTTTACCAAAAAAACCCTTATATTACAAGTCGTGATTAATATCTTAAAATTTCATTTTTCTTAGCTTGTTTTCACAATATTGTTAATTTGTATCTTGTTGGCTTTATATTTTTAAATGTTTGGATTATTGGTCCAAAAACTTCACTATTTGAAAGTGAAATTAATTTTACTACGTCTATCTATTTTAATCAATTATTTCCATGTCTATATGTCTCGATAAATTTATATTCAAGATCTTAATTTTCTTTCACGATTTCAATAATAACATCCACCTTTAGGCACTTAGGTTTAGTTTGGATGGGCGGTGTATTTACCTCCGGTGAGGTTAAAAACAGCGGTGGCGTTGCGGTGAGATTGGATACTGTAGCAGTAAGATTAGAAACAATTATAGAGTGTATGTTTATGTTTGGATTCAAACGCAGCTATAGCAGTAAGGTGAAAATAAAAAATGACTATTAAGAACATCAGATTAGAATTGATATATAATAGAAGTTTTTAAATTATTTTACTTTTATGAAATTATTAAAATATGTGAATTTTTAAATTCATTTAATAAAATATTAAAATGTATCTTCCAATATTTTATTATAAATATTTTAATGAATTATATAATCAAATTAAATTATTTATTAGATAAAATGATAATTATTTTTAATTTGGCTGCAAAATCTGAAAAAAAAAGATTGGGAAAGAAATTAGTTTAACTTTTAAGGATAAAATGGTAAAATAATAAATAAAAGTATGGGTATTTTTATCTGTTAAAAATATATCTGCTGCACTAGTGAACTTATTGCTGATGAAATCTTCAGCTAGTTTTGGGGATATCAGTGTGGTGGAAATATATTTTGGCTGTACTGAAATGCTGAACTAAACAGGTTGCTAGTGAAGTTGGTAACTCAACTGCACTTCACTGGCGTTAAACGCCGAACCAAAGGAGGCCTTAGTCAACCCGCCATTCCATCATAAATTAACAGCACGTTTGGTTAGCTGTAATAGAATAGGGCTGTAATTGAATAGAGCTGTAATGGAATAGAGCTATAATGAAATAGAGCTGTAATAAGTAATTCAACTGTTTGGTTGAATGGAATAGAATAGAACTGTAATAGCATTCTTGTGTTTGGTTGAATGGAATGATGTTGTAATAGCATAAGAAAAAAAATTAAAATGACCAGAATACCCTTAGCAGAATTTTTTTTAAGGTAGATGATTATTGTTATTGTTATTAAATTTTAATAAGATTATTACTGAAAATAATTTAATAAAAATAATAAATAATTTAACCATATTTTAACATAATTATTATTAAATATAATTTAATAAAAAATATAATTTAATAACATTCTTAATATAATTATTATTATATGAATTAAAAAATCAAAATATATAACACTATAAAAAACTATATAATCTACTTTATTATTTTTAAATTGCAATACATATTTAATGTGCTAAAATATCATTACTGAAAAAAATAATTTACTTATTCCATAATAAAAAAATTAAATATTATAAGTAATAAATAACTCATTGCTAAAAAGGTAATAAATAACTTGAGAATTATATTTCACATCCAAGCATAATATTCACTTATTAACCAAAAGTTACATGATTTCATTAGTTTATATGTCATAATCCGTATGTTTTAAAATTTTACAACATCAAAAAGTTACAACATTATAATGACATTCTATCATGTCATTATACCATCCAAATATTACACACAAAAAGTTACCAAACTATCAACACAACTATGATTTTTAATATGTTGGATTCAACATCACGCCCTTCATCACCTGATATTGAAGTTTCAAAATCTAATTCCAGCTCCTCATCAAAATCGGAGTCTTCTCTTTCAGATCTTGGACCATCTTGTAAAGCATCGCTGTTAGCTTCTGAGCGATATAGTCTGTCACTCAACGACAATACCCTTCCAGTTCGACGTTCACCCTTATGTGATCCATCACTTGCCTTGTTACTTTTTTCTACCTCAGCTATTAAAAAATGAAACTAGATTAAGGAAAAGATTAAAATTCAGAAAAAAGACATTACCAATACTAGAGATATTGATCATTCACATTCATGGAATGGAAACTAAAAGGAAGGGATGAAAATTGAAAGAGTAGTTCGGCCTTAAAGTGATTACTGAAGTTCATTCCACACATAATAGTGGAAAGTTCAGCATAGGCAATAACCATAGTGATCACATGTTGTCAACTTGATAAATATAAACATCATGCATGCTACAAGTACACTTGAAACTTGATTGCTCTCAGGCCTACCAACAAACTTCAGGAGTTCAGGGCATCGCTTATAAGAACATGGCATTTGCAAATCTAGTGAACTGAACAGCAAAGAAAAGTCATATTAGTATTAATTTTAACACCAACTGCGCAAAGAAATTGTAATCAATACACGATTAGACACATAAAACAGTCTTTCAGTACAAGTAAAACCATCATAGTATTGTCCTACACACATGAATACATGTACAGCTATCAACTTTGAAGTCAAGAGATGAGATGCTTCAATTGAGACAATGATATGATTGTACAAGACACCAACCAGCAGCAAGATGTTTTTTAATGTTTCTTAGCAATTTCAACCAACATCCGGCATTTTTCAATCTGTAACCACCATGTTAGAGTATAGCTGAAATACATACAGAATAACAACATAAGTTAAACAACAATCTACAAAAAGAAAAGGACAATAAAATAAAATATGCATACTCCAGCAGCAATTTTGCCTCTACTCCGGAGACCATTTTGGAAGACACCTGAAAGAGGTGGTCGTTGCTCTAGTTTATTTAGTACAGGAGTGAAGGTCATCAATTTTGAAGCATCTCCTGAGTTATATTGCATTGAACTCCCACTAGCTGGCAATTATGGAAACAACAGATGATGAGATGAATAACATCTTAACAATCCAAATAATAGTTATATAAGCATCGTACTAACTGCAAATAAAGCAAATAACTAGAAAATACTGAGCCAAAGAACATTAAACTAAACTTGAGAATGTGACAAGCTACCACACCTATACTAACCTGAGGCTTAACCTTGATATTGTAATCTAAAAAGCACTACATGAAAATGAAGAATAAAATAACAAGGGAAGAAGGGGAGGCAAGAGGCAGGACATATTAAGCTAAGTTGAATCTTAAGACGCAATTCAATTCTTCAAATTCAAAACAGGAACCTAAATACGGAGAGAAATCAAAACTATAGACATCAAGTCAGGCAGCATGAAACCTCCTTTAAAAAAAAGGACAAACAAATTGGACCATGATTTACCATGATTTACCATGACTTACATCCATTAGATATACTTACCATGATATACGTCCATTAGATATGGACAAACAAATTGGATGCTTACCATGATTTACGTCCATTAGATATACATGCTCCCCACCATAGCTAAGAAGAACCTCTTCTCCATTAGGGCTGAAGGTAACATGAGTTAAGTGCAAACTTGAACGTCTCTGAAAAGCAAAGAAATCAGTATTTAAATAATAAACCAGTAGTGGTTCAGTTCAAAGATATATAATGACCCCTAGAAGCAAGAAAAAGCAGTGTTACTAATGGGGATGTCAATTGATAACAATCAGCAGTTCACAACTGACTCCTGTCAACACTTTTAACTTTAAACATCCAACAAAACTATTTTTCAATGAGCAGAGTAATGAAGTGAAAGATTCCAGTAAGAGAAAACTAGTCAATAGTGACCTAATGAAGATGATAAGCTCACTCACTTACCAATAATGAAAAGAAAAGGAAAACAAGCAGAGAATTATTACCATTTACAAATTGAATAGTTACATCATTCAGGACTATCTATTCATAAGTCCACACTATACAAAATAAAACTTGGTCCTGATGAGAAGAAAGCACAAAAAACATTCCTTAGGTGAAAAGATAAAAGTTTTTATATCTTCTAAAAATCTATTTCAAAACCTTTCAGAAACTGCATAAATTATTTATAGGCATCATCAAACACAGATACACAACCCAGTAATCCTGATTCAGAAGGATTACTAGAACACTCAATATTTCACATTTTCCAAACTAAAATGTAAATGAGGCAAACTTAGAAACAATCAACACCATATAAATACAAAACCCCTGATAACATAGTTCAGCCAAAATTCACATTATTAAACTTTGGCCAAGTTCATGCTACCTATTACACTCGTAGACAAAAAAGGATATCTCATACCAGTGCATCATCAGAACCAGAAATCAAAAGTGAACCATTTGAATTCCAAGCCACAGCATTTACATAGCCCTGATGTCCCTGCTCAAACAAAGAACATAGTAAGATGATTTTACAATGACTGGAAAAGAAAAAACTGTAAGTGTAACAAAACATTGTCCCTTTGAAGCCTCGAAATTAGAAGTGGCAAATCAACGGGCAACTAGAAAATTATCCAGACAGCATTTAATTTAGCACAGTAGTTAACGAATAACTGCAATGTGATCTAGGAAGACAGAAAATGCATACATTCAATCAACTGCCATAAAATGCCACTACTATAATGTATGATGCGTCATGAGAAAAAAGTGCATATATATAAATAAATAAAGTGTTAAAAGAGTCTGAAATACTACCACTGTAACTGCTAATAGAAGATATGCATGTCAATTATAACACCTTTCTAAATGCAAATATCAAATATGCAAAAATTGAAACAACCTCCAATTCTTGTTCCATTGAAAGCCTACGAATCAGAGCCGAATGCATCTGCAAACTATGACCAACATCCTACATAAACACCAAAAAGGAATCTGTTAGATAAAGCACAGTCACCATTGTAAGTCAAAAAAAGGAAAGAAAAAGATTGATAGTAATTGACTACAAAGAAACTAATAAAGATAAAAACTAGTCAGAGTTAAACTATCAGCAAGATTCAGGGGAAACTGAACAGAACCAAAAAAAAAAAATTAGGCTCCGGTACTTCGATTCTTGATCAAAATTTCAATAATAAGCACGTATGGATTAAAATCCGGTAACACGGTAGCATTTACTCAAATTCTCAATTACACATCAGATTAACTAAAGAGAAATTATATTAATTCCGCAAATCCTCAGAACTGCAAACGAGAACACCAAATTGTTGTGAAGAATGAGAGGAAAATACGTGGCCAATGTCGATGCGCCTGTTTTCGAGTAGATTGTGCACGTTGCCGTCATGGAACGGCCACTGCTCCATCCAGTTTTAATATCGAAAAACAAAGAAAACTGGAAAGATATTAGAAAACCCTAGCTTTGATCAGCAGCGAAGCTGGTAATCAGCGATGAACATATGCGGAAAACAATTCCATAGTCCTTTTGAAGCTAAGACGGGCCTTTTTTTTTTTCTTTTTGTTGGTTTTAATTACGACAACGCAATGGGTTTGGAGACATTAAAGCAACGCAATGGTTTTAGATCGAGGTTGTTTTTTGAGTTTCTAATATCCGTTAAGAATCTGCCCACAAGAATCTGACCACAAATCCAAACCGAACCGATTCAAACCATAATCGATCTTAACAGACAACACTCAGTACAAAATGGAGCAAAAATAGTTTAGAGAACGATGGTTTTGGTATCAGTTTCAGCGATGGTTTTGGAGTTTAGAGAACGAAGGCTGGAAGGAAATAGGAAAAAGAACGGAAAAAAAGAAAGGCTTCAGAGTGAGAATGAAAAAGAAGCAGAAGGGTAAAGTTGAAACACAAAAACGCTGAATGGCTATTCTGTGGTAGGAGCTCCGAATGGTAATCGACAATTTTGGCTGTAATAGGGCTGTATGGAATAGGGCTGTAATAGCCTATTACAGCCAACCAAACCCCTGAATAGTTTACTGTGTTGAATAAGGGAGGAATAGCTAAGCTATTCATGTGAACCAAACATGCTGTAAGGTTCTTACATTGTAAGATCCGTTTTAACCACCAATTGGGCTAGGCTCAAGCAATAGGGTTAGAGTACCTGTTATGCCAACATGGGGCACCCATACAAAACCCAAAAGGTAGGAGAGGTAGCTCATTTTGCACCCAAGGAGGGCTCCAGAAGCGCCTAAGAGGCTTCTTGTTGCCTTACAATAGCTAAACCCACCTAATTAGGATATTTTAAGTTAAAATTAATTTCAGCAATTCGGGTGAATATGGACTGTTGAATGTAACGGTGGAAACTATAAAAAGAGCCGCCTCACCTCATTCTTATACATAAAAGAACATTGTAATAAAGCATACAAATATTCTCGAGCACTCTCTTACAATCTTATTCACCTAAGTTTTTTTGTTTCTCTTTTAAGCTGAATTTAATCACTTAAGCACATCAAAATCTTATTTACACCCAAATTTCATTCTTCTGCTTAGCATGATTTTAGGCACTTAGATGCATCAATCATTTAAGCACATCAAAATTTTATTCAGATCCAAGTTTCTTTATCTCTTGTTAGCTTGAATTTAGACACTTAGCCACATCAATCATTAGTTATTTAAGCCTAAAGGCTCACACAAATTAGTGCTTTTTTTTCTTAAACCCTTAATAAGAAAATTTTGATTTATTTTGTTGAATCGCTTTAATTGTTTAGACACACTTTTTTTTTAAAACCTAGTCGGTGACATATAATAAAAAAATATCGACTAATTTTTTTTAAACATTTGCGCCTCTCAATATTGACTAATTTTCTTAAACTTTAATTCTTCTCAATTTTTTGAGTTTATTCTGTAAGCACCTTTTTTAAACTTCAACTCTTCTCAAATTTTTTGAGCTTATTTTGCAAGCACGTTTTTTAAATCGATGTGTTTTTTTTCTTTAAACCCTATAAAATTACAATTACTTTTCTTAACTATTTCTTTTATAAAAAAATATTTTCTGGTTTTCCCACCTATAAATCAATCGAAAAAAGCTATCAATCTTGTATTCTATGAAAATGGTTAAAAAAATATTTTCTAGTTTTCTCACATATGAAAATGGTCTAGGCTCCGTTCGGCTGTGCTTCTGGGATGGGTTTTTGCCCAAAAAGTAATTTTTTGGTTAAAAGCATTAGAAGCACTTTTTTGCAGATGATGAAGCAGCAATTTTGCTAAAAGTTCTCAGCCAAAAGTGCTTTTGGCCTTATATCACTTTTTTACCCTTCATTTTTCTTCTTTCCAAATTGACAGCAGACTCTTTTTTTTTTTTCATTTCTCTTTTGTTTACTTTTCCTCTAGTTGTATATGTGTTAAAATTATTAATTAAAAATAAAAAATTATTTTTAAAATAATATAATTGTTAATTATTGATTATATTTAAATATTTAAATATAGTTTATATATTCTAATTAAATTTAATAAATAATTAATATTAATTACTTAGCTTTTGTTTCTTCACCAAGTCACGAGGCTTGTTAAACAAGCTTTCTGTTCTGCTTGCTTAGCTTTGTTACTTGATCCTCAGCTAAAACATTTATATTTATACCGGTGTAAGTGGATATATTGAGAATCAAAAAAAAATTTATTAATAATAGGGTACATTAATTAATTAATTAATTACTTAGAAATATTTAAAATTAATATTATATATTAAAATATTAACAATAAGTTATAATAAATTATTTTTTATATTTTTGCTAAAATATCATAATATTAACTAATTTGAACATTATTTAAATACATATTTGTTACTTTATAATATCATGTCTAAAATGGACATTTTACTTCTCAAAAGTACTTTTTAACAGCAATACCAAACACTTAAATATTTCAAAAGTACTTTTCAAAAGTATTTCTCAAAAGCACTTTTTTCCACAGCACTTCTCAAAAGTACTTTTCAAAAATATTGCCAAACTGACGCTAAGTGTGTTAGGATAATTACCTCTACTTTCAAAATGTTCATTGTGGTTTCTAAATTTTACAGTACCTTTTGTTGGATAGAATTGCTATTCCATTCCGTTACTTTTCCGTGCAAGTAATAATATGGTTCACTGTTTAAGTGATTTCACAGAATGTCTATTGCACCCTTATTTCCTCAGCTGCTGTAATAGATATTTAGGGGTTTGGGTCTGAATTGCTATTCAACACCACAACCGTAATAACATTTTCACATTTTTAGACCAAAATAACCTGCCTCTCCTTTTCCCAAAATTCTCTCCAGATTTCTTCCTCAAGATTTATCCCCAAATCAAGTCAAGCATCCATTCGCCCTTCATCTTCATCTCCCCAAATACAGTAAAGGGTACGTTTTTTTTTTAATCTGATTCACTTCTGTTTTCCTTGTTCTCTTCTACATTCAACGAAGGGGTGCGCTGAGGTTCGATCCTTTTCCTTTCTTTGGCTTTTTATGTCCATTCAATTTCTAGGGTTTTAAAGGCTTGGATCTCTCTTTCATTTACCTTTTCTTTTTCGGTACATAGCAAACAAAGAGGTATTTTGACTTTTGATCTACATTTCTTCCAATACTAGCTTTTATTCAAGGTCTAATCTCGATTTCTTGTTTTTCTTGCCTAGATTTTGCTTGCTTGTTCGATTTTTTTCCCAATTTTTCCTGCTTAAGTTAAGCTTGATCTTGATGACTATCAATTCATTTTCTCTTATGTTGATTGACGAAAGCTAAAAGGAAAAAAAAAAAAGGTAAATTATTTAATATACATATATGTATGTCTTGAACTAGATTCTGTGCTGAAGAAAGAAGCTGGATTTTCTTTTTCTAATTTTGAAAATTATAGATTATTGGATTTTCATTGCTCTCTCATTATGTTTATTCTACAGTTGCTTCTCTTTGGCCCTTTGGACTTATGCAAAAAGCTTTCCCTGTAGGTTGGAGACAAAGTGCAAAAGGGTTAGGTATTATGCATCATTGAAGCAATGAAGTTGATGGATGAAATAGAAGTAAGTTCTTATTCTTTCTGCTTGGAAAAATATTTAAAGGTTTTGTCATACAAATGTTAACATTTCTTGACATTTTTTTTCTTGTTATTATATTAGAACTTCTATATCCTAAATATAGAATAAAATAGACTTATTTAAGTCTGAACACTGAATCATGGATCTAAAGTTTGAGATAAAGCCCGAAGCTCTTGGAGACTTGAAGTGTCTTTTAATTTATGTCTTGAGTGCTCCAAATAAAATATGCATAGGAGTTAGACTACAAATTATTGGGCATATAAGTTGTTAGGACAACTAATGTAAGATGCTGGACAAATGTGCAGTTCCCTTCCACAAAAAAATCAATGCCTCTGCTGCTTAGAGCATTGTAAGGGTGTGCTTAGAGCATTGTAAGGGTGAGAAGGAATAAGATCTTATGTTTGCAATTTTTTTTCAGAAACAAATTGGTTAAATACTTCCTTTAGATTAATAGTAACAGTGCCTTTTGTGTTTAGGTGGGGAAAATGTGCACACGTAGCTTGTGATCCAAATGGAAACATTGAAACGGACATAAGCAAAGATACCCAAAAAAAAAGATAGAATGAGAAAGACTTTAAAAAAAAAAATTAAAGTTGATGCAATCATATATAAAGTGGGAGAAAGGATGCTTTAATGAATTTAGTCATAAGCATGGTTTAGATGCTTTCTGTTGAAAAACGATTTTTAGTATCTGAAAAAATAAAACAAATGAAATTTAAGTGTGGGACAAGAGTATGCTTTAACAGGGCCTGAATGGAAGGAAAAGATTCGTGTAGTTGGCTCAAGAGTTTTGCTTTTAAGATCTTTAGGATTCTTGAATAAGGCCCTAAGGTCAATGCTGAACAGAAACTTAAGCAAGCTTGACTGGTACTTTTTGGTTATCAGGATACTCTGCTGCAGGTTTCAATTAGATGGCCAGTTAGTTTTCCATTTTTTTATTGAACAGTCATGCTTCCTTGATTAAACTTTAACCTTAAAGTGACTTAATTTTAAATAGATTCCATATTAGTTCTTCCTTTTGGAGCATTCTCAACAACCAACCTGATAGCTGCATTTTAGTTTGTTTGGCCAATGAGTGATTACCGCCCATAATTACTGCACTTGGCAGTTGCAGTATCACTGTAATCTGTTGTACACCCTTAATCAATATGCTGTTTTGTTGCATCCATAATTTATTGAAATTGTCAAACTGTCTCTTATGTGGCTAACTGTAGATGAAAATCATTGTTTCAATAGGCTGATCAATCAGGAACCATAATCGAGATCCTTGTAGAAGATGGCAAAGCAGTCAGCGCTGATACAGTGAGTATTCTTTGCTACCTTGATTGCAAATAATGTATATGGATGGAAGGATGGATGGATGGGTATTGAATTGTGGATTTGAAGTAAATTTGATTGTCTTTTTCCTTTTTGTTTTGGTTTTCTGTTGCTCGGACGTTCTTTTTTGTCATCTTTACAGCCTCTGTTCGTGATTGCACCTTGAAATAAGACTGTCGAGTAGCAAAGTAAAAGGTAGGAAGGACAGGCAGGCAAGCAGGTTGAGTTGGTGGGATTTTTCTTCCTGGTAATGTAGTTTGGATTCATTAAATGGGCAGCTTCTTTTGTAGTCTGGTAGCTTATTATATACTTCTAGTCTTGCAGCTATAGTAAATAAAAATGTTATTCAAACAAATGTTATTATATACTTCTAGTACGGGATATTTCATGCTTTTTACTTTCCCTTGTTCAAATAAAAATGTTATTCAAACAAAGGAACAAACTGAGTTCAAACACAAAAATGATTGAAAATGAATATGATTAGATAGGGGCTATCGAATATGATTGGCATGCTTTTGAATATGAAATTAAAATATAGAATTAAACTAAATTCAAATTCAAATAAAAGAAATAACAAGAAAGCCAGTAAAAAAAATTGAAATTTTAATTAGCTTTTATGAGAAAAATGTAATTAATAAAAATCTGTCTGTTTTCTTTTTCTTTTCCTAAAAATACACTAAAGACATGGCTTTTTTTTTTTAGCTTTACAAGTATCTTCAAACACGGCTTGGGCTAGGATAGTATTAAAGAAGAAATTTTCAAAGAAAACCAAAATGATTAGTTATTAAAAGAGCTTTTTAGCCTAGTGGGGATAACATTCGACTTTTTGTGTTCGTTTGAAATGGGTCAAAAGATTTCTTGTTAACTATTAAAAATTATAGTTTTGTTAATGATATTTTGGTAACTTTTTGTGTTTGTAATATTTGAATGGTATAATGACATGACAAAATATCATTACAATGTTGTAACTTTTTGAGGTTGTAAAATTTTATGACACATGGATTATGACATATAAACTAATGAAATTATGTAACTTTTTGTTAATATATGAATATTATGTTTGGATGTGAAATATAATTTTCAAGTTATTAATTACTTTTGATATTTCATTTTTTATTGTAGAATAATTAAATTATTTATTTCACTAATGATATTTTAGCATATTAAATATGTATTGCAGTTTAAAATTAATAAAGTAGATTATATACTATTTTTATAGTATAATATATTATGATTTTTTAATTCATATAATAATTATATTAAGAATTTTATTAAATTATATTGAATAATAATTATGTTAAAATATGGTTAAATTATTTATTATTTTTATTAAATTATTTTTAATAATAATCTTATTAAAATTTAATAACAATAACAATAATAATTTATCTAAAAAAAATCTGCTAAGGGTATTCTGGTCATTTTAGTTTTTTTCCTTATGCTATACAACATCATTTCATTCAACCAAACACGAGAATACTATTACAGTTCTATTATATTTCATTCAACTAAACAGTTGAATTACTGATTACAACTCTATTCTGTTATAGTGAACCAAACGTACTGTTAGTTCCTCTCTAACCATGTTAATTTCTAAACTTCGTTAATTTCTAAATGTTGAATATGATTTCTAAATTCTAGTTCTCCCTTAATTCGTTTTAATTTTTGACTTATTAATACATGTGCCTATGCGCCCAATTATAGGATGCCTAAATTAAAAATATATATATATTTTTAACCTAAAAATAAAATAAAACATTAGAACCACAAGCTTTCTTTCCTCTTTTTATAAAAAGGACAAGAATAAAGAAAATAATCCTTCAAGTAACAAAGATGTTTGCAAGCTTTCTTTGCTTTTTTACACGTACGCCAAGAATCAAGAAAAGCATGCCAATACTGAAATTAACAAAGATGCTTGTAAGGAAGGAACAAAACAACTACTCCAACAATTACAACATTTGCAAACCCTTATTTACAACATGATTGTCACTCTCTTCTAATTGATTATCCATCTCCAATTTCTCCATTAATTTGTTTGTCGTTTTTTGTACCTCTTAATTTTTTTGAATCTGGGATAATAACATAAAATCTCTTGTAATTTGACATAATTGTTGATGCTGTACTTGCATTTTTAGCTATTTTAATACTTGAACTTTTTTATCGTCTAATATTTTGATACCTAAAGTTGACAATGTTAATTTTAGTCAGAATTTGACATGCGAACCAATTTAAAAGGGCCACATGGCACCATAAAACCAGAGAAAAAACTAAATGTACAGAATAGAGGGACTTACATACAAATTTCCCTTTTATTTTTTAAGGTAAAAATATTTAAAAAAAATAATTAAAACTTTTATATTGTAATTTCTTTTTCTACTCTCACACGTTATAACATCTTCCATTCTACAATTCTTTATCTTTTAAACCCATTTTAGTCTCTTCTTCTTTTAAACTTTGTTGAAGAAACCCTAAAATAGCTCCCAATCTTTAAAACTCATTTTAGTATAAATATATTGTTTGAAATTAGTATAAATATATTGTTCGAAAGATATAAATATTAAAATGTTAAATTTCATATTTTTACCAATAATTTTAATTTGAATAAAAGAAACATATGGTCAAAGTTAACTTAAAGCGTTAAATATAAAAAATATTATAAAACTAAAAGGAATAACTTTTAAATAATATTAAAAATAATTAATTTAAATTACATTTTAAAAGATAATACAAATATCAAAGAAATACAAATTAAAATGTAAATTGAATGGATGTATTCTCTATTATCTACTTATGTTTTTCATTGATTTTAAAATTTGGATATTTGTTATCAAATAGATTTAAAAATTAAATTGCTTAAATTGTTAATTTTCAATTTTCATTTTCTTTTTTACAATATTGTATGAAACAATTTATGTCCTGCCTACCCTTTCTTTTCTTTCCCTCTTCGGCCGACTCCCCCAATTTCTAATCCCTAACAGCTAATTTCTAAATTCCTAACAAAATAACTTTTCCTTCTCCACTCCAACACCCACCGGCCACCACCATCATCGTTCACCAGTCACCACCAATCCACCACATACCCGCTGGCGACTTTATAATTTTAATACGGGTCGAGCAAGCAAGCTTGCCATTTCTTTCTGAAACGTTTCAAGTTTTAAGACGTTTCACTTTCAACTCATGTTTCAGAGCAGGTGAATTTCAAAATCCTTCTTTTTCATTAATTTTGATTTTCTTTTGGTAAATGGAGGCATTTCAATGATAAGCTCGAGAGAACTAATATTGGCCTTACCTTCATTTTTTTTTTTCAGTTTTTTTTTTCTAATCTGTTGTGCACATTTAATGGTAAATTTATTTCTTATATTTCATGTAACTATTGTTACTTTAACCTCTGTTTGGTTGCCGAGAAAACCGAGGAACTTAATTAGCAATTTTTACATTGTTCCTTTTTCTGTCTGCACTGAGTTATTTATTTGGAAATTAAGCGGTTAAAGCTTTTCTTTGTTCTTTTATTACTTTACAAGGGATATTCTTTTGTTTACCCTTTTTGTTGTTGATGATGAAAACAGTGTTGAGATCCTATACTTTAATGGCGTATAAATCTGAGCAAAAACTTGATATTTTTGGTATTCTGGTTAGCAATCTGAAAATATTTCTTTTATTAATAATTAACTCATGAGCAACGAAGTAGATACGAAAACACCAACTTCTTTTTCCTCAGTGTTTGGAATTCTTCCATTGCAATTATATTTATTAAATTTGTTTTATACAATAAAATAATCTAAAAAAATTAATATGGGCAGCTCGGGTTTAGTATATCAATTTGGGGTGGGCTTGGACAGAATTTTAAGTTCGTTTTTTGGTCCAGATTGGGCCCGAGCTTAGAAAGTGGACCTAAAATTCTATCCAAACCCGACTCGACCCATGATCAGGTCTAATAAACAGATAAATGAAAACATAGTGATAAATATTAAATAGAAAATATAAATATTTATTTGTCTTAGATAAAAAGAATGATTTAACTCTATGGATATCCATAACAATGGTAAGTTTTTACATTAAGTTTTGATGATTTAATTAAAATGTTTCAACAATTTTGAGAATTTAATTAAAATTTGCTGAACTTTTGTAGTGTTTAATGACAATTTTCAAACATTTTGGGGTTTAATTAAAATTTTCTAAAATTGTTGGGAGCTTAATAAATTTTTTAAAAAATTTTAGGAGCCTTACTTAAAATTTCCAAAGATTTAAAAAGCTTAATAATAATGTTCCTATTTGGGACCAAGCCTCGCCTGCCCCTAATATGCGCTCCGCACCCTTCTTAGCAATGGTATCGCCGATTCCATCAAACAGGTTCCTTTCCATCGCTATCTTACTGTCTTTGATTCCTGTTTTTCTCTCTAATTTTCGTTGTACAATTAAGATTGAATCAAATCATAATGTTTAAGTTCTTAATCGTAGCAAATTAGGGTTTACAACATTTAATAGCTGTGCTGCACTGTTTTTGCATGATTAATTGTCTTCCATGTTTCTCATTCTCAAGTAAATTGATAGTTTCTACTTTCTAAGCCTGGAAATGGCCGCTAGACCAACGAAGTTTTGCAAATGAAGCTTGAATTTATTTAACTACTCTATTTTCTTGTTTAATAGTTCTGTTAACTTTTTTAATGATTAATTGTGTTCCAGGTTGCTCATTCTTATGCAAATTAATATTTTGTAAGACTGCAAATGGCCATTCGACCAACAAAGCTCTGCAAATCTCTCTTCAATCTGTATCCATGTCTTTCTCAGTTTGTCTTAGTTCACTCAATCTCTTCACTGAACGCTGTGGAAGAAACTGTGAAAGCAGCTCTCGAAGCCAAAACCTATGAACAACTCCCTAACATTCTTGTTGCCTTAGAAAAATCGAGGCGGATTCAGAATCCTTTTTCATTTCTTTCTACCTTATCTTTGACGCTTAGAGCCCAGATCATTGATGAAATCTTACAATCTTTTAAATCTATTCGGCCTCGCTCCCGTCCCCGGATTGTGTATGATCTTCTTCTTTCCTACACCCTTCAGAGTTCTGACCCAATCCCTCTTTCACTTGCCGTGCTACAATGCACTCTTCGTTCTGGCTGTCTTCCGGCTCCCCAAATAAAACTCCTCCTATCTGAAGCATGGCTTAACTTCCGTGGCCATTCACAGCCGGTGTCAGACAGCCTTCTGGAGATGCAAGACATTGGGTTTTGCCCTGACTCCATGACTTGTAATTACCTTATATCTTCTCTTTGTGGTGTTGATCAGTTGGAGGAGGCAGCTAAAATCTTGAAGGGTATGAGCGGAGCTGGCTGCCCTCCTGATCTGGAGAGTTTTGCTGGTTTAATTACTGCAATGTGCACATTTAGAAGGACTGGTGATGCAATAGAGTTAGTGAAGCAAATGGTGCAAAAAGCTAGATTGACACCAAGACAGGGAACAGTGAAAAAAGTTGTGGCAACTTTGCGGGCAAATAGAGAGATATGGAAAGCTGTTGAGTTGATTGAATTCTTGGAGAGGAAAGGTATCCCTGTTGGCTTTGAGAGCTATGAGCTAGTTGTTGAAGGATGCTTGGAATGTTGTGAATATGTTTTGGCTGGAAAGGTAGTTGTAGCAATGACTGAGAGGGGCTTTATACCATATATTAGGGTCCGGCAAAAGGTTGTTGAGGGCTTAGTTAGTGTCAATGAGTTGAAACTTGCGTATTTAGTAAGGGAAAGATTTACAGAATTGGGGTCTTAGACTCTTTGTTGCTTTTAGCTTCTATGAAGTGTTCTGCATGAGTCACCTAAGTGAAGAAAATCAGTCATTGTCGTGATGGCTAATGTGGAGTCAAAGATCAAGGATAGAAATACCCCTTGGATATAGTCCAACGGTAGTGGAAAAAATTGCAGGTTAGTGTCAAATATCCATTGTCATGTTATTTCAACTCATTTGATTTGGTTAACCTATGTTCAGCTTGCCTTTGGTAATTCATCAACCCTTGTAGGTGAAGAACTGTTGAAACCCAGCAAAGACTATATCAACTAAACAAGGACTGATAGGTTGTTCATTCCGTTAATCTGACTATGTCAAGGTGAATGTGGACTTTCAGTCCTCTATGCAGTCATGGCACTGTGTTGCAGGACTGGTGCATAGATATCATCTAGAAGGCGGCTCCAAGATCTCACTCGGGTGGCATGTCTTTGGTGTTGACAGCAGAGCCATGTGCCATGGTCTACTACTTTTCTTGAAACATTGTTTTAAATGTTGCTGCTGCAATGTGATTCTCTTGTTATGGTTAGCAAAGATTGAGATAATTGACATAGTGCTACTATATCTTTTTATGTTCATTTTCCTATTTGGTAAGCAATTCACAGTCTCGTAATGTGGTTGGTAATGAATTAGTTATCTTCATTGAGGCAAGTTTTTGTTCAATTTGCATGGTGACCCGTTTTGAATTTGTGTGTCTTAGACTCTTTATGTGTCCCTAGGAAATTCAGTGTTTACTTTTTAAAGATCAAGTTGGTTTCCCAGCAGAGGATTTGATCCCTTAGTTTCTCTCTTTTTGCCACCTGATTTGAGGAATCAAAAGTTCTTTTTTCCCCCTCTTATGCTTTACATATGTTGACAGCTGCTTGCTGGTTCTTTGTGGTTTTTGTTTTATACAATTGCTAACTCAAGTTGATATCTGCTGCCTTTGCTCTTGCTTACAGCAAAACAAGTTTGTGTTTCTCAGTGTTGGTTTATCACATGTTGACTTAACTAGAAAATTAGAATAGGTAGATCTGAACTCATCATACATCATGTCTGCAAATCGTTGTCAGTCAGTTTGCAAGACAAGTTTTACAATTTTATATGGCCAATGAATTGAGAACTTGATCAGTCAATCCGCAAATGCAATTTCATCAAGATCTTGTACTTTTGTTCATGTTAGATCAGCAATCACTCTTTATCTTTTTATCTCCCTATGTTCTGTGGTTTCCAGACCATACTCCTTGGAACATTGGTAAGGCTCACGCACCTAAGATAGTGAAACCGCCATTCACTATGATCATTGGCAACTTTCTGTAAACCTTGAATGTTGATTGAGAAGATGAATTTATCTCATGCTCATTAGAAAGTTCTCATCTGCTGCAGATTTTACCTATATTTGATGCACATTTTTACTTCATTTACCATTTTGCTTATATATACTTTTGTTCCATCAATTTCAGTTATGTTTTTTTATGTTTGTTTGTGTCTTTTGCACTTGAGAGCTGCTCTAGGGGCAGATGTTTTTTATTTTGGCAAGAAAGCTGCTCTTGATGGATTGCATGTCAGTAGAACCTGATAGTCCGTATATGCATATCATGTCTAGTTGTTTTTTTTTTCGTGTCGGTCATGTAAATGTAAATACAAAAAATTATTATGTTAAAATCATAAACTCGTGTAGGTACGTGTATTAAATGTGACATGTTAATTGTGTTTAAATTTTAGTATTTATTATTGTAAAAAAATTAGTATTTATTACACTGTTTTTGTGTTTCATTATAAGTGTGGTGTTTTTTAATGATATTTAAAATTACATGTCAATGGCATGTGAATATTGGTTTGTTAAGGAAACATGGGCAAACCATTTAGTTTTTAAAATTGAAATATGGAAGTATATAAATATTAGTATAATTTTTAAAATATTTTTTTAAAATGGGAATGGGTTGCCTTTTAGTTCCACATTTGAGTTTTTGAGGCACGTGTATTTGCTTGTGCTAGTGTAGAAGTAATTTAGCTAGTTACTTTTCTCAAGTAATTATACTTGTGTAATTTGTAGGTATCATTTTCTTTTATATTTTAATTTTTTAGCAAATTTTAAAAAAATAAAGATTTATTGGATTAAAGAACACTATAATTTATTAGAAATAAATAAATAATAAAATATAAATTTTGTAAACATTTACATAAAAAATTAGAATCATACATTTTCTTTTTGAATTAAGAAGTCCAGTCTATGCTTGATTCATCAAAAATTGAAGAAAAAGAAAATATTAAGAAAGAATAAATTAATATCTAAAATCAAAATTGTTTTTATTATGAAAATATAATTAAAAGGATAAATGTATTATTTAAAATGAAGTTGAAAACTTGGGGCTCTTAATCTCCTCCACTCCAGCACTCTGAAAGAAGCCATGGAAATCATCCAATTCCAATCACACTCCCTTCCATTCAGTCTTCAGCCTTCTTCTCCAAATCCCCTCTTTTATAAAACAAAACAATTCTGCAGAATCCAAGGCTCCGCAAGATCCCCACCCAAACCTCCCAAAAAACCAACAAAATTTCCCCGCAAAAGAAGAAGGAACCCGCCTTCATTGCCCTTCTTTCAGAAAGCTCCATCTTCCCCCTCTTTACCACTCCACTCCAAGAATCCACAGGCCATTTACAAAGACATTCAAGCATTCGCTAGACAAAACAAGCTCAAGGAAGCCCTCGCTATTTTAGACTACGTTGACCAACAAGGCATCCCTGTAAATCCCACCACCTTCTCTTCCCTCCTTGCTTCTTGCGTTCGTTTAAAATCCTTAACCCATGGAAGACAAATCCACGCTCATATTCGGACCAATGGTCTCGAAAACAACGAGTTCCTACGTGCCAAACTTGCCCATATGTACACTTCTTGTGGTTCCATTGAAGATGCCCAAAGGGTGTTCGATGAATGTACTAGCAACAACGCTTATTCCTGGAATGCTTTGCTTAGAGGTAGTGTTGTATCGGGTAGAAAACGGTATTTGGATGTGCTTTCTACGTTTTCTGAAATGAGGTCATTGGCGGTAAATTTGAACGAGTACACTTTCTCTACTGTTCTTAAGAGCTTCGCCGGTGCATCAGCATTTAGACAAGGTTTAAAGGCTCATGCCCTTTTGATTAAATACGGTTTCATTAATAGTTCTATGCTTAGGACTGGTTTGATCGACTTATATTTTAAATGCGGAAAGATTAAGCTCGCTCACCGCGTGTTTGAGGAAATCCCTGAGAGAGATATTGTTTTGTGGGGGGCGGTGATTGCTGGTTTTGCACATAATAGGATGCAAAGGGAAGCTTTGAATTATGCTAGATGGATGATAAGTGAAGGTATATATCCCAATTCTGTTATACTCACTACGATACTTCCAGTGATTGGGGAAGTTTGGGCTCGGAAAATAGGCCAGGAGGTCCATGCTTATGTGGTTAAGACGAAGAGTTATTCGAAGCAGTTGTCTATTCAGTCAGGTTTAATTGATATGTACTGCAAGTGTGGTGATATGGAATCGGGCAGGCAAGTTTTCTATTGTTCTGGAGAAAGGAATGCGATTTCTTGGACCGCTTTGATGTCGGGATACATATCAAATGGGAGGCTTGAGCAGGCTTTGAGATCGATTGTATGGATGCAGCAGGAAGGGTTTAAGCCCGATGTTGTCACGGTTGCCACAGTTCTTCCTGTTTGTGCCCAATTGAGGGCTCTCAATCATGGGATGGAGATTCATGCGTATGCTGTAAAGAATTGTTTCTTTCCCAATGTATCTATTGTTACTTCCCTGATGATTATGTACTCAAAGTGTGGTGTTTTAGATTATTCTTTGAAGTTGTTTAATGGTTTAGAGGCAAGGAATGTAATTTCATGGACGGCCATGATTGAGTCATGTGCAGAGAGTGGGTGTTTACCTGAAGCAATTGGTGTATTTAGGTCAATGCAGTTGTCGAAACACAGGCCGGACTCAGTGGTAATGGCAAGGATGTTGAACATTTGCGGTGAGCTTAAAGCTATAAAGCTTGGGAAGGAGATTCATGGACAAGTCTTGAAGAAAGATTTCGAGTCGATTCCTTCCGTTTCAGCAGAGATGGTTAAGATGTACGGTGCTTGTGGATTAATGAGCAATGCAAAGTTAGTATTTGATGCTGTCCGCGTTAAGGGTTCTATGACATGGACTGCCATTGTAGAGGCTCATGGATATAATGATCTTTGTGAAGGGGCAGTCGGTCTTTTTCATCAAATGATATCTGATGGTTTCACTCCAAACCATTTCACTTTCAAAGTGGTATTATCGATTTGCAGAAAGGCTGGATTTGTTGATGAGGCTTGCCAAATATTCAGTGTAATGACTCGTAAATATAAAGTCAAGGTATCCGAAGAGCATTATTGTATTATGATCGAGCTTCTTAATATGTCTGGTCGCTTTGAGGAGGCTGAAAGATTCATCCAGATGAAATCTCTATCATCATAAGAAAAAAAAGAAAAAGCCTTCTCAAGTTTTAGTTTCAATTACACCTCACAATTTGGAGAGTCAGATTAATCTTGATCAAGTCAATTCAGTTTTCGCATCATTTTAAGTTTATTTTAAGCTCGAGTTATTATCTTTTATGGTCAAATCAATTGGATTAGATGCGAGTTCTCGGAGTTTCATATTTAGTTGAGAATTAATAAGTCTACTCTTTTTTAATTTTTAAAAGGATGTCATTTCTATATTTATTTGTGGCGTAGTATGACATAAGGTATGTGAATTTTTCATAATTTGGTACTTAAACTTGACACTCTTTCCTAATTTGGTATTAAGTTTTTTTTTCCCAATTTGTTATCTTAACTTGGCTTTTTTTTTTCCTAATTTGATACCTAAGCTTTTTCTTTGGTCTAATTTGATGCCTAAACTTGTCAACTGTTATACAAATTACCCCAAAAACACTAACGATATTAGTTTTTATGAGGGGATAGAAATAGCTAATGTATGACCGACATGTGACGAATATTATGAATTTAATGGCAAAAATGATTACAATTTTTGTGGAATTCCTTTATTTTGCCAAACAATATGCTCAAAATTTACTTTTCATTAGGGCTAAGATTACTTCAACTATTAATGGTAGGAATGATTTAAGAGGGATTGTATGCTTAAAACATGGAATGGTCTTCACAAAGCCCTTAATTCCACAAAAATATTGTTGGTATTTGAGGAAATTCGTGTTAAAAAATTGTACTTTGAGCTACGGTTAACAAATTTGATATTGAAGAAGAAAGAAATTTATTATGTTAAATTAAAAAATAAAAGAAATAAAACTAAAAGTAATTGAACATTTAAAATACAAAAAAAAAATAATGTCATTTGTCACATGTCAATCATACATTGATTATTTTTGCTACCCCATAGAAAAACATTATTAGTACATTGGAGTAATTTATATAACATTTGACTAGTTTAGGTACCAAATTGGAACAAAAAAGATTAGATTCCACAAATTAGGAAAAAAAAAGTCAAGTTCAAGAATCAATTTGGAAAAAAAAAAAAACCTAGATATCAAATTAGGAAAAGAAATGTCAAGTTAAGGTACCAAATATTTTATTAAGCCTTTATTTATAGATAATATTCATTATTCCAATTATAAAATTCAAATTAAATTTAATTAAAATGTTCTTTAATAAATTGAAAAAAAAATAAAGTTCCATATAATAAGTATTTAACTTGAATTGCAAAAATTATTTAGTATATAATTGAAAATTAAGTACCCTATATAAATAAATTTTTTGATGATGTAAATGTTAATTTTTGAAAATTTTTATTTTATATTTTCATTCGTAAGTTGAATTTGAATATAAAAAATATGTAGTAATAATTAAAGTGTTAAATATAAAAAATTCAAAAAACTACGAAATAAATATTCTTAACAAAATCCAAATTAATAATAAAAATGATTAATTTAAATAATTTTGGTTTGATTTGCAATTTAAATGATAATACATAGTGTAAAAAAAAAGTGAGCATAAATTGACTGAATTTGAAATCTTATTAAGCAACAAGCCACTTTTTTTATCTATTTATCTTTTTCAGTATTTTTCATTAAAAATTATATCAAATATTTTTTATATTTATTATCAAACATGTTTCAAAATTTAATCCGCTCAAAACATGAACCAATGAATTGAATTTTTGCATGAATTATCAAACAAGGCCTAAGTCATAAATTGTGTTGATTTGGTATAATTATTCTAATATGATTAACTTAAACTTGAATATTCTAAATATCAAACTTAATTGATACAAATTTGAAATAGTTAGAACCCTGATCATTAATCGAAGTAGCCCGATTGATCCAAAATAAAAAAAAAAAAAAACTAAATTTAAATAAACAATGATATCAACTTATAAATGACATGAAAACATACTTTTCATTCTATAGAATTATAACTTGACTGGGTGATATCACAAGCAAATGTTAAAATGTTTTTGTTTTTATATTTTTATGTAAAGTCTATTAAAAATAATTTAAACCCAAAATAAATAGAAAAAATCACTTATGATGAAACTTAAATTTAAATAATAAAAAACCAAAAATTTAAATATATTTTTTATAGATATAAATTTTCACACAATTTTTTTTACAAACATTGTGGCATAATCTAATATATAATCATAGTTTATGTTGATATTGGGGAGTTCATCCAATCAATTATTTTAATATTACATTTTCAAATCATTTAAGTATCATATTATATACACAAACTTAGTTTTAAAAAGAATACATACGTAGAATATAATAATAATAATAATAATAATATATACACCAGAATCTAACCCTAAAAATATCAGACCCCGAAAAGAATCCTCAAACAAACAAATCCAAATAGGAACCTAAAATAAGGAATCTGACAGGCCCCTTTTCTAATTGCCACGTCAGCTTCAAATTATCATTTTCTTACCCAGTTGGGTCCCACAAAATCCAAGAGATTGTATTGTTAGGACGTGGCGACTGGTGATTGGCAGTGCATTATGTTGTAATATTTAGGTTCATGTAATGTAACCCTGTTGGTTGGTGTGATTGGCATGCAGCTGTTTTCCTCTCTAATTATTCCTTAATCCATCCCAATTTTCTTAAGTAAAATTCAACAGAAGAGATGTCAGTCATCTTCTCTTTTCCAATGAAGGAGGACACTAATTCATCAAAAGCAACACATGGAATGCCCACATATTTTATGTTACTCAACAGCAAAGTGTCGGTGTTTGCTCTTTGTTCATTGAATGAGTACTGCTTATTTATTTATTTGTATTCTTTTTACTCACCTTCATTTATTGTCTGTTTGTCGGTACAAGATAAGTGGAGTGGACAATCATTGCCTTTTATATTGACAAACTTGAATACTATATATTTTTTTTAATTATAATTTATAAATCAATTTATATATATATAACAAAAAAACAAAGGTCAATTTATGAATATTTGGTTTCATTGTGTGCAATGGTCCAAAATATTGGAACAAAAAGTTGGAAAATTATAAGAATGAATACAATAAAATTGTTTATAATAAACAGAAAGAAAGTTAAAAAGTAGTCATCTAAGCTAAATTTAGGGTTTAAAATATTGTTTTTGTGTAAAGATATTTTAGGGTTGGGAATCTGGACGATTCAAGCTCCTCCTTTTACATATATTAAAGTTAAAAGTTTGAAAATGAAAAAAATAAATTATTTAATTATGGTAAGACTAAATGTTTTGCTTTAAAAAGGACAATTATATTGGTATGATTAGGCTATGGTGTATTAGAGATAATAATAATACAATATTTTTATTGTATTATTTCATAACATCAATGAGAACCCTTTCACCATCAAGCTTGCCTTTTTCTCTTTTCATTTAACAGGCTTCATCTTTGTTCAAAACTAATAATTACCAAGATTTTGATACACATTCACTACTCTAGGCCTCTTTATTTTACCAAAAAACAAACCACATTTGGGTTTGCTCTATATTCAAGTGTAACAAGGTAGGTGAATGCGGATACCTTTCTTCTTCTTCTTTTTTTAAAAAAAAAAAAATCAGTAAAATATGTCCAAAAAGCTATGGCCTATGGGTATTGAAGTGGAAGAATGGTTCCAAAAAGAGTAAAAAAGCATTGATACCTAAGAAGAAAGTACAAAGTGAGACAAGGAAAGAAAAACCTTTGAAAATGGATCCAGGCAGGAAGATCACGCTTGGACAAAACAACAAATAAGGAAAACACGTGTTCCATGGTTTTAACTTACAACTACCTCTCTTTATCTTGAAAAAAAAAATTGTATGGAATAGAGGTGAGTATTCGATCGAGTTGAGTCAAATTAAGTTAAAAAATTTTGAATTAGTCGAGTTGATAAATCCTACTTTAGCAAACTAAACTCAATTTGAATTTTTTTAAATCGAGTAAAAAATTTTCGAGTCAAGTCGAGTTAAATTAACGAATTATATTATTTATACTCAATGTTGCATTTACATGCATCGATTATTTAATTAGTAAACGAAGTGCAAGATTATTTAACTTTTGACTTTTGACTTTTAACTTTTAGAAATGGTAAATATTTATCTAAACGACGTAGTTTTGCCTTTTCTTATTCGAATAATTCGAATTTTGTAATTTATATTCAAGTTAAACCGAAAAACTTGATTTTTTTTATTCGAGTTGATCCGAATAATTCGATTAACTCAAATAACTCGAACTATTTAATTCAAAATTTGGATTTTTTATTTAATTTTTTAAAATTGAATCGGATTTTGCTCACCCCTAATATGAAACGGTGACACCACGTCTGTATCATTTTTTCAATAGTTCAATGGCACATCAGCCTAAAAAAAAAAATCAAATCCAAATAAAAATCTTAAAATTAAGAATGAAATTACTGGTGTAACATTAAACTATTGAAACGAGATAATATCTCTATTTCAAACAATCTATTCTACTTATCCTAACTCATTATGGTGTTCACAAAATAAAGTTAACTTGGTAAATTTTAGATGCCAAAAAACAATCAGAATATAATGTGAAATACAAAATTTATATATAACCTATATAATATCATGCATGAATGTTGGTAGGGTTGATTCCATCCCTTTACACAAATTTAACCAAATTTAAATTACTTAAAGCTCTAAAATATTCTCATTAAGTTATTTAATTATTTTTTTATACGTCAATTGAGACAATTATACTGATCTATTTTTTAATTTTTTTTTTACACTAATTCAATATAAAAATACAAAAAAACAAAATGACAAGAAGATATTTCATAAATAATTTATTTTTATAGAAATACTTTATTCACAAAAAAAAAATCTCGATTTGAATGGAACGGTAGTTAAAGTTCTTGTCAGACATTTCGTTTGGTAAGGGTTTGAACCGTGTTACCCCTATCCCCACCTCTATTATTGTATAAAAGAACCAAAAGAAAAAGAAAAGAAAAATAATTTTAAAAATTTAATATAAATAAGTTATAAAATATATTAGTATATAAACTATCATTTATTTTAATATTTATATAAAGGAAAAAATAAAACAAAAATAAGAAAATATTTTTATAAAATGAATACAAATAGATAATCTTTTAATTAATTATATTTTTAAAAACACTATAATTATAACACAAATTATTATTCATTTTTTATTTATTTGTAAAAAAAAAGGAGTAATTTAAAAATTAATAAAATACAAAACAAAAACAAAATAACACTAACATGTGACATCAATTGGTATCTAATAAAGAAATAATGGAATAAAAAAAATTAAAATAATAGTGATATTAAAATTTAATCCGGTGCAATTAATTGGATTTTATTCCCCACTAGAAGTTGTCATATTTCCTGGTGAACGCGGAAATTATAAATATTCAACTCAAAACAGTTTTTCATTCATTATAATTTTTCTTTTCGGAGGCTTCTTCTTAACTCTTTCATACACCAATCTTTCTTCTAATATGTTAAGTTTAAATTATATTTTATAATTTAAATTTAAATAAAACATTTCTAATTTGAGTTTATTTAAATTAATACATATTTTCATCCAAACTAAATATAGTAAATCTATCAAATAACTTTACCTTTAAATACGTACAGGTGTGGATGCAAATAGGGATGTTCAAACGATTAATTGATCAGTTATCGAGTCGAAATTTTTTCAAAAAAAAATTAACCGAACTGAAATTTATATGTTTTTTTTTTTTGTTAAAACAAGTATAACACATATAAAAATAAATAAATTTATAATGTTCATTTGACCGAATTAACCGAGCAAGTAATAGCCTAATACATATAATATATAATATTATTTATTAAGTTCGGTTAATTACCCAATTTCGAACCAAATTAACCGTTAACCAAAACTCCAAAAAACCTTTAATCGACCTCCGAACGAACTAGATTGGTTAACCAGCTGATTAATCGAATTAGATCAGTTCGGCCGGTTAATTTAGTTTTAATCGAAGTTTAAACACCCCTAGATGCAAGTAATGTAGTACTAGACCTAATCATGGGTCGAATAGAAGTCCGAAGTTGATTCGACCTGAAAAATGAGTTTAAAATTTTGTCCAAGCTCAACGTAGATAAAAATATTAAATCCGAGCCCAACCCTGCCCGTCCGTATTATTAATTTTTATTTTTACATATAAAAATAAAATTAAAAATATAATACATCAAATACACTAAACACATTAAAATAAATGTTTCCCAACAAACGGAAAATACGTTAAAAAAATTTTTATACTTAAATAACACTAAGATAGTTACAACTTAGAAAGTAAATGCCTTTAAAATAATATAAAAAAGTTACAACTTAGAAAGCAAATGCCTTTAAAATAATATCAAAATTAATAATAAAAAATTAAATAATATTCAAATAATAACAACAAAATAGTAGCAATATAATAATAAAATAATAAAAAACAATATCAAAATTAGGCAAATTAGGACCGAGTCGAATAAAAAGACTTACCTAAAGCCTGATTCATTTATTTTTTTTATCTAAATCAATTTTTTAAAATTATATCTTTATACTAAACCCTTCCAAATTTTTAAACAAGACTTAAAAAGCGTATAGAAGTGAGATGAAGGTGATAAATTCTATGTAGTACCTTGCTTAAAGTCTTAAAAATGATTATTTCAACATGGTATTATATTGTAGATGTTAAAGTTATATTATAAAATAGTGGGGATTTGTTTTATGATCAATCTACTTTATTTATTTGATTTTTGGTTGAAAGTTAGCGACATCCAGCTGTTTTGTATAGGGGTAGATACAAGAAGATCAGGTCAATTTTAGGAGGATAAACTAAGCTAGTTACATTTTTTTCTGTGTGGAACTGAGTTGGAAACCAAGATTGGAGACATTGACTTGTATTGCCCACAATCGCCAGGCCTTAATTATTTTCCTTACACTTAATAATTACTTTGTTAATGCTAATAGGAGGAAAAGGTAAAAATATATGATTCTATATTTCTTATGTTCATATCATCCTTTATTTTTTTATAGTCTATAATTAGAGTAAATATAAATTTTATTTTTCAAAAAATAAAAATAAAAAATGGAAAATATCTTATTTATTGTTTATTAAAATTGAAAATTTTGAAATTAAAATAAATTTATATGATTTTATAATTATACACATTTATAAAAGTTAAACGTCGACAATAACAATATAGAACGATTGCAAAGCAAAAAGAAAGAAAAATGAGAATACACAGATTTTTACGTGAAAACCCTTTTGAGAAAAATCACGGGTAGAGGAGAAAGAAATTCACTAATGTCGAATTCAAATTATACAAGAGGAGTTTAGACTATATCTACTAATCAATGTCAAATAGAAACAGTGTAGTAAGATTGAAACATCTTATTTTAATCAATATCAAATAGAAAAAAAAATATATTTCTATACGGATTCCACTTATACAGCCTGTACCATACTTTATCACTATTTTTTTAACAATAATTTGAGTCACACAACTCGAACAATATCTTTAATATATATTTCATCAGTGTTAATATGTGGGATATCATATATACGTCAATAAAAGGTTTAATGGGAAAAAGAAGAAAAATTGAAAGAAAAAGGAGAGCATATGGATGATAATTATGATTTCTACCCACCATAAACTAGAAGTAGAATTACAACAAGAATATTGGGTTGAATTTTAATTGTAGTCATGTTTAAAGTTGACTATTGTTTGTCTTAGCCAGTGAAGCCTCTTTATTTTCTATCTTTTATATTATTATTTAAGCAGTTAATTTTGGAAACCAATTATATTAAAGAAATTATAAAAATATTTTTAATAAATTATATTATTAGGAAGTATTTTAATTTTTTTATTTTAAAACAATCAACAAAAAAATTTAAACTTGGTGGAACGCATTATATTACTTTAATAAAAAATAATTTTACTATTAAACTAAAACTTTACTTTAATATAATATTTAGATTTTAATTGTATTTTACATATTTTATCACCTCCATTAATTGTATATATTAATAGTGTTATTGATTGAGTTGGTACCACAAGTTTACTCGATAATAACTCAAGATTGATGTCAACATTATGATAAGTAATTGTAGATGTATTTACATGTTTAAATTTCGTTTTACTCACAATTTAATTTGATTTCTTTTTATTTTAATGTCGTACATATTGTATGTGTTATTATTAATTAGTTTCGAATAATACATTTCATTTTTTATTGCATATTATTTTTTTGGTGAATTACAATAACAGAGCAAAGCCCGAATAACAAACATAACTAGTGTGACGCGAACCCAAGCCACATCTGGGGTGGTGAACACCCTTGACCATTAGTGTAACACTCCTAACCCGTATCCGTCGCCGGAATAGGGTTACAAGGCATTACCAGAGTTTTATAGGACATGTACAACTAAATCGATTCAAGTACTATTCATTTTTCGAGTTTCATCAACACGTTCCTTGATTGGACCTTCGAGGCCCAATATAAGCATTATAATCGAGTCGGGACTAAATCGGGATCTCAGCAAAATTTTCACAAAATTCCAAAATTTTTTCTCACTTTTAGGAGTCACACGCCCCGTGTGGTGAGGGACACGCTTGTGTAGTCAGGTCGTGTGGCTTACACGACCATATGACATGCCCATGTCTTAGGCTGTGTGATGTCACACGTCAGTGTCCCTTACCCGTGAAACTTTCTAACTTGTAACCCATGAAAAAATTTAAGTCACACGGCTAGGTCACACGCTCGTGTGCCAGGCCGTGTGATTAATTTAATTTTTGGAAATTAGGTGCAGGTTTCACACGGCCAAGAGACATGCCCTTATTCTAGGTCGTGTACCTCACACGGTTGAGATACACGACTGTGTCTCTGCTCATGTGCTCAATTCAGAGCATTCTGTTTCTCAATTCTTAAGATGCAGAGGACACACAGCCAAGCTACACGCCCAAGTACCAGTCGTGTGTCACACATGGCCTAGACACACGCTCGTGTGTCTACTCGTGTGGACAAAATAAAGCTATTTTCCAAGCCTTATTCCTCACATTTTTTCATCCAAAACCTGCACAAAACTTTACCAATACCAACCAACCATTTCAAGCATTCAAATTCAACCAAATTTATCATTTAATATGTTATGTTCTCATATACTCACTTAATTCAAATCTTACCTCATTTAACATACATGTTTAATCTACTAACTCAAACCATACCAACATACATGCAAAACCATAATTTACTTTATAAACATACCCAATATCAAGTCATCACTAGCCATACCAATGGCTAGTTTACATTCAATCATTTCAACACATACATTAGCCTTACTAGCCTATACATGCCATTATACCAAATAAGTTCCATATTTATACCAAAATGAGCTGGAGGATAGTGTGATGTTGCTCCAACAGTTTCCAACCTTCTTAAGCTTCCGAGCACTGTAAAACAGAGAAATAAATCCTAGTAAGCATATAATGCTTAGTAAGTTCGTATAACATGAATGAAACTTACCCATCTTGTTCATTAAAAATTTAACCATAGAATTACATGCTTTCCATAAATTTAACCATTTTCCTAAACTCATACACTTAGTCAAGCAAGTTAGTCATGTAATTCATAAATAGATCAAATAAGTATAGATGAGCTCATCATGTCAAATTTCTCAGCTATTTCATGTACATTCAATACATTTTCCTCTTGATCTCATCATTTCTCATGTTAGAGTATCGATGGATACCCAAGTAGTACACCTAAAGTGTACAATTCAGGAATCCGTCAATTCAAGTTTAGGGGTACCCATTAGGGCACATTATTAGAAAACACACTCTCGAGCCACATATCATACAACAGGTTTACCAGTCCAGGCTAAATCCTGTCTTCAGCATATGCTCATATGAGCTTAATCAGAATTCCCAGTCCAAGCTAAATCATTTTTATAACATATGCTCTAAAAAGCTTGATCTGGATTACCCGTCCGAGCTAAATCTAATTTGTATCATATGCTCGAGAGGGTTTATATTAGGATTACCCGTCCGGGCTAAATCCTATCTGTAATAAGGTCAATAGGTTTACTCGTCCGAGCTAAATCCCGTCAGCAACAAATGCAGGACCTCATTTAACAAGGGAAATCACATTTATCCATCGAAATCCAATATTCAAACGAGACTTAACTCATTTCGAATAATTCCGAACATGTGTTCATTTCTTATTTTGTAACATTTCTACATTTCACATATACAATTTCATATTTCACATTCAATTCAATACATTATTTTAAATCAACATATTTTCATACTCTCTAAGTTACACGAACTTACCTTGATGCTTGTTTGTACACAAAAATCTACTAATCCGAAATCTTTTCCTATCCTTGATCTAGCTTCGTATTTGAGTTTTTCGGATTTATATAATCAAATTTAATCATCAATTTCATTCAATTCATATTCAATTGAGTTCAATTTATTCTTTAGGCAAAATTACTATTTTTCCCCTAAACTTTTCATTAATTCCAATTTCGTCCCTAGGCTCGGAAAATAAAATTCATGCAATCTAATCCTTGCTCCAAGCCTAACTAAAAATTTCATATATCATTTACAGCACTTTTGATTCACAAAATTTAGGATTTTTCTTTTAATTTCACAACTTTACAATTTAGTCCCTAAATCTCAATTTCATGCAAATTTACTTTGTAAAAGTTATTTATCTACTAACAACCTTTCATTTTCTGCCATAAATTTCAAATTTTCAGCATGTTCATCCATGGCAAAAACTTTGTACTTTTATATATTTTCAAATTAATCCCTAATTTAGATAGACTATACTATCTCGATCTCAAAAATATAAAAATTACTAAAAACGAGACTTGAATACTTACCTAATTAAGCAAAGAAAGTTTCTTTCCTCTCTCCTAGGGTTTTCATGTAAAATTAGGGAAGAAGATGATATAAAATGATGATAATTCCTTTTTAATTTAATTATCATCTTTTATTTTCCCCAATTTCCAATTTAGTCCATTTCTTTTTCTCAATTTCCATGGATGATTCATCCATAAATATCTACTAACTTTTCTTAATGGTATAATTACCATATAAAGACATTTCATTTTAAATTCCATAGCTATTTAATCCTTCTAGCTTCTAGAATTCATCTTTTACATTTTATGCAATTTGGTCCTTTCTCTAATTAATCACTTAATCGGTAAAATTTTCCTATCGAAATTTTCATACAACTTTCCTATCATATTTTAGACCATGAAAAAAATATTAAAATAAATTTTCTTTCTAGCTCGAATTTGTGGTCCCGAAACCACTGTTCCGATTTAATTGAAATTGGGCCGTTACAACTAGGCCATCACATGGGGTTCTACTGTATATTATTTTTAAACACACTCTTGTATTCAAAATATGTAGTTTCCACATGCATATCCATTTGATAGAATTTCTAGTTTGTATTATTTATATTAGATCATTTCATACCTATGACGCGAGTGAGAGTTAAATTTGTATGCAAATGACCTGTCGTAATTTGATATGTCAAATTATACTCCCTATTAGACTTACAAAGCTGATTCTAGAGCAATTTAGGTGTTTGTAGTGTAGTTTTCTTGAGTTTTAGCTTTTTGTATTTATAAGTATTTTTCTATATTTTATGTTATTTTTGAGACCGAAGTTGGCCAAATGCGCCATAAGGAACTTAACAGTTGATTGAGTGTTGTAGAGAGTCGATAATGGCTTGAATGCAAAGAAAATACCACTCAAGAGTGGGATATTGCAATACCGAAGCATGAAAGTCATGATACTCTTGGTAGTGTTGAAATGAAGAGAATTGAGCCACCTCTAGTGACATCACGATACCAAGGATGGGTATCGCGATATTGTGACACCCCTAGGACCCCTCAATGCAAAACTGATGTGGGTATGCAAGTAGAGACAAAAGAGTACTGCAAGGGTAGTCTTTGTGCAACCTCAACACCAATCAAAATTAGATCCTTAGGGGTATTTTGGTCACAAAAAATTAAGCTGTAATCGGATGAAAAACCTCTTTTTGGCTAAAGAGAAGAAATATACTTCACTTTATCATCTTTTAACACCTTTTTAACTTTGTTTCTTTAAATTGCCTTCTTCATCTTCTAGGGTTTAGACTTTTTTCTAATTTTTGTTAAGTTAAATTAGTAATTAGTTAGTTAGTTAACATTGTAGCCTGGTTCTATTTACTTTTTAGTCCTTCAAACTTTATTGTATTTTCAGTTTAATCTTTAAACCTAATAGAGCTCAACTTTGTTTTACTTGTTCTTATAAAAAAATGATCTTTTGTGTATATTTGCACCACAATTGCTTCTCTTCTCATTTTCTTTAAGTATTTATTAAGAAAAATTGAATCTTTTGTCAAAACTCTTATTGTGTCTAATTGGATGTATGTTTTTGTAACACCCTAAACCCGTCTTCATTGCCAGATTAGACTTACGGAGTATTACTGTGCATATCGAAACATTTAACTTCATTTAATCGTACAAATATTGAATTTTAAATAAAAAAATCCATATCTAACATCATTCATAATATACATACATTTATGAATCTTATATCAAGTATATGAGACTAAAAAAAAAACTTTGAAAACAACCAGGGGCCAATTTGAATCAAAATAGAAATTGTGAAAAAAATTAGAAATAGGGGTCACACAACTGTGTGGCTTGGCCGTGGGATAGAGCCTAGACCGTGTTGTTCGAAAACATGACTGTGTGACCAAACTGTGCACAATTCGAAATATGGATCATACGATCGTGTCTTAGCCCATGTGAATATTCAAAATAAGGTCACATGGCTGTGCCATCAGGCCGTGTGAACAATTCTACATAAAAAATTCAAAATAGACACACAGTCATGTGACATCCCGTGTCCCAGACCATGTGCAGTTAAATGACTTCATTTTCAATGCAAAACAACCACTCTTACTTAGACATCAAGCCATCCCATCTCCAACCAATATCACCCATTCAAAAATACATATAACACTCCTAGAACATACCAAACTCATACAACATATGTGCCTAACCAATGTGCCCTCATTGACACCACAGATTTTGTACATAAACAACAACAATTCACTTAAGATATCACATCCATATATATGTTTTTCAATCAACAACAATGTTCCCAAATACTATATACAAAAACATGTGCTAAAGACATACCATACATGTCCGTTATTATACATTACCTACCATAACTTATGTACTTTCAAAAAGCATATACGAAATGACCAAAACATTTATAAATGGAAATATACATGCCAAAACCAAATGCTTTGTAAGTTTGTATAAATCATAAATTTGAACTTACGAAATAGGCACAATTCATACAATTGATGTAAATTTTAATATTTAATCAAATTAGTCTTTTAACTAAAAACTAACTAAAATTCCATTACAAAATAGCCCTAAAGAATCACCAATATTATAAATCTTTTATTTAACATCAAGAACACCTAATATTCATTAATGGAAAAATCCAAAATCTTTAATAGTTTTGAAAATGGAGATACGGGATAGTTGGGCCTACTTGTAACGATCTCAAAAACACAAAAATTACACAAAACGAGTGAAAAATTCATTCACATGCAAAGAAATATAGGTGATCGAACCTTCAAGCCTTCAATAGTATTTCTTCTTTTTGATTTTCAGTGAAAAACATGTTAGGAGGATGATGTTCATTTTGTTTTACTTTACTTCAAATTATTTAATTATAATATTGCCCTTTAAAAAAACATACGTGTTTAACATATATCAAACCTTAAACCGTCCATGCTAATTAAGAATGGTGTGTTTTCTATTTAAATCATTCCACTTATGTGAATTAAACCATCTAATCCATATAATTAAAGTATAATTAGGTTTTACAACTTTTACAAATTAGTCATTTTTCTTTAATTAATTATTCAAACAATAAAATTTCCCAATCAAACATTCACATATTTATATAATAACTTTGTAAATATTAAATGAAAATATTTATGAACTCGATTTATAGAAACGAGGTCCTGATACCTTATTTTTTGAAACCACCCAAACTTAACTATTTATTCAATTAGCTAAAGTTCTTCAAATAAAAAATGAATATAAAATTATAATTAACTTATATACTTTAAAGACTAATTAATACAAGCTTACTCGTCGAATTTGGGGTCCCGAAACCACTATTATTGACACCACTAAAAACAGGTTGTTATAGCTTTGATGGTATATTTTTTTGTTGCTTATATAGAAATAAGCTTGAGTAGCTAAATCTATGGTAGTTGGTTGATGAACATGTTGGCTAGTTCATTTTAGGTTCAGGGATTAAATCGTAAAAATTGGACTAAATTGAATAAGCTTCAAAACTTAGGATTGATGCCCCTAAGGGAAAATTTAGATAAGTGAGATCGGGAGGAGATCTTATCGGGCACAAATTCTATTGTCTCGGGTTAGTTTGGTGAGGTCAAGAGATAAATCAGACTGATTTATCTAAGTTGGTAAAAGTGGAGACTGAGAGGTAAAATTGAGTCAAACTAGGAGTTTAAGTGATTTAGTTCCCTAATTCAAAGATTAGCTAGCACCATGGAAGTCAGCCAACCACTGTGTGTCATTAATTAGTTAAGTTTATAACTTTTATCTGTTTTTTAATTTAGTCCTCTTTAGCATTAGATAGTAATTAGCACAATTAATCTTGACCATGATTTGTCGTAATATAAAACGTAGTGAGTAGTTAACTAGCCTCTTTAATCGCATGATAATTGTTTAGAAATCACTTAGCCTTGGAACTCTTTTAGGTTCGATCATTGGAGTACTCGGGTGTTCTATTGAAACACTACAAATATTACAACTGACCTATCATACTTGCAGCACAACGCACTTATATTGTTTGTTTTAATGTTGATTCTCATTCTTTAAATTTTATATTTATTAAGTAATCTAAGTGTACTCTATACTAATTTGAATTAATCTATCATAAAAATTTTATAACTTAAATTCAATACTTCATATTTCCAGCAATTTAAATTTTTAAATACATTTGTTAACCCAAAATGAAAAGTTGAAAACTACTAGATAGAATTTTTTCTACAAGTATAGAAAATGATAAGTAGATAGGGACCTACTTATCACTTGATAGATAATAAATACAATTAATTTCTTTTAAGATTATACTTTCATTTATACAATCTAATTATATTCAGTACTTAATTTTCAATAAAATACCAAGCATATTTTATAACTTAAATTCAGTACTTATTTTTTGAGTTTATCAAACATAGCCTTATTTTTCAACACTTATTTTCTCAATTTATTAAGCAACACTAAAATGTATAATGAATAAGAAAAAAATTAAAAGAGTAATAAATATTAAAATATTCAAATACAAAACCACGAGAGTTAGGTGAGATGGCAAAGGTCTCTTTTACTTTAACCAGCTGTAACACCCAAACTTGGCCTAGGAGTCTAGACCGAATTCGAAATGCTACATTGATCACCGAAGTGATCGTAAGAAATTTTACAAAAACAAACCTTTTAGAAGTTAAGAACTTTCAAACCTTATTAAGTAAAAACCGAACCATTGCAGTGAAATTTAAAACTCAAATAGATTTATAGTTTAGTTTGAAAATAACTAGAATAATTGTATGTATGAAAATCCAAAACAGAATTTGTACCACAGTATTATAAAAACCTTACAGTTTGAAAACCAAATACAAGATTAAAACTGGAAATCGAAAACTGATAATCCACTCTGTTAAAACTGTCCAAGACCTTCGCGTACCAAGCCTAGCGTAAAAAATCGAAAAGGTACCTGAAAGGGGAAACAGAAGAGGGGGTGAGCTACTCGAACTCAGTGTGAGATCAAACCGTCTATCTACGAAATCGTAAACAGAAAGTAATTCATAAGTGAAACATACTTATAAAGCTATTCAGACACAGTTGGTGCACTCGTAATGGACGTACCGACAGACAGTAGGTTGTTTAGAGCATAATAAAATCACACTCAGTTACACAATCACCAGTACTATTCAGTCATGATAATGATAACTTTCAATAGTCACTAGTTTCAATTCAGTCAGTCGGATACAGTCAGTGTTCTACAAAATTCACATAGGTACAAGTGCCTTTCAGTCAAATAGTACAATCCAACAGTCGCAATTACAGAATAGTCAATAAGATGCATATAATGCAGTTGAGTTAAAGAAAACTCACCCATCTAGCCAACACACCTCTCTGTCCCCCATCACTCCTTAAAGAGCTGTTTAGCTCACCCAACGAATCACTCATATAGGACCTGGAAAAGCCCATCCAACCCTACACTCCATATAATATCATCCTGGGTTGCCCGACAACGATGGCCATCAGCATTTTCCACAACCCTTAGGGTAATGTGACTGCCCTCGACCCTCTGGGTATCGGGGCTAACAGTATATTACGCAGCAAAGCTAGCGTGTAAGTTGTACTGTGCAATGCGGTAAATCACGGTACAGTCATGCGGTAGGAACTATCGGGCCAGATAAAGGTACGTAGCGTAGCTAACGTACATGCGGTACAGTGCAATGCGGTAATCTGCTATACCAATAGATTGCAGTGAAACTGCCAGTTCAGTCAATGCTACGAATCGTAGCTAACGTACATGCGGTACAGTGCAATGTTGGTAATCCACTATACCATTATCAGTAAAGTCCACGAGCCTCTAGGTATTGGGACTGCCCACGATCCTCTGGATATTGAGACTGCCCATGACCCTTTGGGTATTAGGGTCTAACAGTAGTACAATTAAACTGCCAGTTCGGTTCAGTCTCCCTTCTATTCAAAATTCCCACCCAAAAAGAGTATATGAAAAAGTATGTATGCAGTCCGATGTACACGATTAAATACTAGTTTCAGACAGTTAACCAGAAGCAAACACTCACATCCAATCAGTCAGCTACAGAATCAAACATGTGCACACCTTGAATTCTGTATCAAGCTTATCACACAACTAATCACAAATAACACAATAACATACATATCAAGCCTAGATCAAAGTCATAATTACTGATATTCGCGATATGAAGTAATAAAATTTATAATAATGATCACACCAGAAACTAACTATTATCACGATTTTTAGGCAAGTGCACCTATCGAATAGTAGTATAGCTTAGTGGCAAAATCGAGATATCGTACCCAAGGGAACCAAAAGTACTAGTACTAACTTTTTTTCTATTATTTAACCTGAGAATAAAAGGGGTTTTTATTAAACTAAACTAATTCTAAAACTAACTAAGAATGCATAGAAAGTGAATTAGGAAAAACTCTTAGGAAAAATTGATTGGTTTGGACAATACTCAAGGGAGATTCCACCTAGACTTCACTTGTTATCAACTCTTGAACTAGACAATTTATTCACTTGACTTGATCCGTAGAAATCCCTAATTTATGTTAATACCTCCGTTAATGATAAGAACAACTAATCCTAGGTTGATTAATTGAAATCTCTTTCTAGTTAAAACCCCTAGTTTTGCATTAACTTGATCTATGGATTCCCTTATTAGGTTTGACCCTAATCCGGTAGATTTATGTCGCCCTATGTCTAAGGTTGCATGTAACTCCACTTAATTGTGTTGGATCTACTCCTATGCAGGGACTTTTGCTCCTCTACATAAGCACATTCGACTTAAATCAATATCCCAAAAATATCAATTTAAGGGTTAAAAACACAATTAAGAACAAATCAAATATTTATCATGTAATTCAAGAGAAAATAATAACAAGATCTGTCTTAGGTTTCATCCCCCTCAAGTATTTGGGGAATTTAGTTCATACTTATAAAGGAAGACATCTTAGAAGAAATAAAATAACAAAACATAAAGAGCCCAAAAACCCCTGTAGGAATGTGACAGCCCTATTTTAACCCTAGTCAGAAAGTGGTTTCGGAACCACAAAACTGAGTCATAAATTATTAAATACTTTATTCTGTGTGCATTTTGTGTGAAATAGCATATGTGATAAATTAAATGGGAGAAATTAATTATTAGTATGTTTAATTGATTGAAATTGGATTCGATTGTAAAATTTAGAAGATAAGGTGGCCAAATGTTATAGTGGCCGAATGTTGAAGTTTAAATTGCATATCCTTGCATGGCTATTTAACCATTTATCATAGTGTACGGTAGTAGAGGGTTGCCAAAATCATTATATATGTGTTTAATATTAATAAATTATAATATGATAGAATTATGTCATATTAGAAAATATATTATTATATAAAAGTGGGAGTTAAAAACAAGGGAGCATGTTTTATCTTTTATTTTTGGCCGAAACTTGGTGAAAGAAAAGAGAAAATAAGTTCAAAGCATTCGGCACCTCCTAATGCTAAATTAAGGTATGAATTGAATGTAAGTTCTTAACATTGCCCATGTGTGGATTCTTAGATTGGGGATGATTCATGCTTTCGGCCATGAAAGATAGTTAGGGATGGTGGTTGTTTTCATTGCTTTAGATTGTAATGGAGGGTGGTTAAGGTTTAAGTAGATTAATTAGACATATAGTACGGTGGTATGATAATTGGGGAAATTGGTTACATAATAGAGAATGTTCATGTTACCGAATAAGAAATTGAATGTTAAAATGTGTGATGATTGAGTTGTAATTGATTAGAAGAGGCTTGAAATAAAGCATTAGTGATGTTCGGTCATCATGGATAAAATTGTAAGATTGAGTAAATCACCAATCATGTTGAAGAATTTTTGAATGTTTAATTGCATGAAATTCGGTCATGGGATATTTTAATTACAAGTTTGAAAAGTTGAATTTTAGTATATGTATGAACAATTGCCCAATGTAAGGTTGAGGAGGGATAGATACATCTTGTTTCGAATGGATTATGTTTTTATCGAATATGGCACATAGATGATGATTTAATGATTTATTACTTTTGTTTTAAATTAAGCTCACGAGTCTAAAGGAACGGGACCGAGTAAGGGAAAAGCAAAGGTTGTCGAGTAGTTGATTTGGGGCCATTCGTTCAATAATAAGGTAAGTTATAAGCAACTAATTCTTTGTTATTATGTGTACTTAATGTACGTACAGTTTATGATTTGTAAATTTTATATGTGCATAAATGTTGAATGGGAGATAATTGTTTGTGCTGATGAAATTGAATCAAAATGTTAACTATGATTTTCAAAGCACTATGTGTGCGTATATGCTGGAAATGAATGGCACTTTGTGTGCCAAAATGAGCAGCACTATGTGTGCGTCTATATTGGAAATGAAGGGCACTTTGTGTACAAAAACAAGAAGCACTATGTGTGCGTATATGCTGGAAATGAAGGGCACTTTGTGTGCGAAAACGAGCAGCACTATGTGTGCGTATTTGCTGGAAATGAAGGGCACTTTGTGTGCGAAAACGAGCAGCACTATGTGTGCATATATGCTGGAAATGAAGGGCACTTTGTGTACGGAAACGAGAAGCACTATGTGTGCGTATATGTTGGAATGAAGGGAACTTTGTGTGCGAATATTCAATCGAGTAATATACGTGTTGATTCGGTCACTTAGTCATTTTGTGTGGGAAATAATAAAATGGATCTATCCAATTGATTAGTTGACATATAGTTTGGTTGCAGTTAACCTAAATGAGATATGTGATACATGATATTGGTTTGAAATTATGTTCTAGGTAAATGCTTATAATTAAGAAGCATTCGTATGATGAAATGACAATATGAACTAGTGTATGAATATTTCTTTGTGTTGAGCATGTTATATAGACATGAAATTGAGGTAAAAAGATTACTTGTCATATTAGATACCTCTCGATATATGATTATAAATAGACATATTCGGCATTTGCTTATATCATTCAATAAGTATATACCAATTTAATTATGTATCAAACTACTTATGACTTACTGAATGGAATCTCATCTGGTTTATTTGCTTATTTCTTTCATTTAGATCTCAAAAATCCGTCGAGAGCTCGGGACCATTTGGAAGTCATCGCACCTATCTCAAAACTTTTGGTACCTTTGTAAAGCTTTATGTTTAACACTATGGCATGTATAGATTACATTTTGGGATGTTGGTTATTTTGATAGCAATGTATATAGGGCCATGCGAATGTGGCCTAAATTCTATGTTAAAGAATAGTTGTGCTTAGTTAATATTTGAGGTGTCTTTTTTTAAAAAAAAAACTTGAATTATGAGTTAATAGATATGGAGTGATTGTGGTTATAATATGATTAAACCAAATTAATGTGTGATTGTAAGTACTTATCCATACACCTTCGGTTGTGACAATGAAATTATAAAATATATGGTAGCTCTAATCGATGATGTTTATGTATATATATATTATGCTTACATGATTGGTTATCTATGGAACATTGATATGTTGTTTTAACCATGAATTACGATCTTATGGCTATGAAATGGATGTGGTTGTATCATGGGTAAAAATAAGTTTTACGTGCTCACTTATTATTACCTATGTGCTTTCGGTTTTAATAGGTAATTTACCATATGAATAGTGATTCTATAAACATAAAAAATGTGATTTCAAAAATTTCAACCTTTGGATTGTTTGAAATGATTCGAGTTAGTTCTGTAATACCTTGTAACCCCGCTGGTGACGGTCTCGGGTTAAGGGTGTTACAAGCAATTTGAAGGGAGATCTTCAGTCTTGAGGCAGAATTCAGCTTTTGAGATGGATCAATCGGCTTTCCTTGGAGTAATTCCTTATTTCTACTTTCTGTGTTGGCGGGAAATAAGGCACACCCTTGGCGGGAAAAAAGTACACCTTTGTAGTTGCCCTCTAGGGTCTTTATATAGAGCTTTGGAGTGCCTTTCTTAGCCCCTCAATAGCCTTTTCCGAGTGAAATTACACTTTCTCACAACAGGGACACGCCCGTGTTACTTTGACAATGGGCCGTGTTCGGGTCTGTTTGATGTGGCACGACCGTGTGAGTCAGAGTTAGGCCGTGTTCGAGATCTGTTTGATGTGGCACGACTGTGTGAGTCAGAGTTAGGCCGTGTTGGAGATTTTAGGATGGCACGGCCTTGTGGAGAACTCCCAGACTGTGTTGTTTTCATACTTCGGCCCATTTTCTCCGTTTTCGGCCCGTTTCTTGTTCTTTTCACTTCCCTATGCTCTCTTGAGTATAAAACATGAAATAGAAGGATTAAGAGCACCAATTTCCACAAATTCAATGATAATTCATCCAGAAAATAGGCTAAGCATGAGGTAAAAACATGTATAATTTATCGTTTATCAATTACCCTCAATAAAGCTTAGTCAATGGTTGGGACACACAGAGTTGCGGTTACAATTAAATTCAACCTAAAATTATTATTTGGTGAGATAGGGCCACATGCTTATGTGCTTCGGCCGTGTGGAGCAATGCAGGCCGTGTGAGGGTCCAAACGCCCGTGTGAAGAGTAGCACACGACCGTGTGATAAAGGCACACGCCCGTGTCAAGTAGGGACACGACCGTGTGAACAGGCCGTGTAACTCACTGCTCAATTTCGCTAAAATAAGGTACAGGGCTGACACTGTCGTGTGAGGGTCTCACGCGCCCGTGTGCCCACCAAACACGGCCGTGTATTCCAAAACGTACGCCCGTGTGGGATCCCTAAATCCCCAAATCAGCCACACGGCCGTGTGGCTAGACCGTGCGACTCCAAATCTCAAATCTTTAATTCCCAAACTCACATGCCCGTGTGTCCAAGGGAACACGGTCATGTGAATTTTGACAAGATCCCCAAATCAGCCACAAGGCCGTGTGGCACCCAAAATTTACCAGAAACCCTAGTTTCTAAATTCACACGATCGTGTGCCTTGGCACACGCTCATGTGACCGTCAGAGAGGTCACGAAACCACCTCAAATCAGCCTTGACACCGCCGTTTGAGCCACCATAACAGTTCCTAACCTTTGCCCTATCAAAATACATTAGAAAATATCTATTTCCCTTCACTTCCATCGTCTAAAAATCCAAAACTAATGGGTTAGCATACATTCAAGTAAAAACTGCACATTTACTTGCAAAATTAAAAGTGAAAGTAGAATAGACAGAGTTGATTTCCACACCTGTTTGTGTTCGGAGATGACGTCGAAAGAGCGTAACTCTAGCGATCGCCAACAAAACATTTTCAAAGTCCAAGAGGACAACGAAAAGGAATGGAGAGAAGAAGAAAGAACAGAAAGAAAAGAACGTGTAAAAAGAGAACAAAAATAAAACAAAAACGAAAAAAATATCAATAAAACAAATAACAAATAAAAATATAATATAAAAAATAAACAATTATAATTATTGACGAATGTAAAACAAAAATAAAAGACCCTCCAAAAGTGCGCACACAAGGACTCGAACTTAGGTCCCCAACGCAAACTAACACTACAATTAAGCACCAAACCAACAAGCCTATTCTTGTCACTAAATTGCACAACTTAACTTATGTGTGCAACCTCCTCGCTGTCACTACACTCAAAACCCATAACTTCTAGGCCCAAAATTTGGGGCGTTACACCAGCGATTGAGGGTTCGATTTTCGCCTTGGGTATAGAGTAGCTTTAAAACTCTTGGCTAGTATGTACCCCTTAATGGGCCTGTAGAATGCGGCTGATTTGTTATTAGGCTTGCTCCGGTAAATACCTTAAGAACTAAAAAAAAAATTCCAAATACAATGTAATACATATCAACAATCAAACATCTTAATGTGGTAATCTTTATAAGATGTACTAATCTTTATCTCTCATCAATCTTAAATGTTATTTAAAAAAACATTTGTAACGCCCTGAATTTTGGGCCTAGAAGTATTGGGCCTTGAGTTTTGGATCAATTAAAAGGCGGCTCAAATAATTCAAATGTGTGATTTTAGAGTGTTTGGAGGATACTATGAAGTCCCGGCTTCAAGTTAGGCCATTGGAAAAATTTTGATTTTTAGCCTTAGTGAACCCTAATCTCTAGTGGTATGACTCATAAATAAATCACGGTAAAATAAGGCATAAAAAGGAGTATGGTGTAGGGGCAAAGTGGCGCCATTTAGAGCACAAGGAAGTAACGCCATAAAGGAAGCAATGGGTCCAAGGTTCAAGTCTTGGCTCTTGCAATTTATTTTGGTTTTTCTTTTAAATAAATATTGAAGTTAGTAAGTGGGCTTTAAAGTTAAATGTGTTGGACTTATGATACAAAGGAGCTTGTGTCCTAGTGGTGGTGGCTTGACATGGCTATAGCAAGGACTTTGGTTCGAATCCCTTGGCACGCAAAGGTTGATTATTTTGCTAATGCTTTAGTTTTGGGGGATTGATGGAGAATCCCACATCGGGAAGCTATCATGGGAATAGGTGAGGAGCTGGCTTTAAATAGAGCAAACCATGAGGAGAGTAGGCATACCTTTCTTGGCTTATCCCTTTCGCTTTGTAGCATGTTTGTTGGGTTAGGCGTTGGATCATTTGTTGATCTGTATGCCGTTGGGGCACGGTGGTGGTGACCGAAGTTGATCAACACACTCCTTAGAAGTCAATGGTGCGATTACTATAGGCTTATGGGCATAGCAGTGTTCAGAGCGCGGATAAACTTTAGATTCCTAGCAGGTGTGTACTTCTAACCCTTGTTTGATAGGTCAGAATGGGCCAAATGGGCCCAACGGCCCCGTGGGGACAAATAAGTAAAAATTGGTAGATTGGTAATAAATGACGAGCTGATTAAGTAGGTTGTATGGTTTGGTGTAGATCTGGGCCTGAGGGGCCGTATAAATGTAATTGGGCCTGATGGGCTATATAAATGTGATTGGGCTTGATGGGCTATATGAATGTATGTGGACTCGTTAGGGTTTTGTAATGGACTTTTGGGCTAATATCTAATAATTGCTTAAGCAGTCATAAAATTTAATTAATTAATTAAGTGTGACTGTGGACAAGTCATAGGGTTGACGTGTGGCAATGGGTATATGCATGTTTAGGATTGGATCAGGGAAAGCTTGGTATTTAAGTGGTCTTAATGATTCACCTCCTCTTCTCTGGATTCCTACCTGGTGCATAGTATCTGTTCACTTTAGCCAACGGGGACTTGCTGACAAACCAAGGTAGGTAATTAAACCCATAGTGTTAAGAAATTTCTAAAATACCCCTGTGGGGTAGAAATACAGAAATACCCCTGGTTTACAAAATTACAGATATACTCCCGATTTATAAAATTATTGAAATACCCTTGATTTGGAAAATTACCAAAACACTTAATTTGTGAAATTATCGAAATACCCCCGACTTTTAAAATTATCGAAATACCCTCGATTTGCAAAATTATCGAAATACCCCTGACTTTCGAAATTATCGAAATACCTCCGTTTTTCAAAATTACCGAAATACCCTCGACTTTCGAAATTATCGAAATACCCCCTGTAACACCCCTAACCTAAATCCGTCGTTGGAGTGGATTACAAGGCATCACAAACAAAACTTTACCTTTATAGTAATACATTCCTGTAACATCTCTCTCAAATAACATATGTACATATCAATTACTTTACAAATGGATTAATCAATTCACATCTTATAAATTATAAAAGAACACATATTCCAATGCATACAATAATATCATGCATTTAGGTACATAGAATAAGCATAAAATCATATAATTGACTTAACCCAATTCGAAGGAACATAAAATGGTACTTTTCCAAAATTCCTACTTTCAAACGTATACAACATATACACTATTCATTTGGTAATTTTTACTAGGTTCAGCCGAATATGAACATGCTTAGTATACATACCTCATTTAATAGCCATTTCACTAATAATCTAAGTTTTAGTCATGTTAAAAATTTATAACATTGTAAATAAATCACTAATTCCTTTTTATAAACACCTAATTCAATAAACACATATATAAAATGATTTAATCTTATAAAAAGACATGTCATATAATGAACTCCAACCTTCATTCATTAGCCGTTTATGCAACCATATATATTAATGATTATGAAATTACACATAGATCAAATGTGCAAATTTTTATTCACAATGAAGCATTTTAACAAAAATTCATTATTATAACATAATCGAATGCACATAAACTTGAGCCAAACAACATACCAACTCAATTCATCACTAAATCATACCACACGCTAATCACATATATTAATATCATAACTAATTCATTCATTCAAAACATTATAATAATATTGCACTATTTATCCCCAGATAATAAGCCATTTTCGCATGGCTCACTATATACATCTTATTCAAAAGAAAAGATCCAAAAGGTATCCTAGCTTACACATGCCATAAGTTATAGGTTTAACTTAAAATGGTACCAGATGATAGATGATAGGTGAATGACTTCAATGGTGATCCCGAACTCGTAGCACTCTCTAAAAATCTAAGAACAAAAATAGTGAACACACACGGTGTAAGCTATTTTCGCTTAGTAAGTTATAAGCAATTTAATCATTTATTTAACTTGCTATCTCAACTGAATGAAACTAGATTCAAGTTAGCTAAATCATGCAACCAATTCTCATAATTTTGATTTACCAATTCAAGGTTATTATACTCATCACAAATGATAATTTAACTTGATCATTACTTGTTTACTCATTTCCAAAGTATCTCTTTACCATCAATCAAAAGACCAAACATATATTTCGGCATGGAAACATCACAAAGTCATTAATATGTTCAACACTAAGTCATTAACATTTTCCACTCTTACAATTTCGTATACAACATATACATTCTTGTATCAAGTTTAACTAAGTCAAATTTCACATATATCCATGATCAAAATCATCATACACTCCTAAGGTCACAACATTACTGTATAACCGAAAACATATATATTCATTTTTATAAACACTTTCAATATCAAATCATCCAATTTCAAACGCATGTATCCAACTAACATTTTACGCTCACCATGATTAATCACAAACATATAAACTTAATTACATTCACCACATAGGTTCAAAACTTACCGTACATAGAATTAAGCACATAAGTAATAGTTACTCCTATGAAACTCCAGGTATACACTCATCCAACTATCTGTAATTACTTGATAAAATTGCACACTCAGTGCTTATAGTCATTCAACGATAAGTATATCCACCGCACACTTAGTGCTCGATCACTAAACTCGCACACTTAGTGCTTATAATTTATCTCACACACTCAGTGCAAAATTTAATAATCGACTGATCTCAACTCGCACACTTAGTGCCAAAATTCAACAGCCCAATGCAACTTAATTTCTTTTATCCATTCGGCAACTACCTTATAACATAGTATGTCTCATTCGATTTGCTCAAGCATATACAAATTACAATTATTCAAATTATCTCAACTAATTTGCTTAATAACTTACCTCAAGTATCGACGAACAAGGATTATCGACTATTCAAACGAGTTTTGCTTTCCCCTGATCCAAGTCCAATCTTTTTGTTTCTTGATCTATACATTTCAAATTAACTTTATTTAAATAAAATTTCACTCAATTTAATCCAACAACACATTAATGGGCAATTTACATTTTTGCCCCATACATTTTACCCATTTAGCAATTAAGTCCAAAATTCTCAAAACACAAAACAAATATAAATTACTTAGTCCAAGCTATAGCCGAATACCTCTCATGCTCTTATAAGCCCTTACAATTAGCTAATTTCACAATTTAGTCCCTTTATTTTCCATTTTTTTTAAATTAAGCCCTATTTACTTACTTTTCTTGAAAATTTCCAATACAAATGTAATAATCTAACACATATCTTCATTTTAACCACATCTAACCAAAATTTCATCAAGTTATCAAAAATAGGAAATATGAAATCATCATCAAAATAAAAAAATTAGGACATGGGCTTTGTACATTTCGAAGCAACGATCTCAAAAACGTAAAAATTATCAAAAATCGAAATTAATACCTTAAATTAGACTCACAATGGCCGAATATGCTTGTTCTTCTTTTCTCTTTATTTACTTTTAAGTTTCGACCTCCAAGGATGAATTTGCATGCTTTATTTTATGTTTTTTTTTATTATTTTATGACTTAATTATCAATTTACACATTTAACCTTAAAAATTAAATTACTAAACTTTATAAGCCATGGACACTACCGTCCCACTATTCAAAAATGGCTTAATTACCACTTAAACACCCCTCATTAGAAAGACATGCACAATTCGGCCATTACACATCAAACCTCCAAATTTCTGTTTTACGCGATTAAGCCCTTTTTATAAATCGGACATCCAAACGATAAAATTTTAACACGAATTTTTCACATCAGCTAATTCACATATTTAGAGCACGGAAAATAGCATTTAAAAATTTTTCTGACTCGAATTCGTGGTCCCGAAACCACCATTTCGATTAGGGTCAAAATCAGGCTGTTACACCCCCGATTTCCAAAATTACTGAATACCCCCAAATTGTAAAATTACCGAAATACGCCCGACTTTCAAAATTACTGAAATACCTCTGATTTGTAAAATTATCGAAATACCCCCGACTTGTGAAATTACCGAAGTACCCTCGATTTGTAAAATTACTAAAATACCCTTTGATTGAAAAATTACCAAAATACCCCTGGATTGTAAAATTACCGAAATATCCCTGTAGGGTAGAATTACCGAAATACCCCTGTAGGGTAGAATTACGAATATGCCCTCAAGGGTAGGTAGCTACTTTGAAACTGTTTTAAGCTATGAATATGACTATCTTCCGTAAGCATGCTTTGTGATATACATATTGATGTACGGGCCCACTTTGGGCTATGTAACGGGCTATTAGGCCCAGTAAATTTGTAACTTTCATAGTAGTAACTTAAAATGCTCCGAATAATTATGAATTTGTTAATGGGCCAGAATGTGTACCTGGGCCCACGATGAAATGATGACTGATATGCCTAAGTGCAAAAAAATGACTAAAATGCTCCTATGTGATATATGTTCGATTTGTATGTTATTTGTGTTATAATGCATTCATGAGATTATATGTTGCATATGGGTGAGAATTATGATTGTAGGAAGTGTATATGAGGGTCGCACGGTCGCTTGACGACTCTGGATCCAACGAGGGTTTAAGCCACGAGCAGCTCTGCTACAACGATGAGTAGTGCCGTAATCGGTGCCACAATGAAGGCTTTTAAGCCACGAGTAGCTCTGCTACAATGATGAGTGGTGCCGCAACTGGTGTCACAACGAGTGTATAAGGATGAGTAGGTCGAGTTTCTCCCCATAGGTGTGTAGGGTTGGAAGGGGGTGTACAGGGTTGGTTATGGGAAATTGCACATTGCCTAATCATATTCATGTTGTTGTGATTTGGGCTAAGGCCTAAGGCCACCGTTAATTGTGATATGGGCTCCGGCCCAACTGAGGCCACTATGGGCTAAGGCCCAAAGGCCACCGATATTGAATAGGGCTTGGGCCAACCTGATTCTGTTAAAGGGCTCCAGCCCAGATTGATTCTATTTCTGTTTTTGTTTACTGACTGTTACTCTAATAAGGGAATTACACACTGAGTTTTCGTAAACTCACCCCATTTATTAACCTTTCAGGTAATTCCCAGCCTTAAACGGATCGAAGTTGCACGGGACTCGGAGAAGGCTGCACACTACTTAGGATTTATGTTTTGGACTATTTACTCTCAAGAACTTTATTTGGGGTTTGGTTTGTAATAAAGCCTTTTATAATTTATGGATTTTGAAGTTAGGTTTTTGTTTATTCCATTTATTATCTGCTTGAAGTAGAACTCGATTTTCCCAAAAACGTTAACTATTTTCAAATCAACATGTTTTCGCAAACTACGAATTTTTATAAAGCTTCCGCAAACTTACTTGGTTTTCACTTATGACAATAATTAAGGTTTTAAAAGTAAATTACTTTTCAATGAACCATGTTTTGGAAGTAACAAACGCAAACTGAGATTTAAGTTTTTAAATAATAAGTAGGGTTTTCAATGAAAATAAGATTTTCGAAAAACACTTCAATGTAACACGCCGGACTCGGGCCTAACTTCTAGGCCGGGTTTGGGGTGTTACAACATTATATTTTTTTTGGTAAATTAATAACAAGGTAAAGCCCGAACAACTGACACGACTAGCACAACTCAAACTTAGGCCACACCTGGGACAGTGAATACCCTTAACCATTACATGGGGTTCTTTAAATATTTTTTTTGATCTATTATATTATTAGTATTTTAATAACTCAAACCCATGATATATTTTGTTTTTAAAAGTTTTTTTATTTATTAAATTCAAATATCCAACAAAAAATATTATTACCTATTATATACAAAATTTTATTACATATCATTTAAATATATTATATACAATTTTTTTTAAAGGTTTCTACCTCGATACTAAAATTTTGAAGAACATGTCATTAGATATCTTAATATCCATTAAAAATTTTGATATACTAAAATTCCCGATATCTAACGAGTTACTTTTGTAAATTTTTGATATTATGTTAAAAATATTTGCATTAGACCTTTATTATAGTTTACCCAAAAATATATTTACTACTTATTTTACCAAAATAACCAGCTTCAAATTTTATTTAATATGAAAACTTAAAAGAAACAAACATTAATAACTGCATGCTAGAATTTTGGTTTCTATGTAGTCACTAAATTTAGTGTGATAATATAATTTTGTTTCAGATAATACATACGTATTAGGGATAATATAATTTTTGGTCTTAAATTTGACAATTAGGCTCACTTTGATATTTGTATTTTTTATTTCATTTATTTCAATACTTGAACTTGACAATTAGGTCTATTTTGATCGTTAAATTTGAAAATTATAAAAGTATGATGATATGGTACACTAAGCAATATCAAATCGTCACTTGAAAATTAAAATATATTTATACAAATTTTCAAGTGCTGATATAGTACAATCTTAGAATGTCACATTCAATAATTTAATAACTAGACCGATGGTTGAATAGGTCATACCATCGATTCTTGATTCAACAAGTTTGATCGGTTTGACCGTCAGACCAACAATAATTAAATAAATTATTAAAAATTCATAAAAATATAAAAAATTAAAAGTAAAGAATTTTATTAAACCGATACAACCAGTTCAATTGGCTATTTATCCTTTTTTTTTTTACCAATTTCAAGTAGTTTCTGAGTTAATCAGTACAAACCTATTGTTCGACCTGTTATATCGATCAATTCTCAGTTCGTCTGATCTGATCTATTCCAATAGCACTAGTCAAATCATCAAATCTTAACAGAATCTAAATTTAAAGATCAAAATAGATCAAATTACCAAATTTAATGACTAAAATAGACATAAAAAAATAAATACTAAAATAGACCTAATTATCAATTTCAAAAACTAAAAATTATATTATCTATATATATTAACATCCAACTTTTAAATGTCAAACGACCGGTTTAATCTATAGTGGTGTCCAAACTGTTTCTCTGATTTTAACATAATGGTATGATTTCAGTTTTAATCCTTAGAATATGCTGAAAATTTTAATCTATATCTAAAAACTAAATATAAAAGGAAGGGCCTTCCGACAAGACAGATGTCCTGCTTTTTTTAATTATAAAATAATGGTTCAATTGTAATTATGATCCTTTTACCTTTTTAAATTTATATAATAATGGCTAAATCTCAATTTCGGTCTTTATTCTACACCTAAATTTGAGATTTAATCTTTAAATTTACTTTTTAACATAATTCAATACCTCGAGGGACACATGTTTTGTTTCTTCTTTTTTCTCTCTCTCACCCTACATTATAACATGATGGTCCAATTTCAATTTTGATCCCTTTAATTTTTTTAGATTATATAAAAATTATCAAATTTTAGTTTTAGTCCCTATACTATGTTCAAATTTGAGATTTTATCTCTATATTTAATTTTTTAACATAATTTGGTATTTTTGAAAAATTATTTATATTATTTATCATAGCAATTGTATATAGATACATATATTTTATTACTTAATTTAATATTTTTTTAAATTAAATCATGAGGTGATTGATTTGCTCCTTGAATGGGTGTGTCATTTTTTAATTTTATCATGTCATATTTTTAACCTCAAATTATCTCATATTTTGCTAATTTATCTTAATTTAGTTCTAAATTTATTTTCATAAAATATTAAAATATAAAATAATAATTTAATTGACAAATTTTTAAAAGGTATTTTAATTAAAAATTATTTAGTATAATTAATTTTTTTAAATTAATTTTTTAAATTCCAAGTGTAAAATAAAATGAAAGTTCAATATCATTGAAACATGTTTAAAACAAATATTATCAAATGTACTAAAAAGGAAAAAAATATTACTAAAGATAATTTTTACCAGTTTTGGACATTGCCTTTTGCAATAAGGTATATCTAGAGTTGCAGTTCGATACAATCAAGATATATAAATTTGAGCATGTTTAAGTGTTTATTATCCTTTTATTTAAAGGTTTGGAGAAGAGATTATGCATGATAATAAGAATGATTCAAAAAAAGAAAAACTTTACAAAGAGAAAAAGTAGATCATGAGTAAAATAGCTATTATTAGTAGAACAAAATTTCACAAGCAGGGTTAAGACGATTATATTGTCTATTTATTTATTTTTTAGATTCTTAAATATAATTTAAGGGACACTTGCTATCATCTAACTTTTAACTCCTATTTAACAATGCACTAAATAAGAATATCATATTTGAATGATAATATAGTTTTAGAAGCATTATACCCCTAGCAAGAGGGGACACGTGACAGGTTGTCAAATCGTCCATGACTTATCCTCGTAGGTTTCTTAGGGACACTTCATTGGACTAGTTCGAGAACAATCTATGGAGCACCCCTTGTTAGGACCACCTAGGCGTAACTATTTACATAGCAACAAGAACAGAAGTGCCATAGTAGGACAGCCTATAATACTGGCAGCAACACGTAGTTCACCATATGACAACTAATCTTGTAACAACCCGTTTTTAGTGAAATCGAAACAGTAGTTTCAGGACCACAAATTCGAGGTTAGAAGAAAATTTATTTTAATGTTATCTTATGGTCTACATTATGATAGAAATATCGTATGAAAATTTCTTTAAGAAATTTAACTGGTTACATGTCTAATCTGATAAAAAAAGGACTGAATTGCATAAAGTGCAAAAGTTGAATTCTAGTAGCTAAAAGTATCAAATAGCTATGGAATTTAAAATTAGAGGTCCTTATATGGCAAATAGACCATTTAAAGGAGTTAGTAGATAAAGATGATTATTCATCATTGGAAATTAAAGAAATATTAAGGTTAATTTTGGAATGATGTTAAAATAATGATGATAAATGAAATAAATAATTAAATTAATATCATTTTCATTATCTTTCCTAAAACAAAAACATGAAAACCCTAGCCATGGAAGTTGAGTTCTAGCAAACTTATTTGGCTTAATTAGGTATGTATTCTTGTCCCATTTTTAATAATTTTTATGTTTCCGAGATTGTAATAGTTTAATCTAGCTATCTCGGAGATTAATTTACACAACTATTAAAGTGTTAGGGTTTTTCCATGATGAGTATAGTTGAATAATGCATTTTTATGGTAGAAAATGAAAGGTTATTGATAGATAAACAACTTTTGCAAAGATAATTTTAATGAAATTATGATTTAGGGACTAAATTGAAAAAGATGGAAAATTCATGGAAAAATTATGATTTTTATGAAATGCATGGGCTGCTATTGTTATATATGAAAATCGGTTAGGTTTGAAATAATGATTAAACTGTACAAATTTCATTTTCCGAGCCTAGGGATAAAATCGTAATTAATTAAAAATATAGGGGCAAAATAGTAATTTTTCCAAATATGTGTGTTGGATTGAATTGAATATGAATTGTATTAAATTGAATTAAATTCTTTCGTATAGATCCGGATAGACCTAGTACGGAATTGAATCGAGAAAAAGAAAAAGTATCGGATTAGTAGCTTACAAATCTACGTATACTTGTTGAGGTAAGTTCGTGTAACTAAATTGTATATTTGTATGATTTGAATTGAATATTGTTGTGTGTATGTGATTTGTCTAAAATGCCATGTATATTATTGATCACATATCTGACAAGTACAAAATCCCATTTGAACCTTAGAAATTCAATGGATACAAATGACATGTCATTAGGGTTCCCGGATTGGTTGTGGTATTGCATGTGTTACGGACACACCACAGCTCTTATTGTCGAAACCATTTTTATTTTGAAAAACGAGAGTCGACTTAAAAAAAAGAAAATGGAGTCGCCACCAATTTTTTTTGAAGTGTGATCGGGTCATCTTGTGATTGTCATTTTAATAAAACATTTTGATTTACTAAAACATCGATTTTGGTCTACGAAATTCGAGAAAATGGGTTCGGGAGTCGGTTATTGATATCACGTGATATGCAGTAATAAAATTTATAAAATATGATCGTACCCAAACTAACTATTATCACGACTTAAGGCAAGCGCACCTATCGAACAGTAGTATAGTCTAGTGGCAAGGCCGAGATATCGAACCCAAAGGAACCAAACGTACTAGTACTAACTTTCTTTCTATTATTTAACCTATAATTAAGAGGAGATTTTTATTAAACTAAATTAAGAATGCACAAAAAGGGAATTGGGGAAGAAACTCTTTGGGAAAACTGATTGATTGAGACAATACTCAAGGGAAAATCCTCCTAGACTTCACTTGTTATCGATTCTTGAGCTAGAGATTTATTCACTTGACTTGATCCGTAGAAATCCCTAATTTATGTTAATACCTCCGTCGAGGATAAGAACACCTAATCCTAGGTTGATTAACTGAAATCTCTTTCTAGTTAAAACCCCTAGCCTTGCATTAACTCGATCTATGGATCCCCTTATTAGGTTTGACCCTAATTCGGCAGATTTATGTCGCCCTATGTCTAGGGTTGCATACAACTCCACTTAATTATGCTAGATCTACTCTTAAACAGGGACTTTTGCTCCTTTGAATAAGCACATCAATACTTGAATCAATATCCTGGAATATTAAAGTAAGAATTAAGAACACATAATTAAGAACAATTCAAGTATTTATCATATAACTCAAGATAAAATAATAACAAGATCTATCTTAGGTTTTATCCCCCTCAAGTATTTGGGGGATTTAGTTTATAATTATAAAAGTAAACATCTCAGAAGAATAAAGATAACAAAACATAAAGAACCCAAAAACCCCTGTAAGAAGTTGAAGGGAGATCTTCAATCTTGAAGGAGAATCTAGCTTCTGAGATGGATCAATCGGCTTTCTTTGGAGTAATTCCCTGCTTCTACTCCCTGTGTTGGAGGGAATAAGACACCTTCTTGAGGTGAGGAAAAGTACCCCCTTATAGTTGCCCTCTAGGGTCTTTATATAGAGCTTTGGAGTGCCTTTCTTAGCCCCTAAGTAGCCTTTTCCGAGTAGAATTGAACTTCCTCATGACAAGGACATGCCCGTGTGCAACGACCGTGTGACTTTGACAATGGGTCGTGTTCAGGTCTGTTTGATGTAGCACGGTCGTGTGAGTCAGGGTTGGGCCGTGTTTAAGCTTTAAGGTGGCACGGCCGTGTGATACGCCCGTGTGGCGAACTCCTAGGCCGTGTTGATTATTGAATTGGGTCTAAATTGCCCGTTTTTGGCCCGTTCCTTGCTCTTTTCTCTTCTCTATGCTCACCTGAGTATAAAACATGAAATTAAAGGTTTAAGAGGATCAATTTACACAAATCAAAGGTTTATTCATCCAGAAATTGGGCTAAGCATAGGGTAAAAACATGTATAATTTATCGTTTATCAGTTACGAACGAGGAAGGATTAGCACCCTCATAATGCCCAAAACTGGTACCTAACTGATTAATTAATGTCTTAATGTTAAAAATTTGAAAAGATTTTAAAGTACGATCCTTTACATAAAACGGATTACAAATATGGTTTTGCCCTAATGCTTAAAGTTTTAACTTTCCTAAGAAACGAAGATAGGTCTTGACTTATATTTCACGCTTAACATATCAACCTGAACTGCCAAAGTCTGTAAATGATAGGCTACCTCCTTAATCTGAGCCATGACTTCACCCATAATGTAATCTTCGTCTATAACTTGATTCTAAGAATAGTGAAGTTGATCCTTCCAGCGGTCTTCACTTGCTTCAAGGAGCTCAACCCGGAGTCGCAGTTTTGTAACACAGACTCTAGTTCTTCTATCATTCTTTTTATTTCTTCGATCTTGTTTAAACTCGCCCTCAGTTCCATCGCGGAATTACGATTTCGATACTGATGAAGGGATTTTTCAAATTCAGCTACTCTAGCATTTAACTCACTTTTTCACTTTGGCTTTCTGACAAATTCTTTTCTAGAACCTCGTTTCGTGCCTGAGCCTCTTGTCACCATTGTTCTGAAGTTTTCCCCAATCTAGTGGTTCTCATCGATAAATGCAACTTCTTATAATCTGTTTTCAAACTATCCAAATCTTCATCGGCCTTATTCTTTCCCTTTCTTAATTTCTCAGCCTCTAGCTTTTGAACATCCATATCTAATCTCAATTGCATTTTTTCCTCTTTCAGCTGCTCTATCTTCTTTTCGAGCTCTAAATTCCTTTTCTCGAAATCTTGCTTTGTGATCTCTAATTCTGATGGGACTACTTGCAAGTATTCCTCCATTGATCGAACGCCCTTTCGACTTGGCCCAGAGATGTTATCATTGATCATTTAATTCCACCACCCATTGTACTCAGGAGTCGTCATTGAACCTACGGCCAATCTCCTTATCCTGCGGGTCTGGTTCCAAGCATTAAAAATTTCTCGAACCTTTTTCTTATAGTTGTCCCCTTTATACGAGAACCCGCATTGATCTAGCCCATATTTCGCTGGTATAAATGGTCTTGATCTATATTACCTTAATACAAGCAAATGAGCATATTCGACAAATCCCCAAATTCCAAGCAAAAGGATCTCGTCGGGAACCATCCAAGGGGCTCTCCACTCGACATCTTTCTCATGGATATTTTGAAGGATTGCTATCCATTTTTTCTCTAATATGTCATCCCTCCTTAGCATAGCTGCTACTTCCTTTAATGGGGGATAACTCTTAGAGAACACTCAATAAGAAACTTTGTCCACCTTCCAGAAATAACTATGGAACCAAACTAATAATAATTGCGCGTATCCAATAAATATACATTTACCCGCCTTTAAGCATACGTTCAAAGATCTAAATGTCTCGGCCAAAATTGCACGGACAGGTGTGACCTGTTTGTCAAGTCGATCAAATAAGTCGGCGACCGCTTCATCTATATGTCTTAAAGTTTTGGCGAAGATCACCAATTCATAAATGCTCAAAGCAAAGACATCAATTCTCTTCTTTACATCAGGATCTGCTAGGATCAGGTCTCTCAAATTCACCTAAGGAATACACTTACCATCACCTTTTTACTGAGTTCGGGCTGTAACCCATTGTTCACTCATCCCAGTGATATTCATTAACTTCTTTACAAAAGTCGAGACATTAATGGCCCTAGAATAGGCCTTATCGGCTTGAACCCTTGGACAACGAAGCAGGGTTGTATATTCCTCCACCGTGGGCACCAAGTCCACATTCCCGAAGGTGAAACAACTGTAGGCGGGAAGCTATAGCCCGAAACAAATGCTTGTCCACTTTGACATCGAGCAGATATGGTAGATCACCATAATTATAATAAAATAGCTACTTGGTTTCATCATCCCAACAGCCCATATCTCCTTCAATTCCTGGAGATCATTTTGTGTCACACTAATACGGGTGAAGTCCCACAATTCTAACATGTACCCCTCAGCCAAACCGTCACCTTTTTCTAACTGTGTTTTCTTTGACCATATACGGACGGCCGCATTATCTTCCACTTTATCAAGAAATTCATTCACCACGTCAAGCTCTCTAGCTAGTAATTGAATGTGAATCGACACCTTTTATTATGAAAATGTCATGCAATCAAAGCTAGAACAAAATACAACAAGTTAGTTTCATATAAATAAAACTCAAAGCAAACAGAAAATAATCAAACATCTATCCAAGTGACCACTAGGGTTCAGCATAATTCTACATAGGGTGGGCTCTTAGGGTTCATTACATGCGGTTCGGTTCTAAGGAAAAGGGTACCTGAACCAGCAGATTCCTCGATCCTCACCCATTATAGGCTTATATGGATCGAGTTCATTTCAAGGGAATACATTTCCCTATGACCATGCGGAGATGAAAATCTCACGAAGATATAGGTACGGATGTATCCCAAAAGCAGTCCACCAGCCCATGCGGATGTGAAAACTTCACGAAGGCATAGTTTCTCACTCCCACTTAAAAAGGGTAAAACCAAACTGTCTTTATGCAGTATGATGCAAGAGTATTCTATGAGACTCAAACCACATCAATCATATAAACTAACACAAACAAATGCAATAAAAGTGTGGTAATTTTTCAATCGGATTTTCAATTTTTGACAAAATGATAGAAAAGAATCAATTTATGGCTTGACTCTCTTATTTTCTCCAGTGGAGTCGCCAAATTGTCGAAACTATTTTTATTTTGAAAAATGCGAGTCAACTTAAAAAAATTAAAATGGAGTCGCCACCAATCTTTTTTGAGGTGTGATCGGGTTATCTTGTGAGTGATCATTTTAATAAAACATTTTGATTTACTAAAACATCGATTTTGGTCAACGAAATTCAGGAAAACGGGTTCAGGAGTCAGTTACACACGAGGAAGGATTAGCACCATCGTAACGCCCAAAATTGGTACCTAACTAATTAATTAATGTCTTAATGTCAAAAATTTGAAAAGATTTTAAAGTACAATCCTTTTTATTAATGCTATTTTTTTTAAAATGCTTGGAATGTCACATCCAATATGTTAGGACACGACATTTTAAACCCTTGAGAAAAGATTGTTTTTGGATTTTTAAAAATCATGCATTTTTGTTTTAAAAGGGATATTCGATTATTTGGGTCAAACGAAAAAATCGAAGCTCAGTAAGTTAGGGCACGAATTCTCGAATGTCCAAATGCTGAATATTACCTTTGTTTTTAGAAATTCTTACCTCGAGACAACAATATGTCACACCAGTAAATTAGGACACAACATCTCGAATTCTTGAGAATAAGTTTTTATTTGGAAATACATGTGTTGTAATTTAAAAAGGGTATTCGGTTATTTAGACTCAATAAGAAAAATCGAAACTTAGTAAGTTAGGGCACAATTTTCTCGAAGCTTACAAATACTGAATATTGCCTTATTTTGAAAATTTTTGAACAATAACAAGTGTAGTAATTAAATGAAATGTATTTTATTTAAAACGATGATTTGAATAAAATTGTCACGCTAAGGAATAATAAAAACACAAATACACTAAAAAATCACGATAATTACACAACATATTAACATTTAACGCTTATATTGGCAATCAAAAGAAAGAATAATAATGTAAAGTAGCTAATAACATGAATAATATAATGACAATAATAATGCTAACAAAAAAAAATACTAATAGTGATAATAATAACAAAATCAAAATTTCACAATAATGAACAAATAAATAAGAAAAACATAATAAAAGGAAATATAAAAAGATCGAATATGAAAATAAAAAAATATATAAGATAAATAATATATGAAAAATTTTAGATAAATAATAAAACAATTTTAAAAGTGAGCAATATGGTAAACTCTTTGAAATAAAATACAAAATGGTTTAGATTAAAATAATATGTACAAAATATAATAAATAGAACAATATAATGATATATAATAAAACAATTTAGTGTAAATAATAATAATAAATAAAATGAATGAAATAATTTAAAATATATATATAAAATATCAAAATAAATAAATAACAAGTAGAAAAATAATGGATTAGGGAATAAATCAAAACAAATACGAAATCAGGGGCAGAAATGTGAAGAAATAAACAAATAAGAACCAAATTAAAACGCGCCCCATAAAAGAGGGATTAATTGGGCAATTACGCCCTATCACCAAAACAACATTGTTCTCATGTCCTACCTTCAAATGGTTAAAGGACCAAATTGAAAAAAAATAAAATAAAATGGCCAAATTAAAAATAAAAGAAAAATATAAATTGGAAGACATTGCATAGTGGTGAAAAGGTGGAAGGACCAAGGAAGCAAATAGTCCCTTAGTTAAAAACACGCGAATCCTCCCCCGGTCGAGTCAACACCTGGATCTTAGCCTTAAAACAATGCCATTTTAGCCATAAGTGACTTAACCCAAAACGACGTCATGTGGTTGGCTTATAAATACAAAAAAGAAATTAAAAAAATCATTTTAAACCCTTCTTTTTAAAAAAAAAAGTCAAAAAGTTCTCTAAAGCCTTCTGAGCTCTAGCCTTGGTTCGACCTAACCGCGTTCATCTGGCCCCCGTCCTCTGCCATCGTCCACCACCGTATACGGTGGTCGAAACCCTAAAAATGCTATTTCGATCCCTTGGGTTTCCCTAAACCTGAATCCAAGATCTAAAAGACCCAAAGAGGCACTCAAATCACCAATGGTGAAGGAAAACCCCTCGATTTCCTTTTTTGTTTGTCAGAAAGGTAAAAATTTTCGAAACCCTTTTTTACTCACGATAAGTATATATGCATATATCTTAGATATGCGAAAAAAACTTGAAGAATACCTCTGCTTTCTTTTTGCTTTTTGTATTAGCATTTCGTCCCCTCTTACACTAGTTACATTTGGCTTTTTATAGCTAGAATAAACAAAAAAGAATACAAGATTCTGATTTTTGTACTAATTATTTGCTATCAATTGTGTTTTTTCGCAGGTGTGTACGGCGTCGATAGGGGCGGGATTCGTGCGCTGACAGCAGCGTGGTACGTCCTGAGGCCAGTTTATAGAGGCTGCGGCGCCTAGGGTTTCAGAAACCCTAGGGTTTCTGATTTAGTTTAGGTTCTTGGGCCTTTTGGGCCCCGTAGGTTTGGGCTTGGTTTTAATTTGGGTAGTGGGCTTAAATTTGTAATCGGGCTTTGGGGTTTGTCTTATTGGGCTGGGACCGGCCTTGCTTTGTAATCTGGACTATGGACATTTAATTTATTTTTTACTTATCTTCGTTTCTGATTTTTGGGCCCCAGGCGAAATGGGCCTATTATAGCTGCCCCTCTTTGCTCATTGTCATGTAACGGGAATTGAGCAAAGACTTTAAAAAGGCTGATTTTACCCGGTTTTGCCGAATCCTGACTTCTTGGCACTTCTATTCTTCAAGTAGCCTTATTCTATCCCACTGTGTCTTCAGGGGTATAAGAATTGATGTTTCAATCCGATTAGAGAAAATTTCAGCAAGAAGAGATTTCTAGCTTCGATCTACTCTGCTGGAACTTCAAGGAGATAAGAATTGGAAATTTCAACCTACTCTACTGCGACTTCAATGAGATAAGATGGTGGCTTAAATCTGCTCCGCTGCTACTTTGGGAAGATAAGATTCGTCGTCTTTGATCTACTCCATTTGTTACTTCAGGGAGATAAAATCTACAAACTTCAGTCTGCTTCTTTGCTACTTCAGGGAGATAAGGCTGGTGGCTTAAATCTGCTCCCGTACTACTTCGAGAAAATAAGATTCGCTGTCTTTGATTTACTCCACTTGTTACTTCAGGGAGATAAGATCTACAATCTTTAGTCTGCTCCTTGGCTAAATCAGAGAGATAAGGATAGTGGTTTAATCTGTTCTCCTGCTACTTCAGGAAGATAAGATTCGCCGTCTTTGATCTACTACACTTGCTACTTCAGAGAGATAAGATCTACAATCTTCAGTCTACTCCCATGCTACTTCAGGGAGATAAGGCTGGTGGCTTAAATCTACTCCCCTGCTACTTTGGAAAGGTAAGATTCACCGTATTTGATCTACTCCACTTGCTACTTTAGGGAGATAAGATCTACAATCTTCAATCTACTCCTTTGCTACTTCAGGGAGATAAGGCTGTTGGCTTAAATTTGCTCCCCTACTACTTCGAGAAGATAAGATTCGCCGTCTTTAATCTACTCCACTTACTACTTGAGGGAGATAAGATCTACAATATTCAGTCTACTCCCTAGCTACTTCAGGGAGATAAGGATGGTGGCTTTAAATCTGTTCCCCTGCTACTTTAGGAAGATAAGATTCGCTATCTCTGATCTACTCCGCTTGCTACTTTAGGGAGATAAGATCTACAATTTTCAGTCTGATCCCTTGCTACTTCAAGGAGATAAGGCTGGTGGCTTAAATCTGCTCCCCTTCTACTTTGGGAAGATAAAATACAACGTCTTTGATCTACTCCACTTTCTACTTCAGGGAAAGAAGATCTACAATCTTAAGTCTACTCTCTTGCTACTTCAGGGGGATAAGGCTGGTGGCTTAAATCTGCTCACCTACTATTTCAGGAAGATAAGATTCGCCATCTTTGATCTAGTCCACTTGCTACTTCAGGGAGAAAAGATATGTGGATTCATCGATGTTGCTACACGGTCCTTTGGGACATGACCCGTAGAATCGGTTTCATGGGCCTATGCTTATGCCTAGTGATTAAGATGCTATGATCATAATGAATCAAATGCTCCTAACTATACGTGTTATGAATGATATATGAATACAGAAATGTCATAAGAATGATCATTTTTTAATGCTTAGGATGTCATCACTCGTTGTTCATCAGGACTTTATCACTAATATATTACGTTGCCATCTTTTTCGGCTGGTATTTTTCGACAGAAAACCCGAAGAAACCATCACATTGTACTCTACTGGTTTACCCCACTGTAACTGATAAACGATAAATTATACATATTTTTACCTCATGTTTAACCTAATTTCTGGATGAATTATCATTAAATTTGTGAGAATTGGTGCTCTTAACCTTTCTATTTCATGTTGTATACTCAGGAGAGCATAGGGAAGAGAAAAGAACGAAAAACGGACTGAAAACTAAGAAAATAGGCCAAAGTGTGAAAATGACACGGCCCAAGGAGTCACCACACGGCCGTGGCATATGACTGTGCCACATGAGGTCCAACACGACCCAGCTCCGACAAGCACGGCCAGGCCACACGGCCGTGCCACCCTCAACAAGCCCGTACACAACCTCTTGTCGACCCACACGGGCGTGGCACACGGGCATGTCCCTATCGTGAGGAAGTGCAATTTCACTCGGATTTGGATACTTAAAGGCTAAGAAAGCCATCCCAAAGCTCTATATAAAGACCCTAGGAGTCAAGTTCAAGGGTGTACTCTTTTCTCCCAAAAGGAGCGCGTTCTTTCTGCCAACACAAGGAGTGGAAGCAAGGGATTACTCCAAGGGAAGCTGATTGATTCATCCCAGAAGCCGGAATTCTACATCAAGATAGAAGATCTCTTTAAATTCCTTCAGGGGTTTTTGGGTTCTTTATGTTTTGTTATCTTATTTCTTCTGAGATGCCTTCTTTATTAATTATGAACTAAACCCCTCAAATACTTGAGGGAGATGAAACCTAAGACAGACCTTGTTATTATTCATTCTTGAATTATATGATAAATACTTGAATTGTTCTTAATTATGTGTTCTTAATTCTTGGTTTAATAATCCTAAGTATTAAGTTAAGAAACTGATGTGCTTAGGCAGAGGAGCAAAAGTCCCTGTTTTAAGAGTAGATCTACCACAATTAAGCGGAGTTGCATGTAACCCTAGACATAGGGCGACATAAATCTGCCGGATTAGGGTCAAACCTAATAGGGGGATCCATAGATCGAGTTAATGCAAGACTAGGGGGTTTTAACTAGAAAGAGATTTCAGTTAACCAACCTAGGATTAGTTGTTCTTATCCTCGACGGAGGTATTAACATAAGTTAGGGACCTCTACGGATCAAGTCAAGTGAAGAAATCGTCTAGTTCAAGAAGTTAATAACAAGTGAAGTCTAGGTGGATTCTCCCTTGAGTATTGCCCATATCAATTAGCTTTTCCCAAGAGTTTTTCCCCAATTTACTTTTTGTGCATTCTTAGTTTAGTTTTAGAATTAGTTTCATACAAACCACTTTTACTTTTAGGTTAGATAATAGAAAGGAAATAAGTATTAGTACTTTTTGTTCCCTTAGGTACGATAACTCGCTCTTGCCGCTAAACTATACTACTGTTTGATAGGTGCACTTGCCTCAAAATCGTGATATTAGTTAGTTTTTGGTGTGATCAATTTTTATAAATTTTATTACTACATATCACGCGATATCAGTAACCTCAAGGTTCATTCCACTGTACCTCTGGGACATAAAGTTTGTACCCTCTTCAAACCATCCCACCGCGACTCAAGAATATATGATCTGAATCTTTTTCCATATATTCCAACTACAATTCAATGGTATAGGATTTATATCTTCTTCCATCAATTTGGTTTGTTACACCTGTCCCTGGGTGTTATGACCAGATATGTATGCCTGATATTTGTATGAATGCAGAATATCATTTTTCTTTTCTCAAGAATGATCCTCTTTTATGCTTGAGTTGACATTACTCGTTTTTCGTTGAGATTGTATCATCGATGCAATATCTTATCTTTTTATTCAATCACTCTTTTTGACAGGAAATCCGAAAAGATAGTCTCAATTTAGACTCTTCATTCTCAGATATTTCCAAACCTTAAGCTTAGTGAGTTCTAAATAATAGTCCTATTTCAGATTCTTGTATTATTTAGAAGCTTCTAGAGTAATATGCAGAACTTCTTTTGTGAAAGTATTATTAGTCCATTAATCATTATTTCAATGCAATATTCTTGAAAAAGATCATAACAATGGACAAGAATAGAATTCATTTGGAGCATAACTCGAAATGAATAAATTATCAATGATAGCAAAAATAAAAAATAAAATTGATTGGAAACGCATCTTGAAAAGAATAAAGTTTTCAAAGATAGCAAATTCAACATGAGTAGGATGAAGACTAGGTGCCCCAAATATCGCAGCTTGAACTTCTCTGTCTGAATTCCTTGGAGACTGCTTTGAGCTTGAAATATGTAGCATACCTTCTTCTTGTTAATTCAGGTATAGCAAGATCACCGCATGCCCCATCTTTAATCAAAATTTGAGACGCCCTTTTTGGGTTTTCAACTGAAAACCCATTTGGTCTCAAGGCGCCCTTTGCGGGTTTTCACCTTAGCCTCTCCTTTTATTTATTTAAAAAAAAAGGTCTCAAAGCGCCCTTTGCGGGTTTTCACCTTGGCCTCTTCCCCTTTTTAAGTGAAATACTTCTTAACTGAATCCGAATTTACAGGATTGGGTAAGTTTTTCGCATCCATTTCAGTCAAAATCAGCGCTCCTCCGGAGAAAGCCTTCTTTACCAGATAAGGTCCTTCCTAGTTTGACATTTGTTTTCCTCTGAAATCTTTTTGTACGGGAAAGATCTTTTTTAATACCATGTCTCCCTCGTGAAATTTTCTTGGGCAAACTTTTTTTGTCATAAGCTCGCACCATTCGTTTTTGGTACATATGACCATGACGAATAGCCCTTAGCCTCTTTTCTTCACTCAAGTTCAACTGATCATATCGAGATTGGATCCATTCTGCTTCATCTAACTTTAGCTCGGACAAAACTCGAAAGAAAGGTATCTTTACTTCAATGGGTAAAACTGCCTCCATTCCATAGTCCAATGAGAAGGGCGTTGTCCTGGTGGAAGTTCTGATAGACGTTCGATAAACATAGAGAGTAAATGGTAACTTCTCATGCCAATTTCTATAAGTCTCAGTCATTTTCTCCACGATTTTCTTAATGTTTTTATTGGCTGCTTCCACTGCACCATTCATTTTTGGGCGATACAGTGACGAGTTGTGGTATCTAATCCTGAATTGACTGCAAACCTCCACTATCGTGCTATTGTTCAAGTTTAGTACATTGTTAGATATGATCCTCTCAAGCATTCCATATCGACATGATTTCTTTTTTTAGGTATTTACTGGCTGCCGACTTCGTAACATTGGTATATGAATCAGCCTTTACCCACTTGGTGAAATAATCGATAACCACAAAGATAAATTGACGTCTATTTGAAGTTTTCAGCGAGATCAGCCTAATGACATCCTCACATGGAGAAATGCCATGGGGAAGTCATAACATGCAAAGGCGAAGGACGTACATGAATTTTGTCTCAATAACTTTGGCATTTATGACATCTTTTGGCATAGTTGATACAATCTCCCTCTATGGTGGACCAATAGTATCCGAATCTCATAATTTTTCTATCCATTGTAAAATCGTTAGCATGTGTTCCACAAATGCCCTCGTGGACTTCTTCCAAAATTTTCTTAGCATCGATGGCGTCCACACATCTCAATAGTACTTGATCCTTTCTTCTTTTGTACAGGATCTCCCCATCTAAGACATAGTCACAGGCTAATCTTCTCAACGTCCTTTTATCATTCTTAGTTGCCAGGCTAGGGTATTCACGATTTCTCACGTATCGCAATATATCATGGTACCAAGGGTGATAATCCATTTCCTCTTCTTCCATGTTGTAACAATGAGCTGGGGCTTCATAAATACTCATCTGAATGGGTTTTACATCCGCTTGCTTGTTTACTTTGATCATGGAAGCTAAAGTAGCCAAGGCGTCTGCCATCTGGTTTTCATCTCGTGGAAGGTAACTGAAAGTGATGTCATCAAACTCCTCCATTAGCCCCAAAACTATTCTTTGATAATTGATTAATTTGGGGTCTTTTGTCTCCCATTCACCTTTAAGCTGGTAGATATGGCTTGTATTTGATATAAATTTGCATATATGAGTATTTTGTAAATTTGGTAAATATGGATTCTTGGATATATGTGGTGTTATGTCATGTATAAAACTTGGTTTTGGCTTGGTTGATTGCTTGATATAGATTGTTGATGTCCAAAAATGTTTGGTTAGGTTGTTGGCAAATTAGGTGAAAAATGTGGCTTAGAAGTGACCTATTTTTGGTCCACACGGGCAGAGACAGGGGCATGTGTCTTAGATGTGTATCCCTTGTATCTTTTAATTTGCAAAACAAAATGCTCACACGGCCACACAAGCATGTGGCTTGGCCGTGTGACCCAAGTCAGAGAGCTCATAAGTTTGGACATGGGCTGGGATGTAACACCCCTAACCCGTATCCGTCGCCAAAACAGAGTTTCAGAACATTACCAAAACTTTTAGAACAATTTCAGATAATTCATGTAAATTACTATTCATTTACCAAAATCATTCATAACGTCCCTTATATAGACCCTTGAGGCCCAAAACAAGTATTGGAATCGAATTGGGACTAATTCGAGAACTGAGGGAATTTTTTGCGAATTTTTAAAAGCTTTCTCACTATTAAGAGTCACACGCTTGTATGGTCAGGCCGTATGGTTTCACACACCCGTGTCCCTACTTGTGTAACTCTTTGACTATCAACTCATGAACAAACTGATGTCAAGCGGCCAAGTCAGACTCTAGTGTGCTAGGCCGTGTGGTTAATTCGAATTTTCAAAAAATAGGTGCAGGATTCACACGGCCAAGAGACAAGCCCGTGTTCTAGGACATAAACCTCATATGGCTGAAACACACACCCATGTACCCGGGCTTGTGTCACACACTGTCTAGACACATGCCCGTGTGTCTGCCCGTATGGACAAAATAAAGCTATTTTCTAGCCTCATTTGTCACCCAAATCTACCATTTTCCTGCACTAAAACATACCAAACACATTCCAACCATTTCAAGCATTGAAATCAAGCAAATTCCATCATTCATTATGACATATCATTTCATGCATACATGTTTATAATCTTACTTTAGTTAAGACTTCGAGTTAGGTATAATTTGATCAACTACTTAACATAAATACAGCTACCATAATTTGACACTACAAGTATATTAGAACAAACCATTACTAGCCATGCCAATGGCTAGATTACAAGCATCATTTACATTTAAATGCCAATATGACCAATATATCCTATACATGCTATTACAACCATAATTGATTTACCATTTGTTCCAACATGGGCCGATGGATAGTGTGAGTGATCTCCGCCAAGTTTCCAACCCAACAAGCTTCCAATTTACTATAAAACAGGGAAATAAAACTAAGCATAAAATGCTTAGTAAGTTCATATAACATGGTACTTAACTTACCATTCATTCTATTTTGAGGTAACTATATAAGGCATATTCAATCAATTTGACCTCAAGCCTTAAACACACCTTCATTGCCCTTGTTATTCATATATTCCATATTAACATCAAAACATATATGGGCTCAACAATAATTAAGTTTCCAAGCACATATGCTTTCCACAACATATATTCATTCAACATGCATAATTCATCTCATTATTATAAGTAAAATTTCATAATAGTTCATTTCGAGTTCAGATTGTTTCATATCAGAACTTTATTCATATTACTTGGAATATCAAGGTTAGGATTAGCACACTCAAGGTGTACAAGTCTATAATAAAAAATGAACATATATTCATCAAATAAAATCCAGGTACAAATATCATCATCTCGTGATTTCATATATCATTTGTCATGTATCATCATTTTCATGTATTTTAGGCCGATAAGTGCAATAACTCATTTCTTATTCATATCTTCTCATGTCAAGAACTTTTACCTATTGAATTTATCTGAAATATCGATGGATGCATAAGTAGTACACTCGTGGTGTACAAATCTATCCTCATAGATGAATACGTTCATCAAACAAATTTCTATGTTCATATGTCATAATTTCATACTTCTGTATTTCATAAAACATCATTTCCATGTACTTCAAGCAGATATATGTAAACATCCATTTCTTTTCATGTTAGGGTTTTACCTGTTGAATTATTGAAAATATTGATGGATATTCAGGTAGTACACCCAATGTGTACAATTCAAGAATCCGTCAATTCATGTTCGGGGGTACCTATTAGGCGCATAATTAGAAATCACACTTTCGAGCCACATATCATACAACAGAATTACCAGTCCAGGCTAAATCTTGTCTCTAACAGATGCTCACAAGAGCTTAATTAGGATTGTCAGTCCTGGCTAAATCCTTTCTATAACATATGCTCTAAGGAGTTTGATTTGGATTACCCGTTCGGGCTAAATCCAATCCATAACATATGCTCGAGAGGGTTCATATCAGGATTACCTATCCGGGCTAAATCCTATTGGTAACAAATGCAGGACCTCATTCATCTCAGGAAATCTCATATCCATCGATTTTTCATTTTATTTAACCGGGATTTAAATATTTTTCTCAAGCATTATTGGGCATGTGATTATTTCATACATCCACAACATTCGTATAATTCAAATAAACACATTCCACATTCATTTCAAGTATATAAGTAATATGCTCATCGTTTATCATTTATCATCTATCGGGCCTTATCATTTAATTTAGTCATTTTTATTTATTGGGCTTGATCGGAGATGTAATCATTTCACATATTTATGAAATTTATGCAATTTACATAAACACAATCAATGCAAGCATGTAAGTAAACACAAATTAGTTACACGAACTTACCTTGACAATATTCGTGTACGTAAAATCTACTAATCCGACATTTTCCTCTTTCCTCGTTCTAGCTTCGAATTTTGGTCTATCCAGATCTATACGAATAAATTTTACATCAATTTCTCATATTTCATACTCATTTGGACTCAATTTACATTCTAAGAAAAATTAACATTTTGCCCCTACCTTTTCCATAAATTCTTAATTCGTCCCTAAGCTCGGAAAATGAAATTTGTACAATTTACTCTCTATTCTAAGCCTAACCAAAATTCCATCTCAAAATTTACAGTATATGTATTCATAAAAATTTAGAATTTTCCATCAAATTTCACAACTTTACATTTTAGTCCCTAAATCATGTTTTCATCAAAAATCACTTTGTAAAAGTTGTTTATCTATCAACAACCTTTCATTTTCTACCATAAATTTCTAATTTTTAGCATATACACCCATGACCCATTTTCCATGCTTTGATAACTTCTCAAATTGATCCCCCAAATAGATAGATTAAGCTATCCTAGTTTCAGAAATATCAAAATTACTAAAAACGGACCAAAGAAACTTACCCAATTTGGCCATGAAAGTTTCTTCTGTCTCTCCTAGGGTTTCCATGTATTTGGGGAAGAAGATGAGAAAAATAAGATGATATTTCTTTTTATCATCTTTTAATTAATGAAATTATTTCACTTTCCAATTTAGCCCTTTTCTTTTTCTCAAATTCCATGGATGATTCAACAAAGATATTTTCCATCTTTTGATTTATGGCCTAATTACCATATAACGACCTCTAGTTTTGAATTTCATAGCTATTTAATCCTTATAGCTACTAGAATTCTACTTTCGCATTTTATGCGATTTGGTCCTTCTCGTAATTAAATACGAAATCAGTAAAATTTTCTTATCAAAATTTTCGCATGACATTTCTATCATATTATAGACCATGTAATAAAATAAAAATAAAGTTTATTTTCGGTTCGGGTTTGTGGTCCCGAAACCACTGTTTCGATTTTACCGAAATTGGGCTGTTACATGGGACAGGACCGTGTGTCCCTATTTTGAATGTCCACACGGCCTGAGATACGGACGTGTCTCTTGACCGTGTGAGACACACGGCCTGGCCACACGGGAGTGTGTCCCCTACACCTTTGAAAAATTTTAATGTTTTCTGAAAAAAATTTAAGCACCCGGTTTAGTCTTGATTTGTTTCTAATATGTATTTTGGGCCTCGAGGATGTGTGTCTCTTTTCATCAGCACAATCCTTCTCTACTCTCTCCCTCTCCCACACTTGGCTCACCTTCTCTTCACAGACTCTCCGCCTAACCTAAGTGAACTAGCACTCTCTTCCCCCACTACCTCGTCCTTGTTGATAACCTGTATCAACAAAAAGAAAATCAAATAATAAAATAAATTGAACGTGTCTGATTAGTAACTCTTATCTACTTATCATATTCAAAACTTTTTTATTGAAACTTTCTATCAAATAACTTTTATCTCATGACAAAGGTTTTTTTTTTTCTATAAATTACAAATTGTGGAAGGAATATTAATCATGAATCCTGATTTTTTTATAGGTCAATAAGAGATTTAATCACTACTCCCTTATATTCTTGGCATATCAAACATATTTAAAAAATAATTACTAAATTTTTTTATAAAATATTTATTTCTACTCATAAACTCTCTTTAACTTTTAAATTGAAAGAAAACCATGCTTAAGTGCATTAGAATCCACATCCCCTAATTATTACAATAATTACCTAGCAAACTGCTCATGGTTCAAATATGTAAATATTTTTTGTTGGATTTTTTTTTCTTCTTATTTCAAGATTATTACCTCCCGCTGTTGACATATTTATAATCCAAGAGCTCCGGAGAAAACAAAAACTGTGACAAAAATCTCAAATAGGTAAGATGGCATCTCATGGAGCAACAAATTTTATCCCTAAGCTTTTCCTAATTCTGTCATCAGACCAACAAAGATTACGTCGGTTTCTTATTAATTAATTGTGTTGAATCATTTATTTATACAATCTTCTTTCATATAAGGCGAGAGAACAGAAGATGTTGCAGTCGCCAAGATATTTTTCACCCCGTAGTTAAGACATAATGAATGTTTTCACACTAAGCTGCAGTAAAAAATTGAATAAAAATTTCATCATAACATTAAATTAAAGATGATGGAATTGGTTAACCGAAAACTGAAAAGCTAACTAGTTAGCCTTGGGATTTGGTTTCTGCCTGAATGAGAGGCCAAGGCAGAGAAAAGCAAACCAAAGCATACGTAGGAAGGAAACATATAATAAAATATGTAGAGTGATGAAAGCACAGAAGATTCATTTCATTCAACCAAACTTGATATTATCTTTGTATGGATGAGTGGGTCCAAAGACCCTTTGCCACCATGGCTCGTCAAACCGCGTCTTCTACAGTAAATAAAGTCTCTGTTATTCTCCTAGGTTTATAAACAACTCCACAACCTTGTCACCCTTTCATTGGCTCCCTTCCCCCATCAACTAAACATCTTTTTAAATTCCATTTTTCAGTTTGCTACATTCTTAACATGCAAATTTTCATATCTTTTTTATCACTTGCGCAGCTGCTTGGAAGCTTACTTGGTAATAGTAATCCCAGCATTTTGTATAAATACCCTTAACTGGATTACACACAATCACATTCATCAAACCAATCCATTTTCTCAAACGGCACCAAGAAAAAGAAAAGAAAAACACCACAACGTATATGGAAGGAAAGAGTAGCGGCAATACTCGGGCCGGCTTATCTTCGAGCTATAGGGGCGTTCGCAAGCGGAAATGGGGGAAATGGGTGTCTGAAATTCGTGAGCCTGGAAAAAAAACAAGAATCTGGTTAGGGAGCTTCGAGACACCTGAAATGGCAGCCGCAGCTTACGATGTTGCTGCGTTACACTTCAGGGGACGGGAGGCACGTCTTAACTTCCCTGAAATGGTCAACTGTCTCCCGAAGCCGGCAAGTTCCACTGCTGATGATATCCGAATGGCAGCTCAGGAGGCAGCTTTGATGGTGAGGTCTAATGCGACACAGCCCGACGTGGGCAGCTCCAGTGCCGGCGTGGGGCCTGTGACAGTCAGGCTGACGCAGAGTCAGATTCAGGCCATCAATGAGTCCCCTCTCGACTCTCCCAAGATGTGGATGCAAATGTCGGAGGCATTGATGATGGATGATATGATGGTGCCCAATGAAAATGAGGAGAATGATCAGTGGGATGATATGCAGAGCGATTCCCTTTGGGATCCTTAGGTAATGTTTGTTTACTATTTAGGTAACTAATACCAACCATCGTTTTACCCTAATAAGTAATAACATAACTCCATACCATGATTGTCTTACATATTCATTAACTATGATATTTGAACTTTTATAAAGTATTGTTTTCGAAAAATTAGAAAAAAAAACATAATTTATTAAGATATTTTACAAAATGGGTTTATTTTCTATTAAGAAAAGGGTGCTAATTTGATGCTATTGGTGAATCAAAAATTGAATAGAAAGTGGAGAATTGAGTTGACAAGAGGCTTTCTGAGATAGTATGTGCATTTGTTGAGAGAAGGCCATGTGTAATTCAATGAGAGAAGTTCAAATGGTGGGAGATTTTGGAGGGTCCCATTAAGCCTTAAACAATGTTTCTTGTTGTGGCTGAGATTTGTGAAAGAGCCACCATCTGCATATAAGCTACTTTTTTATTAGCTGTGGTAGGCTTTGTTTTCTAATTTTTATATATAGTGACTCAATTGTATTTGTCATTTAAGTACATGTACAATTAAACTTTCTTATTAATTGTATGATTGTGTCTTTTAAGGTTTAATATCTTGCTTTACTAAAGTTAATACATTTTGCCATTCTTGTATTTTAATTTTGATGTTGACATTGTAAGGAGAAAATAGCACGTATTTTTTTTTATTTTATAAATTTTAATGTATGCTTAAAGAAATTATTATTTTTAATATAAACTCAATACATATTAATAATCATATCTAAAATTAAGGCGAGAAGATCATAGCGGAACAATAAAAATTTACCAATCACATCGTAACGTATGTGTTGAAATCTTTTTTTAAAATATTGTAAGCAGAGTAACATATCTAAAAGCATAACTTCGAATTGGTATTTAATTTTGATCATATTTATTTTTTTGACACATTATCTAGAATTACATATAGTCTCTCCTCAACCCATAAATAGAATGATAATACGTTTTAACGCACTCAAACTCACATACTCTTATATTGATAACAATATCCATACCAATCAAATTAAGACTCAACCGGCTAATATTACACTGAATTATTAAATTAACTTTAAATCAAAATTTCCCTTTTCCTAAAAAAAATGAAAGAAAGAAGAAGAAGATGATATGTACACAGTACATTGTCCTTATAAAACTGTTTCATACTTGAAGACATTGCGCCGCACAAGCCACATCTATGTTCCATGTACTCTGCTTTTATCATTGTTATGGGTCGGGTTAGAAGGCAAAGTCGCAGTAATACCTGGTGTCGTAAGCCGCATTAGAGCCACCACAGCTCATCTTTTCCGTCATGGTTGGTGTAACCTCCGTACGCGAGCCAAGTAAGAAATTTTATATTGAGAATCAAGATTAACATTATAATACTTTGAAGGACTTAAATTAAAATATTAATTTTTAAGAGAATAAAATAAATTTTTTGTTTTACCAAAAAGTTAAGAAAAGAAGTAAGAGTATTAATTTTGTAAAAAAAAACAAAAAAAAATCATTTTGTAAAAGAATCTCATTTACTCATCTAATATATAAAAGAAACTGTTTATAATGATACAATACTAAATTTATCTTAATTTTTTTCTTTAGTAAAAAAGAAAAATATATTTTCCATACAACTTTTTAATCTTTTTACCAAGCGTATGAATAAAAAGAAATTTTAAATTTTCTATGTTGCTATTTTTATTCTTTAAATTTCTATCTTTTCAATCCTCTTTCTACGAGAGTTTGTAGTAAATTTTTTTAGCATAATTATTTTTTTGGTTTTTTAATTTTACAAAAAAAATTATTTTATCCCTCAATTTCATTTTTTATCTCTTTTAATTTTTGAATTTGTATTTTTTTTCAAATGACATTAAGATGGATGAAAAATTAACATTTGTTAACTATGCTGATGTCGCATATATGTGGATAACACTATGTATATGTCATGTAAGCATTTAATTAATTTTTTAATTTTTAAAAATAATTTATAATATTTTTAAATTTTTAAATTTAAAAAAAATTAATTAAATGCTAATATGTCATTCACGTGTATGTCATATCAATAAAGTTAAAAAATTAATTTTTTTTATTTTAAGATAATTTTATAATAAAAAACGTAAATTTAAAAATTAAAAAAAATGAAAAATTAAATAGCGAGCGAAATAAATCATTATACTAAACATTTTCTTGATTATCTCTACTATCTGCCGAAGTAGATCTACCAATTATAATCCCACCTTAACATAAGTTCCATCGAACTTGAACCCGTTAATCCAACATTGAAAACAATCTAAACTCAAAAAATTAAGTATTGATTAAAGGGAAGATATGAAGGTCCAGAAACAATGCCCATCCATGCAGCACACAGAAACATTACAGTGTCTCAAAATTAGCCCAACACTTATGAGGCTAAGCTGACCCCCAACTCTTAGTTGCTACTGTTAATGGATCAGATCACGTCTTCATTTCTATTTGTTATTCAAAATTGCTTATCTTTTGCAATTAAAAATAATTAACAGAAAAATTGGATTTAAAAGTTTGTATCGGACAAATAATCCAAATGATAGGTCAATTTTGTTGATTGTTTATGCAAGATGGTTAGGAGGAAAGGTAATACGAAACATACACTGCCTTTGCATTTTATGCATGTACAGGTACTAAATCTCTTCAACCTGATACAGACAATGATTAATGAATATGTGAAGGTCCACGTCTAATCCTATTCTATGGGACTAAGACGCCAAACTTGACTAGCTAAGGTGCTGCCAGGTACTAAAATGATGTCGCCCAATGCTTTATTTCTCTAGGGCTGGCGTGGTCGACACTGGTCTTTTTCTTTATATGCCGGTGTTCTTAAAGCTTAAACACCCTCAAGTCACTGAAAATGATGTTGAAGAATTTAGCAGTGTTTGATTCAATTCAGCTTTTTTTTTTTTCTTTTTTAATTTTATGGCTTCAATTAGCACGTTTGGAAAAAGAAAAATGCCGCTAAGGCATTAAAGCATTGTGTCATGATTACGTTTAATTTACCAACTTATTATACCTCTATTTTCTGTTCGAAAAATTAAATATACTATTTATATTGGTAATCTAATGGTATAGTTTTTAAGTAAATAAAAATGTTGCAAAAAATAATATGTATACAACATACCGAATGTGTTGAAGTATAGTTTGTAAAAATGTATCAAACTTTCGACACTAGTACGATATGAGCATATAACTCTTCCATTATGCAAAAATAATATTTAAAGAATACGAAGATTGTAGAATATAACTTGCAATTCATACACAGCATCCACAGTAATTGTATAAATGTCAATACGCCCTTCAATTACCAAAATTAATTATTTTAATTCAATAAAAACTTTAGAGTATCAAAAAAACATAAGAGAAAAAAAAGCCAATAGATTTATTTCATATTCCCCATCCAATGCATACCATCCTTATTAGAACGACCATAAACATCTGCACTAAAAATAGATGTCAAAATATCTAAAGTAGATTCAAACTCATGATAGGATGTACAAGATAAGGCCATCAACACTAAACGATAAGCAATTTTATTAGTATCCCTCTTCATCTAAAAAAAACAAATTAATAAAAAATGACCGAAGATAAAAATAAATTTAAACTAATAACCCAAACTTAGACATGTCAATCATCTTTCTTTCCAAAGCATTAACCGCAAGCAAGTAGTCCACGTCAACAATCAAAGCATCCAAGCTCTGCTTGGGAAGCCAGAGTAAAGCTTCCCTAAGAGCATAAATCTCGGCAAAACCAGGATTTCATACATTAGTGAAATGGCCTGACAAACCTTGCACAAAGCTATCATTATAGTCCCTTAACACAACAACCACCTATTAGAAAGAGCTCCTCGCAGTATCCATTAATCTGTCACATATCAGCCTAACAAATTAATTCCTTCAAGTCAATTTCAACAGTACTACCAATTAGCATCCTTCACTCTACCATTCCATTTATGGGTAAAAAATTCAATGACTTTGGCTTAAGCCAACTAGCCTTCCTTTATAAATAGGAGCAAAGTCAGAATAATTTTTTAGAGAGAGCCAAATAAAATTTTAATTTTTTATGGTTTATATCTTTATAATTTGTAAAAGATTAAATTAAATTTTTATAATTTTAAGGGAGGTCAAAGTGTAATTTTACCTTTACTAATTTAAAATTTTTAAAAACTTTTAAAGGTCAAAATAACAATTTTATATTTTAGGGAACTGTGGCCCATGCCAACCCCCAGCTTCGCCCCTATTTATAAATACCCCTCCTTAACACTAGAGCATGAAGAGAGGAACAATGGCAACTCACATTGACTATCCTTTTGATAAAATTGAACTTCAATTTTTTCAAAATATAATTTCTAACAAATTTTTACACTATTTATAGTGTGAATTATTCTCGTTATAACAACTCTCCATATTTTTTACAATGTGAATCATTATTATTATATCGTTATATCTTTAATGTAATTTAATTGTTACAACAATAAGCAATAATAAATTTAGAAGTGAAAAAACTCCATTCCATCGAATATTAATCTAATGAGGAAAAAGAAGTTTTAAATATAAAGGAAGATGAATAAAAAACAAAATTACAAAAATTTCCCATAACCCGATTCTCATCACGCATGAGCGGTGCGTACATTTCAATCTACGAGGTCCTTAAAAGTATACAAATTGTACGGTTAGGTGCCAAATTGTGAAGCTGCCAAGCCAGCAGGCAGTGAAGCGAAAGGTGGCGGTGGAGGCGAAACCTGTACTTGGGGGTACGGCATGCATGGGTCGAGAATGGGCGGTGTCAGTTCCAAACTTAAAATCGAAAAATGTCAATTAATAATCGGTTTGGAGGTCAAAACAAGTGACACAAAGTTAATGGAAGACAGACCAAAAGTGTGTTGGTTTTGAAGGATCCAGCTGTTTCAGTTATCTATTTGACTATCTCTAATGATTCGTTTGGTGGTATGTTCCAATCAATCACAACCCCTAAATCATAAAACAGTATACATATATATATATATATATTTATGTAAATTTTCACACGTGTTTGTTTTTAAGATTTCTTGGTATCTTTGGTTTGCATGCGTCGACTTTGAATATACTTTGAACCCCATTTTTCTAAAACCTGATGTGTTTGTTTCATTGGGAATAAGATGACCAAAAGATGCATTGATGCTGTACTTGGTAGACACATGTAATTTATTTATTCGACTTAATGGTAAAGTTAAGTTTTTGAGTGAAGTTAAAAGATTTATATTAAAAAATTCGAAATTGAATTGTAAATTTTTAAAAGAGTTGGAGTGCAATTTTATATTTAATTAACTATCAATATTATAATTTTGAGGGATCAAATAAAGAATTTTACCAAATCAAGTGAGGGGCAATGCCCCTACTTACCTCCTTGTGCCGCTTCTTACCTCACGAAATGCGTAAAGCCATTTTTAAATCCCACTCCCCATTAATATATATTTTGTTCTAAATTTGGAGATACGTAATTTAAGATGAATATAAATTGGTATTTAATATTTATTGTACTTTATTTATTTAAGTTAATTTCATTAGAATTCTTAAATTTTGATTTTGGTATAAACTAATTTTAAAAATTTTAAAATATTTTGATTATATCTTTAAACTAGCGAAGTTATATGAATTAGTTTATTCTATCCCTAAAACTAATAATTTGATAGTTAAATAATAAATCAAACCTTATACAATACATTAAAAGAAATTTTATATAACTTTTAAAATTTAACATTAAAATTAAAGTAAAACCATAGAGAGAGTTTTTGTAAAGATTCAAATACCTCAAAACTAAATATTTTTACAATATCGAAGTTATATCAATTAGTTCATTCTATCTCTAAATGCTTGGATTATCACTACCAGTAATAAAAATACCTTTACATAAATTGCTAATACGTTTATGTTTGCCTCTGATTGTTTGTAAAAAATCGAGTGATCCTAACTACTCTTTTGTAAACCAAAATCTTGAACCACCACACTAAATTATCCAAACCAAGCCCATCGACTCTGTATTTATAACACCCCTACACCCAGTCTGATTGTAAGGACCCTGTATATGACTATTACATTTGGTGCCAAAACGGTTTTAGCTAGATACTGTTTAATTTAAACATTTTTACAAAGTATTTTAACTTAATTAATCCAAAAATTATTAATATAAATGGGTGGGGTTTATTATTGTATGTTAGAATATGTTTAGAAAAGGTTTTAACATTGTGTTTGCTCAAAACAAAGGAAAAATATCGATACCAAAATAAAAGGTATCGGTACCTTTTAAAAAGTTCTCTACACCACTACACAAAATCAATACCAAAATGACATTCTAGAACTCCAAAAATTCAAATTTTGATAAATGTTTTGATACCTTAGACCTAGGTATCGATACCTAGCCTTCAATATCGATACTGATGTTAAAAACGATACCAAAATCACATTCTGCTTTGGCAATTTTTTATTTCAAAGCTTAGGTATCAATACTTATACCCTTGGTATTGATACCTAGGGTAAAAGTTGGCAAAAATCAGTTTAAAAGTTCAATAAACCCCCTAAAATTTATATAAATTCTTCTCAATACTCAAGACCAATTCAAAATGTATTACAACTACTTAAAACCACTTCAAAATCAATCAATATCAACATATTACCAAACCACATTTGCAACCATACTTATAGTTTCACTAATTCATTTCATATAGACCAAAATACTTTAAGTAAACCAAAATAGATAGAATTTTAAGAGTTTGCATTTTAGTCCCTAACACATAGGAACACATTTGGTCTACCTATGTACATGTAACACCAACCTGGCCTAGACGTTATGGCCGAATCTAGCGATGCCATATAAGAGTGTTTTCGAAATCGATTCAAATATAAAACTTGTTTAGTTTATTACCTTTTTCTTAGTCGAAAAACATGTATTAATTGATTTGCTTTAAACTATTTCTTTAATGCATAAGCTTTTGAAAATAAGTACTTTTCGCAGTCGTGTTTACTTAAGAAAACTTTGGTTAAATTTAAGGAAAATCATTCTTTTAACGTGTTGCAATTTATAAATCCGCAATAAATAGTTTACAAATCCCAATTTAAAACCAAAACAGTCCAAAGTCCAAAATTTCATCAAATACTCCCAAAAATAATTAAAAACAACAGAAGCATAGAAAACTGTAGTACTGAAGTAAATGTAGCAGTGATCACTGTCGAGTCCTCCGCTGCACCGATCCGTCTACTGCTGGGATTACCTAACAAATTAAATAAATAAGGGGGTGAGTTTTCGCAAGCTCAAGGTGTATATCCCCACAGTATAGCATACATATAATCAGATATCATAATACAATGATAATTCGGGCCTGAGCCCTTTATAGAATCGGTGTGGATCGTAGTCTCCTCAAAATAGAATCAGGTTTTAGGGCCTTAGCCCATCATAGATATGCATATAAGATCAGGATATCAGAACATGCCCACCAACCCTGCACACCATCACCGTCCAACCCTACACACCATGTGGGGATAAAATTGACCCACCCAACCCTACACACCAAGTATAGGGATAAAATTAACCCATCCAACCCTACACACCATAAGGTACCGTGATACAGCACAAGTTAGAAATATGCAGCATAGCTGCCAGATAACAGGCTTAGAAGCCTTTCAGAAACTTAATTCACTTCATCAATAATCTTACCCCTACGCAATGCATCATAATATCATGACATGCTATAGTGCAAATAAACAGATCATATACCAATATTCAGAACAACACAATACACATGCTAAGTATCACATGCTCAAATCATACATCATAATATCAATTCACAGATAAGGGGTTAAGATAACCTTACCGACACTATAACAGGTCACAGTCGACTTGGGCGACCCGTGCAATCTTACAATACTTTTCAGAAAAATGGGCTCAAACGCCCATGTGGCCTGCACGCGTGGGCCCATACGCCCATGTAGCCCACATGGTCTAAATTAGCATTGGCCTTGTGGATCACATGGCCTAGCCTAAAACCCTACACGCCCGTGTGGTTCACTTGTGTGGGCCCACAAGGCCCAATTGGCCGAGCCCGCGTCACACACACGTCCTCAATAGCCTCACACAGTCGTGTCCGTCGCGCTTATGTCCACGCTCCCGTGTGGCATCGACAGTAGGCTTTTCGGCTTCCGTTGAAATTTGATTTCTGTGTAATCGGAGTACACACCTGGCTTGTTTTTTATGCCTAAACACTCATGAGCACTCTGAAACCTAGAATTGACAATCCTGATTCCAAAATCAATCACTTAATCCGAATTGTTAAGAACAAATAAATCCCAAAACTAACAATAACTTTACCTCTAACGAATAATGGCAATCTCTCGCTGTTTAGAACGCCAGTTAGTGATTCACAGAACCTTGATTGTCTCTTAAACAGAAAACAATCTCTTAATAATCCTAACATTCATAACAACAAAACAAAACGCACCGCTACACTTACCGAATTCGTGCCAAACGCAGAGATAAGCAATGATGAAGGAAAATGACCCAAAAATCAATAATAGAATGAAGGAAAACGGCAGAAAAAAACCAAAATTCAGCAGAAAACGATGAGGAAGAGAAAGACTAGGAAGAATGGAAAACTGCAGGAGAGAATTTTTGGAAAAACTAATCAGAAAAAACTGATAAGCCCTATATCTTTTAATTTGCTCCCACAAACCTACTAACAACTCCATCACTTCAGTGTTTCAATTTACCACAAACACCTACATGGCACTAATAGCAAAAATAATGCCTACACCACGAATCAAACACAAGACCTCTAGCCATTTAACACACCACTTAACCACTAGACTAGCAGGCCCATTCTATTAAACCTTTACAAATTATACTTATAAGCCTCATAACCCAGGATAAGGCCTTATTCAAATAAAAACCAAAATTTTAACCCAAGTCTTGACTTGAGCTTGGGATCTCCCCAACACACTTAGAGCACATAATCACTAAAGCAGACATATATTTATGTCAAATTAATGCGAAAACATATACAGATATTTTTCATGCTTCAAATTCACAAAAGCAGGAATTAAGGGAAATTTAGGGCATTACAGTAAGTGCCATTTTAATTCAAAATATGATACCTACTCTTGAAGGTCTTGAACATATGATGAGATGAGAGATCTCCTAGCCTGACTCTACCTCTACGAGTCTAACTATACCTATGGGTTAAAAATAAATGTGTTAAGCTGGTGAAGGCTTAGTAAGCACTATAAGAATTAAATAGATAAATGAAACATAACATAATATTTTAAACTTATTCAACTAATACATATTTATACACATACAAGTTTCTTCAACTATACATTACTTTAATGAAATTTAAGTTACCTTTTTTAAGTTATCAAACTTACCCAACACATTGATGATTCGCTTTTGCTCACAACTCACATTCTTAGCCCAAAGTAGACTTTATAGAAGACATCGGATATACGAAACAAATACAGAGGTGCATTATTATGCACTATTAAATCGAGAGCACTAAAGTTTTATACAGAGAGCACTAATGTGCTAATAATCAGGGAGCGCGCTAGAATCTCTTAATGACATGCCACTAATATCCTAGTAGTTCTAATTTTTGTCTACTTGGGCATAAAAGTTGAATTTCATACATTTAAATTCTTTACATAAGTATTTCAAAAAAGATTTCACATTTCTCCATCATCTATAATTTAGTCCCCATTTCACAAGTCACAAATATCAAACCTTTTTCACACATATACTTTTACCACAATATCATTACTTAGTGTTCAAACAAATATACCATTTCATATTCTCCACCTATAATTTTCTTTACAATTTTCATAATTTCATAATCCCCATTTATTATCTATTTACAAATATAGATATATATATTTAACATGTTTATTCTAAGTAATTTCATATCACAATATAAGTATTTAAATAAAAATAATTTAAAATCTTGTAGTACTTACAATAAAAAGGTAGAGATGATGTATTTTCTTCTTCTTTCACTCCTTGATCTTCTCAGTTCCTTTTTCCTTCAATTTTATCCTTTCCATTCTTTTATTTCTCTTCAATTTTTGTAACACCCCTTACCCGTATCCGGTGTCGGGACGGGGTGTGAGGCATTACCTTACTAAAATACATGCAAATACCCAAGCTTGAACCACCGAAATGCGTCCCAATTTAAACTTTTTCAAACATTTTTCTACGGTCCTTCATATGAGCCTACGAGGCCTAAAACATGGTCTGAAAATGAACAGGAACCATTTCGAGCACTTAGGAAACTTCTCGTGACCCTCGTCCGTATAAATTTATTTTCTAATATCGAACCTACAAGGGTTTTCACACGGCCTAGCACACACCTGTGTGCTCAACTCGTGTCCCTCACATGGTCTTGTTGCAGCCCGTATGCAAAAACTAGGGTATTCTATTTTTTATGTCATTACCCCTTAAGAGCCACACTGTCGAGGTACACGCCCATGTGCTCAGCCCGTGTGTGACACTTACTTGGCTAACTTTGGGTGTTGGGGACATGGCCGAGCCACACGCTCATGGGGCAGACCGTGTGTCACACACGGTCTAGACACACGCCCGTGTATCTACTCATGTAGACGATATAAGGCTATCTACCAAGTTTTATTGCCACCCTGAAACAAGCTCACACATGAACCATTCATACCCAAGCCTAATATAACAAAACTTGTAAGCCTAATACTAGAACTAAGGCCCCTGTACATCCCTTAACTACTACATCTACTATACAACAACTTCACGTAAATAATAAGCCAAAACTCATGGCCAAACACTTGTTGAACATCAATGTATCAAAGTTATACATAATAAACCATCTAGCCTATACATGCCACCTAATCAAAGTTACAAGGCTTTAGGTACCAAACCATCAGGGGATAGTGTGTTCCGTCATCTTCTAACTCAAACTGCTTTTCGAAACCCTATGTCATGGGAAAATAGACATGGTAAGCTACAAAGCTTAGTAAGCTCATATGACTACCAGATTTATACTAGCTATTAAATACATTTCGAGAAATTTACTCAAGCAAAAAGAGCTTATAAGGTCAACATTGACCCTTGAAAGCTTATTCATTTCAATATTCGTATGAAATAATCGCATGCTTATCAAATCGATACAATTACTTATGCATGAATGATAAGAAATAATGCATAATCAATTTATTGATCTCTTCCTAAGCGTAAAATAATATCTGGCATATCATCTATAACTTTTCTCAAAATTATGACATGGACCCGTATCTCGCCTGTGTAATTCCCTGACTTAGGTCACACGGCCAAACCACACGCCTGTGTGCTAGGCCATGCGAGCATACTGACTTGCACAATTTAAAAGACACAGGGGACACATAGCCGTGGCACCTGGCCGTGTGTCACACATGGTTGAGACACACAACCGTGTCTCTGCCCATGTGGACAAAAATAGGTCATTTTTAAGCTACATTTCTCACCTAATTTGGTACCAACCTAAACACAACAATTTGCATATCAACAAGCCATAACAAGACATTCAAATCAAGTTAAAATCAAGTTTAAAATATGTATTATCACAACATACAACCAATATGCCCTTAGGCACCTCAAATGACAAATTAATAACATGTCAACCAAATATCCATATTTACTTAGATAACCAATTGCATATATGCATAATTGTACCAATTATACTATTTCAAACCAATCATCAATATACCTATAAGTTTCCAATCATTAAACCGTATCAAACACGCATTAAATATGTTAAGGCCACATATATAAACACATCAAAATGTATCAAACACAAGCCATTCAAATGGCTTGTCTCAACAAAACATTTATATACCAACATTGGCCAAAATATCTTATACATGTCATTATAACCGGAATTAATTTACTGAAAGTACCAAAAAAGCAAATGGATAGTGTGAAATAGCTCCGACCAGCTTCCAGCACGAATGAGCTTCTGAATTACTATAAAACATGAAAAATAATACAGAGTAAGCACTTAAGCTTAGTAAGTTCGTATAATGCAGAATATGACTTACCATATTTTCACAAAATAGGTAAGTAAACATAGCATATATCAATCAATTTGGCTAAAAGCCTAAACACATGATCACCAACATATTAGCCATGAAAATCACATATAAAACTCAACACACATGGTTGAATTCATCAAATAATCATATATCATTTATTTCATGTATATACCGATAATAGTTCATATCAAACTCATATGATTTCATATAGAATTGTGCTCATTGAACCATTTAGAATATTATTGGATACACGTGTAGTACACACAAGATGTATTGAACTGTAATCCATCAATTCATATTCATGTATGCTCATACGAGCTATAAATATGAAGCTCATACGAGCTATAAATAGGAAGCTCCTCCGACCTGAATAACAAGAAGCTCATTCAAGCCGTATAACAGAAAGCTCATGCGAGCTGTATAATGAGAAGTTCATATTAGCTATGGTGTGTCTACAACACATGCAAGACCCCGACCAAATTGGTAACCCTAATGACATGTCATTTTGTATCCTACAATTTCATAAGGTTCACATGGGACTCAGTAATCGTTGAATATACTACCGGTATTTATTCATGGACATTGTACAATTCATAAACAATAATTCAATTTAACACATATTAATGTACAATTTAATTACACGAACTTACCTTGACGAGTTTATGTAGATATGAAGGTGACTAATCCGATATTTTTCCTTTGCCTCGATATAACTTCGTACTAGGTCTAATCGGATCTATACGAATGAATTTAACTCAATTCAATATAATTCATATTCAAGTAAGTCCAACACATATTTTTGGCAAAATTACTATTTTGCCCCTATACTTTTAATTTATTGCAATTTAGTCACTAGGCTCGGAAAATGACTTTCATGCAATTTAATCATTACTCAAGCCTAGTCAATTTTTGTATATATTAATAGCAGCCCACATAATTCACAATTTCACGATAAATTTATCATCTTTTTCAATTTAGGCTCTGTTTGTTTCATTGAAAATAACTTTCAAAAAATGATTTCTAGAAAATAATTTACTTTTCTGGAAAAACTAATATTTTCTGGTGTTTGGATAAATCTGTGTAAAATATTTTCTGTTGTTGGATAGATTTGTTAAAAATATTTCATAAAAGTTGTTTTAAATTAAACAAACATATATTTGAGATTTTCTTTTTTTTTAATTATTTAATTAAATTTATTTTTATCTATAATTTTATATTTTACATTGTTTTTGCATATATTAAAGATATTATATTAAATTCCGAATCATTACAATGTCATTTTTAATTACATGACTATTAAGTGAGTATTTTTTATTTAAAAATGTGACATCAATAAAATTGACAAAAAAATTTAACGATGTTAACAATTGAACTTGATTTTCAAATTTGAAAAGTAAATGGACTAAATTCCTGAAAATAAAAGTACAATAGCTAAATTACAAATCTGTAAAGTGTACATAGAGTTATGACATATTTTAACCATTATACTACAAAACATTTATTATTAATATATTTATAATAGTAATAAATATTTATTATTACAATATTAATATTGAATATTTTTAATAATATGTGAATAATATTATTTAAAATTATTATTTTTAAAATTTATTATTAAAATAAAATTGAAAATATTAAATAATTTATGAAAATAATAAATTATAATTATTATATTAATAATTTATTATATGACTAAATATAAATATGTATGTTTAATAATATTAAAAATATAATATTTTAAATATTTTTAAAAATAAAAATAAAAATTATTATTAATATAATAATATTAAGCTTGATTTAAGTTAATTTTTATATAAAAATAAAATTATCTATAAATGAACTCTTTTCCAAAAAATGGCTTACGCTTTTCAAAAGGGTAAATCATTTTACAGAAAAATGGCTTATTTTACCTTGACATGTAAGTCATTTTCTGTTGACCAAACTATTTTCTATGAAACAAATGGACCCTTAATCGCTAATTGTTAATTTTATTAAAATTATCTTTACAAAAGTTGCTTATCTAACAACAACCTTTCATTTTCTATCATAAAACTTCAAATTTTAAGCATACTCATCAATGAAAAAACCCTAATACTTTAACATTTTTTGCAAATTGAAGTCCCCAAGTTAGCTAATTATTGACTTCTTCTATTTCTACTTCTGTTGTATTAGTATATTCATTAATAGCAGTCCAAGCTATTATGATCTCGGAAACATAGAAATCATTAAAAACGGCACAATAATACATACATAATTAAGCAAAACAAGCTTGCTAACATCTCAAGCCTCCATGGATAGGTTTTCTCTCTTTTTTTTTTTTTTATTTGGTAGTAGATGATGATAATAGATTTTATTTATTTTATTTAATATCACTTTAATTGATAATTTTCAAAATTAACCTTAATGTTTCATGAAATTTCCAATGATGACTATTCATGCTTAACCACTAAGCATTTTAATGGTCTATTTACTATAGAAGGACCTTCAATTTAAAATTCTATAGCTATCTAATACCTTTAGTCATTAGAACTCAACTTTTGCACTTAATACGATTTAATCCTTTTCATCAAATTAGGCATGTAAACGATAAAATTTCTTAACGAAATTCTTATATTGTATTTCTATCATACAGTAGAACATAAAATAATAATAAAAATATTTTTTTTTGACTTCAGATTTGTGATCCCGAAACTACTATTTCGATTTCACTGAAAACGGACTGTTACAAATGGCCCAATCGGCAATGTACCTCACAAGTAAACTGCATATTAGAGCAAGCAACACATCTCATCACTAGTGTATCAAGGACATAAAGACCTTCAGTCTCATGATCGTTGCCAATTATCTGTTTCGTCATAAAATCTTTACAGATAATTGGTAATAAAACATCGAGTTCTTCATACACTCTCATGAAGTTATAAAATATGCTATGAGAGACTTGTCTTTTTTTTTTTGACAATAAAACACCTAACACAAGCCATACATACAATAAATATTCTCTTTTCTTGCAATAAAAATTTCCAAGTAAACATTAATTCCTTAACAAATTTAAAGTGGTTAGCCAAGGCAATTATCTCACTGCCAATAGAGCTTTAGATCTCCAAAATTCATGCATCATTTCTCAGCCAAGCTTGCTAAGTCTCATTGGTGGATAAGTTGTTGGCTAAGTGTTCATTCATATCGATTACTTTTTAAGTAAATCTGAACCATCTTACTCTAATCAAGATAATTATATTTATTGAGTTTATGCTCCATGATTTTAGATATTATTGGGATCATCTCACTCACAGCTACTTATGTTAGCCATCGTATTTGAATAAGATAATACCAAATATCACATAAACCAAAAAAACCAAAAGCCTAGTACTGCAGTAGCCTAAATCAAGTCAAACAGTAACAAAAAATAATCCAAAAATACTTTTAAATAGTGAAAAATGCTAGAACAGCATCAAACTCTCCAAAAACACCATACGATCTTTAAAATTGTTGCTAATCAAACACTCGACCCTATGGGATAGATCGAAATCTCAAGTTGACATTAGAAGTGAAATCCGATGGTTGGATAGCCTCTCATGTGCCACCATACGCCGACGCATAGAAAAGATGTTAGGACTTCTAGCAGTGCGTGAGATTCATGCGTGAATCCCCTAAACACTGAAAATTACATACAATATGTAGGGACCTCTGCACACCTCCTTGAATTAGAGGTGTATAAAAATGTTCATTTTAAAAAGTAACTTGCGAAATACTCAAACATTTCACATTTGGAATAAGAAAACACAACCTCACTTAATTGAGCTGGGTGGCTTTAATACCATGAAACAAAATTATAGAATAACAGAAGGAAGAAAAAATGAGGGAATGACTTTTTTATTGTATATCATTCTATCAAAAGAATACATATACACACACATACTAGGGTTTATTCTAAATGAAAAGAGAATAAAAGCTAATCAATTCTAATAGTTACAAATATGTTACATAATCTCCTATAAATCTACCATACAAATACTACATTCTTTATAATAGCCCCTTTTTTGGTAAAAATCAAAACAGTGGTTTCGGGATCACAAATTCGATTCCGGAAGGGAAATTTATTTTAATATTATTTTATATAATCTATAGTATGAAAGAAATGTCATACGAAAATTCCATAAAAAATTTGGCCCGTTACATGTCTAATTTGATAAAGGACCAAATTGCACAAAGTGCAAAAGTTGAGTTCTAATAGCTAATGGGATTAAATAGCTATGGAATTCAAAATTTGAAGTACTTATATGGTAAAAAGACTATTTAAAAATGATTAGTGGTTAAGGATGATTATTCATCCATGGAAAATAAAATAAAGGACAAAATTGGAAAGATGGAAAAATAAGATGACAAATAATAAAATAAAACAAAATATCATCATTTTTATCATCTTTCCAAAATAAAATCCATGGAAACCCTAGCCATGGAAGCCTAAGCTCAAGCCAACTTATTTTTTCTTGATTAGGTATGTTTTTTTGTCACGTTTTTTTATGATTTTTATATTTTTGATATCATAATATCTTAATTTTGCTATCTCGAGGATTAATTTGCAAAGTTATTAAAGTACTAGGGTTTTTCCATGGATGATTATGCATGAATTATGAAGTTTTATGGTAGAAAATGAAAGGTTGTTAATAGATAAACAACTTTTGTAAATGGAATTTTGATGAAAATGTGATTTAGGGACTAAATTGTAAAAATGCGAAATCTATGGAAAAAATTCTAATTTTTATGAAATACATGGGCTGTAAATGTTACGTGTAAAATTCAGCTAGGCTTGGAATAAAAACTAAATTGTAAGAATTTCATTTTCCAAGCCTAGGGACGGAATCGTCATTAATTAAAAGTATAAGGGCAAAACGGTAATTTTGCCTAAATTGTAAATTGGATAGAATTGAGTATGAATTGATGTTAAATTTCCTTATATATATCCCGATAGACAAAATTCAGAGTTAGAACGAGGAAAAGAGAAATGTCAGATTAGTAGATTATATATATACGAACAATAGTTGAGGTAAGTTCGTGTAACTAAATTGTGTTTATTTATATGATTGAGATAATTGTTGTACATGCGAATTGTAGAATTGCTATGTAAATGAAATTGATGAATGTGTATATATATAAATTTTATAAATGTCATAAATATATATAAATGATCACATATCCGACAACACTCGAAAAATGTCAAGTCCCGTATGAATGAATGGAAGTCGATGGATATTGGATTTTCTCGAGTGGTATTGATCTTGCATATGTTGCAAACATACCGTATCTTGAAAGAGCATCCCGTAATAAGCCCTCTCAAGCTTCCCATCATAGTGTTCCTGCGAGCATCCTGGTCGATAGTAATTTGCATGTGTTATGAACTATCGTAGCTCTTTGTGAGCGTTTTAATATTTGATCAGTTGTGATCCTACATATGTTGCGGATAAAAACGCAGCTCTTTATGAGTGTCCTAATATTCGATCGATTGTGATTCTGCATGTGTTGTGGACACAAACGTAACTCTATATGAGCGTCCTGTTAGTACTCTCTTGAAGTTCTCGTTATAAGCTATCTGGTGCTTCCCATTATGTGCTATTCGAAGCTACCCGTTATAAGCTATTTGTGAGCTTTCTGTTGTATTACCCGGATATGCTTTCTGTTACACGGATTTTGAATTGTACATTTCGAGTGTACTACCAGTATATTTATCAATGTTTTCAATAATTCAACAGGTAAAATTCTGACAGAAGAAGATGTGAACATGAAATGAATTATCATAAGTATATGTCAAAAGTAATGAAATTGATGATATATGAAATATGGAAATATTAGATGATGATACATGAACATAGACATTGATTGATGAATATGTTCATTTGTGATTATAGAATTGTACACCTTGAGTGTGCTACCCGTATGATATTGATGTCACAAATGACTAAATGAGCAAAGTTTCGACATGAAATAATCTGAACTCGAGATGAGTTATTATGAAAATGTACCTGAAATGCATGAATATGATTTGTATATAAGATATATGAAAATATAATGTGAAATGAGTATGTACATGGAAATTCTAAATATTATTGAGCCCATACATGTTTCTTGATATTTGCATGAATTATATGACTAACAAGGGTGATGAGGATATGTGTTAGGGCTTATGACTAAATTGTTTGGAATGTATGTGCATGTTTACTTAAATATAAATAAATGGTAAGTTAATTACCATATTATACGAACTTACTAAGTATTAAATGCTTACTCTGTTTTATTTTCCCCTGTCCTATAGAAATACGGAAGCTCGTTGGATTGGAAGCTTGGTGGAGATCACTTACACTATCCATCGGCTCATTTCGGTATATATGGTAAATCAATTACAGTTATAATGGCATGTATAGGCTGATAAATCAATGTTGGCAAGTAGTGTTTTAGTTATAACAAGCCATTAGAATGGCTTGTGATGAACATGTTTTGACATGTATAAATGGAGCTATAACATGTTTGTATATGATTAAATGATTGGTTAATAGATATCATGTTGGCATATTGATAATTTCAGCATATTTGGTAAAATATGCATATAAGTGAAATTGATAAGTTATGTAAGTTTGTATATTTGATTATAAGATGGTAAAGTGTCATTTGAGGTGCTTAAAAACACATTAGTTGTATATGAAGATATGTCATACATGAGATTTGGTTTCGACTTTAATTAATTATTTTGAATTGGTTGGTAATCTATTAAAATGAAGATGTAGGTACAAGACAAGAATGGGTGAAATATAAGGCTTGGAATTGACCTTATTATGTCCACACAGGCGTGTGCCTCAGACGTATGTGACACACGACCTGGCACATGGGCATATATTCTAGTCATGTGTCCCCTACATCTTAAAATTTCAAAGCAGAATGCTCAGAATTGATCACATGGTCTGGCACACTGGCGTGTGGCTTGGCCGTATGACCCCTGCACTTAATTAAATCACAAGACAGAGAGTTACACGGGTTAGGGACAGGGGCATGTGCCTTACCTCATATGCCATATGGCTTGAGACATAGGCATGTCACTTGGCCATGTGAGCCACACGGCCTGACCACATGGGCGTATGATCCTCTAAACCTAGGAAAAATTTTAAAATTTCACAAAAAAAATTCTGAGTTCCTGATCTAGTCCCTACTTGTTTCTAATGTATGTTTTGGGCCACAAGGGCCCATAGAAGGGACGATATGGTTAAAATTATAATTAATTTTTGATATGATTGTAAAATAACATAACATATCTGAATATGATTTATAAACTTTGGTAATGCTCCTAAACTCTGTTCTGGCGATGAATACGGGTTAGAGGTGTTACATTCTTTATCAAAAACCTATCAAATGATACAAAATACCTTTTTTAGGTGATTTTCTTTAAAAGTTACTTAAAAGAAAACACACATGACCAAATCTAAAAAATTTTAAGGGTTGGAATTGAATTATAAAATTTTAAAAGGTTAAAATATAATATTATCAAGAATCAATTTATGATTACATCATTTTTGAAGAAATTGAACAAAAATTTTCATCTTTGGCTGCCAAAGTGCAAGTTTACCATATATTTACTTATAATTCCATCATTTATAAAGGACCGAATTCGAGTTTTCCTTTTTTTCTTTGGAGGGATGAAGGTCCATATCTATCCCTTATATTTGCCTTTAAAATTCGTAAGTGTTTGATGCTTATGTATCTATTTGTAATGCTAAATTTTAATTTTAATTGATATATAATTGTAACAATAATTAAGTCATAATTAGTTTAAAATAACAAAGTTAATTGCATTAGACATCCCCAAACTATGATTTTCATTCTAAACTGGACCCTAAACTTTAAAACGAACTAATTACATCCTCAAAATTGTTAATTTAATCTGTAACGCCCCAAATATCCTTAATTCTGGCTTTTGTGAATTTGTAACACAAAAATATTTATACTGTTTCTAAAATTATTTTGACACAAAATATTTGACTGCTTTAATGGTTATGTGTTCTGGATGCGTTTGAGATGTCCCAGGTTCAAGCATCAACTTGGTTAAATTTTGGCATTTTTATGAATAAAGCCCTACCTTTGGTTAATAAAAATATACCAGAATGGGTCTGCTGGTCTGATGGTTAAGTAGAGTGTTAAGTTGCTAAGGGTTAGGTGTTTGATTCTCTAAGTAAGCAAGGGGATTTAATTTTTACCTCGGCTGACTGGAAATGCTTCAATGGAGTCAATTAGTTTTTATTTTGATTCTTTTTCTCAATTTCGGTTTTTCCCCCTTCTTTCACACTTCTAACGTGAGTTTTGCTATCATCTTTCCTCTTCCGTTTTCATCTTTTTCGATCAACAAATCCTTTTTGTTCTCTCTTCTTCCTTTTATCGTTTTGTCCAAGACACGTCTCTTGGTTTCGGGTCCTTTTTGATCGCTGCGTCTTTCCGGTCTGGTAAGTGATTTGGGTGTTTCGTAATCTCGTTTTATAACTTCCTAAATGAAGGGTTATATTCTATTTTGACAGTAAAAAATTGAGTGATTTGGGACTGTTAAAGGGTGTTTTGTAGTCAAATCATCAAGGTGTTGAGAGTAAGTCGAGTTTGGATGATTCCTTAATGACGAATTCATTAGTTCTAATCTTTAAATTGCTAAATCGAGGCTATATGTACTGATTTGTAGGCTTTGGGGTGATTAGGAGTGCTAACGTATCAAAAACGATATAGGTGTGCACTTTGATTGCACAGAAAACGAGATTCAGCGAAAGAATGTATCAGGCCGTGCGCTCATGACACGGGCGTACGACACGGTCGTATGAAGGCCAACGAGGCTGTGCAAGAGATACGGGCTCGGCCAATTGGGCCGTATGGGCCACACAGGCCTATAGGCCCACATGGGTGAACCACACGAGCGTGTAGGATTTTGGGCTAGGCCGTGTGATTGACACGACAAAGGCCAATTTGTGCCGTGTAGGTCATACGGGTGTGTGAGCCCACACAGGTAAGCCCCATGGGCGTGTGAGCCCATTTTTTGGAAATGTACTATAAGGTTGCACAGGTCACGCAAGTCGACTGTGACCTATCGTAGGGTCAGTAAGCATTACTTAGACCTTTATTATGTGGTATGATATTGTGATGTATGTATTAACATGTTATCTCTAGCATGTATATTTGTACTGTTCTGAATATAGATGTATGATCTGTTTATCTGTATTATAGCATGCCATATTTGTATGATGCATTGCATTGGGGTGGGATTGATGAAGTGAAAGAAGTATCTTAAAGGCTTCTAAACTTGATATTTCGCAGTTAAGTTGCATATTTATGACATGTGTCGCATTATGGTACTATTTGGTATGTAGGGTTGGATGGGTTGATTTTATCTCCATATTTGGTGTGTTGGACTGGGTGGGTCGATTTTATCCCCACATGGTGTGTACGGTTGGACGGAGTTGGTGTGCAGGGTTGGTAGGCATGATTGTGTTATTCTAATATTTTATGCATGTTATATCTATATGGGCTAAGGCCTAATTGTATTTGATTCTGTTTTGAGTAGGCTGAGGCCCACACCAATTCTGTAAAAGGCTCAGACCCGAATTATCTATTATATGATATATGTCTGTATGCTTGCTGTCTGTGGGGATTTACACACTGAGTTTGCGAAAACTCACCCCTTAATTGTTTAATCTGTTCAGGTAATCCCCAGCAGTGGGCGGATCGGGGCAGTGGAGGACTCGACGGTGACCACTGCCACATATGCACTGGTTTTACAATTTTAATGCTTTAATTGCCTTAATTGTTATTTGGGAATTTTTGATGTATTTTTTTTGAACTTTGGGACTATTTTGTTTTAAATTGGGACTTTGAACTATTATTTTTGGTTTTATAATCTGCACCGCCACAAAGCATCGTTTTTTAAAATTAACTAAGATTTTCGTAAATAATCTGGCACCAAAAGTTGTTTGGTTTTATAGCTTCCGCGTAAGAGAGATATATTCAAGCAAATCAACTAGTACGCATTTTCGACTAAGTAAAAGATAATAATTTGAACGACTTTTATGTATCGAAAAGGTTTTCAAAAACACTCTCATGTGACATCACCAGATTCGACCATAACGTTCAAGCTAGGTTTGGGGTGTTATATAATCATTAAATAACATGCCAAATCTTGTGGCATAATTTAAAATAAAATTTTTAAAGAAAAGTAAAAGGTTAGTTCATAATAGTTCATAACTTTTAAAAGTTAAAATTAAAAATAAAGTAAATTTGAAAACAAAAAAGAGAGAGTAACAATAAACTTTTAGTAGAAGTTTCAAAAACATCAAAATCAATCCTTTTACAACATTAGTTTTTACGATATTCATTTTTCTTTAAATTTTACATTTTAAACTATGCCACTTAAGATTTGGCATCTCATTTAATAATTAAACTAACAGTTTTAATGATAGAATGACCTGATTGATATAATATTGATAATTTGGAGATGTATTAGAACGTTTTAAGGTTTTAGGACAAAATTTAAAAAAAAATTATCGTTTAAGGATATATGATGGAATTAAAGTATAAAGTAATATGAATATAAAGTCTATTCCAATATTACAATGACTTTGCTTAATTAAAAATTTTAATTAATATTTCTTTTGTCAATATATTGAAAATATTTTTTTTCAATGTGCAGTAATATAATAAACAATGGTTAAAAAAAGTTACATCTCATTTTTCTATATATTATAGATAGATAAGAAAATTAATTTTTTTGGTACATAATAAGAAAATTATATTATATATCTTACATTTGTACTTAAATATTATTAATTACATTATTTTTTAGGTTAAAATATGATTTAGGTGTCTTTATTTTTTGCACATTTAAAATTTAGTTATTTTACTTTTATTTTAAGTTATTTTAAGGAATTTAATTCTTCCACTTTTTAGATTTAAAAATGTAAGTTGAGTTGTTGACACATTAAAATTTTTTTTTGTTAAATTTGAGTTCATTACAATATCATTTTTTTTGTTACATGGATCTAAATGAGCATTTCTTTTATTTCAAAATCTCATACTAGAAAACTCAACAAAAGGACTTAAAAAATGTTAACAATATGATTTAAATTATGTAATTTAAAAAATAAAGAGACTAAATTCTAAATATACAACTAATATAGGGATTTAAAGCATATTTAAATTTTTTTTATGGCAAGAATTAGGAGTTTAAAGTTTCTAAGTCCAAAATCACATTTGTCAATTCCGTGTAAGTAACAGCTACCATGAAATCAAGGGCATAGCCAAAATGGGCAGGTAAGGGCCGTGGTCCCTTAGCTAAATGAGCAAATTATTTTTTAGCCCTTTCCTAAAATTAAAAGATTCAATTTTGACCTTTTTAACCTTAGATTAAATAGAAAATTTGTAATTTTAACTCTTTTAAAAAATTACTAATTTAATTTAAGCATTTTTAATACAAGAATTTTAGCTTTGATCCTCTTAAATTTTATAATTTTATCTCGCCCCTAACAAAATTTATGACTTCATAAAATACATTTTATTTATTATTAGAAATATTTTTAGATAAATATGTATATATTTTTTATAATTAAATTTTTATTATTTAGATAAAAATTTGGATTTGATCAGGCTATCTAGACGTATGTAGTTGAAGGTATTTATGTCGACCAATTGGGACAAAGTACGAGTGGAACACATCCTATTATATTTCACTTTCTTATATAGATTTTGCTTCCCTTCTTTTCAAACATTCAAATGTGAATGTAGAAAAATGTCAGTACCCATATCCCACGCGTTTCATGTTCAACTACGTAACACCATATATATTTATTAACAATTCTAGAATCACATAAAATATTCACTTATTGTAAAATAAATTAATAAATCATCGGACACAATAGCAAAATATATTACATTTTTAATAAAAGAATATAAATTTAAATTTTAGAGACAACATTATTAAAATGATCAATTACAAACTCTGAACATAAACTATAAAATAGTATGAAAAATAAAAAAAATTATTAATTTTTATCAAAGGGTGAGAAAAAAAATTTATTCAGAGTTAATCAATATAATTTTTTTACCACACTATATCAGTAACTTAATTAAACATTTTCTAACTGATATTTTCAAACGACTTAAATAAGAAAATTTACCGTGCCGACCCCGTGGCCCACGCTGTTAAACTCTCGATCTTGATCAATTGTGAATGGTCCAGTAAGTTTCCGAAAGCTTGGTAGTTTCCCCAGCGTGGTAGTTACGGTTTTACTTTTTAACTGTCTTTGATTGAATAAGAAAGTGGGACTAACTTGTGGAAACTGAATAAAGAAAGATTAAAACAAATTGAAGTAAATTTTGATGGGTTTGGTCATGGAGAAGGTAGAAAATTTTTTTAAAGTGCTGAAATTAATTTTTAATTTTTATGATGGTAAAAATATAATTTTCATTATTTGAAGAGTATATATCTTTATAACTTTTAAAGGATTAAATCAAAATCTTATCATTTTTAGAAAGATTAAAATGTAATTTTACATTTACTAATTTAAAATTTTAAAAATTTTAAAAGATTTAAACAAAAAATATTTCATTTTATAAGACCAGGCCCCTACCAACCCCCTAAATTCGTCCTTGAATTTGGTAAGAAAGGAGTGTAGTAATTTTTGCATTTTCTAAGTGCGTAACTTTTGCTTAATCCTAAGATTAAATATCAAAAAATTATGAAATTTAATTTTGTATAAATTATGTGTGATTTTAAAAAAAAAATTTACTTTAATTTATGTTTTATTATATATAGGTTTTGTCGGGATTTATTTTGTTTTAATTTCAAATATTAGTTTAATCATACTTTGTAATAGTTAATTTAGATAAGAATTATTTGAATATATATAATTTACACCTAAAACTATGGTTGTATTTGTAACTTCGAAAAAAAGAGTTTGTTTGCCTATCAAGTAGGATAATATTTTAAAATTTAAATTTATTAAATTAAATAAAATATTTTTAATTAAAAATAAAGTGAGATGGACTAAGAGATTTAAGTTTAAATAAATGTGAGATTTATGATTTTATCACTACATATTTATTTAATTGTCTTTTATTTTATTAAATCTCATCAAATTAATTGAATACATTTATTAAGTTAAATTCAAGTTTAATTTAAATAGTACATAATCATAATCGAATTTTTTATTTTAATATATTTTTATTTTTATTATGTAAGAAACTTAAATACGATGGAGTTCAATCTTGAATGCGGATATATTTAATCAAATTTGAATAAATAAATCTAAATAACTCAATTAAGTGTTGAATTTAAAAATTAAGGTTGATTCACCCAAATCCAATATCGTCAACTTGTTGCAGTTTTACTCCCCCAGTCTGAATTACTACTTCACCTCTGGTGGGCCGGAAAGAGGAATTGGTTAGTGAAGTGTCTAGTCTAACGCCACGTGTGAGCAAACCGCGTCGTCAATAAAAACCTTTCTGTTTATGGATGTGTTTGTCCCTTCCATCTTCAATTTATTATTATCGGATAATTCGCATAACCTGATTAATATACCCCATTCATGATAGGGTGATACAGAGAACCCCCTTCATTTGGTTTATTTTAAGCTGAGTTTAGGTCCTTTTTTATCTTAAATAAATTTTGCCTCACCTTATTTTTTTTATTTAATTTAATTATAAAATTTAATATAAATTTATTTTGTGTTATTTATCTCATTAAACATTAAATTGAGCTATTAGAGCATGCGATATTGGACCTAAAAAGTATTTTAAATCGGATCACGGTCCATAATCGTTTCTACTTACAATTATATAAATAGTTGTAATTAAAATATATCAATATTAATTATTATATTTTAAAATTAAATTATATCCACACACAACTTATTTTATTTAATAAATAAAGCCAGATATTTCATTAAGTAATAGTCTTTAAAATACTTCCATTAACAACAACAATAATCTTTTGGATTATAGGGGACGTATGCATGCATGTTAAAAAGTAGTGCTAAGAGTTGTAGATTCATGTATCATAGAAGCTAATCATATCAAACGTTCACTTTTAATGGATAATCATACTATAATTTTATATGTTTCCTTAACACACACCTATATACAAAATTTGTATTGTCACAAGTTAGCAAGTTAGATTTTAACATATTCCAAGTAAATATAATAAGATTGCGAATAACTTAATAAAAATAACTATTGAAGATTTAAATACGATTTATACTTTTAAAGAGCTTCCAACGAGTATTCGAGTATTGTTGCTGGTTGATCTCCAACAACTTAAAACCATGCTTTTTTTTTACCAAAAAAAAAATCTCTCATTTAAGTGCTTCTGAACTAATTTTCTCTCTCTTTTCTTTTAAAGATTAAATAAACAGTAAAAGAATCTCAAAGGACTAAACCTTGAAATACATCAAAAATCTTCTAACATACTGTAAAACCTGCAAAGGTATCAAAGCAAGTGTTGTTAGTATATTATACCACCATGCAAAAGTATATATGAATCTTTTTCCATATCTTTTGGGATTAATTAAAATCTAATTAGTTTAACTACTTTTTAAAGACTATACTATCACTGCAGCTAGTCTAAGTTCAAAGTCTAAACCTAGCTAGCTTGCATTTAACATTTAAAAACTGATTTCTTTTTTCAAAATTAATTACCCTTAATCTATTTTGTGTTTAATTTATATCCAATCTCATTAGCATTCTATGGGTGAATCCAACATACACACCTACCATGAAAAGACATTAAAATTTAAAATATATGTTTTTAAAATAATAAAAATAAATATCTATGAAAAACAAATAGGGGCAAATTGGATATGATTGCATCATCCAACACCAAAACTTTGCCACATGCACGCATGACAGCCTTCTACGCACTCACGTAGCTACTCGGAAACTCCCTTCCTCCATCACTCCCCTCTCTCTATATATTTATATATACATCAATATCATCCATTCAACCATCACTCTGCTTTGAACCTTGCTCAAATTTGAAATTTCATTTTCTGCAGGAGAGTGTTAACTAAAATGGAACACGAGGCAGGAGTGAGTCCATCAAGTTACAGAGGTGTGCGCCAAAGGAAATGGGGGAAATGGGTGTCTGAAATCCGAGAGCCAGGGAAAAAGACCCGCATATGGCTGGGGAGCTACGAGACTGCTGAAATGGCAGCGGCCGCCTACGATGTGGCGGCATTGCATTTCCGGGGACGAGCTGCTCGGCTTAACTTCCCGGAGTTGGTGGACAGCCTTCCGCGTCCGGCTAGCTCAAGGGCAGAAGACGTTCAAATGGCAGCTCAAGAGGCAGCATTGAGGCTTAGTCGAAGGGCCAAGATAAGTTCGGAGGTGGGTGGTGAGCTAGCTGGTAGTGGTAAGAGCCTTGGTCCGATTAGGGTTGGACTGTCACAAAGCCAAATTCAGGCTATCAATGAGTTCCCACTGGACTCGCCCAAGATGTGGATGGAATTAGCTGGTGCAGTGTTGTTGGCTGAGCCAATGATGTGTGGGGTTGATGATGCCGAGTTCATGAGTGACTATGAAGAAATTCTGGTTGAACCCATTTGGGATTAACCAAATATTTTACCAGGTATACATACAAAACACAACCCTTTTTTTAACTGGGGGTGGGTAATTATAAAAAAGATTGTTGCTCCTATCAATCTAGGTGGCAATCCTTGCAACAGATTACATAAAATTAATTAATCAATAATTTCACAATATGGGATGACATTTAGGATTTGGATTCTAGTATTTGTAACATTTTTCTTTTATTTCTAGATGGTGCCCAGAAAAAGAAAGTATATAATAACATATGTGGTAATATATAATATTTGTAATTGTTGTTTCGGTTGAAGAACTGAAGGAGTTAATAATTATTTTCTTCTTTATTTTGGAACGTCTATCAGTTGCTTTACTTTTTCTTGCCAAATGCACCAAAGGATCGGTTTTCCATCGCTCAATATATGAGGCTTAATTATGAAGGATGCATTCATTAAAATTAAAGTCATACATTAAATGTGGCAAGGCTTTGGGGTTTCCAGTTTTGCGCTCTCATTTGGTTTCTACTGTTACTAAAGCTTGGACAATGAGAGGCGGCAGGCGCTGTAATATAATCTCTATTGCATTTGAACGTACAGAAGCAAAATTTTAACTTTGTTTTCTTCCATAATTTTATAAGCGTAACAACACTAGTAACTATATAGGTAGGGTGGGTTTAGATAGATGGTGAGGTGAGGTGAGGTGAGATGAGATGCAGTGTTTTCACTTTACTTTTTGTCTCACGCTATAATATTTAACCTCATTTCATTATTATTATAATTTTTACACTAACTATAAATAAATATACTATCAATCTAAACTCACACTTAAACAATGAGAATCCAACAGCTTCAATATATTTATAAATGACATTTACTTTAAAAATGAATTTACTAGCGGAATTAAAATTTTGTTATCTATCGTATTATATAAAAATTTGTAAAAGTTAATAAAATAAAAGAAAGATGTATGATTTTTTTTTTCTTAATTTCATAGATAGAATGTAAATAACTTCTTCGAAAATTTTTTGTGTTTGAAAGTTTGATGGTTTTTAAAATCGGATCTATAATCAAATCAATTAATAGGGATGTTAAGGAGTGGGTAGGTGCTTCAGCCCTTAAAATGAAAATTTTTACATTTAGTCTTTTTTATAATTTATAAAATTTTAAATTCGTAATGGTAAATTTGCACTTTACCCCCTCCCCAAAATTATAAAAATTTGATTTAATCTTTTAAAAATTATAAAGTTATAGGATATTTAAAATGGTGAAATTATATTTTTACCATCATAAAAACATACAACTTAATTCCACCCCCTAAAAAAATTTTATAACTTTGCCCCTATCAATTAGGTCACCTATTCAATTGGTCAATTCGGTCTGATTAAATATACCATTAAAAAAATCATAAAATAAAAAAATATATATATATTTAAAATTTGGTTCAACCCATTTTTTACTCGGTTCAATCAGTGGGTCAATCAATTTAAAGCCCTTCTTCAGACCGTACCCCAGCCGATTTTTAGTCCAACCAGTTTGGTCCAGTACTTCAAACAACCTTGATATTTAGGCTAGGAATGACAACGTGTCAAACATCTGCATTTTTAGAATTATTTGAATCAAAATCCACAAATCTACTTAAAAATCTAAATTCATTTAATATTCACAAATTATCCGAATATTACTACGAATCCAGATTAATTACTATTATTTATTGGATATCCAAATTAGTAAAAAGAAAACCAATTTCAAAAATTTAAATCAGTTTTTGGATATCCAGTTTTGCAAAATTCCAAATTCGAAACTACTAATATATATATATAAAATCAAAATTATAAGCATTTTGTAACTAGAAACTTAGGATATCCAAACTTGAATCCACATTCGTTATTCTAATAAGTAATGCAAATTCAGTTAAGAGTTATTCGAGATATCTATAAGCATCCGCTTTGAATTTACAACCGATAATTCTTTTTTAAACCTAAATTTGAATATTATTCAAATTTGTAATATCTAAATTTAAAAAATAAATAGAATATCCCAATTGACATCCTTTCTATTAAGATGAGATTGAACTCTTGAAACGCAGTAGTAGTTTTTTTCTTACATGAGGAGTTGATGCTCTACTAAGGTGAAACAATCTTTTTACAATTTTACCATTTATTTGATTTTTTTTTTTTGCCTTTTCCTCTTATAAAATGCATTTTAATTTTTTTATAAATAAGAAATAAATACATTATAATTTTTTTGGTCAAAACCAGAGTGTTCATCGTCAATAAGTGTGACTAATCCTTTTACCGTGAGTGCTCAGACTGATAATGATATGTGTTTCATTCTTATGGGTGGAGATCAAAACTCTCAATCTCATTATTAAAGAATAATGTAAGAAACCACCACATTACATCTCTTGATTCATTATAAATTATTTTATTATTATTACAAATAATAATTCATTATCAACGTCCATAACTCTCTATGAAATAAATGAAGTAACTCACAAGGTTTCCTTTACATAAAGGTAATTATTATCTCGTTAATTTTATAACTAATGGGATGCTTTATTAGAATGCCGGTAAATTAACGCATTAAAGACACTTGTAGATTAAACAATAAAAGGAAGAACTATTTTCTTATTTTGTGTCCCATATTTCCTTTTGTCCCTTGTTTTTACTAGAGTTACTTTTTGTTTTATAACAATTACATAATAAATATAAAGAGTTAACTGCTCTGTACATCCTCAAATTATAACTTTTGTTATATTTTAGGTAACAAATATTACGGACCCCACAACGTACCTTGCTAGCCTTATAACATACTCGTAAAGGAGCTTCACATGTGTCTCTCAATAGGACCAGAGACATTATAAACCCGAAGTTAGTTTGCAAACCTCAAAGCAAGTTTGTGAATCTCAACTTGGAAAACTTTGAAATTAGGTGTCTCCACTAAGATTATATGGATACCACGTGGAGGGTCAAAATAGTTGATTGTCAGTCACCCTAAGATATCTCACCTTAGGACATAATATCACCATCACTACCAAGAGTATTAAATCAAACTTTCATGACCTTAAGACACGTATCCAAACTTGTACCCCACTATAAAAGCGCCATGCAAACAGCCTATAAGGACTCACGTAGATGCTCTTCTCCAAGAACCTCAAATACTTTTCCCGAAACAAAGAATTCTCCCAACCTTCTTCCCATTCTTCCCTATCTAACCATCATCTTCCTCCCTTGTTCACTTTATTGGTTAACATCTTTCATTCTAAATTGATCTTTAAACTTTAAAACATTTTAGTTACATCTCCAAATTATTAAGATTATATTGATAAGGTCCTTCCATTACTAAAATCATTAATTTGACCATTAAATGAGATGTCAAATTTTACGAGGCATAGTTTAAATTAAAAAAAATTAAAGAAAAATAAATATTGTAAAAATATTGGTTTTGAGGTTTTCGAAGCTTTTACAAAAGTTCTATTACTCACTCTCTATTTTTTTCGCTTTTTCTTTATTTTTAGTTATTATTTTTAAAAGTTATGTGGTATAACATTTTACTTTTCTTTAAATGTTTATTATAAATTATGCCACACTAGATTTGATATGTCATTTAACAGTTAAATAACAGTTTTAATAATTGAAAGACCTAATTGATATAACATTGATAGTTTGGAGATATAATTAGAACATTCTAAAGTTGGGGCCAACTTAAAATGAGAGTCATAATTTATGGGATGTCTAGTGCAAATAACTCATTTATAAAATATATTTTTACATAATAGTTAAATATATTTTTATTATAAAATTAATATGATTTAATAAAATAGATATTATATGAAAAATAAAATTTTCTTCATTAATAATTTTTTATTTAAAATAAATATATTTTTTAATAATTTATTAATTTCAATGATATCATATAAACTAAATTTTTTATTAAACAAACACATTTTTGTTTAATGTCTTTAACAAATTGATATATTTTTATTGTGTGTATTTTTAAACTATTAAAATTATAATTTGATATGTTTTTTATACTATCATAAAAATGAAATAATTTAATAAATGATGCATATTGGACATTAATTCCACAGTTCTAACAAATGCACAGATGGGTTTTTTGTTTTTCGGTACAAGCACACATGGGAATTGAGACTCATAGTTTAACAACAGTGGGTTTGAATTAATATTTAAAAAAAAAATAGTGGGTTTGAGTTAAATTCCACTGAAAGTTATTGATTTCAGGGTAAATTGTATCATTAGTCACTAAATTATGGATAAATTTTTATTTTAGTTATTTAGTTAAAAAAGCTATAATTTAGTTATTAAATTATTCGTAAGTTTTCATTCAAGTCATTCAAGTATTCAAAAGTTTTTATTTAAGTCATTAAGTTAAGTTTTTTTTTTTTAAGTTTAGCTAATGAGTTTTAAATGATGATTTGACGATCAGTATGGTGAATGTCAATGATAAAAAAAAATGTTTGAATTTTGGTTCGTAAATTCATAACGTCCAAAGTTATTTTATGAAAAAAAACTAAACTGTAGAAGAGAAGATGAAAGAGAACTTTCAATTGGTGTCAGCAGTACGAACAAAGAAAGTCATATAGCATCGATTTTCACAGCCTAATGACTTGAATAAAAAATTTTAAATAGTTTAATGGTCAAATTGTAACTTTTTTAATTAAGTGTTAAAAACGAAAAATTACCTATAATTTAGTGACTAATGACATAAATTACCATGTAAACACATCTGTTAATTATTATAAACGAGATCCTCAGCCTATAGAATTTGCAGCTTCTATGTCGGACAACATTCAAGATTTTTCAGTATTTTCTTTTGTAATCAAGTTTGTTTTCAAAGTATAATGCAATCACCATTTTTACAGGGGTGAAGCCAGAATAATTTTGTAGGAGGCCTGATGAAATTTTAATTTTTTTTATAGTCTATATCTTTATAAATTTTAAAGGATTAAATTGAATTTTTATAATTTTAGGAGGTCAAAGTGCAAAATTACCTTTACTAATTTAAAATTTTAAAAAAATCTCAAGGGCCTAAATAGTAATTTTACATTTTAGGGGGGCCGGGGCCCCTACCAACCCCCCTAGATTCGCCCCTGCATTTTTATATGATCACAAAAATTCCCTCTAAATAAAAACTAAAAAGTGGTAAACTTTTTAATGGATAAATAAGAAAAAAAAATATTTTCATCTAACTAGTCTTGCAATTAATAGTGGGCTTGAAGGGACGGTGTGTTTACATGTGGTTAGTGTAAAAATAACGATAACAGTGAAACTAGATACTATAGCAATACTGTAACGTAAGATAAAAAATAAATTAAACACACAATACCGTAACTTATTGCTCATCTAAACTTACCCTAAAATTATGTACCATTATTACTATCACAATGAATGGTGGGCTCTAAGATAGGGTCCTTTATGTCTTAGATGTGATGATGTTGTTTGAGAGTTGTCAAAATTAATTTATGGTGCATTGCAATGGTATAAACTGTGTACATTGTTTAGTGGGGTTGATGAAAAGTGATTATGGGGTACAACAGGTATGTTAAAAGCCAACATTCCATCTCTGCTAATTGAACATTTAGGTGCAACGATCATAGTATTAGTACCACTTAAAACTCAGTCACATTAATTGAACACTGCCAAATTAATTTTAGTTAATTAGCGAGGAAGAGGGTGCATGTTTGGGGGTCAAACGTGACTATATTAAATATGTCTTCAAACAAGACCCACTAATTGAGGGCTTTTTTTTAGCAATAATATATATTGCTTTTGTTTAATTTTATTGAAATGAATGTACGAAAAATATTATTAAAATGAGGTAAATTAAAGTGGGTGTTGGAGAGTCAGGTGACGTGCAATTAATTTGAAGACTGCACTCTATGATATGCTAACCACCTCTCTTTTATCAACCAAGCAAAAATAATATATATATATATAGTATATAATATTATTAAACGAATGTCCAATAAAATTTCCAAGTGTTTTTATACGAATCAAGATAAATGATCTTTTAAGATTTTGGGAAGTTTTTATTTTTTTCTTAAAATTTTAATTAAATACCCTCAATTTTTTTAAAAATTCATATTATACCTTCTAATTTTTTTAAAAGAAATTAATTAAATCCCAAATTTTATTAAAAAAACTCTTAAAATTATGAAATCTCTGGTGTCTGAATCTGCGACGGGGACAAATGAAACATTATCCAGTCTCACTCTAATTTTTGAGGGTAGTAGTGTGAGTTTATAGATATATAGTTGAAATGAAATGGGAATAGAATTCAACGTCAAAACTGAAAAAGGTAGTGTAGTTACAGCTAATTCCGCATAAAAGATGGTCTAAAGTGATATGAAGTAGGATTTAGGATGTGCCGTCCAAATCTAATTGGCCCTACACCCCATGACTTTATCTTATGGCATTTCGGGAAAGGAAATAACTCGTTTTCATTCCCCAAGTCGGGAAAATTGGAGTTGTGTTAGGTTAATGCCATTCCTTCAATGAAGCACATTAATTATCATGCTTAAGTAAATTGCTTTTTCTCATATAATAAAGCGATTCCTTGTATGAATAATTATTAGAGATTCCATGTATATGTTAAATAATTACTTTACTATTCGAAGATAGCAAGTACAGGAGTTTCACTTCTTTAAAATGAATTTTTATTTTGTTTTCATCCTTTTATAATATATAAAATCTTAAATTAATAATAATAAAATTACACTTTAATCTCTAAAATGATAAAAATTTAATTGAATCCTTTAAATTTTTATAAAGATATAGACTATTAAAATGATAAATTATATTTTTACTATCATAAAAAATATACAATTTAATTTCAGTCCCTCCCAAAATTTTTTTTTAACTTCGCCCTAGATGATAGTATTATTATTCACTTTAATCATCTGATGTTTTTTATATAATCGATTTTGTTTTAAGATACGATTCCTAGATTCATTATTTGTGACAAATTTAAAATGGATTTAAATTAAATTTTGAGTATATGCAGTAGTAGAATATTTTTTAAGGACTTTAATTGTCTTGGTTGTGATTTTGGCTCAAGGGAGTTTGGATGAGAGGCTTGCGAATATGCAAAACAATGGGTAATTATGAGGCTGTTGGTGTTTGTTCTTCAGAGCGCTCTTTAATGTTTAAATCAATAACTGAACTATGCTTTAAAAATTATTGCAAAAGATGTGAACCAAAGGTTTTTCTCTTACCTTAAAGCAAATACTATTGAAGTATATCCAAAGACCAATCATATGATGATTGTAATAATATATTTTTATCTAGTTTATTAATAAAGATATTCTCATTATTGTTTTCAATTTTTATTTCTATGCTTAATAAGTTATATAATGATAAAGTCCTAACAATGGTATGATTATTCTTAAATGTCCTTACTCGAGTATTATTGTAGGCTTGGACAACAATAATGCTTTGAGACAAATATGTGCTTGATTGATGACAAGTGTTGTTATGGATATGTGATATCAAGTCAACACATAAGTATATGTTAGAGAACAATTTATCGGATTGGCCCACCAAAAGAATGCTTATTGGATTATTATGTAATAGTCACGAAATTTCTTACAATGATAATTGTAAGTATAATCCTTAGACTTGATATCATCATTGTTCTAACATCATAAGTCTTATGCTTTGACACAATCAAATGTCTTTTGTAAATGGTTGTATTAAAAAGATTGATGTTGGGTGTGCCACAACCTGTGTAGTGGGATGTGAATTATCAAGATAGTATTTATCCATCTTACATAATAAGAGAGATATCTTAGGCTTCTCTATCGTGTGAGACTAGAAATGCATGACTATACTCAAATGAGTTTATATGAGATATCACATCCATTTGTTTATCTTAGTCTACTCAGGAAATCAATAAATAAGAGATTGAGTTATACAAGTGTGATTGCTCCATTACTTGTGTTTAATCTAGATATCGAGGGCAAAGGAATACATATTACATGATGACATTATCACGAAAAGATATGTCAAACCATGACTTCTTGTAACTTCAGTAGTAGTGATGAATTATTAGATAACACTCACTATTTGTAACTTTAGAAATATTTTAATATTACTACCAACATTGCAGGATCTTATAAGGTCACGCTCTATAGTTAAAATGATTGGAATAAGTAAAGATGAGGTTATATTTAACTTGATGGTCGAGCTATATTAATTATAGAATTGTTCTCATAATTAATTTAGTTCGATAAAGTTAAATGTTAGACACAATGTGTGTGCAAGGTTGATGCACATACATAAAGGATCTGATTAAAATAAATATGAAATGAGTTTCATACCCAAAACCCGGCCTAGAAGTTTTGACAGGATCCCGGAGGTTACATTGACCACCAAAGTGATTTAAAAGAAATTTTACAAAATGAATTGTTAAAATCTCATTTCAAATGCAGTTTCCTTAATTTGAACTAAACCGTTTAACATTTTAGGATTCAAAATAGTAAATTTAAGTTATGTTAAAAACATTCGGGAATATAACTTCGCAATTCTAAAATTCAGTCTAAAATAAAATTTATACTATAGTTCAAATAAAACGTTAACAGTTTAAAACAATTAAAAAACTTAAGATCTGAAGAAGAACTTTACTATCTTAATTCAAACTTATCCGTCTAAGACCTCCAATTGCCGAGTTCAGCTTCAAAAGAAGAAATTACTTGAAAGGAAGAAAATTAAGGGAATGAGCCACATGAGCTCAGTGTGAGTTCGGAACCAAAGGCAATCAACCAAAAGATAGAGTAACTCAATGGTTAGTCCAGAAAAGTATATGCTCACGAATCACATGAAAAAGCTCATAATGGTAAACCAGTATAAGATATATCCAAGCTTACCATAACAAATATCATGTAACGCCCTCTTACCCGAGACCGTCGCCGGAGTCGAGCTTGAGGTGTTACTAAACTTATTTCATCACTTTTTAAATTTTAAATCAACTAATTAAATTTTCGTAGCAAGCTGTTTTTCTGCGTCATGGTCGCTTAAAAAATCATATCTCGAGTTACAAAACTTGAAATCAAGATCCGTAAATTTTCCCTGAAACTAGACTCATATAGATATCTACTAATTTTTTTCTATAATTTTTTATTGAGCCAATTAGTACAGTTTATTAGTTAAAATTACCCCTATTTCAGAACTCGACTGCACTGACCTCTGCCTACTACGAACCATTTTTCTCTCTATACAAAATACATATGACTATACCGTTTGTTTATATTAAAACTAGACTCAACAAGGATTCTGAAAATATAAAGTGCACCTCCTAATTATTTTTTTAAAATTTTTGGTGAATTTCCAAATTTGGAACAGGGGATCCAGAAATCGCTCTGACCCTGTTTCACTAAAACTCAAATATCTCATAACATATAACTCCTTTACCTGTTTCGCTTCTTCCATATGAAAGTAGACACATTAAGCTTCAATTTCATTTTTAATTCATCACCTAGTTCGGTTTCTACTATTTTTTAGTGATTTTTCAAACTCACGTCACTGCTGTTACAACATTCTATTTTATGACAAATTTTCACTTTTCTATGGAAATTCATGAACTATTAATACTTTGAACATACATGGTCTCATACATGATCTAAATTAACCATTCCAAGGAGTAATCATTATCAGGCATTTTCTCAACCAAACCACAATCATATCGCAAGATTAATTACACAAAACAAGTATATTGCTATACATGCCATATTTGAGTTATACAAGCCATTTTACCAAAGTAGTTCTTCGGATAGTGTGAACGAGCCTTCGACCTATCCCGATTCCTGAGCCGGCTTGTCCAAAACTACAATGAATGAAAAGGAGGGAGTAAGCATAAATGCTTAGTAAGTTCACATGCAAATAACAAGTAACATAATAAAGCAATTCTTCCCAACAACACTAGCATGGTATCACCAAAACTTATATCACATTTCTAATCATCAATTGTCATCTTACCACATTATTGATGTTGTATCAAGTTTCAACCCGAGGGTTAAGTACATACCTGTCCAAAGTATCCATTTCACAACACTTATCAAAATGATACTTGCCTCTTGAGTGTTCTTCCATTTCGCTAGAATTTTACCCGTTGAACACATCGGAATATAACTCGGATACATGGATAATTTGCACATAAGTGCCACATATATAATCAAGTAACCATGTAACCCACCCATAAGCGAACTCGGACTCAACTCAACGAGCTCGGGCGTTCGCATCCATAAGTGAACTCGGGCTCAACTCAATGAGCTCGGATGCCTAGTTACATCTCACGAACTCGGACTCAACTCAATGAGTTCGGACATTAGCATCCATAAGTGAACTCGGACTCAACTCAACGAGTTCAGATGCCCAACCATCCTAGTGACATGTCACTTGTATCCTAATCTATTCCCAAGGTTCAAACGGCATTTTCCTCAATCACACATTTCCCAGTCGTTCTCCTCGGAATATCGGAACCAATACGTTGCTTGCATCTCATACTTATCAATTTAATCACATACTTTTCATACCAATATATAATATTTCACAAAGCATAATATTCATAATAACAAGTATCATATCACATAAATAGCATTAAATCACTTAAAATAGCAATTATGTTACATTATTTACACATGAACTTACCTCGATACCAGAATATCAACAATTGAGCCTATTCCTCGTAAACTTTGTTTTTCTCTCGATCACGACTTGAATCTCGTTTTTCTTGATCTAAAATAGCATATTTAGCTCATTTAATACTCAAATTTATCAAAATAGTCTTTGACCCTAACTTTTTCAAAATTACAAATTTACCCCTAAACTTTTGCATATTTACGCTTTTGCCCCAAAGCTCGGAAATTAAATTTTATTTCAAATTCTTATGTTTTAGGACATTCTGATCATTTATTTACCATTAGCAAGCTCAAATTCCAACTACAACATGCACTTATGAACAATTGGTATTTTTACCGATTAAGCTATTCTACTCGTTTTTACTCAAAACCGAGTAGCACAAGTTGTCTAACATAATCCAAAACCTCATATTCTATCATAAAACATCAAAACACACAAATTTCACCTATGGGTATTTTTCCAAATATGAACCCTAACTTAAATTATTGCTAACATAAGCTTTATCGAGCTACCGGGATCACAAAAACGTAAAAATCATTAAAAACGAGGCTCAGAATCACTTACTTTGAAGCTTGAAAATTGAAGAAACCCTAGCTATGGAGAGAAGGAGCATTCGGCAGCAACTAATGAAGAAGATAATCAATTTTGTGTTATTTTTCCCTTTTTATTTCATTTAATGTCCAAATGACCAAAATGCCCTTCCTTACTAAACTTTCAAAAATTCCCCCCATGTCCAATTTTTGTCCATGAACTTAGAATTTGGTCAAACTACTATTTAAGACCTCCTAATTAATATTCCAAAGCAATTTCATACTAAAAACTTCTACAATGCAAATTTTGCAACTTATTCGATTTAGTCCTTAATTTCAAATTAAGCACTTTACGCATGGAATTTCTTCACAAAATTTTCACACAATCATGCAATCATATCATAAACCTCAAAATAATTATAAAATAATTATTTCTATCTCGGATTTGTGGTCACGAAACCACTATTCCGATTAGGCCCTAATTCGGGATATTACATATCATTTATGCACATTTGTACTTAATCAAATTATCAACACTCTAATGCTCACATAGACAAACATATAGCCAGATGTGTGATGAATGTAACATGTAATAGACCGAATTTCAGTGATGTCGGAAACAGTGGTTCGAGACCACCAAATCCAGTAAATGAACTCATAAATTATATTATTTAATATTTACGAGTCAAATGTAGCTTTTAAAAGATTTTTGAAATAGTAAATTTTATTTTATAAATATTTATTAGGTCAAGTAATTGAGAAAAAGAGGTATCGAGATCTTGGTGTCATAAACCGAGCCATAAATTTTTTATAAATATTTACAAAGTGTCAATAAGGTAGTATTAAAGTTCTGTCAGAAAATTTTTAACGTTTTGATAGTCAATTGATTAAGAATGACTAAATTAGAAAAGGTGCAAAACTTGCTAAAGTGATTAAATAGCCTAATAGTAAATAAAGGATGACAAAAATGGCAAATAGACCATATGAATTGGCTGAGGCGGCATAGCTAAAAAAAAATCTAAGATTTTATGTGAAATAAGGGCAAAATTATAAATTTTGCCAAATTAAGTGAAATAAAAGAAAAAATTGAAATTTCTAAACAAAACTATCATCATTTTTAGCTGAAAAACAACCATTGAAGAGGGTTCAAACTAGTTTTTCAGACTTTAGCTTCATATCTGGATAGATCAAATTCAGAGTTAGAATGAGGAAAGGAGAAAAATATCAGTTTAGTAGATATTATGCACACGAACATTTGTCGAGGTAAGTTCGTGTAACTAAATTGAATATAATTTATGCTTGAAATAAATATTGTATGTGTGAATTGTATGAATGCCTTATATATAAAATTGATCACATGCTCGTTTATATTCAATAAATGTTAAGTTCTATTTAAATGAAAAATATTATAAATATATACTTAAATTAAGTGTTTTCAATGTGAATTGTGAAATAACCATGTTTATAAAATTTGATCATATATCCGAAAAATACTTGATAAATGTGCATATGTGAATTTTATAAATGTCATATATATAATGATCACATATCCGATAATACCCAATAAATGTCAAGTCCCGTTTGAATGAATGAAAGTCGATTGGATACAAGGTTTTGTTTCTCGAACTGGTGTGTCCTGCATATGTTGCGGACATCTGTAGCTCAAAAGAGCTTAAGCCCTCTCAAGCTTACTGAGATGATGTTCTTACGAGCTTACTGTTTATACTCCTCGGAGTATTCTGTTCATGTTCTTCGGAACATTCTGTATGGTCGTGATCTGCACATGTTGTAGACACACGCACGCCTTATGAGCGTTCTGTTTATAAGTTCTTTGTGAAATTTTTGTTAAAAGCTATTCGAAGCTTATTGATAGTGTTCGCTTGAACTTACTGTTATATGGCTATCCATAGCTTTCTGTTATGTGGCTATTTGGTGCTTTCTGTAAAGTGCTCTTCGGAGCTAATCGATTCAAGTTCTTTGTGAACTTTCTGTTATTAAGCCCGGATAAGCTTACTGTTACATAATTTTCCCGATATGGTTCTTGGTGAACTGTTGATTCAAGCTCTTTGTGAGCTTTCTGTTACCAAGCCCGGATATGTTTCCTGATTCATGCTTACATGAGCATTCTGTTATAGTGCTTGAGAGTGTGCTTTCTGATTAAGTGCTCTAAGGAGTACTCCTGGATATGAATTGACATATTTTTAATTTGTACACTTCAAGTGTACTACCTGTGTATCCATCGATATTTTTAATGATTCAACGGGGAAAATTTCTGATATGAGAAGATACAAACACGAAATGAATCATTACATATATCTATTTGAAATATATGAAAATGAGGATACATGATATATGGAAATAAGAGATGATGATATTTGAATATAAAACTTGTTTGATAAATATGTTTATACATGATTATAGAATTGTACACCTTGAGTGTATTACACTGTGATAATGATGTTTCGAAGAATTTAATGAGCAAAGTTCTTACATGAAATAATCTGAACTCAAAACAAATTAATATGAAAATATACTGGAAATATAGGAATGTGAAGTGCATATGTTATATAAATACATGATGTGGAAAAATACATGTACATAAAAATTTGATGATTGTTGAGCCCATGCTTGTTTCTGATATTTGTATGAAATATATGACTAACAATGATGATGATGTTATGTGCTAGGGCTTACGATCAAATTGATTGATTGTGCTTTGCATGTTTATCTTAAATATAAAGAAATGGTAAGTTAATTACCATGTTGTACGAACTTACTAAGTATTATATGCTTACTCTGCTTTATTTTTCCCTATTCTATAGTAATTCGGAAGCTCGTTGGATTGGAAGCTTGGCGGAGATCACTCACACTATCCATCGGCTTATTTGATACATATGGTAAATAAATTATGGTTATAATGGCATGTATAGGTTGATTAGCCAATGTTGGCTTATAAATGTTTGATTTGTATCTAGCCATTGGCATGGCTTGTATTTGGCATGTTTTTTAGTTACATATAATTATAGTTTTAACATGTTTGATATGTGTTTGAAATGGACAAATGATGAGATGTTATATGCATAAGGATGATTATTAAGGATGGTATAAAATTGATGAATATGCCTATACATATGAATGGTTGATTGGTAAGTTTAGATATTTAACCCTATGAATTGATATATCATTTACAAGACCTAGTTAAGGTTTGGTTAAATGTCTTGAGTTGATTCTTGAATGTGTTTAAGTGTTGATGTAGGTAAAAAACAAAGTGAGTGAGAAATAAGGCTTGGAAAATGGCCTTATTTTATCTACACGGGTAAACACACGAGCTTATGTCTTGACCGTGTGTGACACATGGCCTAGCACATGGACGTGTGTCCCTTGTATCTACAAGTCAGAGAGTTACATGGGTTAGGAACATGGGCATATGCCCTACTTAGGTATCACATGGCCTACGACACGGTCGTGTCATTTGGCCGTGTGGCTGACCACACGGGCATGTGTGCCCTGTACCGAAGAAAATTTTAAAATTTTATGAAAATTTCTTTAAGATCCCAATTTAGTCCCGAATTGATTCTAATATTTAAATTGGGCCTTGAAGATCCAATTAATGGATAATTTGATTAATCTCGAGTATGAATAGTAAAATGATTTGAATATTTGTATTTATTTTGTAAATTCTGGTAATGCATCGTAACCCTGTTTCGGCAACGAATACAGGTTAGGAGTGTTACACAACAAGTTAAAAATAATCCCGCCCCACCAACCGAATACCACTCCGACCACCCTGCGCACCTGTAACGCCCTAAAATTTTAAATTTTGTTTTTTTGTATGTGTAACACAATTGTCTGTCTGCTTTAGTGGTTAAGTGTTCTGGCTGTGTGTGAGAGGTCCCAAGTTCAAGCCATGTCTTTGGCAAATTTTGGTAGTTTTATAAATAAAGCCTTAACTTTGTTCAAATGGCTTAAGTTTAATTGTGTGCAAGGTTATAACAGAATGTGCTTGTTGGCTTGGTGGTTAAGTGGAATGCTTGATTGTGTGAGATCCTGTGTTTGAATCTCTGCGTAAGCAAGGGAGTTTATTTTTTACTCCAGCTATCCAAAAGTGTTTGAATGGAATCGAAATTCTGCTACTGGTGAGGGAGTAGTGGATGGTTTTGGGGGAGTGTTTGAGGGGATTTGGGTAGTTTCAACTTATCTCTTTTTAAGATTCTTTTCTTTTCTCTTTCTTTGAAAATTCCCAAGTTTTTTACGTTCTATCCCCACATTGTTGCTGAAAATTCTTTTCTCCATCTCTTCCATTTTCGTTTTCTTTTTCCACATTTTCCATTTGTGCAAGCATGTGATTGCATTGTACGGTAAGTTGGTAAGTTTCGGTTTTACTATTCTAAATGTTTTACGAATTCGTTCTAAGAGGAGTTTCATTTGGTGTTCAGGATATAATCAAGTGACTGAAAATCGTTCCCAATTGACATTTTAAGGGCGTAAAACATCTGATATTCGATTGAAGGTAAGGGTTTCTGCTTGAATGATGAATATCCCATTACGGGTTTAGGTTAGTTTGGTTGTTTAAGTGATTAACTAAGTGAAATAGTCAATTATAGGTATTGGAGTACTCGGAAGTGTTTAGGCATAAAAAACGATACAGGTGTGTACCCAATTACACAAAAAATGAGGTTTTGACGAATGCTGAAAACCTCACTATCGGCGCCACACAAGCGTGTAGTCGCTCATGTGGTAGGCCGTGTGCCCTAACACAGGCATGTGATAGACGAGGCCAGGCTGTGCACGCAAGACATGGGCATGTGATGGCCAGACAGGCTGTGTGCTACACACGGGTTAGACTGATTTGAGCCGTGTAGACCCACATGCAAGCCACATGGTCGTGTGAGCCCATTTTTCTAAAATGTTTCCTAAGGTTGCACGGGTCGCCCAAGTCGACTGTGAAGCTATTGTATGGTCAGTAAGCACTACTTAGACCCTTAAATGTGTGAATTGATTGTATGATTTATGTACTAATCATGTTACTATTTTGCATGTATACTGATCGGAATATATGTACTGATAACAATGTGATAGCATACCATTTATTGTATGTTTGTATTGCATTGGGTTGGGATGATAATATTTGGAGAAAGTGTACTGAAAGACTTTAAGCCTACTGACTAGCAGCTCCACTGCGATATATATATATTGAAAGGCTCTTAGGCCTATTGACTAGCAGCTCAACTGCGTTATACTGTTATGTGCCACATTCTGTACAGCTAGGAGTGTAGGGCTAGGTGGGTGTTTTAAACCCCACAAGAAGTGTAAGGATAGATGGAGATGGTGTATTAGAAGCTAGTAGGTAGGATTCTGTTTACTGATCACTACATGCATGACTGTTACTGTGATAGGTTAAGGCCCTAATGCATATCTGATACTGAAACTGAAATGGGCTAAGGCCCAAACTACTACTAAAACTGAAATGGGCTTAGGCCTAGACTGTGTTTGACTATTTACTGTGATTTACTGCTTGTTTATTTTCTATGGGGATTACACACTGAGTTTACGTAAACTCACGCCTTCTATTTAATGTGTACAGGTAATCCCCAGACTTAGACAGATCGGTGCGGCGGAGGGCTCAGCGGTGACCACGGTTATTAGCACTTTTTAGTATGATTTATGATTTATGGTTATAATTTTTATTGGGTAGTTTTTTTATGTAATTTGGACTTACGGACTTTTGTTTTAATTTGGTTTTTATTTTCCTTGTTTTACGGATTTATCATTGCTAGTCGCAGGAAAACTTGGCTTTCAAAAAGTAAAAGATTTCTTTAAAAACACGATTATTTAAAAGAGTTTTTTTTAAGCTTCCGCAATAAGCAACGTTTCAGAACAATCGATTAGATGAGTAAACGAATTTTGGGACTAATAAGAGATAAAGAAAAGTAATTAAATGAAAATAGTTTTATCACGGCAACTTAGTTTTCAAATACCCTATCATGTGACATCGCCAGATTCGGCCATAACGTTTAGGCTGGGTTTTGGGGTGTGATAAACGCTAAATTATACATATTGTTACCTCATGATTAGCCAATATTTTGGATGAATTATTATCAATTTAGTGAGAATTGGTGCTCTTAATCTTTCTTTTTTATATCTTACACCTAGGAGAGCATAGAGAAGAGAAAAGAACGGAAAATGGACTAAAAACCGGAGAAAATGAGCCAAAATGTGAAAACGCACGGCTCAAAAAGTTATCACACTGCTGTGGCACACGGCCGTGCCATACGGAGATCACACGGTCCAGCCCCTGACAAGCACGGCCAGGCCACAGGGTCGTGCCACCCAAACAGTCCAGAACACTGCCTCTTGTCGAAATCACACGGGTGTGGCACACAGGCGTGTTCTAGTCGTGAGGAAGAGGAGTTTCACTCGGATTTAGAAGCTTAGGGGCTAAGAAAGCCATTCTAAACTCTATATAAAGACCCCAGGAGGCAATTCTAAAGATATACTCTTTTCTTTCAAGAAAGAGCGCCATAGTTCTGCCAACACAAGGAGTGAAAGCAAGGGATTACTCCAAGGGAAGCCGATTGATTCATCCCAGAAGCCAGAATTCTACATCAAAACAGAGGATCTCCCTAAATTCTTTCAGGGGTTTTCGGGTTCTTTATGTTTTGTTATCTTAATTCTTCTGAGATGTTTTCTTTCTTTATTATGAACTAAACCCCTCAAATACTTGAGGGGGATGAAACCTAAGACGAATCTTGTTATTATTTATTCTTAAGTTATATGATAAATACTTGAGTTGTTCTTAATTATGTGTGCTTAATTCTTGTGTTAATAACTTAGGTATTAATTCAAGAAACGGATGTGCTTAAAGCAGAGGAGCAAAAGTCCCTGTGATAAGAGTAGATCTACCATAATTAAGTGGAGTTACATGCAACCCTAGACATAGGGCGACATAAATCTATCGGATTAGGGTCAAACCTAATATGGGGAACCATAGATCGAATTAATGCAACCTAGGGTGTTAATTAATAAAGAAACTTTAGTTAACAACCTAGGCCTAGTTGCTCTTCGCCTCGACAGAGGGTTTAGCATAAATTAGGGATATCTACGGATCAAGTCAAGTGAATAAATCGTCTAGCTCAAGAACCAATAACAAGTAAAGTCTAGGTGGATTCTCCCTTAAGTATTGCTCATATCAATTAGCTTTTCCCTAAAGTTTTCACTAATTTACTTTTTGTGCACTTTTAGTTAGTTTTAGAATTAGTTTCAACCAACTCTCTTTTATTTTTAGGCTAGATAATAGAAAAGAAGTAAGTATTAGTACTTTTGGTTCCCTTGGGTACGATAACTCGATCTTACCGCTAAACTATACTACTGTTCGATAGGTGCGCTTGTCTTTAAGATCGTGATATTAGTTAGTTTTTGGTGTGATCAGTTTTTATAAATTTTATTACTTAATATCGCGAGTATATCAGGGTGTTACAACACCACTTATAGGTTATGATAAGCCTATCCACCCTGCATACCAAATAGGACCATGATAGGCCTATTCACCCTACACACCATGTTGTGGGTCTTTGCCACTCAAATTGAATACGCAGCTGAGCTGACATATTGTAATATAGTGCGATAACCCGCTGTACAGGAAACATGCAGTTAAATTGTTAAACCAACCTTCCTTCTTTTCACAACTAGATCCCCAAAAATTATGCAAGTAAATGTGTGCACACAATTTTTGGACAGATATACAAAAACAGATTTTCTCATATTCGGTTGATCAATTTCAGAAACAACTATACCCGTATTCAATTACTAGGTATCATCTCAAATTCAACTAACACAACACTTTAATACCTTAACATTTCGTTAAAATAATTTTTATAATTACGAATAAACACACGAGTCCAAGTTGAAATAGAGTCCCAGTCACCTTTACTAAGGCCTAATCAAGAGTTAGTACACACAGAAACATAAAACGAGTCAAAATCTGACACAAAACAGAAATCTACGAAACACAATGTCTACATGCCCGTGTAGAGGGGACACACGCCTGTGTGACCGAGTTATATGGCCGTGTGAGTAGCCCGTGTAACTCACTCTTCAAAAATGCTAAAATTTAGTATAGAGTAGACACAACCATATGGAAATCTCACATGCCCGTGTAGCTAAAGAATACGACCGTGTGACCAAGGTACACGCCCGTATAAAAATCGAAAAAAATCCCCAAATAGTAACCATACTACCGTGTGGCACCAAAAATTGTCTAAAACCCTAATTTCCCAATTACACACAGACGTGTGGTCACGAAACCACACCGAATCAGGCTGCAAATCATGCCTTTGTTGTTGAAACTATCCCCAACTCTTGGTAACTTAGAAATACACCATAATATATTGAATTTCATGCAATTAATAGCGATACAACACTTCAATTATTCAATTAACAAAACATACAAGAAATTACCGAATTCCACAGTAATTCGATACGAAGATAAACAGTTTTAGAACACACACCTAGAACGCGATAACAAGCATCAAGAACCACTCAATTTGCTCCACCAAACTATTCGGAAACCTCTATTATACACACAAACTAAACAATAAGAATTCAATCCAACAACATAAACAAAATTGAAGTAATTCTTCCTTTAATTCCAAAGATAAATTTACCAATTTTGAAACCAATCAAACAAAACACACAAGGACAATCAGCCAACAACGTCAATGCTAAAACCCAGAATTCATTTGAAGAACAAAAGTACGTCGGTAATTAAATCACCAACAACGAAAGAGAGAAAGGGAGAAGAACCAATAAGAATAGAAAGAACGTGAAAAAAAGAGAGTAAACAAAAAAAATTGGAAAAAGAACATGCAAAAGAATTTTAGAAACAACTTCATTTTTCCAAAAATTAAAATAAAATAAAATAAACATAAACATAAATAAATAAATGTATATAAAAACTTAAAAACAAAACTCAAACAAAATTAATTCTTCAAACACACATGAGAATTTAAACTTAAAACCAGAGGTAAACTAGAACATACCCAATCACTGAACCAACGGGCTCATTTTGACATTAAAATGCGGAACTCAACCCAATTGCTCAACCTACTCGTTGATCCTAAACACAAACCTCAAAATTTCTAACTCCAAATTTCTGGGTGTTACACATATAATTTTAATTGGGTATATCTTTGTCATAATTATTAAAAAGAGTTTTTAACAAATTTCAACCAAAAGATATTTTTAAGGGTGGAAAATAAATTGATATCCTTTTTGAAAAGGATATCAAGTTTTATTCCAATCCTTTAAATCACTCTAGGTGATTTGTCTAGTGAATAAAAATTTTTGGCTTCTTTGAAAAGTTCAAAAAGGTTTTCCAATCGTTTCACCGGGTGGATACCTTAAAGACCAGAATTGAATGTTGTGGCTAGGGTTCATTTTTCTGCCTCAAACATCGATTACTAGAATTAGATTTTTCTCTACTCAAATTAGGAAGGTAAAATTTCAAACATTTCTTCAACTTAGATTCGTTCCTCGTACATGAATCCATGGGTTGTGATTATCAAAATTATTTTTTCATTGCGTCATGGTGTGTACCAATATTCCTATAAATACCTCTCTACAATTTACACGAGCCATTATAGAATCTCTATTGTGTGGAAGTGTGTGGAGATTTTTAAGGCATAACCATTCATTGTTGTTATTGGTTGGGAATCGTGTCCTTCTTTGATAAAGGCTACCATGCCATTTATAAGTTATTTGTGTCTATTTGATACCTTATTAGTTGTTATTGTTAACCTTGATGGGGATTTGCTAAAGTTACTTCTTATGACACTTGTCCTTCTTCTGTTAGAATATATTGTAAAATGTTTGATATGTCGAGAGTTAAGACAAAACATCAAGTTCCATCTGGTTTACTTCAACCCATTTTGATTCTTGAGTGGAAAAGGGAATGAGCAACGATAGGCTTTGTGTTAGGGTTGCCTGTCTCACCAAAGAAAAAAAAAGTCATCTGGGTTGTTTACCGTTTGAGAAAGTCAACTCATTTTCTAGCTGTGAAGATCGATTGGTCACTTCAAAAACTGGCTGAGTATACATTCAAGAGATAGTCAGGTTGCATGGTGTTTCGGTGTCAATCATATTAGATAGAGATCTTCGCTTCAAGTCAAGATTTTGGAAGCAACTGCAAGGATCTTTAAGTATAATGTTGCATTTCGAGTTGGGATATGCAATTGATGATAATGTACGTAAAGTTTAAGGTACAAAGTTTGAGTGCTTGGCTATTAGATGGAAACAAAAGCTTGATTGACTTCATTGGTTGTGGATGTGAAAGAGGAAAGGTTAAGTGAGCTAAGATTTATACCAACAAAGATGTTGAGAATGTTAGTACTTATAGTGGGGGGTGTATTGTAGCTCTATGCGTCTAGAGTGATAATTGGAGTTGGTGTTGCTAGTAGTGATAATGGAAATAAGATTTCCAACAATGTCGATGTCAACCAAACTAAATTCAATGAATATATTTAAAAATAAAAAACTTAAAAAAGAAGCATATTAATCTATCAAACTCAAATACTTAACAAATACTTACATTAAAAGCATTATTGTTCAATATTGTATTTAGATAATAATAATATTCAACTCTAAGGAAAATTAAAAGGAAAAACCAATTGAGATATAATAAAAATAAAGTTAATATTTGATAAGTCAAAAGTAGAGTTTATCAAATATAATTAAAATAATAAAAATATGTTTTTTTTGTTTAAATAATAGAATAGGATGATCCAATTCAAATCCAAACATGAACGTTATTAGAAAAGATGATGGGTCCCATGTGAAGTGGTTGTGTGTCAAAGTGAAAAATGAGGCCTGGGTTTACTTTGGGTCAACCAGGTTTGGATCTTTCGTTGGATTGGGGTTGCCCTGTCTTGTCCTTTGACAAATTTTACTTGTTAGTCCTCTCCTTCGTCACTTCGATTTCAAAACTAGGCCCCTCTCCTTCATATACTTTCACTTTTAGTTTTGTTTCCTACCAATTTGATGTGTCTAGTCATTTGATCCTAAATACCAACATAAACTTTATAAAAAAATGGTGAAATCATTATTTATAAATCATTCAATCCTCGGAAAAACAAAAATGAAGTTGGGATCTAACCATCTTGACCCACAAATATAGGTATAGTTCGTGAATTATTTCTTGGAGACGGAATCTGGTTAGACTTATTGGACACCAAATCCAATCTTCAAATATTTATTCTTAACTTATATTTTAATCTAAATATATATTACATATTTTTTTGTCAAAGTTAAAATATTCACTGTCAATAATCGTGACTAATCTCCTCGTCATGAGTGCTCTTTAAAGAGGTAAATGATTGGATATGAAACGTGCTCTATCACATAAATAAAAATTAAACCCTCAATCACATGATTAAGAGACAGGATGAACAACCATCACACAAGTTTAAATTATTTTATTAATTTTAATTTAATTATATATCAATCTTGTGATTAATTTATTTTTCAATAATAAATCATCAATTTACAAATTAATTTTGTTTAGAACAAATGTTGTAGAAAATATTAGATTAGTGAATAATGTATTTTATTTGATGAGAATATGTTAAGGTATTATTTTTAAGACATAAAGTGCCCATTTCTTTTGAGGACTAAACTGCTTTTAACCTTATGGTACAAAAATCTCTATAAGTAGAGATTTTTTAAAATTTTATGCATATCAAGATATAATATTTTTAAGTAATTTATTTTCAAATTCGGTGTGATGTGATTAAATACTTTACTTAAATCCAACTTAAATTTAAATAAAATAATTCAAGAAATTTATTGGGTTGAGACATTGACTTAATCCTAAGGAAACCTCCTAAGTAATTATTCCATTATCTTAGGAGACATTTGTTGATTATCAGGTGGAGTACTTTTGCAGACCAATAAAAAATTGTTGCTGGGGACTCGATTGTGTTTTTGTGCTGAAAGTGATCATGTTTGTAAGATAAAGATTAGGAATGTAGTTATAAAATTTAAATTTTTAACTTGTAAATTTGATTTTATTTACTATATGGTTTTATATGAAATTATTTGTCAAATATCCGAATTCATCATATAAAAATATTCTTTTAAAAAAAATTAAAAAAAGATTTCTTTCCTTAACATTTGGAGCAAGGTAGTTTATAATTTATAAATGAGATAATTATTGGATGCTGAGAGAAAATAGATTATTACTCCTCTGATTATGTTTAACACATTCTACCGAGTATTTTTAGTTTTATAGTGGATTCTGTTAGAGCTCGAGAATTTCAAACCAATTATGAAGATAAATATCTGGATTCTGTGTACTACACATGTTGTGTTAGTACTGTTGCAACTCAACCTTTTGCTAGCATGATTACTTGAAAAGCAGTGCGCAAGGGGCTCCTACTACATAAATATGCTCCAAGGTTGCCATGTTCTGCCACCCACATCCTCTACCAAATGCACCCAAACCCAGAATCTTCAACTATTTATGCAAAGACTTACGAGATTTTCTTGGAAGCTTACTCTTGTCTTTTTCTGGAGAGTTTGATAAGACTCGATTTCGGATTTAGTTAAGAGCAATAATGCATAGACAAAAGCTACAAATAGAGATATTTCGATTTTTTTTTATTAAAAAAGAAGAAGAAGAAGAATTCATAGTTGCATATGTTGATGCTTGACTTGGTGAATCAACCAAGTTCAGCTCTTGGCTTTCATTTCTCCCACTAATTTTGTTTTCCTTCTACTAAAGAGGTGATTATCGTAGAAAAAGACAGGAGTAAAAATGATAAAGATGAAGCAGCTGAAAGCAGTGCTTGTAAGCCGTTCAAAAGGACTGCACTGCAAGACACATGATTCATAACTTCTTTAACAATGGGCCTTGTGATTTGTGAATTGGGTAATGCCATTTGCTGTTACACGTCCTAAAATAGTCACTAATGTATTTGGGCTCTACATGAATCACTAACGATATTTTATAAAGAGATCAAACATAAAACTTAAAAACTTTATTCTTTGTTTTATTTTAATTTTTCAATTTACAAAAATACAATAAATGAATAAAGTATATTTAAGTAATAACACTAAATGACATGATATTATTTGAATCTAATATAAATAGTACACGATTCATGACAAAAAAATATTAAGTAATTTTTTAAATAGAAATAATAGATAAAAAGTTTGTTCTTTTTTTATTTTCAAAAATTAAATTATTTATACATTATTTTATTTATAATTTTATTTTTAATTAAATTGGTATCGAAATAACTTTTAACTTAAAAGTACTAACTCCACAGAGGAATTTTAGATTAATACAATAATTATGATACAACCATTACGTGTGAAAAAAATAATGTGACAAATATAATTATTAAAATTCACATAAAAACCAATTGATGCTTTAATTATAATGATAAAATTAATTATTTATTATGTATGGTATTTTAGATTCAAATCTTAAAATAATAAATTTTTATTAATTTATTATATGAAAAAAAATTCACATAAAAATATAATTTAATTTGTATATGTGAGGATAATTTAATAATTTAAGAACTAAGTTAATATCCGGTTGACTCATACACTAACTCAATCAAACACAATAATATATAGACAGACATTCATATAAATAGATAGATAGAAAATATATAATACATAAAAATATATTAGATCCATTACTAATATGACCATTATTTGATATTCATAGTAGAGTTTTTTTAATTGTACAAGTAAAATTAAAATATTATTATGTGTTGTCTTTATAATTAAAAATATGTGAAATATCATAACATAAATAATGAAATTCAAATAAAAAAATCTATGACCCGTATATCAAATAATTATCTTTACTAACATATCAAACTATATAGATATAATATGCGGACTATATCTTGATTTGATTGGCATAGCTATTGTTGCAACATTTTGAAGGGCGTAGATTTGAACACATTTAAACGCATAATATCTTCCATTTAAGGATTAAGGGTTATAGATAATTTAGGATTTGTATAATAAAAAAAAAACTTAGGGTAAACAATTTAAACAATCACTAAACTTCAATTAAAATTACGTTTCGGATACTCATCTTTTAAAAATTACATAACAAATTGATAATTATTAATATTATTGGGTTGTTACATTTTTGTCATTTGCTTATTAATTTCCATTACCCCATTGACAAAATTATGATGTGATACGTTAACTCAAATGGTTAATAATTAATTTGACTCTCAACTATAATTAAAATATCTGTTTAATTCTTTTAGGATTTTCTTATAAATAACTCTAAAAAGTTAAAAAATGAAATCTAAAAATATTTAAATTTATATATTTCTAAAATCATTTTTTAAAATTATAATTATATTAGTTTTTAAAAAATTATAAAATTCTTGACGGTGTTGCACTCTATAACAAGCCAAAGCTTTCTCCCAACACTTGCTATTGACCCTATTTAAATCATCTTGATTTTATTTAAGACATCAAGGTGGGATCTTGTCTGAGACAACATATTTGTTGTCATCAGTTTATCTATTATCTTAACAGTAAATTTATCACATAGGTTAAAGCAAGAAATTTTAAAAATTTTCAAAAGTATCTATTTTTTTTCCTAAAAATATAATGTGTTTTATATTATTATTTTTAAAATTATAAAATTATTAAAATAAAAATACATCTTCATAATGAAACTTTGATAAATGGACATTTAAATTTATCTCAATTTAGGCATCTATTTCTCTATGGTTTTTTATGCACATGAAATAAAAATATATCATATTTTTATATAATTTCAAAAAAAAAAATTTTTTATTTTATTCACTATTCATTATGGACATAAAATAAAAAAAAGTTTTTTAATATTATTTTTAGAAATTCTAAAAGTTAATATAAAATCTTTTGTACTTTTAAAGACACATGTGGCCATTTTATTGGTTGTTAATACAAATTTTAACATTATAACTTGGTTAATTGCATTAAATCCAAAAAATATTTATGTATTAATTAAATACAATTTACCAAGTTGAAGGGTTTAAACATAAGTTAACCCCTATAGTAAACCTCTATGAGAAAAAAAATGAAAAAAAAAATACTAACAATATTTCCTCTTCAGAATTTTACAAATTTTTTTAAGTTATTCGCATAATTATAATTTCAAAAATTATTTTTTATAATTTAAAAAATAAAGTAGCAAAATTTTTAAAAATTTTAGATTTTTTTTAAAATTATTATTAAAAAAATTCTAAGTATTAAAATAATATTTTAATTATAGTTAATGAGCTAATCAATTATTAATCATTTGAGTTAACCATCAATTTATTAAGGGGTAACAAAAGTTAATGGAAGGATGATCAAAATATAATAACCCAATCACATTAGTAACTGTTACTTAACTTTTAAAAGTTAAGTGACAAAAACGTAATTTTAATCAAAATTTAGTGACTGATTATGCAGTTTTGCCCAAAAATATTATATAGAATATTAAAATTTGTACCAAAGAAATATAAAATATTTAAAAAAAATGATAGAAATGGGCGTAATAGCAAATCTAATACGTGAGGCATAAGCAAGCCACGCTTCTCGATTCCCTCAATCTCTGGAATATTCACTGAAACCTCTCAGAAGTTCTCCTTTGCTTCTTATTCTCTTTTGTCTTCTCCCTCACATCTTCTTTCGTTTAAATAAAAAGAAAAACACAAGTTGAACAACCCTAAGCTAGCAAACATGGCGTCCTTCGAGCAAGCTCCGCCTGGTAATGCAAAAGCCGGGGAGAAGATTTTCAAGACCAAGTGTGCCCAGTGCCACACCGTTGACAAGGGTGCCGGTCACAAGCAAGGTACCCCTCTTTTCTTTCACAATTCTCATACATTTAAATACATGTTGCTTGACTTGAAGCATTTCAATTGTTTTTCAAATCCTAAGTATTGAGCTTTTGAGTTGAATCAACATCATATTATAATTAATGGGTGCCATTGCTATTAATGTTGGGATTTTGTTTGTTAGGACCCAACCTGAATGGTCTGTTTGGTAGGCAATCGGGTACAACTCCAGGGTACTCATATTCCGCTGCTAACAAGAACATGGCTGTGATTTGGGAGGAAAAAACTTTGTATGATTATCTGCTCAACCCTAAGAAGGTACTTTCTTTACTCATTCTTTAAAACCCCTTTTTTTCCTTTGTTTTTTTCTATAATTATATATCTCAATTTCCTCAAGAATAGATGCGTGCTGCCCACTTTTGTGTATAGGTAAATAAATATGTATGCATTGCTGATATTCTTTGCTTATCAAGTATGTGCTTCTCACTCTTTGCTCTTTGATCTTTGTGGCATGTAAATATCAATTCCATTTTTTGGCTATATCTGTCAATCATCTGGGATTTGATTTTGGTTCGTATGAGCCTCGTGCTTTCCTAGTATGGAATATAGAATCTCTGGGAAAACTGGACTTCTCCCATTATTTGTGGGTGGATGGGGGATTTGAGTGAAATATTTGCATAGTTTGATTTGACTGTGTTGTTGCTGAGGACGTGTGCTGTTGTGGACTGTCTTCATTGTCATTGATGGTGTTACTCATCAACAAGTCCATCGTTTCCTTTTATGAATTGATATAGAAATTTATTCAAAGCTATTCTGTTTGTTTAGTGATTTCAGGTTTGGGTGCTGTGTTGTTGAATTACTTCTTCATTTTTACTGGAATTGAAAGTATTTGGTTGATTTATGTGCAGTACATTCCTGGAACGAAAATGGTATTCCCTGGATTGAAGAAACCACAAGATCGAGCTGACCTCATTGCATATTTGAAGGAGTCTACGGCATCCTAAATGGGCTGGGAACAGTAATAATTTCAGTTTTACGTATTCCATTCCATTTTGCAGTCATTGGAGATTGTTTCTCTGTTTCAAAGCAACAGGATATAATAAAAGAATAAAATTAGACCTTGTTGGTGTAGGTCAGCAATGCTTGTTAATTTGCACAATGAGCATTCATATCCGTAACTATTCTTTCTTTGACTAGAGGTTGCCATTGCTGGCTATTGTGAGGCGTATTCAATTAGATAGTTGCCGTATTTGATGAATTTCTGGTTTATTACAAGCATGAGAAGGATAATTGTTTGTTGAGGCTTTTATTGCAAGCTTTTAATTTTGTGTTTGGTTGGCTGGAATGTTGGAATAAAACCAGGGATGTGGGGCGCTGGTATGTGTTGTATGTATGGGTTCCCAACCATATCCTGCCTGATTTAAGGAGTTCGTTGCCTTTTGAATTGCTTTTCAAGTAAGACTTACAAAATAATATAATTAGAAGTGTTTGGGGAGTGTTCTTTTCTTTTGGGGCTTGATCAAATTGCACTTTCGCATCTGGTTAAATTACCACATGACTAATATGTCCCAAATATTTGAGAAAGAATTGAGGGGAACGGCACTTTTTGGGGGTGAGAGGAGTGTGGAAGCTATGGTTTTGGATTTTTTATTTGGTATATTTATGAATAAATTTATATTTATATTTATAGTATAACTCTCTCAATGGTGTCAGGCAATTACCAACAGCTTAGGATTGCAATTTGGACCATTTGTTTCAAAACCATATCCAAAACATGGAATAGAATAGTTGGGATATTCGGAATCCAAATCTCTGTTGTGCTTCTTTAGTTGAATTCCCTCTTGGGATGATGTTAATACTAGTAGAAATTCGTAAAAACATGATAAGAATATGGGTAGAAAAGCTGAAGTTACTGAATAACTCATTTTGCCGAAAGAGTCACTGAGAATACTCAATTCTCCTCAACCGGATAACATACATAGAATATTTTATATATAGCAGAGATCTCACTTGATTAGGTGTTTTTGGTTATCACATAATATTAATACTCATTATTATCAAAACATGATAACTCCACTTTTTCCTTTTCCGCTACTCTAGCTTTAAAATAGTCCCATGCAATGCAAGTAAACAAAAGAAAGTGCACGAGTTCAAAGCTAGCCAAGACCATAGAACGAAGTTTGTCAGCAGCTAATAACGTTCATCATTGCGAGTGTTTCATGATTTTGTTTGTGCGGGTGATTGGCCTTGGGTTTGTGCTGGCATCGGCCGAGCAAGTCCTTGGATCTGCGGAACAACACATACACATAACTGAGCTATAAGTAAATAACGATAATCAAAATCAACTACTGTATTAGTAGAAAAATAAAAAGAACCAAACTGTCAATCTTAAATACAGCCCCAAAGATATGTCATCAGTATTTGACAGCTGAACGTATCAAATAACAAATAACAATGTATTGGTTGTCAGTATTCAATTTTATATTAGGAGAGACTGAAATATATGGAAGTCATCTTCATATAAAAACAAAGAATCAGAAATTCCACGTTACTTTTTCTTTTTGAACTAATCGAAGAATTTTTGAATCATGATGTTAATACTTTGCTGTCCAAATCAATTAATAACTTCAAATAATTAAACGACAGTGGAGTACAATTAGGGAACCTTCTCCCAAACAATTATTCGGAAACAAGATACAAACCTCAACTCCATGAGGCCCAATGCGGTTACGAGATATAAAATTGATTATCAAGGTCGCAAATTCATCGGGTACATCCTCCTACAAATTTAACATTTAGAAGTTTCAATTAAAGATAAATAAATATGCCAAAAAGAACATCCGAGAAATATAATTGATGTGAACCTGTATAGCATGCCCTGTATGTCTAACCACCACCATTTGAAACTTGCCTTGCATTTGACCTATTGTGAGCGCTCTGTTACCCAAAAAAATGCAAAGAAGTTAACAAATTGTTAACCAAGAGTAAAGAATATGCTATATCCTTAAGAATCTATCATTTGTTACGTCTGCACCTAATGCCAAAGAATTAGAAAAACTTCTATTGAACATCTTTCAAGAATAATATCAGACAACTATGAGTCAAGGGTAAGTAATGTTCAACTTATTTTTTAACTTATAGTATATTTGGAGGACCAAACCTTGATACCCATGTCCATTGATGTGACTTGGACATAAATGTATCATGAAAAATGAAGAATTGGACCAACATAAACCATTGTACCTCAAATATCGAAAATAATATCATAGTAAAAATCACTAAAGGTACTTGTCTATCTATGGTACTAGACAAAAACCCTGGTATATAGAACTAGAAAAAACGAAAGGTTTCTAAAATTAAATAGACAGAGTAATAAAAATCCAATGAGGCTACCTGTCCAGTCTATCAGTGCCAGCTAAAAGTAAGAGCTTTGGAACAGGAGAAGATAGAAATTTTTCTGAAAGGCCTTCATACCTGCAAGACAGCTGGAGAAGTTAAAAATGAAAACTAGAAACAGCATGAGCTCTCTGTCTTCAGATGAAAGAATTTAGCATCCTTTCACTATTCTGTAATAAGAACTGTCTATCCTGACGAACCTTGAGAAGCTTTGAGTTTCATACAACTGATCCAGCCAACTTAATATTACAAGTACAATAAGATCACTGTACATTGCAGTCAGGATTTTCTCTCCCTTTCCTTTTCCTCTTTTTTCCCTTTCCTCACCTTTTTCAAAGATGGAACACTACTACACATTGGAACTTTATAGACATGATACTAATAATTAATATATATGCTCTACTTTAATATGCTGCTAGGTTAGCTATACGTGAATAAATATATTTATAAACACGTACAGTCCCACCAATTTTGAAAGCACAATGTTGCCCCTAAATTTTTTTTTTTTTTTTAAATGGAAGGAGCTTTATAGTAAAGTTCAGACATTACCAGAGCAAAGACCTGAAAAACAAAATGCACAGAAAAAATTACCAAGGACCTCTTAACTTGCATTGACAAAGTTATCCAACACAACTTAACGAAGATTCATCTGTGCAGTTGGCAGCGTATGATGTTAACTTTCTTTCCACGGCGAATTCAAAAAGAGTGTCCTTTTTTTTGATAAAAAAAAAAAAAGGGTGTCCTTACGTAAGTGATTAAGGGAGGTTTTTTCACATTAATGTGCAGGCAGGGAGCCAATTATATTACTTTCCATGGTTTTTTTTTTTTCTATATTCTTATGAGTTCATATTCTTGTAACATTGAAGCACAACAGAAAAACCTGTAAATACCCTATTTACGAGTTACAAGAAATCTTTGGCATTCAATTTCAACAGCAGGAATTCCCAAATCACAATTCAATATATTGTTCTTTGGAGCCACTGCTAAAGTATTTACACTCCATCATTAAAGTGGAAAAAGATCTCAACTAAATCAACTCCAACCTACCCAGTACCCTAATTAGCAGAAAAAGCTGGGATCTGAGTTTATATGAATCCAAGCCTAGACAGTACTATCTCACTGCAGAATAAAAATGGCAAATTTTGATTCAAATCCCATATGCCCAGCCTACCCATTAGACCTTTGACGAAAGAAATTACTGAGGCATAACACAAAAGATGAAAACAAATACAAAACCTCAAATGATCAAAAAAGCACAAAACATGAAATGAACCACACAGGAAGAACCTAGATGCAATGCAACCCACCCAACCGTGAACTGTTTTCTTGACAAGCAAAAGTATTACCAATGGTAGTCAGCCAAATTTAAAATTAGTCCCATTATAGAACACAACAAGAAATGGTCCAGAACTAAGTTGTTGTGAGCAAGTTATCATGGGAAAAGGTTTAGATTTTGACAGATCAAGGTTAGAATTATGTAAAATAATAGGATAGAGACTTTTTAAGTGACATTCCCATTGTTTAAGCTTCCAAAATATCCTCAGACTAAGCCATATTAGAAAAAGAAAAGAAAAAAAAAAAGACCAAACTTCAACTCTTCACCACAGGAAAACAAACAGGACATTAATTACATGAACATGAAAAGAATCGGTTTTCAGGCACACAATATGTGGTGGCAAAATTGCATTCTTGGATGCAGTATTCAGACTCATCAACCACAAAAGTTGTACCCAAGCAGGCACATGAAGCACCAATTTGTAGCTAGGGCATTTAGTTTGCTTTGTAAAAATGATGGAATATTTGTTAATCTAGTGTTAGACATTTTAACCATCGGATTAACGAGTTCTGTAACCTCACCCCTTCCCATCCTTCCGACCTAGCAAAGCCTTAATGAGAACTGATGTTTCAGTTCAAATATCCACAATAAGGATTAGACCTCATCAGTATTACACAACCTAAATAAATGAACAACAAAACTTCACTCACCAGCCTCTCCAGTATTGTTCAGTTTCTTCCAACCGTGCTCTGTAGACATAGCTGCGGGAAAAGGATAATATTATGTCTGTTGGACTTGGAAACGTACACAATAACAGTATATGGTTAGTAATTTAGTATGATAGAAATGCTTACCAATTCTTTGAATCATCGTACTTTAAAGTGGTAGGAATGGATACACGAGCAGAGTCAATATTTCTTAAAGAACCTCCTCTAACACTCCATTCAATCTGCACATGTTAATTTGCTGTTACAACAACAACCTCACCAAGCTTGCTCGATGAAAATACAACTCAACTAAGTTTATGCTCAATTTAGGTGACATGACCTTGGTCCATTCTGATTATAACAAGTAGGGCATTTTCTATGTATCCTCAACACCAGGCTTCTGAAGTAAAAAATAGTTTAGTCTAAAGGGTTTCCCTTTTTCTGGTAAAGTTAAGTAACTTCACTCCATTATTTGTGCCCAGTGTCCCAGTCTACTATGAGAATCAGAAATTTCTCCTGTGGCGGATCCAGAAATACGACTTGGGGGGCTGTTTCTCATAGCACTCAACTAACAGTGGTTAAAACTTAAACCTTTTTGGGAGCTTAAGTCTATATTTCTCGTTGCTTAATTCTATTCATTTTCATATTTTCTTCTCATATAATTGTGCAGTAGTTCAGCAAGCTAGCAGTTGTTATCTGCTGAGTCACCTTTATAAGCACAAGCAGACCATTACTCAAGTCAGCCCCTTGAGACATGATTCCAATAACTTCTCAAACACTGTTCACTAATTGCTCAACTTTCTTGTACAGTTATACTAAATAATCCACAATCCTATATCCGAAGCATACTATTGGAGTTGAGAAGTTTTGAAGCAGTCTAGTGCAACAACATTATTGTAAATCACTCAAGTGGACAGTCTCCAAAGTGATATTGCATTTGCAGTAAATAAATAGGTCAAATTCTACTACTAGTACTCGTACTATGTGTAAGTTGTGGATTTAGTCCCTGTACTTCAATTTGGTCATTTTTAATCCCTGTATTTAATGAACTTTGAAACTTCAGTCCTAACTCTTGCATCCAATGGCAGCCGTTAATTCATTAAGTTAAATTCTGTCATTTCCAAAATCTTATACAGCAAATATTAGTGCATGTGTAATGTCATGAAAGCTTGCTATTTTCACATAACACTCACAAAAAGGCATGCTATTTTAGTTAATGGATTTTAATTAATGGATTTAATGGCTACCAGTTGAGTCAAGACAACTTTTAAAAATAAAGAAGTATAGAGACTAAAATAATCAAATTGGAAAACTAAGGTTAAATTAAAGTACAGGACTAATAGTTTGACTCAGAACTGAATTTTCAAAATTCAAAAAGTACAGGGACTAAAATGACCAAATTAAATTATAAGGACTAAATCCACAACTTACACATAAAACAAGGACTAATAGTAGAATTTGACGTTAATAAATACAGATAAATATTCCTAATCAAAGTCCTTTAATCTTTTATGAGTCAATATATAGCTTGTAGATTCCCAAAAAAATCTTAATACAGTATGTGATTGGAGATAGTGGAACCATTCTAGGACCCTTACAGTAGTCCACATTCATGATTTTATGCAAGAATTGTATTAAGAAATTCTAAATGTGTCATTAAAGAATCACTTTTAATTTGTCAATTATGAACTTCAAACACTGTTATTCCAAGTAAACACAAGAAATACAATCAAATTTCTACAAAAGCAGTCAAGAAGCTATGTAACTCTTCCACTAAAAATTAATATTTTCATAAAAGTAAGGCTAAAACTTTAAATATGTAAAATTGTTATTCTGATTTGAGTTGTCTACAGAGATTGCACATATAACCTGGCTGGAAGTAGCTATTATATCAATTAAAATATTTTGAGTTTTCATTTTCTTATATCCAAAAACAGAATTTTAGATATAAAGAACAAATACCACAAAAAGAATTTTAATTAAGACAGCCAAATAGCAACTACCCTTAGATTCAAACCATGTATAGTTTTATCTTAGTTCCAAGTATCAAGAGACTACCTTTGAACCAGATCACATAATACCAGACAGAAGATAAGGGCACAAGTTTGAAAGGAGGTTCAGTGCAGTGTATGATTATGATAGAGAAAATATTAAAGGAAAATATCAAGCTTATGAGGCTAAAATCACTAGATGTTCCTTCTAACAGATGCTAATTGAAGAGAGAATGATAAATTGGCCTGGTACACTTGGCAGGCAGGGTGGGAAAGAGCCACAAGCCCAGGCAATACTGTTGCAAGCCTTAGATAGGGATCTAGTCACGGGACTATTTTGCTTGGGTTTTCTATGAGAGCCTATGGTGAGAGAATTGTAAAAAGAAAGAGTGGAACTCTTCAAAGGGAGCTACTAACCTTGGAGCTCAAAGAGAGAAAGAGATGTCTATCTCAAAGTCTGTATAATTTTTTACTTGCTCTTTCATTCCATATTGCTATTTAAATAACACGGCTAGGCTGACTAATTTAGGTAGTACATGATAATAAGGATTCTAATCCCCTTATTATAGGACTTGACTAAAAGACATAAATAAGACTAGAATATTCTATAGAATAATTAACTGATATTATTTTGCCTTAATTTGTGAGATCTTGATTGCATCCTTGAATCTTGCCTAGATTCCATCAATTGTTTCTATCATAACGTCAATCCCCTCCTCAAGCACGAGCTTGCCCTCAAGCTTGAATTGCATGTAGAGAGACTTAAGGCTCAAGGGCAGTGACAGCACCATTCACATCCTCATTCTACCCCATATCTGCCTTTTCCAACCAAAAGAGGCATTTACATTTGTAGCCACTACTGTATGTCTCATCGCAATTATAGCACAATCCCTTGGCCCTGCTTCCTATCATTTCAGCCCAGTTCAAGCGTTGATGATGGTTGGTGCTTATGGTTGCTCTCCTACTGCTATTTTGCAGTGCTCCTTTCTGGATTCTTGCAATATTCTATCTTGAAGTTGCCTTGCTGTAAATGTGGAGTGTCCCTTCAGTAGACTGAAGCTTTCTTTCAAACGCTCTAGCAAGGCTCTCAGATACACACCAAATCTATAGGGTGGTGAATTCCACATCAAGGTGAATAAATTCAAACAGTTTTACTATGAAAATATCCATGCGGGCCAGCATGCAGAGTGGTAGTTAGTGCCAGCAAACTCTAAAATCTGCTCATGTATTCTCCTATCATCCCTGTCTGCCAAGTGTGTTGAGTTCTCCAAGGGGATTGTTTCATGTTGGTGGTCTAAAATGAAGATGGCACAATTCCTTGAAATGTTCCCAAGATAAATCTTGGTTTTCCCAGGACAAATTAGAAAAACTGAAGTTAGGCATCTCTAGTCATGCAGAATGAAGCGAGTTCAACCTTATCTTCTGCAGTTGTTCAATAGCTGCAAAAAAACTGATCACATCTGTTTAGCCATCCAAGCAGGTCTTTCTTTCCAGTATACGAAGAGAAACCACACTTTGCATATCAAGGAACACATTTGTAGTCTGGTCATCCCTCTAATGTAGATACTAGCCATGCAGGTGGTGGCACGTTGCTGTTGTTTTCTAGCTCATGCCTTTGGCCTGTTAGCCTTTCTTGATTTTGGGGCAAATTATCAATTCGAGTGGTCAAGGCAACAAATGATACCTGATGCTTGGCACTAGTTCCTCGAACATGTGCTTCATCATCTCCATTATTTGATTCATCTTAGTTGCTTGAATCTCCCATGAATCCCAGCTTTGATGCCAAGTTATTACAAGCCTTAGATAGGAATCTAGTCAAAGGATGATTTTGCTTCAATTTCTATGAGAACCAATGGTTAGAGAATCGTTAAAAGAAAGAGGAGAGCTCTTCAAAGGGGGCAACGAACCTTGGAGCTCAAAGAGAGAGAGCTGCCTATCTAAAAGTTGAATAATTTTCTGCCTGCTCTTTCATTCCATTTTGTTGTTTAAATAACAAGGCTAGGCTAACTAATTGGGTAGTACATGATCATAATCATAATAATAAGGATGATAAGGATTCTAATCTGTTTATTCTAGGATTTGACTAAAAGACATGAATAAGCTAGAATATCTTATAGAATAATTAACTAATATATTTTATATTGCTGAATTAATTTGTGAGATCTTGATTGCACCCTTGATTCTTGCCTTGATTCTTCCCACCCATAACGGATACTCAATCAGGTCATAGCCTCCCATCATAGTTCCAGCATCGAATTCAGGAATCTAACTGCTCAGTACTTTCAATTGCTTGTCAGACCCTTGTCTAGTGACTGTCTTGATGGATCCTTACTTGGTTCCTTGTTCAATTTTACCAACAAAATTATAACTTCAAGAACTACAATACTTATCATTAAATAGTAGTTTATAGTTAAATTTAATGTGCTCATAGCTACCTTACAAACATATATCCACTTGACTTAATTATTAAGGTTAATGCCCTAGAAAATACACCAAATAAAATACATAAGCTTGAAAAACAGTGCATTTAATCACATCAAGGAGAAATAATTTACACACAAATTTTAAAAATAGCATTCATAAGATAAGAAAATGCCTTTTACCGCTTTCTCAATACTTGAAAAATGCTGCATCCTGCCGGAGAGGATTTTCTGCATGTGAGCTAATGATGCCATCGCTGTTCCCTGAAGAATATGATTGGTTTCAATACATAGCTTTGCTAGCAATCAAACAATTAAAAGATAATTTCAAGCAGCTTTTCAAGGGACCAACCTCTACAACATCCACAACCACCAAACCAGCTAAACTACGCAATGTTTTCTTTGCAGCAATGTGTACAGCAACTGAGCCTCCCATGCTGCATAGCAAGGACATAAGGTGACCAATGGGAAATTGAATCACTCAGCATGTCTCTTTTCCATTTCATTCTTTACAAGCAACATATGAAAGTTTGACACACAGCCCACTTTTCTATTTTGACAATGTGAACAGAATCACCAAAAGACCAATACCATTTTATGGAAATATGCCATTTGAGAAGAGAGTGCATCACCAACATAATAACTCTTTGCTCGAAGTACAAAAGATATACCGGCAACTTAGATTATTCAGTTTTCCAAATTGATTGACAAAAAGTAATGTTTTCCAAGAAAAAAATCTGAAACTTCTTCATTCTTTGAATCCCATGACTCAAAATAATGTTGTCAAAAGAGAAAACAAATTTTTATAAGTGCTAATAATGCATATAATTGCAGAATGAAAGAAATTACGTATGCATGTATCACATTCACATAGAACCACTATTGCAGCCATCATCAGGGTCATAAACATGCACATATGAAGATTGTGTGTGTACAAGCATAAAAGAGAGGGATGAAGAAAAAAACCCAGTCAACTTGCACTTTGGCAAGTTTCCTTGACTAGTGCACTTGGTCACTGAGCACTTTTCTTAGTACCTGCTTCTCCTCTAGAAAAAGAATTTCATACAGTTATACAAAAAGCTTTAGATCAAAACTAAAACAACAGAAGAGCACAACCTGTGGCCAACAAGCACAATTGCAGGTGGAGAATCTCCATACAAAGCCTTCAAAACAGCAAAAACATCATTGCACATAGTCTGCATGAATAAGATATCCTTTAGTTCCATCGTTGCAACACTAGAATGTCAAAATTCATGACCAAACCATTAAAACAATAGTCGGCAGGAAAAAAACCATTTATTTCTATTCACCATGCATAATTGTGTACCTCAATAGATAGATCAAGATCATTTTCTGTGGATGATTTTCCATGCCCTCTAAGGTCCATGGCAACCACTCTAGCTTTCTCTTTAATTTTACTAGCCGACAGAGCAAATGAGAGCCTACCATAGCAAGTTAGACAACTCGCATTTATCAGAAATTCACTCACAGAAAAAGCATAAATCAAATATTGATCTCTTAAACCTACATAAATAGAAAGTATTTTTAGATTGAATTTCAAGGGAGAGAACCACTAAAGGAAAAGTATACTCTGGACTAGTTAATGATTTATGATAAGAAGCAGAGTTCAATGAAGCATAAAGATAAATCAAACTATCTTCTGTGAAGTTAGTCCCTAACATGAATTAACTATAATATCAGCTAGGGTATTTCCTCAAAGCAGTATTGCATTTATATTTCTTCAGGAAAATGGCAGAAGTGTGTGGTGAAAGTTAAACTAACTTCCACATGAAGACAATGTGAACTAGCATGGAATTGGTGAACTCTTTAACATATTTAAAAGTTAATTAGTTAGAAATGTACCCTAGGAAAAATAAAAGGATCTTTAATAGGAAAAAATGAAAACCAATATGGAATCTTGACCAAACATCTAAAGAAAGGGGGGAGGGCTGCTATTCTATGCAATTTCCAGGCCAAAATAACATTATGACTAAGATTTCATATCATCTATGCAGTTTATTTATTATTTATACGAAGAGGGTTGCTTAGGAATCTAATTCATTGAGACAAATTTGTTGTCCTTTCAACACAAGGAAATGGAATGCCAAAAATGAAATTAGAAACCAAATTTATCATTCAAAGTAATAATTTGATGATATTGTAGCACAAAACATCATACAGAATATTCATCTTATTTACAAGATTTAGGGTTTATTTTGTGAATTCAAATGTAAGTATTTGAGTTCATGAACAAGATTTAGAGTTTTGTTAGTTCTCTTATTCTTCTTTAGTAAAGTTTGGTCACTTGACATTACGAATTCTTGAAAAGGATCTTTTTTTTTTGGGGGGGGGTACAAGTGCGAGTACTAAGATTCTGACGGAAGATCTCTACAAAAAACCAGTGTTCATTGTGTCCAATTTGATTTATATTTTTTTTTTGGGCATGTCCTGTACATATCCCACCTCGCCAACAGCAAGTCCATGTCAAACACTGGTGCAACACTAGAATGAGGGGGTTTCCAGTGTCAGTGCTTCATAGATTATGATTTTCTTTTCCAACACTTGATTTCAACTTTTTTCGAAGAAAGAAGCATATAGCAAAAGCAATAATACTGACCAAAGCACATAAGAAAGGAAAATTCATTTTTATATTGAAAGAAATCAAAAACCATTTATACTTTAACTAAGAGAAATGTAATATGGTACCTCTACTTTAATTTCATATGTTAACCACTCTTGTTGTTAACTCTTTAGAAAAATGTCTAATATGGTAAAATTCTAATCCAAACACATCTTTCTACAACTTTCAAGATCAAACTTCATGAATTGGAAACAAGTAAAATAAATAAATATATGAACAAATGAAAATATATCATCAAGATCAAACATACCCAGAGTAGCCACCCCCATGTAGACAAAAAACAACTGGTCCTTCTGTTCCTGCCATATATAAATGAAAGACCTAAAATGATAAAGCATATTAGAAGTAAATAGGTATTGAAAATGGAAAATTTTTCCATGGAACTGCCAAAACAAATAACACTAACATCATTTGAGTCTGGTATGCAGACATCTTCCTCTCGATCAAAAAAGCCAGACCAATCTAAAGGTGAGTATTTCTCAGAACTCCTACAAAAATGATTATTAATAAAAATCTAAAGCATAAAAATAACATAGAAAACATAAATTCAAACAAAAAGTTCAGAACAAAATCTAGCAAAAATAGTTCATCTCTCCCAACTCAAATTAAGAAGAGAATATGAGTGCCATCTAGAAGACCACACAGAAAGGATAATGATTAAGGGAATATTGAATATCAATGTTCTGGTTGTTACTTATATAAATATGTTATCTACTTTGTTCAGGACAGTCTCACATATAAAATTCAGATGAGAAGCATTCGGAAGAGGAATAGGAGGGCAGGGGAACACAGAGAAGGGAAGATCTCTTGCTTTGAATCTGCTTTTTCTAGAACTTGACACACCCAATTGGAGAAGCACTCCTCGTTCCATCCAAAATTTCAATAAAATGAGAAAGTATTGCATTCAGTAAGATTTCCGACTAAAGAAACCGAACTCATTAGCAATAAATACCATGTAGCAGTAATCAAAAGCACAACTAGATGTTGGAGAAAGATCCATCAATATATAACTTAACCCCAAACATGTCTATCATGAACAAATGACTGAAAATGTTTTTCTCTTCACCTAAGAAAAAACAGGTAGGAAAAAGTTAACAAAGACATAACCGAACAAGAAATGGCATGCATCAAACATGAGTGCATCCATTACGTTGTTGAACAAATAGATCATCAACAATGTCTCCCCCCTCCTCTCATTCTTGGCCTTTCAAAGGCAATTATGTGCTTTTTTTATATCACAATATAATTAACAATTTGGAAACATGATGACGAATAGCACACCATTGCATGAAAAAAAAAGATTTTATAGTATGTTAATGCAAAGTGATTTACACCTATGTTGCTCAAACTTGATGTAAGTGTTGCATACAAATACATGTGTGTGCTCAACTTTCAAAGTTTTCTAAGTGCTTGGAGGGTCATAACCCCATATGCATTTATGGATATGCATCAGATGCGAGTGTCAAACATGGGTACTTCAAGAGAAATGCAAAGTTAATATGGACTTGCATGCAAATAATTCACCAACGTGATTAGTAAATTGCACTTAGGACTCCATTTTAAAAGTGAAGTTTGGGTGTGACAACCTATTAAGTGTAGGGCTTCAAAATAAAGTGCTTACCTCGTTTTGAACAAATATTTGTAAATACTAACTCCTTATAATTTTGTTTAACTAAATGAAAAATAATCACTTGATTTCCTACTTTTCATAATTTATTATAACTACCTCATTCACATTTTTAAAATGCCATAACTTTCCATTTGATAGAATTTTACACTATGTCTGGTAACAAGAAACTTCTTTTTTTTTTTTTTTGATACAATAGTAACAAGAAACTGAAAGTTCTAATTTAGGCTACATTTGAAATATAAATGCAAAAGAGAGATGCATATATTATGTTCAATTTAGTTGAGATTCAATATAAATATATAATTGTAAGGTATGAAAACATAAAATTTTCAAATTCACAATAATATCTTTAGTATTCCAAATTCACCGATAAATAGATATAGAAATAGATATAGATATATATATAAATCCATGAAATTAAACAATAATCATGACTATTATTACATGTACATGCGTTCTATTACATAATTTAGACCTTTTCTAAAAACAAATTAAGATCCAAAGTTTAAAATCTAAATTCTCAAACCAACCTTAAAGAGTGACAGAAAGATCTGTGTTTTTCTTTATTATTATCATTATTATACTTTCCTGTACATATTCAGGTTTCCTTCAAAAATTAGAACCTAAAAAAAATTATGAAATAATAGATAAAGATTAAGTAAAATTAAGCAAGAAAATGATCGGGAGAAAAAGATGAAAAAACAAGGTTTCTCAAAACGAATGAAATGCGGAAGCAAGAGAGAGTAAAAAGAACCAACATAAGAAAGAAATCGGAAAGGAGGGAAATCGAAAACTCACTTAGTTGGACGGCGATCGGGAAGCGAGGCAAAGGCAGAAACAACCGGCTTGTTACTCTCTTTTCGATGCTGCTCTTCTTCAGGGACTGAACCCAATTTCGATAAATCCATTTTTGATTATGATTTCTCTCACCAAATTTCAAACTTCTTTTTAAATTTTATAGGTAAGTAACAATTTCCAATTGCAAAATGGCGATGAACTGTCCAGAGCTCGTTAAAAGTAGAAAGAAGAATAACTACGCAAAGCCCAAACAAAAGTTGGAAAACAACCGTCAGGCATTCGGTCCAACTTTCCAAGTGTTATATTTCCTTTTATACTTCTATTCAAAGGTTAAATAATCAATCCGTCTACGTATTTATGGTTGATTTTTAATTTGGTACAATAACTATTATCTTATCCATTTCTTAAACTAGCCATAATTGATTCCCTAAATTAAAGGATTTTAGGCGCTTAAATATGTTTGAACCTCTTCCCTTAGCTTATTGTAATAATAACGATAACTAAGATAGAACTCATTACTATTAATTTGCAAATTTTGATTTATTTTCTTTTGAGATAATTCATAAATTTTAATTTAATGATATTTAAATTTTTTGATTTGATGCAATTATGACATTAAACATTGCTTGTGGTTCAATTATATATATTAAAATTTATTTTGATTCAATTATATATTTTTTAATAAATAAATACATCCATTTATTTTCAAGAATTATACACATAAAACTTAAATTTTAATTCAATTACATATGAAATTTTAAGATACCAAGTTGTGACCTATTGATAAAGTGTTCATCCTCTCCAAAAAAGCTATAGTTTATTGGTTCATTGTTTACCTTCTCTAAAAAAGTGAATATTTGAGTCACCGTTGTACCAAATATATATACGAAATTTTAAGTTTAATTCAATTATTTGTATTTTAAAAAATAAATATATCCTTTTATTATCAAGTTAGATGAATATAATTGTTGATATATACAATATCTAAACGTAAAATTATGTCACACTGATAATGATTTTAATGGTATTAATGATTTGTAAAAGTTAATTTAAAATTAAAATTTAATGCATATAATTACACAAAATTAAAGTTCACTTAGCCCTAACAATATTGCAATATTATTGGAAGGAATGATATGGCAACTAAAGAGAGGCCAGTACCACCAATAGTAAGAAACTGACAAGTAAAAGACTCAAAAAACAAATAAAGATCACTGGATAGATTAATATGGCCACACTCAGTGGCACAACTAGAGCGAGGAAGAACTTCACTGTGGTGCGGCATACATCTGGGTTGAATCATACTGAGGGTATCCAAGCTGCGGGGATACTGTTTTATATGCTACGGGTGCACTACCTGGCGCTGCTGCATATCCACCAGACTGATCATAGGTTGCCTGAGTTGCTGTCGGTTGAGCATAAGTAACTTGCCCACTAGGTGGTGCTGCACCGTATGTTGTCACAGGGCCACTGCCATAGCCAGAATCTTGTGTCCATTGATAACCATAAGCCGCATTATTTGGAGCTGCCTGATCAGAATAACCCTGCTGTGAGAGTGGATATTGACCATACCCAGCAGCAGTATTCGCTTGTGCATAAGCAGTAGCTTGCTGAGCAGAAGGCTGACCGTAACCAGGAACAGACTGCCCAGCTTGTTGCGAATAAGCCTGGCCAGTCACTGGTGGAGGCTGATTATACCCATCACCGGGTGGTGCAAAGCCATATGGAGGATAGCTTTGTTGCAAGGGGCCACTTGCATATGCATATTGCTGCTGAGGAGGCACATTTGGACTGTAAGATTGGCCAGTTGGACCTTGATATGGAACTTCTCCAGGTTGATTGGCTGGAGGACCATATGTTTGGGGTCCTTGTGACTGCACATATGAATATGGCTTGCCATACTGCTGCTGAGGGGCATACGCAGATTGAGGACCTGGTGGTGCATATCCTGGCTGAGAAGATCCATGCCCTCCGTAAGGGTGCTGAACCGGGGTATGTTTTTCATACTTCTCTCCATATCCATTTCCATAGCTATGCTGGGGAAAAGCACGGGAATAGGGTGGTGGATGTGCATAATCTGCTGGACCATGAGGCTGTCCATAATTATAACTTGACTGAGATGACACTGGCCACATAGCTGGAGCAGGTGTTGGCCTAGGTCCACGCCCACGAATTGAAGCCAAATGCAGGGCAGAGACACTTCCATGCCTGCTGTAGTAATTATAACCTCCACTATGTGGAGGTCCCTGAAAGTTACGAGGCCTCTGCTCCCAGCTAGAACCAAAATTGCTTTTTGGAGCCATTTGATGAGAAGGGTAGCCACCATAAGGAGATTGATAATGTGAGTTTTGAGATGGATATGATCCCGTTCTCTGAAAATCATATGATGCTGTAGGGACAGTATGGCGATAGGAACCCCATTGAGGTGGTCCAGTGGTTCCCCAAGGTCGATTGCCCTGCTGATTGAAACCACCAGATAGAGGTGATAGCCTGGCATTCTATTCAATTAACAAAACAGTTAGATAAATGGAATTAGATTGCTGATTAAAAAAGCCAAAAAAACAGAGTGAGTAGGAAGAATGCCTCAAACATCATGCTTAACCATGTTACCCAAACAAAACAAACGGGACTAGGTCACATCTTGGTTCAAAAAGAAACCAAATACAAAACAATGACAGAACTGATAACAATTTAAACATATATATGAGAAGAGCAAACTGAGAGGAACAAATCTGTTGAAATGCATCTTCATTCAAACTGTTATGGAGGGGATAAATTAATGCAATGAATATCATCACCTATTTCCTACTGAAATTCTATCCAAGCAGACTAATGCCACAATTGTAGATATTTCCCTCAAAAACAGAGGATTGAAAAAACATTGGCTCTACCAATAATCAAATACCAATTGAATACCTTAACTATTAACAATTAAAGGCAAAAGAATAAGCAGATTCAAGTGTTAAACAAGATTGAAAAGGAGGAACTTCTAATCGTTCAGACATCCTAAACTACAAAAAATGTGTTACATCTTTCACATAGGATCTTGTCATCCAGTGAGCTAGGATGATACAAATGTCAATTCTTTCTCTGACCTTATAGCAATATACTTCTGACAATCGTGCATCATCTCTATACATATCAAAGGACAAGTTCCATGTTCTTCAGAAGTTTCAGCATAGCATCAAACAAAATTCTAGAAGGTACTGATCCAATACACATTTCAGACAGGATAACTTCACCAGGAGTACTTCTTCCAACACGTTTCATGCATATATCAAGGAAGCCGCTTACATGCAGGCTCACTACATTATCATTTTCAATTTTTAAGTCTCAAAGCAATCTTACCAACTATTAACATCCTGGGATGCGAGTTTAATGCCAGATACCTTTCTTCATTGCATGAAGGGGAATAGTGGTTGTCTATTGCTACACCAAAAGAGCAATGCTGACCCCATGGAAAAGGCTATCCAAATCTGCAGATTTTAAAGCCAACGAATTCGAAATTGGCACCTTCAACATTAAATAAAGCATGGCAACCGGCATATTGGATTGAATATATTATTGTCCTAATAGCATTCAAGTGATGTTGGCATGATAATTAACACTCAAGTTAAGGAAATAAAACTCTTAGTCTGAGGAGAATTATGTAATAGATCTTTACCCAAGTTGGAAGACAAGGAGTCATAGAAGAAAATGCAGTAAACTACACTGCAGTTAACCACAATAGATTGTTTACTTGGCAAATCCATTTAGGGAGATAGATGGAGAATTGATACTTCCAAGTATTCGGTTAATGAAATAATCTATACACCAGCGTGGAGATTTTAAGCTCCAGATTCAAGGGCACATGTCCTATTAAGATATATTTAAGAAAAATTATAATCCTTACAATAGTTAAATAGATACATGATAACATTCAAACCCTGCTTCTAGAGTTTAGAATTATTACTTCTGGTGTATAGATTGCTAAAATCCAATCTCATAAAGAGCATGTTTTTGTTTGTGCAGGGAAAGAAAGGACTGGCTTCATTAACATACAATTCTACATGCATATGTTCTTAAAACAATGACATTTAACTGGAATGTCAGTCATCCTATCAATAGTATCTTGCACATGCTGAGAATAACAGATTTCAGAAGTTACCAAGACAACTTAAACTCCAGATAAACAACCACAGCTACTCCACTAACTAAAAACCGCCAAACCTACTAGGAAAGCATGCAAGCAAAAACCCCACTTACACAAGTAATATTCTTTAGCTTGTGACATCTTTTTAATAAGCCTCATTCTTATGTTAGATGTGTTTTAAGTCATCAACACAACAATATACATAAAATTGGATGATGGAAAACAGAATTCAAAAAATGAAAGGATTGAGCAGTCAAAGATCACGTAAATTTATATCAAACGTTCACTGCTGGCAGTTCAATAAAAAACAAAGTAAATTTTTCATCAAAGTAAATATGTTAACTATAGTAATGACATATTCAATAAAGGATAAAGGAACACACACAATGGATACCGTTAAAATACCATTAGAAAATTAATTCTAAAGAAGATGATGTGAGGTCATAAACAAACCTGACTCATGACGTCTTTTATCATTTCTCTGGCAATCTCAATTTGCCTCTTATCACCTGTCACTCTCACTATCCTTTCTTTTGATTCATCCCCTTCTGGGAGATGTTGAGGTATCAACTAAACATATATTAAACTGTCAGAATCGGCGGGAGTAATTTTGCAAGAACTTTAATCCATACAAGGCAAACAAATACCACCTACCTGAATGCGAGCCCCTGACCTAGTCTGCACTCCTCTGATAGTCTCCCCACCTTTACCAATGACTAAACCAACCTGAAACAGGAAAGATAAATTACACGCAATCATGAAGACCGAAGCAAGCTTGAACAGACATAAGTACCTCTGTACCTGTACTAGCAGGTACCTATCGGGAAAAAGAAAGAAAAGGGAATAACCTTCTCATTTGGAACTTGCATCTCAAAATGATCAGCATCCCCAGCAGCCTGTGTGGTAGCAAGGCCCCTAGCTACAAGGGAAGGGGAACCCCCAGCGTCAGCCTGAAACGAACACAAAAGTTAAGCTAATGACAAAGCAATCAAAATAAAGCCAGCAAATAAGCGGGATGTATTAAGAAAAGGGTAAATAATGAGAGCACAGGGGGAGATATGAGGAAGAAGTTCTAGAAACAACATACAACCTCTGCTATGACAGCATCTATAAGCTTCTCAGCCTTGATTATGCTATTCAAAGTCCCTATTATTTCTACAGGCCTTGTTGGGGCATCTCGATCAGCATCCACATCCCTTGTAATTTGAATTTTTGCCCCCGAGTTGTATTGTAGGTACCTTATAGTATCCCCTGCCTTTCCTATGAGAACACCAACCTGCAGAAAGCTTTGCTTGGATGAGAAGACATGATTAGGCAGGTTTGTATGAGGAAAAAGGTGAAGGTCACAAACACTGAACACAAATAATGTAGGATACACATTCAAGGTAGTCACTCATAAAGATGAGATCCTTGTAATTAGAAGACGTGAGTTAATGGAGGACATCCAGGTTAAGAGAGGCAGAGAAGAAAAATAGTACGAAACATTAATGGAAAGAATTTAAAATGGACCCCATTTTTCTGAGTTAGAATGGGCATGGGTTTAAATACATTACAGTATAAACAAAGATCAGTTTTGCTGTTTGTTCATGCATCTAAAGCAAAATAAACTTGGCTTGTAGCTAGTTTGGCTGCCCTTTTGATAGGAAAGGCTGTCACAAGAAGAAATGTGATAACAATGAATAGATTAGTCTACTAATGCAGACGCTATCTTTCTACATATATGATGCCATCCACTTTGATGTTCACAACTGTAGATATGACCCAAGAAAGAAAGATGGATGTTCATGTGGTAGGAACGGCACAATTGCACTAAGGAAGAGAGAAAAGGATATGATTAAGGTGATAGGACAAGGTTCCAAACCTGCCTTAGTCCCAGATAGGGCACAATCTAGGGACATTACTATATGAATGAGACTTCATCCTTAACACAATCTAAATTCTTAAAATACTCCTCATCCCAATTGAGGCAGATAAAAATATTAGCATACCTTAGCATTAGGAACCTCAATTCTGCGAGTAATAGTTGAACCATCATCACCTTCCTGATGAGGCACCTCATTAGAAGGTTGCTTACTCTCCTCTTTAGTAGGCAGTTCCTGGCTACCATCTGCCCCAAAATTCTCAGCTTTACCCGGTTCCTGACCACCACCTGCCTCAAATTTCTGATCTTTACCTAACTCAGTATCAGTAGTCGCATGATTATCAGTAGATTGTTGCCCAGTTTCCTTTGTTGTTCCTTCAACTTGTTGAGGTTTTGCTGTTTCTTGAGCCTCCTCTGCTTGAGCAGTACCATCCTCTGCTTGTTTGGTAACCTCATTTTGCAGCAAAGCCTCCTCTTCCTCCTTCACAGGTTCATCCGACTGCTCAGCTTTGAACCAATTCTCACTAGCTGTTAAGGACAACAATCATAGAATTAGAATAGCCAAAATAAGTAAAGCAATAAACAATTAGAAGAGGTAAAACAGTTGTAATCCAAGATTGGCTATTTCTTCTGTCTTTCCAGACAGACATTTAAACCCAGAAGCAAATATCAAATTTCATATATTAAAATTAAATTTAAAATTTCAATGATTTATATTACTTTATTTCTAGATAAAAGAAATATGATCGAAAGTGTACTGCATCTTAACCATATCTACTTTCAAAATATTTGCTCTGCTTCTAGCAATTATTGAACAAGTAAAAAGCAAATGACAAAAAGAAATATTACTAAAAATGGCAACGAAGTGGAGCCTTAATCTTCTCACTACGCATTCACATAGCACAATATTTGATATGAACCCTTGGAAAACAACATTCCAGAAGCCAACTATTAGAGTGGAAGACTCTAGGTCCATTAAATCCCAGGGGAAAATCCCATACTTTCAGTGAGGCTATGTGAGATCCAAGCCCATCAGTGTCCAAATTGGCAGATAACGTAAATTCAGTCACTAAAACTCTAACTTCTGAACATCGTCAGTGTTCCTAACAAGCTGTTTTATCAAATAGAAAGATTCCACTAAACCCAAAGCCAAAATCGCAAGTAATAACAAGGAAACCCTAGAATTAATATTCAACGCATAAATTCCATCCCACAAGTTGCACATTAGAAGACCCTAAACTAAAACCAGAAGATTTTCATTACCCAAGCCGTCGGTTTTCTCGTCGACGAGCCTAGGTCGCTTAACCTCGGACGAATCGAATGACGAATCAGATGCCGTTGCATCAGGGTCTACAGCAGAGTTGAGAGGCATGTCGACAGGAGGGGCTTGGGGCTCGACATCTTCAAGCTTCCGCTTATGATCGGAAGGGACGAGACCGGGTGAAGAGGCGACGACCTCTTCCTCTGCCATCAAAATGTATGTAAATGAAAAACAGACACGGATTTTATTGAGAAGGCGGAGGATTAAAAAGTGATGTATCAAAGAGTTGTATGTTAATGACAGCAAGGTATGCTAGAAGCTTGTGCTTTGTTGAGGAGAATATATGCAAATTAATAAAAGGTTCAAGGCCGATTTTTAATTTAATATATGATATTTTAAAAAATATAAAAGATACTTTTTAATTAATGTAATAGGAATTTTGTTTTTTAAAAATATAGGAAACTCTTCTATTTAGAGACAGTGTACAATATAAATTTTGTTTTTAAAAAATATAAAAGATATTTTTTAACTAATGTAATAGAAAACTCTTTTAACTAATGTAATAGGAATTTTGTTTTTTTAAAATATCTTTTGCTAATATTTAAAAAATAACATATAAATTTTAACTAATTTTATATTTTTATTTAATATTTAATATTTAAAAATTTTAAAAATTACAATTGTATACATTGAGGTAGACAAAAAAAGTTTATTGTAATAGTACAAATACTTCAAATATTGTATACAAAATTTTTCATGTTGAGATTCATAAAAATGTATATGCAAATGCAAACAATTGAAACATTAACTATTTTGAATATAAAATTTTATGTGCATAATTAATACTATCACTATGCACAATGTTTTCTTAAATTTGATTAAATTTTATATATGCAAAAATTTGCATATAAAATATATTACAATATCGCATTGCTAAATGTCTACATGGTAAAAACATCGTATGGCTACAAATTAATACTACTACATACAAAATTTTATATGCAAAATTTAACTAATACAACTAACATATAAAGTTTACCTAATATTATAATTCAAAAAAATAATAATATATTTTTATTTTAGTACTTAATAAATAAAAAATAATAAGCCGATTGAGTTTTAGCTTGATTGGCATAAATATTGTTGTCAATGCAAGAAGACTTGAATTCGAGTGCGCTGAAGCGTATTATCCTCTTATTTATGAGATGGGGAGGGGTTATTGGTAGCTCTATTTTTTTTATTTAAAAAAATAAATATGATCAGAACCTAAAATGAGATTATTTAAAAAAATAATCATGACAATTGTATACATTGAGATTGAAAAAAAAAAGTGTGAAAATTATACTAAAATAAAGATATTTTTAAAAATCAAGAAAAACATATAATATATTTATAAAATACAAAAAATGCTATAGGAATAATTAAAATAAAATCATATACTGGGACTACATAAAGGAACTACATTGTAAAAAATTACAACAATTTAGGACTAAAACAAATTAGAATCACGTAGAGAGACTAAATTAAAACAAAATTAAGGACCAAAATTGAATAATTATATGTGTATTTAGGGCTTTGAATGAATAAATTAAAAGTTTAGAAGGGGACTCAATTACAAAATTTAAAATTTTGATAAGGCACTAAATTAAAATTTTTAAAACTAAACAAAAATATATATTATTAGGACATAAAAACGCAAAAGAAAAACCATTATTTTTTTATAAAAATTCATATAACTACTTTCTTTTTATTAAGCTTCTCAAAACACTGTTCTTTATCAAATCAATTATGTAAGGCCCATACTGCTTTTCCTCTTCTAGTCATTTAACTGTAAATTTTTTTGTCAATTGAATTTTAATTGGATTAGTATAGATATTATTATTAATGTAAAAAAGCATGGGTTTAAGTGTACTAAAATGCATTATCATCTTATATATGGGTTAGGGAGAGGCTTTGAGTAGTTTTAAATATTGTGTAAAAAAAACAAATATGATCAGAACCTATAACAGGATTGTTAAAAAAAATTACCCATTTTCTTTCTTTTTTTTCTAATTATTTTAATTTTTTCACCCCAATATTAAGGCTTTCCACGACTATTCTCACTTCTTATCAACCAAATTTTCTTGTGTGTAATTTAAAACAAAAAAAAGGAGAAGAAAACATTGATCTGGAAATTATAAAAAAAAACAATTCATTTATAATAAAAATATTTAAAAACCGTACATTTTTTTTTTTTACATTGAGATCTAAAACTCAAAAAAGTTTGCAGGACCTTTTTGAAAATATTATTTTGAAATACTTAGAAAAAACCAAAAAAGCATAAGAGAGAAATGCTACAAGGAGAGAATAAAGGGTAATAGTCAAACTAATATTTATCATGTTAATTATCATTATAAATCTCTCAACTTATCAAAATTATTTAAAATTTGTTTATTTTATCTCACAGAAAATTTATACAGATAATTTTGTTTTAAAAAATAAAGTATATTGATAATTTTTTTTGTTGGAATGATATCCATGCACGTAAATAAGATTTAATTTAAATATCAATTATTTCTGTCTAAAATTTATCCAACAATTCAAATTATTAAGATAATTTTTTATGTGACCTAAAATAACTGTTGTGATGATTGTTGTGGCAAATTGTTGGGGATAATTGTTAAATCTTAATTAATTTTTAATCTTAATTATTATATATATATATATATATAATAACACGTGTTTTTCAAATTAATAGAGTTGAGTTTATTTTCAACAAAACCCGTTAATAATTATTAAAATTTCATATTCCCCTTTCTTTCATTATTATAATTCTATTTTTAATCTTTAAATCATGAATTTATTCCGAGTACACATAATTTAATATATCTATATCTCAAAGTTAACATATAATTTAATTAAATATAAATTTAAAATATTTAAATTTACTTAATAACAAATATTTTAATTTTATAGTAATTAAATATAATTTAAAAAATTAAATTTTTATTATTTTATAATAAAATAACTAATATATATACTAGATGATGAATTACCAATGGTGTAAGTGAAAAAAATTACATAATAAATTTATTGAAATTTAATGTTAAAGTTAAATGTGAATTTAATTGAAATGATGAAGTTGAGAATAATTCTTATAAGTATTGATTTCAAATTCTAATCTATACACATGTATATATTTTCCTGCATTTTATCTTTAAAATAATATTTATTGCTTTGTTAAAATTAGGATCTTTTAATAATTTAACAATTGAATTGAGACTCAATAGAAAGTGACACCAACTCAATAAAATTATCTATAAATAGTATAAAAGTATAAATACAATATTATAATTGATAAGGACATAATAGTTTTCCTTTTACTGGATCAAAGGGGTTAGTAGATTTTATTCATTTAAGTTGATATCACGGATTAATCGAGTATCAAGTCAATTGAAAAAATTAATACATCATTTATTTTAAAGGATAAATAATATTATTATGACGATATTTTTTTTATCTTTTTATAATTTTATGTAAGTTTTAAATAAATTAACTAAAATCACATATTCAAATATCAAACGAATGTTTAATGAGATCTACGTATATAAATTCTTTACCATTCCACTTATAGTATGTAATGACTCAAAATTCACTGGCACTGGAAAAGTGCAATATCGGGCCCCCGTCCTAGTAAACCGAATTCGTAAATATTTATTAAGAATATTTATGAGTCTAGTAGTGTGCTTAATTAGGTCTTTATTAAGTAAATTTAACTTAATTTAGAGTAATTAAGAAAAAAGATCAAATTAAATAAATTGTAAAAATTTAATTATAAATTAAAATAAAATAATAGGGACCAAATGGGCAATTAAGACACATTTGGAGGTTGAGGCGGCATAAGATTGTAAAAATCCTAGATTTTTACATGATTTAATTATATAAATATATAAATTAATTATAAAGTATATTATTAAATTAATTATATTAATTATATTATTATATTGTGAAATAAATTAAATCAAGACAAGTGTAGGGTGATGATAATTTATAATACATATATTGTTTATTAAATAGATGTTTGTTATAATATTATATAATTATTATTAAACTAATAAATAAATAAAACATAAATGAAATAAATGAAATAAGGAAGGAAAGAAGAAAGAAACAGAAGCTAATTCGAAATAGAGCAAGAAAAAGAAAGAAAGAAAAGAAAAATGAGAAACTAAGGTTTTATATCTTGAGTTTAATTTGGTAAGTTAATTAAATCTTTTTTACTTAATTTTGATGTTTTAGAAGCTTTAGAACAATGTTTTGTTGAATTTAAGTTGAAATTTTGGAAGTTCTTAAATTTTTGAACATGATTTATGTTGAATAAATTGATGAATTAGGGGTTTAATTGATAGAATTCATAGTTATAATTGATTAAAGGATTAAATTGTAAAAGAAGCTATAAGTTTTACATAGTAGGGATTAAATTGAAAGAAAGTTGAAATTAGGGTTTTACCATGAACATTAGATAGTAAAGTTGAATATGGTGGGAAATTGAGTAGAAATAAAGTATGAATTGAGTTAGAAAAGTTAATGAGTTTAGTTTGGACTGAATTGAAATTGATTTAGAAATTGAATAGAAATTCAATTATTTAATGAAAAATTGTGTTGTATTAATAGTGTAAATTATTTTAATTTTCATAGCTAGCAAAGAACCCGAGGCATCGGCACAGAAATGAAAAGAAAAGAAAAGATCATCGAGGAGTAATCACGAAACTCGGGTTTGTATTACTATTATTCAAATTACGATTATTTAAATGTTATATTTAAATTCATATATAGTAAGTAGATTATAAGGTAAGTACTAATATTGAAATGAATGAAATTAAATGAGGCATGAATGTGTATGTATGTGTTGTTGGACCTAATTTCTTGGCCTGACCCAGACCCAATATCATTACAAGACCAAATTAAACCAACCCTAAGCCCAACTAAACCATGACCCAACACAAACCTAATACCCCAAACCCTAAACACAACCTAGCAACTAACCCTAAACACTAAACATGCTTGGCCGCCGCCTTAGAGACCCTCAAAGCCGCACGCCACGCTCCACCACGGCCACCTTAGTATCCCACTCCATCACGCCACCGCGATCTTCGGCCGGATCTACAAACGTGTAGCAAGAAACAGTTGTAAACTAGGCTATAAAAGCCTCAAACAAACATGTAAATGGGGAGGGTTTTTTTTGGAATAGAGAATACGAATTAAAGAAACAAAATAAGAGTATAGAAACAGCAAAATTACAAGTAAGATCTAAGGGAGAAGATCGATTTTAGAAGCAAACAAAAGGGTATTGTTTTAGTTTCGTTTCATATCTTTTATATTATTTATTTCTCATTTTTTATTGTTTTTCTTTTTTCGATTTCAAAACTTATAATATACATATATTTAAAAAAAAAGAAATATCTTTTTTTTTTAAATTACCTTTCAAATTTTTCGGCCACCGTGCACGGTGGCCGGCGGTGGCGCGTGGGGCGCACGCGCTGGTCGGCCGGTGACGGAGTCTCACCGGAGCTCCCAAGGCCTGCAGAGGAAAAACAAAAGAGGGAGGGGGTTGTTTTGAAAGAAAGAAAGAAAAATGAAGTTTTTTTAAAAAAATTTGCCTTATATACTATACCCAAAACGACGTCGTTTTGGCTTATGGCCCTAAGCACCAAAACGGCGCCGTTTTACCTCCGACCCGGTTTTGACCCGACCCATGGCCTAGAATCCGCGTGTTTTTTGACTGAGGGTCTATTTGCGCCATCAGTCCTTCCGCTTTTGAGGCCATTTGCAATTGGGTCCTCTTCTATCTTTTCGTTATTTATAATTGGGCCCAAATTTTTTTAAATTTTGTTGCACTTTAGTCCCGCATTAAATGGTGCACTGGGCAAGGGGAATTTTTGCTATTTTGGTCACCCTAGTTTGCATGCACACCCAATTGAGTCCTCCCCGGTCTCTTTTATTTCGATTTCGCCCTATAATTTTACTTTTTAATTCAATTAGGTCCTATTTCAATTATTTTAGAGACTTTTTTCCATAAAATTAATTATTTTTTTAGTATTTTATTATTATTACTATTTTATTATATCCTACCATCAATTTTAGTATTAATTTTTTTCCCTCCTCTCTTTTTATCCTATTATTTGTTACGCTATTTTATTATACTATTATTTATCATTTATTATATTATTTGTATACTACTTTTTGTTTTATTAATAATTATTTTAAATCATTATATTATAGTTAATCTTTTTATATATATATACTTTTTTATTAAAAATTAATTACTTTAAATATAGTTTTCATACTTATTACATTTTATTTTTTTTACTACTATCATTCTACTGTATATACATATTTACCAAAGTCTTTCTTTTATTATACTTATTTTTTATTATATATATTTTACTAAAACTAGTTATTTTAAATATTGTCTTTCATATTTATTATACATTTTTCTTACCATTTATTACTATTATTTTATTATTCTTATTTATACTTTGTTACATATTTTTTTTCCACTAAAGTTTTTATAATTATTAATAGTCCTATCATGTTATTATATTATTTCTATTATTTTTAAAAACCACCACCGTTATTATTACCATTTTACTTACTATATTATTATTGTCATATGTCTTAATTTAGTATATTTATTTATTTTCTTTTATCACTGTGTTTAATATCATCATAGACATATTATTTTCATCTCCATTTATGTGTTTTTTATATCGTTAGTATCATTCTTGCTATGTTTATATGTTATTATATTTATTACTATTGTTATACTTCTTATTAATTCTCCATATGTTTACTACATTTTAGGTATTAATATATATACACTGTCAAGTTTATTATATTGTGATTTTTATATCGCATACTATCATTTTTCTCAAATTTTTAAATTTCCCAAATTCGTTTATTCAACGGCTTATTCTCAATTGTTTTCTAAAATAAAGGCAATGTTTGGAATTTAAAGAATTCAAAGAATCGCGCCCTAACGTACTGGGTGTCGCTTTCTTTGTTTATTTTGAATATCCAAATATCATTTTATCGGTTCGCTCTCAAGATCTTTAAAATAAAGGCAATGTCCGGTATTCATGGAACTCAAAGGATCGTGCCCTAACGAACTGGGTTTCGCTTTCTTGGTCCGTTTGAATATTCGAATATCCTCTTAAGACTAAAGCACACGTTTTAAAAGTCAACAAAAGGAGGATCGTATTTTGAACTTTGTCCAAATCTTTAATTTTCGACATTTAAGATACCAATTAATCAATTAAGTACCGATTTTGGGCGTGTCGAGGGTGCTAATCCTTCCTCGTACGTAACTGACTCCCGAGCCCTTTTTTTTAAAATTCGTGGACCAAAACGTTTTATAAGGTGGCCCAATTACACCTCAAAAAAATTGGTGGCGACTCCCAACTTTCATTTTCAAAAGTCAATTCCTGTTTTCAAAAAAATGGTTTCGACAGCTTGACGACTCCACTGGGGACCCATAAGAGAGTCGAGCTGTAAATTGATTATTTTCTATCTTCTTGTCGAAATTTAAAAATTCAGTTTTTTTTTCTAAATGCACGATCCTCGCATTGCATTTTCTGTGGCTTTATTGAATTTGCTCTATTTTGTTGAATATTTTGATATGCTCTCGCATCATATTGCATGACCGTCGTGGTCACACCTCTTAAGTGGGAGTGAGAAACTATGCTTTCGTGAGGTTTTCACCTCCGCATGGGCTAGGGGATCGCTTCCGGGGTACATCTGTACTTATGTTTTCGTGAGGTTTTCACCTCCGCATGGGCATAAGGAAATGTATCCTCCTGAACTGAACTCGATCCATATGAACCTATAATGGGTGAGGATCGAGGAATCTGCTTGTTCAGGTACCTTTACTCTAGAACTAAACCACATATAGTGAGCTGTAGGAACCCACCTCAGGTAGAATCACATCTAGCCCTAGCGGTTGCCCAAATAGGTGTTTGATAATTTCCTGATTGCTTTGATCTCTATTCTTATGCATAATTCTGATTTTTTTTCTTTTTTTTTTGTAATAGTCATTGCATAACATTTGCATCATAAAAGGAGGTGTCGATATACGGTTCAATTACTAGGAGAAAGTTTTACCATGAAAAACGAATTCCTTGATAAAGTGAAAGACAATGCGGTTGTCCAGAGATGGTCGGAGGATGCACAGTTAGAGAAAGGTAACAGTTTGGCAGAGGGGTACACGTCGGAATTATGGGACTTTACCCGTATTAGTGTAGTTCAGAATGATCTTCAGGAGCTAAAGGAGTTATGGAATCGCTGGGATGATGAGATGAAGCAGCTACTCTACTGTAATTATGGTGATATTGCTTATCTCCTCGATGTTAAGGTAGATAGGTATTTGTTCCGAGCCATGGCCCAATTTTGGAATTCTGCCTACAGTTGTTTTACTTTTGGAAAGGTAGATCTAGTGCCTACTGTCGAGGAATATACGGCTTTACTTCGTTGTTCGAGGTTTTAAACTGATAAGATTTATTCTAGAGCTGTCAATATCCCAACCTTTGTTAAGAGGATGATGAACATCACTGGGATGAGTGAGCCGTGGGTTGCAGCTCGAGTCCAGCAGAAGGGTAATGGAAAGTGCATTCATTGGGAAAATCTGAGAGATCTGATCCTGACACACCCTGGTATGAAGAAAAGAGTCGATGTCTTCGCCTTAAGTGTTTATGGTTTAGTAATTTTTCCTAAGGCTTTAAGGCATGTAGATGAAGCAGTCGCCGATCTATTTGACCGACTTGGCAAATGAGTCACTCCTGTTCCCGTCATCTTGGCTGAGACTTTCAGATCTTTGAGTGCATGCTGGAGGACGGGCGAAGGTAGGTTTATTGGATGTGCACAACTTTTGTTGGTATGGTTTCATAGCCACTTCTGGAAGATGGAAAAACCCTCTTACCGGCCTTTTCTCGGAGATTACTCACCTTTGAAGAAGATAGCGGCTATATCGAGAAGAGACATAACAGAGGAAAAATGGATGGCGATACTTCAAAATCTCCAAGAGAAGGATATCGAATGGAAAGCCCCTTGGTTAGTTTCCGATGAGATTCTCTACCGATGTGGGAGTTATGATTGGGTCCCTTTGTTGGGGATTTGGGGAGCTGTTGGATATGCCCCTTTACTCGTATTAAGGCAATATAGATCGAGACAATTTATACCGCTGACGCATGGGCTAGCTCAGAGTGGGTTCTCGTATGGGGAGAAAGACTCCAAGAAGAAGAGTCTCGAGATTTATAATGCTTGGAACCAAACCTGTCGGATAAAAGGAGTTGATGTAAATCCGATGGTGACTCCTGAGTATAATGAATGGTGGTGTAGAATGGTTAACGACAATATCCCAATGCCGAATTTAGAAGAGGCTCGACCAATAGAGGAATATCTGCGAGTGGTCTCCTCCGAGCTGGAAATTATAAAGTAAGACTTCGAAAAGAAAACCTCGGAGTTAGAAAAGAAAATAGAACAGTTGGAGGAGGAAAAAGTGTACTTGAAGCTAGACGTGGATCTTCAAAATTCTGAGGCCGAGAATTTGAGAAAGAGAAAGAGAAAGGTTGAAGAGGACCTAGACAATCCGAAGACTGAGTACACGCAGCTACATAAGTCAATAGGGAATGCTGGCCTGGGTAAAACGTCTAAACAGTGGAAGCAAGAAGTCCAAAAGGAAAAGGCTAGGGCTGATTGGTGGGAGAGAAAGTTCTATGCCACTCAAGCTCGAGAGGTTGCTTTTAAGGAGAGGTTAGATGATAGCCAAAATGAAAATGAAATGTTAAGGGCTCGAGTGGCGGAGTTAGATATAGCACTACAGCAGCATCGGAGTCGTAACTCAGTGATGGAATTAAGAGCGAGCCTAAGTAAGATCGAGGATCTGAAGGGAAAAGTAGAGGAATTTGAAACTACACTTCAGAACTGTGAGCACCAAATCGAAGCACTAGAAGCAAATAATGAGCAGCTAGGGGAGCAACTTCACCGATCACAGGATCAGGTTCGAGATAAGGATTACCTCATGGGTGAAGCTATAGCTCAGATACGAGAGGTAGCTAAACATTTACAGACTTTGGCTGTTCAAGTAGATGTGCTAAGTGTCAAATATGAGTCAGAGTCAGCTCGGAGGTGAGAGTTGGCCTCCCTTCTTAGGAGAGTGAAAGATTTAGGTGCTAGGGCAAGACCGTATGTGTAATTCATTTTATGTAAAAGATTTTATTTTTTAGTAAAATTTTCTAGATGGAATTGAATTTGAATCGACGTCTCCTTTTGCATTCATGTCATACATTCGCATTGCATAGCATCGTAAACATTAAATTTCAAGAAGGAACCTTATTAATTAGTGGAAGTTCTATCTAATTACCCTGGAACATCACTATTATACTCGAAGAAAAATGAAGACAATGGATCAAAGGTTGGAGAAATTAGAGCAGATGCAAAAAGACATGCAGGATCAGCTGCAAGCTCAGATGCAAGAGCAGTTGGCCAAGATCCAACAAGATATGAGGGATCAAATGCTGGAGTCCCTGAGAAGCATGATGAGCCAGTTAACACAACTGTTAACTGGAAGGCTTGATAAAGGGAAAGGCCCTATGGGTGATACTGGTGATAATAATGAGGACTCTGCATATCCTCCTGGCTTTGCCCCGATAAGTGTCCAACCGCCAAAGGTGTCCGTTAATGTTAGACCTCAGTATCAATCTGGTACCTCGGCACCAATGAATTTTCTAACAGGTTCAAGCTCTAATCCTAGAGACAATCTGGCAAACCCTCAGGTCCCTGATTTTGATGACGCAGCAGAGGTGGAAAAGACAAAGGCTGAACTCCCAAAACAGTTTGAGGATCGGTGCAAATGGTTGGAGGAGAAGTTCAAGGAGTTAGAGAATGCTGATCATTACTGTGGAGTCGATGCAAAGGAACTGAGCTTGGTTCCAGACTTAGTACTTCCCCCGAAGTTTAAGATGCCAGAATTTGAAAGATATAACGGAACCAGCTGCCCTGAGGCTCACATTACGATGTTTTGTCGAAGGATAACGGGGTATGTCAACAATGATCAACTGCTAATCCACTGTTTTCAGGATAGTTTGAGTGGGGCTGCAGCGAAATGGTATAATCAATTAAGTATAACTTAGGTCAAGTCATGGAAGGACCTAGCTCAGGCCTTCATGAAGCAGTACGACCATATAACAGATATAGTACCTGACCGGATCACGTTACAGAACATGGAGAAGAAGCCAAGCGAAAGCTTCCGGCAGTATGCTCAGAGGTGGAGAGAGGTTGCTACACAGGTCCAACCACCACTGTTAAAAAAAGAAATAACCATGCTCTTCATCAATACATTGAAGGCGCCTTTCATTACCCACATGTTAGGTAACGCAACCAAGAGTTTTGCGGACATAATAATGTCTGGCGAAATGATAGAAAATGCCATAAGGTCTGGTAAGATAGAAGTGAGGGAAAGTACGAGAAGGTCGGCCCCCAAGAAAAGAGAGAATGAAGTTGGTAATGTGAGCTCAGGCTACTCAAAGCCTGTCACGGTTAGTCAGTCGAGAACGATAGTCACAGGCTAGCAGGCCGCACCAAGGCAAGAGCCTAACACAAGGCAGAATATAGAGAGGTTCCAGTTCACTCTTATACCAGTGACATATGGGGAGCTTTTCAAAAAGTTGTTCGATGCACACGTAGTGGCCCCTTTCCACTTAGAACCATTGCAACCCCCGTACCCTAAATGGTACGACGCAAATGCTCAGTGTGAATACCATGCAGGGATTACGGGGCACTCCATAGAGAACTGTACCTCATTCAAAAGATGCATCGAAAGGCTGGTTAAGGCGAGTATTGTGAAATTCGACGATACACCTGGTACAGGAAACCCATTACCCAGACACACTGATAAAGGGGTAAACGCAATAATTGAGAATGGGGGGAAGAAGGTCAAGCTGAATGTCGCCGAAGTGAGAACCCCGTTGAAGCTGGTCTGGAAGGAAATATAGAAGAGAGGGTTAGTCCCGCAAGAATTGAGGGGTAAAATCTAGGATACACGGAACTACTGTGAGTTCCATCAAGAGAAGAATCACGAGATCCAGAATTGTATTGAGTTCAGGGCCCTAGTACAGGGTCTAATGGATAATAATAAGTTAGAGTTCTTTGAGTTTGTCGAAGATGATGATGTATGCTCTCTAAGAGGAGAGTCAAGTGAAGAGGGCTGCAGAGCCAGTCGTCCGGTGATGATTATCTCGAAGCCCAGAGGCAATGAAGTAGAAGCAAGGGCTACACTAAAAATTATAATCCAGAAACCAGTAGCTTTCCCTTATAAGGATAGCCGTAGGGTGCATTGGAATTATAACTGCAGTATAACAGTGCCAGAGAAAGAGGGTTCGGTTAACACGCCAAACACAGAAGCTGAACCAGCAAAAGGGAAGCTCGTCGTGCCAAGCAAGAAGGAGGGAAATCAGAATTACTGGTTAATGAGCCAGTAAAAGAAAATAAAGCCAAAGAGTTCTTGAAGTTCCTAAGACACAGCGAGTATAGTGTTGTGGAACAACTACACCGACAACCAGATCGCATATCTATATTGGCTCTACTGTTAAATTCGGAGGTCCACTGTGACGCGCTGATGAAGGTGTTGAATGAAACCTATGTTGCGAATGACATTGCTGTTAATAAATTGGATCGCCTCGTCAATAACATAAGCGCCAACAACTTCATTTCCTTCAGCGATGATGAGATACCGCCAGGGGGTATGGGGTCTACTAAGGCTCTCCACGTCACTACCCGTTGCAAGGGGTATACGTTACCTAGGGTACTGATTGATAATGGATCCGCATTGAATGTCTTGCCTTGGTCCACCTTAAACCGTCTGCCTATAGACAGCTCTCACATGAAGACATGTCAGAACATAGTGAGAGCCTTTGATGGCACGGAAAGAAAAGTGATGGGAAGGATAGAGATACCTCTCCAGATTGGCCCAAACACATACGAGGTGGACTTCCTCGTGATGGATATTAAGCCTTCCTATAACTGTCTATTAGGAAGACCTTGGATACACTCAGCTGGGGCAGTACCATCCACGCTGCATCAGAAGGTGATGTTGGTTACGGAGGGCCGGTTAATAACGATATATGCGGAGGAGGACATTATTGCATCAGTTACCAGTGATGCGCCCTACGTGGAGAATGATACTGAAGCAGTTGAATGTTCATTTCGATCCCTAGAGTTTGTGAATGCAACATTTATAACTGAGGGAAGCAGGATCCCGATGCCTAAGCTATCAGGGGCTACGAAGATGAGCTTGCAGCTGACAGTTGGGAAATGGGCATTACCCGGGAGAGAATTCGGAAAGCACCTTCAGGGACAAATTAAAGTGCCAGTCGTGGTTGGCAAGTGGGATTGCTTCGGTTTAGGATTCAGGCCAGATGCAAGCCAAATAAGGAAATAGTTTGAAAGGAAATAAGAACAGCGGAGAGCAAGATTGAGTGGGGCAGAAGTCAAGTAGGAACCGATGAGCTTCCCCCACATTTTTCAAATGTTCGTATCGAGAGGGTTTATTCATTCGACACAAGAGAAGACAAGAGGAGGAATGGCTGAAGATGTGGTAGAAAGCTGGAGCATCAACGCCACGTTGGAAGATGAATCGAAGGAAAGAAATTTATCGGGCATTCGCCCATATGAGGCTGGGAGTGTTTTGGATAACTGGACTGTGGAAGAAATTCCTGTAATCTTTAGAGCTAACACAAAGTAATATTCAAAACCTACTTGTTGTCTTCTAGCCTAAGGACAATAAGAAGTTTTTGTGAAATAGGCTCATGTTCAAACATTTTTATTTTCAATAAAATGCATTTTCATAAATCAGCTCGAGCAATTATTCATTCTTCCTTTTCATTTCATACATAATCATACCATACAAAGGAATTATTCATTATTGTTTTTCTTTGGGTATTCTCCTATACTCATAATAGGCCCCCAGATGTCAACGTCATGAGCAATGCTGATACGAGCCCAGAATCTCCTTTTGAGTGAGATATGTGCTTTGAGGGATCTCAGGATTTTGAAGATGATGAAGATTGTGGCTTATCTTCAAACTTGTTAAGGGTAGTAGAGCAGGAAGAGAAACAGATTCTGCCACACAATGAGACCGTTGAGATTGTGACCCTAGAAGAAAGGAAGGAAGTGAAAATTGGCACTTGCATTAATGAGAAAACAAGACAGGACCTCATTGAGCTGTTGCAAGAATTCAAAGATGTCTTTGCATGGTCGTACCAGGATATGCCTGGTCTAAGTATAGATATCGCGGTGCACCGTGTCCCTACAAAAGAGGAGTGCAAGCCAGTTCAGCAGAAGCTCCGAAGAATGAGATCCGATGTAGCAATGAAAATAAAGGAAGAGGTCCAGAAGCAGTTTGATGCTGGTTTCTTACAGGTGGTCAATTATTCAGAATGGGTAGCCAACGTTGTCCCTGTCCCTAAGAAAGATGGGAAAGTACGGATATGTGTAGATTATAGAGATTTAAACAAAGCCAGCCCAAAAGATAACTTTCCATTGCCTCACATTGATACCCTAGTGGATAATACGACAGGCTTCTCACTGTTCTCTTTTATGGATGGTTTCTCCGGGTACAATCAGATTAAGATGCATCCTGAAGACATGGAAAAAACTACATTCATAACTTTATGGGGGACATTTTGCTACAAAGTGATGCCGTTTGGATTGAAGAATGCGGGAGCAACGTATCAAAGAGCCATGGTAACCTTGTTTCACGACATGATGCACAAGGAAATTGAATTCTACATTGATGACATGATCGCAAAATCCCGAACTGAAGAGGAGCATGTGCAAGTCTTGAGAAAATTGTTCTTGAGGTTGAGGAAATTCCAATTAAAGCTCAATCCGTCAAAATATACTTTTGGAGCTAGGTCCGGAAAGTTACTCGGCTTCGTAGTCAGTGAGAAAAGAATAGAAGTTGACCCTGATAAAGTCAAGGCTATACAGCAATTGCCTCCGCCGCGCACTCAGAAGGAAGTCTGAGGTTTCTTGGGGAGACTAAACTACATCGCTCGGTTTATCTCGCAGCTGACTGAGAAGTGTGACCCCATATTCCGCCTTCTCAAAAAACACAATCCTAGGGTATGGGATGATGAATGCCAGAAAACTTTTGAAAATGTAAAGCAATATTTGTCCAGTTCTCCAGTGCTAACGCCACCTAGCCCTGGTAGACCATTGATACTGTACTTAACAGTATTTGATAATTCGATGGGATGTGTGCTCGGCCAACGTGACGAGATTGGGAGAAAAGAAAGAGCGATATATTACCTCAGTAAAAAATTCACTGAGTGTGAAATGAGGTACCCACCAATTGAGAAGCTATGCTGTGCTTTAGTTTAGACTACGCGAAGGTTGAGACAGTACATGTTGTACCATACGACCTGGCTAATCTCAAAGTTAGACCCTCTCAAATACATGATGGAGTCAACCGCTCTGAATGGAAGAATGGCCCGATTGCAAATTCTGCTCTCTGAATTTGACATAATCTATGTCAACCAAAAGGCTGTGAAGGAGAGTGCAATAGCGGACTTTCTAGCCAGTAGAGCCTTGGAGGACTATGAGCCCTTGAATTTTAATTTCCCCAATGAGGACCTGATGTATGTAGCAATCGCTGAAAGTGACATGCTTGAAGATCGTTCTTGGAAATTACATTTTGACGGAGCATCAAACGCCGTTGGAAATGGAGTTGGGGCAGTACTGATATCCCCAAATAGAGATCATTATCCATTCATTTGCAAGATGGACTTTGACTGTACAAACAACATGGCAGAATACGAGGCATGTATCATGGGAATTCGGGTAGTTATAGACCGCGAAATCAGGGTACTAGAAGTATACGGGGACTCTACATTGGTAATCTATCAGCTAAAAGGTGAGTGGGAAACGAGAGATCCTAAATTGATCAGTTATCGAAAGTTAATTCTGGGGTTAATTGAGGAGTTTGATGATATCACTTTCTATTACCTCCCACGAGATGAAAATCAGATGGCTAATACTTTAGCTACACTAGCTTCCATGATCAAAGTAAATGAACAGGAGGATATGAAGCTAATTCAGATGAGTATTTGTGAGGCTCCAGCTCACTGCTGTAATATCGGTGAAGAGGAAGAAAGAGATGATCATCTTTGGTATCATGATATCCTACGGTATGTAAAAAGCCGTGCGTACCCAGATCGAGCAACTGAAAATGATAAAAGAACATTAAGGTGGTTAGCCAGTGACTATGTCTTAGACGGTGAGGTCCTATATAAGAAGAGAAAGGATCAGGTGTTGTTAAGATGTGTTGACGCTATTGAGGCAAAGAAAATACTGGAGGAAGTCCATGATGGTGTCTGTGGGACACATGCCAATGGTTTCACAATGGCTCGACAAATCATGAGATTTGGATATTACTGGTCCACGATGGAATGAGATTGCATCAGTTACGCTAAGAAGTGCCATAAGTGCCAAATCTATGGGGACAAAATCCATGTGCCTCCTTCACCCCTCTATGTCATGACTTCTCCATGGCCTTTCTCAATGTGGGGCATGGACGTCATTGGGCCAATCTCGCCAAAGGCTTCCAACGGACATCGATTCATTTTTGTGGTCATTGACTACTTTACCAAATGGGTAGAGGCTGCTTCGTACGCAAATGTCACAAAATCAGCGGTTAGCAAGTTCCTGAAAAAGAAGATCATATATCGTTATGGTATGCCAGAAAGGATCGTATCTGACAACGCGTTGAATCTGAACAATAGCGCGATAGCGAAAGTCTGCAGTCAGTTTAATATTAAGCACCACAATTCGTCACCATACCGCCCGAAAATGAATGGGGCAGTTGAGGCAGCTAATAAGAACATCAAAAAGATTTTGGGGAAGATGGCTGAGACTTACAAAGATTAGCATGAAAAACTCCCATTTGCCCTTTATGCTTATCGTACATCTGTCAGAACTTCTACCGGGGCAACACATTTCTCATTGGTTTATGGGATGGAGGCAGTGTTACCCATTGAGGTCGAAATTCCTTCTCTCCGGGTTTTATCAGGGCTGAAGTTAGATGAAGCAGAATGGATCCAATCTCGGTATGATTAGCTAAACTTGATTGAAGAGAAGAGGCTGAAGGCTATTCGTCATGGTCAAATGTACCAGAAGAGAATGATGCGAGCTTACAACAAAAAAGTTTGCCCCAGGGTATTCCATGAGGGGGACTTAGTATTGAAAAAGATTCTCCCTATGCAAAAAGATTTCAGGGGAAATGGATGTCAAATTGGGAGGGACCCTATGTGGTAAAAAAGGCTTTCTCTGGAGGGGCATTGATACTAGCAGAGATGGATGGCAAGATCCTATTGAATCGAAAACCCGCAAAGGGCGATTCAAATTTTGATCCATACTGGGGCAAGTGATAGTCTCGCTACATTCGAATCAACAAAGAAGGGATGGGCTACATCTTGGGGCATCGACAAAATGCTATAGATCCCTTAAGCACATGCCAAGTTTAAAACGGTCCTCGAGGAGTTCGTGCAGAGAAGCCCAAATTGCTAAATCTGGGGCACCTATTTGTTCCTTTTATCCATTTTTGTATTTCAAATAATGAATGCTTTCCTTGTTTAGTACATCTTTTCGCGAATTTTGACGTGAATAAATTTCAGTTCTCCCTACCTTTTATAATCTCTTCAAAGCATTTTATATTGAAATAATGATTAATGAACTAACAATGCCCATAAAAGAGGTTTTACATATTACTCTGAAAGGTTTCTAAATAATACAAGAACCTGAAACAGGACAATTATTTAGAACACACCGAGCTTAAAAGGGCTAGAAACATGTGAGGGATAAGGAATTAACCGCATCTTCAGGTCCTCTGTTATCAAGCTGAATAGGAAGACACACGTCAGGGATGTTACCAGCGAGCTATAACAACCCAAAAATTAAAATTGATCATTCTCATTTTGTATTTATGCATTTAACATCCATAAGACATCTAGTTAGGAGCATTTGATTCATATTGATCATGGCATCCTAATCATCTGGCATAAGCATATCACTCTTCTACAGATGAATTCCCCAGTGGACAATGTAGTAAGATTGATCAAGATTACAGACATCATCAGCGTTATCTTCACTGAGCAGGAGTGAAGCAGGCTAAATACTAGATCTTATCTGCGCTGAGCAGGAGCGGAGCAGATCGAATTTTGATGAATCTTATCTCCACGTACCGGCGATGGAGCAGATTCCCATCATCAGCCTTATCTTCACTGAGCAGGAGTGAAGCAGGCTAAACATACCCGATCTTATCTTCACTGAGCATGAGTGAAGCAAATCAAATTTTGGCGAGTCTTATCTTCACTGAGCAGGAGTGGAGCAGATTCCGGCCACCAGCCTTATCTTCACTGAGCAGGAGTGAAGTAGGCTAAATACCAGATCTTATCTTCGCTGAGCAGGAGCGGAGCAGATCGAACCTTGGTGAATCTTATCTCCACATACCGGCGATGGAGCAGATTTCAGCCATCAGCCTTATCTTCACTGAACAGGAGTGAAGCAGGCTAAACATACCCGATCTTATCTTTACTGAGCAGGAGTGAAGCAGATCAAAATTTGGCGAGTCTTATCTTTACTAAGCAGGAGGGGAGCAGATTCCGACCACCAGCCTTATCTTTAATGAGCAGGAGTGAAGCAGGCTAAATACCAGATCTTATCTTCGCTGAGCAGGAGCGGAGCAGATCGAACCTTGGTGAATCTTATCTCCACGTACTGGCGATGGAGCAGATTTCAGCCATCAGCCTTATCTTCACTGAGCAGGGGTGGAGCAGGCTAAACATACCAGATCTTATCTTCACTGAGCAGGAGTGGAGCAGGCTAAACATACTAGATCTTATCTTCACTGAGCAGGAGTAGAGCAGGCTAAACATACCAGATCTTATCTTTACTGAGTAGGAGTAAAGCAGATCAAATTACAACAGATCAAATTTCAGCAACGGAGCATTTTTGAAGCAATAAGGTACAATGGGTTATGACAAAGAAGACAAGGCTCAGCCAGCCTAAGCAAATTTGGTCCTCCTAAAGTCTTTGCTCTATTATCGTTGCACGACAACAAGCAAAGAGGGGCAGCTGTTGGACCTAATTTCTTGGCCTGACCCAGACCTAATATCATTACAAGACCAAATTAAACCAACCCTAAGCCCAACTAAACCATGACCCAACACAAACCCAATACCCAAACCCTAAACACAACCTAGCAACTAACCCTAGACACTAAACATGCTTGGCCGCCGCCTTAGAGACCCCCAAAGCCACACGCCACGCTCCACCACGGCCACCTTAGCATCCCACTCCATCACGCCACCGCGATCTTCGGCCGGATCTACAAACGTGTAGCAAGAAACAGTTGTAAACTAGGCTATAAAAGCCTCAAACAAACATGTAAATGGGGAGGGTTTTTTTTGGAATAGAGAATACGAATAAAAGAAACAAAATAAGAGTATAGAAACAGCAAAATTACAAGTGAGATCTAAGGGAGAAGATCGATTTTAGAAGCAAACAAAAGGGTATTGTTTTAGTTTCGTTTCATATATTTTATATTATTTATTTCTCATTTTTTATTGTTTTTCTTTTTTCGATTTCAAAACTTATAATATACATATATTTAAAAAAAAGAAATATCTTTTTTTTTTAAATTACCTTTCAAATTTTTCGGCCACCGTGCGGTGGCGCGTGGGGCGCACGCGCTGGTCGGCCAGTGACGGAGTCTCACCGGAGCTCCCAAGGCCTGCAGAGGAAAAACAAAAGGGGGAGGGGGTTGTTTTGAAAGAAAGAAAGAAAAATGAAGTTTTTTAAAAAAATTTTACCTTATATACTATACCCAAAACGACGTCGTTTTGGCTTATGGCCCTAAGCACCAAAACGGCGCCGTTTTACCTCCGACCCGGTTTTGACCCGACCCATGGCCTAGGATCCGTGTGTTTTTTGACTGAGGGTCTATTTGCGCCCTCAGTCCTTCCGCTTTTGAGGCCATTTGCAATTGGGTCCTCTTCTATCTTTTCGTTATTTATAATTGGGCCCAAATTTTTTTAAATTTCGTTGCACTTTAGTCCTGCATTAAATGGAGCGCTGGGCAAGGGGAATTTTTGCTATTTTGGTCCCCCTAGTTTGCATGCGCGCCCAATTGAGTCCTCCCCGGTCTCTTTTATTTCGATTTCGCCCTATAATTTTACTTTTTAATTCAATTAGGTCCTATTTCAATTATTTTAGAGACTTTTTTCCATAAAATTAATTATTTTTTTAGTATTTTTTATTATTACTATTTTATTATATCCTACCATCAATTTTAGTATTAATTTTTTTCCCTCCTCTCTTTTTATCCTATTATTTGTTACGCTATTTTATTATACTATTATTTATCATTTATTATATTATTTGTATACTACTTTTTGTTTTATTAATAATTATTTTAAATCATTATATTATTGTTAATCTTTTTATATATATATATATACTTTTTTATTAAAAATTAATTACTTTAAATATAGCTTTCATACTTATTACATTTTATTTTTTTTACTACTATCATTCTACTGTATATACATATTTACCAAAGTCTTTCTTTTATTATACTTATTTTTTATTATATATATTTTACTAAAACTAGTTATTTTAAATATTGTCTTTCATATTTATTATACATTTTTCTTACCATTTATTACTATTATTTTATTATTCTTATTTATACTTTGTTACATATTTTTTTTCCACTAAAGTTTTTATAATTATTAATAGTCCTATCATGTTATTATATTATTTCTATTATTTTTAAAAACCACCACCGTTATTATTACCATTTTATTTACTATATTATTATTGTCATATGTCTTAATTTAGTATATTTATTTATTTTCTTTTATCACTGTGTTTAATATCATCATAGACATATTATTTTCATCTCCATTTATGTGTTTTTTATATCGTTAGTATCATTCTTGCTATGTTTATATGTTATTATATTTATTACTATTGTTATACTTCATATTAATTCTCCATATGTTTACTACATTTTAGGTATTAATATATATACACTGTCAAGTTTGTTATATTGTGATTTTTATATCGCATACTATCATTTTTCTCAAATTTTTAAATTTCCCAAATTTGTTTATTCAACGGCTTATTCTCAATTGTTTTCTAAAATAAATGCAATGTTTGGAATTTAAAGAATTCAAAGAATCGCGCCCTAACGTACTGGGTGTCGCTTTCTTTGTTTATTTTGAATATCCAAATATCATTTTATCGGTTCGCTCTCAAGATCTTTAAAATAAAAGCAATGTCCGGTATTCATGGAACTCAAATGATCGTGCCCTAACGTACTGTGTTTCGCTTTCTTGGTCCGTTTGAATATTCGAATATCCTCTTAAGACTAAAGCACTCGTTTTAAAAGTCAACAAAAGGAGGATCGTATTTTGAACTTTGTCCAAATCTTTAATTTTTGACATTTAAGATACCAATTAATCAATTAAGTATCGATTTTGGGCGTGTTGAGGGTGCTAATCCTTCCTCGTACGTAACTAACTCCCGAGCCCGTTTTCTTAAAATTCGTGGACCAAAACGTTTTATAAGGTGGCCCAATTACACATAAAAAAAGATTGGTGGCGACTCCCAACTTTCATTTTCAAAAGTCGATTCCCGTTTTCAAAAAAATGGTTTCGACATGTGTAATTGAGTTGTATATTAATTTGAAAATTGAAAAGTGAAATTGAATTGAGAATTGGAAAAACCCTATTAACTAGTTGGGCTGAGTTGGATACAGCTGGTATGCCATAAGATTTGAAGAATTTTGGGAGATTGTTCGGCTTGGCTGAGGAGACACTGATGCTACTATATTCTTCGGACTATCCGAATAGGCACTTAGTGCCATTCTAGTGTGTTTGGGTGGATTACTATGGTGTATTTTGGAGGATCATTCTGATGTATTTGGTTGGACTATTCTGGTGTGTTTGGGTGGATTACTATGGTGTATTTTGGAGGATCATTCTAATGTATTTGGTTGGACTATTCTGGTGTGTTTGGTTGGAATCTATTTATCTGTCAAGGTCCGAGTCTTATTAATGGGGGTGAATAAATGAAATGATAAAATTAAGTGAATTTGATTGATTGAATCGTTGGAAGTATGATAAAGTGAAATTATGAATTGATATGTGAATTGCAAGTGAGATATGATATTTGAAAGAATGAACCTAAGGTTCATAAAATGATCAATGTGCAATTTGTGGATATATGATATCTATTGATAAATTGTTATGAATGTGATATGAAATTGAATGTAAAAATTTATTCTTATGAATTGAATGTAAAAATTTATTCTTATGATTTACTATGTTACATGTTGATGTTTACAATTTAATAAGGTTATATAGTTTGAATTATAGTAATATCACTGAGTATGCCTATACTTAGCGTACAATTGTTTCCGTGCGCAAGTCAGTAGAAGTCAAATGTCCCATTTCAGCATCCAGATCAATCCCGACTTCAGTACAACTTTGGTGATGTATTTTTCCTTTTGGTAAATGTGGCATGTACCTAAGTCATATACATGGGTCATATGATTTTGGTTATAAAATATGGATGGTTTGTAATGTTTTGAACTTAGTTTAAATGAAATGGTAAATAGCATATTATAAAAATTGGCATTAAGTTTAAATGGAAAATAAATGAAGTTATTAGTCAATTTGAATGAATTATGAATATTTAATTATTAAATTACTATGTTAATGAATTGGTTATGATTTAGGTGTATTTGAGTATAAATTGTTTTGGCTGTGCCATTGGTTTTGGATTAGTTGCGGTTTGAAATTGTAGGGAAGGTTAGATGTTTATAAAAGAGTTATATTGAGTTCACACAAAAACAAAAAAAGAAAAAAGAAAAAAATTAACGAAAATTTTCTGGAGCACCCGAACAAGTCCTGATCCACTTTTAATATGTATTTTGGACCTCAAGGGTCCATTAAAGGGACTTTATGATTAAATTATAATATGTATGTTATTTATTTGTGAATTAATCGTAAATTATTCGATATGTCCGTTAATGCCTCATAACCTTGTTCCGGCGACAGTTTGGGGGTAGGGTTTTACATAATCTAATAAAAAGTTATTGGTAAAAAAAATCAGAACTTTTCAATCATTGTTAATTTTAAAAGTGAGTAAATAAAGACAATTAATTTTAGCATTAATTTTTTCATCAAATTTATATATTTTTGATTGGTTTAATAACAAATTTAGCTACTATAATTTATACATCCTATCAATTTGGTCATAATTTAATAAATTTAGCATGTAATTTTTTTGTAAATATGGAAATGTTAAGGTTAAATTTGTTGAAATTTTATAATCAAGACAAAATTAACAAAATATGTAAACATTAAGGGTTAAATTTGTTATTATACCAATAAAAATTATGCACAATTGATGAAATACATTAGTGTGATGTAATTATTTTTAATTGTCCACTTTCAAAATTAACAGGGATTAAATTGCTCAAATTTTTTGAAAGGGAGTAACGTACTCAAATTTGAATTTAAGAGGGACTGGAAAGGTCTTTTTACCAATTTTGTTCATATTTATCTGATTTAATTTAAAAAATGAAAGTAAAAACAAACAACCAGTCACTCAGGAAGAGTTGTTGGACTCTTTGACCTTACGAGCCCAGCACAGCGGCAACCGCCATTTTTTTTTTGGGCGTTCTCTTGATGGTCAAGTTTCATGGTTCTTCACTACCGGACAGTCAATTAACCTAACTCTAACTGCCATTCAATTCAATCCTCCAACTTTCTTCATTTTCGAATATACCATTTCTAATACTATTCTTATCAATAAAATAGAATTAGGGCGGTTACTTTTGTTCTTTTCTTTTCCTATTTTCAATCTTTTTTTTTCGCTGGCAAAGCGAAAGAAACAGAGGTTCTGATAGCTTATGCTGCTACGGAAGTTGAAAATAGTAAATCAAACGCCATTTACACGAAAAGTCTCCACTGTTCTCGAGAGTGCAAGATGGATGATCTGATATCAGTAAAATATTAACAAATTCTTTAGCAATTCAGTATTCAAAAAGGTATTGTTTCCTTTTTTATTTGTGCAACTTTGGTTTGGACCTGCGTTTGCATTTAAGAATGTTAAATTTTATGATTTTGCATCCTTTATATTTGGGTTTGTTTAAAATTGGAGAACACTCTGCTTTTTACTTTTTGAAATTCAAAATTTTTTTAGTTAAATTTGATGTTCTTTCTTGGATTTTCGCTTCTTTGCATGTCTGTTCAAATTGTAGAATATCCTTCTGTTAGGGGAAAAAAAAGCTTGAAAGCATAATTCCAGTTCCTATCTGCTTGCCTCTGTTTATGTTGAGGAAAGACAACTTAAAGAGAACATGGACTTGATTTGATACAGTGCAGGTAGTCTGATTAAAGCTTTGATTTAAATGGCTGAATCGGTAGCAAATCCCACAGTTGTGGGAGCAAGTATGGTGGAGGAAACATTGCCCGATTTGTTGAAGAATACACCATCTAACATTGCAAGATTGGAGGATGTGATAGAGCATTGTAAGGGCCGTCGGAAGTATCTTGCACAGACAAGGAGTCCTTCAGATGGGGGTGACGTCCGCTGGTACTTTTGCAAGGTTCCTTTAGCTGAAAATGGTTAGTTTCTGCTGGATTTCAAAGTCTAGTTTTAGTTTGCTATTCGTAGTTTCTGTTCTCTTTTGGTTGTGTTTATGGAGCAGTTTGTTAGCAACACATTCTAATGCACTGGAAACATTGAAAAGATTTTTCTTGTGTTCATGGAGCAGTTTGTCCTATTGTTAGCTTTTTGCGCAATTTAATATGCATTCTGTTGGTCCTATTGTTTTTCCTTTTTCTTTGTGATAGACTATTTAGATTAATCAACTTTTAGACGAGGATGATAATGGGCTTAGTTGGAAGGGATAGCTGGTTTAGAAATTGAAGTTTTAATTTCTTACCCATCTCTGCTTTTCTTTTTTCTCCTTAAAGAAAAACTAATAGCATGCACTTCCAAGTATGATTCAAACTTGCAGACCAGAGAGAACTAGGCAAGGGCGTTGCATAAGTCTTTGGAAATGGCAACGCTTCTGAACACTGTTGGCCAAAATATAATATTAAGTCTAACTTCTCTTTGTTTAGTTTAATATCTTGGAAGAGAATTGAATTTTCCCTGCTATTTCTGGAGGGATAAAGAGTTTTGCAGTTCTGTCATGGATCATTAACGTCATGGTTAGATGGAGCAGTGCTTCAGGGTTCTATTGATCATGCAATAACGCACTAAAGTGAATGGTATAGCTGTTTACAATCATTGTGGTTAGTGGTGAATAATGCTGAAGATTTGCATGGCCCAAAGGATGCCTGTGAAATACTGAACTATGCACAGACCACTTCCTCTACAATTTTTGTAAGTGAATAATAGACAAGAAAACAAATTAGGTAGAACAAATGTGATAGATCTATGTCTTAATTTGGGCACAGGAAAGGAGTCGAGAGGTTGTGGTGGGCTGCTGGTCATTAGTAGTCACAGTTCCAGGTCCAATGTTGCTGTCTGGCTTCTCAATAAAAGAATATTTTCTCTTGATTACCCTCTTAAGTAGGGATTCATTTTTCGGGTTATAACACTTATTTTTCTGTGCTTCAGCTGGCATGCCTTGTATTATTTGCCAAATTTTAATAAAGATAAGATTCATTTTCTGGAATGATGTTGTACATGTGCATCATTTATTTAAATACATAGTATAAAATATTATTTTTTACTTACAAGTCTTTCACTATATTAAACTATCTAATCTTCTGGTTCCTTTGAATTGTATCCTTGTGTAGAATTTTAAAGTTGACATAGCAATCCCCCTGCATATGAAAGGCCTTTTTTGTGCGAATGAGTTTGATTCAAATTATTTTGATGACTACTTTTTTCTCTTTTGTTCTCTACAGAGCTAGCTGCCTCTATTCCTCGAACTGAGATAGTGGGGAAGAGTGACTATTTTCGTTTTGGGATGAGGGATTCTCTTGCTATAGAGGCATCTTTCTTGCAGGTCCTCCTTTTTCTTTTGAACTTATATTTATGTTGCATGATTAAGTGACTGCCCCTTATTATTCTTTGTAGCTGGACTTTCTTCTGACTATTGAATCATTTTGGAATTTTATTTGGCTCTATGCAAGTATCAATTTAAAAACTAGAGTACCTTTGTTAGATTGAATAAGGAATCAAAAAATACTTTCTTATTGTGTCTGATTTGAATTAATTAGAGAAGATGATTGAATAATTTTTTATATTCTAGAAGTGTCCCATCAACTAGCTTGGGCAATCACAGGGGGAAGGGATTAAAATAATCTGGTAGGGTGAAGAACTGGAAAGCCAACCCTAGGAATATAACAATTGATTATCTCTGCATTTCTTTTCTCCAATCTTCTATTTCAAAAGCTAATCCTAGCTGTATGATAAAGAAAGACAGCATGGTTCTGTCCAATCCTGCTTTTGATCTTAGACCAAGCAAAAAAAAAAAAAACAACTCTTTGTTGGTTTCTCCTATCATATCCTACCTTTTTTACCCTGATCAAGTATTGTGTCTCTCAAAAATTGTTGGTGTCTCATCATTTATTTCTTATCATACTTTTGGTGAACGAGACCTTTATGCTTAAGTTATTAGGTGGTATATATATATTTTTAACACCTAGTAGATTGTTTTATTTTTGGCCATGACCCTGTAGTTTGTTGAATATGTTTACAGAGAGAAGAAGAGCTACTATCTAGTTGGTGGAAGGAATATGCTGAATGCTGTGAAGGTCCAAGAGGACGAAGTAGTTCTGGCAAGATGTTGGACTTGGGAGAAGATTCATCTTCTTCCAAGGGTTTGCAATCAGCCCAACTATATGGGTTTGAAGAAGAGAGGGTTGGTGTCCCTGTAAAGGGAGGGCTCTATGAGGTATCCCATTTCTATTCAAGTTTCTGTTCTATTCAGGTTTTTGCATTTGATACTTTAAGTTGAAGCAAGATATGTGTGATCCTTCAGTGCAAATCTTTTATGTAGCAAGATGGGAGATTTTTTCCCTGTTACATAACTGGATATAGGTGGGGAAGTAGCCTGCAGTCGTGAATTCAGGTAGTGTTTATCTGAAAGCCATTTTGTTGCCTGGTGCAGACAATCTATGGCTTTCATATGTATTAGATGATTGCATTCTTTGATAAGTTTCTATATGTTTTCACATGAATGTTGCACCATATTTTGGAGTCTTGGAATGTTGTTTGCATCTGTATGGTATACTTTTTAAGTTATCTTTGGATCTGTCTGGTATGCTTTTTAAGTTATCTTTAAGTTACATTGTCACATTAGTTCTTTTCTTTGCGTGCTAAAATGACATATTCCTATAGTTGAGAATTTTAAAAATAAATTTCTTGTGACTGTCAAGCACTAAGTTTTATTTGCTCAAATCAGGTATTGATTTTTATAACTGAGATGGTTTAAATAATGCAGGTAGATTTAGTTAAGAGACACTGCTTCCCTGTTTACTGGAATGGAGAAAATAGGCGTGTTTTAAGAGGTCACTGGTTCGCTCGTAAAGGGGGAGTGGATTGGCTTCCACTTCGTGAAGATGTAGCTGAACAATTAGAGATTGCATATAGTAACAAGGTTTGCAACATATTGATGTCCTAAGATCCGGTTTCTCCCAATAAATTTTGATTTACCGAGTTTGCATTGTCTATCCCAGTGAAGCTCCTAAATTTTTTGCAAGAATGCTAGTGATATTGTTGCTTGTTGAACCCATAGAATTTGAGGGCAGTATGATGGCTGTCCAATTATTGCCATCTTCATTTTCTTGTTTTTTAACTTGTTCATTCTTGATCTCTTTCTTTCATCTTATTGAACTTAAGGCATATACAAGCAATTCCTTTTGTTTTTATTTTTTAATAAATATAATCATAATTCCCGCTGAAGTTAGACCTTTTCACAGGTTTGGCATCGGAGAACATTTCAACCGTCAGGACTTTTTGCAGCTAGAGTTGATTTGCAGGGCTCTACTCCAGTATGTTTATAATTTTCTGGAAGAACACACTATTCACTCAAATCATAATATGTAATGCCTAAGGACACGAGGTGCAACACTTAATGCAGGGACTGCATGCACTTTTTACTGGAGAAGACGGTACTTGGGAGGCTTGGCTCAATGTTGACGCTTCTGGTTTTTCAAGTGTCATAAGTTTCAGTGGAAGTGCAATCAAGTTAAGACGTGGTTACTCTGCATCTCACTCCCCCAAACCCACCCAGGTTTCCATCCTTCCCCCTCTCTTATGCTTTAACGGCAAGAAAAAATCTTTTTTTTAATGTTAAATTTGCTGATATGCCAATTAGATGTGCGATGGACTGATTTTGGATCTTTATTTTCTTTTTCTATCAGAGTATTGGCTTTTTAACCATATGCTTGGCTTTTGTAGGATGAATTGCGTCAAAGAAGGGAGGAAGAAATGGATGATTACTGTTCTGAGGTATACTTTAGAGCCTTTGTTTGTTGCATATGTCCATGCATTTAAAATATTATAGATAAAAGAAATTACAAGGTATTTCTCAAAAAAACTATTTATAATTATTATAATAGATAGGGTTATTATTGACATTGGCCCATGACCTATACACCTTTTAACGGTTTGTACCTAAAGAAAACCAAAAAAATATTCACAATCAGGTACTTGAACTTGTATTCTACCTGCATGTTACCACAATTTACCAATGATACAAAAAATGCTGATGTAGCTTAGTCGGCTACTAAGTTGCCTTATGTCAGGTCCATACCACGCTAAGAATTTTTCTTATTTTGAAAATATAATAGAGATTGAAAAAAAAAAGTAAAGATTAGGGTTGGGGAGGAAGAAGGGAAAGGAAGAAAGAACAAGGGGCTTAGGGTTGCGAGATGGCCAGCTGGCTGGACTTCAGCTGCTGTGATTGAGGCTGTTGAGGTTCAAAAACAGTGGGGGTGGGGGAACCAGGGAGAGAGAGGTACCTCCCTCAAGATGGTTAGATATGAGGCCGATTGCCCCCTTTCCCTATCTTGCCCCTGTTTAGATTTTTTTTGAAAAATTCAATTAAAATTTAAAAAGGCAAAAAAACATTTTTAATTTAATTTTTTAATTAAAATATGTTGAATTAAATTTTGAAAATATTTTTTCCTCTAAAAATATAAACATGGCATTGTTGAACCGTAAAAGTTTCCTGATGTTGAATTTTTATTGGACAAAAAGGGACATGTCGTCATGTCGCTAAGTAATGGGCTTAACTCGATTGATGGGTATAAAGCTAGGTACATAATTGTGATATTTTTCTTTGGGTACTAAATCATTAAAATGAGTATTTTGGAGGCCAAATTGCATAGTAACCGTAATGGCAACAAACCAGGAAACTGTGTAGCTAGTCAAATGTTCTATAATAACAGCCTATATTTTAAAGCAGCAATTGGAAGTGTTTGCTTGGGTTGACTGCATCTTGGTTTTGACTTATTCATTGAAATAAATTGTTGTGTGTTTCCTGCTTTTGATCAGATGGATTTATTGTTATTGTACTATACTAAAATATTCAGTGCTTGAGGATTAACTTGGGCTAAGAACTACCATGGATAAACAAGTTTTCATGCAGCATTTTATCATTGGCGTAAATAGAATTGTTGTAGTGTGGGTATGATCCAACTACATGATATTCCAATTGTTAATATAATGCACACTTTTCAATACTATGATGGGTTTGGGTGACTTGATTAGCAATTGCCCAGAAGATAAAGGGATGCTTTCTTTTGATTATATGCTGAAGTTTGTGTTGACTAACCTTTCACAAGATGGATCTTTTACATGGAAAATAATGTAGACTTGTTGTATGTGTCTGATTTCACATTTGCTTTTAATTGAATCCTAAACTTCTAACTGTGCTGCTTGTTAACTTCATTCCTTTTCTTCCTCTAATCTTTTTTTGGTACAAATATTGTGCATATTTGTAAATATCAGAGCCTTTCTATCTGCTTAATGATGTTTACAACAAGACTGTATATATTTCATCTAGGTTCCTGTTCGACACTTGGTTTTTATGGTCCACGGTATTGGTCAAAGGTTGGAGAAATCTAATTTGGTTGATGATGTTGGCAACTTTCGGCACATCACAGCAACCCTTGCTGAGAAACACCTGACTTCACATCAAAGGCGGACACAAAGAGTCCTTTTCATTCCCTGTCAGGTAATAAATTGTTCCTCTATAATGATCTTATACTTCCTTTCCTTGTTTGTTTCTTTTTATTAAGTAGAAGCTTTTATTAAGTACAAAAATTGTTCTGAACATGAATGATTTTATATCATTGTTATTGTGTCCTTATTATCATTCTCTGTCATGATAATACTCTTTGCTCACTGTGTTATTTTCGGTGGATAAGATTGCTTTATCTAAATAAGTTGATTGTCTGTCACAATGTGACAGGCCGTTTCCATGAACTCTAGCATTAAAGTGTTTCTTTTATGCACATTATATAGGCCCTTGTGTGGCGAAGTCTTGTGTTGGCATATTCTGGGTTCATATTTAAGAATCACCACACATTATTGCTCAATATTAATATTTTAGCGGGATCAAGTATTGGGTTATTTCTAAGAACCTGCCTGCTTTCTGCAATAATTGGTTTTTTGAGAACCTAACTGCTTTAAAATCTTTTTTATCACAGATAAATTTAGCCAGCCCTAAAGAACTTCAAGTGATATAAATGAGAAGATTAATGAAGCTAAAATGAAGAAATATTAGAAGATGAATCTGAAAAATGAGTTCATGATGGACTGTGTGGTTTTAGATCATATACATTTGTAGACCCATGTTTACATTTTTGGGAAGCAAATTGTTATTATAGTTCATTGTTTTGTTATGAGCATGAAAGATTTTGTTGGTTTGAGTTTTGAACTTTGCTTGGTCGAATGCAAGGACATCAACAAAATTAGTATAAAAAAAAGTAGGTTGGCATAATGGGTGAGTTTGTTATTCTTTGAAATTTTGAAGAACTAATTAATTTTATTTGCGCAATGCATTATACTAAAGAAATGATGATTGAAATGCGAAGATATAGGGCCTTTCTATTAGAATAATTCGTTTAGGATGTATTCTGTACAAACACTACCCTTAACTGCACCACTAGGAACTTGCTGGACCATATCGGCTTTGTATTATGTACAAGCATTAACCCCTGGTTGATGCTTTTTTTTTTTTTGGCTCACTCACATTTTTTTTTTCTGCCATAAGATGAAACGATTGTCTGCTGGAACTGATTGGGAGCCTGATAGTTTCAAACATAGGTTAGATCAAAGCAATGGATGTTATGAAAGGTCATGTGGAAGGGAGTTCTTCTTGGAAAAAGTAGTGGAAGTTCTGTGTAATTTGACAACTATAATATTTAGACATGAATGGATGGTATTTTCTGCTGTAATTAGGGACTACCGCAGGACTCCATTGGATATACGTGGTTGTCAGAATGTATATGTGTTGTAAACTCTTTTTTGGTATTTGTTATGAGCTTGTTTTGCATGTTTTTATTCTCTTCTTAATCATTTTCTTGTCTTTTATGCTTCAATGCAATTTTCATTTCTTTTTTTCTATTTTCTGATGTTATCTTTTCATGGTACCTCACATTCATTTTTCAGTGGAGAAAAGGCTTGAAGCTCAGTGGTGAAGCTGCAGTTGAGAAAATCACACTAGATGGTGTGCGGGGTTTGCGTGTTATGCTAAGTGCTACTGTTCATGATGTATTATACTACATGAGTCCCATATACTGTCAGAGCATTATCAACTCGGTATTCTCTTTGCTATTATATTAATATTTACAGTCTGCATGATTATTCTAAAATGCTTCTATTAGTTCTATTAGTTTCTGTTCCTAGAATTATTACCATAGATCTAAATGGAGGAATTGCAGAAGAACTTGTCAAACAATTTCTAGAATTTGAGATTCAATTCATTGCTAGATTTTTTCTTGGGCTTGGGTCAATTGATAAACTGAAGCATTTTAGACCTTGGGTATAATAGCAATCAGTCTCTTTGGGGAATTGGCTCTTGCACTGCTTTAAGGGCTTTTCTTTAAGATATCTATACTGCATCTTCGATATCTTGCACTGGAGCTGGTAATAAGGAATTTAACTTTCAGTTTCACATAAAAATGGTCCTTGGAACTGGGGGATGTACTTTGATCTAAAGAGTTATGTGAAAAAAGTTTGAGTTACTGTTGTAGAATTTTTTTGAAAAGAAAAAAGAATATGGATCTATAACTTTTTTCACCCTAAACACTTACTTTATAGATCTTTTTAGCCTTTTAATATCCAGATAAAATGAGTCTAATTTTGTTAAGAACTAATTGCTATCTTGGTTAGTATCTTGAATATGTAATTTTGTTTAAATAATGGTAAACTTTTGTGCAAATTTGTACGGTTTAAATAATACACTGCTGGCAAGTTTCCAGTAAACGGTACCGGAAATAGAAAATATAAATGGTAGTTAGGTGATTCAGACATGGGAACCACCTTGGATTAGGCTGTATGGTTCTATTCAAGGTTACTGAATGCTCTTACTTCCTGCAAAGTTCTCTATCATATCTGGAACTGTATGTTAGGAATGAATCATCTTCTAGTGATTTATGTAGGTGATGATGTTCATTGTGATATGTATAGCTTAGATATTTTCAACTTATTTAGTGGTTAAGTTTGAGAAATATTTCAAGTAACTTTCAAGGCTTCTTGGACAAGCAAAAGTGTAGCATTGTTGGTTTATCATCTTGGTTCCAAAAGAAGGAAATACATTGTAAAATTTCCTCTTTTAGCATATTATCAATGATCTCTGAGGAGACATGGGGGAACTTTAGTGCTATCAGATGTAAGATCTACATTAGAATTTCAGGAAATTATTTGGTTTAATATCATGGAGGAGAAATATAGGCAGTTGGTGAAGTTGACCATCAATAAAGATCAATTATAGGATCTACTTCTAGAGCAAGTTTTAAGGTGCCTCACATTTCTTATGATTTCTATTGGTATTTTTTTTTTTGAATCCTTCCATAAAATACGGTTCTTAGAGTCTGTGAAAATTTTAAAATTTGAAACCAAATGTATTTGACATTTTTTCATGCAGGTTTCGAACCAGTTAAATAGGCTGTATTTAAAGTTTCTTAAACGGAATCCTGGTTATGACGGAAAGGTATGTTAGTTGTCTGTCTTTTATTTAGTTATGTTACTATTGTGATCATGTTTGCATTTAATTATTTGTAATTATATCAATTCTATTTAGGTTTCCATATATGGACATTCTTTGGGAAGCGTCCTCTCCTATGACATCCTCTGCCATCAAGAGAATCTCTCCTCCCCATTTCCAATGGAGTGGGTGTATGAGAAACACTCAAAGGATGTTGGATGTCCCGTTGATACGAATAACCAATCTTCTAATCCCAGTTCTTTGGATAATCTAGAGGAAAACAACATCAATGTGAGGATGAAGGATGCAGTAGATTGTGTTGGTGAAGACATGTTGGTTTCACAACCAACTGCTTTGGTGATTGAAGGGAATGTGGAAGATAAATCCTTAGTAAATTCTGAAATTGATGGGTCTGCTGAGGACTCTATTCAGAAAAGCTGTGAGGAGGATGTGCATCAATTACTTAATGATTTTAGTGGAACCCTTTCGCTGGATGAGGGTGGATTAGGTAAAGCTACAGATGTTGCTGGTCTTTCAGAGAAAGTGACGGAGGAAGAGAGTGAAGAAGCCAGAGATAAGGATAAAGAAATCAAAATGCTTAGGGAAGAGGTAGCAATTTTGATATGCATGTTAGATAAGCAATCAAAATGCTTTTCTGGATTCCAATGTGTTAAATGAAAGTTTCGTGCTTCAGGTTAATTCCCTAGAGGCAAAAATTGCAGAACTGCAATCACATAAAAGTGAGGATACCACTGGTATGTTGCTTAAAGGAAATGCCTATTTTTTTTTCTTTGCAAGTAGAAAGGAGTCTGTATGCTTGTCATTACTAGTTTGTTCATTCCCATGGAAGAAATTCTTATGTAAGTATCAATCTCTTACATAACAGAAAATAAGGAGATGCTTGTGCGAAAGCCACCTCCGCTGCAGAAGTTCGATCAAAAGCTGGTAGTTACGTTGGATGATGCACCAAAGAGATATACACCTTATATCAGATACACAAAGCTTGAATTCAAGGTATGGTGAAAATAATAGTAACTGTTTTTCTTTCATTAATGAGTCTTCTTGTTGTATTGTGGTAGGGTACCTTCTTTTTAAGATAGACTACATTTTTGTGGTATTTTAGCATTATCTGTAGACACACAACAAACATACAAACACATGCAGTCCGTAGAAATAGAAAAATATGGATATGTTAATAGTCTTACATGAACTACGTTTAACAATTTATGATATCAGGTTGACACATTCTTTGCAGTGGGATCACCTCTGGGAGTGTTCCTTGCCCTTCGCAATATCCGTATTGGACTTGGTAATTCTCAAATCTTATATGTTCTTGTGGTTTTGTATTGGCACATCACATAGAAGTTCTTTCAGCATATTTCTGATTTCCCCCTTACTTTGAACATTTTTTTTTATATTTTATATTTTTAATATGGATGGATTCCATTGGCTGGTGAAAATTATAGTTTCTGTATATGTTACGGAGTCTCAGAAAGTTATGACAATGGTTTAACTTTATTTTGGTTGTTGCCATTTAACTTCAAGCTATGCCTGGTTCTTTTTATAAATGATCTCACATTTTATTTTATTGTTGCTTACTTCACTTTATTCTTCTAATGACCCTGCCCTATTATTTTTTTTTTTTTTAAATTTTATGATCAGATACTATGGTGTCCTAGTGTGTCACTGTTTTAGTTCTCTGCTGTCGAGATTTGATTAGCTAGTATATTTCTATCTTTCTTATCTCCAGTTCAAGTAAAACCTTCAGGTCCCAACATCATGTTTCTCGCCTTATTTTCCCACATATTCTTTCATTTCTCAACGGTCGTTGTTTATATGCTTTTTTTGGTACTTTGCTTGAACTGCTAATTGTCTCTCTTTGTATTGCAGGCAAAGGCCAAGATTATTGGGATGAGGAAAACATTTCTGAAGAGATGCCAGCTTGTCGTCAAATGCTCAACATCTTCCACCCATACGATCCTGTAGCATATAGGTTGGTGCTAGCCTGTTATGCATTTTTTATTCTTATTGGAATCGAGAATGTCAAACTCCTTAAGTGAAATGGTTGATTCAAGACTTGGCATGAGCCTTTTCTATTAGCCTAACAAAACTGGTAGGATTGCCATACTTAGGAGTAGACAATATTATCCTTTTAACCCTTAAGGAGGGTGGGTGTGTGGATGAGGAATGGCCCATTCTAGCTTTATGAGTTTGATTTGTTGATAACTTGATATAAGTACACACATGCATATACATTGTGTGTGTCTATGTTTTTATGTATTTTTGTGTGTCCTCAACTTGGTGGCATCCTCCCCCTTGCCATCCCTATTTGATTCAGAAAATGGTCCATTTTTCTCCTCTTAATTTGTTATTTTATTCTGTCCTAAACTTGACAGTGTTTTGTATCTTTATGCAGAATAGAACCACTTGTTTGCAAAGAACACATTTCAAAACGTCCTGTCATTATCCCTTATCACAAAGGTGGAAGAAGGTTGCATATTGGATTTCAAGTAAGGCCTTTGATACATGCATGGCATCAGATAATGTTTCCCACTATCTCATAGTTGGCCCTCTTGGTGTATCTTTAACCTATCACTGTGTACCGTTACTGTAATTTTTATCCCTTCTCAATTTTTGTTATGCTTGTGTGATATGTTCAGGAATTTACTGAAGATTTAGCTGCTCGTTCTCAAGGAGTAATGGATCATCTCAGCTTTATAAGGGTGGGTTATTACTCTTTCCAATATCTCATTTTGTTTGGTTCTATTGCTTTGATTTCTATGAAAAATGAAAACTTCTCAAAAGTTTCTCAGTCCAAGTGCCAATTCCATGGTTATTCCTGAAACTTTACAAGTATGTGTGTGTAGGAATGATGATCAAAATCCATTTTATGATAATTTTGAATTTTTTGCATTAGTGGTTTTTTTAATGCTATGTATCTGCCAAAGTTGGAGTCTCATTGAGTCATATTTTGGGGTTCACATTACTAACTTGTATTTGTTTAGTTCCTGGTCTTATAAACTTCTACACTATATGCTTCTTGAACAGGCTAAAGTGCTCACAGTTTGCCAATCAAGAAACACTGACGACCTAGAAGGTAAATCAGTAGTTTCTCCAAAGCTTTTTGCAATAGTTTTTTGTTTTAATTTCCTTTTTATGTAAAGGAAGTAGCATGAATAAGTTCATATTACCTTTGTACCTCCAACAAAATTGATTTTGACCTAATCTGCATTGCCCCTGTATTTTTATTCAACCTTCTTTCATTTATTTGTTTTTAATCACAACAGGACCAAAGAACATGGAAGAGAAAGAAGAGAGGTCATATGGTTCTCAAATGATTGAGAGGTTAACTGGGAGTGAAGAAGGGCGAATAGATCACATGCTTCAAGTATGTAATTATACAGTGATGCTATTTGAGTTCCTTCCTCCCCCACCCCTCCTTTTTTTTTTTGGGCGTGAGCATTTGTGCATTGATGTGTACATGTGAAAATGAGACTTCATGTGAACTTTTTCTTGCCACACTTTCCAGCCAGGATTCTTCAGTTCAATTTTTTGTTTCTTTCTGTCTTTCATTTGTACTTGGTACCGTTGGATCTAGTAGCACTGATCATGAGAGTCCTTATAGACCTATGGCTCTAACCTAAATAGGACAGTATGTAATTGGAGAATGAGGCACTTTAGTGCCATAAGTAACGGTCATTCCTGGCTTCTAGCTACTTGTGATCGTAATTCTAATGGTTTAGCCATAATGGTAATTTGAGTTGGATGAGGAAGTATCAAAATACCATTTTGAAGTATCTTCTGTAACAAATGTTAAAGTGGGATAATGCCAAATTAAAACTTAAGATCAGAACTCAAGGAGCTTTGTGACTAAAGAAAAGATGGGGTGAGTTTGATTGGTTGGTTTTTCACCTGAGGGTGTTTACTGTGTGCTCTTTATCATGACTGCTGGTTCATATTGCTGATTTCTCCTAACTTGGGTCTTTTCATTTTACAGGATAAAACATTTGAACATCCATATCTACAAGCCATTGGATCACATACGTAAGATTCTTGAATTGTTGTATAATATGCATGTAGGTGTCCGTACAGTTTTGGATTCATATTTGGGCAGACTAATGGGTATGCTGTGTATTTCCTATGGCATGTTGTCACATTTCTGGTCCTGGACATAGTGTACTTGTGACAAGTTCAGTCGTCCTCCTTTGCAGCTATCATAGGAAATCCGGAACTATTGAATATTTTCTTTGGCTTGCATGCCATGTGGACAAACAAATAAGGGCCATCAAACAACATATGGACTTGATCGTTAATCGTGGAGAGTCTTGTAGCGTCTTAGCTCATATGTTAAGCATCCAACTATAAAACCATAAGATAATTGGTGGAGAGGCTAAACTTGAATATAAGACCATGGCAAACATGAAAATTGACCATTGTGAGATGAGAACCCTCAATGGTAGTACTATTAGTTTTCAATGCAAATGACCAGCGTATCTTTTTTTATTTCTCATGTTCTAATATACTGTGTCACTTTTAGTTTTGAGGTTGGAACCATAAATGAATGTTATTGACAGTAACATCAAACTGATTTTTTCTAGTAAGAGATGAGAACTGAAAAGCATTATTAGTATATGAACAAATATGGTAAAAGAACGAAATTTGGGGATCTTACTGCCTCCAGACAGGCCCCTGCAAGAAATGTGCTCAATTTCATGATGTCCGCATGTTTTCTAATTTTATGCAGTAAGAATACTTGTAATGGTCTAATAGTTTGAACCTTGTGTTTGATGGTGCCTCAGTTTTGAAGAATAAAAGTATATAGTTTTACTCTCATTTATACTTTTGGTCTAACAGAAACTATTGGAGAGATTATGATACTGCACTGTTCATTTTGAAACATTTATATCGAGATATACCTGAAGATCCCGACTCCTCTATGGAATCCAATGGAGACAGCTCAAAGGATAAGAGTGTTTCTACGGGTTGGTCTGATCAGAGAGGGTCTCCTGATGAAGAATCTCCTCTTACGTTCTCTGACAGAATTATGGTGAAAAGTTTCTCGAGGGAAGCTAAGAAATTTGTAAAGAAGTCTTGAGTGGCAACAGATTTCTTTTCTTGCCGTGCGCTAGACTTATACAAGCTGAGCTGGTGATGAAGTTATGCACTATACCATCATACCAGAAGTGACTTTTGCTGTTGCAACTCATGTTGCTGCATTTGGGTCTTTAATCTTGTATTTAAATACAAGACGGTTGGCATGCCATTCTTTTACATGGATTCTCAAGAATTGAAGGAAAGAAGTATAATTTGGAGATTATGATTGTTGCATCAGGGACGTTGGTATGCTGCAGTAGACACAAAGGTGTTCTGGTATCTGCTTCCCTCTGTACAAAAATGAAACACAGACAATTGTACCAAAGTCGTATACTTTTTGGTGAATTTAGGTGGTTCAAACAAATGTACAGGTGTACTATTAGTGCAGAAAGTTTAGATAGTATATAAACTGAAGAATCTTGTTGGTTACTAATTTTAACTATTATAATTCTTGCCTTGTCTTTCGGGGCTCCAGGGGTCATTGAATCTTTTATTTTGGTATGATAAAAAATTGTTAGTTGATAAACTATTTTGATCTGTTCTGGATACTAATAATCTGTCATGAATGTAGAGAGCATTTATTTTTGTGGAGTGCAGAATTTTGGAAGTGATGATTTGGTATCCCCTTGCATCCTAATGCTGTTGGCTTTCTTGGTAGAGAAAGTTAAAATTTCCTAACAGATTGCATCTCGCTTGGGGTAATCTGTTGGAGTTCTCATTTCATATATGCTGTTGGTGTTCTGAGGAATTGTGGACTGCACACAACAATCCCATCCCATTAAGTTATTATGGGGTCTTCTATATATGCCTGTTTGTAGCATCTGCTAGATAAAATAAGGGATTATATGTTGTATTTGTAATAATGTTACTTAGCTTTGTCATGGATTTAACATAAATTTGTATGTACTCCTGTTTGAATCTGGTTGTAGATGTAATGAGAGCCTCTCCTATCTTTTCACATCACATAGGAAGAACTTAATTGCTATTTGAATTCATTGAAGTTGAACTACAAACCTGTTTGAATCAATTTGCAGATATGGTTTTGTTGGAAGGGAAGGCTTTAGTTTTATAGGCTGTCGTGTATTTTACATGGATGATTCACACCATGTTGGAAGTTCGTATCTGCAAATTTTATGTAATCTGTTACACTACGTCTATCTAATTAATTAAAAGGATGCTTTTGATGTTTGACTCATTAAAACAACTGGATTGCATGTTTTGTTTTGTCAATTATATGATTTTTTGCTTGAAGAAATCAAAATTTGTTCGTACAATCAAAACTCGGTTTTTTTTTACTGTGAACCGGATGGTGGATGCCTACCCGAAATATATAGCCACTAACATGGTTTAGGAATTTCACTGTTTGATTACCCCCCAAAATAATCATAGAACATTAGAAAACATTATCAGAATGGCATATCTCTATCAACATAGTATTTTCAATAATTACCTCCTGCAAGAAAAATGTCTATTCCTAGAGAAGGCAGATTACCCCCAGCTTCAAAGTTCTTTATTATTATATTTCAAATCAACCACATAATATGAGTAAAGAAGTTATATTTAACTTTTTCAAGATTAAAAATATATACAAGATTAATTGATACCAGTTTCTTAATTGATAAGAGGGGGTAAGAATCCATTCACTTTATGGTTTGAAGAAACTAGCAGAAAATACCTAGATATAGTTGTATTGGTTTTAGAACCGAACATACAAGCACTTGGACAGAGTTTCATGAGTACATCAAACAAACAAACAAGCAATCCTTTTCCTTCATGCTTAATACCCACAGAATGGAACTAACAGTAGAAGCACCTTCTTGTCACTAACAAGATACCCACCTGTTCTCTCACTTTTCGTGTTTTCTTTAAGTACCTCATGCCTAACTAACATGAGTCAATTTGATTGATAGATAAGAAGCAGAGAAGAAAAACAGAACAAACCAAGAGAAACATTCATAAACCTAAAAGAACAGGACACTTTCAAGCTTTTGCTCATTCCAGTTATGTCATTTAATCCAAGATCTATATACCATAGGGATCGCTTCTTTTCATAATTTATATCAATGCAAAATTTCCAGAAAGCAACCGCATAATGAAAAATAATTTTACACAATTATCATTCCAAGCAATAAAATATATAAACTACTCCAGAAAATTATTTTTTCAACTTTTTTTCACAAGTCAATTTCCAAAAGTAGAGTTCAGGTAGAGGAGAGGAAGAAAAATATCCTCATTTTCAGATTGATTGGAATTCAAATCTATAAATTGGAATATTTTAAATTGCCAATTGAACACTAATGGAGAAGCTTATACGCAAAGTACAAATAAAAATACAGCAAGAATGGTTATATTTGAACCATAACTTAGATAATACAGCGTTTGTCATGGCAATAGGTGGTAAACAAAAATTGACAGAAGGGCACACTTTAGCAGAAAATACCTATTGCTTTTATGTGTTGAGAAGGCATATGCCATAATCAATACCCAAGATAGCTTGGATCTCCCATATACTCAGCAACCTGTTCAAGTTTCACATCTAGCAAATCCTGACTATCAGCATCTCTTACAACACCCATTTCTCGATCTAAATCCCTCTCTACCAAATTTCCATACACACCTTTATGCCTACCATACAAAACAAGAACCGGACCGCCACGCCTCGGCAATGCAGTCTCGAGCAGTTCCTGCTCAACCCCTTGAATCAACTCTTTGCTCTCATCCATTGCTATGTCACACATATATGGTCCAACAACATCCACCACCTGCCCTTTCTTCAAATATAACCTCCCCCCTGCTAAACTTTTACTAATAATCCGAACCCTAATGTGACTTCTAAGCCAAGAAACCCCTCGATCACCATTAGTCCTAGTTCTCTCCACATTAACTTGTGTTTCACTTCTTTTTTCAATATTTCTACTCCGTTTACTAGACTTTCTTTCATCCTTATGTTTCGACATTTTTTCATCCCTAATCTTCAACTCCTTCAATCTCCTCAAACACTTCTCTTCTTCCCTTGAACCCAAATCAGCTATCTCAGATATACGGACTTTAACTTCTTCGTCTCTATTCTTCAACTTCAAAACAACCCAACTACCGCCCAACTTCTCCATTATTGTACCTTTGGAACCCATCGCTCTCCCTTCAATCACTCTGACGTCTTTCCCCACAAAAAACCCATCTTCATCCTCCTCTCTTTCTTTTTTGTCAATATTCTCTTTGACATTCTTCAAACCCTGTCCTCTGTCTTTAAATTCCTTAGAACTAAACCCTAACCCCTCTTTGTCGGTCCTCCGCTCGTATTGCTTTACTTTAACATCTTCTTTAGCGTTTTTCCCAATTCCCCTACCTTCAACCCACCCGTATCCAGCAAGCAAAGCCTTACCAAAAACCTCCACAGGTACATCCTCGAACTCCTCAAACCCTCGATCCTCGGGCAACTTCTTCAAATCCTCTTTAAAACTCTGGAGAAGAAGCGTCTCGACGGGAGCTGCTGATCCAGGAGTTACACCTTTGTTATCCGCCTCGCCCTTGGTGGAGCTGTTATTGCGGAGATTGAGACCGTAAGAGATTGCGGAATCAGGGTTGGGATTATGAGAGGAGGAATCAAGCTCGAATTGGAGATCACGAGAGGCATCGGATTGGAGAGGGAGGTCAAGATTCTTCATCTTCTTGTACGGGCGCCATTCGTTTTGCTTGGGAGGGATTACGTAGGAGGGTTTGGAATTGGGGTCGGGTAGGGTTTTGGAAGGGTCGAATTCTGTGACAAATTCTTTGGGGTTTAGGTCATCTTGGGCAGTGGAGGGCTTGGGGATGGGCACTTTTTGGGTGGGTTTTGATTTGGAGGGGAGAGAGAAGGATAGTTTCATGGCGTCGAATCGAAAATACGCTGAAAACCAGACCAAAGCTTATGCCGGATCTCAACAGAAAGCAGAGGGGACGATGGGATTAGGTCAAAATTGAAGAATAAAAATGTTAGGGATTTGACTTTTTAGAGAAAGGGGGGAAAGAATGGGAATACAAAGACCGACACAAATGCACAAGCTGGCGAGGAAATTTAGTTACAAATTGAAAATGAACAGAGAGGTCCATCATACTCTAATTTTTATTATATTTAAATGGTGTAATGTGGATTTTAGTCCTTGATGTTTAAGTCTTTTGTCAATATGGTTTTTATACTTTTTTCTAAGTTAAATTTGATCTCAATCTTTTAAAAATGTCAAATTCATTTATCAATCTTTCGAAAAATAGTCAATTTAATGTATTTAGCAAAAATATTAATTTTTTAGCATGACAACTTACATAACAATTCACGTGGACTTCATGCTAAACTTCTTAAACCTTTTATATTTTTTTTATAATTTAAATTTTTATATATCTTTTTATAAATTTTAAATTATTTATTAACATGATATATAAGATGAATATTTTTATTTTAGCATGAGTGCATGTGGACTACCATACAGGTTGTTACTTCAACATTGTTAAAAAATTAATGTTTAGTCAACATTCCTATTAAAGAAAAGTAATTAGACTCTTTTAGAAATGTTAACAACCAAATTTAGTTAAAAAATATGGTTAAATTAACAAAAATAATATAAACATTGAGAACTAAATTTATCATTATGCCTATTTGAATTTTATTTTATCTTTTAAAATAGTAAAAGTTGAGTTATCAAATAAAAAATGGATAAAGTAATATTTAACCTCTCAATTCAGTAAAATTTTCAACTTTAGTCTCTAAACTTTTTTCAGCATAATATTTTTTAATATTTTAATATTTTGGGTAAACTACACCAAGATACAAAACTATTTATAAGTTTATGTTTTGGTCACTCGATTTCAAAATATTTTCATTAAGTCACTGAAGTTTAGACTATTCGAAAGTTGTTATTTAAGTGAATAAACTGTTCAAAAGGTTTTTTATTTAAGTCACAGGGTTATTAAATTTTTTTTTTAAGTTTGTCTAGCAAACTCTAAATGACAATTTGGCAATCAATACGATGGATCAGTACCCATCAAAAAATAGAAAAACATACATAGATTCAAGTCAACCTGATGGTCATTGTTGGAGATTGAAGAAGGAAGTTATTTAGATTTTAGTTTGCAGATTTATGATGTTCAAAGTTGTTTTATGAAAAAAAAAGAATTGAATTGTAGAAGAGAAAGAGAATGAAAGCTTTCGATTGGTGCAAGTAGAGGTGTGCATGGGCCAGGCCGGGCCGAGTTCGGGCCGACTCAACTAAAAATTTAGGCCCATTCATCAGGCTCGGGTCGGGTCGGGCCCAAAAAATAGGCCTAAAAATTTGCCTAAGCCCGACCCATATAAAAATGTTAAAACTTGGGCCCAGCCCAGCCCGCCCGTATTAATTTTTTATATTATTTTATATAATTTTTAAATATATATAATACATCAATAATACTAAAAAAATCAAAATAAATATTTACCAACAAATTGAAAATAAATTTTAAAAAAATATGCAGACTTAAATAACACTAAGATAGATGCAACTTAACAAGCAAATACCTCTAAAATAATAACAAAATTAACAATAAAATAAGTTTTATACAATATCCAAATAATAACAACAAAATAGTAGCAACATAATAGTAATATGGTAGCAAAATAGGGGGAAAACAACAAGAAAATAACATTCAAAAATAAAAAAAATAGCAAATTTTTTTGTCCTTTAGTGAATTCGGGCCAGGCCGAGCCCGGGCCAAAAATACCTTACCCGAGGCCCGGCTCATTTTTTAAACTGGCCTTATTTTTTGTCCAAGCCCATTTTTCGGGCCTATATTTTTGCCCAAACCCTTCTACATTTCGGTCGGGCCTTCGGGCCGGGCCGAGCTGCCCGGCCCATGCACACCTCTAGGTGCAAGCAATCCTAATAGAGAAAGCTATACAACAGTGATTTTAACAGCCTGGTGACCTAAATAAAAAGTTTTGAATAGTTCAATGATCATTGTGTAACTTTTTAAAATTGAGTGACCAAATTGTAAACTTGCTAACAATATAGTGCCATTTCGTGTTATTTACACTAATATCTTTAGGGTACTTTGAAATTAATTTTATTTGAATTTTTACATTATTCCTAAGTAGCTGTTAAAAACATATTTTGGATTTTTTTTAAAAAGATTTTGTTTGGGTCTTAAGTCAATATCGTATCGGTGGGCATATTATTTTTCTATTAGTATTGATACGTATCAGTACTAGTTTACCTCATTGTATCATTTTGAATTTTTTGTTGTTTTTCAAAAACATTTGATTTTTTTTATACAACGATGATTTAAACACAAACTATTCATAGGGTAGATGAACACCCGATCAATAGGCCACAACTCAGGGTTCAAAAATGCATGAAAAATGATTTAAACTTGAGAATAAATATTTATTTCTCAAAAAGATCGGTGCAACAAGAGAACTTCCTAGGAGGTCATCCATCCTAATACTACTTTTGCTCAAGTATTCTTAACTGTGAAATTCTAATGAAATCCTAGTACTAGTTTAAAAAAATTTGATATATGTATATAAAAAATATTTACAAATATCATATAATGAGATTGAATAAAAATCACATATAAAATACTCATAAAAATAAAGCTTTGCTAAAGAAAATATTTTAAAAATGTTGGTGACATGAGTTTAAATATTACATATGTAAATTTTACTATACCAATAAATATATATATATATATATATAATACTCATCATTTATATAAAACATTCTTTAATAAGCTTCACAAATACAACCCATTATCTATGGTTAAAAAATCTAAAAATAAACAAATAAAAAACCCATCATTTAACAAACTCAAAATATACAAACAAAAAAATTATTCTATAAATTAAACAATAAGATCATCTCATACTATAGAGTGCATACAACAATTCAAAATTCAACACATCTAAAATAAAATTTAAAAATTAAATTACATTTTAAAAATAAATTTTTGTGCAAATAAATATAAAATTAAAATTTTTTTATTTTTTTATTAGCCGATGTAATAGGGCAATTTTGCCCGGCCTATTAAATAAAACAAAAACAAAAAAACCATAAAATAAACCAAAAAATAAAGTCCATCAGTCAAATACAACACAAAGCCCAAATTTCCTACCCAAAACACTAGTCCAATTGCAGCCCAAAAATTCAAGGCCCAAATGGCCCAACAACCTGAACCAGGTAGCAAAACCTAGCCTCAGGCGCGCCTCAGCAGCTCACGCAGCCTCCGTACGGCCACCAGCTGCCCTCATCCGCGTGCCCGTACTGCCACCTTGTCTATGTGCTCCCGTACCTGTTAAGAACACGGCTACACAAGTAGACAACGAAGGATAGCAGAGAAAAACGAGCATTTTGTAACATTTTTCTTTCTTTTCTTATTCGGCTATAAAGCCCAAACAACACAAACAGTGTATGGAGATGAAAAAAAAAACGCATGTAAACACACAAAATCAATCAAAAACATCAGCTTTTTGAAAAGGTGATTTTATATTCGATTCGTTTCCTTTTTTACATTTTCATTGTTCATTGCATGTAAAAATCAAATAAAGGAAAGGAAATAGTGGTTACCTTTACGAGCGGACCATCGGAATCTTCGTTCTTTTCGTTTGAAATCGGAGATGGATGTGGGTTTCGGGTTTAAAATGGTGAAACCCCTCGAATATCCGCCCTAAATAGAGCCAGATCAGCCCTCCGTAGATAACCCATCGCCGATCTAGGGCGTGTTGCTGTCGGATGGCCATTGATCTTGGTCTTTATTCGGCTGTTTAGAGAGAATAGGAGATAGTTTTTTTTTTTTTTATTTCATTTTTGGTGTTTGGCTTTTTTTTATTTATTTCATTTTTGGTGTTTGGCTTTAGGAACGGCTGAATGTCTTTAGTTTTAGGGTTTGTTTTGGGTTTTATTTAGCGCAAGAAATGGCACCGTTTAGGGCCTGTTTTAGTGGCTCCAAAACAGTACCGTATAGGCTGACTCGATTCCATGCCCGATGACCCAACCCAAGCGTGGCTTTGACCTGCGTGTTTTGGTCGCTGAGGGTTTTTTGTGTGTTTAGTCCCTCTCGTTCGCGCTGGTATTCGATCGGGCCCTCTGCGTGTTTTTTTTTTAATTTATCCCTGGGATTTGCGCGTTATTACAACTTAACCTGCATCTAAACGCAGTGCTTTGGGAGCTGGTATATTTCTAGTTTCAGCCCCTGTTCTTTACGCGCATTTCACCTGGGCCCCCCAGCTGTTTTCAATGTTTAGTTTTTAGATTCTAAATTTGGTTTTAAATTTTAATTTAGTCCTCAACTTGTTTTAGTTTATTTATTTACTTACTTTCCCGTTTACTTAATTTTTTTTATTACTATTATTTATAACCTTTTTCATGTTTTATTCTAACCTTATATTTTTTATTCATTTAAACTTTACATATGTATCATTAATATTATATTTACATTATATATTTTAAATACTTTTTATATTACTTATTTTAAAAAACCTTTACATGTTACTCATTTCAAATATATATATATATATATATATTTCAAATCTCACATATTTTCATTTAGATACTTTGTTTTAAAATATATTTGGCCCATTTTAATATTTTCTAATAATTATTTGTATATATACACATTTTACATAAAATTATTTTATATAAATATTTAGCTTTTACATCATTTCATGTAGGTATTTTATTTTAAACTTATCTATGTATGTATATTTCCTCGTAAATATAGTTATATATATATAGCTTGCTTTAAAAAATTTATTATATTTTTAGCTATCTCTAAACTTTTGTATATTATTTATTTTAATTTCCGATTGTAAAATATTTGTTTCAAATTCATTTATGTGGCATTATGTTCTTTTATTTGTTTTGAACTTCGTTTGAAATTGTTTTTAATTCATAAAACTTTGAATATCGTTGTTAACATTTGCATAATGTGGCTGTGAGACTATCACTATGGTGTATTCCTTAATTTGTTATTTCGTATGAACTTATTTGTTTGTATGCCATCATTACTATTTCATGCTTGCAATCATACTTTATTTTCATCATCGCATTGTGATTGAGATTTCCAACTTACTTGTTCAAATGTTTTATCCAAACAAATCAAATAAATACCTTATAAATCGACTTTATAATCACTTATTCAGCAAAATTCTCAAAAAGAAGGCAATATTTCGTGTTTGGAAATTCGAGGAATCGTGCCCTAACGTGCTGGGTTTCGGTTTTTTTTTGTTTGACCAAATTACCAAATATCCTTTTAAGATTTCACTCGTGTTTCCTAAATTTTAAAACAATGCAATGTTCTTTGTTCGGAAATCCGAGAAATCATGCCCTAACGTGTTGGGTTTCATTTCTTCGTTAGACCAAATAAGTGAACACCCTTCTGTAATTTTCAAAGGTATGAGTTTTTGGAAGTCAAGATTTGACCGTGGTTTTGAGGGTTCAAAGGATCGTGTCCTAACGTGCTAGATGCGATACTGTATTCCTTTGAAATGAGAGAATCTTGCCGTCCAATTTAAGCCGTTCAAATGCTTTAAAAGAAATCGTATTTCAAAACTTTTCGACATTAAGACATCCATTAATTAATTTGGTACCAATTTTGGGCGTTACGAGGGTGCTAACCCTTCCTCGTACGTAATCGACTCCCGAACCCGTTTTCTCAAGTTTCGAAGACCAAATTAATTGTTTTAATAAATCAAAATGTTTTATTAAAATAATTTAAGGTGATCCGATCACTCCTCGAAAAAGGTCGGTGGCGACTCTATTTTTGAATTTTAAAGTCGATCCCCGTCTTTTTTAAATGAGAAAAGAATGGTTTCGACAGCTGATATGGGCAAAATCAATTGGTGCACACTAAGGATGACAATTCAGATGTTAAATTATCGACTTGATTCGAAGCATATGTTGATAGACCCCCTCGAATATCCATTATCCAAAATCATACAAAATGAAATCCACTAGGTTCCAAGTATCATTCTTATCTAATGCATGTATTTCCTCTAATCTCACATCATGCCAACCAGGATGACTCAAAACTTCCTGAATTGTCTTAGGAATGAAAACGATGTTTGAGGACACAAAAAGAACAAGAAGAAGGAGGCAAATGGTTAAATGAAACAAAATTAAAAATAGGATAGGTATAGTGACATTAACCTTTACGTAGAGTAATGGAAAGGTCAGGGTCACTTGGATCAGAAGACAAAAACACTGGTAAAGGGTTTAGATTTGATGACAAAGACACTAGTAAAGGGTTTAGATTTGATGATGAAGACATGTATCATGAGTCTTTTAAGTCTTGAATAAACTTGAGTAATCGGTAGCTTTATCAGAGCAATTATCGAAGAATCAGATTCCCTTGGTCGATTAGTGACAGTGTAAGTTAACCAATCATCTTCCTCTTTCTGTTTCGAAAGATTCAAATGCATTTCTTCTAAAAAGAATGAAACTTGTTTTAAGAATGCAACACCTATAGACACCAAATACCTGTTGAGATCTGGACTATAACACTTGTACCCCTTTTGAAGGCAAGAGTACCCTAAAAACACTCTTAAGGATTTTGGATCCAACTTATTAACATGAGGCCGAACATCTAGAACAAAATAGGTACTCTAAAAAATTATTAGTTCCACTAGAAATAATGGTTTGGATGAAAAGAAAACATTGTATGGGTTATCACCATCAAGTACGAAAGGAGGAATGCAATTGATCAAAAAGCAAGTTGTCGAAATAATATCAACCTAAAATTCTTTAAGAACTTTCATTTGAAATAAAAGAGCTTTGGCTATCTTAAGGAGATGTTTGTTCTTTCGTTCAACGACCCTATTCTAAGATGGTGTGTCAACATGAGAGAATTGATGAAGAATCCCATTTTGGGTCATAAAAGCCTCACAAAAGTCGTAAAAGTATTCTTTAGCGTTATCATTGCGCAAAATTTGAACAAACACCCCCAATTGAGTTCTTATCTCGACACAAAAAGCACGAAAATGAGAAAACATCTCTGACCAAATTTTCATAAAATATATCCATGTCATTCGAGAATAATCATTTACAAACTTAACAAAATATCAAAATTCAGGTTTGGATACTACCGAACAAGGTCCTTAAACATTCGAGTTTGTCAACTCAAAAGCGAAACTAACTCATTTATTAGATCTCGGCTTAAAGGGTTTCGACAGTGCTTCGCAAAGTGACATGCTTCACATTCTAACGAAGGTAGGACTTGAAATTGTAGACATAACTTCTTCAACAAAGAAAGAGAAGAATGTTCCAACCGACATTGTGCTTCAATGAAAGAGAAAATAGTAGGACAAGCCACGGATTTAGGAACCCATAATTCAAAAATATAAAGTCCATCATATACATATCCTTTGCCAATGGTGCGTTTTGTCATAAAGTCCTGTAAAAGACAATGATTGAGAAAAATAAAGATAGTGCAATTTAGGTCACGGGTAAGTTTACTGAGATATATTAAATTAAAGGCAAAGTTAGGTAAATTTAATATCGATGATAATGTGATAGATGGAGTTAGGTTAATACTTCCAAAACCAACAACTTTATAGGTGGATCCATCAACAATAGTGAATTTTGTGATTCAAAGGTAGAGAAAATGTTAGGATTACTTATCATATGATCTATAATCCCTGAATCGATAACTCATTTGGATGAAGAGGAAATAAGACACGCATTAAATTTACTTGAATCCGCAAACGAAGTAAAGGAAGCCATGACGAAAGGCAACAAAACCCAAAAAAATAAAAAGACTATAAACAACCAAAAATAATACTTGTGAACAATATTCGTGAACAATACCTATGAACAGCACCTTAAATATTGTAACCAAATAGTTTTGAACAGTACCTTGTAAATAGCAAGAAAAAACCCAAAACCCCTCCAAACCACCTTTGATTGATAACCTAGTTATTGGGGCTTTGGTCGAAACCCCAATTCAACATTGGAGTAAAAAAACGGTGATCAAACACCATCATACGCACCCTCACGCGTTGGCGCGTGGAAGAAGAATCTAAACACTCTAGAGGCGCGTGACGCTCAAGCATTGTCTTGCTAGATGCTGAAAATTGTAGTTCGGTCATAGATTTGGTGGTGCACCTCCCTGTGCCGATGGTTTACCCAAACGAGCACTTTGAAAAACTCACCCAAAAAAATACTCTAACGATTCGCATTTAAAAACAACAAAAACAAACCCACTAAATCAAGCCAAGAGGCTCTGATATCATGTTATTGTGTTTATCAATACCAAGGAAAAAAAATACGAAAATAGAATAGAGAGAAATCGTTTTATATTTCATCTGAAGTTAATGTGTTTATACACAAGTCTATATAATCTAAATAAAGGAAGAAAAATAAAAATATATTAAAACCCTAAAATCAAACTTAAGAATTAACACGCCTAAACAAATGGTCTTTGTTAAGCTTTATCACCCATTACTAAATTAAATTATTTTGCATTTGATTTTTTTTCCTAACTTCGTAAAATAAATCAATTAATTTCTCTTACTTTAATAAACTTGAATAACTTTTGCATGTTTTGTTTGCTTTAAAGCTTTTCTAAAACTTAAAAATGGAACAACCCCATGTCTTCAAAGGAAGCATCATCTTCCGCTTGGTAGCCAGCCTAGCATTGGTAGCTACTTTCTTTCATTCCTTTTTTACCTTGGACGCAGCATGTCCATTTATCTTGCTTCCCAGCTAAAAACTATGCATATCACAAACTCCTAGCAACTAAATATGTTAAAATAAATGGCCTTATGACTAGAATTGATACTCCTTGAGATGGCAGAAATGCTGATATTGATCATGTCTTCCTCATTCATTGTCATGTCTATAGAAAGATGTTCTTTGGAAATGAAATTAAAGGATCATAATTAGTTGTTGTGTACAAAAAGGAAAAACAAAATATTAGCATACAAATGATGTCTTAGAACATACGTATGCAACCTCCAAAGCTAAACACCAAGACCAACATACCAATGAGGATTCAAAATCTCAGCAGACCGAACAAAAAGCAAACACTGTCAGCTTCTAAACTTGGCATTCCTTGAGTCCAATTTCTACATGGATATAAACCTGTTACAGACCTCCATAAGTTACAATCAAGTCGGAATCTTTGGGCTCATTTATTATCTTTTCAATCATTGAAGTGAATTGCTCTTGCCCTACCATCGCTTCCAAGATCTTATCCTCCGGGCAATTAAATCCTTTCTTGTGATGATCATCCCTTCTGTGAGAAGCAGAGAATAATAGCTCTGATAACCGGTCCTTCTCGGCTTGTCGATAGCATTTCAACCCCTCCATTGTCCCAGATGAGATAACGTGGTAAGTGTATACCATTCTTTGCTGTCCAAGCCTATATGCACGGCATATAGCTTGTCTTTCCACAGAGGGGTTCCATGTCACATCAAGCAAAACCACTCTAGAACCACCAACAAGATTTATACCTTCCGAGCAGGCCTTTGTTGATGCAAGCAACACCCTTGCTTTGCTCGTTGTATCATTGAAAACATTAATTACCCTTTGTCGCTGCTTCATCTCACATTGCCCGTCCATGTACAATATCTCCTCCATTTCCTTCCATTTGAAAAAATCTTTTATCTGGTCCACTATTAGGTTTAATGGTTCAAGGTATTGACTGAATACTAAGACCTTTTCACCCAGAGCCCCGCTAAGCTTAAGAAGTTCCATGAGGAATTTCGTTTTAACTCCTTTATCAGGTTTCAGTCTTATCCTTTCTAGCATATCCATACTAACAATGGAGCTGACTTTTTCCTTAATATCTTCCTTGGTGGATAACTGCTGCAACAAAGAAGGGTGGGTGGAGATCAAGGACACATAATAGTCTCGCAATAATGCATTTTTTGTTTCTTTAACACGCTCGAGGATTCTATTCTGCAGATCAGAGGGCCGTAAAACAACCACAGAATGCCTCAAACCAGGAAGGGTAGTTTGTAGAATTCTACCATTATGTACATGCACAAAGGGCTTAATCACAGCTTTAAGCTCTCTTAATTTTTCAGCTTCATATATATCATCTTTGCCGATGGAACCAGTCAAATAGGCCCATTTCCTTTTTGCTTCTTTTCCTTCATCACTACACTTTTTATTAACCTCTACTCGATGTCTAGACTGGATTCCTTCAGCAAATTTCGGTCTCACTAAGTAGAGAGTGTTGAAGAGCTCATCAAAATTATTTTGGAAAGGAGTTCCTGAGAGTATGATACGACGTTCTGTTTTGATTCTTGATAAAGCCTTCCATATAAGCGTATCATCATTTCTAGGTGTGTGCCCTTCATCTAGAACAAAAAGACCAGGAAGTTCAAGAAGTATTTTACTTACATCTTTATTTAATGTTGTACACTTGTGCTTCTCCTCATTATCTATTACAGCAAGTTGCACAAAAAGTTTGTAACTGATTCCCAAAATGCCTCTATCAGATTTCCAGGAAAGCAACTTAACCAGACGTCGGGCAAGAGCTCTATCTTGACATGGAACTTTCAGCTTGAATTTTTCATAAAGACCAATTGCCTTCGGTTTTTCCTTGCCAGAAAAATCCAGAGTGTTGAGATTGTGAAAGGGAATGTCAACCTTCCACTTTCTGAACTCAGCTTCCCATGTGAGTAGCATACTGCGAGGAGCAACAATCACTGGCCTGCAACTCGGATATTCATTTAAGTACGTCTGAAGAAAGACAATAGTTAGAAGCGTTTTCCCCGTCCCGGGAGCATGAGATATAATGCATCCACCACAACCTTTGGATGAGTTTTTTGACTTGTCACGATAAATCCCTCCTGCTATGTTATTCCAAATAAATTCAAAACCTTCATGCTGATGGGGGTAGAGTTTAGTTTTTAAGTTAGGAATGATTTCCCACACTGTACCTTCGATTTCAGCAGAGTGATCAAAACAAGACATATCATTGTTAGAGTCTTCACGGTGAAGGCCATCAAACATAGAATAATCTACAATGCCAGAGAATTGCCTCTCATATTTTCCAAAACGATCAGTCATCTGAATCAAGCAAAACCAAGTTACAAATAATCAATCATCTGAAGCCAGTAAGAGCAATTCAGTCAAGTGCCATATATATACAAGGCTCCTAGAGATTAGACTATTATTGAGCCATTTAGCTCGGATAGCAGCATAATTCTCATTGGAACTGTTTTATGGGCTAATAAAATTCCTAGCATTCATCACAACAGCAATACCTATATACTTCAAAATTCAATAAAATCTATCAGTGCTTTGTAAATTAACTATAACAAGTAACATTGCTTTCAACAGAGTTTTTTTCTCTATCATCACGCCACTCTATATTGGCTCCACCCTTCCATCCAAGATAAAATAAAAGAATAATATTAAGCACGAAACAAGGAAGTATCACAAACAACTTACAAAAGGCGGTGAGATATCTTTGATCTCCAGCAGCAGGAAAGAACAAAATTTGCATTTCATTCCAATCTCTTCGTCTAACACAAGATGATGCTTCCCTTGAAGACATAGGGAATGGGTTGTTGTGTCATGTTCAAACTCAGATACATCAGCATCTTCATTTTCCAACTGTTCACCAATTCAACGTGACAAATCTTAGTTTCAGTGCAAATCTACAGGTGCGTAATGCAGACACGTTGAGTCAAAATGCTCACAAGAAAGAGAAGAAAACATGCTAAAGCATTGCCCATACCGGGGATGGCAGGGTCGAAGTTGGATCAGACATAAGAGAAATTTGCATCTCAGACCAGAGTGAATCCATTTCGTTCTCAAATTCAGTTTGGTCCGGAACAATTGAGTCCTCAACTCCAAAAGTGAACTTGAGAGGCAAAGGGTTTTCGTAGGTTTCTTGTTGGAGAATGGGGTCCTCTCCCTGTGTACTAGAATCCGAGTCTTGGTTGTCCAAAATAGAATCCACAAAAACACTAAGAAGGTGAACTTGGCCGTACTTGGCAGAGGCGGACCGTCTCCTTTTACTCTTAGGCTTCATTACAACTTCATCGACAGTGGAACCATTCTCCCCAAGGAACTCAACCTCAGTTGCCTTTCTTTTGGCAATGTCATGGCTTGGCGTCTCTTCGACTTCATCGACAGTGAAACCATTCTCCCCAAGGAACTCAACCTCAGTAGCCTTTCTTTTGGCAATGCCATGGCTTGGCGTCTCTTCGACTTCATCTTCCGAACTGGAAGAGGATTGAGGATCCTCTCCCTCCCCTTCCTCCTCCCTATAATCCAAATCGCTTGAGTCAGAATTATCCTCTCCGCTTGTAGAGGTGGGAGCCTCATCATCCTCACTGTCTTCATCTTCATCGTCATCACCATCATCGTCACTACTACCCAGACAAATAACGTCAGGTTCAGGGTCGTTTCCATCTTTTCCGCGTAACTCACCGTCGAATTCTTCGCTCAAGGTTTGAACTTGAGCCGGGCCCTTTTGAGAAGCCAAAGACACTTTAACATTGACGGAAAACTGCGGCGTTGCCATATTTGTTGACGCTAACCGCACCTCCTCCACCGCCAGTGTCTTCTTCCTTTGCTTGCTGCTACCACCACACGGCGCTTTCCCCTTCCTGCTTCTTGTTCTTGAAGCGACCGACATCGACTCAGTCAACATTGTGACTTAATTCGAAAACGGTAAGAAAAAATGAAAGGCAGAGAAAGGCAAGGCAAGGCAAGGCAAATGCATGCAATAACAATATAAACTTGGGAAATATAATAGTTAAAAATTAATTAAATGTAAAATAAATAAGAGGCCAAGGTCAAACGAAGGGACGCCTGCAGTGCCCTGCCCTGTCAGCCGACGATTCAGAGGAGTGGACAAATCAGAGACAAAAGGAGGTGGTAAAATCCCGGACAACCTCAAACCTAAGTGCAAGTGCAACTGAAAAGCTTTTCCATTATGTTTGAATCAAAATTAGTAAAAAGGAAAGCTAAAACAAAATAATTGTTCCTACATTGAAACTTAATTTCTTTTTTTCTAAATTAGTTTTTGATATTTCATTAAAAACTTTAAAATTTAGATTCTAATGGAAATGATTACAAATTTCTGTCCCCAATATAAGAACAATTATCAAGTTTAGGAATTAATTTATATAAAAAAAATTTAAGCTTCAATGTGAGAACAATTATCTAGTTCAGGTTCCAATATGAGAATAATTGTCAAATTTAGAGTCTAACTTGGACTAAAAAAAATTCGAGAATTGTTGGTTCCAAATAATAGTTTAACCCAATAAAAAAGATAAAATTATATAACAACTATATTTTTAAAAATTAATATAAATATGGAGAATATTTAATATACTATCAGTTATATGCACCATCCATAAATAATAATATGATATGTCATCATTAAATAAAACAAAAAAATAGTAAAGGACTTATAAATAAATACATATAATTTTATTTAAACATAATTAAACGATAATTAATTATAAATAAATGCTAAAACCCTAAACCTTTCAACTCAAGACCCTAAACCTTTAAACCCAATATACTAAATTTGAGAGTTGTTAATATTTATTTATAATAGTTACTATTGATGTTTAAATAAAACTATTAGTATTTATTTACAAGTCCTCCATATTTTTTGTTTAATTTAATATTGACATGTCATGTCATTATTCACAAGTGGTGCATGAGACTTATACATCAAAGGTATATCAAATATTATTTATTACAAATAATAAATAATATTTTATTTAAACAGTAAAATAAAATTGTATAAATATATATATATATTTTTAAAATTGATACAAATAATAAATAAGGATTTTTCATTGAATCAAAATTAGTAAATAAGGATTTATTCCATAGTAAAGAAGCTACAAAGGGACGACAAAGCTGCTGTTGAGATGTTTTTCGAGTTTTGTCCAATAGATCAAAGAATTAATGGATTAAGATTGGCAAATTGAGCTTCAGCATGTCTTTCGAGAGTTCAATTTGCAGTAGACTTCATGGCGAAGATGGTCTCCTACTGCCGGTCTTCATGTCTACACCAGGCCTCCTATGTTGATTAAACCAATATTGGACCATGATGCTATGAAAGTTGACCATTGTAGCTAGCCAACTCGTGGTTAACATCTTAAACTCGTGGTTAACTTCTTATGACAAATAAAAGTATAGGTTTAAATCTTATTACGTGTATTTGTTTTTCTATATAAAAATATATAATGATAAAAATAATTTTAAAATAATACAGTTTACTTGTACAGGAAGGATATTTTCATATTTTTCTAATTACGACGTTGGTATCCCGTTAACCTGTGATACCAACATAGTTAGGGCTTTATAATAAGTATAGATATAGATGCTATTTAAACAATTAAAATTAGTACAAAAAGAAGGTAAAACAAATTTTAAAAACTTTTGTTTGATTAATTAGTATAAAGAAAAAGAAAATTGTAACACCCTTAAAATCGTTATGTTATAAAAGTAGTAATAAGTAAGAATCGTGCATAATGGATTCCTCGGTAAAGTAAAATAAGAAATATAAATGATAAAAGAGAAGGTTGATAGATGCCAAAAGAAGTTGAATTAAGAAGTATATCATGATATATTAATTTAAGGTAAGGACTAAATCATAATGATGTGAAAAGTTTTGGGACTCAAGTCTAATTATTCAAAAGTGGGGGGTTAAAATGTAAACATGGGAAGGTTGAATGACAAAATTACAAATAACCCAAAAGTTCTTGTGACACAAAATTGACTAGTAGGGACCAAATAAAATAAGTGGAGCAATATGAGGGACTAAATCACAGTTTTATAAAAAGTGAATGGTGATTCAAAGATGAAATTATAGAGAATTATGAAGAGAAAAATGATCATTTATAAATTTGGATAATTATCAATTATTAAGGTGTAATAATTAAGGATGAATGTTGTTGAAGGATGATTGGTTGGGATAATTTATGATTAATTTATAATTATTTTATTATTAGGTATTTTTATTAATTAATTAATTAATGGTTAGGTCATTAAAAATGATGAAAAGAAAGTTATCTTCATCCCCTCTATCATTTCATGCCTCTCCACTGAAGAAAACAAGTTTTGTTTTCTTTACAACTTGATCTTTTTTCTTGAATTTGAGAGAGAAATCCTTGAAATTACACCAAAGTTTTTAGTAGAATCAAACTTCCAACAATCTAGTGAACTTTGATTACAAAAAAGAAGGTTGCATGTTCATGTTAGAGGGGAGACAAAATCAAGCTAAGGCTTGAAATTTAGAGAACAAGGTAAGAATATCAAAGTTCCATCATGTTCTTGTTAAAAAAGTATAAAAATGATGTTAAAGTAAAGATTTCTCATGGGAAGTTTTATGTTCTTGGTGTGTTGTTGAAGAAATTGAGAGAGTGAATCAAGCAAAAAGGAGAAGGGAAAAACAAGTTATTTGAGGTTGGTGATAGGTAAGTACCCTTGAATTCTCTAGTTATCAAGGATTAAATTATGAACTTTGTAAATTTATAGTTAAATTAGAAAAGTAAACTGTATAGATCTAAGTATGTCAAATAAGATATTATGATGAATTATTTAATTAAAGTGATAAGTGATAATGAATTTGAATGAAAGGTAGAATTAGAATAATGTTATGATAATTATTGGATTTTTATAATTAAGGACTAAATTGTACAATATTAAAAAATGATTACAATTCTTAAAAACGTTGAAAAGATTTTTTCAAGTGAAATGTTACATGGAAGAAAATTGATTTGAAATGAATAAGTAGTGAATAATGAATTTTGTGGTAAAAAGGACTAAATTGAAAAGTATGTGAAATTTTTTTGTGTTATTGTTAGATAAAAATGATGTAGTGTAACACCCCTAACCCGAATCCGTTACCGGAACAGGGTTACGAAGTATTACCAGAATTTACAGATCAAATAACAAATATTCTATATTATATAGTATTCATGTCAGAAATCAAACATAAAGTCCCTTATATGAACCCTTGAGGTCTAAAACATGCATTAGAAACGAGTCGGGACTAAACTGGATACTCAGAATATTTTTCATGAAATTTTAAAATTTTTCCTAGGTTCAGGGTCACACGCCCGTGTGCTCATACCGTGTGGCTCACACGGCTAAGTAACACACCTATGTCCTAGGCTGTGTGGTATGTGAAGTAGGTCACACGGCCGTGTCCCGAGCCCGTGTAACTTTCTGTTTTGTAATTTATTTAAGTGCAGGGGCCACACGGCCAAGTCACACGCTCGTGTACCAGGCCGTGTGGTTAATTTTGAGTATTATGTTTCTCAATTTTAAGATGCAGGGGATACACGGCCAAAATACACGCCATGTGTTAGACCGTGTGTCACACATGGCTGAGACACATGCCCGTGTCTCTGCCAGTATGGACAAAATAAGGTCATTTCTTAACCTTATTTCTCACCTATTTTGTCTTCCTCCTACACTGATACTTTAACATGTTCACAAGCCAATTTAAAACAATTAATTCAATGTAAAACCAAGTCTCATGCATGACATATCATCGCATACAACTAATCTGCTCTTAAGCACTTCAAATGACACTTTACCATCTTGTAAACAAATATACAAACTTACTTAACTTATCAAACTTATCAAATTCACTTATATGGATATTTTATCAATTATGCTAAAATCATCAATATGTCAACATGATATCTATTAATCAACTATTTAAGCACACACCACATATCAAAACATATTCAACACAAGCCATTCCAATGGCTAGTTGTAACCAAAATATTTTCATGCCAACATTGGCTAATCACCCAATATATGCCATTATAACTGTAACTAATTTACCATATATATCGAAATGAGCCGATGGATAGTGTGAGTGATCTCCGCTAAGCTTCCAATCCAACGAGCTTCCGAATTTCTACAGGACAGGGGAAAAATAAAACAGAGTAAGCATTTAAAGCTTAGTAAGTTCGTATAACATGGTAATTAACTTACCATTCATTTATATTTAAGTAAACATGCAAGGCACATTCAATCAGTTTGATCACGAGCCCTAACATATATCTTCATCACCCTTGTTAGTCATATATTTCATACAATATCAAGAAACATGTATGGGATCAACAATATTTAGAATTTCCATGTACATACTCATTTCACATTATATTTTTATATATCTCACATGCAAATCTAATCATATTCATGTATTTTAGGTACATTTTCATAATAATTCATCTCGAGTTCAGATAATTTAATGTCAGAACTTTGCTCATTTAGTCATTTGTGGCATCAATATCATACGGGTAGTACACTCAAGGTGTACAATTTTATAATCACAAATGAACATATTCATCAATCAATTTCTATATTCATGTATCGTCATCTCATATTTCCATATTTCATATATCATTAATTTCATGTACTTCCGGCAGATACTTGTAATAATTCATTTCATGTTCATAACTTTTTCTGTCAGAATTTTACTCGTTAAATCATTGAAAACATCAATGGATATATTGGTAGTACACTCGAAGTGTACAATTCAGAATCTGTCAAACCATGTCTGGGGGTACTCATTAGAGCACTTAAACAAAAAGCTCTCTCTCAAACACTATAACGGGAAGCTCATTGAGTAATGTAACAGAAAGCATATTCGTGCTTAATAACAGGAAGCTCACAAGGAGCCTATATTGGGTAGCTGCAAAGAGCACTTAACGGGAAGCTCCGAAGAGCACTTATAGGTAGCTTCGTAGAACACTTATCGAGAAGCACCAGATAGCTTATAACGGGAAGTTCAATCGAGCACTAATAAGACGCTCATATAGAGTCGCATTTGTGTCTGCAACACATGCAGGATCACAATCGATCGAATATCAGGACGCTCACAAAGAGCTACGTTTGTGTTCGCAACATATGCAGGATCACAACCGATCAAATATCAAGACGCTCACAAAGAGCTGCGGTAGTTCACAACACAAGCAAATTATTACCGATCAGGATGCTCGCAGGAACACTATGACGGGAAGCTTGAGAGGGCTTATTATGGGATGTTTTTTCGAGCTACAGTATGTCTGCAACATATGCAATATCAATACCAATCGGGAAAATCCAAATCCATCGACTTTCATTCATTCAAACGGGACTTGACATTTTTCGAGTGTTGTCAGATATGTGATCATTTATATATATATTTATGACATTTATAAAAATTCATATATATACACATTCATCAGAAATTCAATCAATTTCATTTACATAGCAATTCTGCAATTCACATGTACAACATTTATTTCAATCATAAATAAACACAATTTAGTTACACGAACTTACCTCGATAATTGTTCGTGTATATACAATCTACTAATCCGACATTTCTCTTTTCCTCGTTCTAACTCTGAATTTAGTCTATCCGGATCTAATTGAGGAAATTTAACATCAATTTAATACAATTCATACTCAGTTAGTCCAATTCACATCTTAGGCAAAATTACCATTTTACCCCTAAACTTTAATTAACGACGATTTCGTCCCTAGGCTCGGAAAATGAAATTCATGCAATTTAATCCTTTTACATGTAACATTTACAGCCCATGTGTTTCATAAAAATTTAGAATTTTTTCATGGATTTCACATTTTTACAATTTAGTCCCTAAATCATATTTTCATAAAAATTCACTTTGTAAAAGTTATTTATCTTTCAATAAATTTTCATTTTCTACCATAAATTTCAAAATTTCAACATACTTATTTATGGAAAAACCGTAGTACTTTAATAATTTTACAAATTAGTCCCCGAGATAGCTAAATTAAGCTATTACGATCTCGGAAATGTAAAAATCATTAAAAAAAGGGACAAGAAAACATACCTAATTAAGCCAAAAAAGTTTGCTTTCTCTTTCCTAGGGTTTCCATGTATTTTTTGGGGAAGAATATGATAAATTGATGATATTTTTTTATTTTTTTATTTATCATTTATCATCTTTATTTTCCTTCTTTCCAATTTTATCCTTTACTTTATATTATTTTTCCATATATGAATCATCATCCTTAACTACTAAGCATTTTCAATTGGTCTATTTACCATATAAGGACCTCCACTTTAAATTTCTATACTATTTAATCCCTTTAGCTATTAGAACTCAACTTTTGCACTTTGTACAATTTGGGCCTTTATCAAGTTAGACATGTAACCGATAAAATTTTTTTATGAAATTTTCATATAACATCTTTATCATACTATAGACCATAAAATAATATTAAAATAAATTTTCTTTCCGAAATCAGATTTGTGGTCTCGAAACCACTGTTCCGATTTTTACCAAAAATGGGCTATTACATGTAAAGAGTATGAAATATATGATAAATTATGGACCAAGTATTTAGTGAATAAAGTTCTTGTGATTATTGTAATTGGAATTACAATTATTATTTAAATCCTGAAAATGAGGACTAAATTGAATAAATGCAAAAATGTAGTTAAACTGTGAAAATTGTGAAATAAATACTAGTATGAATAAAGATCGTGGTTAGGCATGAAATGAAAATGTAAAGAAAATGCTCTTGAAAATTTTAATGTTCAAAATTATATGTTCGTATAATATTAAATAATAAACTAGAATGAAAGAGACGAGAAAGTGTAATGAAATTGTGAAAATTGAATAAAGTATAAATGATTAATTATTGTAAATTTAGTGATATTAAAGTAACCATGTAGACTAGCATTGAATTTTGTGAATATAGTTGGCATGCCATTAGAACCTAAACACTCCTATGTTATTTGTGATATCACACTTCAATGCCTTCTGTTCTGTTATGTACTTCAATGCCTGTGATTCTAGCACTTTTGTGCTTTGTGTATCGTGATATGTCCCATATATCCATCTGGTCCAAACATGTTTATCATGGGCTAAAAAGTCGTGGTAAGTGATTTTAGAAAAATGTTTTGATCTCGTTAATCCGTGAAATGATAAAATTAGTAAATCAAAGTATTAGTGAATTTTGTAAATTTGGAATATCCTATTGACTATTAAGATATATTAATAAACTATAATAATAATGTTTACGATAAATAAATAAAAATTGGTATTATCTGAATTCATGGGTGCTTATTAAGTTTTCATGAGCTTAACGCGTTATTTTTCAATGCATAGGTGAAAGATCGGATTGAAAATGCGTAGGTGAAAGATCGAATTGAAGTTATCGTTCGAAGTAGCGACCTTGACACATTTCGCCACATCATCAATGCTTGGGAGAAAAAAAAGGGTATGAAATAAATTTCATGGTATAAAGTATGGCATGTACATAGGTAAATTAATGAAGAAAGAAAGAAAGAAAGTGTCTAATTGTTCTAACATTTGAATTCAACATATTTTGAATAGTAAATATGAGGTATTACATAGTCTATGAGCTTTGATTATTGTTTGGAATGATCGTGGACAATTTCGATATGATTTGAAGGTGTTTAAAAATAGAATTCTCAGGTCTCCTATCCTGGGTCTCGTATGGAATGTGTCTTGAGACACAAGAACTTCAAAGCTAAAAAGCTACAGTATCAAGGTCATGTCTCGAGAAATAGGCCCCTTTGTCTCAATACATGCACTCATTTGTCTCGAGAGAGGACAACTTCGAAGCTAAAGTTCTATAGTAATATGACACTATCTCAAGATATATAGATCTAGAACTGAAAAATTTTAGTTGGGCCAAAAGAAACCTGAAACAAGTTTGGAATGGAATTAGACTTTATTGTTAGTCTAATTAAGTTCTAAAAAGGGTAATTTGATCTTAATAAGAGCACAACTTATAAGTATTTGATAGGACAAAGAATGTTTAATGCTAAACGTGGCATTCATTATTTGAGTTGGGTGTTACAAAAATAATTAACTATAATAACTATTTATAATCATGATCTTTTCGTAAAATAATTAATTTATAAAGAAAGAAGAGAAGAAAAATGATATTTTACATATATATTTTTTAAATTTCCTTTCTTAGCCTTTTTCTAAAATTGGGTAAATAAAAATTATAAGAAGTTAGACAAATTTAAAAAATTCTGATGTCTACTATTTGTAGAATGAATCAACCTCCAAAGGCAAGTCATCATGGTAAAGCCACCAAAAAGGTTCAATTTTGAAAAGAAGACCATATGAAGGATATTGATCCTTGCATGGAATCGACTGAGGGCATAGATCGCATGTCTTTTTGTGATAAATTGTTGAACGTATAGGGCAAAATGGGTGAAACAAATGATCCCTCAAGGGAAGTTGAAGCAAATTGGATAAGAATGTTGAGAAGGAAGTCGTAGATGATATTCTTTCGATTTGTTTCTCTAAAAAAGTCCACCACCTGATGGAGGAAAGCATTGGAAATACTGCGGTGATCAAGTTATCGAGAAGATGTAGTAGTTTCAATATCCTCAGCAAAATCTCTGTGTTATGAAAACTTAATCAATTGTTTCATCTTATAGACATTGAGAATGATTATTACTTGGCAAATTCCAAGTTGTAGGAGGATTATACAAAGGTCTTGTCAGAGAATCCTTGGATTATTTTTTTATTAGTACCTTACATTATAGCCATGAACCATTGATTTTAACACATCATAGTCATACTTGCTTAATGTTATGACATGCATTTGTTTGCTTGGAAAGTTTAAAAAGGAGGAAGTGGAGATGGAGGTAACAATGGTAGTAGTGGTGAGGGAAGCAGAAGAAGGTAAATTTTGAAGATCAAACTGTAATCATTTGTAAATTTTGAGGATTTATTTTTTTAAAATTATAACTAAATCGGTATATGTTAAAGTTGAGGGGTGAATTTATTATTATATTGATATTTTAACTATCACACCACCCCTCGTCAGAGATTTAACACGAAACATAAATGGACCCAAAAAAAAAATCTCGATTAGTTGGGTGACCAAATTTAAAAATTTATAGTTGTGTGACAAAAAAAGGGGACAATAGTTGGGTGACCAAATTAAATAAATTGATAGTTTAGTGATAAAAAAAATGAACATTAATTGGATGATAGTTGACCCAAATGTTTAGGTTTTTTTATAAAACTAACCCCCAAAAATAATTAATTACTTAAATGACCTATTTTTACTGTAGATTTTAGGTTATTTTCATATTAAAAAATAGATCATTTAAGTAATTAATTATTTTTTGGGGGTTAGTTTTATAAAAAAAGTCAAGATTGCTTTCCTAGCATATTGGTTGGCTGATTGTTTATATGAAGCATGTCAGGTGGACCTGTTCATAGGTCAGGCCACCCAGCCCGGCCCGAAGGCCTGCCCGAAATGTGGGAGGATTTGGGTAAAAATATAGGCTCGAAGAATGGGATTAGACAAAAAAAAATAAGGCGCGTTTAAAAAATGAACCGGGCCTCGAGCAAGGCATTTTTGGCCTAGGCCCGGCCTGTGCCGAATTCATTAAAGGACAAAAAATCTATTTTTTTAATATTATTTTTTATTGTTTTCTCCCTATTTTGCTATCATTTTATTATTTTATTGTTATTGTTTGGGTATTGTGTAAAACTTATTTTATTGTTAATTTTGTTATTATTTTAAAGATATTTGTTAATTTTGTTATTATTTTAGAGGTATTTGCTTGTTAAGTTGCATCTATCTTAGTGTTACTTAAATATACATATTTTTTAAAATTTATTTTCAATTTGTTAGGAAATATTTATTTTGATATATTATATATATTTTGAAATTATATAAAAAGATAATATAAAAATTAATATGAGCTGACTGAATCGAGCCCAAATCTAGCAAATAAGCCTATATTTTTAATTGAATCCGACCTAAATCTGACCCGGCCTGTCCCATGCACACCTTTAATATCAAACACCAGAATAGGTAACCTGACGTGCTCTGCAGTGCACTTCTTCTGGTTTTAGCTAAAAGTAATGATTTACTAACTAAAATCACGAACCCAAAATCTACTTTGCGTGTTTATGCGTTGCTGTTGCCATTGCCATTTGCTCCACTCCACTCTCACTCTCTTCCCTCTGCTCTCTCTTTGCATTCATTTACTACTACTCCTTCAATACAAATAGAATATTTTGGAAACAAAAACCCATTCAAATAGTAATGTTTGATTTGTAAGATAAAAGGGTAAGGTCAAATTTTACATTCTAATTACTTTTCTATTCTTAAATCAATTCATGATTAGTTACAAAAGAAGACGAAACAGAGATAATATTTCATGATCTTATGCTTCATCTTTAAGCTTATTTCTTATTGGATGTTGGTGTAAGCAGTGATATCATATTGTATTACGCAGAGTGGATAATAATGGTTGCCAACTAACATTTTTGTCTTTATTCATATTATGGTTTAACTTGTTTTCTTTTTATATTCAAAAGTTTTAAAAAAAAATTCATTATTTCAAGTGAACCAATTTATATTTTTATTTAACTTTCACTTTAATTTTAATTTTGTTGTCATTTATATTATATTTAAGCTTATAAGTGAGTTGGTATAATAACTCAGCATCATCTCTCGAGCACCAATTCGATTGAAAAATAATTAAAAATGTCATTCTTTTTAAGCTTTGTTCATGATTTAGCCCCTAAATCATATTTATTTTCCTATTTTAGTACATAAAATATTTTATCTCAAATTAGTATCTGAACTTTATAACGTTACACGTTTTTGAACCTAACAACTAATAACTTAAAAAAATGTCAGCTAATCATGACACCCTATATCATCAATGACATTATAAATTGATTGGTGAGGCATGTGATTGATCGTTGACTAAGTTGACCGACCAAAATTATTAAGAATTATTTAAAAATTATAAAACTATTTAAAATGAAAAAAACTTGCAAAATGTTATATAGAAAATTTAAAATTTATTTAAAAATATAAAAATATATAAAAATTATTTAAAAATTCTTAAAAATGTAAATTTTTTAAAAAAAATTATAATAATTATAATAATTAAAAACAATATTTTTTTTCCAAAAAATTCAAATATATATATATTTGCAAAAAAAGGAAAATAAAAAAAGATACAAATTATGAAAATTCAAAAAAGTATATCAAAATTTTAAAAAATTCGTTAAACTTTACAAAATTACAAAAGACTCTAAAAAAATCGAATATAAATAAATTCTAGACAATTGTAATAAATTGAAAGAATTGAAAAAATATATATTTATATAATTTCTAAAAAACTTCTTAAAAATTTAAAAAATCTAAAAAATTATATTGAAATTTGGTCAACGTCTATCATCACCGGTCAACAGTTAATCAACCCCAATTAATGATGGTCAATGTCAACTATATATTTTTTAAAATGTATACTTTTTTTTAATTTTTAAAAATTATTTTTATTACATAAACATGAAAATCAAGTATAGTAGTGACTCGTGGTACATTTTAATAAGCGTAACATGTCAATTGATTTATAATGTTATTATAGAAATTATAAAAATTGAATTCAACCGAATAATAAAACTATAATTTAAATATAAAAATGGTGAAAATTTTAAATAAAGAAAAACTAGAAAAAGCCACAATCAGCATGAAGCCATTAAAATTATATTTATGGCGATTCCATATTTCCTTTCCTCCAGTAAGTGTAATTAGGGGCAGGCGAGTCTGCATTAATTACATTCCCTACAACTGCATTAATTACATTCACTACAACAACTCATCTGTGGAGAGGGTTGGACAAGTTTATCTTAAATAGGTTTTGATTATTTTTTTAATATAATATTTAAAATTACTCGTAATTCTTTTTTTAATTTATAAATAGAAAAATAATATGCTTCAATGTATTTGAACATTTTTCTATATTAACAATAATACTCGTACTAATCTAAACCTCAAAATCTTAATATTTATACTATCATCAAAATTCTTGCTTCGCTTTTTGAATCCAAACATTTTTACTAAATATCAAATGCCCATTGAAAATAATATTTATCATATAATTAAAAAAATAAAATAAACCTTGTTGTAAGAAATCTATATTTTTTTCTTACGACAAACATAATAGTAATAGCGGACAACTTGTAAGTAAAAGAGGTTAGATTCAATCCTAAACAACTCACTTCCCTCTTTTAATTATAAGAAAAAAAAAAAAAAAACATAACAGTAATACTATTAGCAAATCTTTTTTATCCTCAAAGGACTTGAATGAAAAAGCCAAATAAATTATCTTTGCAGCGCACTCAAAACAACAAAGCTTCTTTAACATATCAGTAATAGTATTAGCAATAAGTGTCATGTTAATTGATATCTGCTTTTCATCACTGAAAACATTTTTAGCTTCCATTACCGTAGCATTTGATTCAACATGTAAATGCAAGTACCATATACTTAAAAGCTTTATACAAATAGATTGAAAATATGCATAAATGATACAACATATAACAAAATTTCACACAATATTCTCGAAAATAAATATCAAAAGAGTTGTGAAAAAGAATATATGAACAATTTGTGCAAATAGTAAGGTGAGGATACAAAGCTGGTGCAGGGATTCCAATGAGCTCCTGAACCAACTCTGAGAATTTGATGGGTGTCTGCAGTCATAACAGTTGTGAGTGGATGATTAGAAGCTCTAGATTTCTTCTTGGGTTACACCTATATTGTTCCTATAATTGTTGTTGATGGGTTTGTCTTTTCGCTTGAAATTGAGTTTTTGTTGGAAATTTTCTGGTTCTTAAGGGATCAACAACAAAGGAAATATAGTGTTCCTTTGTGCTTCTTTTTGTTGTTGATGGCTTGACAACAACTGTTTGGTAGGTGACGATGTGAAAGCCATGAACCCATTAAGATCAATGCACTGGGCTAAGAGATTAGATTTTTGGACGCAATGATGGAACACATGACGTCAATTCTACTATTAGTTTTTGTATGTGTAATTGTGAATGCAATCCATTTACTCTAATGTGGATTCTCAATATTTAAAATTTTGGTTTTGACCTAAATATTAAATTTTATAAAAATATTACATTTAGATTAAAAATATTAAATTAAAAAAATATAGGAACTAATGACAGAATTTGACCAAGATAAAACTCGGGTAGTTCATTGTCGCTGTCACAAGCTATTTTTTGGGAAGGTATTGTTGTTATAAGTTTCAATAATCTTGATAAAAGATGATCAAAATATGGTAAAGGGTTAGGCGATGAAGAGTGGCTTTGGTATTGTTGTAGCAGTGACAACAACAATGAAATATAAATTTTAGGACCCAAAATACAATTTTATCATTGTATCAACTAACAATTTTAAAGTTTTAAAAAAGGATTAAACTGTATTTGTACCAGTTTTGGAGGCCTAAGGTCCCTGCTGCTACAAGTACTTCTCAATATATACTATCAGCTTCTTTTTTAATTTACATCTTCTTTATATTTCTAAAAGCTCAAAATTCACATAAAGCTAATCAGGAGCACCCATTAGCTACTGATTCAGACATTACAGACTAATTATTATAAATGTGGAGCTATTGTGACTCAATGACTGTAGTTTTTTACCGTGAAACTAAAGTGTAAAGGTGAGGGCATGGAAACTCAAGTATGGTTTCTTTTCCTTATTTCCAATCTGAAAGCATCCAGATTTCTGCTGGCAGAATGATGCCACTGCCTCTTTCATTGTTTCTGGTCCGGACACCAACACTCCAATATCAGATCCATTAGTTTCATTCAGGAATTTGGAGAATTCATCTGATGAGATTCCATCATTTCAATGTGTTAGAAAATTAATCACAACAATATCTGATACTAACATAAACACACTTAAGACCAGTGTAGGTTCTATAAGAATGAAGGGCATATTATATATGTATGTATGAGAGTACCTTCCAAATTAGGCCTTCCTCCAAAATGGACTTCATGTTCCTCCTCTACCACACCTTTCGTCTCAATCGAACTTAGTTGCTGTACTTTTTCTTCCTTTGAGGAGACAAGTGGTACTTCTTCCTTCTTCAGCCGTCTCCATCTCAAAACAATAGCTACCAAGCTGGTGCATGCTAATGATATGATGAATGAGGATATGATAAGTATGTCAGCAACCCAAGAGGGGCTCTTTTCTTTAGGAGCCTTCATTTTGGAAGAAACGGCCAGTTTTGAAGAGTGATGACCACTAGTATTCTTTCCAGAGGGAACAAATATGTGGTTGAAACAGATAAGAAAAACCAGGAACGTAATGGAAGCAATTCCAGCCAATGCAGCAGTCCAATACAAGCTTTGTGGTCCATGTATTGCGTAAATTGGACCTTCTAAGCCGAAATGAACCGATTGCACTTGAGATGCCTCATTAAGCATTTCTCCTAGTGTTGCACCACACTGCTTTTCCTGGGTGACAAAAACTTTTAGTTTCAGATGACATTTGTTTGAGGGGTGGTTCTGCAGTAGGGAAGAAACTGATTTTAACAAGCCAATGTATTGTGATTTCTTGACAACGTATATCAACTGGATTCTGGATGGTAATCTATATCTGCTACTGCCATTCCCTTGAGTTGCAGCAATTTCATGCAGTATGCTAAGAAATGGTGTTATCCCAATTCCACCAGCAACCAAAAGTAGGTTGTCATATCTGCAAAGGATTTCAGATTTCAACAAAAATGTGTAGTACAGAATTAAGTTCTAGATATAATGAAATCTCATGCTATATGATTCTCTAGCACACCTCAAAAAGGGCAAAGAGGAAGGACCATAGGGGCCTTCCATTGCAACAGGTATGGATTTCATCTTATCAGCATCAGAGTCTAGCCGAGCCCGTATATTGTCATATAAAGAAGTTGTCCACCGTCCATCACATTTAACTAAAACAGACATTGTATGATGATCAATGGTCGAACTAGAAGTTATGCTGAAGGAATGCCACTGAAATCTGGATATACTTGGTATCTTCATAAATATTATACTTGTTGGGGTATATTTCAAGCCTGAATGAGTACAAAGACCACATCAAAGAAACTTCCTCAAAATGTTTTCACATGGTATATATTTCAGTAAAAAAAGAAGAATTTACCTGTGTCTTTTGGCAGGATAAGTTCTACAACTTTACAGGGATATAATCTAGCAGAAAGAATATGAGTTTGTGGCCATGATTGTAGGATGCGAAGTAGTTTGTCAAAACAAAAGAGGAACACTCCAGCGAAGATCATATAGAAGTGTCGATCTCCGGCATGAAGCAAGAAAAATACTAGGAAGATTATGTACAAGTGGTGCATGTAATAGAAGATTTCAAATCTTTTCCTCCTGATTTGAGGAAGTGATGTGATCCACATAACCAACCCCACGACCAGTGTTATCTCTCCGGCAAGGTATATCCGGCCTGTCCTCTGCCATTTTGTTATCTGTTAGTTGTTCAAACAAATGTCACTGTAAGATTATGTAGGTGAAACTTAACAAGTAGTACGATAAGATTCGCTCATATTCACTATGACCTCATCCTGAATGTAGTGGCTAACACCCCAGATGAACAAAGTGCTGGCACCATGAAAAGTAGCAAAGCATATCATAGCAGTCCCTAGCCATATATGGTATCTCACAGAAGCTTCAAACTGGATACCAAGTATGCGAAATACGGCCAGTTGCCTCAAGATAGGTAGAAGAAGCAAAGCCAAGCAGGCCTCTGCTAGCAAACCAAATCGAGTTGCCACTCTTAGAAACTTGAGTTGCCATCTAAATTCAAAAGAACACACTCACATATTAGTAACGATGATATTCTTTGATTCTCAGCATCTGTCATTATTTTTTGAATCTTAGTAAGAGATTTTAAGACTCACAAATCCAACTTCAAAGATTCCATAGGTGTCAACTTAGTAAAATCGTGAGATATGCGCGTATAAAAGGTCCATGCTAGAAAGAGGATAAAGAGAAATACTGAGAGAATCTCAACACCGGATAAAATGCCCACAAGACTACTTGTAACTAGTGGATTTGAGAAAGCAGCTGTTGAACTCCTTATTTGTCTACTGTCGCAAATTAAATAATTAAGAAGCGAAAGTTAAAGCAAGCAAATATGTATATATATCCACTTCACAAGATGAAAATGGCATATCTATACCTGTTTCTTTGCCCCCAAGATTGCAAATTCAAGTACACAAGTCCAATCATAGCCACAGCAATTACAGGAAACGTATACACCGTAAAGTCAAGACCTGTAATATATAATTGGCTGTTAATTCTAACCTGGTACAATCATGTTAGAGAAGAGACTTAAAAACAAAATCTATATAGAAAAAATTGGGTTTCTGAATATCTCAAGTATTTACCATAGTAACCAAACACGGTATTTCGAGCACTGCTTTCAGCTGCTTTCCATTTTCTGGTCCATAAGTTGGTTGGTTTGAGCAGCCAGAGAGATAGCCAGGCAGTGGATATTAAGATCATCAAGACTTTGAGAAGGATAACAACGGCGGCTTTGCCCATCTCTTATTTGTTTCCAAAATGGTTGCAGGAAGGAGATTGGTGAGTTGCAGTAAGTGTGAGAATGGATCAGATATAAAGAGGTTTGGAGGAAAGATTTGGCTCCACTACCACTAGCAGTCGCAGTATGTTAGGTGATAAAAAAGATTCTAGTTAGCCCCACTACCTGTAACTATAAGGAAGCCATTTACACTTACAAAAGTCATTAAAGTCACTTCCTTTTTTATGAAAAAAAAAAAAAAAGAGGATTCTTTTGCATATCCAAGGGGCTTGATATCCTAAGTCTCCGTTTTTCCTATGTTTGACATATATATGTGACACATATAGTCCCAAACATGGATTTTTCATTTTCAGATTATTGGTATTTATAGGTTTGAATTCTTTTGAAAGCATAAACTACAAAAAAATAATTATTTATGCATGATTTAAATTACATTTTGGTTATTGAATTTTAATGGTCAAATATTCAAATTGGACCTAATTTTTAGGGGTTGCTCATATAAAAGTCAAATCTTTTAAAATGGTCATATAAAAACTTAATCTTTACAAAAGTGCTCAAATGAAGGTTAAATATTTCAAAGTGGTCAAATAAGGGCTAAATCTTTTTTTAAAGTGCTCAAATAATGGTCAAACTTTTTTGAAAATACTCAAATAAGGGCCAAACTTTTTTGAAAATACTCAAATAAGGGTTTTTCAAATGCTACATATTCAGTCTCAAATTATGTTTTTATTATTCTCTTCTTTTCAAGCAACATCTAACTCATCTGTGGTGCATTTTATTCAAAAAAAGATAACATTCATCTAATTTTTACTCAAATTAGGTTGGAGTACGTGAAAAATCTTTATTTAAACACTTTTGTAAAAGTTAAAACCTTATATGACCAGTTTTAAAGGTTTAGCCCTAATATGAACAACCCTTAAAAAGTTGAGCCTTAATTTGAGTGTTTAGTTAACTTTTACTTGTTACATTTTGATTACTAATGTTATCGATTTGTAATATTTTATCATTGTATTGTTACTCAACATTAAAAATGTTATAAAAATCTCATATAGCACAAATTATGACATTAAATAGTGACTAGTAATTCATGTCTATACCATATAATTAAACAAGTTTTGTAACACCCCAAACCCGGCCTGGACGTTACGGCCAAGTCTGATGTGTCACATTGAAGTGTTTTTCGAAAACTGTGCTTTCATTGAAAACCCTTGAAGTTTTTAAAAACTCTTACCGTTAAACTTGAATAAAACCTTAGCTTGTCTTTTTCCAAAACGTGATTCATTGGAATAATCATCCCTTTGCAAACATCGTTAAAACCTTTGTAAAAGTTTTATGAAAGCTTATAAACCCTTGTAGTTTGCAAAAACATGTTAGATCAAATATCGAAAACTCAGATTTGTAACCTTTATAAAACATGTTATCTTGAAAACGGTTTAAGTATCAAATAAATTTGACCTTTTTCGTTAAAACTTAAAGTGAATGGAAGCTGGGCACCAGGTAGGATTCCAGAAAAGAGGAGGTGAGTCGAATAGACTGCTTAAGTACCAAGCTCTTCTTGGATCCACTCCTAGACATGCACACTACCATTGCCACACTTTAACTATTTGAAATATTTATCTACAAGATTATTTAAAATTGCAGAAGCTTTGCTTGGTTATCGTGTTATTTTGAAAACAAGTAACTTTTATAAAAATCACGTCTTAAAATCATTTATTTTCAACTCGATTTAAATAATATCCTACGTAAGCTAAAACCAATTTAAATAAGTAAAGAATAAAAACCCAAAATAAAAATAATTAAAGAGGCCCTTTTTACAACCCAAAACCAGAAATAAATAATTAAATCTAAATTCAAATAGGTAACTTAATTAGAAATCCAATAGTCCAGTCCATGTGGCCACTCTGAATCCCTCCCAGCTCCAAGTCCACCAGCCTAAGGCTCACCTGCAAGGATGGAAGGAAAAAGGGTGAGTTTGGAAAACTCAGTGTGCAACAAGCCACTTACCGAGCCCAAATCAATATCAGCATACTAGGCCTAAGCCCCCAAATTAGTCTCAACATATAACTGGGCCGAAGCCCTTTTCAAATATCGATTACTGGGCCTTAGCCTTTTTCATAAATCAATTCACTGGCCCGAAGCCCTTTTCTGTAAACGGTATGGCCCAAAGGCCCATTTTAACATCACATATAATATCAGTGTATGTGTGCAAAGCCCATTTCAATATCACATGTAATGTCAATGTATGTATGCAAAGCCCAATTGGGGAGACTACTCAACCCACCATCCGCTACTCTCCACCCGTACCAACCAAGCTCTCCATGTGGGGAATAACTCAACCCACCCAACCAAACTCTCCACTGGCAGCATAGCTGCTTTATCATATAACTGGAGGCCAAGCCTCTTTTAATAACTGGGGCAAAAGCCCTTTTTGGTAAACTGGGGCAAAGCCCTTTATCACTTCCTCCATCATATAATAACCCAACCCATGCATTTAATGAGTAAAACATGGCATATCGTATACATGTCATAGCATATCATGTGCATATCATGTCATAGCATGTAAAATAACAATATCACAATCATCATATTCAGAATGAAACCCTAGGGGTATAATAGACATTTTTCACCTAGGGGTAAAATAGACATTTTCATGTTTTAAGGGTAATTACGTAATTTTATCCATTATTAGGGTTTTCCATGCTTATTCATCAATTCTAAATGTTTAAACAACAATTTTAGCCTATTTTAGTACAACCGAGTTATGGGCCAAAAACCCCTAATGGGCCCTATGTAGCTAGTTCAGTCGTCTAAGCTCACTTGGTCCAAATCTTACAATTAACTACTAATTTAACCAGTTTTAAGCCTATAGTCTATTAAGAAATGTCTATTGCCCATTTTTACCCATATGGGCCCGTAAGCCCATTGGGCCCAATTTCAGCCCATCGAGGCCCAACTTACCATCGTGCACAAAATCGTGCCCTTACCTGTTCTATCGATCCAATCACTGATCTTATCGTATGTATCACGGCTCAAACCATTCACAAAACCACAAGTTCGAAATGCCGAAGTTTAGGCATTTTGGCTTTTCAGCAAATATTAATCTAAGCTACTATGAGGTTCATTACACACCTGCTTGCAACGAACGATGACTATATCCGATCCAAGTCAATCCTACATTCGATTACTAAAACATTAGACCACGAATCAATAATAACTAAATTTAACATACTCTTACCATATTCGGGCATCCATGAACAAGGCCCTAAATCCTTACCTTTGCTGAAGTTGATATCCAAATCTGGATCCGAACGCTCCACTAATCCAAGCCCTTAGTCAGCAGCCTTTAACCCTTACAAGCACAGAGTAAAATAATTGGTAACAGCCTCTTAAAGCCTTAGGCACTATTTCGACAGCCTCCCTAAACACATAGGGATTCCAACTTTTTCAAATCCCAAAAATAAGAATAGATCACAGTCAAGTCATTCATATCACCAACTTATATCCACGGTCAAACTAGCCCAATCATCATACAAGTTAGTCATTTACCCACGAGGGCAAAACAGTCATTTAACACCCTAGGGGAAAAACGGTAATTTTACCCCATAGGGGTGTCTCGGTAATTCTACCCTACAGGGGTATTTCGGTAAATTCACAAATCGAGGGTAAAATAGTAATTTTTACAAATCAGGGGTAAAATAGTAATTTTACAAATTAGGGGTAAAACGGTAATTTTACAAATAATGGGTAAAATGGTAATTTTACAAATTAAGGGTAAAATGGTAATTTTACAAATTAGGGGTAAAATAGTAATTTTACAAATTAGGGGTAAAACGATAATTTTACAAATAATGGGTAAAATGGTAATTTTACAAATTAGGGGTAAAATAATAATTTTACAAATTAGGGGTAAAACGGTAATTTTACAAATCATGGGTAAAATGGTAATTTTACAAATTAAGGGTATGTTCGTCATTTTACAAATCGAGGGTACTTCTGTCATTGTACAAATCAAGGGTAATTCAATAATTTTATAAATCGGGATATTTCTTGTAATTTTGCAAATTGAGGGTAATTCGGTAATTTTATAAACCAAGGTATTTCAGTAATTTTGTAAACCAAGGGTATTTTAGTAACTTTGTAAACTAAAGCATTTCTAAACAGAGATAACAATGCGAATGGGCCTAAGGCCCATTGTCGGCCCAAATGGGCCCATACGCGTTAGCAAAATAATCAACCTTTGCGTGTAACGGGATTCGAACCAAAGTCCTCTCAGTAACCCTGTCAAGCCATCACCACTCGGACACAAGCTCCTTTGTGTCATAAGCCCAACACATTTAACTTTAAAGCTCACCTACTTGCTTCTAGATTTATTTAAAAGAAAAACCAAAATAAATTGCAAGAGCCAAGACTTAAACCTTAGACCCTTTGCTTCCTTATCCTTTAAGTGGCGCTACTTTGCCACTACACCACACTCTTTTTTTTGTGTCTTATTACACACATAATTCCTTACAACTCCTCTTTTCCAAGTCCTCTGTTCCTTAAGTCCAAAAAATCCAAGAATTCTCCGATTTTTAACCAACACTTGGGCCTTCCATAGGCCTAATAACACCCTCCAAACACGAATTACACATCCATATATCAAAATTTCAACATTACACCAAATATCACAAAAATCCCGGAATCCCAGAAATTAGCCCAACACTTTTCCCACACTATGAATCCTTCGCAGTTCACTAAAATACCACATTAACCCATTAATAATAACCTTCCATAACAGAATTCAACACATCAATAATTTTATTTCGAACTATCTCACACCCGCACCCAGGCCCAAGGCCCAAGGCCCAATACTTCTAGGCCCAAATTCAGGGTGTTACAAGTTTTTTAACCCTTTTTTTATTTTAATTCTTGTCTTATCCCTTCTTACCTTGTTCCTAGTCCCTACCATGCCTTCAACTCCAACTACCATCACCTCCAGCAGTAGCCTCTAGCTCTGGCCATTTTCATCTCATGCACACCGGCACTTAACTCTCAACCATTAACCATTTCAAACCACCATCTTCACCATTCCAGCTCCTCCAACCGAACCAACAACCCCAAGTTTACACACAACACATTTTCTCCGATTTCACCTTCTACCATAACTCATTTTTCTCAAGCCTCATAACATTCACTACTATTTTCTAAAGGCATTTTTACTCTTTTTATAATAAAAATTTAAGTTATAATGGTGACGGTGATAGTGAATAGTGAGCAAAATTCATTATTTTTCTAAAATAAAAAGGGAGAAATATTTAATATTATAGGAAAATATTAAGAAAAAACCTTAATACCTTTATATTTTATTTACCAAGCCTAATTCTTCGAAACATCTTAAGAGTAAAGACAACCCAAGAACCTTATCATATTTCGGGGTTATTTTCACTTTTATTTTGGTGAAGTGGTACATTGTGAAACATTTTCCATGGAATATCTCTTGAAATGCAAAACAAGGATTGTTCTAAACAAGTGTTATTGTAACTTGTTCCGAACATGAATTTTTTTTATAGTTGTTCTGTGGTGATGCTTTTTTTGAAAAAACTTATTCTAAATAATGTTCTTAAAAAAATATAGTTGCTCTAAATAGAAGTTGTCCTTTGTTAGAGTATGTGAATGTGTTAGGTAGGTTGTTCGTCAGTTATCAAGACTAGTATATTGTTATAGATTGTTAGCAGAAGTTAGCCTATCTTTGTTATGTATATAAACTACATATCTGTACTGATTCAAAAAGATTAAGAATACAATACTATTTTCAATCATTTCTTTCAATACTTTCAATTTTATAGAGTTACTAACATGGTATCAGTCGCCTAAGTTCTGGAGGTCGTTTCGCTGCTGATCCATGGACAATTCTGCCGATTCCACTGCTGACCATGGCAGTCCTGCGTTTTCCAGCTCTTGTTTCATTCAAACTTTTCCTTGTCACGATACGATAAAATTGGATGAGGGGAACTTTGTGTAATGGCAACAACATGTTTGTTTAATAATTGAAGGCTATGAACTATTAGGGTATCTAGAAGGGACATTACTTGTTCCTCCGTGATTCATATCTTCTCAAGATGGAATTCTAAATCCAAATCCTGATGCGTCACTTTTTGTTCAGCAAGATAAATTTATTGCTTCTTGGCTCCTTTCTACAATTAGTCCTTCCTTATTGTCTTGTTTTACAGCTGTAAAGTCAGCATGTGACGTCTGGAGTACAGCGAATCAATATTTGCCACTGCTACTGGAGCCAAGGTGTCTTGTATTAAACATGACTTACACTCTATAAAAAAAGGTACTATGTCTGTTAAAGAGTATGCGGAGAAGGTACAAAATACCTGCGCCTTGCTTGAAACGTTCTGATCTATGGTTCCAGAGGCAGAGAAAGTCGAAATTATTCTTGTCGAACTCTCATCAGAGTTTGATGCGGTTCTCACTCTGGCTTCCTTTTCATTTGACTCTCTTCCTCTACAGAAATTTATCGATGTGCTCATGGAATTTGAGAGCCGTCAGGCTCATATAGTGATCGATGTGTCCTTCCATGTGCATCTGGTGGAGGCTGTCTCGTCGACACCGGTGGGAGAGCCCGTGCATGGTAGCCGTCTATCGTCTTTTGGTTGTGGGCTATGCTTTTTGTAGTGTAGTGCATCTCATAAACCGTCTACCTACTCCAGTGTTAAAAGGACAATCCCCATATCAGATTTTACCTGGTCATGAACCTATATATGAACATTTATGGGTTTTTGGGTGCCGCTGTTTTCCCTATTTAGGTCCGTTTACACAACACAAGTTGGATTTTCGCTCTCAGCTGTGTACATTTTTGGGATACATCTCTCAACATAAAGGGTATCATTGTCTCAGTCCTGATGGTAAGATAATTGTTTCTCGTCATGTTGTTTTTGATGAACGACGATTTCTATTTTCTTCTCCTATCATGTCCACTGTTACTTCTAGTTCGACTGCCTCCACATATGTTTCGCTGGTTAAGTCTACTACCATACAACCTGCTATCCCGGTTGCGACAACTATTGTTGCTTCACCTTTTCTTAATCCCATATTGTCTACGTTCGATGATCCCTCGATCGAGTTACGAACTGTTCACGGGAATTTCAGGCCCTCATTCTCAAACACTAGAGGTTCATTTGTTCAAGGAAATACTTCGGGTATAGTCTCTTTGGCATCTCTGTTTATTCAATCGGTGAATACTCATACTATGATTACTAGATCTAAGGCATGGATTTTCAAACCCAATGCTCTGTTTGTTGAAACTGTTAAATTTGAACCACACACAGTTCAGGAAGCACTTGCTGATCTAGAATGGAAACTAGTAGTTCAAGCTGAGTTTGATGCCCTTATGACTAACTCCACTTGGGAGCTTGTCCCTCTGCCTCGTGGACGGAAGGTGATAAGATGTAAATGGCTTTTTAAGTTAAAGAAGAATTCTGATGGGACCATTGCTCGGCACAAGGCTCGACTAGTGATTTCAATTCGAACTATATTGACCGTTGCGGTTTCTTGTGGTGACCTCTTTAACTACCTTTATATTTTATTTACCAAGTTCAATTCTTCGAAACATCTTAAGAGTAAAGACAACCCAAGAACCTTATCATATTTCGGGGTTATTTTCACTTTTGTTTTGATGAAGTGGTACATTGTGAAACATCTTCCATAGAATCTCTTAAAATGCAAAACAATGATTGTTCTAAACAGTGTTATTGTAACGTGTTCCGAACATGAATTGTTCTCTATAGTTGTTCTGTAGTAATGCTTTTTTTTGTAAAAACTTATTCTAAATAATGTTCTTAAAAAATATGATTGTTCTAAATAAAAATTGTCCTTGAAACACAATAATTTTAAATAAGAGTTATTTCGAACAATAGCTTTTCTCAATAAGAATTGTTCTCAATGACATTGCACTAAATAATAGTTGTTCTTAACTAGTGCTCAATTTTAAACATAATTGTAGGGCCTAAATTTTGCCCGGGCCCAGAGGACCCATATACAAACAACCTAAAATTAAAAAAACCAACCCAAACAAACACAAATTTAAACCCCAAACTAAGCCCAAATTCCCAGCAGCCCAACACCATTTTGTTCCAAAAAAGAAACCCTAAAATTTCCTTGTGTGCCGCAACCCCAAAGCAGCCTCCAGGCGCTGCACGTTACGCACTTCCCTCCCGCTTCGTACGTTCATCTACCATGCCACGCCTGCTCCTACGTTCGCCAAGATATCCGTGTGTGGTCGCAAAAATAGAGGGAAACAGTCAGTTGTAATCTTTGCTGTATAAAGATGTTTTCAATATTGTAAAGGGGACAGATTTTTTTTGAATACATACAGTCATTACGAAAGAGAATATCAATAAAAAAATAGAGTAAACTTTTGACAAACACACACGATCAATAGAGAGAATCAGTAAAAAAATAGCAAAGTTTTAAGAAAGTTCAGAGAAATCGAAAACTAAGGTTGTATCTGTCGTTATCTTTCTCTTTTCTTTCTTCTGTTGTGATTCTCCTTGATTTACTGTTTTTTTTCGAAAATAAAAGGAATCGAAGAGGTTTGTACCTAGTATTGGAGTCGCCGGCCACTGCCGTTGGCGAATACATGGTGGATCGGCAACGTGAGTTGAGGTTGAACCTCAGCCAAAGGAAAAGGAATGGAAAGCCTTCTGTTTTTTTGTTTGAAATAGCAGCAGAAAATGAGTTTCAATCACAAAATTTTTGGGGTTTTATCATCTGACCAAAGCAGCACTGTTTGGAAGGGTGGGGTTTGCGCCTTTTTACCTTAAACGGTCAATTTGCGCATTCAATCCCCACGTATTTTTTTGTTTCCAAAATTCGTTTTGTTTGTTTTTTAAATTTTGGCCCTGAATTTTGTGCACCATTTCATTTTAACCCGCATTTAAAAGCTGCATTTTTATGTTTAGGATAATTTCGTTTTTGGTCCCTATTGGTTTGCGCACATCATACTTCGGTCTTCTTATCTTTCATTTCGAATTAGCCCCAAGGTTTGGTTTTAAATTCAATTGTGGTCCCTTTTTCGATTATTTTTGTTATTTTACTAATAGATTAATTAATTTGAGTTTTTCATTTACTATTATATTTTTTATTATTGGTATTATTTTCATTATAACTATCATTAGTATTATATATTTATTATTATTTTCTACTATTATTTTTATCATCGTCATTAGTAACCTATTATGTTTATTTTTATTATTAGTATATTATTGAGCCTACACATACATTATTCTTATTCTCGTTTATTATTTTACATTAACATTAATTACTATCATACTTATTATTATTTTTGGCATTATTATTTGCTTCACTGTCACTACTATTACTATTTTTATATATATATTATTATTATCAACCCCTTATTATTTTTATACCTATATATTTATTAATATTTTACTATTAATATATTTACTATGTTATTATTTTTACCGTACTATTATTCTATATATCATTATTACTGTTTCCTTATTATTATTATTAGTAACATAATAGCATTTTATCCTTTTTTTATTATTATTACTTATTATTATTACCTTTTTTTTACTTTATTTCATTTTATATTTTTCTTTTGTTTTTTTTTAAATCTTTTTATTAACTTTTTATTTACTTGTATTTGACAATTTTGGTCTTACTGTCGTTACTCATATTCTTATACATTCTGATCTTTATTAGGCATATCGAAATCATGACTTATTTTTCAAATTCATGTCACATTTTTACCCCCATACCCATAAAAGATGACCTTTCAAAACAAGGCAATGTTTCGTATTTGGAAGTTCGAAAAATCGTGCCCTAACGTGCTGGGTTGCGGTTTTTTGTTCGTCCAAATGTCTAAATATCCTTTTAGTTCCATGTTTTGGGAGATTAAGGGACGATTTTGATTTCGTGGGTTAAAATGTTGTATCCTAACGTGCTGGGTGTGATATTTTATTCCTTTGGAACAAATGAGTCTTAATATTCCAAAACAAGTCATTCAAACATTTTCTAAAAGAATCATATTTTTAAAATCTTTTCTAATTTTTGACAATAAGGGCATTTGTTAATTCATTTGGGTACCAATTCTGGGCGTTACGAGGGTGCTAATCCTTCCTCGTACGTAACTGACTCCCGAACTTGTTTTCCTAAAATTCGTAGACCAAAATGCTTTATAAGGTGGCCCAATTACACCTCAAAAAGGGATTGGTGGTGACTCCATGTTCAATATTTTTAAAGTCGATCCATGTTTTTCAAAATTAAAAATGGTTTCGACAACTTGGCGACTCCACTGGGGACCAATAAGAGAGTCAAGCCATGGAATTGATTAATTTATGTCATTTTGTCGAAAATGAAGCTTCGTTTTGGAAATTATGATTTTTTTTCTTCCGTCACATTTGTGTCATTTTGGTTTAAGTTTTCTATGTTATTCCTCCATCATATTGCATGACCGTTGTGGTCGCACCCTTAAGTGGGAGTGAGAAGCTATGCCTTCGTGAGGTTTTCACCTCCACATGGGCTAGTGGATTGCTTCCAGGATGCATCCGTACCTATGTCTTCGTGAGGTTTTCACCTCCGCATGGCCATAGGAAAATGTATTCCACTGAACTAAACTCAATCCGTATGAGCCTATAATGGGTGAGGATTGAGGAATCTGCTGGTTCAGGTCCCTTTTTTTTAGAACTAAGCTGCATATAATGAACCTTAGGAACCCACCCTAGGTAGAGCCATTCCGAACCCTAGCGGTTACCCAAATAGGTGTTTGATCATTTCCTCTTTGTTTTGATTTTTGTTTTCGATACTAACTTATTGTGTTTTATTTTTGCCATGATTGTATGTCATTTCATATCTAGGAAGGTGTCGATTCCTATTCGATTACTAAGTTAGAGAGCTGGTTATGGAGAACGAACTTTTTGATAAAGTAGAGGATAACGCGGTTGTCCGGGCATGGTCAGAGAATATGCAACTCAAGAAAGGAGATAGCCTAGCTGAGGGGTACATGTCAGAGTTGTGGGACTTCACCCGTATAAGTGTAACACAGAATGAGCTACAGGAATTGAGGGATATATGAGCTCGTTGGGATGATGAGACCAAGAAATCATTCTATCGTAATTACGGTGATCTACCTTACCTACTCGACATCAAGGTAGACAAGTGCTTATTTCGAGCTATGACTCAGTTATGGAACCCTGCATATAGTTTTTTCACTTTCGGGAAGGTAGACTTGGTGCCAACCGTGGAGGAGTACGCAACCTTGCTACGTTGTCCAAAGTTTCAAATCGATAGAACATATGTTAAGGGCGTTAATGCTTCGACTTTTGTAAGGAAGCTAATGAACATTACTGGGATAAGTGAGCAGTGGGTTACAGCCCGAATTCAACAGAAAGGTGAGGGAATATACATTCTTTGGGTGAACTTGAGAGACTTGGTCCTGGCACATCCAGATGCAAATAAGAGGGTCGACGTCTTCGCCTTGAGTATCTATGGATTGGTGATCTTTTTCCAAAATATTAAGGCATATAGATGAAGCAGTCACCGATTTATTTAATCGGCTAGCCAAACAAGTCACGCCGATACCGGTAATTCTTGCCGAGACATTCAGATCCTTAAGTGCATGTCGAAGGGCAGGAGAAGGAAGGTTCGTAAGATGCGCGCAATTGTTATTGGTTTGGTTCTATGGCCACTTCTGGAAAGTTCATAGAGGTTCGTACCGAGCACTTTTTGAGGATTATTCCCCTTTAAAAGAGATAGCAGCTACACCCATAAAGGATGACATATCTGAAGAAAGGTGGATGACGATTCTTCAAAATCTCTAAGAGGGAGATGTAGAGTGAAAAGCGCCTTGGATGGTTCCTGATGAGGTCCTTTATCGGTGTGGAAATTTTGACTGGGTACCTCTGCTTGGAATTTGGGGAGCCATTGGGTATGCCCCTTTGCTGGTGTTAAGGCAGTACAAATTAGGGTAGTTTATACCTGCGGCACATGGGCTAGCTCAGTGTGAATTTTTGTATAAGGGGGACAATTATAAGAAGAAGGTTCGAGAGATTATCGATGCTTGGAAGCAGACACACCGAATGAAGAAGCTGACTGGGTGTCCAATGACGACTTCTAAATACAACGGGTGGTTGAGTAAGAGGATCAATGATAATATTCCTGGGCCGAGTCTAGAGGGCGTTCAATCGATGGGAGAACACTTGTGAGTAATTCCTTCCGAACAAGAAATCATAAAATAAGACTTCGAGAGAAGAAATTCAGAGTTAGGAAAAATGATAGAACAGTTGGAGGAAGAAAAGACATATTTAAGGTTAGAAGTCGACGTTCAGAAGCTCGAGGCTGAGAAACTGCGAAAAGGGAAAAGAAAGGCTGAAGAAGACTTGGACCGTTTGAAGACTGATTACAAGTAGCTACATAAGTCAATGAGAAATGGTGGATTGGGAAAGACGTCAGAGCAATGGCGACAAAAGATCCAAGAGGAAAGATCTAAAGCCGGACAGTGGGAAAGGAGATTCTCTGATGCTCGAGCACGAGAGAGTGTTTTAAAAAAGAGTTTGGCTGAAAGCCAGAATGAAAAGGAAATGTTAAGAGCTAGGGTAGATGAGCTAGAGAATGTGCTTCATCAATCTCGTAGTTGCAGCTCTGCAGTAGAGCTGAAGTCGAGCCTAAATAGGATCGAGGATTTAAGAGGGAAGATAGAAGAACTTGAGACTGTACTTCAGAACCGTGAGCTTCAAATTCAACTTCTTGAGTCGAATAATGAACAATGGAAGGAGCAGCTACATAGATCTCAGAACCAGGTCAGGGACAGAGATTACATCATGGGCGAGGCCTTGGCTCAGATCCGAGAGGTAGCAGAACATTTACAAACTCTAGCAGTGCAAGCTGACGTATTAAGTGTAAAGTATGAATTAGAGTCAGATCGAGGTCGAGAGCTAGCTTGGCTTCTTGAGAAAGTTAAAGCTTTGAGCAAAGGGCTAGGCCGTATATATAATCTATTTTATGTAAAGTTTTCTGTTTTCTAATAAAGTTCTTCTAAAAGAAATTGAATCAGAATTGACGCCTTTTTAGTTTTGCATTCATCTCATGCATTTACATCACATCGCATCATGTACATTAAATTTTACAAAAGAGCTCTATTAATTAAAGATCATATTATAGTTACCCTAGAACATCACTATTATACTCGAAGAAAAATTAAAGCAATGGATCAAATGTTGGAAAAGTTAGAACAGATGCAAAAGGAGATACATGATCAGCTGCAAGCTCAGATGCAAGAACAGTTGGCCAGGATCCAACAAGAGATGAGGGATCAAATGCTGGAATCCCAGAAAAGCATGTTGGAATCCCAAAACAACATGATAAGTCAGCTGACACAGCTATTTAAAGGAGGGTCTGACAAAGAGAAAGGCCCTATGGTTGATACTGGGAATGACAACGAAGACTCTGCTTGTCCTACAAGGTTTGCCCCAATAAACATTCAAGCAAAGCCACCAAAGGTGTCTGTTAATGTTAAACCCCTGTATCAAACTGGTACTTCGGCACCGGTAAACTTCCCAACAGGTTCGAGCTCTAACCTCAGAGACAATCTGGTGAATCCCATGGTTCTCAACTTCAATGAGGCTGAAGAGGAAAAAGTAAGGGCGGAACTCCCAAAACAGCTAGAGGATCGGTGCAAATGGTTAGAGGAGAAGTTCAAAGCATTGAAAAATACTGATTACCAATGCGGAGTTGATGCCAATGAGTTGAGCTTAGTTCCAGATCTAGTGTTACCTCCAAAATTCAAAATGCCAAAATTTGAAAGATATAATGGAACCAGTTGTCCTGAGGCCCATATCACAATGTTCTGTCGGAGAATGAGGGGATATGTCAACAACGACCAATTGTTGATTCACTGCTTTTAGGAAAGTTTGGCTAGGGCCGCGGCCAAATGGTACAATCAGTTGAGCCGTGCTCAGGTCAAATCATAGAAAGATTTAGCGCAGGCATTCATGAAGCAGTGCGGTCATGTGACCGATATAGCACCTGACAGGATCACGTTGTAGAACATGGAGAAGAAACCAAATGAAAGTTTCAGGAGGTATGCCCAGAGGTGGAGGGAAGTTGCTACACAAGTCCAGCCACCACTGCTGGAAAAAGAAACAACTATGCTATTTATTAATACCTTGAAGGCATCTTTCATTAATCACATACTGGGTAGTGTAACCAAAAGTTTCGTGGACATAGTGATGTCTGGCGAAGTGATAGAAAACGCGATAAGGTGCTGCAAGATAGAGGCTGGGGAAAGCACGAGAAGGTCAGCCCCAAAGAAAAAGGAAAATGAAGTAGGTAATGTAAGCTCAGGCTATTCAAAGCCTGTCACTGTTAATCAGTCAAGAATGGTAGTCACAGGCTAGCAAGCTTCACTAAGGCAAGAGCCCAGCACAAAGAGAAATACGAAGAGGATACAGTTTACCCTTATCCCAATGACATATAGGGAGCTGTACAAAAGCCTATTTAATGCATGTGTTGTAGTACCATCTTATCTAAAACCATTGTAGCCCCCATACCCCAAGTGGTATGACGCAAACGCTCAGTGCGAATATCATGCGGGGGCCGTGGGGTATTCGATAGAAAGCTGTATCTCGTTTAAGAAGTTAATCGAGAAACTCATCAACATGGGTGTTGTAAGATTCGATGACGCACCTGGAGTAGGAAACCCATTACCCAACCATGCTGATGGTGGGGTAAATACAATAATCGAGAATGTGGGGAGAAGAGTTAAGTTGAACGTGGCTGAGGTAAAGACCCTGTTAAGGGAAGTTTGGAAGAAAATGCTGAAAATGGGGCTGATCACGCAGAATTCAGTGAGCAGCTCCCGAGAAGTGAGGAACTATTGTGAGTTCCATGGTGAGGAGGGCCATGAAATCCAGAGTTGCAAGAAATTCAGAGTCTTAGTCCAGGGCTTAATGGACAATAAAGAATTAGAGTTCTTTGAATTTACCAAAGAAGAGGATGTATGTGCTTCTGAAGAGAAATCGATAGAGAAGGTCTATGAAGCTAGTCACCCGGTAGTCATTATTTCACAGCCAAGAAACAATGAGGCTGAAGCAAAGGTGGCATCGAGAATCGTTATCCAGAAGCCTGAGGCTTTCCCTTTTAAGGAGAGCAAAAGGGTGCCATGGAATTATAATTGTAATGTGGCAACCTGAGGAGAAGGAGTTTCGGGCAGCACGCCAAGCACAAAAGCTAAACCCGCAAAAGGAAATCCTTTGTGACCAAACCAGAAGAAGAGAGGTCAGAACCACTAGTTAATGAACCAGTAATGGAAAATGAAGCTGAAGAATTTTTGAAGTTCCTGAGACACAGTGAGTACAGTGTTGTGGAACAATTACACAAGCAGTTGGCTTGCATATCAATATTGACTTTGCTTTTGAGCTCAGAGTCGTACCGTGATGCGCTGATGAAGGTGTTGAACGAAACTTATGTCGCCGATGACATTTCAATAAACAAACTAGACCGTCTTGTCAGCAACATAAGGGCCGACAACTTCATTTCTTTTAGTGACGATGAGATACCACCGGGGGGCATGTGATCTACCAAAGCTCTACACATCACTACCCGCTGCAAAGGGTATACGCTACCGGGGGTGTTGGTTGATTATGGCTCGGCACTAAACGTCCTGCCTTTGTCCATATTAAACCGATTGCCTATAGACAGCTCTCATATAAAGACATGCCAAAATATAGTGAGAGCATTTGACGGCACTGAAAGGAAGGTAATGGGAAGGATAGAGATACCTCTTCTAATCGGGCCAAATACATACGAGGCGGATTTCCTGGTAATAGACATTAAACCTTCATATAATTGTCTATTGGGGAGGTCGTGGATTCATTCAGCAGGGGCAGTACCATCATCGTTGCATCAAAAATTAAAGTTGGTGACAGTGGGCCGGTTAATAACGATAAACACTGAAGAGGACATTATTGCATCTGTTGCTAACGAGGCACCGTACATTGACAGTGATAGCGAAGGGGTTGAATGTTCTTTCCAGTCGTTAGAGTTTGTGAATATGACTTTATCACCGAGGGAAGCAAGATCCCGGTGCCCAGACTCTCTAAAGCTATGAAGATGAGTTTACAACTAACAATAAGAAGATGAGCGTTGCCCGGAGGAGGACTTGGGAAACATCTTCATGGACGAGTGGAAGTGCCGATTTTAGCTGGTAAGTGAGACCGATTTGGCTTAGGGTATAAGCCAGATGCACAACAGAGGAAGAAAGAGCTGAAGAGGAAACAGGAGAAGAGAAGAGCAAGATTAAGTGGGGTAGAGATCAAGTGGGAGCTAATGACCTTTCCCCATATATCCAGTACATTCGTGGCAGGAGGAGTTATCCATCCTGAACTAAAGCTCACAAGTGAAGGAACGGCTGAAAATATGATGAAAACTTTGAGCATCAATGTCGTATTGGAAGAAGGAACAAAACAAGGAAACCTAGCGGGCATTCGCCCCTATGAGCCTGGAAGTGTTCTGAACAACTGGGCTGTAGAAGAACTTCTTGTATTTTTTAGAACTAATATAGATTAATGTTCAAAACACACTTATTTTTTTTCTTGCTAGGAACAATAAGAATCTTCGGTGAAATAGGGTCATGTTCGAATCATTTTTATTTCAATAAAAAGTGCATTTTTATACCTCATTGAGCAATCATTTATTTTATTTAATCTTTTTTTATTCTATTCATAATCATACCATGCAAATAAGGTATTCTTAGACATTCTTTCGTACCTACAATAGGTCCCCAGATATTGATGTCGTGAGCAACGCTGCTACGGGCCCAGAACTCTTTTTTGAGCAAGACATGTGCCTACTGAGATCACAGGAATTTGAATATGACAAAGACAGTGGTTTATCTTTGGATTTGTTGAGGATGGTAGAATGGAAAGAAAAGCAGATTCTACCCTACAAAGAGACAATTGAGATTGTGACCTTGGAAGTAGGAAAGAGGTGAAAATTGGCACTTGTATAAGTGAGGAAATGAAGCAGGATCTCATCAAGCTACTGCAAGAATTCAGAGATGTTTTCGCGTGGTCGTATCAGGACATGCCAGGGTTAAGTGTTGATATTGCAGTGCATCACGTTCCCATAAAGGAGGAGTGCAAGCCAGTCCAACAGAAGCTCCGAAAGATGAGACCTGATGTTGCAGTGAAAATAAGAAAGAGGTCAATAAGCAATTTGATGCCGGGTTCTTACAGGTGGTTAACTACTCAGAATGGGTAGCCAACGTTGTTCCCGTCCCTAAAAAATATGGAAAGGTGCGGATGTGTGTTGATATGCGTGATATAAAGTAATAAAATTTATAAAGAACTTGATCACACCAAAACTAACTAATATCACGACGTTGAGGCAAGCGCACTTGTCGAACAATGGTATAGCTTAGGGGCAAGACCGAGTTATCGTACCCAAGGGAACCAAAAGTACTAGTACTTACTTCTTTTCTATTATTTAGCCTAAAAATAAAAGAGGGTTGTTTAAACTAATTTTAAAACTAACTAAGAAAGTGTAAAGAGTAAATTGGGAAAACTTTTAGGGAAGAGCTGATTGATATGGACAATACTCAAGGGAGAATCCACCTAGACTTCACTTGTTATTATTTTCTTGAACTATATGATTTCTTTACTTGACTTGATCCGTAGAGATCCCTAACTTATGCTAAACCCTCCGTCGAGGCGTAGAGCAACTAGGCCTAAGTTGTTAATTAAAGTCCCCTTATTAATTAACTCCCTAGGTTGCATTATTTCGATCTATGGCTCCCCATATTAGGTTTGACCTAATCCGGTAGATTTATGTCGCCTTATGTCTAGGGTTGCATGCAACTCCGCTTAATTATGGTAGATCTACTCTTATCACAGGGACTTTTACTCCTCTGCTCTAAGCACATCTAATTCTTGAAATAATACCTAGGATTATTAAATCAAGAATGAAGAACGCATAATTAAGAACAATTCAAGTATTTATCAAATAAATCAAGAATTAATAACAAGATCTGTCTTAGGTTTCATCCCCTTCAAGTATTTGAGGGGTTTAGTTCATAATAAAGAAGGAAAACATCTCAGAAGATATAAAATAATAAAACATAAAAGAAACCAAAAACCCATGAAGGAATTTAGGGAGATCCTCTATGTTGCTGCAGAATTCCAACTTCTGAGATGAATCAATCGGCTTCTCCCTTGGATTAATCCCTTGCTTCTATTCGTATCTAAAAAGTATATCTACTCCTTTGTTGTTGCCTCATGGGGTCTTTATATAGAGCTTTTGGGGAGCTTTTCTTAGCCTCTAAGCATCACAATTTGAGTGAAATTCCCCTTTCTCATGACAAGAACACGCCCGTGTGCCACACCCGTGTGACTTCGACAGAGGCCGTGTGATTTTCTCGTTGGAGGCAAGGCCGTGTAACCTGGCTTGAGCCATATTGTTCTCACATTTTGGCTCATTTCTCACCGTTTTTAGCCTGTTTTCCGTTCTTTTCTCTTCCCTATGCTCTCCTGAGTATAAGCTATGAAAAAAGAAGATTAAGAGCATCGATTCGCACAAAATTGATCATAATTCATCCAAAATATAGGCTAAACATAGGGTAAAAATATGTATAATTTAACGTTTATCATGTGTAGATTACAGAGATTTAAATAGGGCTAGCCCAAAGGACAATTTTCTATTGCCTCACATTGACACCCTAGTGGATAATACGGTCGGTTACTCACTGTTCTCATTTATGGATGGGTTTTCTGGGTACAATCAGATCAAGATGCATCCTGAAGACATGGAAAAAACTATGTTCATAACCTTATGGGGAACGTTCTGTTATAAGGTGATGCCATTCGGATTAAAGAATATGGGAGCAACATACCAAAGAGCCATGGTAACCTTATTCACGACATGATGTACAAGGAGATTGAGGTCTACGTCGATGACATGATTGCAAAATCCTAAACGAAAAAGGAACATGTATAGGTTTTGAGAAAACTGTTCTTGAGGTTGAGGAAATTTCAGCTAAAGCTTAACCTGACTAAGTGTACCTTTCAGAGCTAGGTCAGGAAAACTACTTGGTTTCGTGGTCAGTGAGAAGAGAATTGAGGTCGACCCAGATAAAGTCAAGGCTATACAGGCGCTGCCTCCGCCCCACACTCAGAAAAAAGTTCGAGGTTTTCTGGGAAGGTTAAACTACATTACCCGGTTCATTTTACAGCTGACAGAAAAATGTGATCTCATATTTCGTCTTCTCAAGAAACACAATCCAGGCGTATGGGACGACGAATGTCAGAAGGCTTTTGACAGAATTAAACAGTACTTGGCTAATACTCCGGTGCTAGTGCCACCCCGTCCTGATAAGCCATTGATTCTGTATTTGACAGTATTTGACAATTCAATGGGATGCGTGCTGGGCCAACACGACGAGACAGGAAGGAAGGAAAGGGCAATATATTACCTCAGCAAGAAATTTACTGAGTGTGAAATGAGATACTCGCCAATGGAAATATTATGTTGTGCCTTGGTCTGGACAACTCAGAGTTTGAGGCAGCACATGTTATATCATACGACCTGGTTAGTCCCGAAGCTAGACCCTCTTAAATACATGATGGAGTCAACCGCTCTGAATGGAAGAATGACCCGATGGCAAATTCTGCTCTCTAAATTTGACATAGTCTATGTGAACCAGAAGGCTATGAAGGGGATTGCATAGCGGATTTCCTAGCCAGTAGAGCTTTGGAGGACTACGAACCCTTGAATTTTGATTTCCCCAGTGAAGATGTAATGTACGTGGCAACTACCGAAGAAGATATGCCCGAAGATCATTCTTGGAAACTGAATTTCGATGGAGCATCAAATGCCGTCGGTAACGGAGTTTGGGCAGTCCTGATGTCCCCAAGTGGAGATCATTATCCATTCACTTGTAAGCTGAATTTTGACTGCACAAACAATATGGCAGAGTACGAGGCATGTATCATGGGAATTCGTACATCCATAGACCATAAAATCAGGGTACTGGAGGTATATAAAGACTCTGCATTGGTGATCTATCAGCTCAAAGGTGAATGGGAGACGAGAGATCCCAAATTGATCAGTTATCGAAAGTTAGTTTTAGAGTTAATTGAGCAGTTTGATGATATCACCTTCTTTTATCTCCCGCGCGATGAAAACCAGATGGCTGATCTCCTAGCTACACTAGCCTCTATGATTAAAATGAATGAACAACAAGATATGAAGCCAATCCAGATAAGTATTTGTGAGGCTCCGGCTCATTTTTGTAACATCGAGGAGGAGGATGAGAGAGATGATCGTCCTTGGTGTAACACCCTCTAACCCCAAACCGATCCCGAAATAGGGTTACAAGGCATTACCAGACAAATCAGACAATTTACAGATAATTCTTAATAAATAAATAAACAAGAAAATTATTATTTAACAATAAATTATAGTATAATCATAAATGCATATAAATTATATTTTACTTTACTAATTGATTTCATTCATAAATTTTTTTTTATAAAAATTTCGGCAGCAGTTTTGCTTATTTTTACATAAACCTCCTGCAAGTTCAAACCAGAAATAAACCATTCCAATTCACTTCCACATAACATATAACTATATACCATTCATTTCATAAACTTAGGAATCATCCATTCATACGTCAAACTCCTTAAAGTTGTTACACCATCTTTCACATTCAAAACATTAAATATGTACAAGTGACAACCTAAAACCTAGTACATGCCACATTACCAGAAGATAAGATTTTCACCACAAAATGAGCTGGAGTCGGAGATGATTTTGAATACAGAACTGGACTCTGCTTTACCTAACCTGCGCACTGAAAACAACCATATGCTGAGTATTGGAAATACTCAGTGGTATTGTCATAATTCAATTCATAACATCAAATCAAGTTCAAATCATAAATGCACAAGTAGTCAATTGAATATGCCAACTCATGTCACATTAATGTCATTCAAATGATTATAAAATTTTCACCAACATGTAAACACTTAATTCATAACACCTTCATGTATACATAATTCATAAACATAAAGTTCATGCTTTCAACTTCATAGCACAATTAATTTTCACATTTCGTATCATCATTTTCTTTCACCTTTCATTCGATAATTCAGGTAATCAGATTCAGATAATTTTGCTCATTTCACTTATAGGCCCTATTAACCTGACTCGGACCAAGATGGATACGCGGATCCAACCAAACACACCAGAGTGGCGACCAACGCCTCATCGGATAGTTCGAAGTAAATCAGATCTATGGTACACCAAGTACCTCATCGGCCAAGCCGAAGCAATGTGGCTACCAAAGCCTCATCGAAACTATCCGAAGTAAATCTATGGCACACCTAGTGCCTCATCGACTCGAGGTCGAAGAATCCCTGAACACTTCCAATCCTATGGCATGCCAATTATATCCACTAAGCCCGACTAGTTAATAGGGTTTCGATCACATTTCCATTTCCGAAACATTTTCACATGTCAATTAATTCTCTTATATTTCTCAATGTAATCACAAATAATCAACAATTCACATTCAAGTCATTTTCATGCACATTCATATATATATAAACAATTAAATATGCAATAATAAATACTTTGAATTATGATAATACAAACCGATTTCTCCGAGCTATTCCTCGACTACTTTCTCTTTCCCCTTCGTATTGGATGCCTCGGTTTCTTTGTTTGCTACGAAAATTAGCATAATTATAATTAATTAATATAATACAATTCAATTTAATTCATAAGCCTAAACATGCAAATTTGACCATTTTTAAGATATATATATAATTTCACCATTAAGCTGTCTATTTGAGTCATTGTTACTAAATTATTTATATCTTGATTTATGAAACTCCAAATTAATATCTGTAAATTTTCCTTGAAACTAGACTCATATATATTCTCACCATAAAATTTTCAGAATTTTTGGTCTAGCCAATTAGTACAGTTTATTCATTAAATACTCCTCTGTTACTCCTTTCGACAGTTCTGATCTCTCTCTACTAAAAATCAATTATCTCATTGTACAGAACTCGAATAAGGTTCTTGTTTATTTCTTTTGAAACTAGATTCATTAAGGAGTTCACAAATATAAATTACACTCCGTAATAATTTTTTTACAATTTTTAATGATTTTCCAAAGTCAAAACAGAGTGTCTCGAAATCACCTTGAACCAGTCTTACAAAATTTCAAATATCTCTTGATTCATAAATTCATTGCTTACACTGTTTCTACTATAAGAAACTAGACTTAATAAGCTTTAATTTCATATCTTATTCATCCTCTAATTCAATTCCTACAATTTTTTGTGAATTTTCAAAGTCAGACCATTGCTACTTCCCAAAACTGTTTTGATGTAAAATGCTAATAACCAAATTTATAACACCAATTCACACCTTATTTCTATTCAATTTCCATCAAAATATTCATATAACTATCAAATTTTCATCATTTTTTCCATAATTCCGAATTTCTTTCAATTTAATCCCTAAAACTCAAAACTTATGGCTTGTTTTACAATTAAGTCCCTAATTCAATTCAAATTCATAATTCTATCAAATTAATCCCTAATTTCATCATTTCTTCAATATAAACCCTAATCAAACCTCCATTAATTTTCAATATTTTCTCATGAATTCAAGAAAATCTTTCTCTAAAGCTTCAAAAATACCAAAATTAGAAAGGAAAGGGCTTAATTAACTTACCAAATTAACTTTCAAGCTTCAATTCTCCAAATTTTCCTTTTTCTTTTCTTTCTTTCCTTTCTTTCTCTGTTTCGTGACTTCTCTGTTCTTTCTTTCTATCTTTTTGTTTCATTTCTTTTATTATTTCTTTTATTTATTTTATTACTATAATCAATTATAAAATATCTAATTAATATCAAATAAAATTAATACATATGTATTATGCACATGCACACACATTTATTATCTATCACCATACACTTGTCATTATCAAAACAATTTAACAAAATATAATATCACATAATTATTAATAATTATTATTTTACTTAATTAATAAGTAAATACACACACATAATACAATTGTACCAATAATATAAATACACATGTATTTATCCATCATTCACACATGTCACTAACTTTGGTTTAATTACTAATTTAATCCTTTAACAATTTTCTATTCTATAATTAAATTTTTACACTTTATTCAATTTAGTCTTATCTACTAATTGTTTCTAATTAAACTAAATTCACTTAATCAAAATCTAATTTAACTCATAATTATCCTCATAAATATTTTTAATAAATATTTACGGACTTAATTTCCTAAGACGGAGGCCCTACGACTCGTTTTTCCGGTGCCCGGGAATTTGGGTCATTACACTTGGTATCATGATATTCTACAATATGTGAAGAACCATGAATACCCAAAGCAAGCAACTGAAAATGATAAAAGGACGTTGCGAAGGTTGACCAGTGGTTATGTCTTAGACGGAGAGATTCTGTATAAAAAGAGGAAGGATCAGGTGTTGCTAAGGTGTGTTGATGCTGTTGAAGCTAAGAAAATCTTGGAAGAAGTCCATGAGGGTGTCTGTGGGACGCATGCCAATAGCTTTACAATGGCCCGACAAATCATGAGATTCGGGTATTACTGGTCCACGATGGAGGGAGATTATATCCGTTACGCCAAGAAGTGCCATAAGTGCCAAATTTATGGAGACAATATCCATGTACCTCCTTTAACTCTCCATGTTATGACTTCTCCATGGCCTTTCTCAATGTGGGGCATGGACGTCATTGGGCCATGATTATGACTCGTGATATTAAGTAATAAAATTTATAAAACTGATCACACCAAAACTAACTAATATCACGATGTTAAAGGCAAGCGCACCTATCGAACAGTAGTATAGTTCAGTGGCAAGACCGAGTTATCGTACCCAAGGGAACTAAAAGTACTAATACTTACTTCCTTTCTATTATCTAGCCTCAAAATAAAGAGAGTTGATTTAAACCAATTCTAAAACTAACTAAAAGTGCACAAAAAGTAAATTGGGGAAAACTTTAGGGAAAAGTTGATTGATATAAGCAATACTTAAAGGAGAATCCACCTAGACTTCACTTGTTATTGGTTCTTGAGCTAGACGATTTATTCACTTGACTTGATCCGTAGAGATCCCTAATTTATGCTAAACCCTCCGTCGAGGCGAAGAGCAACTAGGCCTAGGTTGTTAACTAAAGTTCCTTTATTAATTAACACCCTAGGTTACATTAATTCGATCTATGGTTCCCCATATTAGGTTTGACCCTAATCCGGCATATTTATGTCGCCCTATGTCTAGGGTTGCATGCAACTCCGCTTCATTATGATAGATCTACTCTTATCACAGGGACTTTTGCTCCTCTGCTTTAAGCACATCCGTTTCTTGAATTAATACCTAGGCTTATTAACATAAGAATTAAGCACATATAATTAAGAACAACTCAAGTATTTATCATATAACTCAAGAATAAATAATAACAAGATTCGTCTTAGGTTTCATCCCCCTCAGGTATTTGAGGGGTTTAGTTCATAATAAAGAAAGAAAACATCTCAGAAGAATTAAGATAACAAAACATAAAGAACCCGAAAACCCCTGAAGGAATTTAGGAAGATCCTCTGTCTTGATGTAGAATTCTGGCTTCTGGGATGAATCAATCGGCTTCCCTTGGAGTAATCCCTTACTTTCACTCTTTGTGTTGGCAGAAATATGGCGTTCTTTCCTGAGAGAAAAGAGTATTTCCTTAGCGGGAAATAAGCACACCTTTTAAGTTGCCTCTTAGGGTCTTTATATAGAGTTTAGAATGGCTTTCTTAGCCCCTAAGTATCCAAATCCGAGTGAAATTCCTCTTCCTCACGACTAGAACACTCCCGTGTGCCACGCCCGTGTACTTCGACAAGAGGCCGTGTGAGATTTTGTCTATTGGGGCACGGTCGTGTGGCCTGGTCGTGCTTGTCGAGGCTGGACCGTGTGGTCTTCGTGTGGCACGGCCGTGTGGTGATTTCTTGGGCCGTGCGTTTTCACATTTTAGCCAATTTTCTCCGGTTTTTGGTCCATTTTCCGTTCTTTTCTCTTCCCTATGCTCTCCTGAGTGTAAGACATGAAAAAGAAAGATTAAGAGCACCAATTCTCACTAAATTGATAATAATTCATCCAAAATATAGGCTAAACATGGGTAAAAATATGTATAATTTAGCGTTTGTCAGGCCAATTTCGCCAAAGGCTTCTAATGGTCATCGATTTATTTTTGTGGTAATCGATTACTTTACCAAATAGGTTGAGGCTACTTCATACGCTAATGTCACAAAGTCGGCAGTTAATAAGTTTTTGAAGAAGGAGATCATATGTCACTATTGTAACGCCCCCACACCGGAGACCGTCACCGGAGTCGAGCTTGAGGTGTTACTGAACATAATTTTCCATTTTAAGAACTTTGAAACATTTAATTCTACATTCACAGCATACTATTTACTTGCGTTACGGTTACAAAAAAAATCATATCTCGAGTTACGAAACTCAAAATCAAGATCCGTAAATTTTTTCTGAAACTAGACTCATATATCTATATACTAATGTTTTTCTAGAATTTTTGGTCAGGCCAATTAGTACAGTTTATTAGTTAAATTTACCCCTATTTTAGGACTCGACTGCACTAACCTCTGCTTACTACGAACCACTTTTCTCTCTCTAAAAAATTCATTGACTATTCCGTTTGTTTCTATTAAAACTAGACTCAATAAGGATTCTGTACATATAAAATACACCTCCTAATTATTTTTTTACAATTTATGATGAATTTCTAAAGTTGGAACAGGGGATCCAGAAATTGCTCTGGCCCTGTCTCACTAAAACTCAAATATCTCATCACATATAACTCCTTTACCTATTTCGCTTCTTTCATATGATAGTAGACACAATAAGCTTCAATTTCATATTTAATTCATAACCTAATTCGATTCCTACTATTTTTAGTGATTTTTCAAACTCACATCATTATTACAGTAATGTTCTGTTTTATGGTACATTTTATCTTTTTATGAATTTTCATGAACTACATAACATATTAGTCTCACATAGCATCCAACATTATCTAGGCTAGCTATTCCAATGACTAATCATTACCAAGCATTTTCTTAACCAAACCACAACCATATCATAAGATTATTTACACAAAATAAGAACATTGCTATACATGCCATACTTAAGTTATACAAGCCATTTTACCAAAAAGTCCTTCGGATAGTGTGATCGAGCCTTCGACCTATCCCGATTCCTGAGCCGGCTTGTCCAAAACTATAATGAATGAAAAGGAGGGAGTAAGCATGAATGCTTAGTAAGTTCACATGCAAATAACAAGTAACATAACAAAGCAATTCTTCCAAACAACACTAACATGGTATCACCAAGACATATTCCACATTTCTAGCCATCGTGTCTCAAGTTTCAACCCGAGGGTTAAGTACATACCTGTCCAAAGTGTGCCTTTCGCTACACTTACCAAAATATCATTTGCATCTCAAGCATTCTTCCATTTCGCTAAAATTTTACCCGTTGAACACATCGGAATATAACTCGGATACATGGATAATTTGCACATAAGTGCCACATATGTAATCAAGCGACCATGTAACCCGCCCATAAGCGAACTCGGACTCAACTCAACGAGCTCGGATGCCTAGTTACATTTCACGAACTCGGACTCAACTCAATGAGTTCGAACATTTGCATCCATAAGTGAACTCGGACTCAACTCAACGAGCTCGGATGCTCAACCATCCTAGTGACATGTCACTTGTATCCTAATCTATTCCCAAGGTTCAAACGGGATTTTCTTCAATCACACATTTCCCAGTCGTTCTCCTCGGAATATCGGAACCAATACGTTGCTTGCATCTCATACTTATCAATTTAATCACATACTTTTCATACCAATACATAATATTTCACAAAGCATAATATTGATAATAACAAGTATCATATCATATAAATAGCATTAAATCACTTAAAATAGCAATTATGTTACATTATTTACACATGAACTTACCTTAGTACAAAATATAGCAATTTTGCAATTTAGTCCACAATCTTTTCTTTTCCTCGATCAAGGTTGATTCCACGTCTTTCTTGATCTAAAATAACAATTTAACTTATTTAATACTCACATTTATCAAAATAATCCTAAATTCAAATTTTGGAAAAATTACAATTTTGCCCCTAAACTTTTACATATTTACACTTTTGCCCCAAAGCTCAGAAATTAAATTTTATTTCAAATTCTTATGTTTTAGGACATGCTTATCATTTATTTGCTATTAGCAAGCTCAAATTCCCACTATAACACATACTTATGAACAATATGTACTTTTACCGATTAAGCCGTTTTGTTCGTTTTTACTTAAAATCGAGTAGCACAAGTTGTCTAACATAATTTAAAATCTCATATTCTATCATAAAACATCAAAATACACAAATTTCACCTATGGGTATTTTTCCAAATATGAACCCTAACTCAAAATATTGCTATCATAAGCTATACCGAGCTACCGGGATCTCAAAAACGTAAAAATCATTAAAAACGGGGCTTGGAATCACTTACTATGGAGCTTGGAAGCTTGAAACAAACCCTAGCTATGGAGAACCCTTGAAATTTCGTGGTAATGAAGAAGATGATCAATTTTGTGTTATTTTTCCCTTTTTATTTCATGTTAATATCCAAATGACCAAAATGCCCCTCCTTACTAAACTTTCAAAATTCCATCCATGTCCAAATTTTGTCCACGAACTTAAAATTGGCAAAATTACTATTTAAGACCTCCTAATTAATATTTCAAAGCAATTTCATACTAGAAACTTCTAGAATGCAAGTTTTGCAGCTTATTCGATTTAGTCCCTAATTTTAAATTAAGCACTTTACGCATAGAATTTCTTCACGAAATTTTCACACAATCATGCAATCATATCATAAACCTAAAAATAATTATAAAATAATTATTTCTACCTTGGATTTTTGGTCACAAAACCACTATTCCGATTAGGCCCTAATTCGGGATATTACAGCTATGGTATGCCGGAAAGGATTGTATCAGACAATGCGTTGAATCTGAACAACAGCGCAATAGTAGAGGTCTGCAGTCAGTTCAAAATTAAGCACCACAACTCGTCACCATATCGCCCGAAAATGAATGGTGCAGTTGAGGCAGCTAACAAAAATATTAAGAAGATCATAGGGAAAATGACTGAGACCTACAGGGATTGGCACGAAAAGTTACCGTTTGCCCTCTTTGCCTATTGAACGTCTGTTAGAACTTCCACCGGGGCAACACCTTTCTCATTGGTTTATGGGATGGAGGCAGTTTTACCCATTGAAGTTGAAATTCCTTCACTCCGGGTTTTATCAGAGTTAAAATTGGACGAGGCAGAATGGATCCAATCCCAGTATGACCAGCTGAACTTGATTGAAGGCAAAAGGCTAAAAGCTATCCGTCATGGTCAAATGTACCAGAAACGAATGATGCGAGCTTACAACCAAAAGGTTTACCCCAGAGTATTCCATGAGGGAGACTTGGTATTGAAGATGATCTTACCTACACAAAAGGACTTTAGAGGAAAATGGATGCCTAATTGGGAGGGACCTTATGTAGTGAAAAAGGCTTTTTCTGGAGGAGCATTGATATTAGCTGAGATGGATGACAAGATTCAGTCCAATCCAGTTAATGTGGACTCAGTCAAGAAGTACTTCGCCTGAGGAGGAAATGGGCCAAGGTGAAAACCCGCAAAGGGCGCCTTGAGTTCCAAAAAAAAAAAGAAGGGAGAGGCCAAGGCGAAAACCCGCAAAGGGTGCTTTGAGACCAAAGGGGCTTTGAGTTGAAAACCTGTAACACCCCCTAACCCTAAACTGTTGCCGGAACAGGGTTACGAGGCATTACAGGACATATCAGACAACTTACAAATAATTCGTAAATAAAATAATATTCATGGTATAATTTAATTATTAAATCCCTATATTGGACTCTCAAAGCCTAAAATATGTATTAAAATTTGATCGAGACTTATTCGAGTAATCTGAAATATTTATTTATTTATTTATTTATATTTAAGTTAATTAATAATTATAAAATATCTATTTTAACAACAAATATAATTAATACATTTGTACCATATCATAACCCTACATTTGTCCTAATCTAATTAATTTATCAAATAAAATCTTATAATATTATAATTTAATTAATAAATATATTTTCACTTAAATTTCAAATAAATACATAATTATAGTACAAGTGTTTTATACACATTATTACACATGTATTATCTCCTTATCCTACATTTGTCAACTTATTAATTGATTCACTAATATAATTTCAATTAAATAATAATAATCAATAAATATCTTTTACTTATAATTTAAGAAAATATACAAATATATTACAAGTGTACAAATACATATACTACACATGTAAAATTTATTATCACACATTTATCTTTATTTTAATTTGTTTAATAACAATAATAGTAATAATAATAATAAATTATATATATATATTTTTAACTTAATAAAAACTTTTAATAATAATACTTAAATATATTACCATCTTTTATTTCCTTATGCCGCCTCTAATTTCAAATGTGGCTTAATTGCCCATTTGATCCTTTTTATTTTCTATGGTTTTAGAATTAAACTTTTAACCTTTACTCAATCTAGTCCTTTTTACTAATTACTCTAAATTAAACTAGTTTCACCTAATTAAAAACCTAATTAGACACACAACTAGACTCATAATTATTCCTAATAATTATTTAAGGATTTAATTTACTAAGACGGAGGCCCGACAATACACTTTTTCGGTGCCCACGGTTTTGGGTTGTTACAAAACCCGTAAAGGGCAAATCAAATTTTTGATAAGAAGTGGGGCATGCGCTAGCCATCCTATACCTGAGTTAACAATAAGGAGATATGCTACATCTTAAGGGCATTGACAAAATACTCCAGATCTCCTAGACACATGTTGAATTTAGAGTGGTCTTCAAGAAGTTCGTACAGAGAAGCTCAGACTGTGATATCTAGGGGCACCTGTTCCACCTTCCTATTCTTTGTATTTTAACAATATTTGCTTTCTTTGTTCAATCCATTCTTTACGGATTTTGTTCATAATAAACTTCAGTCTTATCCATCTCTATAATCTTTTTCAAGCATTTCATATTAAAATGAACTAATAATACTTTCACAAAAGAAGTTTTGCATATTACTCTGAAAGGTCTCTAAATGATACAAGAACCTAAAACAAGACAATTATTTAGAACTTACCAAGCTTAAAAGGCTGGAAACATAGGAGAGATAAGGGTCTGATCACATCTTTAGATTCTCCGTTGTCAGCTGAACAGGAAAATATACGCCAGGGATATTACCTTAGTAAACAGCGAGCGATGACAAACCAAGTGTTAAAAAGATGGATTATTTTCATGACATTTTGCATTCATTCATTTAACATTCATAATACATTTAGTTAGGAGCATTTGACTTATTTTGATCATAGCATCCTAAACATTTGGCATAAGCATAGATCCCAGGAAATCAATTCTACAGGGTTCTCCAGTGGACATTGTAGCAAGATTAATGGAAACTACAAATTTCAGCAGATCTTACCCCACTGAGCAAGAGTGGAACAGATCAAATTTTGGTGAATCTTATCTCCATGTAACAGAATGGAGTAGATTTTGGCCACTCGCCCTAACCTCCTAAGCAGTAGGGTAACAAGCTAAAAATTACAGATCTTCTCTTCCTAAGCAGTAGTGGAGCAGATTGAAGACGGTGAGCCTTAACTCCCTAAGCAGTAGGGTAACAGGCTAAAAATTACAGATCTTGTCTCCCTAAGCAGTAGCGGAGCAGATTGAAGACGGTGAGCCTTAACTCCCTAAGCAGTAGGGTAACAGGTTAAAAAATTATAGGTCTTGTCTCCCTGAGCAGTAGTGGAGCAGATCAAAGATGGTGCGCTTTAACCCCCTGAGCAGTAGGGTAACAGGTTAAAAATTACAGATCTTACCCCACTAAGCAGGAGTGGAACATATCAAATTTTGGCAAATCGTATCTCCATGTATCGGCAATGGAGCAGATTTTGACCACTAGCCTTATTTCCACTGATCAGGAGTGGAATAGGTTAATTACAGTAGATCTTATCTTCACTGAGCGAGAGCGGATCAGGTCAAAGATATCAGATCTTACCTCCAAGAGGTAGCAATGGAGTTGATTGAAAGTGGCAAATCTTATTTTCCCGTGGTAGTAGCGAAGCTGAGATGTAGAGGCTAGGAATGAGGTTATTGGAAGCAGACGAGCACCAAGAAGGCAAGACTCAGCCGGCCCTAAGCAAATTTGGCCCTTTTAAAGTCTTTGCTCTATTCCCGTTACACGACAACGAGCAAAGAGGGGTAGCTGTAGGGCCTAAATTTTGCTCGGGCCCAGAGGACCCATATACAAACAACCCAAAATTAAAAAAAACCAACCCAAACAAACACAAATTTAAACCCCAAACTAAGCTCAAGTTCCCAGCAGCCCAACACCATTTTGTTCCAAAAAAGAAACCCTAAAATTTCCTTGTGCGCCGCAACCCCCAAGCAGCCCCCAGGTGCCGCATGTTGCGCACTTCCCTCCCGCATCGTACGTTCATCTACCATGCCACGCCTGCTCCCACGTTCGCCAAGATATCCGTGTGTGATCGCAAAAATAGAGGGAAACAGTCAGTTGTAATCTTTGCTATATAAAGATGTTTTCAATATTGTAAAGGGGACGGATTTTTTTTGAATACATACAGTCATTACGAAAGAGAATATCAATCAAAAAAGAGAGTAAACTTTCGATAGACACACACGATCAATAGAGAGAATCAGTACAAAAAATAGCAAAGTTTTAAGAAAGTTCAGAGAAATCGAAAACTAAGGTTGTATCTGTCGTTATCTTTCTCTTTTCTTTCTTCTGTTGTGATTCTCCTTGATTTACTTTTTTTTTTCGAAAATAAAAGGGATCGAAGAGGTTTGTACTTAGTGTTGGAGTCGCCGGCCACCGCCATTGGCGAATACATGGTAGATCGGCAGCGTGAGTTGAAGTTGAACCTTAGCCAAAGGAAAGGGAAGGGGAAGCCTTCTGTTTTTTTGTTTGAAATAGCAGCAGAAAATGAGTTTCAATCACAAAATTTTTGGGGTTTTATCATCTGACCAAAGCAGCACCGTTTAGAAGGGTGGGGTTTGCGCCTTTTTACCTTAAAGGGTCAATTTGTGCATTCAATCCCACGCATTTTTTTGTTTCCAAAATTCGTTTTGTTTGTTTTTTAAATTTTGGCCCTGAATTTTGTGCACCATTTCATTTTAACCCGCATTTAAACGCTGCATTTTTATGTTTGGGATAATTGCGTTTTTTATCCCTATTGGTTTGCGCGCATCATACTTCGGTCTTCTTATCTTTCATTTCGAATTAGCCCCAAGGTTTGGTTTTAAATTCAATTGTGGTCCCTTTTTCGATTATTTTTGTTATTTTACTAATAGATTAATTAATTTGAGTTTTGCATTTACTATTATATTTTTTATTATTAGTATTATTTTTATTATAACTGTCATTATTATTATTATTTATTATTATTTTCTACTATTATTTTTATCATCGTCATTAGTAACCTATTATGTTTATTTTTATTATTAGTATATTATTGAGCCTACACATACATTATTCTTATTCTCGTTTATTATTTTACATTAATATTAATTACTATCATACTTATTATTATTTTTGGCATTATTATTTGCTTCACCGTCACTATTACTATTTTTTTATATATATTATTATTATTATTATTATCAACCCCTTATTATTTTTATACCTATATATTTATTAATATTTTACTATTAATATATTTACTACGTTATTATTTTTACCGTACTATTATTCTATATATCATTATTACTGTTTCCTTATTATTATTATTATTAGTAACATAATAGCATTTTATCCTTTTTATTATTATTATTACTTATTATTATTACTTTTTTTTTACTTTATTTCATTTTATATTTTTCTTTTATTTTTTTAGTTTTTTAAAAAAATCTTTTTATTAACTTTTTTATTTACTTGTATTTGACAATTTTGGTCTTAGTGTCGTTACTCATATTCTTATACATTCTGATCTTTATTTGGCATATCGAAATCGTGACTTATTTTTCAAATTCATGTCACATTTTTACCCCCATACCCATAAAAGATGACCTTTCAAAACAAGACAATGTTTCGTGTTTGGAAGTTCGAAAAATCGTGCCCTAACGTGCTGGGTTGCGGTTTTTTGTTCGTCCAAATGTCTAAATATCCTTTTAGTTCCATGTTTTGGGAGATTAAGGGACGATTTTGATTTCTTGGGTTAAAATGTTGCATCCTAACGTGCTGGGTGTGATATTTTATCCCTTTGGAACAAATGAGTCTTAATATTCCAAAATAAGTCGTTCAAACATTTTCTAAAAGAATCATATTTTTAAAATCTTTTCTAATTTTCGACAATAAGGACATTTGTTAATTAATTTGGGTACCAATTCTGGGCGTTACGAGGGTGCTAATCCTTCCTCGTACGTAACTGACTCCCGAACCTGTTTTCCTAAAATTCGTAGACCAAAATGCTTTATAAGGTGACCCAATTACACCTCAAAAAGGAATTGGTGGTGACTCTATGTTCAATATTTTTAAAGTCGATTCACATTTTTCAAAATTAAAAATGGTTTCGACAATAATTATTCTCAAACAACCATTATTTTGAACAAAAATTATTCTCTCAGAAGAGATATTAAGCGAAGCAATACTTTTACGTGTTCTGAGTTAAGTAGCACAGTTTCTTACTAAATATCTATATCTACCGAACATAGATTTTTCATTTTCAGATTATTTTATGAACATCAGTTGTCTGGTTAATTGGCAGTTACTGGTTCAATTTTTGTTTTTGTTTTTGTTTTTGGTAATTAGTAAAATCGATGGGGGTTGTTGCAGACACAGACAGTTTAAAGCAGGTGAAAATTAGCTGGAATTTAGCTTAAATAAAAATTGATTAAAAACGTTTTCAAAAAATTCTTATAAATTAGTAAATCCCAAGGAAAAGTAATATCGTTATGAAATAGTAATTTCTTAATTTAAATATTGTAAAACTCTAACGAGAAAATCACTTCCAATAATATTATGGATCGACCCTGCTTCCGTGCTACGAGTTTCAAGAAAAAAAGCTTCAATCAAGCTGTAAAAATTGATGTGGGGGTATGTTTACTTCTTTAGAAAACACATTATAACAGTTTTTTTTTTTCCAAAAGATTCATCAAGTAAACCCAGATAAAAAAACATCATACGGGTCTGGGTTTTTATTATGAAAAACCATTGAAACAGAGTCTTAAAGCTTTTGTTTTCCCTTTCCAAATGACAAATCCCCACAAATTCAGGTTCTTTTGTCTTTTTATTTTCACTCCTCCATTTCTTACTGTTTTCGCAAACTCTTAACTTCGTTTCAATCCAAAACAACCACGATGGTGACCAGATTCCCCACCACGAAACTGGACCCAAGATTTCATATTTAATAATTCCATGAAGTTTTGTTGCATTCCAAGGGTTTTGATTTTTGAAGTGCCTACTGTCGGGATGAAGAGTCAAAGCAAAATCATTTTTATTTTACTGTAGTCAACAGGTAATAAAATCATGTTTCGGGCGATACTCAACTTTTCGCAAATCCAGCGGAACCAGCCAATATTGCTGGTATGGACCGAGAAATTTACCGATACGGAAAATACAACTTGAGGTTTCGATCGGAACATTGTTTGATATACTTAATGTCATGATTGAGTTTTTATTAATTGATAAAGTTTTCATAATAATATAATAAAAAATTTTAATTCAACTCTATAAGTAACTGTTTTAAGTTACATTTTAAAAAAATTTGAAACCACAACCTCACTTCTGGAATTAAACATTTCCACTGTCATATAACTCGCTTTCCAAGTAAATAAATATTTTAATAATTTTCAATTAAATTTATACTCAATTAACTTATCACATTAATTAAACCACGATATAACTAAAAAACAGTTATGACATTAGGTATATATGGTTGACCTCCTTTGATTAATCTCCTCCACTTCCTAACTCACAGCACACAAAGTTACAATCATTTGCAAGAACAAAGTTTAACCATTTAGATAGCGTACACGTGGTTGCTGTGACACCTCTCCTACAAATGATGATTCTCACTACTAATTCCATTTGCTTCCTCCTCCATCTTGTCATAATCTTCAAGCTTAAACATTTGCCATTCAAGTTTAGCTTTCCAATCCACCTGGACACCTCCCCTTTGTTCATGCATAAACAGTAAGTGTAATACCTAATTAATGGCGTTAGTGATAATTACCTGTTCAAGGAAGGGCTTACAACCTACAAGGACAGCATTATACAACAAGTGTCGAGTACACATGCAATAACAAAGCTACAATGTTTGAACTGTTTTTGACAACAACAAAAAGGGCCCAAAATCGTAGCTTCTCATAGCCCATCCTTGCCTTGTTGATCACAAAAGAAAGAGCCCCAACAACATTGTATTTGATCCTTTTAACGGGGAGGGCTGGCTATATACAAGATGACAATAAATAATTTAACACTTCCAAACTTCGGCTAAGCCAATTCTTGCTTTGCTGAACTTGCAGCAATAAAGTCAGCGATTCAGATGCAGCAGGGCTGAATGACTGTATTATGATCATCCAACACGCTTCAATAGATGCTGATTGATTGCGTGGATCTTAGATTGAGAGAATCGATCAACTTTGTCTCTGTCAGAAAAGAGAGGAACCCGTCTTTTCAGAGTCGTTAACTAACATATGGGTGTTAATAGGACTAATATGTTTTATGCTTGGTTTGTGACGAACTATGTTTTGTCTTTACTCTGATTTTCATCCTTCCAATTTAATGATGTATGTGCGTATGATGTACAAGGTTTCAGTAAGGTCATAAGATTCAATGATAAAGGATCTTTTGACCAACAACATTACAATTTTCATAATTTTTGACAGTCCAAAACATGATTAATTTTCTTGTTTTAGCTAGTAACCCCATATAATATAAGGTTCTGCAATCATGAAAGTTAGACGATGAAATTAATATGCATGCTTGCTTTGATAATTATCCACCAAGAAAAGGGGGTTCTTTTTTTCCACTAGCTACCATCATAGCGACATAGCCTAGACTAGCTTGCAATATAATTATATAAATTAACACTATCTAGAAGGAACCTTAATCTTAGGTAGTCTAAGGGCCCTAATTCATTTCCACTATACATGCCACCATTACGTTGTTATCTCCACACCCTGTAATTTGCGGATTGCTGCAAACATTGGACTGATTAGTGGCATCAAATCCCAGTCATTTCACGACAGAAATGTTAATCCATGAAATTACATCTCACTATATCTCCCACAGTCAATGTACACAATATTTTGAGCTAACAAGTTGTTAACATTTTCTAAAAATGCAAAAAATATTTTCAAAAAAGAATTTGTGCATTTATCTTGTGAATGATATTGGGCCTACCCGACAACAGCTAGTTGAGGAACCGAACAAAAAAAGAAAACCTAAATGTGAATTGCAGGAGTCATGTCAGAATTTATGTGGTCCGTTGGAGGGTAAATACATAGTTCTAATTCACATGTAGCAAGGAATGCAAAGACATGTAATGCTGAGCCTAACAGTCGTACACATTATTTACTAATGAAATGTGTATAGAATAGGAATAGGAATAGGCTTTGTCCAACATGCTTAGTCTGGCATTTGATAGTTGGTTTTGGGTGGGAGGGGTCTTGGGTCTTTTTATCATCTCTACTGAGAAAGATTCATCTACTGTGAATTTAATATGAAAAACCTAAGCTAAGAGGTGCTAGAGTAGACTGAAACTGATAATAGATGAACTTTGTCGTGCTTTTTAATATCAAAATTTCCTTTTTATCAACTGTGTGATCTGTCAATTCACATAAAAGAATTAATTGTCATTGTATTGACCAGTTAGAGAAGAGCATACTGATAAAGACTGAGGGCTCTAATACAGTGGAATTCATGCCTAAATTTCATTCAATATGCTTTGACCTACCTTCTTAGAGCTACAAACCGAGTTTAATGTAATTAGCATAATTAAAATTATTAATGCAGCAGCCTTTTTTGTTTAGGCCAACATAATGCAATAGAGGTACAAATTAGCATAGTTTCCTTTACATTTTTATTTTACTCATTTAATTAACTAGTTCGCCTTTTCTTTTTTAATTGAATAATTTAAACTTTAAAGCGTGCAGGTTGCCAAATTTTAATTAATTTCATATAAGTAAAATTATAGAAACTGAAACTCTGTTTAGAACTCTTGAATGCAGTTTTATTGTAGCATATGTTGAGCTATTCTTTAGGTAGATGTTGTAGCTATGGGTTCATTTTTGTTTGGGGAAAGAGGCTCTGTAATTCTTTTGGTGTTTGTTTTTATTTTGTAGCCATATATTTGAAATTAAGAAATTATACCTTAAATTAGCCCAAAAACATACTGTACCAAACTGGTTGGTATAAGTTGGTATTAATTGGACGAAACAAAAAAAATTTGACTAAAGTAAAGGGCCGGTGTGAATGTTTTATAAAAATTAACTTACAAAAAGAAAATTATTTGATGTAAATTTAGTCAACAGAAAATAATTTACTAGTTAATGGAATATAAGAATGTGTTTGGTTTTAGAAAACATTCTCTTTTATTTTTAAAAAATTAATCTTCATTTTCTATCTTTTGAAAATTAAAAAATATGTTTAGTAAATGAAAATAATTTTTTTAAATGAAAATAGTGAAAATGCCTTTGATATGTAACTTTCAAAAAAAAAAAGAAATGAAAAAATAATTAAATTAAAGTATAATTTATTAAAAATGTTTTATAATAGTTAAATAAAATGCAATTAAATAAAAAAGGGTTTAAAGACTATAAAAAAAAAGTTGCTTCTAAAAAGATCCAAACCAAGGTAAATTTAATGCATAAAATGAAATTTAAAAAAATTCCATATTTTTTTATTTTTTCCAAAACATTTTTATTAAAAATAATGAAAACGCATTTTTTTTATTTTTAATTTTCATATATTTTTATTTTCATTTTCAGAAATTTATTTTCAAAATTCTTAATCAAACATGGTTTTCTTCACTATTTTTCAATTTCCTGATGAAAACGATCATTATTTTCTAAAACCAAATGCACCGTAGGTCTTTTGTTTTCTGCAAATTCCTTTTATCTTTTGAAAACTGAAGTTATTTCTTGTAAAAGAGTCTGTTGCGAGTAATTTGAATTTTATATTAGAATTAAATTGAATCAAAACAAATATTATTATATTAAAATAAACTTTTAATTTTAATTCTTAAAAATTCTTTAAAATATTAAAATATTCACCTCAATATTTTTTTATATTTGCATACATATTTATATTTAATAAAATAATAAATTATTAATATAATTAATTATTTCAATAAAATTATTTAATATTACAATTTTATTTTAATAATAAATTTTAACAGCAATAATAATATTAAGTTTTAATTATATTTTTAATATTTTATAATAATATTTAAATAATGAATATATATTATAATTTATAAATATTTAGTAATAAATGGTTTATAGTTAAAAATATGAATATTTTAATAATATAAATATGAACTTAAACAAAAACTCATATATATAATATTATTAAAATATTAATATTTCACTATCCACATTTACGCATGTAACTTCAAATTAAAATTTAATTATGCATTGATTATTATTAAATCTACAAGATATTAATTCTTATAAAATAAATTTCAACTATTAAAATCAAACACTTATCTGATATTATCTGTGGAAAAAAAATATGTTCTACTTGTTTGAAAACAGTTTTCAAAAAAAAAATCAAATAATAAAAAAATTGTACATAAAATCATTTAAACATTGAAAAATATATACTTTTTTTAAACATCAATCTATTTTTCTAAAATTATTTTAACAGAACAAATACAACCAAAATATAGCCCAAATTTAAACTGCGTAGTAGTAATTTTAGTTCAAAACATTACATTTCGAGCTGCTGATACAACGAGTTGGCTTAGTAATGCCTAAGAAGAATCTAATCTCTAGCAGTGAACTGCTGAACGAGTGACTATGGGCTAGTTTGGTAATGCTTTTGAAAAGTGCTGTGGAAAAGTGCTTTTGAGAAGTGCTTTTGAAAAGTGCTGTGAAAAATTTGAATGTTTAGCATTGCTGTGAAAAAGTGCTTTTGAGAAATAAAATGTCCATTTTAGACATGTTATTATCAACAAATATGCATTTAAATAATATTCAAATTAGTTAATTTATTATATTTTAGTAAACATATAAAAAATTATTATAATTTCTTATTAATATTTTAATATATAAAATATAAATTTCAAATATTTTTAAGGAATAAATATTAATTATTTATAAAATTTAATTAGAATATATAAATTATATTTTAAATATTTAAATATAACTATTAAATATTTGTAATTAGTATTTTAAAAAATATTTTTTATTCTTAATTAATGATTTTAATACATTTGTAATTAAGTATAAAGAAAAAAAAGAGAAAGTATTATGTTATTGGAGGGGTAAAAAAGTAATTAAGCACTAAAAGTGCTTTTGAGAGAGGAAAAGCTAAAAATTTTAGCTTCTCCTTTTCAGAAGTGCTTTTGAAAAGAACTTCTGAAAAGCTAAAAATTTCAGCCAAAAGCAGCTTGTTCTGCACAGCTTTTCTTCCAGAAGTGCTTTTGGAGCCAGAAGTGCTTTTAAAAAGCAATGCAGAACTGGCCCTATGTTGAAGATTCAAGAAGTAGCCTTTTCCCTTTGAAAGCTATGGTTTGAAGTGGAGAATTCTTGACCAACGTGTGAGTTTGTTGTTGTCGTTTTTTAACATGAGTGTTTCTATTTCTTTTTTTTTTTGAATAATTTATGTTGATACAATGTACAATAAGGAGGAGAACAAAGAGAAAGATGTGGTGGTGCTGACGACACCAATTCACTTTAAGAGGTGGAGAGTCGAAAAAGACAAGAGGACAAGGAAAAGCTAAGAGGGAGACTAGAGAGGATAAGTGCTTTAGTATTGCTTAAGGGCTCCAAAAGATCTACTTCTCATTATTTAGGAGGGCATTCATAGGAGAGATCCTCTTGTCTACTAGTGTGACGTCGTAAGCTGTTGTAGGAAGTTGTTGTCAGGGAGTACGTGAAGGACGTGCATAGTGGAAACTATTATGTTATAGTTGTACGAACTTGTTATGCTCAAGTGGGGTCCAAAGACTTTCAAGGGTGTGTCCACACTTGAAAAGTGATTATACATAACAAGCGGGTCCTCAAAGACTTTCAATCGCTGACAACTTCATGCAAAACCTTATACTTAAAGTTTTACTATTCATATAATTCTTACAGTCTTATTCTCTCAGAACTTAACATGCAGAGTTGAAATACATACCCAGCAATGGAATAACCACTGATTAGACCCAAAATCACAGTTTTCTAGCTTAATGAGGAAGAGGTGCATTCAGACTTAAGGAGAAAGAAGAGGAACAAGAAGAAGAATCTTTTCAAAACCCATCACTCATACATATGGCCCCGCCTACTTAGTGGATTTTAACAAGTGTCACACGTTTCAGAATTTGCCTTCTTAATGGTCTACAGTTTCCGAGAGAAACATAAATAAGTAGTACCCTACCTTTACAATTATCTGGCTAGGCTGTCCAGTTGATTCTAACCAGATTACTCATAATCTAACTAGTACAGTACTCTAGACAAACAAGGTGTATAATACCTATGACGATAACTCAATCCATACTTACTCATTATCACTTAACACAAATATCTCCTTAACATTGCATAATATCATTAAGTAAAATCCTTACATGCTTATGTGGCGATTACTATACGCTCATATGTATACGCCACAATAAGCAATTAGGTAGATTACACTTTGCCAAATAAACTATTCTACTACTATATGCCAAAACCTTAAACCCACTAGACTTGGGGTGCTACACTTCACTTTGAGTCTTTACCTATCCATTAAAAGTAACGTGTTAAGCTTGTGAAATCTTAGTAAGTACAACAAGATTTAACCTTACCTATTCTCTAAATAAGTACAAATAATGTAAATTAATATTATGTGACATAATTTTAGAATTTAATAACATTAGAACTTCTTATTATATTTTATTCAATATAATTTAATCCATTATCATTTCCTTCACTTACACATAACTTGTCATATTTATCATTATTTTATTTTGTCCTTTAATATTTAACAGATGCCCAATGTAGGCTTAACATAACATGAAAGATATACAGAAATAATATAGAGATGCATCGAAGTGCAAAATAGAACAAAGTAGCACTGAAGTGCAATATCATAACAGAATGGCGCCAAAGGGCTTTAGCATAACAGAGTGGCACCAAAATGCATTAACAAAATAGAGAGTGCGTTGAATGTTTCCTAATGGCATGTCATCTATACCCCATTAGTTCACATCTTGTCAACTCGGGCAAATAAATCAAAATTAGCTTCACTTTTACATTTCAAAATAAAGCTGATATACTTTGGAATTTCTTTCAATTTAGTCATTATAGAAACTCAATAAACACTATAATAATACTTCCTTGAGACATGAAATATATAATGCACTATCTCATAATAGTTCATTTCCCACATCAGAACAAAAATTTATCTTAATTCTAAATTTTTGCATATTGTGCAATTTAGTCCCTTTTCAATAATCATTATATTATCACTTTAAAGTTCACTTCACTTCCATATATCACTACACTTAAATATGTTATTTCAAAGTTTTAGTACACTTATTACTTTTAAATACTTTACAAATTAGTTCTTAATATCATGTAATTTAATAATCACTATGATGTCTTATCAATATCACTTTATATCAAACTTATTGGCACTTAACTCTTCATTTAAGTAATTTATCATATTATTTCATTTCACACATAAAATTTTGTACATTTTACAATATAGTCCTTTTACTTTAATTTTCACTTCACTTAATCTGTTTACTTCGTTGTAAAAGAAAACTCGTATATCCACTTATTTCTAATTAATTTTATAATAAATTTGAACATTTTCACATATATAGTTAAATCTTAAGAATTTTAGTATAACAATTTAAACAAAAATCACACACACTTTAATTGAGTAAGGTAAGGTCTTGATGTACTTACCTCTCTTTTATTAGGAATTCACCATTTTTGCTTTAATTCTCTTCCTTCCTCACTTTAGTCACCACCTTCATCTTGTTTCCGATGCTTTCATTAATTTTTTTTCTCTTTTTCTACTTCATAAACACATCAAATACATAATCGAAACTCATATTTATGTCTCTACTTTAATTAGACATGAATTCTATAAAAATACTTGAATTTCTTAGTCTCTTCACTTTCTTCTCAACTCTTTCCACTTCCACTTTTAATTTCTTTCTTCCAAGATGATAATCTAACTCCTAGGATATCTACTTCACTTTTCCATTTTGGTGGCTATGGAAATTCTCATGAATTTTTGGTAAAAATGGCGAAATTCATGGAAAAGAACTAATTTGTAAGGAAAGCAAGGTTTCTTTCCGCTCCCTTTCTTATTAATGTAGAAATGATGGAAAAATGAAGAATTCATTTTATATTAACTTAAAATAAATAAAATATCTTAATAAAATAATATTAAAATAATATTAAAATAATTTCACCTAATCAAAATTTAACACCTCACAATAATAATCATGATATTTCATGATAATTATCTTATTTGGGAAATGACTATTTTAACCCACAACATTCTCTACATTCCTTCCTTAAATAACCATTTTATTTGGTAAAATTGTGATTTAGTCCCTTATATTTCTACACTTATTCAATTTAGTCTTTGCCTACTAATTTTGTATTACAAGTACGTTAAGGTATTTGAAAATTTGCTCCTTTATTTTTTAAATTTACACTTTAACCCTTCAATTTTTAAATATTCACACTTTGACCCCACCACTTTTCACTTTTTTACAATTTAATCAATACCTCAGATTTATTTCTCCCAATACACAAGTATTTTCAATTTCTTATGGTATCCAATTCTTTTCTTTACTAACACCAATAATTCCTATTTAATTTCCTTCACAAAATTCTAATATGTATCATCTTGTATTAGCATTATTCCTGACTCAGGGGGTTTTAAGTATGTTACAAATCGCATATACACAACTAATATAAAGGTTGTTTGTTGGTTTATTTGTGTATGAGTTTTAAGAGTTTTATTCAATTCACTTTGGGAATATTTTGAAGGTAGATTTATCTATCGTCTTGTAGGTTTTATTGGAGAGTTATTTCACTTGTACATTAGGTCAATTGAGGAAAGTAAATGCAAAAAATTGTACACCATGAGACTACTTTTACCTTATGTTTTTGGGTAGTTTAAAGCTTTAATCATTGAGTGTATGATAATTGTTTAGTAGATTTATTCTTTGATCTAGGCTCTACAAAGGTAGGATTATTATCTGAATTATTCTAGTCAAATAATGTACTCTTTCAGCCATTAATACCTAGCTTCCCATCTTACCTTTATGACACTTTTCCATCTATTCAAGTAATCCAATCAAGTTTCATTTCTAAGATTTTCATGACAAACTTAGCCTTTGCCTTATTATTATTCACACAAACATCTTGCACCATTCCTAAATCTACTTTATTCCTATGTTTAAATTTGGCATACCATCTTCCTTAGACTATGAATACTCCTTAAAATTCCCCTTCCCTTTTCAATACAAATGTCACATTTAAGTCTCGCAATATTCACCTTAATCCTTTTATCAGCCAAACAAGCCATGTTTATATTATGGGAAGCTGCCATTGCTTCTATCCTTAACTTAAATCTTACAAAATTGAATCAAAGCCCATGGTTTCATTAATTTACAACAATATGTTTAAGCCAAAAAAACATTGGTAATCTTTTATCACCTAAAAAACCTATAGGGTGTGCCTTACATTTATCGAACACGTTGCAGGCACTTTAGATGAGAATTGACGAGCAACTGAAGAAAGGCCAAAACAGGCTCGACGTCGAGATGAAGAGCACCGACTCGTTAAACAACGTCGTGACAAGGCGAATGGGATATTGTGATGCCATGATGTGTTCTCCTATTTGACAGCCGCATTTTAGACTTCAAGTAGGACTTCTTCTCCTAATTAGACTTTGATTGTTCTAGGGATATTTTAGTATGATTAGAACTCTAATCTTAGCCTATTTAAAGGGTCATTGTATCCATGTTTTGTTAAGCCAATTAAGATGTAGTTGTTGGCTTCTTCTTTGAGAGTGACAAGATGTAGTCGCATATGAGTTTTGGTGAGAGTTTCGTAGTAATTATGGAAAGTATTTTATACCCATTTTGTGAGTGCCTTATGAGATTTAGGGTTTTGTTTACCAGTTTTCTCTTTAAGATTTTAAGCTTTGTATTTGGGGTTTTGGGAAATGTACAAGTTGTACATTTAGGTTATTTACTCCATATTGTACTCTCGTTTATTTATTCATTTAGTGAAAAGTCGAAGCCTTCTTTGCCTGTGATTTTTTTCCTTCTTTGAAGGTTTTTCATGTAAAATATTTGTGTTCGTTCTTCTCTACTTTTACTGCTTTGTTGTTCATATGGGTCGATTCCTTAAAAACTGATATTAGAGCTACGATTTAGCTTCCGTAGATCGACTCATTTAGTGACACAACAATGTTTTTGGATATCAAGAAGTTTGACAGATCAAAAATTTCAATTTCTGGCAGTTTCAGATAATTACGGAAGTAGCTGATGTGGCCGAGAACGAGGGTGATGATTCGTTGCTCTCCACATAATTTAGTTAAAGGTGGAGTCGTGTTAGATGTCAAGCATGTGCCTGATTTAAAGAAGAATCTCATCCCCTTTTGGTCATTAGGACTCAAATGGTTCGTAAAGTGTTTGAATCAATGTTGGCCGCAAAGGGTTACAATCAAGTGGAGAGAATTGCTATTTTCTCTCCTGTTCAGGTTTTGCTGGCCCTTTTTACATTATACAACTTTGATTTGAAAACTAGGAGCCTTTCAGTTTCTAAGTTCAAACACGATTTAGACTAGGGTTAACATTCAGCAAAATTTGAGTTACATTCGTGATTGAACATGGAAAAGGAGGTTTGATAAATATGATTCAATATAGAGATTTGTAGGGTGCGTCTCGCATTTATTGGACACATTATAGGCACTTTAAATGAGAATCAAAGAGCAATTGAAGAATGGCCAAAACATGCCCGACATCAAGATGAAGAGAGTTGGCTCGTTGGGATGATACCATAGATGATGTCATGACGAGACGAATGAGACATTGCGACGTCATGATGTATTCTCCTATTTGGTAGCTGCGTTTTAAACTTCAAGCAGGATTTCTTTTCCCAGTTAGACTTTGATTATTCTAGCGATATTTTGGTATGATTAGAACTCTAATATTAGCCTGTTTAAAGAGGCCATTGTATCCTTGTTTTGTTAAGCTAATCAAGATGTAGTCATAGTAACTAATATCATGACGTTTAAGGCAAGCGCACCTATCGAACAGTAGTATAGCTTAGTGGCAAGACCGAGTTATCGTACCCAAGGGAACCAAAAGTACTATTACTTACTTCCTTTCTATTATCTAGCCTAAGAATAAAAGAGGGGTTTGTTTAAACTACTTCTAAAACTAACTAAGAAAAGCACAAAGAGTAAATTGGGAAAACATTTTAGGGAAAAGCTGATTGATATGGACAATACTTAAGGGAGAATCCACCTAGACTTTACTTGTTATTGTTTTCTTGAACTATATGATTTGTTTACTTGACTTGATCTGTAAAGATCCCTAATCTATGCTAAACCCTCCGTCGAAGCATAGAGCAACTAGGCCTAAGTTGTTAATTAAAGTTCCCTTATTAATTAACTCCCTAGGTTGCATTAATTCGATCTATGGTTCCCCATATTAGGTTTGACCCTAATCCGATAGATTTATGTCGCCCTATGTCTAGGGTTGCATGCAACTCCGCTTAATTATGGTAGATCTACTCTTATCACAGGGACTTTTGCTCCTCTGCTCTAAGCACATCCAATTCTTGAAATAATACCTAGGACTATTAAATCAAGAATGAAGAACACATAATTAAGAATAATTCAAGTATTTATCATAAAAATCAAGAATAAATAATATGATCTATCTTAGGTTTCATCCCCCTCAAGTATTTGAGGGGTTTAGTTCATAATAAAGAAAGAAAACATCTCAGAAGATATAAAATAACAAAACATAAAAGAACCCGAAAACCCCTGAAGGAATTTAGGGAGGTCCTCTATATTGCTGCAGAATTCCGGCTTCTGGAATGAATCAATCAGCTTCCCTGCGAGTAATCCCTACTTCCACTCTCCATGTTGGCAGCAAAGACCCTTTTGAGAGAAATAAGTACACCCCTAGAGTTGCCTCCTAGGGTCTTTATATAGAGCTTTAGAGAGCCTTTCTTAGCCTCCAAGTATCCCAATTCGAGTGAAATTCCTCTTCCTCACGACTAGAACACGCCCGTGTGACTTCGACAAAGGCCGTGTGATTTGGCACGACCGTGTGGCTTGCCCGTGCTTGTCGAGGGCTGGACCGTGTGGTCTTCATGTGGCACGGCCGTGTGGCACGACCGTGTAGTGATTCCTTGGGACGTGTGTTATGTCATTTTTGGCCCATTTTCCTCATTTTCGGTTCATTTCCTATTCTTTTCTTTTCCATATGCTCTCCTGAGTATAAGATATGAAAAAGAAGGATTAAGAGCACCAATTCTCACTAAATTGATAATAATTCATCCAAAATATAGGCTAAACATGAGGTAAAAATATGTATAATTTATTGTTTATCACATAGGCTTTTTCTTTTGAGGGTGACAAGATGTAGTCGCATATGAGTTTTGGTTAGAGTTTTGTGGTAATTATGGAGAGTATTTTATACATTTTTTTGTGAGTGCCTCATGAGATTTAGGGTTTTGTTTACCAATTTACTCTTTGGGATTTTGAGCTTTGTATTCGGGGTTTTGGGTAATGTACAGGTTGTACATTTAAGTTATTTGCTTCATATTGTACTCTCATTTATTTATTTATTTAGTGAAAAGCCGAAGCCTTCTTTGCCCGTGGTTTTTTTCCTCTTTAAAGGTTTTCCACGTAAAATATTTGTGTTCGTTGTTCTCTACTTTTACTACTTCGTTGTTCATACGATTTGATTCCCGATAAAAACTAATTCAAGGAGACTTGATTCACATTATAGAAACAAAGGATAAAATACTTCACAGTAATTGACACACTCAAGATGAAGATGATACACTACTACAATTGGTACTTTTTTTATGTTTTCTATATTTATTATACAACAAAGTTTTGGGTGTTTATTGGTGTTTTCAATGTTGCTATTATGTGCGAAGTCGTATTTTACATTCATTTTTTAGTATATGATCTAAGTTAAACTCTGTGTGTGTGTGTTTGGAAAGTTTTGTAACTCCCTTGAAACCACCATGCTATATATGTAACGACCCAAAAATTTATGAGCATTGAAAAAATTAGTTGTCAGGTCTCCGTTTTAGTAAAACGGATTCATAAATATATATTAAAAATATTTATGAAGTTAGTTGTGAATTTAATTAGGTTTTGGTTAGGTAAGTTAGCTTAAAATAAGAGAAATTAGGAAAAATGACTAAATTGCAGTAGGAGTGAAAGTTTAATTATAGATTAAAAAAGTAAAAAGGACCAAATAGGCAATTATGCCATTTTTAAATGTTGAGGCGACATAACTATAAAAATCTTAGATTTTTATTAGATATTATATATATTAATATAATAACTTCACAATTAAGTATATTATTATATTATATTATTAAAATATAAAATAAGTAAGTATAAGAAAGGGAAGAAACAGAATAGCAAAACGAAAAAGGAGAGGAAAAGAAAGGAGAAAAAGAAAAGGAAAAGTAGGGATTTCAAGGGTTCAAACTTAATTTGGTAAGTCAAATTAGCTCATTTTCTTGTAATTTTAGAGTTTTTATGATCCTAGAACAAAATCCTACTAGGTATATATTGAAATTTTAAAAGTTAGTAGATTTTTTGATATAGTTTATGTTGAATTAATTGATGAATTAGGGATTGAATTGATAGAATTTTAAATTAGAATTGGGTAAAGGATTAAATTGTAGAATAAGTTATAAGTTTTGTGTAATAGGGACTAAATTGAAAGAAATTCAAAATTAGGGTTTTGTGATGAAAATTTGAGGGTTAAGTTAAGCTATAAGTATAAAATTAAGTGAAAATAAGGTATAAATTGTGATAGAAATGAAGATAATTTTAGTTAGGGATAAAATTTAAATTGAGGCAAAAGTTGAATAAAATTTAAAATAATTGATGAAAATTGATGCTGTATTGATGATTGTAAATTTATTTTAATTTTCGTAACTAATATCATGCCGGAGACATCAGCAAAGAAAGGAAAGGAAAGGATTAATGAGGAGTAACTCGAGAAAAAATTACAGTTTGTATTACTATAATTCGAATTTAGTTATTATCAATTATTAAATTATAATGAATATGTGTGGTAAGTGGAATTGAGGTAAGAAATGATATGAACTATGAATATATGTGAGAAATTGAATGTATATTGAATGGAAATTGAAAGTGATATGAATTGAATTAAATGAGTTATTGTGATATTGAATTGAAAATGTGAGAATTTGTGATTGGTATGAATTTAATTGAAATTAAATTGAGAAAGTGAAGTGAAAACCCTATTAACTAGTCGGGCTAGTCGGATATAGTTGGCATGCCATAGGATTGGCAGTGTTCAGGGATACTTCGACCTTGAGCCGATGAGACACTGGGTGTTATACTATTACTTCGGATAGATTTAATGAGGTACTGAGTACCAACTTACTTCGGCTTGGCCGATGAGACACTGGGTATCAACTATTGCTTTGAACTATCCGATGAGGCACTGGGTGCTATTCTGATATATGAACGAATTGGGGTAAATGAACGAATTGGCAAAAAAATTTATATTGAACGAATTGATAAATTGAATGATCTTGTATATGAAATGAAATGAATTTGAGAAAGTGAAATAATTTATAAATTCAATTGAATATAAACTTTGAGATAGTTATTATTATTATTGGAGCAAGTTGATTTAATGTATAAAATGGTTATTGAAAGATTAATAGTATAAATTGAATACGCATATTTTAATGTATAATGTTACGAATTTGAATTATAGTAATACCACTGAATCTATACTCAGCGTACGATTTGTTTCTGTGCATAGGTTAGGTAAAGTCAAAGTTCCGATCCAGCATCCAAAGCCAATCCCGAACTCAATAAAGTGGTGAAGTATGATTTTTTTTGTAAAATAGCATGTGCTTAGGTTGTTGTAAAGGTCATTTTGGGATATGATTGTAAATAATGTTATACTATGATTTTGGATGATTGCTTATAACATATAAACAAAAGGTTATGTTAATGAAATGGTATATTCTTGGTATAGAATTGGAGTTGGACTTGAATGAAGTTATTTGAATTGAATTGGATGTTTTACGTAAAATATTTGTAAGAATAGGTTGGATATGTCATAGAGTAAATGGTATTGATATGTTTTAGTCGTACTTGAATCTATTTTGGATTTGTTGAATTGTTAGATTTTGAATTGCTTGAGGTTTAAGAATTGCAGGGTTGGTTAACTTGTTGTAAAAGACTCAAATTGAGTCCACACGACCTGGCACACGGGCGTGTGACCAGACCGTGTGAGACACACAGCTAGCACATGGGTATGTGAACTGGCCGTGTGTCCCCTGCACCTTAAAATTTGAAACAGAACGCCTAGGTTTAGGCACATGGGTACAGACACGGGTGTATGTCTCAACCGTGTGAGGTACACGACCTAGCCCACGGACTTGTGACTTGGCTGTGTGACTTCAATTTCTTCATGGGTTACAAGTCAGAGAGTTACACGGGTTAGGGACACAGGCGTGTGCTGCCACATGGCCTGGGAAATGGGTATGTCACTTGGCTGTGTGAGCCACACGGCCTGACCACACGAGTGTGTCTTAAGGTCATCGAGCGTGTCCCCTAGCCACACGGGCGTGTAAGCCCTGCACTTAGGAAAAATTTTAAATTTTCATGAAAAATTTCTAGAGTACTGGATTTGGTCCCGATTTAGTTCTAACGTGTATTTTGGGTCTCGAGGGCCCATAAAAGGGACGATATGATTAATGTATAACAAGTTTGCTAATTATTTGTTTATTATTAATATTTGATCGAAAATGTTCAGTAATGCTTTGTAACCCTGTTCCGGCAATGGTTTAAGGTTAGGGGTGTTACAATATAAGTGGTACTAAATTAAGAATTTGCATAGTGGATTTCTTGGTTAAGTGAAATAAAATATATTAGTGATAGTAGAGAAAGTTGATGGATGCTGAACAAAGTTGAAACAAGTAGTATGTTATGAGATAATAATTCGAGGTATGGACTAAATTATAAAAAAGTAAAAAGTGAAAATATGGAAAATATGGGAAACTTGAAGGACTAAACTTGTAATTATCCTAAGTGAGATGGCTCAATTTTAAATACTAAAATTACCAGGGCAAAATGGTAATGTTGCAAGTGAGATATTTTGTGAAATTACCAAAATTCCCTTAGATATTAATTTACTTGTGGTAAAAATATGAAAATATTTGTGGTGGAAGGCTAAAAAAGTCTAGTTTCTAAAACATCAAACGAATCCTGATTTTGAATTTCTTGGATTGAGAATTATATAATTCAGTGATTGCTACTCAAGTAGATATCCATGTTATGTGAATATGTAAAAACATTTGTTATGCCTATATGAGAAGATCGTGAAAGATTATAAATAATATAAGTAGACTAAGTGATAAGTGATGTGAATTTAAAGAAATGCTTATAAGTGAATGTGAACTCATATTATTGAATGACTTATGTAGACGGGACTTAAATTTATTGGATATAGTTGGCATATTATATGAATATTCAAGCGCTCCTATGTTACTCGCACTCCAGTGCCCTTATTATTTGCACTTCAGTGCCCCTGACATATGCACTCTGGTGCCCCTAACATAGCACTTATGTGCCCCTGTTTATTTTGAGTATCCATCTTGTTCATTCAAGTTTTCTATGGGCTAAGCAAATGTGGAATGAAATATGTGATGAACAATCTTGTTTAAGTAGTGATATCAATTAAATGTATATTTAATTTCTTGTTATTTATGTTATTAATTATTCAACTAAAACTAAAGGCAAGATTTGAATTCTATTAATACTTACAAAGGTATTCACGTAGCTTAACATGTTCATTGTCTTAAATACGTAGATTGAATATTGAGTTCGAGAGTATCATTTTAAAGTAGGTTGACTCCGTTCACCTCTTATTACCAAAGGAAAGCTTGAAGAGTATGAAATTTATACTTTGGTACTTCGAATGGTATGTCCATAGGTTTAGTACAATGTAAAGGTATATAGTAATCTAGTTTGATGGTACAAAACTATACTTTGCATATTTGTTGGTATTTTAGACTTTGTAATGCTTAAAACTTTAAAATTGAATTATATGAAGTTTGGGTGACAATTGTAGTGAACTTAGCGTTTAAATGTGATATCCTTTACGTGAGTTATTGATTAATCTCGGTAAGGGATATTAAATGTTTAGGTGTATTGTAACAATGCTTTTGATTTTCATGTTTTCTTAATCTTTAAAAAGTCAATTCTTCCCTCTCCTTTTAAGTAGGAACACATCCACCACCCTGCCAAGATATCGTGAACAACATGTTATTAGCAAACACGGTCCAAATGCCTCTCTTTTTGTACTTTTTTTTATCAAGGATTGAGGGAAGGGGTTGTGCAAAGTTTAAATCTAAGACCTGATGTCAACAAAAACCTAAACAATGCAAGTCATTTGTCACTACACCAAGCAAATTCATCAATTTTGTATTTAAAGGAACCCGATTAATTTAAATTATTAATAGTATTTTTTAGCTTAATATTTTTAGAATTATTTATTATTTAATGGTGAAGGGATATTAAGTATACATCTTCGCATTATATTTAATTGTTTATGCTTTTAATTACCTCATCTCATATTATATATAACTGAATTTTAGGTGGAGTGAAAAAAGATTTGAATTTAAGTTTTCAATTGATATCAATCCTAAGTTTTATCCTCATACAACCTTTCCCCTTTAAAAAAAAATACTAATAGTTAACACTTATAGTCTTAGTAATATTTAAAATTATAGTCTCAATGCAATATGCATTCTCAACTTCATATTTATTGCTAAATTTGCATCTAGCAAGCAATCATCTCTTTTTTGTCTTTGCTTTTCCTTTTCCTTTGGCCTCCCAATTATTAATACGTATAATTCTCCATTAGTTTGCTTTAACTATTGTTTTCTTTGGATTAGGGAATATATGGTAAGTCGGAATGCATGAGAAGGAGAAAGAGAGAGAGGTGATGCGGAATGAGAAATGGGAGACATCCCCACATCCCTCATATTATTATTAGATGCAAGGTCATAGTCATTCTTTTAGTGTACCTCCCATTTTATTACCTTTGTCTTTTGCCTCCATTCCATCCCCATCCACTAAATGCCCTTTGCCTTCTCTTCTCTCCTCTCCTCTCCTCTCCTCTCCTCTCCTCTCCATTACCCTTTTTCTCACTCAACTTTGCAGCTCCCTTTCTCCTTCTCCAATTAGGGTTTTCCTCTTTCTAGCGATAAATTTGTGAGGTTAGGTTTATCATCACTTCACTGCCCAAGGCTGCCTTATCTTGGTAGGAGCAAACAACTTCCTCCTCAAACACAGCTAGCTCATTCCTATAAGGGGAAAAGGTACTTCCCTTTTTATTCTTCTCATCAATAAACACAGATCCAAAACAGGATATTATATATGTGTAGCTGCTTTCGTCTTTTCTTTGCCATTAACATATCTTTTCTTTTTTTTCTTTGTTGGCAAGCTTAGCTAAGCTAAGTTAAAGGCTCTAGTTTAGGGCTTTCTTATGTTCGAATACCTTAAATATACCTATGAAAAGATAAACTTGTCTTGGTGATTTTGCACTTCCCAGATCAGATCCCATTTTCATTCGATTGCAGAAAGGATCCTATGACTTTACAGCTGCTCATACAACTAAATTTGCACCGCAAGATAATTAAGGAATAAATTATTTTATATATATAAAAAAGAGACAAACTTCGGAACCAAAATTGATGGTGTGGCAGGCACAAATCCTTGTGCGAATCATGAAGGTCCAGTTCAAGAACTGAACTTCTTTTCTTTCTCTCTAAACGTACAAGATATTAGTAACTAAAGAAGGAAAAGAAAGAAAGAAATTAAGAAAAAAGAAGGCAGCTATATATGCATAAAATAAATCAGTGCCCAGATTTAAGAGGTTGTGTTTAATTGTCTATGCAAGGATGTATGTTCCAAAAGTTCTCCCTGTTGTTTGTCTCTGAGAGTGTCAGAAAGGTGTCCATCAGATTTTTTTTTTCTCTTTAACTTCGAAACTTTTGGATTTATTTCCTTTGGTAAAGCAGCTGCTTAGATCGCTAGATACTGATCATATAGAAGATACGTTCAGGAAAACCCTAGTAAATATAAATCATAGATTCTTCAAGAGTGAACCCCTTCCCAAGTTAATTATGAAATGAAAAGGGAAGGAAAAACTGAAAAATATGCAGAAGAGGTTAAATGGGAATATAGTTTTCGAAAACAAATTTAAAATCCCATCATTAAAGAAGTAAAATATCTCTGCTTATGCTCCAAACTTGGAGCTGATAACAAATGGTTGTTGTGATTGTGTGCATAGCAGTGAAGATGGCTTCCTCCAGCTCTTACAATTCACCCTGTGCTGCTTGCAAACTGTTGAGGAGGAAATGCATGCCAGGTTGCATCTTTGCACCTTACTTCCCACCGGAGGAACCCCAAAAATTTGTGAATGTTCACAAGATCTTTGGAGCAAGCAATGTGACTAAGCTCCTGAACGAGCTCCTCCCTCACCAAAGAGAGGATGCAGTGAATTCCCTTGCCTATGAAGCTGAGGCAAGAGTAAGAGATCCAGTCTATGGGTGCGTTGGTGCCATCACTTTCCTGCAGAGACAAGTTCAAAGGCTCCAGAAAGAACTGGATGCAGCTAATGCTGATTTGATCCGCTATGCCTGCAACGACATTCCCACAGGCTTGCCTCAAGTGACGGGGACGAGTTCGGTTCAACCTCCTCTAACTCCCCGTAACAGGCTAGCTGAGTTTAATAGAAGGGTTGGTAATGAAGGAGGAGGATACTATCAACTCCCTGGTGCTCTTCCTTATTCTTTCCCTTGGAATGATGCTCCTTCAGGTGATATGAACGATGGAGGTGGAGAAGGCGGTATGTGAACCAACTTCAATTTAAGATAATATTCTCCGTTTAGGGTTTCCCTAAATGGGGCATATGATCTTGTTGGGATGGGTGTTACTTTTGTCTGGTTTATGGCTAGCCTGTGCGTTCTCGAGCAAGAGATATTGTCACTTAAGTACTTGTAGTAATATTGTTTGCCTTAATATCAAATTTTGGTGGGTGCAGTAAAACTCTTATGGTTGTCTTGCTAATACCAGGGGCTTAAAATGTGTCATCGGCATTGTACTATATATGTTGTGGGGATTTGGACCTAAAATAAGGGGGTAATAGAGCCATATCTATTATGGCAACTAAACCTTTTGTTGCGTCATTAGTGCAGCAGCAGCTCCGGGCGTGGGTGCATGTGGAGTTGCTCTTCCCTTCTGTCATCTGTTTTATGCTTTAAAGAATAAGTGAGATGAAATCGTTGCAGTGTTAAGGTCGAACTTTAAAAAGGATTCTCCAAGCCCAAGTAGTCTATGCCCTAGTCCTCCTTTAAGCTATTTATTATTACCTTTCTACTTTGTTCTTGAGGACCACCCGGTTTAATTTTATTCATAGCCACAGATTTCAAATGCCCAAAATTCAACCCCAAGTTGCTCCTGAATAATTAATCACTATTTGTGTATATTTACATAATATAATATAATATGCAGCAAGTTAAATTCTTAAATATATATATGATCCGCCGGCTGACCTTCCAGCAATAGCATGTTCTACTAATATTATATTAGTGTTTTACTAATTTAAAAACCCTATACGTATGAAACAAATTTAAACAAAATTGAACAGTCGGTGTCACTACTTTTTTTTTCTGCTTTTTGGTTAATCTTATTCAAACCTCATTGAACTTTAAGTAGGTTGTGCAGAAAAATAAAAAAGAAGGAAAAGGGAGGGTATGGGTTTGAGCAGTAGTTTCGTAGGTGGTGAGACCCAGCTGGCTAGGGCTAGCTTGCACCACCTCCCATTTCCATGGTAACAGGTATTTCAAACAGTGAGTCACAGTTACTGTCGTCATTGGATCCGATATGTAAAACCATTGGTTTACTCCTTGTTGCATGGAAGGTTTGTTTCAGCTTTTCCTTCCCCAGCCATTTCACTATTAGCAATTAGGATCCCCCCACATCACATTAACCTACACTACGACAGTAGAACCTCATTCACAAAAAGTCTCGACACACTCTCTCTCTCATAATTTTGCACCCTTCCTGTTTATTTTTCTATTGGTTTATATATAATTTTTTAACGTTGTGATAATTTTTTTTTGTTTAATATATGATAGGTATAGCCTAGCTACTAATATGAATGGAAGCCACAGGGAAGAAAGCCAGAAACTTAGGAAGCTTAGGGTTTTTACATTACGACACATCACCCTACACTTATAGTTTTTTTTTTTTGAAAGGTCAGAAGAGGCAGTTGAAGCATCATATGTCGTTATCAAACAAATTAAACTCAGTTATGTCCTTAAAAAGGAAAAGGGGGTCTCACTCACTTTTGTTTTTCCTCCAAATTAACTAAGCTGTCGTTTTCAAAAAAATTAAACCAACGTCAACAAAGATTTTTGAAGACAATAATTATTAATTTAGGGTTTGAAGGGAAGGGGGGGAAGGGTTGTTTTAAATTTTGATATCCTTGACTTTGGCATTTTCCTTAATTTCTTCGACTGTCTAATTCATTTCATTTCAATGCCAGCCAGCCACACGCTTGCATTCATGTGTCGTTGTGGAAAGCTTTCATCAGTAAGCACGACGACCATCTTTTGGTACTCCCACTTTTTGTCAGCGCATACTGTTGATCTAAATCTACCTGCCCACAGCTGAATGCTCAATATATCTCTCCTCCTCTTCCATCAAACTTTCAAAAACACACATATATATTATTGCTACCATATGTATCTGTATTTCAACAGAGACATAAGTACATGATAAGATACTATACTAATAAAGAAAAAGTTAAGACTGTCCTCTCTTCTCCTCTTTCCCGTCTCTATCATTCATGCCCTCTGGGTCTGCCAGTTGCAGTGAGAGTCACGTCTTTTGTCCTCCAATTCATCGCCTCCCCAATCATCCCAGTACTGCCCACTATTTTAGTCCGTTATCATTTGGCCTCATTTCACCATTACCTTATACTAATAAATTTTTACATAAATAAAAAGTAATCATTATTATTAATTAAATTAAAAGAATGAGTTTGATAGTTGTAGCTATGGTACTGTTAGGTTTCAGAAGTTACTCTGAGATCAGAGGGCAAGTGGGGCTTTTCTGAAGTTTAAGTTTATTGGAGTAAAGCTTTCTGTTCCACTTCTGCTGCTGCTGCTGTTTTTTAATTTCCCCTTCATATACCTGAAGAATGAAAAAGTCATTACTGAATTGAGAATCCATCAAACCTTACCCCATCAATCTTTCACTGCAAAAACGTGAAAAAGAAGCAAAGAGCAGGTTAAAATTGACAGTGGGATTTCTTTTCTTAAAAAAAGGGGGGGAAATTGTAGCAAGGGAAAGGACAAATAAATACAGGGTGTGCGGGTCCTATTTAATTAAACCAACAGCCTATGCCCCCCCCCCCCCCCCCCAATCCACACAAGAAAAACTCTTACAAATGGTTGTGTCCGGACGGGGAGGGACTCATCATTTGTATCTTTTAGGTTGGATGTTTTTGATGTTCCAAGACACTGAAAAATGTTGGGATTTGGGAATGTGGGTTCTTGCTTTTTCTATTTACTTACTGCATTCCATCGAGATAATATATGATACACCAGAAGAATTTTTTTAAAATTAAAATTGAATAAGTGTTATCATCTCATATTATATAACATAAATATTTTTAACTAATAAAAATACTTCCGCCAATGCATGGTACCCTACTTGTATAGCTTCAGCAAAGTTTCAGTGAAGCACACTACTTCAGCTACTGGTATTTTGTCGGCTCGTACAGAAGATAAGTATGTGTGAATGACTCGCATTTACCCTATTAAGAATTCATTTCAAATGTAAAATCAAGGTTACATCGTAAAAACGTTTTCACTTTTATTTTCGATTTTATAAGCATGGAGATGGAAAATAACAAAACCGTGACATCACCACTAATTCTTTGACAGCAGGTAAAAGACAACACATATTCTTTCCAATAAATCTATTTGGAACAAATCATCAAAGAATAAAGAGATATTTTTCGGCGGCAGTTTGTAAGAGATTTACTTTCTGAATTTCTTTTTCTTCTTTCCTTCATAATTAATTCATCAATGCAATTAATAAAAAGGAATACACTTTATTAATTTATTACTTTATGGATTGCTTCCGATTTCCAATAGACCCTAACGTGTCTTCAGATGCTCATCATAAATTCATAATGCAATTTACGTGAATTAGACTAAGGAAAAAAGAAATATACCTAAACACTTGTCTTAACAAATCATATATAATCAAAAAAAAAAATTTTAAATGTGGGTCGTGATGGTGAAATTAAACTTTGAATCTACCCTAAAAAATGTGGAAAACCATTAACAAATAAACTATGGGTCATGATCGTTATTAATATTAATCATGTTACTCTTGTGTTCGCAACCGCCATTAGATATGATGCTGCAAATGCATCATTACCCAAATCTAATGGGCATGCTTTTTTAAGTTTTTATCTTATTTTATTTTTTTAATGATAAATAAAGGATAGGGATTGTCCAGAAATTCAATCCGAGATCAGTTATCATTTTTTTTTTTATTTTCTTAATTGAGTTAATGAATTAGAGGATGATTCATCATCTAAAATTTCTAAAAATAATTAGAGGATCACTTTTCGTGCCTAGCATTACAAATTGTTAGTACATTAAATATAAATATTTTTTACCTAGAAGAATTATGAACTCAACAGCCTACCAATATTTTTTTAAATAAATATTTTGGTTAATTAAAAAAAATTGTGTTAAGGATTTATTTATAGTTTATGAAATAAATTTTATTTACCTTATTAATTAATTACCTTATGTAATCATGTGATTAATAAATATAATTTATTTTTTACTTTAAATTACAAGTAGAACCACAATTGTAATAACAAATATTGCATCTGAAATTATAAATATAATAAATTATTATAAAGTATTCCCTAAACCTAGACTAGAATAAATATATTATATTCATATATTGTCATAGAGACCGAAAACTCATACATAATTTATGTAAAGTAAAACTCAAGCTTAACGTCTTAAAATTCTTAAAAGTCTGTACAATAATAAATAAACTAAATAAAAAATAAGAAGGAAGTATACTTATTTTTATTTACAATTTAGTCAGTAAATAAATATTAAAGGGTTTTTATGAAACTTGAAAGCAATAAATGTATTTTATAATAAATTTGAAGGAGGTATAGAGTAGGTGTCTTTTACGTTAAGCATGCATCTAAGCAACCTAAAAATGGCAGGGCATTGAGATACGGGGCGCATACAAAAGATACGTTGCGAAAGAGAAAGGATAAACATATGTGGTTAACTTTGTTTGTAGATTTCTTTATTATTTTACGATTAATTCTTTGTAATATTATAAAAATGACAAAGCTGAAAGTGCTTCTTTTGTCAGATTGCCAATGATGATAGTCATCATGGGTGTTATTACAACTAATACAGGGAAATTATGGGTTCATAGAATTGCGCTTTTGTCGGATACATAACATATATATATATAGTTTTTCTGTCGTCCAAATATTCTTTAGGCAAGCGAAGAAGAAAAGGGAGATCACAGCCGAATTGCAGTTCAGAATTCAGAGAGTACCATTTCTTGTATTGTTATGTGAACATATTATATATAAAAGAAAAGCAAAAATAATCTGGATATGAAAGATTGCAAGAATATGTTGCAGCGGCGCTAGCTGAGTATTAATTATTCTTGGGGAAAATGCTGTTTGGAAGTGTGAATAAATAATATTTAAGGAATGTATTTAATATTTCTCTAATCATATGAGCATAAAGTGTTAATATCTCGTCTCCTTCGATCGAATATGTGCAGGTTTTGACTTGGGGAAAGTGGCCTGCCCAGTGCGCATCAACCATAAAGTTGGCACCACATCTTTTTTTTTTTTTTACATTTACATTTGTGTTGTATATTATATTCATGTTATAATTATACTAGATTATACTTATAATTTATTTTAATTTAATTATGATAAGTTATCATATTGGTTCTATATTCAGGGGTGAAGTCAGGCTGGTATGGGCTCGGCCCCCCTAAAATATAAAATTGTTATTTTTGCCCTTAAATTTTTTTAAAAATTTTAAATTAGTAAAGGTAAAATTACATTTTAGCCCCCTAAAATTATAAAAATTTAATTTAATCCTTTACAAATTATAAAGATATTAACTATAAAAAATTAAAATTTCATCCAGCCCCCCTAAAAAATTGTTCAGGCTTCACCCCTGTCTATATCTGTCCTAACTATATTCCACTTGATTTTCCATTTGAAGAGAATACAAGTCAAATTCATCATTGAAGCAAAGCATATTCTCTTCAACTTGTGAATTCTAATATCTTAGTTTTGTTTGATTTTAGCGTTTTCCTAACGATCATTGCATTTCACAAGCCCTCCGTGCCCTGAAATTTCAAGATATAATCTATCATTCTTATTAATTAATAGTTATTTGTTAATCGAGTTTTAATTCAATTAATCATCATTTTTGTAATATCAAAAAGGACATGAACTTAATTATGCTTAAGCATATTACCATTTGATTTAAAGAATCGAAAGTTAAGGATAATTTAGGAATTGTATCAAAAAAATAATCAATAATTATTTACACAGAAGGTTGGATTTGTTCTCCTCAAAACTCTAAAGCAAAAGAATCATTCCTATATTGATTTCAAAACAACAACAACAACCAATGCCACTCATTCACATCATATCATAGCATAGCACGCTTGAGACCAACATGACACATTTCTTGAACTATCTAGGACTATACCTCAATCTATTTACAAAGGGATGTAGGAAATGTTAGTACAAATATCCGATGAAGAAAATTTCGAACACACGAACGGAACTCGAACAAAAAAAGAAGAAATAGGACAAGGCTCCAATGCGTGTATCAAGTCACTATCTTTAAGGTTATATTCGCCCCCACCAATCTTCGGTGTGCAAATGAGTTCCAAGCAAATTAGTCTCGATGATACAATGAAGCCAATGACTATTTGCGTTTTGCACTGATGAGAATAGTCCACTACGCACTGAGCAATGTATAACAAGAAACTCAATTTTTACAAAAGATTTCTACAGTAATACTTTATAGAATAATCTAATAATATTAAAAAATGAAGGAAGGAAAGAAAGAAGATTAGAATTTGTTGGTGTGTTTTCCAAATGAAATCTCATTCTTATTTATAAGAATTTTCACGTCTCTTCATAAAGATATCTTTCAATAAGTGCCTTTCCGAATAATAATGTATTTAAAATAAACACATAATTATTCATTTAATATTATAACTATTTAAATAATATTATTTAAATATTTATAATTCTTTTTCAAAAAATTAAATAATATAACTTTTGATTAATTACACCCATTCATTGGAACACTATAAATATTTAAAAATGTTCCAACAATCTCCCACCATTTTCAAAATATTTAGATTTTTGATATTCTTGGAAATCAATTTGCAAAAATGAAGGTATCTTACGATTGAACCTTCACTTAGTGAAAACATGTTAAAGTTAATCGAAATTGCATGGTAGACTAAGCTTTAAACCAACTATTCCATTTGATTATCTGAACACATCTCACACATCTCACACAATGATTTCAACATCAATCAATGCATAGTATCTAGGGACACTATTATGGCCATGTGTCTGTGTCCTCTTCATGAGTGCTGTCAGAGCCAAGCTCTTGAGCTCCTAGAAGTGGCCACACTTCCACTCATATAGGTAGATCCCATCAAGAGTGTTCCCGTAATTATAACACTCTAACATATTTATGTCATGAATCCATTAAGAGTACATTACTCATCCTTCCTTTATCATCACGGGTACCTAGCACTTTAATCTTAAGATGGATTTATTTATAGTTCTAACAGTCACATACTAATGATGTACTTTGTTTCATTGAACTCAAGACTTGACGTTATACCAAGCGTTGAGTTGAGTTTCCATCATGGGTGACTCTAATTAATGGGCTTGAGTCCTATCCCTTTTAAGGTCCTTTTTACTGCATCTCTAGTAAAACTTTTTGCCAAAAGATCTGTCAAATTTTCACTTGACCTCACATAATTAATAGTGATCACTCCATCAGAAATTAATTGTCGGACATAACTATATCTTAATCCAATATGTCTAGACTTTCCATTATATACTTAGCTATATGCCTTTGCTAAAATAGCCTCACTATCACAACAGATAGAAATAGGTGAAATTGGCTTAGGCTATAAAGGTACATCATAAAGCAAATTCCTTAACCATTCTGCTTCTTTAGATGCAATGGCTAATGTAATAAATTCTGCTGCCATGGTGGAATCAGTAATACATGTTTGTTTCTTGGAACCCCAAGAAATGGCTCCTCCACAAAGAATGAAGATCCATCGATTCCAAACTTGTAATCCAACTAGCATTCGAATACCCTTCTAAAACTGGAAGATATCCATTATAACAAAATCCATAGTTAATAGTTTTCTTTAAGTACCTAAGTACTCTATTCAAAATTTGCCAATGCAAACTACTTGGATTACTTGTGTACCTACTCAATTTCCCAACAACATATGCAATATCTGGTCTTGTACAAGTCATTATGTACATAAGACAACCAATTAGACTTGCATATTTCAATTGATCAATTTTCCTACCAGTATTAGATACTAATTTTATTTAAGGATCCATGGGTGTAGATACTGGTATACAATTGAAAAGATCAAACTTTTTAAACACATTTTCAATGTAATGTGATTGTGATAAAGCTATAGTGCTTTCATCTCGGGTTATTTTAATCACTAGAATAACATCTGCTAACCTATAACACCCCAAACCTGGCTTGGACGTTATGGCCAAATCTGGCGATGTCACATAAAAGTGTTTTTTAAAACGCTTCGATACACCCAAAAACTTTCCAGTTTTTATCTTTACTTAGATTAGGAAATATGTGTACTGCTTGATTGGCCTTAAAACATTTGTTTTACGCTGAAGCTATTGAAATCATTTAACTTTCGAAACACTTTTTATTAACGAAAATTCTAGTTTAATTTAGGAATACCTTACTTTTTTTGCGTTGCAGTTGTAAATCCATAGTAAGCAGTTTAAAATCTCAAATTAAAAGTCAAACTTTTACATAGCCAAACCAAAATTAAATGATGTAAAAGTGAAAGCCATAAATAAACAGTTCAGAAGTGGTGGTCACCGTCGATCCCTGCACTGCACCGACCTGCCTACTGCTGGGGATTACTTGTACAGATTAAATAGAAAAAAGGGTTAGTTTTCACAAACTCAGTGTGTAATATCTCACAGAAAGCATGCATACAGTCAAATAAAAGAATACAGTCATAATTTACTAATATTTCGGGCCTGAGCCCTTTTCAGAATCGATGTAGGCCTTAGCCCATTTAGAAATAGAATCAGATACAAACTGGGCTTTAGCCCCTCTCAAACATAACATGTATAACAGATTAGAATAACAGAATCATGCCCACCAACCGTGTACACCAACTCCGTCCAACCCAACACACCATATGGGGATAAAATCGACCCACCCATCCCAACATACCAAATAGGGGATAAAATGGCCCCTTCTATTCCTACACACCATATAGTACTGAAATGTGGCACAAATCAAAAATATGCAGCTTAGCTACTAGATAACAAACTTTAGAAGCCTTTCAGATACTTCTTTCAACTTCATCAACCCCACCCCGATGCAATGCATCATACAAACGTGGCATGCTATAATGTAGATTAACAGACATACATTTAAAATCAGAACAATACAGATATACATGCTATGAGTATCATGCTAATACATACATCAATATCAGATTACAGAATCAGGGGTCTAAGTAATGCTTACCAACCCTACGACAGGTCACAATCGACTTGAGTGACCCGTGCAACCTTAAAATTCATTCAAGAAAAATTGGCTCACACGCCCATATGGCATGCTCGTGTGGCCCATACAGCCCAAATTGGCCTTGGCTGTGTAGATCATACGGCCTGGCCCAAAATCTCACACGCCCGTGTGTTCACTCGTGTGTGTGGCCCACATGACCTAATTTATCAAGCTCGTGTCTCACACACAGCCTCGTCGACCGTCACACGGTCGTGTTATACCCTCGTGTCACGCGCACACGGCCTGGTTCGTCGTTCACATGGCCGTGTACTGCCACACGGTCATGTCATGCCCCCGTGTCACGTGCACACGGCCTGATTTGTCGTTCACACAGCTGTGTACTGCCACACGGCCTACCACACGAGTGACCACACGCCCGTGTAGCATCAACAGATTCGTTTTTTTGCATTTGCCAATTTCAATTTTCTGTGTTTTCGGGTACACACTTGGTATCGTTTTAAAGCTCAGACCAACACAAGCACTCCCAAACCTATTATTGGCCATTAATACACCAAATAAGTCATTTAAACGTTATTCAATTGAAAACTTAACGAGGTATTCTGAGTTAAAACTGTTAATTCCCTTACCTTGAACGAGCACTGGAGAATTTGCACATTACTGTACTAGTTGAGATCCCACAACCGCTTAAAGACACCTAAACAAGAAACCTTCCATTTAATCAATGATTCCACATTCTAAAAAAAAGATGTACAAAAAGCGCTTACCGAATGCTTGAACCTCGGTTAAGTGTCGCAAAAAAAGTTTTGCTAGAATGAGAAAGACGAAGAGAATGGTATAGTGAAAAGTTGATTAAACAAAAGAGGAAGAAAAAGAAAACAAACAAGGGGGAAACAGGGTAGAATTTCGGCAGAAAAGGTAAAAGAGTCAAAAGGGAAAAAGTCAGAAAAATTTCAGAGAAAGAGAGAGAGAGAACCGAAATTCACTATACCAAATTTAGGATATCTCCAAATTCCTTACTTTTCTCCATCAACTACCTACTACTCAGATTTTCGGTAAAACACAATCTCTTAGCTGAAATTTGTAGTAAAATAATTCTCTTGTTCACGCAGGGACTCGAACTCCAGACCTTCAGGCACTTAACACTCTACTTAACCACCAAACCAGTAGGCCCATCCTGACATGAAGTTACCAACTTTTAATTAAAAGCCTACTAACTAGAGATAAGGCTTTATTAATAAAAACTCGAAATTTGCCCAAACTAAGGCTTGAACTTGGGACCTCTCAAACACACCCAGAACACATAACCACTTAAGCAAACAGATATTTTGTGTCATAAATTTACTAAAACAAGTACATATATTTTTGTGGTGTTACAACACCCATATCCATCATAGCAAAGTTGTTTGACAAGAATTTCTTTGTATTTTCTATTTGTTCAAAATCTGTGCAAAAAATGAGCATGTCATCTACATATAATCAAATTATGACACATTTTCCATTTTCAAATTTACTATATATGCACTTATCGAATTTATTTATTTTATAGCCATTAGCTAAAACAACCTTGTCAAACTTTTGGTGCCATTGTTTTGGTGCTTGTTTAAGTCCATATAAAGATTTAACAAGCTTACATACCTTATGCTCTTGTCTTAGAACAACAAATCCTTCTAGTTGTTCCATGTACACTTCCTCTTCCAATTCTCCAATTAAAAATGCAGTTTTAACATCCATTTGGTGAATAACCAAATTATATATAGAGATAAGTGATATTAGGAGTCTAATTGTAGTAATTCTTGTTATTGGAGTTTTGTGTAAAACCTTTAGTTACCAACCTTGCTTTAAATTTATCAATGACTCCATTGACCTTCATTTTCTTTTTGAAGATCCATTTACAACCTATTAGTTTGGAACCCGGTGAAACCTTAACTAAGATCCAAGTTTAATTTTCTTTTATTGAATCCATCTTATCATTTATTGCTTATTTCCAAAAAGCATGGTCTTAATATTTCATTGCCTCTTTAAATGTAATAGGATCAGATTCCGTATTATAACAATAAGGTATCTTATTGCATATACTTTCACCATTTCCTTCTACAAGAAACATAATGAAATCTGGTCCAAAATCTTTGACCTTTTTAATCCTCTTACTTCTTCTTACTTCTTGATAAGATTCATCATTATTATCAATTTGTTCCAATGGAATCTCATTCTCATTTGAAGAATGAATCAATTGTTGTGGTTGTAATTGTCTTGATATAGAATTAAATATATTTTCGTCAAAAATAGCATCTCTTGATTTAATAACAATATTAATTGAAATTGAATCATTTGGTTCAATTATCATGAACCTATATGCCTTGCTATTATGTAGATATCCTATAAACATGCATTCCTCTTTCACTTAACTTTTTTTATGTTTAGGTGTTGGAACTTTGACAATAGCTCTATAACCCCAAACCTTCAAATAATTAAGGTTTGGTTTCCTTTTCTTCCATTGTTTATAGGGTTTTTTAGTTTCCTTATTAGGAACTCTATTCAATATGTGACAAGCTATTAGAATAGCTTCTCCCCAAAAACCTTATCCAAGACCTGAATATGATAACATTGAATTTACCACTTCAGTCAAGACTATTTTTCCTTTCAGCTACACCATTTTGTTGTGGTGTGTAAGGGGCTAAAACTTGATGAACAATTCCAGTGGATTCAAAATAACTTGGATTATAGTATTCTCCACTTCTATTTGATCTTAAGTACTTGATAAATGATTCACATTGAAGTTCAACTTCAGATTTATAAACTTTAAATTTATCAAGTGCTTCATCTTTTGAATTCTATAATCGGAACGGTGGTTTTGGGACCACAAATCTAAGTCAGAAAAAAATATTTAAATGTTATTTTTCGTGTTCTGAATATGTGAATTGGCCGTTGTGAAAAATTCATTTTAAAATTTTTCCGTTTGGAGGCCCAAGTTAATAAAAAAGATTTAATCGCGCAAAATGAAAACTTGATAGTTAAAAACATAAGGGTCAAATTGTGATGGCTTTGTAAGTTGAAGTATTTAAGTGGCAAATTGACCATAATTAGTTGGATGGACGGTAGTGGTCATGTTTTATAATGGTTTTATATGTTTTATTAAAGGTTATTTAGGCAATTTAATAATGTGATAAGTTAAAATATAATAAAACATTAAAACAACCATGCATATATTCATTATTTTGACCGAAACTAGTAAAAAGAAAAAGAAAAAAGAAGACAAGCAACATTCGGCCTTGTGGTAGCTTGATTTAAGGTAAGTTTGAGCTCGGTTTTTGATAATTTTTATGTTTTTGAGATCGTTGCTTCGAATACTCTAAGACCCATGCTAGAATTTTTGAATTTGATGATGTATTCATGAATTGCCATTGTTGATAGCTTAGTAGATTTTGTGTTTGATGATAGAAAATTTAAGATATGTGTTTGATTAACAAATTGGTATTGGAAGTTTTGATGAAATTGGGAATTTAGGGTTAAATTGTAAAAATATTAAGTTGAGGAGTCAAATTGTGAAATTTGTGAAATGTGGAGACTTGTATAAGCCTGGTGAACATTCGGCCCTAGCACGGTAATATTTTGTGTTTTGTGAAAATTGGATAAATTTGTAAAAGTGCAAAATGTTAGGGGTAAATTGGTGAATTGCTCAATTATGTGTTTTTGGACTAAAATGAAAGAAATTTTATTTGAATGAGTTCAATTTAAAATTGTATAGATCAAGAACCGAAAAGATCGGAAATGGATTGGGAAAAAACAAAAATCGTTGAATAGCCGAAAATTTTTGTCCGTCGATATCCGAGGTAAGTTATTAGCAAATAGCTGTTGTCGATTTATATAGATACAATTTATTTATATGAATGCCGAATAAAAATGTACAAAAATGAAGATGAATTTGAATGCAAATAAGTTTGATAAGTATGACTTGATATGTATGCGAATTGTCGACATTTAGTATTAAGTGTGCAAGTGTAAAATGGTTATGGTTATGAGAAGCACTAAGTGTGAGAATTCAATATTCAAGTACTAAGTGTGCGAAGAAAATTATCAAACACTAAGTGTGCGAAGTAAATTATCGAGCACTAAGTGTGCGAATTCGTTACAGCTTAGAGTTAAATGACTAGCACTAAGTGTGCGCATTCATTGAGTGATCAAAGGGAATTCAACGAGTTAAATATCAAGCTAAAAGAGATAATGAAATTATAAGCTCGGAATAGTGCAGGTATGTATCGAACCTAAGTGGTTGATATTATTGAGTCCAAACTTATGAGGTTGGTATTAGTAAATGTGAAATGCATAAAAGAGGAGTAAGTTAAATGGATGAAATGATATGTTATATCCATGTTATCATGATCAAATGTTTATATGGGATGCAAACGAAAATTTGACTATGTGTGAAATGTAATATTGGGATGATGGATAGCTTTGTGCTTGAATATAATTACATTCGAATAAAATGATATTTATATTTGGTAATTAAATTGTTGGATGAATGGACAAGTTTGGAGACATGTACGAATATAGTATTAGGGTTTGGCTACTTAAATTGAGTTATGAATGTCTTATTAAGGTGTTATCTGCTTTTAACTTACTAAGCTAAATCAGCTTACTCTGTGTGTGTTTAATTGTCTTTGTTTTATAGATTTTGGAATTAGTTACATGCTCGGGGATCGTCAGAGAAGTCATCCACACTATCGTCTATAATTCGGTACTTTTGAAAGTTTAGATTTGAACCTATGGCATGTATAGTCTAGTATTTGTTTTGAATGGATTTGAGTTGTAATTACTAAAGCCATACGAAAATGGCTAGAAGTGATACTTAAATTAGTCGATTCATAATGGTTATATGTACTTTACTTGTGAATTATGCATGCTATATGTGTGGATGCGTATGGGAAAAATGTTTGGAGTTTAAGCTTAATTGATTAGTAAAGATATGTTATATATATATTTGTGTGGCGCAAAGTTAAAGGCATAATTGGCATATGGATATTGATCAATTGGTAATCGGTTATAGTTGTTAAATTGCATATATTTTTATACTTGAAAGACATTGATATGAGATGTGAATTTGGTTAGTATGTGAATTTGGTTATATGTGAATTTATATGCATGTTATATGAATAAGTTGCAAATGGACTTGTAATAAGCATGAGTAAGTTCGGCTTTGATTATAAAATGGTCAAATTTTTAGGTTATAAATTCAAGTGTGGAGAAACTTAATCAATGTGCATGATATAGATGTTTGGTTAATAATGATATATATGTTTGATTGTGTTTGCTCAAAATTATTTAATGATCATGTTTGAATTCGGTAATGTGGATTTGTATTGCTTAAAGAATTGAGTTAGGTTTAAATATGCATGGGGCTAAAGCTTCAAAATTTGACCAAATGAATAGTACCTAAAGATGGTTTATTTTAATATACTTAGTACGAGCATTTTATATGATCCATATTAGTATAGTTGATAAAATCTTTTATAAATTTTTTTATGTGATGTAGGTATATGTATATTGGAATTGCCGTATATAAATTTGATTTGGTATGAGTGTTTATTGTATAAATTATAAGATTAAAATTTTGATTTGATTTGTGCGTATACTAGGCATTGTAACTTTAATGCATAGTTTATTTTATCAAATGAGTGATCGGATGTTGTTGTTGTTGTGTTCGTTTGGTAATATCTCGTAACCCTTCCGGCGACGAATATAAGTTAAGGGTGTTACAAGTATTATGCACGTCACATAAATCACTATGTATCAAATTAAGCGATTTTTTTCCTTTTAACCTTAGAGAAAGGGTTTCTTGTAATTTTAATCAACATACATGTGTTGCATTTTCCAATATTATTGTTAAAAACAGAAATTAAATCTAACTTATACATGTCATTCAATTTTCTATAATTCAAATGACCTAATCTATAATGCCATAAACAAAAAGATTCAACCATATAAGTAGAAATAGTATTTTTATTCTTATTAATAATATTGAGTTTGAACATACACTCATACATATACCCTTTTCCATACAAAAATTCCTCCCTTAGACAAAATAAACTTATCTGCCTCAAAAACAAGTTTGAAACCAAACTTATTCAACAGACTTCCAGACACTAAATTCTTCCTAACTTCTGGAACATAATATACATTGTTTAAGGTTAAAACCTTTCCAGAAGTGAATTGTAGTTCAACAGACCCTTTGCCTTTGATTGCTACGCTGGAAGAATTTCCCATGTACAAGACATTGTCATTTTACATTGTGTGAACTTTGTGAACATGCTTTTGCCTTTGGACACATGTTTGTTTGCTCTGGTATCAATCCACCATGTATTATCATCTTGTTCTATTTTAATTTCATATATCATTTCAACAAACTTTCCGTTATTATCAGTCTTAGAAAATGATTTCTTCTTTAAGAATCAATATTCATTCCTGAAATGTCCCGGCTTACCACAATGGTAGCATGAGCCCTTTTATTTCTTTTTGAACTTAGGTGCTCTATTAGTCTGTTTAACTTTCTCTTGAATGGTTTAGTAGTATGTACTTCCTCCGTAACATGCACTTTGGCATTTTCAGAATTTAAGTTCTAATCTTGCTTTTGATATTCTTTTTCAATACGAAGATGATTTGCCAAAGTCTCAAGAGATATTTCTTCTTTCTTATGTTTTAGACTTCTTTTAAAGTCCTTCCAAGATTGAGGAAGTTTGTCTATTATGGAGGATACAACAATCATTTCATCCATTTTCATATCATATTGCTTGAATTGATTCAACATCATTTCAATATCACGGAATTTATCATAACAGAACTACCATCAACCATTTAATAATTATTGAAACAACTGACAAGAAATTTCTTACTTGTAACATCTTTGGTCATGTATCTTGTCTCCAATTTGTCTCATAATTCTTTAGCAGTGACCTCGTTTTGGTAAGTGTCGAACTAACCATAAGATAAACCATTCAATATGTGGCCCATGCACATGTAATCAACACTGTCCCATTTTTGCCTTTCTCGGGTTGCAGCAACAAATTCATTTTCATTCTCTTCAGGTCTTGGAGTATCCAAAACATAAGCAATTTTCAAAGTTGATAATAAGAAGTGCATCTTTTTCTGCCATCGTTGAAAATTACCACCATCAAACCGATCAAGTTTGACAAATTTGGAAGCCAACTCCCTTAATGTTCCACTTTCATGTGTTGTGGTAGTCATCATGAGATATAACCTTAAAATTGTTAGTACAAATCTCTGATGAAAAAAATCTTAAGCACACGAACGAAACTCGAATAGAAAAAGAAGAAACAGGACAAGGCTCCAAGGCGTGTATCAAGTTACTATTTTTAAGGTTATATTCGCCCCCACCTATCTTTGATGTGCAAATGAGTTCCAAGCAAATTAACCTCGAGGATACAATAAAGCCAATGACTATTTGCGTTTTGCACTGACGAGAATAGTCCACTTCGCACTGAGCAACGTATAACAAAAAACTCAATTTCTACAAAGGATTTCTGCAGTAATACTTTATAAGATAATCTAATAATATTATAAAATGAAGGAAGGAAAGAAAGAATATTAGAATTTGTTGATGTATTTTCCAAATGAAATCACATTCCTATATATAGGAATTTTCATGTCTCTTCATAAAGATATCTTTCAATAAGTGTCTTTCTGAATAATAATGTCTTTAAAATAAACACATAATTATCCATTTAATATTATAACTATTTAAATAATATTATTTAAATAGTTATAATTATTTTTCAAAAAATTAAATAATATAACTTTTGATTAATTACACATATTCATTTATAGTTATTGGAACACTAGAAATATTTAAAAAATGTAACTGCCCAATTTCAATTATATCAGAACAGTGGTTTCGAAACCACAAATCCGAGCTAAAAAGAAAATTTATTTTAATATTTTTGCATGGTCTATAATATGATAGGAAAGTTGCATGAAAATGTGATAAGAAATTTTTTGTTGATTATGTGATTAATTAGAGAAAGGACTAAATTGCAGAGAATGTAGAAGTTAAATTCTAGTAGCTAAAAGGATTAAATAGCTATGAAATTCAAAATGAGAGGCCCTTATATGGTAATTATACCATTAAGAAAAGTTAGTAGATATTTATGGATGAATCATCCATGGAAATTAGGAAAAAGAAAAGGATTAAATTGGAATGTGGGAAAAAATTAAAGATGATAATTAAATTAAAAGGGAAATATCATCATTTTATATCATCTTCTTCCTCAATTTACATGGAAACTGATAAACCATAAATTATACATATTTTTACCTCATGTTTAGCCTATATTTTGGATAAATTATTATCAATTTAGTGAGAATTGGTGCTCTTAATCATTCTTTTTCATATCTTATACTCAGGAGAGCATATGGAAGAGAAAAGAATAGGAAATGAACCAAAAATGAGGAAAATGGGCCAAAAATGACATAACACACGGCCCAAGGAATCACCACACGGCCGTGCCACATGAAGACCACACGGTCCAGCCCTCGACAAGCACGGGCAAGCCACACGGCTGTGCCAAATCACACGGCCTTTGTCGAAGTCACACGGGCGTGGCACACGGGCATGTTCTAGTCGTGAGGAAGAGGAATTTCACTCGAATTGGGATACTTAGAGGCTAAGAAAGGCTCTCCAAAGCTCTATATAAAGACCCTAGGAGGCAACTCTAGGGGTGTGCTTATTTCCCCCAAAAGGGAAGTATTCTTTGCTGCCAACATAGAGAGTGGAAGTAGGGATGACTCGCAAGGAAGCTGATTGATTCATCCCAGAAGCCGGAATTCTGCAGCAATATAGAGGGTCTCCCTAAATTCCTTCAGGGGTTTTCGGGTTCTTTTATGTTTTGTTATTTTATATCTTCTGAGATGTTTTCTTTCTTTATTATGAACTAAACCCCTCAAATACTTGAAGGGGATGAAACCTAAGATAGATCTTATTATTTATTCTTGATTTATATGATAAATACTTGAATTGTTCTTAATTATGTGTTCTTCATTCTTGATTTAATAGTCCTAGATATTATTTCAAGAATTGGATGTGCTTAGAGCAGAGGAGCAAAAGTCCCTGTGATAAGAGTAGATCTACCATAATTAAGCGGAGTTGCATGCAACCCTAGACATAGGGCGACATAAATCTACCGGATTAGGGTCAAACCTAATATGGGGAACCATAGATCAAATTAATGCAACCTAGGGAGTTAATTAATAAGGGAACTTTAATTAACAACTTAGGCCTAGTTGCTCTACGCCTCAACGGAGGGTTTAGCATAGATTAGGGATCTCTACGGATCAAGTCAAGTAAACAAATCATATAGTTCAAGAAAACAATAACAAGTGAAGTCTAGGTGGATTCTCCCTTAAGTATTGTCCATATCAATCAGCTTTTCCCTAAAAAGTTTTCCCAATTTACTATTTGTGCTTTTCTTAGTTAGTTTTAGAAGTAGTTTAAACAAACCCCTCTTTTATTCTTAGGCTAGATAATAGAAATGAAGTAAGTAATATTACTTTTGGTTCCCTTGGGTACGATAACTCGGTATTGCCACTAAGCTATACTACTGTTCGATAGGTGCGCTTGCCTTAAACGTCGTGATATTAGTTAGTTTGGGTGTGATCAAGTTCTTTATAAATTTTATTACTTCATATCACGCGATATCAAGCTTTTGGCGCCGTTGCCGGGGAACTAAAATATTACGAACACTCGATTTCTATTACTTTAGCCATTAATATATTTATTTATTTATTTTTATTTATTTATTCATTTATTTTTATTTTTATTTTTATTTTTATTTTTATTTTCTTCTTATTTTTTTCTAGGTTTTTCTAAGTTTATTTTTTATTTTTATTTTATTTTCGTTCCTTTTTTATTTTTCTAGGTTTTTCTAGTTTATGACTAGAAATAACCCAACAGGACCATTACTTTTTTACGAAGATTTAGAAGCTACAGTTCGCAGAAATCGCAGAGAGATCAGACGAAGCCTACATTATCCAGAGCAAGAACCTGAGCACGAGCCAGAACCTACAGAAGAGATGGAAGCAAATCAAAACGTTCCACCACATCCAGCACTACCAGCAGAACCAGTAAACCAGGATGAAGCTCCTCGAACTATGTATGATTATGCTAAACCTAGTTTGATTGGTACTCAAACTAGCATTGTTAGACCTGCTATTGCTGCTAATAATTTTGAACTAAAACCTAACACTATTCAGATGATTCAGCAGTTTGTACAGTTTGATGGTTTACAGGATGAAGATCCCAACGCTCATTTAGCAAACTTTTTGGAATTGTGTGATACTTTTAAAATTAATAGCGTTTCTGATGATGCTATTTGACTAAGGCTATTTCCATTCTCTCTGAGAAACAAAGCCAAACAGTGGTTAAATTCTCTACCACGAGGCTCAATCACCACATGGGAACAAATGACAGAAAAATTTTTACTTAAATATTTTCCTCCCGCTAAAACAGCTAAATTACGAAACGATATTTCTTCCTTTGTGCAGATGGATTTAGAAACACTCTACGATGCCTGGGAGAGATACAAGGATCTTTTGAGAAGATGTCCTCATCATGGACTACCTTTATGGCTACAAGTTCAAACCTTCCACAACGGTTTGAATCCATCCATATGACAAATGGTTGATGCAGCCGCAGGAGGAACAATTAATAATAAAACGCCAGAAGCAGCTTATGAATTTATTGAAGAAATGTCATTGAATAACTATCAGTGGCAAATCATGAGGACAAAGCCGACAAAAGTTGCAGGAGTTTATAATATTGATGCTGTTACTATGCTTAGTGGAACTTTTAAATAAAAAGTTTGATAATTTTGTTGGTTCTATGCAGGTACAGCCAGTTATGCAATGCAACGCAACTCCAGGAAATATGTTCAATCCAAATTACTCCTATTATGGACATGGCATGGAAACTCAGCAAGCCAACTATATGGGTAACAATTCTAGACTTCAAAATAACCCTTATAGTAATACTTATAATGCAGGTTGGCAGAGTCACCCCAGTTTTTCATGGGAAGGACAAGGAAATCAAAGACAACCGCCTCCTCTAGGATTGCAACAGCCACCATTCCAACAAGAGAAAAAGCTGAACTCTGAAGAGATGGTCATAAAATTTATTGCCGTATCAGAAAGACGTTTCCAAAACACCGAAACTGCATTAAGGAACCAACAGGCATCCATTCAAGGATTTGAAACTCAAATAGGCCAGCTTGCCAAGCTAATCTCTGAAAAACCACGAGGTGGGTTATCAAGCAATACTGAGACTAACCCTAAGGAGTAACTCAATGCTATGGATACGATAGATGATGAGGGGATAACCAAAACCAACCCAAAGCCATGCAAGGAGCCTGTGGTAAGTAAAGGAAAGGATGAGGCAAGTCCCAAAGATGAAATCGTCAAAGAATTTAAACCTCGTATCCCATACCCAAACGCGCTAAAGAAGGACCGCACAGATCAGCAATTCGGTAAGTTTCTTAAACTGTTAAAGAAATTACATATTAACTTACCTTTTGTTGAAGCAATTATGCAGATGCCGGAGTACGCAAAATTTTTAAAAGAACTTCTCACAAATAAAAGGAAGTTGGAAGAATTGTCCATAGTGGAACTCAACGAGGAATGATCAGCTATTCTCCAAAATAAACTGCCAACCAAACTGAAAGATCCAGGGAGTTTTACTATTCCTTGTTTATTTGGTAGCCTAGACACCAAAAATGCTTTAGCTGATTTAGGAGCTAGTATAAATGTCATGCCTTATAAACTGTTTAAACAACTAGGTCTTGGAAAGCCTAAGCAAACTAAGATGAGCATTCAACTAGCTGATAAAACTATTAGGTCTCTTAAGGGAATAATTGAAGATGTGCTCGTCAAAATTTATAAATTTATATTCCCAGTTGACTTTGTTGTTTTAGACATTGATGAGGATAGCGATATCCCTTAATTCTAGGGCGACCCTTCTTAGCAACTGCCAGAACAATAATTGATTTAGGAACTGGTGAACTTACACTACGTGTAGGTGATGACAAAGTTACTTTACAAGCTCAAAACGTAATTAAAACTGTTGATAATAATATAGTCACGAGTCCTTGTAAAAACATTGAACTCACCACCCAACCTTCTGTGCAGGATACACTTCACATAAAGGCAACCCAATCACAGACAAGTCCATCCAATGGAGAGGCACCTAAAAAGCGAACGCTTCAGATCGAGGAACTAGATGAGTGGCTGAACTATCATGAAAAACCCAAAATATGCCACACCAACCCAGAGCATCACCAAGACGACCCTCAGGTAAAAACGTGTCAAATCAAGGTAGGGGATAAGGTACTTCTGGGGGAAGACGACCCCCGAATCTTGAACTCGAAAGAACATACAAGTCCACTGGTACGGATTTCATTTACCTCAACACTATCACCGTCATCAATCTCAACACTGAATTTCTTTTTATAACAGTCCAAAATTACCCCATGTTCAGCTAACCAGTCAATACCCAGTATAACATCAAAATCCCCAAAAGGCATTATTAATAAATCCACTAGAAAATTTTTATCATATATTATTAGCGGGCATCTCCGGCACACCTAATTAACTAATATTGTTTGCCCCAATAGACTTGACACTTCTATTGAGACTTTACACATTTCTGTTTTTAATTTCTCAGACTCTACTAATTTTGAATTAATATACGAGTGTGAAGATCCAGGATCAATCAAAGTATAAATAGGCTAAGAATACAGTAAAAATATACCTGTCAACACATCGTGAGCATTGCCTTCTTCCCGGGTCCTGACTATATAAGCTCTAGCTGAAGCTCTGGCTTCAGATTACTATGTAGCTATATCACTACCTCTATCAGCTCCTCCTCTCCTCGAAACAGAACCTCCTCTGGACATTCCTCTACCTCTGGTAGTCGATACAGATCTCTGAGATGTGGCAGGTGTATTGCTCTGAATTTTCGGACAATCTTTAAGTGTTTAGTGGAGCCACAGCGGAAACATCCTCTAATTTTCTTCTAGCATTCACCAAAATGTCTTTTCCCACAATAATCACATTCAGGATTTTCACTTTCCCAGGGCGGAGCTTTTACATTACCAGTGGAGATAGTAATCTATTTTCCTCTGCTTCTGTCACTCCTATCAGACCGAAAGCTTGATCTCCAACCACTTCTTGATTCTCTAGATCTCTTCTGTAATGGATTAAAACTAGTAGTTCCCATACGTCTCCTAACTGATTTACCCATTTCTGACTTTTTATCTAGGCCCAGTACTTGTTCTATCATTTTCACTCGCTCAATCAGATCAACAAGTTCTGTAATTTTGAGACTTACCAATTGAATCTTGATTTCATCTCGCAGTCCCCGTAGAAATTTTTTACAACTATCAGCCTCGGTTGGAACATATTCTGAAGCATACTTGCTCAGTCTAGAAAACTCTTGCTCATAATCTAATATTGACATATTACCATGTTTTAGCACTAAAAACTCTTATTTTTTCTCTTCAATGTACATTTCTCCGATATACTTCTTCTAAAATTCTTTTTGAAACAAATCCTAGGTTACCTGATCATCCGACAAGTGCCTAACCACAGATTCCCACCAGAGATACCCTTCTTTTTGTAGCAGTGATACAACACATATCAGACTCTCTCGGGGGGTGCAATCTAATTATTGCAAAACTCTCTTTATTGATTCCATCCAATTTTCAGCAGCGGAGGGATCAACTCCTTTTAATACCTAAAACTCCGTGGCACCATATTTCTAGAACTCTTTAATCGGGGCCCGTCTGACAGTAGGTACTGATGTAGTAGTAGGTATTGTTCCCGCTACACGTTGTAATGCATCGGCTACAGCTCTTAACAGTTGTAAGTCATCTCTTTCTCTTCCTACATTAGGAGGTTGATTACCTAACAAATTCACACTAGGTGTAGCAGATTCAGTTTCTTCAAATTCTCGACTTCCAGTATACATTTTCTGTTCAACATCATCCATTCTTTCATATGATATTTTATCTATAAAACAAAATCAAATAAATATATTAGCATCTAAAAACCCAACTCAGTTTCAACTTAAATGTGGCATGTACTTCTAGATTCATTTACGAGTTTGATTTAGTCCGAGAATCGACTAAACCTTAGCTCTAATTCCAACAATTGTAACACCTCCTAACCCTAAACCTTCATCGGTACAGGGTTACGAGGCATTACCAGATATATCAGACAACTTACAATTAATTCACAAATAAAATAGCATTCATAGTATAATTTAATAACTAAGTCCCTATAGTGGACTCTTGAAGTCTAAAACATGTATTAAAAATGGAACGAGACTTATTCGAGTACTCCGAAAATTTTTCAATTCAATATTTTTTATTAAAATTTCGACAATATTTCTGCTTTTTTTTACGTAAAACCCCCTGCAAATTAAACTGTATTCATTTCAAAACATAACCCAATTCAACCAATTCATTTCACATACCCATTATCCATTCCAAATACCTTCTAATCAAACTCAATCAATATAATATCAATTTAAATTTATCAATGTGCTAATTAAATTGATATGGATAAACTTCTTTCATTATAATTCTTAGACATGTAATACTAACATTTTTAACCATTTACAATCAAAACATAATAAACTTTATACACATCCTATGTACATGCCACATTACCAAAAGAAAATATACATCACCAAAAGTTTGCTGAAGTCAGGTCTGGCTTTGAATGCTGGTTTAGTACTTGACTTCTACAACCTGTGCACGGAAACAACCGTACATTAAGTATGGATATACTCAGTGATATCACTATAATTCAATTTATAATTAAATACATTAAATCACATACATACTTTTACATTGCAATTATCATCACTTAATGAACAATTCAATCATTTTATAATATCATTTAAATATATATACTAATCTTATTTCTTTATTTCAATTCTCACTTTTTATATATGTCATATCATTCAAATTTAGTTTTATGAATAAATTTATTTCATTCATCCCTATTAACTTGACTCGGACTCGGCAGATACACGGATTCCAACCAGTATACCAGTATGGTACATTGTACCTTAATGGTACACAGTACCTGAATAGTAATCAGTAACGGTAGCAGTAACAGTAACAATATTCAACACACAAAATGTTGAATTGGTAACGGTAACAGTAACAGTATTTGACACACAAAGTGCCAAATCGGTAACAGTAACAGTATTCGGCACATAAGTGCCTGATCAGTAAGCCGGCAAAACCCGTACTCTTCCATCCTATGGCATGCCAATTATATCCAACTAGCTCGATTAGTTAATAGGGTATTTAATTCACTTTTCAGTACAATTTCTATCTCATTTCAGTATCATTATAATTTCTTATTTCGATCAGTTTCACAATATTGTAGTAATTCATTACATCAGTAATTTCACAGTTCAATGCAGTACACATAACAATATTCAGAAACTTCACAGTTCAATTCAATACTCAAAACGATATTCAGTATCAATCTCAATTTAAGTACCCAATCATAAATTTATCATTTTACTAAACACTTACCTTAAAATACTTACCACACATGATTAGTAAATTAAACACATAGTAATGATAAAGTTTGAATTATAGTGATACAAACCAGAATTTTCTTTGAATTTAACCCTCGACGATCTTTTCTTTTCCTTTTTGGGCCGATGCTTCAGGCTCGATATTAGCTATGAACAATTAAAATAATTTCACAATTACTAGCACAACACAATTTAAATGCTAACATTTTTATTTAACTTTTACTTTAATTCCAATTTAATCCTAACTAAACTCATATATTTTTCTTTCTCAATTCATACCTTTTTGCTACTCAATTTCTTGTCAAACTCACATTTAACTATCAATTTTTTATCATATTTTCATAATTTCGAATTTATTTCAATTTAATCCCTAAAACTCAAAACTTTTAGCTTAGTTTACAATTCAACCCTTTATTCAATTCCAATCAAAATTTCTATCAATTAAACCCCCAATTCCATCATTTGTTCAACATAAACCCTACTCAAAAATCTATTAACTTTCAAATTTTCAACTCAAATCCAAGAGTATTTCACTCTAGGATTCCAAAAACATCAAATTTATAAGAAAAGACTTAATTAAACTTACCAATTAAACTTCAAGCTTTAAAACCCTAATTTTCTCTTTCTTCTTTCTTTCCTTTTTCTTTCCTGCTCTGTTTCGAAATGGCCTCTGTTGCTTTTTGCTTTATTTTGTTTCTTTATTTGTTTTATTTTTAATTTGTTTTCTATTAATTAATTAATAAATATAAAATATCTATTTAATAACAAATATAATTAATACATTTGTACAATATCATAACTATATATTTGTCTTAATCTAATTAATTTATCAAATAAAATCTTATAATATTATATTTTAATTAATAAATATATTTTTACTTCAATTTCAAGTAAATACATAATTATAATACAAGTGTTTTTATACACATTATTACACATGTATCATCTCATTATCCTACATTTGTTAACTTATTAATTTATTCACTAATATAATATCAATTAAATAATAATGATCAATAAATATCTTTTACTTATTATTTAAGAAAATATACAAATATATTACAAATGTATTTTCTTGTATTTTACACATGTATTTTATTATAACCATACAATTGGTATGTTTTGGTTTATTTACTTATTTAAGTTATAAATTAATAATACTATAAATTAATCATAATATATATATATATATATATATAATTAAAACAAAAATCTTAGATTTTATTTCCTTTATGCAGCCTCAAATTCCAAATGTGGCTTTATTGCCCATTTGGTCCTTTTTATTTTTTTATGGTTCTATAATTCAACTTTTACCCTTTACTCAATATAGTCCTTTTCTCCTCATTTCTTTTAATTAAGCTAAATTCACCTAATAAAAAAACTAATTAAACACACTACTAGACTCATACTTATTTTTAATAATTATTTACGAACCCATTTCACTAAGACGAAGGCCCGATAACACACTTTTCCCGTGCCCACGGATTTTGGGTCATTACATAAAAATCTTCCATTAGCGTCTTTTCCAGTCATCCCTACCCTTGCTTGCTTCACTTTAAAGTTGAACACACCATCATAGTTTATTTTAACCCATCATTCACTTGGCTTTTGCCATTGTATCATAGAAACATTTGCCTTATTTCCTTCAAGTGTAGCGGTCACCTTAGTAGCCTCATAAAAATCCAACAACTCATGGGAAATCCCAACTTGGTCAAAGAAAGTGGAAAGTTCTATATTTTTGAAACCTATTTCCATCATCACTCTTGACTATGAAGACTTTGCTAATCAAATGTCCTTTCTCATTCATTAGTCTTATACACAATTGTTTGAAAACCCCAAAAGATTCAAATTTCTCCTTCAAAATTCAACGGATGTACAACGTAAGAGATCATTAATACCACCGAATACATACATTTTTCCACCAAGACTTTCTATTTGTATTGTCCCTCAAAGGTCTATGTCTAAAAAATTTAATGGATTTGTTGTGTTGATATGTTGCAACACCTTATTAGACATAGGATATCGCTTTCCAATCATGCATTCATCATATGGACTTTCCACTACTCCACTAAGTTTTAAAAACCCACAAACTAAATCGTACCTAGCAATTTTATAAAGTCTTATGTAGTTCACGTGATGAATGCGTTGATATTGTGTTTCTAGATATTGTGTAGAAACTTTGTTGCACTACAATAAGTCAACAACTTTGTAGTTGTTACAGAAAGTCTTAACACCTATTCTAACCTACTTGTTCATTTGTTCCATCATGTCACAACCTTATTTGTTGAAATTAACATGTAGTCCTTAATCACGCAACCAGTTAATAATTATAATTTAGCCTTAAGCCCTTCAACAATAAACACATTCTTTAACTCTAGGCTATTTGTTGTGTTGCAACATGGGTTGAAACATAGTAATTTCTTTTGAGATCATTAAGAAGCATGTAACATATTGGCTTGATATGACCAATTACCTAACAATAGTGAAATACATATCTATTTCCTTTCTTAAGATGATTTACAACAGAAACTTATCATTTCTTCTTCTTCTTTGACACATTTACTACACATTTGGCTTTTACAAACATAATGGTTGAATTAGAAGACTCATTTATGTCTCCAAACCTTTTATGGTTGTCTCGCTACTTCATGCAACAAGGATTTTATCAAGTTTTTCACTTCTAGATACCATTTTCTTTAAGATGATTTAGGTAGCTACCATCTCCTTCTCAGTTTCATTCAATTTGTTCCCCGATATGTCAATTAAACATATTTTTCTTCTACTAATTTAACCAGTCTCTAATTCTCCCTTTTAAATGAAGTACTTCCTCTTATAAATTCTCATTAACTTTACAGATAAGATCACATTATCCATCATGTCTCTATAAGTTTTTTTTATCTAGATTTCAACCCTATCATCATCACTATCATAGTTAATGTTTGAGTCTACTTGTTTGCATTTTGCAATATTGGCAGTTGTACTTATAGTCATTCCAAGTAAAGCAATATAATTGGTTATATGCTTCGCATTATCACTCTTTTTGTCTTTGTCACTTTAAGTTACATTAAATGACTTTTTTTTCTCAAGGGTGTTCATTTATTCTGCTTAAATGTGGCCATAAGTTTCACACTCAAGGTATTGGGTTCTTTTCTTTTGTTTAGGCTCAATCTCTATGCATAGAGACTTCTATCATGACGACACTCATTATTTTGTGAAAGCCATGAAGTCTCACAACGCCTACTCGATAATTTTGAAAATTTTATATTTTTGTCCTCATCAGTCTTGGGTTATTGAAAGAGCTTTTGTAAGCTCGTTTAAATCCCAGATATGATTATATAACATGTTGTAATTATATATTGAACATAATAGTATATATAAATAGTTGAATTAAATTTCTATTGAGATCATCATTGCTCTAACAACAAATGTAGTATCCCATAGCTCAGACCTGACGATCGAGTCGAGTATAAGGTGTTACACTTTCCCTTGTTTTTACTTGTAAAATGGCCATTATTATCACTCATGTCCTTCTTGGTAAACTTCTTAAAAGCTTCATTGAATTTTTTTTATAAGGAAAACTAACAATTCTTCTAAATCTTCTACAAAGATAGTTGTTGAAGTGTTTATTGCTATAATAGTTTGGTTTAGACCCTAGTCAGAATAGTGGTTTTGGGACCACATATCCGAGTTCGAAAAATATTTTAAAATTATTTTATGTGTCTATAGCATGTGAATTGATATCTGTGAAATTTCTGTAATTTAATTTGTCTGTTTATGTGCTTAATTTGCAAAAAGGATTAAATTGCATAAAAAGTAAAAGTGGCTAATTAATTGATTTAATGTTAAATTGAATGTGGCTTATTAAAATAATGGCCTTAAATGGTTATTAAACCAATTAGAAAGATGGTGGTCATAAATGGCCTTAATATTAATGTTTATTATATTTATAAATCATGGATTTTTTGGTAATTGAAGTATTAATGTACATTAATTAAATCAAAACATGAAAATTAGTGGGGTTGTTCATCATCTTGTCGAAATTGAGAGAAAGAAATTAGGGTTCTAAAGCTTTCATCCATTCGGCATTATACAAGCTTATTTAGGTATGTGTTTTCGGTTGGTTTTCCATAATTTTTACATTTTTGTGATCGTTTTTAGCCTACTGTCAAGCCAGTACCTCAATTTCTATTTTCGATGAAGATTTTTGAATGTGCCATTGTTGATAAATTGAGCTTTGTGATGTTAACTGATGAATTATGGAAGTTTGATGTGAGATTAATATGTTTTGCCTTGAAATTTTGATGAATTTGAATAATTTTGGGCTAAATTGTGAAAATAATATTTTTGAGGAACTTAATTGTGAAATAAATGAAATTTGAGGGCTTGTATAAGCTTAGTAGGAATTTGGTTAAGCTTGTATAAAGAGAAATTGTGAATTTTGATAATTTTGTGAATTAGGGACTAAATTGTCAAAAATGTGAAATTATTGGGGTTATTTTGTAAAATGTCCTAAATATGTGTTTTTGGATCGAATTGAATGATTTGGTGAATAAAAGAGTTAAATTTGAATTTATATAGATCAAGAACCAAAGAAAACGGAATTAGATCAGGGAAAGTCGAAAGTCGTTAATTAGCCAATTTCGCCCATTCAAATCTGTACGAGGTAAGTCTATATACAAATAAATGTGCTTAAGTTGATTTATTCATGTTTATATGTAATTGAATTGTGATGAATGATGATGAGAAATGAATATATGAAATCCGAGAAAGATCGAGAAAGATCGAGTAAGTAACGACATCTAAAAAGCTCCGTCCGAACCTTAGGAATAATTAGGATACATATGTCATGACATAGGATCTGATATCTATTTACAAGTAAGTCCACATCTGGGATGTTGGCATCGATCTGAGATTTACAAATAAGACCATGTCCGGGACATTGACATCATATTCGAATTCATGTAAGCCCTTTTCTGGGACAGTGGCATCGATATCTGATTACATGTAAGACCACATCTGGGACATTGGCATTGTGCGATCTTTTCTGAGTTTTCTGCGTATCCTTTTTTATTCTGAATAGTTCAACGGGTATTCCGAGGAAATGAATGAACGTATGAATAAGCTTCCGATTTTGGTACGTATAAAACATATACTATGTTTGAGATTAAAATTTAGTATATGTTCAATCATAAATTTATGATATATGAAGTGTTATATGTGATCAAGTGAATTATATGTGAAATGTGGATCACTAATTGAGTTTTACCATGAACCACTTAATTAAATTGAGTTATGAATGTATTTTTGAACAATTTATTTGTATATGGCTTACTTAGCTCTTTGTAGCTTACTTTGTGTGTGTTTGCTTTGTTTTATAGATATCAAAGCTACCGGAAGTTCAGGGATTATCGAGGATCATTGTGACAGCCCTAATTCCGACCCTATTCGGGAAGTGGTTTCGTAACCGCTAAACCGAGTCCTTAAAATGATTATTATAAAATTTCAATGTTTAATTTATGTGTTAAATGCATGTGTGGAAGTTGTAGATTTAAATTTAATAAATTCAATAGGAATTTTTTTAATAGGGGTTTAGTTGAAAAACTTAGAAACTTTGTTAGGCAAATTAGAAAGGGCCAAATTAAATAAGAATTATAATAAGTGGGTTTGCATGTCAATTCTTCCTATTTTTGTTAGTGGCCGGCCATGCAAAAGATATTATTGGTGGTTTAAGTATTTGATTGGTTAAATTAAGTTAGTGGATGATTTCATGATAGAAAAATTAAAAAAAAAAGAAAAGAAAGAAATTTGTTCATCTTTTCTTTACTTAGCCGAAAATTGAAAGGAAAATAAGGAGAGGGATGAACAAGCATTCGGTCACCTTGATTTGCCTAGATTAAGGTATGTTAATGTTCCTTCTTGGGAATTTTTGTATGATTTGAGTTACTTAAAGAGTTTCATTCATGGCCCATGTCGAATTTGGTTAAAAATATGGTCCTAAGTACATTCGGCCATGCTTGAAATTGTATGAATTTGTTGTTTTGTTTTGTATTTCTTTGAACTAAGATGAATGAGGGAAGTTGAATTAGTTAATAGTGTATATTTAGATTTTGAGAGTATTTGAAATTTGTAAAGTGATAAAAAAATAAATAAAAAAAATGATGAAGATAAGGTGCCGAATGATGCTTGGATGTATTGACATTGAAAACTAAGAATTTTAGTTTATATATGAGTTTTACCGATTGTGAAGTTAGTATAGGAAATCTATTTTGATTTGTTAATTTGTTTGAATAAATAGCATTATGAAATAGAAGTTTGAAACGGTTCTTGAATTAGCAAATATGACCTTGTAAAGGACTTTTGTTAAGGCCAAATGTACCATGGAAGCTATGTATAAATGGTTAAGTTATTTTTTTAAAGGTTTACCGAATATGAAATTGGTGATAATTAAGTGATGTTATATTTTATTTAGTTATTAATAGGGTTTTGAATTATATATACACTTTGGAAATTAAATTTGGTAGCATAATTTCGGTAGTCAAGAATAAGAAATGGGTACTAGTTTATATGCTTGTAAAATGTCTAGTTAAAGGTTGAAAATCAAGATGTGAATTTTTAATCTAATTGAACATTTGACCGAACAAAAATTTATGAAATAATATTCTTATATTGATCTCTTGAGATGTTTTCTATATGTGGTTGGTGATTGTGAATTTTGAACCGGTTAACGCAAGTTTATATTTAATATATAGTTGAAATGCCTAATGACATACACCTTTGGGTACATACCTATCTAGCTATAGGTTATACGTGGAGAAGTTTTAATTCAAATGAGTATGTATGGTTAGTAGAGAATGGCATTCGGCAATATGGAATTTAGACCTTAAATTAGTGCTGGTTGAACTTAGTAGCTATATGACCTTAACCGGTTTACTTGGGTCGTAATGAATTAAATTTCGTTTCTCTTAGCTCAAGAACACATAGGGACAGCTTCGGACAAAGGAAAGGCGAAGGCGGCCGACCAGTAAATTGAAAACAATCATCGACCACTGAGGTAAGTTTTAAGGGGCATAGCTCATGATACTATTCAATTCCTTACATGAATCATGATTTAATTGGAAATAGTGGAAATGGACATATAGTCGAATGATTACTAGTCCTAGAAATGCCCGGGAAAGAGAGATATGAGTTATGTATTGTTTATATGATTTTTGACTATTAAATATTGAAAAGGGTATCATACTATGTGTAAAATTTTTTTTTAAAAATGAGACAAATGAGTATTTTTTTTTTGAATCCGGGTTAATCCCGAAGGGCGGTTGCGCCATTGTGATAACCGGGTCAATCCCGAAGGGGCGGTTGCGCCATTGTGATAACCGGGTTAATCCCGAAGGGCGATTGCGCCATTGTGATATCCGGGGATAATCCCGAAGGGCTCATGAGCCATGGTTGTACCCGGATTTATTCCGAAGGGCTTTCGAGCCAAAAGTCGTTGCAAATTAAATGAGACCGTTACGGTAAGATGACCAGGTATTGGTAATATTCTATTGATGAATGAATTCTATTGAGTTACGATTTATCGATTGTGCATTGTTGACTTACAAAAGTGCTAGTGGATGTCTAAACACTTATGGCCTTACATTATACGAAGCCACTTATGCCATTATAGAAATTGTGTCATTTTCGGCTATAGAATACTTAAGTCAAGTGCTGAAAGTTATTTCTTTATAATGATAGTTAATAATATCTGTCGTTTAAAGCTTACTAGGCATTTTAAATGCTTACTCGGTTGTTTTCCTCTTCTGTTTTCCTTCCTTAGATCTCGTTCGCTAGCTGCGGTCTCGGGATACTTGTGCTGGAAGTCATCTCTACTATCAAGACACTCTTTTTGGTATTTAGATAGATAGACTTTCGAATGGCATGTATAGTTTCTTTTTGTCTTATGATCGTTGAGAGTGATACTCTTATTTTGAAGTTGTAAATGAGTAAATATGTATAGCCATGCGAAAATGGCTTGTCTTGTTGTCATGTGTGCTATGCATAATTGATGTGAACTTGTGGATGTATTCGGTAAATGCTTTGGAAGTTCTGAGTGAATTATGCTTTTATTCAAATCAATGCTCTCGTTAGTAAGAGTTGAATCATGTTCGGTTATGCCTAAGTTTTGCTACCAAATGAATAGTGTGTTTAGCTTCGTAAATTTTAAGAGGCTCCATGACTTTTGTCTATGTCCAAGTTATTCAAGTTATTACCATATGAATTGTAATACTACTTTTGGAAGTACTATTGGTTCTTTGCATATTGAGAATTTAGATGCACATGTTATCATTCAATAAATGTTTGAAACCTTCTAAGAGTGACTACTAATATCCTTCCATACGTCTCTTTTCAAAACTAGTTTTATGTCAAAGTTAGGTACCGTAAACTTAGGAGCATGACTTAGGATTGTTGGATGTATTTGAGAAATTTTCGTACTTGTCTTGTAAGGCCTCATGACCCCCGGCGACGGGTGAAAGTTGGGGGTGTTACAATCATCACCACACTATCTAAACTTGTTTTGGTACACTTTTAAAAGTATAAATGTTGAATTATGGCATGTATAATCTAGATGAGATTGAATATGTTTTGATGTGTATATATGTTATGCCATGCGATATGGCTAACTAATGGTTATGAATATGGTTGTTTTAGTATGTGACAAGTATGGTAAATTTGGTATATTTTGTGATGTTCTCATGATCTTATGAGGAACGAACATTTTGGTATGAAAGTGTTGGGAAAATGGTAAGTTTAGCCATGAGATATATGTGGCATTTGATGATTTATGTTATATGAGTTTGTATTATGAATTTGGTTGAGATTTGATATGATTTTGTTTGGAAATTGAATATGATTTGTGTTGTGAAATTTATGGTATGAATGATGAATGTTTTGAGTATGTTTTGGCTGGAAATTGTTGGTAAAATTGCATTGGTTTTGGCTTGTAGGAATTACCCAAAATGGGCAGCAAAATTGGCTTTTCAAATGGCCTATTTTTGTCCACATAGTCAGAGACACGGGTGTGTCTCTCAGCCGTATGCGACACACGGTCATAGTACAAGGCTATGTGTCCCCTAGGGTACCCTATCGAATTAAGTCAGTATATCTTACAGAATTGACACGGCCTAAACACACGGGCATGTCTAGTGACTGTGGGTGTCACACGGGCTAGTCACATGGGCGTGTGACCGGCCGTGTGCACAAGTCAATAGCTCCCTTAATTTCCACACGGCCGAACACACGGGCGTGTCTTGTGGCCGTGTGAACAAGTTAGTATGTATGCCTTGTTTTGTCACGGTCTGGTTGTATGGGCGTGTCTAGTGACCGTGTGAGGAACACGGCCTGACCACACGGGCGTGTGACCTCTACAGCTTTGAAAAATATTTAAGTTTCGAAAAATTTTCTAAGTGTTCGGTTTAGTCCCTACCTTCTCCTAATGCATGATTAAGGTCTCGAAGACCTTCATAAGGGACTTAATGATAATGTTTGATAATAATATGATGTGATGATAGAGAATTGTCTGTAAAAGCTTTGATTTGTCTGGTAATGCCTATAACCTTATTCCGGCGATGGATACGGGTTAGGGGTGTTACAATTGCAAAAACTATTTTGGCATTCAATGCCACACTCTTTTCAACCTTGACCTTTTTCCTTTTGGTTTCTTCTAGGTTCATTTCAAAAGCTTGTGAGGGACCAATTAGCTATCCATTGTCATTGTGTTGACATCTTTTTCCTCTTTTATTATTGTGCCTTTGATTTTAAATCCCTTCAGAACTCAACACTTTTTAAACATCTTTCTTCTTAGAATATCCCTCACAGACAGCAAAAGCCTATTTAGTGATATCACATAATTTAGCATAGAGTTCAACTAATATTTCATTTTTCTATATCCAAAGAATTCCAAACTTAATATTAAGCTTTTGTAATTTTAAAAATTTCACTCTAGGAATTCTATCATTATTCATCTCGAGAATCATAAATCTTCTTTGATATATACGAACTTAGAAATACATCTAAATGTTTGAGGATCAACATTATTGAAAATGGCATTTAGAGCTTTTGAGTTGTAATTTGTAACCTTGTCGTCATCTGTAGTCCATGTTGCTCTGGCTTTACCACTCAAGTCTCATTTGTATTTATAATGCAAAGAGGCTCCCAACTAGTCAAGATAGCCTTCCAAGCCTTTTCATCAATGGACTTGATAACAATTTCATTTGAGCCTTTTAATAGGCATTGGTAGAGTCATCTAGTATGAGTCATCATAAGGTTGAGCTTCCATCTTTCATGGAGTCCATTTTTCAATAACCAAACACAACACACTAGATAATTTAGGTGGTAGGGTCTAATACCAAATGAATAATGTCTAGTTTTTGGATTGTTGTGCATGTTGTTGCAACAAAGGATGAATAAAGTAACAAAAAATATATAGATATGAATCTTCACGATTGAATCACAATACAAGCTTTAATTTAAGCACAACTAATCCAAGGATTGTTGCAGCTTTATCCTCACATACTTGGTATAAATTGACTCCCCACCACTCAATTTTACCTACTAAAAGTCGTGACACAACTCTCAAAGGATAACTAGAAGCTCACAATAATCCACTCAAAATATGTTACTTTAATTTGAATTGAATAGTTCTCTCTCTAAGTGTATCAAACAGATGCTCATTCCTCGTCAAAACTTTCTTCTTCGCTTAAAATGTAGGGGATATACCAATCTCTTAGAAACTAGGATAAGATAGACTATGTTTGAAATCCCTCAATTTTTTCGATCACCATTTTTTCAAGGATGAAAAGTAGAAACCCACGAAATTGTGCTACTGCTAAAACAAGGATTATTCTAAAAAAAAATTATAAAGTCAAAGTTGTGGTTGTATTGTTGCAACAATAGTTTGCAGTAACATCCATCATTCAATACATTGTGCTAGAAAGTGATGCTATTCTCAGTCAAAATGCTAGAAAGTGATGCTATTCTCAGTCAAAATATGATTTTGATTTCTATATTCTATTTAAATTTAAGATTTAATTTAGAATAATTTTATCCTCATTAATGATTTAGATAATTAACCCTATTAATTATTATTATTTCAAATAGTTAATCTAAATCCTAAGTTTGAGCACTAACGACAGCAAAACCATAATTTGAGTTGCAATTGCAATGGGCTGATTGTGGGCCTCCACGGCTTCACCTAAGAAACCTTCTATTGATAGTCCAAATTAATAAACCACATATGGAACAGAATCCCAAGCCCAGCCAAACTTTTGATCACATGACTTTTCAGAGTTGGCGAAAGGGTGGTTCTCTACCGGAAACTTAAATTTGATGTGTATTCCAAACTCTTGTAAGCTTTACTTCATTTGAGCTAATCAAGCAAAAAGATTAAAAAGACTAACAAATATCTTTAACTAATATTTAAAAAATTAAAAATATATAATTAAGAAATCTGCGGATCATCTAACCCTACCGCCAGTAAGTTGATTCATTTTACAGATATAGGTGTTGCACGTTGTACAAGACAAGATATTGAAAATTCTATATTCATGCATTAATGATCTATGTATTTCAACAAAGAGTCGAGCAGTACCACTTCATCATAAAATATAATTCCGATTTATAAGAAACGACAAAGCGGCAGAAGATACCTAGGAACACATGTTTTCATGCAGACCACTTTACACTATCTATCAAACAACTGTCGTCAAACTCCACGCGTCAAGCCCCTTTGTTTCCTTAAATCCACTACGCATCCGCTCATTCCCTCACCTTTCCTTTTTTATTCTATTTTCATTTTAGTGAAGGACTAGAAAAAAATTTAAAAAAAAAAAAAACCCTCTGCAGCCATGGCTGAGCATCGCCAGCAATTGCGCCGAACTGATGACATGAAGAATTTCTTCCATGAAAATGGACCCTCAACATCCAAAGTTCTTCCGGTTGCCACCCTCCTTCCTGTTGGTGGCACCCTTCTCTTGCTTTCTGGTTTGAGCCTTATTGGATCCCTCATAGGTCTTGCTATTGCTGCCCCACTTTTCCTGATTTTCAGCCCTGTTTTGGTACCTGCTGCTCTTCTCATTGCGGGTTCCATAGCCGGATTCTTGACCTCCGGAGCATTTGGGATCACTGGACTGTCATCGCTGTCATGGATTGCTAATTATATTCGTGGAAGCAGGGGCTCTATGTCTCAGGGGCTAGACCCAGTGAAGTGGCCCTTGCCGGACACGGCACTGAGTATGGAGCAGAAGATCCAGAATAGGAGCCAAGGAGGAGGAAGGATCTCTGAGGGAGGCAGAGAACAGGAAGGTGGCAAGAGTACGACACAAGAAGGTGGAAACAAGACTGTGGGTTGAAGTTTCCTGTTGTAGCAGTCGGCTGATATGCTAGAAAGTAATCTATCAATTTTGTTGCTCTGTTTTGCTTCTATGCTTATGTCCTTGTGCTGCTCTATGTGGTTGTATATTGTAACTTGTAAGCAGCTCTCTGTATTCAAATAAATTCCTGGTCATTTGCTTTTCGTTTTCAATTTCTGGGTTATAATTCGAAGTGGTAGTACTACAAACGCTGCATCTCTTGCTATTTGTCTTCCATTCTACGCTCAATCTCCGACAAGTTATTTGACTGCCTTCTCAACATTAATCGCTGCTAAAAACGTCTTAGGTAGTTTAGTGATTTATTTAATCTCATATTGCTGTTATATTATTTAAATATTATTATTTATCTAAAAAATGGCCAGTGATTTAACTAAGAAACTTTTTGTTAGTTATTAGATACAGTTTTAGATATGAAATTGTAGTCACAACTTCTCTGTCTTGGGATAGATTTTAGAAAATCGTAAATATGGTAGAAAGAGATAATTACAATTACTTGTTTCCGAGGGTGTTCACTTTTAAAAAAGAAGTGACAAAGGATTCCTATGAAGCTAAGTATTATTACAAAACGAATGGATGTAAAACTCAACTATAAATATCGGGTGCAAGAAGAGAGCACATGAGTGATAAAAAAAAAAAGAAGCAGCTTTTTATCAACATTTTAATACGATTCTTAACCCTCTAATCACTTTGTTTTAGCTATAACCTATAACAGTTAAGTTATAGAGAGGGTTAGGGTGAACAATGATCGTAGATGGTAGACGATGGTTCACCGCAGGAGTCACTAAGGATGATAGTTTGAGTTAGAAGTGGTGTTTGAGTACGGTGTAGGTTGTAGAGTTGAACTTGTTCTCTCCTCTTCTTGTTTTGGTGTTAAAATGACGTAATTATGGAGGAAAGATGGCTCGATGTGGTCTTATCCATCGAGCGATTCACTTCATAGCTACCTTCACTTGATACTACAAACTTCACTTTATAGCTGCAAAAGTTAGAGCAGCGAATGTGAACTAGACACTATTGGAATCGACATGAAGAGATTAAGTGAGTTGTTTAGACGTATGTCTTTAAATCTAGGGAGGTGATGAATTAAGAGATGCTAGAGCTTTTCTCTATATATCTTTTTGGGAATATGCAGGCCCATTTTATTGACGTGGTGCTCTAGTGAGATGATATTAATGTTATCCTCCTAGCAAGGCCACAAAGTGAGCTTCACCAAGTTCTTCTATGGTTAGGGCATGACAATTGTCCCCATGGACGAAAGGCAAGATAAAGGGATTTGGGTTGACTTGAATCTTGGCTAAGGCTTTTAGGAGTTATGGTGAGGCCTAAAGTGATTTTAAAATTTCATGATTATTGTCTGTCATTGTGTCTTTGTATTAATTATTTCCAAAAACGTGCTTGCTTTTCATTAAAAATTCTCTTGGAGTTTTGTTTCAATTTTCATCTAAATATTTATAAATAGGGCTCTCTTAGAGTGTCACTTCTCATTTCCTTCAATCTTCTTTCTTTGTTTTTCACCAAGAAATTTTTTCTTCTTATCTATTGTCTTTTTGCTTTTGTCGTCTTGCCTTCGAAAATGGACAACAATTCTTTGAGATTTCAAGCGAATAGATGACAACCATATTGCTATTGTTGTGATTCAAATCTCCTCATTATAAATATTATTTCTTAATTACATCAAGATCACAGAATGAGCTAAGGTACGATCAATGGGAAAGGCTTTTATTTCTCTTTGTATTCGTTGGAAGCCCCTTCATTCATGGTTTGTAGAGAGATGTCGTGATTGTACAGTGTTACTATCAAGGACTATCAGAAGCTTACTTGTATGCATTTTTTCTTGTTGTTGTAAGAAGCGTTGAGGAGAACCTTCTTCAATTAGTTTTGAGAACATGTTTACCCTTACCTTTGAGGGTTCTCCTGGCGTATGTTATTCTGAGCCACAAGAAAATTTCTCAAAAGTATTGCTGGAAGATTTTTCTTCTCTCTTGAGTGGATTCTTCCTTTATCTGCACAACATTTGACTCCATTAGATAAATCCTCACCTGGATGTAATACCATTGTCTGAGTTTAAAGTTCAACAAGGTATGATACTTGAGCAACTTTTGGAGGTTTTGTTTTAATGGGTGTAGCTCCAATGGTGCGACCCCAAAAAAAGCAGCTTGGCTTTTTTATATGTGGAATGATAGCACTTGGCATATTTTCAATCTGCGGTGAGGACTTCTTCGCAAAGCTTGCGTTAAATTAGATTCAAGTAATTGAAAATAAATATATCTCAATTATGTTATTATAAGAAAGTATAAAACCCAAACAAAAAAATTGTTTACAATACTTGAAAACAAATGAGGATTTTGAATACAAGTTTATCAAAATAACTATAGGCATAGAGTAGTTGGCTAAAATAGAAGTTTCTAAATTAATGGTTTAAACATTTAAAGTTATAAGTCCGTTAGGATACAAATAAATAGTTTTGTGAACAACACAAAATGAAATTTTAAGATATAAACTACAACTTATAATAAAAGGATTTTCTCAAATCCTTATCTTGATTATAAAAAGATATAATATTTTGTTGTGGTTGATGTAATAATTTTTAAATATTTTATTATTATACATAAATATTTAATTGATTTTTTAAAATTTCTAAACGACATAAAATATTGGAAGTATATAGAATTTTCCAAAAAAATTGTTAAATATATTTGGATAAATATTTATATGATTTCCACATATATAGTGGTAAAATAGACTAAGTGAATAGTAGTTGAAAGAGTCTAACATATCCATATATACTTTTATAAAAGAATCATGGTTAGAATTTTTTTTAATAATTATTATTGGAACTCCTCAATATATTACAAAATAATAAATTATTTAAATAAAATATTTGAGATAAATAATTTTAGAAAACTAAAATTTTATCTAAACTAGCAGATCTAGCCCTTAATGTATGAAACTTTCGTACATAAATTAATATATACCAAAAAAACCTAAAAGAACTTAATATAAATAAAGCATGTCTATTAAATAATTCGGTAATTATAAAATTATTGGATATAAATATTATTTTTAAGAGAATGATTAAGAAATCTTTGATCCATTAGCATCATATCTTAACTAGTTTAGACATATCATATCGTAGTTCTATTATCTCATTTGATGTATTAATGGTAAGAACATGTTCTATTATCTCATTTGATAAGAATATTATCTTATTTGAACATTAATTTTATTATAGGTTCTTTTTTATACAATACTTAAAATCATTTATAGTGATCCCTTCCTAATCCTTAAATAGTAGGATAATGCGTTTCAGCGCACTCGAATTAAATCTTCCTACACTAACAACAATGTCAATGCTAATCGAATTAAAATTCAGTCTTTTTTTACCAAACTTTAAATATTCTAGTTATTACAACTATAATAGTATTTATTATGTATTAAATCAATTTTTTGTTATGTTATTGCACAAATTAGCCAAAGAAGTTAATTATTTATTCTCAAACAAAGGAATAAATAAAAGATTAGTACCACTATTGGTATTAGTATTAGATTAACAAACGAGAAACAGGAGTCAGTGAACTTACTGACAAACCTACCTGCTAATTTAGTTAAACCCTAACAAACAAGGATTGATTAATGAAAAGACAAGTTATTAAAATCATCCGTCGGTAGACAAATGGTCAACGTGGCAGAATACTATTGCTTGCTAAATCAGATCAGAGACGTTGGGTCAATAAATGCTTAAAATATTAGTTTCTCTATTCTTTGTCTTTTAATTTTTACAATTTTTCATATTATAAAGTTTAGGTCCGATTATTACTATGATTAAAGTTTTATTAGATTTGTTGGTATAATATTTTTAAATTAAAAAAAAACGTTCACTCTGTAGTTTTATTATAAAAAAAAAAACATGGCACTGATTTAGTTTGACAGAGTTAATAATTAAATTTTTATTTTTAAATATAAAAGATAGGGGATTAAATTTTTTTAAAATAAAAAAAATGGGGTAAATTTTAAATACAATGAGGTAAAGCATATTATAACCTAAATATACAAAAAGGAAGTTTTTTTTATATATAGAATAAAAGAAAGAATAACGGCATAGTCATACTGGAAGGAAGCCAGAAGGGGAAAATTTGAAAGCACATGATAAGGTTACCGTTGAGGATGAAAGTGCATCTAGACATCGAACGGCTGAGATATGCTAGCCGTTAGTTTTAAAAATAAAAGTGTGCCGACAATACATATATCATCCGCTCATTGCGTCTCCTTTTCTCTGAGTCAAAAAGCCTCACCTGCCCGATCAAGAAGAGCAAGACATACCTTCCATTGCTTCGCTGCCGCTCAGCCTCTCATGTCATTCTTTTGAGTGATCTCTTTCTCCTTCTCCCAATTCGAACGACGTTTTACAACATCGTCCGGCTAGTCGGAAACTCTTTTCACAAAGGTTCTTGAAATTTTCTCCTTCTCCTTTTTTAATCTTCTTTCCTTATTTCTTTCAGTTTTAAATATTTTGACCAAAAAAAAGAGAAAGGGATTAATTTTAATTTGGATTAAAGGGGTGTCTTGATTATCTTTGACTATAGTTTGGGGATATCTATCTTAAGCGGATTCTTATTGTTTGCAGTTGTTGTTGTTTGTACATACCGGAAATAATGGCTGGATCGGACGAGAACAATCCTGGAGTCATCGGAGCCTCCCGATATCAAGGTGATTAACTCAACCCCATTTTCTGTACCCTTTCTTTTAATGTTTAAGTAGAACTTCTAAATTAAAGTAAATTTTCGATAATAAAAAAGGGGGCTTACATGCTGGCGAAAGAGGGAAGCTCGTGGCGGCGACTGGGCAGAATCGAAGAGCATTGAGCACTATTAACCAGAACCTAATTGAAGGCCCACCTTTTCCTTGTGCAGTCAGTAAGAGACCTTTATCCGAGTGAGTACTTCATTAAAATTCTCTCTCTGTTTTACTGCTGAGAACCGAAAAAAAGTAGATCCTTTTGAATTAATTATGTAATATGGGGAAGGGGTGTTTTGTATTGGTATTTCAATGATCAAAACAAGACCTTTTTTTTTCACTTTTAAAACATAATTTTTTTTCTATTGCTCTATTTCTCTCAGCAGCATGAAATTGAAGTTTTGATAATCTCTGTCCAACGTTTTTTTTAATCTTGTCAGAGGAAATGCAGTCTGTGATAAGATCCCACCCATACCTCAGCATAGACCAATTACTAGGTTAGCACCTCCTTTTAGTTTAATGATGTCTCTTTTGATTGCCAAAACAATATCATCTTCTTGATCCTTTTTGTTTATGATTTCTTTTTATTCAGGAAGTTTGCTGCCCAGATGGCTAACAAGCAGCAAATGGAACCTGAGGTACCATTTTTTCACAATAAAAAATTTTGGTATCATCCTCGATTATTCTGTCACGTTATATAAGTGGTTAATTACTCTTAACAGGAAATTAAGAAACCAATCCAGTCAGTGCCAGATTCAAATGAAGATTGCAGCATCATAGATGCGGATAACTCGGATGTGCCAATGTTTGTGCAACACACAGAAGCTATGATGGAGGAGATTGAGCGGATGGTAGGGAAACAAACCTCCTTTACTTTTTCTTCTTTTTTTTTTTATGGTTGAGAGAATAACATTGATTCTATGTGTCCCCTGCAGCAGGAGGTTGAAATGGAAGACGTGGATGATGATGATGATGATCCTCTTGTGGACATTGATAATTGTGATAAAACGAATCCGCTTGCAGTTGTTGAGTATATTGATGATTTATACCAATTCTACAAGAAAGCAGAGGTGATTCACGTGTGTGATTGCAACTTAAAAAGAAGTATTTTTATTGGGGTTGATTCACTCAACTTCGTTTATTTAATTTTTTGCAGTGTACTAGTTGTGTTCCTCCAAATTATATGGAACAGCAATATGATATTAACCAAAGGATGAGAGGTATCCTCATTGACTGGCTGATAGAGGTAACATACAGATGATTTGCTAATCTCCTTACATCCTTGTTATAGATGAAAAACCCATCATTAATGAGAATAATGGGATGCCAGGTTCACTACAAGTTTGAGCTGATGGAGGAGACCTTGTATCTCACGATCAATCTAATTGATAGGTTTTTAGCAGTTAAGCAAATAGCAAGGAAGAAACTTCAGCTGGTTGGAGTAACGGCCATGCTTCTAGCCTGCAAATATGAAGAAGTTTCTGTTCCTGTTATTGAGGATCTGGTTCTCATTTCTGACAAGGCTTACAGTAGGCAAGAAGTGCTTGATATGGTTTGTAATTTAAACCCTTTTTTGCCTCATTTAATGATTTGATGGCTCAATAGGAAATCGAAATGACATATTGATTTGTAGGAGAAACTGATGATCAATACCTTACAATTCAATCTATCGGTTCCTACGCCGTATGTGTTTATGAGGAGATTTCTCAAAGCTGCTCAATCAAACAAGAAGGTACGGTGACAAGGAACTTTGAGGTCTTTGCATCTATTATGCATGTATCCAACACTGTTTGAATCTGAGATGGGTTTGTTGAAACCTTGCAGCTTGAGCTTCTTTCATTTTTCATGATCGAGCTTTGCCTAGTTGAATATGAAATGCTTAAGTTCCCACCTTCTCTGTTAGCTGCTGCTGCTATTTTCACTGCTCAGTGTAGTCTTAGTGGGTGTAAATATTGGAGCAAGACCAGCGAGTGGTATACTACCTACTCGGAGGAGCAGCTTATGTAAGTCTCTTTGGGTTCTTTGTCTGTCTCCTTGTTGTTGTATTTGCAGTTGAAACTAAGTGTAGCAAATTTCATCTGTAGGGAATGCTCAAGAATGATGGTTAGGTTTCACCAGAAAGCAGGGACAGGGAAACTTACAGGCGTACAAAGGAAGTACAGTACATCTAAGTACGGTTATGCTGCAAAAACAGAGGCACCAACTTTTCTATTGGAGGCTTAAAGTTTCTAGCACAGCTTGCTGCTTAGCATTGCCATCCACTCATAAAAATCCAGCATAACTAGTAACTGTGCCCCCTCCTGCAACTTAAGTTGCCCCCCTCCGCTTGAGTTTATAAATATTTCATTTCTTTTGAAAATATTGTAAAAGTGATGATATGGTTTGATATTTCATTTCTTTGGTACCAACTTCATTCTTTTACGTGTCAATGCCACCATCCATCATCACTAACGCCAGATTTTAACTTCTGCAAATAATGAAAATTCCTTCAAATGTTTTATGTTGTAAGCGAAAGTTGTTACCATTGGTGCCCATTTAAGATTATCCTTGGAACGAACGTGGTGTTAGGATTGACAGCGAGCCAAAAGCTTTATACTTTTTGTAAAGCTGGAGAAAAAAAGTCTCAGATAACCGTTAGTGAAGCAAAAAGAGGAAACAAAGGAGCAATTAAAAGTAAATGAAAAGTTGTCATTGCTGGGGCACATAAAGTGATTCTCAGCTTATGCCGTAGAGAAATGCAGTGTGGTATGAAACTGATCAATTGGAGAATTTAGAGAGAAAATAGGGTTCGACAGGTGAAAAGATTGAGAAGAGAAGTGCTGATTTCATTTCATAATTCTACTTGTCCTTACAAGGAAATTGCTGTCGTACCGGGAGGTTTATTTTTATACAGCTGGCATAACAGAAAATAAAATAGCTAATTAGCTGAGTCATCAATAACTCTGGACCATCTCTTTTTGTTGGACTGAGCCCATCAATAGATCTGCTCCCAATAGGCCCATATCTCAGTGTTGCGTGATCTATCAACTGAAGGCCCTCTTTCTTCATTTCTATCAAATCCCTAATTCCCATTTTACTCGATCGATTAGGGTTTTTTCCTCCAATTTCCTCCCACCTTTCTTCGTCTCTCTGCTTACTTTCCGATTTCGTGACATGCAGCACAAAATTTATTAAAAGTATAAGCATGTCAAAGATTTGAAATAAAGTATTTTTATTTGCGTACCAGATGCTGACGTTTATTGTGGCTTTCTGCATTAAGATTTGACAAGGAACCAAACTAGGGAAAAAAAACTCTTCAGAAAATGAGTGAGTATTGTGGATTCATATTTATGTATAAAAGGAAGAGAGAGTTGGGCTCATGTCCTCTTCAATTTGAACAATTTTTGTGATTCTTAGTTTGGTTGTGATTGGAATCCACTCCCCAGCAACCAACATTGAAGGCTGCTTAAATTCATTCACAGTGGGGAACTCAGTATTGAGGACTTTGGTACCTTGTTAATTGTTGCTTCCTTTCCGTTGTCTGACAAAAATCTCTCTTCTTCGTCAGAACTGCTGCAAAATGCTTTTAGAATGCCTCTAACAGCTACCTTACTATTTTTTATGCTATGAAATAATTTGATTTGGGTGTTTCGCTAAAGCCATGCATATATCTTTGGTTATGGTTTTTTTTTTTTTTTTTGTATGAATAGAAATAAAAGAACCGGCGAAGTAAGCTGCGGTTTCTTTGAGTTCGGTAAAAACAAGAGGAGACCCTTTTTTATAATAGCCGATTATGAAAACAAGATGTGTACATATTACATGCACTGCAGGGATGGAGTTCCTCCAAGTGGAAGATGGTAATACAACATGAGTTTTTATCCATTATGCATAAGTTCAATGGACAGGAAGTAGCCAACATTGCTGATATGTTAGTTTCCCTGCAAGTGAGCACAATAAGGCTGTTGTATTGTGTAGCTACTGAACTTAGCTGCAGGACTCTGCGCCTCCAATTCTTCAAGTGAATTCATCAATCCCATCATGTAAACTCGTCCAAAAAACTTGTGAAAGGAATTCTGGAATGCACTTTGACTAATGCACAACTTCTAGGAATATTATTCCGGTGGGTAAGTTTTTTGCAAGGGTTGCGTTTGCTTATTAAATTTTGTGAGTCGGAAGCAGTGAATGAGATAGTGATAAATGTGCAAGCCGAGTCAGTATGCATCATGGGATGTACTTGGACCAAATGTACTGCTTCTGCTTCCTCGAACACTAGGGGTGACACTGATCATGTAGATAGTGATAAATGTGCAAGCGGAGTCAGTATGCATCATGGGTTGTAATTGGACCAAATGTACTGCTTCTGCTTCCTCGAACACTAGGGGTGACACTGATCATGTATTTTTTTATGAGTTTGGAGTTTGGACTTGAGGAGAATCCACTCTTCTATATCGTTTACTTCATTTTCTGTTGGCTTTTAACTTTAGAGTTCCACAATTATTAAACTTTTGTCATGTATTATTAACACAAACATAACAAAACAACAAAAGCATGATTCAGTATTCACGGAAAATAACAGATGTCAGATGGTCCTGATTATAAGAAGCAGATATACTATCTCGACAGGAAAAAAAAAAGAATACAGTGGCCGGGCTGGCAGGCCAGCAACAAGTCATAAAAAAAACACTTAATTTGAGTGCTAATGCTACCTCGCTTCATTTCAAGTCACTTCGAGCACTGCTGTCGCTACTTGGAAACTTTCCACAAAAATTGCCGTAGTAGCCCATAGGGACAACAAATAACGCCTTCATTTTCATTTTCTTGAAAGGAATGGCTTAACTGATTCTACTACTACCTGGATTAAATGAAAAGCCATCATAAATCAAATTGATTTTACAACCCAACTGTTACTCTTGTATTAATGGTTTAGGGTTATATATCTATGTTTCTTCTGGCTTCCTGAGTTGCAGAAAGTTCTTACCCTGCCATCATACGATAGAGAAGCAAATATCCAAGGCTCACGAGAACTCCAAGCAAGGCCTGACAATATGGTTGTTAGATTTATATCATCTTTTAAAAGCATGGCATAAACCACAGGTGGAAGTTAGGACAGTTACCATATACACTGTCTTCATAATCACTGTAGGAATTAAGCAATGGGTCGGCCTGTTGATTGAGTGGTTCAGTTATGCTGTTAAAAGATAAATAAAGTATCAGAGTCAATCAACCAATAAAACATTAAGTTGTGCAAAGTTTCAGACAGGGGCTAACAAAACAACCTTTCAGATGTGGCTTTATCTTCTGCAGATGTAGGAGCCTGCCACAAGTTAACAGTTGAGTCTGTGCCAGCACTCTGCAGAAGGGAAATTCTCGTCAAGAATTCTCAAAATATACCATAAACAACAATTTGCAGTTTCTATTAGAGTGGTATCTAAGGAAATGCCTAGTTGATTCAAATGAATATTTGTAACCAGTTTAGTCCAACTGAGACCCTAATGCCCATACCTAAAAACTAATCTAGTTAAGATGAATGCTCACAGAGAGAGAGAGAGGGAGAGAGAGAGAACCAGAATTAGCCCATCATACTCAGGGTTACAAGTGACAGCCCATGTCCTGCCAACATTATCAAACAGGTCACAATCAGTGAACTAAAAGTACCTGAACTTAACCCATTTCTTTCTAGTGGGAATCAAACAACTCAAAGCATAAACTCAAATGAAATTAACTATAAATCAACTAAGTAGGAAATAAAAGAGTAAAATTCCTTAAACATAAATAAAAAAGACCCACAAGAGAGCAGCAAGTCAATTACCAGTGTGTATGTCCAAGAAGCTCTTTGACAGGACTTTTGGGCTTTCTAAGATCCCATATGTGTATCCCAGATTCATCTTCTGCAGTGACCTGCGGTAAAAGAGACAATAACAACTTAGAAGTAGTAACCAGAAGAAATACCATCTCACATAAATAGGTGCATTCACAAATCACAGTCACCATTTCTATATTATTCAGCATTCTTTTACTGATCTCAACAGTTATCATTTATAAGTGAGTGTCTCTTATGATGAATAAATGCAAAGGATCAACTTCATTCCATCAAATCCCCACATACCAGTAAAAAAATAATAGCGTGATCCAAAATTGCTAAATATCCTTCTAGAAAATGGAATGAACATCTGAATAGTCAATATGTAGTTTCATCTATGTAAATCATTCAGGTGCAAATTCAAAGTATTGTAGGTGCATTGTGCATGGCAGATTTTTGACAGGGAAGTTCCGTGCTTGGCCATGGCTTTGACCAAGTTCAAAGTATAGCTTAATTGGCCAGTAAATCCTTGCAATTTCTCAACCTTACCACATCATATTGACAATCATAATTTATATTACCAGTGTATACATATATTATCTAGGTATAACAGGTGAAAGATCTAGAATTCACATGGAAGTTTTGTAAATAGCATTTTAAAATGCCAACTCATCCCCCCCCCCCCCAACACACACAACAAAAGAAAAGGTATTCTAAAAATCAAGGTTGCAATAGAAATAACAAAAATGGCAATAGAAAAGCAATAACGCAATGACCAGTAAATTTTTATGATGATGTTAAATAGTAAAATATTCAAATTATATCCTTACAAGTATATGACTTTTCTTCATATCATAGTTAGCATTGCGGATGTGGGCACGCTCAATTGCATTTGTCTTCCTGTGAATACATAAAATTGTTGTCAAGTACAGCACAACTCTAAGCGCAATCAATAGCTTAAGCATTTTAAGAAAAATGATCTGCAAAGAAACTAAATAGTTAAAGGTACAAGCAACGACATTAGTCCTCCCTTACCCTCATTTCTTCAGTTAGTGGAAGACAGGTGATGAAATAGTAAATATTTGAATTATGGTCCATGAACTTTAGAAGGACTCAATTCACAAGGGAAATGGAACACCAAATTAAATGACCAACAGCATAATAATTAGACAGTTTTGAACTAATCAGGAAACTAAGATATGCAGAGACAACATACTTCATTGTACGTAGATCCCAAAACTGGACTGATGATTCACAAGTTGTCGCAACAGCATTCATGTCATGTGGATCCCATGAACCACCAGATAAGTAATGAAGCATACCAGATGACTCTTTAGATTGCACCTAGATTTCCACAATAAGATCTGAATAAGCATCACAAAGAGACTCAAAAATTATACTATGTTGTAGCAATCAATGTTACATGGACTCTGGTTTGGATATCCGACGCAGATTAATCTAAGGGACGGATATACCGTTTGCTAAAATAATCATCTGACACCTTTAACCACTGTCGTATTTTCACCAAATTTCACACACAAATACTGTTTTGCCTCCTATTTCCATTTTGCCACTTGCTCTTCCTCAGTTCCTTCTCACCACTTTGAAACCCCAAAACATCCCCCGCCACCAAGAACAACCTGTGCAATGTTGTTGGCTGATGTGTTGAAACACACAGCAAGGAGTCCAACACATTTCGTGTTGGTACCCATGTCATGTCAATACAGACATGGCATACTAAAGTGCTGAGCCCATGTAACATAGATAGGCATTTAGATACTTTTGTTTTTAATAACAGCCACTGATGTGTGGTCTTTGCCAGTTAGATAAATGCAAAGTTTCCGATTGTCAAAATATTTACTATCAGACACCCATATTAAATATATTGAGATTCTAAAAGATATGTGAGAAAATAATGCTACCAATTACAAATTTATGTCAGTTGTGTCTTTGAAGAAGGTATTATATTAACTATGTACTAATTTCACAAATGTAAAACCAACAGGTTGAGCATTCACATGCTAGTACAAATACCATGGATGTTAAGAAGAATACATGCAGAATCTAACCTGGGCAGCCTTTTTTGAACAATCCAAAGTCCACAAGAAAAGATTTTCATCATCAATGCTGAGCAACTTATCATGCCTTCCAGATGGCCACCAGAGAACACTGTTAATAAGTAGGCCAAAGTAAATTTCACAAAAATGACCAGAAGGAAATGCAAAGAATATACAGTTTTAATAACTTAGGGTAAGTTTTGAACAAGGAACTTACCAATTAATCTTAGCAACATGTGCATCAAGGGAGGCAATTCGTTCCAACTGTGGTGAATTTAACTGTCCATATAATTCAGGTATCTGCCATATTGCAGCCCCATAAGATTCACCTTCAACAACAACAAAAAAAAATTATCAAGCCAGTCTCCCATCTTTAAGCCACAAAACTTTTGTTGCTGTTTCTAATTAACAAATTACTGCAACAGCTATTTCAACTGATAGTAAAACTAATACATACAGAAAAGAACAATCAAGGTTCCTGAAATGGCCTAAATAGGGGGATCTATTTGTTCTTCTATCTCGTAGCCTTAAAGTCACAAAAACCAATGAACTAATACCGGAGGCAGACAATATCAAGTGCACCAAAATATGGAAGAAATAGACGTAAAACAAGGTCAAAGAAGCTACCGGTTGAAAAAACGGTGGAGAAAATCCGTTGATCGAAGGGACAGGAAGATAGGTCCCAGATCTCGTTAGGGTGGGAAAACAAGCCCTCACAAATGAGCTCGGTTCCACCAGAAGATAGCCGAATCAGATGCACCTGGGCAGATTTCAGTTGAATTAGCTAATATGACATTTAGAAAGTAAAAAAAAAAAAAAAACACCGTGATCATGAAATTTAAACCAGATCAAAATTAATTCAGAAGCAAAACCGAACCTCATTTTCTTCCCTGAGACTGAGGGTTCCCGTAATGAAGCTGGTATGATCCGTGTCTGCTTTGACATCCGAAATGCATCTTGCCTGCCAGCTTAAAATTATGTAAGGCTCTTAAACCTCGAGATAACATAGTAGAATTGAGAATTTGAGGGTGAACCTGATACTTGAGGCCGTAGCCGATGCCAGAAGATCCTCCTTGCATCGTTGCACCACCAGGAACCCCCGGATTCAACGAGCAACCGCTGCTTTTCAAGTGCTTCAGTTCAACTCCTCAATTTCCTGCTAAAACGCACGCGTTTTGCCTCGGGACAATGGGACATAGATGCGCCACTGCGTGGAGAATGGGTTATTTGTTTGACAGTCCAATTCGAGCCCAATAGTCTTCAACAGGTTATTGCAGAGAGTTAGGCCTGTAGAACGGACTGAGTCATTCACCACTAGTTTTTTTCATTACATGCATTTCAATTTATATATAGGACTTAGAAAAAAAAAAAAACTAAAAAATCGAAAATTAACATAAACCGAACTGTTTTGATGGTTTACGAAATGTTAATTTAAAAACTCCAAAATCAAATTAAAATTTATTTTCATTTAATATTTTTTTATTTTTATTATATAAAAATAAATATTTATATTTAAAATAGTGAAACTAATATGAAATTTTTTAGATTATTTTTCTTTTTTAATGTTTATGAAATATACTTCCAAATTTTGATAAATAATTTTCAAAAATCATAAAATAAAACTCTTTTTTTAAATAAATCTAAAAGTTCAAAACCAAAAATTATGATAGAAAAATTGAAAACTAAACCAAATTATTATGATCGATTCAAAAATTCGACTAAATCCATATCACCACTCTTAAAATAATTACCCACTTTAAAAACCACTTTACTCTCCTTTTAGAATATAATTATGTTTAAAAATATTTAATTTAATTTAATTTATATTTTCTAAAATATATATCTAAATTTATTATGAAAAAAATTTCACCAACAAAGTTTATATTTTCAAAATATCATTACTACTTAATTTTTGCTTTAAATAATCAGCGTCATGAATTAATGGTTATGAGTTATTATTTATTTATTTACTCTTTTATGTACAAGGTTTATTGGATATTCCTAGAATTCAAACTGGAGGTTACTTTGTTTTACTTCAAGGTTTTTCTTCTGATCTTGTTTAATATGATTGTCACTTTAATATATATTTTTGTTTATGTATTATGTTCTTTTGAAATTCATTTTGTTAATTTTAAATTCCTTTTCAATGAAATTGCATGAGTACTTCATTTTCAAAATTGAATAAGCTATTATGTATGTAGGGGCGAATTTAGATTTTTTTTTTAGCAGGATCAAAATTTAATTATAATTTTTTCATAAATCAAATTATAAGTTTATTAAATATTAATTTATAATTTCATCATTTTTAAATGGACTAAACAGAAATTATTTCATTTTCATGAAAACTAAAATGTAATTTTACTATTTATTAATTTATAATTTCTTTATTTATAAGAGGACTGAATTGAATTTCTTTTTTTCATTTTCGAGAGTCAAAGTACAATTTCACTATACATTAATTTATAGTTTCTCTATTTATAAAAGGACTAAATTAAAAATTTTTCATTTTGGGGACAAAGTCCCCACCTGCCCCCTTCAGATTCGGCTCTGTATGCATGTGTATGTGTACATCCGCATATTTGTGGATGCATACGTAAATGATGAATGCTTTTATGTTTGTGAATACTAAAAGCTTTTAACGTCATTTGCGTGAATACATTATTGTTGACAGCTTAAGCCATTATTGTTGCTTAACTTCTCGGCTTGAACTCCATTATTGTTAAGAGGGGCCTATTATAGCTTCCTAGGTCAAATTTATGAATAGTCCCAGCACTTCACTCAAGTTGTGGAATAATCCCTGTACTTTGCTCCAAGTTGTGGCACTACCCTCCTTGCCAAGCTTGGAAGCAATCACCATGGCATATCCCAGTCAAATTTAGGTGATAGTCAATAAGTCCCACAAATTTAGTCCACATTGGTGCCTCAAACGGGGATAGGAGCTTTAGGAATCGTCTCAGTGCTTGGTGACTACTGAAGCAATATGGAGCATAATCACCAAAAGAACAGTCACTTCTTTAAACCTCATTCAGCAATGGCTGCAAGATCATAGTAGAACTTGCTTTTCAAAACATACCTTGAATATGCCCGCGCCAGTGAGTCAAAGAAGCAACAATGTCAAACCTGTGCCACTTCATTGAATGTATCTTACAATCCCTGTGCACTGGCCCGAGTATCCTATCATTCGTAGGCCTGAAACCTTGATCCCAAGATTATATCTTCAATTAACTTTCTGAAAATCTGTGGATACTAAACTACATACCCCTTGAATAGACAGATCCACTCAAACAAGAATTCAAATCGCCCTCAGAACCTGTAAATCGTGCATATTAGAGTTCTGTTACAAATCAACTGTATGGATACACCAACATGCAAAAATGTTCCAATGACTCAGCACCGAGTTCTTTCCTCTGACGTCTTTTAAACTACAACCAAAACTAAGCAAATTACAAACCAAAGCAAATATTATTCACTGCATTCCCACCTGGATTACGATTCCAGTATTGTTACTCAGAGTCATGTATGCATCTCAAAGGTAGTAAGGAAGACACCATACCTTAAAACTCATAGTTCAATTAGAACATCCCAACTTTCCATCTCAAATCACTAGACTCGCCATGGTTCACTGACATTTGAGGTGAACAAACCAAATCATACTCCTTTGCCTGCTTGCTTCAAGTGCAATTACATATTTCAGAAGACCAAACTGAGCATGGGCCAGATGCAATGATCGAGAATTTTCAAAATTACACAACAAGCTGTCTCCTTTTAAACAAATTCATTATCATTTTGTGTTTTACATAGATAATGGAAGCAGCATCCTTCTTTTCTTTTTCCCAGCCAAGCTCACTTGCTTTGTGATTTTCATGCACAGAAGCAATAACAATGTGATGCATACTAGGATAAAAGCAAGTTGCATATGCCTAAAATATAAAGAAACGGCTGAAAAAACCAGAAAAGCTAATATAACGAGTTCCCATATAACAAAGGCCACAACATCCACTCTGCACCCAGAAAACAGTAAATAAAACACAACTATTAGAATTTATCTTGTACTGATAGAGAAGAGCAAAAAACACAACAATGGCCAAAACGAATGGACCCCAACAAAGCTATAGGTCTTCAAGACATCACATTCTTTAATTTATTTTTCCCAAAAATAAAAGTTTGCAATCTCCCTCCCCATCGAATTTATGAATCTAAATCGTAACTCTAAAACATGTCAAAACTGGTTGGAATTAGGATAGAAGTACAAACATATCAAGGCAATGAATATTTTCCATGCACAAGTAAAACAAAAACCTCAAATGTAAAGGCCAATAGATATTGTTTTCAACTTTTGGCACAAAGACTCCTAGAGTAAGCCCCTATAATTTGAGCAAATTGAGACAGTTCTATAATGCACCAATTGCCAGCAGATTGGCAATTATTCTGCTCTTATAAATACTTCATAGAGGCTCAGAAAAACTTGAGATACACATGATAAACAATCATAAAAGCCGATTGAATGGCAAGATCTATCTAAGCACATCCATATACTCCTACCATCACAAGGGTGGTTTACAAAACCAAGCATCCAATTCGGTCATTTGAAAATATAAATTACAGAAGTACGAGTAGAAAAACAAAGGTTAGCAAGACAATAGCAATAACCATCTCCTTCTTAAGCAAGGAAATGCCTCTAATTCTATCCCCCATTCCAGTAGCAGGCTTCTTTCAGCCACCTAAATATCAGTTTCTGATGAAAATTAACATGAATCAACATTTTTTTTTCTTTCCTTTCAAAGTTTCGGATCCACATCATAAGGAATCAACAGCACTTTATAAGAAAATTCGGAGTCAATTTATCTTTGTTTGGCCGCCTGAAGTTTTAATGTATTGTCAAACGGATAATTTAACGACGACGACTACTATTACTACTACGAGTCTTTAAAGGTATTTTTTCCTCCAATTCTTTAGTATGTGAATTGATAGAGAAAATGAAACGAAAGATACATTTCAAAATTAAAATATTCATTATCTCCACATCTGAATTTTTAACCAAATTATCCTATAAAAGCCTATCCTATCTTAGTAAGCTCAAGTGAAAAAAAAAAATGTATCACGGAAAGCACGTTATACACGAAGATATCGGATCAAAACCAGGGAAAAAAACAAAGATTTCCTAGCTCATATTCAAAACATGAAGAGAAAAAAATAACGAAAAAAAAAAAGCAAACAAAGGAATTAGGATTACCTAGAAGTTGTGAGATTAGAGGTTGATGCGAAAAACGAAACAGAGGCCCAATCGTGCTTAGATCGAAGCTGATACTCTCTTAATTGATCTGCTAAATTGGATCGCGTTATCATGGCTTCCCTTTTCCTATCCCTGCCTTTCGATTTAAGGCTTTGTTTGGCTTTGGAACTCTAGAGATGGTGAACGATTGAGAATTCGCAGAGCAAGGTGCGAATTGAAGCTAGAAGAAAGGCAAGGGATAGCATCGGGGTTGGATGGGCCTTGGTTCGCTACGTTGCGTGTACCTCCTAATTTACTCTCTTGTTTTTCCTTCCCGCCCCGGCTGAAAAAAATAATAAATAATGTAATGAGAAAACGGCCCCGGTACTCGGGAGCCGCCGTTTTTGACGGGTTTTTCATCTAACTGCTCTCCACAGGACCCTGTCGGGCTTATTTGTGATGAATGGGTGCATATTTTATCTCAGCCACGTATGATTAAATTTCAGGTAAATTACACCTAATCTTTTATTTTAATAATAAAATAATCACTCAACTTTCAATTCATTTACTAAACTAAATTTTAAAAAATATCAATTCGAAATAATAGTTTCCACATCTTCACGAAGAGTAAAATAAAATAAATTTACTACACATTTTCGATTGTATGCCTTCAGTTGATATGCCTTCAATTGATATAAATTTTAGAAAACAGCTAACAATGACACTTCATCGCGCCAACTATATTTAATGAAGTACGTTATTGCGACCCACCATGAAAAACCAGATAATTATTCGGAAGCTATCTTGTACTCATTGAGAAGATGATAGAAAAAGCGATGGAGGGGTAAATGAAAGCCTGGTTCTATCACATGCAGTGGAAGTAAAAAGCTACTATCGTTGGTGTCGCTTAAACGACTTGACCTTTCGAGAATTGAGAAATCATAAGTGAAGTTCGATATTTGAATTTCTCGAACAGCCAATGCTCGATTCATTGCTTCCACCTTCGTGGTGCAAATGTAGGCCTTAGCTTCTAGTGGACTCCTCACTTCATGATGTCGTAAATGAATGTTCTAGGCAACGCAATCGCTTCCTCTAGTCCTAACCATGGGGTGCTAACAAAAGCTAAAAAGAAAATTTGAAAGAACAGTGGAAATTTTAAGAAGATTACCTCTAAATTCACTCTCCTCAACAATCGTTTTTTTCAAAGTCTCATATTCAAATAATGAGATTTTTAGGGCTTTGGTAACTTTCTTTTAAAAGTTTAATAGTCTGATTCCAGTTGTGTTGGAAACAGTGGTTTCAAAACCATAAATCCGATGAGTAAGTCCGTATTAATTATCATTTAATTCGTATGAGTCAATTTTAGTTAACTGAATAAATAGTTAGGTATAAGCGGTTGTTCCAAAAGTCAATTGGTTTCAAAATATGAGATATCCAGACCTCGTTTATGGAAATCGAGCCTATAAGTACTTTTATTAAATAATTATGGAGCTATATATTAGCATGTGAAAGTTCGGTTCAAATATTTTATTGTTGAATTAGTTAATTAATTAAAAGGACTAATTTGTAAAAGATATAAAAATTAGTTATTAATTAATTTAGATAATTAGTAAATGAGGAAGGATTTATATGAAAAATAAACCATTGTTATTTTAGTGCACGAATAGTGGGTTTATTTTAAACATTTTCTTTATATAAATTTTGTTTTTAAGTTAATATAATCAAAATAAAAACATAAGAAATGAATTAATAAATAAAACATCATCTTTCTCATGGTTTACCACCAAAAACCAAAACCACTTTCCTCCATCGAAGGAGCTCAAGGTTCAGTAATGGTTTAACACACTTGCATGGTAAGAATTTTTATCCGTTTTTAGTAGTTTTATGTTTTTAAGATTATTGTAAATATGTCTAGTTAACTCGTACCTTCGTTTTTAAAATTGTTAAGGATTTTAGATTTTACCATTAATAAATCTTAGTTATTTTTTATGTTAAATGGTGAATTTGTAGTCATGATTGTTTATTTAAATTAATTTGTAAAGAGATTTTTGTTAGTTTTTAGTTAAAGAATTAAATTGATAAAATATTAAAATTTACATGGAAATTTTGTGAATTGTGAATAATGATGGACTGTACTAGTCTAGAAAGAAATTCGGTTAGCATAGAAAATTATTAAATTTTGTTCAATTTGGAATTTTGGATTTAAAGACTAAATTGTGAGAAATATAAAAGTTTAGGAAATATATATAAATAATACAAACTTAAAGGTCATATGCATAAAATAAGTTGGAAAATGTATTTGAATTTGATATATTGAATTTAATCATTATATAGATCAAGAATTGAATCGTACAAAGTTTAATCGGGAAAAAGAGAAATTTACAAATTTGTCCCTGCGAGTCAACCTATGTTATTTTTATTTTTTTTAATTATAAATTGTATTGATTGAATACTTAGTAATAAAATTTAATTATGAATTGTATATAATTATGTATAAATTAGAAGTGTACTATTCGAAAATTGAGAAATGGTTGTGAAATATAAATGGCATTATCTCGAAATGGATGAAATAAATATACGGTATGTGTACAGATGCTGTGAAAATGCCATTGATTTTGTTAATGTGATGAATTCAGTTTAAATGCCCGTTTGAACATAGTAAACGATTAGGATACAATTGACATACCAAAAGTGTTATTGGTGCACTGTACGGGATAAATGTGATGGTACGGATATATTGGTGTGGTGGAGGGATGTATTGATACTGATTATATGATGCCAACGGGCTTTACACTTCGGTGCTCTGGTGTATTGTAGTTTGAGCTCTTACGAGCATTGTGGTGTGGTGTAGTTACCAATATAAATGTATCTGTTTATTATAGTTCAATGGGCTATATGTTAGAAATATATATGTATTGAATTCATGAATTATTTGGAGATGATGTGTTTATATGAGTATTGAAATGTTAAGTGATGAAATTGAATAATTAATAATTATATGTTTAAGAGTTGTTCGAAACGATATCAAAACAACTGAAAAGTTTATAGTTATATTTATGAATCGCTTAACTAGTAAATACAATATTGGTGACAAAGTTGTGTGTACAAAAAAAATAGAATATGAATATGAATTGACATGATCGATTGGTTAATACTAGAGCTGTACATGGGCCAGGCTACCCGACCCGGCTCGAAGGCCCGCCTGAAAAATGGGAGGGTTTGGGTAAAAATATAGGGCCAAGAAATAGGCTTGGACAAAAAATGATGCCCATTTAAAAAACGAGTCGGGCCTCGGGTATGATTTTTTTGGCCCGGGCCTAGCCCGAATTATTTTAGTATTATGTTAATTTTTTTTATTCATAAAATTTTAACTTTATGTTAATTATTTTAGTATTATGTTAATTTTAGTATGATTTCACCACTCATTTACCCTTGACTTCTTTGCATTCCTAACACTAATTAATTTCTTTTCCTTCTACAATTAATTTTGGTGCTATACTGGTACTGCTATATTGGGGTTATTTTAGTTTTAGTGTTATTTTAAAAGGTCTAATTACAGCTCCAATCCCTTTATTGTTTATATTTTTAAAATTTAATCCTTTTACTTTTAATTTCAATATTTTTTTAAATGTATTTGATTTATTATTTTTTATTTTTATTTAATAAAATAAACAAAAAAATTAATATGGGCCGGGCCAGGCCGGGCTTGGGCTTACCAATTTCATGCCGGGCCGTGCTTGGACAATTTTTCATGCCCATATTTCAAGCCAGGCTAGGCTCGAGCCTAAAAAACAGGCCTAGATTTTTAGTTGGGCCCGGCCCGAACCTGGCCCGGCCCATGAACACCTCTAGTTAATACAATGTATATGTTGAATTTTTCCTAATTAAATGATACAAAAATATGTTGTATTGAATGATTGGGAGATTATACAAATGATATGTGAAACACTCATCTTATTGTTGTAAATGTCTTGATAGGAAATATGTATTAAATTAGTTATATTTGTTTACTTAATTGTAAACTAAGGTAAGAATTTTGTTTAAGTATTTATGAACTTACTAAGCTATATAAGCTTACTCTGTTATATTTATTATTTTTTGTAGTTTTCGTTTTGTGGAACTAGTAGGACGGATCAATTTCAAGGCTCACACTATCAAGCTTTTGTTTCGAAATTTTTGACTTGGTTATTTCAGTTTGTGGCATGTATATAGGGTTTTGAAGTTGTCAAATTTAAAATTTTAGTTAAATATGTAAAATAAGTGAATGTTGGTATATAATGTAAGCTTGTGTTTCATGTTGATCTTGTGATGAATATGGAGTAAATAGTAAAATTGTCATGTTGATCTTATTTGGTTTGAATGTGTTTTATGTCATTTGAATGGTAGGCATGTTTTGGTTTTGATATCTTACTTGTGAATTGATATGATAATGGTTATTTAGTATTGGTAATTTGTAGTTTTGGAAGTGAGTATATTTGTCTTTGTTAAGTAGCATGAATGAGTGATTTTGGTAATTTGGTATTTGGAACCTTATTGATGATGAAATAAACTTTATATGATGATTGCATTTTTAGTTAAATTGCTTGTATGTACAATTGAGTTTATGTTTGAATTTGTTTGTGATGGTGCCAAATGGCATATTGGTTAGTATTAGGATAATGATACCTATTGCATACTTAGTTATTAATTATAATAGGTAAGATGCTTAATAAATCATAGTTGAATCATGACATGTTTGTAATAGATTTAGTGAGTTTTATGCAGGTCATATGTGTACCTATTTGTATCCATAAACTGGGTTATAGGTTTTGGCATGAAATAAACTTTCAAATTTGTGATTTTTGACCATCTAGATAAAAGTATCGATACCAAGGACCAAGGTATCGATACTTGACCAAATGAACAGTGTTTTCAAATTATAGAATGCCAAAATGGTATCGATATAGACTTTGGTATCGATACCTATCACAAAAAAAATCGATACTTATTTCCTTGGTATCGATACCTAATTCAAGTTTTAAAAATTTTACAGTTTGGTCCTTTTTCATGCCCAAATCTAATCTATTGTATTTTAAAGCTCGATTTAGTCTTGTTTTCATTTTTTTTAATAATTAATATGTGTTTTTATATGATCATTCAATGTTTTAAATTGCATGTGATTGTTCTGGATTTATTCATAGCATCTCATCGCTCAGGTTCGGCAATTGGACCGGGTATGGGGTGTTACAAAGGGTTTTTCTTCGCACTTTAACGATTCATATGACCAAGAATGAGGGCACAATCAGCTGCACATAGTTGTACTCTTTCTTCACACGTGGCGAAGTGTATGTTGCAAATTAAAATATAAAATGTACTCAATAAGTTTTTCTTTATGTTATTTCTTGCTTCGTAGAACCATGTTTCAAGAAGGGTCACTTTATAACTCTTATTCAAACTAGGTGGGGACAGATTGTTATGATACTTACTATTATTTACCCATGACTCGAATATTGACCTCACACATTGAGCTCGCATATCGAGCTCACATGACACTAAGTGTTCACAAGAGGGGAACTTACACCCTCCCGTGGTATCACACGCGAAATCGTACATGGGATTATGTGATGTGGGTTTGCACGTCATTACATAGGTGAACCCCTATTGTATAAACACGTGCTAAGTCTAGAGTAGGGTACGTGTTAGCATGCATGGAACCTACCTAGGATATCACAGCAATAAATAGTAACTATAACATATAAATATACAACTTTACCATCTAAAGAAGACAGAGAAAAACACTTAACAAAAATAAAACCTATTAAATTAAAAATAAATAAATTAGAGTTATTGGTCGCACCCAAAGTATATTTACATATAAATAAATATAAAAATCTTTTGATATATATTTTTAAGAAAAATAAATATTGTAACCTTCCTAACCCGGCCTAAACATTACAGTCGAATTTTGAAGGCTACATTATCCACTGAAATGACCTAATAAAATTATTGGAGCTTTAAAATAATCCTTTTTAAAACATTTGCTTACCTTAGAAGAATAAAAGACTTAGTGTGTTATCTCTTTTTCACTAAACGAAAAACATTTGGTTTTCATATTAATTTCACAAAATTTGTTTTCCAATTTATTTACTACTCAAAAACTCATCCGTAATGTTGTAGCGAAAAAGTGATAATTGACCGAGTTTTGTTTTAAAAACCAAATTTCATGGATCTTTAATTTAATTCCAAAATTCAATAACCTAACCAACTTAAATGTCATGCATGTTAAAATTAACCCAAAATTTAAGTCCCATGACATAGTTCAAATAAAGCAATACAATTCCTAAATAACATAAATTATAATATGTCTAAAATACTTTTATTGGAAAAAACTATTCAAGACAAGTTCTTCGAATGTCGAGCCCGTATCCTAACCTTGTGGGTTATCTGTAAAGAAAAAAATTAAGGGGGTGAGCTTATAAAGTTCAGCATGAGTCTATACACAAGAAAATCAATGCAAAACATTAAAGATGGCATACAAAATAACGATTCTCAAAATAATCACAATTATACACAATTATATAGTAATATAGAGTTTGACAGTTTATTTGAGCATTCTTATGAATGCCAATGCAATTCATGTTTAATAAAAAATTCCTACTCATACTCCACTACAAACCACAATAAGAGTTCCCCATATTTCATCAATCCCTACACACTACATTGTGGATAAACCACCAGTAATTACAGATAAATTGTCAGTAAAAATCGTCGACAGACCACAGTAAATTTTTAGATGAAAAGATTGCAGATAATTTGCCAATAAATTGTGGATAAATCATCAATGTTTGCAAATTTAGACTGCCAGTACTTCATTATTTCATATCGTCCCAATCCCCATGCTATGCAGTATGACATGTTAGTAACAATACAATATAGAAATAGTAGTTATGCTTATCATGCAATTAGTTTAGCAATAGCAGTTAGCATGCTAGACATGCAGTCAATAATACAGAAGCAATAGCACCAATAATAGATCATTGGATATATATAGACAATAGACATGTATCATTAATATATCATACAATATAATAGTAAAATTTAGTCAATCAGATCACAAATTCAAGAATATACATAATATCAAGGACTCATTTGAGTAAATAAAAACTCTAAAAACAATTCAGGGACTATAGAGGAACTAAAATGAACATATCACAAATTTTGGGTAAAATTGTAAAATAAGAGTCATACGGCCGTGTGGCTAGGCTGTGTAAAGATCTAAGACCACGTGGAAGGGATACATGGCTATGTGGCTAGGCCGTGTGGAAAACACTGAAATGACCTATAGCAAGGACACGACCGTGTGGTAGACTGTGTAACAAGTTTTGGCCGTGTGATTCATGAAGTACCCTAAGATTTACAGGTGTATACGATCGCGTGGTCCACTCGTGTGGGAGACCGTGTGGCATTCAAATTACATACGGTTTGCCATCAATTCATTTGGTAAATAAAATATACCTTTTACCGCGAGTTCGATTGACACCCCTTATGATCAATTCTGACCCGATTTACCTAGATCTAATCCTTCAACGACAAATACACATGAATTAACAATTAATATCAAGATTTGGCAATATTTGAAAAAGATTGATTAATTGAACCGAAAGATTAACGTGAGATGACAATATTACGAAAATACGATATCTAATCATTGAAACGAATGCACTTACCATCCTTCGACAAATACAGTGGATGCTATTTGACGAAAAATCTAAATATTGTTAGAAATCGAATAAGCGATGAGTGATTTAATAAGGGAAAAATTTGGCAACACAAAAGATGGAAAGATGGTGCAAGAATGAGAGAAAAGTAAAGGAAAATGAATGTGGAAGGTAGAATCTGAAAAAGGCCATTGTGAAAATCAAAATAGGAAAAGGAATTGATTAAATACCTAGGGTTAGTAAACCCTAAGGGCGGCACAAGTAATTTTTCCAAGCTTGCTGAAAATACAAAAGAAAAATGAATGAGAGAGACAAAGCTTGAACCTAAGATTTTTAAGATGAATATGCTAACACTTAACCATTAAGCCCATAGCTCATTTCTTACTTTATTTAAGCACCTAATCACTAATATATCGGGGCGTGACAAATATTGACAAATTTACTCATGTTAGTTGCAAATAATCTATATACCTAAATATAGGACCTTCATTCTTCTTACACGCGAAGCATTCAATCAATTTTTTATTTTATCATTATTTTTTACATTTTACAATAAAAAGTTAAATTTTAATTTTAATAAATTTTAATTTTAATCCTTTTAATATGCTTAATTTTGAGGTTTGGTCCATATATTTTAATTTTTAACATAACTTAGTCTCTATATTTTTATAATACCATTAATTAGTCTTTACATGTGGCATACCCAACCACTTTTCCTTTCCTTTCTTTCTTTTTGCATTCTATAATAAAAAGGTTAAATTTCAATTTTAGTCATTTTTAATATGCCTAAATTTGATGTGTAATCTATATACTTTAATTTTTAACATAATCTAGCCCCTATAATTATAATAATGCTATTAATTAGGCCAAATAGTTAATATAATTAACTTTTTAGTTAAAACGTTACGTGGTTATATATAATTTGAATACCATAAGAGTCTTAGAGATTGACACGTGGCTTCCCATTTCTTTTAGGGTCATGTCACTTTTTTCGACATCATAAGTGTAACATCCCTAACCCGTATCTGTCGTCGGATTAGGGTTGCGAGGCATTACAGAACAAAACACAATATTTAACATCATCTCATAATTCAATAATCAATCATATTCGTTAATCATTCATTGACATACAAAATGTCCCTTATATAGGTCTACGAGACCTTAAACATGCTTTAAAGAAGGTTCAGAACTAAACGAATCTCGTATAAAAATTTTTGAAACTTTAAAAAAAAATTTAAGTAACAAAGGTCACACGCCCATGTGAACAGACCGTGTGACTCACATGGCTTTAAACACACACGTGTCTCAAGCCGCGTGAAAACAAGGCTTACATACTGACTTGCACCACACGGCTAATGAGATGCCCGTGTGCCAGGCCGTGTGAAAACATAAAGGGTATACTGACTTAGTCACACGGCTAGAGGCCAGTCACACGCTCGTGTGTCCAGCCCGTGTACCTATTTGAAATGGCCTCACATGACCGTGTCCAGACCGTGTGCTAGGCCGTGCCAAACCTGTAGGGTATACTGACTTGTGCCACATAGCCAGTCACACGCCCGTGTGTGAGGCCGTGTGGAACACCCAAGCTCAATTCGAATTAAATCCTTGAAGGATACTGCTAAGACACACGCCCCTGTCTCAGCCCGTGTAGGTAAAAATAGGCCATTTACAAGGCCAATTTGTCACCCATAAGGGTTATCCCTTCAAGTTCAAACCAAGGCACCAATTCACACATCATTTCAGCCAAATTCATACCAAATTACACACATTTCATGCCACGATATCATCCACCATTTCTAATCACAATTACCAATTCAAGTCATACCAAAATCATATGCTAAACTCATAACAAAATTACAACTCTTAATCATCAATGTAACCTAATCCAAAACATGCCATTTTCCATAACTAATATACATTATGAATAACTTACCAATTACTTATTCAACCAACTACCAAACTTACCAAATCAAACATTCCCAATACATAAAACATTATAAATACATCATATGCCATATATCATACTTCTCAAAATGAGCCAATTCACATGACCATATGCACACCAACATTTATATATACAAGCTAAATCACATGGTTATGTTTTCATAATTTAAAAGCATATCAAGATAATATTTAGCCTATACATGTCATATACCATATTTACAACTTCAAAAGGTACCAATAAGATGTTTGTAGTGTGATGGTGTTCCCGACGATCCCTGGATCTGAGCTAGCTTCGTTTATCTATAAAAACATAGAAAAATAACACACAGTAAGCTTCATAGCTTAGTAAGCTCGTATGAAATAAATTTAAGACAACCACATAAACATAATTCAATGAATTTATCCACCAACTCATAGTTTATTCCATTCAACAAACCTTGCAAATGATCATTCATAAAACTATATACTTTCATCATTATTTCCTCGATCCAATGTTAAAATAGTTCATACACATACTTGTACATCTCGTATAAACCTCATACACATTCTCGTCTTCCATTTACCCGTTGAACCATTTGGAATAGAAGTTAGATACACAAAGCTTTCACACGATAAGTACCTATACCATGGTCCGAAACCAATTTAAGGTAAATTATCCAATTTTGATATCATGGCCCGTAGCCAAAATCAGTCGATATGCATGACCCGAAGCCAAATCGGTTTATCACGCACCCGTAGTGTTATATCATGGCCCGAAGCCAAATCAATTGTCCCTAATGACATGTCACTAGCCTTCTAACTATTCATAAGGTTCAATCTGGCTTTCAGTTGTAGTATCATCGTTGACTCATTTCCGAACTTATTCGTAATCACATAATCACAATTCATGTAATATCAAAGCATATAAAATACATTTATAATGAATTTATAACCTACGAACTTACTTCAGATGTTAAAACGACGAATCGAGTCAACTATTCCATAACTTTATTCTTTCCCCAATCTAAATCCGTATTTCCCCTTTCTTGATCTAAATATATTCAAAATTAAATAATTTAATCAGCCATTTATTCAATTCAATCCAAAACACACAACTGGGCATTTTTGCACATTAGCCCCTAAACTTTCACATTTAATCAATTTAGTCATTATTTCATAATTATACAAAAATTCACATAATTTCATTAAACCCAAGCTTGACCGAATTACATATATATCCCTAGCAGCCCAAAAATTTCATTTATTTCACATTTCAACCACTCAATTTGCATATTTCACAATTTAATCCCTTTTTGACATTTTTGTCAAAAATCAATTTACAAAACATTTAAATCTATCAACAAATACTTATTTTCTATCATCAAACATTTAAAAATTCAAATATTCATCAATGGTATTTCTCAAAATCATCAACAAACTCAAAAATTAGGGCATGGGCTAACTATTACTTGAAGCAACGATCACAAAAACATAAAAATCATCAAAAATCGAGTAAAAAACATACCTCAATCAAGCTATATAAGTGCTGAATGCTTTAAGCCCTAAAACCTTTATTTTCTTTGTGATTTTCGGCTATTCATGATAAAAATAAGAAAGAATTTTGGTTTATTTTAGTTTAATTAACCTTAATACATCTTTACCATTTTACCCTTTAATTAGGCATTATAAAATCATATATTATAAACCTATTTATGTCAAATTCCACTATCCATGGTCTATTCAATACATAAGGACTACATTTAATTATTCATAGCAAATAAGCACTTAAGCAATTAGAATGCAACTTTTGCATTATACGCAATTTAGTCCTTTTATAAAATTAATCAACCAAATGCTAAAATTATTTCACGAAACTTTCACACATGCATAATCTCATACTATAATCACCAAAAATAATATTAAAATAATTTTACGACCTCAGATTTGTGGTTCCGAAACCACTGTTTCGATTTAGCTAAAACCGAGCTGTTACAATAAGACAATGGTCAAATTTTAATTTTGGCCTCTAGACTATGCTAAAACTTGATATTTAATTTATATACTTTAATTTTTGACATAATTTAGTCCACCTACTTCTATAATATAATTAGATAGTCCAAAGAATTAATGTTGTTAACTCTTTCAATTTGAATGTCGACGATAATTTTTCTTAAAAGACAATATAATTCTAACAAAGAAAAAAAATTATCTTGATTATTGAAAGAAAAAAAATTATCTTGATTATTCAAATGAATACTTTTAAGAATAAATCCTAATAAATATTTTCAACCTTATTTTTATTGTTACATGACTACCAAGTGATTTATTATTAAATTTTAAAATATCACACTAGATAATTTAATAGAAGAATTTTACTAATGGTAAGAACTAAATCTAAATTTTTAAATTTGAAAAAGTAGAAAATTATGTTTTCGAAAATAAAAGTAAAAAAAATTAAATTTCAAATGTAATGTAACGACCCAATAGTCAAGGGTGTCAGAAAAAGTATTTTCGGGACTTCGTTTCTATAAACCGAACTCGTAATAGTTATTAGATTATTTGGACAATCTGGTATCAGAGCCAAAGAGGAGTAGGTATTTCTAAGTTTTGAAAATATTCAATTTGTTTTCTATATTTTTGAGTTCTGGTTTAACTATCTTTACTAATATATTATTATTTTGCTGAGTCTTGATACACAGTCCAGTTAGCCATGAGTGATGTATGTCAAGGACAAAGTATCCCCGTAAGCAACTATAATAATTCAAAAATCTTGATAGTAGAACCCCCTTGTAGGAAATAAGAAAATAAAAAATGTTTCCATTCCTTAAAAGAACCAATTCTTCTGTAAACTTTGTTTCTAATCAAGTCCAAGAGTCTGACCAAACCTTAAACAACACTCTTAATGAACAAGAAAAAACATTATGAAAATATTTCCCAAAGATTTGACAATTGGACTCTTCCAATAGTACCAACAAGCCAAGTTTATAAGAAAACAACTTTTAAAAATTTAAATGCTTTTTGTAGTTACGTTATAAAAATAAAATAAAGGAGTTTACCTATTAAAAAAGAATATGAAACAATCCAGTTATTAGATAAAGTCGTCATTAATAAACTCAAAGAACAAAAATACAAATATGTCCATTTTGGACTAGTCCAAGTTGGTGTCAAATCTCTTAGTGTTGAAGCCACTAAAAATATCTCAATTTTAATTGTCTTAAGAGACCAAAGATACGTCATGTTTAATGACTCATTATTAGGAACTATAGAAACAAGCCTATGTACTGGCCCAATACATTTTAATTGTTATCCAAATTTTATGGTTTCTTTAACTGACAAAAATATTTTACGATCTTTGACCCTCCAAATACATACTTATAACTACAACATGCTTCCTGGTTCAGAAGTACTAACTTTAGTCTACAGATTCCACTTCAAAGCTATGTATCCTATAGTTAATACCAAGGCTTTACTTCAAAGCCCAAAAAGAGAAACCCTCTTAATAGAAATAGATACTTCAAGATCTCATACCACAATCCCAAGAACAATACAATGGCATGAAATAAACATTCCTGATAGATGGAAACTTGAGGGTGCTACAAACCCTGTGGCACCAACTCCAATAAGAAACACTTCATTAAATGAAATTTTTCAACACCAAGATGGCACAATTGAATTAATATTCAAAAGGCCATGAAGAATGCCTTAAAGACATCCATTCGAAATAGGAAGTACCAGCACAGCTTTTAAGAGGTTAAATTTAGAAGAAGAGTCAAATCCAGAAACACAAACGGCAGATTTTAGGACAGCTAGAGCCTTTGTCTCTTCTATCCCAACAACATTTAGAACCAATTTTCAAGGAATAGATAATTCCTCAAATATAGCTCAACCTATCTATGCCAGACAATAAGATAGTCCCCAAAATTCACTTAATATGTCATCAACATATTCATCAATGACTAATAATGCAAGACAATGAGAAAATTCAGAAATATTTATTTTAGAAAAAACTTTTAAGATAAATAAGGAATGGTGTAAAAAACACTTCTATTCTAACAAAAATAAGCAAAAAAAAAGAAGAAGATTACTTTAAAAATTATAATGATAAAAAAGAAAGCATTCTTCAATAATATTATGAATTTATGAATACCCATAAAGTTCATATAAAATTCTTTGAATGGTTTGAAGAATATTATTCAGAATCTGTTAATACAATAAAACATAATACTAGTGGCAAACTAATAAAGAAGAAGTTGAATCTCAACATCCCTTTTAATGGAGGTTCAATATCTTCACAAAAATACTGGAATAAAAGCAAATCCTTTAAGAATGAAAGCTCTTAATGTAGGAGAACAAATCTCATCAAAAGATATTAAAATGATAGTAGAACAAAACAATTATACAAATATCAGTCTTCATATAATAAGAAAACAATTAGATTATATTGAGAATTTGGTAGAAAGTCAACCGATTGGGAAAGAACCAGTAAAAGAGATAATAGAAAAAAGTTCTAAAGAACCAACATTTACACCTTATGAGATTCCAAAACCTTTTCAAAAATCCCAAATTGATTTCTTAACATAAATTTAAAATAGACTTGATGCTTTGAAAAGTTACAAATTTGAATTAATTGCACCTGATACCCCAATGCAAGCCCAACATTCAGTAAATACATTACACCAATCCTCCCAATCTGACTCTGACCAGTCAGATGAACAACAAATTAACAAGATGGCTTAGAAAGAACCAAAAAGATTATATTATCCAAAAATCACTGCATCTGATCTTAATATAGAAAGAAACCACATTTTCTAGAATAAATACAATGCTCATACAATTTATGAATGGAATATAGACGGAATGTCTGAATACAATATTATTAGTCTATTACAACAAATGACAATGGTTTCAAATGTTTATAAAACCCAAAACTAAAATGGATTAATCAGTGATCATGATATAGACAATCTTTTAGTTACTGGATTTACTGGTTAATTAAAAGGATAGTGGGACCATGCACTCACTGAAACCCAACAAGAAGAAATCTTAAGAGCAATAAAAAAAGATGACCAGGGAAGATTTATTTTGGATAAACAATGAAGAGAAATCTAAGATGCAGTTGCAACTTTAATTTTCTCAATCTCTAAACACTTTATAGGAGATCCTTCTCATTTTAAAGATAGAAATTCAGAATTATTATCAAATTTAAAATGCAAAAAATTAACCAATTTTAAATGGTATATAGATGTGTTTATGATTAGAGTTATGCAAAAATCTGATAACCAACAACCATTTTAAAAAGAAAAGTTTCTAGTAGGACTTCCTACTTTACTAAGAGAAAAAGTTAGAAATCAAATAAGAGAAAATTACAAAGGCATTATTCCATATGAAAAACTTACATATGGTGAACTAATTAGTTTCACTCAAAAAAAAGGATTAAAAATTTGTCAAGATTTAAAATTACAAAAGCAACTGAAGAAAGAAAGATATCAATGTATAAAGGAATTAGGATTATTCAGCCACCAATTTGACATTAGGAATGAACCTTCTTCTTCAAAAACATGTTGCCCTGTAAAACCAAAAAATAGGAGAAAGAATATTTCAGAATATTGTAAAAAACCCAAATATAGAAAATACAGAAAAGAAAATAAATAACAAAAAATAGAAAACAAAATAGATAAAACAATAAAATGTTATAGATGTGAAAAACCAGGACACGTTTCAAAATATTGCAAAATTAAAAGAAAAATTAATAATTTAAATCTATACGAAGAAATAGAACAAAAAATAAATAAGATTCTCTTAGAAACAACTTCTTTTGAAAATGATACATTTATCGAAACAGATGAATTACAAATAGAAGAATTATATACAACATCTCAATCTTCTGATGATGAAAATGAACCCTCGATTAATATGTTAACCAAAGACCAAGAATTTATTATTGAAGTTATTGATAAAATTCAAGATCCAGAACTTAAAAGAGAATATCTTTTAAAATTAAAATTCTCATTAAAAGATAAACCAGAAAAAGAAAAAAAATATTTCTAGTCAATCACAAATGTATAATATTCAAGATATAATATTTAATAAATATGAAAAAATAAAACCCAATCAAATTACAAATTCTGAATTACAATTAAAAATAAAACAAATCAAAATTAGAACTTTCTCAACTTAAAATGGAACAACAAGAAATGAAAAAACAAATGCAAACCGTAGAACATGAAATCCCAAAAAATAATTCGTCAGATACTGAACCTGAACCTAAAGAAAATACACAGGAATATATGATGGTTCTAACTAAAGTATCTATCCAAAAATATTTAATAAAAACAAATATTGCCATAAATAATGAATTTCAATTAGAAACAATAGCTCTTTTTGATACAGGAGCAGACCAAAACTGTATTAGGGAATGAATAATTCCAACAAAATATTATGACAAAACATTAGAATCTCTTAAAGCCGCAAAGGGTAAAAAACTAAAAATTACTTACAAAATTCCCAACGTAGAAATATGCAACAAATATATAAAATATCAAACATGTTTTTTAATGGTAAAAGATATTACCCAAGACGTCATTAGGAACCCCGTTCATATACTTAAACCATATAAAGTAACAAATAATTCTATCTCCACCAAAGTTTTAAATACTAAAGTAAAATTTTCTTTCGTGGAAAAACTAAAAATAAAAAAACTGAACTTATTAAAATCTTTATCCATCCATAATGAGCAAATTAATAATTTAATTAATCATAAATGGAACAAATCTCTTTTATAAATGAAGAAATATGTTTTAAAAAAATTAACTGAAAAATTAGAAAAAAAGAGAATTACAAAAAATGATAAATCAGCTCAAAGAAAAAATAGAATCAACAATTTGTTTTGACATTCCTAATGATTTTTAGAATAGAAAAAAACATGAAATAACATTTTCATATGAAAATAATTTTGATGAAAGACAAATATCCACAAAAGCAAGACCAATACAAATGAACAAATAAATGGAAGAATTTTGTAAAAAAAGAAATACAATATCTTATTAATAAAAATTTAATTAGGAAAAGCAGTTCTTATTAGAGTTGTTCAGCATTTTATGTAATAAAAAATGCAAAACTCGAAAGAGGAACGTCAAGATTAATAATTAATTACAAACCTCTCAATCAAGCCTTAAAATGGATTAAGTACCCAATACCAAATAAGAAAGATTTGTTAAAGAAACTTTGTAATACAAATATTTTCTCAAAATTTGACATGAAATCTGGATTTTAACAAATCCAAATAAAAGAAAAAGAAATATACAAAACGGTATTTATTGTACCATTTGGACAATATGAATGGAATGTAATGGCTTTTGGATTAAAAAATACTCCATCCGAATTTCAAAGAATAATGAATGATATTTTTTATCAATATTCTGAATTCACAATAGTATACATCGATGATGTATTAATATTTTCAGAAAATTTAGAAAAACACTTCAAACATATATCCATCTTTATAAAAGTCATAAAAAATAATGGTTTAGTAGTTTCTAAATTCAAGATAAGTTTGTTCCAAACCAAAGTAAGGTTTTTAGGTTATTATATTACCCAAGGAACCATTACCCCAGCAAAAAGGTCCATAGAATTTACTAGCAAATTCCCAGACCAAATCCTTGATAAAGTTTAATTACAAAAATTATTAGGAAGCCTTAATTATGTCATAGACTTTTATCTAGGTCTTAGCAAATTATGTAAACCATTATGATAGGCTCAAAAAGAATCCACAACCTTGGACAAATGATCACACCAATATTATCACCCAAATTAAAAAAAAATCACTAAGCTTCATTGTTTATATTTAGCTGATCCAAATGCCTTCAAGATCGTAGAAATAAATGCTTTTGAAATAGGATACGGTGGGATCTTAAAACAAGTTAAAGGGGGAAAAAAACAAATAGTCCAGTTTACTTTCAGACACTTAAATCCAATTCGGCAAAATTATGGTACTATTAGAAAAGAAATTTTATCAATTGTTTTATGCATTACAAAATTCCAAAGTGATTTATTAAATCAGAATTTTCTTTTATGAATTGATTGCAAATCAGTAAAAGAAGTTTTATAAAAAGATGTTCAAAATATTTACTCTAATGGTATAAAATTTGCCTTGAAAAAGAAAATGAAAGATCATCATCATCATCAAAATCTTCCAAAAATATAATTATTTAAGATATACAAGATCCAAATAAAATTAATTTTCAAATTTTATAATCTTCAAAATTTTTTATTTTTTAATTTAATACAAATATTTTTAATTTAATACAAATAAATAATCAAACCAACGTCATTCGTTAACTTTGACCATTCTAGTAAAAATTTAAAGGGGGGATATGTTGCTAGTGGAAATAAATATTTTTCCATGGAAAAGAAAGCTTATAACATTTCTTGCGTGGGTTCTTCGTGGGCTGGGCTTTAAAATACCATCGGATCGGCGCAATAGTCGTTGCATGCAATTTGGTAGATTTCCTTAAGCCCAAGAAAACGGAGTGAAAGTGGAAGACGCGAAAAGCTGACAAGAGAAGAGAAGAGACGCGACACGAGTCACTCACGACTCACGAGCCACTCAAAACGACGCCGCTGGAAATTTCCATCCGCTTCATGGGATGCTGATTGGTCTAGATTCTTCTCGAATCAAATCTCTCTCATATCATAAACAAGCCACATTGGCATCGTCGTAGCCGAACTCAGCTTCCCCGGGACGTCGCGATTTGGAGAACCCTAGAAGCAACTCTTCCATTTCCGTTGCCTTTTGCCTTTTTCATCCATCAATTCGAATTCTTAGCTTCCTTCGGATTTTCGCTATTCGATTTAGACTTCTGCATACTTTTTAGGTTCGTGCTTTTGGTTCCATTATTACTTTTTATTTTCTTCTATGTTCTTCGATGTGAACCTTCCGTTTTCTAGGATTTGATGGTGAGAATTTTATTTTCGGTCTTAAATGATTTTGATCTTATTTGATTTCCTCTAGGTTCTTCGATCCGACGAGTGCTATGTATTTGTTCATTTGTTGATATTATCGTCGTTTCTGATTTATTGCATTTGACATAACATCTTTGTTTAGTATTATTCTGCATCTCCTTTCACTTTTCCTTTCCTTTTTTTTTTGAAAGGGAAATTTGATGCATTTTGGTTGTGTATTTGGTTATGCAAACAAGCACCTTAAAATGTAGGAAGTTTTGACTTTTGTTGACCATGGCTAAAAGAATCGATTGTAATTCGTTTTCTGGACTTGTATTATTGTTATAAACGAAATGAAGATCTATCTTAGTGCTCAATTAAATAAGATTCTAAAGTCGTGCCAAGCAACTTTTTTTTATTTATTTCATTTTGAACAAAGATTTTAATATTATTTTTAACATGAGAGAACTAACTAATGTTGTCTTGGTAATTAGAGAAATTAGCTAGACAATTATTCTTTTCTGCCCTTGGCTGCTGATTTGTTGTGATTTCAACAGCTTTAGGAGCTAAGTACTTTTGGCCTATGATAGTTTAGTTTGTGAATTTGAATTTGTTGAAGATCCTAATTGAAATAATATTATTACTTTCCTTTCTCTGTTCTAGGCATTGGTAGCTATTGAACTTCCATGGCGGATCATCACTCCAATGAAGGTTCGAGCATGGGCAGCACTTCTGGAGAGTCTTCTGATTCACTTGTAGAGCTAAAGATCAAGACTTTGGATTCGCAAATTTTTAGTTTTCTTGTTGAAAAAAATGTAAGTGCTTGTTTCAAAGCATTTGCATTCTCATAAATTTCTTGCTATGCAGTGCATCTCTTTTTTAATAAAATGATTTTGAGCCTCATCGAGCTTTTAGCTGATACCTAATTACTTGGATGAACTCAGATGCCAGTTTCATCGTTCAAGGAGAAAATAGCTAGGGAGCTTGGTGTCCCAGTTGGTCGGCAACGGCTGATTTTCAGGGGAAAGGTCTTAAAGGATGATCATCTCCTTTCTGAATATCGTATCCTATCATCTGTTTGCTAGAGAACTTCTTTGCCTTAATTAAATCAGATTTGTTCTATATTAAAGATCTACTGTACTGCAGCTTGCTCCAGGACTAATCATTACTTACATAGATGCCATGTTCATGAGCAGAATTGTCCCAATTATATGGATTAAAGCATGACCATTGCATGCAAGTATAGATTGGTTTTGTTCCTGGAAAATACGTGGTTTGCTAGTGGTTGTAACTGCTTTTGATTGAGCCATTATATATACAAGAAGTGAGTCTAAGTTTCAAAGTTTTTACCCTTATATTCTTTTGCTATCTCTTTAATACTTGTGCTTATATTTTCCTATTCTATCAAATTTGCATGATGTAGGCAACCCAACATTGTCCAAAATGAGCACTAATTAACCGGCTTGAATACCTAGCCTGTAGCATCAAATATATTACTTCTTAGTCACTTAATATTATGCATCATAAGTGTAATTAGAATTGTAAACTAGTAGTTGTTACTATCAAAAGAAGGGAATCAAGATGCTGTCTTGTATACTTCCTCAAGTTTGCTGTTTGTGGCAGTTTCCTTTGCTATGGTTCACTTTATGCAATATATCCTTCACTGGATTTTTAGATGTTGAGAATGGGCATACATTGCACTTAGTTGAAAGGCAGCCTGCCCAATCACAGCCTTCATCTGATGCAAGTTCAGGAGAGGCAGATGGAAATAACAGTAATAGAGGTATCAATATATATGGTGGTGCTTGTCTGGTCTTTGAAATTCTTCACGTTAATGCGTTTTACCAAAAGCAGTATATATCAAGAGTTAATTGAAATAAATGGCAGGAAATGATGCTGCTTCAGGCATCCCTCGTAATCGAGTTGGGCAGATTTCACACAGTGTGGTTCTTGGGACCTTTAATGTTGGAGATCAAGGTGATGGCAGTGCTCCAGACCTTAGTCGGGTGGGTGCTTTTTCTCTTTTTACTTGTGAAGCATTTCAACTCACCTTTAAATCTGTTTCATAACCTGAGTTCTTTAATTGCTTGTACATCAATGTGTGTGAAGCAATGATGAGTATTATTTCATTATTTGTTGCTTGACTTATAGGTTATTGGGGCAGTTTTAAATTCTTTTGGAGTTGGAGGCCAGTCTACTACTAATGGTACTATTACACAGTCTTCAACCTCTGTGAGTAATGCTTGATCAAAATTTATCTTTGCTTAAAGTTTAACAAATTAAATTTGAATTTTTTGTGGTATTGAAAAGTCTTGATTAATTGCCTTCATTGTTAGTTGTAACAGATGCACATATTTCCACCTAAGCTTCCTGTTGGCAAATGCTTCGGGTTTAAAAATATTAATTCTTTTTGGATTTTCTTATGTATACTGTTAACTCTAATGAATATGTCAGTGATTCAAATACAAGAGGGAAACTCGAAAAAGTAGAAATTAATGTGATGGGTTAAGGGTTAGGTAATAATTGATATTGCTTTCAGTTTCTCAAGGTGGTTGCAATATAGAAGGCTCAAAATAATTTAACGATAAGAATAATACTTCCTTTCAGGCTCCTCAAGGGAATGAAACAAATGGAGTGCGTGGTGGTGGTGAGAACCAACAGGGAAATCAGACACAATCTGCACCATCATTTCCTGGCCAATCCTTTCAGGTTGCTCATCAAGTTATGCCAATTCCTCTGACTGCAGCACAAGTATCTATTCCATCCCTTAATACGGTAGTACAATTAAACTTATTCATCTTTTAGCAGATTACAATTTGATTGTCTAATTCCATCATTCTCCTTTTCTCCAGCCAATTCCTGATTCCTTAAATACTCTCTCGGAATTTATGAACCGCATGGAGATGCATTCTCCGAATGGTGATACCACTACAAGCATTAACTTAATTTTTTTTTTTTTTTTGAAAGTAGTTGCAATTACTAATTGCTACTGCATTATTCAGGCTATCAGCCACACACATCTACAACTAACACAAGGGATCAACCAAGGGTAGCATTACCATCTGATGCACGAGGTCTGCCGACACCTGAAGCATTGAGCGTTGTAATTCGAAATGCAGTACGGCTTCTCAACAGTCATGCTATTGGTGCATTGTCTGTAAGTACTATGCCTTAGTATGTTTTCTGTAATTACCATTTTCTGGAAACTTTTAGGCCTTTGATTGTTATTAAATGTTTAACCAAATCCATGTTGAGGTTGATATGGTATGTGGAATACTAGTTTCCTTCTATAATTTTTAAACTGTATCAGAGTGTGCTAAAATCTCTGTGAATTCTTTTTCTCATGTATAATTACTGGCTTTCTATGGTGAAAATTTTGTATGTTATGAAATTCCTTAAGTACGTGTAGATCGAGGAAGATAAAGGAAAATTCTTTCTGTTAATATGATTTGAAAGGCATAGTTTAAGTTGCAGTGGTTTTCATGAAGAAAAAGTATTATATATTTACTCCAAATAGATTCCACGTTCTTTTTATATCTACCTCTCAAGTTTGAAATTTTATCATCTGATTCTTTGCATCCTTAATATGCTGCTACTTTTGTAGCATATTGCAGAACGTTTAGAGCAAGAGAGGGATTCTTCTGATCCTACAGTGAGGGGGCAAATTCAAACAGAATCAGTACAAGCAGGTCTTACAATGCAGCATTTAGGTTCCCTTCTTTTAGAGCTTGGCCGAACCATATTGACACTGCGTATGGGAAATTCTCCTGTATGGCCTACAATCTCTTGTGTCCTTATTTCCTGTTCTCTTTGAATAATAACATGCCACTAAATGTCTCATGCAATTCACAGGCAGAATCTTCAGTTAATGCTGGGCCTGCAGTTTATATATCTCCTTCAGGGCCAAATCCTGTAATGGTTCAGGTATGCTAAAAGTTTGTGTGCATTATATCAAGTTATAAAATAACTGCAAAATCATGCTAATATATTCTATTTACGTATGGTAATATTTAGATATACTGATTGTCTGATCAACTCTGAGCACTTCATTCAAGTAGCAGATTCTTAATTTCTGTGTAGTATGTATTTTATGTTGATTGCTATTCACAAATAGCTTAACTGAAGAGTATGATACATGGTAATATCAAGTTGGTAAAATTCTGCAAAATCCTGCTAATAGAACCTATTGAGTTATGGTAATATTTTGATATCCTGTTTGTCTACTCTGAGCAAATCATTCAAGCATTTCTAATATCTGTTCTTCTATCTATTGTTATTCACAGTAGCTAAATTGAAGAGAATGATATCCATCTGGTCTCTCTAGGTGCATATATCTAGTTATAGAGATGTTCCTATTCTCTTCTGACATAGAAAGCAATTCTTTTGAGGGCTTAGGATTAACAGAAAGGGATGCTAGGGTGCAAAAATGAGAGAAATTGTGTTTACTTTTGAAAGAAGCTGGGAGTTTTTGAGATGTAAAAACTGGTATTTTACCATCTTAAGATGTTATTGTTAATTGTTTTCTGTTTGGCATTTTACTTCACCAGTTGCCATGAGATGTGCTGAAACAATTATCGGTGATCTTGCTTAGTTTATTCAAGTGTTTGAACTCTCTTTAGGATCCTGTTCATCATGCATGCATTGATTGTTTATTTGCAGCCTTTTCCCCTTCAAACCAGATCCCTCTTTAGTGGATCCCATTCTCCATCAAATTCTCTGACTGTAGGTCCTGTTGGTGTTGGAAATGCTCCACGGCACATAAATATCCATATACATCCTGGTGGGTAAAATCTGCTTCTAGCCAGGCCATAATTTCCCTTTCAGTTGTACTCTGTTTTTTTATTTGTAACTGCTAATTATTGTCAGGTACTGCACTATCACCGGTGGTTTCAGCTGTTGGTAATTCAACAAACAATGGGGAAGGGAGGCAAGGGGAACGTGGTAATAATGCTGGTTCTGGTTCAATGCGGGTTCTTCCTGTGCGGAACACTGTTGCTTCTGCTCCCCAAGCACGTGCCACTGCTGCAATGTCCAGTGCTGCACAATCTGCTCCCACCGAGTCTTCACTATCCTCTATGGTTGCTGAAATCAATTCAAGAATTAGAGACTTAGTTAGTATGCAGGGAGATAACCAGGATGCGTCAGGTAGCTGACAGTTAATTGTTTTCAGATGCTAATAACTACATTGTTGTTCGTATGATTTCTCTGGTCTTTAAAGGTGAAAGTAGAATTGTAGAATTCATGTTTGTAGCTGGTGCAGGTAGTCAGCTGCCTAATAATATGGTTGCTAGTGGAGCTGCGGATTCTACTGTTGCTTTACCAGCAAACCTTGAAACTGAAGAATTGAAGGTGTGCTTTATTTACAATAAAATCATCTCAATTAGGAACCATCTGTTTAGTATCTCTGACGAGTACTATGTTACTTTAATAATCAGTCACAACCTGAACATGCTGAAGGAAGAAATGATAATACTGAGAGTGGTGAGAGTTCACAGGATATATTACTTGGCACAGTTAGATGCCCTCCTAGTTCTAGTGGAGAACCTTCGGTGAAGTTGGAAGATCCATCAGGAAGTGCTCCTAGATCCAGTGAGGAAAATGCCAAACCTGTACCGCTTGGATTGGGGTTGGGGGGTTTGGAACGCAAGGTGTGATGATAATTTTTCACTTCATTCGAATCTGTTTATGTTAAAATTATTGACAATGAGCATATGATATCTTTCTGGCCAGAGACGAGTCAAACCAACAAAATCTTCAATTGCCGGTGTTAATGGAACAGCTAGTTCTTCACTTGATCAAAATCTGAGTGCTAGAACGGCTGGTCAACAGATTTTGCAGTCACTTGCGTCTCAGAGCTCTTCTCTGAATAGGGTAGATTCTTCCTCAGGTAATCAAGGTGTTCGGGGTAGTAGATTATCAGAAGGGCAGGGTTCAGATGATCAATTAGCTGCTGCTAATGCCGTCTCTCAAGTTCTTCTAAATCCTGCATTGAATGGCCTATTGGCGGGGGTTTCTCAGCAAACTGGTGCTGGTTCACCAGATGATTTTAGGAATATGTTGCAGCAACTGACTCAAAGTCCACAAATCATGAACACTGTTAGTCAACTAGCTCAGCAAGTTGATAGCCAGGATATTGGGAACATGTTTTCAGGTTTTGGAGGAGGCCAAGGTGGTGGTATTGATCTCTCACGGATGGTCCAACAAATGATGCCCATTGTTTCTCAGGCGCTTGGTCGTGGGCCATCTGCAACTCCATCCTTCCCTGCTGTAGAATCTAAATCACAGGTACAGTATGATGGGTGGAAGTCAACTGCTACTGATAAATCATGTTATCATGATTTCAGTTTTTATTTTGGTTGATAATGTGGATTTTTTAGCCCCCCGGCCCTGCCTTCCATTTTTTTTATATAACGTGTAATTAGCATGTAATACTGAGATGGTGACATGGAGGACTATTGTGCTATCTGCTGTTTCTTCCAGGATGACATTCAACAAACTGCTCAGAGGATCGAGCAGTCTAATGTACCAGATGACGTCTTCCATGCTGTTGCCGAAAATGCAGTTCAGGTTTATGGCAATGGGGGGAATGCTGAAGAACTTCTAAATGAGTTGTGTGGTAATGAAGGTCTTGCCAAGGTAAGTTGTCAAAGATTGAGTGCCTTTGCGTCATGGGTTTCTTACCTGTTAAATAAGCTTGTGGTTGAAGTGCCTCCTTTTTGGGGAGAAAAAAATGGCTTAAGCAACATTCTTTTTAACTGGCTAATTTTTCAGGGTGATTATTGTACAGAAACTCATTAATATTTTCTTACATGGTCAGGAATACACAGAGATGCTGAAGCAGGACTTGCGTCAAAGGTTTCAGGATAAATCTGAGAAGGATAAGTTCTAGCTCTCTTGATTCTGAAAATTAAAACTTAGTTCTTTGGAAGTTCTAAAAGTCGAGCAGCTAATTACTGGGTCATTTCTTACCCAGATTCTATCATGAACTTAGGCTTCTGGGGGATTGTTTGATCTTATATTTGTTATGAAAGTGCTCTTTGTTTAGTTGTTGCATCAAATTGGAATTATCATGATAAAAGTATATTCTACTGTTTTCTCGAAAGATACAAGTTCCACTAGCTTTTTTCTTTAGGTTGGTTTCTTGATATGAAAATGTAAACATCTATTACCAGTTTTTTCAATTAACTACCTATCCTCTATTGAGGTCAAATGCTCTAGTGATCTTATATATATATGTACTCAACAGTTGGATGAGTGGATTAGTGATTGAATAATTGAAAGCTTTGTTGGATGTGTGATTGAATAATTTGAACTGCTATATGGGTACTCGGACTCGGCAGTCAGCACTCGTTTTGATTTTCATGAGAAATTAGTTGTTTTATATGCTTTCTTCATTGCCATCCGAATCAAGAGGGGCATTCAGAACTGTGGACATGGTGATTTGGTGGCTCCATATAATGAACACATTCTAGGTTTCGTTCGACATAATAGGCATATTATTCTGTAATCGAAAGGGTATTGAAAAATAGATATGGTGAAAGCCTCGTGTTTTTAATTCAGGACTATATCATTTATATATGATCAGAAACGATACTTCAATACCAAAGTAATGAACGGTGTGAAAATAGAGTTATTATTTAATAGTTTGACTGCCACACCCAACCGTTTGTTGATATTAGGGGTGTAAATAGAATGTTGGATGAAGTATTTGTGAACTTTTTGTATAACATTTATTTATTAAGTAGTATAAATAAAAATTTTATGTTTTTTAATAAATGGACGAACCCAAATAGAGATATGCTGGTTCGTTTATGTTTATGAATAAGCTCGTCTATTGACTTATTTATTTATTAATGATATTTTTTTATAAAATTTTTTTTAGTATATATTAATAAAGTTATCTTAAAACTTGTTTATTGTTCCATTAGTATATAATAATAAAATTATCTTGGTTTGTATTTTTTTTCATTTATAATATAATTATTAATATTTATATTTGACTATTTTATATCTAAACAATATATGTGTTTGTATATACGTATTCATTGTTTGTTTATTTATTATTTAGTAGCATTGTTTGTGAACATGTTCATTTAATATTTGTAAACATTAAATAAATGATTATGAACACACATTTTTAAATAAATAATTATGAACAAAAATTTAAAATTTTTAATGAAATCAAACTGAACATCAACAAATTTAAAAATAAACAAATGAACATAAATAAAAAGATTTGTTCATTCAAGCTTGGTTCCTTTACAACAAGAAAGTTAAGTGCTAAATTTCCATGTGTGTTCTTGGACTCATGTCGCAATTTTCATTATTCTGCAGTCTTTATAGCTAACGCTATCCTGCCTGGATGGTACGAACATAACATGCCCACTAATTGCGGGTTAGTTGGTCCTACGAGTCTGTAGAATTTCTTAATCTTATCTTTGGCAAACAAACATATCATCAATATTGTTACTTGTTATATCACAGGTTGCTTTTGAAATTCAATTTTAAAGGACACTTAAAAACTGTGGGTCAAGTTAAATGGATGTTGTTGGATTTACCTTGAAATAGGGGATTTCTATTCATGGATGTATGGTCTTGTAGTTTTGCGTTATTGAGGCGCCTTGGCAAATTGCGATGATGGCACATGCTACTAAGGACGTAGGGACGTTGCCTTGCCTCATGTCGTGACCATTCATTTATGGCATCGTCAGCACAGCTTATTTTTCATGCATTTAACCGACAAGGGTAATGCTAGCTAGCAGCAGTATTGTTTCCATTATTTCTTCCTGAAGTCCCCACTCAATGATCATTGGGTTTTTGCACATATAGTTGGGAAGATATAACATCAAAATTAATACACTTAATTACTAAATGATAGTTATAATAAAAGGGAAAAGCAAAGTTCGAGGCAAGTTTTAGGAGAATTATGCAGTGTATGTGGCTTCCAGTTCACCAAAGCTCGTTCTCCCAAGTCGCTATAAAGGAAAAAGTGAAAAGTAGTGACCCCTCTTTTGTTTGAATAGCATCGGCTAATCATTTGATTTATACCTTGAATTTGAATTAGATGATCCACCGTCGGTGATGAACTGAGATATAAAATATTTATGCTTTTACTCCAGTGGTCATTTGTTGACACCAGAGTGATGCGAGCCAGTAGGTTTACTTACCTGCTAACCTCAACTCCCTGATAAGTCTTCGATGTAACCAATGAGCTCTTTATTCGTTAGCCCTAACAACTCAGCCTCAATCACTAACAACCACCCAATGAAGCCATTTCTCAGCTATTATAAAATTCTATCGAACACTTAAAAAGATAAAACCAACTGAAGGCTCAATGAAAACACTGACGACCTCAATTTAAGAAAAACCAACCACCTTACTAAGAAAGTAAAATCCAGCATACTCTTTAGCATCCCAAAACCTCAAGAATAGTAATTTCTTTTAAAAAACTCCAAACATCTGTATGTAAGTTACATACTATGATGCGAGAGATATTGAAAAATCTCCTCGAGAGTTAGACTCAGCCAGTCTTACTACTCTCTTTGTTGCTGTCATCTTGAATACAAATGCTTGGCTGATAGTTGTAGTACTACAGTGACAAGTTAAGTAATGCGTGAGCGAAACAAACCAAGCAAGCTTTAGATTTGGGTTATTTAGGGGGTAATGAATATTTTCTATTTCAGAACAAAACAAAGCACCAATTGAGCCATCATCATCGTCCATGTTGACTAAATAATCCCAACCAACTCTGCTCTACTGGTAACACAACTCCACCCTTAGTTGTCGACTTGATAATAGTTCCATATGTTGCAAGCTTATCAAAAAAGCATTTTCTTTCTTAAAAAAAAAATGGAGAACTCAACATTAAGAACAAACATTAGTGTTGTAGTAATTCTCTACCTCCCATAATTTGGAAGAACAAAACAAAGAACCCCAAAACCATGTGGGAGACAAACACATTCACAGTTCAAACAGTGAGCTAATGTAAGGACACCCTTCCACCGACACTTTAATTCAATTTTCTCTTTCCTCTTTCTTTTCCTTTTTTATCTCCTCAAATTTTCCCTCCTTTTTTTTATTTGGTTTTTCCTTTACGGCTTACTCACACTTTCAACTGTTCAACCCATTTAATATAGCCTCCCTTAAATATTGTGCCATCCTATCCCCTTATTAACTCTTTCAGTTCACTGCTCCTGCCCTCTTATTCTAAACCTCTCCTTTGCCCTTCCATTAGACCCAAAATGCCGCTTCACTCGGCGGTAGCATTGTTTTATGCCGCCGCTTCTCTTTTCGCCGTTGCTGGCGCCGAAGATCCCTACAGGTTCTACAGCTGGAATGTTACGTACGGTGACATTTACCCTCTTGGTGTTCGTCAAACGGTGAGCTTTTCATAGCCTCAAAATATAGTTTCATTGTCGGTCTATATATGAGAATGATGGTCAATACCTTATAAATCTTTTATTTTCCAGGGTCTTCTCATAAATGGGCAATTCCCAGGCCCTGATATTCACTCTGTTACCAACGATAACCTCATCATCAACGTCTATAACAACTTAAACGAATCTTTTCTCCTCTCTTGGTATGATTTATTTGGAGGCAACCTTTTTACGTTCCATTTTTTCTTCCACTTACTTCACTGCCATATAGAGACCATTATAGTCGGTCACTACACATGATCGGTTATTCTTGTCTTGTTTCCTACAATGGTTAACGTGAACGCTAGGTAAAAAACATCCATGTGCTTTGATTTCATCATGGCAGATCTGTGTTTTTTTTTTCTTTTACAGTAAAGCACGTGGCTAAAACAAGTATCTTTTTTGCTTTGCTGTAATTAGAAAGCGGCTTGTCCTTCGATTGAGAAAGACAGCATTTAACTTTTAAATTAATTGGAAAAAAATGTTGAATTAATGGTCGTTAATCTACCTAATTAAAACCCCATTAATCATCATTGATTCGAGTGGACCATTTATTTTGTATTAGCTGTCTCCTACATGTAACATATATGGGGAAGAAGCTCAAGTGGATTAGGAATGCAAGGATAGAGATATGAACACAACATATTAGCCTTAATTATCATATTTATAATTTCATAACCTGGAAACAAGTTGATTGACCTGTCCAATTTTTTCCCCTTTTTACATTGTGTTTTATGAAGTCTGTTATAGTTGTACGTAGGAAATGTTTGGTCAAATTCTGGTTTTGGGTTTTCTACTGAATTAAAATTTTAAGATATAGTCCTTAGTCCTTGTATTTTAATTTGGCATGATTTGATTATATGTTTTAATAATATTATTAGTTAATCCAAATTATTAAATATTTGTATCAAAATGATGTTCTGTTGACATATAAATTTTTATTAAATTAAGTTATTTGACTGGACTTAAAAAAAAGATACTTAAGCAATAGATCGATATATGATATTTTTAAAAATAATCTATATTAAGATTTTAGCAAAAACAATTAATTGTGTTAATAATTTGGATTAATTAATAATATTGCAAAGGTAGGATAAATATTAAAATATAAGGATCAAATTTTAATTTGAGTTCAATAGGGACCAAAATCATAATTTGACCTAAAAATGTTTATCTTGGATGATTTGTTGTCAAATCCTGCTATTAGTCTTTGTTTTATATGCACATCTACTTTAATTTTGTCATTTTTAATTTATGTATTTTTTTGAAAAATTATTTTTACATGACACTAATGAAAATATCATATCATTTTATTTTAGTTAATGAATTTAGTGTCTATCATTTGACTTATGACTGAAATTAAAATAAAAATATATATATGAATTAAAAATAATTAAATTAGAGAACAATGATTAAACCTATACTTTATGCATTGTGCCAGATTAATAGTAAAATTTGACTTAATAGATTTAATTATTACCATTTGAGTTTAGATTGAAATCTAAAAATTTAAAAAATATATAATTAAAATTGATGCAATTAGAGTACAGACATCTTATATCTTATGTATAATATAAGGGCTCATAACAAAATTTGACATGGTTGATTTACAAACTCGAAAAATAAAAAGATAGTGAATCAAGAAGAACAGGTGGGGTGGTTGTTTTAGCATGTCAAAACAAAGCAGTGAAAGACAACCAGTTCAAAATTGGATCGTGAATTAGACTGCACATTTTAAATAGGCAAACATTAGTTGTTTTTTTTTTTTTTTTTTTATCATTTGCAAGGTTTATTTACTTAGCTGAAGACTGTAAATATGTAGGAATGGAGTCCAACAAAGGAGGAACTCGTATGAAGACGGCGTGTATGGCACAACCTGCCCTATTCCACCAGGAAAGAACTTCACATACATGCTTCAGGTGAAGGATCAAATAGGGAGTTTCTATTACTACCCATCACTTGGATTCCACAAGGCAGCTGGTGGTTTTGGAGGGATCAGGATCCTTAGTCGCCCACGAATCCCAGTCCCCTTCCCTGACCCGGCCGGGGATTACACTGTGCTCATTGGCGATTGGTACAAGTCCAATCACACGGTACTATACATTTTTTCAAATTAAAGCTGCTTGCTTTTAGGTTGGAAAAAAATGTCATAACTATGGCAGCATGGGGCCGTACAACAATTTAACATGGTGGGATCACCCAGTGTCTGTCGGCAGCATAATGGCGTTAGTTGGATTAACGAAGCAAAGCAAATTTGGTTTTTTTTTTTGACTATTCAATGCTGCTGTGGGCTATGGCTTTATCACCCCCTTTTACAGCTGGATTTCTGGACTGTCATTTTCTTTGTCATTTCCTGCTTGGCTCAGCCTTGGTTTATTTTGATACGATTTAAACGTGACAGGGAAAAGACATTGCTTTTTTTTTTTTTGGGGGAATGGGTAGTGATGCTAAGGATTAAACCTGAACTTTTATACCACAAAAGATAAACTATCTTACTATTAGATCAAGAAGTTGTCCGCAAATGCGTTGCACCTGATATATGTCTATTTCTCTCTTAATCATCAGCACAGATATGATGGTTTCCTAGGATGCTCAACTTAGGTGTGTTATTGTCATGTATATATTCAACATTTCTATGTAGCTTGCCATCTGGGGCCAGCGCATGTCTCCTAGCGGGGATAATGAAGTAATGATTATAACAGCTGCATAAGAATTTGATTTTATACAAAGTACTATGGTGTTGGTAATTAATAAGAAACTGAAAAAATGGGGTTGTGCAGGTTTTGCAAGCTCATCTGGATGGTGGTAAGAAGCTACCTTTCCCTGATGGAGTCCTTATCAATGGTCGTGGACCTGGTGGTGCCTCCTTCAATGTTGAACAAGGTACTTAATTTTTCTTATACTAGTAAAGACTAAACAGGATCAAGCATAATGAGGATCATGTATTGTGTTGCAGGCAAAACCTACAGGCTTAGGATATCAAATGTTGGACTGCAAAATTCTCTCAATTTCCGCATCCAAAACCACAGGTTGACGTTGGTTGAAGTGGAGGGAACACACACCCTGCAAACGACCTACTCTTCCATCGACCTTCACCTAGGCCAATCATGCTCCGTTTTATTCACAGCTGATCAGCCTGCACAAGACTATTACATTGTTGCCTCTACTCGCTTCACCAACCCCGTTCTCACCACGACTGCGACCCTTCGTTACAGTAATTCTGCTGGCCCTGTCTCCGGTCCTCCTCCTGGTGGACCCACCATCCAAATTGACTGGTCTTTGAACCAGGCACGCTCTATTAGGACTAACCTTACAGCGAGTGGACCAAGGCCTAACCCTCAGGGCTCCTACCACTATGGTCTCATTAATACAACCAGAACCATCAGGCTTGCAAACTCTGCAGGACAAGTTAATGGGAAGCAAAGATATGCAGTTAACAGTGTTTCCTTTGTTCTGCCAGACACTCCTTTGAAACTTGCCGACTATTTCAAAATTGGAGGAGTTTTCCGGCCTGGGAGCATATCAGATAATCCTTACGGTGGGGGGATATACCTTGACACTTCAGTTCTGAATGCTGATTATAGGGCTTTTGTTGAGATTGTATTTCAGAACGATGAGGACATCATACAGAGCTGGCATCTCAATGGCTACTCTTTCTTCGTTGTTGGGTAAGCACTAAGCGCTAAAGAACATCATTTCTTACCATAACGTTATGCACGAACCTGTGTTAACATATTGGTTTTGAAACCGCATTGAAATACAGTATGGACGGAGGGCAATGGACAGCAGCTAGTAGGAATGGATACAACCTACGTGACGCAGTTGCACGTTGTACTACTCAGGTACCTAAATCAATCATCTTTATTCAATTTAATTTAGCTATCTTAGTTAAGACCCAATTTTAATGTACTTGATGTATATATGCGGTGAATTGCATGCAGGTGTATCCAAAATCATGGACAGCCATATATGTGGCACTTGACAACGTAGGGATGTGGAACTTGAGGTCTGAGTACTGGGCAAGACAGTACCTTGGGCAACAGCTTTACTTGCGTGTATACACAGATTCAACATCTCTCAGGGATGAATACCCCATCCCCAAGAATGCTCTCCTCTGCGGTAGGGCAGCTGGCCGAAGCACCCGACCGCTCTAAGCCACCATATGATAAAGAACGTTGGGTGGTGGATGGATGAAGATGATTCAAGAGAGTAGAGTTTTGCCTCTAATCTTAATATATATATCTTTACTTATATAATATAGCTCATTATATTGTGCTTAGCATGTAATATTCAAGTCTAAAATTAATGGACCTCAGCTCGAGGTCGCATTCTTTGTTACTTTAGATCAGATCTATATTCCCTTTGTATTGTTCAGGTTTCCAACCATAAATTATTGGTACTATCTTATTGTTATCATAATTGACGTGTTGTTTAAGTTCAAGTACTGCTTTCACATGCAAAGGAACAAAGCTAAAAAGGAGCAGCTCTTTGCTCTTGTTCTTCAATGTGTGTATATATTTTGATCACCTAAAAGTATTATTAAGAGTTGAATAACTGGTCATTACTATGCTGGTTGGCAGGTATGATAGTTAAGGGTGCCAGTGAATTGGGTTTCGTGGGGTCTCACCTTATTTCGTACCCAATTGGGCAAGTTTTGCGGGTGGTGGGGCGGGGATGGAGACAAAAATTAAACCCGCTGTGAGTGGTAGGGTAAGCATAGATATGACTTTATACCTGTCTTGTTGCATCATTCTTGGCCGCCTTGCATACTATAATAAGTATATTTAAAAAATAAATATTTATAAAAATTTAATTTTGATAACATATGTGGTGTGATTTCAGAGGATAGGTATTTTATTTTTTTCATAAAAAATTTGGTTTATATTTATTCAATTGGTACTTATAAATATATTGTATGAACTGGGTCACGGGGCGAGTATAGTGAGGATTAGGTGGGTTGGGAGACCCACGTGAGTAGTGGGGTGGGGATGGTTTTAGTCTTGCGGGTTGCGGGCCGAGGATAGTTTTGGATTTTGTACTCGCAATGAGTCGTGGATGGGGATGGAAATTCTTGGCGGGGATGAGCACCCCCACACCTGCCCGCCAATTGACACCCCTTATAATAATGTTTCTAAATGATATTGGTGTTTATTGATATAAATTAATAAAAGTTTTTAATATCATAAATAATGTAATATATATTAATTTAATTGATGGAGAAACTAAAGATATTAAACTACTAAAAATTCATAAAATTTAAACTAAAAATATTATTGAAGGGCCAAAAGTCAAATTAAAAAACATAGCGGTCAACATAAATTAACTTTACTTTTACATATATAATATAGGGACTGGGAAAGCTAGCCATTGCTACTGACTATGCCTACAGAGTACAGACAAGGTTAAATGAATGGTATGTATTTATCTAAGGATGCATGATAAATTTTGCTTTTTTAGAGTTTTTCAACTCAAGCAGTAAATCAAATAATTTAGTACACTATTTATCATTTCACCAATGATTCACTAAAAAAATTAAAAATAACATATAAAAACATCTAGGATTAATGATTATGGACCCTATAGCCTAAATAAAGCTTGAACCAATTGCATTCTAGACTAAAATGGAGGATAACGCAATGTATAAACTTCACGAGCCTTTTAAGACTAAAATTGGGATATAGTAAAAGCCCATTAGTTAAGGGTTCATAGCCCTTCTTCTCAACAATTCCTACTTCCGGAGAGTTCGCTCAGGTCACTTCGCTGGAAGCCTTTCAGAATTCAGATTTAAATTGAATAAGCATAGTATTCAAAAGTATATACCACTGGTGTTTGTAGTAGGGCAAGCAAAGCCCCGAGGCAACCAAAACCTCAAAACCTTGCTTCTATTTTCTGTTCTCGTTCGGATCTCAATCTCAAATTTTCTACATCGCGCTTAAGATCAGGTAAAAGCTTTATTCATTTCAAAGCTTTCTGGGGTTTCTAGAACTTAAGCCTTTGTTTCCATTTTTTCGCGATTATGTTACTGTTTACTTTGGTTCCGTTGGTTGTGAAATGAGGAAATGAATGATTAATGAAAGTGCTGCTGAGCATAACGTTTCTCCGGCTCATTATACAAATTTATGGTTTATTAAGCAGCATTTGGATGTTTTTCGTTTCATTGTTAGATTAAAAAAACTATATTTTTTTTCTCTCGCTCTCGTGATTCAGGGTTTTATTTGAGCACCAAAGCCCCAGCTACTCTCGACCACGTTATATTCAATGGCGGTGCGTTGTTTGCCTACTACTAAATTACTTTCAGTTGGTTAGATTTTTTTTTTTTTATGCATTTGGTTTGAAGTTTTATTTTGCTTACCGGTTGGGTGAATGTGATAGATTGAAAAAATCCTTAAAGATGACGCTAGTGAAGAGAAGGGGGAGCGTGCCAGAATGGTGAGTCATTATTATTTATAATTTGTGTACATTTAATGCTGATAATATGGTTTAAATGATTTGTTTTTCCTACTACTTTTTTGGAATTCTAAGATTAAACTTAATATTGCATTCTTGTTATTGGGGTATTTTATTTTCAGTAACATCTGATATTCATGAGCTTTGTTACATTTAGGCATCATTTGTTGGGGCAATTGCAATTACTGATTTGGTTAAGACAACCCTAGGGCCAAAAGGCATGGTAAGTTTTCCACATTGTGCATACAGATAAAATGCGAGTACTAGTTCTTTAAATCCTTGACTTTTTTATTGGTGAAATTATCTGCCAGGATAAAATTTTACAATCAACAGGCAGAGGACATGAAGTAACTGTTACTAATGATGGAGCTACCATCTTAAAGTCCTTGCATATTGACAACCCTGCTGCAAAAGTTTTAATTGGTATCCTGATAATTATCTTCATTGTTATTACTCTTTATGAGTAAATTGCTTGGTTTCTTCAACATGTTAAAACTCGCAATGTTATTTTGGTACACAAGAGTACATGACAGAACTGTAAATGGTTCAGTGAGCCATGCTAACAGAGTCATTGATTTTACTTGGAAATAGCTTTTATTTTATTAGATTACATCCTTAATTTGAAATTCAGACATCTCTAAAGTTCAAGATGATGAAGTTGGTGATGGGACAACGTCTGTTGTTGTTTTGGCTGGAGAACTTTTAAGGGAGGCTGAAAAGCTAGTGGCTGCAAAGATTCATCCCATGACTATAATATCAGGTTCTTTTAGCCTCATTTAGTACTTTGCTTTCTATTATTCTTCTCCATTATGGCACCTTGCATGTCACAGTTCATCCTGTATAATCTTTTTATTAATATCTTCAATTTTTTTTCCTTTCCACTAAATGTTGCATTTTGTGGCCTGTAGGCATTAAGTTGCTTCGAGCTTTAACTTTTTATGTAGTTTTGATATCTATATAGCGTGAAGAAAGAGTCAAGCATGTTAGCAGTGTGATTCTTTTTTCCTGATTTGCTTCTATCATAGAAAATTTAAAGGAAGTATATTGTTAAGATGAGCATGAGATATAACTATAAACTTTAACACATCTCTCTTAACTCCTATAGGAGTAAAATTTCCAGCATTACATTTTCTATTTTATTTGCTCATTTTTTTTCTGAACTTATAACAGCATAATTGTATTTGTAATATACTATTTCTGTCCCAATAAATTTGTCACATTTTGACTTTTTTGTGGTCATTTTATTTTGACTTTACATGAGGCTACTGAATCCCCAATCCTTTGCTTGCCATGCAGTAACAGTACCAATATCCACAAACTGTTGCTTCTGACTTATTATTTTAAATTATTATTGATGAAAATTTTAAAATATATATATGAAAAACTTTGAATAACATAATTCTTAAATATATTTTTGTTAATATAATTAATTAAAATATTTAAAATAATAGAAAAAATTTTAAAAATTTGACTTGAAAATTTTAACCCATGAGAATTTAATTGGGACAGAGGGATTATTTGGTTATTTCCCTTATCTTTTATTTTGTTGATTGCCAACTGCCAAATAAGTTAAGTTTCAGAGTTTATAACAATGTATGCTTGTTTTATAGGTTACCGAATGGCAGCTGAATGTGCTCGTAATGCTTTGTTGCAGAGGGTTGTGGATAACAAAGAGAATGCAGGTGAATTATTGGACGTGAATATGTTCTTTTTATTTGTGTGCGGATTGTATGATATGCCTTCATTTTGTATTATTTGCCCAACGTTTTAGGCTTTGATGGTTCCTGATTGAACTAGATTCTTTGATGTGTTTGACTTGATAAAATTTGTAATCGAGTTGTTGTTTCCATATTAGAATTTGTCTTTACTCTTTGTAGTTGCTTCTTATAGCGCATGGCATTTCTGAATTTTGCAGAGAAATTCAAGTCAGACTTGATGAAAATTGCAAGGACCACTTTGAGTTCTAAAATTCTTTCTCAGGATAAAGAACATTTTGCACAACTGGCTGTGGATGCTGTAATGAGGTTAAAGGTGATAATTTCTCTCCATCCAACATTTTAAGATAAAATATTAGTGTTTCAACTATTCGGAATTATGTTGAGGATTCTTTTTTGCACAACTGGCCGTGGATGCTGTTATTGAGTTTCCCTTCTCATTTTTCTTTATCAAATTTCTACACCTTTTACTTGCAACTGCAGGGGAGCACAAATTTAGAGGCTATCCAAATTATCAAGAAGCCTGGGGGATCCTTGAAGGATTCTTTCTTAGATGAAGGGTGAGTCCTTGTGAGCTTCTCATTGCCTTCATTCACTGTAATCGTTTCTAATTGGATTGGCTGGAGTTCTAGTTATGTCAGCCTTTCACATAATCTGATTTTTATTGATTTAAACTTACATCTTATGATTTCAGATTCATTCTCGACAAGAAAATAGGGCTTGGACAGCCAAAACGGATAGAAAATGCTAAGATTTTGGTTGCAAATACAGCAATGGATACCGACAAAGTAAAGATATATGGTGCACGTGTTCGTGTTGATTCAATGTCTAAGGTTGCTGAAATTGAAGGGGCTGAGAAGGAAAAGATGAGAGAAAAGGTGAAAAAGATCATAGCACATGGGATTAACTGCTTCGTTAACAGGCAGTTGATCTACAATTTCCCTGAAGAACTCTTTGCCGATGCAGGCATACTTGCAATCGAGCATGCTGATTTTGATGGGATAGAGCGTCTGGCTTTGGTAACAGGTGGGGAAATTGCTTCAACCTTTGACAACCCAGAGTCTGTTAAGCTTGGACATTGCAAGCTTATTGAAGAGATTATGATTGGTGAGGACAAGTTAATTCACTTTTCTGGTGTCGAAATGGGTCAGGCTTGTACTGTTGTGTTGAGAGGTGCAAGGTATGTCAAACTATTTCCTCCAGTTGTTTTTTCTTGCTTGTTCATATGTTTGCTTTGGGGTGACATGCTACTGTGTTTGGCAGCCATCATGTGCTAGACGAAGCTGAAAGGTCTCTGCATGATGCCTTGTGTGTACTGTCTCAGACGGTTAATGACACTAGGGTATTGCTTGGAGGTGGATGGCCTGAGATGGTAATGGCAGAGGAAGTGGATGAGCTAGCACGAAAGACTCCTGGGAAGAAATCTCATGCTATTGAAGCTTTCTCGCGGGCACTTATAGCCATCCCGACAATTATTGCAGACAATGCGGGTCTGGACAGTGCAGATTTGGTGGCCCAGCTTCGTGCGGAGCACCACAAGGAGGGATGCAATGCAGGGATTGATGTCATCTCTGGATCTGTAAGTGCGGAAGTTCAATTATTCAAAAAAATCAAAAGAGAGTAATGAATTTATTGTGTACCGTTAAAGATTTTTTTCTCTAAAACCGCTTCTGATACTCATAATTTTTCTTCATTGCTGCTATGATTATATAAACAGGTAGGAGATATGGCGGAGCTAGGAATCTCTGAATCCTTCAAAGTCAAGCAAGCTGTATTGCTCTCTGCAACTGAGGCTGCTGAGATGATACTTAGGGTCGATGAAATCATTACATGTGCTCCGAGGAAGAGAGAAGATAGAATGTAAAATTGACATTTCAATTTCAATGTCAATGTCAATCTAAGAGGCGCATTTTTTCTCTGTTGTAATGGATAACCATCTATCTTAGCATTTGTTTCTTTAAGTTTTTTGCTGCTGTATGGTTGAAGAAATTCTGGAACTGAAAGTTTTTATGGCTGTGTTTCACTTCTGCGAAAAATAAAGCAACGTTCTTTGGACTGCTTTTTAATTCATTTTCCTTATTGTGTTGAAAAAATAGTGGTAATTAGATCATGTCAATACAATTAACAACTAAAGCATCCCCTATCAAACATAAAAGAAATGGTTTGTATTTATTACGTCACATTCTTGAATGCTAACAGACTTTGATGTTCAATAAGTTTAAGAAATTCAACTTCATTTTCAAATTTTTCGTTCATTAAGTTTCCTATTTATGAAGTTTGCACTTTGAAGCAGCAGTTATAACACAAGTCGGATATATATTAAGTTGATTTATAGTGAAGCTGCTAATCGATGGAGGTCGACATAGCCTGACAGTACCGCCCGATTCCTTTCTTTTGCCTTTACCTGATATATGACCCTGCAGATTATAACACCAGCATCAGATCTCCATTCACTTGAATATTATCAGAAAAAGAAAGAAAAAGTGTACCTCAAGCCTTCAGGCCACATCTCGGTGATGAGTGCTTCACCAGGATACACATGCAAAACGAACCGTGCAAAGATGCTTTTGACCATGTCTGGGTCTCCCCTGCAAATACATTTGATGATAGCCCGTACTGCAAATCCAAGGGTGCACAATCCATGCAAAATTGGCCTTGAAAATCTATGAACATGGGATAGGCAAAGCATAAATCAGTAGAAATGCTTAGGATGCAAAGGAGCTGTGTCAAGTAATGTAACCAGTAGCCATAGCCTCAGCATAAGTAATGAACTAACCCTGCGACCTTTGCAATCATAGGATCTGAATGCAGAGGGTTATAGTCACCGGATAACCTATACAATAAAGCCTGCCAAAGCCAAAAAATAGTAGTTCAAAACTTCTGCAGAAGCTTGTCATCATAAAAAAAAGCATCTCATAGCACAAGCTGTCGAAGCAGAAGTTGATACCAGATCAAACTAATCCACAGACTATATAGTATATGGACAAAAAGAGAGTTAACTGGAGAACATCTCTTTTTTGTTTTTTTTGAAAGCAACATAAAAGCTCTTAGGGATAAAATTCTAGTATTGTTGCTACATGCCTGAGGTGGTTGGGTACAATCCTCAAATACTGCAAAAGGTTGAGTTTTTGGGATTTTCATAGCTGAAGCCGGATTGACTGGATAGTTTGAGTATGTAAAGGGCTTAGATGGATCTGAGAAGCCACCGGCACCACGTAGAAAAACACTTGTCCTGAAGAATCATTTATACATTAATAAACTGCAGCATGAGAGTGTTAGATCAGATAGTGGGGAAATACAACTTACCGATTCAAGGTTAATAGTTCACCAGACTCTTTCTCATAACTTCTGGTTTCAAGTTCAATTATTGCTGCTTTACCTGATATTTAGAGGGGAGGGGAAAAACCATCAAGACTATCCTTTCGAAATAGACTTGCAGGTATCACTTCTCTTTCTATTTCACTTTTTACAGTTTTCCCAAGGTTAACAAAATACCGAAGCAACCAACAACCAATTCCTTTGTGCTTGTTATCCTAACAAGTTCACTCTTAAATACAGTAATATCGATAAAAAGCGAAAGACTACAAGAGCAACAGATTTACACTGCCATAAACAACTCGATTTCATGGTGACAAATACCACCTGAATTACTTGACATCATTTCAGGTAATGAGTACAAACCTTTGTCATGGAAACCTGCAATGGTTGTTTTATTAAGTATCTGCAAGAAAAAAAAGGTAAATAACAACAATTAACTCTGGTAATAAACAGCAATTTCAAAACAATTTCCGCAGGAAGACCAAATATTCTCCAAGTGTACAGCATCGAATTTATGTGCCAGATGTTATTTTAAAATAATAGAGAATGAAGTCCTCAACCTAAGATAAAATTTTGAGTTAGCAATTGGTAGTATTATAGACTTACGGAGGCATTTGAAGGAAGTGGCTTGTGTATTTCTATGTATTGTTGTCCATGCAACAGAAGACGTTTATCAAACCTGTTAAAACAACAAAACTAGAAATGTTAACGAGTTTATATTTAAAAGCTTTAAACAATTTGTTAAAATCTCTTAAATCAATCAAAGGGAAAATGAGAGACAGGATTATTTTTGAGAAAGACAAGACAGGGTAAATGACACAGGCCAAGAACTTACTTTAAGCCAGGCACACCACTAAGTTGTGGCAGACCTCTAAGTGAAAATAAAGTAGAAAATGTTGGCAAAACCTGAGAAGGAGAAGGAGAAATTAGGAAAGGTATTATGTTATGTCCATAAGTAAACAAGCACCAATGGTTTGTTACGAGCAGATTAAGACAACTCCACTTCCTCCCCTAATCGATTAACACAAAAGGGTTTCTTTTTTTACTCAATTCTGGGCAGATTAGGCGTCCCATTTGCAGTTCAAATGCAATTTCAATTCATCCTGAATACAACAAGTTAAGCTAGACGGCAACAACAAATATAAACGCATTTGCCAATTAAGAACAGAGGTGTTCTTTAAATAAAACCCATCCAAGTGATGTATAAGTATAACCTTGATAAACTGCTGTCCGTTTTCATGGTAAACGTATTTAAGTTCGTCGGTATCGACGGCATCCCGACCACATGCTCCAACACCCAAGGCATAGACAGCTACATCTCTGTGTAGGAGGAAACACATCATTGTCATACAGATCAAACAAAAAGGAAATTGCCCCTTATATATTAAGTTTCAGGGAGGGGGGGGGGGCAAAACAGTACCTCTCAGTATAAACATAAGTTGTCTGCAAACAATATTAGGATAAGGATCAAATAACAGAAACACATAACAAAACATGAAATCCATTGAAGAGGAGGAGATACATACATCGGGGAATTTATGAGCAATAATGAGGTCCGGGTTGCAAGCAGAATTATCAGCCATGGGAGCTTCTCAAAGATGATGATGATGATTATGGATAGCAAACAGATTAGATTGGTGGGTAAGGTGATGCGGATGAGGGTCAATGCAATTAAAAGGGTATACGATTGAGGCTGGTTAACTGAACGAGTAAAATGGAATTAATATATTAATTTAAATCAGAGGATAAATATGGAACTGACACAGAAGTGGGTCCCAGTTGTTAATTTGTCTTAAAGCTCGTTCAAGCAATCGAGTCTGGTCTAGGTTCGGGCCTCTAGGGATCCAATAACATTGATATTATAAATTTTGTTAACAAAATCTACCCTACTCTAAATAAAAGAGGCCTTCCTACAAAATACGTGTACATCGCCTTTTTCCTTTTCATTATAAAAGATAAATGGCAAAATTTCAGTTTTTAACCCCTCCAAATTACATTTGAAATTTAATTTTTATATTTTAATTAGATTTTATTTGACGTTCTACTTTTAAAATAACATTAATCAATCCAAATAATTATTATCCTCAATTATTTCAATTAAAATATTAATATATTTTTTTCCTAAAAAAATTTTTCTAATAAAAAATGTGATAAATTAGAATGAATAATTTTTAGAAGAAATTTTGTCCCAACTTTTTAATTAAAATAGTTGAAGATGTCGATTCTTTAGACTAACTAATGATAATATAAAAAATAACAAAATTATATCAAATTAAAATATAAATTTTAAATCCTAATTTCTATGTTTGGATTGAGGTAATATAAAGAAAAAGAAAAGAAATTTGGTTAACTTTATTTATTTAGATAATCCTTTGCTTTCCTTCAAAATGCTAAAATTTTATGGAGAGGAAGATAAATAAAATTTTAAGCTATAAAATATCTTTGTTACCCTTTTTATTTTTTACATGATTATATTATAGAAAAACTTATGTTTGTAAAATATCACTATATTTAATTATTTATTTTCCTTTCCACCATTTAACCAAACAAAAATAATTAAAATTACTTTGCTTTAAAATAATATTTAATTCCTTCCTTTCTTTAACTTTCTTTTCTTTTACTTATTAATCTAAACATAGTCTAAAATTATAGATAGTTGAGGGACCGCAAGCATAATTTGAACTAAAACAATCTATGTATAAAATAATCATCTTTATTTTATTTTTGAATTTTTTAGTAAATTTAATTATTTTCACAAATATAATTATGAAATAATTTTTAATTATTGAAAAATAAACGTAAAAAAAAATATCTTCTTTCTTATCTATTTTTATACTTATTTTTGTTATATTTTGTAAACTTCTATCTTGAGTGAAAAGATACTAATCAAAAGAAGAGGCCAATTTAAATTAAAATTTTATAGATTTATCTTTTCATTTAATAAAAAGGTTGATGATCTTTTTAAAACTTTTAAAATTAGTTTTCTGGTCATCATAATTATTTTAATAAACGTCTATATTAAAATTTTAATCAACATCTAATAATTGTATAAAGATTTTGAAGCCATACAAATTCGTGGGTAAAACATTCTAGTTAAATTACAAAAATGAGTTGTTTCTTCTAGGTTAAATTTTGCGATTAGTCCCTGTATTTTGTCAAATTTATGGATTTGATCATTGTACTTTTCAAATCTATCAATTTTAGTCCTTATACTTTTTTCTTTTTGAAATTTTAGTCTCGGCCAAAAAAGTAGCAATTAAATTCATTCAGTTAAATTCAATTATTGGATAGGTACTATGTGTACAATTGTAGATTTAGTCCATATTCTTCAGTTGGATCATTCTAAGCCTCTATACTTTTTTAAATTTTGAAATTTCAATCTTGATACAAATGACAATCGTTGATCCATTAAATAAATTTTTAGTGAGTAATATGTGAAAATAACAAGCCGACATGGCATTACATACATAACAATATGTTTGCCACATCAAAATTTGAAAATAACAAAACTTAACTAAATGATTCTAACAGTTATTGTTTGGTGAGGACTAAAATTTTAAAATTTAAAAAGCACATGGACGACTAAAGATAACTAAATTAAAATATAAATACTAAATCCACAACTTTCACAAAGTTTAGAGACTAATAGCAAAATTTGACCTTTAGCCTATTCATTATTTCAGATATGGGCAAAGGAGATCTCTTAGCCCTTCAACATTCTCCTTATAACATTTTAAAACTTTATTTTAAAATTATTCATTACTTTCATTCCAATCAAAATGTCTATCAGACTTTATAAAGAGTAGATCCATGCACTAATCTGTAGATAGATCTGATTTCTTTCTTTTACACACACTTCTTTAGTTCTTTTTATGGCAAAAAATAATAGCCCCTCGGAATAATAGTGAAGATATAATTAAAATTTCCCCTTGGTTCAAGGACCATACATGATTAAGAACCAAATTAAGGAAGGAACAGAAACTTTACTATTGCAAACATACCTCTTTAATCAAAAACATTTTGTAGGAGTCAGCCCCAAAATTAACCTCCAAAGGGTTAAAGGCAATTCAACCCAAAATTTAACTAGTTGGACTTTCAATTTTTTTGTTTAACTGATTAAATCAATTGAATTAAACAGTTGAACCATTGAAAAATATAAAATATTAAATTGTTGATACATGATATCAACAAGGGCGGAGAAGGTGGAGAGGAGATCATGTTGAACAAAGTCAATTCACCTTTTTTGGGATTGAGAGTAAAAAAAAAAAAAAAAGAGGATTGTGCGAAAGAGGGTGAGAGCTTAGTATGTTAGGCTTTTAAGAGAGAAGAAGAGTCCCCTTTGCTATGTTGATACCTTGGGGGTAGAGTGATGGTTCTCAGGTGATCCCCTCTTGAGGAGAATACTCTCATTAATAGTGGATGGCCTTATAAGAAGTCCAACTAGGTGATTAAGGATGGATGGCCCTTCACTTGAGTGATACCAAATATGTGGGTAGTCGATCACTGAGTGATCATCTGGACAGTACAAGGTGGAAGGTCGTTTCTGGATCTCTTTTTGATCACTTCTCATATCGTTATATATCCTAATCAAAGTAGGGGTATGTAACACTCCGAAAGTTGCTATAGTAAGAAAGTGAGATATTGTCCTTGATATAGTAAAATAAGGAAATAAAGTGACAAAAATGGAAAGTTTGAGCTATGTCAACAAAATCTATTTAGGAAGTATATTATGATATATTAATTCAAGAAATGATTAAATCGTAAAAGTGAGAAAAGTTTTGTAAATACTCAAAAATTGAGGGGTTAAAGTGTAAATATGAAAAAGTTAAAGGACCAATAATACAAATATTTTAAGAGTGGAAGGATCTAGAAACTAAGGAACATGGATGAATTAGGACAAAATTGAATAAGTGGAAAAAGTATGAGGGGTTAAATCACAATTTTTCTAAAATAAGTGATGATTCAATTGAGGAATTTTGAAGGATCATAAGGGGCACAATGATCATTTAGCAAAGAAGATAATTTTGAAGAGTAATGACGATGTTGGTGATATTTTAGATTAAATAAATAAATATTAGTGTAATAGGCCAATTTTGGCCTGAGCCTAACCTAAAATTTAAATAAAAATAAACAGCCTACTACCCTAAAACCCAAACAAGCCCAATTCTAACCCTAGCCCAATCCATAACCAGCCTAATACAAAAAAAAAAAAGAAAAAGAAGAAGAAGCAGCCAAAGAACCCTAGGAGCCGCCTCATGCCTAGGCCACTTCCCACGTGTGCCGTACGCCGGCTACCACCACTGTCACACGCCTCTCTGACACCTGCAGACAAAACCCACACACAAGATAGAAGCAAACAAAGCAGAAACGACAAAAAACATAGAAAAACGCCTTGTAAATCGGCTTTAAAAGCCAAGATCTATCATTTTGTAAAGGGGGGATCCCCATTTTTGTATGGGCACTGCATGCACATACATAATCAATAGAAAAAAGAGAAAACGATTTTCCAGAAGGTGATATCCGATTTTGGTTTTCTATTATTTTAATTTCATTTTTTTGTTTTCTATTTCTCCATTTGTTAGGAATTGACCCGATTAAGCAACGAACAAGTAAAATTAGCAGAAGAAATTGAGAAATTAAACGCACAAATTTAACGTAGAAAAACCCCTCTAAAGAGGATAAAAAACCACGGACAAAGATAATTTTACTATAATGGCAAAAGAACAAAGAGTACAAAAGATGGAGATAATAACTAAACCTCAAAAACCTGAAAACAAAGAACTCTCAAAACGTAAACACAAAAAAAAAAATTCTCTAAATGTGTTATGAGTTCTAATCTCTAATAGGTGTACTTTCTAAGGTTGCAAAAGAGTCTATTTATAGGCTAAATTCAAAGGTCAAATAATAATAAAATAATCTAAACTAATTAGTGTTTGATTGAAACAAATAAACAAAGTTTAACTAGAAGATTACTTCTCAAATTTGACTAAAAATAGGAGTCATATTTAACAAATCTCCACCTTGACTCATATTTCCACAACGCCATATTTGCCAAAGCTCGCCACGAGCCAATCTTGAACTATGCAGGGAATTTAACTGAGTCGAATCTGTGCTTAGAAACTGGAAGACTTCTAGCCTTCGACTTGTACACTGCCAAATTAACCCGGGTGTGATTATCACGAACACAGTGCCCTAACTTTTCAAAACCTACATCCAAAAGAGAATCTCTCTTCAACGAAATGGTCATACATTTTTCCCTCCTATGACCAAGTTGCCTCTGCTCCAAACGAGTTGACTTTGACTCTGTAATGGACGAGGGACGTCCGATTTCACCGGTCACTGTAGAACCTTCCAGAATATAAAGACTGCCAGTTCTTTTACCTTTTAATAAAACGACAGATCCACAAGATACTTTAATGCCGTTCGACTCGATGTTGATTTTGCATCCTTTTAAGTCTAAAATACTCAAAGAGATGAGATTCTTTCGTAAATCAGGTATATACCTGACATTTGAGAGTGTCCTAATCGTCCCATCGTGTATCCTAATTTTAACAGTACCAATACCAATTACCTTACTAGATGAATCGTTTTCCATGCGCACAACTCCACCTTCAATTGAACTGTATGTGGAGAACCATTCTCTATTGGGACACATGTGGAAAGAACATCCAGAATTTACCACTCGGACGTAAGCTTAGAGTTATCGCCTGTTGACACTAACAAGAAATCATCACCGCTTTCATCGGCTAAATTAGCACCAGCTACATCTTCCTCGTTACTCTTAGCAGCTTTTTTATTTTGCAGTTTATAACAATCTGCTTTGACGTGACCTAACTTTTTACAATAGCGACACCTTTTGTCTCGTTTCTTTGATGCTACCAAAACGGAAGCTTGCCTATCTGCCTTGCTATCCAAATGAAGCTCATTGTCGAGTTTGTCTCTACTCAACAAATGACCCTTCACATCTTCGAATGAGAGTTTGTCTCTGCCATAAATCAGGGTCTCCCTGAAAGACTTGTATGAAGGGGGTAAAGAGCACAATAATAGCATAGCTTGATCTTCATCATCAATATTAACCTCAACGTTCTTTAATTCATTTAAAAAAGTAATAAATTGACTGATGTGATCTTTAAGAAGCTCACCTTCGTTCATGCGAAACGTAAATAGGCGTTGCTTCAACACTAAACGGTTAGCCAGAGACTTAGTCGCATAAAGAGTTTCTAACCTTTTCCATAAGGCGGATGAGGTCTTCTCCATCAATACCTCCTGCAATACCGAATTCGCGAGGCACAACTGGATTGCAGACAAAGCATTTTCATCAAGCTCTTCCTATTCTGTTTTATTTAGATTCTCAGGCTTTTTCCCGGTAACAACCTTTTTCAAACCGGATTGAACTAGAATTGCCATCATCTGAACTTGCCATAGATTGAAATTTGTCTCACCATCGAACTTCTCAATTTTAAACCTTGTTGCTGCCATATCTGAATGGGCTGATCTATGAAATTTGAACCAGCTCTGATACCACTTGTTAGGAATTGACCCGATTAAGCAACGAGCAAGTAAAATTAGCAGAAGAAATTGAGAAATTAAACGCACAAATTTAACATGGAAAAACCCCTCTAAAGAGGATAAAAAACCACGGACAAAGATAATTTTACTATAATGGCAAAAGAACAAAGAGTACAAAAGATGGAGATAATAACTAAACCTCAAAAACCTGAAAACAAAGAACTCTCAAAACGTAAACACAAAAAAAAAATTCTCTAAATGTGTTATGAGTTCTAATCTCTAATAGGTGTACTTTCTAAGGTTGCAAAAGAGTCTATTTATAGGCTAAATTCAAAGGTCAAATAATAATAAAATAATCTAAACTAATTAGTGTTTGATTGAAACAAATAAACAGAGTTTAACTAGAAGATTACTTCTCAAATTTGACTAAAAATAGGAGTCATATTTAACACCATTTTTATATTTTTTCCTATATCTTTTCCATCCATATGAAAATAAAAAGGGGGAAAGGGGGAAGACTTTACCTGAACCGGCGGTCACGGTGGCGGTAAGGCGGTCGGCCGGCCTCCCTTTGATCTGTTGAAGGAGAGCAAGAAGTGGATGGGGGTTTTAAAAGGGGAGAAATCCTTTGTTTTTTAAGGGCTGCAGCAGAAATGAAATGTTAACAAATTTTTTTGGGGTGTTTTAAATTAATAAGCAAGCGGCGTCGTTTAAGTAAGGGAAGGATATGTGAGTTTTGGTTTTTTTGGTTATTTTCGCGTCTAGTCCTTCCAATTTGTGCCTCTGCTTGATTAGGCCCTTTTCTATTTTCGTTGTCTTTTAATTTTTTCCCAGAAACTCACGCACCATTTCAATTTAGTCCGTGCTGAAACGCTATGCTTAGGGAACTTGGATAATTGCTCGATTGGCCCCTCTATGTTTTAGCGCGTTTATTTTAGTCCTTTTATTTGTGTTATTAATCTTGCATTTTTAATTTATATTTCGAATTTTATATTGTCTTGCAATTCAAGACTTTATCCCTTTTTTACTTCATTTGTTTATATTTTATATATATATATATATATATATATTTAAATTGTTTTCACATTTTTTAAAAATCAATTATGTATTATTTATTGCAAATTACTTTATTTATTTCAAACTGTAAATACTATTTGTATTAAGCATTCATATATACATATTATTGGTTTTAGTTCTTGTTTCGTTTAAATTGCATCTACATATTATTTATTTTAAGTTTTATATATATATATATATATATATATCTTATTTTCTAAATTTATTATTATTATTATTATATTATTATTATTATTATTTTCTTTACTTTTCTGTATAAGATACATTCCATTTTATATATATATATATCATTTACGTAAATACTTTTATATATTATGATTTTTTTTGTGTTGATTTGTTTATATGTACTTTTAAATTATTTTATAAATGATTTATTTAAATTTTCTTTATGTATTCATTTTATTTTGAATTGATTTATGAACTAGTTTTCTAAAAATTATTTTCTATACTCAATATTGCTTTCATGGTATCCATTTTAAATTTGCTTTATGTATTATTTATTTAGCTTTGTTTTACATTTTTAGATTATTACTTATTTTATTTTTTATTAATATGAATATTAGAATAACACATCGTGTGATTATTGCTATTATACGTATTGTAATACTGGATTATATCTATTGATTACTTGTGATTCATTAGTGAACACTTTGTTTATGAATTGTTGTTTTACGTGGTATATCATTATTTCATCACATTCAATTCGCTTAAAAGGTCATATTTTAATCTTGTTAAAGTTTTGAAATTATTTTATTCAAAGTTTTTTTGAAAAATAAGGCAATACTCGTATTTGGGAGCCTCGAGTGAATCGTGCCCTAACTTACTGGGTTCCGATTTTTCTCGTTAATTCCTAGCAACCGAGTATCCTTTTCTTTTTAAATCAAAACACATAGAGATTTTAAATAAAAACTTATTCTGGAGAATTCAAGATGTTGCGTCCTAACTTATTGGATATGACGTTTTTATCATCTCGAGATAAGAATTTCAAAAAAATGAAGGCAATATTCTATGTTTGGAATTTTGAGAAATCGAGCCCTAACTTACTGGGTTTCAGTTTTTCATCTGACCCAAATAATTAAATATCCTTTTTGAATTTAAGTGCATGAGTTTTTTTCAAAATAAAAAAGACAAGCTTAATTCCGAAGGGTTGAAATGTCGCATCCTAACTTACTGGGTACGACATTTTATTTCTTTGAGATAAGCGGGTCTCGATGTTCACTTTGATTTGTTCAAGTGTTCTTTTAAATAAAAGGATCGTATTTTAAAACATTTTTAAACGTTTGATGTTAGGACAATAAGTAATCAATTAGGTACCAATTTTGGGCGTCACGAGTGTGCTAACCCTTCCTCGTACGTAACCGACTCTCGAACCTATTTTTTCAAAGTTTTGTAGACCAAAATTTGTTTTAGTAAATCAAAGTTTTATTAAAATGATCAATCTCAATGTGGTCCGATCACACCTCAAAAAAAGGTCGGCGGCGACTCCATATTTCATTTAAAAGTCGATCCCGTTTTCCAAAATATGAAAATTGGTTTCGACAGCTTGGCGACTCCACTGGGGACTAAAGTTTGTGAGTCAAGCCACAAGTTGATTAACTTTTGTCTTTTTGTCGAAAATTGAAAAATTGATTTTAATATACGATCCTTCCTTGCATTTCATCTGTTTTATATTACGGTCTTCGTTATGTTGTTCATATGTTTTCTATTTTCAAGCTTTTGTATATACAGTTGCATTGCATTGCATGATCACTCGGTTATACCTTTTAAGTGAGAGTGAGAAGCTACTCCTTTGTGAGGTTTTCACCTCCGTGCAGGAAGTGGATCTCTTTCGGGATACATCCATACCTATGTCTTCGTGAGGTTTTCATCTCCGTGCAGCCATAGGGAAATGTATTCCCCTGAACTGAACTTGGTCTATATGAACCTATAATGGGTGAAGATCGAGGAATCTGCCGATTCAGGTACCCTTACTTTGGAACCAAACCTCATATAGCGAACCTTGGGAGCCCACCTTAGGTAGAGCCGCGCCAAACCCTAGTGGTCACCCAATTAGGTGCTTTATTTTGTTCTTCTGTGCTAGCATGTTTTCTTTTGTTTTGATTGCATTGCATTGCATCATCGTAGAAAAGAGGTGTTGATTCATATTCGATTGGAAAATAGGGGAGTTTGTCATAAGAAAATGAATTTCTTGATAAAGTGGATTGTAATACGGTCGTCCAGATATGGTCCAAGTAAGCACAACGGAAGAAGGTTGATAGCTCGCGGAGGAATGCAAAGTTTTGCCCAAAAGATTCAAATTGATAGAGACTATGCAAGAGTCGTCACGTCTCGACTTTCTTAAAGGAGCTAGCGAGCATCGTGAGGATAAGTGAGCAATGGGTCGTGACCCGGATCAAGCAAAAGGGAATAATAGAGATATCTTTTGGAAGATTAGCAAGATTTGACCATAACATCTGGATATGAAGAAAGAAGTGGAGTCTTCACTTGGATTCTAAGGGCAATACCGCATATGTAATTCGTTTTATGTAAAGAAATTTATTTCTAGAAAAGTTCTTCTAATGGAACTGAATATAAGGTTGACGCTTCTCTTTCTTGCATTCATTTCATGCATTAGCATTTCATGCATTTGTATTGCATCATTTGCATTACATTACTTGCATTGCATCATTTGCATTAGACTTTCACAAAAGGACCCTAACTAAGTAAAATTATCTCAGTAGAAGTCTTGTTACGGTGCTCACGAAGAAAAACAAAAGACATGGAACGAAGGTTGGAGAGAGTAGAGCAAAGGCAAATACAAATGCAGGAGTAATTGGCCAAGATTCAACAGGATATGCTAGATCAAATGAATATAATGAGCCAGTTAATCCAATTACTAGCCGGAGGGCTTGAAAAAAAGGAAAAGCCCAGTAGTCCACAATGGGAATGATACTGAAGACTTCATTTATTCCCCAAGTTTTACCTCAATTAGCGTTCCGACCCAACCAGATGTGTATCCGCAAGGGGCACCCGTCATTATTAGACCCCAATATGAGACTGATGCCTCCGTGCTATTGAACTTCCTGATGGGTTTAGGTGTTAACCCAAAAGAAAATCGAGTCAATCCTACAGCTTTTGACATAGCAAAAATAGAGAGAATGGGAGAGTGGACTTTAAGGGCCCCGAAGAGGAAGAAAAAGGAAGTGAATAATACAAGTAGGTATAACAAGGGTCATTCGAAGCCGTTTATAGTAAGCCAGTGAAAGAAGGCAGCTACCAGTCATCTGGTCCCCCAAGAGAAGAATCCAATCCAAAATCGAATTCAGAAAAACCCCAGTTCTCGCCCATCCCAATGATGTATAGGAAGTTGTATCAAAGCCTATTGGATGCACATGTTGTATCTCCTCGTTACGTGGAACCAATGCAACTCCCATACCCCAAATGGTATGACTCAAATGCTTAGTGTGAATACCACGCAAGGATCACGGGGCATTCGATAGAAAATTGCCTTGCTTTCAAGAAGCTGGTTGAAAATTTTATCAAAATTGGAGTTATAAAGTTCGATGATCCCTCTGACGAAGAAAATTCATTACCCAACCATTCTATTAAAGGGGTAAATATTATGAGTACCATGATGAATAGAGGCATGGGATCCAGGAATACATCAAGTTCAGGGCTCTAGCGTAAGACGTGATACTGGGGAATTTGAACATTAATGACGCATCTGAAAAGGGAACCGAGGACTCAAAGGTTTCCAAACCCTTATGTACTGAGAACTGTTTTGAACAATGGGACTGTGGAAAAGATCCGTGTGTTTTTAGAGCTAATTTAGAGTAATATTCAGAACACGCTAATTGCTTAAGCCCAGAGGCAATAAGAATCCTTTTGTAAAATAAGCTTGTGTCTAGAATCTCTATTTCAATAAAATGCATCTTTTTGAACAAATATTCATTCCGTTTATTGATTATTTTGTTCTTTGAACTCTCTTTAAAAAATTCTTTTATTCTTCATTTATGATCATACCATACAAATATTCACTTATTCTTTGGAATATGCCTTCGTACCTACAATAAGTCCTCAGATATCAACGATATGAGCGATACTGCTACCAATCCAGAATCTCCTTTAAGTAATATATATGTCTAGAGGGATCTCGGTACTTTGAAAATGACAGATACTGTGGCTGATCTCTTGATTTGTTAAGGATGGTAGAATAAGATCTCACCTTACAAAGAACTAGTAGAATCCATGGCCTTTCTATATGTAGGGCATGGATGTTTTGAGGCCAATCTCGCCAACATTAATTCATCTTCACGGTCGTCAATTACTTTACTAAGTGGGTGAAGGTTACTTCATATGTCAGAGTTACAAAGTCAACAGTCATCAAATTCAAATCCAAGTCCAAATCCAAATCCAAATCCGAATTCGAATCCAAAATTCAAATTCAAAATTCAAATTCAAATTCGAATCTAAAATTCAAATTCAAGCCTAAATCCAAATTCAAGTTCAAATTCAAATTCGAATAGAAAATGGTAATGAAGAATTGCACAATGTCAAAAAATTATAGTCTGTTCAAAGATCAAACACCATATCAGTGCAGCAAAGGCAACAAAAAATCGTCCACAAAGATTTTGAAAAATGACTGAGACTTGTAAGGGTTGGCATGGAGAAGTTACCATTTACCCTCTAGACTTATCAAATGTTGGCCAAACCAACGCCGGGGCAACACATTTCTTATCGGTCTTGCCTATTGGTCTTAAGATTATTTCTTCTGAGTTTTATCAGAGCCGAAGCTGGATGAAGCAGAATGGATCCAATTCCGAAATGATCAATCAAATTTAATAGCTAGCAATTACGATCAAATGATGCGGGTTCGCAAAAAAAAAGGGGTTCGCCCAAGAGAATTTCATGATCGAGACCTGATACTAGAGAGGACACTTTATATACAAAAAGGACTTCAGAGAAAAAGAGACGCCAAATTGAGAAAGGCCTTATGTAGTGGAGAAGGTCTGTTTTAAAAGATCATTAGCATTGACCAAGATAAATGACAAGGATATGCTCAAGCCAGTGAATTCAGATTTCACCTAAAAGGAGAAGCAATGGGCGCCTTGAGGCCTTAAAAAAAAATCAAATCAAAAAATCAAAAGTAAAGAAAATCAATCAAAAAAGAGTGAATAAAAGGAAAGGCCAAGGCGAAAACCCGCGAATGATGCTTTGAGACCAAAGAGGATTTGAGTTGAAAACCTGAAAAGAGCGACTCAAGTTTTGATCAAAAGTGGGGCATATGGTAGTCTTGCTATGCTTGAATTGACAATGAAGAAGTATGCTACGTCTTGGGGCATCGACAAAGTACTCCGAATCTCCTAAACATATATTGAGCTCAAAATGGTTCTTAAGAAGTTTGAACAGAGAAGCTCAGACTGCGATATCTGGGGCATCTAGTTTTCATCTTACCCATATTTGAATTTGCTATATTTGATTACTTTATTCTTTTTGAAGATACGCCCTAATCAATTTCCTTTTATTACCTTGGCTATCTTTGATTAATTTAATTGTTTCGAGCTATGCTCCTAATTAATCTCATTGTGTTGTCATTGCTTTAATCTTTCTCAAGCATCTTACGTGGAAATAACGATTAATGGACCAACAATACTTTCACAAAAGAAGTCTTACATATTACTCTGGAAGTTTAAATAATACAGGGACCTGAAACAGGACCATTATTTAGAACTCACCAAGCCCAAGGGTTGGAAACATTTGAGAGAGAAATCTAAAATTGTGACTATCTCTCCAGATTCACTGTTAAAGATATCAGTTACATAAGAAGACAATATATTGCGTCAGTGAAGTAACCTTGATGAACAATGAGCGATGACACCTTAGACACTTAAGAAGGAATCATTCTTATGACATTTTTGCATTCATATCATTCATAACACATTTGGTTAGGAGTATTTGACTCATTCTGATCATTACATCCTAATTTTTTGGCATAAACATAGATCATAAAACCGATTCTACAGGACAGGTTCCTTAGAGGACGATGTAGCAACATCGATGAATTCACAGTCCTTGTTCCCTAAACAGTAGTGGAACAAATCGAATCTTGTCACCCTAAACAGTAGTGGAGTAAGATCGAAGACAAATATTGTTCCCTAAGCAGTAGTGGAACAAATCGAAGATAATAAATCTTGTCACCCTAAACACTAGTAGAGTAAGATCGAAGGAAAATATTGTTCCCTAAGCAGTAGTGGAACAAATCAAAGATAATGAATCTTGTCACCCTAAACAGTAGTGGAGCAAGGTCGAAGGCAAATATTATTCCCTAAATATTATTCCCTAAACAGTAGTGGAACAAATCAAAGATAATAAATCTTGTCACCCTAAACAGTAGTGGAGCAAGATCGAAGGCAAATATTGTTCCCTAAGCAGTAGTGGAACAAATCGCAGATAATGAATCTTGTCACCCTAAACAGTAGTAGAGCAAGATCGAAGGTAAATATCGTTCCCTAAGCAACAGTGGAACAAATCGAAGACGGTGAATCTTATCTCTCTAAGCAGTAGTGGAGCAGATCAAGGATGACCAATCCTATCTCCCTAAGCAATAGCGGATTAGGTTAAAGATTGTAGATCGCGTCCCCTCAAGATAGTAGTAGAGCAGACTGAAGATGGCAAATCTTGTATCCCTAAGCAGTAATGGAGCAAATTTTGGCCATTAGTCCTATCTCCCTAAGCAATAGTGGAGTAGGTTAAAGATTGCAGATCCTATCTCACTAAGTAGTAGTGAAGCAGATCGAAGACGACAATCCTTATTTCCTTGAAGTCCCAGTGAAATTACAGTGGATCAGGATCAACTACCAATCCTTATCTCCTTGAAGTCCCAGTAAAATTACAGTGGATCAGAATCAATTACCAATCCTTATCTCCTTGAAGTCCCAGTGAAATTACAGTGGATTAGGATCAACTACCAATCCTTATCTCCTTGAAATCCCAGTGAAATTACAGTGGATCAGGATCAATTACCAATCCTTATCTCCTTGAAGTCCTAGTAGAATTATAGCGGATCAGGATTAATTACCAATCCTTATCTCCTTGAAGTCCCAGTGGAATTACTGTGGATCAGGATCAATTACCAATCCTTATCTCCTTGAAGTCCCAGTGGAGTAGATTGAAGTTACGAATCTCTTCTCTTTGAAACATCATTGGAGCAAATTGAAGCTACAAGTTTTTATCTCTCTAAAGTTGCGACAAAGTGGATCAAAGCAACAAGATACGGCGGACTGGAATGAAGCTAGCTAAAGAAAAGAGGCGCTAAGAAGTCAAGAGTTGGCGAGACCCCAGCAAAATTGGCCCTTTTAAAGTCTTTTCTCTATTCCCGTAACACGAAAATGAGCAAAGAGGAGCAGCTGTAATAGGCCAATTTTGGCCTGGGCCTAGCCCAAAATTTAAATAAAAATAAACAGCCCAGCTACCCTAAAACCCAAACAAGCCCAATTCTAACCCTAGCCCAATCCATAACCAGCCCAATACAAAAAGAAGAAGAAGAAGCAGCCAAAGAACCCTAGGAGCAGCCGTATGCCTAGGCCGCTTCCCACGTGCGCCGTATGTAGGCTACCACCATTGCCACGTGCCTCTCTGACACCTGCAGACAAAACCCACACGCAAGATAGAAGCAAACAAAGCAGAAACGACAAAAAACATAGAAAAACGCCTTGTAAATCGGCTTTAAAAGCCAAGATCTATCATTTTGTAAATGGGGGATCCCCATTTTTGTATGGGCACTGTATACACATACATAATCAATAGAAAAAAAGAAAAAACAATTTTCCAGAAGGTGATATCCGATTTTAGTTTTCTATTATTTTGATTTCATTCTTTTTGTTTTCTATTTTTCCATTTTTATATTTTTTCCTATATCTTTTCCATACATAAGAAAATAAAAAGGGGGAAAGGGGGAAGACTTTACCTGAACCGGCAGTCACGACGGCGGTAAAGCTGTCGGACGGCCTCCCTTTGATCTGTCGAAGGAGAGCAAGAAGTGGATGGGGGTTTTAAAAGGGGAGAAATCCTTTGTTTTTTAAGGGCTGCAGCAGAAATGAAATGTTAACAAATTTTTTGGGGGGTTTTAAATTAATAAACAAGTGGCGTTGTTTAAGTAAGCGAAGGATATGTGAGTTTTGGTTTTTTAGGGTATTTTCGCGTCTAGTCCTTCCATTTTGTGCCTCTGCTTGATTAGGCCCTTTTCTATTTTCGTTGTCTTTTAATTTTTTCCCAGAAACTCACGCACCATTTCAATTTAGTCCGTGTTGAAACGCTACGCTTAGGGAACTTAGATAATTTCTCGATTGGTCCCTCTATGTTTTAGCGCGTTTATTTTAGTCCTTTTATTTGTGTTATTAATCTTGCATTTTTAATTTATATTTTAAATTTTATATTGTCTTGCAATTCAAGACTTTATCCCTTTTTTACTTCATTTGTTTATATTATATATATATATATATATATATATTTTAAATTGTTTTCACATGTTTTTATTTTTTAAAAATCAATTATGTATTATTTATTGCAAATTACTTTATTTATTTCAAACTGTAAATACTATTTGTATTAAGCATTTATATATACATATTATTGGTTTTAGTTCTTGTTTCGTTTAAATTGCATCTACATATTATTTATTTTAAGTTTTATATATATATATATATATATATATATATCTTATTTTCTAAATTTATTATTATTATATTATTATTTTTTTTTTCTTTACTTTTCTGTATAAGATACATTCCATTTTATATATATATATCATTTACGTAAATACTTTCATATATTATGATTTTTTTTTTGTGTTGATTTGTTTATATGTACTTTTAAATTATTTTATAAATAATTTATTTAAATTTTCTTTATGTATTCATTTTATTTTGAATTGATTTATGAACTAGTTTTCTAAAACTTATTTTCTATACTCAATATTGCTTTCATGGTATCCATTTTAAATTTGCTTTATGTATTATTTATTTAGCTTTGTTTTATATTTTTAGATTATTACTTATTTTATTTTTTTATTAATATAAATATTAGAATAACACATCGTGTGATTATTGCTATTATACGTATTGTAATACTAGATTTATATCTATTGATTACTTGTGATTCATTAGTGTACACTTTGTTTATGAATTGTTGTTTTACGTGGTATATCATTATTTCATCACATTCAATTCGCTTAAAAGGTCATATTTTAATCTTGTTAAAGTTTTGAAATTATTTTATTCAAATTGTTTTTGAAAAATAAGGCAATACTCGTATTTGGGAGCCTCGAGTGAATCGTGCCCTAACTCACTGGGTTCTGATTTTTCTCGTTAATTCCTAGCAACCGAGTACCATTTTCTTTTTAAATCAAAAACACATAGAGATTTTAAATAAAAACTTATTATCGAGAATTCGAGATGTTGCGTCCTAACTTACTGGATGTGACGTTTTTATCATCTCGAGATAAGAATTTCAAAAAAATGAAGGCAATATTCTATGTTTGGAATTTTGAGAAATCGAGCCTTAACTTACTGGGTTCCGGTTTTTCATCTGACCCAAATAATTAAATATCATTTTTGAATTTAAGTGCATGAGTTTTTTCAAAATAAAAAAGACAAGCTTAATTCCGAAGGGTTGAAATGTCGCATCCTAACTTACTGGGTACGACATTTTATTTCTTTGAGATAAGCGGGTCTCGGTATTCACTTTGATTTGTTCAAGTTTTCTTTTAAACAAAACGATCGTATTTTAAAACCTTTTCAAACATTTGATGTTAGGACAATAAGTAATCAATTAGGTACCAATTTTGGGTGTCACGAGGGTGCTAACCCTTCCTCGTACGTAACCGACTCCCAAACTCATTTTCTCAAAGTTTTGTAGACCAAAATTTGTTTTAGTAAATCAAAGTTTTATTAAAATGATCAATCTCAATGTGGTCTGATCACACCTCGAAAAAAGGTCGGTGGCGACTCCATATTTTGTTTAAAAGCCGATCCCCGTTTTTCAAAATATGAAAATTGGTTTCGACAATTAGTTTATTAATATTTTGATTTGACATTTAATTATATTTTATTATTATTTTATTTAGTATATAAGGAAAGAAAGATGAAGAATGCTCTTCATCTTTCCATGCTCAACATGAGAAGAAGAAGAAAGAAAGAAAGAAAATTTTTTTCTTTACAATTTGGTCATTTTACAAAAAAAAATCTACCATTTTCACTTAGAAATCGAAAGAATTTCCATAGCCATCAAGAGAGAAAAATAATAAGGAGACTTTTGGAAGCTAGAATATCAACTTAGATTCAAGAGAATAGAAGTTGGAGGAGAGAGAAAGTCAAGTTAAAGTTTGGTTTCAAGAGAATAAGAGAGAAGTTGAGCAAGTGAATCAAGTGGTAGGAGAATAGCAAAACAAGAGATTTTGATAGAAAAGAGGTAAGTACCCATGAACTTCCTTGTTATTTAAGGATTAAAATGTGATCTTTGTAAAGTAAGTGGTAATTAAGTAAATATATATAGTGTGTGAAATAATTTCTTAAGTGAAGGGGGAAATTATAATAAAAGTATAATAGTTGGGTTATGTGTTAGCGAAAAATATACAAAGTATTAGATAAGTGAAATTATGGAAAATGTGAAATTTTATGGAAACAAGGGCTAAATTGAAAGACTTGAGAAATACATGTGGTGGAAATAATATAAGTAAAATACATAGAAATTATATGTGGAAAATGAGATAGTGGAATTAATTATGTGAATTAAGTGAGATGTGAAAGAAAAATTGTTTAATAGTGAATAGAGAATTTTTATAAAAAAAAAGTGATTAAATAGGAAAGTTATAAAAGTTTAGAAGGAAATATTGATAATAAAGCATATAGTAGAAAATAAAAGAATATATGAATTTTGCAATCCAAACTACAATTATTTCCTAAGTTGTGGAAATTAAGGGTTAACTCGTAAATTTAGAAAAAAATTATATTAAAAATAGAAAAGTGAAGTGCATAACACTTAGAATGAGAAAAATTGATGTTGTAGTGAATTTTGGAATATTATAAATATTAAATTATGTTATATGTGTTATTAAAAGTAAAATATATTGCTACATGAAATATTGTGCTAATGACTAAATTACAAAATATATAAAAGTGATATGTGAAATACATGATAAGGATTATTAGTGAGTTATGGATGAATAATGAATTTAGAAATATATCACATGTATTAAAGATAGTGAATATATAAGTATTCAGATTATTAGTACAAGGATTAAATTGTAAAGTATATAAAAGCATTATGAAAAAAGTGTAAAAGTGATATGGGTGCATGATATAATTTGCCCAAGTAGACGAGATTAGAACTACTAGGATATTAGTGGAATGCCATTAAGGGACCCTAGTGTAACACCCTCTAACCCCACACCGTCGCCGGAATAGGGTTACAAGGCATTACCAGTCTTATACACTAACTTACGAATAAAAACGAGACATAAATTTGAGTTTCTATCTAAAATCATAATTTCCATCAAATAATTCTTAATATAGGCTTACGTGGCCCAAAATAGGTTTAGAAAATGATTTGGAATGAAACCGGAAACTTTAAAAATTTTACTTTGAAAACAAGGGCACATGGCCGTGTGGCTTGAGACATGGCCGTGTGGCCTGCCCGTGTGGATCCCCATGGCCGTGGGGCCACACGGGCTGGCCACACGGGCATGTCCCAAACCACGGGCATGTCCCAAACCACACGGCCATGTGCCCCTATCTTCAAAGAAAAATTTTTAAAGTTTCCGGTTTAATCCCAAATCATTTTCTAAACCTATTTTGGGTCCTGTAGGCCTATATTAAGAACTATTTGATGGAAATTAGATGGTTTTAGATTGAAACTCAAATTTATGTCTCGTTTTTATTCGTATATTAGTGTAAAAGTCTGGTAATGCCTTGTAACCCTGTTTCGGCGACGATTTGGGGTTAGAAGGTGTTACATTTGTTGGTATCAGAGCTATAGGTTTAGTCGATTCTCTGACTAAATCGAGCTCGTAAGTGAGTCTAGAAGTACATGCCACAGTCAAGTCAAAGTTGAGTCGGGATTGTTGGATACTAACCTATCTAATTGTTTTTGTTTTATAGATTAAAGATGGCTGATGAACACCTTAATGATATAGATGAAGAAATGAATGAAGAATCATATGATTTAGACGAAAGTGAATCAGCTACACCTAGTGCAAATCCGATTAGAAATCAGCCTCCCAATATAGAAAGAGAAAATATTAGGAAGAGAGAGGAAAAATGTAGAAATGATTCTGATATATTAAGAGTTTTAGCTAGTGCTCTTCAGCGAGTAGCGGGGACTGTACCTGCTACCACATCTGTACCTGTTCCTAGATGGGCCCCTATTAAAGAATTAAGAAAGTACGGTGCCACGGAATTTACGGGTCTGAAAGGAGTTGATTCGTCCATAGCTGAAAATTGGATGGAGGCAACAAAAAGAGTTTTACAGCAGTTGGAGTGTATTCCACGAGAAAGCCTGTCATGTGCTGTATCTTTGTTACAAGGTGAAGCATCTTTATGATGGGAATCTGTGATCCGACATTTACCAACTGATCAGGTAACATAGGATTTATTTCAAAAAGAGTTCCAAAAGAAGTACGTTGGAGATATGTATATAGAAGACAAGAAACAAGAATTTTTTACTCTGAAACAATGTGAAATGACAGTAGTAGACTATGAACGGGAATTCTCAAGACTTGGTAGATATGTATCAGAGTTTGTACCAACTGAAGCTGACAGCTGTAAAAGATTCTTACGGAAAATAAGAGTGCTATTAGTATCACAGCGAATCACTGAACTTGTTGATTTGATTGAGCGGGCCAAGATGATAGAACAAGTCTTGGGATTTGATAAAAAGTCTGAACCTTCTAAATCAGTTGGAAAACGTGTGGGAACTACAAGCTCGAATCCTTTACTGAAAAGATCCAGAGATTCTCGAGGTGGTTAGAGATCTAGTTTCAGATCTGATAGAGGAGGAAAGAGTCAGGAGAAATAAGCTACAGTGTCGACTGGTAGTGTAAGAGGTCCATCCCAAGATATTGCTATTCCAGATTGTGAATATTGTGGGAGGAAACATAGAGGTGAATGTTGGCGATTGACTAGAGGGTGTTTCAAATGTGGTTCCACTGATCACTTTATTAAAGATTGCTCAAAAGTTGACAGTACTACACCTGTGACATCACAGAGATCAGTACCTACTACTACAGGTAGAGGAGCAGGTAGAGGTGGTTTGGTATCTCGAGAAGGTGGTACTAGAAGAAATAGTGATGTTATTACACAGCAGTCGGAGGCCAGAGTTTCGACTAGAGCATATGTAGTCCGAACCCGAGCAGAAGGTGATGCGCATGATGTTGTAACAGGTATATTCTTATTATATTCTGAACTTGTTTATGCTTTAATTGACCCTGGATCTTCACATTCATATGTTAATTCAAAACTAGTTGAGGTGGGAAAATTGAAACATGAAATGTCTAGAATGTCAATAGAGGTGTCAAGTCCATTAGGACAGACGGTGTTAGTGAATCAAATCTGTCCGAGATGCCCGTTGAAAATTTAGAATGAAACTTTTCTAATTGATTTATTGATTATGCCGTTTGGAGATTTTGATGTAATATTGGGTATGGATTGGTTGTATGAACATGGTGTGATTTTAGATTGCTATGAAAAGAAGTTCAGTATTCAGACTATTGATGGAGACAGTATTGAGGTGAGAGGTATTCGAAACAGAGGGCCAACACGTATTATTTCAGCAATGAAGGCTAATAAGTTGTTACAGTAGGGTTGCACAGCATACTTGGCTTATGTTATTAATTCAGATTCGGTTGGTAGTAAATGTAGTAAAATCCGGGCAGTTTGCAAATTTCCTGATGTATTCCCTGAAGAATTACCGGGTTTGCCACCAGACAGAGAAGTTGAGTTTGCTATACAGGTTTATCCGAGTACTGCTCCGATTTCTATTCCTCCATATCGGATGTCGCCTACTCAACTGAAGGAGTTAAAGGTACAATTGCAAGATTTGTTGGATCATGGTTTTATTCGGCCGAGTATTTCACCATGGGGAGCTCTAGTATTATTTGTTAAAAAGAAAGATGGTTCGATGCGATTTTGTATTGATTATAGACAATTGAATAATGTGACAATCAAGAACAAATATCCCCTTCCTCGCATTGATGATTTATTTGATCAGTTGAAAGAAACTTCGGTGTTTTCAAAGATTGACTTAAGGTCAGGCTACTATCAGTTGAAAGTAAAAGAATGTGATGTGCCAAAGACAGCTTTCCATACAAGGTATGGCCATTATGAATTTTTAGTAATGCCATTCGGTTTGACTAATGCCCCAACTGCTTTCATGGATCTGATGAACCGCATATTTCAGCCATATTTAGATCAGTTTGTTGTGGTTTTCATTGATGATATATTGGTTTATTTGAAGACAGAGACAGAACATGATCAACATCTCAGAATAGTGCTACAGATTTTGCAGGAAAAACGATTGTATGGAAAATTGAGTAAATGCGAATTCTGGTTGTCCGAGGTCGTATTTTTAGGACATGTAGTATCGGCAGATAGAATCAGAGTTGATCCGAAAAAGATAGAAGTCATAGTTCAGTGGAAAGCTCTGAAGAATGTATCTGAGGTACGTAGTTTTCTTGGTTTGGCTGGATATTATAGAAGATTTGTGAATGGATTTTCAAAAATAGCCTTGCCTATGACTAAATTGCTACAGAAGAATGTTTCTTTTATTCGGGATGATCAATGTCAGAGAAGTTTTGAAATGTTGAAGCAAATGTTAACAGAAGCACCAGTTTTGACTTTACCAAAGTCGGGGAAAGATTTTATTGTATATAGTGATGCTTCATTGAGTGGTTTGGGTTGTGTACTTATGCAAGATGGAAATGTCATTGCCTATGCATTTCGCCAGTTGAAACCGCATGAGCGTAATTATCCGACTCATGATTTGGAGCTTGCAGCTGTGATTTTTGCTCTGAAAATTTGGAGACATTATCTTTATGGAGAAAAATGCTACATTTATACAGATCATAAAAGTCTGAAGTATCTTCTTTCCTAGAAAGAATTAAATTTGAGATAGAGACGGTGGATCAAACTTCTGAAAGACTATGATTGTGTTATAGACTATCATCCGGGAAAAGCTAATGTAGTAGCTGATGCATTAAGTAGAAAAGCTGCAATTGAGTTAAGAGCAATGTTTGCACGGCTCAGTATCACTGATGATGGGAGTTTGTTGGCCGAGTTAAGAGTAAAGCCAGTAATGTTTGATCAGATTAGAGCAGCTCAGTTGGAAGATGATAAGTTGATGAAGAGAAGAGAGATGGTACAGAATGGTACAGTAGAAAACTTCAGCATTGATAACCATCGATGCTTGAGGTACCGAAATCGAGTTTGTGTTCCAGCTAAATCTGAATTGAAAGAGTTAATACTCCGAGAGGCACATGATGATTCGTTTGCTTTACATCCCGGAGGTACAAAAATGTATCGTAATCTTCGAGATTTGTATTGGTGGCCCAGTATGAAAAGAGACATAGTTGAATATGTGGGTAAATGTCTTACATGTCAGCGAGTAAAGGTGGAACATCAGGTACCGATAGGTTTACTTCAGCCTATTAATATTCCTGAATGGAAATGGGATTGCATCACGATAGATTTTGTTTCAGGATTACCGTTGTCGGTAAGTAAAAAGAATGCTGTCTGGGTGATAGTTGATAGACTTACTAAGTCAGCTCACTTTGTAGCAGTCAGAATAGATTGGTCATTGTAGAAACTTGCTGAAGTATACATTTGAGAAATTGTTAGATTACATGGTGTTTCGGAATCAATAATTTCAGATCGAGATCCTCGGTTCACATCGAGATTTTGGAGACAGTTACATGAGTCGTTGGTTACACGGCTTAATTTTAGCACTGCATTTCATCCACAAACAGACAGACAGTCCGAACGAGTAATTCAGATATTAGAAGACATGCTTCGGGCTTGCATCATCGAATTTGAATCAGGTTGGGAACGTTATTTGCCTTTAGCAAAATTTGTGTATAATAATAATTTCCAATCAAGTATTCAGATGGCTCCGTATGAAGCATTGTATGGTCGAAGATGTAAATCACCTGTGTGTTGGACAGAGTTGAATGAAAGAAAAGTACTTGGACCGGAGTTGATTCAAGAAACAGAAGAGACTGTCAAGAAGATTCAAGGAAGATTAAAAACAGCTTTTGATAGACAGAAATCATATGCCGATTTGAAACGACGGGATATTGAGTATTCGGTTGGGGACAAAGTATTTCTTAAAGTTTCTCCATGGAAGAAAGTATTGAGATTTGGCCAGAAAGGTAAATTAAGTCCTCGTTATATTGGGCCATATGAAATAGTAGAGAGAATTGGACCGGTAGCTTATCGGTTGTCTCTACCTCCGGAATTACAAAAGATACACGATGTTTTTTATGTTTCAATGCTTCGAAGGTATAGATCAGATCCTTCTCATATTATTTCTACTGAAGATATTGAAATTCGACCGGATTTGTCTTACGAAGAAGAACCAGTTAAGATTCTAGCACGAGAAGTAAAAGAGTTGAGAAATATACGAGTTTCTTTAGTGCAAGTGCTTTAGAGAAGTCATAAAGTGGAAGAAGCAACTTGGGAACCGGAAGAAACTATGAGAACTCAGTACCCCCATCTATTCTCAGGTAAATTTCGAGAACGAAATTTTTTTAGGGGGAGAGAAATGTAACGACCCAAATTTCACGGGCACCGAAAAGACGAGTCGTAGGGCCTCCGTCTTAGGAAACGAGTCCGTAAATATGTATTAAAAATATTTATGAAGTTAGTTATGAATTGAATTAGTTTTTGATTAAGTGAATTTATTTTAATTAGAAATAATTAGTAGAAAGGACTAAATTGAATAGAGAATAAAAGTTTAATTATAGAATAGAAAAATATTAAGAGGTTAAATTAGTAATTAGACCAAATTAGTGAAATGTGTAAAATAGAGAATAAATACATGTGCTTTTATATTATTGGTACAAATGTATAATATATATGTATTTACTTATTAATTAAGTAAAAGATATTTATTTATTATAATAATTATTATTAATTATGTAAATATTATATTTTATTAATTAGTTACATTAATGACAAGTGTATGGTAAAGATGAATTACATGTGTCATAATATATAGGTATACAAATGTATGTATATAATTAATTATAATTAGATATTTTATTGTTATTAATTTAGTAAAAGAAATAAAGTAAATAAAATAAATAAAACAAAAAGAAAAGAAAGAAAAAAAGTTACAGAGAACCCACGAAAATTGAAAGAAAAAGAAAGAAAGAAAAGAAGAAAGGGGAATTTGGGGTTTAGAAGCTTGAAGATTAATTGGTAAGTTTAATTAAGCCATTTTCTTGTAATTTTGATGTTTTTGGAGTCTTAGAGTTGAATATTTTTGAGTTTATGTGGAGATATTGAAAGTTAATAGGTACTTGAGTAAAGCTCATATTGAACAAATGATGAAATTAGGGATTAAAGGACTTAATTGTAAATTAGACTATAAGTTTTGTGTTTTAGGGATTAAATTGAAAGAAATTTGAAATTGTGGAAAAATGGTGAATTTGATAGTTATATAGGAGTTGTGATGGAAATTGAATAAGGAAATGATATGAATTGTTAAAAGGAAGAAGATGATAATGGTTAGGACAAATTTGGTATTATGGTAAAAGTTGCATGGAAAGTTAGAAATTTATATAAAATATAAATTTATTAATTAATTGTAATTATGTTAATTTTTGTAGCAAACAAGGAAACCGAGGCGATAAATAGGAAAGGGAAGGAAAAAGTGATCGAGGAGTAAATACGACAAATTCAGGTTTGTATTACCTTAATTCAAGTTATTAATTGTTATGTGTTTAAATTTAATATATGTGTATAGAGAATGAAATTAAGGTAAGAAGTGATATTTGAATTGAATTGATTTGGAATTGATTGGTGAATGTATGATTATGAGAATTGATTTGGAATTAATTGGTGAATATGTGATTATGTGATTTTGCAGCAAATTGAGATGCTATTATGATTGAATTTGAATGATTTCATTCAATTAAAAGTGGAAGTGAAATGAATAAGTGATTCCGATACCCTATTAACTAGTCGGGCTTAGTGGATATAGTTGGCATGCCATAGGATCGAGACAGCTCAGAGATTCTTCGACCTCGAGCCGATGAGGCACTTGATGTGCCATAGATTTGCTTCGGGTAGTTTCGATGAGGCTTTGGTAGCCATTTTGCTTCGGCTCAGCCGATGAGACACGTGGTGTGTCATAGATTTGCTTCGAACTATCCGATGAGGCTTTGGTAGCCACTTTACTTCGGCTATGCCAATGAGGCGTTGGTTGCCATTCTGATATGTTTAATTAGATCCGTGTATTCGCCAAGGTCCGTGTCAAGTTAATAGGGGAAAATAAGTGAAGTGGTAAATTTCGAATGAATGTGATTGAGTTATTGATATGAGATTTGTGATATATGATTGAATACATGAATCAAAGATTCATGAAAAGTTTAAGTTGAAATGTGATTTGAGATATTGTAAATGCTTGAGAAATGATCAAAAGTTTGTGAATTGTTGAAATCTAAATTGATGATAATATGGTATAAACTTATATGTATGATTCGATAGTTGTTTATGTAAGGTTATGATATTTTATTGTTTTTGTAATTTGAATTACGGTAATACCACTGAGTATTTCCAATACTCAGCGTACGGTTGTTTTTCGTGCGCAGGTTAGGTAAAGTTGAGGTTCAGTCAAGCATCCAAATCAATCCCGATCTCAGCTCCAATTTGTGGTGATGTATCTATCTTTTGGTAATGTGGCATGTACTAGGTTTAGTATTTGCTACTTGTAAATGTTTAATATTTTGAATGTAAATATTGTTTATAAACCTTAAGAAGTTTTTGGAATGAATGAATGAATATTTACTAAGTTTGGAAATGAAATGAGTGGCATTTGATCAAGATTTATGAGTCAATGAGTTGGGCATGTTTTAGGTATGTTTAGTGGGTAAAAATAGCTTTAAAATGGTGAAACATGCAGTTTTCACACGGCCAAGACACATGGGCGTGTGCCCGGGCCGTGTGGGGAAGTCAGATTTGCCCACGGGCTAGTTACACGGCCGTGTGGGGCAAGTCAGAACTGCCCACGGCCTGGCCCCACGGCCATGGGAGCCACACGGGCTGGCCACACGGGCATGTCCCAAACCACACGGCCATGTTCCCCTATCTTCAAAGAAAAATTTTTAAAGTTTCCGGTTTAATCCCAAATCATTTTCTAAAACTATTTTGGGTCCCGTAGGCCTATATTAAGAACTATTTGATGGAAATTAGATGGTTTTAGATTGAAACTCAAATTTATGTCTCGTTTTTATTCGTATGTTAGTGTAAAAGTCCGGTAATGCCTTGTAACCCTGTTCCAGCGACGGTTTGGGGTTAGAGGGTGTTACATTTAGATACATGGATCCACTTAACATATCAGAATGGCGACCAACGCCTCATCGGCATAGCCGAAGTAAAGTGGCTACCAAAGCCTCATCGGATAGTTCGAAGCAAATCTATGACACACCACGTGTCTCATCGGCTAAGCCGAAGCAAAGTGGCTACCAAAGCCTCATCGAAACTACCCGAAGCAAATCTATGGCACACCAAGTGCCTCATCGACTCGAGGTCGAAGAATCTCTGAACTGTCTCGATCCTATAGCATGCCAACTATATCCACTAAGCCCGACTAGTTAATAGGGTATCAGAATCACTTATTCATTTCACTTCCACTTTTAATTGAATGAAATCATTCAAATTCAATCATAATAGCATCTCAATTTGCTTCAAAATCACATAATCACATATTCACCAATCAATTCCAAATCAATTCTCATAATCATACATTCACCAATCAATTCCAAATCAATTCAATTCAAATATCACTTCTTACCTTAATTTCATTCTCTATACAGATATATTAAATTTAAACACATAACAATTAATAACTTGAATTAAGGTAATACAAACCCGAATTTGTTGTATTTACTCCTCGATCACTTTTTCCTTCCCTTTCGTATTTATCGCCTCGGTTTTCTTGTTTGCTATGAAAATTAACATAATTACAATTAATTAATAAATTTATATTTTATATAAATTTCTAACTTTCCATGCAACTTTTACCATAATACCAAATTTGTCCTAACCATTATCATCTTCTTCCTTTTAACAATTCATATCATTTCCTTATTCAATTTCCATCAAAACTACTATATAACTATCAAATTTTCACCATTTTTTCACAATTTCGAATTTCTTTCAATTTAATCCCTAAAACACAAAACTTATAGTCTAATTTACAATTAAGTCCTTTAATCAATTCAAATCAATAATTTAATCAAATTAATCCCTAATTTCATCATTTGTTCAACATGAGCTTTACTCAAGTACCTATTAACTTTCAATATCTCCACATAAACTCAAAAATATTCAACTCTAAGACTCCAAAAACATCAAAATTACAAGAAAAAGAGCTTAATTAAACTTACCAATTAATCTTCAAGCTTCTAAACCCCAAATTCCCCTTTCTTCTTTTCTTTCTTTCTTTTTCTTTCAATTTTCGTGGGTTCTCTGTAACTTTCTTTCTTTCTTTTCTTTTTGTTTTATTTATTTTATTTACTTTATTTCTTTTACTAAATTAATAACAATAAAATATCTAATTATAATTAATTATATACATACATTTGTATACCTATATATTATGACACATGTAATTCATCTTTACCATACACTTGTCATTAATATAACTAATTAATAAAATATAATATTTACATAATTAATAATAATAATTATAATAAATAAATATCTTTTACTTAATTAATAAGTAAATACATATATATTATACATTTGTACCAATAATATAAAAGCATATGTATTTATTCTCTATTTTACACATTTCACTAATTTGGTCTAATTACTAATTTAACCTCTTAATATTTTTCTATTCTATAATTAAACTTTTATTCTCTATTCAATTTAGTCCTTTCTACTAAGTATTTCTAATTAAACTAAATTCACTTAATCAAAATCTAATTCAATTCATAACTAACTTCGTAAATATTTTTAATACATATTTACGGACTCGTTTCCTAAGACGGAGGCCCTACGACTAATCTTTCCGGTGCCCGTGAAATTTGGGTCGTTACACCTAGCGTGCTCTCCGATTATTAGCACACTAATGCTATCCGTTTAGCACATTTGTGCTCTCTGTTTAATAGTGCATAATAATGCACCTCTGTATTAGTTCCGTATATCCTAAATGTTCTGTTTAGTCTACTGGGCCTCTACTAAAAAGGTAAACAATTTTCGTTACAAGGTAAAGGTTTATCTCCGATTCATGTTTGAAATGTTGAATTAATAAAGTGAAGACGTAAGTAATTTGAATGTATTTGAGGAAGTATAAGAAAGACAATGACTAGTAAGTTAAATATGTAAAAATAAATTATGAAAGAAATAGTGAGAAAATCATGAAAATTTACACTAAATGGTGAAATATGATATATGTATAAAAAGAGTAGTAATTTTTATAAGTTGATTTGAGGACTTAAGGACTAAATTGTGAATTAAGTAAAAAGTTACAAATGAATATGATAAATAAACAAAGAAAAGAGATATTGGAAATTAAGAAATTTAATAGAATTTAAATATCATGGGTACTTAATAAGTCTTCCCCGACTTAACGTGTTTATTTTCAATGAGTAGGTAAAGTGATTTTGAAGAGTCGTAGTTGAGGTCCTGGTCATCATCTCATTACATCTCTAAGGTCATGGTCATCCATCTCATTACATCTCTAAGTGGCAAGAGAGTATGTTTCAAAATTTTGAATAAAATGACATGTACTTAGGAAGATCAAGTGTGTTCCAAGTAGTAGGGACTAAAATATAAGTTAATTTAGTGAATACTTTTTTTTTAATGTTTAAATATATTAGTGATTAGCCAAAATCACTTTGACACCAAATATAATATTCCTATATCAAGTTCCTTGAGTCGAATCGAATAAAGAGATGTTGTAATAATTAAAACTTTTAAAAGATAAAAATAGGACAATTATATCTAAAAAATGGAACATCACAGTGAATTAGAGTAAAATAAAAAAAGTATTAAAAAAAATCAAAGACGAAAATGAACATAATGGGGAAATTCCATCCTTTTATTAAAAATTAAAAAAAAAAGAGTTTTAAATTATTGCGAAAATAAGTAAACAAAATTTAAATAATAAAAGAATTCAAAATGAACTAAAATAAACTATATAATGAAAGCTCCAACTTCGGGTATGAAGTCCATTTCGATTTTGTAATAATTATAGATAATGGATATTTTCTCATTCAATGATAAGCTAATTAAAGTGATTAAGAAACAGATTCAAACCACGAATCCTCAAGTGTTTTAACCAACCGTACATTACTCCAAGGATTTCTCTTTAAAAAACACTAATAACAATATTAAGAGGCGATCCTATCTGTTTCAAAATAGAATAATACCAACATAAAAACGAATATCAATATAATTTTTTAATCTCATAATTTAAAAATCAATCTTCAATCTACCTTTGGCTAGATTAATGAATTTAGTTAACCATAGATGAAATTGTTAAAAGAAAGGGTAATCTATAAACATAGTCACTTTTGTTTGTCTTAGATTACATTTTTGTCACCTATGTTTGAAACGTTATATTTTAGTCACTTACGTTATTATTTTGTTACGAAGTGGTCACTCTACTGTTTCTCTAACGGCAGTCCTACATGACAGTCCAAATGAGTTTTAAATGTCAACTTGGATGTCCTACGTAGCAGTCTAAATTAAAAACCTATTTTCATCTTAACAACTGGACATCCAAGTTGGAATTTAAAATCCATTTGAACTGCCATGTAAGACTACTGTTAGGGAGGTAACGAAATTTAACTGTAAAGTGATCACTTTGTAATAAAACGATAATGTAAGTGACTAAAACGTAACATTTTAAACAAAAGTGACTCAAATAATTTAAAACAAACAAAAGTGACTATTTTTATAATTTACCCTAAAAAAATTTAAAAGCAATCCTTAAATTGAACTCTTCTAAACATCAAACTAAACATTTATTTAATTAAATAAACTAATCAAACTATTAATAAAATATCTTTACAAATAAAATTTAAAAATAAAATAAAAATAACTACAAAAATATACTTAAATCCTAAAATCAAAATTGATGTGGCGCCAAATCTTGTTTCTATAGTTCATGCCCAAATTTTCTATACAATTTCATATTTCAACTTATTTACCAACTGCTTAACATATATCGCATCTACCTACAGAAAAACAAAGACCACTAAAAAAAGTCAAAATTAATAACATCTATATTTAAAATTCATTATATTTAACCACAAAAATATATTAATTAAACACACTATTAATAACTGAAGATATATAAAACATTATAAAAGAGAAACAATGATTTTAAGAGTTGAATGAAGTGTATTAAATGCACACTCCACTAGATGCTTTTTTTTTTTTTTTTTTTAATCTTAAATATTGTTTGATAGTATAAAAAGTAGTAATTATTTTTAGATTTGAATAATTTCACTGTTTAATATGTTGATAAATATGATAATGTGATTTCTATCATAAAAGCTGAAAATGTTATTTTTTATATAGATTAAAAAGTTAAAAAATTAATTATTAATCTAAAAGAAAAAACAAACTATTTTCTTCTTTCTTTCTACTTTTTCCTTGATTTTATTTTTTTAATTATAAATTTGATTTAACACGCATTTGTATGAAATGTTTTTTTAAAAAAAATATGAAAAGCATTATTCCATTTAAATTATGTAGAAATTATAGGTCACGGCTCTTATGATTTTACATTTCTATGATTTAATTATTTATAATTTTACTTAGAGATTCTAAAATAGACTTATATGTCCATACTTTTATATATACATTATTATATTTAAAAAATATATGCAAAATAAATTTAAAATAATTTTACTTTTAACTAAAATTATATCTTAATTAGAATTTATTATTAAACATTTGTTAAAAATAAGGTTATTATAAAAATTAAACGCATAAATATTACCTTTTATTTAATAAAAGTAAATTTGTAAATTATTATTACATTTATAAGAAAATGTTTAATGAACCAAACATTAAATTTAATTAAGATCTTATATATAAAAAATATTATAAAATAATTTTCTAGATAATCACATTTCAAAAAATATACCTTAATTTTGCCTCATATATCTACCCTGTTAACCTCAAAAACGACGATAACTTGATGAATACGAATATCCTCCAATTCCTACACCAGCTATATTTGTTTTTTTCCCCTCAAAATCCCGTTTTCTACTAACAAAATTACCGACCACCCTCAAGAACCCTCAATAATTTACCATCAAGCTTCACAGATAAAAGGAAAAGGAAGTGGATAAGTATCGCTATCCATTTACCACTGTTGAATTGGGTGAATATTAGATGCGTTCCTACACCGTCTGTAGGATCATTTAATGGGAATGTCAAAAAACCTCAATAGAAATTAATAGGATTTTCAGTATTTCAATCACAAAGACTACCTTTTCAGGTTTGAGGGAGCTGCCCCTAATGGTTTAATAACTGTAAATGAGTTCATAAAGGACATTGTGGCAATCATGCATGCGGCCATGGACATAAATTTTTTCTTAATTACATTAGTAACCTGATAATTAATTATTCTAAATGATTGTCTATCTGCACTACAATACAGTATCAGACAGCTGTTTTTCAATAAACAAAAAAGCTAAGTTACAAAACCTTCAATAGAGTCATCATTAGGGTCTCTCCTGAAACTCTGACAAAATCTTCTTATTTCTGGCCTTTGGATTTTGATGATAATTACGCTGGGGTTTACTTGGATTTTTAATATCAATTCAACATACACATACATATCCTTCTATCTACACAAATGGTTCCAATCATGGATCTTTACTGACTGGGATACAGACAAACAAAAGAGGCTGATAAAACCCTAGATACCTCAACTGCAAACCAAAAAGGGAAGAAAGCCTTCAAGTACTATTTGAATGGTTGGTAAAGCCTTAAAGGAGGGAAAAAAAAAATAAAAGGATAAAATGGATACGCTAAAAAAAGGCTTAATTTACAGTCCCAAGCCTCAAAGGAGATCTAGAAAGGTTATAGAATACGATCAAATACGATAAGAAATAATAGAATGTTGCTCACCTCCTTTGACCTCAGGAGTCGGTACACAACTGCTGCAATCAAAACCCTGCAAACGTTAGAAGAATGATGAAATGAAAGTACCAAACATATATATAGTAAATTATTTATTCTTCCCATTATATTTACTTTTTTTGCAAGATAAAATTGTAAAGCTTGTATAGGTTCACCTAGCTAGTAGATAACTTGAAACTAAAAGGGTAAGAAACTACAACAACGCCATCATTCATCACCGGAAAAATAGAATACAAGAGAGTAAAACATAAATATATATGTCTGTGGATGAAGATAATCATAGTCTATGCATGGTAATTTAACTGGAACTTTTTTTCCAAGGGAGAGAAAAGCATGAAGAAACTAACGCATCACAAGAGTTTTACAAAGAGAAGCTAACAGAGCTCAGTTGGCAGTATGCCCACCTCCATGAAAGACCATAGAAGAAAAGGAAGGACTTGTTCTATGATAGTGCGAGGTGGACAGAATGCCAATGAACTCTGTAAGAAGCCCTTTGCCAAACCTCCCATGAAAGCATAGAAACAGTCCTTGTGTTTCACCGGAGAGGAGGGGAAGAGGAAAGAGTGTAAATGACAATAAGAACTAGGGCTGGTAGGTTCTCCTATTTAAAGAAGAGGACGAGGAGGAGAAGGTGGAGCTTCAGTCTGAAAAAAGATCAAAAATGTAATAATCAGATTGGATGGTTCATTCCCCCTATAAGGAGAGCATATTTAGAAGGATCATCATCATGGGTTATTCTCTCCTTGTCTAGCTTCCCCTCGTTACTGGTGAAAAAAGCCCACACCCTCCGTTCAGTCTTTTCTTGCCACCCTCCCCACTAGTCCCCCACACCCTTCCCAGTTTCCATCACCCTCCCCCCCTTGTCTATGATGAAACATAGCCTCCTTATACACTGACCAAATAATGACAAAAGTAAAGCAAAATTGGTTTCAGATACAGCTTTGTTTTTGAGAGAGGGAAAAACATGGGCTTTACTACAACTTTGACCCTAACCGTTTCATCTTTTAGAAGGGCAAATTGGGGGCCAGTCCAACTGTCACCACCCATGGAGAGTGAATTGAACTATTGCGGGCGTTGAGAGAGAGAGAACTAGTTACTTAAGCATAATAATTAGTTGTTTTAATGACATAACACATGATGTCTCCAGTTATAGTTGTATTCACTTTATTGGGGGGATTGTATTTGTATATAACGTTTATCCCTATGGATAAGCCACGCTCCACCCAATGGTCAAATCCAGTTATATTCGTTTCTTTGAGAAGATGACACCTAGAAAAACCATTCCATTGGGGGTTTAATTGGAGGGAATTGAACGGTAACTTTTAATTCCTTGCTGGCTACTGCTTCTAGATGAATAAGGAAATCACTCACAACTCACGAGTCTCTTTTATTATCAAGTATTTATGGACTTTGTTTCCTTCTTGTAACAGTAACTTTCATTATCAAAGTGTAACATCGTTCACTGAATTCACTGGTGTTGACTGGTCCCCCGTGGTTACTTTGCCTCTCTGATTTTCAGTTTGTAAACCAAAATATCTGACGACTTTCAATTTTCAATGGGTTTTTCTAGAGTCAGATCATACAGCTTTTAAGCAAACCTGATGATGGAAAGGGAGCCCAACTTCTCTTAAGTTTCCAATTGATGGGGTCCCTACAGAAATTACAGCACTAAGTGTGGAATCCTAGGTCTCACACACTGTAGAAGAAGCTTTAAACTTCAAACTCCACATTCCTTTTTTGACCTATTATCAGACTATCAAACATGTTAACAGTGCCATTAAATGGTAAACCCTAGCTATCTCCATACAATTATAATATGACTGCATTTTTCTCCTGTGAGGTAACTCCTTAAACCTTGTGTTCCCACTGGGATTCATGTTTCTCTTCTTTTTCTTCCATGTGCATGCTTGTTTGTGCCTTTTTTTATATTAGAATACAAGTAGTATATCGTTTATTAATTAAGGGTTTTGCTATCAAATGTTTGGAGGCACTGGTCAACCAAATGAAACCTGAACCACTCTTATTTACATGACTATATTCCATATGGATGGATTGGTAATTTCTGTTGTCTAATTTCGTTTGTTTTGATGAAGGATAGTAGAGATGGAAAACGGTTTTTTCGGCCTGATCTGATATGGTGATTTTATTCATTTCCAACTCCAGAGCCATTTGCACCTCCTATTTGTTTCCCTCCCGTGCAACTTACTAGTAGGAATATCTAAAGGTAGGTGACTTTGTAACCTACTTTTTACTCAGAGGGACTATTGTTAAACTCTCACTTGAACTAGACACGTGGCAGTCTAAGAGAGCATCGAAAAAGCATTTATAGATGACTCTTCACCCTCCATACTTCGAATAGTCATTGGCTGCCTAACCTCCTGGACAAGTCACCTCCCATGAGATCACTCGTTGATAGCAAGAACATTCCCAACATCAAGCTACTTGCTACAACAATCAGGCCACCTGCTTTTAGTGTGAACAATCATTCTAAGGATTTCTGGGTCTACTTGAGTATAACAATTTCGTATTGCTTTTACGTAATTATAAAGTGTGTGTAACACCTCAAACCCAGTTTAAAAGTTTCGGCTCAAATTTAGCAAACTACATTAGTCATCGAAATGACTCTTCATTGAATTCCAACCTAACCTCTAACACACCACGTAAGTCTTAGCAAAAGTTGCGCTAACTTAAAACACAATAGCGATAACAAAAAAGCAAACATAAAAGTTTCACAAACAAACATAAGTAGGTTTGCATGATTCGTTACAATATATTTAAGAGTTCGCAACACAAGTTAGACTTTTCAAACAACAACATAGTTCGCATAACAAGAAAACATATAAATTTGCATTTCAGTTTAAAGCGTAGGCTCGCATACTTATCGGACTTCGCATGAAATCACATAATACAAGAGTTCATCAAAATAAGTTCGCAAAGCACATGAGATATCATAGTATTACATACAAAGGAACGGGTTCGCTAAATATGAGCAGTTCGCAGATATATTATGCCTTTGAAAATAAACAGACTTCGCAATCATAAGAACATGCATGCAAGGGTTATTATATTTCAATAGGGTTCGCATCTTACTAGTGCTTTGCGTGTAATAAAATAATCATAACAAGGGTATGAATGAAATCAAGGTTCGCATCACTTATATGAGATCGCTTACATTTATGGGATCATAGAGTCAAGGGTACACATGTAAATATGGCATGCACCATTCAGTAAACCTTAATCATAAATCTAACTTGCATTTAAATAAAACACAGTACTCTCATGCATGGATAACATCAACTTTATTTATAAAATAACAAGTACTTTAAAAATGGTTTACAAATCAATGTACTGAGAATTTAAACGTAACTAAATAATCTAAACTTCAAATAATATTGTCATATTCATAAATTCAGAAATATAACATTTAATTCTAAATCCATAACAATAATCTCATCGCCTTTAACCTAGGTTCGCCAATATCTGCATAGAAGTGCACCTTGCCACATCATCGACCTTGCCAATGCTAATTTGGGACCTACTTACCTGAGAAGAAGTAAGAGAGGAGTGGGTTCATTGTGAACTTAGCTAATAATCAGAAACATTAGGATATGTTTTAGAAACAAAGTTTTTTTTTTTTAAAAAGAAACTAATTTAGTCTTGAAAACGTTTTGCGTGCTGGGTTCACAGGTGAGGTTGTGAAACCCAATTCGCACATTCTGTCAGAAAATATAATTTTGGAAAACAATTTTGAAAACTCATTAGCCTTTTCTTAAAACATACTTGGCAGGCATTGCCTTAAAATCGTGAGGCTTATTTCATTTATCAAAAACCTTTGAAAATTGAGTTTGGGTTTACCCTAAAATCGCTAAGTCAGCTTGCACTTTTTAGAAAAACCTTTTCTTTGAATGGGGTCTACCTTAGGTCACAAGACCGGTTCACACTTATGAGCAAAGTTTACCCTAGGTCGCAAGGTTGGCTCGTCACTTTGTCTGGTTGGATATAATCCAACTAAACCCGTAGAGAAGCATACACTGTGAGACATATCACACTAGCTCACATAAAGCTGAGCTCATTGAGGAGCATCATCACCTTACGAACAGAGTCTGTCTTACAAGACTGGTTTGTCACTTTGTCTCATTGGATATAATCCAACCTTGCTCGTAGAGGAGCACACACATTGAGACAAATCACATTAGCTCACATATAAAGCTAGACTCACTGAGGAGCACAATCATTTAAGTTCACATGTGGAGCTTCACTGATACACAGCTTGTCACTTAAGCTCGTGTAGGTAGCTTCGCTGATACACAACTTGCCACTGAAAATAGAGGTTCTTTAAAAACTTAGCTCGCATAGGAGCTTGCACAAAACTATGCTTTAAAAATCATATTTTCAAACCATATTTGAAAACAGAGATTCATAACTTTAAAACATGTCTTTTCAGAAAACTTACCTAAACTTGTTTCGAAAACGTAATTCTTTGCCTTTATCCTCGTTGGTAGATGGTTCTGCTAATTCACAACAAACACACACATCTTACTTAAGTAGAACAAGACATACAAAATTCATGCAATGCGAACTTTGACAGTCGCACTCAATAAGATAAAGGCTTACCTTGACAGCTACGAACTGAATTTAGAACAAAGACTTTGATGATAGAATATTCAATGAAGAATTCATAGAATTAAAGGTCGTATTTATAGACCTAAGAGTCTTAAAAATCTTTGGATACCCTACTTAACTTAGGAAAGTTATTACTTGCATGTAAAGTATTCCTAGATACGCTAAATCTTTATTTCCTAATTCGAGTCTAATTGTATCTTTGATTATTGAACCCCAGTTTGCAACAAGACTAGCGAACACCAACTCACCATCACATTAGCAGACCTACCTCGTAGAGAAACTAACGAACCCAACTTGGTAATGGATCTGATTAGCCCTTTACCACATCTTCAGGCATACACTGTTACTGGCAAATCCCCTTGCTAATACTTTTTTGGCGAACCCCCAACTCACCAAAACTTTGGCGAACACCCAGTTTGCTGGAACATTAGCGAACCCTTCATTTGCGAGACCAAAACTTCCAAGCCCGTCTACGAGGTGTTACAGTACGTCTCCCATGCACTCTGTGATGGCAACCACCTAGCCACGTCACCACTACCAAATAAGGGCTCCTCCTCCAATAAGTACCCTCCACAACGAAGAGAAAAAGATATTCTTCCTTAGTATCATCCTTGAGTACTTGCTTCCTGCATTCAACCTTCCTTACCTTCATAGCAACTTTCTTCCTCCTCTTGTCTTTCTTTTACTCTTGGCCCGTTTAAGTGAATCGACCCTCTTTGCATCACCGCCATTCTCCTCGTTCATTAATAATCCTCATCAATAATGTTATATATAAGTATATTCAGAATTATCTCGGGATTATTTGAATTTTCACTAAAATTAAAGTCAACTATATTTGAAATAAGAACTCATCTTAACTCGAAATTGATTTGTTTTTTTTTAAATTCAATCCTATCGAGTGGTAACCGGTAATTTCTATACATTTCCATTAGTGTACTATTCATAGTTCTTGCGATTAGCATTTTATCGGGGGAAAAAACCAATTTGCAAGTTAGATGGCGAATACTGCTCAATCCAGCCACTAAATATACCAGCTGTGCACCGTAGCTGTAAACTATACATATACATGATGATGCGTTGAACCGTCAAACGCCATATAAAGCATTATTGAAAACTTGATAACATTTCAAAATTTCGACGTTAGAAAATGAAGAAACAGAAATAACTTTCCATTCTCCTTTAGTTGAATGCCTCAATCCAAGCTTTTGTTGGGGAAAAAAGTTGATGTGCTTTGTTCCTTGCGCTCTGTGCAATTTCAAGTGTCAACTTTTGTTCTCTTATACTTTTGCTTTCCTCTCTAGGGTGCGATTGTGGGGACAATGGGATCCGTTTTTGCAAATTGCAGCTGGGTGCCCAAAAAGATGTAAAAGTAATACCAAAGCGTCTAATTATTTCATTGAATTGCCATTTCAGGGTGCAGTTTGAAGATTAAGACTTATAGTAGCATAATTTCTGTCTATTACCCCTATAAGCAAGCTAAAGCTTCAAAGAGACATGCGACTGTGCTGAACTGGTGATTTAATGTGAGTAAATCCATCTCATTAAATGTTATATAAGCACATTCAAAATTCCATTAAAATAGAATATTCTTTAAAAATTCCATTTCACCATAGCTAAAATGGAATCCTAAAGTCTTTTGCAGTGTAGGGCAATTTGCATGTATAGTGGCCATTATATTCTAGAATGCTCACATTGCTTCTCAGAGGACACAAGAAAATGAGAATATACTCGAATCCCATGCCTTTTTTGACAAATTAAATCTTCATTCTTTGTGGTTTATTAGGCAGGCGTTAATTTTATTATTATCTATCTATAAACCCTCATTATTTTTTTTATAAATCTATTTATTACATAAATTTTTATATATCTACGATTTTTATATACTCAAAACCCATGCCTTTCTATAACAAAATAAATCCTCTTCTTTATGGTTTATTCAGGCATTAATTTCATTATATTTTTAGTTTTAGTGAAAGAAATGCATCTGTATAGCTATGATTTTTATATATGATAAGTTAGATCACTGAAGTGAGACAAAAAAACAAAATTCCATTAAAAAAAGAGAGAGAGACGACAAAATCGGTTCATAAATAATATAAAGTTATTAACACTAGTACTAATTAATTTCATATTCCTTTTACCTTAAATTAATAAAAGCACATATATGTTATCTTTTTGAGGCCATGCATCCATGATTATTGGCTGTAGCAAAGCAAAGCTAAAACCCTTCAATTCACTTTTGATGCATGCGGACCACCTCTCAATTCTCATGCAATTATCATACTTTCTCATGCACCTCATCATTATTATTCTTTTTTTTTTTTCTTGTGAACATGTTGCCCTGCCTTTTTTTTGTTTATAATGGTATAAGTAGTTGGAATCTTTACATTATATACTATACAAATGCATGTATATGTATGCAGTATGTAGGCAAAAGTTGGTAGTCTCATCTTCTGACATTTGGTTGCAGGTTTATCCAAAAATGGAGCTGAGTTGAGTTCGAAGGGAAAACATTGGATAAAGCTAAAGAAGGTGATGATTGAGATAGTTCAAAATGGGAATTTAAAGGAAAAAAGAAAGGGTTTTCATTTTTTGAGATTGCAAACATATAGATAAAGAAATTGAAGATTTTAAAGAGATTTGAATTTATATTTAAGAATAGTTTTGGATGATGGACAGATTTTGATGCAGTGTATGTCACGTGAGGGAGAGAGAGAGGAAGGATAGTGATATGTTGTGAATGGGACAATGGGTGTTAGGCAGGCAAGGCAACCCATAAAATATTGCAGAAAGTTGTCATGTTGTGTTAGACAGAGGAATATTTGGTGGGGAACGAATTTTTCTTTGTATTTTTATGTTATTTAGTTTCAAAAACATGAATGATGGTGGCGATGACCATATATTTATATATATATGGTTATGATTGATGATACAAGTGAGTCTCTTTCCAGCTCTATTGCCATGTGACTCGGACTCTACTCCACATCTCACTTTTAAGCTGCGTCTTACCTGCTACTCATCCATAGATTGGTCAAAATACTCCAAATATACATGCATACATACATACATTCATATATATATATATCATCTATCTATATGCATGTGTATATATCAATCTAGCATTCCCTAGTTGTTGGAGCCCATTCATAAGATGCACATCTCAGCTCAACTAGTATAAGCAAGCATGGAGCAGTTTCATCTATCGCTTGTCATTCGGTCTAATAAATTAAGTATATATGCAGGGTTGGATCCATATAATCATTTCTAAGTGAAAAGATCGGCATTTTTTTAATATTATATTATATGTATACAGGGTTTCCTTATCATTTGCTGGTGCTTTCTGCAGCCTAATGTGAACTTGTACATCAATTTGTCTGATATAATACATTTCTCTCACTTTCTCACATTCTATGGGACCTAACTTCCATGCCATTTGCCTTGTCTTTTACAAGAATTTTATGATTACTTTCATGCTTGAATAGATGCGTGTCAACATCAGGAACAAAAATGTAACACAAATTAAAGATGCTCTATAACTTTATTGATGGTAAATGCAGTCACTAATTATCGGGGACATACAAATTAAGGATCACCAATAATACTTTCCAATGCAGATTTGGAGATGGAATGGCTTTATTTAATGTAAAATGTAAGTAGTAGCCATCATGCTTGATTGCTATAGTGGGATGCCTTGCACCTATTCCCCATTACCAAAGGGATTTAACAATGAAAAGAAGGAAATAAGGTTGAAGAATCATTGCTTTTGCCACACTGCATATCTATGTCCGCTGGTTGCAAGTGCCCACTCTCTGCCAGTTGGACACCATGAACCATCCCCAATCTTCATGCATACTTTTTCTGCAATAATTGCAGAATACAGGTTGTGTTGGGACTCCAGAATTCTGACAGATGACCGGCTGTGAATATCTTGACGCCTTCGAATGTCCATCTGCATACACGCGTACGAAATCTTTAAACAAACATTCAACGGAAAATGCTTTCTTGGAAATTCATGGTCGTGTTGCGTATCGTACCAATTTAACAATTTGTTCGTGAATGGAATTGCCCCAGTCATAAAAGTGGTCGTAAAAAACTGTTGGTATTCCTGGATGTGTAAGTATGTATGCATAACCCTGTAGGAAGTAGGAACGTATGGAGTCATGCACTGTATTTATATATATCAGGAACTAGTTCACGGGCAATTATGATGCAAACATCAACTCATACCTCCATAATATGATTTGAGGGGAAAGGCCAATGAGCCTGTAAGAATAAAACGATTGACAAGTGATTAGTTTCCAGATTGGGAAGATACAGGTTCTGAAATTTACCATAAATACTTCTTACTTCAAACATTTAGCACAGAGAATATCTTACTACCAATTCAGGCTTATCGCTTGAAGGAGTGAAGAACCAGATTGGTATTTCTACACTTTCATACTTTAAGATTTCTCAGAACTGTGAATCTATTTAAGCAAAAGCATGTAAAGATTATTTACATGTTTTCTTTGGACTGCAGATGTTTTTCAAAATTGGAACGGCATCATTTCAAGTCAGTTAAAATAGACCAAAATACAGCCCAGCTAAAGCAAACTTTAAAAAAGTGGGATCCCAAATCAAGACTTGAAAAAGCATATCATGTCATTCTGCAAGAATTACTTGCTCCTATGTTACCCTCACAATCATCGTATGCAAGAATTACTTGCAGCATCAAGAAATTTGTTGTACCTGTGTTGAGCCTGTGTCATGGTTATCGATAAATGTGACAGCCCTTGAGGGCCACCACCCCATTACACCTGGTGGCTTTCCTTGAGGGTCACGCAGACGCCAGAACTGCCCTTTTACAGCTTCCTGCAAAGTTAGAAATAAGTAAATTCCAAAAGAAACTGAAAAAAACAAACATAAAAATCTCAGTTCCTTTGAAGACTATGGCATAAAAAACATCAGGAGAATGAATATGTGCCACAATAGACTGAAACGCGGTTCCTTTCTCTTGGTACATAGTAATATTATGTTTTGGATCATGCCTGAAGAATCCCCTTGGTTGTGAAGTCAAATGCAGCCGAGAGCTGTCCCGTGGCATCAATCCAATTAACGATCCTTTGTCTATGGCTATCTGCAGTAAAGGTTGTAAATACAATGTAAATATATGGATAGATTTATCAAAGAAAACCAAGTCGGATATCTTTTACAGAAGATCTCAGGTATGAAAAACAGATCAAGTGCATTACCTTGGTTATAGTCTAATCCATATCCATTATAGTTGCAAGAATCCCAATATTCTCCGACAGAAAATATAGGCTTTGCTCCTTCAATGTATTCTTTGACATATTTCGCTGAGTAACTGAGGCAAAACAGTGTAGCAATATGAATACGATGTGATGAAAAGCAGATAATTTTTAGAGGCAGCAATAACCTATACTAGTGCAGCATTGTTATTACCCCCTTGCAAAATCAAAGCGAAAATCTTGGAAGCCAACACTACGCAACCACTTCAGCCACCCTATGATGTCCTTACGAACATAATGTTGGCTGTGATCAATATTTGGAACCCCATGGAAGTTGTCTCCAGTGCTTCTGTTACCCTGAGATATATTTGAGGTAAAAAATAGTCTTACATTGCAGTATATGTCCGCCAGCACACGATGTAAAGCAGCAAAGAGACTTTTATGAATAGCTTTATACCAGTCCACCAGTACACGATGTGACAGCATGTTCATTCCACGCAAGTGGAATTCCATCATAACGGTTATACATTCCTCCATGTCCTTTAGTAGTTCCAATACGATGATTGATTACTATGTCAGCCATTGGTCTAACTTTGTACTGCTTTAGTTTTTGGAGTAATGCTTTCAACAACTGCTCAGACCCATATGAAGAGTTGAGTGAATAAAGGTTTTGGGGAAGGTACCCTGTAATAAGACAAGAGGATAGCTGATCAGACATTTGGGATAATTGACTAGAAACTAGTTTGTGCTTTGAAGAAAATTTTCCTCTAACCTTCAGGTGAAAAGGAGTTAGATGCTGGTGGCAACCATACAGATGTAAACCCAGATTTTGCAATGTCAGGAACTTTCCTTTCTAAGTTTCTCCACCAGTCATATTTGTGAGACTCCCAGTTAAAACCCTGTTGAACAAATAAAGAAATATGAGGATTTTTATGCAACTATTCCATATTCCACTTTAGAGTGACATGGTAACTCCGAAACAGAGAAGGCCATTCCTAGATGAGTAATAATATCAGTCCACACATAGAAAACCTTTAAACATTCATGAACTCAACAAAGTCTCCAAGTTCCTATAAAATAGAATGACCAAAATTGTCTCCTTTACCTGCAAAAGGATTTCTCTTCCATTTCGCAACACTGCACCTGAAATTAAATCCAAAAGCATACTTTAGAAGCAATTTTCTACTTTATAACTCATTTTAGATAAGGAACAAAACCCACCAGTTCTTCTTCTCAAGAGTTAAGATAACATCATTAATACAATTGTAGCACAAAATAATCCTCATAGGCCCTAAGTTAGTATTCACAAAATAAATGCCTTAAGTCGTAGACCATGCATGCTTATCAAATTTAATTGAAATTGCTTCCTTTTTTTTTCTGTTCAATTAGTATAACTTAAAAGAAAGACACTGCATATTATATTCGAGATGTTCATCAGCTTAATATTGTTAGTTTTGCTGTCTTGATATACAAACAAACAAGATTATGAACAAGAAAAAAAAAAAGAAAACTAAACAAGTCCAGCTCTAATCCACGACTAGCAGGAACTCCAAAATCCAAATCATAAATTCAGAGTAGGATAAACATTAAACAACCAAATAACAGAAAGAAAAAAGCAACATATAAGCAAAGGAGAAGAACAGCATACCAAGATCAGTGCTTTCCTCGGGACCCTGCATTTCAACAAAACGAGATATCAGAGAAAATTATAGTATATAATAGCTTTAAGTTTAAAAAAAAGAAAGCGTGTTCAAAAGCGGGAAAAAGAAAAGGAAAAGAGCGGGAAGTGGGGGAAGGCAATTACGTTATTGGTGTTACCCATAATAAGCCACCAGGTAGCGGCCTAAGTTTGACGCTGGATCGTGCTGAAAATGGAGCAGTGTGAGCTTACCCTGCATCCGCAAACAAGTCCAAGTTTTATAAACTTCAAATTCAGTTAACATAAAAAAGAATGAAGAAATTAAACAGGGAAGGGAAGGAGAAAAGAGAGTATACTACGAAGCAAGCAAAAGTGAGGTTGCAATTGCAGGCGATCGCACGTAGATAGTATGGAGTTTAGGGGCGGGGGTATAAAAGAAGGAAGAATGGGAAATGGAATCACGCAATAAAAGAAGGCGAAATGATGGAGGGAATATAGAAATCGTCATTCACCACCACATGTTTCAGAATTTGGCAGAAAGGAAGGAATGGAAGTGGTGGGTGGAGGAGGGTCTGTAATGAATTAATAAAAATGGAATCAACTTTTTTGGAATGGGATTATGGGAGAGCATATATTCATATAATTTCAACGGCAAACAGCGGAGGGGCGGGACAGCACGAGTTGGTGAGTCAGGTCAGTTCGATTTCAACATCTGAGAGGAAGCCTTGAAGGTTAAGGAATCTCGCAAGTATTAAAATATTTGCATGGCTGGCTGTCATGGCTAGCTGGGTGGCTGAGCCTCAGGTAAATGGTTCGGATGCCCAATAGTTATAACCAGCTTAATTCTTTTTAATTTACTAATTTAAATATTTGTTTTCTAATGCATATGATCGTATTAACCTCCATATTTAATGATTTTTTTTAAAAATTTCTATGAGTTATAAAAAAAAGCATGTGAATCATAAATCAAACTACAAATCTAATATTTTGGACCAGTTATAAATAAACATTTAAATTAATTATTTTAAATATATCATTTAAAATAAAATTTAAGTGATAAAATATTTTTTTTCTCTAGATTGATGTATGAAAATTTATTTAAATGACTCGTTCCTGTTTGCATAATGGTTCTCATTTTTTGACTACGAAGGTTGTTCCTTAGCAAATCTACTATCATTCCTTCAGCTAGTTTTGTCTGACTTTTTTATCGGGTCATCTCTATTTGTCTTTTCTTCGATTCTTACTAGCCCGCTCAATTTTTTACGTAGCAAACTGAGCCTTTTCCACTTCAAAATACCTCATGGCTTTCTTATAGAGTTGATAAAGTCTAGTTCGTTGTGCATCAGTTAGCACGTATCTAAGTGGCATGCGCTTAGCTCTCGAAATGAAAGCTTGAATGGTCCATTCATCATTTAGCTAATTGACCTCCTAAGTTGCAGTTTGGAAACATTCGAAGTACCCTCACAAGGTTTCCTCTAGATTCTGTTTGATTGGAATTAGGCTTGTCGAAGTTTTAGACGCCACTTTGTAGCTGCCAAAGTTAACCATGAAGTTCTTACTCAATTGATCAATTGAAAAAATACGATTTAGAAAACATGTTTGTAGGATAGGAAAAGTTTAAAAGAATTTCTTTTTGTTATATTTATAGTAATAAATATTTTTACTCGAATTATACTGTGTTTTTTGAATAAGTAAAATAGGTCATTTATAGCTTTCAATTGATCTTCTTTGTTAATCTTCACCTCGATTTGCTAGAGTGTGGGTTCTACTCATGAAATGAAAACTTTTTAGGGCTAGAAACTAATTACTCCAAAAAGAATTATTTCGTGTGGAATAATTTCGCTATATTTTGGCAGAGTAACTTTTAGGTGAATGATGTAATTTGACCTAACTCATACTCTCTGTTTATAGAGAAAATAACAAAAGTCTCAATTGAATAATATTTAACCAAAAATAATATTTTAATAGGAAAAAGCATACTCCCTCTAGGAGTAATATATGTGGGCGGCGGCGGCCCTCTTTTGGGACCAAGGTTTGCCACTCACTATTATATACCAAACTTAGTTGGGCATATTCATATATTGAGTATAATTATATATATTATCTAGCCTTTTGGATTTTTATTTTTTTGTCTAGATAAAATTTGTACTCAAATTTCCAACAATATTCATGTCAAAACAATAATTTACAAACTATCAACTATTACAACTCTACTAATTTTTTTAGTAATAAAAACAAAAAGGATGATGGGATAATTATATACCAAGTGAACCCAAAAATATGATCTCTTGTATTTTAATGTCTATTTATTTACTTTGAATTCATGTACATTTTGGTTGTAACATCATTTAAATTTCCTGCAAAACAATCTCAATAATCTCAAAGCTAACAAATTGTTTTAGCTGTTGGCATCCCAAAAAGAAACAAAAAATAAATATAGAGTGCCATCAAATCAGAAATATTTGGCTTACTTTTTCACTCGTTGATGGCCGTAAAAACAGAGCACCTTTCTCCATCTACAAAACCTTTGGCCTAAAAGGACTCCTGTGTTAACCCACTAGACGAAGAGTTGTATGTTAACCCATGTTACCTTCGTAATCTGCACTATGTTCAATATGAAGAAGTAGACTTGCCCCACCGTTGTCTACCCTTCTTCACTCTCAATTTGGACGCTAATGAAAAATATTGAAGCCTAAGTAGTAAGAGCATCTGGAAGTGTTGATCGACATCCAAGGACCTTGCCACCTACATCTGGAAAGGTCTCATGTCCAGACAAGGGCCCTACTATACCACTACCATTTACCGAAATTGGGTATTTGAGTAGGTGCCCCTGTAATATCGTAAACTCGTTCTTCGAGTACCTTCTCCAATTTTCTTCAGCAATGTTGTTTACCATCCTCACACAATCCGAATTTTCAGGTTTATTAAACAAATCGTTCACCATGTGCATGTGTTCAGCCCATAGAGACATTCTGTACCCATAGACCTGCATGTTAATTGATTAGCATCATTTCACCAATATTAAGAAGAAAAAAAAAAAAAAGAAAACAACATTAGGTGAAGATCCTTCACATGAAAGAGAATTGCAAAAAAGATCCTTGGATTGGTTCATCCCTTGTTGGGAAAAACCAAGTATAAATACAAAATTAGGTGACAAGGATGGAAAGTTCAAACCTGACCACGCGGCTGTCTCTTCTTTTGACTCCATGTATAATGGGGTTGGCATGCTCCGATTGCTATCTCGGTGTCTCTTGAACCAGCCATCGATCGTTGATTGATATTGGCAGACCCCAATATCAGGTACTCGTCATCTACTATCATTGCCTTTGCGTGTACATAAACCATAAACCGTTGGAACCTTAGTGAAGTTGAAACCTGAAATAACAATTATAACTTCACGTTCTTAGCTTAGCTCCGTTTGAAGGTCTATTCAAATCATGCTCTAATAAACTACAGAACTTGTTTGATTACCGTATCACCAGTAGGAGATAATAGGCATGACTTAGACCAAGAATAGTCTGAGGGAATTTCTTCCCGATTACCAAGGCAATAGAAATTTAGGTAGTCTTGTGGATGAGAATTCTCAATACGCATAGCTTTCAACTCTTTTGCTACGATTCCATACATCATTTTAATTGTCTGCCCCTGAAATATCAAAATAACTAAGCTACGGTATAATACAATGCCAATTCCAAGCGAGGACTAGACATCACCTAACAAATCAATCATCTATATCATTCCTTGAAAAAAGGAAAGAAAAAAGACCTGCCAAAAGAGAATTTCTTGCACAGATGTTGAAGAAGGGACGCCTTCAGGCCACATTGGTATAATAATATAAACTGCAAATCTCTCTTTTGCTCTTATCTTACTAGCAATCTTCAATGCCAACTCCATAGGAATTAAATTATCAGCACCTAACAATTCCAGAAACAAGTTAATAACATTGAACTGAGACCGAGTAAAATAGACATCCTCTAGCACGAATTTTCTTGATAATTGAAACCGGTTGTTAAATTCACAATAATACTTCCTTTCTGAATGGTCGAGAATGAAAATTATGCAGAAAAATAAATATTACTAAAACCTGCTTTGTAAGATGGCCAAGCATATGATGATCCAATGAAATATTGGTTCTCAATATATATGAAATGTTGAGCAGCTCGAATTGCCTGGATGTATGCTGTCTGAATGCTCTTGTCTATAACCAGATTTTTTGCACAAACAAGATTCTGAAGGAAAAATAAAGAATTAAACAATCCCATGTTGGAGAAAATGAAAATTAAATTGTCTAGTACTAACTCAAACTAGAAGAAGGATACTGGTTAGTTCAAATATAATAGATATAGTCTTATATTTCTTTATTCTAAAGAAGTAAGAATTAAAACCTCAGAATTTGCTTGATAAACATCTTTAGGAAACCCTTTCACAGATCCTGAATCTATAGACCGAAAAACCTGTCGATTTACAGAACCAACAAAGGGTTAGATCGAAATGATGTAGCTTGCTTGAAGAGGCATGCTGTAAGTACCTGGACGTTCCAATTCTCTGGATCTACTTCACTGCAAACCCATAGTGAAGGATCATCCGGTGAGATTGTGTCAGAAGGGCTTAGTATCCAAGAAATTCGGTCCAACTTTATTAAAACATCTTCATTCTTACAGCCCCTTTTTAATCGTCGTCCAAGCTGGGCCCATTTCGTAGCTTTCCTCCAACGCTGCTCGAAGTTCTTAAGAATATCGTAAGCAGCTGGTCCTTCAACCTTACAATGTAAGTCATGCCATGGTTCCCTGGGGCACTTAATTCCTGCCTAGCAATTAAAAGAAAAATAAGAATCAATAAGAGCAATCGATGTCAAGATTCTTCAAACTAATTGAAGATCAAATGTACTGCACAAGATCAATTTGTATAGGTAGAGTTTGTAATAGTTGATATGGCTCACACAAATCCAATTTCAATCTAACAGATTAAATCAAATAACAATGAAAATAAATACTCACAGAAAATGTGGGGTTATGAAAATCCTCTCTATATACAGTATCAAGATCGCGAAAGAGTCGATGTTCAGGTGTATCGTAGCGACCGTCACAAAGGTCCAAGCCTCCTAAAAAGGCAGTAATCTTTCGATTATTTCCATACGCTAGAGAATCCACAATCACACATTTCTGATGGTGCGTAAAGAGGGTTCCAACAACCTGGATCACATGCAGCACAAAAGTCAGTACGTCCTTCAGTTCCCAATAATTATCCCTCTGTGTAGAAAGAATTAGTTCCAATTATGCAATAAGAACTGGACCATAGCATAAAGCATGCCTGTTGCTTGAAAATGCTAAGCTTACTGCTGGCATAACGAGGGGACAACACACATGTAACAGAAGAGTGCTTGAAAAACTTTCGAGTTTCTTCATCATGTGTTTGCATCACTCCCGCCTGCCGTATTAAATAAAAAAATGAATATATATGCTCACACAATCTACAAAAAGAAAAACTTTAAAAATAAACAAGAGCAATAGTACAAATTTCCTACTAGAAAGACAATGACTTTGAAAAGTTTATATCAGTAATTGTTTATAATTTGGGGAGAATATCCCACAAAGATCAAAATAGATAGAAGAAAATGCATAACCGTGTTGATGAAGAACTTGCTATGGGAGGTCTTATCATCCCAAACCAATAGCAGAACTCTAACCCCTTCTTCCGATTTGTACTTGAGCAAATCCCCTAAACTCAAACTCCCACCTTTAGGCAGCGGCCTTGTGGGCTCTCTCACCAGCCTCACCTCATGAAAAACTGACCATCCCACAATGTAAACCATGTGGTGGGCTTCTAAAATCGCATGGCAAATGTCTTCCCAACAGGGTTCATTCTTAAACACGGTTCCATTCTCCAATATAATTGGTGGTAATGTCGATTGCATAACGTGTGCGTCTTGGTACAAAGTAACCGAACCACCGTGTCGTGCAGGGAAATAACAGTTTCTTATTCCAAATTCATTCGAGTTTGTCGCCATTCCGTATTTGAAAAATGACATTTCTTCGCATTTGATGAATTTCATCTCTAGGTGCACCGCGCAGTCAGGTTTTGGCGGTTTTCCATAAGAGCTTATTATAGGGAACCAGCCGCTGATTATTTCACCTCTGAGGACCTCAACTGCTGGAACGATTGCCACTCCTATCAAATCAGCGCCGAACACATCATTGTCCTTGACGTAGAACTCGAATTGAGATGTTGGGTGGGCCAAGGGGATCTTGAAGCGCTCATTCCAAATAGGGTGTTGAGAATTTGAAATCACCCGTGTCCGCGCCACTGTGGCACCGGCTAGGCAAACCGTTACGTACGGGTCGCTGGTGATTATCTTACGGTGGCGATGGTTCTTCTTTCGTCTCGAAAATGGGTCAAATGGCGTGAAGCATCGTCTGAGACGCTCCGATAGTAAATCCATGTTTGGCAAGCATCGAGCTTCGATGATTTTCAACTCAAGGTCGCCATGCAGACATACAACAGCATTTGGAGTATCGCTCGACATTGAATCAAATCAAAATAATAAGTTAAATAATAATTAAATGAAAGACAATTTGAAATTTAAGTTGATAAATGTAAAAACTACAATGTCTTAACCGGAAGTCGATTTACTGTGTTTTTTTCTGGTTGATTTTGTTGTTCTCTTTGCCTCGCATCGGCTATAACCGGCAGAACAACAACCCGCAAATCGGTTTGTTTTCTCCGACCATAGCCAACTGCGACAACCAAAGGCAAAACAGAAAATGAGAAGTTGTCGGATTTTTTAAAATTTTTTAAAAAAAATTATTAATATTATAGTTCTTCTTTTGTTAATTATGTTTTTCATTTTACTTTATGCCGAACAATTTTGTTTAAAGATACACGTGCATGTCATTAAATAAATGTGTGGGTATGGGGCATTTGACTATTTATATTTTAGGTTTGCAATTTTATCTTTCATTTATTATTTGAAATGATGAGCTCTAACATTTTCATTGTTGTCAGCCACAAGGTGGCAGCGCCAAAGCCCACGTTTTGTAAGTCTTAGTTTTGCATGGTTCATCATGCTTTCAAGTAATTAGTATTTTTGAAGACTTTTATTCAGACATCAATTTTGGTACATTTAGATTTATTTTAGGAGTTTACGAGAAATATTTCACTACATGTACCATTAAAACATATCTTTATTTAAGTCTGGAGATTACTTAAATTTAAGTCGATTTCAAATTTATTAACTAGGATTTGTGGGCCTAAGATTGTAGGTTAAGAAAGACGTTCATTCATTATTCGTCCCATAGATATCCTATGAGCTGATGGTTACTTTGAGAAAATTTAATTGTCTATGATGACTAGATCATGGATACAAATTAAAGACTGAAAAGCATTTGGCATGTGCAATGATGGACACGAAAGATCCATTCCTGAGGTAATTTCATCATCTCTGAGATCTTCACAAAACGGTTGAGGGGAAAGGGATACGAACGGTAGGCAATTGTCATGCTTGAATCTAACCTAGAATCCATCAACTTTTAAAACTTTAATAGCTTTGTTATCTTAATTCTGCTATATATAAATATATTGTTTTTAGGGTTCACTAAAGCTTCAATTCAACTCAAAGGGGGAGCAGGGGGATTTTTATCAAATATTTGGTTGATGTAAGATGGGATGCTAGAGTTGAGAGCTGATGGTTTCAGAGTGTTTGGAGGATTATAATTATTTTTGCTTAGAGTTTGGTAAAAGGGTAAAGTGTTTGGACTCGACTTTATATAGAGGGGATAGAATGTCCTATTTGGATGTGATAGGTATGATTCGACAATACTTTGTAAAGTCAACAGTAGAGTTACAAGAAGTTTTATTGGACATGATAGGAAGAGTCTTTAAGTGGAACTTGATATGGTTTGGCGACAGTTCACATGACAAGCGTATAAGAGTCTCTAATTAGGTGAATCTTTCTATGAGCAAACTCTGCCTCAGCCTAAGTGGTGACCTAACAAAGTACAATGGTCGAGATGGTTATATATGACAATTTCTCCCTCCCAATCAAAGGAAATGTTATAAAGTGACATCCCTTAAGACAATAGTTTTAGATGACACACCTCTTCTAAAGGCTAGTGGGACCAATGAAGCCTAAAATAACAAAAACAAATATGAAAGACAAGCTTTAGAAAAATAAGAACCGAAAAGAAGAACATGGAAGGAGGGAACCTGAAAAGGCAAAAGGCATAACCAATTTTTTTTTGCAAAGGATATACCACATCAATGTAATTTCTTACACTGGCTTTTACTTTAAAAAAAAAAAATCATTTGAGATTGGTCACTAAAAAGTTGCTTGAAATATATGTAGAATATATGTTACTATGCCTAATTAACATATTTGTTGTACTAAATTTTTAATGAGATATTATTATCTTTGAACTATTACTTAGTTCTTGTTTAGGTGGGAATCAAATTTGAAAAAATCGAAATTATTGAAAAAGTGAGCTGTGCGAAGACTTTTGGCATAAGAAAAGTCAATGAATGTACAATATATTTTTAGTTTTGGGTTTAATTATAAAAGTAATACTTTTAAGATTTTCATTAAAATTTTTTTATTTTTTAGATTTTTCGTGGAAGTTAAGTTTAGGTTGTTTGTCCATAAAGGTTAATTGTAGGGTGGTTCCTGTAATTAATTTATATATGGAAAGATGGTGGTCTAAGGTTATTCCTTGATTACTATAACTAACTTGTCAATTGAAGGAGAAAGATCAATGGGAAATGATCAGTTCAAAATCAGAGTCAAACTCATGACTAAAGCTAGAGCGTTGTCTCATTGGTTTATTCAATCTTTATTTCATTCTATTATATTACTGCAATTTTATTCTTTTAATTTTTTTCATTATTTTAATTTTAGCTAAATTTAATCTCTTTTATTTTTTGTATAAGTTAACACATATCGTGAATAGAAAAGCTATCTCTTGCGCAATATCATCAAAACAAATGACAATTTTAGATATTGCAATGGTTATGAGATCAACTCTACTCCTTATACTACTATTTGATGAATTTGACATCAATCACTTCTCGATTCTCAAGTTTATCCATCTATTATATTGTTCCACGTAAAGCTGAGGTGGAATTTTTGGAATTTCCACGTAAATCTTCCAATTTAACATTATCATTTTTACCGGTTACACTATTGAAAATACATCCATCTACTTGGTAATAAATATATTTTTTATTCTGCATTCTTGAGGTAAGACATTTTGCGCCATAGCAAATTATATAATATTCCATTAAAATTAAAAGTGTAAAAAAAAAAGTCATAAAATATATTAAAAGAAATATTCTTAACCATAATTTCTTCAAAATTAATATCTATTTAAATAATATAAGTAGATCACATTTAGATTTTTTAATTTTTTTTTACTTAATCCAATCTTTTATTCTATTATAATCTCGCGATTTATTGCTTAAAATTCTCAAAAATATGAGAATAAATAATCAAGATATATTGATAAAAAAATCTAACAAATAAATCAAATTATAATAAGAGTTAACAGTAACTATTATTATTTAAATAAATTTAATAATCAGATTGTTAAAATATTTATTTGTATAAAAATTAGAAGGTGTTGTAAAATTATTTCAATTTTACAATAATTAAAAAAATGCTTCCTCTTATTAAATAAAATATGATTTATAAAGGACGCTTCCATGTGATTTCTGCCGGAGAACATGGCTGACCTACAGCACGCATCTAAATTAGTCTTAAGGGCTTTTAAGTAAAGTAAAAACAGAAAAAATGATTGGTCATTCAATTTTGAAGTAAAATAATAAGTGCAGTGCTAAACGGAACTACAAATGTAAGGATAAACGTTAATAAAAATGTTGAATTTCGTGTTTAAGAGTTAACTGTGTGTCCCACTGAATTAAGTGTAATTAAAACACTCTAATTATACTTTTCAATTCTTAAGGAGAATATGAGAATTAGGTAATTACGCATGTAATTACACTCAAAATTAATTTTTTAAAATATATTTTTTATACAATTTTGAATTATAAATGTAACAGTCCATTTTCGATGAAATTGGAACAGTGGTTTCAAGACTATAAATTTGAGGTCGGAAGCAAATTTATTTTAATATTATTTTATGGTCGTATGAAAATCTCATTCAGAAATTTTACCGATTACATGTCTAATTTGTTAAAAAAGGCTAAATTAAAAAATGTGCAAAACTTATTGATTATGATAATTAAGTGATTACTTATTATTATGATAATTTAGTGATTAAATTGCTTAATTAATAAATAGGGGAGGACTTAAGGTAAAATATGCCTAAAGTAAGTGGATGAGGCGGCATAACTTGAGAAATTAATAAAATAAAAACCAATTAATGGCAAAATTGTAAATTTTGCCAAATTAAAATGAAACAAATTGGAACTTAAAGGTTTCTAGACATTTTCACCAACAAATTCGGCCAAGAACAGCCATGGGAGAGAGGGTTTAAGCTGGTTTTTCAATTTTTGCTTCATGTGGGTCAAATCCTTACCCGTTTCATGAAATCTTTATGTTTTTGAGATTGTTACTATTAGGTCCAAGTAACATTTACCTTGATTTTTTATTTTATTGAAAGTTTTAGAAGTTACCATTGATGACTTTATATGATTTTAGTTATTAGATGATGAATTTGAGATGTTGTTGGGTATTTAAAAGTATTTTGTTAAAGAATTTTGATGAAATCATGATTAAGGGATTAAATTAAAAAGATGTTGAATTAATCGAAAATTCTGAATTTTATGGAATCCATGGGTTGCTATTGATATATGTAAATTTTTTAGGCTTGGAATAAGGATTAAATTGCATGAATTTCATTTTTCAAGCCTAGGGATGAAATCGTAATTAATTAAAAGTATAGGGGTAAAATGGTAATTTTTCTAAAGATGTGTGTTGGATTGAATTGAGTATGAATTGTATTAAATTGAAGTTAAATTCATTCATATAGATCCGGATATACCAAATACGGAGTTAGATCGAGGAAAAGAAAAAGTGTCAAATTAGTAGATTTTGCGCACACGAACACTTGTCGAGATAAGTTCGTATAATTAAATTGTATGTTTGTCGAAACCATCTTTTTTGAAAAATGGAGTTGACTTTAAAAAACGAAAAAATGGGAGTCGCCACCAATCCTTTTTGATGAGGCGTGATCAGGTCACCTCGTAAAATGACTATTTTTAATAAACTGTTCGATTTATTAAAATAATGATTTTGGCCTATGAAATTCAGAAAAATGGGTTCAAGAGTCGATTACGCACAAGGAAAGATTAGCACACTCATAACACCCAAAAATTGGTACCTAATTTATTGATTAATGTCTTAGCGTCGAAAGTTGAAGACTTGAAAAGAGTTTAAAATACGATCCCTCTTAGTGTCAATGCTTTTTATTTAAAAAATCGTTTAGACAAATTAAAATGTATGTCAAAGACAGTCTCATCTTAAGGTAAAATGCCATATCCAGTACATTATGACACAACACCTCAACCCTTGAGTATAAGCTTGCCTTTTATTTTATTTAAAACTCAAGTATTTTAATGCCAAAAGGATATTTGATTATTTAGATCCAATGAAGAAATCGAAAGCCAGTACGTTAGGGCACGATTTCTCGAATTTCTAAATACGAAATATTGCCTTTATTTGAAAAAAAGAGAAAAAAAATCATTTTTTATGAGTTTGAGTAAAAATCAACGTAACACAAATTTGTAGTGTATAAATCGCGATGATAATATGCGCAACAAAAGAATAATAAATGCATAATGTGAACGGTAATAACAAGGATGAAAATAAAATGAAATAAAGAAATAGAACAAATAAGCTATAAAAAAAAAAGGAAATAATAGGCAAAAACTAAATAATAAATAATAAAAAATAGAACCTAACAATAAACCAATAAATAAATACTATGTAAAATAATTTGAATAATAATAATATTTTAATAATAATAATATAATAACGAAATAATAAAAATAATACTATGTTAATAATGATAATAATAATAAAAAAGGAAAATAGTAATAATAATAATGATAATAATAAATATAATAGTAATAATAATAACAATATAGAAGATAATAATAATACGTTAATAATAATAATAATAATAATAAATAGTAATAATAATACGTTAGTAAAAAAATAATAATATGCTAATAATAATAGTGATAACAATAATAATGAAATAATAATAAAAATACTATCATGTTACTAACAATAATAAAAAAATAAAAAAATCGATAGTAATAATTAGTGATAGTAATAAAATAATATAATAATAATAGTAATACTAAAAATAATTAATTTAGTAATAAAAGCCAAAATAGTAAAAAAGGACTGAAATTGAACTGAAAATAGAAGTTTGGGCAAATCTGAAATAAAACAAAGGTGAAGGACCGATTTGAAACGCACGAATAACAAGAAGGGATCAAAAGGGAAATTGTCCCTTCACCTCCAAACGCACAGTATCAAGAGGGACCAAATTGAAAGTCAAAAGAGATTATAGGGCAAAATTTAAAAAAATAAAAAAGCTCAATTGCAAAACAATAAAAAAGTGGAAGGGCTAAAAGTGCAAATAGCCCATCCATTTAAAAACACGCGGATTCTAGGCCTTGGGTTGGGTCGAATTCTGGTTAAGCTCAAAAAGATGCCGTTTTGGGCGTTTAGGGCCAGTCCCAAAACGACTTCGTTTTGGGGCCCTATAGAAGCCAATTTTTTACCAAAAATTTTCATTTTCTTCTTTCTTCAAAAAAAATTGAGAAGCTCTTTCTCTCTGGACGAAGTCCAGATTTCGGCCAAGGGGGCCGCCGCACCTCCGCCGTCGACCGCCGCCGACGACCGCCGTATACGACGGCCGGAACTCCCTAATTAAGTGTTGCTTCTTTTTTTTATATTTTTATCAAATAATATACATAAAAAAATATTCGTAAAAGAGAAAAATAAATAAATAAAAATGGAACCTATGCACGTTTTCTTCTCTTTTTTTTTGTATTTTTTCTGTATTTGAATGCTTTTGTATTTGATCTTTTCTTGTATTCGAAAATGCGTATATATTCCCCCTTTTCAAAGTTTGTATATTGGCTTTTATAGCCAAAATTTTTTTACAATATTGTTTGTTACTGAATATCCGGCCTTTTTTGCAGGTGCGTGGGCGAACGTGCCGCGCTAGTCAAGGGAAAACTGTTTGCTGCTAGGGTTTGTTAGGTTTATGGAAATTGGGCCTTATTTTGGGTTATTAATTGTATTGGGCTCGGGCAAAATTTGGGCTGTACAATGTTTAAATGTTAAATTGAATTATATGTATGTGATTGTATTATTGCTCTGTATATAAGAGTAATCACATATCCGACGATGACTGACAAGCATTAAGTCCCATTTGAATAAATGAAATTCGATGGATACATGGTTCCCATATTGGTTGCGGAAATGCATGTGTTGTGGACACATCACAGCTTGAAAGAGCGTCCCGTTATTAGCTCTCATGAGCTTTTTGTTAAATGGTTCTTGCGAGCTTTTTGTTAATAGCTTTTTGTTAATAGCTTTTCGGAGCATCTCGATTGGTTATGATCCTGCATGTGTTGTGGACACACCACAGCTCTTATTAGCATTCCATTATATGGCTTTTCGGAGCTTCCCGATTAAAGGCTCTTTCATGAGCTTCCCGATTAATTTGCTTTCCGGAGCTTCTTAGCTCGCTTGAACTTTTTGATTATGGCTAGGATGAGCTTCCCGTTACATGGCTCACATGAGCTTCCCGTTATATGACTCGAAAGAGCTTCCCATTTACATGTTTGCATGAGCATTCATGCATATGAATTGACAGATTATAGTTTTGTACACGTTGTGTGTACTACCCATATATCCATTGACATTTTAAATGATTCAATGGGCAAAATCCTGACATGAGAAAATATATGAATTTGAAATGAATCATTATTCATATATACACGAAATAAATGGAAATTTGATATTTGATAAGCTCATACATGTTTCTTAATATTCATGTGAAATAAACGACTAACATGTTTGATGAAGTATGTGTTTAGGCTATTAGCCAAATTGCTTTGAATGCATTTTGTATGCTTACATTAGATGTAAAAGAATGGTAAGTTAATTTCCTGTTATACGAACTTACTAAGCTTAAAAGCTTACTCTGTTTTATTTTTCTTGTTTTATAGTAATTCGGAGGTTTGAATTGGTTGGAAGCTGGTCAGAGCATCATCACACTATCCTTCAGCTCATTTCGGTGTAAATATTAAATTACTTTTGGTTATAATGCCATGTATAAGCTAATTTTGGCCAATGATAGCATTTATATATGTATGTGTTTGGTTGAAAACTAGCCATTGGTATGGCTTGTAAATGGTATGTTTTGATATGTAAAAATGGCCTTAATATGTTTGATATGTATTTGAACTGGATGAATGTAGAAAATCATATAGACATGTTAGTGATTGGTTTGTGATGGTATAAATGGTAAAATATGTCAATATGTATGTATGGTTATTTTAGTAAATTGGATAGTTAAACATATGTATTGATATGTCATGCATATGACCTAGTTTTGGCTTGATTTGAATGTTTTGTTTTGGCTTGTGAATGTGTAAAAGTGTTAATGTAGGTGGAAGACAAATTGGGTGAGAAACGTGGCCTTGGAAATGGCCTAATTTCGTCCATACGGGCAGAGACATGGGCATGTCTCAGCCATGTGTGACACACAGTCTATCCCACGGGCGTGTGTCCCCTTTACCTTGGAAAAATTTTGAAAATTTTCGAAAAATTTCTGAGTTTCCGATTTGATCTCGATTTAATTCTAATGAGTATTTTGGGCCTCGAGGGCTTATATAAGGGACAATATGAGTGATTTCAATTGGTTTCTGATATGAATGCTATATAATGTGAAATATTTGTTTATTTAATCTATAAATTCCGGTAATGCTCTGTAAACCTGTTCCGGCGACGGATACGGGTTAGAGTTGTTACAATATATTTTTATATTATAATCACACGTATTTGTGTTTGTGATGGTTATGAATAAAGATTTATTATATTATAAATTTTAAAAAAATATATTATAAAAATAATTTATTTGTATTTTTTAAAGTTATGACCAAAAAATTTATTATAAAAATATTATAAAATATTTATTTATAAAAGTTACAACCAAAAAACATGTAGATAATTTATTTATGTGTACATGTTATATATTATAAAAATAATATGTTTATGCATAAAAAATACTTTCTAAAATTATGACAAAAATTATATTATTTATAAGAAGTTTTATGAAAGTTATTGGAGGCTTTATAATTTTTTTGTAAAGGTTATATATTATAAAATTTATATTACTCTTTACTTAATTTACATATTATAAAAAAGGTTACACCTTAACATAATTGTTTTTCTAAATTAAGTTTATATAAGTTTATATGATTTATTTTACTATAAGTTTTTATGATTAAAGCTACACGTGAACCCAAATACTATATGGTAAATGTTAATTTTATAAATACAAAAGGTTTTCTTGCACGATATTGTAGGGTATGTGTAACAACTCGTTTTTCAATTGTGTCGAAAATGGCAGTTTCGAAACCCCATTTCTGATGAGCGAGTCCGTAAATATTATTTAATATTTACAAGGTTAATATAAAATTTAATTAAAGTTTGGTCCCTTCATTATTTCAATTGCATAGTTAATTAAGGTGCAATGACTAAATTCTAAAAGTGGTAAAAGTTAATCATTATGGATTTTTAATTAACAAAAGGACCAATTAAGAAATTGGACCATTATTAAATAGCCAAATGTGGTGGATGACAACTAGCATCCCCCAATTTTGTTAATTATGATTAAAGCTATTAATTATACTTAATTAAGTTAATTAAGATTAATTAATTATTAGTATAACTGTATAAAATAAAAATAAAAGAAACAAAAAAGCCATTTTGTGTTCATGTTTCCATTCTTATGAAACAAAAGGGAAGAAGAAAGGGTTTGAAGCTTTTTAACTTCAGTCCTTCAATTGGTAAGTGATTCTAAGTCCTTTTTTTTTTTATCATTTTTATGTTTTTGAAATCCCAAGAGCTTGGTTTAGCTAGCTCGGGTACTAATTTGCAAAGCTGTTAAAGTTTTAAAAAGTTATCACTGTTGATTTTTTGAAGCTTTTGGTACTAAATTGCTGGATTTTAAGCTTAGAAATTAAAAAAGAAAAAACTAGTTTGTAAAGTTTAATTGTTAGTTTTGAACTTAAGGACTAATGCATTTCAAAACTGATGTTAAATTTCTATAACTATAGATAACAGAGGGGGAAATTGAAATCAATTTTGAAATCAAGACTCAAATTTGAAAGTTATGGCAATTTTGGTTTTAGGGACTAAATTAAATAAAATGAAAAACTTTAGGGAATATTGGAAAAATGAAATTGAATTGACTTATGCTTTGAATAGGCTGTTGTAAGATGTTTGGAATTAATAAATCAAACTAAATTATCATATAGATCGCGATTTGAACCAAATCGAAGATAATCGAGAAAAAGGCAAATTTGTTTATCAGACCTTATGGACTTGTTTGTTTGTTGTTTTCCAGGTAAGTTCATACGAAGTGTACTATTTGATTAGTTGATATGTTAACTTGTATTTATTTGTGTTTGTGATTTTGAATTGTTATGAAATAGAATTTGACATCAAATGGACTAAATTGTAAAGCATGAGAATCATGGCTATTATGGATTCTATTAAGAATTGGAACGAATATTGAAATGGATAAGGATTCTATAAAATGTGTATGCGATTATAGGTGTAATACCCCTAACCCGTATCCATCGCCGAAACAGGGTTATGAAGTATTACCAGAATATACAGATTAAACACAGATAATTCGTATTAATTTAACATTCATGTTAGAAATTATTCAGAAAGTACCTTATATGAACCCTCGAGGCTTAAAGCATACATTAGAAATAAGTCGAGACTAAACCGTGAGCCCAGAGAATTTTTTGCAAAATTTTAAAAATTTTCCTAAGTGTAGGGTACACATGCCCATGTGGTCAGGCCATGTGACTCATACGGCCGTGTGAGCTCCAGCCCGTGTTAGTACCCGTGTAACTCTCTGACTTGTGTCACACGACTAAGCCACACGCTCGTTTGCCACGCCGTGTGAAATTACCTGAGCATTTTGTTTTGAATTTTTAAGATGCATGGGACACACGGTCAAGTCACACGCCTATGTGCTAGGCCGTGTGTCATACACAATTGAGACACACACCCGTATCTCTGTCCGTGTGGACAAAAGAAGGCCAATTTCTAAGCCTTATTTCTCACCCAAACTTGTCTTCCACTTACATTAATATTTAAATACATTTTCAATCCAACACAAAGCATTCACATCAAGACAAAGCTTATTCTTATACATGACATATCAACTCATATGTTCAAATTTTCCAAACTTACCAAAGTATTCATTCACACATGTAGGCATATTTATCAATTTTATATTATCACAAACTAATCTTCAGCACACCTATACCATTTCCATCATTCATCCACTTCAAACACACACCAATCATATTTAAACTTTTATATATACATCAAATTATGTCTACCGCAAGCCATTCCAATGACAAGATACAACCAAAACATCTTCATGCCAACATTGGTTAATTTACCCTATACATGCCATTATAATCAAAATTAATTATATATTTATACCAAAATGGGTCGACGGATAGTGTAATGAAATCTCCGCCAAGTTTCAACCCAACTAGCTTTCGAAATACTATAAAACAGAGGAAATAAAAAAGAGTAAGCATATTATGCTTAGTAAATTTGTATAACGGGAATTTAACTTACCATTCATTTACATTTAAAATAATCATCTAACATTCACTTCAATAAATTTTGCAATTTGCCTAAACACATATATCCTCAAGAAACATGTTAGTTATGTATTTCATGTGAATATCAAGAAACCATGATGAGCTCATCATATAACACTTTTCATATACATATGTTCTTCCACATCATATATTCATATAACATACATTTCCATTGTCAGTCATTTCAAGTTTAGGTTATCCTTTGTCAGAACTTTGCCCGTTAAATTTATTTGAAATATTGATGGGTACACCAGTAGTACACTTGAAATGTACAAATCTGAAATTCGTCAATTCATATTTAGGGGTGCCCATTAGAGCACATAAACGGGAAACCCTCTCTCGAGCCATATAACAGGAAGCTCATGTTAGCCATGTAACAAGAAGCTTTTCCGGGTTGTATAACGGGAAGCTCATAAGAGCCATAATCAAGAAGCTCATGCGAGTCATTAACGGGTAGCTCCAAAGAGCCATTAATCAGGAAGCTTCGAATAACTATATAACAGGAAGTTCAAGCGAGCCATAACGAGAAGCTCACAAAGAGCCTTTAATCGAGAAGCTCACAAAGAGCCTTTAATCGAGAAGCTCACAAAAAGCCATATAACGGGATGCTCATAAGAGCTGCAGCCCACAGCACATGCAGGATCATGACCAATTGGGATACTCTGAAGAGCTATTAACGGGAAGCTCGAGAGGACCTTAAATCGGGATGCTCATAAGAGCTAGTAATGGGATGCTCTTTTGAGATATGGTGTGTCCGCAACATATGCTGGACTACAACCAATTTGGGAACTCTGTAACCATCGAATTTCATTTATCCAAACGGAACTTAACATTTATCGGGCATTAACAGATATGTGATCAATTTATATGTATGTAAATTTCACAATTCACATATACAACATTCAATTCAAATATATAAATATACATAATTCAATTACACGAACTTACCTCGACAAGTGTTCGTGTATGTAAAATCTACTAATCCGTCACTTTTTCTTTTCCTCGATCTATATCCGTATTTGATTTATCTGGATCTATATTAGTAAATTTAACTCAATTTAATACAATTCATTTCAATTCACATCTTTTGAAAATTACCGTTTTGCCCCTATACTTTTAATTAATGACAATTTCGTCTCTAAGCTCGAAAAATAAAACTCATGTAATTTAATCATTATTCCAAGCCTAGACAATTTTCACCTATAACATTTGGAGCCCATGTATTTTATAAAATTCAAAATTTTTCTATGAATTTTACATCTTTTCGATTTAGTCCCTAAAACATGTTTTCATCAAAATTTCCTCAACAAAAGTTGTTTATCTATCAACAACCTTTCATTTTCAATCATAAAACTTCATAATTCATGCATAATCATCCATGGAAAAAGCCTAGCACTTTGATAACTTTACAAATTAATCCCTAAGATAGCTAGATTAAGCTATTACGATATCGAAAGTATAAAAATTACTAAAAAAGGGACTTGAATACTCACCTAATTGAGCCAAATAAGTTTATCTTTCTTCAAGTCTTCATAGATATGGTTTCCATGTTTTATTTGGGAAAGATGATATAAAATGATGATATTTTCTTTATTTAATCATTTATCATCTTTTATTATTTCACTTTCCAATTTAGTCATTTTCTTTATTTAATTTTCCATGGATGAATCATCATACTTATCTACTAACCTTTCTTAATGATCTATTTGTCATATAATGACCTCAAATTTTGAATTCCATAGCTATTTAATACTTATAGCTACTACAATCCCAACTTTTACATTTTATCCAATTTGGTCCTTTTCATCTAATTAGACATGTAATCAATAAAATTTTCTTTACAAAATTTTCATACGATATTCCTATCATAATGTAAATCATGAAATAATATTAAAATGATTTTCTTTTCAAACTCAGATTTGTGGTCTCGAAACCACTGTTCTGATTCCACTGAAAAAGAGCTGTTACAACAGTGTTTTAAAATGATACGAAATCAATAACAATGCCTATGTGAGCTTAGTAAATGATTAAGATATAAATGGCATACCATTAAGGTTCAATATGAAACAAATAGGGATTTACATAGTTATTTGATATCCAACATTTGTTATGAATTCTCGATTCATTATCTTAGCTTGTGTGAGCAATTATCGAACTAGGCTTGAATGAGCCGTTGGGTTTGATCAGGGATTTTATATTGGTTTGAGATCCAACATATGTTGCGGATTCCCTGAAGCTTGTGTGAGTAACCATCAAACCTAATTTGAAGCTTGTGTGAGTAGCCCAAATATGTCAGCTCTTGTGAGCATACAAGTTCGGTATCCAAGTTCAATTTACTTTAGTTCTCTGGGCGAAAAATAAAAAATGAAATGGTTGAAATGAACGTGTATGAATGAAATTATATATATGTTGCAAGTTGAATACGATTTAGTTTTACATGTTATAAAATGAAAGGTTATATATTTATCTATATGATTATGTTATAAGTTATGACATGTAATTGAACTAACTTATTCGATGTATTTTTTGAAATATACATGAAAGTATAAGGCTGCCAAAGGATGTCATGTTTGTATTTAGGTGTTTCAATTGCTTAAATTACTATAATGTCAAGGTAAGTTAAGTACATTTCATTTTAACTTACTAAGTATTTAATATGTTTATACCATTGTTGTTTTCATTTGTAGTTGTCAACTGGCGGAATGTGTCGATCAGATCTACTTGATGCTCACACTATCCTATTATTAACTCAATAGACTTTTAATCATTTTAAATTCGGTTATTTGGCATGTATATAGGTGTTAATATATGCGTTAACTTTGGATTGATAGTTTGGTTAACCTTAGTTTATGTTGATTTTGGTAAACTAATGTCTATATATGCATAAGTATATGTTTTAGCAATGTGATAAGTTTTATATGTGTCACTTGAATGGTAATTTTGAACATGAAATGGAATGGTAAAGGATGGTTTAGATTGAATAAAGATAAAATTGAACTTTTATAAGTTAATTTGGTATGTTTGGTATTCTGTAACATCCTAAAAATCGAGGGTTAGTAAAATCAGGTTTGGGAATTGAGAGAGAGTGATCATGCTTTAATTTTTAAGATTATCTATGCATTTTTGGGAATAAATGAGGTATTGGTTTGTTTGTTAAGTGTTAGTGAAACGTTCCTTGAAACACAAGTTCAAATCCCTTCTCTATCACCATTTTTATTATTTTGCAAATTTTGCCTTAAACCCTAGCATGCGACATGCCTTATTTTTAAAATATATATTGCAAAATTATTTCAAGAATAAGGAAAAATCCTAATAGTTAAAAGAAATATGAGAAAGCATGGAAATTAAAGGAGGTCCCAAGTTCAAATCCTTTCTCTTGCAAAATAATTAAATTTTGCAAATCCCTTATTTTTTTTAATGTATGTGCCATCTATACCCTTGAACCCTAAGTATAAATATAAATTTTTATTATATTTTTTAGCTTTTAATTTAACTTTTACCTACCCAAGCCATTCATCCTTTTCCTCTACTCTTTTCTCTTCAATTTTCTTTCTTTCTCTCATTGTTGTCGACGCCTACACCTAGTTTTACCATCTCTTTCTTCTTTTTCTTTTTGCCACAAGATTTGTTAACATATTCTCCACCATATTGCTGTCATTTTTCCTATTTAAAATCAGCCCAAATTTGAAATCTTGAATTCCAAGATCGATCCCGAACATGGCCAAGAAAGTGTCATTGCCGTTTCTCTCGACTAGCTTGGGTAAGGTCTCTTCTCTCTTCAATTTCTTAATTCCATTCAAAACCTAAATTTCCAGATCTAGAATTTTGGGGATATTAAATTATTTCAAATGTATTTTTCCAAAATTTAATGAGATCTCAAACTGTTTTAAAGTTCAGCCCCAATTTTGGCCACCATGGATGGTGGTGCATGCGCCTATGTGCAAGAAAGGGGGTTGTTTTGTTTCTGGGTTCTTTTTTATATTTTTCCAGCCCTAACTTGAGTTATTTAACCCTCCTAATCAGCTTTTAAACCAATTTCAATTAGGGAAAAACGTTCTTGATCGATTGGCCATTAGAAACCCACAAATCGTGAAGCGTAAGTGCAATTAAGGGTAACTAGTTTGTTATTTCAACATAGTTGTTGGGTAAAGGTTATGAATTGATTCAATGAAGGAATTTAATCATTAATTAGCTACTGATTTTATAGTATATTATTGAATTAGGTGCTTACCCAAACACTCCAAATTATTCGTAAAGGCGAAGAACGATTGAACGTACAGTTCGCATTGATACAATGTAAGGAACCTAACTAGTTTGGATTCATAAAATAGTTATAATTTCAACGATTCGTTTGAACTCATAAGTGGGAGTTTGGGGATGGTTTAATGGCAAATTGATTGAATTTAAACTTAATTTTGGTTTAGGTTCATTTAAGGAAT